>CM064335.1:34782500-37605000 GCA_032595735.1 Pelochelys cantorii | reverse complement strand
GCTCTGGCAGGGAGTGAGGTATGTGTGGGGGGAGCAGCTGGGAGGTGCTGCACTTACTTGGGGCACCCCCCTCTGGCAGCAATCCTGGGAGTGTGGGCGGGTCTTTGTGTGCTTGTCCTTCTGCTATACCTGACAGCCGCCAGGTAAATTAAAACAGCCTGGGGGCTACCAGTTAACAGCAGCGCAGGGTGGGGAGGGGAGGAGAGGGGTAGAGCAACTTCCTGCTAGTCATTCTGCTTGGCTGCCTGCACATCTCTGGAGCCCCATGTGATGGCAGCAAGAAGCCCTGGGCCTTTAAATCTCCAGTGGGGCAGCATGCGGGCTGGGTGACATAAAGAGCAGAGGAGTGTGCGGGGTAGGGGAAGAGACCTGACCCTGAACTTTGATGGAGCAGCGCCCTGGGCCAGGAATATTCCTGATTTACTGGGCACAATGGGCCTATACAACTTGTCACCTAAGGTACAATTGTCTACACTGCGCGGCTATTTCAGGATACTGGCGGTATCCCGAAATAGCTACCCCGTGTCTTACCAAGCCGCCCGTTATTTTGAAATATTTTTTGAAATAATGGGCTGCTGTTTCAGCATCTCTGAAACCCTTGTTCTACGAGGGTTCAGGGATCTCTTGAAATAGTGCATTATTTCAAAATTTGCCGCTGATTAGACATGTCAAATTTCAGAATAAGCTATTTTGAAATAGAATCAAAATAAGATACGCAATTTTCTGTGTAGATGCACTTCTAGGCTTGGGAAGTAGCTGTTGAAACTATCAAATTTTGCTGTGCTGCTTTGTCTTCAGAAAACTTTGGGAAACCTGGCCAAAGAGATCAATATTCTCTTTCCTGGATTAAGTTTTCATTCTCTCTATATGTATGCAATGTGCTAACTTTTGGACATGACATTCAATTGATTCTAAAATGTCCGGGAGTGTTCTGGGCACTGATGGCCAGAACCTAACTGATTTAAGAAGCAGTGAGAAAATAAAAAATGAGTGAAACGCATAGCTCCTGATTAGCTGAGTCACAGTTTCTTCAATTGTCTGTAAACCAAACAACTGTCTGATGAAACCAATACATGCCTTGAACATAACAATACCCCATCTCATCTCTACTCATTCTTCCAATACAACATAACATGTTATAGCTAAGAAAGTCAAACTTTTTAAGTGTAGAGCTAGTATAAGGGTTTGTCTACATTAGAAACAATACAGCAGCACAAACTAGATTAGAACTCTTGTTAGGGTAAGAATTTTCATTTTACAAGGTTTCTTAATGTATCGGGCTAAATTGACATATTTTGTTTATTTTGGCTTAGTAACTCTCTTTGATCTGTGTGTGTTGACTTGCAGTCACTTAAATTCTACTTTTTATACTGAATAAAACACTTCTGTTATCAAGATCAGTGTAAATGCTACTGAGGGAGAGCCACAGCTGTGCTCTTTCATTGATAGAAAAGAGTAAGCATTTGGAGTTTTCTGTGTGGAACATTTTATACAGAATAAGACCGATTTATTTGAGGTTTTGGTCCCTTTTGAGGATTGTTTTCTTGGATAAGGTAAAGGCCTATAGCAGTGTTTCTTAAACTTTTAAGACTGAGGAACACCAAACAATAATTTTTTTACGAGGAACACCAAGGATTTTTTGTTCACCAAAAAAAAAAAAAAAGGTTGGGGGGATGAGGGGAAAGTAATTGAGCAAAAATAAAGGTTGCCTGCCCCTTTAAGGGCAACCATTTTGAACTCTGTTGTTCTCCGTGGCACACCTCCAACTGCCTTGCTGCACACTGGTGTGCCTCAGAACACAGTTTAAGAAACACTGGCCTATAGTTAAGCCCTTGCAGAGTTGAGTTGGTTCAGTATCTGTGTTGCTCTGCAGAAGGGCTGTTGTCCCCAACTCTGTGCCTTTGCTGTGGGAGAACAGAACTTCTGGCCCAGCACGATAGGGTGGTAGGGCACCCTGTAGGGCAGGTAGCTGGGCTCAGTGGCATGATCAGCACACTGTGTGACAGCCCCAAAGACACCTCTGTGATCAATCCCGTCACAATCCTCTTATTTGTTTGTTGCTCTTCTCTGAACCCCAGCTAATATCTTATGAAACAAGGTGTCCATAAGTAATAATCCTGACATGATTACCATAACTCTTAGCATTGCTGCTTTGCTGTAAATAAGGAATTTTTCATCCCCATATTTCAGACCACAGTTTGCTAGTTTAAAGACATACTGTCTGGTTACAATTATTTTTTTTTAGGTACTAAATTTTATAGGAGTGCTGTCTGATAAAGTTAAAGAATTTTAGGAGTTGTCTACACTGGAACTTTCATTGGCAAAACTTTTGTCAGTCCAGGGTATAAGGAAACATGACCCTGCCCAACAGAAGTTACACTGACAAAAGCTCTGATATGGATGGTGCTATTTCAGTGGGAGATGCTCTCCTACTGGCACAGATACTGCCTCTCATTGGGATGGGCGGGAGAGACCTATCGAGTGGCTATGCATGAGACCTTACAGTGGCGCAGTTGCAGTGGTACATCTGTGCTAGGGATGTTAAATTGCGATTAATCAGCTAATCGAGGAGTCGATGGAATTCCATCGACTCCTCAATTAATTGGTAAGTGGGGGGGCGCTCTCTAGCCCCACTACAGCTCTTTAGTTTAAATCTAGTAGGAGCTGGGTCCTGTGGCCGGAACTGGAGCAGTCCCACCCAGCCACAGTGGGGCTTGAGCAGATCCCGTTTCCTGCGGCAGGGCCGGAGCAGCCCCAAAGCATTCTCTCCCCCCACCTCAGGTGGGGCTGGGGCCAGAGCAGTCCCCCCCACGCCCTGGCTGCAGTCCCTTGTGCTATGGGCAGGGTGCTGCTCCAGGGTTAATGGGTTAAACCTAGCATTTAATCAGTTAACATTTTAAATGTTGTTTAACATCCCTAGTTTCTACTGCAACAGGAAACCCCACTTCCATTTGTGCATCTGTGTCATGTCACATTAACTATGCTTGTATTGTTCCTATAGGTTGGGCAAACTATATGAAGCATATGGCTTGTTTTTATCCTGCAGATTTAGCACCCTAGATTATTAGATTTTCCTGACACACTGTTCAAAGTTTCTGCCTCATTGGACCACCAGCATCTTCCTTTGTAGAATTTATGCCTCTATTCAGCACAGAATTTCTGTTTCAGCATTAAGGTAGATAATACTCAAATAATTTACAAAGGTTGTTCACTGATGTTATAACAAGTGGATACTGCACATATTCTAACTAGAAATTCTCATGACAAATTAACTTTGTTGGCACCAGGCTGCTCTTATTACAGTACCTTTAGCTCTTTCAGAGAAGATTGATGACTGTTCTTCTCAGGTTCAAGTTCTCTCACCTCTATAATTACTGAAACCGTTCCAAAGCCTCAAATATGAATGAACTGAGACATATCTTTTCTACTGTATCTATCCTGGATGATGGTAAAGGGAAAGAATACTCCACAAATGTCTTATTCCATTATTTATAGAATGTAGACCCAAGACAAGAGCTGAGTTTTTGCTTCCTTAAAATACTTCACGTAAGCAGAGTCCATGTCCTTGTTGTTAGATATTTGTAGGTCAGTCCTTTCTCCAGAAACTGGGGTTTTAATGTAGAGTGTCATCCACTCTACTCCTTGAGAGAAAGTCATTAACACAGCAGTTACAGAATTAATTCTTAATGGTTATCTATGAAAATATTTTAAGGAATGTTACTAACAGGCAATTTAATAATGGTAATCCATTAATTGCGGTATAATATTCTATGGGTTGCCAATCAATTTTTCTGAAGCAAAAAGGGTTCTGTTGCTCAATTTAAAAATAAATCCTTAAACGCTTTTTACTGAATCAGTGCAAAACAAACAAAAACAAATTGCTAGAATGTTTAGTTCATAATTTATTTTGTGTAGGTGACAAAAAATGCAGACACGTGGCAGCCTATCTTAAAGACAAATGTTTAGTTCAAGCCTATTCTGAAAATTTGTACAGTTTGGAGGCGGTGGCATGTTTTGGAAATCGTTAGAGAAAAACACAATAAGTCCTTCATTGTTTCAAGTCTCACTAGCCTTTTAATAAACACAATAGAGGCTGGAAGAAGAATGTTTCGAACAGTTAAAAGCACTATGTGTGTTAAATGAATTGCATTCCAAAAGGCTCTCTAGAAAGTGTTTGCAATCTGTCTTGTGTGTTTCAAGGGGCCAAATATAAAGCTTCTTGCATGACACATTTTTCTGGATATATAGCTAGTAGGGGTGCAACATTTTGCTTAATTGGCTAATCAAATAGTCAATTTGATCAAATTGCATCGACTCTTCGATTAGTCGACAAGGGCACCTCCGCATTTGAAGGTTAGCAACAGCCTCAGGGCTGTTGCTACGCTTCAAAGGCAAAAGCTCTGCGGGGAGCACGGGGCCAGCGGGGCAGTCCCCCGCCGGCCCCGTTCTCCCCACGGCGTTTCAAAGCAGCAGCAGAGCATGAAGCCCAGGGTCAGCAGGGGAGTCCCCAGCTGACTCCAGGCTCCACGTGACGCTGCCACTTTGAAAGGCTGCACGTGGCATTTCAAAACAGCAGCACCACGTGGAGCCTAGGGTCTGTCCCTGGGCTCTACACAGCGCTGCTACTTTAAAGCACGCCCTCCTCTTCCTCGCACCCCATCCTTCCCCCCCGCTTCCTCTTTCTGATAGAGGCAGCAAGGGGGGGGGGAAGCAACTAGTCGACTAGCATGTCGACTATCTGATAAGCATTTGTTTATTGGATGGTTGACTAGTCATTCACATCCCTAATAGCTACTAGGGGGCTGCACCCTATGCTTGCTATGCTCAACTACCCCTCTGTCTTGGGGCACTTTTGCTTTGCTGAGAGAGCCTGTTGACACTGATGACATGATGATGTCCTTCTGCCGCCCAGCAAGAACATTCTGTCATCCGTCAGGAAAAAACTTTTTTTTTATATATAGAGAGATTATTATTATTTATTCATATTATAATAGTATTCACTAAGATTGAGACCCTCTTGTATGCGTTGTACAAACTCAGACAAAAGGATGGTTCCTGCCTCAAATTGCTGATAAGTGATCAGTAGCTTAAATGGGAAAAGTATCTAATAAGATAAAAGAAACCCCCTACATACAAGTGAGATTCTCTGCACTCTGTTGTGAGCTGGACCTAAATTCTATGGCAAGATTCTTGGATTCCCTAGCATTTTGGTGTAGTAGACTAGAAAGCCAATTGCAGCTATCTTTACATGGATGAGAGAGGTTCACTGTGTACTAACTTTTGGGAAAGTGGAATATCTATGCCATCAGGAAAAGCCCTACGATCAGTGTAGATAGCATGTTCACTGAAGTGTTACAGTGGGAACACTATACTGCTGCAGTGTTGTTAGTGTAGTCAGGCTCTATCACTTGATCCTTATGTGGATTACAACTCTTGGACTAGTCTTTCAGGGTATGTCTACACTAGCCCCCTAGTTCGAACTAGGGAGGCTAATGCAGGCATTCGAACTTGCAAATGAAGCCCAGGATTTAAATATCCCGAGCTTCATTTGCATGTTCCCGGGCGGGCGCCATTTTTAAATCCCCTTAGTTCAAACTGACTGCCCGCGGCTATATGCGGCAGTCAGAAATTAATCTGAACTAAGTCCTTAGTTCGGATTAACTGTTACTCCTCCTGCAATGAGCAGAGGCCATTTGTAGGGGTGCATGGGGCAGCTTTGAAAGCTGCACTTTCAGGGGTGAAGAGCCACATGCGGCTCGTGAGCCGCGGGTTGGCCACCCCTGGTTTAGACATTAGAGCAGAGGCTGTGCTAGACAGATCCTGTTTTTAATGATGCATGTCCTTTGACACATCAAATTATTGATATGTGAGATTGGGCATGTTCTTTTTAGTTCCCCTTTTCCCCTCTACCCACTGCAGCTTTGGATAAGTTGTAGAGCTAATACAGGATCCCTAACGGTGAACAATGATGAACTAGCTGGAGTGAATTTATGTGTTCAGTTGTATCAAAGCATAAACTTTTACCTACACTCTGGTCTCATGAATGATTCATCTTTCTCTTGTGTACTGAGAATGCCTGCCACTGATTCTGTTTTACTTCCTTCTCTTAAGATAGTATGACAGGAATCTTTGCAATTAAACGAAAGGTTTAAAGAATGAAGTAGCTTGATTAAAGGTAATTTTGTCAGCTTTTTCTTGAACCAATCATAGCTACAAGAAACTGATCTGCTTGCAACCTAGAATAGTCTTTCAAAAATGTATGATGGCTACTGTATGTTGCCAACTAGATGGGTGCTGTGGCTAGTTACTGAGCCAGCAATGAAATAATGAACACATTCAAATCTGTTTTATTTCATTATTTATTTTTATTGGTATTTAAAAGGCATGTTTGATGTCCATTGTCACACTAAAATATAAAACAGAATCTTTAACATTCACAGATTTCTCCACACAAAAGTATCTTTCAGCCTTTGATTTTTTCCCCCCTTAACAGCTGACTTGTTTTCTATAATTAATCACAATGAAAGAAGTAGCACACTGGTAAGTTTTATGATCATTAGTATTACTAAAGCAAACAAACATACACAAGCAGTAGAATAATAGATGTAAAATAATATGTAGTAGGAATTAATATTTTTTTAAATTGGCATGCCCAGGAAACTTAGACCCAAGAACCCTAAAAGAGTTGGTCAGGAAAATCTGTGACTTACATTAAAAATTAGTAACTGCATCTTGGACTATTGAGGAAATTACTAAAGATGACTAGTAGGGATAGTGTAATTGAATAGTCATGTAACCACATGAAATCTTATCAGTTACATGATTATTTGATAGTCCCCGGGGACGGCAGCCATTGAATTTCTTGTCCTACTCCCGTGGAGCCCTCTGCCACCCCACGCTGTTGCCTTTGTATCAGAGGCAGCAGTGCAGTGGCAGGCAGGAGCTGGTCCATGAGGGGAGCCAATTTAAAAGCCAGCTCCCTATGCAGACCGGCTGCCTGCTACCTTGCACTGCTGCCACTGATACACAGGCAGCAGCCTCTGTCTACGGTGGCCTGGGCTGGCTGCGAACAAAGGCTAGTTCATAGCAGCAGTCCCTGCCTGAGGGGGTCTGAGCTCCCGTTTGTGTCTTAGATAACTCAGATAACTAAACTGTGATGCCTCAGGTAACTAATTCTAGGGTTGCCAGGTGTCCGGTTTTGAACTGGACAGTCCAGTTTTTGAGCTTTCTGTCGGGGAAACAAATTGAGAAAATACCGGCTATATAAATGTCCGGTATTTTCTAATTAAATAAGTTTTATTATTATCATGAATATCAGTACCTAGTTGCATGCTGCCTGGCTGGTAGATGTGCTCACACTGCGTAAGCGTGTCTACCAGCCAGGCAGTACGCAACTACGCAGTAGGGGGGGCGTGGCCGGGGCGGAATGGAATGGAATGGAATGGAATCCCTGGGTCTGGACTCTTCCATGCACTCCGCCGGGACCGTGAGCGGCACGGGCAGCTACCCGGGATCTGCATACTCCCGGACCAGCCCCGTTCCCCACCGTCCGGTTCCCCCCTGCTCTTCCCCCACCAGCCAGCCCCGCTCCCCCGACCTCCTCCTGGCCAGCCCTGCTCCCCGCCGGC
This sequence comes from Pelochelys cantorii, assembly GCA_032595735.1. Lineage (NCBI taxonomy): Eukaryota > Metazoa > Chordata > Testudines > Trionychidae > Pelochelys > Pelochelys cantorii. The sequence continues at coordinate 37,597,372 of CM064335.1, read as the reverse complement.
CGGTTCCCCCCGCCCCCGATCTCCCTGGGCCAGCCCCACTCCCCCCCCGACCTCCTCCCAGCCAGCCCTGCTCCCCACCAGCCAGTTCCCCCCGATCTCCCCTGCCAGCCCTGCTCCCTTCCCGACCAGACCCGGTTCCCTCCCCCGCCCGATCTGGGATCAAGTGTGTCTGGTATTTTTGTCAAAACCATCTGGCAACCCTAACTAATTCCCATAATTTCTCTGCAGTTAATCTGCGTGCAATAATTCTATTGGTTGTAATGACTAAGAGGTAGTGGGAAACTGGGCCTGTGTCAGAAGTTCTCATGGGTTAGCTTATTTGGTTCATGCCACTGTTGAAAGACTTTTCTTTGCATACTAGCTAGAACATCATTACTTGACTGATTCTCTATCATGCTGCTATGTTATTCCCACTGTACACAGAGGCAGCAATGCCACAGGAACTTAAGCAGAAGTACACAGGGGCACCGACAGCCTCTGCGGGTCCCTGGCAAGGTGGAGGGGCCCAGCTCCCTACTCCCAGAGGGGTTGGGGGTCTTTGGTAAAAGGCGGGGGGGGGGGCCTGTGGGCAGCCAGGCTGCTGCGCTGTCCAGAATATGGCATGCCGTACCCCAGCAGCCCTCAGAGCTGCACAGAGTGTGTGATGTAGCACTCCTGGGGTGATTTTAAAGTATCTGGGGCTCTGGGTGCTGCTGCTGTCCCTTTGAATCACCAGGTCCCGGGGCAACAGCCACATTTCTCTCCTTCTATTGGTAGGCCTGGAAGTATGGGAGGCCTTAAAGCACGTCGACATTGGGACTCACAGGAACTGGATTCTCCCTGTATCTCTCATATAATGCTTCTAACACAGCCTTCTAATCTAAACCAGTTAGTCAATTGCAGAATAAGGGCCTGATTCACCAAGTATACTTGGTTGCTTTAAGCATGTTTTGTGATGCAAAGCAGCTGAAAACCAAGCTTAATTGTTTGGTAGAATCTAGTTGCTCTGGTGAATCTGCCTGTGAAAGTTGAAATTTTGTTTTAAATTAAGGTTCATCCTACATACCTTATGATTGTTAGAAATTAGTACATGGTTGCTTTCAGTTTGGGCTTCTTGTACAGGTTGAACCTCTTTAGTCTGGGGCCCTGGGAACCTGACAAGTGCTGAACCAATGTCTATCATCATTACCAACACTTCCATTGCCTACTAGGCTCTTAGAAGACATTTAGGGGTAAATTAGAGCTAAATAACACCACCAGATCACCGAGAGCCAGGGCTGTTGGTGGTGAATAATCTTTATAGGACTGCAAGAAACTTGGCCATACACATGATAAGTGGACATCTGGCTAACTAAAATCATGCCAGACCACAGATGTTGCCAGACCACAGTGCGCCAGACTAGAGAGGTTCAACCTGTATTGTATTCAGCCAGTATATGATGTTTTAATAATTGAAAACTATTCAGTAAATTCCAAGCAAAACTCTGTGCGAAGGTCAGCATATGTACCATAAAATCTTGAATATAATACGCACTGATGTATAATGCGCACCCTGACTTTTGAATTTTATCATAATGAAAAAATCTATACTCCTATATATAATGCGCATTGTACATGTATTTTATGATACCCGTCATCATAGATACAAAGGAGTCGTTAAATATAGTCTATTCGATTGCAAGTCTATGGTATGCCAGCGCGTCGTATTTCCTGCCTTTTTGTATTGCCAGTTGATTGCACGTGAGCGTACGACTATAGAATACACGGCGTTTCGACGCTCTATTACCTTTAAATTTGGTTGATTTTAGTAATCCTACGAATAGGCCTAGAAAAATATAGATTCTTATTGATACCATGAGTTGTCGATGATCTTACACTGCAGCTGAAAAACTTAAGGTAGTTAGCTACACTGAGGCTCATGGCAACAGAGCTGCCAGCCGCGAATTTGATGGCATAGCAGAGTCGAACATTCAACTTTGGAGGTGGAGGAAAGAGCACCTGCAAGCATTGCCTCGGACGAAGATGGCTGAGCGAGGTTGAAGCGCTGCATATCCTGAGATGGAGGCCAAGCTGCTTGAGTGGATTACTGAGTGTCGAAAGCAAGGTCGTGGCATTAGCATTGCAGAGGTTCAAGTGAAGGCTTTGACCATGGTGAAGACGTGCACTAACACAGCCGGGTTTAAAGCTTCATATGGCTGGGGGAATCAGTTCATGCATTGGCATGGCCTATCAGTCTGATGATGAATGACAGTCGTGCAGAAGCTACCTGTGGACTCTCACGGCAAATGACTACAGTTCCAGAAGTTTATAATAAAGCTATGCAAGGAGCACAGGTACAACCTTTCATTAATTGGTAATGCAGACCAGACACCTTTAACTTTCGATAATCCTTACGACAGAATGCTTGAAGTGAAAGGTGCCAAGACTGTCTCAATTGCTACCACAGAGCATGAAAAGTCGAGGTTTACGGTAATGCTTGCTTGCATGGCCGATGGAACGAAGCTGCTGCCTTATATTGTCTTTAAGCGCAAGACAATGCCAAAAAATGTTATATTCCTGAAGACTGTTCATGTGTGTGTTCACCCTAAAGGCTGGATGGATGAAGCTTTAATGCTTGATTGGCTACAGACAGTTTGGGTGAAGCGGCCGGGTGGACTTATGAGAAAGTGGTCTGTAATAGTTTTGGATGCATTTCATTGTCATTGGATGCCATCGATCAAGAAAAGGCTTCAGCATGACAAAACAGACTTGGCAATTATTCCTGGTGGAATGACCAAAATGTTGCAACCGCTTGATGTGACAGGAAATGGAACACCTGATTGTTGGAAGGTGAACATACATTTACTGCAGGTGGACGTATGCAAACACCGACGCTGCAGGACGTGACCCAGTGGATAGTGGATGTCTGGCTTCAACTTGATCCCGCTATAATAAGGAAGGGGTTTCTGAAATGCAGCATCTCTAATGCAATGGATGGCAGCGAGGATGATGCCCTGTGGACGGATGATGCACGCGATCCAAGTGACGATGAATCGGCCGAGGGCGAATTAGGCGAAGACAACAATGACTTGTATTACCTGGATGAAGATGTCGAGGGCTATACCCTGGAAGATATTGCTCGTCTGTTCAACGATGATGATAACAACAGTGAATTCGAGGGCTTCGAAGATGAGTAGAAGATCAATTTCTCTCAATGAAACTATTACCATATTTGCGTGTTTGAACTATTCATTTACTTACTTTTTTGAATGTCTATATGATTGCTAGTCTATGGGAATAAAATTCAACTTCACATCCGGTGTCCATGTTTATAACTTATTTTCATAAATGTCAGCAATTAATTAACTATAAACTATTTCATATGACAAGTAAGACGTAAATTTCATATTATTTATTGTTTTTAAATATTTTAAAGCATTCTAGGAATCTCTGCCATTTCAGTTGATGTTGATTTTATGTTTACTGCCATCTTAGCGTGGCGTCGGCATAGCAGAGGTTCGTCGTCTTCTGACACGGAACTGCCAAAATAAAACTTTAAACAATAACTCCTATATATAATGCGCACCCCGACTTTGACCCAAAAAAACTTGGAAAAAAAGTGTGCATTATATTTGCGATTAAACAGTATTAGTAACTCATGTTTTTTTTTCAAAAAGTAAACTTGTACTTACATATAGCCCCAAGTGTTATAAACCCAGGAAATTCGAAGTTGAGATTGCACTTAAGAGAAATTCAAATATGTTAAGGTAAGAAATGGATGCTTAAGGAACTGAAACATTTAGTGACTCCACAAGAGGCAAAACATATAATATGTCTTGTAAAATGTCTAATCTTGAACCACAAATACTAAAATATCTTACTGATAATACTGTGGTTATTGCATCATGAATCCAAATATATTGGGATCAGAGGGAGCCATAAGTTCTCAAATGACCTCGATAACTTCTGATAACTTCTTGGAAAATAAAAATACTGCATTGAAAACAGGGCTTATCTCTGACAATTCCAAAAGTATTATCAAGTGCTAGGTCCCATCACAATAGTTTTTAAGGCCCCCAATTCTAATAATACAGCCTTAAGCTAAACCAAAATAAGCCACTGCTACTTTTATATCATATATAAATATTCATTTTTCTAAAATAATGGATTTTCTGTGGAAAACTTCTTGAGTATTGTTATGTTGAGAAGTTAAGAACTTTGGAAAACATGGAAATGTCATGGGGTAATTTTGAAAGATAAAGTTGGAGGTGATGAATTAGATCTTTGTTCCTGGTTCAATATGATTAATACATATATCGGGTTGAAATTTTGTGCTGCATCTCTTAGAGATGCTGTGCAGATTACACATCCCAGTAGGTGGGAAAAGAGATGGCTTTTAATCACTTTTGTGCCGGCTTGATTCTGGGGTGCTCCCCAGTATAATTTAGACAGCCCACGAAAGCTCATGATACCATCTACATGTTTTGTTAGTCTTTAAGGTGCTACTAGACTATTTGTTGTTTTTTAAGTTTTTCCTGTCACAGACTAACTCAGCTACCCCTCTGTGTCTTAATTGTAGCAGCCGGACCGCATATGCCTATTGACAGCTCTGCTATCCAGAATCTGCAGCCCTAAAGTGTTCTATCTAAGCTGCCCCACCCATCAGAGGCTCAGGACTCCCTGCAGAGAGCTGACTAATCAACTGTGAAGCTGTGCTGCCTCCTAGTTTAAAGGGAACACTGATATACACCAGGGCTTACAAAAGTCCTCAGAGGACATCCTGTGACTGTGCTAGAAGAATTCTCCTCTTCTCCCCCAGCCATGCCCAGGGTTTTTATAGACCCCTGTTTCTTTAACTTTTTAAGACCTGTTTCTTTAACTTTTATTTATGAGGAACACCAAGGATTTTTTTGTTGAGCAAAAAAAAAGGGGGGGGGGGAGGGGGAAGGGTCAGAGGGAAAGTTATTAAGGACAAAAAAGGGTCTGGGGAAAGTTATTGAGCCAAAAAAAAAAAAAGTCACCTGCCCCTTTAAGGGCTGCCATTTTGAATTCTGTTGTCCTCCAGAGCACACCTCCAACTGCCTCTCGCCTCACGGCACACCAGTATACCACAGAACATAATTTAAGTAACACTGATATAGACTCTCTACATCTCTTAAATCATTTTATTTAATATAAATGAGACAGAGAGGGGGTAAGAATCTCTCCCATGGGCTATACTTATGTGGAATTTTTATTGCTACTTGTTTGTGCTATTGTTCTTTTATGCTCATTTTTCCGATATCTTAAAAAAAAGTTTGGTATTAGAGAAAATATAAACATATTTCAAGAACTATGTTAATGGTGACAGTTTTTTAAGTAAGTTCTCATGTGGAACACTTTACTATATCAGCAGAATTTTTTAATATTGCAAACTGACATAGTAATTTAGATTATCATTCTTGGTGTCTCTTGAATATCTGTAAAATTTAGAAAGAAAAGGTAGTAGGAGGATTGCAGATAGAATAAGAATCGAATACTGTGACTGCCTTGGGAAAACTAAAAAATGGAATGCTACAAAGCTGAGGCCATAGAGAGTAAGTTTCCAACTCTTTGATGACAGTTTGGGGTCAGACATTAGTTGTGAGTGGATCAGAGTGGTAGTGGAAATGTGGCTAGCTTGGATACTCCTATTGATGAGTTACAGATAAAATAATTCCATGTCAATTAATATACAATTAAAAAAAAAAAAAAAGGAAACTGGCGCTTTAAGCCGGGCCGCTCCTCAGACGCTCCCCCGGCCCCTGCCAAGACGTGCGTGTAGCACGTACCCGGGGGAGGGGCGAACGGCCGCTCCAGCCACCCGACGCCGGGCCGCAGCCCGGCCCCCCCGCAACTCGCGGCCGCCCTGGCAGCCCCCCCTCGCCCCTCCTACCTTCACGCAGGTCAGCCCCCCCTCGCGGCTCCATCCCCCCGCAGGCCGCCCCTGCCAACTCCACCCTCCCCCGCCGCTTCTTCCCCCTCTCCCTGTGATTCGTGCCCCCCCCCCCAGCAGGCCACATCCCGGCTCCCGCACCGCTCCTGCCCCCCCTCCGTAGGTCCCGCACGGCTCCTGTCTCCCCCCCCCCCCCCCATACACGGAATTTTTAGAAAACCGGCGGGCCCTAATCCTCGGGCATGCCGGATAACACAGATTTTACTGGGTTTTACTGTAGTTTTTTTTTTCTTTCAGAGTTTCCTAAATTTATGTTTTTCTGGACTCCAACAATAGATGGGAAATTGGAACACACTTATAATTTCTCAGAATAAGAAGTGATTATGCAGCGAAGACACAGAGGAGTAGATGTTGGTCTATTATTGCTACTTTCTCAAGTATTTCAAGTTGGGCTTGAAAACATTCCACCTGTAACACTTGGGACCCTAGGACTGAATGTTTTTCTGTTTTTGAAACCTCTGAAGCCACTGCCAAAAGTGTGTATCAGTGTAGACCAAGGTTATTACCAGAAAGACTGGCAGCGTTTGCTGCTTGCTCCAATTCATCATGTAGATGATTGGCATTTATATTTTAATATGGTCTCCTTGCTTTGGAAGGGGATAAAGTTGGAACGTAAGCTTGGAAGCCTATTTTTTGGGTATATAATTGCAGTATTTTCAGTGCTGATTGGCATTATGTATATGGTGTTGGAATTTGCGCTTGCAGGACTTCTGAATGATCCTTCCTACAAAGTAAATTGTGCTGTAGGCTTTTCAGGTAAGGCATGGAGGAGGTATGGGTTAATTTATTGCAGTGCACATTTATAGAATCTATATAGTAATATATTAATATAGAAAAGGGAAATATTTTCTCTAATGAACATGGATTAGAACAGATAATGTCCATCCCTATTTCTTTGCATGCTTGTTAATGTATTTATATATTACACTCTTGCTGCTTGTGGGCTGCATGCATTTGAATTTTCATTTTCTGGGTAGAGGCATGACGACTCAAAGGACAGTGTTGCAGCCTCAATATACACTGCTGGCCAAAAGACTCCAAACTTGAATTCATGTAGTGTATGCACACCGAGAGTGAAGTATATATGAGCGACATGTTTTGTAGAATTATAGATACAGAAAAATGAGTAGTTTTCTTTTTCTGTTATACAAATTTTACAGTTTCTGCACAAAGTCAACAGCGAACACTGTAATCTTAACATTCACACTCTTGGGGTCTTGTTCTTTCAGCACAGGGCAGACAGAGAACTCCACTAGCTTTTAGATCAGTGGTTCTCAAACTGTGGGTCAGGATCCCAGACTGGGCTGTGAGCCCATTTTAATGGGGTTGCCAGGACTGGCAAGCTAGGGCCCCGAGATCAAAATTGAAGCCTAACTGCTGCTTCCTGGGATGGAAGCAATGTTCCCACTAAGTTTTTCCATCCATGTGTGGAATAAATGTGGTCATGTGCACCAATGCATGTGCAGATGTGCACCCCCAGTAGAAACACATGCTTCTGGCTCTGGGCACTGGGGGCTCTCTCTGCTAATCAGCTGGCCAGAATTTGATTCTCCCCTGGGAGCCCACATAAGTGCTTAGTTTACAGGGAACACTAGATGGAAGCCAAAGCTTGAGCCCACTTCCTGGGGCCAAAGCCTGAGGGCTTGAGCCTGGGCAATGGAGTTCTGGTTACAGGTGTCCTGTCTGGATCTGAAACCCTCAGGCTCCAGCTTTGGTCTCTCCTGGCGCTTGGGTAGGCTCAGGTTTTGGTCCCCTCTCCTGGGGTTAAGTATTTTTTGTTCTCACAAGAGGGTTACAGTGCAGTGAAGATGTAGTCCTTAAAATTACTGGCTATGGAGGAAAAACACCACTCTTTTTATTAAAAAAAAAAAAAAAAAGCCAACATCTCAGTTTTCTCTAGAACCCTTCCTACTTATTTGTTGACCAAGGGTTCTCTTGCTATTCTCTGCTGCTGCTCAGATTTTTTTACCAACCGTGGCCACTCAGCATTCTGTAGTATCTTTGGTTAATCGGACCCAGTCATTTATTTTGGCCAGTTTGATTTCTCAGTGCACTAAGTATATTTGTCCTTAAGGCATACCTTAAAATGCACCGGATGTTACCAGCAATTTTTGTTTTGGAGTTTTTCGCATTATCTGAACTCAACTATTTCTTTCTTCGTGGTTTTTTTGGTTTTATTTTTAGGAGTATTATTTGCTTTGAAAGTTCTTAGCAATCATCACCACCCAGGAAGGACTAGCAACATCATGGGAATTCGTGTATCCAGCAAATATGCTTGTTGGCTGGAGCTTGTGGCCATTCATTTATGTACCGCAGGGTAAGTTCATTAAATCATTTTCAATTCACATTAGAGATGTTAAATATCAGTTAATTTATAGTTGATTAACCTTATGAATTCTTATCGGTTAGTCAACTATTCTATAGTCCCCAGGCAGCCCCTGTCTCGGGGGGAGGGGTCTGAGCTCCTGGACCTGGCACGAGCCGGAACTGAGCCGGGCTGCCTGTCCACCTGGCTGCTAATACACTTTAAATGCAGAGCTGCAGCGGGGGTAGGTTCAGGACCCAGTGCAAGCCGGGACAGAGCTGGGCTGCTGGCCAGCCTGCTAAAAAATTTACTGGCAAAGGGTGGGGGGAAATGCGTGTAGTCTATAGCATTAACCTTTAAGCTTTTGCTTATTGGTTAATCGACTACACTAATACATCCCTAATTCACATTAAAAATTAGATCTATTTAGGGGTGTTTACGTTGTGACATATGAGCAATGATGTCCAGTACTCAAAATAAATAGTGGAGTTACTGGTAGCAATCTACATCTCTTTCCTCCACACTGTGTATGTTGATCATGCTTGTCAAACTTAAAAAATGGAATACCTTGCTCAGGGGAGTCTCTAAGAAGTGTGTTGGTTGAAAAGAACAAAGATTAGTTGGGGAAAAAGAGGGGGGCACACTCTTCCTTTGCCCACTCGCTCACCTTGCTAGAATGAAAAATCGGGATATATCGCACTAAAGGTAGGTAAAACAATATTTATGCCTCTGTCACTTTTTAACTGTTCTTCCTTAGTACCAGTCGCCTCTCCTCCGTCATCTAGCTCATTTCATCTTAATACCAGTTAAACTACAGCCTCACTGCCCACATTCTATCCTGTGCTCAATCCTCCCAACCCATCCATCTCTTTGTTTAGAATCTTCCTCTTCTTCCTTTTGGGCAGATTTCTAGAAAATTGGTTATATATCAGCAGCATTGTGTTAATGAGTATTGTACAATTCCTTAACCATAATGGAAAATGGTAAATCCACCAAGTTTTATTACTAGTCTGTGATCACCATCCCGTTTCGGGGGCAGTTAGAAATATGGCACACACCAAAACAATCCCTGATCAAATACAACAATAGCTTAGGAAAAGTTCCCTGAACTGGAAAAGTTCCCTGAACTGGAAAAGAGGAGACTGAGAATTTAAATCTCCACTCTGAGTAATATTGAAATTCCTATGGAGCTTACTACCCTTACTGTTGACTAGTGCCATGAACCCCCATCGAGGGGTATGTCTACACTTCCTCCCTAGTTTCAACTAGGGATGCAAATGTAGGCAACCGAAATTGCTAATGAAGCGGGGATTTAAATATCCCGCGCTTCATTAGCATGATCTCTCCAGCACGTTACTCCGCTCAACAGCTGTTTCGAAAGTGAAAGTGCGCACCAGGACGCGTTTGTTCGAACCAAACCCCTTGGTTCGAACTAATGTTACTATTTTCTAGCCTATTTTCGCTGCCTCTGCCTAAAAGAATATTTCCAACACACCGATGTACATCACATTGACCCTGCACTAATCCCACAAGAGGAAGGCTTGTATGTGGACTCCTACAAACATGCATGGGCTGACATTGTCAGCAAACATCATGTAATATATAACCTCAGTCATGCAGAACGCAGTGCTATACACAGCCTCAAAACCAATTTTAACATCATAATCAGAGGCTGACAAAGGAGGTGCTGTAGTTATCATGAGTAAAACAGATTATGAACAGGAGGTGACCAGACAACTCACTAACACCAGATTCTATAAGCTCCCCTGTGATCCCACTAAAGAATACCAAAAAAACCTAAAACAACTGCTCATGAAGCTCCCTCATGCTGCTCAGGAACAAATTTACACTAACTCCCCCCTTTCCCCGCCCCCCCCCCCCAATTCCAGACCAGAAGTTTTCTATCTGCTACCCAAGATACACAAACCTAGAAATCCTGGACGACCCATCATCTCAAGCATTGGCACACTTACAACAGGATTATCTGGCTATATTGACTCTCTCCTCAGACCCTATGCTACCAGCACTCCTAGCTATCTTCGAAACACCACTGACTTCCTGAGGAAACTACAAAACATCCATGAACTTCCTGAAAACACCATCCCTGGCCACCGTGGACATAGAAAATCTTTACACCAACATTCTACATCAAGATGTAGTGCACATCTTTAAAAAAGGGAAGAAGGACAATCCAGGGAACTATAGACGGGCCAGCCTTACCTCAGTCCCTGGAAAAGTCATGGAGGGGATCCTCAAGGAATCCATTTTGAAGCACTTGGAAGCGGGGAAGTGATCAGGAATAGTCAACATGGATTCACCAAGGGCAAGTCATGCTTGACCTATCTGATTATTTTCTATGATGATGTAATTGCCTCTGTGGATATGGGGAAGTCAGTGGATGTGATATGCCTCTACTTTAGCAAAGCTTTTGATACGGTCTCCCACAATATTCTTGCGAGCAAGTTAAGGGACTATGGATTGGATAAATGAACTATAAGATGGATAGAAAGCTGGCTAGAATGTAGGGCCCAACGGGTTGTGATCAATGGCTCGATGTCAGGTTGGCAGTTGGTTTCTAGCAGAGTGCCCCAAGGATCGGTTCTAGGACTGGTTTTGTTCAACATCTTTATTAACGACCTGGATGAGGGTATGGATTGCACCCTCAACAAGTTTGCAGATGATACTAAGCTAGGGGGAGAAGTAGATATGCTGGAGGGCAGGGATAGGGTCCAGAGTGACCTGGACAGATTAGAGGATTGGGCCAAAAGAAATCTGATGAGATTCAGCAAGGAAAAATGCAGAGTCCTGCACTTGGGACGGAAGAATCCCAAGCATTGTTACAGGCTGGGGACCAACACTACAACAGGCTAAGTAGTAGTTCTGCAGAAAAGGACCTGGGGATTATAGTGGATGAGAAGCTGGATATGAGTCAACAGTGTGCCCTTGTAGCCAAGAAGGCTAATGGCATATTAGGTTGCATTAGGAGGACCATTGCCAGCAGATCTAGGGAAGTGATTATTTCCCTTTATTCAGCTCTGGTGAGGCCACATCTGGAGTATTGTGTCCAGTTCTGGGCCCCCCACTATAGAAAGGATGTGGACGCATTGGAGAGGTTCCAGCGGAGAGCAACCAAAATGATTAGGGGGCTAGAGCACATGACCTATGAGGAGGGACTGAGGGATTTGGGTTTGTTTAGTCTGAAGAAGTGAAGAGTGAGGGGGGATTTGATAGCAGCCTTCAACTTCCTGAAGGGAGGTTCCAAAGAGGATGGGGAGAGGCTGTTTTCACAGTAGTGACAGATGGCAGAATAAGGAGCAATGGTCTCAAGTTACAGCGGGGGAGGTCTAGGTTGGATATTAGGAAAAACTATTTCAGTAGGGGGGTGGTGAAGCACTGGAATGGGTTACCTTGGGAGGTGGTGGAATCTCCATCTCTAGAGGTTTTTAAGTCTTGGCTTGACAAAGCCCTGGCTGAGTTGATTTAGTTGGGATTGGACCTGCCTTGGGCAGGGGGGCTGGACTTGATGACCTCGTGAGATCTCTTCCAGCTCTATGATTCTAAGATGGATTATAGGCTATCAGGAACACCATCCTCAAGGATACCACTGCACAACTGGTTACAGAGTTCTGCAACTTTGTGCTCACCCGCAACTACTTCTGGTTTGGAGACAATTTGTATCTTTCAAGTCAGCGGCACAGCCATGGGCATCTGCATGGCCGCACAATATGCCATTGTCTTTATGGCTGACCTTGAACAGTGTTTCTTCAGCTCTTGCCCTCTAGCACTCTTACTCTGCTTATGCTGCATTGAAGACATCATCATCATCATCATCATATGGACCCACAGGAAAGAGACCCTTGAAGAATTTCACACGGTTTTCAACAGCTTCCACCCCACCATCAACCTCAGCCTGCTTCAATCCACACGAGAGATCCACTTCCTTGACACTACAGTACAATTAAATGATGGACAAATTTCTACAACCCTATACTGGAAACCTACCGACTGTTACACTTACCTTCATGTCTGCAGCTTCTATCCCAGACACATTTCTCAATCTATTGTATATAGCCAAGCCCTAAGATAGAACTGGATTTGCTCCAATCCCACAGACAGAGACAAACACCTACAGGATCTATATAGAGCATTCATAAAATTGAAATAGCCACCCAGAGAAGTGAAAAAACAGATTGACAGAGCCAAGAGAGTACCAGACATGAACTACTTCAAGACAGGCCAAGAAGAGTAAACAGAATGTCATCACCACTTGTCATCACCTAGGGTACATCTAAACTACATGGCTCCGTTGACGGAGCCATGTAGATTAGTTTACTCGGCAAAGGGAAATGAAGTGGCGATTTAAATGATCGCCGCTTCATTTAAATCAAAATGGCCACCGCGTTGAGCCGATCAGCTGATTGTCGGCACAGCACGGCAGTCTAGACAGGCTTACAGGATCTGCCGACAAAGGGTTCTGGTGTCGGCAGATCCCTGTCTAGACTGCCGCGCTGTGCCGACAATCAGCTGATTGGCACAGCGCGGTGGCCATTTTGATTTAAATGAAGCGGTGATTATTTAAATTGCCACTTCATTTCCCTTTGCCGTCCTGCCTAATCTACATGGCTCCGTCGACGGAGCCATGTAGTTTAGACACACCCCTGCAGTCTACAACTTAACAATTGTTAACAATCTATAACCTATTCTGGAAAATGACCCCTCTTTCTCACAGGCCTTGGGGGAGAGGCCAATCCTCGCCTACAGACAACCCCCTAACCTCAAACAAACTCTTTCCAGTAACCACGCAACACATCTCCATAATAATCATCTAGGAACCCACCGCTGCAGTCAGCTTCGGTACCAGCTCTGCCAACACTTCTACACAAGCGATTTCATCACTGGACACAACAATATCAGCCACTACATCAGAGGCTCATTTAACTGCACATCCACTAATGTGATCTATGCCATCAAAGGCCAGCAATGCCCCACTGCCATGTATATTGGCCAAACTGGATAGTCTCTATGGGAAAGAATTAATGGATACAAATCAGATATCTGAAAAGGCAACACACAGAAACCTGTTGGAGAATACTTTAACCTGCCTGGGCACTCATTAATGGATCTCCAAGTCACTGTGTTGTTTCAGGTCAATTCCACAAGCCCTTCTGGTGCCAGTCCTTTGGCTGGATCCAATCGCTTCCTCTGGGATACTTCAATATCCAGGCCACTTCTCACAGTGGCTAATGGAAAGTTAGTGAGCGGACCCTGTCCTGTTCTCTACACTGGGCTACCCACTGTAGATAGCAGCTGAATGTTAGGTCTGTTCCACTGCTGCTCTAATTCCCTGTGCCCTTACTTCAAGGCTCTGTTTTGTTTCCGCAAGCTCTTCACACCAAACTGCTGCACTGTCACTCCTCCAATTCCAGTCACTTAGTCTTCACTCCTTGAGCACCTCTGTTCTGCAGCTCCTTTTATATGGCTTTCCTGGACCCTGATTGGCTGCATCCCCTGCATCCACTCTAGCCTGGTTGGAAAACTTCTCTACTGTCTTATTTTCTGGGATGGAGTATGGCAGAATCACAAAGCCTCCAACAGGGGCCTCAGGGCATAGTCCACCCCATCACATGGTCAAATGGTAAAGGTTTAACCTAGCAAGCTGAAAGTCAGGGGTTTCAAATCTTGCTATTGATTTGTAAGGGAGAATGGTGTGGTTGCAAGTGATTCACACCATGAGAAGACCCCTTTAAAGCAGTTTATTTAAAAATATAATACGTAAATCATAGTGTCAGTCATCACAAATACCAACTTCATCAAACTTGTATTCTAATGTGAAACTTTGGCAATGATTCCAAAAGTTTTAAGGCAGAATAACTTACTAAATTCACAGTGATTTAAATATCCCGCACTTCATTAGCATGATCTCGCCGGCGCGTTACTCCTCTCAACAGCTGTTCCGAAAGTGAAAGCGTGTGCTAGGATGCGTTAGTTCAAACCAAACATTCACTCCTCATCTGAGGAAGTGGGCTGTGCCCACGAAAGCTCATGATACCATCTACATGTTTTGTTAGTCTATGAAGTGTTACTAGACCATTTGTTGTTGTTTTTTAGCAAGTGTACAGTTAACCTGAGTTTCAAAGCTAAAATCTAAAACAAAACCAGCCAGAATGGCCAATACAGGTGTGGGGTTTTTTTTAGTGTGACAACATACACAGTTGAGAATTCCAAGTTTTTTACAGGCTAAATCATTCCAAGATTGCTCGAAACTGGGCTTAATTTTGCAAATATTTAAGAATAATTTGTCAAACCTGATTTGAGTTTTGAGTTATTCATGAAACCAGAAGAGTTTTGTGTAATGACAAGGTATCATTGTCAACCTTTTGTACAGCTGTAATAGTTAAAAGATTTATGTCATGAGATTTTGGTGTGTTATCTGATTTAAAAACTTTGGACTTTTGCTCACTACTTGAGTTTAGGGAGTCACATTGTTAATTTCATTTGTGTTTAAATACTGCTTTATTGATGAGAGCTGTCTTGCAGCTTTGCCATGTTGAATAATAGTTGTGGTTATTGACTTACGATTTTTTAGTCTCCATCTTTAGTTCACAGCTTCTTCTTTTGAGAGCTGCTAAATCAATGAGCCAGCTTATTCCTGCATGACAAACATTTCTATTACTTTCAGTATATTTTTCCCACCTATCTCTCCCCTGCAGTGCTATTAATATGTGTCTTTACAGCTTTCACTGGCAGGATATTACTGCAACAGCAGTATAAATTCACATAGGAGGTACATGGATAGAGTATCTCCTTTTCTTTTCTTGAATTGGTTGTGGGCACATTTAAAGAAGTGACCTGTTGTAAATGATCCTACAACTGGGAATTTCCAGAGTGTGATTGAGATATGCAGGTTAACTGTAGCAACAGGTGAAGTAACACAGTTTATTTGTAAAAAGCTAATCTTTTGTTTGACAGTACGTTAGAGAGAAAATAGTTGTCTACTGCTGTTTACTCACCACCTTCTGTACAGATTATTTCAAGAAGGAGTTCTTTTCCCCTTTCTATTGTATAGAAGTTACATTGTCACTATTCTTGCATATCCTGTAGTAGGGATGTTAGTGTATAGTCATTTAAATGATTAACCCTTAAGCCTAGGCTTATTGGTTAATCTGAATGGCTATGTGAACATCCTCCTTGCTGCCTCTGTATCAGCCAGTGCTTGTGGGGAGCCAGCTATCACAGGAAGTAGTGCACGGGGGTGGGGAGGGGACAGGCGGGAGCCAATATGTGTGGGATACTGGAGCAGCCTCTGTGGGGAGCTCAGGCCCCCTGTGGGCAGGAGCTGCTACTGTGGAGAAGCCTTTGTCCACAACAGACCTGGATTCTAAGGATGTTAAGGATTAGTTGACTATCTGATAAGCAAATGCTTATCGGATAGTCTAGTAGTCGCTTCCCCCGCCCTTGCTGCCTCTATCAGATAAAGGCAGGAAAGGCGGGTGGGGAGGGGGAGGGGAGACAGGGTTTACGTCAAAGCGGCAGCGCTGCATGGAGCCCGGGATACAGGCTCTGTGCAGTGCTGCCACTTTGAAACGCCGTGGCAGCATTTCAAAGGGGCAGCGCTGCACAGCTGATCCCGGGCTCTGTGTGGTGCTGCCCCTTTGAAAATGCCTGCATGGCATTTCAAAGGGCACAGAGCCCAGGGTTAGCTGGGGAGTCCCAGCTGACCCCAGGTTCCATGGAAATGGGTTCTCTAAATGGCCATTGGTTTCTCTAAAGTCCTTCCAGTGAATAACTGGAATGGGTTACCTAGGAGGTGGTGGAATCTCCATTCCTAGAGGTTTTTAAGTCCTGGCTTGACAAAGCCCTTGTTGGGATGATATAGTTACGGTTGGTCCTGCTTTGGGCAAGGGGCTGGACTTGATGACCTTCTGAGGTCTCTTCAAGCCCTAGGATTCTATGATTCTCCCGGGAGTGGCCCAGAGTAGCAGGGACTGCGCTCCCCACCTGCTGGCTTGTCCCAGGGCACCAGCAGGGTCTTTCTCTTTCCTTCCCTCCTGACCTGGCCTGGGGCATTGGGGCCTGCTCTTCTTCCTCTTGTGGCTGCTCCTGGGGGAGCAGCGAGGGCTGTCTCTTGAACAGGGAGTCCTCACTTACTTTTATGGTGGCAGGCAAAATGGTAGAGCCCCAGCCCTGCTGGCTACTCCCTTGGTAGTACGGCTGTCTCCAGTGGACACTCTGCAGGATAGTTCTCCCCTGTGGGCTCACTGCATCCAGTGGCTGCTCTTATATCACATGTCTCGGAATAGCAGCCCCTCCCTCTGCATGTTATGGAAAACTCTGCTTTTCCTGGGGCTTCCATTTCTCCTAGCACAATCTAACCCTGACCTGGCTTTAAGTTAGGAGAAGATGAAGCTCCCTACCCAATTTAGTGGCCATAGTTCTTATAATTTAGGGGGGTGTGTGTGTGTGTGTGTGTGTGTGTGTGTTAAAGAAAACTTTTCCTGTCCTGTGGGAACTGCGATGCGGTCTTCCGGTCTTCCCGCTCCTCAGTGCTCAGAGGTTGGAGGGGAGAGGGCTGGCCCTGGCCGCGTGTGGCTTTGGCCAGAGGAGAGAGGGCAGGGCCTGGCCATGTGCTGCAGCCGGGGGAGAGGGAGTGTTACGGTTAGAGGGGGCGGGAGAAGGGGGGCCCGGGCAGGCTGGTGGGAGCAGGGGGGAGGAAGGAGAAAGGGGGACTGAGTTGGTGTGGAGGTGGCAGGGGAAAGAAGAGGTGCGGGAGAGGAGGCAGAAGGGAACCAGGTGGTTCAGCCGCAACCCAGCTCTCCTTGGTGGCTGGGGTGGGGGTCATAGCCCCCTAGTATAGATATAGATACAGATAGATATAAAGCTGCTGTTGAGAAACAAACCGAGACATCTGTTTACTTACAAAAGCTATTGTAATGCCACTCATTGCATATCTATATATAATACTTTAAAATATGCAGTAATTCTGAATTATTTTATATACATAGTGTAGTAATTTCTCTTAAAATGACCTGATTTACCATGGCTTTACTCTAGTTATATTCTTTTATAGCTTTGCTGATTTCAGTAGCTTTTCATAGATGTAAAAACTGGAGTAGTGTAGTGCTGAATCAGAATTTCAAGAGCTAAAAGAAAACTAATTTTAGATTCTTTTTATAAAATAGAAATGAACTAAAGCTGAATGAAATCTATACAATTTGTCCAACTGTTTTTATTTTCTTTCCGGTATATCAGTTTTTGTAGTACATCAGCCAGTTTTAGTTCCTCATTTGGTCAGAGGTATTCCTTTGAAACCTCTTGTGGTTGTTACTCATTTCAGCAGCCAAAAAAGGTGGAAAATGTTCTTTGAGACATAGTCAATTTTGCACAGAATAAAAGACATGATTTGGAATAAAGACAGTGAACTGTGACCAATTGACACATATTGGAATAATGGGAATGCAGGGTATAACTAATCATCAAGCATACAAACTCTCAAAAATGATTTTGTTCCTCCTAGGACTTCTTTTGCTGGGCATCTAGCCGGTATTCTTGTTGGACTGATGTACACGCTGGGGCCTCTGAAGATGCTCATGAAAGCAACTGCAGGTAAATAGTGAACACTTTTTGCCCAAGAAGAAGTTAATAGTCTTGCTTAATATTTAAGTTTAAATGTAATATTTGGGTTGTTAGAAACTAGTTGGAGTTACCAGCGTTGCTTGGGAAACCGGAGGAACAAAATGTAGAAAAACAGTAGTCCGTTATCTTTTTTTGAATGCTAGAAAAGTTGCACTGATTTCTATAGGGATTAAAATATAGGTCTGTATCATCCCCGGCGGGGGCAGGGTGGGTGCCCGAGCTGTTGTGTGCGTGGGGGTCAGGGCACTGCAGGGGGGGGGAGGGGAGGGGAAGAGGGTCGCTTATGTAACCTCGCGGGCGGGAGGGGGTGAGTCCTGGATGACGCTGGGGGCGGCGGGCACGGGACCTAGGGTGGGCAGGGCGGCCCTTTCAGCACAGCATGGAGGGTTACTTTTTGATTTTTACAGCTTGAGCTCAGGCCCGATCTAGTCCAAAAGTACCTTAAAACCTTCACCTGAATGAAAGATTATCCCATGCGAAGTTTGGTTTGGTAGCTCTTATAGTGTCCAAATTATATTAGCGCACGGACTTACAAACATTCTCCTTTATATGTTAGATAAGCCAGTATGAAGTGCTTTTTCTTTAAATGGAGCCAAGACCAGAATGAACTATTTTTCAAATGTTTCAGACAATATATAAAAAAAAAGGTATAAACTGTTAAATGCCATTTAAAGTCTTTTTAAAGTGAAAGTTAATAAACCCAGAGAAATATACTGTTGTGTTATGAGTAAGATGTACTTTTCTATGGAGGAAGTGTGGGGTTTGGGACAGAGGTTGGGTGCGTAAGGGAACTTGTGGTACAGGACTGGGGTACAGGAGAGAGAGAAAGAGTGGGGTCTCAGAGGGAGTTTGGGTGAAGGAGGGGGTTGTGATCAGGGGAAGGGGATTGGGGTGCAAGGTCCCGGAGGGGCTATGGGTTTAGGAGAGAATTCTGGCCTGGAAGAGTATTGTAGGATCGGGTGCAGAGTCTGGGAGGGAGTTGTGACCTGTGGGAGGGCAGTGGGTTTGGATGGTAACCTGAGGCAGGATGGGGTGGTGACCTGGAGCAGGGAGTTGGAGTGTGCAAGTGAGTGGGGTGCCAAAGGCAGGCTGTGTCTGGGAGATGCTTACCTAGGCAGCTCCCGGCCAGCATCCCAGCAGGGTCCTCGGGCAGGTTCCCTGTCTGCCAGCAGCCCAAGACCACTCAAAGTGTCTGGCTGCTCCATGTGGTTCTGCACTGTGTGTTGGTGGGGAGGCTTTGCGTGGTGCCCCCATCTCCACATAATCTCTCAGCTCCCATTGATTTCCCCCCTTCCCCGGGATGTGGCGTAGAGAGCCAAGCAGATTAAAAGGCTTGGTGAGCTGGATTTGACCCGTGGGCCAGATTGTGTCTTGCTCGCCCCTGCTATAGCTTATATATAATGAGACTACATTATCAGTTCAGAAATCTGCGTGCTTTCTATTTTTCACTGAAGTTGTTATAGTAAATTATTTGTTTTAGTTCTATTTTTAAGTACTAAAATAAATCCTCAACAAATCCAGTAGGTCACTAACCTGAAGACTTATCCTACTTGCTTCCAGTGCTTGAAGTGTATGCAGGGTTTGGTGATGAAGCTTCCGTAAGTTCTAGATATATAGGAGTTTTAAGTGGCAAAACTAAGTGAGAGAAATTTCACAACCCACTTGGTTGATATGAGAGAGTTCTCATTTTTTAAGGGTGAATCACCCATATGTACCAATGCTGCCTGTTGGTAGGATCAATGTACAATGGGTGAGGCAGGATTTGAAGAGAGCTCTTTTTGCTGCATGAAGGGTATCTATCGCTTGTGTAAGGTTGTGCAATCAGGATTTGGGGGCAGGACCAAGAGATTGTTTCCTGGATCCGGAAGTCTTCTCTTCCTCCTCATACGTAGCAGGGCAGAAACAGAACAGTGGCTACTCTAGCTGTAAGTTTTCTGTAGAATGGCCTGAAATGGAATAGTTCCTTTCTCAGTACATAAATTTCCCAACCCCTAATTCTGCAGAATGTTTACTGGAGTGTTTATGGGTGTTCTCTCTTATGCATAGCTCTGCCCTTTTATTATATCAGACATCACTTTGAGACGCTGAGAAAAATATTAAGATATTAATACTTTGATTATTGCTGGACAAAATTTCATAGAAAACCCACTGTTCCAGAGCTGCATCATACAAGGCGAAGACTGTGTGGGTAGTAATACTGAAAACTCAATTTTTAATTTTTGAAGAAGGATTATAAAATGATTTATGAATATTAAGTGTAACATTTCTTCTTGGTAGGTGGCTTTTCCTATTTTAATGGTTCTGCAAGACAGAGAGAGTACTACTCAGGTGAGCACTTTCAATCAATTGTCTTAAAGACTTTGTTCACGTCTTTCAATTTTTTTTCTTTAAAATAAATATTTTATGAACTATAAAATATTTGGAATTTGCTTAAGTGAGGAAAAAAAGAAAATATCTTGGCCTCAATATCTGTACTCCAGATCAAGCAGCTAACTGGGGAGACATTTTTTTAGCAGCTGAGATAGTTTTGAGGTGATTCTTTTCTAGAACATTTCTTCTGTATATTTATTTAAGGGCCTAAAGAATGTTTCTCAAGGGAACTGGTGGGGATGTCACTTACTACGGTACTGATATCTGGATCCTCAGGAAGCCTTTATACAGGTTGAACCTCCCTGGTCTGGCACAATCGGGACTTGACCGGTTCGGCTCTAGTGTCCAACATTGTTTTTAAATTATTGGTTCCATTGTCAGGGATAAATTATCTAATTTTAGATTACCCATCTAGCTACATACCCAGATTTCCCTGAGGATTCTCCATTTGTTTAGGAAAACATCTTTGTTGAGGGTCATGTGATGCAGAGATAATGTGTGGGGATTCTGGGACATGCATTTGCTGCAGAATTGGAAGAGCCTTTAGGAGGAGGAAGAAGGTAGTAATGAAGCTGGTTAGTGTTCAAAGATAGGAAAGGTTTGAATGAAGAAAAAGGACAGGGACATTTGGCCGAAGGCAATTTTCATGAAGGTTGCCCTCAGAACAGTCTTAAAGCTGAACCCCTTTGAATCGGTGCCAAGCACTTTAACATCCATGTGGAGCATTTCTCTGGTACCATTTATCATCTGTGGTGCCAAGGAGAAACATAGGAAACAGTGCACTCAAAGAGGATGCTCTTCAGTGCAGAAGAGAGACAAATGGGGAAACAGCATAGTATGACCTGTGCCAGGCCATTCATTTCTCTTCCAAGCCAGCAATGGCACCATTGATTCCACCTGTTGTGCTTCAGGATGTGTTGCTTATGTCCATTCTATGACACACTCTCTTGACCTCTATGTTGCAAGAAGAAAGCAAGAGTGTGCGGGGCCAGTGGTACCCCTTATATTGGCACATATGCATGCCACTCCAGAGTGCTCTAGAGCTGTCTAAATGGATAACACTGAGAGTAAAAATGTCTGGCAATAGTGCATACGGTCCGCACCCTTCTAGGATAGAGTGAACATGAGCAGCACATCTGGAAGAAGAACAGCTGTGAAAAGTTAGTAGCTGTTTTTGTTTTGCATCTTCATACTCACTGTAACTCAAACATTTTTCATATTGGGAAGCATCAAGGTGAATTACTGGCTTGAGGCTTTCTGGGGTCCGCCAAAATTATAACTGTTTGAGAGAGAAATACTACCTTGTCTGTCCCTGATCCTCTTTTTCTGCTTCCATGTGAATAGTTGGGCAATGAACTATGATTCTAGGTGCTATTAGATGAGGGTTGGTGGTAAGAATAGACCATAAGTGGTGGTTGGGATGCTAAAGAAAATCAAACAGTGGGGGATTTCCATGGATGTGGCAGTGGATTTCCTGCTAATTTTCACTCATGCTGTGCAAGTACCACAGTACTATAAGTAAGTTTGTATAATAGCAGCTAGATATTAAGTCCTGGATTGTCCTGCAAATTGCAGGGCTTTCTGGCAGGTGTACCTTGAGCCAGGAACTTTTTAGGTCTTAATGCTGATGATGGCAGACAGTGTTGGTTGGGAACTGTGGAGAGGGGTGAAATGAAGAATGGGTCAAAACATGCACGGCTGGTAACTGAAAACTCAGTTGAATTCTGTTTTTTAACTCTGTCACATTACTATGGTCTCCAGTTCTTAGCGTTTTAATTTAAAGAGGAGCTCATTAAAACTCTGCCATTTCATTTTAGAGTACAGGTCTTTTATGAAAATGGAACATTTTATTACATGAAATAATTAAGAAGTTAACGTTTTTCTTCAAAATATTAATTATCTGAGGCCTTGCTTGCCACCATAGTCTATCATTTATAACATACAAAGCTGGCAAAAATAACCTCCTTCATTGCATATATGCTTATAGCAGATACTTTGTTAATCGTGGGTTTTTTTCCTTTTAGAACTTAATTTTTAATTCAAAGGGAAAACCTACTTAAAGTGGTGATAGACAGTAAAATCAAATATATTATTCAATGCCAGGATTTTATTTATTTATGCTTTTTTTGTTGTCAAACTATAGGGTTTTCTAGACACTCAAGTTACCCATACAACACACGAGGGGATTATGATATGTACACTGGTGGTCTTACTGAAGATGAACAGTTTGAAATGGCACTGAGAAACAGTCTTCATGACAGAGGTAGGAATTTTATAGCATTGGATATTAAGCTATCGTTTATCTTGACAGAGTGTGAAGTATTCAGAGTTCTGACTTTTCAAAGTATAGGAAGTAAACAGTCTTTTTACAAGCAAACTCAAGAAAAATTGCCTATATGAATTTTCACAGTGTGGATGTGATGCTGTACTGGATAAAATGCACTATTCTGTAAATATGACCTATATTCATTGTTTATAAATATATGACCTTATACTTGGTCTATTAAAAATATGATTGGCTGATGCACAGTTTATCAAGCGATTCAAATCACTCTGTCATAAGGGACCTGTGCTCTTCTTTGTTTACTACTCCTACAGTTTTTGTGTGACCTACAGACTTTTGTCAGTAATCATTTTGTTTACGCTCAGATCATGAATAAAAATGTTAAAACCCATAGGGCTGAGATGTGATCCTTGCAGGACCTCGTAAGAAACACAGACACTCAATTCCGCATTAAAATTACATTTTGAGACCTATTAATTAACCAGACTTTAATCCCTTTTAGCGTGTGCCATGCTGATTTTTTTTTTTTATGGGTTCCAGTTTCTTAAAATGTGAAGCAGTACCAACTTGAATGCCTTACAGAAATCTAAATAGCAACACTATTACCTTTATCAACCTAATATTATCCTCCTTAAATTGTTTATTAATTGAGTCCCATATTAGCCATTCCATTGTTTTCTTCCAGAGTTCATGTCAGACTGACAAGCCTAGAATTAGCTGTGTTTTCCTTTTTACCCCTGTAAATACAGGCAAAGGACTACAAGTTGAAATTCCCAAATCCGGGCTTCTCTTGTCTGGCAGCATCCGTGGTCTGGCATCATCCATGCAGGCACTCATGGGTATAAGCCATTGGGGTGGCGCCAGGAGCATTGCCAAATTAAAGGGTTGAGACAGAGCACCGGGGGGCAGCAGAGTCACTGGGAGGAACAGAGAGCCCTCGGGTCTCTGGAGGGGAGAGAGGAGCGGCGCTCTCTGTCACCTGGGGGGAGAGCAGCAGCATGGCTGCCAGAGGGGAGTGCGGAGCCCCCTGGGCCACAGCAGAGATGCTCGGGAAGAAAGCACAGAGCCATTGGGTGGAGCATGGAGCTCCCCGGGCAGCAGTGGGGCGTCTGCTTGATGGAGCCCTCTGGGAAGCAGCAAAGCTACTTGGCGCAGCACGAAGCCCCAGTAAGCAGCAGGGTGCTGCGGGGAGCACGGAGACTCCGGGCAGTAGTCGAGCCCCGGACAGCAGCAGAGCCGTGGGGAGAAAGAGAAGTGACCAGCAGGAGCACAGAGCCCTGGGCAGCAGCAAAACTGCTACAGGGAGAACACAGCAGTGCAGGGAGCCCTCTGCAGCCCTACTTGTACAGAGCTGTTTTCCCACCCCCATAGCAGCAGGGCTACAGAGAGCTTCCTGTGCTTCCACAGGGGCAGGGACAGCTGATCCTTGGAGGTGCAAGTTGTGGAGGGAGGCTGCGCATGCTATTACCAATGGCATTTTTTGTCTATCAACCTCTGCAGGATTAAATGGAATCCTGCCAAGTGTGTATATATACACTGTTGTAGCCATGTTGGTCCCAGGATATATGAGATGAGATGGATGAGGCGATATCTTTCATGGGCGTGGCCAAAGCTCAAAAGCTTGTGTCTCACCCACAAAAGTGGGTCCGATACAGGATACTACCCAAAAGCCTTTGTATATTGTAGTTTGCTTTGCTCTTATTTTTTTACAGCATTGCTATTCAGCTAATCAATAAAATAATCTAATTATCAGAAAAATCACAAAATCAGCTGCTGCTCATGTTTCTGGAGTTTAGCAACAAACTAAAGAAAGCAGTACACAACAGTATATTGTGACATTAAATATTATATGGACTTTTAGGAGGTTGGCAAAAGCATTAGTGGTGAGCATTCTGTGTTTTATTGTAAAGACATGTCTAAAGTAAAAAATTCACTTGGACTGTTTTAGTTTTGAATCTTTTGAAATAAGCTATGTAACTAATAATGGCATATGCTCTCTCATCATTATTTTGTTACGTTGCTAGTAAGAGGAAACTGTAAACTGTTGCTTCTGTTATAAATAAAAATTGCTATTCCTAAAATAGTCTTATTTCTTCACATGATATCACTAAGGATTAGGAATTATAAATAATCCTATTGCTATCGAATCATTATTATAAAAAGAAGCCTATAGACAGTTGGTACATAAATGCTGTCTTAGGAGGTGTGGGCTTGAATTTGTATTTTCACATACTGTAGTGGACTTACAAGTCTTGATGTGAAAATGAAACCATGGCAAATATTGTGAGATCTTTACATATTATTATTAAAAGCTTTGGATATACGTTAATTTTAATTTTGCTGCAGAAGAGATGTTTGTGGGATGTGTCGTTTTATTAACATATTTGTTTCTTCAAGTGCTTGCTCCTGTCCATTCAACGTAGGTGTGTGTGCTCGCCCCATGCACTGGTGCTGGAAGATCTTCCCTCAGCTATTTCTGTAGGGGACTCGCTCCAGCACCCCCTGGTGCACACATGTTGCGCTGTATAAAGCACTGCCCAGCCCATTCCTCCCTCAGTTCCTTCTAGCTGCCAGTGACAGTGCTTGAAACACTTAGTTGTACTTAGTAATTAGTTAGCTCCTATTAGAGACTTAGCCCAGGGATGGGGCATGCCCCACTCCCCTGCTTATAAAGCATTTTCTAGCTGTCACAGGCCTATGCCATTTAGCAAGGCGCATGCTGATTGTCTTCGTTGTCTCAGAGAGGCTCACATCTCTGAGAAGTGTCAGATCTGTATATCATTTCAGCCTTGGATGCTAAAAGACAGGGTCATCTGGCTAAAGGCCCTGCTCATGGAGTCCACCCTCACTCTCTGTAGTGAGTCAGCATGGCTACCTGCTGACCTGGAAGGGGAAGTCCTCCATAAGACCCCTTGGTGGGCAGGGCCAGAGATACCCAGCCCCTTCCACAGGAAGCGGATGGGCGGGACTGGGACTATAAGAACAGAGTGGGTGAGCTCAGTTGGAGCTCAGTGGGCAAGCAGGCCAGACGCTCTCCCTGGCCTCCCCAGAAGGAAGGCCCGATGGCCACAACCCTGGAGAGACGATTCGATAGGACCCCCGAGACCACTGCCTGACCCTGGAGACGGCCCAAGGCTACGCCAAATCCCGCTGAGCACCAAGGTGGAACTGAGGGGACCTGAGCACATGCCAGACCCTGGAGCCGGGACTGCATCAACAGGACCCGAGAGGGACCCAGACCCCAAGCCCATCGACACCCTGCCAGTGCCGGAGGGCCCCGAGTTGCACCTATCCGGCCAGGTAGGCCCCCAGGGGAAATCAGGAAACAGCCCAGGGAAAGCCAACTCTGCATCGGCAGATGAGATGAAGGTTGGGTGGGCAGTGCGTTGCGGCCTGGATTCCCGCTGACCGACCCCCTCCTTTCCCCCCCTCCCCCCCGCCGACCTGGTTGGCGCATTGCAGCCTGGATCCCTGCCGACTGAGTGGTCGCTTGTGTTGCTGCTGCTAGGGCCCTGGGCTGGGACACAGTGGAGTGGGGGGGCCTGCGTCCACCCCATTACTTGGGGGTGGCAGGTTCCCCCCTGTGGGGAAAAGACCCCTCTGCTTGTTGGTTCTCTCCCAAAAAGAGAACTGGCCCCTGACTCAGTCTGCAGCCAGACCTGAGCCCCGAACTGTTATACACTTCTTGTGTAGTTGTGGCCCTGTCCTGACCCAAGGCTATGGGCGCCGAACTGTTACAGACTTTTTGGTAGATTTGCAGGCCCAGCCTGACCCTGGGCTAGGGCATTGAGAGTGTAGAACCGCCTGTCCTGATCCAGGAACGGGGGTTCCTAGCGCGCCTAGCCAGTGTAGTGAGTCAGCATGGTCGCCCGCTGACCCAGGCTGGTACACTCCCCAAGACCAGAGTTCGGACTCAGCACTGAGTACCAATGCCTCAATGTGGAGCACTCCTCTGGCCCCGTCCAGCCGGCACCGGGCATCTTCAGTGGTACTGGCCAAGAAGTCCAAGAAAACAGGCAAGGATAGATCCTCTTCCCCTTGTAAGGAGAAGGCCAAGCATGCAGGAATCTACGAGGGAGACCACGTGCTTGACAAAGAACCAGCGCAGGTGGAATCGGACAACCTTCCTCATTTCCCTCTGCTCACACCAAGCATCTAGGTCTTTTCCACCCTGAAGACATTTCAGGTGGCCCAGGACATTGTCTCCATGTCGGTACCTGGACAAAGAGGACATTGTTTGCCTCTTGGTCACTGAGTGCCTGGCATTCTTGCTCTCTGACTCAGGCAGACAGAAGAGCCTCCTGTATTCCTGCATGGTCGGCGAGGGAGAGGCCGGGGCTAGATGCTTCAGTCCAAGTGTCGCCTCCCCTGAGATGGCCTTTTTAGTGGCAATTACGTCAGCCAGGAGGGTGTCCAAGCTCATTGCTCTAATGTCAGAACCCCAGTAAACGATTTTTTTCCCCAAAGATACAATACAGCTCAGACCTAAGCAGGTCTTCCTGCCCAAAGCTGTTTCTGCCTTCCACGTGGGTCAGGATATCTGCCTTCGGGTCTTTTCTCCAAACCCCATAAAACCAGTGAGGAAAGGTGTCTCCACATCCTGGATGTCAAAAGGGCACTTGCTTTTTACCAGGAGCAGACAAAGCCCTTTTGTAAGTTCTCCCAGTGGTTTGTGGCCTATGCTGACCGTACGAAGGGCTTCTGGTATCCTCACAGAGGATTTCCAAGTGGATCACCTCCTATATCAGGATGTGTTAGGCTTTGGCAGGCTTCCAGCTGCCCCCATTGGTGAGGGCAGTCTACCAGGATGCAAAGGCTCTTTGGTGTCCTTCCTAGCCCATGTCCCTATTCAGGACATCTGCAAGGCTTCAACATAGACTAGAGTTCATACATTTGTGTCCCATCATGTTATCTCACAGCAGACCAGTGATGATGCTGAGTTCCACAGAACTGTGCTGTTTTCAGCATATCCGTGGACTTCTACCTGCTTCAGCAGATACTGCTTGGAATCGCCTACACTGAATGCATGATTAAGCACTCGAAGAAAAGACCATTCTTGTTTCAATAACTGGAGTTCTTTGAGATGTGTTGCTCATGTCCATTCAACATCCCACCTTCCTTCCCTTTGTTGGAGTTTCTGACAAGAAGGAAGTGAAGGAGGCAGTACCCTATATAGTGTGGCTTGTGCATGCCACTCCAGGGAGCATTGGAGCCAGTCCCCTATGGATACTGCTGAGGGAAAATTTTCTGGCACCAGTGTATATGGCAAATGCACACGCCTACATCAAATAGACATTAGCAACACATTTCAAAGAACACCAGTTAAAGAAACAGGTTACTGTCCTTTTGTACTTGCACTATCACTAAGTAAATTCAGTCTGTCATAACCAATATAAAACTATAGTAATATAAAGAAATAACAATTTAATACATACTTCAGAAAGGAGTTAATAAATCAGTTTGGAACGCCTTCAATGAGCTTAAACTAACAGGAATCACTGCAAGTTAACAGCATATTTCCTCACCACCATTTGTTATATCGTGTTTTGACAAAGATCAATTTTTGAGGTAGTTTATTCTTATTTGGAGAATTTCTTTTGGTGAGACACGAGAGAGATAACATTCAGATAGTACCTAAGGCGTGAGGGTGTCTGATAGCTTTGGCATGGCAAGGAACATTTTTTAGCTTTAGTTTTAGACTGTCAGTGTCCCTTTCTTAGTGTTTTAATACTAATTTAGTTGTAAATCATCATAGATGTGCAAAACAAGGGAAACACTGTATATTGCCTCTGTACAACTCTATCTTGCAGAACTTATTTTAGTATTGTTTAGTCTTTGTATTGTTTTTACCACATTATTTTCATTATCCAGCCATGCTGGAATGGAGATAGGAGGCAATATATGTATGGTTTACAGACCACAACTTTGTCTTAAAATATTAACTTCAAATACCTAGGAATACCCAGCAATAGATTACACCGTGCAAGTCATGATCATTTCCACCTATCTGCGGGGACTGCCATCAGCTTTCCCCCTTCCCGAACTTGTCCCATTTACCCTGTTGCTGGAATCCCCTTACGCTCATCTGATATAAGTGTTGAGGAGCCTAGAAATGAAGGGGGTTGACTCTCTACTATATCCCCCTTTCCTTGTTCTCATAAGGGGTGCTTTCCTTTAAATGCATTTAATCTAATAACCATATCTCTTCCATAGCCGTTACCTGTGTTGGACATCTGCCACGTAGGGCTACCAGCAATTTAACATGGTTGCTTGCTAATCCAGGTGAAAGGGGGTTTCTCTGAGATTTGAATATACTCCCCCTTTCCAGTCAGGGTATGTCTAGACTACATGCCTCTGCCGACAGAGGCATGTAGATTAGGCTATCGGACATAGTCAGTGAAGTGGGGATTTAAATAATCCTCGCTTCATTAAAATAAACATGGCCACCGTGCTGTGCCGATGATCAGCTGATCCGGCACAGCGCGGCAGTCTAGATGCGGATCTGTCGGCAGGGGAATCCTTTGCCGACCAATCCCTTATGCCTCGCTTACAGGATCGGTCGGCAAAGGATTCCCCTGCCGACAGATCCGCGTCTAGACTGCCGCGCTGTGCCAGATCAGCTGATCGTCAGCACAGTGCAGCGGCCATGTTTATTTTAATTCCCCGCTTCATTGACCATGTCGGGTAGCCTAATCTACATGCCTCTGCCGACAGAGGCATGTAGTCTAGACATACCCTCAGTTAGAAGGACAATCCCCTCTCCTTGATTAAACCACTCCCCACTCCAAGCAGATACATTTCCTCTCCTTCTGCTATCAGTTGGAGAGAGAGCCTTTAAAGCAACAACCTTTTCTTCTGCAACCTGAACAAGCATCTACTGCATACAGTGGTAGTAAGATTTTCTTCATTTTTATAATTTTATCTACTGTTAAATGTGAAAGAACTAAAGATGCTTAAGCCTCAAAACTTAGAAAGATTGAACCTCTCCAGTCCGGCACCCTCAGGACCTGACCAGTGCCGAACTACAGGAGGTTAATATAGTCTGGCAGTATTACCAATACTGCTGACTGGGCTCTTAGAAGATGTTTAGGGGTAAATTAGAGCTAACAGCACTGAACATGGAGAGCCAGAACTGGTGGCTATAAACAAATGTTATGGCATTGAGAGAATCTTGGCCACACCCATTGTAAGTGGACATTGGGCTAACGAAAATCATGCTGCCAGACTGGAGACTGCTGGACTAGAGCTGTTCAACCTTTAGCACTCTACAGTATTTTACAATAATTTTTCTTAAAATGTAAGCATTCCTGTTACCTGCCTATGTAAACACAGTGATTTCCATTCCAAAAAACAGTAATATGCAGCTGCATGCTCTTTATGTCTCTTTAGACCCTGACACAAGACACTGAGTACATTTACAGTGCTAATGAGCAATTAGGGTGTTCTTCCCTGTCAATTAACTTGAAGAATAATGAGCCTGAATGAGCACTGCCCTTTCAAAGGATATGTGTTTCCTAAAAGCATGTAATTCTCTGCTGTTTACAATTAAATGGGTGGTAAAACAGCCACTTACATGAGTAAAAATTAAATCATATAATTGGAAACAGATGGATAGATAGATTTAGAGACAGGTACCACTTAATCTACTTTTCTTTCTATTTCCTTTTTCCTTTTCCTTTTCTTTCCAGTTGACACCTCAGCTTCTGCTATTATTATAATTGCTTTGCAGTTTGGTTGAAAGGTAGCATTGCTCTTAATGTTGTGTTATTTAGAGCAATAATTCTTTCAGGATTTTAGATCCTGGAATACCAAATAAAGATCTAGGATTCTGATCCCTTTATATAGCTCTGTGTTGGTATTCCACCAGCCTATACAGGGAGAACTCTTACATAGTATTTTCTGGGGCTAAATATTAGACATTTCTAGAGCAAAAATAAGTGGTGTTTATTGCTGAAAAAGGAATTCTAGATTTAGTTTTCTGAGATTTTTAAAGGGGTGTTCTATTTTTGTATGTATCTGTTGTAATCTGCATTATCAAACTGCCATCCTTAGGTGTATTCCCTAATAGAAGCCACTGCGTAGCTTGTTCATATTACTAATTTTAGAATGACTATAGTCTCGATACATTTAAATAAATTTAAATATTAGTTTATTGTCCTAAAGGTTGTCAGAGATTACTTTATATGTTGTTTTCAGTCATGTATTCTACTGGTCATAAACGTAAATCATAGGTTTCTTTAAATACCGTAGGATTGCTATGTAATAACTCCTTATAAATAGACATCTGAATCATGTTTTGGATTACTTGTTCTACCTGAAACAAGGCCTATCAGTTCTCTCAGCTATTTTCGCTTGTCACCTAATTTTTTCTCAGATGTCATTCAGCTTCTTAAAGGGTCCGTATAATTAGGTCTATACCTGAAGCAAAGTTGTTTTGGAATTCCACCTTCCTGATATTCTTTCCTAAGATCTATCCTCCTAAGGATGAGGAGAGGCTACATACTGTTGGATGTTAGACAGGTGTTGGATTTTTACTTGGACAGGATTAAGTCTATTAGCTCCTCCGCAAAGCTGTACGTGTTAGTTGTGGACAGGATGAAAGGCCTTTCAGCCTCAACAAATAGGATTTTTGTCCTGGATTTTATCCTGCATATGCCTGTGCTAAGACACTGCCAGTGTGTCCTCTTAATAGGGTGGTAGTGCACTGTATGAGATCTCATGCAGTTTTTTGGCTAAAGTACCTATAGCAGGCATTCATAGGGCTGCAACTTGTTCTGCAGTACCCACTTTTACATCTCA
This sequence comes from Pelochelys cantorii, assembly GCA_032595735.1. Taxonomy (NCBI): domain Eukaryota; kingdom Metazoa; phylum Chordata; order Testudines; family Trionychidae; genus Pelochelys; species Pelochelys cantorii. The sequence continues at coordinate 37,566,049 of CM064335.1, read as the reverse complement.
TTATGCTGTAGTATTTGAGAGATTATGCCAAGATAGGACAAGTAGTTCTTCCGTCCTTGTTAGGTTAGATTCCATAACCCACCTCCAGTTTGAACTGGAGTCACCTGAAAAGGAACAGACACTTGCAACCACTCAAAAAAAAAATGTTACTAATCTTAACTGTTGTTTTTATAGATGTGTTGTTCATGTCCATTTCACAACCCGTCCTCTTCCTCCTCTATATTGGAGTATCAGTGGTAAGAAGGAACTGAGAGGGTTCTGGGGCACCTTCACCTTTTTTTGCCATTGTGCAGCAGAGGAAGTCAGCAGAGGGCGCATGCACTGTCCTGATGGGTACTGTTACAGGAACAATCTCCAACTTTGGTGCAGTGGATTTGCGAACATATGAAGTGGAATGGACAGAGCAATGCATCTAGAAGAACACTAGTTACAGAACAGGTTAATAACTTTGTTTTAATCTTCAAGTATGATCCCTGTTTTTTTCCCACACATGAATGGAAATGTGCCCCATGGGCCTGAGTTCAGAGATTTCTAGCAGATAGAAATAATGCTCCAATAATAAGAATTTAGCAGTAGGGATATATTATCGACCACCTGACCAGGACAGCAATACTGAAATTGAAATGCTGAGGGAGATTAGAGAGGCTACCAAAATAAAGAACTCTGTAATAATGGGAGATTTTAATTATCCCCATATTGACTGGATACATGTCACCTCAGGAAGAGAAGCAGAGATAAAATTTCTCAGTGGCTTAAATGACTGTTTCTTGGAGCAGCTGGTACAGAAACCCACAAGGGGAGAAGCAATTCTCGATTTAGTCCTGAGTGGAGCACAGGATCAGGTCCAGGAGAGATCCATTACAGGACCGCTTGCGAATAGTGACCATAATATAATAACATTTAACATTCCTGTGGTGGGAAGAACACCTCAGCAGTCCAGCACTCTGGCATTTAATTTAAAAAAAGGGAATTACACAAAAATGAGGAGGTTAGTTAAACAGAAATTAAAAGGCACAGTGACTAGAGCCAAATCCCTGCAAGCTGCATGGAAACTTTTTAAAGACACAATAATAGAAGCCCAACTTAAATGTATACCCCAAATTAAAAAACATATTAAGAGACCTAAAAAAGAGTCACCATGGCTTAACCACCATGTAAAAGAAGCAGTGAGGGACAAAAAGGCAACTTTCAAGAAGTGAAAGTCCAATCCTAGTGAGACAAATAGAAAGGAACATAAACACTGTCAAATCAAGTGTAAAAATGTAATAAGAAAAGCAAAAAAAGATTTTGAGGAACAGCTAGCCAAAAACTCAAAAAGAAATAGCAAAATATTTTTTAAGTACATTAGAAGCAAGAAGCCTGCTAAAAAACCAGTGGGTCCCCTAGACGATTGAGATATAAAAGGAGCAATCAAGGACGGTAAAGCCATTGTAGAGTAACTAAATGATTTCTTTGCTTCAGTCTTCACGGCTGAGGATGTTAGGGAGATTCCCAAATCTGCACCGTCCTTTGTGGGTGATGAATCTGAGGAGCTGTCCCGGATTGAATTATCATTAGAGGAGGTTTTGGAACAAATCACCGGGACCGGATGGCATTCATCCAAGGGCTCTAAAACAACTCAAATGGGAAATTGCTGAACTATGGTTTGTAACGTATCCTTTAAATCGGCTTCCATACCGAATGACTGGAAGGCAGCTAACGTGACACCAATATTTTAAAAGGGCTCTAGAGGCAATCCTGGCAATTACAGACCAGTAAGTCTAACTTCAGTACCGGGCAAATTAGTTGAAACAATAGTAAAGAGTAAAATTGTCAGGCACATAGAAGAACATAATTTGTTGGACAAAAGTCAACATGGTTTCTGTAAAGGGAAATCATGTCTTACTGGTATATTAGAGTTCTTTGAAGGGGTTAACAAACATGTGGACAAGGGGGATCCAGTAGATATAGTATACTTAGATTTTCAGAAAGCCTTTGGCAAGGTCCCTCACCAAAGGCTCTTGTATAAATTACATTGTCATGGGATAAGAGGGAAGGTCCTTTCATGGATTGAGAACTGGTTAAAAGACAGGAAACAAAGGGTAGGAATAAATGGTAAATTTTCAGAATGGAGAGGGATAACTAGTGGTGTCCCCCAAGGGTCAGTCCTGGGACCAATCCTGTTCAACTTATTCATAAATGATCTGGAGAAAGGGGTAAGCAGTGAGGTAGTAAAGTTTGCGGATGATACTAAACTGTTTAAGATAGTCAAGACAGAAGCAGACTGTGAAGAACTTCAAAAAGATCTCACCAAACTGAGTGATTGGGCAACAAAATGGCAAATGAAATTTAATGTGGATAAGTGTAAAGTAATGCACGTTGGAAAAAATAACCCCAACTATACGTACAGTATGATGGGGGCTAATTTGGTGACGACAAATCAGGAAAGAGATCTTGGAGTTATCGTGGATAGTTCTCTGAAAACTTCCACGCAGTGTGCAGTGGCGGTCAAAAAGGCAAATAGGATGTTAGAAATTATTAAGAAAGGGATAGAAAATAAGACACAGAATATCTTACTGCCCCTGTATAAAACTATGGTACGCCCACATCTTGAATACTGTGTACAGATGTGGTCTCCTCACCTCAAAAAAGATATTTTGGCCTTGGAAAGGGTTCAGAAAAGGGCAACTAAAATGATTAGGGGTTTGGAACGGGTCCCATAGGAAGAGAGGTTAAAGCGAGTGGGACTTTTCAGTTTAGAAAAGAGGAGACTGAGGGGGGATATGATAGAGGTATATAAAATCATGAGTGGTGTGGAGAGGGTGAATAAAGAAAAGTTATTTATTAGTTCCCATAATAGAAGAACTAGAAGACACCAAATGAAGTTAATGGGTAGCAGGTTTAAAACTAATAAAAGAAAGTTCTTCTTCACACAGCGCATAGTCAGCCTGTGGAACTCTTTGCTAGAGGAGGCTGTGAAGGCTAGGACTAACAGAGTTTAAAGAGAAGCTAGATAATTTCATGGAGGTTAGGTCCATAAAAGGCTATTAGCCAGGAGATAGAAATGGTGTCCCTGGCCTCTGTTTGTCAGAGGCTGGAGAAGGATGGCAGGAGACAAATCGCTTGATCATTGTCTTCGGTCCATCCCCTCTGGGGCACCTGGTGCTGGCCACTGTCGGCAGGCAGGCTACTGGGCTAGATGGACCTTTGGTCTGACCCAGTACGGCCATTCTTATGTTATAGTGTCCATTGATCTGCATGTGCGCAGCTGTTTTCCTCATGCTTCAGACTATGAACAATTTGATAAGACAAGTCACTTTATGTCCACAAACCATGTTAGGATTTGGCTTTCACTGCTAGACCACATGGCATCATGTAACATCTTGTTCACCAGACTTCAATCTACGTTGCCTACAAGCCTGACACCAGTCCTTTTACTCACTGTACAGAAAACACATAAACATCAGAGTGACAGCTCCCACCAAATCTCAGAGGGGTAGCTATGTTAGTCTGTATCTGCAAAAACAATGAGGAGTTCTGTGGCACCTTAGAGACTAACAGAATTATTAGGGCATAACTTTTGTGGGCAAAACTGACTTCATCAGATCAACTGGCATTCTCACCAAGATCATCACTTCTCTTCCACAGTGGACACACCCAGAATAAATGAACAAGCTTGCTTTTAGTTAAGTAACCTATGTTGAAAAAAATTTGAAATTTTTCCTTAATATTCAGTACAATACATACTCTAAGCCAAAGGTCAAACAACTTGGTATACTGTGCAGAGGGAATTTGTTCTGTTCATAAAAAAATTGAGCTGGAGCTAGTCTTGATGGTTCAAATTTATTTTGGGATCCTACTACAGGTTGGATCCCCTCATCTGGCAACATCCATGGTCTGGCAGGACCACAGGGAGTCCTGGCTGGGAGCCCCAGTGGCCAGAAGGCTGGCAGCCCAGACCCCAGCGGCGCTAGGGCTGGGACTGGCACTGTAGCTCTGGTAGTGCGGCAGGGGCCATGGCAGCCCCAGTAGCAGGGTGGGGACGTCGTGGTCATGGCGGTGGGGCCTGGTGTGGAGATGCAGCAGCTGTGATAGTGGTGCCTGGGCTAGAGACATGGCAGCCCTGATAGCGAGGCCAGGGCTGGAGATGTGGCAGCCACAGCAGCTGCGATAGTGGGGCTGGGCCTGGGGCAGTCTGGCTGCCAGGGCCACAGCAGCACAGTGGCAGGTGGGGGAGAGAGGAGGAGCAGCTGTGGCTGGCAGTGGGGAGGGAAGGTGGCCTGGGAAGTTGGTAGCAGGGGACCTCTTGGTCTGGCAAATTCCCTCGTTTCAAGGGTGCTGGACCAGAGAGGTCCAACCTGTACCTTTTTTCCCCCTTGTTCTATATAAAGCTTGCACCAATGCGGAGATGGACAACCTTGGACTCAGTCAACACTTTCTTAACTATATTTGAGACCAATGCGTGGTTAAGATATTCTCCTTTTTGTAGCCACAATAGTCATAGCTCTTGAATAACAATTTGAGTGAGCAAGCATGTTGGGACTGAAAACTGCAGAGACATCTGGAGTGAGAAGAGAGAGGTGTTTTACTGAGCCAATAATAAACTGGTTTCTTTGTAGAAGAACTTAATATTGAACTGAGTGGAAAAAAATCCAGTAGTTCTTTTAGTTTTGCTACTGAGAACAGAATCACTAAATAAAAGGATAGATTTATTTCCCCCCCCTGGAGAAAGAAAACTGTGTTGCTTAGTTTTCAGGAAGGTGCATGTGCATGGTGGAGTGGCTTGGACATGGGCCTATTTTAGAAAATTTTAAACTTGGAACATAAAAACAGCTATACTGGGTCACACTAAAGCTCCGTCTAGCCCAGTATCCTGTCTTCCAACAGTGGTCAATGCTAGATGCACCAGAAGGAATGAACAGGTAGTCAAGTGATCCATCCCCTGTCGCCCATTTCCAGCTTCTGACAAACACAGGCTCGGGATACCATCCCCGCCCATCCTGATAATAGCCATTGATGGACCTCATCTCCATGAATTTATTTAGTGCTTTTTAAAACCCTTTTAAATTCTTGACCGTCACAACATCCTCTGGCAGGGAGTTCCACAGGTTGACTATACATTATGTGAAGAAATAATTCTTTTTTGTTTCTTGTAAACCTGCTATCTATTAATTTCATTTGGTTTTAGTTTTATTAATCTCTCCTCATAAGGCAGCTATGCCATTTTCTAATAATTTTTGAAGCCCTTTTCTGATCATGGATTTATAAAAAGGCAATAAGATACTTTGTCTTATTAACTATCACTTTTTTAATGATTCCCAGTATTCTTTGCTTTTTTGATTAGCACTGTATATTGAATGGATGTTTGACAATGATGAAGATTTCTCTCTTGAATGGTAAGAGCTAATTTAGTCCAACCATTGTTTTATACATATAGTTGGGATTCTGTTTTCCAGTATGCATTACTTTGCATTTATTAGCATCTGCCTTTTCATCGTGCAATCACCTAGTTTTGTGAGGAAACTCTCCACAATCTGCTTTGGACTTCACTATCTTGGGCAGTTTAGTATCATCTGTAAATTTTGCTACCTCACTGTTTATACTGTTCTCCAGATATGAGTATGTTGAATAGGATTGGTCCCAGTACAGACGCTTGTGGGACAGCACTAGTTACTTCTCTCCATTCTGAAAGTGTTCCCTTTGTTTCCTAGCTTTTTACCAGTTATCAGTCTATGAGAGGACCTTCCCTCTCATCCCATGACAACTTACTTTGCTTAAGAGCCTTTGGTGAGGGACCTTGTCAAAGCTGTTTTGGAAATCTAAGTACACTGTATGCACTGAATCCCCTTTGTCCAAATGCTTATTGACCTCCTCATGGAATTTTAGTAGATTGATCAAGTATGATTTCCCTTTATAAAAACTATGCAGACTTCCCCAACAAATTATGTTCATCTCTGTGTCAGACAATTCTGTTCTTTATTATAGTTGCAGGCAGTTTTGCCAGTTCTAAAGTTACCCTTACTAGCCTATAATTGTGGGCATAACCTCTGGAGCCCTTTTTAAAAATCATCATCATCATATTACCAAAAGCTTCAGGGGGTAAGCCAAGTTAATTAGTACAGGATAAACTTAAAAAACAACAAATAGTCTGGTAGCACTTTAAAGACTAACAAAACATGTAGATGGCGTCATGAGCTTTCATAGTCATCTGAAAAAGTGGGCTGTGCCCACAAAAGCTCATGACACCATCTACACGTTTTGTTAATCTTTAAAGTGCTACCAGACTGTTTGTTGTTTTTTAAGTTTATCATATTACCAGTCATTTGATACAGAAGCTGGTTTAAAGGACAGATTACAAATCGCAGTTAGCAGTTCTGCAATTTCATATTTAAATTCTTTCAGAACTCTTGGGTGAATACCATGTGATCTTCTTTAGTTTATCAGTTTATTCCAAAATCTCCTTTAATGACACCTCAGTTTGGGAAAATTCCTCAGATTTGTCACCTAAAAAGAATGTCTCACTTTTGGGAACCTTCCTCACACCCTCAGCTGTGAAGACCAATGCAAAGAATTCTTTTAGGGTTTTTTTTGCAATGAGCTTATCATCCGTGGGTGCTCGTTTAGCATCTCGATTGTCCAATGGCCCTACTGGTTTTTCAGCAGGCTTCCTGAATCTGATGTATTTAAAATAAGTTGTGCTACTACTTTTTGAGTTTTTGGCTAGCTGTTCTTCAGATAACATTTTGGCCTTCCTTATTATATTTTTACACTTCATTTGACACTAGGATTAAACTTCCACTTTTTAAATGATGCCTTTTTAGCAGTCATTTGGTACAAAAGCTGATATAAAGGACTGGTTACAGATCACTGTTAGCAGTTCTGCAATTTCACATTTGAGTTCTTTCAGAACTCTTCACTGAATACTGTCTGGTCCTGGTGTCTCCTTATTGTTTAGATTATCAATTTGTCATCTAAAAAGAGTGGGTCAGGTTTAGGAATCAACCTCACATCCTCAGCTATGAAGACTGATGCAAAAAAATTCATTTAATTTTTCTTCAATGACCGTATCCTTCAGTATCTTGATCATCCAGTGTCCTCACTGGTTATTTAGCAGGCTTTCTGATTCTGATGTACTTTAAAAAATTACTATTACTTTTTGAACTTTTGGCTAGCCGTTTTTCAAATTCTTTTTTGGCCTTCATAATTATATTTTTAAACTTAATTTGCCAGCATAAAATCAAAAGTGGCATTTTACTTGTAGCATCCTTTTGACCGGACACTTCCATGGTGCATTGAGAAGTATTCCAGGTTCCTTGATTTTTTAACCACTTAGGCTGGATTAAAATAAAACAGTAGCTCAGAGGAGATTCCTCCAGACTCTGCAGGAAATCTATATCAGCAATTGATTTGTTGTACTTAGAGAATCTTACTGACTTCACAGGGCAGATAAGTGAGTTCATAGAAAAAACCCTCCTATGCTATTAGGAGGCAGTCTGTATCAAAGAATTATGTCCTGTTTTTCATTTTTTTAGAACTGTAGATTTTAAAAGAATTGGTGGAAAACTCCTACCAAATTTCATCTGTCTCTGGTTTGGAATCCTTCCAAAAGCACTGAACTTTGTCCTTTGTGAAAGTTTTCTCTAAGAGAGAATTGGGTTTCTCAGAACAGCAACCAAAATTTATATGTAGACTTTTCACAATGTTGTGAAACTTTAATTTGTATCTTCAGCACTTGTGTATCTATTCTTCAGGTCATTACAGGTTTTCTCTTTGAAAGCTAACATTGTAACTATTTCTGCTATGAATATTACTGAACTGGCTTTCTTGCTGTTCCTTTTTTGGTATTGCAGAAGGGCAAGAAAATACTTGAGTCCAGTTTGTCTCTTAAGATGGACAGAGTTAGGAGAATTTAGCTCTGCAGTAGAAACAACTATTTCTGTATTATAATATGCTGGGGATAAAGTGTATAGGTATTCATTAACCAGCTATCCAGTACAGTACAGCCTCAGAATTACAGACACCTCAGAAATGGGGGATTAGGTTTACAGCCATGGGGAGTAGAGAGCTGAGGGGAGAGGGATTAGGTCTCTGAGGAAGGAGGGGCGGGGGAATGACAATCCAGACTTTGACCTTTGGTGTGCCAGGACTCCAGGTAGGAGGCTCAGGGTTTGTGCCCCACAAAGCACTTAGGGCTCAGCACTTCAGAGGAGGATGCTGGGGCCTGGGGTTCAGGGCTTTAGTCACTTGGCTCTGCTTCTGGTTTTAGTCTCATGGGGTGTGCCAGGGTTCTGAACTTCAGCCCTGCAGCTCGTTTCCTGGTGTCAGCTGGGGGGGGGGGGGCACACCATGGCTTGAGGCTTTAGCTACAGTGGGAGAGCATTCTCCTCATAGCTAAGGCTTCAAGCCCTGGTGCCCCCTGTGGGACTGAAAACGAATGGAGACAGGTGCTGGAGCCCTAAGTCCCAGTGCTCCCCCATTTGTCTAAAGCCCTGAGCTCTGGTGCTCCTGAGGTTCAGAAGCCTCTAGCTTCTCTGGACCTGGATTCCTGATCCTCCCAAACCTTTCCAAGCCTACAGCTGTAGCCCCAAACTCTCCCCCCTCTTTATAGTTGAAGCTGTACCTTTGAGGCAGTATAGTATTTACTCCTCCCTCCCTCCCCCTTTAGTCTGCTGCCTGATTTCTTTTGGTTCCACAGGTGTCCAGTTAACTGATAAATCCGTAACTCTGGTGTTCGTATTTTTAAGGTTCTACTGTGCTCTAAACAGTGTAAGCCAGGATGTAGGATTTCTGGCCATACAACATTTTTGGTATGTCATTCTTATTCAGTCATGTTATGGGGCAGGAGTTAATTGTAGAGTTGTTTTAATTCCACTATTTAGACAGTATTTTATCACAATAATATAGAAGCTTTCAAAATGAAGTCTATAATTACATAAATCATCCTTGCCAAAAGAATGTCCACTAAATAATTTTCTGACGCTAAAACAAACCCTTTAATTGAATTTAAAAAAAAGTCTCTCACACAAAAACCCTGGAACTATTCTCAGCACTTAAATCCAGCTCTGAAAAACTGGCATGACAATTATTAACTGAGGCTCAAAATACACATAACAACCTTATCATAATGAGAATGTTAATTAAAAAACGTACCTCGGTCAAGAAGAACTTTTCCAGGTTTCTAATCAAATTCAGTGACACTAAGGCTGTGGTTACACTTCCAAGTTTTGTTAACCAAAGTGATATTAACAACGAAAAGTCAACATAATAAATATTGGAATACACTTGCTGTCTGTCAACAGATCACATCCATAGTGGGGGCACCATCATCGACAGTATGAGCAATCCACTGTGGGTAGATATACCCCAGTCCAGTGACACCTTCTGTTGCTAGGTATACTGGAGTATTGTGTCCAGTTCTGGGCACCACATTTCAGGAGAGATGTGGACAAATGGGAGAAAATCCAAAAAACAGCAACAAAAATTATGATTAAAGGGCTAGAAAACAAGGCTTAAGAGGGAAGATTGAAAAAACTAGGTTTGTTTAGTCTGGGAAAGAGGAGACTGAGAAGAAACATGATGATAGTTTTTCAGATATTTAAAAGGTTGTTACAAAGAGGAGGGTGGAAAAATATTGTTAACCTCTGAGGATAGGACAAGCAATGGCTTAAATTGCAGCAAGGGAGCTTTAGGTTGTACATTAGGAAAAACTTCCTAACAGATCAATGTGGCTAAGCACTAGAATAAATTGCCTAGGAACTCTGGAATCTCCATAGTTGTCAGAGATGGTCCATATCTGCAAACCAGGTCAATCGGGATGGACAGTGTGGGACACTTCCTGGAGGCTAATTATAACGATATCAGGAATGGTGTCTACACTGGCATTTTGTTGATACAAATGTAGAAGAAAAAGACAGAAGTCTCTCTTTGGGGTGGGTATATTTTGTAACTGACAGAAATTGCATTGCAGTGTATATGCACTCACTGATTTTGGCAACAAAATTTGGTAGTGTAGACAAAGACTAAGGGTGAAAGTTTATGCTGCACCTCTTAGAACAGAGGTGGGCAGTAATTTTTCATGGGGGGTGGCACTCCAAGATTTTGGGAAGTGATTACAGGCCACACTTTTCTATAGAGGAGGTGCAGGGTCTGGGACAGAGGTTGGGTGGAGAAGGAAGCTTGGGGTACAGGACTGGGGTGCAGGAGAGGGTGTGGGGTCTGAGAAGGAGTTTGGGTGAAGGAGGGAGTTGTGACCTGGTGCAGAGTCTGGGAGGGGATATGGATTCAGGAAGGATTCTGGCTTGGGGGAGGGACATAGGAAGGTGTGCAGAGTCTGGGAAGAAGCTGGGGTACAGTAGTGGGTGGGGTGTCAGAGGCAGGCTCTGGCTGGGAGGTGCTTACCTAAGCAGCTCCCAGCCAGCAGCCCTGCAAGACTCTCAAGTCGGCTCCCTTGCCTGCTAGCAGCCCCAGACTGCTCCAAGTGGCTGGCTGTTGCATGTGGCTCTCTGCACTATGGTCGGGTGAAGGAGAGGGAGGCTTCGTGCGCTGTCCCTGCCCCTAGCACAATTTCTCAGCTCCCATTGGATGAACACTATTAATAAACCCGTATTTAATGTAAATAAAAAGTCCAGTTCAAATCAGTTTAATTTTTTTTAATTGTGTTTTGTTCATACTGATAGGGCCTAGCACAGTGAAACCTCTGGGATCCGCTATTTCAAATATATGTATGCTCAGTAATTTGTGCAACAAATAAAGACTTCTCTAACATGCATCTAAAAGCAGTTAGGACTTTCAAGTTATACTTCTGCAATTAAGTCTATCTTGTTTACAAACATTTTATTTAAATAGTCAAAGCAATTCATTTTTTGCAGATGGGCATTTATTCACTTGAGGGTTGCATGCTTTGTTGATTCTATAGGCCAGCGTTTCCCAAAGTGTGGTCTGCGGCCCAGTACCAGTCCTTAGAAAAAAAAATACCGGTCCTTAGAAAAATTACCACGCACGATCCTATTAATTTGTGTGACGGGGTAGCAGCACCCTGCACCGCCGGGCACGGCCTTCTTGGGGGAGAGCCCACCACCGCGGCGTCTCTGCCGGGTATGCTCCCAGGCAGCGGGGCTAGATCCGGTGGGCGCTCGGAGCCGTGCGCACTGACGCAGAATGCCCGGCACCGGACGCAGACTGGGGCGCCAGCTGATAAAGCGTCTGGGATTGGGGCCGGCGGGGGGGTGGGGCGAAACAACCTGCTGGACAGGTAGGGCCAGTGACACAATTTGCATATTCATCACTTGCTTAATGAATATGCAAATATGCAAATAAATGTTACCGGTCCTCCAAAAACTCGTGAATGGGTTTACTGGTCCCCAGTATCAAAAAGATTGGGAACCACTGCTGTAGGCCAAGCTCAATGCATGCACTAGGTGGTCCTTGTATGCCTCTCTCCTCACTTAGTTGTGCGTGTAGACTGAAGTCGGTGTGGGTTTTTTTTTTTTAATTTTTAAGTACAAATATCTTTTTCAGGTTTTTTTAATATAACATCAACAGTGAAATAGTGAGAATACATGGATTTTTATGGATAAACTGTAATATCTGATGACTTCACACCGAACTGCTTCTAAATCTAATTTTGATTAAAATGTCTAAATGACTCGTTATTTTCTTTTCATTATTTATCCATTTCATAATTTTGTATTTTGTATCTGTTGGTAATTGAACCCAGAGTCCAACATAATACTTGGACTTTTAAAAGGGCTACATATGCATAACCATCTGTGAGTTCACGTTGGCTGACATCAACTACTACTTTTTGATAATGTGAGGACCCTACCTCTCCAACTTTTCAATAGTCACAACCAAAGCCCAACATGGAGGAACCTGCTTTTTGAGAGCAAGCTACATTTCTGGTTTTCCAGCACCAGGTGTTTGGTGCTATGCTTACTTCGTTCTATGTATTTATCACATGCTACACAAACTACTGTGGGCATGTTTTCTGGTGACTTGCATCTCTGCTTATACTAGGGCCAGCCAAATTATGGCCTGTGGGACACATCCAGCCTACCAAGCTGCCAGATCCAGCCTGCGGGAGCCTCAGCAAACCTCCTTGCTAGCCCTTCCCCAACTCCATGCCCAGAAAAGATGACTGAGGGCCATGTATTTCTGTGAATGCTGTGAGCCCTCCCCCCAATACTCTGCACCCTCCTGTACCTCTACGCCACATAATCCAAACCCTTTGCACCCCCACTTCTGCACCCATACTCCTTCCAAGACCTTGCACCCCCTCCTACAACCTTCCTCCAGGTCAGAACCCCCTCCCAGATATTGCACCCCAATCCTCTACTCCACTGTCACAACCAAATCCCTCCACCACCTCCTGTACTCCTGAGCCAGGACACAACCCTCTCAGACCCTACACTCCCTCCTGCATCCCTCCTTCAGGTCCGAATCCTCTCCTGCACCTGTATGTACCCTGCACCCTCAGTCTCCTACCCAAAGTCACAACCCCCTCCTTCACCCAAACTTACTCCCACATCCCGCACACCCCCCCTTGCACCCCAGTCCCTTACCCACGTTCCCTTCTGCAACCTCCAGTCCAGATCCTGCACTTCCTCTATTAATGTCATGGAGGAGTGTGGCCCTTAACCACTTATCAAATTCTTGGAGTGTCTTCACCCCAACAAAAATTGTTGCCAACCCCTGGCTTATACTCTATGCTGGGGGTGGGAAATAAGCAGCCTGCGGGCCAGACATGGTTCGTCACGTGGACCACTGGTGCTAACCCTGGTGAGCCTCCTCCATTTTATTGCCCATCCCTGCACTATGTCTTACTTATTTCATGGTCTTGCATATGTCTCACTTATGCCAGGTCTCTACTTTTTTCCATTACCCCAAAGTATCTTTCATTGTCCCAGATTGGAAGCAATGAACAGATTGTGATGTTCACTGGATCTCTCTCATCCCCTAGATCAGGTTTTGATAAGGTAATACAGTATGAGGAAGAAATTGAAACCTCCTTTCCTCTATCCTCTTCCTGGGTATTCTTTCTATTTTATTTTCTCCTTCTGTCTTGGGAAATAATTCATTCTCGATATTACCATTTTAAACTTCAGGGGGCATAGCTGAGATTGGGGATTGCCATTTAAATTCTGCTGTCAGCTGGCTTTCTGTTCTATAGTAATTACAGAGCAGGTTACAGCTGATGGGAATGCTAAGGAGATGCAGGGACTCTGTTTTCCATTTTCACATTCTTGTTTTCTGATTTTCCTCATAATAAACAGGGTCCAGCCCATTGATGCCTAGAACATTCCCTCAAATTATGAAATTGGTTGGATGGTTCCAAAGTTACCGGTTTACATATGGACACACACACATGTCTTCAAGTTGAATGTAGGAGCTCATTTTGCTCAGTGGAGAAGAAATAATGCGACTGCACTTAGCATTAAAGTGAGATACTACAAAAGAGGAAAACATTAAAGTTTTTTGATACTGAAACATTGCTTGGAATATTATTTCATGTTCTCAGGTTGATGCCTTAATAAGTTATCTTTGTGTTGCTTTAATGGAATTTTTAACAGCTATTATCATAGCTGTTGGCTATGATATATATGTCCCTGCATTCTGATTCATGTCTCTGAATCCAGGGTGGTAAACCTGAGTAAGAACTATTCTATCACCGCAATGGAAGTTATCCTACATCTGTTTCAATAACAATAAGGCTATGTCTAGACTGCAGAGTTATATCCGGAAAAAGATACGCAAATTGCGAACTGCAATTTGCGTAACTTTTTTTCAGAAGAGGCTTTTCCTAAATTTGGCCCATCTACACGGGGCCAGATTCCGAAAAAACCTCCTCTTTTGGAACATCCCTTATTCCTCATACAATGAGGAATACAGGGATGCCAAAAGAATGCGTCTGCTATTTTGGAAACTGTTTCAAAAAAGTGGACATGTTCCTTGGACGCAGCAGAGCTTTTCCATGATACCAGACGTATCCCGGAAAAGCTCTGCTGTGTAGATGTTGCCTAAATGGTGTATGCATTTGATGATTGAAAAAGTGTAAATGTACTAATGACATAGGAGGTGAGTGCTTGAATGTGCAGACTGTATATTAAAATGTACATCAGTTATTACTTTTTTTAACTGTAATTTTAAAGTGAGAGCACATCTCTTTAAATTGGCTTCCAGTTCTTCCTTTTGCATGCTTGCCTTCTTTTGAGGAGTCTGTTCCCAAAGAAAATGACACTGATAAAAGATCTGTTGTGAAAATATATTTAAATGTGTTATGAATACAGACAGAAACTTTTTTTTTTAAAAGAGCAGCATCAAAATTGCATGCTTTAATTACTGCTGCATATTTGCGAAGTGGTACAAAGATATACATTTCTACATAAAGGCTGCTTATTTACTGTTTAAGTACAAACAATCAGGTTTTAGTTAAAATAAGTATCTTTGAACCTTCAGATCACACCTGGAATAGAATGTAATCCAAATATCTTTGTATTTTAAAAAGTTTTGATTAAGGTTTAATTTTGATTCTCCTTCACCCACCCTGCTTATCTTTTCTTCTCTTCCCCATAAGAGATAGAAGTTTACAACATGGCACCTTAACCTTCCCATTAAATGCCCCCCTCATTGTCATGCAGAATTATAAGAACATGGGAATGGCAATACTGGGTCAGACCAAAAGTCCATGTAGCCCAGTATCCTGTCTTCCAACTGTGGCCAATGCCAAATGCCCCAGAGGGAGTCAACACGACATCAAATCTCCCGTTATCCATTTCCAGCCTCTGACAAACAGAGACTAGGGACACCATTCCTACCCATCCTGGCTAATAGCCATTGATGGACCCATCTCCATGAATTTATCTAGCTCTTTTTTGAACCCTGTTAAATTCCTGGTCTTCATAACATCCTCTGGCCAGGACTTCCACAGGTCACTGTGCACTGAGTGAAGAAAAACTTCCTTTTGTTTGTTTTTAAGCCTGCTACCTATTAATTTCATTTGGTGACCCCTAGTTCTTATGCTATAGGAACAAGTAAATAACTTTTCCTTATTCACTTTTTCCACACCAGTCATGATTTTATAGACCTCTATCATCTCCCTTCTTAATCTCTTTTCTAAGATAAATCCCAGTCTTTTTAATCTCTCTTCATATGGGACCTGTTCCAAACTCCTAATAATTTTTGTTGCCTTTTTCTGAACCTTTTCCAATGCCAATATATCTTTTTTGAGATGAGGCGACCACATCTATACGCATTATTCAAGATGTGGGCATACTGTGGATTTATATAAAGGCAATAAGATATTCTCTGTCTTATTCTCTATCACTTTTTTAATAATTCTTAATATTCTGCTTGCTTTTTTGACTGCCACTGTCCAATGAGTGGATGTTTTTAGAGAACTATCTACAATGACTCCATCATATTGTATGAATACTTGGGATTATTTTTTCCAATGTGCATTACTTTACATTTATCGACATTAAATTTCATTTGCCATTTGGTTGGCCAATCACTTAGTTATGTGAGATCTTTTTGAAGCTCTTCACAATCTACTTTGGTCTTAACTATCTTGAGCAATTTAGTATCATCTGCAAATTTTGCCACCCTCACTGTTTGCCCCTTTCTCCAGATCATTTATAAATAGATTGAATAGGATTGGTTCCAGTACAGACCCTTAGGGGACCCCACTAATTACCTCTCTCCATTCTGAAAACTTACCATTTATTCCTACCCTTTGTTTCCTGTCTTTTAACCAGTTATCAGTCCATGAAAGGACCTTCCCACTTATCCCATGACAACTTACTTCACTTAAGAGCCTTTGATGAGGGACCTGTCTAAAGCTTTCTGGAAATATAAGTACACTATATCCACTGGATCCCCCCCTTGTCCACATGTTTGTTGACTCCCCCCAAGGAACTGTAGTAAGGCATGATTTCCCTTTACAGAAACCATCTTGACTTTCCCCAACAAATTATGTTCATCTATGTGTTTGACAATTTTATTGTTTACTATAGTTTCAACTAATTTGCCCGGTACTGACGTTAGACTTACCGGTCTTTAATTGCCAGGATCACCTCTTGAGCCCTTTTTAAATATTGGCGTGCCATTAGCTATCTTCCAGTCATCACTACTACAGAAATACCTGTCAGTGGCTATTCTTTATTTTACGGTTTAAAAAAGATCTTTAATAATAGCAGATTCATGTTTCATGCATGGCAATCACTGTTAGTCTCTCCAAAGGATAATTTTTCCAGATGCATGTTTTGGCAATAAAGGTAAGATCTGGGTCATAGCATCTGATCCAGTGCTTGCGAATGTAAATTAGAATTTTTGTGGTCACTTTAAAGCTTTTTTGTATCAAGCCCATAGTTTGGACAAGAGATTTTACCTCAATGACAGCTTCAGTGATTTCTGTGGAACAAATCCTACTCTTTCACCAGGGGCTTGATAAAAAAACAAAACAAAATGCCATGCAGTTCTGTTGAATGAGTCTGGGCATAATTAGAAGATGCTCTGTTGTAGCTGCATAAGGGTGCTCCCTCATCTCATATCATGTGGAATGAGTCCCCCCTGGAGGTATTCAATAGCACATAACTGAGTTTCTGAGTCTTGGCACTAGGGAGAGGATTTTGTTCTAAGTTTCTCTCTTGGAAAGGTTCGTATTTATTAGGAATGTAAATTACATCAACTAGAAAATAAAAATGTGGTGGTTCTTTAAGAGATGATCCCATGGGTATTCCCTGTGGGAGTGTAGGCACTCCATGCACCTGAGACCAGAAGATTTTTCAATAGTAGTGTCTCTTGAACTGCACCTGCAATTCTATACCTGCTTATGTTCTGAACCAGGGGCATAATGGGTGTCACAGACCCACTACCTCTCCAGTTTCAATTTACCAGTTGTGTCTGAAATGGAATCCTTCAGTAAGTGCAGTTTCTGCTACTGTTCCCACTTGAACCTTTATTTTTATAAATAATTTGTAGATCATTGTGAGACAGTTTTGGGACATAACCCAGAATGCAAAGGGATGTGGGCAGTTTGGGATAGCTTCTCACAGTCAATCATTTCAAAGTTGTCCATAGGCACAACATGTTCATGAAATCCAATCTATCTTCAAGCAGGAAAGAGAGCATGACCTCCAAAGCACAGAATGAGCAGCTATTCCTGACATTCCTGTTGGCCAAGGAGGTCTAGACCGGTGTTTCTCAACCCCCCCCCCCTTTTTTTTTTAATATGAAGTACCCCTTTCTCAAAAAAAAATATATAAGTAGCCCCAGCCTGTCCCACTCTAACGCAATGCACCCACTCCTCCCCCAGAGCCAGACACTCTCAGCCCCTCTCCAGCTCTAAACCAATGTTCCTCCCCTTCCCCAGAGCCTTGCACCCTATAGGTAGGGTATGGTAACCCTACCTTTGAAGTGCCCACTCCCGCTGCCTGGCCCTGCCTTGGCAGCTTGTTTGCAGGGAGCAAGTGGCCCGCCAGCGCCAGGTTCACTGCATGGGGCTGTGCACTTCCACCCCAGCCCAGCGCCCCCCTAGCATGGTGCCTGGGGGCAACTGCCCATCCCCCCCACTACGTCACTGATGCGGGGG
Organism: Pelochelys cantorii; assembly: GCA_032595735.1. Classification (NCBI taxonomy): domain Eukaryota; kingdom Metazoa; phylum Chordata; order Testudines; family Trionychidae; genus Pelochelys; species Pelochelys cantorii. Next base: position 37,548,483 of record CM064335.1, on the reverse strand, counting down.
CAGGGAGGGAGGATCCTTTGGAGCAAAGCTTATTGTGCTGCTTCTCCGTCTTTTAGCTCCTCTCCGCAACACCACAGGGACAGGGCGATGGGGATGCATTGTGCTGAGCTGCTGGCGGGGTGGGGCTAATGCACGTCTCTAGATTCAGCCACCCTCCCTGCTGGAGCACCCAGGGAGGCTGCTGGAGATGAAATGAACTAGGAGAGGTGGCTGTGGAAGTGATTTTTTTTTTCTCTCCACCCAACCTGCCCCCAATTTGGAACTGCCCTGGATTTCACCGGAGCCGCTACCGCTGCAGCCACATGCTTTTCCCACCAGCGCTGGGTTGCGTGCACAGAGAGGCTGTTAACGTCCAGGCGCGTGGCTCCGAACGTTCAATTTGACAGGCACGTGCCACCACCCCCTCCCCGAACCCTTTTGCAGGGCAAAATTCTAGACATTTTTTGCCAAATTTCACTTTTTGTTGATGTATCCCCCAGACTTCTCTCGTGTACCCCTAAGGGTATGCGTACCACTGGTTGAGAAACACCGGTCTAGACAACAGTAGAAAATGTTCGCTTTTAGGGCAATAACCTGTTTAATAAGGAAATAGATAAATTAGTCTGCTCTAGAAATATAAGTGTCTAATCAAGTCATTGATTACCCAATAAGCCTAGGCTTATCAGGTAGTCGGGTCACTACTTGAATACTCACTCTCCTCCCCCTTTCCCCCCCCCCCCCCCAACCCCGCTTGCTGCCTCTGTATCAGAGGCAGAAAGTGTGGGGAGCAGGCACTGGCTCCTTAAAAGCCAGCTCCCCCAGCAGTGTCTCGGGGAAGAGTCAAGGGAGGCAGAGGCGCAGCAGGAGACCCGGCGCAAGCTGGAACACAGCAGTCCTGGCTCGCACCAGGTCTCAGACCACTGCAGCTCTGTTTTTTAAATGTAGTGAGAAAGCTGCCTTCTCATAGTCACTTCTCAGCTCTTCTATCAGAAAGCCTGTGAGCCCCCACAGTAAGCTGCTGCCATCCCTTCTTCAGTCTGAGTTTCCTGCCAAGTCCTTTTGATGGAACAGCCAATAGTCATCAACAAGTCTCTGCACCGCTAGTTACCCTCCATTCCCTTTGCTGGTTGCCTGGCCTGTTTCCTTCCATTGTGGTGGCATGTCATGGTCCTAGACATCATCTTGACTGGCTATACTATGAAATTCCTTTCTGTTCCTTCTCCAAAATCCCACTTCTCGTTCCTTTTCAGGAATCTCTCTCATATGGGAGGTAGATATCAGCTAGAGGATCCCTTAGTCAGCTTGGGCTCATGCACCTGGTGCTTCCTTAATGTAAACAGGGATTTTTAGTCATATTTCCTTACTTCCAAAAAGAAAGTGAATGGGCGGGAGGCTACAGAGGCTGGAGACCCAACCTGGACCCTCACACAGCTGAACACCTTCATACATAATTCAAGATTCAGGATGATGACCTTGGCCTCCCTAAAAATGATAGGGTTGTGGCCTTCACTTTGAGGGATGCCTACTTTTCATCCAGTACACTTGAGATTCCTGCTCATTTGTTCAATACAGAATTCTTACCTTTGGCCTCTTGATGGCACTCAATGTTCATAAATATGCTTTCTGTGGTAGTGACATATCTATGTCACTCAAGCAACTTGGTATTTCCTTACTTCAGTCATTGCTCAGGCAACAGTCATGTCTAACGTTTCAGATGGTGGTCCTCTCCGAACTTGACCCCTTTCACTTTATTGGAATTCAGATATCTAAAAAAGACTACTTTAACCCAAGTTATACCATTTGTCAAAGTGAATCTGAACTCAGTTTTGGCCAAAGTGTGCTTACTGCTAGACAGCCTCCTCCCACAGAGAGACCTCATTGCTCAACTTCACCCCAGATGACAGTGCAGTTAGGTCTGGTCCCTTTAGACCAGGGTTTCCCAACCTATGGGTCGGGACCCAAATATGGGTCGCCATTACATTTCAAAAGGGTCGCCAAGTGTCTCCCCAGATGGCTCTGCCCCCTTGCCTCCCCCTGTTTTTGAATTGCCTTAGGTCACCAAGTCTTCCTGAATTGTCAAAATGAGTCCCCATCTGAAAAAGTTTGGGAACCGCTGCTTTAGACTGTGGCCACCTACCCCTACGCCTTTTCACAAGGCTCCATTTCCCATACCTGCCAGCAAAGTTGCAGATGTGTATCCTGCAAACAGACATCCTGGATATGCCACTCACCTCATGGGACATCAAAGACAGTCTAAGTAGCAGTTCCCTTCATTCCCATGCCACCATAAACCTGCCACATAAAGACACTCATTATGAATGCCTCCTTATTGGGCTCAAGATCTCACCTAAGTGACCAGATAGCTAAAGCTCCTGGATTCTGAAGGGATCCAGACAACACATCAGCCCACTTAAGCTTCAGACAGTACATGAAACTTAAAAGGAGTTCCCACCCTTCACCTATTCTGTACATTCACAAATATGTCAGCAGCATGACTAAAGTATTTTATATAAACAAGCTGGGAGCAACAGGGTCTGCCCCACACTACTTTGAAGCATTCAAGCTTTGGAATTGGTGCATTTGGCTCCAAATCAGTGTTTCATCATCTGGGTTCAGAGCACAAGGAGGCGTGCAGGGCATGGATGTGGACAACAGAACTGCTACTGAAAATCCTTTCTATCTCAGGTGCATAGAATGTGTGCATGCCCACAGTGAATACCCATAGAGACTATACTTTTTAAAGAACTCCAGTTACTATAAGATAAGTAACCTCAGTTTCTTCACTAGGCCATGACAGTAACATGATCTTATTTTAATCTTGTTTTACCTTTTATTCTCTTAAGGTATTTTTTCTAAAGAGAGGTGAATTCTAATCGATTAGTGTAATTTGTTACTTTTTGATAACCAGGCATATTTATATATAAACATTTATATTAGCAACTATATAGCTTATCAGTTTTTTTCAGATTTTTAATGTTTACAGGTTTTTAAATGTCAAAATGGTAAGCAATGCATTTCTTATTTACTAGAGGATTATTTTTGTAATTGTGGTAGATGTCAAACTGCATTTAAATGAAAACTATAATACAGTTACAAATATATAAAGAGCATTCTAAAACTGTTCTGCAAAACGAGATGAGATTTTTTTTTCCACCAACATTTATCATAAAACCAGGACCATACTCAGGGGATGTGTGTGCGAAGAGTGCGAATGCATCCCCTCACGATCCATCATGATCTGCCATGGGGCCGATTCTGACTGTCTGGGGAAGGCTGGGGCAGCGCTTTGCCGCAGCCTCCCTCCCCCATGCGCCAGCTAGCTGGAGGAAAGGAGGACTGATGCGTTACCCCAGCCTCCCTCCCCCTGTGCTCCGGCCGGCTGAGGGAAGGCTGGGGCTGATTTTCCCTTCCTCCCCCAGGAGTTGAGGCTGGGAGCAGGGCTGGGCTGCAGGGGCGGAGCAGTCAACAGTCCCCTTCCCCCCTCCCCCGAAATTCCTGTGTATGGGCCTGAAAACAAAATATATTTTTTTCATGGTAAACAGTAAATCTGCAAAACTGGAAGTCGCTCAAGACTTTTTCTAAGAAAAATGGATTTGTTTTGTGCTCCCTTTAAATACAAAGCACATGTGTGATTGAACTAATTATGGAAGATACAGCATCAGTTGTCTTGGCAATTGTATGTACTAGTAAGCCATAAAATACATACATTACAGATCTGTAGCAGTCAAGGATACTTGTTGGTAGTGATTGGAAGGAGCTCTGAATCTAATCTGATATTTATAGGAGATTGTTCATCATAATTATGTTCTGCATAATTTCTGCTACATAATTCCTTAATAAAAACCAGCTTCTAAAGGTAGATTGCACTCATTTTGTCTGCTTACATGATCTATGTATAAATTAGATATTTCTTTAAATTATTATTTTCTCTAATTGTTACTTGGAATTCCTAAATCTTGTTGAGAAAATTTAGAAAATTATGTTGTCTATAACCCTAGCTTCTTCTCGAGAGAGTGTTAAACTTTTGGTGTTGGAAGCAGACTCCTCTGGTTTGGACTTCATCTCAGAGTTCTGCTGTTAGTTGTGTGTGTTTTGGCAGATGCAAGGGAAGGCGGCTATATTAGGCAGCCTCCTGTACATCTTCTGGCCCAATTACAATATCCACTGCAAGGCAGCATCTTTTATGGGATGCATGAGAGCCTTTTACCAGTTCTTCTGGTAGACGTCTACTCTTACTGTTCTTTGGAGGAACCATATTTCATTTATTCTTTGGATTGGTGGGTGATGGCGAGAGCTGTTTAATGCCATTCCTATACTGCTTTCCCAAACCCTTTAATATCCCCTTTTAGGATTCCTCTCATGGGAACATGCAGGAAAAAATGGTGCCCTCTGTTGCTCAAACAGGGAGCAGCTGAAGCCTTCAGTAATATTTAGAGAAGTGTTTTTGTTCTGTTTCTCGGTTAAATTCCGTACCTTTTGTTAACCTCATCATTCAACTCTTCCCCACCCCATTTGGGTGTTTTTTTGCATGTCACATGTTGTCTTAAATCTAAGCTATCTCTTCACTGGGGGGGTAAACATGATTTTTACATTGAGATAGCTAGTTGATATAAAACCCTAGTGGAGAAAAGACATTCAAGACACTTCATTCTCAGTGTAATTAGGCAAGGTAAACCTTGTAACTCCAACCTGGGGTTTACCTTGACTAGCAACGTTGACAGAAAAACCTACTGTGCCTTATCTTCACTAGGATTTTTCAGAGCTCTAGCTAAAACTCTTTCCTCTCAAGGAATTCAGTCCTCCTCCAGAAGCTGTTCTCTTCCAGAAAAGTCTATATTTACATTCCAAGAGGTGCTCTAGATTGCTTGTCTGCAGTGCTGCACTATTGCAATTGCTTGTCTAACAGAACAACATTCAGTCCCTGTTGTCCATACCCTGAGTGCATCTTGGATTCCAAGTTATGGTGGTTAATTCCCCAAGTCTTCCAGGAGATAGATACCACCTCCTCTTTCTGCATCTGCTATTAATATAGATCCATTTTGCCTTAGATAGAGGGTTTCTTTAGATGAGTTACGGTGTAGGAAGTCTGAAGAGACTAACTTCACATAAATGTTCTGTTACAGTGATGAAATTTTCACTCAGTGCTTACTACCTTTGTATAAAGAACATATCATTGTAGATCTTGATATGTAGATCTGCATGGTATTAAGTAAACTCTGAGAGAGATGTTTAGTCCATTCTTCTGTGCAATGATATTTTCAGATGGTGGCTGAATGGCTTACACTCTCAGCTCTACATTTATTGGGGAAGGACAACAGCCTGATGGTTTGCTTTAGCTACAGGCCATGAATAGCACAAATGATTAGAGCCCTGCATGGGTACAAAGTTTGTATCCACAAAAATGAGCCACAGATATCCACGTTAAAGTGGATATCCGCAAATTTGCAGGGTTGTAGGAACTAAATTTATATTCGCATCTGCATCCATATCCACAAAAATGAGCTGGAGAGACCTATGGATATAAGTGGATATTTGTGAGGTTCCACAAATCATCTCTAAAATACTCTCTAGTTAATTCCAAATGTGGCTAAAAATTCTGCATTGATCTTTTCCCAAAAGAAACAATACCAGTTTAGACTGAGATATTTCAGGGATGTGTTTTCCCCTGTGTTTGACCTAGTATATTTAAGGGCACAAACATTGCAAGAACAGGGACCTGCACAACAGAATTTCAAAAAACAAAAAACCAGCATCATGGATGAGCTATTTCTGTTTTTTTGTTAAAACCTCCAGAAGCCTAGTGGCTGGCAAAATTCTAATGTGTGAGGTATTAGAGGGGTGAAATATTCATTCACTCCTTTCACAATCTAATATTCAATATATTTATTTTTACTTTCAAGTGTTTTGCATGTTCTGGATTTTTCTCACTTTTTAAATGTATTCTTTGTTGAGTATTTCTCACTTACTCTCCGTATAAGAATCTATCTATATCTGAACTCATTACATGTTACTTTTTCTGCCTGCTTTAGACTAGGATTAATTTCCTGCCAACTTGAGTTGTCAGCTGTCAGACATTCCAAAGTGTGGTCCACTATCTAGGTAAGCTTTCTTTTCTCCTTTGCATCAACCTCTACCATCTTTCAATCTTGAATTGCAGAAGTTTCATGTAGAATGTTGGAAATGACAGCACAAACTGCTGGAAGTGATACTTTGAGAGAGAGAGGTGGAAGCAAAATCAGCTAGACAAGGTAATATGATTTAAATGATAAGGGCCATATCCTTTGGTATGGCTTAGCTGTACAGAATATAGGAGTGGAGGTGGGAAGAAAAAAGAAAGTTGTTTGCTATCTTTGTGATTTTCCAATCCTTGGGCCATTTGGCTCCCAGTTTAGAACAGCATTAAGGTTTCTGTGAGTTGCACCTATCTGCCTGTTGCTCCAAGTGGCATTCTGGTGAACATGTATCGCTAGTGTGCAGTAGTGCCCCCTACTCCCCTGAAACATGTCGCTTTGTGTGAGGCAGCTGAGAAAAGGAAGGAAAAAAGCAGAGCCTTTTCTGTATCCCTTGGACATTGTTCCTGCACTGGAGGAATCCTCAGGCAGTCATTTAAGGCCTCATGACCTTTCTCTGCACAGCCTGAATGGTAGGAAGGAGTCCTTCTGACCTTAATTTGTATACTTTTAAAAAAATTTTCCTCTTCGTACTTTGTGTGTTCGAAATGGGTAGATTTTCATGAAAAAAGCTATGCTTTCATTAGGGATATAAGCGAGTAGTCAACTACCTGATAAGCCTAGGCTTATCGGGTAGTCAAGTTGACTACTCACGTTCTGTTCCCCCACCTCCCTCTCTGCCGCCTCTGATACTCAGGAACCAGGGGTTGGGGGAAGTAGGAGTCGGTGCTGGGGGAAGCCGGCTTAAAAGCCAGTTTCCCCCATGCACTGTCTCTGCGGTGGCACCTGCCCCCCGCTGCTGCCCCCTGGCTCCTACTACTTTTTAAATTGCAGAGCCACAGCGGCGTTTGGTCCCAGACCAGGCATGAGTAGGAACTGAGCCAGGCTGCCTGCCTGCCTGGCTCCTACTACATTTTAAATGCAGAGCCTGCCGGGAGGACAGGCTGCTTGACTCCTACTGCCTTTTAAATTGCAGAGCCACAATGGGGTTCGGTCCTGCCGCAAGTTGGGACTGAGCCAGCTGCTTTCCCCTATTGACTAATCGAGTAGTCGATAAAAATTCTATCGACTACTTGATTAGTAAATTAACGTAATTTTAACATCTTTACTTTTCAGATGTTTATAATCTGAGAGCTATGTATGGGCATTATAATAAAACTACTTAAATGTTGATGTTTTATGTTGGAAAAGCAAGCCAGACCAAGTGTGGGCTATAGAGACTGCTGTGTAATACATTATTTATGATCTGTATCATGCCCAGGAGTGATATGTGAACTCAGAAACACGGAAATAATGCCCTGATATTACAGCATAATTAGCAGACCAAACTGTGGTGTTATGGAAGAAATACAGTTTGTCATCTGAGGTAAATGAAAGCCAAACATAAGTTTCAGAAATAATTGATAAAACTTCAAACTGGTGTTGCTTAATCATACTTTTAAATAAATTGGTACATCTATTTCAATAATTTTTACAAATTCAAACTTTTATAAAACCACGGTAAGGAACCTTGAGCTGCTTAAGAGATAAGTTTTATATTGAAAACCTAGGGTGGTATTTCCAAATGCAATAAAACTTCTGTGTACTTGAAGGGGAGCAAAGCTAGACTAACACTGAGCACTCACCATTAGATTTGTGTACAGTTGTTGTGTTTCATTCCTACAGTTTTACAAATCTTTCCTTTATGATGATTTGGATGTTAAATTAGTTGGATTGTAAAATATGCTTTGCTGTTTCTGTAACAAATATCATGTCTTTTTAAAATATATTTTATACAGCATTAAAATCTGCTTGGCACTAGTGGGAAAATATTCTATTAAGAAAGCATTCTAATTTTCTTAGGTTTCTTGCCCTGTTAAGGATATTTGTGAAAATAGAATATTTATCTCTTATGGGTTTGTCTGCTTCTGCTGCTCGTTCCTTGTTGAAGGTCATAACCCTATGTACCTCATGTCATGTACATTCCACAGCAATGGACCGAAACATCATAATCCTGACTGGGACTTTCACCAATGGTAGCTGGAAATAGTTATGCCACAAATGTTGAATTTAGGACTTCAAGCAAGGAATAAACAGTAGGAAAAGAGGAATTCTTTAAGACTCAAATCTCTTCAAGCGGAACCTCTTCCTGTCATACATTGCTACCCCACAGCCTCAGATAGGCTGTTCTTACTCTCCAGATTTCATGGCAAGAGTTCTTTATCTAAGACACGGGGTGAAATCTTGGCCCTGTTGAAGTCTGTGTCAAAACTCTCATTGACTTCAGTAGGGTTGGGACTTTATCCAGGCTTTTCAATAGGAAACAGTGTTCTTCTCAGGATTCTTTCTAGAATCAGCTTTTTGGTCTCCCTCTTTGGATGTTTTTTCCCACCTTAATGAAATATAAAATTGTTGTTGGCACTGTTAATTTTTTCAGTTGCTTTCTGCCTAGCATTCTCCCTTCTCTACTTTAAGCTGTATTTTTAAACAATTTAGTTGCACCATTTGAGGGACTGCAATGTAAAATACAAATGGGTAAAAAAATACCACTCATGAAAAGCTATAAAGTGAACATAAGAAGATAGACTAGACTAGACACTGAGGCTATATCTACACTGCAGTTCTTTTTTGAAAAAAGGTACACAAATTGCAAACTTCAATTTGCTTACCTTTTTCCTATTCTTTTTTCGGAAGAAGCTTTTCTGACATTTGGCCCATCTACACAGGGCCAAATGTGGGAAAACCTCTTCTTTTGGAAGAGCCCTTATTTCTCATAAAATGAGGAATACAGGGCTTCCAAAAGAATGTGCCCGCTTTTTCGGAAATTGATGTGCAGGTTTCATTGCCTATATCCACCTGCAATAGATGGATGCTGAGTGATTTCCAGCTTTTAGTAAGTCCTTACAAACATGGTATTCCTGTAAGGTCCTTCATGAGTGTACCGCACAACAATTCCAAGGGCAGCTTTTTATGCTCAGCATGTATTTTGTTAAACTGAAAAAAATGTTGGATGTATAAATTTTTCACTGAATACAAGCATTAAAAAAAAAAAAAAAAAAAAGACTCCTAAATTTAGTCCAGTGAATTGGGTCTGTTAGCTTACTGCTTTACACAGAGTTCGAATACTGGTTATAATGCTGATCCTTCCAGAATAAATACTGGGTTACAAAGTACAGGGCATGGTTGAATTCAGGACTGGATTAGTACTTACGTGTGTATATGTATGTAATGTATTCCAATGGGCTTTAACTTTATACTGCTTCACATGAAACCTGATGTGACACAGAAACTGCTGGGTGCTTGTGAATAATCCCCTGGGTTTCAATCCAGTCAGACAATAAACAACTCTATAATATTCACTGCAGCAGATTCTGTAGAGCCCATCTGTTTCAAAATAACCCTAATTCTGCTTACTATGCGGAATGCTTTGTTGTCTAGGGTTTGTCCTAGTTTCCTTGAATGTTTTGACTATGTGGCTCTGGTGCCATCTGCTGGATAAATACAAAGTATGCCATCAAGATAATATTTCAAATCAGCACTTAACCTACTTCTGCAGTCAGCCATTCAGCTCCTAGAGGTGATGAGAAGATCCCAAATGTAATTGTTTTCTAGACACCTCCAGTCAGTGCGATTGCATAAAGTTGAAGTGATATTATTTACAACTATGGAGTGTCGTAGTTCTCTAGGAAGCCTATGTTATAGTAAAAATAATCAGCATTGTCAAAGGCAATTTAGCGTGCTTGCAAGAAATGGTATAGTTTTCATTATCAGTTATGTTATGCATTTACAGTATGACTAACTGTTTTCTGATATATCAGTGGTGGGTAACCTGGGTCCTAAGAGCCTCATGTGGCCCTTTGGAGTTATATGTGTGGCTCACCAGACATTTTGTTTACTGTTACCCACATGCAGGGTTGCCAGATTTCCATCCACCAAGTTTTTTTTTTTACCGGTATTGCTAAAGTGACATGCATTTAAAGCAAGGGCATTTGAAGTGAGGCACATGCTGATTGCGAGAATCGTACACTCCCTCTGAATCCACTCAAAGCGTCGCTATAGTTCAGTCAGCAGGCCCCACAAATTCTAGGTATGCAAGCAGTTAGCAAAACTACTCTGTTCCTGGAGACTGTCTTGGTTAGGACAGTCTTGCATCCCATGGAGATGGAGGCCACTCATGCGACGCACTCACTAGCCTAGGTTGCCTATCACTGTGATAGACCCTCCAAAATACAGTCTAATATTGTGGAACTCTTTACAAAAGATGAGGTTAGATAACTGCTCTTGGCCCAGTAATAGCAGCTTTTTTTATAGTTATCACTGTGACTAGAATTTGATGTTCATGAACAAAGCATTTCTGGAGCTAGACATTGTGGTTGGGTGAGTGTAACTATTGTGATCCAAGTTTTTGGTTTTAGATTGCTACTGTAGATGCTCCTGCTGGTTGGGTTAATTGCCTACAGTTAGCCCTTGTGGTAAGGTATGCCTGTAGTTCTTAGTAGTTTTACTCCGTATCCAAGACAGCACAATTTTTAATACCTTCAAACTTTACGTTGCCACGGTGACTTCAGTGCACATGCATTTGTAACTAATTGGAAAGTTGTATATAATATACAATAGCATATATAACAATATATGCTATTATGTGAAACATATTTAACATAAACACCTCTAGGCTCTGTTGTCGTATCTTTTTTTCTAGGTTTCTCATTTAGTTGTCCTTTGTTGATAAAGTAATAGTCAGTGATTTCATTGAGATAATCTATGCCTTCATTGATTGTAAGTGGTCTGTGTATGAAATGACAGTGCCCAATCTTCCTTTAGCTTTAAATGATCTATTTCAAATGAAGTTTAGATATGACACTTCAGCTAGGTTGAAGGGCTTTCCATTACTTAACCCTGAGTGCTTTGTTAAGTGTTCAGTTGTACCTTTTGAATTCCTATTTAAGATGCCTTTCATGGGGGTTCATTCTAATATCATAGACTGCTCTGATGCAGTTTTGGGCAATATCAATTACTATACCTGAATAGTTTTAGAAAGTGTCCAAAACGTAAATGAGAGCAGTTAAGTGTCAGAGAGTCAAGCAAAAAGCCCTTTCTACGTGAATTACAAAGAAGAAAGCTGTAACTAAAAAGCAAATTTATTTTTGTGAGTGGGGAAGAAGGTAATAATTGTTAGTTCTTTGCATTTACTGCTGTGATGGATTATCCCAAATTACATCTGTTTCTTTTTATGCCTCCAATGGAAGACTGCAGCAGGAGACTCATTCCTTTTTTGGAAGAAAGAAATGCTTAGGTTATTAGTATGTCGTGTGCCATTATTATTAAGCTAAAATGCACTATAATAGAGTGCTTAAGAATGTCAGTTTAAGAACCTGATCAATAAAGGTGCTAAGCATGAGCAAACACACTGAAATCATTTGGAATTGTGGAAGCTGAGGGCCTGTGAGGATCTGGCCCTAAGACCATTGGATCTATTAGATTGAGTACTGGCTTTAATATATTTTTTTTCAGATTCTCTTTAAATTATCAAAAATAACAGCGGTAATAGGAGTTGAATATAAAATACCATCTTTTACATTCTTGGGCATCTTAGGCTGGTGGTTAAATACTGGTACTTAATTTCTCTTGCCCTATGTATTTTTGTCTGTCTTGTTGAGTTTTAGGTGATCACATCATATAATGACTGTTTAAAATGCCAGTAACTTGCTTCCAAACTCAGAACTTGAGCGGAAAAATCTGTTTGTCAAATGGAGTTTATTATTATTATAGTGGAATAAGCTGATGACCTCGGTAACCTCCTGAGGTTTGGTTTTGTTTTGACAACTTCTTTTAGTGCCAACAAATTATATTTCTGCATAAAGGTTTAGTTTTCTAAACTTTACATCTTATTCTCTGATTTAAGTGATTTTGAATATTTTTTGATACTGATAAAAACATTATCAGAGTTCAGCCATCAAGGATTTTTAACCCACCTTCTTCCAAACTCCTTTCAGTGTTGTCATGCAAATAATTCCTTCTGTAAATATTACTGTGGATTTTATAGTATTTTTTGTTAGAAAAATATTTGAGGATGACTACTGTCACTTTTTTCCTTTTGCCTCAAGAGCAAACGTCCCCTCTCTTTATGGCTGTCTCCTAGGTTTTCTTATCTTTGTCTCTTTGCTGCCTTAACGTTAGCATTTCCTCTGTACATAGAGAAATATAGGTGTGCTTAAATGATAAAGTCTTAACTGATGAAGTAGAGCCTCCGTAGCGTTTCATGAAGACAGTACCTTCTTCAGAAGTGGGTTATGCCCACGAAAGCTCTCGATACCATCTGCATGTTTTGTTAGTCGCTAAGGTGCTACTAGACTATTTGTTCTTTTTAAAAGTTTTTCCTGTTACAGACTAACTCAGCTACCCCTTTGAAGGCTATCTATGGCCAGTCAGATGTATTTACAGCCATCATTGACCTTCCTTGTTCAGTACATGTATACAAATCTTGCCTGCCGTTCTGCATCCACATCTGGGATAATTTTTTTTTCAGATGAACCCTAGCCAGTTTGTAGAATGCATAAACATCCTCCTAGTACACCAATCAGTGTCCTGCTTTCAACAGTCTGTAGTGCTTTTTAGCTGCCTGAAATCAAAGGTTCAGGTTCACAAGATTCCTAGCTTCCTTAGATGAATAATTATTTTTCTTCTTTGAAGAGTGTCCCTGTGGGCACTCCAGTGTAGGTGTCTTGGCACCCCGTGCTTATAGTCGGAACTTTTTGGCAGCAGTACCCTGGGTGCCAACATGCAAACGTCCCCCAGTCCATGTGTCTTCATGAAACGATACGGAGGCTCTACATCATCAGTTAAGACTTTATCATTTAAGCGCACCTATATTTCTCTATGTACAGAGGAAATGCTAATGTTAAGGCAGCGAAGAGACAAAGATAAGAAAACCTAGGAGATAGCCATAAAGAGAGGCCATGGATTGGGGGATGTTTGCTCTTGAGGCAAAAGGAAAAAAGTGACAGTAGTCATCCTCAAATATTTTGTCCCAGTGTGTGCTCCACATTAGGTTGGTGCGCCGCCACCGAGCCTCAGAGCGGAGATTTCATAGCAGTGTCCCTGGGGCCGCATAGGCGTGCACCAGCAGTTGCGTGCTGTTAGGCTGCAGGCATCGCGCATGTGCGAGCTCCCCATTTCCACTCCTCAGTTCCTTCTCTACCGCCTCCGGTTACAGACATACTTAGCAGTGCTCCCTAGCTTCTTTGCGTCTCCATGATTATACTTTTAAAACCAGTTAAATTCATTATAATAGTTAATTAGTGAGTTTTAAATAGTTAATTACTTCATTAGTTTCAAAAAACAGAGAAGAAAAGAAAGAAATCTTAATCAGTCTAAGGCACTTTCTTCTTTTTCTTTGTAGTGAGTCAGCATGGCCGCCTGTCGACCCAGAAGGGTAAGCCCTCCATAAGATCCCTTGGTGGGTGCTACCAGAGCCACCCAGCTCCTCCCACAGGAAGTGAAAGGGCAGGGCTAGAACTATAAGAGCAGGCCTTGAGAGCTTAGTAAGAGCCCAGCGAGTGAGCAGACCAGACACTCCCTGGCCTCCCTAGGGGGGAAGCCCGATGGCAACAACACCTGAGGGATGACTGGATAGGGCCCCCGGGACCAATGCCTGACCCTGGAGATGGGCCAAGGCCACTCCAAACCCTGCCAGGCACCGAGAAGGGACCGAGGAGGGGACCAGAGCCCACACCAGGCCCTGGAGCCTGGGCTGTTTCACCAGGATTAGGGAGGGACCCAGACCCTGAGCCTATAGATACCCTGCCAATGCAGCATGAGAGCACAGCGCGGACTATGTTAACAGGCGCCTCAGCTTCACCTCAGAGGCTCCTGATAAGCCACAACTGCCCTTGGCACTGAGGCATGATTCAGCGCCTCAGCCTCCACGTCCCCCACTACAGCACCAGCAACACCTGTTGGGCACTATACTCAGCACAGAAACTTATTAGTCTCATCCACTTTTAACTTACCATTTTTACAACCTGAATGCTCTCCCGCTGTGTTAACATTACAGAGATCACTCTCAGGAAAGATTTTCATCCGAATCTGATGATGACTTCTCTAGGGGTTTTTCACCAGAGAATTCTCCTTACACAGGTCAGAGTATTTACTCTCCCAGATTTGGGAATATGCCTCCGTATTATGGCAATCCCTGAGTACCTCCACCTGAGTTTTACCCATACTGGCAATACTGGGACAAATGGCAATCTTACTAAAAACACCAGCTGGGCCAGAAGCAAGACAGAGTGCAATACTCCCCCTCCAAACAAATATAGGAAGGGGACACACTCTCACAGGAGGCCGTGACTCCTCCTGTCCAGTGGGTCTCTGGCCCCAGCTTCAGACGACACTACACATTTCGAAGACCTTTTTAAATGTGTAGCTGCGAAATTAAACATTCCTCTCCAGGATGTTGTGGAAAATCAACACTACCTAACAGACATACTGCACTCAGTAACACCGTCAAAGATAGCATTGCCAATTAATCCAGCAATAATGGAACTGGCAAAGACTCTGTGGCAAACGCCAGCGTCAATCTCTTCTATGGCTAAGAGAACTGATAAGAAATATTATGTCTCACCCAAGGGTTCAGAATTCTTTTTTTCTCACCCAGCACCTAATTCTCTTGTGGTGGAGGCTGCACAAAAAAATTTCAAGCAGCAACAATACCAGTCTACTCCATCGTACCGCGATAGCAAAATGCTCGATGCATTCGGGTGCAAAATATATACGTCTTCTTAATTTACAATTTTGCATTACGCAGCTTTATTGAGCAAATATGATTCCAGAAATTACGCCAAACTGAATGACTTTGTTGCATGCATTCTTGAGGCCAAGAGGCAACAATATATAGCATTGATATCCAAAGCTCACATGATTTCAAGAACAGCATTACAGGCCGCTTAGACACTGCTGACACGGCTGCACATTCTACAGCAACATCGGTAGTAATGAGAAGGGCACTGTGCTTTAGCTCCACTCCATTTCCCAGGGAGACTGAATCGACAGTAGAAGATCTGCCCTTCGATGGCCAGAAGCTGTGTGCAGCTAACACCAATGAAATTCTCCACTCCAAGCACCTAGAAGCAGGCAATATAGGTATCAGTCTTATCTGAGACCTTGATACCCTCCATATACACAACACTGCAATAGACAAGACCACCTTCAGCAGAACAGAGGCAGAAACCAATGACTTTGCCCTTCCTCTACCAATTTTCAATAGTCTCAGCAGTTCAACAAGTAAATTTGATCATCAGGTCGAGGGTCTGGAGAGCCTCTCACCTATTCCAGCGCCACCGACGTAAGTAAATCTCTTCTATCACCGATTGTTTCTTCAACAACTGGCAATGTATAACCTCTGATAGATGGGTCCTGCAGATAATCGAAAAAGGCTATCTTATTCCCTTTGTGTCCATACCTCCTCTCCAACCCACTTCCCCATTCCTCTTCAGGGACAACTCTCATGAGATCCTCCTTCAACAAGAAGAGTACCTCTTACACATTGGGGCGATTGAACCAGTCCCCACACATTTTAGAGGCAAGGGATTCTACTCCCATTACTTCTTGACAAAAAAAAGATTGGGGGGTTGGAAGCCCATCCTGGACCTTTGAGCACTCAATAAATTCGTACAGAAACAGAAATTGAAGATAACTCTTACTACCATATTACCAGCATTGGAAAAGGATGACTGGTTCTTGTCCCTCGATTTGCAAGATGCATACTTCCACATTGCCATCTGCCCTGCTCATAGGCGTTTTCTTCGTTTTGTTGTAGATTCTCAACACTACCAATACAAAGTGCTTCCTTTAGGACTCTCTATGGCCCGAGGGCCTTCTCAAAGGTGCTGGCGGTTGTTACAGCATACCTGAGGAAACAACATGTTATCATATTTCATGCTTTCTGCCATTCTCTGTCACTCACAAGACATCTATTCCGACACCTGGGCCTTCAGGTGAACGAAGCCAAATCAACACTCTGTCCTACACAAAAGATACAGTTTATAGGAGCATGCCTTGATTCAACAACAGCCACTGCATCCCTACCTACAGACGGTTTTCAAAAAATTGTGGCCTCGGTAAATACCTTACGATCCAGCCCCTGCATAACAGCACTCAAATGCCTTCGGCTTTTGGGGCACATGGCAGTGTGCAACTTTGTAGTCGGCAACGCCCGTCTGCTCATGAGATGCTTACAGAGCTGGCTGGGACAGGTGTACAAACCCAATGTCCATCCGCTATCCAAATCCCTTGCTCTTTCAGGGGTAGTAAAGGAATCCTTACGCTGATGGCTGAGCCCACGGAACCTATGTTCTGGAGTCTCCTTCCACCCACCAGAACCATCCATCTCCATGACAACAGATGCATCTCGTACAGGATGGGGTGCCCATCTGTATCGTTGCACCTGCTGGGGCCTGTAGTCCAGCACCGACAAGAATTTGCACATAAACGTCCTAGAACTGTGGGCAGTCAGGAATGCATGTGTCAAATTCTTCCCATTCAGTGCCAACAGCCACGTCAGACTGTACATAGACAACGTCGCAGCAATGTTTGACATAAATCATCAGGGCAGAGCCCGATCTTGAGCACGCTGCACAGAGGCCATAGCACTTTGGAATTGGTGCCTGAAATACAACACAATTATCACTGCAGTGCATCTTCCTGGTGCTCTGAATACAACGGCAGATGCACTCAGCAGAGCCTTCCCGGTCGAGCACAAGTGGCAAATGAACCCGCACGTATTGGCGGTCATCTTCCACTGATGGGGTCATCCTACCATAGCTGCCACATGATCCTCTGATTACACATTTGCAAAGCACTATGCACTTACTCAGGGACCTCTTTCCAACCTGAAACTAGCTAAGGCAATGTATGCCACGTATTCCAACAGTCAATGCTCCCTATTCTGTTGCAAGGCAGAAATAGGCAAGGGATCAATGGGGGATGCCTTTCTCATTGCATGGACATCCCACCTATTCTATGCATTTCTTCCAATTCCCCTGTTGAACAGGGTAATTCACAAGAAAAGGAGGGACAGGGTCTGTCTCATACTTATAGCACCAGCATGGCCACGCCAGCCATGGTTTCCCTTCCTGGTGGCGATGTCCCGCGCCCCACCGATCCACTTACCTTGCATCAGGGATCTCCTCCTTCACCTGGGCTCCCACGACCCCCATCCAAACCTCCACTCTCTACATCTGAAGGCGTGGCTCCTGGATGGTTCTCTGACCTAGACTTGACCTGCTCACAGCAAGTACAAATGGTCCTTCTACACAGTAGGGCGCAGAGCACCTTCAAGACTTACCTCCAGAAGTGGAAAAGATTCTCGATGTGATGTGCTTATCATCAGCTGGTTCCTTCAACATTCCCCTTATCTACCATCCTCGACTATCTTCTGCACCTTAAACAAGCAGGCCTCACAGTAAGCTCCATTAAAGTTCATCTTGCGGCCATTACTACGTTCCACTCCAAGATAGACAACTCGTCCATATTTGCTCATCCACTCACCAAGAGGTTCTTAAAGGGCCTGCAGGCACTTTATCCAGATATCAATCCACCAGTGCAACCGTGGGACCTGCATTTAGTATTAATCGCTCTAACTAGGCTGCCCTTCGAACCCGTGGCGACCACCTCATTATTACACTTGTCCATGAAAACTGTTTTCCTGGGAGCTATTACCTCGGCCAGATGGGTAGGAGAGATCACGGCCCTAATGGTGGCTCCCCCATATACCACCTTTCTTAAAGACAAGGTCACTTTACATACCCATCCCAAATTCCTCCCCAAAGTACACTCATCCTTCCATATCAACCAGACAATCAACCTTCTCACCTTCTTCCCCAGTCAACCCAAAGTACACTCATCCTTCCATATCAACCTTCCCACCTTCTTCCCCAAACCATACGCCAACTCTTTCTGGATGAAAATGCACACTCTTGACCTGCGCAGAGCGCTCTCTTTTTACCTGCAACGAACAAGACCGTTCCGAGCATCTTCAGACTATTTGTTTCAATAGCAAACCACAATAAGGGCCAGACCGTCTCATCACAGAGACTCTCCCACCGGATCTCGGAGTGCATCAGGCTTTGCTATGCACAGTCAGATGTGCCCTTATGCGCTCTGGAGGGAGCACACTCAACCAGAGCCATGGCTACCTCAATAGCATTCCTCCGTAAAGTACCCATAAGAGATATCTGCTCAACTGCCACGTGGTCCTCGGATCACACATTTGCAAAGCACTATACACTTACTCAGGGGCCTCTTTCCAACTTGAAACTAGCAGTTCTTTCCACTGCTTTTTTGCCAGATCCGAAGTCCCTTCCTCCCTAAAGGGAAATTGCTTTGTAGTCACCCAATGTGGAGCACCCACAGGGACATCTCTCTCAAAGAAGAGGAGGTTACTCACCTTGATAGTAACTAACGTTCTTCTAGATGAGTGTCCCAAGGGGTGCTCCACAACCCTCCCTTCCTTCCTTCTACTTTGGGATCCTGGCCTTCCCAAACCATGGTTTTGGGATAGAGAAGGAACTGAGGAGGGGGCTTGCGCATGCGTGATGCCTGCAGCCTAACAGTGCGTGACTGCTGGTGCACACCTGCACAGCCCCAGGAACACTGCTATAAAATCTCTGCTCTGAGGCTCATTGGCGGTGCAGCAGCCTAATGTGGAACACCCACAGAGACATTCATCTCGAAGAACGTCAGTTACTATCGAGGTGAGTAACTTCCTCATCATCAACCATCCCCAGTTCCTTCTCAATGGCCTCAGGAGTAGTTGGAATCCAGCAGCGCTCCAGTTGTTTATTGCAGGTAAAATTGTTTTTTGTGTAGTCCTTTCTAGTTTTCATTTCCTTAAATTAGTTTGGGTGCCTTTACTTCCTATTTTCCTAAAAAAAAAATAGAATATTTTTCCTTATTCCCTTTTTCCTGGTTAGTTGTGTAGTTACGCTGGGTTTCAAGAGATGCCTTACCTGCAGGCTGTCCTTTTCTGTATCAGATGGGCATGCTCAATGCATCTGTTGTTTGGGGCAGGATCACTGCCCACAAATGTTGTCATTGTAAAAAAGCTATCCTCTAGCTCTCTCAAGGCCAGGGATCTGCAGCTCAAGTATCTAATAATGGAGAAGACAGTGAGTCCAGCGTCGGTATCAGTATCACAAGTCTTTCCACCGCAAACGTCTTCCACAGCACTTTTGGACCAAGGGACAACAGTACTGCGGGAGCCTCCAGCTAAGAAGATGTCAAAGAGGAAGCATACATCCTCTCCAACCACAGAAAGGCCTATGAAAATGTATCCCCTCAACAGAAGCCTTCCTTGGCACCAATGGCACAGGCTTCAGGGGATAAGCAGGTTTCGGGCATGTCCGGTGTGGACAGGTCCTGACAGGCAGTGCCAACTAAGGAAGAACACCCCATGGTCTCAGCTTTAAAACCAAAAAAGGCTGTCTCTGCACCATCGGCACCAACAGTATCGGCACCAAAACTATTAGAGCACACTAGTATTAGGGGCCACTCAGATCTGTCGGTACAGACCCCGTCTAAGATGGCACCGGGGCTGCATACCAATACATCTCCGGTATCGACAACAACAGTGACTCGATCAAGTAATGCCTCCATACTGATGCCACAACATACCAAGATGACTGCACCATCGGTACTGTTATTTCCACCACCTCGCCCGTTGACCATGCAGTAAGAGTTGGCAATCACATAAGTACCATGGACTCCCTCTTTGGCACCAGTGCCACTCCTACACTTGAGGGACCAAGCAGGCTTGCCACCCCCTCTAGCTCAGCTCCACCCTTTTCTAGTAAGGATGAAAATGAAGAGCGCTCGCGCTCTCTCTCTCTCTCTCTCTCTCTCTCTACACACCACTCTTGACCCAAACCCTCTGCACATCTGCAACAACAAAAACAGAGCCAAGGGCAGATGTGGCAGCCCTTCCCCTGGTTTCTGCCCATACCTTTTCCTCAGTCTTGGAAAGGATGGGATCCTTGGGCCCTCTTTAGAGTCCAGATAGCAGCATCTCAGGCTGCTGATCTCACAACATAAACCACAGCTAGTGGCTCCAAAACCTCAAGTATCGACGAGGTCTGACACCACTCAGTAGGACATAAAAGACCTCAGGGGGAGACCCAAGAGGAGGACACTCTCCCCCTTTCTCACCTGTCTTCCTGTTCTTCTGACTAGTCAATAATGCCCCTACCACCAACATATGGGAAGGACTTCAAGTCCTTCCCGAACTTACTCAAAAGGGTTGTGGATTCACTGGACATCTCCCTAGTGGAAGTTCCTGAAGTCCAGAATGATCTCACAGATACCCTTCATGCCTCCGCCTCATCCAAGATAACCTTCCCCATAAACAAAGCCATCCTGGATCCAGCTAGGATCATCTGGTAGACTCCAGTCTGTATATCTCCGGCATCAAAAAGGGCTGATAAGAAATATTATGTGCCAGCCAAAGGGTCAGAGTTCCAGTTTACTCACCCAGCCCCTAACTCCCTTGTAGTTGAAGCAGTTCACACCAGGGGCAGACAGACCCACTTCAAGTCAACGCTCTATGACAAGGACTGGAAGAGGCTGGATATATTGGGACACAAGGTCTACTCATCCATATACTTGCAATTTAGGATTGCTAATTATTCAGGCCTCCTATCAAAATACACGTACAACCTTTTCAACAAAATGAACACCTCCCAGAGGATCACAAGGACCCCTTCAAATCCAGTTTTGAGGAGGGTGGTCACTCATAGCCAGGGAGGCATTGCAAGCCTCCTTGGATTTGACTGACAGAGCATCCCGTTCTTTGGTGACATCTGTTGTGATGCACAGGACCTCCTGGATACACCTCTCAGGTTTTCCTAGGGAAGTGCAAAATACAGTTGAGGATCTTCCCTTTGAAAGTAAAAAACTATTCTCTACATTGACGGATGCATCTCTACACACCCTCAAAGATTCTAGGGCTACATTGAAAACCTTAGGCATGTACGTCCCTTAGCCTAAGAAGAAGCAGAACCGCTTTTATACTCTTCAGGCTAGATCATCCTTGTACACCTCCAAACAGAGAGGATACAACTTAAGGTGGCGTCAGAGACAGCAGAAGAGGAGGCAGCCTCAGGATCAGTCATTTGCATCCCACCAACAACCACTAGACAGGCATTGTGCAGGAAGTTTCTCAGATTCACCCTAAAAGACCATCACTACCAAAACCATGTCCTTTCCTTCAGATTTGCCTCAGCCCCAAGGGTTTTTTCAAAGGTTCTTGTGGTAACAATAATGCACTTAAGATCAGGAATAATAATCTTCCCATACCTGGGCAACTGCCTCATAGTAGCTCCCACAGCCCATCTAGCAACGGAATCCACAGCAAGAACTATCAACTTGTTCAACACTCTGGGCCTATAAATAAACACATGGAAGTCCCACCTGATTCCTACTTAAGAGTTGGAATACATAGGCGGGACACTGGATTATGTCCGAGCACAAGCCAGGCTTCCACTTCAACATTTCTAGTCCCTAGCTTTATTAGCTCAAACCATTATCAACATTCCTATGGTGTCGGCCAGACAATGCCTACAGCTGCTCAGCTGCATGTCAGCTGCAACTTATGTGGTGCCATATACCCGGTTGCATATGCGTTGTCTTCAAGCATAGCTCTGCACCTGTTTTGGGCCACACAGCACCATCTGCACAAGATCTTGAGGTCTCAAAAAATGGTAAAAGAATCCCTACATTGGTGGTTGCAGTCCAACAACCTTTGCAAGGGAGTGCAATTCCAACGCACCCCTCCATCCATCACCAGAACCACGGGTGCTTCTCTAAAAGGATGGCTTGCACATCTGCAGATACACAACATTCAGGGAAGATGATCTTCACCAGAGTCAGTGCTCCACATCAATATTCTGGAGCTCCGAGCAGTCAGACAAGCATGCGAATATTTCCGTCCTCTGATTTGCAGTAAATCAGTAAGAATACTTCTGGACAACACGGCTTGCATGTTTTATATAAACTGGCATGGAGGAGCTAGGTCTTACCATCTTTGCAAGGAGGCCACAGCTCTCTGGTGCTGGTGCATCAAGTATCACGTGAGCATTTCAGCAGTCTGCTCCCAAGAAAACAAAACATGATAGCAGACTATCTGAGTAGAAACTTTCTTCAGAAATACAAGTGGGAGATCCACCCACAAGTCTTGCATTCTGTATTCCAGAAGTGAGGCTTTCCAGAAATACACTTGTTCACCTCATTTCACAATGTGAAATACCCAATTGCCATTCCAGGGCGGGCCTGGGCAAGAACTCCCTATGCAGCGCCCTGTTGTTCACTACTCAACAAAGTCATTCAGAAAATAAAGCAGGACAGGGCCAAAGTCATGTTAGTAACACTGGCATTGCCCAGGCAAACCTGGTTTCCTTACCTGTCGCATATGTCCATGGCTCCCCCACTTTGTCTTCCACAAGTCCTGAACCTCCTATCACAGGACAAGGGCTGAATTCTCCACCCAGACATCCAGAGGTTATACCTCAAGGACTGGCTCCTTCCAGGCTGATCATGTCCAACTCTACCTACTTGGAAAAAGTCCAACACTTAATCGTAAGCCGTCACAAATCAAGCACCAGGAAAACCAACCTATGCTCAAAAATGGCAATGTTTCATTCTTTGGGCCTCTCACAATTCACTATCACTTTGCTCAGCACCTTTATCGAGGGTGCTAAACTACTTGTTTTCCTTGAAAAAGCAGAGCCTCTCAAACTCATCAGTTAAGGTTCGTTTGGTGGCAATTTTAAAGTGAGTATTCCCAAATATAGGGACACATGGTCTTTGCTCACCTGACTATGAAAAGGTTCGTTAAAAGGCTCAATGTGTTCCCTCTGTTTAGGCAAATTCCACCCTTCTGGGATCTGAGCCTTGTCCTTACAACCTTGACTGGTCACACCTTTCAACCAATGGAGACTTGTTTGCTTTTGCATCTCTTGATGAGTTGCTTTCCTCATGACCATCACCACAGCAAGAAGAATTAGTGAGCTCACTGCACTCGTCACCTACCCTCCTTTCACAGTATTTTATAAGGACAAAGTGTGCTCAGACCTCACCCAAACTTTCTTCCCAAAGTGGTTTTGCAGTTCCACATTAATGAGCCATTTTACTTACTGGTCTTCTTCCTGAAGCCTCATCCAGATGCCTATGCTGCTTGTCTCCATTCCTTAGATGTCCCTTGTGCCATTGTCTTCTACCTAGAAAGAACAAAGCAATTTAGACATTCTCCTAGACTATTTCTATCCATAGCAGATTGTTCCAAAGGTTAAACCATTTCCAAACAAGGGCTCTCTAAATGGATAGTTAATTGCATCAAGATGTATTACTCAATCAATAAAGTGCCACTACCAGATCAAATACAAGCTCACTCCACCAGAGCAGTAGCTACCTATGCAGGCTGCCTGCAAAATGTCCCTATCACTGACATTTGTAGGGCCGCAATAGGAGGTTCAGTACTTACCTTCACAGAACATTATGCTGCTGTGCTTCTCAATACACTAAATTTGGAGTGGCAGTTCTATTTGCTACTCACAATACACATCCAAAGCTCCTCCTTCCAGATTCTCAGGGCACTGCTCCATAATCACCTACAGTGGAGTGCCCACAGGGACGCTCCTCAAAGAAAAAAAGAGGTTACTCCCCTTGTGCCGTAACTGGTGTTCTTCAAGATGGGTGTGCCTGTGGGTGCTCCACGACTCTCCCTCATCCCTTCTTCTTGAGTCTCAGTGTCTCTCCACGGTAGAGAAAGAACAGGGGACGATTGACTATTTGCATGTGCCAGCACGCTTGCTGCAGCAGCGCGCATGTGCATCAGCACCTGGTGTACTGCTGCTAAAAAGTTCCGATTTATAAGCACAGGGGCACCGAGACACCCACAGTGGAGTGCCCACAGGGACACCCGTCTCCAAGAACACCAGTTACTACACAGTGTGAGTAACCTCTTTTTTCTTTAATAATGTCTATACATGGCCACTTTCACCTCTGTATGTTCATTAGGATGACTACAACTTTACTTTCTACACCCATGGCTTAGGGTTCCTGACCATGCACCAGAACCTATTGGGCTCCCCCTCTAATTAAGGTGGGGTCAGATGGTGGAAGGAGTTAGGCCAGACCCAGAATGGACACTAGAACATCACAACTGGTTTGTTGTAGTCTTAACTTCTCCCCGTCAGTTTCAATTTGACAGGAAGGTGGAAGGAAGGTACAACTTAGGAGGTGTTCCATGGCCCTTGGGTAGTGAAGATGACTTTTTCACATTAAGAAGAAGAATATTGTGTTTCTGTGGGAATGTATTGAAAAAGCAGATGGCAATATTTCATCACAGGAATACTTAGTTGGCTCTTAATTAGAGTGGTATGTTGTTCCGAAGTGGTTGGTGTGTGCTTACAGGAGAAGTAAAGAGTAATTGACAAGTCGCAGTGTTTGTGTTCAATGTTTCTTAAATATGACTTAGTTTTGCTTCTGTCTGAAAATATTGTGTTTCTGCATCTGAAATATCAATGAGGTGCAAGGGCATGTTGGGGTTAAACTGTAACAATGCACATTATAATTTATTTGCTGCATGTTAATGTGAATTAAAACATTCTTCAACTATTTCTGCTTTTTTTTTTGCATATCCCATGTTATTATAGCTAACCACTGGTGCCTGAACAGCTAGTTAGGCTTGGCAGCATTTCCTAAGAGTTTGAGCTGTTTAGAAGGAAAAATATCCTTTTGTATTTTCCAGTCTTTGCATGGAATTGTAAGCTTGTCCATTATTAAGGTCCTATTGTTACTGTAAATTAGAACATAACTGAGTCAGAGGTCAATAACTAGGTATGCCTTACTGCACTGTAAACAGACCATCAGAGTACTATGCAAACTAGCCCCAGGTATTTAAGGTTTCTAAGTACCTTTCCCGCATGCACACATCTGAAAATGAGCCCCACTATATGTATATTACACTAATTGTTTTTTGCTTTTTCATATTCACTATTGCTGTTAAAACATGATAATGAGATGAAAAGTTAATAAATACTAATATTATAAATATATATACAGTTTGACTCAACTATTCTGTAACCTTTAGAGCTAATGTTCTTATTCTTAATAATGATTCAGAAGCCAATCTATCCTCTCCCCCCGACCCTGCAAAGATTCTTAGCATAGAGGCAGTTGATGTCATAGGCACAGCCTTTCAGATTTTGTCTTGCTTTCCTTATTATGTGATTTGGAATGTTTATGCTATGAGTTCTTTAGTTGGTGGTGAGGGGGAGATTCTTTCTCTCTACGGTGATAGCTACCTTTAGTCTGTTCTGTCTCTGCTCAGATTAATTTACTCACTGTGTGTCTCTGTAGCTGAACTGCCACGTGTCATTTATTTCTGAATTTGCTTGCTGCCAACTAAAGATGGAGTTACATGTGTATCTGGTATGGGTCACCACATTTTGGACTGTGGTATTAACTGAAAGTTTAAAATACTTGCTTTGCCAAAAGTAATTGTTGAGGACTTTTAAATAGTTTAACAGTTTAAATGTTACTGTATAAAACAAGGATGCTGAAAAATGTGATGTTCTGGGCTTTCCAAAGAGTAATTGCCATATTAAAAATACACATCTTTAATGAACAGTAATGTAGTGGGATTGCTCAACAACTAGTAAGGTTTTTTTCCTCATCTGCTTTGAGTGCAAATTTTGGAAGTCTACCTAGTTCAAGGGTGTGCAGTAGTTTTTGATGGGGGCCACTGCAAGAATGTGGTAAGTGGTCAAAAGCTGCACTTTTATGATATTGGTGGAGGCGGTGTAAGGTCTGGACGAAGGTTGGATGCAGAAACAAGCTCGGGGTAGGGTATTGGGTTGCAGGAGAAGGAGGTGGTGCAGGGTCTGTGAGGGAGTTTTTATTGCGGCAGGGATGGAGAGTGTGTTAGTTGTGTCCTGGGACAGAGGGAATACAGGGGGTTGGGTTTTGCTCTGGGAAAGGAGTGCAGAGGGTTTGGTTTGTGACCTGTGTTACCCCAAAATATTCTCACTGGAGACCACCCAGGGTTACACTAGTATGGGTTTATTTCCACTAGGTAAAACTAAAGAGGAGAAAGCAGCCACCAAAGGTTTAAACTAAAGAAGATAGAACTCTCTCGGGCACTCACACACTTACACAGACATATGGGTTGCAGAAGGAGCCAAGGCATGTGGATCCTGGAGGGTCTGTCTGCTCATCATGGCTGGGGAAGCTGCTCAGGAGGAGAGACACTGGAGAGGAGCTTCTCAGGAGCAGGGGAAGGAAAAAGAGAGAGTCTCACATGTACTCACTCTCCTTATATTGTGTCTGAATGGCCCCTGTGACTCATTCACCTCGACATCAGGGAGCATGCCCAGACTTCCCTTTATCCAGCAAGGAGCATGCCCAGACTGTGATGACTCATTGAAATGTGCTCCATTGTTCCAAGCCTTCTTCAGACACACTCTCACACTCTTTCTCCATTCACTCAGAGGAGAATGCAGCTTAGAGAAAGTTACAAGCAAGGTGGCTGAGAGTTAAAAAGATTACAAAGTTGCAGTTTACAGTAAGTTTCTGAGAGTTACACAGATTACAAAGTTTGACAAAGATCACGAGTTGCAGTTTAAAACCTTAGACCTTACACTTTGGTGTAGCTTTAGAAAATCCATGTATATAAATCAAGTAAGCTCAGGCGGAGGCTTTTTTATGCAACAACCTGGGGCATGGGTGCAGAGGGTTGGGATTGTGATCTGGGGCAGAGACTTGGGTAGAGGGTGAGGAGGTGGTGTCAGGTGCAAGCTCTGGCTGGGAGGTGCGTACCCTAGGCAGTTCCTGGCCAACAGACCTGCAGGACCCTTGGACACCCCCACATGCTGTTCAAAGTGGCCAGCTGCTGGGGTCAGCATGTGTGTTTCTGCTTGGTGTGTGCCGTGGGGAGAACACCACAAGCTCCCTGCACCTGCAAGCACAGCCCTGGCAGCTCCCATTGGTCATTTCCAGCCAAAGGCAGCTGCGAGATTGTGCTCTGGGCAGGGGCAGCGCACGGAGACCCTGCTCTCCGATGCAGAGTGCCTTATGCAGAGACGCATACAGTGGCCCCAGCAGCTGGCCTATTTGAACCGCATGTGCGGGTGTAGCAGGCAGGGAGCCTGCCAAAGGATTCTGCTGGACTGCAGGACATTGGCAGCCCAGAGGATCCTGGCAGGCCGGATGCGGCAATATGTTGCCCACCCCTGACCTAAGTTACATAGAGGAACAATAGTTATTTCGTGTTTGGTAAAATATTTTTTTACAGATGATTAAGAAATGAAGTAGTGTAGAAATGCTGGGACCAACTAATCTGCTAAGCACCTGATCTAAGAGATTTATTACTGTTGGACTAAAAATTTCTCATCTATTTCAGGAAGATGAGTGATATTTTTATGATAGTAATCTGAGTGTAATCATAATTGTTGATATTAACACAGATAGGGTCCTGTGTAACTCAGTTGAGTGGTACGGGTTCAGTCCAGTGGAGAGCACTACTGCACACAGTTCATTACAGTATGGTCTCAGTTATAACAACTGCTGTTCCTGTAATTATTTTAATTCTACATAGTTCCTTTTTTTTTAACATGACATGGTTATTTTTTCCACTGCAGTTTATGATTTGGGTTCTATCCTTTACTAGTGTATTAACCAAAGGATGAGTTATATCAAATTATTTCAGACATACGTTGCAAATTATTTGATTGCCTGTATTAAAACCTCCTTGGTATATGCCAAAACCAGTAACATTATTTTTATTACAATAGTAAACAAAAAATATTTAATGTTCACAGCCTTACTACTACGTTTATAACTGAATCATAGGATGTGTATGATTCTGCACTCAGCAGAGGATAAAAATGATTTACATTTGCTTTTTCATTTTGTCTTACAGGTTTTAGTGCAGGAACTCATAGCAGTGAGAGGCGCCCGTATGGTTTTTGGTTTCCATCTGAACAGCTATCAGAAGAGGAAATGAGAAGACAGAGACTTAATAGATTTGAGAGATGGTGAAATTGCACAGTTGTCTATTGAAAATATGTAAAGTGCTCTTCAAAGATGCCAAAACATTTGCAGATCTGTTCATTTATAAAGTTTCTATTTTGGTTCAGAACTATTTTTGATTGGCTGCACAATTTAACAACAGCAAAGCGTGCCAAGGATTTTGCAAGGTATGTCCGAAAATCTAGGCTTAAAACAAGTGCCCAAGAGCCAGAATGTGGTCAGTGGCTGCCCTCCATTTTGCTGTTCCTAAAATACGAAAGAAAACTGGTGGGCTGACGATTGTGACTGGTCGCAACTCACTTCTGATATTTCTGTACAGAGGCTTTATGAATGCCTTGCTTTTTTGTTTGCTGTTAGACTCAGCTAACAAACTATTTCTCTTCATCTATCGAGAAAAAAGGGGCAGATACTATATTAGTGTGTGTGGTTTTGATTTTTAAAGTCTGTAGATAATCCTGGCAAAATTCTTCTCTTTGCCTGTGAGGAGTAATCTTTTTGGATCGGTGAGTAGAATGGTAATTTTAATATGTCATTACAGTGACTGTGCCTAGTTGAGCCTGAGTTAGTACAGTTTCAACATGGTTTTGCAAACTATATGTAAATTAGGTACAGCCCTACTAATCCTGACCAGTTGCCGCTACCACCTTTATGTTGCAAAATTTGATCGCCCCTGCCTCAAATCATCCTATTCTGCCTAAGATATGTATAAAATAAAATGTATTTGTAACATTTTACACTGTCTTGAGACTTCCAATGTCCAATATGGTCATTGTAATATTGCAGCCTTAACTCTTTAAAGTTCTTCCTTTTGTGGGTTATTGTACTTTCATATATATTTTGCTGCAGGAAGTGTGTGTGTGTGTGTCGGGGGAATTAAATTTAAACAAAACTAAAACATTTTCAAGGGAAGGGCCATGAGTTGTAATCCAAAATGTTTCTATGTTGTTGACTTACCTATTTCCTTTTTAAAGAATATTTTGTATTCAGTAGGCAATAGGAACTCTGTCATGCAAATATTTTTCATAAAATTTTAAAAATCAGAATGTTTCTTGTGATGGAAACACTGGCCCATTTGGAGCTTGGTTGTAGCTCGTAAGAAAGCAAGCTGTGTTAGAGAGAAGGAAAGCACAATAGGCACCCTCATTTGATTAATCTTGACAGAGATGCAGTCAGCGTAGTTCTAGAACAGTGGTCGCCAACGCGGTGCCCGCGGGCACCATGTCGCCCGCTGGGGCATTTATGTGCACCCACTGAATGATCAGAGCCGGCCCTGCCCCAGGCGCGTGGTGCATATGTGGTGCCGTCCCCAGGTGCGTGGAGCATGGGCGGCCCTGGGCGCGCGGCGCATGGGCAGCCTCGCCCCCGGGCGCGCGGCGCATGGGCAGCCTCGCCCCCGGGCGCGCGGCACATGGGCGGTGCCGCCCCCGGGCGCGCGGCGCATGAACGGCCCCGCCCCTGGGCGCGCGGCGCGTGTGCGGTCCCACCCCCGGGCGCCTGGCAGCCCCAAAAGGTTGGGGACCACTGTTCTAGAGTAACAGGTCAGGAGAACACCACACCCATGCTGCCACCTTCCTGAAACCTGTTGGACAACTGGAGCTTGCTGGCAGCATTAGCTGCCTCTCTGGCTCCTCAGCACAGCTAATGATAAAATAGCTGTCCTACCTGGAGCTTACTCAGGACAAAAGTTTGTGTGCTCTGTTCCCACACTAGTACACCTATGGCAGCTCATTCATAACTTGATATTTGCTTTGTACTATGGAGAGCTGTCTTTCAATTAGTTTGCAAGTACAAAAACCAAGAAAAATGTCATTGTTCACACAGGTAACAATATGCTAATATTAATAAAGTCGGCTGTGGGGTTGTTTTTTTTGTCTGTTGGCATTCTGAAAAATTGTATTTAAAAAAAAAAGTTTGAGCAATGAAATGCTCAAACAGGGAAGCCTTGACTGTTTCGGTCTTTTCAGTCCTTAACAAGTGTTACCATATGAAACATAATTCATTGCTATCCTGTGGTGTGGAACTACTTGCATCGCTGAGCACTGATTTCAGTTAGCATTGAAAATTTCTTGTATAGATTATTTTCAGGAACTTAACAGGGTCAGTAGTGATCTCTGCCTTATGAAATCTTGATTCTCCTAACTCTCCGTGTGGTTGTAACCTGGATATGTTGTTATATCTATATGTATTTTAATAATAAAAGAGAAGAAAGTTAAATTAATTGATGCACAGTAAATACATATGTATACCTTCTGATTTTCATGGATGCACTGTGTCTTTTGTTTGCACAGGCTGCTTCCCATCATCTGCTGCTTTGTTGCTTTCCTTTCTTGTCCACTTCATGCCACGGAGAAGCATGAAAATGGGCATGCCAAATGTTGGCTTTTCAAGTGCGCAGAACTAGAAATGTGAGCTGTAATGCAATTTCATGTGTGTTTTAATATGTATAAAGTGCATATGTATATGGTCACTTGCAGATACATTGTTTGTACTCATTAAGCACAATGCTTTCTGGAAGGCTCTAAATACAGGAAAAAATTGTATTGTAAATGCCCATTTTCTCAATCCCCTTCAGGATTTCATAGTCAGTATAAAGACTTTTTCTTGTTAGCTATCTGTGCTTTGTATACAGTGGGCATACTAGCCACAAACTAGAGTGGCTGATATTCATGTTAGAAAAATCAACGTATCTAAATAATGATTCCCAGCCTTCTTCATTGATTATATGTAACAAAGCAAGTAAAATTGCACATTTGAATATTTGTGCATACTTTTTATCCTTAATTGGAGCACTGTCTTCTCCAGAACAGACCTCATTACTGTGGTGTGTAGTTTCCAATTTAGTGTGTCATAGTCAGGATGCTCCATAATTTCATTATTTAAAGCAGTCACTGATATAAGAAAATATATTGTAAAAGAATGACTGTGTCTTGGTATTTTTAGTAAAATGAAAATTATTTAACAAAGCCAATGCCTTCCCACACACTTTTTATAGCATGTATTTGGTAATGTTGGTTTAGAAATCTAGCACAAGGTCTCGTAAGTGCTAGAGATACCCTATGCTGTCTTGAAACAAAACTCTGCATTCTCATGGAAATCTCATGCACCTGGGTCCTTTTTATTGTATTTCTTTTTATTGCCTTCATAAGCACTATTGTCATGAAATATTCATGGATGATGATAATATTGTCAGCAATTAAGTACAGCTTGTTAAATATACAGCCTTCTTCACATTTCCTTACTATGAAATGGAAATAAATACTTTTTTTTACATTTCAGCCTGTCCACTTCTCCATTTTAATTTCTAATAAAAGTTCACTACAACAAAATACCATATTTGTACATTCAGTATCCTCATCCGTATCTGCAAAAATGAGTCTCAGATATCCACATCCTTGTCTGCAGATGTGCATACCTGTAGATGTAAAGAAGATATCTGTTGATTTGTAGGGCTCTAATTATAAAGTAGTACAAATGAAATAAATTGCCTGCTTTAGAGCCTGTTTCTGCTCCCGTTGAGGTCAATGGAAGTTGTCATTCAATTCAGTGAGAGAAGGTCCAGGCACTTACACAGTCATGGAATAGTAACTTCTGATACAGTTCACTGACTATGTAAAGAAATACTGTTTCTGCCATACGGTTTTACCCTGCACTTTCACAGAAGAGAACATAAACTCTTCTTTTAAAAAAATAATCCATACCCCTGACTGTTGATGTGATGTCATGGGTTTAATATAAGGCTGCCTCTGTTCCTCAGTATCTACACAGGGCAATAAGAATTTGAAATTCAGCGCTTCCTACATAAACATGTCTATCCCACTGAGACAGTCTCTAAAATCATTCTGTGACTGAATAATTGTGTGAACTGGGTATTTTTTTGAAACAAGAAATGTTTTCTGTGTAACTTTGAATCCGAAGATGAATTCCTTTTTATCAGGAGCTGAGTGATTTCTTTGGTACGTCAGTTCATCTTGATCAGATATTCATGTAACAAGCCTGACTGTTGACCCTATAGATTGAATGGACTTGGAAACTGAACCAGTTTCTCATATAAAATAAACATGATTCTTCCAGTCCAAGGTTAAGGCATACAGGGGATAGCAGGCCTGCCAACCCGGGGGTGGTGGTGGAGGGCAATTGCCCCAGGGCCCAGTGATTCAAAGGGCCCACGGCTCCCAGTTACAAGTGTTGCTAATGTGATGGTAGAAGAGTCCAGGGCCCTTTAAATTGCTGCTGGAGCGCTGGGCACTCCGAGTGGCTCTGAGGGCTGGCAGGGGGAGGCATCACACTTCAGGCGGTGCTCCAGGCTGGTTGCCCTGGCTTTCTGTCCCTTTGGCCCTGCCTCTCTTGGGAACCCTGGAGGTGGTTGGCACCCCTGAGGGATAGTGTAGGTAAGTTTGTCCTGTTCTCCTTGCTATGATAATGCAAACAATAGGAATGGCATCCTTTTCTCTTGCAGACATTTAGTAATATAGCATCTTCTAAAGAAAAGAATAAAAATAGGTTTGTGAGAACTATGTTGATAAATATTATGTGACGGGTTTACATTAGAGACTGAGCACCCTGGGCTCTGATCTAAGTGATTCATCCAGAAGTCATTGGTGGTGGTCTAAAAATATGCTTGTGTAAATAAGATCAGAATCTGACTCACTGGCTATGCTCACACCATCCCACTGATCCTTTTTGAAAACGCTGCACTTTAATGAGCCAATGGTTAAGCCCTTCCTATGTTAATGTGGGGTATTCAAGGCTGGTTTTATTACAGGTGCTTTGAAGTTTTCCCCCAATGGAGCACCATGGTATCAGAGAATTTATAGAGCGATTTAAAGCCTTATTATTGAGGGTAACTGCTCCATAGTTAAAACTGAAGCTGGTTTCCCATTTTATAAGGGTAGTTTTAATATTGGCACACCAGCATCCTCAAAAAGAAGCTATTTTTCTTGAAATTTCATATGCCGTATCTCATCTCATGGTAAAGTTTCACTTTTCTAGGAAGTTTGGTAAAATCAGACATAAGAGTTTTGATGTTGTAATATTTTTAAAATGTACCTGAAGTCACTTTATTTGTGCTCCCAAAATGGCTCTAGAAACTGGATGTCTGATGAGTAGGTGTGTTTTTAAACATTTCATTTTTTTGTTAGCTTTTATCATCATTTATTGTTTGGAAAGGAAAGAGGGAAAACTTCAAAGCACCTGTAATAAAACCAGCTTTGAATACCCTACATTAACATAGGAAGGGCTTGGCTTAACCATTGGCTCATTAAAGTGCAGCGTTTTCAAAAAGGATCAGTGGGATGGTGTGAGTGGAGTGCCTAGAGAGAAAAAGGATTTTTGCTTGGCTCCACCATGCCACATAATGTGGTCAGGAAGTAAAAAGAAACTAAAGAAGAGTTTGCTGATTGAAATAGACTTTGCAAGTCTAAGGGACATTTGTTTCCATGCTGAGGCCAACACCTTATCTATTGCCTATCGGGGTGTTTTTTACTTTGTTTTTTATAATGTAAGGAGCTTAGTCACAGGTGGTTGAGCAAAGCAGAATTGCCAGCTTATTGTGCATGGTCACTGCAAACAACTGAAAATAACAAATGAGATTGAATTGCCTTGCCTACCTTCACATCTATTTATTGAATCATTGGCAATACCTCTACAATACAGGTAACAATTTTTCATTTATTTCTAGCTACTTGCACTCCTGGCACTAGTATATATTGTTTTCTTTTAAAAAAATGACTAAATGTATTGCTTATGAAAACTGGGGGCTATTAAACTCTGACTCAAGCAGTATGAGCAGGTGCTGCACAAGTTTATTTACATTCATCTCAATTCTGACTTCCACTGGCATGGTACGGTAAACAATCCATATTGGGGAATAAAGTGCTTAGTGAGGTTTCCTTTTGTGCCACTCCTATTTTAACAGATTTGAATAATTCACGAATTATTTCTAAGTGTGGTGTGTGTTACATTCATAGAAAAGTAAGAAAGCAAACTACTTAAAACTTTTACATTTGGTGCAATATTTTACTGGTTTCCTGTACTTTAGAAGCAATTTTTTTATTTCAGTAACAGACATTCAGTAGAGACAAAACCACATAGTATCTTGTGTGGGGTCTGATATTTTATTTTTAAATGTATTTAAAAAGATTTTTTTGAAAGCTGCTGTGAAGCACTTCCAGATGCAGACTTCAGGGTTAAGGTCTGAGTGAAACCTTAATGAAGTGCTTGAAAAAATTGTTGTAGCTCAAACTTTGATCTTAAAACTGTAGGGACATGATGGAGAATGTGCTCTGTATTTAAGCAGTTCTTACTCCAGGATTAATAAATACTGAGTCTGGCACATGAAAAAACTGTGTGTGAACTGCCTTGATTGACACACAGTAATTCTGGAGCTTTGCATGTTCTGATGAAAATCCAGAGACGCTGAATAGAATTGTGTTCTACGATTTGTCATGCACACACAGGAGGGCATAATGGACTAGTAGTGCCCAGAATTTTGCAGTAAGTGTCAAAGCAAACTGAAGTCAACGAGCTTTGGATGAGGCCTGAAATACAGCCAGGTTAGCTTTCAGCAAGTGCACCAAAGGACTTTGTGTGCTGCTGTTGCTCACAGCTCACATGGTGCTGATGCCCTCCCTTTTCATGTCATTCCAAATGTTATTTATGGGTTATGCAGACATTTAAATTAAACAAAATTCAGTTTAATCTAATATGGGGAGGGGAGGAAATCATGATTTGACGTGCACAGTTCCAAATGATGCTGTGACATTATCTGATTAAAATAGGACCATATAGATCATTGTTGGAATCATAGCTATATATTTGCAACAATTCTTGTACAAAATATGGCATCAGAAGCTTCAGAGGGTAGCCAAGTTAGTCTGTACAGGATAAACTTACAAAACAACAAATGGTCTGGTAGCACTTTATAGACTAACAAAACATGTAGATGGTATCATGAGCTTTCGTGGGTACATGTAAGATGCCTGTGGAAAGGTCTGGATTTGCTGAATATGATTATGCTCTTTGTATGCATTTATCATTTTTGTATGTGAAGTTAAGAGTATTGGCTCTATACATGTATTTCAAAAGCTTGCTCCAGGGTTAACATCCACAAGGTAGTTAGCCAGCACATTTTGAAGGGATTAGTCAAAGGCTCATGATGGGACACTTAACTCACAATGGACCATGGGAGATGTCAGTCTATATTGAATGGACTTTCCTGTGGACATTCCATCTGAAGTATAGGTAATAAACGCGCTGTGACTAAGTAACATTATTCATGGACATGCGACTTGTCCATGTAACTCCAAACATCATATTGTTACTGTAATTTTGCACAGTAAGAACAATGGGATTCCCTCCACATGGCAGAAGCTATAAAAGGTCTCTCTTCTGCTCAGTCTGGCCTATGAATGCATATTAATGGGAGCATTCTAACCAGGGGATCAAGGATCTTTCAATGATCTGGAAGCAACCAGAGTATTGACTTAAGCCAGTGGTTTATTTCACCACTGCTACAAGCCTGAACCAAGAACTTTGCAATTATCATGTCTTTGATTCCCTTAAGCAATTTTAACTTTTACCTTTCTTTTTATAAATAAACCTTTAGACTTTAGACTCTAAAGGATTGGCAACAGCATGATTTTTGGGTAAGATGTGAGTTGTATATTGATCTGGGTGTGTGGCTTGTCCTGTGGGATTGAAAGAACCTGTTATTTGATTATATGGGTTTTAGAGAACCACTCATCTTCAAATCCAGTGTTTGGGATGATGTAGGGACTGGAATGCCTAAGGAAACTGCTTTTATGATTTGTTAGCTAGTGTGGTGAGATAGAAAGAAGCTGCTCACCTTGTGCAGAAACAGTGGTTCGTCGAGATGTGTCCTCCTGTGGGTGCTCCACTCTGGTGTCAGTGCATCTTTATACTGGCAATTGGAGATTTTTACCCTAGCAGTGCCTTCCGCGTCGCGCATGCACAGTCGCTGTCTTGTGCTGTTTTGTCCATTAGCCGTGCGAGTG
Source organism: Pelochelys cantorii (assembly GCA_032595735.1). Lineage (NCBI taxonomy): Eukaryota > Metazoa > Chordata > Testudines > Trionychidae > Pelochelys > Pelochelys cantorii. The sequence continues at coordinate 37,512,266 of CM064335.1, read as the reverse complement.
GTATAAGTCCCTTAGTTCCTTTTCCACCAAGAAATCCCTTAACAGACTCTAGGTGGGAGGAAGGAAGAGTAGTGGAGCAACCACTGAGGGACACCTCTCAAAGGACCATCATTACTGCACAAGATGAGTAACTTCTCCTTTGAGTGGTGTCCCTGTGGATGCTTTGTTCAGGTGACTATAGAGCAGTATCCGTGTTAGGCGAAGGTGGGCTTTGGAGTTGTGTCCAAGAGGTGGCAAGGACAACAGTGCCCTCGGAGGTAGATGGAATTAATCCCTGTTGCAGTGCACAGTGCTGCTCAAAGGTATGGTAGGAGGACCAGGTAGCAGCCCTGCAGATGTCAACGAGGGGCATGTTGTGAAGAAAGGCAATAGATATTGCCATTGCTCATGTTGAATGAGCAGTGATTCCCCTGGGAGGGGCACTTATTGTGGAGCTTGTAGCGGGTGTGTATACAAGCAGATATCCGTTTTGATATCTTCTGAGCAGAGATGGCTGTTCACTTAGAGCAGCGGTTCCCAACCTTTTCCAGATGGGGACCCATTTTGACAATTCAGGAAGACTTGGTGACCCAGGGTAATCGAAAAAATGTGTGAATGGCTCCTTAAGAGCCACTTGGGGAGACACCTGGCGACCCATATTTAGGTCCTGACCCATAGGTTGGGAAGCCCTGCCTTAGAGGGACTGGAGGTAGATATAAAAAGTCTATTAGACATTGAAAATTGTCTTGTTCTGTCCAGAATGCAACATCTCTATGTACATCCAGGGTGTGCAGGATCGAGTCCCTAATGGAGTTATGAGGCTTCAGATAGAATGTGAGTAAATATATGGGTTCATTAATATGAAAGGAGGAGCCTACCTTTGGTAGAAATTTTGAATATGGACTTAAAGTAATCTTGTCCTTGGAGAAGACCATGTAAAGCGGATCCACCCTCAGGGCTCCAGTCTCTCCTACTCGTCTGGCTGACATAATTGCGACTAAAAATGCTATTTTCATAGCTACATGGTGGAAAGAGGAGGTCACTATAGGCCTTGTCAGGGTATTCAGGGCAAGCATTAAGGCCCCATGGTGGTACTAGCGGCCATATATCGGGGCATGTCTTTCATAGGCCAGAAAGAAAACGTTTCATAATAGGGTGAGCAAACATGGAAGTGTCATCCACTAGGTCATGAAAGACTGCGATGGCTGCTAGGTGAACTTTTATGGAGCTGATGGAAAGCCCTGCCTCACTAAGGTCCATGAGATATTTGAGGATGGTAGGTATAGCGGTGGTGATAGGTTGTAATTGATGCTGTAGGCACCATTCCTGGAATCATTTGTTCTGGTAAGTGTATCGCATAGTAGGACGATGGCTATTCAACAGGACCTGCTTCACCCTCTCAGAACAGGTAAGTACTTTATGTTGGAACCATGCGGTGAGCCTGAGCATTCGGGGATTGGGTGGCAGAGTCGTCCCTCATATTGGGACAGAAGGCTGGGAATGATTGGGAGAGGTATTGATTCGTGGCTAGAGACTGTAGGGTAAGGAAACTTAAGCTGTCTGGGCCAGAATGGGGAGATGAGAATTACTGTTGCATGATTTGTGCATATCTTGTGAATTACCCTTGGAACCAGGAGAATTGGTGGAAAGGCGTATGGAAGTGGAGCTGTCCATGGTAGGAGAAATGCATCTCTCAAAGAGTTCCTGCCCATACCTGCTCTGGAGCAGAAGTATGGGCATTTTCAGTTGGCTCGGGTAGCAAAGAGATCTATTGTTGGGAACCCCCACTGATGGAATATGTGGTGGATGATCAAGGGGTTGAGCTCCCATTTGTGGTGTTCTGAAAAATGTCTCTTCAAGGTATCTGATTTTCTGATGGCCTGGTAGGCACATAGCCATTGCTGTTATGTCGCTTGTTATGTACCAGTTCCAAAACCTGATCACCTCGGCACATAACAAGCATGATCGGGCATCCCCGTATCGGTTGATATAGAACATGCATGGTGTGTTGTCCATGAGGACATGAATGTTTTTACCACAGATTATCAGAAGGAAATGCGGACAGGTATTGCGAACTGCTTTGAGCTCTAGTATGTTGATGTGCAGGTGGGACTACCTTGCCCTGGATTGTACAGTGAATGCAATAAGCACGTCAACCTGTGAGCGATGTGTTGATGGTTATCATGCAGGATGGATCATGCTGTTGAGGAAATTGTGTGGGCCTATTCACCATCAGAGAGGTGATTACTAAATGGGAGAAGCATTACTCATTTGCTTAAACTGTGTTGATTCGGGATGTACACGGTTGCTAGCCATCCCTGTAAGCAACGCATGTGGAGTATACACCGTCAACGCATGAAAGATTGTGCGAGAATCCTTCATTGAGTGGAGGACTTCATCTGACTTGGCTGTGAAAGATGAGTTCTATCAAAGGGAAGGTCCTCTACGCTGGTCTGCAGCTCACATGGAATTCCCGAGGATTGTAGCCAAGGAATACGGTGCATCACGCTGGCTGTGGCTATCACCCTGGCAGCTCTATCTGCCATGTCTATTGATGCCTACAGGGCAGTTTGGAGAATAGACTGACCCTCCTGCATGATGGATTGGAGCTGTTGTCTTTTTTGCTCTGGGCGATCATTTCTAAGCTCCTGCGGCTTTGAGTATTTTGTGTGATTATAGTTCATAAGGAGGACTGTATAGTTTGAAATTCAGAACTGCAAGGTCACCAAAGAATAGTTCTTTTGTCCCAACAAGTCCCATAACCAATTCATTTGGTTGGGGGTAGGAAAAAAGGAAGTCCACCCCGTTAGCAGGTACAAAATATTTATCTGCCCTTCTCTTGGTAAGGGGGGGATAGAGGCCATATGGTCTCAGAGGGTGTTATAATGGCCTTGTCAATGGGTAGGGCAATTTTTGAGGAAAATATTTGCAGCAGCTTGTGTGGTTTTTCTTGCACTTCCTGCAGCGCAATGTCTTGCAAGTTTGCAGTCCTTCAGAATAATTCCTGGAACTCTTCCAGGTCATCTACCAGTTGTGAGGAGGAAGGGAAGACCACGTTATCAGGGGATGATGGCAGTTGAGGAGCCAGGGATGGGTCGTCTGTGTCAGACTGAGGTAGATCCTCATCCTCTTCCATAGGGTCTGTTTGTGTCACTGCAGAAGGTGATTGAGGTGGTTGAGCTGGTGGTGAACAAGTTACTGTATGAGCTGGAATAGAGGGTGCTGTATCTTGTCGATAGTGGCATTGTTGCGGCTGTGCATGGGATTGAGCCCATGGGTCCCATGGGGGCCACTGTGGATGGTAGGGTTGAGGTGGATATGGTATGGCCACGGGTGATTAAACCAAGGGTACTGAGGTTGGTGTTGAGAGGACCTCTGCTTGGTTGAATGCCACGATGCCACTGAATCGTGGGAGAGGAATGTTGGGATGAGAACCTATTCTCATGCTCGATGCCAGAAATAGTACTCGGGGAGGACGGCATGGGTGAAAAAGAGATGTCCTCAGATCGGTGCTGATGTGGGTTATTCTCCCTAAGCATGGGGGAGTGCAGTGGTGACTCATCAGTCTGTTCTGGCAGTGGCATTATCTCTTATGGGTTTTGTTCGTTGTGGTCGGCCGTGGCAGTGTTTGTTTAGGTTCTGGAGTACGCTGTGAAGGAGCGGCTTGAGTTGGTGCCGCCATCTACATCAGTGCTGGGGGAAGAAGCATATCTGACTTGGTTGTCAGTGCCGGGCTGAAATCCAGTTTACACTTTGGCTCTGACTCTGCTGTCTTCTGCTTTGCACTTCTCAGCAGTGATGGAGGTGGATGGAACTGGTGAATTGGCGGTGTGGAATGTTACTGGCACCGCTGGCAGTGACCATGCCAGTGACACCCTGGACTCATAAGAATCACAGGACTCTTTTCCTTGGAGTCAAGGGTTCCACTGACACCAATTTCTTTGGATCTGGCAATTGGAGAGACTTCTCCCATAACAAATTATTTAGCCTCATCTCCCTATCTCTTCTGGCTCTTGCAGTCATGCTTTGGCAATGCCAGGTGGCCATTTCTGCGCCAGGTGGCCTTAACCCAGACACTTTATGCAGGAAGTGTGGCTGGCCAAAATGGGCATGGGGTCCTTGCAAGAGTCACATTTTTTTTAATCCGGGAGAGCCTGGCATTTTAGAGGATGGGGGCAGTTCACAGGCTGTGGTCTGCCACAGCAATGAACATGCACTTCTTAAATGCCCTTGCTTTAAATGTGTGTCACTTCTCATTTTGCCAGGGGTTGCTCGACCTTTCCCTTGGCTGCAGGCCCCACCCCCCTCCACTCGTCCCTCAAACCCTCACCTCGCATCTTCCCTGCTTCCTTTCCCAAGTGTGCTCCGTCCAGTGTTCCCTCTAATTTTTCCAGACATGTATTACCAGTAGAAACACAGGCTGCTGGCTGTGGGTGGTTCTGCTAATTAGATGGGCAGCATTTGACTCTCTGCTGGTCTGCCACCCAAGTGCTCAGCTTACAGGGAACACTGACCCCATCCCTTCTCTTCCCCCACCCTTCCAACATTTCCAGAGTGCGGTGAATCAGCTGATTTGCAGCATTCAAGCTCTGGGGGAGAGAGTGAGAAGTAGACAAAGGGCAAGAATCAACTGATTCACAGTACTCTGAAAGTGCCGGGAGGGAGGGGGAGGAATTCGGTAAGTGCAGAGCCCCCAGCACAAGAAAGGCATGGGGCAGGGTACAGGTGGTTGTGCATAGAGCTCCAATGGTCCACAGCTTGCCCACCACTGGTGTATATAGTATCAGATGAAAAGTATGGGCAATAAACACTTGAGTTCTTACTAGAAGAAGAGGTTCATAAAAATTGCCAACTTTTATTTTATAAAAATTGTGCTAATTCGTTAGCGAATAGAAAAGCGGATACTAGTCAATTTAAGAAGAAACTGAAATGTTATAAATGGAACAAAGTATTCCCCTTGGAATACCACATCATTTTCTTTGTAAAACACCATTTTAAGAGTGCCATGAAATAATGTGCATTTAAAAACGTGGATACTATTTCAGTGACAATCTAAGTATCTGCTGTGGAAGTTGCTATGGTAACAATTCATTATCATGACAGTAGAGTAAATTGGCTTACAAAACCAGAATAAATTGTCAATGCATGAGTAAATGTTGCCCTGGGGCTGCACTGACGTATTCACCCTTATTGATTTAAACATGCTCCTTTTTTGTTTTGTATAAAAACAAATATTTAATTTGTAATATTTCATCTGCTAGTCATGCTCTTCTAGAGTGCAGCCTATATAGTGACTATCTGAAAATAATGTGCAACAATTATAAGTGGTTGAGAGTAAATCTTGAAATAATTACTGTAATTGACAAAATATCACTCAGGAGCTGGGCAAATTGGAGAAAACCCACTGTCCACACAAATTCTTTGTTTTTTTAAAAATTATGTCAAGCTTATATGCATAGGAAAAACGTTATCTATAAAAAATGAATTTAATATCTTTAAGGTCTGTATATTCTTGTTGGCTGATCATGCTCCCATTATATAAGAGCGTGATCCATTGAAGTCCGTAGGAGTCTTTCAATTGATTTCAATGGGCTTTAAATCAAACCACCAAGATGAGGAGCCTAAAAGTACACTATGTTTTAATGGAACATCTGGAAGTAAAAAGCAATTCATCTGACTCTTAATTTCATACACTAGTCCCCAGGCAGCCCCAGAATGTAGAATTTGAAAGCTTGTGTCTTTTGCCAACAAAACTTGGTCCAGTTATCCACCTTGTCTCTGTAATATCATGGGATCAATATAGCTACAACAATATAATAGTTTAGTACAGTACAGTTATCAGAGTTCTTCAAAAAGGGTCCCTATGGGTGCTCTATTGTAGATGTGTGTATGCCCCAGGCCTCTAACTGGAGACTTTAAGTAATGGTGTCCATTTGGTCTGCACATGTGTTCTGCCAAGTGTTCATGGGTGAACTACACTCAATTCCTTCTCAGCTGTCCTTGGCCTGAGAGGTGCATCTACACTGCAGCATTTTTCTGGAAAAATGGCCGTTTTTCCAGAAAAAGAATACTTGCGTCCATACTGCCATTGAGTTCTTTCGACAGAAAGTTGAAAGAATGGCGAGGGTTTTCTGACGGCGGTAAACCTCATTTTACAAGGAAGAAGCCTTTTTCCAAAAAAGCTTTTTCGGAAAAAGGCATGTGTAAACACAGAAGAGGGAGTTCTTTCAAAAGAAGAAGTCTCCAGGAAATAACACAGGTGCCCTGGTGGCCACTGCATCCAGATTAATCACAACTTAAATGCGAGATAGCGTCCAATCAATGTGGACACTCTCTTTTGAAAAAGCACATTGCTTTTTGTCTTGCGATTTTGATGTGTGGACACACTCTTTTGAAATAAGCTTTTCCAGAAGATCTCTTCCAGAAAAGCTTCTTCCGAAAGAAGCTTGCAGTCTAGACGTAGCCCAAGAGAGTAGTAGTCTGGTTTACTTACTATTTTTTTTATAGTTGATAGTGTTTAGTTTATAGCTTCATATAGAGTTTGTTTCCTTTTGTAGCATTTACTAGAGCTTCATTTTTTTATATAAACAAAGGGGGAGGAGTTTTTCTTTTACTCTGCTTTCACACTTTTCATAGAATTTTCAAACTGGAAGGGACCTCAAGAAGTCTTCTAATCCAGTCGGTAGGACTAAGTATTATAAACCATCCGTGACAGGTATTTGTCTGACCTGCTCTTAAAAATCTCCAATGATAGAGATTCTATAACCTCCCTAGGCAATTTACTCCAGTGTTGAACTACCCTGACAGGAAGCTTTTCCTAATGTCCAACCTAACCCTCCTTTGTTGAAATTTAAGACCATTGCTTTTTGTCTCCAGAGATTAGAGAGAGCCATTTTTCTCCCTCCTCGTTACAACCTTTTACATACAGTATTAGAAAACATCTATCTGGTCCCCCCTCAATCTTCTCTCCAGACTAAACAACCCTCTCCCCTTTTTTTTCCAATCTCAGGTTACATTTTTGAGTACTTGCTCATCTTGATTCCATTTTAGGTGTGTGTGCGCCCACATGCACAGTCATTGGAGAATTTTTGTTTGAGTAGTATACATAGGGTCAGCTGTGGCACCCTGTTGAGTCCCACCCTCATGTGTTGGTATATTAGGTACTGACTGCTAGCCTTATACCCTTTCACTTCTTTCCTATTGCCCCGATAGTTAATTGGAGCACCTCATCTTGCATTGCAAGAACATTAGCTGCTCTTCACAACCCTTTGTTGTTTCTTCTACATGTATAGTTCATAGGTACTTAGGCCATGAAGTGTTAGGTTAGGTTAGCACTTAGAGTCCTGGCTAGGATTTCACCCTAGAGTAGATCATGCTACATTTCCTAGGCTTTAAGCCATGTTCGTTATGCAGCAGGCCAGTGCCTGTTAGAGACCCCCCCCATGGCAGCTTTTTTAAATGCTTTGGGGAGTCCCTATAAAGGGCAAGTGCATGATATGCAAAACCTTTTGCCCTAGAACCCAGAAGGAGTGGGATATCCACTTCAGAGCTCTCTTCATGGAGGCTGTGCTTCATCCTGCATTGGAGTCCTCCCAGTTGGACTTCATGCCTCCCATCTTGACAAAGCACACCGCAGCACTGTTCCCCATCCCTGGTGCCCAAGAAGACTATTTTGGTCTGTTTCATGAGCTGGTTGGTAACTAACTTCTAGTGACAAGATCTTTATTACTGCTTGTTCAAGAGACAGGAAAGGAAATTTAATTTTCAGGCCTGAGGTCGTGTGCGCAGTTTTAGTGGTTAGAAACATTGTTTTAACTTGTACACAGTACAGATTTGATGACCAGTAACAGTCATCAGTAGTCATTGAGCCCATAAGGCCACCTTTAGAGACAAGCTCAGTTTGCTTTTCAGAGTGTAACAAAGCGCTCTCTTTGCCATGTTTTATGACATATATACCATGTTTCATCAAGACTAGGTGCTGTCAAGGCGATACAATACCAGCTGAAGAACTAGTTTGACCTGCTTTTCATTTGCATGGAAGTTTTGTCACACACAAAATTGTATTTGTCTCATTTTAGGTCGGCAAGTGCCTATAAGTTATATTCTGTTATACATTATGTTTGGACCCAATGAAAGATATCAAGTTAAAAATCACATGTTTTTAGTAAGCACATTTCCTTAGTTCTATCAGTAAGATTAGAGAATTAAATCTGAAGGGATTTTGAAACTTAATTTTTCTTTATCCTGTTTACATTTTGAATTGATTCAGCCTTGACAAAGAAAATAGAATTGTACATTTCACTTTGTGGTCTTAATATTGCTCAGTGTCTCTTAAATATTTCCAGTGTACAATGGTACTTTTATAATATGAGTTAACATCCATAGTGTATCTGCACAAGAGAAAGCAATACAGATGCTGATTTCACAAGTACACAATATTCAACAGTGGCATGCTAAACTGTTTGGGAAATCTGGTATTCAATAGGTATATAGTATCAAGATGGGTGTATGTCATACATTTCTCTAAAGACAAGGCAAAATCTCAAAACTACATGATATTACTAAGGATAGAATTTGAGTGTCTCAGATATTTTGCTAACTTCTGAATTCGCTCAAATGTGTCCAACAACATTTAAGCAATCAGATCTCTGTTGAATGTATGCCTGAAGATGCCAATGTGTTTTTTTTTCTGTTCCAACTGAAAAGTAGGTAGCTGGATCATGCTACTTTTAATGAGTGAAATTCAATGCTGATGTAAACAGTGAAACAACACTTACATAAATGGAAGAAATTGCACTAAAGCTGCTTTGGGACTTAGCTCAATACATTCAGTGTGTAGGAGTCTTGACATATAGCAGTGGTGACTGTCTCAGAGTAAACATTGTGATGTAGCTTTCCTCAGTTCCAAGTACTCTCTCCCTGTGGGGAATTTTCATCATCTCCACTATTCTTCATGAAACAAATCTGTCTTACAAAATGCAAAACTGTAGAAGGTACCTATGTTAGCTGTGTAATAAAGTGAATGATTTGAGTAAGCAAAATATAAAAGACAAATCACCACCACCACTCCTGAAAATCCATTGCATAGTAGTGCAACTTTGTTTTAATAATATTCTCAAACTATACCCTCTTCAGTAAATAATTTATTTGAAATCAAAAGCACTGCTCTGAGAACTATATCAGTAATAAGCTATCCTAATCTTTTCTTTTTTGAGTAGTGTTCATATGGGTGTAGTACTAGGAGAAGGTTTCCATCTGTCTGTTTCTGACCCACAGGATGTGAACTTCTGGTAGACAGTGCATGTGGAAAAATATTCTAAAGACTGTTGAAATTGCTGATAAGTATACAGAACAGCTGATCTGTGCTCTGCTGTCTTAAACTGTAAAGTCAAGATCTTAATATGGTTTTCTTTCACTAGCAATTAGTTAGAAAATCCTGTCAGTTCCCTAGAGTTTGTCCCCATTTTACTATTGCTGGAATGAACTGAATGTTCAGGGCACCTACATGAAGAAACATGAAGAGGGAATTATGTTGTTAACACTTTATTGAAGTACATAATTTTTTCCTTTGGGGAATGTAAAGCATAATGTGGTTAAGAATGAGAAATTTCCACCAGTATTTTCAGAGGTAATGGATCACTTTCTGTTCTTAATTTTACCTGAGCAATCCTCTCTCTCAAGAATGGCCTGAGATGCCAGATTTGGAATGAGGACTGGTCAGCTGTGAATTGTTCAACTATTGGGAGGTGGAAGCGATATAGCTGTGCTTGCTAAGTAGAGAAAGTTATAAAAAGGAAGCAAATGCTTTCAGAAAAAGAGGCAGGGGGAGAGAAGCAGTTACCTTCATAACCCAGGAAACTCCCAGACCTTATCTGAAAAAGTGGAGGAATAAACTGACACCTACACATGATAACCAAATGAAAATGCAGTACCAGTTTGGGTTTGTTTGAAGGAGTTTGTAGTTGGATGATGCAGACAGAAGATGCACTGCAATTATTTTCTGTGTCCAAAAGCAACTGCTCTTGACTGTTTTGTTTTCCTTCGACTGAAATTGGGCCTTTTTTTTTTTTTTTTTTTTTTTTTGCCCTCTCTTTTGGGACCTAAGTTAGGAAGTCTGAGCTGAACTCCCTGGGTGCCTATTGGTTTTAAAGGGATATGTGTTTGTGTAATTAGTCTGTTTGAAAATCCTCTGAACTGTGCACTCAGTTGTAATGAATCAAAGTCCATTTCTCAGTGCTGTGAACTTTACACATCAATAGATTGTAACTTCATTTAAGTGTTGTATAGAGACTAGAACCAGGCAGAGAACAGTATTTCTGTTTCACAGGATTTTGATATTTTGAAATTTGGGTTCATTCTAGGGAGAAAGGAAAAAATAACATTTCAAAATTCTCCAGGAAATGGAATGCAGCCCTGGCTCTGGTGCAGGCCTCTTGACAGTCTATCTTGGGGCCACGTAAGCTTGGTAGTTCGAGTTGTCAAGGAGCTATATGGACAAGTTGGCAGGCTTCCTTTGCAGGCAAGGGTCTATTGGAACATTGTAGATTTTGAAGTCTCCAAGAAATGTTTCCAGTTTGCCAAACTGGCACATTCTGACAAAACCAGCTCTAATATGAAACCTTTCTGGGCCTTTTGTGCTGGGATGAATTTCGAGCTCTGAAGTAGTTTTAATGCTGTTCAAACAGGCATTTCCTATCACGGACGTTTCTCTTTTAAAGCTAGGTAAAAGACTTGTGGATCTTAACTTACTGAAAATGTGACTAATGGTCTAGTTTGCCATCTTTTAAATAATTTTCAATAATACAGCATAAAGTTATCTTTAGAGTTCTTTTATTACAGGCCCCTGTGGAGGAGGTTTCACTTTTCTTTTTAATTAAAACTGACAACTGTTTTGTTGTCTTCAGCTATATGAATTACAGCTTCACATTTTCATTTAAATGTGCTGAGAAATTAATTGCAAAGAAAATAGAAATAGTATTTTAAGTCTTCATTATCTGGGGTTTTATATTTTCTTGCATAACAATCCACCATTAGCATATTCATTGTTTATGAAATTTCATTAATTTTGTAGTCTGGTTTAGTTCTTGTAGCTAGTCAAATGGTCTTTGATCTCTTGTTTGTTTTTATTATGGGGTAGCATAAGTTTGCAGCAAAATCACATTTCCCCTGCTCCTGCAAAAGAATAAAATGTATGAGTGTAAATTCATCCAACTGTATATGAAATTGTGTGGACACAATTATATTTATACATCTTATAGAAAAATACACAGAAAACAAACAGGAAATCCTCTATTGTGAGCAGTCATTTTAAGGTTTCCCAGTACAACTCGTTTCTATTTTCAGTGTAAGACGAAGCTGCAGTTTGTCACCTGTATACAACAGTATGGAACTTAATTTTGCTGGTCCTTTGCCTGGTCACTTACACAAGGTTTCATATGCGTGCATGTGTATAAATATACCATTTGTATCTTTCAGTACTGTACAGGCACCGAACTTTTAAACAGATGGAACAGAGCTGTGCAAACTTCAGTTAAAATTAGACCATAAACACCATTTACATCTTGGGCACAATTGGCTTCTTCCCACAGCAAAGTCCCTCAGCCGTAACTCCTCAGATTTGTTTTCTTTTTTAGCCATGCTTCATGCAGACCTGGCATCTGCTGATTTTTCTGCGCTGTTCCTGCCCTTCTTTAAGGGTTTCTGACTGAGGATCAAACTGCAACTCTGGCCCGATGGTTGTTAACCAGAAACTATATTCGTTAGCAAAAAATTGACATGTTCCCCGATGACCCTGGCATTCGATGAATGGTGCTGCTCTAAAGTCTTCAAGGCAACTTCCAGGGGACATAAGGGACTGTCCACCTCCCTGATATCCAGACCCAGTATGCTGGAAAAAAACAATGAAAGAATTATATAGCTGCATGTGGAAAACAGGCAAGAGAAGAGCAAACAGTCTTGGCTGTTGTTTTATTTGGTTCTTGGACTTTTTGCACCAAGGCCAATGCTCCCAGATGTGTGACTCTGCAGAGGCATATTACTTGGAGAACTTAAGTTACAATTAACTTTCTTTTCTGGCAGGAAGAATCACATCTAGTCATTCTAGGACTGGCTTATCTCAGAAGTGCAAGACAGCCTTGCAGGTTAGCACAGGTACATGTCAGACTGGGGTAAGCTGTAGTTTAGATGGGCTCAGGATATTTTAACAATTGCTCAAAGCAGAGTTAAATGACATTATTTAAAAGCCCACGTCTTATCTTCCCCAGGCTCTCTTGGACTAGTAATTCCTAATGGGTGTTGCCCTTCCCTATAGCACAGGTAGAACCAATTCCAATGGCCCATACCCTGCCTCCTTGCCCACACAGTTCAAAATGTGTCTGTTTCCAAGGTATCAAATACCTGGAGATCAGCAAGTGTCCAAAGGCTATAAAGAGAATGGGGGGAAAATTGCCTTCATGATGATTTATACTCTGGGCCTGGGACAGATAATTACCATTTCTAGAACTAAAGTGATTTCAGCTATAATACAAATCTGTGACCTTTACACATTTTTTTCAATTGTTCCCACTGCTTTTCCTTCCAAAAAATGAGGATCCCAAGTGAAAATGAAAGTTAAGTGCAAACAGGTGCTGCTTTTCATTTCACATACTGAAATCATGAAAAATTTTGGCCAGTTTTATTATCAAATGTATGTATTTATGTATCAAATGTATTTATTTAAATTAAGCTACACAGTCCGAAAAGCTATCATTTCCCATCTTGAGGATCATTAAGGGAAATTGAAAAATGTTGTTGCTTATTATATGGGAAGTAAAAACTAATATTCCCTTGAAAACCTTGAAACAATCAGCTCAAAATGCATTACAAGAATCTTCTCAAATTATGTGTATGATAGGTAAGTTATACAAATACATATCATTCCTATTACCCCCTCTTTAAACAAGCACTTAAAAAAATAACATTCCTAGAGATGAAATTATGATAATGTCCATACCACAGTTTCATAAAGGCAGTAAAAGGAGCCTTCACAGTTTTATAGTACAGATAAAACTACTTGTTATCCTATTTATTAATTAAAAAAGTAAATAAAATCTGTGTTTTTTTATGGACTGCCTCTAATTTAATGCAAAAACTTGTATAAAGTTCAGTATTTCATAGTGCTTCTTACTATTTTTTTCCTTGAATGTCTTTGAGACCCATGGATTTGGTGTTTTCTAAGATATATTTTCACCAAGACTAAAGCTTGTACAGCTTTAGCACAGGAAAGTTTTATAATAGAAACTTGCAAATTACCAAGTAGCTGCAATCTTACCATTACAAAAGAATAGCCTATCCAAAGGCTTCTCCAGTTCAGAGGGCATGGGGGAATGGACTGATCTTGGCTATGAACTGCTACAGCTTGGGCTGAGGCCTCACATACAGAACACCTGCTAATGTAGGGTTGTATTTCATCTTCAGCAAGAGGCATCATTGGTAAAGGAGCAGCACTTGACAGCCAGTAGGATTTATCATTTCGACTGGCATAGTAACAAACTTGGTTGATGCTGCAGTAGACAAATGGCATGGTGTTGAATACAGGAAGACAGGATCCTGCCAGACCTAAAACAATTATATATCTTGAAAATCCAGCACCTGTACACAATCACTCAACAAACAGGCCACCCATTTCAAAGAAGTGGAAACACCAGGAAAAGTTAGTACAAAGCACTGTAAATTCCACCCTCATGACTAACCTCTGTGCTAATGTCACTGTCCAATACAGGTTGGACCTCCCTGGTCTGGCACCCTCCACACCTGACAAGTCCCAGATGAGGGATTTTCCTGGACCGGGCCCCCCTGACCCGGCCCGCTGGGCTTCCCACCTCCTGCTGGTCACGCTGCCCTGCTGAGCAGCCATCACTGCCATGGTTCCAGGACCTCCGGGGCAGCCATGTGCCAGGACTCTGGGACCAGCCGGGCAGCTGCCACAGTTCCCTGCCCCACTGAGCCACAGCTATTGCGGCTCTCAACTCCACGAGGAAGCCATGCGCCGGATCTCCTGCTGCTCTGCTGTCACTGCAGGGGTTCTTGACGCTGGCCCTCCATCAGGACCCTCTGGTCCTGCAACATCTGTGTGGCACCATGGATGTGGCCGGACCAGAGAATCCTGGTTAAGAGAGTTTCAACCTGTATAAAGTGTGTCTGTAGACAGCTGAAAAGTAATATTTTAGCTTACTTGGTTGCAAGCCTGGCCAACTTTAAAATACCTTTGTTTACTAAATCTTCATTGAATTAGCAACTAGTCCCCTAAAGTAGTGTTCAGCAGAGTGGTTATGCAAAGAAGTTCCTTTTTGCTGATCAGCTTGCTCCTACCAGTACATTTAGTAGAGTTGCAGTTAAACCAGATGCAATTTGGCATCATTGGAAGGAACTGTGATAACAAATACTTTGGACTATGACATCACCAAAAAAATAGGCAAGAGGAAGAAGATTAGAAGGGAGACTCTTACTCATTACCAGCAATGGAAACATATATAACAACTTATGCTCAATTAATTTTGTAAAGTCTGACAGGCCATTGCTACTGATTCAGTAAGATTCATAGAATACTAGGACTGGAAGGGACATAGGGAGGTCGAGCCCAGTCCCCTGCCCTCATGGCAAGACCCAGTACTGTCTGGACCATAATTAAACCTTAATATTATTGTTGTCTATGCCTCCCAGTAAAGATTTCACAGGGATTTACATTTGTTGTAAAAGAATAAGATGAGGGATGTAAGAGTGACCGTTTAACTGATAAGCATCAGTTTATTGGTTTCCATTGCAATTAAACTTTTCTGCCCTGCAGGCATGCACTGGCCCCTCTCCAAAGAAGCTGGCTGCCGCCCCGGCTGTGGGCTCTGCAGTATACAGGTTATACTGAAGAGCCTGCAACACAGCTGGCTCCCCAGGAATGAGGCTGGCAGCTGGAGCTGGTGTGTTCCAAGAGCAGGCTTTCGTGCACCTGTTCCCGGCCCCCCTCCTGGGGAGCAGGCTGCACTGCAGACTCTGCAGTATAACCCTTGTATAATGTTTTTACATCCTTAAATCAGACCATCTGAAAGAGCCCAGCCTTAAAAAGTATTCAGCACTAAGGATGGGTTCTTCTGCTAAGACTAGATCCCCCAAAATGTGGTACCTGTAGTGGTCTATCATATAAAGAATAGTTGTAAAAATGACCACAAGTATTTATCCTAAATGTGAACCCTGCACACACTAAATAATCTGATTGTTATAAAACCCAAACATGTGATTCATGGGCAAACAAAAGATATGATCACTGCCCCAAAGAGCACTGATTTATTCCCTGATCCTGCAATAGCATCTGCCACTGCAGGTGGGCTAGCAGATTGATCCTATTGCAATATGGAAGCCCAAATAAAGACCTGAGAAGAAAACAAGTCAGAGGAAGGGAGCAGGGGTTCTGAATAAGGGGATTTTGCTTGAGTTGACTTTTAAAAAAATGTGACTGTTTTGTAGATCCTTCTGTTACCCTCTATAACAATAACACTATTTAAAAACAGAAAAGATGCAATATAAGAATAGACCAATCTTGTCTGTTATACAAAAGTAATTGTTTTAAAAATACCTTTGCATGCAAAGTTTATTAAACCTCTAAAAAGACTCCTGCCTCTCTGCATAATAGATGATGATCCCAGGAATTGTCCTCAATAACTGCAGATGCTTAGAACTTCTAAAAAGATAGGGACTTATCTTTCAACTCTGTATGAAATGCCAGTATAAGCGACCCAAGGCACATAAAAGAACCTTTTCAGAACTAGCATTAGAATTCAGGAAAATTTTGCCTCCGTGAGGTGCTCAGAAGATTAGATACCCTTTGAAGGATATGATTTTGCTGATATACATGGGATGTGTGATGCTGGGTTGTTGCCTATGTTTTGAAAAAGTAATCTTAATCTATAGTATAGTATGGTGTATTTTATATTTATCAAGTAACAGGATGGTATAATAGTAACAATTCCTATAGTGGCTTAAGAGAATTTATACACTCACTTCTATATAAACTGAGTCAACTATTGAATAATAAAACTTAATAGAATATACTGCAATATACTCATCATTGGTTGTAGATGAGCAATAGATGTCTGGCACATAATGTTTTGGGTGCAATATAATGAATAAAGAATGTCCATCATTTACTGTAATACTTACCCAGATCTTGATTATGAGCTTTCTCCTGTCCTTCCAGATACAGCAGACTATATCCTGTCCACAATCTTAGCATTCCCTTTGGACAAAATGGTTCTTTATCTGACTGACTGTGAAGAACAAGCAGGAACCCACTAGCAGCTCTAGTTTCAGGGCCTGGTGGTCCTGGGATCCCAGGTTGGCCAGGTGGTCCTTAGGAAGAAGAGGTAAAACAAAGATGATTGCTTGAATGTTTAAATACTGCAGCCAAGACAGGAGTTGCTTTTGGTTTTCAGAATACATTTTAATGCTCAGTCAAAGGTTCTAGGTTGAACACAAATCACACTAAAATACTGTCCTTTCCCAGAGATTGTCAAGACAGTACAAGCACAAGGCAGTTCATGCTGTCCTGGTGTTGCATCTCAACCCTGATTTGGAGCATAGTTCCCTCACATGCCCACTGAGTCCTTTGAACGGAGTCTATCAACAGTGCCAACCCTGTGCCTCTTTTTTTTTTTTTCATCATGGATACATGTCCTCTAAGAAATGGACTGAGGGCATCTAGTAATTTCACACAGTTGCTGATCACTATAAGACTTTCTGATCTGGCCTGGATTTGAACAAGTACGAGCAGCATAACATCTGTGACCTAAAGCAGGAATCAGTAAGAGCAGTGTGTTAATAGAAATCATATCTAAAATATAGTTTCAATTACCACTTGAAATGTACCATTTAGGTCCCAACTCAGGAATGCACTCCTATTCAGGTATGATCCTTAAGCACATACTTATATTTATATTCCTGAACTGGAGCCACATTTTGTACATCTGTGTCAGCCTGACAAATGTTTGCAGCAGAAAGTGATAATTCTTACCTTGTGGCCCAGTGTATCCTTGATCTCCCATGACTCCTTTGTCACCTGGGGGTCCTGGTGGACCAGATGAGCCATTTTGACCTGGCAAGCCAAACAACCCTTCTTCACCTTTACTTCCTAGACAAAAATGAAGGATGCGTTTTCTCTTCATACGACTGCATATAAAAGTAAATAAGTCCAAACACAGTGTACAAGAAGCCCGCTTTACAATGTGATATTTAGCCCTGCACCAGATACTCTGAAATACTCAAAAGTGACCCCGGCAGAGTACATCAATATTATGGAACTTGGTATTTGAGGGAGAAAGAGTTGTGCTCTTTCCCTGTGATTATAGGGTTAGATGCAGTAGTGTGATGATATTGCTGTCATCCATTGGACTTCATGTCCTTAGTCCAGAATTGTGTCTGCCTCTGGATTTCAAAGTTTGCAATCCTGCAGAGCTCTGCCAAGAATTCTATAATAAAAATTGAAACCAGGGAAGCCTGTACCAAGATCTCTATTTCCACTTGACTAATTATTTGAAACAGTCCCTTAAAACAAGCTCACTGCTTTCCTGACCTGAAGCTATTCGATTCTGTAGCTTTCTCCATAGCTGGATGTTGGATGGTGCTAGGCTGAATCAGGCAGGTGGTACCACTTTTATTAGAGGTATTTTTAGTTCTTACATCACTAGCTTCACAACAGATCTTGGTATTTCAGGCCCTCAGTCAGGAAAATATTTAACTGCATACTGGAGTCTCTTTAGGTCAAGCTGAAGGTAAAAGTGCTTGAATGCTCTGCGGAACAGGGATGGACGGCTGAATTGGGCTCGTTTGTTCAGTAGAGAAGGAAAAAGGCACCATGAGTCCATGTGTACATCACTTCTTTTGCTCAGATGTACAAAAAATGCCATATTAATCTGAATGCACTGTTGATTAGCAGATGGTGCCAATAAGTGCATGATATTTGATTGAAAAGGCAGAAGTGTTGGATGCGTCTACAGATATTTTTAAGCAGTCTTTTCTTTTTTCCTGAGTTTGATACAGTTACGTGTCAGAGGTCGTGGTATTGGCAGCCCCTTTCAGAGAGAGGGAGAGAGAATTTCGAGATGAACATGTTTCCTTAGCGATAGGGTCACTTCTCATTAGTAGGTGTTTTATGCTTAATTCTTTGCATGCTTGCATTAATCAGTCAGCCTTCAAAAATTATTTTTAATACTGTGAGACTATCTTTCAAAGTTCCCCCACATTTTACTTTTTATTTTTGAGAGACTCTAAAACAGTCACAACAGAGTTTAGCAGTTTTTTAATATCTGTTACATAACTGTCTGACAAAGTTCGTGGACAGGGAAGTTTTTTGTAATGAATATTATCTGTCTCTAAAATTTCCAGTTTTCTTGTCTGACTAATAATTATGACTTATCTGCATAATTTTTCCAGCAGGGACAAGATTGGCTCCTGTTGTGTTAGTAAAAGCAAAAGCATCATTAAGTGGGTCTTCTAACACTAGCATGAATATGTATCACTCACTGTATGTACATTTCTGTATGTACCACTTGGTCATACAGAAAAATGTTTACAAATTTATAAAATGAAAACATCGTGCCCTGATCCCAAAGATATAGTAAACTAAGCAGTGCAGTAAAAAGTCTTTACTCAGTTACATTAGATCAGGTCTACTCATCACCTGGCCTGCGGATGGCATGTGGCCCATGGCCCATTTGTTTGTGGGGTGCAGTGCAGTTTGGGTACATGCAGCTCCTGGGTGGGAGCCAAAACAAAAAAGTAGTCAATATAATGGTCTTCTGTTGATATGCATTTTAGTAGATAAATTCCTGGACTGTCATTGCTCTTTAAAAGTGCTGTCGTATGGGTGGAAATCGGGTAAATATTGCATTGTATTAATATCAGCAGAACTGACTTAAATGGGGCCTGCGTATTGTGTAGTTTTGCCTTAATCTTTGTATTCATGCCCATCAGCATGAAAGAAGCTATTTGCATATATATTTGCAACTTAACCACACTTAAGTTGCGGCCCTCGGCATGTGCTGAGCGTATCTTTGCAGCCCCCTGAACTTCCGAAGTTGAGTAGCCCTGCATTAGATCAAAGACCTACTGGACTATCTTCCACTGAAAATTAGTGATACCACCATGAAAAACATGAATTCCCTAAGTGATAATTGCCTGAGCGTGTAGGATGTATCCCATTATCTAGAGCTAATTAAGAGACAAACTCCACATTTCTATCAAGTTATCCAATTTTCACCAGAATCATCACTGTCTCTTTTACCTCTCATAATCTTTTATCCACCAGAAAAAAAATCACAGAATATCAGCCTCTTACATGCTCCCTTTTAAATTCTTTCTCTGGCTATTTTTCTTCTATTATAAACATTTCTACATTACCAAGTTCCAGCAGTCACAAAACAATGTAGAATGTATCCAACTCATTTTAGGGTCCCTCAGGCCTTTTAGTATCATAAGCCTGTTAATTATTATTGTTAAATTTCAAAGCACGCATACTTAAATTTTTCCAAGTAAAATTCAAACAATGCAATGCACTTGGGCAGCCAAATCACTTGGTCACTCTGCCTGTCCATCTGCATGAAGTATCTCAATATTAAACAGTAAGTTTCCAGACACCACAGGTGTGATATGCTTCTGTATTTTTTCATGCAAGATCTGAATAGTGGAAAGAGGTTGTAAAGTCTCATGTCTTAATTTAGAGACAGAGAAGGGGCATGCACAAGACAGTACACAGAGTAACAAAATCCTCTACTCTGAGAAGCACACTCCTATGAGCTAGTTCATTATGTTCAGTGTAGATTCCAATAGCTGCTGGCACCAGATGGCAAGGAGTTCCAGTATATACAGTATAGCACTGTGCCCCACTGTAAAATGGTGTGAGATCAAGATCAGCAAAGCTTTCGTATTTCTTATTCAATACCCTCTCTCCCAGTCCTTTTTCCAGACCACAGAAAGATTATCATGAACACACAGAGTTATTTGTTATTCTGTCACCCTGTCTCAATTTGCTTTCAGCAAATGTGCTTACAGCATAAGAAGAAACTCTTCAGCGTGCCTGGGGAACACTGTCAAATGAGATTTTACAGTAAATACTGAATTTCCATAAGTAAAAAAAAAAACACAATAGGGATTGTTTTTATTTCATTTCACTGACCAAGAATGACATTTATTTGTTAAAATTCCAAGTAAATATCTTGCTGTCCTTTTGACGAACTTAGTCAAGTTTTAGCATATGTAAGAAAAGAAGAGGAGAAATGTGCAAAACACTTCAGGCAAAATAATACCCTTCCTTCCCCATCCCACTCCCGTGAACTTAAAACAGTTTTGCATGAAGGGAGCAGAGAACACACTTTTCAAAGCCTAAAGTGCGCTGTTTGTCTTAAATTATCTATTATTTAATTACAGACCTTACCTGGAGGTCCAGGATAACCTATTGGCCCGGGTAATCCAACAGACCCTTCAGCTCCTCTTTGTCCTTTTTCTCCACGAGGCCCTGGTGTCTTGGGACATGAGGAGTCATCTGTTTTTCCTGGCTTACCAGGGTCACCTGGAAATATGGAATGAAATTAAAATAAAACAAATTGGAACAAAAATCTGTGGGAGATCAACATTACCCTGTTAACTGCTATTGATATTCAAGTGCATTTCTGGGGCAGTGTTCCAAAACTATGACCGATGAGACATAGTGTTTAACTTAACTTTCAGACTATGTCTGGACTAAGATTTAAAGGTCTATTGTTAGCATGTGTGAGCTAACAAGTTTGAAAAGTCTAGTGTAGACAAGGGACACAGTCCTGAATGTGTGCTAAACTGGTTGAGCTGAAGCATGGGAGGAACACAGGCTTTAACTCAATTGAGCACGTTAAAGTATACACTGCCTTGTCTATTCTGTGAAGGCCGTGGAGTAAGTCTCTACATGCAACCTAGGTATAAAGGTGTAGGGGCTCCATCCCACATTACTCATTCACTTTCAAT
The DNA here is from genome assembly GCA_032595735.1 of Pelochelys cantorii. Classification (NCBI taxonomy): domain Eukaryota; kingdom Metazoa; phylum Chordata; order Testudines; family Trionychidae; genus Pelochelys; species Pelochelys cantorii. The sequence continues at coordinate 37,491,269 of CM064335.1, read as the reverse complement.
GAAAGCCATCATAGAATGGCTACAGTTTATTAACTGTTGCTTTGTGATGTTCATTATTTGCATTCTGCAATAAATACATTAGTCTGAAAGACTTATTGAATTGGTTCAACGTCAATGAGGCTGATCTGGTAGCAGGACTGGCTTCTTTTAGAAAGAGAATGCTGCGGCAGCCAATAAAAAGAAATACAATAGATCTGACAAATCACTGAAGAGAGAAAACTTGTATTTTACATACTTGCATATAGAATTCTATGTACATATTTGACACTTTATTGTATGGCTTTTCACTGTAGTACAAGGTTGCTGTGCCTATGCACACAAACTAGCAATATTAAAAACTATTCTAATCTCCCCATTATAACAATATCTGTCATTCTTAGCTTTCTGCTATAGCTCTACTATTCAGTGAGGGTGGAGTGTGCAGAACAAAACCCAGACATGCAATACAAGCTTACCTCTGCAACCTGAAGCGATCATAAAAGGAAACAGATCATGCCAGCCATTGTCAAGCAGGATGGAAACAAGTTTCAGGCGTGTCAATGAGAAGAAGGTATGGAATGAGAAATGAAATAGTTTGTGTGAACTGACACTATTCATGCTGATATAAATAAAAATGGCAAAATATAAAAGTATGTGCCTTTGAAAACTGCATGCAAACAGCTTCAGACTGTGTTTGGACTAGGATTTAAAGTTTTTAAAGTCTAGTATAGACAAGAGACACTGTCCTTAATGTGTGCTCAAATGAATCCAAAATCACTGTGATCTTGTAATACATAGTATTGTTAAGGGGCGAGGTGCTTTGTGTGAGATGCAAACTCTTCTAGTTTGCAGTTCACACAGTGTCGAATATGAGGTGCTTGCTCAGGGCTAAGCCCTTTTCATGTGTGGAATTCCCCATGGCTATGCCACCTCTGCCATGTATTTATTTACCCCAAAGATGCCCCTCTATTGCCATTTTGTGAAACAAGTGCTGCATATATGATTGAAGTAGGATCCAGGAGTGGACATACTCCAGGACTTTATCTTTGGTAAACTGACCTTTGCCTTCCATACAGCTAAACCACAGAGACAAAACAGTTCCTTGTGTCACTGCACATCTGCTACAGAAAAACCATAAGGGCAGAGGCAAGTGCTGGTTTGAAGCTGCCTTATTTCACAGAGCCTCAGAATCAATTCTTCATAGCAAACAAAGTAAAAGATTTGTGGAGAATTCCATAATTGGAATCTCAGTTTTCTCCTGCCCTTCTGGCTGCCTCATATGAAAGAGGGTGATCAGGCTCTCAGCTTTTAGTATACACTTTTACTCAGTATTTAGGGAATGAAACTTTCTTACTTGGGGTAGGGAAAAACAGCTGAGTTTAAAACTAAGTAAGGACCTCAGGTCTTGGCCCACAATACTATCAATCATCACTTATTCCCACAGGGGAAGAAATTAGTTCAGCACTCAGTCAAGAAAGAATAATGTATGATTAGAGGAAACTATTTTCAGGTTTGAATAACTATAAAACACATGTTGTTTATCCTAAAAGGTTTTAAAATTGGAAAATAAAATATGTACGGGTTGAACCTCTCTAATTCAGCACTCTCTGGTCCAGCAACATGCATGGTCTGGCATGATTTCAGTTAGCTGGATGTCCACTTATCATGGGTGTAGCCAAATTTCTTGCAGTTCCACAAAGTTTGTTTGTAGCCATCAGCCCTGCCGCTCAGTGTTCTGTGCTGTTATTTAGCTCTAATTTATCCCTAAATGTCTTCTCAGAGCCCAGTCAGCAGTGGAAGTGATGGTAATGCTGCTAGACAATATTGACCTCCCGTGGTTTGTCAAATTCTCTGGTTTGGGTCAGGTCCCAAGGGTGCTGGACTAGAGAGGTTCAATCTGTATTACATTTTCCAATCTTGAGACTCTTATTTTGACATGAGGCAAAAGATAAGATTACTGACTGTACACTGAAATTCTTGATATCATGTGCAATATTGTGGCTATTATGATATTATGCTTAATGAATGTTACTTGAGAGAGAAAAAAAGGAAGAGGGAGGGGACGAAATACACAACAGATAGCGTATGTTCAAATTATGGTACATCTTTGCAAAAACCCTAATCAGGCAGGTTTATGGTTTCTGTCCTTGCAAACCATTGCAAATATCAGAACAAAATTATCATTTATTAAATTGTTTCAGTGATTCAAAACTGAACTGAACGCTGCAACTACCATTTTAAACCAGGGTTACATAACTCAGGAAAATTTACCAGACCAGGCACAAACTTCATCAGTGAAGAGTGATTATAATCATTCTCTCTCTCTCTCTCTCTCTTTTTTTTCCCTGTGGGACGACAGAGTGATGTCATCATGTCACAGCATCCACAGGCTGGGGGGTAGGCATAAGCAGGTAAAGCCCTGCCCCTATCCCCACCCCTTCCACTCCAGGCCCCATCTCTGGAACCAAGCTCCAACCTCTGCCAGCCCAGCTCTCTCCGGCAGCCACATGGAGAGCCAGGTCAGCGCGCCTTGGTCTGGCCTTCCTCAGACGTGTGGGCAGGGCTGGGCCTGGCATGGCACACCATGGCCTGGCCTTCTGTGGATGCAGAGCTGCGTCGGGGGCGGGGGAAGAGAAGGGGCCTGGGATGGCACAGCCAGGGATGGGGAGGGAAGGGGTGAGGAGGGACCTGTGCTAGTGCGGCTGCAGCCCACTCCTCGTTGGTGGCTAGGGGAGAGAGGGGGTTGCCTACCCCCCAGGAGAGGGGGTTGGCGAGCATAGCAAGCAGGGGTGCAGCCCCCTAGTAATAATAAAAGAATTATATCTAACTTACTCAATATTTCCTCATCCCGAATGGGCAGCGAGAATTTTGTCAAGTTGCTATAAACTCTTTCCATGTAAATAAATAGTATATGAAAAGTGTTTTGTACAGATGCACTTGAACTTCTTTAATCCAGCAGTTTTGGGAAATAGGCTATGCCAGATTATGGATGTTTGCCATAATGAAGGGCACTGGGGGTGGAGGTGCAGGGTCTGAGAGGGAGGTAGGGTGCATGAGGGAGATGGAGTTGAGGGATCTGGGCGTGGTGAGTATGGGGTGCTTACCTGGCACCCGCTGCTCCCAGCCACCACCCCCTACCACTGTATGAGCAGTAGGGGGGAAGCCTCCAGACCAGCGCTTCACTGCCCTGCCGTTCCTTCAGCTGGGTGTGAGGGTGAATGGCAGGGCACAGAGATATTTGCTCCTCCCTCACTAGTGTCCGAACTATGAATGTTCCGGACTAGGAACATCCAGATTATGGAGGGTTCAAGTGTATTAAAATCAAAGCCAACACATACAGTGCTGCATGGCAAAGAACAATATGTTGTTCAAAAGTACCTGCAGGACCCCGAGGGCCAGGCTGTCCTTGAAAACCTTGATCCCCATGTGGCCCCACAGTGCCAGGAAGACCCTGCAGGCCAGGGTTTCCCATCAGACCTTAAAAAAAAAAGTGTGAGATTATTTTGTCACTGATACTTGCACTGAGCAGTTGAATCTGAAGACCCCTGTGATGCTGAAGGTACAGAACTCAAGACCAATGAGGTCAGGCATTAGGTCTCCTGACCAGTTACTGTTCTGTGTTTCACAAAATAGCTGGGGGCCAGATTTTGCTCTCCTACAGGAAAACCCCTCACAAAGTTTCCTGTGATGATTCCTGGGTGGGGAGGGTTGGCTCTATGTACCGCTCCTGTCCAAAGTAGAAGCCTCAAGCCTGACAATTCTCATGAACTTGCTTGGAGGCACAGAGCCTTCTGTGTTGAACATCTGTGCCTCTGCATTGGCTCCATGGCACCATCAGGCCTGCTGACAGCAAGTCCTAACCCCAGGAGAGAAAAGTCAATGGACTCCCCTCACCACACACATAAGCCATGCCCGCATGAGCAGTGCTGTGCTGCTGGGTGCATTCTTCTGATAGGGACGGGGCTTCCACCTGCCTGCCCAGCAGGGCTGTCAGCTGTCTAGGTGAACTGCAGCTTTTGCAGCTCTCCAGCACGATAGGAGTCAGCTGCCAGGTTTTGCCCCACCTTTAGTCCCATAGGAAATAGCAATAAATCAGATTTTTAGAATCATCAGTTTATGAAACACTTAGTGTGTGTGCACCTAGCTCTTTTCCAGACCCTGCTGTTCCTGCCTCGGCGCCTGTCCCAATGTGTAGATTGATGACAGGACAGTGGCCAGAGGAGCCTGACCCTTCCCTTCCACATAGCTGGAAGCAGATCCCTAAGAGCAGCACAAGCATCCATAGCAGTGGTGGGCAACCTGAGGCCCATTGGGGTTCTGTGTGTGGGCCACGAGACGCTGACAGATTCCACTGGTTTCTGTCTGTGTAGTTTATTACATGTAAAACAAGGGCACATGAAGTGAGGTGCTTTCTGACTGCACACAACATTGACTGAGAGCTGTCTTTGCATCCAGTCAAACACTGCTACAGTTCAATCGCTACACTCTGCAAATTCTAGGCATACCAGCGCAGTTAGCAAAACTACTCTCTCCTGGCAGACTGTCTTGGTTACAACAATCCTGTGGCCCATTGAGATGAAGAAGGGCCATTCATGCAGCCCACTAACTAGCCTAGGTTGCCCATTGCTGGTCTATGGCATGAGATCTGGCCCACAATTCTTACCGTTTAAAATGTGAAGTCCGTTCTCAATTTCTCAGAAATGGAAAGCTAACAGAATGTAGATACTTAGAAGAGTCTGAATGAAGACAGGTATTCGTTTAAACAAAGCCATATACTTTAAATCCTACCTTTTGGGCCTTCCCTTCCTGGATTTCCTGGAAAGCCTTTGGCTCCCTGTGGTCCTGGCTGGCCAGGAATACCAGCTGCACCTGGAACACCAAATTCCCCTAGATCGCCTTTCACAAGGATAGTCTTTCCAGGAGGCCCAGGATTGCCAGGTTGGCCTAAAACAGAAACAGCTGATATTAATAACACACTCACAAAGGGTCATCATTTCACCAGAGCTTAAGTCCCACTGAATTTCAATGGGAAGTAGGATTCTAAGTCACTGAGTTGTGTTAGAAAACATTGCCCTAAGTCCTACTTTAAGATAATACAGGGGAGAAAATCTTCATGGGATTGTCCCCTCCAACCCCCAAAACCACTGGGATCCTCTGCAATCAATAGGTGAGTGCTCTGTACATTGAGGATGCGTCTACACTGCAGTATTTTTCCGGAAAAACAACACTTGTGTCCACACTGCCATTGAGTTCTTTCGACAGAAAGTCAAAAGAACGGAGGGGTTTTTCTGACTGCGGTAAACCTCATTCTATGAGGAAGATTCTTTTAAAAATGTCAGCTGTCAGAAGCTCCTAAGAGTTGTACGAGTCTGGAAGTAATCCCAGCACAGATTCATAAGCAGAAGGAGTGCAACTCAAGTGGGCAGAAGTACATGATGTTTCCAGTTTATTACATAGTCTTCAATTTTATCACACGGGTAGCTCTTCCCAAAATTACACCTATCAAAAGACAAGTGGTATTCAATCCCAGACCAGTAACACTTTTAAGGTGTGATATCTTGTCATCCTATGGAGCTAGAAAGAAGAGAGCTAAAACATTTCCAACAGAAAATTCAACTCTTGTTTTTGGAGTTGGATGGATCTGAGATGCTGGACCTTAAAATCATGACACTTTTATGAATGGAAAACGTATTTTAGGGTATTTCAGAGGTCATTTTATAACACCATCTTTTAGCCCTTTGGAGTTGCATTCACTGTGAATGTGTTTACACCAGTGTTTCTCAAAGTGACCACGGAGCCTCGTGGCTCCCATTGTCTCCGTTTTGCCGTTTGCAGCCAAGGGGAGCCACGGGAAGCCACGGGCCAGGCTGCCGCTTCCCACAGCACCCCTTGGCTGCAAACAGTGAAATGGAGCCAAAAGGAGCTGCGAGGCTCCACGTCCACGACGTTGGTAAATAAATAAACTGGCACAGCCAGTTAACAGGTTTCTCAAAGTGGTTTTGCAGACCACTTTGAGAAACACTGGTTTAAACTACGGCTGTCAAGCAATTAAAAACAATTAATCGCAATTAATTGCGCAATTAAAAAAAACTAATCATGATTAATCGCACTGTTAAACAATAAGACAACTCCAGCTGTCCCTGGGCTCCACGTTGCGCTGCCCCTTTGAAATGCCGCAGTGTTTCAAAGGGGCGGCGCTGTATGGAGCCGTGGCATTTCAAAGTGGCAGCGCTAGCGGAGCCCAGGATCAGCTATGCGCACGGCGACATTTCAGAGGGGCAATGCCACACAGTTGATCCCGGGCTCCACCTGCACTGCCCCTTTGAAATGTCATGGCGGTGTTTCAAAGGGCCAGCACCACAGAAACGCCTGCAATTAACGCGCGTTAAAAAAATTAACACGTTAATTCTGCCTTGCGTTAATCGACAGCCCTAGTTTATACATTTATGTTGGGAATACTACAAGTAGCCTCAATAAAATTTTAAACACATTCTAATATGCTAATATGCAAAATAGATTTTATTACATATATGGCCTACACAGAGTACATGATGATGTGATTTTAAGGAAACCATATGGAAGCCTATATAATGCATCCTGATAAAACCTTTATGCTTTACTACATAATCATCATGAGGATACATCTCTCTAGTAAAATGGAATACTTATCTCCTCTATAAAGTGCTTGAGATCTATGGAAGAGAAGCAATTTACAAAGGAGATAAGCATTACATCCATTTTATAGAGGGGAGACTGAGGTAGCGGAACTTGTCTAAAGTCACCCAGTAGCAGTGGTGCTGAAACTATTTTTAGGGTGGGGGTTATGAGCTGCCCTCGCCCCCCAAATGCCCATTTGCCTCTCTGCCCCAGGCTGGGGTCACACGTAGGGTTGCCCGCTCTCCTGGATTGGACACCACTACTGCATATGGTGTCCCATCTGGAAGAGTTGGCAATCCTAGCTGCAGCTGGAGGTGCTATGGAGCCCCAGGCTGGCAGCAAGGCCCTGAGTAGAAGCAGATAGCCTGGACCCCGCGGATGGTGGGCAGCAGAGCCTGCGGGCACAAGGGCGCCATTTCAGGAGCGCAGAGGGGGCTGCAACCGTGCCTACTGGACAGTGTGTGTTCTTCTTCTCAGTCCCCTATCAGGGAGTAAGGGGAACATACACGGCTTACATGCATTCCTCTCACTTCCAGCTAGAGAAGAGAGGGGGCAGAGATGGCTGCTTTTTCTTTCCACTGCTTTAGCACTCCTCTTTCTGGTTCCGAAAGGATCACAAGAGATCAGACCTTCAGTGTTACTGGCCTGGACAGAGGACCCAGGGCTGGCGGCAGATCGGCAGTGGGGCTGGGCCCTGGGTGCAGGGAAGCCAGGTGCAAAACCCTGGGGTGGCTCTAGCACTATCCCCCTGTATCCCTTCTTCCCACACCTATGCCCATCAGGTCAAATATGGGACGAGAGTGCAGGTTTTGAGAGTTCCTATCCAGCACCCTTTCCACTGCGCTGCACTGCATCCTTCTCCATGTATTCATGGAACAGCCATATTTTAACCTTTGCCCTTCCCATATCACATCCATATACATGGCTAGAGTAGAGTTTTTGATTTTCTTGTACCTCTCAGGCCATCTGAGCCAGGTGGCCCCTGATCACCTGGAGGACCAGGAGGTGCAGTTTCAGGAGATCTTCCCACAAGTCCTACAGGCCCAGCAACTCCTGTTCTACCTGAGGGAGCAGATCAGATGCTAAAAGTTTTGAGTTTTCGATAACTGATACTTTGGATTACAAAAATAAAATATTAATTTAAGGGAGTTGAGGTGCAAAAGTCACACAATACATGAATTAACTACATAGTTGTGTGCTGGATTTGCCTGTTAAACAGATGGTGGGAGGCATTTGGCACAGAAAATATAATTCTTAAAAAAAAATCTAATTCCTTTCCACAATATCCACAGGAGCTACAGAGGTCCCAGAATGCATCACTCATTGACATCACTGATTCCACAAATCTCATGCAACCCATAGTCTCAGTGATCTAGCAGAATGATGCAATCAGGGACATCTATAGCAAGTCAGGAAATGCTTCTTGGATGAGAGAAATTATTTCTTAAAGAAGAGAGAGCCCAGATGTATGTGCTACATGGACCTGCTAACAAAATGGTAGGGAGCTAGATCAATTTTCATTTCAGATTTACAGTTCACTGTTGAGGAGAACATGTTTCTTACCAGGATGTCCTGACAAGCCCATGTCTCCAGGTGATCCAGGAAAAGAAACCCCTAGCTGCCCAGGTTCACCTCTGTATCCTTTTGGTCCAGGTGCTCCCGTATATCCTGGAGGTCCTATTTCACTTTGACCTCCATAAGAAAACAATTACAGCACATGAAGTCTACAGTGAATGCAAATACAGATGTACAGAATGGAAATTCCAGCTGCAGCTGATGATGTTTCTTTTGAGGTTAGTATATCTCTAATTTTCTGATTCTCAAATGTAAGCTGGGTAGAGTTTTGTTGAATCTAGCCCTCATTCATCCTTTCAAAGGTATTAAGCATCTAGAGTCAAAGCTCTTCTTCAGATCTTGTTTTATATAGCCTTTGTCTTTAATCTGCAATTCTTAGTAGTATTTTTTTTATTTCTTTTTTTAATTTTCATTTTATGGTTCAGTTGCATCATCTCTTAGACAGGTGCTTAGAATGGATTTTAATAATAGTTAATAGGGGTGTTTTCAAAGCTTCAAATAGATAACCATGGCCAAGATTTTCCCCAGGAATCTCCTTTTAATTTATTTGCTATTGTTTATCTTGTGCATATAAAAGTTTGAGACTTGGTTCCACTATGAATCACTAAACATTTTCACTGTAATAATATTCTTAAAAGATTCCAGCTAGATTATTAGATTGATGGAAGATTTTAAGTCTTTTCCCACAGATGACTGCTGGTGTGTGTCTCTAGATCATTTAAGTATCGGCACTGTTTTAAAGTATAGTCTGATCCTTAATGACAGGATAAAAATCAGTGTTTTTAAAAAAAATTCTGTACATTTTCATTCTTTACCTGGATGTCCTGGTAAGCCCTTTTGACCTTGCAGTCCATTCAAGCCATTTAATCCAGGCAACCCTGATGAACCTTAAAAATATTGTAGATGTTAGTAGAAGCATGAACCCAAGAAACCTAAAAACATTCATTTAACCGAAATAAATGTATAAAAATTGACAGTACATTTCTGGTTCAGTACAGTGTTTGTTGAAAGAATGTTTGACAACCGAAGAATGGACCACATCATTAACAGTTGAAGCCTGTTCTGAAAAATTAGTATCATTTATACATTGCCAATGGGGAAGGAAATATGAAAGCAGTAGAGGTAATTTCCATTCATATATTAACTAGGGATATAATAGAGTAGTCGATTAACCAATTAACCGATAAGCAAAAGCTTATAGGTTAATGCTGTAGACTACATGCATTTCCCTCCCACTCTTGCAGTAAATTTTTTAGCAGGCTGGCCAGCAGCCCGACTCACTTCTGGCTTGCTCCAGGTCTGGGACCTTCCCCTGCTATGGCTCTGCATTTAAAGTGTATTAGGAGCCAGGCAGGCAAACAGCCCAGCTTGCGCCAAGTCTGGGAGCTCAGCTTCCCAACCACCCCAGAGACGGGTTGCTGCCACACCATGCTGCTACCTCTGTATCAGAGGCAGCAGCGTGGGGCAACAAGCAGCCATAAAGGGAGCTGGTTTTTAACCTGGCCTCCCTTGTGGACCAGCTCCCCCCTGGCACTCCATGCTGCTGCCTCTGTTGCAGAGGGAGCAGTGTGGAGTGGCAGGGGGCTCCTCAGGAATGGGATCAGAGCGCACTGGCTGCCGGCCCCGCCCCGGGGACTATAGAATAGTCAAGTAACTGATAAGAATTCATGAGGTCAATCAACTATTCAATTAACGGATATTTAACATCCCTATTAGCAACCAGAAAATTTACCTTTAATTGTCAGTGTGCCTTTACATTGAAAAGTGACTAGAAAAATGGCATTTCTTTATGCATTGCATCTGTTGTGTATGCATGGATAGTCATCATCTACCAACTTAATAAAAATGAGATTTTACTGCTTTTTATTCCTGTTAATCCTGAAGAACCAACACAACTAAAACAGAGTTAGCTGTAGATATAATTCTATTTTCTGTGGGATTATTGATGTTGACTTATGGGCCAGACTTATGTAAGGCTAATAGTTTATTTATGAGTTAAACTCCCAAAGTGTTGTGGGAGTCCTATTAAGAAAGGAAAATAATAGCTTGTCTATGAATTGCTACTAAAAGATTTGACAATCTTTGCAAAAATTGTTAAAACAATAAATATTATTTTAGAAGGACTAATAATTGTAACAGCTATTTAGTTGTAGGAGGATTTACAGAGATAAACGGATGTTAATAAACTGGAAATTTTGGGGGTACAAGTAATATATGTCTGTGGAAAAACAGGAAATAAGTTAAAATGAAACTGTAGGCCTTTCTACTATAATAGTACTATACTGTAAGCTATTTTCAGAACCAGAATCGGACAGATAGTACCAACTATCTTGTCTACAGACTGCACAAAGGGGTTCTCACAGATTGTAGTGATGCACATCTCTTTCTGTTATGTGTTATCTAATTAACTAATTATCTTAATAACTCAAATCTATCTGATTTATCCTGAGGTCTTTTTAATTACTAAATGAATTCACATCTTACTAAACACCTTTACTGATAACAAATTACTAACATTAAAAATATTGTAAGCCCTTTTAAAGACAATGAGGTTACACATATGTAACTGAGGACTTAAATTTGCACACAGACTCATTATCCCTACTAGTGATACACTAGGTGGAAAGATCAGAGTTTCAGGATAGGTGGTTGGAAAACACATCTTTTATTTGTAAACTGAGGCCATTTTATATAAGAAGAGAATTGAAACACAACAAACAGATAACACTTTAATGCTTCTTTACACTCTCTTTTCACAGTAGAAATATTCTAATTTCTTTTACCCTTTTGTACTGGAGGGTAAAATAATGATAATCAAGTCTTATTTTATAGATTTTAAAACTTAGCAACAAAATTCATCAGTTCGGCATGGATATTACAACCATTTATACGAACTATAAATCACACTTTTCCGGCATTTATGTCTAATTTTTTGCTTAGCAAAGCATCTTGTTGAATCAAATGGTTAATAATTTTTATAGTAACACAGGCCAGTTACTTAACTGGCTTTATTATAACCTTTTGGTTTTGTTTTAGCATAGGTGAAATGTAGAACTTTCTCAATTGTGCCCGACTGTCTATATTTCAAGCAATAATTTCTGCAAGGGAAAGTACTCCATTTTGAGATGAGGTAGAAGTCCTCCTGTCCTGAGTTTATAGAGGAGCCAGACAATTTTGCTTTAGGAGTCTTATCTAGCTGAATGATACTATGGTTAGTGTCCTGGAAAAGACAAATATTTTCCTCATAACTTATATGTCTTCTGGGAATAGTCTAACTAATTTCATTCCAGTTCCATCAGACACTTGTTTAAGGGGTAAAAATTTCATCTCATGTGGCTGTCTGATAGGGTTCAGGTTATGGAAAAAACAAAATATGTGAGCAGATGCAGCTATGTATTCTCTTGAGATGTATGCACGCACTGGAGCCTGGAGAATTTTGCCTTTCAGTACCTGTAGAGCATTTGCACCTTGTTGTCATAGCCCTCCTAGGTTTATCAGGCAGCACCTCCCCAACAACATGCAGTTCCTTCTTATCGTACGGCTGGAGCTGTGGGACTGTGATTCCTATTCTCGCAACTGCTCTGTTCCTTAGTGATTTTTTCAAGATGTATAGAGTTAATTAATATCATGTTAGTTACGTTCCACATTAGTTTTAGTTTAAGTATTTCCCCTCACCAAGGTTTATACATTGTCCGTCATGAATGGGGAGCGATTCCCAACAGGGATCCCCATCACAGTGCTTGCTCTCCTTAGGCAAAGCGCATGACAAGGGAGGGGGGGAGTTGGATTTGCAAATCGCTCATGAAACAGTCATATCGTGAAGGATCTTCATGCAAAGCTGCGCCTGCTCAAACTGTCTATGCAGCATGCTTTGGCATCAAGGACATTTTGACTCCTTGGTCCACAGTAGCATCCCACTCATTGCTTCTCCCCATCCCCTCTATTTTGGGACAGGCTGCCTCACTTTCACAATACTTAAGGGTCAATCACCACTGACAACTGAGTCCTAAGCACTATCAGATGAAGATACGTCATCCAGATTCTTTCCATTCTTCCCTCCATCCTTCCTACCTCTCCATGTGTCTTCAGAGACCCCTCTCACGAGATTCTGCTTCTTGAGCAGGTTCACACTCTATTAGCTTTGAAACTGAGAACAGAGCTTCTATTCCTGGTACTTTCTGGTGTCCAAATCCACGGGAAGGGTAATACATGAGGTTCTGAACAGTCACTATATCAACTACTCTCTCTGTGTTGTCTCAGAGCTCCTGGTTTGCTGTTCTGGACCTTCAGCATATCTATTTTCATGTGGAAATGTTGCTGAGTCACAGAAAATTCCTGTGGTTCATCATAGCAGAGCCCCATTTTCAGTATACAATACTTCCCTTCAGATGCTCTTCTGCATCTTTGGTTTCTAACAAATGTACAGTTATGGTGACCGCCTGCCTCAAGAAGAAAGGAGAAGGTATAGAAAGGAAGTCCTTTCCCACAACACTGGTCTACAATTTTTTAGAAGTCGTCTGCTTCAGAGATAAAATGTGCTATTTATTATGTATTTTGATGTGCTGAATTCAAATATGACAATTAAAACAACTGATTGGCTACTGTTTCCAAGATATTTAAGTTTTTACATTTTACATCTATGTATATTGTGTAGATAGTAGAGTTTTAATCATAAATGGTAAACCTAGGTCTTTTCATGTGTTTGTGGTTGCTTTACATGATGATATTTCACCTGTCCTGTTTATGTAACACTTTAAAAAATCAGCAAAAGGGTTATATAAATAAAATTTATTATGAAACAAAAGGCAAAAAACTATTATGTACATAGTTTAGTCATTCAGTTCCCCTTGTGTTATGAGGTGTGGTTCAAAGGAGGAGGATGGGAGAAAATGTGGGTCCTGTGACATTGATGGTTCAGGACCAGAAGTTTCATCCTTTTCCTCTTCCTCGTCTGACTCAAGTGAGAATGATTCTGGTGCATCAGGAACCGGCAGTCCTTCTCCGTGGGGTACTGGGCGTATAGCTGATGGAATGTTTGGATAATGCACAGTCCACTTTTTCTTCTTTGACACACCTTTCCCAACTGGATGCACCATGCAGAAGTAACAATTGCTGGTATGATCCGTTGGCTCTCTCCAAATCATTGGCACTGCAAAAGGCATAGATTTCCTTTTTCTGTTCAACCACTGGCGAAGATTTGTTGCACAAGTGTTGCAGCATATGTGTGGGGCCCACCTCTTGTCTTGATCTCCAATTTTGCAGCCAAAATAAAGGTGATAGGCTTTCTTAACCATAGTGCTTATACTGCGCTTTTGTGATGCAAAAGTCACTTCACCACAAACATAGCAGAAGTTATCTGCACTGTTCACACAAGCACGAGGTATCTCTGCTCACTTTGCCTAAACAGAAATGTGTCCCTTTGCAAAACCAAACACTGACAAATAAGAGAGCACGACACTGTATGATTTCTAGAGCTGATATAGGGCAATTTGTTCAGCAGAGTGATGTAAGCTTTGTTATGATTGCATCATCCATGACTTCTAGGAATAACATGATGCAATTCATATCATGTATGATGCAATACAGGTTCAGATTGCATCATTCACTGTTTTGCCTAAAAAGCAATGACTGTCCAAACCCAGTCATAGATTTATTCATAGATCCAGTCAAAGATGTATTTTAGTCATTTCTGGTTTAAACTGAGATCCCTTCCCTTTATAACTCACTTATCCTCTGCCATTCCCAAGTCAAGGGTCGTATATACTGACCCAATAGCATATCTTGAAAACTAGAGCCAATCAACAATTTTAAGCATCATTTTCATTCTCAGTGACCCAGAATTAGTAAAGTTTGACTTTATTTATTTTAGAAGCATTTTGGCTGTAGAGCAGTGCAATCACTACACTGCACTTGTCCAACTATCTGAGTCTCATCCAAAACACTGGAAAGTCAACTTTGGTTCCCGCTCAGAAAATTTAGTTAATTGGGGCCATATTACACTCTAAAGTTGAGTGTTTTTGCCAACCAACCGTTTTCAGGTGATTTACCATCTTCAACTCACTCTGCAGTCTCAGCCTTCCAAAATAGTTCAGATGTGACAGGCTCTTGGGCCACACATCTGCCAGCATGTATGTTGCTCTAGTTTGGAAGGTTGCATTTTCGCTACTTCAAATGTGGGGCAGGGCAGCATGCCATCGCCATCTGACTCTTCATTCCTCGGACAGATTTGTCCATTTCCTTCCACTGGTCCTGAACTTCGTGCAGTGGTGGACGCATCCGGAGAATGCTTGTCAGGATGTTCCCTTTGTTCCACCCTTACTAATCAGGTCTGTTGTCACCAATACTTCATTAATTTTAGTGCTAAAAGACAGCTATCTAATATACTAGACTTTACTTTGACAGACTGGAGAGTGAAGTTCGGTAATGAGACTGGATCAAAGTTCAGCAGTTACCATCTGATGATATCATTACACTTCCTAGTTAGTGGGCAAGTGTCTAAAATCACAACTGTCACAAACTGCTAGTAATCTCAATGACAGACTCAGTAGAGAGGCCAAAGACTGAGTAGGTATGGAAACAAAACTACTCTCCTGTAATGAGGCTTGGTGCTTCAGAACATGCCATTAGTAAATTGGCATGGAGGTACTTGCTCTGCTGCTGCTCATGTGCTGAACCTATTGTGGTGATAAATACAGGTTAAAAGCCTCCCTATCATTTGGTCAGCCCTTTTTCAGGAAAAATAAATTGAATTCACATTAAAATGAGTTGTCTAGCCTACCTTTCGTGCACTTGAAAGTTCCTCTTAAATAATTTCACACCAAGAGAGCTACAATTACACATTTAAAAATTATGTTAAAAGAATGTTAAGGTTACTTAAAATTTGAGTGCTTAACTTCACAACCATAATAATGTTCTGTTAATATACTGAGTATTTGTTTTGGTTTGTTTTAGGGCTTTTAACTCATGTAATTAACTCAAAAATTAATTGTGATTAAAAAAATTATTGTGCTTAATAGCAGTTTTAATTGTACTCCTAAACAATAGAATACCAATTGAAATTTTTTACATATTTTGGATGTTTTTCTACATTTTCAATTACCACACAGAATATAAAGTGTTCAGTGCTCACTTTATATTATTTTCATTCCAAATATTTGAGCTGTAAAAATGATAAAAAAAAGAAATAGTATTTTTCAATTTACCTCATACAAGTACTATAGTGCAATCTCTTTATCGTGAAATTGCAACTTACAAATGCAGACTGTTATATAACTGCACTCAAAAACAAAAGCATATAAAACTTCAGAGCTTACAAGTTCACTCAGTCCTATTTCCTGTTTAGCTAATCACAAAGAGAAACAAGTTTGTTTACATTTGGAGGAGATGCGGTCAGAATTCTTAAAAGAGCAACATTCTGATGCAGAAACTATAGAACCTGAATGACCCCTCCCCCCAAAAAATCAACCTTCTGGTGGTGGCATCTGACTCAGATGATGAAAATTAACACGTGTTGTTCCTCACTGCTTTAGACTGTTACCAAGCAGAACCTGTAAGCATCATGGATGCATATCCTGTGGAATGGTGGTTGGAATGTGAAGGGACATACAAATCTTTAGGGCATCTGGCACATAAATATATTGAGATGCTGGCTACAATAGTGCTATGCAAACACCTGCTTTCACTTTCAGATGACACTATAAACACAAAGTAGGCAGCATTATTTCCTAAAAATGTAAACAAACTTGTTTGTCTTAGTGGACTTGTAGGCTCTAAAGTTTTACATTGGTTTTATTTTGAATGCAGTTATTTTTTTTACATAATTCAACATTTGTAAATTCAACTTTCATGATAAAGAGACTATCCTACAAAACTTGTAATGGGGGAACTGAAAATGTTTCTTTTGCTTTTTTACAATGCAAATATTGGTAAACACAAATATATATAAAGTGAGCACTCTACAGTTTGTATTCTGTGTTCTAAGTGAAATAAAAAAACCGAAAAAGATAGAAAACATACAAAATATTTAAATAAATGGTATTCTATCATTATTTAACAGCGTGATTAATCACACAGTTAACTACAATTAATTTTTAATTGCTTGACAGCCCTAGTTTGGTATGTCATTTCCAAGGTTTTTAAAAAGGGAAACTTAAAAAAACAGAATTTCTATCATGTGGGATCATATTGGAACCAACATGGCTCATCAGCAGGATGGGAAGTTTTGGATCCACAGCACTGAACTCTACCACTGGCACGAATGGAGTAATTGATAGTAGGTTGTTATCCTGTATGTGCACCAACACTGGAGACAGAATGGACACTTTCTAAGTGGATTTCACAGATCTTGGCTTACAACAGAGGAATGATTGAGAATCAAGAATCTTTAATGCCATTCTGTGGTTGGGAGGGGAGTGGGTTCCAATGGACACACCTTCTTCCACTCATAAGCATGACCCTCTTTAGCCCCCATCCCCTCCAACCTGTCATTCTCCAAGTCCAGTCTTTTCCTTACCCAGGCTTTCCCTCACAGTACCATTCTTCTCTGCTTAAGAGTCCTAGTTTTCACTGCTAAGGTCTTCTTGGCCCATTCGCTTTGCTCAACCAGCCCAAAGCTGCAACTGAAGGAAAGGCCTTCATCCTCGAGCAGGAGCAACCTTCTCAAAGGTTTATAACTTGGCCAAATTTGGGCGGATTTTCATGGGGACAGCAGTAGGCACATCCTTGACACAAAGGCCCTGCCCCTGCTGAATTTCAAGTCCTGTTCCAAATTGGAGAGGGGGCACTAGGAATTTTCTGTCTTTTCAATCATAATGTATCTTTCCATAGCCTTGTCCTCAAAAAGCTGAACAATCTTGGCTTAAACTTTCCAGAACAGTTCAGCCTGAGGCAGACAACTGGAATGGAAAATTTCAGCTGAAACAGTTAAAGTTTGATAAAGTTATAAGCAAATGAAAACATGGTTTTATAACTGGAAATGTCAGCAATGTCAAATACAAATAACATACAGAGGTACCAGCTGCCCCATTTATTCTGTCTGCCTTTAATTCACTACTCTACAATAATTTTTCATTACATTTGTTCATTTTTCCAATCCTGTTTACTATGGCCTCATCTACATTTCAGGGGAGTTCCTTATGAAAGGCTTACGTCTTATTTTCTGATGTTGAGAATTTATCTAAATGATCACAAATGCTAACAATTTTTGGAAACCCATTTTGTTGTTCAAATTTTTTTTTTGATGCTTTGTTTGTTCAGTCAGTATTGATGACTTGGTTTACTTTGTTTTCCAGGAAATCTTGATGCATTTCTCAACACTTCATTATAACATCAACAGTTGTAAGTCTAGATTTTGGACTGTTACAGTCCCATACTTCCAGATACAGCTGAATTGGCTGACCTATATATGAACCATGGTTCCTAAGTTTTAGGGCCCAATCTTGCAATCTTTACTCACAGAAGTAATCCCACTAAATTCATGGGACTTATTTCCTTGAGTAAGGACTACTTACTCACTACTATGAGTGAAGACTGTAGTATTTGGGCCCTTAATTAGTGAGACTGTCTCTCTGTAATAAAGAAACTGTTGTTTTCTTGTTTTGTTTTGATGAATGCCTGTAACTTCAACTTTTAAATCTGAAAATTTTTCATGTATGGACTCTTCAATATAAATGAAAAGCAATTAGGGTAATGCAACTCAATCCTTAATAATGAACAATTGGTTAACCATTTGCTTTCTAATGACAGTCACAAATGCTGCTTCTTTATTAAAAATTGAACTATTACTATTAAAAGCCATGTTCCATATAATACTAACATATCAATTCCATTAGATCCTTGTAAGTGGATATATTTTTAAATGTATAATCCTTCTTTTCAAACATATAGGTAGAATTAATCCACACTGGATCTAATCCTTACTGGGTGGCCTGATCCCTACTGAGTTTCCATTTTTATCTGAGATGCCTATTTTTCAGTCCCGGGACACACACTGATCTCTTTTGTTTCTAAAATAATTTCCATAAAATGAATGAGTGAAGCAGATGCCTGCTCCTATAGAACAGAACACTTCTGTAGCTAGCAAGTTCTCACTAACAGGTGTGTAATACCTTTTCAAATGGAAGGCAATTTGGAAACCCTTTTCATTACAGCATGGCTTCCAGTGCAGTAGCAAAAAGGTATAACTGTGTAACACAGTGTAAACCTCAACTTCCATGGAAACCTCATTTTTCAATTCATAACTGAAGTTTGCCAAACCTGAAGAAAATTAATGTTTTCTGTACAAAAACTGATTCTCCTCTTTCAGGAAAAGTTATTATGGCGTCAAGGGTGGCTTTGTCCTGAGGAAGCATGTTGTTCTGCAACCCAGGAGCAGTTTAGGAAACAGATTGCGACCACCCAGAAAAGATAAACAGCTTCATTTCTGGTTATATAATTTATCTTGGTATAATGTGTATATATATGCTAAATTTTAATTAGCTACACTACATAACATTTATACTATGTCCTTTATGGGGGGGGAAGAGATTTTTAGATGCAGTTTTTTCCATTCTAAACATAAGGATTGCCATGATAGATATAATTTATTATTGATTGGAAGTATTTCTA
Source organism: Pelochelys cantorii (assembly GCA_032595735.1). Classification (NCBI taxonomy): domain Eukaryota; kingdom Metazoa; phylum Chordata; order Testudines; family Trionychidae; genus Pelochelys; species Pelochelys cantorii. The sequence goes on along the minus strand of CM064335.1, from coordinate 37,472,453 downwards.
AATGTAATCTGCCAATTGATCAACTGTCTTGCAATCAGTACTTTTTTTAATCACATTTTGATAAAATGCATCAGTCCATCATTTGAGATTTTGTATATTTGAGCAAGCAATTTTTTTCCATATTAACTGTGCTCTGCTACACTATGCTCTGCTATTTGCATTCATGTTGCTGTATGCAGAGTAACAGTGGCACTACATGGCCAGAAAGCAAATTACTGTAACTGAAGTGTTAGTGAAATATCAATTTTACTGTTCTTGTGTCAAATTCTGCCCTCAGTTAAACCAGCTGAATCAGAATTTAACAATAATGTCTCTGCTTCTTTATTAACTTTAGCCTGATTTCTTTGGTTAACGTTTGTGATTTTGGGGTGGGATTTTCAAATGTGCTCACTTAACTCTTCTAGTTACTGAAGTGAAAGGGAGTTTTATTACTGATTTCAATAGGAGCACACTTAGGCCAATACTAAGCACTTTTGGAAATCCTTCTCTATTTTCAGTTACATTTGTTATTGCACAAAATGACCAGTAATTCTGACACTATTACGTGAACTGTAATATGCCACTAAAGGTTGCTGTTTATAACACTTACCTTTCCTGCCTGGGGGACCAGGTAACCCTGGCAATCCAGCAGCTCCTAAGGGCCCGGTATTACCTTGTTCACCTGGAACTCCTGGCAATCCCGGACCACACATGGCACCTGAAAGTAGAAAACGTTTTTACTATGCAAACCTTACTCCTGACCCACTTAGCTGTTGTTTCTCCCATATTATTCAATACATAAAGGTTATTAACAGGCACTTGGGGTCAAAAATTCTATCCATAAGAATTGTCAGCTTTCCTTGAATCTCCTTTGTGGCCCATCTTGGAAGAACCTCTGATACTTTGCTCCAATAGTTTCTGATACAAGCTTTTGTGCTGCCTTTGACACCATATTCTATTGCCAGTTTCATCAGTGGCATGGTTTTGAATTGCGTTACTTTCTGACCATTTTGAAGTAATTCTCATTTATTTCTGTTTTTCTTTTAAACTTGACCTTACCAGGCAAGCCTGGTGTTCCTGGGAATCCAGGCACCCCCTTTGGTCCTTGTCTTCCAGGTTCCCCTTGGAGGCCTGGTAAACCCTGTTCTCCTAGGAAGCCACAGGGCCCTTAAAGAAAGATAAATATAACAATTTCAGGTTGAAAGACATCCCTGGCTCACTCCGGTATGATTTAAAAAAATGCCAAGAACAATATGCTCCCTCATGTCACAGTCCTGAATAAAGGAATAGCAATAATTCAACATTTCAGATATACAGATGTGCATTAGTGCTGTTTTGCTCTGGACTCTCTGATATATGGACTCTGAATTTATTTAAAGTGGAGACAGGGCATGGAATTACTGATCTTCCTTTTTTCTTTCCTCTTCAATGTGACCAAAGAAGAAGGGTCTGTCCCCAGAGACAGCTAGAGGCAGAACTTTCTGGTGGCTAACAGAGTGCTTATCATTGAAGCATGTGGACAGTAGGAGACCCTACTCGTGTATTGATTTGTGGTCTGTTTTATACACAGTGTGGCCTTTTTGGCCCTGAGCTTCAAAAGGCCCAAAAGCCACTGTGCATTAGTCATTAATATGAGGCTGCAATTACTGAAAGCAACAAATGATGAAAACCCCTATGGCACATTCCAAATGTATGTAAGCACTAATTTTATTCTTAATAACCCAAACGTACCTGGTGATCCACGATCTCCTGGAGGCCCCCTTTGACCAACCGGACCATAGTGACTGCCCGAGTCACCTCTGTTACCTATTAAAGTTAAAAACACAAATGATTTTGTAATACCTCAGTGTCCTTTTCCTCTGCAAAACCAAAAATAGATAATGTTGCAGGCACAATATCTTTCAAATATGAATAGCAAAAATAATAAAAACAATTCTTAATTAAAAAAATATTTTATTACATTGGACAAAAAAAACCCCACCACAAACTAGAGAACTGTCCTTGATAAGTTAATACTAGGAAACAGAATGAGGGAGGAAGGAAAGCTTCTTTGTAAGTGACTGTGGTAAGGTTTTATATTAAAAGTGGACAGTATCATCTAAGCACTATTTGGGAATGGGCCCCATTGTGCTAGGCCCTGTACACACAGAATAACAGGCTGTTAAATATGCCAACAGCATACTAAAAACAAGTGTATCAATCAACATTTTGGAATCTTCATCTGTCTGGGTATTCTGTCTTCCTAAGGACTTTTACCACACCTTTTGTCATCGTCATCATCATAATTACCAAGGGTGTGTCTAGACTACAGGGTTTTTTCGAAAAAAGTGGCCTTTTTTCAAAAAAACTTCCCCTGCATCTAGACTGCTGCAGCGTTCTTTTGAAAGTAAATCGAAAGAATGGGGCAGTTTTTTCAACCATGGAAAACCTCATTTTACGAGAAAACGCCTTTTTTCAAAAGTGCTTTTCGAAAAAAGGTGCTATGTAATGCAAACTGTGCTTTTTTGAAAGTACTGGTTGTAGTCTAGACGCTCTTTTTCGAAACAGGATTTTTCGAAAGTATCTTTTGAAAAAGCCTCTTTTGAAAGAGGCTTGCAATCTAGACGTAGCCCAAGTGCCCACTGAAGATTTAAACTTCATTTACTTGTGTAGGCTTGTTTTAACCTTTGTTAGTGATTTATTCATGAAATCTCTAGCCTAGCAAGATGCACACACAAGTCTTAAAGCTGTGGACTAAGATAAGTAGTGTAGCAAAAAACATTTAGTGAATGTTAACAGAATTAACAGAAAAATACACAGAGGAGAAATACTGAAATGACTTCCTGGAAATCAGGAAGCTTTAGACTGTAGAAATAGTTCATTTTTGCATTTGGAGAGAAATGAGAATGGACGTAGACACAGCATTAATACAACATCACTATCTATTTCTAGTTAATTAGAAAATGATGGCAACATTTAAGGTCAGTTTTTGACGGGAAAATTGCATTAGCTTCTGAAAATTATGGTACTCTATAGCTTTGGACAGGTGCAACCTGAAAACCTAAATCAGTGGAGCTATATCCCCATCACCCTAGTACAACATTTAATTCTCAGACTGCCTGATCAAAAGCCATATTTTGAGGTATCAACTCAGTTTACTTTCTGTATGACTCTCATTAAGTTGTGTGGGAATTTGCCTGAGTAAAAGCTCACTAAGGATCTCAGTATTTGGCCCTACTTAAAGGCCAAGTATTACAATAAAGCACGCACAGGTCTTACAGAAATAACTTTGAAAAGGCAAGGGAAATCAGCAGAGTTTAAGTCTGTTTATTCTGAAAAGGCTCCTTAAGAACAAATTTTGGGTTTCTGATGCTGTGCCTGACCGCCTCTACCCTACTTCGCTTCTTCCCTTTCTAACAGACTCACTTTCTGTTCTTGCTGTTCTTCAAACTCCTCTTACATTGAATTCATGGATCCACAGCCCTTTCACCTCAGAATATTATGCAGGTGTCTAATACCTCCCACTCACTCCTGCTGGCCTCTAGTTTCTCTGCCTGAGTTTTCTGTGAAATGTATTGAGAAGACTCTAGAATTCAAGTGTTCAGTGAACACCAGAGAAGATTCTGTTCAATGCCTTGATTACCATCTTCTTGAGCCAGTTTCTTTAAAAAAATGTTCAGTTACACATGTTTTAACCCCTTTTAACTTGTTTCTGGTCGAGGATTTCTCTTTGTCTCAAATATTTGTTCATAAATTATTTTTTGTGAAAACACATTCCTGGGAAGATGCTGAATTATTTGTGTCATGGAAAAGATAATCTAGAGAAGGAATGTCCCTCACTCTGTATTTTTGTTCCAAATAAATCACTGATTTTCACATTCTTTTACACTTTTATTTTTGTATGAACTAGTTTTAAGAAGAAAATCATATTCTAGGAAAGCTTGAAACAATAGAACAATACAGCGAATATTTTCTGTTCTTAATAAACTGACTTTAACTATTCAAGGTCAAAATTTTAAAGTAGTCTCAGCCCATCTTCTAAATAGGAATATCAAAAATTGCACATGAAAACTTGATGTCCAAGGTTGTTTTTGTGTGTAAGCCATCAAATTTGTGCGCACACATCAGATTTACAGATGTCCCAAAAGTTCAAAAATCTTAAGCTAGATGTCCTTAAAAGTATGAGATTTAAAATTAATTATAAATTCTGTTGGTTTTTGGACATTTTCTGATGTTGTCACCCTTTTTAGGGATTCTCCCATCTCAATTGGTGTGAGATCATACCAAGTTAACATGTTCAATATTCAGCCAGAAATACACATCTTCTATCCCCAGGAATATGGGGAGCTCCTATTCTCTCTCTCTCAATAGGCAGCTGCCACCACTCTAATTCTCCTCTCTGTGCTCCCCCACAATATACTGCCGCCTCCTATTCTCTAAGGCCTGGTCAACACTAAAAGGTGAAAGTCAACTTAAGATACGCAACTCCAGTTACGTTAATTACATAGCTGGAGTTGAAGTATCTTAAATGACATTTTGGCGCCATCCACACAGCAGGAGGTCAAAGGGAGCACATGTTCTCGTTGACTTCCCTTACTCCTCATGAGGAGTTGGACTAGAAGCACTGACAGGAGCGCCCTCTCAGTTTGAATTGAAGGGTCTTCACTAGACCTGCTAATTCGAACCCTGGAAGATTGACTGCGGCAGTGTCGATCTTCTCCATCATGTAGACAAGCCCCTAATGTATCCCATCCATATTTCCCTCGCTTTCTCCTCAGTCACCTCCCCATTACATTCTCCCATACTGTTGGGCCATCCCTGCATCCCCTTTCAGGTAAACTTATGAGTCTGGAGGCAGAAACCCAAATATAATGAGAACCTTTTAAAAAACCTCACACAGTTGTTGTGAGACTTATAATAAAATCATAAGTTGGTAACACGTGGCCAAAAACAAATGAACATTTAGAGGCCACTTTTGAAAATCTGTCTCTTAGTTGTCTACACAATAGTTTCAAGTACATCTTTTCATGCAGGTACTTTTTCTCCTTCTTTCTTCTCTTCCATTCATGGGTGATGTTCCCCTTTCTCCTTAGGTCATATACATACTAAGTATCTGAAAACTAATACAAGTTTAATCACAAAACCCATCTAGATCAGGAGTTCTCAAACGTGATTGCACTGCAACCCCCTTCTATAAATGAAAAGTACTACATGACCCCAGAGGGAGGACTGAAGCCTGAGCCCTGCCGCCCTAGGTGGGTGGAGGAGGGGACAATGCTGAAGCCCAAGGGCGTCAGCCCCATGTGGGAGGCCTGTAACCAGAGCCTTGTCAGCTAGAGTTGGAGCTCTTGGGCTTTGGCTTCAGCACTGAGTGGTGGGACTTGGGCTTTGGCTTTGACTCCGACTCCAGGGCCCAATAAATCTAATGCCAGCCTTGGCAACATCATTAATACGGAGTTGGGACTAGAGATGTAAAATCCCTGTGAATCAGTTAACTGGTTAAACGTTAGGTTACCTGAATGTTTAACTGGTTAACCAACTAAATTCGGGATACAGGCTGGTGACTGCTCTACCCACAGCCCACAGGGCTCCTGCCCAGCTCTGAGCTCCTGCGCTGGGGCAGGAGCTGGCTTTGCTGGCTCCCAGCCTCTGCTAGAGCAGACTCTGACCACAGGGAGCTCAGGCGCCTCTGTCTGGAGCAGCTTTCATCTGCTGGAGCAGCTCCTGCTTGTGGGGACCCGTCTGTTGTGGGTCCCCTGCATGGCTGAAGCAGCCCCCTGCCTGCAGCAGGTGGGGAGCTGCTCCAGCCCCCACTGATAACCAGTCAACTGGAACCAGTGAACATTACCTGTTCAGGTTGATGTTTACCAGTTAACCTCTCACATCCCTAGTTGGGATCTACTTTGAGGTCCCAACCCCCAGTTTGAGAAATACTGATCTAGATAATCATTCTGTCATTTGAGCCAATGGTATTTTATAGCGGCATTGATGTTTTACTTATTTTTTTGGCTGAAGCTGTGATCTTGTGAAATTTAACTAAGACAAAGTCATCTTCAAACTTCCTATGAGCCTTTTTAAAAAAAATGATAAATCACCAAATATCTTATTATAGTTAAATGAAAACTTTTTGTTTAGCCATAAAACAGTCTTGTGTCTAATGATTTTCACATGTAAGGTATCTCTGTCTCTTTTACTCAGAGGGTGCACTCAATGTATACAGCAATCTAACAAAATACTGTTTATATGATATAGCTTGTATGTTTCAGCTCATTACCTTTAGGTCCTTTTGCGCCAACCAGTCCTGGACTTCCACGTACTCCTGGTAAACCTTGCTCACCCTGATGCATTATTAAAAAACACTGTGTTTAAAATATAACATATATAACAGGCACAATCTGTAAAATCATTTGACTTTGTTGCACTGATGAAGAGACTGATACCGTATTTTAATATTATTTTGTCTTCACTGTATGATTTTTCTAAGGAGTAATCCACTAGTCTGTGTCAAATAATGGCCAAATGCTGACCTTAGAGATATGCAGGAAACACCAATTATTTTGAATTGGATTTGTGTATATACAACTAAGGCTAGAATTTGGCTCAAATACCTTAAATTCCCTCTAGATGATTTAACTAATGGAACAGCAGTTTAATTCAAAAGTGGTACTTTAGTAATGTATTTTATACAAGAACACAAATGAATGAAAAGCATTTTATCTCCTTTTTGTTGACCTCCAAGAAATTAGTGTTCCCTCTAAAAAGAGAGAATTTCCCAGTTTTACATCGTAAACAAGGAGCTATCATCTGAAATACATAGCTTTACACTTTCCTTCAGAAGTAATTTGGTAAAATATAGATCAAATACTGAGGATAATGGATAGATGATTATTAAAGCCTAAATTCAACCCCAATTTACAACTTGTACAATATAAACCAGGTCTTTCTGGTCCAGCAACATTCGTGATCTAGCAGGACCATGGATGTTCCAGGATTAGAGAGTCACGGCATGCTGTGAGGTGTGGTGGAGGGTCCTGGGAGCCTGGTGCGATGTGCGGGTGGGGGAGCCCTGGTGCATATCTCAGCTGGGCTGTCAGGGGGACCAGGAACCGCTGCTGATGAAGGTGAGAGAGGCCCCCATCCTACCCCACATCAGTGTTCCCTGGCAGCATGTGTTTCTATTGGTGGTGCACATCCACACATGCCTCAGTGCACGTAACAAAATTTATTCTGCAAATGGGTGGGGGGGGGGGAAATTAGAGGGAACGTAGAACCCCAATATAAAATAAGTGAAAATAAAAGCAACAAAAACATTTCACAGTTGTTGACTTTACATACTAGACCTTGTTGTCTGATCAATAAGATTGTAAGAACAGCCATATTGGGTCAGACCAATGGTCCATCTAGCCCAGTAGCTTGTCTTTCAACACTGGCCAGTCCCAAATGCTTCAGAAGCAATTAACAGAACAGCGCAATTTAGTAAGTGATCTATCCCATCTCCAGCCCTAGCTTCTGCCCGTCAGAGTTAGATATAACCCAGCATATGAACTCTATGAGCATGCTCCTATGGCTTGTGTTCTACAGCCAGCTATGTTTCTTGGATTCTAAAATGAAGTACGGTGCCATGTACCAATTAGCTTGCACTGTTGCTCTTAGCTTACCTGGTCACCCTGTTGTCCTTGAAAACCAGTAATTCCTCTTAAACCTGCCAATCCCGAGGAACCTGGCAGCCCTGCAAATCCAATCTGTCCCTTATCACCAGGTTCACCCTTTTGAGTTCCTGGGAGTCCATCTTTGCCTGGTGAGCCTGGGATCCCTCTGATTCCAGGACTGCCTTTTTCACCTGAAATTATTCCATAACAAAAGTTTATTATGAATTTATCCTGATACATGGGTATTACATGTTAGTGCCACATTTTTTGTGGGTACACTTGTGCATTCCCAATTCATGAACTACACAATAAATTGTGGACAGAAACGATAGTATTTATACCAGTAAAAAGGAAATATGAGCACAGTTGGATAGTCGGATGGTCAAATGCTAATATCTGTGTTCACAGTTTTTAACCTGCAATTTTTGAAAGCCAAGAGAAGTGGCGGGAGGGGAGGGTAGGTAGGCACTCTCTCTCTCACCTGTTTCCCCTGGAAATCCAGCCTCACCAGGAAGCCCTTGTTCCCCTTTTTGTCCTTTTTCCAGCCATAAGGTAACAATGCCACTGTCTCCTTGACCACCTCTTTCACCTTTCAAAAAGAACATACTGAATGTATACAAATGCTAGCTGACACATTATGCCATAAAATGCATTAAATATATATTTGAGTGCTTGGAGACTCTCCCCAAGTTTTACAGAGTGCTCTTTTTTCTTCTCTACAACATAATGTAAGTCCCATTTATTTCAAAAAGTTTATCACTGAAGTTATTTTGTCTTTCCCCATTTTATATTAGTTAGTGAACCACTATTCTTTGTGTAAGTTGGGAATAGCTTCCTGTCTGGGTAGAGTAGTTTGCCTGAGGGCTACTGGACTTGCCACTGTGCAGATCTTTTCGTTTTCACTGACTAGGTATTTGCCTGGCTGAACCTTATTCTTTGTTTTAATGTTGGGACACAATATTGCCAATAGGCTTTATATATACATTAGACAAAGAGAAACACATGACAGAACCTTAAAGAATGCCCTGTTTCAATCTGCTGGTAATGACATAAAATTGCCCTTTATCTCCATTTGAGAAAGTGCTGTGCTAAACACAGCAGTGAGTGTAAGAGGTGCATAAAAACAGGTGCATGAAAAAGCCAGACTCATTAACCACACCACCTGATTCTCCTTACAGGTATTTACACTAGTATAACTCCATTTGAAAATGACAGTGAAGTGATTAGAGGCCTTTTATAACAAACAGGAAATTAAAACAATTTTATAAACAACAATTGAAAACCCCCACAATTGAAATGCAAAGGTAATATGTATTCTCCATACCTTTTTGCCCTCTAGCTCCACATTCTCCAGTAGACCCCCTTGGGCCCATTTCTCCTTGTTCACCATTTCTACCTGGGATTCCAGTCTGTCCTTGTTTTCCTGGGATTCCTGGGAAACCTTGGATGCCTTGGATCCCTTTGCTTCCTGGTAATGTTAAGATACTGATGTACTTATTTAATAGTTTACTGTGGTTCTGCCTTTATATTCTGACAAGAGTGCAAAGCAAAAGGGGAACAGTTTAGAGTGAGTTTTGAAAAAATTAGTAATATATGAAACCTAACAGCAGTTGTATTTGGTTAATACTACAGTAAAGCTGGTTAACTATAGAACATGCTGTAGCAAACTTTCACGTCTAGGTATGTAGCTGATGCTCATAACAATGTCTGAGTGTACAGGGGCTTACACATGGACAGGCACTCAGGTGTGGAAGGTAGTGTGATGACGTGTCGGGGTCCCCCGACTCCTGCACCCCCGTAGTGGCACGAACAGACTCCACCAGCCAGTAGAATAGAGGGAGTTTATTGCTTCTCCAGGATACAGCACAGCACAGATGTAATCTGGTTACAGGGCCAGGCCTAGGATGCCTCAGCTCCTCTCAGGATGGGGGAGACTGGGCCCCTAAATCCCAGCCCGTTGCCTAGGCTGCTTCCTCCATGATACCAGACAGATCCTAACCCCCTCACTTCCAGCCCTGCCCCCCAGCCAGGGCTCCACTCCGCCTTCTTCCTATTATTCCGCTCCCTGGGAGATAACTGGTCCGACAGGTTCAGAGCCCCCTTTGCATAATGACTCATCCCCTGCCCTGCTGGGCCGTGCTGCAGACAGCAGCCAGTGGGGGTCACCCACAGCCCAACGCCCAGCATAGCAACCAGCAAGGTCCCCACACTACGTCACAGGTAGCCACCACAGGGAGCCAGTTGAGGCACTGTGATACCCTCCCACTCAGCCCTGACAAGTGCTAGATTTCCACTGCTCTTTCATTCAGACTTTTTATATCAGTGGAAGATCAAGTACACTGGGACTCTTCTGGGACTTCTTGATACACTCCTTCTCTCGTCTTCCTCCAGCACCAGGAGTATGGCTCTGTCTGCCTGATATCCTCTAGCAGAATCCGCCTTTGTAAGGTGAATTCTCTGCCAGCTAACTCCAGACATTTTAAAGCTATTTGGTAGTAATATGGGGTATAAAGAGGCCTAACAGACTAGAGCAGCCAGCCCACAGAAAACAATTAACCTCCCATATTTTCATTCTCTCATAACTTTCTGGGAAATTCTCATCCTTTTGGTTTTAAATACTTATTTCAGGCTTAATTTTAAGCCTACTGAGTATTTCTTTTTAAGTTTGAAGAAAGTCCTTCAGCTTCGTGTAAATGCATTTAATAATTTTTAAGGCACTTAATTAGTGCCCCAGTAAAAGTACCTTGCTTTGAAATCTCAATTGTTGCTATGGTTTTAATAACTAAGCAATTCCCCAAAAGCTGGTAGCATTAGAAAGGATTCACAGCTGTAGCTTTCACAAAACAACCAAAACCAAAGAACCTTTTGGAGCTCTGGCAAGCTGCAAACTCTTTATGTTGGCTTAACTTTTGCTCCAAGAGACAGAAAAAATGGCGATGGTATCTGTTTTTTCACTAATGCATGTACAAGAAGCTGGAAGGGAATAAGAGCTGCAAAGTACTCCACTGACATCTCTTAAGAAAGAGCAGCTCTTTAAAGATTTATAGAGAACAGGGTGATAGACCACATTAAACTTCATATACCTCGTTGGCCTGGGAATCCAGGGAATCCATTGTTCCCAGGAAGCCCTGGATATCCTTGGGGACCTGGAAGACCAGGGGGCCCCATTACACCTTGAGTTCCTGGTAGGCCTTTCATTCCAACTGGCCCTGATGGGCCCATGTCTCCCTTCTGACCTTTAAACCCCCGTAAGCCTGAAAAACAAAACAGTTTATTTACTCACTTTATACCAAGAAGAATACAAGAAGATTCAGCAATATAGATTGTCATAAAAAGGATGCAGGGGGAAGGGATCTTAAAAAATAATTGATTTTTGGTCGAAACTTGAATGTTGAGAACACTGGGCTGAAAACTGAAATATTTGTAAATACTGCCATACTACCTCCTGGGATTAGAAGAAAGTAGTTCATAGGAATGCTTGACCCCATCAATATTTTAGTTTTTCAGGTTAAATATGTAGATTTTTGAGCATTTGGTATTTTTGACAAAATTCCCTGGAAATTAATTTGAATGAAATTAAATTTTCCATAGACGAACAGTTTCAGTGGCTGTTTTTCCATCAGCCTTACTCAGTAATGCTGCTACCTAAGCCTGGGCGGTAACTGCATGCTAAATAATCAACACACTTCAGTTAGTAGGAAATGTAGGAAATACTTAACTCTTTCATAGTATTAAAACACAATGAATGGGGGATTACTGAGTTTGTAGATACTCAGTTTAAAAAGATGCACAAAGTTCAGAGCTGTATGTAATGTTATGAGCACTGTTTACCTGGAGGGCCTTGTTGTCCAAGAACTCCTGGCTGTCCTGGTGGCCCTTGTATGCCTTTATCACATGGCTGACCAGGTGAGCCTGGATAACCTGGAGCTCCTATTTCACCTTTTCTGCCTCTCAGACCTTTAGCACGTGGAAATCCTGGTGTACCAGCCTGTCCTAAAAAGAAGCAATATTTCTTGTGACACAAACTTCCTACTTTAGAGCTCAGGGATTGCATTTTACCTACCTGTGCAGATTTTGTTTAAAAAAATGTTTGACACCTTACTGCAGAGGTGGGGAACCTACAGCCCACAGGCTAGATCTGACCCTTGGCTTACTTAGATCCAGCTATCTAGTGCTCGTGCTTCAACCCTGTAAGTCTCGCTACCCCCCTCCTCCCCCCCCGCCTTGGGGCTGGAGTGTGAGCAGAGCCCCAAGTTGACTGTGATTTCCTTCAGGGAAAAATCCAGTTAGCATCAATGGATACTGATCAATAGATGCATACAGAATTTTTGGCCACGTGAGAGTTCAAAGGGGCTTAGGTACATGCATTTTGAATGTGTTTCAGAAGAGGTTGTGCATACATACATACCAGTGTTACAGAGGGGAAAATACCTGGATGCTCTCACATAGGCAATAAGGGACTCAGCATTGGACACTGTGTATCATGCTATCTGTCTGCATCTCCTGCCAGCTACTTCCTGAATGCCCATAACTTTTGTAAAGGTCTTACTATATTTCTAATGTTTATAAACACAGATAGATAAGCTGCTTAGTTGACTGTTCCCTGTCGTATGAAATGAGCCCTGTTTTTTATTATACTGTACTAGTGTCTGTGTCCTGGACAACAGATTAAAATAATAAATATGTGGGACTTAATTCTGCTCTCATTTACGCTAATCAGGAGTAACTTCACATCAGTTACTGAGGAGCCACATAAGAATGAGATCAGCACCAGGACCAGTGTCTCTGTCTTTATGCTTTAAATGCAATGGAAAAATGACTCATACCTTGTATCCCAGGAGCACCTGTGTCACCTCGTATGCCTTGTGAACCAGGTAATCCTGGCAATCCTCTACTGCCTGGAATTCCTGGAGGACCATAACTTGTATCACCTGGAACACCTTTCTGACCTGCCAGTCCAGGAATGCCAGGCAGACCTGGGGCACCATCAAGAGAAGAACCTCTTTCACCTACTTCGCCTGGATCACCAGCATTGCCCCGAAAGCCTATCAAATGTAAAAATCAAAGTAGGCAACAGGTCAAATGGTATGTTTTAAAGCAGGGGTGGGGAACCTTTTTTGGGTCGGGGGGCCATTTCATGGTTTAAAAAAAAATTCTCCCTTTCTCACGTACCTTCTGGCCCTTCATCTCCTGATGTGCCTGGTTTGCCTCGCTGGCCTTTTGGCCCATCGAAGCCATTTGGCCCAGGAGGACCAGGGGGCCCTCTTACACCCTTTGATCCTGAGAACAGAGAAAGGATACAGATTTTATAGGTTCAGTTTGTAACCAATCAAAGCTCCGCGAATTAAAAGGAGATGTAAGTAAATAACGATACATCTTCATTGCACGTTGCATCATGTAGCATTTACATGCAAATCTTTCTTTTTTCAGCTTTTGAAGATCAAGTGCTTTCATATCTTTCTGAGCATTGTGGGAAAGGCACCCAAGTTGGCACAGTGGCACCTGCCAGCTTGGATCCCAGCATTGTGCACTTGTCTTTAAATCTCCAGAATGGGGTTACTCTGGGCCTCATGATAGTGAAACAACTACAACAGAATATATTATAAAATCACTAATTATACAAACCTGCTGAACACAGGGTCCTAATTCAATTTTGTTGTGTATATAGTAAAATAGGATATAATCTTTGAATCCCAAGATTTACAGGGTAAAAGTCATAATTTTCTTATGTTCTGCACTCCCTCCCAATTTATGCTGAAATGGCAAAGATGGAAAAAATGTATTGATCCCTGTTCTTTCACTTTAGGGTGTGTGAGGTCCCAGTCTAGCAAAAACTTTAAAAATTTCTATCATGGTGCTTTGTCTAATTCCATTTTCAATGCATAGAGTTAAACCAGGGATTGACCAACAGTCTTCTCAATGTTGTCCATGGTGTTCACTTGCTTTCAGTGAAATTTTTTTCTATTTCGGAGTTTCTCAAAATGGTCCGCAGACCCACTCTGAGAAAGCTGCTACTGGACCACTCTGATTTATTTACTTACCAGCTCCACAACCACGGAGCCTTACAGCTCCCATTGGCTGCAGTTCGCCGTTTGCAGCAAGGAGGAACCGCAGAAAGCAACGGCCCGGGTCATGCTCCTTCACGTGGCTCCTCTTGGCTGCAAATGGCAAACAGCAGCCAATGGGAACTGTGAGGCTCTGTGATTGCGGAGCCGATAAGTAAGCAAGCTGGGAGCAGCCCGGTAGCAGCTTTCTCAGAATGGGTCCACTGAAAACACTACTCTATTTTCATGAAATTTTCCTAACCTTTTGGAGCTGACCACAAACAACAATGAGAAGACTGTTGGTCAATCCCTGGTTTAACTCTATGCATTGAAAATGGAATTAGACAAAGAATGAATTTGGACCCATCTGCCTAGTAAAAACAGAGTTCTTAGGGCGAAGTTGTGGTGGTGCCAGGAGTTCCAAGCAAGGGCCATACGGATGCCTGTTGTTCTATCCTTGTAGCGGATTGACTCTTAAAGTCACACTCTACCTTCTGGGCTCCTCCTTGATATGAAGGGGAAGTGCTCTGTGTCAGGTCTATGCCCAGCATATTTACTTTCTTCAGCATGTGGCTGTAGGTACTTCAGTTAGTGGATGGAGCCAAGGTTCTTCCCGCCCTGTCCAAGCTACTTGCATCAGCGTGGGATTTAGCAGCCCTACAGAGATTATTCTTTTCATGTGGTCACTTGTGACTATGCTAAACTGCTGCAGGAGAGCAGCTCAACTCAAGCTCTTTGGGGACCATACAAGCTGGGCCAAAGGCTAGTCCTTAATTATTTGTGGTTGTAATTATTTTTGGCTATTTACAAGCTTCCATTTTTTAGATCCATTGTGATGTGGCTTACTATTACCAAGTTTTTAATAGCAACTCAGCATCATTTAAAGACTGATAATAAATTCTATTAAGAAATAGGATAATCCCCCGTTTCCCTCTCTGAGAAAACAGACCTTGAGTCCCTGGAAAACCTGGAGGGCCTGGACTTCCAGGATATTGTGGAAAATGACGGAGGGTGTCACCTGAAACAAGAGGATAAATACAATATGCAGGTACTGTGCATGAATAAAGCAAGTTTGATTATCTACTATAAGGTTTGTGAACTGGTCACTATTGTCATTAACTGTACAAATTATAAGGTTTATGGAATATTTATTCAAGTAATTATTTCCATGCTCTTTAAGCTCAGGGGTATTTTAATTTTAATGTTCTGGTTATATATTTGTAGGGTTGCCTGATGGTTTAACCAAAAATACCGAACCCCACCCCGCAAAAAAAAAAAAAAAAAAAACCAACACCACCACACTAGGGAAAAAATTCTGTTGAGGGAAAAAAAAACGGGGAGACCAAAGTTATTGAGGAAAAAAAAACAGCTTTAAAACAGTATGGCCCCTTTAAGTGCGTGCAGAGTCAGAATAGGGATAGGAAGAGGGGAGAGGTTGAGCACTGAGACCCAGGGGAGGCATTGCTTCCCCTTGCTTCAGGTCTTTAGGCTTTTTGCTGGCGGCCATCTTGTTTTCTTGATTGAGCCAGAAGGAACCAGGTAAGCGGGGGGGGGCGGAGGGCCGGAGGGGGGCGGGGGCTGGGCCCAGTTGCTGAGTGTTTCGTAGGGTTGCCAGGTGTCTGGTATTTTCACCTCCTGGCAGGGAAAAACCTCCAGAAATTACTGGACATTTTAGGTGTCTGGTATTTTCTCAATTTTTTTACCGGACAGGAGGTGAAAATATCGGACTGTCCGGGTCAATACCGGACACCTGGCAACCCTATATATTTTATGTAAGATTATACTGATCACCAGTAACGTTGGTGGAGGGGATATATTCTGCAGAGATTAAATAATAAATTTATTTTTATTTTCTGTGGTGTAAGCAGTAAAAATACTGTCGTTAAATATTGTTGAGGGGAAATTGAAATGGAGAGATGACATTCTAATCTCACGTGTATATTTCTGCTTTGCCTACCATTAAAGCAATTCCACAATATCCACTAACTGCTACATTGCATCACAGAATTTTGTTCTTGGTTAAAGCTGCCTTAACACTGAAATGACATGATCTGCTACTCTGTTATCTGAGATGTTTAGAGTTAGGATTAGTTTCTAGTCCCCAGAACTTGTTTTGACAAGTTTAGTATTACAGGATCAACAGCATCATCAGCATAGAGATATTAGGGATAATTTTAATATTAATTGAAATGTTCCCTTTGCTTCTTAAATATCTTTACGCTCTGCAGAGAAACAATTCAGTTAGATAGCAGAGCATGCAGTATAGAACCAAAAGGGCACTTGATAAATACTGTTCACCCTGTCTGGATTGCTATAGTAAACAGAAGTGAGTGTGATAGTTGTCAGTTATTCAAAGTAGAATTTCATAGAATCATAGGACACTAGAACTGTGGAAGGGACCTCAAGAGGTCATCGAGTCCAGTCCCCTGCCCTCACGACAGGACCCAGTATCATCTAGACCATCCCTGATAGATGCCTATCTAACCTGCTCTCAAATATCTCCAGTGTTTAACCACCCTGACAGTTAGGAAGTTTTTCCTAATGTCTAACCTAAACCTCCCTTGCTGCAGTTTAAGCCCATTGCTTTTTGTCCTATCCTCCTTGTGACAATTTTTCTCCCTCCTCCTTGTGACACCCTTTTAGATACCTGAAAACCACTGTCATGTCCCCTCTGTCTTCCCCTTTCCAAACTAAACAAGCCCAATTCTTTCAGTCTTCCTTCATAGGTCATGTTCTCTAGACCTTTAATCATTCTTGCTGCTCTTCTCTGGACCCTCTCCAATTTCTCCACATCTGTCTTGAAATGTGGTGCCCAGAACTGGACACAGTACAAGTGAGGCCTAATGAGCACAGAGTAGAGCAGAAGAATGACTTTATCTAGCACTGAACTACAGTATTTGAAAGAGGACTCCAAGAAGGTCCAAGAACTGGAAAAATTCACCAAGGTTTGGTGTTTGAGTAAGTCAAACATGGAAGAAGGTCTGTCATTCATAAGTTGTTTGATAAATCAATAAAGGCGTTTAATTAAAAGTCCTCTAGCACAAGTTAAGTGATCTTTAGCAGTAACAGAGAATGCAAAAGATCATGAGGGAAGGAATCAGTAAAATGGAAACCTGGAATTCAACCATAACTTATTTACCATAAAAATGAAGTGCAAAGCACTTCACTATCAACATTTAATTATCTGCTTGCTTTAAAAAAAAACTACATTCACTGGAAATACATATAGACCAATCTTTCTCACTTGATTCAAATGAGGATCCATATTAGATAAAGGAGCAAACGCTTATACAGTAAACGCTTTGTTATCTGGCATGATGGCTGAATGGGGACTGCCAGTAAATCAAAAATTCCGGTTAACAAGAGGAAGGGAGTTGGGTGTGGAAGGGAATCGAGGCACAGGGTTGGGTCATGGGTGGAGATTTGGGGTGCCAGATCCAGGAGGCAGTCTGACCATGGGCAGCTCCCCAGAAGCAGCAACATGTCTCTGCTGCTCCTAGTTTTCTGGTCAATGGCAATACACAGAGCCCCCCATGGCTATTCCTCTGCCTAGGAGCAGAGGAGCAGAAGGGACAAGTCACTGCTTCTGGGGAGCTACACAGAGCCAGGTAGAGAACCTGCCGGCCCTGCACCACCTGGACTCTACCGAAGATCAGAAATGCCGGTTTATAGAGCTTTCCAGCTAGTAATGATCCAGATAACATAGCTGTTACTGTATTTGGATTTATTAAAGTCTGGAAAAAATGAACCAGATTTAACCAAATAATATTAGACTGAATTAGGTTTCCATACATAGCAATTTGTATTAAAAGAGCAGGATATATTCGCTAGATTAACAGGAATACAGTGAAAATAGAAAAACTGAAAATATGTCAGAAATTTAACTTGAACAGCACAGTTTTAGATTAAATATTATACTGTATATACTGAAAATGTAGCCTATAGAAATATATGTACAATGTGTTTACTAATCTCAGTTTTACTACTTTGATCTATTTCTTTTTTTCATGTTATTCCACTTTCTCTGTCTGTCTGTGCAAGTTCTCAGAAGTTATTCTTTGCAAATAGAACCTATGCAAATAGGTTATTCTATGTCCTGCCATGAGGACAGGGGACTAGACTTGATGATCTCTCGAGGTCCCTTCCAGTTCTAGAATTCTATGATTCTAACACTACTTCATGAATCAGCAAGAGTTCTATATTCTGTGTCACTCAGCCCAGCAAATCCTTACTCAGATGAATACTCTCAGTCCAGAGAGTATTCCCACCAATATCACACACCTAAGGGTTTGCAGGTTTAGGACCTTAGTGAATCAGCATTCATAGCATTTCACACGTCTTGTGTCTGTTCCTGAATGCAGATCTCCCGGTTGAAAAGCAGACTATCTGAATTCTATCTAGCACACAGTCAATGAGAGAATTTTTAATGTTAAGGTTAAAAATTACCTTTTTTACCCTTTGGACCAGGTAGCCCACTTACACCAATACTTCCTGAGTCTCCAGGGAGACCTCTGATTCCTCGTGGACCAGTAAATCCCAAACCTGATGGTCCCATAGGCCCTCTTGAACCAGGAAGGCCTGGTGGCCCAAGAAAACCTTTATCTCCTGGCAGTGCTGATCCACCATCACCCTATTTTAAAACAAGAATATATATAAAAGCGCCATAAGAATAGCCCATTTTCTTTCATTAACTGTAAGTACAGTATTAGAGCAATATTTGAAAAATCTTTGGTTACACAATGAAATGATGAAACGGGCAACACATGTGAAGGGTTTTTTTAATTAATTTTGTGGTAGACTTTATAAACTGCAATGTAGGCTCAGTAACTTTACTATTTTCTGTGTGTAGTTGGCCTAGAAATGAAGAACCAATTTCTTTTCTGGGTGAGATTCAATCCCCCCCCCCCCCCAATTCAGTGCACAAAGCCTGAGTGAATGGGCTTTGTGCAGGGAACTAGGTAAGAGTAGCGGTAGGGACTTGAATCCTCCTTAAGACAAACCACAGGACTGCTTGGAATCAATACAGGCATGAGTCATGGAGATAGTTAATGGCTTGGAAAAACCGTGAGCAAGCTGTTCACCGCAAGATGAGTTTAACTTTCAGTGACACTGGAGTCAATGGGGTTGACTAGGAGTAATTGAGAATGGAGTCTGGTCTATGACCATATACAATGAAGTTGTTGATAAACATTTTAAAACTGAAGGCCTGATCAAAGCTAAATGTTTCTGTACACCCGAGGTGCAACTGAAAGGGAAATCCTTAGTCTGAACAAGGTTGTGTTAATAGAAACATCTGGTTGGAAGATACACATGGAAGCTCTGTCTGAGTTGTTCAGTGCACTGTAGACCAGTTACTGCTTGGCTTGGCCTTTGACAACCTAATCCTCTGACCTCCTAGCCTGGCCCTTTTCCTTTAGAACGTAAGAACATAAGAATGGCCGTACTGGGTCAGACCAAAGGTCCATCTAGCCCAGTAGCCTGTCTGCTGACAGTGGCCAGCATCAGGTGCCCCAGAGGGGGTGGACCGAAGACAATGATCAAGCGATTTGTCTCCTGCCATCCCTCTCCAGCCTCTGACAAACAGAGGCCAGGGACACCATTTCTATCCCCTGGCTAATAGCCTTTTATGGACCTAACCTCCATGAAATTATCTAGCTTCTCTTTAAACTCTTTTATAGTCCTAGCCTTCACAGCTTCCTCTGGCAAAGAGTTCCACAGGCTGACTATGTGCTGTGTGAAGAAGAACTTTCTTTTATTAGTTTTAAACCTGCTACCCATTAACTTCATTTGGTGTCCTCTAGTTCTTCTATTATGGGAACTAATATATAACTTTTCTTTATTCACCCTCTCCACACCACTCATGATTTTATATACCTCTATCATATCCCCCCTCAGTCTCCTCTTTTCTAAACTGAAAAGTCCCAGTCGCTTTAACGTCTCTTCATATGGGACCCGTTCCAAACCCCTAATCATTTTAGTTGCCCTTTTCTGAACCCTTTCTAAGGCCAAAATATCTTTTTTGAGGTGAGGAGACCACATCTGTACACAGTATTCAAGATGTGGGCGTACCATAGTTTTATACAGGGGCAGTAAGATATTCTGTGTCTTATTTTCTATCCCTTTCTTAATAATCCCTAACATCCTATTTGCCTTTTTGACCGCCACTGCACACTGCGTGGAAGTTTTCAGAGAACTATCCACGATAACTCCAAGATCTCTTTCCTGATTTGTCGTCACCAAATTAGCCCCCATCATACTGTACGTATAGTTGGGGTTATTTTTTCTAACGTGCATTACTTTACACTTATCCACATTAAATTTCATTTGCCATTTTGTTGCCCAATCACTCAGTTTGGTGAGATCTTTTTGAAGTTCTTCACAGTCTGCTTCTGTCTTGACTATCTTAAACAGTTTAGTATCATCCGCAAACTTTACTACCTCACTGCTTACCCCTTTCTCCAGATCATTTATGAATAAGTTGAACAGGATTGGTCCCAGGACTGACCCTTGGGGGACACCACTAGTTACCCCTCTCCATTCTGAAAATTTACCATTTATTCCTACCCTTTGTTTCCTTTCTTTTAACCAGTTCTCAATCCATGAAAGGATCTTCCCTCTTATCCCATGACAATGTAATTTACACAAGAGCCTTTGGTGAGGGACCTTGCCAAAGGCTTTCTGAAAATCTAAGTATACTATATCTACTGGATCCCCCTTGTCCACATGTTTGTTAACCCCTTCAAAGAACTCTAATAGATTAGTAAGAATGATTTCCCTTTACAGAAAGGTGGCTATGAAAGGAAAGCCACGATCTGAATGTCTCAGGCTTCTCTGCTTCAATAAAATTTAAAAAAATAGCAGAGGCAAATGACCACAAAATACAATATTTCAGCACCCCACATACCTGCAGGGTTGGATGGCTAAGTTGGGCTTTCGAGGGAAATGTGTGCATGCTGTCATGGAGAGCTGGATGAGTAGATGGGTAGAGCAAAGAAATCACAAGGAATTACTAAAAGGAGAAGTTACATTGTCAAAGCAGAGAGCTAAGGAGAAGTTACATTGTCACACCTTGAGTATGACTTGAAAAGGGAGTAAGAGGAATGATTTCATATGAGGGCCTGAAAGCAGTCAGAGCACTGAGTGAGGTAGGTGATATTCAACTGAAAACAGACTCATTAATAGAGTAAAGATCAAAGAGAACAGTGGAGAAGGGGGATCTTGGGATTTTACCAAGAGGAACTCTGTGTAGAAGGAAGTGTCAATCGAGTCAATGGGGCAGACACCAAATTTTAGGGAACAAAAGAAGAAATTAATAGAGAGTATTGAAAACAATGGATCGGTGTAAAGTATAGTCAGAAAATACACCTAAGATCCCTACAATAAAGAGCAGTGTCTGTATAAGGTTAGATTTTTTTTCATTGTTCAGCAGTGGTAATACTTCCATAGCTTACTAGAAAAATATAAAACAGTTTAATCTGTAAACAATTTGGAAATGTGTTGATTTTTTAGTAAAATAAGAAATTAATTCAAAACAAAGAATGAAACAGTTCCGAACAAAGTTAAACATACTTGAATTCCTTTCTCTCCAGGCAATCCTGGATCTCCATCTCGGCCAGAAATACCTTTTTGGCCTGGAAGTCCTGGAAACCCCATAGGGCCTCTTTCTCCTTTCGTTCCTTAAAACAGTTAAAAGGAAGCTGAGAGTAATATATGTAGCAGCTGTTGGTCTATTTTTTTCTGCTCAGCTGATGATAGGCAATCATTAACTGAGATCTGGACAACATGTCTGAGGCTTTACAAGAATTTTCTTCAGCTTGTAATGTGGGATTTCTTTAATGCAGGATTTCAGTTTCTTCCTCTGTCCATTTCTCCTCATTTGGAACAATTTATCTAGGATGGTTTAGATGGTGCTTGTTCCTGCCATGAGTGCAGGGGACTGGACTTGATGACTTTGCAGAGGTTCCTTCCAGTTCTAAAGTCTGTGTGTGTGGTGGGCTGACATCTTAAAATTAAGACTGGATTTCTTTCTCAAAGGTACAGTCTAGTTAAAACAGAAATCACTGGCTTGATGCAGATATTACTGAGGGAAGGTCTTTGGCCTGTGTGATATGAAAGAGGTTAGATTACGTGATCATAATTATAATGAATTTGGGGTGGCCAGTACATTATGCAACCTACATGAGTGTCAGTATAACCTATATATTATATCAGTGGTTCCCAACCGCAGTGCCGCGGACCTCTGGCTGCCGGGCCGCGGCAGCTCTTGGGGCTGGGGCACACTGCTCTCACTGCCACTATTGGGAGAGGTGTGTCCTTCCCTGCCTCTCAGCCAACCAGTGCCGGGCAGGGGCAGGGTCTCCTCCCAGACGTGTAGGGAAGTGCTCTTCTGCGGCCGGGAGGAGACCCACACTGCGCAGCCCTCCTGCCACACAGGGAAGCACTCTTCCACAACTGGAGGAGACCCCGCCCCTCCTGCCCAGTGCTGGTGGGCTGAGAGGAAGCGCAGGACACACCTCTCCCAACAGCTGCAGCAGGAGGGGAGGCGCTGGGCGGTGTATCCCAGCCCCAGCCCCCAGAGTTGCCGCGACGCAGGCAGCAGTGCAAGGCTAGGTGAGGGGGGTAGGGCAGGCACTCATGACTCCAAGGGTGAGGCTAGTGCTGGGGGGCTCTGGAGGCTGAGCTAGTAGTGGGGGGGACTGTAGAGGCAGGGCTGGCACTGGGAGCTCTGGGGATGGGGCTAATATTGGGGGCTGGCACTGGGGAGGCTCTGGCGGGTTGGGTGCAGTGGGGCTCTGGAAACAGGAGGCTGGTCCTGGGAGGGTCTGGTGGGGAGGCTCTAAGAGGTGGAGGGCTGGCACTGAGACATTTGGGATGTGGGGCTGGCATGAGGGGCCTCTGAGGGTGGGAGGCTGGCACTGGGGGGGGGTGGGGTGCAGGGGAGTTGGGTCAGTGGCTGGCGCTGGGGGGGTAGTGGAGGGGTTGAGGACTCTAGGGGTTAGGGCTGGCACTGGGGGCTGCGGTTTTGGTGGAATGGCAAGTATATTTGCATATTCATCATTTGCATAATGATATGCACATATGCAAATAAAATGTAATTGGTCCACCAAAAGTTGGTGAATGGGTTTGCCAGTCCCCGGTTTCAAAAAAGTTGGAGATTACTGTATTACATCACACCTCCCGGTGTCCTCTCTGTGCATATGATCAGCTAGCCGATAAATGCTTTAGAGATTTTTTAAAATTGTTGGAACTGTGATTTCCACTCTTTTACCTTTAAAGGCAGATCTATTATGTAGCATGATCTGTCTGTATGACGGTCAGACGAAGAAACAAATTAAAACTAATGAAGCCTCTATAGATGATCTAAAATAACTTTGTGCACATAAAAATGTCATGTCTTTAAAATCAGATATTGCAGTACATTGTACAAGCTAGAAGCAATTTGGGAATCTCCCTGTTCCAGTGAGGTAAGATTCATGTTCTTAGTTAATCTCAGTTACAAGATATTGAATCTTAAACCACACAGTGATGCAGGGATGTTCACTGTGCCTCAGAGCAGTGTAGTTTCTGGGAAATTTGGGCAAAGAAAACAAATATCTTTATGTTAGGGTTTTTGTTGTTGTTGTTGTTTTAAGTGATTGATGGCAACTGTTCAAATATTTAGGATGTTAGCATAGTTGATAAATCCTTGGGGAGATGCATTTATCCTTGGGGAGTGCAGGTGAAACAACTAAAATGTAATTATCACCTGGGTTTTCAGTTTTTTCATATGGCTATCATGAGTACATATGGGAGGGGTGTGTGTGTGTGTCTTTAATGTATTGTGACAAACTTGCTCCATTGAATTCAGCGAGAATTTTGCTATCCACTTCAGTAGAGCTAGGATTTCACTCAGTGTTATGCTGGAGCATGGTAAATAATGTGGAGTAATTTACTTGTAAAAGTTTCATATTTTTCCCTGAACATTAATGAAAATACATTTTTTGCACAAATTAAACTTTGAAAAAATATTAACTCCAAAAGATTCACACCACTGTCTCAGAAAGTCTTTTGCAAATAAACAAGGAATAATTTGCACTGCTCCAGTATTTGTGCATGCATGTGAGAGTACATAAACCCTCTACAGCAGGTGTACATGTGCACAGAAAGAATAAAGTATTTGTGAAGAATACTCTTCTAATCATAGTTCTTGTTCACAGAATAATTCATCCAGCTTTTTTTTTCAGAATTCAAGTTGTGTACCTGATCACATACTGCTTTTGATCTCAGATTGATTAAAGGTACCCCAGACAAATAGAAGGATGGTTTCCAGTGGCCGTGGAGATGTTAAATTTCTCTGTGTAGGAGAGGCATCAGTGACAAGCAGGCTTAGGGAATTTCAGAAACAATTTAAATCCAATTATCTTTATTTAAACGCATTTTGCTCAGTCCTAACCATGTACATCTCTGTAATTGCCTAATAATAATATTAATGGTCATTTGGTAGCAGCAGTGGCATGCAATTATGCAATCAGCATAGAATTTGGAGGAAAGAGTACATGTTGCAGGAGGAAAGATTTTGGAGGCGGCACCAGGAAATCAATCTGTGTACACTTGGCTTCAGTGCTAGCATCTCTATCAGCAGCCTCTTTAATAAAAAGTATGTGTATTTTTACAAGCTCTCTTGTTATTATCTAGCACACAGTATATGAAATATAAAGGATGATAATAAAATACAGGCTTACCTTTGATTTTCCTTCTGGCCGGGTCACCTTTTTCTCCTTTTTCACCAGCCATTCCAGAAGAACCAGGTTTGCCCTTATGATTAAAAAAAAATTAAGATTTTTTTTAATCATTTCAGCTCAAGTAATGAATCACAATAAATAGCATACCTTTGATGTGGTGTCCCTATAATTGTTTCCAAATATACAGCAATCAAAGCAATACATTGAGGAAAAAACACTGTACTTCATGGGATCCCCTTAAAGAAAGAAGTGTAGCAATGGGGCCTGATTCTACATGATTTTTATATAATTTGTAATAACTCTACTGATGTCCAGGTAGATGCAATTATACAAAATCAGTGTAATGGAGCAAGGAATCAGCACCACCCCTCCCCGCTTGGGTGTTTATTCAACCAGGGCATGTAAATTTAAGTGTCTTAAGACCAAAGCAAATTGTAGTGTTCACATGCTCTTCTTATTATAGCCCCTGGCCTAGGATGCAGTTATTTCTTAAAATTCCACATTTGAATCACAGTGGTGTCATCTGAGTCCATGTTTACATGCACAGCACTGAAGTGCATCTGGCGAAGACACTATGTCAGTGTGAGAGAGCTCTCCCATCGGCATTTAAAAAAACAGCCTGTGAGTGGCATAATCTAGGTTGGTGGGGAAAAAAATCTCCTGCTGACATAGCATTGTGCACACTAGTGTGTATATTGGTGTAACTTATGTCCCTGGGAGAGTAGAATATTAATTCCCCTGTGCTATGTAAGTTTTGTTGACCTACATGGAAGTGTAGGCAAAGTCTGAGAAATAATATTTTAGAAACCCCATAGGTCATTTCTCTACCGCAGTGTTTCTTAAACTGTGTTCCGTGGCACACTGGTGTGCCGCAGAGAACAACAGAGTTCAAAATGGCCACCCTAAAAGGGGCAGGCAACCTTTTTTTATATTTTGGTCAATAACTTTTTTTTTTCGCTCAACAAAAAATCCTTGATGTTCCTCATAAAAAAAATTGTTTGGTGTTCCTCGGTCTTAAAAAGTTTAAGAAACACTGCTCTACTGTTTTATGAGATCCAAATATGAATACCAAAGTGATAGCGTCTTATGATGAGTCATCAACAGTAAGACCACACAGATATACATATTATGTTTGTAGTTATTCATGGTAACTGTATCACATAATAACAAAATACAGACATTTAGATCTGGCAGCACTTCAGTATATACTCTCTTGGATTCAGTGTCCACATGTTGGACCAAAACTTGTCTACAGTAGGACAAAAATCAGAATGTGTAATAGATCATGTTCTTGAAACATATACAGAAGTCAGTTATACTAAGTCTGGTGTTGTGCTGTATCAATTTGTGGGATGTAAATTACATTCCCTGAAAGACGTTAAAGAAAATAAGTCTCTGTATAGAATTAATAGGTATACTGTGGGTTAGGTAATGAATGTCATCATATAAATCATCAACCCACTGAATAGCCAGGTCTGAGAGTTCCTTTGATTTGTTAGTCCTGCTGGCAGCCATTCTCAATAAAACAGCACACAAATAAGGTAAGGGTGGATGTACACATTTGATCTAAAGGTGCTTTCTAGTGATGAATTAATTCACCTTGCTATTTTCTGTATAAAAGTGTTTTTGATCAATTACATGTCCAATTTGATAATATTAGAACAAAGCTATACTCGAAAATATAAACTGTTGTGTGCAGATGTCAAATAATTCTAGTACTAAAATCTTTTATTACCAATAACTCATTCATCTTCTATTTTGTAGGAATTATTTTCTTCAGGTGAAACTGTTATTTTGCGGTAAAGACACATAGGCAAATGAAAATACTTTTGTTTGTTGGATCTAGTCATTTCCAGGCATTTTTTCCATACGGGTACCATTGGCTTGATTTTGTAGCTTGCTTCCATTTTATCTTACAGTGTTCATAGGGAGTATTAGGCTCTTTATTAAATTCAGCTTGGCTTATTAAACAAATGAGCTCAGTGAATGCTGCATTAAGCATTTCAAATATTTTTTTAGAAAAAAGAAATGGAATACTTTAAATGACAATGAAATGTGAGTAAAAATTACCAACATCATGCTAGTTCTATCAATTAACAGTAAGAGGAAATTCCAGAAATCAAGTCTTGCTATGTTTTACTAAGGAATGCATTAATTTGCATTAAACGTATTTATCATGCAGTGAGAGTTTCTGGGCCGGGTTTTTTTTATTATTTTTATTATTTTGGACTGATGACCTTGAATATAATTATAAAGAATGTGGTTAAGTAGATTTAAGTTTGCAATTTCCCCTACTGACATCAGGTGACTGCTATTTGATACTGCTTGCCTTTGAAACATTTTGCAGATAGTCTTTCTGCATAATTAAGTAAAATCCAACCGCCTTCAATGGCAAAAAGTGTACATGTCTAAAATATGTGCAAGAAAAATAGTGGTTTCTCTAAATGGTAGCAAAAGAGTGACTAAGGCAACCAAAACAAAACAAATGTAACCCATCCAAAACCTTCCCAATCCATTAATATGAAACCCACCTTTTCTCTTGTATGTAGCCCAGCCCTCCATAGGACAGGATTTCTTTCCAGAGTAACAAAAAAAATCAACTGCCCAAAGGAAACCAAGAAATAAAACATTTAAAAACCTTAACCCCAAAAGGGGACTGCCTTTGCAATAAAAGGGGGGGGGGAGAGAGTGTGTGGAATGTAGCATTCGAAGAACCTTAGCCATAATGCTGTAAAAACCTGAGAGAGAAAAACGCCCAACAGATATTGCAAGCAATGCAAGAGTACAGACACCTACCATTTTCTGCCCCCTCCTCCTTCAAATGGACACTTCCTGGAGAGGCGAGTTTGCTGGCTTTATTTTTAATTGAAAACTTGTAAGAATTACTTACTGGGAGTCCGAGTGATCCTATTGTACCAGATGAACCTGGATCACCCTTTTCTCCATATCTTCCAGGACCTCCCATCTGTCCTTGCCTTCCTTGATGACCAGGTGGCCCTCTTCTACCAGGTGGGCCAGCAGGACCACGGTCACACAAACAGCGGCCATGATTCCCTACACAAATGCAGGAAAACAACTTTGAACTGGTTGTGACTCGTAACATAAACAGAAACATCTTTTATTCTTTTTCTGAATGTAGTCATGTAAGAAAGAGGCCGAATGCCTGTTATAATTCGACCATGGCTGTAGGAAAGAAAGTCATGTCATTTCTTACACAAGATGTGGAGTTTTTTCACACCACGGAATAAATTCTCTATTGGGGCAATTCCACTGACTTAAATATAATTAAGGTGGCCTGATCCTCCAAATCCTCCATTTAGGGAGCTGCCATGGTTGCAGGTTCTGGCCTTCAATGGTGAAACAAAACCATGGAGCTCAGCTAAGGTCTCTTCTGCATTGGAATCTACTATTTATGCGTACTCACCCTTTTCTCCTTTTTCACCTCTTTTTCCAAGGGGTCCCCTTAGTCCTTGAATTCCTGGTTGTCCAGGGAGCTCTTTGCCATGACAAACTATACCTTAAGAAGAAAAATGGCACATATTTGGACTGAATACTTTTACAGCTTAGGTAACATTCTCTCCCTTTCCTCTGTCCCTCCCTCTTATTCATTGGGGGTATGTCTACACTGCAAAGTTAATTCGAAATAACAGCCATTATTTCGAATTAACTTTAATAGCGTCTATACATGCAAACCGCTATTTCGAAATTAATTCGAAATAGCGGAGCACTTAATTTGAATTTGGTAAACCTCATTCTACGAGGAGTAATGCCAAATTCGAAATAGCTATTTCGAATTAAGTACTGTGTAGACACTTAATTCGAAATAGAGGGCCTCCAGCCCTTCCCAGGGAGCCCTGGTGGCCACTCTGGGCACAACCAGGAAAATTTACTCTCCTCTCCCCCAGCCCCAGAGCCATTAAAGGAGTAGACTCTGGCCACAGTGCCTGTGCCAGCTCCAAACCTGCCAGCCCAGAGCCAGCAGTGGCCCCTGACCCAGTGGCCCCAAAACATGAGCCAGCAAGCCACTAGCAGCCAGCCCTCCACCGCTCCCCAGGAGCAGTCTGCCAGCTCCCAGGAGCCTGACAGGGGCTGGAGAAGGCAGGCACCTTCCTGGTCCAGGGTGGAGATCATGGACCTTATTCAGGTTTGGGGGGGGATGCCCCCACCGTCCATGATCTCCGCACTAGACGGAGGAATGCAGCCGTCTATGGCAGGATAGCGGCCAGCCTGGCCATCAAAGGCCACATGTGAACCCAGGAGCAGGTTTACATGAAAATCAAGTTGGTCCGGCGAGACCCCCAACCCTGGGCCCTGAGCTTCCCCTCCCCCTTCTTCCCCTTGCTTCCACCTTCCAGCTCCCTCCTCCCAGGTTTCCCCCTCCCCTCTCCCACCTCCTTTTCCCAGTCTCCCCAGAGGTTCATCCCCCCCCCAGTTTTGTTCAATAAACCCAGTTTCTATTTTTGAACATACATGTCTTTTGTTTGACATCAGGAAGGGGGGCTAGGGAGGGATAAGTGGAAGGACGTGAGGGAGGAATGGGGCACAACCCCCACTGGGGAGGACCAGGGTGGCTCTGAGGTCTCCTCGGGGTGGACGCTCTCCCGCAGGGCCTCCTGGATCCTGACAGCCCCCGACGGACTCCCTGAATGGCAGCCTGCAGCAAGTGCAGCGAGGCTGATGGCAACGACCCCACGAGACGCACCGGCATGCCCAGAGGCAGCTCTGGCTCCATGTGGCTGAGTGCTGTGGTGTTTCGAGTGCGGGCACTCAGGGCACTCCAAGACAGGACTGCTTTGCTGTCCCTCATTGAGGTAGACAAGCAAGCAGGGAACCCTGAGAACTGTCTGTCCAGGGTGGGGGTAGGGTCCCTTTAAGCACGGAGGTCAGTTAGCCTCAGGCAGCAGCCCCACATACTAAGTCCTAACCTGATGCCCTGCTGGCACTGGTTCCGGCCAGCCTTAACTTCGGTTCAGGGTCCACTAGTGTGGACGCGCTATTTCGAAATAGCAAAACGCTATTTCGAAATAGCTTTTGTGTGTAGATGCGTTAATTCGAATTAGCTTAATTAGAATTAACTATTTTGAATTAAGTTAACTCGAATTAACGCGGTAGTGTAGACATACCCTGGGATCCTCAATAAATATCTAGGGATCTTATGAAGTAGTTTGCAAGTTACTGAATATTGCATTGTTCTTGGAGTAAGATTAGAAGATAGTAGAGATCAAAGAAAGGTCGTGCCAATTACTACTCTCTGATGCTGGGGTTTTTTTATATTAGAATACTGAAGTTCATATTTTTAATGGATGTTGATTTGGGTAACTTTCTTTTGGTTTGATCATGACTTCTGGATTTAGTTTCAGATTTTCAATGCAATATAGGCACTTGAGATATACATACTCCTCACATTTTAACTGATGTGGTTCTGTGGTAGTTAAGCCTTGAAAACAAAGGCCTGATTCTAATCATAATTATATGGGAGTACGTCCACGGAATCAAAAGAAGTTAAATGCAAGTACCCAACCTACAAATAATTAATCTATTATACAATGCTTATATAGAGCCAGTTTTTCAGCTAAGGATATGGTCTGAAGAAAAATGCATTTCAAACCATACAGAGCTTGTTTCTGTTCACTACTGCCATTCACCTTTTGCAGTCAATTTACACAAGTACAAAACAGTGCGGTTCAGACATGGTGACTTTTCACACCCCCTCTGTATTGGTATAAAGGCTGCACAAGGTGCAGGGCAAAAGAAAATCAGGCACACTGTATTTTTTTTTAAAGCAAGGATACTTACAGCTATCCTTTCCCCACTGGACTCTTCCAACAATTCTATTGCTCTCTATCAAACCAGAACAGCTCAGAAGAGAGAACTAAGCCATCAACTTTTTACTATGACTACTCTGGCTTCTTTCTAAATCTTGACTTTTCAGTGATTACTGGTGAACACTTAGATCTAGTTTGGTTTATAAAAAACATTTTCCCTGCATCCAACGTAAAATTAATTAATCTAATTGAGTTGAAAAGACCTTCCATTCAAAAGCTACACACACGCACATATATTATTTATAACAATCCTCACACACAACACATCTGATGTTATCTTACCAGGTGATCCAGGCAAACCCTGTCTTCCTTGTGCTCCTGGTAATCCAGGTGCTCCAGGAGACCCTGGTCTTCCAGGAGTTGATTCAGCTTTTCCAGGAAGACCAGGGTCCCCTTGAGAACCTTTAGGACCTTGTTCCCCACAGGTTCCAGGCAGTCCAGAGAGGCCTATTGGGAAAATAGTTAAGTATTAACTATAAAGTGTAATTGTGAATACTTAGGAGAACTGAAGAAATTATGGGCCATACAGAACCTTCCTATGAAAAGCCTCCATAGTGGGGACTAGAAAAGCCAAGGTGTCTGGAGTTTATCTTGTGGAATTTATAACTGGTATTTTCCTTTGGGGAAATCTGTTTGAGGCTGCTGAGGAAGCAGGGGCATGGCTGTCAAATCCTTTGTTTTCTCCTCAGGATTCATGGGAAAAGGAAGCTCCAGCCTTGTGGAGAATCTGTTCCCTCTCCCCCAATGCCCTCTTTGCTTCTGTTGCTGCCATGTGCTAGCCACCCTCATGTGTCTACCAGCAAGGAGTAGGTTTTTTTTTTTTTAGCAGAATTAACTCCCAGTAGTTCAGAAGGTTGTATTTTCACTATGGCCGTTGGAGAGGATGTAAAGTGAAGTGAATGTCATCTTCTCCCACCTGGACATAACAGCCTATTCCAAAGCTACAAAGACCCAACCATGTGATTTTGGCTTTACGGAGCTGTTACAGGCTCCTGGGGAGAGGAAGAACACAACACAGTAATATTGCTCCCCTCTCTTCTCCATAAAGGTCTTTTCTCACTTGTTTTCTGATAGAGGGTAATTTAAGTCTTGTCCATGATATATATAACATACTGTGTTCATATGGGGGACACTCACATGTATATAGACACCCACATGAGCAGTAACGACACAAATGAAAAGGGTGTTAAGGTTTACAACATGCTTCAGTAAAGTTCCACTAATACAAAAAAACCCAGTATTATCCTTTCTTTAGAAAAATCTCATTTTCGCCACTTAAATTACTCAAACATAAGAGAGTCTGAAATGAACTGTTAAAGGATCCAGCTCATCCCCCACTACTGGGTAATCCTTTCTCACTCAACATCACTCTACCTGATTTATATGGCCTCCCCACATTTAGTGTTGCAAAGGTTAAAATAACACAACCGGCCTGGTCTGTGCTGACAATTTCTGTTGGCAGGTGGATCAAGTATAGTATACAAAGCTCAGAGTTTATCGTTTACCAGTCTATGATCTTACTTGCCCCATCTTCGCCAGGTCTTCCCAATGGGCCTGGAGGACCAGTTAGTCCAATCGACCCATTATCTCCAGAAGGACCTGGTGATCCAGGATCCCCTCGAGGACCTATACAGGATTATAGGAAATGGCAAGTTAAAACCTTGTGCAATTGACAGCTTTTAAAATGCAGCCAGTTTAAAATGCAGTTGAAATGATGATTTGGGAGCCATTCATAATTAAAATACATCACCTTTTCTTTATCAGACTGGTTTCAATGAGAATTAACTTATTTATAAAGAAGTGGAATGGCGTTGCTTTTACCACTGGAACCCTTCCCTTTTATTCCATACATTATTTTAAATCTTGTGCCATTCAACACAAGATATCTATTTGTTATGTATTGAAAGATGGCCACAACAATGTTTATCCAAAATAAATAAAAAAGTTTATAAACAGAAAATGCCATTACCGGATGTTGACTACGTATATAAAAGAAAGCCATTTTCTAAATTAAAGCACATTCTTAATATAATCCTAGGTGAATGACCCAAGAACAGAAGTATTATTATTTATTATTATAGCCATACACCAATAAAAGACCATTTATATCTGATCCCACACAGCTGAAAAACACTGAGAGCATATGTACACTAGGAAATTATTTCGAAATAACTTATTTTGAAATAATAGCTCCTGAAATAACCATTTCAAAATAG
Source organism: Pelochelys cantorii (assembly GCA_032595735.1). Classification (NCBI taxonomy): domain Eukaryota; kingdom Metazoa; phylum Chordata; order Testudines; family Trionychidae; genus Pelochelys; species Pelochelys cantorii. Next base: position 37,440,040 of record CM064335.1, on the reverse strand, counting down.
TGGGTCCACACTACAGGGGAGCCTTGAAATTAATCTGAGGCAGGTTCCCTTAATGTGGGTACACTACCTCAACTTAGAGCGCCAGGAAACACTGAGGAGTAATTACTCTGAAGGACTCTGGGGAGTAGTTATTTCCAAATAGCAGCAGTGGAGCATCCACACTACCACTATTTTGAAATAACTATTTCAAAATAAGCATTATTCCCCATGGAAAGCAGGAGTTATTATTTTGAAATAACAGGCTTGGTAATGTGGATGCTCCACTTGTTATTTTGAAATAAGGGGAGTTATTTCGAAATAACTCCCTAGTGTAGACCAGGGCTGAGTTAAGCTAGAATAGCAAAATACTGATATAAATTCTGCTCTCAGTTAACATTCAAATAACCTCACAAAGCCCCCTCATTTCAATAAAGCATTTAACCAGATGCTTAACCTTAAATCTCATTTAAGCACAGGATTAAGTGCTTTGTGGCTTGATCTCCAAGGCCAATGAAAACAATGGAAAGACAACTATTTACTTCTACTGCCTTTGGATCAGGCTCTTGCTGAAGAGAAGTACTCTGCTGAATTGGGGCTTGAGTGGGGGTGACAATGCACCAATGTGAGCAGAATTGGTCCCACTGTATATTCTGAGTTTGTCTGCACTGAAAAACACACACATAATAACAACCAAGGCAGAGTCTCAGAGCCTAAATCTACAGAGCCAATCTTGCACTACAGCACTAAAAATGTCAGTGTAGATATTGCTGTGGAAATGGAACATGGACTCTGAAATTTGGCTCCCTCTCAAAATCCAGCCTAAGTGGGAATATCCACACTGCTATTTTCAGCACTGTAATGGGGTCCCTGGGAGCCTATGTCTGCAGACCCAGGCTCTGAGACTCACGGCTTGGCCTTTTCTTGCTGTGTAGATGTACCCACTGCATGGGGAAGTTAATTCTTTGTTGAAATGAATCTCTGTATGTGTCTATTGCATGAATCTTGCAAATATGAGATCATTTTAATGGCCAATGATAATGCTGTATTAAGCATATTATTCTGTTACGAGTTTGCCAGCATATAAAACCATACTGAAATATAAAATATACATTTTGAAATTTATGCTAATATGGTACAGTTTTTAAAAATGGAGAAACCCAGAAATTCTGGCCCTATCAAAGTCAATGGGAGTTGTGCTGTCAGGTTCAATACAGTGAGGATTTCAACCAATGTACGCAACCCCAGACTTCAGTTGATGCCAAAAATTCACATTATGGCAATTCTGAATGTAAGAATTCAGAAATGCAATGGGAGATGTGCTCTGCTCATCTGCAGGCCAGTTCTGGTTCTCTTCTTCCCAGCTTTTTTCCAAATATGCTTAGATCTAGGAATCAGGAATAAAGTGACAGATCTGGGTGTGTTTGTGTGTGCTCTGAGGTCCTGCAAGCATGTGTTTCATCTGAAATACACGCTTAGGGCCAAATCCTGTTCTTATACATCCTATGAATTCCACTCACACCAACAAAATATAGGAAATGGCACAGTGTGGCCAGTAAAGATGCAGTGTTGTTAGGTGCTTAGTGCACTTAGCACTCATCAATTCGTTTCAGCATTTCAGAGCACAGAATAATTAAAAGCCAAGTGAAACCTTTCATAGCAACAGGTGGTATTCCAAAAAATCCAGGCAGGCCTGGTTGCCCTCGTTCTCCACGATCCCCCTGTAAGAAATCATTACGTTTAGTGACAGCAGAGTGCAGTTTGACACCATGTAATTAAAGATGGCATGAAAATCCATACACACCAGGGGGCATGGCGACCTTAATTCTGATGTCTTAATTTCTGAGGCCATGCCTATATCAAATGGCGGATTGATGCTGTGGAAGTCGATCTTTCAGTGTTCAATTTAGTGGTTCTAGTAAGGACCTGCACGCTGCCCCCCGCCTCCAGTACCTCCCACAGTTGCAGTCCCCACTGTGAGGATGCCAGAGAAATTTGGCTTAAGGTAAGTCAACTCCTGCTACGTTATTTACATAGCTGAAGTTTCATATCTTAAGCTGACCTTCCAGTGTGGTATAGGCCTGCCCTGAGTGCTTGACTCTGAAACCTTAACATTTTTTAGTTTTTAAAAAGTGCTATAAAAAACTACTCAATATCTTTGAGGTATAGGTGGCTAACTTGGATAAATTGCTGAAATGTGTTTTGTCTACCTGAATTTTCAGAGCTCTGACAGTCAGATCTGGTTACATTAGTATACTGCATTAAGCGCAAGTGATACTGAGTCATTTATAGGATCTATAGCACATTATTATAATATACTAGGCTTATTACAATACACTAGAGGGCAGTGCCCCCGGCTTGCTACAACTGCCAACCCCCCTCTCTCAGGCTACCAGGGAGGGTCAGGCTGAGGTGTGGCAACTCTGGCCTGCCCCAGCTCTCCCCACTTCAGCTGCCAGGGAGTTAGACTGAGGCCGCAGCTGGCCCAGCTCTCTCCTTCCAGCCGCTAGGGGGTTGGGCTCTCTCCGTGTGGCTGCTGGGAGGGGTTGGGCCAGAGGCAGAGCTGACACTCTCCTCGGTGCCAGGAGGGGCCGGGTCAAGGCTCTTCACCCTACTCCCCTCGCTGCTGGGGAGGGTCCAAGGTCACTCCAGCCCTGGCTCTTCCCCCCTTCCCCGAGGCCGCCCAGGCCCTTGGGGGCCCCTCTAGTTCTTTCCCCCCACCCCGGTTACTGGGGAGGGCCCTGGGCAGGTCCGGCTCTCCCCAGCACCCAGAGGCTGAGGGTGCCCCGGCCCTTGCACCCACCTGGCTGGCTCCAGGGGCCTGGCAGCTTCCTGTGGGGGAGGAGGGCAGGAGAGAGCCCCACCCCACAGCAGCACATGCATGCTTCCCTGCAAGCCAAATCTGCTGTGGAGTCTTGGGGCCTTCTCCTCTTCCCAACCCCCCACTGCAGGAAGCTGCCACTGGCACTGTAATCTTGCAAGGGGGGGAAGGGTTTGAGGCTGGAGCGCCAGGCAGGAGGCAACCTGAGCACCTGGCCCGAGGCAGGAGGAGATGCCTCACTGGGTCCCGGAGTGTTGGGGCCCCAAAGGGCAGTGAGAAGCTACTGCTGCTGCCCCGGCCCACCTCTGCAGGGGAGCCGGGGGCCAGCAGGGAGCCCAAGGCACCCCCCAAGGAGGGGCTAGGGGGAACCTTGAGCTATGGTCACTGCTTCCCTTTCTGCAGACTCTGCTCAGGCTAGGGGGTGGGGCGATGCACAGTGATGTGATGACATCACTCTGTCGCCACACAGTAAAAGTTTTTTTATATAGAAAGAGATTTAATAATATTCACATTTAGCAATTAAAATGTAGTTATTTGATTTAACATTTTATACAAGAATGGGAAATGTTTTTTTCATAATGACAGGCAAACACTGACAATAAAGCAAAAAGATTTTCATCCTGAAAAAAAAAAGAAAATATAATAGGCTTATTCCTCTGCTTTCAAATCTGCAAACTATTTTAAGATCTGCTAAAATATATTTAAGGCTATTTGCTGGCAGTAAATATGTATACAATATTTGGACAAGAGTAGATTGATTTCTACAGTACACTTAGGAAGATGTGGTTCCAACCCTTTAATTCTTACAAGGTAATTTTAGAATGACAGAATGAATGGAGAGAAGCAGGCTGAGGTCATGTAGTTACTTGTAAACTCTTTGCAACATGAACTAATTTTTGTTCTCTGTTTGTAATGGGCAATGGAGCCTTAGTCCATTATTGGGGCTCCTATCTGCTACAACAATACAAATAATAATGTGGTTATTAAATGACTTAGTTTAGATGTGTGCACCATGATGATTCAATCAAAATTTGTTTGTTTGTTAATCCTTATTGCTGTCTCATTTGTTGCAGACATCACAGAAGGAGTAATTTGAATGTGGAGAGAGGGCTGTGGTTTGACAAGCTAGTACACTGAAATGATCTTAGCTGATCAAAACATAAGGATTTCTGCACTTTTACCTTTATGCCTGCATAACCAGCCTGACCAGGAACACCAGGAACTCCACTTTTCCCCTAGAACCAATGACAGAAACATCTCTGTGTATTAATTCAACAGAACTATGTGCCATACACTTAAATATTTACTAGAAATTAGTCAATTACCATACAATACCATGACCTGTTAATAATAATTTTGCATTGTTTCATAGCACTTTATAAGATTTGGTTTTGTCAATGATACATTTTTAAGGGCTCTCTTATGTTAAAAGATAACTTAACTGTTACCTAGTTATTTTGAGAGTGCCTAGGGACCCACCGTAGCAGAAGAATAGCACAAGCTCGTGAGTGGTGCATGTCCTTGCTGCAAGCAGACAACTATTGCCTAATCCAGCAACAACAACCATTAGGTGGGAAGCAGCATCACTTCAGCTCCATCTGAGGTCAGAGTGCCTCCTTTCTTGTTCAGGTCTATTAACATACCCACCCAACAGGCTACAATGGGTGTATGAAGGCAAATAACGCAAATAATGCCATGTATGAAGGCAAATAACACAAACGAGATAAATACTTGGGCATGCAATTGAGGGGTGAATAATTTGCGCAGAAGTACAATTCATGATTAGTGTAACTGTGGCCTGAATTAGATTTAGAGAGTACAGCGGGAAGGAAAAGGAGAAAGATTACGTAAATATAGGTGCGTCCACTCTACTTTAAATCTGGTGTGATGCATAGATTCGGAACCCAGATTTACAGCAGACTATATTGAAAACTACCATCTCCTGAACCAGAAGACCATATAATGTCAAAAGAAAAATGTAGGTGTAATGTCAAAAGAAAAAGTGAATGGCGACCTGCCATGCCTATGTCATTTGTGTTTTTGATCACCGTACCTTTATTCCTGGAAAACCTACAGCGCCACAGGAACCAGGGCTACCCTAATAAAAGCAAGTAGAATGAAAACCAAAACAGAAACTAGTCTTACATTACTGCTTGTATCTATTTCCAAATTGCTTAATTAAAAGTTCATTCTTACATTTTTCACAGAAACTTGTGTATTTATTGGCTATAATATTCATCAGGATCTCATTTCTGCAACATTTTTTCAAACTTAAGGGTGGGCATGACTTTGAACAATGGATCAAAGTCAAATCAGATCAGAGCCTATTCTAATTTTTACTATATTGTGTTACAAAGAGCCTTAGAAAAGTCTGATGTGAGAAATACGATAAACATGAAAACCTTGTTTTCAGACTCAAAGTATGCTATATATAAAACAACTAAGATTAATTTTAAGCATCCTAAATTCATATAATAAATTATCCTAAAATATATAAACTAACTATGATGAGTACTATAAATTTTTTATTCTGAAGTTTCCTTACCTGCATTCCAGGGACTCCAGGAATACCTTTTTTACCCTTTTCTCCATTTCCAGGTGTACCCTATTATCATTCAAAACACTTTGTTTAAACAGATTATCCAAACAAGACAGTCATAGATAATTTATAATGTGACCCTGGGCAGAAAAAGTAAAAACACATATAGTCATGTTATAGATTTCATCTGCAACCACTAGTTAGGGCCAGATATCTTATGCTGACTTGACATGCCCTCTATCCCAGGATCCATTGCCTTTTGTTACCCAGGAGTAGACATACCTGTTTTCATCTTTTAACATCTCATTTTAACATGTTCTCAAAGAGGATCTTTCTAGCTAAGAGTAATCTTTGGGATTTGTAAGGGACCAGCCCATCTGCCAGTTATAAAGCAACAGGAACATGATTTATTTATAAAATTATTGGCAAGGAGGGATAATGCACAAGAAACAAGTTTTTTAAAATAATTCATGAAAAGAAAAGGCAGTTCTTACCCACAACTACTGAAGCCCCAGTTTTGCCTACCAAATCTATATGGAGTAGTCCCAGTGACTTGCTTTTCTATGTAGCAGGAAATGGCCAAAAGAAAAAGGGGCTGGGCTCATTGTACAAAAATTTAATACTCTGGACCAATCTTACTTCTCAGAAACGGTGCCCACTCTCCCCTCCCTTTCCTTGGCCCTCCAAAAAAGATCCTGGACCTAAGAATTGTCTCTTCTTCCACGAGGCCTGATGAATTTCCTTTCACTAAACATGTCAATGCTCTCTGCTCCCTGGCTGTTACTTCCCAGCACCATGGGGCAGAACAACTGCTAAAAGAACTATGTTGGGAGGAAGGAAGAGGAGGGGCAAGCAGGGCAGCGCACAGGATCTATCCCTCCCAACTGACAACTTGCAATGAGCTTTCCTGAGGATCCTCAAGACCTGGGAAGTTGGGGGACTTCCTCTCTGATGCGCTTCACCTCTAAAATCCCAATCCTACTGCAAGGGATGAATCTGGAGTCCCTTCTCCTCCCCGCTTTCTAACTGGAAAGAGACTGGCATGCCTGTGTGTGGCAACATTTGAGAGTCAGCTGTAAAAGACATTTTTGGCAGACAGATTTTTCCAGAACATTCTGCAATATATGTTTTCACATTGGTTTCCATGAAGATTAAATTCTGCAATATAATGCTGTGGTATTTCCCAAGTCAATCACTCATTGAAAAAGAGTGTTTAGCAACACAAAAGGGAACTCTGCCAACATCATTTAGGAATCAGAGAATGATCAAAACAAACATTTAGGGCTGAAAAAGATCTTGGGAGGTCACTTAGTCCATTCCCTTACCCTGCGGCAGGTCCAAGTAAACTTAGACCATCCGTGACAGACATTTGTATAACCAGTTCTTTAAAATCTTCAGTGACGAAATTCTGCAACCTCCCTTGGTAACCTATTGCGGTATTTAAATATCCTTATTGCTAGAAAGAAATGGAACAATGCAGAACAAAATATGTTACTTACTTTGGGTCCAGGTAATCCTTTGGGTCCTACTACCCCTGGCATTCCTTTTACACCCTAAATATAAATATGCAATATTTTTTCATCTTAGCATGCAGAAGATATTTAAGACTTGCATAACTCCTGAAGTTTTGTTGTGCTTTGAAAATTGGCTATAAATATTGGACCTTGTTATTCATGCAGACTGCAAATGGCATGAGTGTAGTCAAAAAAGCTTGTAAGCATGGGTGGAGGTAATAAAGTCAACGGAAGGTGATCCCTTTCCAAATAGTCATGGCTGGCTGCTCTCTAGGGAGCCTGCTGAGGCAGGAGGTGGGGGGCGGGGCTCTGGCATTGGGGCCATGCTACCATGTGCAGAGGGAGGGGGAGAATGAAGTGGCATCAGTTGGCAGAGCACAGGGGCTGGTAGCAGGGTTCTGGGGAAAGGTGGGTTGCCAGGGGTAGGCTGGCCAAAGGTCCGGTTGGGCTGAGAAGGCTGGGACCATGGGACTGTCTGGCTGCTCCAGGGGCTGATGGGGAGGTGGAGCTGTGTGGCACTCTGGGGGCGAGCTGGAGCTGTGTAGCTTCCTGACAATGGAGAGAGGCACTAGCTTTGCGGAGGGGCCAGCAGTCATAATGGAGGGGTCTGACGATGCAGGGCAGGGCCTGGGGTGGAAGAAGTAGGGCTGGGGCTTGCCTCCCAAGCCAGCCATTCACCCACTGCCCATGCTTGTAATTACAAAGCCAATTTCTGCCCTCAGTCAGAGTTGCACTGCTGTAACTGAGGATAAAATTACTGGGAGTGATGCATAGCAGGAAAGATCCCTGTTTGACTCTCATTTCCCAGGTGGAGTCTGCAGACCTGGAATGGACCCTTACAATATGTGCTAACTGCTTATGCTAAACAATCTCCTCCATCTTGCACTTTGCTCTGATGCAAGGAGTTCCCTTCCCAGACCTGAAGGAGAGCAGAGCTCTGTGTAGCTTGGAAGTTTGCCTCTCTCACCAACAAAAGATATTATCTCACCCAGTTGTCTCTGCAGAGCTGGCATTTAGCAAAAAAATTTCCTTTCATTCATATATAATGTTAATTAAATTTGATTGTCACTGAAATTTCAATACAGAACTCCACAATACAATTTTTACAATTGCTTTTTAGACCAGAAGTGCATTTTAAATGTTTTAGAATCTGCAGCAAAGGAGTCTCCATGATTCTGTAAAGTGCTAAGATTATTCTATCTATTTTGAGTACCTGGAGTGCTACAACTCTAGCCAATCTGTTATAGGGGAACTTCTCTAAATACCATGATTTCACATTCAAAAATAAATATGGGGACCAAGCTTATTTTTCGTAAGTAATGTATCAAAGTTGGCTGCTTGATAGTTTGACCTGTCTTCAGCAGAGCCTCAAACTTGTTGAAGAAATCTAATACATCTCTCTAGTAAGATCTCAAGCTAAGTACAAAGGTCTATGGAAGTGATTGAAACTGTGAGATCGGTATGGAAAAGGGATTCAGTGCCAGAGATAATGTGTCTTGTCAAAGATGCCTGAGTTAATGAGGGTATGTCTATACTATGCAGCTTTTAGCAATAAGGTTGTGTCGACACAGCCCTGTCACTAAAAGTTGGGTGTGTGTGAATGCGGTTGGTCAGCACTTTTGCACTTGCAGCAGTGAAAATTTGTAATTTGGGGGGTTGGGGAGTTAAGAACCATGAATGCCAAAAGTTTCTGTCAACCAGTTACAAGTGTAGATACAGCCTCAGTGAGTTTTTGCTGATGGGTATATATTCAGCCCACTCTGAGGCAATCTGTCCATGGTGCAGAGGAGAAAGAAGTAAAAAGAAGAATGGTACAGAGGTCTTCCCTGGACAGAAGTAACACAATGGCTAAACTCAGAGGGGCTGACAGACTCACCAGTCCCCTGGGCAAGGTGGGTGGGGGGAGGCTCCATGCCTCTGGAAGGGGCAGGGCCTCATATGGAAGGGGCAGGGCTCGGGCTTCTCCCAGGCAGCCTCAGCATTGGTGGAACACACCATGCCTATCCCCCCAGACAGCCTCAGTGTTGGCTGAGAACTACTCCAGGCAGCCCTCAGTGCTGCTTGGAGCATACTGTGTGCTGCTCCAGTGGTGACTTAAAGGGCCTAGGGCTCCAGCCACCACTACCACAGCTGTCGTACCAGCAGTGGCAGTCGGGAGACCCAGGTCCTTGGGAATCACCAGGCCCCCGGGGTAGCTGCCCCTTTCCTCTTCTCCGCTATTCCCACATCCCACATCGGTGGGCCTGGATGGCCTGGATAATAGTATTTTTAGTGATGATGGTGGAACATTTCTCAATAATGATCCTTAATATAAAATCTGTGAAAAATGCACCTCCAGTAAACTGAGTACAGTCATGTTTAAAAACAGACTTTAATTTGCAAACCTTTTCTCCTTTAACCAGGTGAGAACCAGGTGGCCCAACCAACAATGGCTGTCCTGGAGATCCAGGCGGTCCAAATTCACCCTATTAAAGACAGAGAAGCAGTAGAAATGGACATGTGGTTCAACATACTCGCTCTGCAAGGTTCCGGGACATTTAAATCTCCTACACAAACAACACAAACATCTCTACTCTCATTGAACAAATGCTTCTGCTGGTTTGTGGGTACAAAGAGCTCTGCAAATTCCTGTCAGCCACCCAGCACTCTTTAAATCCATGAAAGGTAATGGTCCTGTAGTGAGCAGGGGTGGCTGCTCACTGACCCCAAAGGGGAAGAACCCCTCTTTAAGCCTGGGTGGGCCAAGCCGGGTCCTGCCCCTTTAATTCCAGAGAGGCCAAGGGGAAGATCAGGGAGCATAAAAGCCCATCCCAGGAGCTCAGTAGAGCTCCAGCTGCTGGAGGAAGCAGAGGCCTGCCCTGAGCTCTCAAGCCAGGAGGGCCCGGAGGACCTTGCAGAGGCTGAGAACTGGCCTGTATTGCCGGGCCCTTACTCCGAAGAGACCTTCTAGAGCCTGCCCAAGAGTTCAGACTACCATGACCCCAAGGACCAGCAGCCAGTGTGGAGCCAGGTAGATGCGGAGGGGGAGTTAGGAAGTGCCCCAGGGGAAGCCAACGACTGTCAGGGTGATCTCATGACATTTTAGAGTGTGTCAGTGTGTTGTGGGCTGGATCCCTGCTGACCCCACTGCTAGGCCCTGGGCCGGGAGGCGGTGAAATAGGGAGGGTCCGTGTCCCCCCTTCTACCCTACATACCAGGTGGCAGTCTCCCCCTCCCCGCTCATGCCTAGGAAACTGTGTTTGCTGCCCTGCCCTGAATTAGAGGTCTGGACCATACTGACTTTGGGACTGTATTTACTTTGCTGCCCTGCCCTGAACTAGGGCCAGGGCCTCAGGGATGGCTTTACCATGAGGCGAACTGAGGCGGCCACCTCAGGTGCCAGACTGTGGGGGGGGGGGGCACCACTAGGACCCAAAGTGTAGAAAATTGTGTCTGCTGCTGGTGCATATGTATTCTCTCTGCTCTAGATGCACAGATGGTGGAGCGCTGTGCTGGAGGAAGGAGGGCACAAGAGACATAACAGGCAGGTAGGAGAAAAGGTGAGAGGGAATAACAGAAAGCAGCAGCAGTTGCAGGGAGAGAGAGCAGGAGGAGCCTCTTATGTACCTCTCTACCACCCCCAGGAGCCTGGACTGACTAACACCAGCTTCTCAGGGAGCTTCCTGTTTCCTGCTGGCTTCCCTGAACCCACTTGAGGAGAACAGTCAGTCAAATGAAGCAGTAGGAGCCAGTTAGGCCCTTAAGATGCTGATATCTTCCCTCACTCAGGCCCTGCTACCAGCCTGCTTATTTGTCCCCTTCAACTGAGTGTTGAGAGCCACTATAGCTGGCACAGAACAGCAGTCATGAGTGAAAGAAGAAAAGGCCCCTTGGGGCAGCATTCAGAAAAAGAAAGCAAGCAAAGGAAGCTTTTCTATCTAAGCAGGAAGGAGCTCTCCTGAGATACATAGACACAAATGTTCACGGTGAGCCTTCCGGCCCCAGTGAGGATGTGAGTAGTAAGGAGATGCCTGATCTTCCAGTTAGAGTACAGGTTACCTGGCAGCTACTGCAGCATCCATAGTAGTCTACATCTGATGCAATCTTCTCCATCTGAAATGGATGTAACTATGCGCATTCCTGAAGAAAAGTGTAGATCAGAGAAGAGAGTGGTGGAGGCGCAAGAAATAGCTGCTGCTGAGTTTAGTTCCTTAAGTCTAGATGATGCAGGACTGTGGACCCACTTGAGCGGTAGTCTGAGGGATTTCCTTGTACTGCATGGGCCACAGCAAGTGAAAAACTTCATGTTCCCCAAAGACAATGAAAATGGAAGTTTCCATCCAACACATTACTGGCATGAAATCCCCAATGGTGACAAAGTGGAGAGGCCATGGCTTATGTACTCAAAAACCCAGAATGCTGCATACTGTTTTTGTTGCAAACTCTTCCAGTCTAATGTTCCAGCCACATTGGGTTCTACAGGAACAAAGGACTGGAAAAATCTGGCTAGAAATCGGGCATGCCATGAGAAGGCAGCAAATCACCAGAGTGCATTCCATAGGTGGAAAGAGCTTGAGATGAGACTAAGGTTAAAGGCCACCATAGATGATCAGCATCAAGAGAAGATTGCATCAGAGTCTCTTTACTGGCAAAATGTTCTGAAAAGGCTCATTGCCATTGAGAGAATGCTTGATACCCAAAACCTAGCACTGCGTGGCACTTCAGATCAGCTGTATGTGCCAAACAATGGAAACTTCCTTAAAATTGTGGAGCTGATGGCTGAGTTTGATGTTGTACTCCAGGAGCATCTAAGAAGAGTCACCACCCAAGAAATGTACACCCACCACTACCTTGGAAAAACAATTCCAAATGAGATCATACAGTTACTGGCAACAAAAGTCAAACAGAAGATTGTGGCAGATCTGAAGTTAGCAAGATATTACTCTGTTTTTCTGGACTGCACACCTGACATCAGCCATACGGAACAAATGATTTTAATGGTGCGTTTTGTAACAACAACAGAACCTAGTGAAAATGTCCCTGCAATGGTGACTGTCAGAGAGCATTTTCTAGAATTTATTGACATTGATGATACTACAGGAGCTGGTATGACAAATGTGCTTCTTAAAAAGCTGGAAGATACGGGAATTGCGATAGCTGACATGAGAGGTCAGGGCTATGATAATGGTGCCAACATGAGAGGAAAGAACAGAGGAGTGCAGACTCGAGCTTTTTTTGTCCCATGCAGTTCTCATTCATTGAACTTGGTGGTCAGTGATGCAGCATCAGCTTCTAGTGAGGCTGCTGAATTTTTTAATGTAATTCAAAGCATCTACGTATTTTTCTCTGCATCAACTCATCAATGGCAAATTTTGAAGCAACATCTGGGAACATCCTCTCTGACACTGAAACCACTGAGTGCCACGCGATGGGAAAGTCAAGTGGAGGCGATAAAGCCTATCAAACATCAAATTGGGAAGACAGATGATGCCATAGTTGCCATTATGGAGGATAATGCTATGACAGGAACTCTTCATGGGAGAACAGTGGCAGAGGGAAATGGAATCACCAGAAACATACATAACTTCAAATCTCTGTGTGGTTTAGTATTGTGGCATGACATGCTGTTTGAAATAAATGTTGTAAGCAAGAGACTCCAAGGTGCTGACCTTGATATATCTGGAGCAATGGAAGAACTGGACAAAGCAAAGTCATACCTACAGTCTTACTGGACAGATGAGGGATGTCAAAACGTTCTAAAGAGTGCACAGAAGTTGGCAGAGGAACTTCACACTGAAGCTATTTTCCCACCCATTCAAGAATACAAGAGTCACTGAAGAAGAAAAAATTTTGATTATGAGGCATGGGATAATCCCATAAGAGACCCCAAACAACAATTCAAAGTTGAATTCTTTAACCAGGTGCAAGATTGTGCAATACAGTCAATTGAAGAACATTTCATGCAGCTCAAGGAACACAGCAGTATATTTGGGATGTTGTATGATATTCCAAAACTCCTCACTATACATGAAGAAGACCTACACCAGCAATGCAGGGCACTAGAGACAGTGTTGACACATGATGACATGCGCGATATTGATGGGAGTGATTTAGGTGATGAACTGAAAGCCCTTTCAAGAAATATTTCAGCAGGATCAACTCCAAAGGCTTGAATATATGTGCACAAATAAGATGACCACCCTCATTCCAAATGCTTTTTTTGCTCTGCGCATACTTGTACCACTTCCTGTAACAGTTGCCAATAGAGAACGCAGCTTCTCCAAGTTAATAAAAACACATCTACTCTCCACAATGACACAGGAGAGGCTGGTTGGCCTAGCAACCATCTCAATAGAGCATGAGCTGGCCCAGACTGTGGACCTTCAGGAAGCAGTTCAAATCTTTGCAAGCAAGAAGGCACGGAAAGCACCACTTTGATTATTCAAACAGATAAAAATGCCAGTGTTTACTATGCAGACAAGAAAAGTTACATTTGCTGTTCAGGCGTTTGAAAGTTAAGTGTTACTTAAAATTTTTGAACAAGGCATTTTAAGTTGTTAGTTCTCCTCTATTGGGGTAGGTAGCAGAGCAGTACCATGAGAGGAGTAGAACAGGAAGAAGGCAGAATTGAGACCTTTCAAAGTTTTGGCCCAAGCGAGGAGGCATGGGGGCATCATTTGAGCTCCCCACCTCAGGTGCCAAAATGTTGTGGGGTGGGCCTTACTAATTGTGGGATTGTGTTTGCTTTGCTGCCCCACCCTGCACCAGGGCCTGGGCCTTATTGACTGGGGGGACTGGGTTTGCATTGCTGCCTGCCCTGCCCTCAAGCCCCATGGTTTGAAAGGAGCCGCTGGACCTTTACTTACAGGCCTGAGCACAGGTCAGGGGTCCAGACTAAGACAGCCAGCTTACAGCTCCCTATATCCATTACAGGAATTCATACTATAATATACTATACTATACCCTAGTACTTCAAGCGCCAATGAAATCTGAGAGACTTCAAGCAGGTGTGCAGTCTGCCTACACGGCTCTCTGTGCACGATCAGGACACTGTGTAAAACTACATGGACAGCTGTAACTAACTATAGGAACCATCTGCTAAGTATATGGACTATGTATTCTCCTAAGAGAACATTTAATTATACACTCAAGCCACTTTTAATACCATTGATTGTTTGCTTACCGGCTCCCCCTTTTGTCCCTCCACTCCAACCCCTGGACTGCCCTAATGAAAAAATTCAAAACAATGGACGATGAATAAAAATATTCACAAAATACTGGCATAATTTAACAAGTTCAGTTTTTTTAAACATTGCTATAGTCACACAACACCATAAACGTCCGCATAAGTATATATTTCACTGCAACTGTACCAATCCCATGGAAAACAGACACTCACCTGTTCACCTTGCAAACCAGGCAGGCCTGGAGCACCCTTTGAAAAAGAGAGTCAGACAACTTAATATTCTGACTTGAGGGCACAGCTTTGCACTAAGAATGATCCAGAACTGCACCTTCCTAGAGGAAGCAAAATTTCTCCAACAAGTCACTTGAGGTGCATTAGCTATATGCCTAGACTAGAGCCTCACCTCCCTATGGAATGATGGTGCAACCCCTCATAGCCAGTCACTCCACTTGTCTGCCCTCAGCAGTTTGGTGCTCTGGCTCCATAACTTCCCTTTTCCTGCTCTATACCTTCCCTGCCTCCTTCAGAGCTTTGTTTGCAAGGGAGGAGTCTGAAGAGAATATTACTCAAACTCCCTGTACCTACGGAGTGGAATTCTGCCTGGACCTTACCTGTGTGTGCACAAACATGTGAAAAAAGGTCTTTATACTCTCATTCTCCCACTGCAGACGAATGTAAGGGCCAGGAAGCGTCAGGCCCTTTAATTAAAACCTTATACCAAATGTGTAGGTGTGAATTTACATTGGGGCTGAATTTTTTTATTGAATTTATATATAATCACAAAATGCAGTATTATGTAACAGTGCCAGTCTTACTTGCAAGCCTGGTTGGCCTGGGAATCCATATGGGCCCCTTGGTCCCCTATTGCCTCTAGGTCCCTGAAAAAGAGGGGAAAAGGTGTATTTGTGAAAACATTAGCATCTTAATTGTTTTCTCATACCAAATTACTTAACATGTCTCACACTGATTCCCAATTCTCATTAAGCTCCTGAATGCTATATTGCTTGGACTCCATCTATGTTCCATTGGCATTGTTCTGGTCATGTACAACTGGCAGCCTGGTGCTTTTATTCCCATTTGGCTGATGTTCTAGAACAACTCCTAGGTCATGTAGTGCAGACACTAGCTAATAATAGTTATGCATATTAGTATATAATACATTATATGTACTATATAATTAGTGTACATTTATACTGGTATGTAGTATTGTTGTTTGTGGTGGTGATATAGCTGTGTTGGTCCCAAGGTATTAGAGAAATGAGGTTGGTGAGGTGGGATTTTTTTATTGGACCAACTTCTGTTGATGCAGACAAGCTTTGAGTTAGCTTTTCTTCAAGTCTGGGACAGATAGTGTCCTGGCTAACTATAAGGTGGAACAGATTCACAAAATGATCATTCCTTATCTGGCTTCTCAGTCCTCATCCTCAAAGGAAACCTGCACAGCACTTTTCAAAAGATGAGTCTGGGAGCTTAAATTCATAACTTTGCTAGACACTAAGATCATAAGCTAACGAAGACAGTGGATTGATGGTTTATTACAACAATCTATACTTCTACTAACCTTTTTTGTCAAATGACTACAGAGGTGGGTTACTTCACCTTTAATGATTTCTTACAAAATGTGTCACTATTTATGCTAAGCAATCTGTTCTGCTTTGTATTTAGCTGTGACAGTGTGAGTACCTTTCCCAGACCTAAAGGAGAGCTCTGTGTAGCTTGAAAGCTTGTCTCTTTCATTAAAGACATTACCTCTCCCACCTATCTTTCTAGTACATACTAGTAATATATATAAATGTGACAGGGTGTAACAAGCCCACACTGGATCTGTAAGGGTTAACCAGGGCTACCTAGCCGAGAGAGCCCCACCCCCACAGCTCTGCTGAGCATGCTCCAGCTAGAGATCAGGTATAAAGGCCCGCGGAGCAACTCAGTCAGGCCAAATTCCAGGGTGCTCTGCACACTCTGGGAAGACCATCAGTTCCACACAGGCAAGTCTAGTTAAAAGCTGGTGGTCTATTCTCTCTCCTATTGTCATACTTTTTCAATGAGACCATTCATAAGTGCGGGTTACTCACTTTCAGTACATGGCAATAATGTACTCATACTACAGTATGTTGTTCAACAAAAACAAGCAAGTATGTGAGCTGAAGAAAGATACTTACAGGTATGCCAGGGAGCCCTGGTTCACCTCTTGCTCCCTGGAATGACAAGCATTTTGAATAAAGGGTTATACTTTTACTTATCACAGAATTATGAGCCAACATGTGATTTTCAGTATATTGAAAAAAATCATTTAAATAACATCAAGCTTTGGATTTAAAGAAGAATTTGATATTGCAAATATAATTTAATTATTGAAATACATTTACATATTTTAGAGACTCTTAATAATACATTTTATAATATCATCTACTTACTAAAGCTTTTAGTATTTTAAGGGAAGGCTGGCTCCCTCATGCCCAAATTTTCTTTTTGATCTCATAGTTAATTAAGACACAATGATGAATTGGTGACAGCACAATAATTTCCAGGGTAACAGACTGCATTGCCATAGGAACAGGATTATGATGTCAGTACTGGATCAATGAAAAGGAAAGATGGGACACTGAGAGAGCCTTTATGAAAACACAAAAATATCCAAAAATAAAGAAAATACAGAAAAACCATAACTGACTTCCGATACACGTGCACTGATGTGTCTCTAAATAACGGAACAGTTCTTAGGAGAACAGCTGAAGTCATGTATTTGATTATACTTTTGTTGATTTAAAAATATGCCCAAACTGTTTGCATGAAAAATGCCATAGTGAAAACTAGTGTTAGGAGCTCCAGACTCTTTGCTCAACAGTTTGACTGCACTGCATTCACTTTAGGAACATCCCTACATTTAAACATAAGGTAAAGTAGAGTTTTTATTATTAGTCTAATTCCAGATGAAGATTAAATGCAAAAGGTCATGAGCCACCAACTGCATTCTGGTGTACCACTGCACAAGAGAATGGAAAAGACAAAACAACATTTTTTTTATCAGCAAGAATCAAGACAATATCACTCCAGAGTACAAAGGACTAAGTCCATCAAGAGATGGGCAAGACTTCCATGGCAGGGCACTCCCTGTGTGTGCTGCTCTGCTGAACTCAGTGGGAGTTCTGTCATGGTTATAGGGCAGTGAAGGTCTAGATCCTGAGCTGATACAAGACAGCATAAATCCAGTGAAGTCAATGGAACGATATTAATCTACATCAAAAAGAATATGCTCATAGGTTTGGTTTTTTCTTTTAAAGCATCATTAAAATGCTGCATTATCATGACAAGGCCAATCCCAGTATCTTACAGCTTTGCTTATCAGTATTTTGCTGGTTTGCTATTCTCCTCTTCCTGAGCCTCCATCTCTCTATCTGCTTTCTTTTAGATACCGAGTCTGCAAAGGCAAGTCAAGTTAATTTGTGCATACATGGTTGAAGGATCGATGTCACAGCATGTAACCTCTTTTAGGGCAGTCTCCAGGCCTCCTTTTATGTTTGAAAAACACCTAGTACAGAGTAGGCACTACTGGAATTAAGTAATGATAATGGTATTCCCAAGTGGATGTGGTGTGCAGGAGGCAGATCCACACTAGACCAAACCTGTAACTGGAAGCAATTAGCAAATTTAAAGGCATCTTGCTGAGGGGAGTGTTACACTGCTTCCATTCATGTACTCTGTCAGCTCAATGTGCCAACTGTGTTACCCAGCAGCTATCCATAAGGCTCAAAATTCAACAAGTGTTTGGCTCTAGGTCAAGATTTGGCCTTTGTATATACAACACCGAGGCAGAGGTTATACTTCCACAAACGTCCATGGCAATTTGAAGTTATGATTCCCACAGCAACTCTAATTCAGCTTTTGTACCTTTGTAGAATTTTCCTTTACTGCACACGCTGTTAGCTTTAATGCCTAAGCATATATCCCTGGAAAGTTGGGGGGCAATTTACAGCTGTTGTGGGAATTTCCTTACTTTAGGACAATTAATATCTCAATCTGTATACTGTAGTTAACATATTTGCATTTAATTTCCATTTTAAAAATAGATAAATTAGATTTTATTCAATAATTTGGTGTTATTAAAATACTTATATAACTTCCTACATTTTATGATTATTTCCACAATAATATACTTACGGGATCACCTTTAATGAAATCTGAAATATACACAGAGTTTCCTTTTTCTCCTTTTTGCCCAAGAATACCCTGAAAAATCAATCAATAATTAAAATTAGATTATGTTCTGCAATAATACCAACATCTGTCCTCTGATACTCTATACTGCTGTACTGTTTCAGTGATAATGTCTCAATTTTTATGGCATTCATACTAGGGATGTTAAGTCCCATTTAATCAGTGAACTGGTTAAAGTTACATTTATCCAATTAAGCAGGATCCTGTGGGCAGGGGCTGCTCCAGCCCAGCTGGGTGTGGTGGGCCGGGTCTGGCTGGAGCAGCCCCCACCCCTTGGAGCTGTCAGCTCCCAGTCCCGCAGTACTGCCGTCCACTGGCCCCCAGTCCCACAGGGCTGCCAGCCGCTGGTCCTGTGGGGCTGCTGGCTAACCAGTTTCTGGAAAGCTGTTAACAGTTCACATCCCTAATTAAGACTCTGTCTCCCAGCCATATTTAATTTCAATGGATACAGTGGCTACTGGCATATAAGTTCTTTACCTTCCCTAGACATTCATACCAGGATTTTTAAGAAGCCATCTTATCTTAAGATAGGAAATTTGGAAGTACCAACTGCTGTACCTAAAGAAACTTTAAGTTCTTCAATTATTAGTGTATCCAATTTTCAGTATATACCAAAAACAAACGTGACATCTAAGGGCTTAGTTTATTGCAAAATTCTGTTCCTATGGGATCTGCTGTATAATTGACACACGACTTTGCCAGTATTGGTATCCACACAATCTTACCCTGCTTTAGCAGGAACAGACAGAATTGCTCCTGCAAAACACAATGTCCATGCTTAATTAACTATGGGCACGATGTGTATATACAGAGAATGGATATATCAGAACAACTATCCTTGAGCTTTCCTCACAATAATTCAAAATCAAGCTTGGTGAAATCCTGGCCCTCCTGCTGTCGGTGAGAGTTTTGTTACTGGTGTCCACAGAACCAGGATATCATTTTATGGACCTTAAATATCCAGAATCTGTACGCAGTAATACACGATAGCCTGGTCTTACACAAACATTCTAAAGCTTGAGGTTGGAAACGAATAGGAAAGTACCAATCATATGAATGCTATAATAAACTGAAGAGCAACAGCTGCATACAGCTGGAGGCAGCTGCAGGAGAATGGACCCGTCAAATAGGTTGCTCTGGAACGGTCCAATTGAAAGCTACATTTGCTTCTGCCTTATTTCCACTTATATCTCTCAACAAATTCCAGGTCTGATTTTGTTTGTGCAACAAAATATTTTTATTAAATGTATCTTGTCACCTTTTCAGCTTCTTAAGCTGGGGTTTTGTGCTGTTAACGCTTTAATTTTTTTCAACCACTTATTTTTTATTTAAAGGGACAATTACAGGTATATATTTAAGATAAGTGAAATTACCATGTATTTATTTTATAGACAAAATTATACAGGAACATGATATAAATGGGAAGGAACAGGGAAATTAAAAGTCCATTGTGGTACTTGTAGTAGGTAATCAGGTTGGTATTTGGGGCAATAAATCAATTAATAAATTGGTGAATCAGTCTATATACAGAGCTTGGTGTGGCATTATCATACCTGAACAGATAATTAAGATCTTTGTTTTGACTTTGTCATGTTTTCCTAGAAAGCCTAATTTCTTGGTGTGCATATTTTAATTTGGATCCTAAGCTGTGTGTGTGTTGTTTTATGTTCTTTTATATGCTGTGATAGGTTGGCTAAGGCTCAGATTTCCTAGAACCAGCAGATTCAGGCTCTAACTTTGTTCTAAGTCTCAATTTAGCAATTCTGTGCTTTTGCAGAACATCAAAAACTATGTCAGATCCACTGCTGGTATAAATCAGCATAAGTTGTATTGCAGTCACTGGAGCACTACCTTTTTCCACCAAGGATTTGGTTCTGAGATTTTAATTTACTTTAGCCAGTATTAAAATATTGGACTAATTTAAATTCAGACACACTTTTTTTTTTTCAGAGGGAAAGGCTAGTAATCTTAGAGATAATTTTAAATATTTCATTTTTATAAAATATACCTCAGGGTCAGACTGTGGCTAGTTATTACACGGGGGAACATAAGATGATGGTGTGTGTCTCAAGTTATGTGTACACGCCATGCTTCTTTTAGTGGCATATGGTATACCAGGCCTATATGCAGGGGTGGGGGTGCGAAGGCTGTGAAAGCACCCCCTTGGTTTCCCAAGTCAGCATGATCCAGCCAGCCAGGAAAAGGCAGGAGTGGCACATTACCTGAGCCTCCTTCCCCCATGCTCTGACCAGCTGGGGGAAGGCTGGGGCTGATTTCCTTGCTTACTTGGGGGACTATGGGGGTGCATTCACACCCTTGTGGTCCACATTTACAAAAAAGCACCCCCCCCACAGAAATTCCTGCGTACGTGCCTGCATACAAACCCATACAGTCCGCCTAGCATGGGTATGAATGGTAGTTTAGCCAGTGAGGCATAATTTAGCAAGTATTGTAAAGGTGCCTGAAGGTACCTGAAGGGTATACATATAAATTAGGGATAAGCAAAAGCTTATCAGATAGTCAACTAGTCGCTTCTCCCCTTGCTGCCTATCAGAGTCAGCAAGGGGTGGGGAGCATGAACCAGTGCTGGGGGGAGCCAGCTTAAAAGCCAGTTCCCCCCAACACCATCTCCGCGGGGGGCAGGGGAGATGGGGGTAGTGGGCGCGAGCCAGGAATCCGCTGTCCCAGCTCACTCCCAGTCCCAGATGCTGCGCCTCTCCTTTTTAAATGTATTAAGAGCCTGATGGCTCTTAAGTGTTGGCTCTTAATACATTTAAAAGGCTGGTGCGCAGTGGAGGGGATCTGCTTGACCAGGGAATCAGCTGTCCCAACAGGCTCTTAATACATTTAAAAGGCAGAGCTGCAGGGGGTTAGCTCCCAGGTTGGGAATTAACCCCACTGCGGCTCCCCCACTTATCAACTAATCGACTAGCTGATGGAAAATCCATCAACTAGTCGATTAGTTGATTAAACTAAATTTAACATCCCTGGTATAAATGCAAGTTTGTATCTTATACAGCTCTCTATACAACAACACTAGTGGCATGTAGCATAGGAAACTTTTTCTGCATAAAGGCCCCAGCAGACATAATTGTGTTCTTTGAGCTGGGAGAAGTTCTTTTGTGATCAAGCACTGCAGAACTTCAGTTTAAGGGTTGGCAAACTTAATTTCATCTTTAACTTAACATTGGATCCTGCAAGATACTGAGTACCCTCTACTTCACTGATGTGAACAGGAACGGGAGGCCTTCAGCACCTTCAAAAAGGTGCTGTGTAGAAGCTGACTAAGTCAGGACACAAGCTCACATAACCAAAGCCATAAGCCTACCATAGAATCATACGGTTGGAAGAGACCTCAGGAGGTCATCGAGCCTAATCCCTCCCAAAGCAGGACCAAACCCAATGTCCTGGCCTGCTTGCTTTCTTTGGCCTAGAGCCATAGCCTAAGGTGTTAACCCGGAGAGAAAGTTTAAATAATTTAGAATTAAGCTCATAACTTACAAGTGAGCCTCTTGGTCCAATATATCCTGTCTCTCCTGGAAATCCAGGATCTCCTCTTGAACCATTGCAGCCATCCAAGCCAGGTTTGCCCCTTGCCCCTTCAATTCCAGGATGTCCCTATTGAGGTTTAATTAGATACATTGATGTTGCATTGTTATTTAGGTTCAGTTTTTGTCTAAACACAGCAGTTACACTGGTGACAACTGGGACAGAGGATAACTCACATATGTCTTGCTTCTATACGCCTCACACTAGAAAAAGCCTCCCAATCAGGTTTATAAGAATCTTTCTTACATCCAGCAATAGGCACAAAACTGGGCCTGTCATCTGAACATAGAGGTTTTGCTCTGATACCGCTAACATTCTGTTCTTTGATGGCATGCACAGCAGCAATGCCAGAGTGAGGCAGAGCATTGGACTGGATGCTGTTCTCATCAGAATCATTAATAAAAGTGTTCCTTCAATGGAAGCAAAATCACACTCTAAGTAAATGCCTTCTGGAAGAATTAAAGAGCATTTGGGGAAACAATGAAAAGGTTTTGTTCCTTGTGAAGTGACATACACTAAGGCCATTTCAAACTAGCCATGCCCCTTTTTACTGATAGGGTGCAATTCAAGAAAATATGGCAAATTTTGAGTTAAACATTTTATACGCTCAGGGGAATTCACACAAAAATTCTGGAATGGAGGAAATGACTTTTCACCCTCTTCTCCCCCCACCCCCCCAGCCCATCCCATAGACTAACCATTCACTATTACAGAGGATGAAGAGAGCAGTGGACACTGGGGTTGGTTGGGAGTTTCCTACCAGAATGATTTTCCAACTGAAAATGTCTTTTGTGCAGAATTAAATATCTCTACATGAAAATTTCACTTTTGCAAAAAAAAAAGTTAAATTTTCCATTGTGAAACTGAAATGACTGCTCATTGGCTGCCTATCTGGAAGTTTCTTGTCTGGCAAATTAACCTTCCAAGTGGGATGCTGGCAAGCCAAAAAAAAATCCCATTTTAGGACTTCTGAAACAATTCTTTTTTAAAATCCCTTTCTCTGAAAAACTTCTGAGGACAAATTTTTTTCACAAACATGCCATTTTTCTTGAAAAAGGATTTTTTTATTTAACAGACAATTGTAGCAGACACAATGTCTCTGTTAGATTTTGGCCTTATGGATCCATGTTTTATTACAGATCCTCTAGTAACATTTTGACTACATGAACAGATATGGAAGGCAAACACAGAGTAAAAATGGATCAGAGATCTCCTCTGCAGGATCTCTGCTTCCTGGCCTACATGAACATCCCAAATGAACTATTTCTATTTTGTTTGTTCCCTCTGAGCCATAAAGGCCCTCCCAGGGTTTAGCTTTAATAGAAGATCATTTTCAAAATATTGAATTTAATAGAGCATCCTCTCCTTTCACCCTACTCATTTCCACACCTGATACAGTGACATTTATATGATGGCTTGTACAAAGGTATATTTCTATTCGCCTTAATACTAAAGTGCCAGGTTCTATAGTTCCTATTCAGGAAAACTTTCACAGGTATCAGTGAGGTTTTTATCTGAGTAAGGACTGCATGACAGGTCTCAAAATGCTTCAATGGGAAAAGAATGACTAATTAGGGTTCCTTTTTGCTATTTTAAAAATGTATTCAGATGCTGTGTGGTCCACCTTACAGCCTTGAAGCCAGAAACTACTGGTTTTTAATTCTGATATTGGCATTTCTATGCTGCATGGATTTGGTTAAGCCTCAGTTAACCTCTCTATCTACAATTCCTCTTCTGTAAAATCGGAATAATAATATTTAGTTACTTCAATGGGCCACTAAGAAGTTTAATTAGTTTGTATTGTCATTTGGAAAACAGAGTAATGTGAATTATTAATACTAAATATAATAATAATTTACTTTGTTTTTCATGCATGTACAAACTGTGTCATTCTCCAGGTGATACAATATTGCAGGATATAAAACTAACTGTATCTGATTAGTAAGGTAAGCTGTTTTAAAAGGTGCCTATGGATTCAGGTTAATTGTAATCTTTATACCACAGTATTGGCAGTGTACTTACAGGCACACCATCTAAACCAGGAAATCCTGGGACTCCTGTTGGGCCCTAAAAAAAGACATTTTACACTGAAGAACACTTACACTGAAGAACACTCATGAGGACAACATGCGGATGTGATATTGTAAAATTAGTGCCAAAAACTATCTGGAAATAGAGACACATTTGAATCATGACTTTAACTCACACATTGCAGGATAAATGGCTTGTTGTAGCTATATTGTTCCCAGGATATGAGAGAGAAAAGCTGGGTGAAGTAATATCTTTTATAGGACCAACTTTCTGACTGGTCAGAGAGAGAAGTTTTTGAGATTACTCAGAGCTCTTCTTCAGGTCTGGGTAAGGTAGTGTACTAGGCTAAATGCAAGGTAGACCAGATTGTTTCGCACAAGCAGTTAACACATATTATAAGAGACCATTCAAGGCCAAGTGGCCAGTTAGAGTAAAACACCTTGTGTAGACACTGACTACTTTCCCAGATCTGAAGAAGAACTATGTGTAGTTTGAAAGCTTTGTTCTTTCACCCACAGAAGTTGGTCCAATAAGTTATACCTCACCCACTTTGTGTCTCTGATATAAAGTGGACAGACTCCGCCTGGGCCTATCCAGCTAGTGTAGCTTGAACGATGATCAATGATAGCTATGAATATCACAAATGATACTGGGGGATAACACTCAGCCCTTAGGGCTAATTTCATCCATTACAGCATATGGGATTACACAAAAGATTAATATAAACATAATATGTATGTGCCATACTGCAGACTGACTTCTGCTTCCACTGATATCAATGCAGGATCAAGCCCTATATTTCAGTACAGTTGTACACGAGAAGCTAAATTTTGATCTTGCTTATGCTGGAGTTAATGCAATTAGACCAAGGAAAGCAAGGGTAAAGGTTCATAGATTGTAGACCTGGTAAAACCAAAAGCTGAATTATAATAGTCAAACAAAAATGGCAAAGTTGTGCCTATTGTACAATATTATTTTAAAGCGCTAGTCTTCCCCATCATATGTGCATTAGGGCTATCAAGCGATTAAAAAAATTAATCGCACTGCTAAACAATAATAGTACTCCTACTGACACCGAGCTCCGTGTTGTGCTGCCTCTTTAAAACACCGCAGTGTTTCAAATGGCCGTGGGAGCCCGGGATTAGCTGTGTGGGTGCTGCCCCTTTGAAACGCCGCTGCGGCATTTCAAAAGGGCAATGCAACGCGGAGCCTGTGGTCAGCTAGAATCCCCAGCTGACCCTGGGCTCGGTGCAGCGCTGCCACCACAGCGCTTCAAAGGGACAGGGCCATGGGAACCTGAGATTAGCTATGCAGCACTGCCCCTTTGAAATGCTAAAGGGGCAGTGCAATACGGGAGCCCAGGATCAGCTGGAGTCCCCAGCTAACCCCAGGATCTGTGCAGGGCTGCCCCTTTGAATTGCCACTGCGGCATTTCAAAGGGGCAGCTCCGCAGGAGCCCGGGATCAGATGAAGTCCCCAGCTGATCCCAGGCTCTGCTCACATTGCCCCTTTGAAACTCAGCAGCGGCACTTGAAAGGGGCAGCGCTGAGGGAGACCGGGCTCAGCTGGAGTCTTCAGCTGATCCCGGGCTCAGCATTGTGCAGCCCCTTTGAAGCACTGCCTCAAAGGGGCAGCGCCGCACAGCTGATCTCCGGCTCTGCTTGCGCTACCCCTTTGAAATGCAGGTGGTGGCATGTCAGAGGGGCAGCGCTGCATGGGGCCCAGGGTCAGCTGGGGCCTCCAGCTGATCCCAGGCTCCTACTGCGCTGCCACTTTGAAAAGCTCTTGTGGCATTTCAAAGGAGCAGCGCTGCAGAATCGCCTGCGATTAAAGTGCATTAAAAAAATTAATTGTGCTCTGCCTTAATCGCAGGCATTAACATGCATTGATTGACAGCCCTAATGTGCATGTAACCTCCTTGATGCTCAGTTGAGTGAGGTTGGACATACCAAATGGAGAATAGTTCCCTGAATTTTAACTTTTTTTTTTGCCAACTTCGATTTTCTAACATAGGGCCAAATGCTGCAGTTCCCCTTCTCAGGCAGCTCTACAACTGATTTCACAGGAAGTTTTGTATGAGTAAGAACAGGAAATAGCTGTGCAATATTAACATTCAGTAAAGGCTTTTATTGTTCTTGTTTTGTTTCATTTTGCAATATTCACCGTTAAATTTTACTAGAAGATTTACCCAGCGTTGCTCAGGTCCTTAACTCAAATAAGTTTTGTTTTTCCTCATTTAAATCATTGTTCTGGGGTGGGGCTGGAGATGAGAGGTTCAGTATGTAGGCTGCTCCAGGGAGAGAGCCCCATCTCACCATATCAGCTTGGGGCCAGGTGAGAAGGGCCTGTTCATGGCCGCTGCAGCTCCAGCTCTAGTGAGCACAGCCCCGGGAGAGGTGCCTGTCTCCCAGCTGAGGGACATACAGACACACAGACAAACAGATACACAAACTCTCTGAAATATATAGTAGATAGCTATCCCATGCTACACCCTGCAGGCCCCATTCTGTCCTGATCCCCATTCTGGTCCCTTGCTGCCCCCTGTGGTCATTCCACAGTATAACTCCCTACTGCAAGACCCCTCCTTTTTCATTTTATGAGAAATAATCAAATTCCACATATATCCTTTTATCCTGACACAACCAAACCCTGGCCTTGCTTTAAGTTATGAATAAGAAGAAGCTGGATACCAGATTTGATCGTCCTAGCTCTTACGATTTAAGAGGAGTTCTTGAACAAATGGACTCACAGACAGAGGGACAGACAGACAGAGACACACCATTCTAAAATATATAGCAAGATATACTAAAAAAAGACTTTCCCATAGTATTTCCTACCTTATCACCTTTTCCTCCAGGGGGCCCGGGGAGCCCATTCTCACCTCTCTGTCCTTTTTCTCCTTGCAAACCAGTGGGCCCTGTAAATCCCAAAGGTCCTATTGGACCTTGAGCCCCTAGGTGACCAGGCTGACCCTGAAACAGAAGAAATGATTCAGAGGCAGTAGAGTAAACAAATACAGTGAACCCTCCCTCTGGCTGCTAGTGATGGTGCGGAGAAGACTGTGAGCAAAACATAGTTTAATATACAAACAAGGGAAGTGAGCATCTCTCCCACGCCCCTCCCCAGCCAAACTGCCACTTGAATGTCTGTTTACTTGCTACCATTGGTATACAGGTTATTGCTTTAGCCAGGATGCAACAGGTTGCACCTCTGTAAACCAGAGCTCTCTGGTCCAGACCACAGATGTTCCAGGATCAGAGTGCCCCAGTGCACAACATTTGGGCTTCTACATCACTTGGCCACTGTTATGGACAAAGTGCTGCTAAGTGCACAAAGCAAACAAACTGGAAAAAATTAAAAACGTGTATTTTCACTAAGTCCTTGCCTCATAGTCATTCTAGATGTTACTAGCAAGTTCAACATTTTTAGAGGAAAAGGTGATTGTTCTGCTCTTCTGCAGCTGGTTTAGACATTCACAATAGTAACTTCATAAGTAAGACTTTCAGGTCCAAGTCATTCTTTTTACTCCCTTCTTACTGTTATTGGGTTTTTTTCTGACAGGCCTGATGTTTAGCCAGGATCGGGAGTGTTGATGCTAAATTTTCCTACATTTCCTACCATGTACGTAAGTGTTTTTTTTCTTTGCTCTTTTTTACTGTCACTGTTTTATTCTATTTGTTGTTCTCTGAAATACAGTCTCCTCCTTTTGAAGATTGTTTTTCTTTTCTGATTTACCCTATCAACTATCTAACACAATGCAAGGGCAGAATTGATCCCAATCCTTCTAAAGGAAAGTGTACAGCTCAATGCTGACCACCTGAGGGCAGCAAAGAATTCTGGAATGCAATCTCCAGTCACAGAAACAACAGCCAGTTTATTTATTTTATTTCAATGAGTGAAGAGCAGAAAAATGTCAAAAATTAAGAAGAGATGTAGACAAATATTTGTTGGCTGCAGTAGTATAATTACTTCTAGAAGTCACAGAACAGGTAAATTTTACCCAGTCTAGTCATTTTAACATGAACTGATTCTGTACCAATACAATTTTTTCCTTCAGTTACAATTGGGAGCATGGTGTGACCAGATCCCTTTTCTTTAAGGAACAAATATAATTTCTTCTGCTAAAATATGAAAATTAAGAGTACCATAGTTTAAGCTACCTTATCTTGCAGAGGACGTGATACCATGAATAAAATAGGTTTTGGGGTTTGTGTTTTTGTTTGTTTTTTGTTTGGTTGGTTTGTGTTCCTGACTTTGATATGAGGATTTTGACATTTATCACCACACCAAACCTTTGAGACAGGACTCACTTCAACTGCTGCTGAAATGCACCCCCCCCCCATTCTAGTCCAGCGCGTGCACAGCCACGGCTTCCCTGCGCTGGGGGGGGTCAGCCCCGGGGCAGGCGCATGTAGGGCTTCTCTGCGCCGGGGGGGGCTTCCCTGCGCCAGGGGGGTCGGCCCCGGGGCAGGCGCACGTGGGGCTTCCCTGCGCCGGGGGGGGGGGTGTGAGTTGGGCCTGGAGGAGGCACCTGCTAGCTTCCCGGGGGGGGGGGGGGGGAGAATCCTGGGAGGAGGCAGATGCAGGGGAGACTGCCTCCACTGCCCCCCCGTCCCCACTCCCCCATTCCCACTCCACCACTGCCCAGTTCCCTCTCCCCAGCCACAGAACTCTGTCCCCCCTCCCCTGTCCCCCGCTACAGAACTGTCCCCATTCCCATCCCCACTCCCCAAACTCTGTCCCCACTGGCACCCTGTCCCCTGCCAAAGCGCCCACTAACACCCTTCCCCAGTACTATGTCCCCTGTTCCCATCAACACAGTTGGGGCCACATTAGTGAAGCTGGGGAGGGGGCGAGGGTTTTTTTTGCATCTCACTTGTGTGGCCCCAACTGACTTTTCTTGGGTCAGTGACCCCTGACTCAAGACAGGTTCCCTGCCCTTCTCAGAAATAAAGACAATGCAGAAACTTTTTGTTTGACATAGTATTTTATTTAAAAATGAAGCCTGGCCAACAAACCGCAAATTGGGGCCAAGGCCCCATCTAGCCACAGCATCATAACACTCCTGTGCTCCTCTTTCCCCCAGACCCTACATCTGAGCCTATCATACACTGGAACCCCCTGCCCTGAGCCCCTCACATACCCCAACCCAAATTCCTGAACCCTCACATCCAGAAGTCTGTGGCTTGCTTAGTACTCTAACCCTATATCTGACCCCAACACTGCCCGGCCTGGCGCCCTCTCCCCGAGCCAGTGTCCCCTTATCCACCTTCTCCTGCATCCAGATTTCCTCCCAGAGCTTGCACCTCTCACCCCTTCCCACACCCAAATCCCTCACTCCCACCGCAGAGCCTACACATCCTGTCTCAACCCAGCGAGGGTACGGCTAGACTGCAGGAGTTTTTCAGGATTCCAGAGATATCCCAGAAAAACTCTTCTGCATCCAGGGATGCATTTGTTCTTCCACTTCTTCTAGTGGAAGAGCAAACATGATCTTTCGGTCACCTCTATATTCCTTTTTCCACAAGGAATAAGGGGGCTTCCAAAAGAAGGGGTTTTTCTGACATTTGGTCCAGTCTAGACAGGCCAAATGTTGGAAAAACCTCTTCCTACAGAAGAATTGGGGAAAAAAGCAGCAGTATAAGGATTGGGGATAGCAAGTGATGGAGAGGAGGAGAATAGAGAGGGGGGAGCTTCAAGGAAGGGGCGGGGCTTCAAGGAAGGGGCGGGGCGGTAGATCTTGGCTTGTTCTGTCATTTAAAAAGTGATCTTGGGTGTGAAAAGGTTGGAGACCACTGGTCTAAATGTACCCTTAGGAAACATTTGCAGAGGCACCCTGTGACGGGGCGGAACGCCTCCGCCCGGCCGAAGCTGATCCACCCCACACTGACCTCGCGGTAGCGCTCACGCTCCTCGGGACCAGCCGGGAACCGCTGGTTGTCTGTGCCTGTTGATCGGCAGCAGCGGCGCAGCTGACAGGTGGGGGCGGGGCGAGCACGGAACATCGGCCGAGCCCCGGGGCACACTCAGGGCGGAAGGATGCCCTGTTCACCAGTGGGGTCGGCGGGTGACGTCGGCAGGTTAGGTGGAGGGCGGAGGTTAAAAGGCCGGGGAGAAAGAGAGCAAGGAGGGAGGGGGACGGGTGGAGAGTTGTATGGTGGGGAGTGTGGAGACGCCGCTGGAACCAGTGGGGTAGGAAGTAGCCCAGGGCAGGGCCTTTAGGTTAGGCGGGCGGGCCGGTGAGTTGCGGGCCAGCCCCCACCGGCCGACAGGGCACAGCAAACCTGTCCTTAGGGCCCTGGGCTGGGGACCGTGAGAGAGGGCAGGCCTGGCCCCCCAACCCCGCGTTCCCAAACCAGGAAGGAGACGGAGTCCGGAGCGCCATTCACCGTCAAAGCGAGGGGGTGACACAGGTGAGAGACTGGCCCCACAGGCCGCAAGGACAAACACGGGGGTGAGTGCGAGACTGCCCATGTACACGTGGTGGAGAATGTGGGCATAGACCCCGAGGCCACTGGAGAAAGGGGGGACAGGAGAAATTAGACGGACGGATTACGTGTTTAAAAAAAATTTTTAATTATAGATGTATGGGGGGGAAGGCTCCCATTACCCCATTTAGGAATTAGGTGAGGTGACGTCCGACAATGGAGACAGCGGACATATTCAAGTGGCTCACCGAGAACCAGAGACAGCAACAGCAAACCCTCCTGATGCAACAGTTATTGGCCCAGCAACAGGAACAGCAGAAACAACTCCTGAAGGACCTGGCCGAGCAGTACCAAGCCCAGCAGGACTGGTGGGTACAATAATGGGGGAACCTGGGGCGAGGACGGTCCCTGACCCTAGGGGGGGAAGAGGTTGAAGGGGGGGCCCTAGCCCAGTTGCCCTTACGGCTAGCCAAAATGGGTCCCTCAGATGACCCAGATGCATTCCTGATGACCTCTGAAAGGGTAGCCACTGCAGCCAGGTGGCCAGAGCAGCATTGGGCGACGCTTTTAGCTCCGTACCTAACAGGCCCAGCACAGTTGGCCTATCGGAGCCTAGATCCGCGAGATGCCCTATATTATTTCAAAGTAAAGGAGGCTGTCCTTGACCAACTAGGAATTACCCCCGAAACCTACAGGCAACGTTTTAGGCAGGAAAAATACACTGCGGGGGCCCGACCGCAGATTGTAGCCCAAAGGTTGAGAGAAGCCGGGTGGCGCTGGCTAGAGCTGGACCAGCAGACAAGGTCCCAAGTAGTGGAAAAAGTAGTCTTGGAGCAATTTATCCATATTCTGCCCGGGGCTGGCCAGTGCTGGGTCCGCTGACACCACCTGTCAACCCTGAGCGAGGCCGTGACATTGATGGAGGTCTACTTAACGGCGGAAGCCGTGGGGGGGGGGGCGGGGCAGAAGAGAAAACATCCCTGGGGGGGCCAGGCTGTCATGACCTACCCGCCCCAGGGAGAGTGGGGGGATGGGGGTTCCCATATCGCAGGAAGAGGTGCTGGGAGATGGTTAGCCCCGGTGTGGACGCAACCCGCACGGGAGACGACGGCGTCGCGGGGAACCCCGATGGAGGGCTCAGAATCGAGCCCACACCGAGCCTGGCTGACACCAGGGAGTTGCTACCAATGCGGCCAGGAGGGACACTTCAAAAAGGATTGCCCCTATATGGACTGCTCGTATGGACAGGTAATGGCGGGGCACCACCTCCCCGATACGTGAGAATGAGGGAGGATACTAAGGGTGGTCGAGGTTGAGGGATGGGCAGTCACTGCCCTCGTAGACTCAGGATGCGGCCAAACGCTGGTAAGGTCGGAGCTAGTCCGACCGACAGCCCTAGAGGCCCCCCTCACCCCGTCCTAGTCCAGTGCGTGCATGGCCACATAGAATCCTACCCCACTACCTGGCTGAAGATTAACGAGGGAGACAGGGAGGAGTGGTGTTATGTAGCACTCATCCCGAGATTAGTTTACCCTGTCCTATTGGGTAGGGACTGGCCGGGTTCGAAGAGGGACAGGGAGAGAGAAGCTCTGGCCGGGGAGCAGGAACCCATGGTCACCGGACTGCCCCAAGACCCCCAAGCCCCGCTCAATACCCAGACCAGACAGGCTGGACCTGAGATACCAGAGGAACCGGGACTGGAGATGGCGACCGAGGAATGGACCGGCGATTTCGTATGGGAGCAAAGGGAGGACCCGCTGCTACGGCAGGCCTGGGAAGCGGCAGCGCATAATATGGATGCGGAAGGTATGCCCTGACCAGGATTAGGGTACCCCCATTTTGAGGTCCAAGGGGATCAGCTATACCGAGTCACCGAGGGGACGGAGAGGGGTGAAGTGGTATCACAACTACTAGTACCGGGCAAGTACTACCGCTACCTCCTAGATCTGGCCCATGCCAACCCCTGGGCGGGGCACCTCAGGTACGAGAAGACCGTACACCGGTTACTACAGAGATTTTATTGGCCTGGTATCTACCGCACCGTTAAGGACTTCTGTAGCTCCTGTCCCGAGTGTCAGAAGATGGGAACGGGGAGGGTACCAAAGGCCCCTCTGGTGCCACTACCGGTGGTGGAATGTCCCCTTCCAATGGACTGCGTTGGACCTGGTGGGGCCCCTGGAAAAGACACACAACAGATACCAGTACATCTTAGTAGTAATTGATTACGCGACCTGATACGCCAAAGCTATCCCGCTCCGGAATACAACAGCACCCACGGTGGCGGAGGAGCTCGTGAAGATCTTTTTGAGAGTGGGTATACCCCAGGAAATTCTGACTGACCAAGGGACGAACGTGACGTCGGCACTGATGAAGGCGTTATGCCGCTTATTACGAGTAAGGACGCTAAGGACCTCGGTATATCACCCGCAGACAGACGGGCTGGTTGAGAGGTTCAATCGAACCTTGAAAGGTATGTTAAGGAAGTTCGTGGAGGAGGACCCTAAGGAGTGGGACCGGGCCCTGCCGGCGCTGCTTTTTGCGGTGCGAGAGGTCCCTCAAGCTTCAACAGGATTCTCGCCCTTCGAATTACTCTACGGGTGATAACCAAGGGGCATCCTAGACATCATCAGGGAGTCCTGGGAAGAGCAGACCTCTAGGGTGTGGAGGTTGGTCCAGTATGTTCTTAACTTGAGGGAAAGGCTGCACCACCTCAGCGAGTTCGCCAAGCAGAACTTAGGGGAAGCCCAGGAGAGACAGGCCCAGTATTATAACAGGAATGCCAGGGTACGAGTCTTCCAGCCAGGGGACAGGGTGCTCCTGTTGCTGCCCGAGCAAACCTCCAAGCTGCTGGCCCGGTGGCAAGGCCCGTTTGAGGTGGTACGCCGAGTGGGGGAGGTGGACTATGAGATTTGGATGCCAGGGCGAAGAAAGCCCATGAACCTTTATCACGTCAACCTCCTGAAGGCGTGGACGACACAGGAAGGTCTCTTGATCAACCCGATGGGCGAGGGAGTGGAAGTAGCGCAGGGGGAACGCGGCGGCGGGGCGACCCCCCCACTACAGCTGGGCACCACACTCACGCCTCAACAGCAAGGGGAGCTAACAAACATATTGCACAAGTTT
Source organism: Pelochelys cantorii (assembly GCA_032595735.1). Lineage (NCBI taxonomy): Eukaryota > Metazoa > Chordata > Testudines > Trionychidae > Pelochelys > Pelochelys cantorii. Next base: position 37,406,676 of record CM064335.1, on the reverse strand, counting down.
CTGCAGGTGTTAACAACTGCACCGGGCCAAACAATGCTGGCTCATCACCACATCGCTACTGAGCCAGGGAAAAAGGTTCGCGATCTGGTCAGACCACTACCGAGAAGGTTGTGGGACACCGTGCATGAGGAGGTGGACAAGATGCTGCGGTGGGGGGTAATAGAGGAATCCCACAGCAAGTGGAGGAGCCCCATAGTCCTAGTACTGAAAGCCGACAGGGCAACGAGGTTCTGTATCGATTTTCGAAAGTTTAATGCAGTATCCCATTTTGACGCTTATCCCATGCCCCGCGTCGATGAGCTGCTAGAACGACTGGGGGCAGCACAATATATATCCACCTTAGACCTGTCAAAAGGATATTGGCAGATCCCGTTGATGCCAGAGTCCAGGGAGAAGACCACGTTCTCAACGCCCTTCGGACTGTATCAGTTTGTGCAGATGCCTTTCAGACTACATGGGGCAGCAGCAACTTTCCAGAGACTGATGGATCGGATCTTGCGCCAACACGAGCGCTACGCGGCTGCATACATAGACGACATCATAATCTATAGTACATCTTGGCCCGAGCATCTACAGTGGGTGGAGGCCATCCTATCCGCATTGAGGGAGCCCGGGCTGACTGCCAACCCCGGCAAGTGCCACTTCGGGGAACAGGAGGTATACTACTTAGGTTACACAGTCGGGGGAGGCAAGCTCCAACCCCTGACAGATAAAATTGAGGACTTGCGGAGCTACCCGGCCCCCACGACAAAAAGGCAGGTACGCCAATTCCTGGGGCTGGCCAGCTACTAACGACGGTTCGTCCCAGACTTCGCGTCTGTGGCCGCCCCACTAATGGACCTAACCCGTAACACCGCGCCAAAAATGGTACAGTGGAGCCGGAGCGCGAGGGGGCCTTCAATGCGTTAAAACAGCAGTTAACCCAAACGCCCGTATTGACTCAGCCCAACTTTAACAAACCTTTTGCCTTGCAAACAGATGCCTCAGAGGTAGGCCTAGGGGCTGTACTATCACAAGAGGAAGAGGGGGAAGAGCATCCTATTGTGTACATCAGTCGTAAGCTGTTCCCCCGGTAGCGTAAATATTCTACGATAGAAAAAGAGGCCTTGGCAGTAAAATGGGCAATTGACATGCTGCGTTATTACCTCCTAGGTAGCCCCTTTAAAGTGGTTACCGACCACGCACCACTTGGTTGGCTCCATGCAATGAAGGACTCCAACGCACGGATAATGAGGTGGTACCTGGCACTACAGCCATACCTATGCGAGGTCAGTTATCGGGCCAGGAGGGCCCACGGGAACGCTGACTTTTTTTCAAGGATCGCAGAAGAAGAAACAGAGGACAGATTCGGTGTGACTGGGGGCTTAAGGGAGGAGGTGTGTGACGGGGCGTAACGCCTCTGCCTGGCTGAAGCCGATCCTCCCTGCACTGACCCCGCGGTAGCGCTCGCACTCCTCGGGACCGGCCGGGAACCGCTGGTTGTCTGCGCCCGTTGCTCAGCAGCAGCGGCGCAGCTGACGGGCGGAGGCGGGGAGAGCACGGAACATCGGCCGAGCCCCGGGGCACGCTCAGGGCGGAAGGACGACCCGTTCACCGGCGGGGTTGGCGGGTGACGTTGGCTGGTCAGGTGGAGGGCGGAGGTTAAAAGGCCGGGGAGGAAGAGAGCAAGGAGGGAGGGGAATGGGTGGAGAGTTGTATGGTGGGGAGTGTGGAGAAGCCGCTGGAACCAGTGGGGTAGGAAGTAGCCCAGGGGAGGGCCTGTAGGTTAGGCCGGCGGGCCAGTGAGTTGCGGGCCAGCCCCCACCGGCTGGACAGGGCACGGCGAACCTGTCCTTAGGGCCCTGGGCTGGGGCCCTTGAGAGAGAGCGGGCCCGGGTCCCCCTACCCCACATTCCTGAACCAGGAAGGAGATGGAGTCCGGAGTCGGGACCGCCATTTGCCATCAAAACGAGGGGGTGACACAGGCGAGAGACTGGCCCCGCAGGCCACAAGGACAAACACGGGGGTGAGCGCGAGACTGCCCATGTACACACCCTTATTCCTGCTATGCTTTGTGAAGACTAGAATTCTCTCTTGGTTGATTTCCTAAAGCATCCAAATACATACAGGGCTCATCTAGACTACGCGAAACAGTCAAAAGAGGATATGCAAATTTCACAGGAATTTGCATATCTTCTTCTGATCGCACTTTCGAAAGCAGAGCTTTCGAAAGTGAAAGTAATTTAGACGCAGCTTTTTTGGTGAACCCCCGCCCTTTGTCGAAAAGCCGCGTAAACCTCATTTTCGATGAAAAAGCCGCATCTAAACTACTTTCACTTTCAAAAGCTCCGCTTTCGAAAGTGCAATCGGAAGAAGATATGCAAATTCTGCAGGACCAGGCTTTGCAGGTGTCCAGATGCTGCACATGAAGCGGAGGTGCCAGGATGCAGGGCCAGCACAGAATGGATAACAGCTGTCCCTCATGCCAGGGGCCTGGGCTCCGATGGGAGCACTTGCTTCGCTAGGATGCTTGTCTGCAGGAAATTGCATATCCTCTTTCAACTGTTCCACGTAGTCTAAACGAGCCCATAATGATTACACGGTTTAGCTCTAGCAGTGAAAGTCAGAGTGGGTTGGACAAAGTCATTTAATGAGATTAACTACAAATGTTTATATTAGAGTGGGAGATGGAACAACTCTGTAAAATATCAACCAAAGCCACAGGAACTTTCCTCTGGTTGAGTGTTTTCTGACCTCTGGACAATTAAACATTTCACACTGTAGTAAATGTTTTACTGTAACTTTTCCTTATGATGCATGCTCTGGGATACATCTAGTGTTCAAGTGTTAACATTCTGTATGTTGGCATCTTCCAGTGCTATGCTCTGGAGCTGCAAAGTTGAGATAAGGCCACCAGTGTGAATGGCGCAATAGCGAAGATCCCTCTCTCTCATTTTGTGCATAGAATTCCCATTGATTTCAGTGGCACAGGATCAGGGTCAAGCTTCCAAGATATGGCTGGAGGGTGCCCAGATCTGTGCAGTTTTTCATTTCAATGTGGCCATTGAAAGAGCTTTGAAATGAAGCTGTGAGGGGAGCCTTACCCTACTGATGGAATGACTTGAGCATACATAAGAGGACCCCCAGGCAAAAACCCTCCACTTGGACCTGCTCTGTGGGAAGGGAATAGTAAGAGCTGTCAGGGAACAGGAACTATAGAGTTGTGATGAGTGTGGACTGAGTGGCCAGCAGGGCACCAGTGGGATATCCTGGAGGCCTCTTTTTTTTCTGACAAAACTCCTTATTCCGAGTCCACACACACCCTTTTCCAAAAAAGCTTTTTCAGAAAAGGGCTTATTCCCTGTGGAAGGGGGTTTACCACTGTTGGAAAAAGCTGGCCAAATAACGCAATTGCAGTGTGGACGCTAGTTTTTCTTTTTCCCAAAATAATGGCCATTATTCCGGAAAAACAGTGCAGTGTAGACGCACCCTTAGGCTTGTAACCAAGAACATCTATGGGAGAAGTGCCATTCTGTGCACAGGATGGCACAAAGGATGCTGGGAGGTCAGGCATACACCGTTTATGCCCCTGAAATGTATTCTGAGGTGGGTTCCAGTTCCCTAGTACACCCCATATTTAGTTCTAGAGGAGGGCAGGTGGTGAGATGAGCATGGGATTGGGATGATCAATGCCAATATGTAGGGTAACCAGATGTCCCATTTTTAAAAGAACACTCCCATATCAAGACCATCCTGCAGATGTCCCAAATCTTTCTTAAAAATGGGCAAACTGTCCCATATTTTCTGTCTTCCTCCTTCCCATCCCATCAGTACTGGTGGGTCCTGCTACTGGCTGTATCCCTTTAATATAGGCTCAGTCAACTTGATGTTAATTTGAACATTTATTCAATTGATTGCCATTGAACACACTTGAATATGAGTCATTTTATGAGGTGTCCAGGATTCAGCAATGGGAAATATGGTCACCCTAACAGAAGTAGGGCAGAGATGCTCTTACAGAGCTCATCTTTTCCCCCCTCCCCCCACCCTCTCCACCACTCTTGTGTGGCTGGAAGTAGCTTGTCCTTTCCTCCCTGTACAGTGTCAAAAGACAGCTAACATCTCCAGGTTGCTGCTGACCACCAACATAATCCAGCTGCTTCCTGTACCCAGGTTACAGCATGGCCAGGAAGAGGTTAAGCTCTGAGGATTATGGAGCAGGGCCCAGGGAGCGTGACTGCAGTGGCTTCAGCCAGAGAGGTGGCTCAGCAGAGGAGGCTGACTAGCTACACAGTCCTACATCCTGGGGCGCAGAACTCAGACCTGGGTGGGAGTGGGTGAAGAGGGTACTAAGCCCCAGCCCCAGAAGCTTCTGTGTAGGGTAATGAGTCTAGGACAGCAACATGGCCTCCCTCTGACCCAGAAGAGGAAGGGACCTCTAAGACCCTTGGTGGGTGCGTCCAGGCTCACCCAGCAACACTCACAGGAAGCAGGAAGGCGGGACAAGGAGTATAAGAGCTCAGAGCTCAAGCTACATCTAGACTACACAGTTTTTCTGGGATACCAGAGGTATCCCAGAAAAATTGTTCCGTGTCCAGGGAATGCGTTTGCTCTTCTGCTTTTTTTGCGGAAGAACAAACGCTTCCAAAAGAGGGTTTTTTTCAGACATTTGGACAGTCTAAACGGGCCAAATCTCAGAAAAGCCTCTTCCAGCAAAAGAATTGGAAAAAGCTATGCAAAATGCAAAGCACATTTTGCGTAGCTTTTTCCAGAAAAAAAGCAGCAGTGTAGACCTAGCCTCAGTTGGAGCCTGGTGGCCAAACTGGCCAGATGCTCAGTCCCAGCTCCCGCAGCAAAGGGTCCAGCCATGCTGTGCCCGACAAAAGGACAGGGTTGGGCCGCCAATACCCCTGCCAGCCCCTGTCAACTGGCCTGGGCTGCTGAGACTGCTGCCACGGCCCGAAGACTCACCGAGACCTCCAGGACCCTCACCAGGCCACACCAACAGGATCAGTCCACCTGGGCCCCTGCCTGAGCCAGAACCGATGGACATGCTGCTAGCACCTCCATCCCCAGCTGACCCTGAGGAGCAGCACCCGAGCCAGGTAGGCCCCCAGAGGGAACTGGGAAGTGGTCCAGGGACAGCTGACCCTGGGGCAGCTGAGGAGATGGAGGTCAGTTGGGCAGCGTGTTGCGGCTTGGATCCCTGCTGACCCACTGACCTGGTCGGGTGTTGCGGTCCGGATCCCTACCGACACAGTAGCCGCCATGCTGCCACTGTCAGGGCCTTGAGCAGGTGAGCCTGCATCCCGCTCCTCCCCCCCCTTCTGCCACCCTCCCCTCAGGTGGCAGGCTTCCTTCTGTGGGGGCAAAACCCCTACGCTTGTCGGCTCTCCGCCAGCGAGGAGACCCGACCCCTGCCCAGCTGGGACCTGGCCTGAGCTTTAAACTGTTATTGAACCACTTGTGTTAAACTTTTGTCTGTCCACCCTGTCCTGACCCTGGGCTGGGCCTTGTAAACTGCTTGCCCAGGCTGCGCCCCAGCCTGGGCCCTTAACTGTTGACCTGCGGCTCTGCCTGAACTGAAGGCCGGGCCTGATAAACTGCCTCTGAGCCTACTAAGAGGCTTGAGTCCCTGACTTTTAAAGTGCTCATTTGGTGCCCGCCCAGACCAAGGATGTGGCTGTTATAGGCTGTTATAAACTGTTGCTTGGCCAGCCGCTAGCCTCAAGATGTGCTGGGCCAACTGTTTACATACTGTGACACGGCAATTGTCCTTTAACTGGGCAGTACAGGGAGTCAGCGTGGCCTCGCACGGACGTGGACCCTTTACATGGAGCCTGCAGGCTGAGGTATGAAATGGCTGGAAATTGCTTCCCCCGCATCTCCCCAGGCACTCCAGAGTTTAGCTAAGGGGTGGAGAGGCTTCTCCATGTCAGTGCTGTGCACTGCTTTGGCACATGCTCTTTCTGGCCACCACCCTGGGCTGGAAGGTCTTGCATACTGCATCTTTGCCTGACCATCAGTCTTGCATGTCCACTTCCATTGTCAGCCACTGGAACTCCCCCATCCCCGCACACACATTCACTGCTGGTGGGCAGGCAGCTGGCAAACAGGGATCCAGCAGGAGCAGGACATGTCAGTAATGACGCGGGCGGAGATAGAAAATATGGAACAATTTGGGCTTAAATATAGAACTGTCCTTTTTAAAATGGGACATCTAGTCGCCCTACCTCCATGTCCCTTCTCTCCTGCACAGTACCAAAAGGCTGCTGCTGGCCACATTCTGGTGAGAAACCTGGCAGAAACCTGGGGAGAGGTGCATGTGACCCTCTTGCCCCTCCCCCCACACTTTGGCCCAGGAAGATGCTGTGCGGTACCAGGGCATGTGGGTCTGTCTTGGGACCCAGCCAGATGTGGTGGGTGGAGAGGACCAAGCAGAAAGAGTTAGGTCAGTCAGTCACACCTCCCCAACTATGTGAGAGAGGTGTACGGTGTGTGTATGTGTGTCACCCCTTCCCTCAAGCCCAGGTAAACCTAAAGATAAGAAGCTAAATAAAAAGAGTAAAAAGAATCCAACCACACAGTATCTCCTTTTAACAGGTGCTCAGACAACTTGATGTTAAATCGAACCTTTGTACGACTGATTGTGTTGAAATCGCTTGACTATGAGTAACTTTATCAGGTGTCCTGTTTTCAACAAGGGAAATGTGGTCATCCACTTATGTGGATCCACTGACTTTTATTCCACTGAAAGCATATGAGGGCTACTGCAGCCCTGGAACTCTTCAGTTACTTTGCCGTGTGCTGGCAGGCAGATTCCATATCCATCCCTCAACCTGGCCTCTTAGTCCCACTGAACTCCCCAATGCCCTGTTCGGTTATTTAGTCTTTGGGTTTTTCTTGGGATTTAGCCCTCAAGGTGAAATTTTAAAATGGTATCAATAGAACTGTTCTCAGACAAGTTAAGCCCTATGTGTAACTGGTAATTTCAGGAGATTTTGATATTAAAAACTGTATTATTTTTACTACAGATGATAATACCAGGAACAGTGATTTACAAATCTTTCCCAAATAGCAGGATATAGATTCGGTTCTATTTGAACTCTTGTATTTATGAATTTGTAGTCCTTCAAAACTGGTCTCAATGAGGAAGGAGAATACATGTGTTTATCATCAAATTTGTGTTCAGCTCACTTGTTTGTTGGGTTTCCAGTTTGAAACCTCACATGCAGAACTCAAATACTTCACCTATATTACCCACACTGCAATTTATTTACTTGTAATATTTGTCCAGTATTTTTGAATACCAAATAGATGGGAATGGTTCTGAATGTCAAAAAGAGCCTACATTCACCAAATTTGTATCTGGTGAATCCTACTCAACTAGGCCTACATCTTTCTATATAATGGACCTAGAAGATCCAGAAGAGAGAAAACGGGTTCAACAGAATGGGGTCATTCTAAATAAGCACACCACAAAATTAGATTCTACCAACATAAAATTATCATGAAGTACCGGTCAGATGACTTTTTAGCTTTGCTGTGCTGTCTATCTAGTTGGTGGCATGGCATGTCACAACCTGAACCAAGGTGGGATAGAACACATAAAAAACATGCACAGTTTGGCTTTCACTGCTTCTGGCAGAATATAACTCCTTTTCCCCCTCACATTTCTGATTAGCAATTTCTATTCTGTGGAGTTCTATCCCACAAGGTATTGAATATATTTTTTAAAAAAATGCACCAACTTTACTTATCTGAAAATAGGTCATTTGTTTCAACTACAAAAGAGAAAGAATGAATGCCAGGCAGGCTAAGTTTTACTTTCTACCATCTTAAACTAGGCATTTGACATGATCTCTTAACAGAAGCAGATCAGAGCATACCATATAGGCATACCATATAGGCTTTTTGAATCCACTTACCTCCATAATCAACAGCAAAAGAAGTAAATGGCACACAAGTCTGAGGTAAGGGCAGGAAAGGTTTTTAATTATTTACTGTTGAATGAAAACGTTGTAACCACTTAAATTCTGGCAAAGTGTCTGCAATTCTTGAAGTCTCTGAGGCCAATCTGATTACAAAGCATTGCAAAAGCATGTCTGGTGTCAGCAGGAAGAAATCACTGGAAGAGAAAGTCATGTGGTGGTGATGAGGAATTAGAGAATGGGGTTCATGGCATGTGGGGACCAGTCAAGAATCAAAGGATTATTAAGGAGACTGTAGCATGGAAAGGCTAGGAACAGAAAAAGGTCTGGAAATCTCAGAACAGAACCTTGACCTGTCTAGGGACAGTCAACATTAGTGATCTTTCTCAAAATGTTTTGAAATGTTGAACAAATTGGAGCATAAGTTAAAACTGTCTTTAAACATTTTCATGGCCATGCATACTTCTCTTATCAGTCAGGTCTCACTGACCTTCATCGTATCACCAAGGCTATTAGCGTGTTTGCTAATGTCTTCCATATTCTGCATTACCTACGTACTTATTTCTTTCAAGATCAAGCATGCGTGTATTGTCATTCTGAGTTTTATTGTAACAACTTAACCACAGTGTATTAATTAAAAGAAGAGCTCCACTAACCCCTATCATGAATACACACAGTGCAGGGAATTAAAGCACTTCCTCTCCTCTGGAAAACAAGAACTGGCCAAATTCATGTTATGTAGGAGTGTGTAGCAGAAAAGAGGGTCAGGAGAGGAAATATAGGAACTGAGTCGGTGTAATTATGCTGAAGAGCCAGAAGAGTGCATACATTTAGGGTGCATCTGCCACACACCAGGGTATCACTGGAATGCAGTGGGTTCTGCCCACACCCTTCTCCTTTCATGTCAAGGGAGGATTTGGCTTAATTCCTCCATGCTACAGGGACCCCTAGCTGCTTATTTAATTCAATTTTAGGATACTACAAAGGGGCCATAGCTAAGGCTGCTAGTTTGTCATGGATTCCATGAGTTCCAGGAACCTCTGTGATTACTTAATTGGTCCGTGTGGCTGGTCCAGGGGCTGCCTCAGCAGCTCAGGCAGCTGTACCAGCTGCTGCTGGGAAAGTGTCAGGCCACCACACTCCCTTCTCACAGCAGCAGCAGAAGTATGGGCATGGGCGGGGGTTCAGGGTTAGGGCATAGAGGTCTGGTTGGTGCTTGCCTTGGAGGGCTCCTGGGAAGCTGCAACACGTCCCTTCCTTAGCTACTGTCTCCACACAATGCTGCTGTTACAGACAGTGGGGCAGACAGCCACTGTGGGCCCTGTGGCAAAGTGTCGGGGGGGGGGCCATTCCACACCCCTAGAAGGGCTGGGGCCTTGAACGGAAGGGGCATGGCCAAGGGCAGTCAGCCCTTAATGCAGCCCAGACTGTGGCACAGCCCCTCCCCCAGGCTTCAGAGCTGCACAGAATGGTGCTGCAGTGCAATTCAAAGAGGTCCAGGGCTCTGGCTGCCATTACTGCAGCCACAGTGGTATCTAGGAGCTCCGAGCCCCTTTGAATCTCCGGGCCCCAGAGCAATTACTCCCTCTGACTCCCCCAGTTGATGGGCCTGCCCACAGACACCGCGCCCAGGGGTCCCACTGGCTGTGGTTCCTGGCCAATGAGAGCTGCAGAGCTGGAGCTTAGAGAAAGGGGACAACAGGTGGAGCCAGGAGCTGAGGGAGGGACATGTCACTGCTTCTGAGGAGCCTGTCAGCCCTGCTAACTCTCACCAGTGGGGTTGCCAAGCCACCACCCACCTCTGAACACCCGTGTGCCCCAGACTGCCGACCCCACCTCATGTACCCATGGAACCTCCTGGATCACTTCTGCAAGATTTAGTCAGGGGTATATAGTACAAGTCATGGACAGGTCAGGGGCCATACATTTTTGTTTATTGCCCCGTGACCTGCCCATGACTTTTACTAAAAATACTTGTGATTGAAACATAGACTTAACCATAGCTTAGGACAAAATTTAGCTCTAGCTGTTGTTCACTGACCGACCATGGGTATGAATCTGATCTAACAAGTGACTTTATAGTAATTAGGAATAATTTATGCTAATGTAGGGGTCAGCTCCAGACAAGCCAGGGACCCTGGGTCTGAGGGTCCCCCCCCCACTCGCCCCTGCAGTACATGATATCATGCCTATAACGTCCTATCAAAACTTCTGTGGGAATGGGAGTGTCAAAGGCCAACTTACAATTCCACAGTTTTACCAAAACTGACTCTTTGGGATGACAGAAAAGAGAACATCTATGACCCCCAATTCTCTTTTTGACAATTGTATTATTTGGATTACATCGAAGTGGTGTAAGAGGTGTCGGTGTGAAAACTGAAGCTGAAAGTTGCTTATAAAAATCTGAAAGTATGGCATATTTTCTAAAATAAGTTTCTTCACAAATAGGACTGCGTTCAGGTTTCTAGTTTTAAGTGTATTTTACGCAAACTATGATCCATTCAGACGGTTTCAGTTCATCTATTCAAAAATCTAATTTCCAAAGCATTTCAGTCCAAATTTTCTTTCTTCCCTGTTAAGATTTTCAATTCGGAAGACATTCTCCCATGAACAAATGTCTACTGAATTAGACAGCTTCTCAAGAATATACCTAGGGACATACTCCAATAGAAAAGTGTAAAATAGCTTAAACTTTTTTCAGCAAGAGAAAAAACCATGCAAATTATCTTAGGTTTTAATTGGTAAAATTACCTCTAAGGGCTAGATTTTAGAACCATTAGGCCATGCAGTACTTACTTAACATAAATATTGTCACATGCATAATGTTAATCACATGCAAAAATCTTTGTGTAGTCAGGGACATTAACTTGAAAGAACCTACTCATGGGAATAAGTGCACACCCACATGATTAAGGGTTGCACAAGCTAATCCCAAAGTAGGAAACTAATTACAAAAGTGACTGTTTAATTAGCCACAAAAGGTGCAGCAAGCAGAATAAAAGGACACAAAACTTCAACAACTAGCATTGTCAGAGGAAACTTTCTGGAGAAAAGAGGCTTTCTAAACTCAGAAGTTTAACAATCAGATGATATACAGGAAGAGTGATTTCTACACACTGGTAAACCAGTACATCTCCTGTGCAGACCTTAAGGTTTACCTGTGATTGGGCCCATTCTCCTGATGTAAGCATTGTTGGGTTTATTCAGCACCACAATTCATGGCTTTAAGACTAGCGAGGGATTACAAGTCTGGACATTATGGCTAGGTCTACACTAGACCCTGTAGCTTGGCTTAAGGTGCGCAACTCCAGCTACACAGAAGGCGTAGCTAGAGTTGGCTTACCTTAAGCCGGGCTGGGTGGTGTCCCCACAGCAAGAGGCCAATGGGATCAAACGTTCCTGTCAGTTTCCATTATGCCTGGCAAGAGCAGGAGTACTAGATGCCAGTGAGGGCACCCTCTGAGTTTGATTTAGTGAGTCTTAACTAGACTAGCTAAATCTAGATTGATCATGGCAGCATTGAACTGCAGAGTAAAGACGTGGCCACGTGTAGGTCTCGTAAGGTGCAGGAGATTATACTGGTGTTTTTTACATTCTCTGCTAACCATAGGTATGGTAACTAAACTGTCAAGACTATTTGTCCTTCTGCTTTTATTTTATCTGAACTTTTTATGTAATTGCCCCTACTTCTCTTCCACCTAGCACAGCTTCTCTTAATTCAAGTGTTCCCATCCCTGTTTCCATTCTTGATTACCATGGTATTGCTTGGCTTATCCTTCCTTTACCCTGTTCCCACTTCTCAAAATATCCCTGTTCAGAGGAGAACCTTCCTATCCTGCCATTTTATGGGGGAGGTATTCTATTCACAACCATAAATGGTCTCTGGTTTCCAGTGAGAGCTGGGTGCCCAGCGATTTTAGAACTCTCTGAAAACAGCAACCATAATTAACAGCAGCTGCATGCTATAAAAAGGTTAGAAATTCCCATAAATTTTATGTGAAATACATTACAGCAAAGATTTTGAAATCAATGGGAACTTCGATGTGCTCATGTCATGGGATCGCGCGCGCCGCGCCCCTCGGGGGCTAAATCTGGCCCAGTGGCCAATCTATACTGCCCCTGTCTGGGGGTAAATATGGCCCAATGTCCAAATCTATAATGCCCCCTGTCTGGGGGTAAATATGGCCGAACAGCCGAGTCTATAATGTCCCCCTATCTGGGGGGAATATGGCCCAGCAGCCAAGTCTATAATGCCCCCCTATCTGGACCAAAATAGATCATCAGAGAAGCCTGCCCACAGATACCCTATGTTTAAAAACAGATTCTGGAAGAATCAGGAACCAGGTACTTCGCACTAATAATCTGAAGAGATCTTCCAAGTCCTGTCCTTGGATTCTTAGCCCTAATGTACCTGAGCCCCAAAAGCCTCCTGAAGTTCTGTGACAAAATGCATGCAATTACAATAACATTTGCTATATATGGGTTTCATCCAAAATATATTTAAGTTAATGGAAGTATTTCAATGGGGCCATAAAGGAGTAAGCACAAATAATAAGGAATTAATATAGCCTCAGAGGAGCCCAGCTGGAACTAGAGGAGCCAATATCAGTCCCAGGATCCACAAGCTTTAGAAGCAGCAGCACCTACACTCTCTGCCATCCCCCAATTCCATCTCCTCAAGGGAAGAATTTAAAGGACACTAAACAAATTAAACCACACAGAATTTTCTAAGCCATCTCTTCTCCCGCACATTTTACCAAAGATAAGGTATGGTCCTTAAGTATTGTACTTCAAAATGAAGTCTGGACATTTTTTGGTAAATAACCAGACAGTAATTTCCTCTAAAGTAAAGATTTTTTTTTTTTTTGTCTTCTTTCAGGACAGATCCCAGACTTACGGATATAGAATAAATACTGAGATCTGCAAATCCAGTAAATTGAAAAGTGTAGTGAATCCTTGAAATTACACTTTTAAACTGAAATCTAACTTGGGATTGGTCATATCACCTCCATAGATTACCACAAAAAACCCCAAACCCACACATCTAAATGGGTAATGTCAGCAGGATCTATATTGCACAATCTAATTCAGGTCAAGGATCCACCTTCAGAGATTGGATGTGTTATTTACCATTTTGTTTAGCTGGGTCACAGAACTATTTTCCCCATTAGTAAAGTAATGTGATTTATAACAATCTGAAGTAGGTGGTTCAGTTTGGTACCCCCTGAACCTTAATTTTGGTTCAGTTCAGTTTTAGAAAATATAAACTAACCCAAAGCTCATCTTAGTTTTACATAGTGTATACTCTTGTCTAAAAGAACATCTTGTTGTAAAGTCACTGAGCCAAATTCATCACTAGTGTAACATGTAGAACTTTACGGGCTAAAACAGAGTTGTGCCTGCTTAGGTCAGTGGTGAATTTGACCCATTGCTTGTCAATATATACGATGGGTATTAGAGCAAAGCAGAGATTGAAAAAAAACCTGGTGTCTTTGTAGGCTGAGTGATATCTAAGTGCCTGTGAAAAGCTGATCTATTTAATACTGGTTAACTTACTCTTTAAACTGAAAAATCTTTATATTTATAGTCTGAAATGCAATAACTGAAGATGGGGGAAAAATTGTGATAAACAATTGAGCTCTACTGCGCTGCCCCTAACTAAACCGGAACAGGAAACATATTGTACATTTTGGTTAATTTTGGGGTGGGTCACATACCACTCAGAGATTTCAGTGTTCATCTCTTGTTTTTGCTTCCCAATAAAAAGGACTGAAGAAGCATAATAGAAACAAATTCAGAGTGAAATGCAAATAAAGCTTGATGTTTTGGCTTCTGGAGAGGCAAACTTCAAAAATAAGGTACATGTTTTTGTTAATTTATAATCAACAGTCTTCACAAAAATCCAAACAGTCACCAAACACAGTGTGTCAAAGTTTAAAGACAAAAACATAACAAAATTTTTCTTGGTTTACTGTATGCCGTGACATACCTCCAGGAATAAGCAGGACTGTAGGTTGAAGGAGGAAGAAGATTTGAAGTGATTCTGCACATAAATCAGGATCTTAGTCTACCAATACATAATTTCTGTCTCACTATTTACAGTAGATAAAGTGGATGCTTTTGCTGATGAATGTTCTGGTAGACTTGAAAACATAGTTTTACTCCACTACTGCATAATATTTATAATGAAAGGTGGATGTACCCTTTCACTAACTTTTGAACACATAATTATTAAATCATTACAGTGGTAGCTCTTCTTATGTTGTTTTCTTATAGTAATTAGAGTTCATTTGCAATATTTTATTTCCTTTCCAATTTAGAAATGTGTCAACCTGACTGCTTTAGATGTTAAAAGAGAAGTAGATAAAACCTTTCTGGGAAAGAAATAGAATTAAAATGTGGATTAGTAATTAAATATTATATTTTGTTTTAAAAATATGGAAAGATGGTAGATTGACAACCCTGGAGGCTGAAGTCTTTGGAATAGGCAGAAGCATGGAAAGTAGCAGTGAATGTTTCCTTGTATCTAGGGTTGCCAGATGGTTTAACAAAAAATACCGAACACGCCCCCCCCCTCCCCCGCCAAAAACAAAAAACAAAACACCACGAAAAAATTCTGTCAAGGAAAAAAAAAGGGGGGGAGACCAAAGTTGTTAAGCAAAACAAAACAAAAACAAAACAAAAAAAGGGCAGGGGGAGCAAAGTTGTTAAGCAAAAGTTGCAACACTCCCTCCAGTTTCGGACCACACACTAACCCCCAATGCACCCACCCTCCCCCTGAGCCAGGCCCCCCTAGTGCCACCTCATCCCAATGCACTCACCCCTGCCTCAGAGACATTTGTCACATCCCATAGTGTAGCTCATTTAGTGCATTAAATGCCCCAGTAACAACTGTGTGGGCGAAACCAGACAACCAGTACACTCTCAAATGATCTCACATAGAAAAATATTAAGACAAAAACTATCAAACAATTTTCACAAAGTGATCACTCCGTAAAAGGCAAACCTGGGAACTTACACCTAGACACCAAACCACGGACGTAACAGGAACCTGGAGTTTTCAGATGCCTAAGTGTTCCCTGGAATCACGGAAAAAACTGCCCTCCCCCTAACGTATGAAATGGCACCTCCTGGTAAACCGAATAGCCAGAAGGCTGTGGGAGGACCCTGGGTTGTGGGAAGATGTAGCTCCTGTGTGTTAGGGTTAGGGTCAGAGTTAGCATGAAGCCTGCCTTGAACAACATACCAGGCACCACAAGCCAGCAGCAGCAGCACATAACTAAGGGTGGCAATACATCATATACCCACGCCTCTCTTACTTCTGCCCTGCTGCTGGCAGAGGCGTTATCTTCAGAACTGGGCACTGCTTAATTTGTGCCAGGGCTGATCTTTGGCATCTCTCTTTTAATATAAATTAAACACTGGAGGAGGCAGCGGGGCCCAGAGGTGATGGGGCAGCCCAAGGAGCCATTAGGAGCCAGACGAACTTCACATTTTAAGCTCAATGCAATGAAATAACTCAAATCTTGTTGTACCTAGTACACTTAGCCAATGCATTGAAGTTCACAAAAAGGTGATGAAAGATTAGCAAAAGCAAAACGAATTTCAAATCAACATGAAGATAAAAGGGAATATAAAAATAAAATTACAGAATGGCAAAAAACACACTTTCCTTTGTCTAACAGATTTATTTGGCCATAAGCTTTCATGGGTAAAAATCACGTTGTCAGATGCACCTGATGTCCTGCATCCGATAGTGTTTTTTTGCCCATGAAAGCTTATGCCCAAATGAATAAATCTGTTAAGATATGTCTTCACTGCATTCCTCTTTCAAGAGAGGAATGCAAATGCAGCCAAGCGAAATTGCAAATGAAGCAATTTGAATTTCCCACGCTTCATTTGCATAACTGCATCTGGCTGCTATTTCGAAATACCCAATTTCGAAAAAAGAAATGCTGTCTAGACGCGGTTATTTTGAAAGAACACCCTTCTTTGAGTAAGGGTTATTTCGAAAGAAGGGTTTTCTTTTGAAATAACCATGTCTAGACAGCATTTTTTATTTTGAAATAGCAGCCGGACACAATTATGTAAACGAAGCGTGCGTGGGAAATTCAAATCTGTGCTTAGTTTGCAATTTCACTCGACTGCATTTGCATTTCTCTCTCGAAAGAGGAATGCAGTGTAGACATACCCTTAGTCTTTAAGGTGCCATGGGACTCCTCATTGTTTCTGCAGATACAGACTAACACAGATACTTCTCTTAGACTTGTCCTCTGAATGGCCAGTCAAAGGAGACATCTGAAAAGATGGTCAGAACCAAACTGAAAGTGTCTTAATAATGACATTTTTCTAATGGCCCTGCTCATCCTGAAAAGTATCTCTAATCTCTTTAAAATGAAAGTTATGTTATGATTTTACTTTCTCTGCAGATTAATCTACCGAAAAATGACCTATAGTCTTGAATTTCTTTGATAATGCAAGAGTTTGTACTTCAAACCAGTGGGCAGACTTAGATTTGCTACCTATCTTGCCACATTAGGGATGTTAAAATTAGATTAATCAACTAATCAAATAATCGATGGAATTTCCATTGATTATTCGATGAGTCGATAAGGGCGCTTCTGCTTTGAAATGTAGCAAGAGCCCACCCGGCTGTTGCTACATTTCAAAGGCGGAAGTGCCAGGCAGCATTCCTGTGCTGGCCCCAGGCTCCATGCAGCGCTTTTGCTTTGAAATGTACAAGAGCCCCAGCAGGGACTCTAGTACATTTCAAAGGTGATATGCTGCAGCTGTGCCTCTGCCCCCTCCTTTGGAACTGGAGCTGGGGGGAACTGGCTTTTAAGCCGGCTACCCCCAGCACGCCTTCCTCTCTCCCCTCCCCACCCTTGCTGCGTCTTTCTGATAGAGGCAGCAAGGGAAGTGGGGGGTCGACTAGTGTGTCAACTATCCGATCAGCTTTTGCTTATCAGATAGTCGATTAGTTGCTTAAATCCTTATGCCACATAAGGATTTTTTTATTTGAATTTCCAAAGGTCACAAACCTTAGCGATATGAAATGACAGCTATGCACAAAATAAGCAGTATTTTGCAATGACAATTATTGTTATATTAAATCACTTACTCTTGATCCTTTTTCAGGAAAGCACTGGCAAACCAAACAATCTTGTCCTCCACATGGACCAATATAAGAATATCTACCCTAAAAATTAAGAGGTTGTTAGTTTACTTGTATATAGTTCACTTGTTATCCAATATAATATATTTTAATGAAATAAAGAACATCAATGAACAGGTTAAGACTTCATGGAAAGATGTAAACCATAATATAAAAGCAATTATTTAATTACATTAGCTAATGCTAATAATTTAGTGAAGATTCTTGGGTTTTCTTCAAGAATTTTTTTTCAAAGAAAGCTGTCATTAATTCTTAAATAACTGAGAGAAGCAATGGAGCTCTCTCATTGGTCCAAATGTCTTATTAGGTGATTCTGACACCCAACCTCTTTAGATACAATTCAGCTATGCTGATGTTATGTCAACTGTGATTTTCCAAAACACAAGAAATGAGGTTTAGGAGCAACCTTGAGAATGTGATTTTAAAATTACATGTTAAAGAAATAATACTTTTGATCTTGGGGAATAACGCTACTTTAGACATTTCACTGGGATGACTGGGAATAATCACAACCAAGAATAGGAAAAGATAAATGTTTTCATAGCAGAACAGAAATAGGAGAAGAAGCATGGTTCAGTGGATTATGGCATTACACTGGAAATCAAAAGCCCTGCATGGATTCTAGTCTCATATCTGCCACTGACCTGCTGTGTGACCTCCAACAAGTCACTTCACCTTTTTGTGCCTCTGTTTCCCCTCTTGCTTTGTCTATTTTCTGTATTTAAACTGTAAGCTCCTTGGATCAGGGTCCATCTCTTAGGATGAGTTGGTACAGTGCTTAGGGAAAGGGGACCCTCTTCTCAATCAAAGCCAGTAGGCACTGCAGTAATTTAAATGAATAATCTGTAAAATGCCATAGCTTACCAATTTCAAGGCAAGCCTTTCCCATCATTAGAAATAAAACTAATTAGAGTGAATATTTTAGTATAACTCTTGTACTGTACAATAGATTGCTCTCTCTAATATGGTTGGTGCAAATAAAGTTTCCTGTAACATCTACAGCATTTACTCATGATGCTGAAATTTGCCATGCTTGATGTCTGTGTAAATGTGCATTTTTCAGTATAGTATACTCCGAAGGAGGAATGCGGAACTCCGTGTGCAGCCCGGGACCAGCAGAAAGTCCCACCGTCTCCAGGCTGCAGGCAGTGTGCCAGCTTTGAAATGTACAAGAGTCCCCAGCAGAGGCTCTTGTGCATTTCAAATCCACAGCTCAGCATTGAGCTGAGGGCTCTCCATGGCATTTTAGTGGAACCCAGGATCAGCTGAGGACTCCACAGCTCACTCCAAGTTCTGTGCGACTTTTCCCCAGAATGCTGGCTGGCCCCAGGCTCCACAGCGCCACTTTGAAACATCGCCTTGGCATTTCAAAGGGGCAGCGCCACACAGCTGAGCCACTGGGGATCAGCTGTGTGGCACTGGCCTTTGACTGCCGCCTCTGTGTTTGAAAGGGGCAGCCCCACACAGCTGAGCCAGGGCTCAGCTGTGCAGCGCTGCCCCTTTGAAGTACCCTCTTCTCCTCCCCTCCCCACCATTTGCTGTCTCTATTTGATGGAGGCAGCAAGGGGGAGGGGAGGTCGACTAGTACGTAACATCTTAAACTTGAACTAAAGGAATTACTCTTCTAGCTAGTAGATGTAATAAGCTTTTAACCTCTTCCATGAATCAGCCTCTACAAAAGGAAAGGGATATATACTGTGCTTCAGCAGGTTACACATATAGTCTATATTTGACAGGAAAAGAAAAGTGAGAGGAAGGACAAGTGTAGGAAGATGGTCCCGTGATTACTCAGTAAAACATCTTTATGGCTTGATGGTTTGGGTCCTGTTCTTAGGTCCTCTGTCTGAAGAGGTTACATAACCTCCCCCATTCATGGCTTCACGGCAAAAGTGATTTTGTTGATATTCAAATGAGGTGAAGTACATGACAGAAAAATTCAGATAGGGCATTCCAAACATAAGGGCAATATGGAAGATAGCATGGGGTGGACATTTGGGTGAGAAAGAGATGAAGCAGATACCAAGGCTGGCATCGTGGAAGTATGGAGGGAGAGGTAGGAATGTTAAAGGAGTCCAGTTCTAAGATGTGGGCAAGAGCCATATGAGCTAGTACTCTGAAAGCCGGTATTCTGAATTTGACGCACAGACCCATGGGGACCACTGAAGTGATTAGAAAAGACAGCTGACATGCTCAATGTAAAAGGCAAGAAGGATGATTTTGGTAACAAGGTTTGGATGGATGAGGCATGGGAGGGGCCCCAAGGTTAGCATCAACAAAACTGGTGAGCAGAAGAGTGCAAGAGTTATGACATGGTCAAGCAACTTGGCAATAGGGAGGAAAGAAAGGGAGGAATTTAGAAATGTTATGGAGGGACAAGTAATAGGATTAGGCTACAGCTTGGATGTGGGGAGAGGCACTGTACCTGTAAACAGCTATATTTGTTTTAGCAAGAAATTCTACTTGGTTGGATCCTGTATCATTGACTTTCTATAAAATTAGCTTCCAAGTCACTTACCCCATGAATCTGTTGCACTGAAAAAACTGTTATTAGCCACCTGGTAGAAAAAAAAAAAAAGCTAAATTAATTTAAAACTACAAACGGTCTGGTAGCAATTTACAGACTAACAAAACATGTAGATGGTATCATGAGCTTTCGTGGGCACAGCCCACTTCTTCAGATGACCGGAGTTTTGAGTTTAGGATGTACAGACCTAAAATAAATTGGAAAGAAGGAGGGGGGGAAAGGAGGGGGAGGAGACAGGGAACAGAGGGTATAGAAAATTCAGGAAGGTAGAGGGAATCAGTAAATACCTCTGCTCCCTGTCTCCCCCAGCCTTCTCCCCTCCCCGCCTTCTCTCCTATTTATTTTGGGTCTGCACATCCTAAACTCAAAACTCCGGTCATCTGAAGAAGTGGGCTGTGCCCACGAAAGCTCATGATACCATCTACATGTTCTGTTAGTCTGTAAAGTGCTACCAGACCATTTGTTGTTTTTCTGTACAGAGTAACTCAGCTACCCCCTGAAGCTAATTTAAAACTGTCAGTACCAAACCACTATCAAACACAAACTCTAGAAATGGGTAAATGTTTAAAAATGCATGTAACTCATTAGATACATTCTATCAGACAATTGCCATTGCACTTTGTGTAATTTTATCAGTGAGCTTGGCTATAGGGGGTAGATGAAGAGTGTGACACCATCACCCCATCTCCAAAGTTAGAACGTAAGCACAGAGTGCGCGCGTACACACAACACATACACTCACTTTCTCTTTCTCTCTCCACCTCTGTTTTATTCAAGCAAGCAAGAAGAGGGGGGGAACACTCCCTTTTATCTACCTCCACACTGCATCACATCTTGCACACCTGAGCCTGTTCAGTGGAATAAGTGAACTACACTATCAAGAATTCTGGTGCACCTTATTTTTCCCCCAGAACAAGAAAGAAGCAAGGGCCAGATTGGCACTCATTAACATTCTGGTTCTTGCCCTGCTCATCGGACAGTACAGCTACATGCTGGGCCTTGCTGGAGCTGAATTATAAAATTACAGCCCAGCTCCTAATGACTTGGGCACACACAAATAAAAAAATAAAAGTGTGTGTGGAACATGAGTTCTTGGCTAACAAAACTACAGTACTCTACATGTCTTACAACATGCCTGCCACTACATAATAACTGTAATATTTCCAAGCTTTAAAAATCGTTTGTTTTCCAAATAGCACAGATTGTATGTAACCCAAAAAATCTGAGAAAAGACAATAGTAATAGTGACCACCAGAAAAGATAAGCTGTACTGACACTGGCTGCATCAGAAATAAGTACAGGTTGAACCTCTCTAATCTGACACTCTCCGGTTCGGCAACATCCATGGTCCGGCATGATTTTAGTTAGCCTGATGTCCCCATATCGTAGGTGTGCCGAAGTTTCTGGCAGTCCCATAAAGTTTGTTTACAGCCACCAGTCCTGGCACTCAGTGTTCTGTGCTGTTATTTTACCCCTAAATGTCTTTTAGGAGCCCAGTAAGCAGTGCAAGTATTCCTAATGCTGCTAGACAATATTGACCTCCCATGAGTCAGCAAATTCGCTGGTAGCACAGGGGTCAGGCCCCAAAGGTGTCAGACTAGAGAGGTTCAACCTGTAAATGGTTAAACAACTGTGAAGTTAGCAGGTTATAACTACTGGTTATGGTTATCAGGTCACAACAGTGATCACCGGAAAAATTTTCCCTAATGTCAGGAAGCCCCACGTGGCTGAACCCACACTGCCTGCAGTGTAGTGGGACTCATTCCTCCCTTGTCACTCAAAGCGTGGTCATTAATGTTCCCAAATGGCTCGCCAGCAGCTGGTCCCCAGCAGGTTTTCCCACCCACCTGCTCTCTCACGACACGCCAGGCCGCTGAGCGGCAGGGGTCAGAAGGGCAGATACGCAGGGCGGGGGGAGAAGACACGCGCCCCTTCCCCTCTCCTAGCAGCGGCGCCGCGCGCTGCCTCGTACCCACCAGGTAGGCGCGCTCAGAAGCTCCGCGCTGGGCATGCCGCGGAGGGGCTCCCAGCGCCAGGCGCAGGCAGAGTCGCTGCAGCAGGAAGCGCAAGCCAGAGATGCCCGCCCGCCCGCCTGCGCGCAGCTCCCGCCGTTTGCCCCCCAGCGCCCGGGGGGCGGCCCGCGGCTCTCTGCCCAGCCCGGCCTCCCTCCGGAGCGCCTCGCCGGGGCAGCCACCGCCCCCTTCGCCTAGGGGCGCTCGACGGCCCCGCCCCCGGCGTCCCCAGCCTGGAGCGCGGGCGGAGCGGCCGCGGCAGCGAGCTGCTAGCGCCGCTGGACGCACAGTAACCGGGCCGTGCGCGCCGGGGCCGAAATGACCCGCGGGTGGTGCCGGGGGCTGCTGCTCTTCGCCCTGCTGGGCTGCTTGCGCTGGCCCGGCGGCTTCCCCGCCGCCCAGGTGAGGGGCGAGCGCGCGGTGGGGCTGGGGACGTTTAAGGCGGGAACAGCTGTGCGCGGGGCTGCGGGCGGTGCCGGGGGCGAAAAGTGACAGCCCCCCCGGGCGGTAATGATGCGCCCATAGGGCTGGGGGGCAGCTGAAGGGACAGAAAAGGTGCAGGTCGTTTCCCTATGGCTCAGTTTTTGCAAGCGAAAAAGCAGCCTGTGGTTGCAGGAGTTGTTACTGCCTGCCCTGCAGCAGCGTTTGGGGGAGGATCAGCAGCAAGTGCCTAGGTGGGGGTTGGAGGGGGGGGCTGTCATAAGCTGAGGTCAGAAGCTTTGGGGAAACGGTGTTTCAAGGGCGCTTCTCAGCATCCCCAGTAGATACTGCTTTCATTTGGTCTGGGCTGAGAGTCCGTGCGATCAGCCCCCGTCTCACCCTCCCACCCCAGCACTGTCCTTGCAACTTCTTTCATGCACATTTACATCACTTCTGTAATGGGCAAAGTTACTGTCGGATGCAGTGGCAACGAATTGATGCTGCTGGGTGCTGGATATCTGGCCACTGACTGAGGGCAGTGGAAGCTGTTGACACTTCCTTGGCAACAATCTATGGCTTTTGCTGAAGAGAAGTAACCAATATAGTGGAAGTAATTAATTTGTAATTTAGAGACTGTGAAGTGCTTCAGCCCATGCTTTGTTTTAAACGTGCTTAAATGCCTTCCTACATAGAGATGCTTTCCTGAATCAGGGCCTTATGAAGTGAAAGCATCCATGAAGTCCAGCATGACTTTTTATTTGGGGGGAAGGTGTCCATCAGAAATTAAACATGCCACTGAAGTCCAGATTGATTTCTGGTGACTGAAGAATGTAGGATCTAGTGTAATGATTAAAGCGAAATGTCCTGTATATCAAAGTACAATGGCTTTACTGTTCAGAATTGGTTTCATAACATTTATACTTGAGCTACTCACACACATGAACGTAAAACATTTTTGCATAAAATGCACAAATGCAGCCACGGAATAAAACTTGTATTAATATGTAAAACAGCCTGATGTCTAAGCACATAAATGTCAGTATTTTATTTCAGGCTACTTCAGATACATAACGCTAAATATTCAAATAAAAAATAAGGGACCCAAAACAAATTTGATTGCATTAATAATCAACTCATTTTCCAAGGCTTTATGAATAATGCGATTTGCACATATTGAGAGACCCGTTATTGTTATTTTTGCTTTATTTGAGTAGTCAACTTTCTTCAGCAGAATGACCAAGATAAGAGCCTTAATTCTGCTTCTAGCATGGAGTTTTACCTGTGCAGAATCAATTTAGTTGCAGTAAAGAACTATGTAGTTAATAATAACCATTTTTCGTCCTTCTGTGGTATAATTGTAAGTATACATCTGTCTACATGCACATGTGTGCACACACACATGTACAGGAAGAAATATTTACCATCTACATCAGCCTCAGGCCAGTTTATACTAGGGGAGAAAGTTTATCTATGATATGAAACTCCAGCCAAGAGACTAGCATGGCTGGGGTTGGTGTACCTTAGGTCACATATCTGCAGTGTCCCCATGGCAGGAGGTTGACAGGAGAAACTTTCTCGTCAACTGCCCTTACTCCCTGCGACTCAGTGGAGTGTCAGGGTTGACAAGGGAACCATCAGTGGTTCATTTAGTGCAGGGCTGGGCAATAATTTTAGATGGGGGGGGCCACTCCAAAATTTTGTAAAGTGGTCAAGGGCTGTACTCTTCCATGAGATTAATGGAGGAGTTGTGGGGTCTGGGATGGAGGTTGGGTGCAGAAGGGAGCTTGGGGTAAGGGTTTGAGGTGCAGGAGGGAGTTCTGGTGAAGGAGACAGTTGTGACCTAGGGCAGGTTACTGGGGTGCAGGGGTTTGGTTTGTGGCCTAGGATAGGAAGGGATTGTGATCTGATGCAGGGGATTGGGGTGCCAGATCTGGGAGGGGTTATGGGTGCAGGAGGGGGCCAGAGGGTATATTGAGTAGGGAGGCAAAGGGTTGGGGAAGGGAGGAGCTGGGATGCCAGAAGCAAGCTCTGGCCAGGAGACTTAGCCAGCAGCCCAACCAGCCTGCCTGCCTGCAGAGCTAAATGCTTGCAGAGCTTAAAACATTTCTCAGACTGCCTGCCTGCCCCCCCCCACCCCCCACCGCCTGCACAGGCTGCAGGACCATGTGATTGTGTGAATAACTGAGGCGGGGGGAGGGGCGGAGGAGGGAGGCAAGTTGCTTCCTGTGCTGCCTGTTTGAAAACAGGCAGCTCCCATTGGCCAGCCCTAAACCAGTTTTTCTCAACCAGTGGTACGAGTACCCTTAGGGGTACTTGAGAGAAGTCTGGGGGGTATGGCAACACAACTGAAATTTGAAGAAAACTGAATTTTTGTTTTAAGTTTTACAGCGCTTCATAGTTTTTGTACTTTTTGCACCCAAAAATTTCATCACCCGCCCGGCTACGATTAAGTTGTTTAAACAAATGTGTTGCGACGGTAGAAAAAAAAATTGTGTGTCTGAAAACTGTAGGTGCTGGGGGTACCTATAAATTTTTTTTTAAAAAAAGAGGGTACTTATAATTTTTTTAAAGGGATACTTTATAAAAAAAAAGGTTGAGAAACAGTGCTCTAAACAATTCCTTTTGGCATCCCTGTTTCCTTTGGCGAGTTGGGTTAGCAGGTTTTGGTAAAAATATATCAGACGTGCACACAGTGCCCACTCTACCTCAGCTGTTGCTGGATAATCCAGGCCTCAATTCTAAAGGAGTTGGCATTACTGAGATGATCGATTCCCTCCATGTTTTGTTGTAAATATTTTAAAGAAAATGCTGGTGTTTTCTATAGGTGACCCACATCTCCCAATCATAGCAAAGACTTGGGATTAACATGGATTTCTCAACTAAAAGTCTTATACGTGTTGGGATGTTGTGATTGTGAACACCTGGTGAGTCAGTCTGCCAAAGGTAAAGCTGGCCTTGAATCTTGACATCTATGGCTTCAGTTGAATGGCTTGTGTGAAATTTGGGAGAGCAGCTTAGAGAGACCTCTCTCCTTTACTTAAGGATAGAATCTCATGGAAGCCTGAAGGAAAAAGTTCTCGTGGCAGACAGAAAGCCACCCTTGCAGTGTAACCTCAGCATTAGACTTATTGCTTCAAGTGCCTTCAAGAAAGTGAGGGCGATTCTCGTGTTCTGTGTTAGTTTTATTTTAAAGTTTTTCTGAGTGTTATTTTAACAGATACATTAATCTCTTACATTCATTGATGTAGCAAAGGGGCTGTGGGGGGGTAGATGTCCCCGGGCACCACAGTAGGGGGGCACTAATTTAGTCCTCCACTGTCCCTGTCATCCCTTGGCTCGCCTGCTCCTCCTCCGCCCACCACCGCCAGCTGGAGCCTCCTCCCCACTTCTCCGCCCCCAATCCAACCCTCCTCCATCTTCGACAATGGGATGGTGCGTTCAGGGGCCTGCCCCAAACTGGAGGGGGGTGGGGGAAGACACAGTACAAACTCCTTCCCTCCTCCCAGGGTCGGGCTCAGCCGTGCAGCAGGTTCAGGGCCCTGCCACGTGGTGGCAGGGGTTGGGGTGGGGCGCAAATTTTGCTTTTGCCCCGGGCACATAACACCCTCACTACACCTCAGCTGGTATTTTCTAATAACATCCTGTGAAAACTAAGCAGAAATCACATCCTCCTGTGTTTAAAATATGCAGCTTACCTGACTTACACTTTCTATTCTTATACTGACGTTGTATTTCTTTGGATTTTTCCACTGTTGGTTGCGAGGTATTAAAATTATCAAAGAATTTCGCCAAAAGGCTTACTCTGCGTTAAAGATGCTTTCCCCTTTTTCTTAATAGATAAAACATATTTTATTCACATACAGCTTTTTTCATTACATTTTTAATGTAAACACAGTCTGGTATATTGCCATCTTGTTGTATGTGTATCATCCTGTTAATGCCAATGAACCAACCCTTGCTCTCTGACCCAACCTGACTCAGTGAGTCTGGAAATCCAGGGATGTTGTGGAATTGGTGTGGTTCTATTTCATAGAGCCATGGGACAAAATGCAAGGAACTCACACAAGGAATAAACCTTCATGCCACAGGGCACAGCTCTGAAGGGGCAGATGTAACTAGTCTGTTGAACTAAGATTGTATGGGTTCACTCCTACAGATTCTTTCACTAAGGCCTGATTTCACCTGGGAATTTAGGTCGAACTTAGCCGCATTAGGTCAGTTTCCTAAATAGTGAGTCCACACCACCAAGCCCGTTCCATCAACATTAAGTACCGTTAAAGTCAATTTCTGTACTCCTGGTTTCACAAGGAGTAACCACTAAAATCGACCTTGCATGGTTGACTTTGTGGTAGTGCAGATGCAGTGCTTTGAAAGTCAACATTCTTGGCCTCCAGGTGATGTCTCACAGTGCCACGCGGTGACCAGGACTTTCAACTCTACTGCTTTCTAGGTGTACAGAAGAAGCCCCAGGAAAATTTGAGTTTAATTTCCTGTGTGGCCAGCATGATGAGTAGGCAGCACACCTGACTATGAGTTTCATGAGCTCCATGAGTACCCAGGGTTGCAGACAAGCACCAGCATGGAGTGTGCAGGAGCTCCTGGACTTCCTTGCTGTGGGGAGAGGAATCTGTCCTCTCAGAACTATGGATCAGCAAAAGAAGGGCAGACATCTATGCCAGGATTGCAAAGGGCATGGAAGAGAAAGGATACGCCAGTGACACCCAGCAGTGCTGAGTGAAAATAAAGTAGCTGAGGAGGCAGTCATACCAGAAGACACAGGAGGCAAATGAATGGTCTGGAGCATCACCACGAACATGCCACTTCTGTGAGCAGCTGCATGCGATCCCTGGAGGGGATCCAATCAGCTTCCCTAGCCTGTCTGTGGCTTCCTTCCAAGACACTCAGGCAGTCTCAATCAGCAGCATGGAGGACAGTGTGGTTGAGGAGGAGAATGGTCAGCAAGCAAGAAGGGCAAATGATGTCAATGACAGCCAAGAACTTTTTATAACGGCAGCGGGGAACCTTTTTTGTGTGGGGAGCCGATGACCTACAAAAAAATCAGTCGGGGCTGTACACAAGTGAGAATCGGAAAAAAAAAACCCCCTCACTGTGACTTTGGCCCCCAAGTGAGAAGGAAAAAGACACTCCCCACATTCCTCTTGCACACCAGAGCCTGGGGCGGGGGGGGGCTAGCCGAGTAGATTTTGTGTGCTCCAGCCTCCGGGAGGAGAAGGGGGGCTAGAGCACCAGCACAGGCTCCCCAATGCTGAGGAGGGGCCCTGAGCCTTGCGAGTCAGAGCCAGGCAAGCCAAGAGCCACATCCAGCCCTGGGCCTGAGCTTCCCCACACCTGTTTTACAGCCTTGGAGACAATCCCCTGCTTCCAGGACATCTCACAGTCGGGTACTTATCCTGGGGAGGGCATTTGTCGTGAGTTTAAATTTTTTTATCTTGCTAAAAGTGGGTTAAGACGATCGTGTAAGATCTGTCGCAGCCACTGTGCCTGCATAGCTGGGGAGAGAGGATCCTCAGAACAGCTTGTTAACATGTCTGGAAGCCGAGAGGGAATCCTCCTTGCACATCTCCATAAGGAACTCTTTAATCCTTCTCACAAGGCTTCTGGAGAGGACTGTTTTACTCCGTCCCCCACAGTAGGACACCTTTCCACGCCAAGCCAGCAGTAAGTAGTTTGGTGTCATTGCAGCACAAAGCATTGCAGGATAAGGTCCAGGTTTCTGGCCACATTGAGTCAGCATCTGCTCCCTATCACTCTGTGGGTATGTCTACACAGCAAAGTTATTTCGAAATAACAGCCGTTATTTTGAAATAACTTTACTAGCGTCTACACAGCCAAACTGCTATTTCAAAATTAATTTGAAATAGCGGAGTGCTTATTTAGAATTTGGTAAACCTCATTCCATGAGGAATAATGCCAAATTCAAAATAGCTGTTTTGAAATAAGTGCTGTGTAGACACTTATATCGAAATAGGGGGCCTCCAGCCTTCCCAGGGTGCCCTGATGGCCACTCCAGCCTCAACCAAGAACACTCCTCTCCCTCCCCCCTCCCCGAAGCCCTTAAAGGGGTTGACTCTGGCCACAGAGCCTGTGCCAGCTCGAAGCCTGCCAGCCCTGACCTAGTGGCCCCAAAACATGAGCCAGCAAGCCACTGGCAGCCAGCCCTCCACCGCTCCCCAGGAGCAGTCTGCCAGTTCCCAGGAACCTGCCAGGGCCCGGAGAAGATGGGTGCCTTCCTGGTCCAGGGTGGAGATCATGGACCTTATTCAGGTTTGGGAGGGATGCCCCCAACGTCCATGATCTCCGCACTAGATGGAGGAACGCGGCCATCTATGGCAGGATAGCTGCCAGCCTGGCCACCAAAGGCCACATGCGAACCCAGGAGCAGGTCTGCATGAAAATCAAGTTGGTCCGGCGAGACCCCGCCAACCCTGAGCCCTGAGCTTTCCCTCCCTCTTCTTCCCCTTGCTTCCCCCTTCCAGCTCCCTCCTCCCAGGTTTCCCCCTCCCCTCTCCCACCTTCTCTTCTCCCCTCTCCCGCCTCCTTTCCCCAGTCTCACCAGAGTTTCTTTCCCCCTGCCCCCAGTTTTTTTAAATAAAGAGAGTTTGTGTTCATGAAAATACGTGTATTTTATTTGACATCAGGAAGGGGGGTTAGGGAGGGGTAAGTGGAAGGACGTGAGGGAGGAATGAGGCACAAGCCCCCAGTGGGGCAGACCAGAGAGGCTCTTAGTGCTCCTCAGGGTGGAAGCTCTCCCGCAGGGCCTCCTGGATACTGACAGCCCCCCGATGGACCTCCCGGATGGCAGCCTGCAGAAAGTGCAGCCAGGCTAGCAGCAACGCGTCCAAGAGAAGCACCAGAGTGCCCAGGGGCAGCTCTGGCTCCATGTTGCAGAGTGCTGTGGTGTCCCGAGTGAGGGCAATGATAGCACACACAGACAAAATGCTTTGCTGTCCCTCATCAAGGTAAGCAAGCAAGCAGGGAAAGCTGAGAACCGGCTGTCTGGGGGGGGTCCCTTTAAGCACAGGCCTCAGATAGCCTCAGACAGCAGCCACACAAAGTAACTCCTGACCAGATGCCCTGCCAGACCTGGTTGCGGCCGGCCTTAAATGCGATTCAGCATCCACTCAGCGTGGACGCGCTATTTCAAAATACTATTTCGAAATGCATTTTGTGTGTATTAACTATTTTGAAATAAGATATTTTGAAATAACGCTGCAGTGTAGACATACCCTGTGTGATTAGGAGAAGACTGATATCACAACCTGGGTGACGCAGGGGAAGCTTTTAGCTGGTGTCTCTGCAGTAAACTTCTTGAGCCCATGCCTTGGGAACCACTGGAGGACATGATTAGTCATTTACCCGTTACTTAACATCTTTAGGTGCTAAACACATAGGCACCATGTGAGCCCCTGCCCTGCTCTGCTGCCACACTGGGACCCCCTCTTCTTTCCCTGCCACAGGATTCTGCTCTGGCCTGTCCCTTCCCATGCCTGCCACTAATCCAAGTCCAGCTGCTCCCCTAAGAACTCTGATATGTACCTGCTGCATAGTGGCCTCTTATTACCATAACTGTGGCCTTGTACATAACACATCCCAATTGTCTTTAGACAGTTTTATTCTAACAGATTAGGTGTTACACTCTACAGTGTATCTCCTGTAATGTCCGTTCTTCACTTTTCATTGCAGCAGGAACAGCAGTGAGCCTGCTGTGTACTCCCCTGCCCCACCAGCTGTCTGTCTGGCACAAATCTGCAGGCAAAAATGGACTAAGGATGAGATGTTCAAGGAGCAAATGCAATCCGCCATCTTAGACAGGAAGCACATAAACGAGTGGAGGAATACACTGCTGGAGAAGATGCGAGTGGAGCATGAGAAAAGGAGAGTGTGCAGGGAACTGGAAGTGAAGCAGAAGGAGTGAGTCTTGTCATCCATGGTGGATGCGATGAACCACATGGTGGCTTTCCAGGATGCTTAAATGCACAGGCACCCCTTCCAGCCCTTGCAAACCAATGTTCCCTCCTCATTGAGTTCTAGAGCCTCCTCTCCCACAGGCCCTAGAACACCTGGGAGGGGGGCAGTCAAGGGCAGCATCACAATGCAAAAGACTGTCCTCACAGTTGTGATTCCCTCCACTGAAGTACCCACCCTGGACTCCTTTTCTGTTCCTCCTACGTTCCCTGAATAAAAATGCTTGATTTCCGAACAACAGTGTCTCTATTGCTTGGGTTGAGGGGGAGTGGCAACAGGCAAGCACACTGAATGCAGGGGCACCTCATTGAGAGCAGCATGTATGACTCTCAAAACTGGCCATTCATAACACTGTCTTTCAAAGCCTCTTTGATTTGCACTGCCGACTGCTGTGCTCTCCTTATTGTCCTTGTGTCTGGCTGCTCAAAATCCCTGGCTAGGAGCTCTGCCTTGGCCTCCCACCTTGTCGGATATTTTCCCCTTTACGCTCACAAATATTATGGAGTACCCAGCAAGCTGCCACAACAAAGGGAATGGTGTGCTCAGTGAGGTCTTATCTAGTCAGTCGACTGCATAGCCTTCCCTTTAAATGCCCAAGGGCACTTTCCACCACCATTCTGCACTTGCTCCATCTGTAACTGAACTACTCCTTACTGCAGTCCAGGCTGCCCGCATAAAGCTTCATGAGCCATGGGAGCCAGGGGTAAGCTGGGTTGCCAAGGATCACTATTGCCATTTCAGTGTTTCCCATTGTAATTTCTGGTCTGGGAAAAAAGATTCCAGCTTGCCGAAGAGGAGGGAATTCTTAAAGATGCGCACATCATGCAGCTTTCCCAGCCCCCCCTGTTGGTGTCAGTGGAATGGCCTTTGTGGTCCACCAACCCTTGCAGTACCATCCAGAAGTACCCCTTATGGTTTATGTACTCCTTGGAAAGGTGGTCAGGTGCCAAGATGGGGATGTGTGTTCCATCTATGACCCCCTCACAGTTAGCTGGAGTAACTGGTGAACCATTCACATCCCTAGTGGGGGTGCATGGTCTCGGCAGGAGAGGAGTATGTGAGGGGGTTGAGGGTGCAAGATCTGAGCATGAAGGGGGTAGGAGGGCACTTACTTGGCTCCGTGCCTCCCATTGCTCCTAAGCGTCACCCCCGCTGCTTTGATTGGCTGTGATTCTGGCCAATGGCAGCAGTGGGGAAAGCCTCCAGGCGAGTGGTTTCCTGTGCTGCCATTCCCCCAGCAAAAGAGAGGGGGAGTAGCAGTGTGTGGAGCTGCTTCCTTCTCCCACAAGCCGGATCTGTCCTGCAAGGTTCACCCCTCCCCCCACAGCAAGAAGCTGTCACTAGTACTCCAGCCGGGGGGGAGGGCAGTGAGCTACGAGCCCCCGACCCACCTGCAAGAGGGTCGTGGGTCTCTCGTGGCCTGTAGACCACACTTTGAAAACCACTGGTCTAGGCAAATTGTGTGACTAACTCCTATGGACAATATAATAATGAATTATAACATCCTTAAGAATAAAATAGCTGGATTTGTAGGACAAAGAAAAGATGGTATAAAGTAATCTATAAGATGCAATTTGGCAATTTGAATTGTAGAAGGTATATTTGATGGCAGATATAGTGAAGGGTTTGAAAGGTGTTGACAAACAGAAGCAGATGTTATAGAATAAGTTCATTGAAAAGACACATTTTTCATTTTTTTGAATGTTTTGAATAAATGGATTAATGTGCCCTATTAATCTACTTTCATACTTTATCAAATAGTTCTAGAAGTAAATGCCAGATTTGTTATTTATTGTCTGTAGATACATAAATCCATTTTCAGAAAACTTAATTTGTCTTTCTAAGTTCTTGTACTGTGTTCATCATTGTGGTATCAAAGTTCCAGATATTTATGACCCTAAAGATGCAGATAGGCACCTAGTGCGATTTTTTCCAGAGTGTCCACATACCTAATATCTGTAAGTAGGCTGCAAAATTATGGGGATCCATTGTATTGTTTCATTCTGTTTGTGCCCCTTGTATTGAATGGGCTTGAAAGCCAACTTCTCCTCTCTTTTATACTGAATGAAACTCAGCAGATCACCTCAGAATTTGTCATGTAATACACCAAAGTCATATATGAGTAGCAATATGTACATTCAGTTTACCTCCAGTATCTCTGATACCAAATTATTGGCGTAAGTATATTTTATATTGTGAAATGAAATCACATAAATGATGTACAAAGTACATTAATTCAATGCATTTGTCCTTCAGAGATCAGTTTGTGTAGAAAATCTTTCTTGAAGAATTTATTCTCTGCAAGTGGAAACTAAAACCTCTGTTGCTTAAGATTAAGTTTCCCTGTTAATCATTCGTGAAATCTCAACTTCCAGAAACATTCAGGAGGGTGATACTTTATCTGCTCAG
Source organism: Pelochelys cantorii (assembly GCA_032595735.1). NCBI lineage: Eukaryota > Metazoa > Chordata > Testudines > Trionychidae > Pelochelys > Pelochelys cantorii. The sequence goes on along the minus strand of CM064335.1, from coordinate 37,374,240 downwards.
ATAATACTTGAAAGTTAGAAGTCTTGTTTATAATATTGTGAGCAGTGTTCCCTATATGCTGGGTGCTTATGTGGCTGTTCAGGAGAGATTCAAGTGCTGCCCGGCTAATTAGCAGATTGCCCCCAGCTAAGTTTTTGTTTCAACTGGTGGGGTGCACATAAAAAAATTATTCCACACATAGATGGAAAAAAAATCCATGCCTGGATGGAAAAGATTAGAAGGAATATTGACTGAGAGTCAAAAAAGATAGGTTGTTAGCTCTTTTGAGCAGAAACTAAACGAAATATGAGTAGGTCACTTTTGCACACATTTGCATGTTAGGTGCAACTTCATAGTAAAGCTTTACGTGCTTGCATAGGAAGAATAAAATCACCCACTAATTCCATGTATGTGATATCTACATGGTAGGTTACTGTGCGAGAGAATAGCAGCTTTTTCTCCTCCCCATGTGGAAAATTTGGGAAAGGTTTGCAGTTAGTAGAGCCTTTCCTCTGCCCCTTATGGTGACTGCTGAGCAGATGGGAAGGTAATACGCACCAAATGAAGCTAATGCATATAGCTTCTCCCTGGAAAAAGCCCTGGATGGAAAGGGGGATCCCTTTACTAGAGGATGGACCTTTGAGCAGGGAGCTGAAGTAGATGAACTCCTGAAGTCTTTTCCAACCCTAATCTTCTATGAAAAAAATGAACATAATTATGCTGTCATTGATTTATAAGCCTATCTATACCAGTATCTGATATAAAAGTGATGCAGAATGGTACTGTTTGACAATGAGCCAAGATGCTAGACAGCACTTTCCCCACCAGGTTATAGTACTTATTGCTCTTAGGCATGCTTTTGGGAACACTCAGGTATTGTTAACTATTTGCTGTAATTTGAACAGTTTCCCTATTTGACACTGAGGCTGTACATTTGAAAATATATAACAATCAACCAATCTATAAAAAAACACTCCTCCTTTAGTGTGTTGTTGCGTTGGTTAATTCTTATATAATCCTATTCCTGAGGTTAGTGGGAATTTTTCTAAATTTATTAAGAAATGCAGGATCAACCTCTAAATGTGGTTGTATTCCAGGCGTTGGCTTGTATTGGCCTTCATTCTCTATAATTAGCTGTCACTAATCCACCACAAACCACATAAAAAGGAGCAGGTACAGTTCTAAGTTTAGTAAATGCTGATTGAACAACTCAATATGTTGGTATAGATTACATGATTTCAGAAATCAGGTGCAAAACTAAATGTCAGCTGTTTTTCTTCTTAATTGTTTAAAACCACAACACTGCTTAGATACACTGAAAAGATTCCATTTCGCCTGATCCTTTATATTATGATTTTGTATTTTTCAGCTTTATAGTTGTATTGTAGTTCTTTTTTGACATACCAGTTCTGTGATGAGGGTACAGAAGCTTTCATCAAAAGTGGTACAGAAAGGCTAACTTCTTAGTTTATTTGCTATTCTTTCCCTCTGTTCAAATGAAAATTTACCAACTGTGGCCATATACGTTCCACTTTTACACAGGTCTACATAGAGGAAGCTGACATAACAAAATCTACTGGGATTTGGAGCAGTAGATTGCATTTTATCATTCCCTGACATCTGAATGCAAACCAGATTGCCGCAAAAATTTGTAAAAGTTGTCTCTAGTTTTGTGAGAGCACCATGAGACTCACCCCAGATTCATCCAATATTAGTGAACATTTAAAAAAATGTAGTCTGCACATCTTTGGAGCTTCTAGAACTATTGGTAATAAAAGAAATCAAGATATGTATTGTAGGTTTGTTCTGGAAAAAGCTAATATTGTTTTACTCAGTCCACATCTATACTTACCTGCGGATCAATGCTCTGGAGGTTGATCTTCTGGCATTTGATTTAGTGGGTCTAGTAAGGGCCTGCTAAATCAAACACTGAGGATGGCCCCATTGATGCTGGTACTCCTGCTCCTCACAAGGAGTGTTTCTCCCATTGACTTCCCCCTATGGGGATGGTGCCAAAGTTCAAATTAAGATATGTCAACTCCAGCTATGTAACTAACATAGCTGGAGTTGCATATCTTAATTCGAACTTATCCCCTGCAAAATGTTAAAATGCATTTAATTAACTAAACGTGTAACCGCTGAAAATGTCAGTGGTTACACAGTTACATGCGGGAGGCAGGTGGCTCCCGTCTGCACCTCCCATGGTGCTGCTTCTAATACCGAGGCAGCAGCATGGCGTGGGGCGGAGGAGGAGGCTTACCAGTAGCCTGCATATAACCTTGATGGTTGTGTTCACAGTTACACTTTCACATGCCTAGTGTAGGCCTGGCCTCAGTGTTAAATTGTGCTGGAAACTATGCCAGAACTTACATCACTTTGCAAGCAGATCATTCTGCATATAGTAGTTTTCCTGACTCCCTTTGCTTTCAGAAGGTCAGCACCCTTTTTCCTACACTGCATTACTACCAGTTATGTTTTGTGGAAGAAAAGGTTTTTGACTGTTTGGTGGTATGGTATCCTATTGTGTAGCCTCTTTTTTTCCTTATGTGTGGCCTTCAGGGACCCATTTTTAAAATAATATTATCTATAGTGTACAAAACTATGGTAAGAATTCTATAGACATGCAAAAAGACAAGTCCTTGAACCAGAAGACCTACAATATAAATTAATACCCCTGTGTCCACCAAATAATGAATGGGGATGGGAGGAGTAATGGGATGCCATATACAAGCGAAGTGTTTAAGTGATGTTAATCGTGGCACTTGTTAGTAAAATTTTACTTCTCGCCAATTGGATGATATAGTTCCTGGTTCTCAGGTTGCCCTATTACAATGATTCCCTGTTATGAAAGGAGTGAGGAGGTGAAGCAGGACAAAAGGTTGGCAGCAGAACAAGCTAATCAAAATTTTTCCAAAGTCTCTCCACAAAACCAAATTCTCAGGGACTGTTTTGGCTAATCTTTCTTTCTCTTTTATGTTTTGTGGGGAAGAAGGGGATTTATTTGAACACTTTCCAACATAGTTCTTACTGAAGACTACATTTGTTTAGTCTAATCTGGCTTTTTGCTTTGAGTGATTTCAAGCATAGGGAAGGAACAACAGGGGATACATGGAAACTCTACCAGCCTAACAGTTTAAAAGCTTTGGGCCAGATTTTGAATTATACTGAATAGTGCTTGATGTACCTGCAGTAGAATGCTAATTGCTGCAAGTACAGATACAAGAATCTTGCCTGTTTTGTCTTGGTACACAAAGAGAAAAAATAGCAGCATAAGTATTATTTTGTTTGTTGAAAGGTAAGTGCCATTTGTACTTTTTGCGCTTTATACAACAAAAACAATATGAAGAAACCACATGGGCACAGTGAGATCCCCCCAAAACGGTGTGCTAAATGTAGACGGACATGCAAGGCCTAGCTGTACTGTTGTTCTGACTGGTTTTAACCAGCTTCTGCAATCTAGGATAGTGAGCACCAATATGCTGCTCCCAAACTATTTAAACCATCCTATTCTCATACACTACTTGACAAATTGTAGGATTTTAGCTAAATTATCTTCAGATTAACCACAAACACATTACAAGGCTATAAATCTTCATCTGATCCAAGTATTCTCCATGCCCACCTACCCCTCCATGTGTGCAGATGTTTCAGTGGAAAGGGGGGAAATTAAATGTTCTTGATTACACTGATCCTGGTCAGCCAATTCTGTGGTTGACCCCCATAGGAGTCATCTGAGCAAGAATTGCAGAACAGGACCATCAAATTGAAAAACTAGTATGAGAGGAGAATAAAACAGTTTTACAGCAGTGCTCATTCACCCCCAGTGGCAGGCTCACTCTCCCCAGAAAGAGTACACAGTGAGCTTAATTAAGAAAATTTTGTCCAACAAACACTTAAGCCATTCTGACAGTGTCCTCAACTGATGCATGAATTCACCTCTTGTTTCTGTAGTAGATATGAGAGTGAGAAGTAGCACACCTACTTAGATTGTAAGCTTTTTGGGCTGAGGTCTGTCTCTGTTATATGTTTATGCACTCCCTAGTACTACCACTAATAAAACTCCAGGACTATTTGCCCATTCTATCTTGCATTGTTTTTTTATTTAATTTTAAAATTCCTATCATATTAAATGCGGTAGGGTGGTCAGGAGTAGGATCAGCAATATGCGAGCTTCCACTTATTACCAGGGAATCTATCGTGGACATTATTAAGGAGAATAGAAACTGAAATAGAAATATTACACTTCACACACAGATTGTCTCCTTTTGATTTGTAACTGCCTATGTCAGGTAAGACAGGAAAATAAAAAGCACATCTTGGATTTGTAACAAAATTCCCGCAGCTCTGGGCTTTAGTTCATCCCTCCCCCTCCCCCCCCCCCCCAATAACAGAACTATATCAGAGGGATCTTCCTCAAAGTCTTTTCAAAGAATACACAATTATGTAAAATACACAATTGCCTGTTGGAAAGCGCCATGGTCCTAAACTGCTTTCTCTCGCTCGCTCGCTCGCTCGTTGATTGGAAGGGTGCTGTTTATGAAGTTCTCTTAATTTCCAGCATGTAATGCCCCAGGATTGGACTTCTGCCATGGGAGTCAGGGGATTTCATTTCTTCTGATTGGGAAAAAGAGGCGAGGTAAAACCCCTCAAAATGCTCACTTGAGCACTTTCCAAGGAGAGAAGCAGGAGGTTCGAGCCTATCTCACTCATGGAACTCCAGCCTGGACAAGAGTACTGGACAAGAAGGGTTTCACTCCTAACCCTTAAAGACACAGTAACTACTATTTAATATTATAATACATTAAGGTGATAGAAAATGAAGCGAGCAAAAGACTAAAAGATTAGAAGTATTAGATTTTAGCAATAAAATAGCACAAGGGACAATTACATTTATTTGTGGCTTAGTTAGCAACTTACTCCTTTTGAGATATAATGAGCATTAACCTCTAATGTTTTATTCTTGAGTCTGTAATTCATTCAGTGACTCGCATGGTGAAAATTTACATGGGCATTTGTAGCCCATAGAGACTAGGCTAGACTGGCTGTCTGGTTTAAGCACCTTCTTATCCTGAGTGACTATGAAGGTACAGTTTATCTCGTCCAAAAAATGAAAAGTATTTGTTTTTCTTATAGAGACATTCTTTAAAGGGACACAAACAACTTTAAAAACATACTTCTGTCTGAAACCCCTAACTTTCTATTGTTACAAGTAACAGATTAGTAGAAATGAAAGAAAAGGAGAAAATGCTATTTTTCTCATAATTTACTTTGTGTATTTGAAAACATGTTATGTAAAGAATCACAGAGTCAGCTAAGTTCCATTTGTGCCATGGCACAAAGGACCCAAAATCCTCCCTGATTCTACTCCAGGGCTTCTCAACATGCAGCCCGTGGGCCGCATGCGGGCTGCGGCCTGTTTGTATGCGGCCCGCGGCGCCTTGAGCCACTTCCCGGGCCACCTGCCTGCCTCATTGCTGTGGGCTCTAGTGGCAGCGCCTCCCGGTGACCCGAGCCATGTGGCGCTGCACTGAGCCAAGCCACATGCGCAGGAGCTGGCAGGGGGGCAGCAAGAGGTGGCGGCAGAGCACAGCTGCCGTGTCGGCCACAGCAGCAGTGCCTCCCCATGAGCGGAGCCAAGTGGCACCGCACTAAGCTAGGCCACGTCGGCACATGCACAGGAGCTGCCGGGGCAGCAAGAGGCAGCGGGGAGCCGGGTAGCGAGGCACATGGCGAGGCAGTGGCAAAGCCAGGAAGCAAGGCTGAGGTGTGAGAGGTCTGCGCTGGGGCTTGGGTAGGGTTACCATACATCCAGTTTTTCCCAGACATGTCCTTGTTTTTACATGTTAAATCGCCATCCGGACGAGTTTTTTAAAAGGCAAAAAATGTCCAGGATGTTTTGCCCTGAAAGGGGATCGGGAAGGAGGCAGCAGCATGTGCCTTCAATGGAACATTCAGAGCCACAGGTCTGGACCATTCACAGCCGCTCTGCTCACGGGCCCCAGTGTTGGAGGGAAAAGCGCATGGTTCTGGTGAGACCCAGGGCATTACCCTCTGCCCTGCTAGATTTATGTCCCCGGCCCTGCGGGAGGGAAAGGGCATTGGGTTAGAGCAGGGGGGCTGAGATTGCCTGGCTCTGAGGGAGGGGTGAGGCATTGGGTTAGAGCAGGGAGGCTGGAGGGTGCCTGGCTCTGGGGGAGGGCAAGGTTATTGGGTTGGAGCGGGAGGGCTGGAGGGTGCCTGGCTCTCAGGAAGGGGTGGATGCAAGGGGTTAGAGCAGGGAACTGGGCGTTAAAACTTCTGGCTTCTTTCCTTTCCTGTAGGTGGGCAGTGGGTCTGTTGGTTAGATTTAGGGGCTCCAGTCTCTGCTCTGTGGGAGCAGGTGCTTGGTGGGGAAAGCAGGGGAAAGGAAGGGATTCTGGGAAGCAGGATGCCTGGGTTCCTTTTCTAGCCATGCTACTTCTCCCCTCAGTGCCTTTAACTTCACATTGAATGTACTTATATTTCAGTAAATATTGTATTGGAAGTTTTTGTTTGATTTGTTAAAATTGTGAAGCCAAAACAAAAAAGTAGTCAATATAATGGTCTTCTGTTGATATGTGTTTTAGTAGTTAAATTCCTGGACTATCATTGTTCATTAAAAGTGCTTCCATATGGGTGCAAATCGAGTACATATTGCATTTTATTAATATCAGCAGAACTGATTTAAATGGGGCCTGCATGTTGTGTAATCTTGCCTTAATCTTTGTATTCATGCTGGTCCGTGTGAAAGAAGCTATTTGCATATATATGCAAACACATTTAACTTGTGGCCCTCGGCATGTGCTGTGGGTATCATTGTGGCCCCCAGGGCTTCCAAAGGTGAGTAGCCCTGTTCTATTGTCTTCTCCCCTGTTGAGGACTCCCTTGGCAAGAGGGAGTTCTGAGCTGAGACGAAACCAATGTAGGGGACTAAGAGTCATATTTGGCCATTGTTGCAAGTGTAACCAAAGCCTTACTGCACTCCAGAAATTACCAGCTGGCAGACAACAAAGGGAGAGCCTTTTTCAAACATTCCAAATAATTAAGCTGATAATGTTTTAACTCCTTAAAAGGCTAACTTGGAAAATGAGTAATTCTCACGCATGGATTTGACCAATGAGCTTGAGTAGAGGCAGTTATTTCTTTTAAGAATTTGCTGTCTGCTTTTATCTGCAACCTAGTTCTCTCGTAGGGCATGTCTACAACAGGAACTTATTTTGAAATAACTTATTTCTAAATAATAACTCCTGAAATAACTATTTTGAAATAGCATGTCCACACTACAGGGAAGTCTCAAAATTAGTCCAAGTCAGGCTCCCTTAATGTGGATGTGCTACCTCAACTTAGAGCCCCAGGAAGCTCTGGGAAGTTACTCTGGGGAGTAGTCATTTCAAAATAACGGCACTGGAACATCTATGCTACTGCCATTTTGAAGTAACTATTTCAAAATAAGTGTTATTCCTCATGGAAATCAGGAGTATTATTTCAAAATAACCAGCCCCTTATTTCAAAATAATGGGCTTGGTAGTGTGGTCGCTCAGCTTGTTATTTCGAAATAGGGGGAGTTATTTCAATGTAACTCCCTAGTATAGACCAGAGTTTGTTTATTTACTTTGCAACCTACATTTAAACAGACTTAATCTGGACAATGTCTGATGCCTCCCATTTTGGGTCAAAAGATGCTTTGCATAGAGTGAAATTTAAGCTCAGAACAAAGTTTAAGTAATATGGAATTCTGCAGCAAGTTATGCCATGTAAGCATAACTCTGGGCAGGGAGTGATGTGGAGCAACTGCCTGCTTCAGATGGGCCCTTAGGGTGAGGAAGGATTATGTATCAGGAATCCTGCCTCTACACCTTCTACCCACTCCACTCCACGTCTATCTGGACTGTTTGTGTTGTCCAGGAATGCAGAGAGGCAACAGCTTTTTACTCCTTCACACACACTGTGGAATTATTTTTGCAACAGCTCCTTGTGTCCTCTTCTCCCCCTGGAGAGCTGCACAAAAGCCAGGGCTAATCTAGTTAGTTCACAGTGCACTGTACTGAGACTGTCTGTAGTCTTCCAGAAGACAGGCCTCCTAACCTTAGTTTCATAGCATTCCAAGTTATGCAGCAGAATGTTGGTCTGTCCACAGGTAATGGTGACAGCGGCAGATATAAGGCAGGGTGAGCGGCGTGGCTGCCCCGGGCCCCACACTTCAATAGGCCCCGTGCCGAGCCGCTGCTCAGGAGCAAGCAGCGGCGCAAGCGGCCGTTTGGGCCCCATGCAGCACGAGGGTGCAGCGTGGGGCCCAAACGGCCACTTGCACCACTTGCTCTCACGCGGCGGCCCGGCTGAGTGGTGCAGAACTCAGCCGAGCACTATGGCGGGAGGCAAAGTGTGTGACAGAGGCGCCAGGTCCCGCCCCTGGCCGTGTACATCACCGCCCCACCCCTCTTCGCCTCCCGCCGTGGCACTCGGCTGAGTTCTGCACCGCTCAGCTGGGCCGCCGCTCAGGAGCAAGCAGCGCAAACAGCTGTTTGGGCTCCGCAAGTGAGAGGCAGGAGAGGGAGGAGAAGAGAAAGAGAGAGTGAGAGTCAGAAGGAGGAGGAGAAGAGAAAGAGTGAGTGAGAGGCAGGAGGGGGAGGAGAAGAGAAAGAGAGAGATAGAGGCAGGAGGGGGAGGAGAAGAGAAAGAGAGAGTGAGAGGCAGGAGGGGGAGGAGAAGACAGAGAGAGACGGAGAGAGAGGCAGGTGGTGGAGGAGAGCTGTGAGAGAGAGGGGGGAGACAGGAGGAGGAGGAGAAAGAGAGACAGACAGACAGACGTGGAGGAGAGACCTGAAAATCCCGTCTGATGACGGGCTATTGGCTAGTTTTTTTAATAACGAACACTTAATATTGATATGTGAAACATGTGCAATGAAGTAATGTAAATACACAATGGGCGACGGATTGAAACTGATTTGCGCACACGCTACTACCTTTCAGCTGTGGCCGTGGCGCATGCGCCATATCACTCACTCCATTTTTTACAGATAAATAACAATTTTATAAGTGTAAATTCGCCGACAACCCCAAATTATAAAATGACTAGCAGAGCGAGAGACTCAGGTAGAAAATATTTGTCGGGAAGCCAGAAATTAAAGAAAAAAAGAAAACTTGAAAAATGTAATCTCAGTCTAAAAGGTACTATGGAAAAATGGAAACTAATAAAGTATTACTTAAGATCTACTATGAGCCAGGAGCGTTTTGTAGGTCTTTCAATTATATCAATTGAAAACAACCTGTGTAAAGAAGTTGACTTTAATGACATAATTGAAGAATGTGCTGCCAAAAGAGCTAGACAGCTATAACAGACTTAAATACAATTGAAAATTTTTAGTTATTAATGCAGAATTTTGTTTAAGAATGACTTACAATATAATTAAAATAAAAATTATCCAACTAAATTAAGTTTCTATCAAATTTACCCAATTCACATTTAATATGAAAATAGCCTTCAATTTGCGCATTTGACACCTTTTTTCTATTTTTTCTCCAAAGGTGGGCCCCACAAAATTGTGCTGCCCTGGGCCCTGCAAAACTCTCCGCCCCTGAATGGTTACTAACCTGATAATGATAGCTAGTTAGTTCTGCCATCTGTATCTTTTGTATATGATTAATTGGACAGTTTAATGTTTGATCTATGGCTAAGCACTGAATTTCTCAGCCCAAGAAGGCTCTGGAGAAAGGAGGGGAATGGTAGGGAGGGTCTGAGTCTAAATGACATTGATGTATGGTTAAAAGCAATATTTGAATTCTTCCTTCAAGGATTATTTTCACTCTTGTTGATTTTTTTTTTTATTGCTACCTATGTATCTCTCCTGGCTTCTGTCATTTAAAACACTGTCTTGTGTAATAGTAATGCCTTGTACTAGCTTCTGATATACAAGTGTATGTTACTGAGTAGATGTCAAGAGATTTTTTTTTTTATCATTCTGGAGAAATCTATATTAACTTGTGTATTGGTACAATATGTGCCTTACACAAAGTCATTTGGCTTCCGTTCATAAGATCCATATACAATATTAGATCTTGATGCTGTCCAAATTAGTTTTAAATGATGATATTTAAAATACTGGAAATAAGTGCAACTTGACTAGCTTTTCCATTAGCTGTTTTGGAGTTTCACTATTGAATGAGGCCCTATCATTAAATGCAGTTAGCACTCCCATAGCCTTATTGCACATGTCAGTAAAGATTAATCACAACATAACGTGTTTGTGGGATAGGGGCACTTAATGTCTATTCTCTTACTTACAGGTGGAAAATAGGCTGCTGTCATGGGTCACATGGCATTAGTGATGCTTGCCTTGTGATTGTTCCTTATAATTCATGGGCCTGCCCCTGTTCCCATTGAAATTAATGTCTGTTTTGCTACTAATTTCAGTAGCAAGTATTCTAAAAGTGCCATTAACACAAGAGATTTGTAAAACTCCTCTCCCATGCACCAGTGTTAATCAGCAGTGACTCTTCTGAAGCTTAGGGAGTTTTATTAATTTAAAACTAGTATGGGAGGAAAAATAGTTGTTGAACAAACATTGTGATTTTTGTAACATCTTTTACCTGAAGCATACTGAATAAGAATCTGGTTCCAAAATGTAATATTACTTTCACTCTAGTTTATTGAAACTTCCAAAAGAACATTTTCTTTTGCCTGAGCCTTTAACTTCTTTCCTTTGAATTTATACCTCTGGAGCCATTTGATGTATGCCTTTTCAGAAACACTGGATCCTGTAAAGAAAGCTGCAAGGAGGGACTTTGTTTTCACACCAGAAGATTCCATTTGGGAAGGTATAAATGCCAGTTATGATTCTGGCAAACTCAGCCCACCTCTTGCTCCCATGGCACATAAAGCCTTACACTGGAAACCCTGGCTGCAGCAAGGAGTGCTTCAAATACAAGCTCGGCAGGTGCAGAATGTGCAGATTAAAGGGTTGCTGGTGCTGCCTTTTTCACAGGTCAAACCTCAGTGAGAAAAATATTTTCATGGTCATAGCAACCTGTTCTCCTCTCTCTAACATTTGTGAAGCTAAGGAGGGAAGTTTCCACAAGGACTGAGCCTTGAGATAGATTGGCTGGCAGCTGCTTTTGAACAGCCAGATACCAGGCCATTATAGGTGCTCAGCAGGAGGCTATTCAAATCAGGAGGGCTTTGAAGGAACATTTTTACAGTGAGCCCCAGATACGTCTTTCTGTAATGCACTGATCCAGGCATTGCTTTCTTGCACCGTAGTATGACCTTTATTATGACTGCTGCATGTGTATTAATTTTACTCTTTTAATACACCAATTGCCTCTGTATATAAATTTCATCAGCAACCACGTAGTGTAGGAGACAAAGATTCATTTTCTTTCTCTAAGTATATTTTTATTAAACATCTGTAGACACATTTCTGTTTCCTACAAAGGGGATGGCAGTGAAGAGCACTTTTTGAGGTTGTCGCTGTTGGGTGAATGTCCAGCTGTCATTGGGAAACATGGCCCTAGGGATGGAGAGCATGGTGAGTCAAAGCCTTTTCTCCCCCACTTTTGGACAGATTGCTCACCTCAGAAGTTCACAGCAGCCCTTGGTTTAAATACTTTCCCTAGGGGCACAAACTTGCCCTTTATTTAGCCACTCTTATCATTGGTCAGCATGGGAAACAGAAAGGAGACCAAACCCTGTAATCTCCACTGCCCCTCCGAGTGGTTCAGGGACAGGACAGACCCTTTTACACATTAGTCTTTCCCCTATGGTGTATCCCACTGTCCAGATCAACTCTCTCATGCTTGGGGAACAGGAAGTTGGGGAACTGGGGGAACCTGGATCCACCTCTACTCTGGGTCCCAGCCCAGGAATTCTGTGATAGCAGCTGTCTGTAATGTCCCCAGTGTCAGCTGTGTGACAGCAACAATTCCCTGGGCCAGTTCCCCAGCACCTTTCTTACCACAGGCTCTTCCTCCTCGTTTCTCATAATATTTGTACCACCCAGACCTTCCACAGTGCCTTCTTTCCCCAAGTTCCTTGCAGTGAGATAACAGATAGGGGAGTCTTTTTAACTAATACCAACTGGTTCTTCATTGGCTCCAGATGTCCTGATTAGTCTGTCTTAATTGGTTCCATTTCTGATTGATTCCAGGTGTCCTAATTGGCCTATCTGCCCTAATTTATTTCTGGCAAGTGTCTGATTCTTCTGGATTAGTCCTTTTTAGCTTACCCTAGGAAAAGAGACCTATTTAATCTGGGGCTAATATACCTGCCTTCTATTACCCTCCTGTAACCCTCTTTTGGCTCCTCCAGAGCCTCTCGTTGAGGTTGTGGCAGCACTTTTCCCCTCACTTACTGATTTTTGCATACCTCATCCATAGCTCCACTAAGTTGCGGGACCTCCTCATCAACCTTCTCCTGGCTATGGCCAAAACGGCCATTTATAAGACCAGGCAGCAGAGGTTGGCTGAGGGAGGGGCCTGCCATTGTGGGGCCTATTTCCATTCCTGCATCCACTCACACATATGGGCAGAGTTCTACTGGACAGCATCCACTGGCACTCGATGCCTTCAAGGGGCAGTGGGCACTGTCCGGCCTCTCGGCTTGGTGTCCCCTTCTAGGTCCCTTGTTTTGGCCCTCTTGACTTTCACACCTGCCTCTGTTTTTATTTCTCCCAAGTAATCAGTTGGTTTTATGGCTCAGTGGATCCTCCGCGGAGGCTTCCCAGATTTCAGTAGGAGCACCCTCCTGGACCCATCTGGCCTGATCTTCATGTGAGGAATGTGTGTGGGGGGATTACTGATTACTTGGGGAGGGAGTTTGTGGAGGGCATGGAAAACTGCTCCATAATGGGCTGCAAGGGGAGGTGAATATGGATGTGTTCAGTCTGCAGCACAGGCCAAGACCTCATCGTATCTGTTTGGTTCTCAAGACCCTGTATCATCTGCTCCTGCCCCTGTTTCCTCTCCCGGCTGTCGATTTCTGAGTTTGTCATTGATAGTTTGTCTCCGTACTCTTTGCCTGCTATCAGGAACAGCAGCAGATGACTGCAGAACCCCCTGAACATCTTGTCCTTATGCCGCCTAGTTATTCTCCTTATCAGATGGAGCTGCTCGGCAGTGTGCAGGAGGAGACTCTCAAGGGCACATCTACAGAAGCTAAAGAAACAGAGGAACTATTTTGAATGCACTCATAACCTTGATTTATGCAAGTTAGAGACAATGCTTTCTCACTTTCCCTTAGGCACACAGCCGTGAGAGCCCTAGCCATGGCGAGTTTGGCATGGGAGAAGGGGCAAGATAGGACAAAGGGTGAGGGAATTTCAGAGGGGGGCCACTAGTAGCACCTCAGGACGCTATTCAGTACACTGGCAACATTTTGCATAGGCAGGCATGCTAGAACCTGATATCTCACTCATGAAGGTAACAGGATGTGGTTCCTGCTTGCATGTGGCTGCGGACTGGGTCCATAAGGAGATACTGGATCGGGCCCTTCGTTATCCTGATGTACAGGGATCTGAGCTACAGAATGGGTATGTAGATGCAACATGAGGAAGCCAGAGAAAGCGTTTGTAACTAGAGTGAGCCAAAGGAGAAAAAATAAATATTGTAACCCAGAATTATATTCCTACTTTTCCCAACCACACACTGTCTCTTTCACACACTCTCTTAGGGCAAGGCTACATTACAAAATTAAGTCAACCTGATCTACAGCTACCACAGTAATTAAACTGCTTTTTGTATATTCACACTATGCTTCTTGTATCGGCAGTGTGCGACCTCACGAGGAGCACTTGCACCAATTTAGGTGCCAGTGCAGGGCATTGTGGGATGACTTCTGAAAGGCAGCAACAGTTGATGTTAGTGACTTAAGTGCTTCATCAAACAGCACACTGACATAATTCCATTCATTTTAAAGTTCCTATCTTTTCTTTTTCAGAACTGTGTCTGCAAGGGTAAAAGTCACTGCTACTGTGATGGAATGAAAGGTAATAAGGTAAGAGATTAAATATGTTACCCTGTTCTCTCTACCCAATAAATCATTGGTACAAATTAATAACATATTCATGATGGGCAGAATGAATTTACTGGGGGGTAATCCAAACAGATATTTCTGGTAAAGGATTCTGTAGACAACATAAGATGGATTCACTTACATTTACCTCAGAAGAACTCTGTACATGTTATTTAACTAGGAATAACATAAAAGTTTTACAATCTTTTCTATTTATTTAGTTATTTAGATTTCCATGTTACTAAAGTCAGAAGTGCAACTTCTCCCAACCTCTCCATGCTCTTGATGAACTCCAGCAAGTGACTTTGTTTGCACTTGCGTAGGTGTGTTGGTCCCAAGATTTGTGTGACATTTGGGGGATCACCCAGACCAGTAAGGGTATCCTTGCAGGGGAACCTCAATAACTTCTGCAGTCCAGACTATTCCTAAAACCATCTCCCCAAGTTCTTAACTACAAGAAATTTGGACTTTTCTCCTCTGGTTCACTATCCCAAAAGAAGAAACCTACTTACCATTATCCATTTCAGTTGGGCAAACACACTCCACACAATTTGCACAAATAGAAACTTGCTTAAAGTAAAAATAAAAAGACATATTAGAAAAATCAGAGGTTCACAGGCACCACTCCCCCCAAAACAAAATAAACAAACAAAAATAAAAGTACAGTTGTCTCTCACTAAAATCCTGGAATGTACATTTTCATGTTTTTAATTGGTCTGACCTAACTTTTATTTGATCAAGATAAATTAGGGACATTTTGTGAAAATGAGAATAAATAATAGAAACCACCCATTGAAGGAAAAATATAAATAATGAATTAAACTAGGGATGTTAAAATTAGATTAATCAACTAATCAAATAGCTGATGGAATTTCCATCGACTATTCAATGAGTCAATAAGGGCGCTTCTTCTTCAAAATGTATCAAGAGCCCACGGCATTCCACCTTTGAAATGTACAAGAGCCCTAGCAGGGACTCTTGTGCATTTCAAAGATAGAAACACTGCATGGAGCCTGGGGCCAGCTGGGGACTAAGAGTCCTCTGCTGGCCCTGAGCTCCATGGGGTGCTTCCGCTTTGAAATGTACAAGAGCCCCTGCCCCCTCCCACTGAGCTGCAGCTGGGGGGAACTGACTAGTTAACTAATGCAGTGTTTCTCAACCAGTGGTACGAGTACCCTTAGCGGTACTTGAGCGAAGTCTGGGGGGTACGTCAACACAACTGAAATTTGGAGAAAACTGAATTTTTGTTTTAAGTTTTACAGCACTTTATTATTTTTGTATTTTTTACACCCAAAAATTTCATCACCTGCCCGGCTACAATTAAGTTGTACAAATGCATTGCAATGGTAGAAAAAAATTGCGTGTTTGAAAACTATAGGTACTGGAGGTACTTATAATTTTTTTTTTAAAAAAGGGGTACTTTATTTAAAAAAAAAAAGGTTGAGAAACACTGAACTAGTGTGTCGACTATCTGATAAGCTTTTGATTATCGGATAGTTGACTATTCGATTAGTCGTTTTCATGCCTAAATTAAACAGCTGCTAACGTCTCTGAATTTTCCGATTGTTTAGCTGTACATTAAGTAGCTAATTAATATGTGATTAGCGTGAGGATGGGGCTGAATATGAGCAAGGAAGGGACAGCATAATCAGATAATTTAATGTGCTTTAAAAATTGCAGAATGTTAAGAAGCTTTCAAGATCACAGATGATCTATGGTGATTTGTGTCAGTTATATAATACAAGAAGTAGGATAACGCGAATAATGATACATGAAAATGAGCAAGGTTCTCAACAGAAAAGCATACTACTCAGTATGTTAAGAACCAGGCTATTCTTGCCTAATCCTTTGGGACAAGAGACTGGCTTAGCAATTGAAGCAGAACCCAAATCAGAGCCTAAGTACAGTGGCCAGAGCCCAAATCAGGAACTGAGTTATTAGGTCCAGGGAGCAAGCCAGAGCCAAGATCTGAGAAAGAAGCTCTAAGTGTCAGAGCCAGAGTACTAGACAGGGCAGGTATAGAGTGATGTGGCAAGATATTCAACCTTGTAATGATAAAATTCTCCATCTGAGTTAGTATTGTTCCCCATCCAGTGGTAGATCTAGGTATTGCATAATGATCTCTTTTATTTTCCTTGAAATGTGTTGAATGTAACCATTATAGTTTGTTGTAGCCGTGTTGAACCTTGAGATTAGAGAGTGGAGGTGGGTTGTGCAAATACTTGTATTGGTTCAATTTCAGTTGGTATAAGAGACAAGCTTTCCAACTCATGCAGATCTGAAGAAGAGGTCTATGTGAGCTCAAAAGTTTTTCTCTTCTTGAATCAATAGAAGTTGGTCCAATAAAAGATTTTTCATCACTCACGTTGTCTCTTAAATATAACCAGACAACTCAGGGTGCGTCTACACAGCACCCTTACCTCGAAATAGCTTATTTTGAAATGTCCCTTAACCCTCGTGCAATGACGTTAACAGGGATGTTGGAATAGTGAGCCAGTTATATTTCGATATAATGGGCTTGCTCTTAAGATGCGGGATAGCTATTTTGGGGTACCAGAGGTATCCCAAAATAGCTCTGCAGTGTAGACATAGCCTCGTTTAATAGTTTATGATACAAACCCCACAGATACCTTATAACACATTTCATATCTCTTGGGTTTGGATCCAAATACACAGGAGTTATTCTAGAAAAAAATTGGCCTCTTTGTTTATTTAAATTTTGTTGCATGTCAGAGGGCCCTTAAACATCTTTATTGTTTTTTAAAGGGGTAGATATAGGCTGTGTCTAGACTACATCCCTCTTTTGACAGAGGGATGTAAATTAGACACTTCGAAATTTCAAATGAAGCAGGGATTTAAATATCCCATGCTTCATTTGCATAATCTCATCATGGCGCTCTTTCAAAAAGCACCATTTCAAAAGTAAAACCGCGGTCTAGACTCCTCATTTTTTGCAAAGTACAAGATCTTTCAAAAAAGCCTGCTGTTTTCAAAAGAACCGTGTCTAGACCACAGTTTTATTTTCGAAATGACGCTTGTTCGAAAGAGCGCCATGACGCATTATGCAAATGAAGCGCGGGATATTTAAATCCCCGCTTCATTTGCAATTTCGAAGTGTCTAATTTACACCCCTCTGTCAAAAGAGGGATGTAGTCTAGACACAGCATAAAAGATTTCCATTTGTCTACAGCCAAAACATTTACTACATTTCTCTCCTTTTGTATTCTTCCTACATATAAATCTAATATTATGATGTTCGTGACTTGTCAAGAATGGAGGTAGGTGATGCTTTAAAACAAAATTATTAATTGGGCACAAATTCCATCAGAAATGAAATCTCTAGAGTACTCATCCATTGTGAAACAAAACTCCATTTCATAGGTATTTTTATAAAGTAATGACGAAATTTGCTCCAAGAAAATTAATAAGCTGCTCCCTCCTTCTCGCTTAGTTTATATGTTTCTGGTTGTTGTTTTTATTATTTATTTTTATTGCTATTAATGTTTAATGTTCAATATTATTTATTGCCTATTTTTCTGCCCCAAAAGCTTAATTCCAAATTTTGTTATTTTTAACTCAAATGCAACTCTGTTGTGAACTGTTTTAAGATACTTATGTTCAATCACCATTTCCATATGAATTTTATGAATGGTATTCAGATTCCTCTCCCACTCACGGTGAACTTTTTTGTAAGACACCAATGTAAGTAATTAAGATAAAAATTAGTATGAGTGTGACATCTTCATACTTCCTGTGCCTGAACAAATATTTTTGTGTACATTGATACTTTTAAAATAAGAATGCCTTCTAGTAACAGTGCCAAGCAAGACTGGCATGGCTGGAATTTTCTGCGTTTGGAAGGCAAAATGTCATGACAGGCTACTTTGTTATTCATGTAGGCACTGATTCAGGGGGAATCCATCTCTATTCAGAAGAACTTAGATGTGTATTTAAGGCCTTTGGAGTTGCCATCTGCTTGAAGTGAAGCCTTTGCTGAAGTGCTGTCCTGAAGAGGGATGTTTGCCTAAACTGGGCTGTGGGTGTATTTACACAGCCCATGACTATGAGCCTGAGACAACAGACAGGGTCACAGGGTATGTGTTGTTATAACACTAAAAGTGGCTGAGTAAATGTTGCTGCTCAGGCTGGAGTGTGGTGTCTGAAGCAGAGGGAGGGGAGTGGGCTCAGAGTCTGAGCTCCAGCCCAAGCTGCAGTGTTTACACCCCTACCTCCAGAGCCCCATAAGCATGAGTCTGTTGGGTTGGGCTCTGAGACTCACCACCTCTCACTGTTTAGACATATCCAAAGAAACCAAATCTTTCAGATTAACAATGTATAAAATAGCTGTACCCAGCCAAAATAAAATAATCTCCCAAACCCTCTTCAAAAATTGCATAGCTACTTTTAACTCCATATCTGGTTCTGAAAATATCAGCCACTGCAACCAGCCTGCATTCATGAAAAGCGATATTGAAACTGAATTGAGGGTATTATTATTTATATGTCTAAGTTTCTTTTACCTAAGGCAGGGGCAGGGAACCTAAGACCTGTGGCCTATTTCTCTATTGCTGTGAGGCCCTGGTAATGCTGCTCTGGCAGAGTAAAGGGTAGGGTTGCCAGGTGTCCGGTTTTGAACCAGATAGTCCAGTATTTGAGCTTTCTGTTCGGGAAACAAATTGAGAAAATATAAATGAGAAAATATAAATGTCTGGTGTTTTCTAAATAAGATGTAATGTGGATTGTGATGCAATGTCAAGTGTGTCCGGTATTTTTGTTGAAACCATCTGGCAACCCTAATAAAGCGGCCTTAAAATAGGTGGAAATGCCACCTCTTGAACTCGTGTAGAACTAGCATAAAGGCTCTAAACTGCTGCTGGAATAGTGCTAAAGCTCTTTGGACTGCTGTGTTCAACTAGTCGTTTTCTCTGTGCGTTAGTCTGCCTCATAACCCAGCATATTCAACAGAGAAAGGGAGTGTAATTTAGCCTTTGTTATTCTGCTCATGTGGTTTACCCCCTCCGGCTACATCTACACTGCACAGTTATTTCGGAATAAGCTATTCCGGGATAGTTATTCTGAAATAGTTTTTCGAAACTACATCTACACTGTAGAGAAGCCTCAAAATTAGTCCAAGGCAGGCTCCCCTAATGTAGACGTGCTATCTTGATTTAGAGCCCCAGGAGGAATAACTTCGAATGGCCCTGGTGAGGGGCTATTTTGAAATAGCAGAAGTGGAGCATCTACACACGCCTTATTTCGAAATATCTATTTTGGAATAGACGTTATTCTTTGTAGAACGAGGTTTACAGAAGTCGGAATAAGCCGTCCGTTATTTCAAAATTATTTTGAAATAACAGAATTGCTGTGTAGATGCTCGCATAATCATTTTGGAATAACGACCGTTATTCCAATATAACTTTGCTGTGTAGACACACCTTCTGTGTCCTGGTCATGGGTTAGTTGTGTGAACTTGCCATTAATCTGTTTTGACATTTTTCAGTCAAAAGTTGTAGTAAAACCACTGTGTAGAGTAAACTGTGTGACTTGAGGCAATAAAACGTCACTTCTTAAAGCAAACAGCTATTTTATCCTCGCTAACCACCTATGTTGCATTTCACCCTTACTTTGTTTCTTTTCATGGTTTGCATAGGGAGGTGGAGTGGAGTGGAATGGTTTACCAACCGAGTCACACAACAGCAGATTTGCAAGTTGCGACTCTGGAGTTTTTCAGCAGGATCAGAATTCTGGGACTGGTGGAAGCTCAGCAAATAATAGAGATGCTCTTATGAAATGTGTGTCAGCTGCATTATTAAGACCATATCCCCTGCCCATTAATCTAAGAGCCTTAAATAAGACTGAGCACAAAGGTGCAGATTCTGATACCCATACTCACAGTAAATAGAACTGACCTGTAGTCTCATTTACTTCAGTAGTACTACTCATAGGTTGAGGAACTATTAAGCAAGGGTATATCATAATCTTACACAGAGATGGTCAAAGAATTTATTCTAGAGATCCTAATTTTATTTTATCAGAAGGAAAACATGAGGATGGTTCTCAGGCCTTGTTTGTTATGCTTTTTTACAGGGTGAAAAAGGGTTTCCTGGTGTTCAAGGTCCACCTGGCCAGATAGGTTTCCGTGGCCCTGAGGGACCTCTAGGACCACAGGGACTCAAGGTAGGTTTCTGACATGCACATGTGTGTGTCTGTGGTGGCTGGGAGGAATTCAGAGTTTACAGTTTTGTTCAAGTGTTGTAAAATGTACTTAGGATCTACAGAAATGGTGCTTGGCTAAATACTGAAAGTAATTGATACAGACACTACACTTCTGCTGCTCAATGACTAGCACTAGAGCCTATGGACCAAATTCAGAGAAGAGTGCAAATGAAAGTAAATCCACATAGCTACAGAACTATGTCTTCTTCTGCTTTCTCCCCCCACCCCTCTTGCTTCTTACATTAAGGCCAGATCTATACTAGACCCAGAAATTCAGATTAAGGTGCGCAACACCAGCTATGTAAATAATGTAGCTGGAGTTGACATACCTCAAGCCGAGCTTGGCTCTGTTTCCATTGTGGGATGTTGATGGGAGCAAATGCTTCTGCTGGCTTCCCTTATTCCTCACAAATCGAGAAGTATCGACACTAGGGGGCACCCCCAGCGTTCAGTTTAGCAGGTCCTTACTCATTTGCTGTGAATGACCCTCTTCTGTTCTGACTTGATCAGCTTCATTAACACAAGCAACTTCTTCCTTGTGTAAACCCCTGCTTCTGTAACTTCCACTCTAATTCATCTGATGAAGTGATTTTTTCCCACAAAAGCGTATGCCCTAATAAATCTGTTAGTCTCTAAGGTGCCACATGATTCCTTGTTGTTTTTGCAGATACAGTCTAACACAACTGCCACTCTGACCCTTTACACATAGAGGCATTCTTTCTATGACACAAAGATTTTCATAACAACTTCACAATATTAATCAGATTTCATAAGTTGTATGGACACATTTCCTGAATTACCACAATAGCATCTAACTTTCATTCCTTTATACATTGCCTCTACAAATTTTGTGCTTTCAGTGTAGTATTGGCCTTATTGCAGTCCATCATTTAACCAGAGTGTATTATATGTAATTTTAATTTTATTAGCAATGGAATAGAGCAATGTGTGTATTAAGACTGTCCATTGACAACAGATGCAAGAACAGATTATGATTGAAGGGTTTCTTAATAATTTGCTGTCTAAGAACTGTGGCTAAAATAATTAGAAATGGATAAAAATCAAACTGGTGCTGCAACAAATAGTAAAAAAGAAAAAGAGACAGAAGGAAACTTCTTCAGTGATCTCTTCTCATTGATTCATAAGAATTGTCTAGGTGCATAGGGATTTGCACTGTGTCCTGGAAGAGCGGAAAGAATAAATATTTGCAATTATTTAATTAGTTTATTACAAATTCATTTTTTTTCAAATTTGTCTTGGACAAAGAGTTCTGTTATCAGTAAATCATTTCCTCAAACAACAAATTACTGGTGTGTAAATGAATGCTGCTTGTAACAGCATTTTGTCTGGCTGATGTTTCAATATTTGGTATAAATCCATGCTGTGTTTACAGTAATGTTGCAGATATGTTAGCTAGTAGTTCTCTCAGGTCATGTCTACACTAGGAAACTATTTTGAAATTACTAAATTCGACTTAAGAGCTCCCGATCTAACAAATTCGAACTAGCATATCCTCACTACAGGGAAGCATCAAAATTAGTTTGAGGTGGATTTGCTACCTGGACTTAGAACCCCAGGAAACACTCTGGGGAGCTGCGGAAGGCCTCCTGGAGGCCAATAAGTTTGAATTAGCGGCACCGGAGTGTCCACGCTGATGTTATTTCAAAATTACTATTTGGGAATTAGCATTACTCCTCGTGAAAAGCAGGAGTGCAGAGTTTGAATTCCATGGCCCATTATTTCAAAATAATAGGCTTGGTAGTATGGATGCACAGCTTATAAATTCGAACTTGCGGGGAGGGGGAGTTATTTAGTTATTTCGGAATAAGATCCTAGCGTAGACCAAGGCCTAGTGACCACATCCCCAAATAGCACTGGTTTTTGTTGTGGTTTTTGTGCCTGTAATGGGATAAATACCTTCTCAATAACAGATGACACACCTGAAGCTGGGATTTGTGCTCACTAATGTGAATTTTCATTCCCTTTAATTACTGTAATGTACAGCTATGAACAATATAAACAAACAAAATAAATGAGTTATGTGTTCTGATGTTGGCATTACAAATTGCTCAGAGATTTAATACATGTTGTTTTCTGTTTGTTTAGGGTTCTACAGGGCTACCAGGTTTAGTTGGCCAAAAAGGTGAAAGGGTAAGTATGTAGTTAAGCAAACTTTTAGAGTAGTAGGTATCCTGTTTATTATTAAGGTGATTTAATACCAGCTTTTTCTACAACATTTAATACAACTATCACATTATGTTACTATACTTTGAAAGATGTGGCACAGAATTCCCTTTTTTTTTTAGAACTGTAGCTGCTATTTTTTAATTTGCTATGTTGCATATATGAGATGCATGCATGTGTTTATGAAGCATTAGCCTGTGTTACAGAGGAGTCAGCCTAGAAGATCATAGTGGTCCCTTCTGGCCTTAAAATCTATTAATCTTTTGTGTATCAGTTTGCAGTCATATGTGACATGCCACTTAAATAGAGTGTATAGTCAAATGAAAATCCCCTGGTAGGTTATCTCCTGTTGATGCTTATTGTTCTTACAAATGGAGTAAAAAAATTATTGTGTGAGCTTTTTTCTATTATTTCTTTCTCTGTTTCTTTTTTTGTATCATTAGGGATTGCCAGGATTACCTGGTTTTTCAGGTCTCCCAGGTCTTCCAGTAAGTAAAATTAAACTAGATAAACCGAGTCCTCCACTTATGCAACATCTCAGTATTCCCCAACATAAAGTCAGCACTGTCTCTGTCAGTTAATCCTAGAGGTAACAGACTCAGTATTGCTATTTTTTCTTCACCATAATAATTTAAAAATTGTAATTCATCCAGTCTAGTGAAATACTTTATCCACATAAATGATTTCAGTACTGTTACAGGGGAATATGCATGTTCAATAACAAGGCTGTCAATTGTGAATTTATATTTAGGGTGAGCCAGGACATATCGGGCCACCTGGGCATTCAGGTATTCCAGGATGCAATGGCACAAAGGTAGGAAACAAGTAGAACATGGTGACAATGGGCATTGCCCGGAGTTGGCTTTAAAATCCGTGCCCAGAAGTAACCTCAAACATTTTCTCGAATTCATGGCAACATTCTTTTGTTGCAGTTTGTAACCGCATTGATTTTTTGGAGAGAAATTATGTTCACAAGAATAGTAATGGAAAGTGGAAGTGTTGCAAGTACTTGTGTGACAATCTTTTCTTTGTCTTCCATGTTGTTTTTCCCTACCCTGAAATTCTGTTTTACCTATTAACCTTTGGACCTCTATTCTTAGTGTGAGTTTGAGTCCTGGACTACAGCCTGAGCAAATGTAAAGCCTTTAGTTCAAGCTTTCACTTTATTTGACCTTCTACTACACTTTCAGCAAGCCTTCCAGTCAGGGCCAGCTTTAGGAAATGCGGGGCCCAATTTGAACAGTTTCAACGGGGCCCCGGCAGCCAGGATTTTTTGTTGAGCCAAAAAAAAAAAAAAAACCACCGCACACAAAAAAAAAGAGTCACAGCCCCTTTAAATCCAGGGAAGCTGCCGCGCTCCTCCTCCGGGGCCAGGACCCCCTCCCGCAGCGCATCCGGCATGCCACAGAGCTGTGGGAGGGGAGCAGCCAGCACGGGGCCCTCTTAGGCGCGGGGCCCGATTCAGGGGAATCGTCGAATCAGCCTAAAGCCAGCCCTGCTTCCCGTAAAGGAAACTGCGTATTCTGTAATAATCTAGGAGTACAGGAAAAAACCTGCTAATCAAATAACAAAAATATGATGCAACAGCTCTTGTAACTATTACAATTGTAACTATTACGATGTTTGTTACCCGCAGGGTGACCAAGGATTTCCAGGGCCTCCAGGGCCAGTAGGTGCTCCAGGAGTACCAGTAAGTAATAACATTAAACGTAATGTGCATTTCTGCCCATTTCTGCCCTTCATTCCTTAATATCCTTTACAGATGCTAATTAACTAATTAAGCCCCACAATAAATCTGTGAGGTAGAATAATATTTGTTTCTCAACTGGCTGGAAAACTGAAGGAAAAGCTTAAGAGAACAATTTCAAGGATGACCTAATTTGGGGTGGAGCCCAATTTGAAACACATTGGCTCTGAAATTTATATGTGATGGACACCTGCAGTACTTGCTGTCTTTGGTTGAAGTGTGGGAACTTCCTGCAACTCAGGCCGGGGGTGTCTCAAGCTGCTCATTCAAAAACAGAAGGCACCCAATATTAGAAAATACTGTTTAAAAAAATGTAGGCCCCAGTCTGCCTTATACAAGGTAAGTCAATGACAGAGAAGAATCCAGACCTATTGCTTTAACCACTAGATCTCAATTTGCTCCACAGAAATCATATCAAATGTAATCTATAAACAAGGAATAAAAATGGAACACTGTCATTGGCCCAAAATCTGCTTGTAAATATATATATTCTATTTTAAAAATGTACCTTCGCACCCCCAAAAAAGTCAGCTCCAACAGGATCAAATCAAATTTACAATAATTTTGAAATCCCAGCTGTTAAACTGGGTCACTTTCCAACAACAAGTCTATTCTGTTTTATTAATCCCTGTGCATCAAAACCATCCAAGGTTGCTCCCTTATGCATTCATAAAAATAAGTCATTTTCTTAAGTTTGCCTCTACTAAATGTCTTGATTGTGCCCTTATCATCTGTATTAACAGTTGCCTTTTTTAATTATATTTTTTTATTATCTCGCTCTTTTTAGGGTATTGATGGTGTCAAAGGTGATAAGGTAAGTTATTCATGGTATATTATATTGAATATTCATTGAAAACAAATTTTGAATTTGTACAAACTGTTGGTAAAGGACCTGTGATAGCTATCTTCAACCACTGCAGCTAGAGAATTTATTTCCCAGAAGAAAAGCAATGCAGCTAATGCCAGAACCTAATATATGCTTGCTACATTCATCTGTTGTTACAATTCAATATTTCTTATTTTCTGTCATTACTGAGTATTGTATGAGTATCTTTTACAAACAAAGGACCAGGTCCCAAAAATGTTTGTAAATGCCATACCAACACTAGATAAGAGTTCAAATCAAAGTAGTTCAGAACTGATAAGGAAGATCATTGTGGGAAGAGAGCGTTTGAAGAGGAAGATAGCTAACTAAAGGGGCAGGAAGAAAGGAGGCATAAAGATGAGTTACTGTGAAAAGTCAAGTGATGAGTCTAGTTATTATGGGACTGTTTCATTTTAACATAGCTGTATGTTGCCCACCACAGGAGTGGCTACAGAAAGAAATTTTGCTTGAGGCAGAATTCCTGCCAAGTGCCCAGGCACTGAGACTGTAGAATGCCTGTACTCAGGCAGGGGGAGGGAGCATAGGTGTGGCAACTGCTTCAGGGCTTAGCTATTCAAAAGGGCCCGGGGCTCTCTGCTACTGTGGCAGTGATGACAGCGCAGCCCTGAGCCCTTTAAATCACTGCCAGAGTCCTGCATGCCATGCTCCAGGCAACACTGAAGCTGCCTGGGGGAAGCCAGCCCCAGCCCTGTCCCTTCTAGCCAAAGCTGTGCCCCTTCTGTGCTGTGAAGCTAGCCCCTACCCCTCTTGCCCAGAGGCCTGGCAAGGCTGTTCGGTCCCACTGCCTGTACTACTACACAGCTTTATGAAACACAATACTCCCTTCTATGCACAGGTCCAAAAGCCATGGCCTTTTTTTCCTGCTCTACCTCCTTGAAGGTGTCGTGCCTCCCCAAGTTGCTTGGAGATAGCAATCTGTACACTTTACAGCCATGGTGTCCAACCAGTTCCGAAGCAGCAGCCACTATAGTGGGGCAAAGTAGCCACACTAAACCAGCCAAATAGTCACATGTGGCTAGTGACTGGCATGTTGGACACCACAGCTCTATGGAGTTGAGGCAAATATGTCTGACTGCTGCACAGATTGTCAAAGGAAGCCCCTTGAGCCCTTCACTCTTATGTTCACTAGTGAAGCAGTTGAACCCAACATGATTCAGAATATTTTGGGTCTGATTTTTCACTACATTATTCTGATTTCAGTGCCATTACACTGGCTGAAAACCAGAGTAACACAGACCCCTTTCCTTTAAGAAGTTCTTACATTTTTAAAAAAATGTATCAGTGTTGAACAAAGACTTTGAATATGATCATGATAATGTGTGCTGACCTGACTACATCCTGTTAGAGCAGCCCTCTTACCCTGGTGGGACACAAATAAACAAACAAGACAGCAAAGATGACTTCTGATGTAAATTATATAAAAAGAAATGAAACAGATTTTGGCCCCCGTTTGAATGTTTTACTCTAGGAACTGTTCCTATGTAGAGAACAAGTCGTCTTCATTACGTGATACAATTCTTTTGGGGCCAGATTCTTTTTAGTTCATCCAGTGTAAGGCCACAGTAACCCTAGTGAAATCATGTTTAATTCAGATAAAGTCAGAAAAAGGCTCTTTGTAGTCTGTTGCAGATTATGTAAAAATGCCAATAATAGAACTCTTGTAATAGAACCCTATAAATATATCCTTAAAAGAAAACATTTGTAAGACCAGGTCTACATGTAGGTGTAAAATGAAGGCGGTTCATAAAGACCAAGATGTACAGATCATATGTACATATTATGTAGTATGTATTGAATAATGATTTTTTTGGTTGAATTGTCCGTAATGGGCAAGACCAGCATTAGGAGATTTCTGATGCTGGATTTTTCTACTACATATTTTACTGTAAACTTTAGTGCCTCAAGTTATACGAAGAAATTTCATAATATGACTGTTGATCAGGCTTTTTTTCTTTACTTATTGTCAAGGGATACCCTGCAACTGGATATGACCCAGGATTTAATGGAAAAGGTGACCCTGGATTACCAGGAATACCTGGATGCATGGTAATTAAAATAATTTACACAGTGGTGTGTGTGTGGGTGTGTATTAAAAAAGTAATGTATTATAGTTCTTAATTCGTACATCAGAAAATAACTTCAGTTCTTAGTGTGATATTCAGTTTGTATTATAAAGTTCAGAGATATGAAGTTGTTCTTTCTATCTTTTTAAAAATTGAAATTTCCGCAAGCCAGTAAGGATTAGTGTTGTTTAGTAGGACTGATGGTGTTTACTCTATTAAGTATACAAAAAACATTGAGATGGCACCATTTGCAGATGACACAGAATACGCTCCAACCTGGATTACTTTATTCAGTTTTGGTCACCCAATCTCAGAAGGGACTATTAGAAATAGAGAGATTTTTCCATATAGAGAGACTGAAAAGATCCTGACAGTGCAGAGAAAACCATGGTAAAAGTATACAAAAGTGTATATCCTCATGTTACAAGACAGAAGCCAAACAGCAGCTGATGGGAGTTAGGAAGAAGTGTTCCAGTGAGTGGTTATTCCATAATTGTTCACAGATGGTATATCTAAACTGCAAGGTAAACTCAGGGTTCAGTCTCAGGCTAAAGTCAATACTGTCTTCCATCTACACGCAAATCATCCTAACCCAGCTCATAGACTGGGGTGCCATGGCCACATGGGAATGGAGGGTTCAAGCCTCAGTCAAGCTAGAAATCAGAGTTCAAACCCTGTTGCGTTATTGTGTAGATACAGTGTTCTGGGAGTCCAACGAAAGTATCCCACAATCCTGTGGGCTGGCTTTCTTTGTTGTCTGGACAATCACATTTGGTGGATAGTCAAGTTTTCTCACACTACTCCATGGACAAAGGACTAGAGCATCTACATTTTGGGAGGATGCTAGGAAGTCTGAGATAAGGGCGCCCACACAGTGCTGTGTAGAGGAGCAGCCACAGCATGTGTCTTGGGGGTCCAACAATTCCTAGTCTAGGGTTACAAATGAGTGCAGATACTCAGACCCTAGGTTAACAAACCTGAGGTCTGCTAATTCAAGTTCTACTAGCTCTGGGCTGACATTGCAGCATGGACATACCCTAACAGACTGATGGTGCCTTCCTTTGGATATGTCTGTTTTCACAGACAGTATTCTGGATTATTAGATTGACAGCTGGTCTGGTCCAGGATGGCAGTTCTTGTGTTCATAAGTTGGTCTGTCTAACTTGTCACCAATTTCCCCAAATATTTGTGAAATAGTTGAAATTATTTCAGTGGAAAAACTGTAATTTTTCCATTTATGTTTTTGGTTCCATAGGAATAAAACCTATACTTAAAAGGTGATTTTCCATTTATATAAAGACATTAGAAACAAAAGCTTAGATTAAATAACATTGAACTGTGATGAGAAAAGAAGCAAATTCAGAGATAACATTGCTTCTTTGTCTATAAATAGTGCCCAGATATTCCAGCATATGCTTAATGGATCATTTATTTTCTTGAATTTTCTTAACATCAGGAAATTTATTCTCATTTCTTGTTTAGGGTGAACCAGGTCCTCGGGGACTCCCAGGGCTAGTTGGACCACAAGGCCCTCCGGGATCTTCAGTGAGTATAAAATCAGAATAGTTTTTATGGTTTAAGGCTGGGAGTTTCCAAGAAGCCTATGGAAATTAGGCATTCATCTCCCAAAAATATGTACCACTAGAAAGTTTGAAAGTTCCATTAGAATGTGAAATCTGTAAACTCATGTGGTTGAATGATATTTTTCCCATTTTTTATGTTTGCTAATTAACATATAGATTTTTAAGGGGTAGCTTCAGTTTGCATGGATACAATTTTGTTTCTTCAAATAATTGTACATATATATTACATTCACATTAAATTCCAATTATACACTTAGCTTTTGCACTTGCAAATCAGATGTTTAGACATCCCTGTGATATTTGAACCACAAAGAAATGCAGGTGCATAAATAAACCATGGCAAGACCTGGCTGAAAATCTAGCACTAGAAGCATGATCCAAAACATATTGAATTCAACAGAAATATTCCCATTGGCTTCAGTAGGCTTTGAATAAGGCCTATATCAGGTCTGAAGATTCTACTATGTACTAACTTAAGGTATGTCTATGCTACAGGAAAAGGTCAAATTAAGATACGTAACTTCAGCTACATTAATTGCATAGCTGAAGAAAGAGTAGCTTAACTTGGCTTTTGGCACTGTCTACACTGCAGGAAGTTGAAGGAAGAACACTCTTCCTTCGACTTCCCTTACGCATCATGAAAGCAGCATCGACTGGTGTGCCCCTTTCACTTCAAATTAGCTGTCTTAACTAGACCGCTAATTGGAACCCTGGAAGATCGGCAGCTTCAGTCTTCCTCTGTAGTATAGACATATCCTTATTGTGCTGGGGATTTTTATTCTTTCAATTTTGTTTTCTCTAGGGTGTTGCAGGGAGAATGGGCATTCCAGGACCTAAGGTAGATTGAGATTTGCTATAAAAATTAAAACTCTTAAATCTCACATAACATTGTTTTTTCATTCATTATTTATGGGTGCTTTTTAGAAACAAGAAAAAAAGTAACATTTTTAAAACTTTTTGTAGGGTGTCATGGGGATTAAGATAATTGGAACCAAAGGAATACAGGTAACTCTGTGATATAATTAGAACTTGAGAAAATTTTGCTTCCAATTTCTTACTATAATGAAATTTTTTAAAAGGAAGTACGGTGAAGCAAAAGTAATTTGTTCTAAATACATGAATGAGAATCTTTGTAAACTACTTTCACTACAGTATGGGGACAAAGTGACATCAAAGGACAAACTGTCTTCACTTAATAATTGCTCCCTCCCCTAGGGAGTGAAAGATAGAAACAAGCTAGCAGTTTGAGGAAGCTTAACTTCTTGGAGCTAGCAGTTAGCATTTAGTAATAGAAAGCAGTCATGTGGTTTACATTATTTTAGCAAACAGTGTTTGCAAATCCTATTCTTCAGTTAGCCATGGAGTTAAATAATAAATAAACTAGTAATATCAGTCATGGACTTCACTCTTAGGGTATGTCTACACTAGCCCCCTAGTTCGAACTAGGGTGGCTAATGTAGGCATTCGAAGTTGCAAATGAAGCCCGGGATTTAAATATCCCGGGCTTTATTTGCATCTTCCTGTCCGGGCGCCGTTTTTAAATCCCCCTAGTTAGTTCGGGCAGTTAGTTCGGACTAGGGGGATTTTAAAACGGCGCCCGGACGGGAAGATGCAAATAAAGCCCAGGATATTTAAATCCCGGGCTTCATTTGCAACTTCGAATGCCTACATTAGCCTCCCTAGTTCGAACTAGGGGGCTAGTGTAGACAGACCCTTAGATGCTCTGATCATGCATCTTTTTCAGTATTCGCCTTCATGATGCTATCTAAAATTCCAAGAATATATTCCAAGAAAGCTTCCAATGTCAAACCATAAAAATAGGATGTTTTGTCATTCATATTGTTATATCACCCCATGAACAAATGTGTCTCAGTGCACATTACCAGCGATCATAAGTAAATGCATTGTCACATAGATTCCAGTCCTGCAGTTGGATTCAGGCAAGTGAATCTTTACATCTGTGCCCACTCCCAGTTTAGTCATTGGAGTCCTCGGGAATGCAATAATCTGTGTGTGCAGATCTGATTATATGAGTCAGGTACAATAAAATTAATGTTAGTTATGTAATCATTTAGCTAATGAATATATTTATTGAACTGGTCTTGGCTATATTCTTTTAAGTAGAACCTTGACTTCCAAATTCTAGTTAGCTAGCCTCACAGAAGACATTACTATATTTTTTGTAAATAAATACTGATAACAACCACAAAATAACACATGAATGACTGAAAGCTGTGTAAAATGACTGCTGGCATTTTGGTAACCTCTGTTGGAAAGCTCAAATTTAGGATTTTTCTGTACTCAGCAGCCCTCAATGAGAAAGTGCATTAAAATGCCAAAATTGTAGCTCAAACATGTTAGGCAGCAATCTGTTACAACCATCTATTGATATTGTATTAGGCAGCTATTTTAAAAAGAATTTAGCAAAGGGACTATGTACTTTACTAACAGGTTTACTTCATCAGAGTCAGAGAAGAATGCCAATTGCTACGAGGAGAGATTCTTTTAAAAAATGATGAGGAAAAAGTTATGTGACATCACTTTACTAGAAATTGCATTGGCAATAACATTTATATAATATGGAGATATACCTATCTCATGGAGCTGGAAGGAACCTTGAAAGGTCGTCAAGTCCACAGCAGGACCAAATACCATCCCTGACAGATTTGCCCCACATCCCTAAATGGCCCCCTCAAGGGTTGAACTTACAACCCTGGGTTTAGCAGGCCAAAAACCGCTGAACTATTTCTAAGTACTGTGGAGTAAATAAATATACACATCTCTGTTCTTCTGCATGTAGAAAAGCTAGAAATAACATTAAATATCTTATACTTTCTGTATGCCTTTTTAAGTGGAGGAATGGATGAATAAATAACTGTATCAACATAAATTGATTTAATTTGGCAATTTCACATTTTATGGTTTTTGAATGCAGAGTATTAACTTAATTAACTTCATCTTTCTTTTGATTTTCAGGGTGATCCTGGATTAACAGGACCCCCGGGGCCACCAGGAACAGTTATTGTGACATTAAGTGCACCCGATAATATGACGGTAATAAAATAATAATTTATAAACCAACTTATCATAAACCAACCTTGGGCCACATTTGCTTTAGATCGTATATATAATTGCTTTGCTCTGGGTCGCAAGACAGAAGTTTTTAAGTATTTATACTGTTGGTATTTCATATTCTATTTTCTTTAGAGCCCAGTCCCCTCATAAGCACATATTAATGTGTCCTATCAAATGATATAGTGCAGATTCGTACAGCCTTTTTCCATCCACATACTTATATTCTATGCACTCCCATATGGACTCCCACACATTAAATTCCACTCAACTTCCTGGCACACATGTGTGCTGAACTGATACAACATTGAGAGGTTCTGCATAGTGTGAGACTGTCTTGGCAACTGGAAGAACAGTCTTTTGACTGAGTCACTGATCTGGGACTCAGAAGATTTAGATTCAGTGCCCAGTTTTGCCACAGACTTCCTGCATGACCTTGGGCAAGTTGGTTGAACTCGGTTCAGTGCCTAACTTGCTTCGACACTTTTGAAAATCCCACAAGGTGCCTAAATAGCTTTGAAAATCTAGCTCTGGAAAATGGGAATAATAATATTTCTTTTCTCCCACCCCTTGTCTGTCTTCTCTATTTATATAGTAAGTTTTATTATATGTTCATACAGCAGTCATAGATGAAACACTAATACCAAGATGTATATGTGCACAAAGGAATGAAGTGTTAGTTGACAGTTAGGAAGAAAAATCTGCTGTGGAAACAAAAATCAATGGATATGTGTAAAGTAGAATCCTTTCCACTTAGCCAGAACAAATGGATTTTCAGTAGACTCTGAAAGGCATATTTGTGTTTACCATGCCACTGCAAATCACTGCGGCTCAGACCCTCAAAGGTATTTATTTAGGCACTGATCTCCCTTTGAAGCCAGTGGTCATTAGGCATTTAGATACTTTTCAAGATCTAAGATTGAGTTACTAGAACTGTTCCAAAAAAGCTCACAAAAATATTTTTGTTTCCAAGTGAAAACAATTAGAATATTTTCGTTCAAAATTTCCAGAAAAATTTACACTCATGTTAAGAACAAACCTGAACATTTTTAGCCCAAAAGGCAAGCAATTGAGAAAATGTTTGATTTCTTGATTTGCAAATAGCGCGTTACATCAGTCATTGATAGCGATTAAAAAATGGCCAACTTTTCTACCTGCCTGCCTGCTTTTTCTGTTATTATCTCTGCCTTACCCAGTGGTCAAGCTCTTAATTTACTTAATTATGAAAACTTGTTTGTAATTTTGGGGTTACCTCTGTATAAATAGCCTGGAGTTTTTGGAGGCACTGAAAAATCTGAAAGACTATATAAGTGTTTTTTTTGTTGTTACAGGACTTGAAAGGAGAGAAAGGAGAGAGAGGATCAAGGGGTCCTGCAGGACCATTTGGGTCATTGGTAAGTGATTAGAGAAAATCTCTCAAAATCCAGGATCTTCATACAGCTTCACGTTCTCATGGAAAATGATCAGGGAAGATTTGTTAACAGCAGCTATAATCAGACTTCATTGTAAAAGGTAATAAAATAATACCTAATGGGTTAACATGCAAAAATGCGAATCCAAAAATGTGTGGATTTGTTACAGGGTTTGCCTGGAGATTCTCAAAGTGAAAAAGGTGACCCAGGAGATCCTGGTCCACAGGTACATGCGAAAAATGAAACCCTGTAAATTGCCATTCTTCTCTGAAAAGCATTTTCTGTGTTATTGTGGAGTTCCTACTTTGTCTTTCTGTGACTTTCAGAGAAAATTCACTGGGCTTGTAGGTGAAAAGAGATTTTTGTACAGTGAACTCAACCTGGAATCTGAAAGTCAAATGAATGTTCTTTCTGGTGCATGCTTCCTGAACTGGAACTGAATTTAAATTCAGTTGAGGGTGCACTCCTGCATATTGTAGAGAGAAGGTTCTATGAGTGAAACTTGGTCAACAGTTCTGTTATGATGCATGAGCCAGAAAGGAATCCTCCTTGCTCTTCAAAAGATGCAGTGGCTATGCAGTGCTAGCAGGAGTAAAGATATTTTTAAGTAGACATATTTTTGTCAATTAAGGCTGAAAAAATGAATCTGAATACTGCTCCAGTCCAACAAGCTTGTTGAGAAAGGAGATATCTTTAGATACTTTTCTTACATATCAGTTCTTCGTGCAGTTTCAAAGGACTGACTCCAGTGTTTGACATATTACATGTAAATCATAAGTCTGATGGAGATGAATGTACATTGAGTTAATTTTTTCTCTGCACATTTTGAGGAGTTTAATAATCAGGTGTGAATGCTAGTTTTTTATAATCTTTGTAAGAAGTAGATAGATTTGGAAAAAAACCAGGAAATGAATTCTAAGAATCAGTTACCAGCTTTTGACCGTACTAATTTTGTGCTACTTACTTATGGTAGTGTTCTGCAGCTCTTTCTCACATCAGAGTCTCATGGGCTTCAGTAGCTTTGTTCATATAAGTAAAGGTTGCAAGACTGAACCTGTAATGTGCTTAGATTGAATTCATGATAATTATGGGGTTCTCTGAGATCCTCTGAAAGATGCAGTAATTTGCAATATTATTTTATAAAAGGTAATTATGAAAACTCTTTTTTTTCTGTTTGACTTCTGAGTGCAAAAAGAGGAAATATACATGTTGCCCAATATGTTAGAGTGTCTCATGATTTCTCCTCAGCCTCCACTGCTTCTTCTCTTCACTGTCTCTTCTTCACATATGCATTTGTGATTGTCACCCTCTTGGCCAAACACAGTGAGGCTTGAATTTAGGGTTTCTGGAGCTAAAAGCATGAGGTGTTATACTTGAAGCTTAAAAGCCACGGCTCTGTAGTTGGGAGCTGTAACAACACACTTCCTCTGAATTGTCACTCTAGGTATGTCTACACTACAGGACAAGGTCAAGTTAAGATATGCAACTCAGCTATGTTAATTGCGTATCTGAAGTTGAAGTAGCTTAACTCAACTTTTGGTTCTGTCCAATCTGCAGGAAGTCGAAGGGAGTCTTTCTTTGACTTCTCTTACTCCTCATGGAAGCAGGATTACCGGCATCAATGGGAGTGTCCCTCTCAGTTTGCATTAGCTGTCTTAACTAGACCTGCTAGTTTGAACTCTGGAAGATTGACAGCAACATCTTCGATCTTCTCTGTAGTGTAGACTACACTGAGGGGGCTCTATCATACAAACTCACCAGAGGGTACATGCTTTCCCCTCAGACTTGAAATTTCAGTGTCATCCTTGACTCCTTGCTCTCCTTCTCTTCCCTAGGTGACTAGCAATAATAGCATTTAATAATAATTTAATAAGTATTAATTATAAATTAATAATTTAGTAATTTTAAATCATTCAAATCAATGTCCCTGAGGTGTTAGGATAGAAAGCACCAGTATAAGTGCAGAATTTGGCCATTTGTTCTCCAGAATGCAGCATTACCTGTTACTTTTTGTGCACATTTTTTGTAGGGTAAACCTGGAAAAGATGGTATCCCTGGTCCATCTGGTTTTCTGGTAATTAAGACACCTTTTAGTTGTTTTGCTATATTAATAAAAGTTGTGTAAGCATGACAGGATTGTATCTTTATGTTACAGTTCTTCTCTACTTTGATTTGTACATGAAATGTACATCGGATACATTTTGAAACTGTCTTCCTACACACCAAGCTTTGGGCCATAGATCCAGAGTCTGAGGGAATGCATTACATGCAGGCTTCCCTGCTTCCATGCAGACAGGCAGCCTGGCTGCTTCTGTAACACTCTTTCCCTTCCAGAGTCTACACAGACCAATTCTATGTTTGAGGTGGAGCAGCCTGGTCAGCCTGTGGAGAGGAGCCCAGTGGCTGGGCTGGGGAGATTCACGTTGGCTCTCATCTAGCTCTGTTGAAATGAGTCAGCAAAGAAAATACAGTTGATAATGTGCTGTCTTATCAGCTTCAAAACCCATAGGAATTGTGGGAAAAGAGTCGTCCCAGCCATAGGACAATTTGGGGTGGCTGCCAGAGCCCCCAAGCTCTTTTTACCATCGGTAGGAATGACCTAGGCTTTTAATGTTGGCTCTTATGTATGAAACAGGAAGAAGACTAAACCTTAATAATTCTGTCCTCTCATCTACAGGGAGAGAAGGGGGAATGTGGTTACCAAGGATTGCCTGGCATAGCAGGTGCTAAGGTAATTACATAATATAATTTGGGGTTGGGTGTTTTTGTTTATTGCATTTTGGCTCATACATCACTAGACACACAGTGTTCATTCAGTGATATGGCAGAAAATGACAGCAAAAGAAATAATTGAATAAACACCAGAATCAGCAGTCAACTCAACTCTACATAATATGAAGGTCAGCTGAGAGATCTGTCTGATTAACATAGAATTGGTAATCAAAATGCCAAGAAGGCTTCTGAGTATGTTATTTTTAATGTATCTAACTGGTGACCCATTTCTGGTTTTTTCACGCAGGGGAGGAAAGGAGACATTGGCCCGCCGGGATTTCCTGGTCCTGTAAGTGCAAATTGTGCTTGAATTAACATAGTAGCGTCATTCTTTTTAAATGTTCAGATAAAAGTAATTCAGTTTTGACTGAAGGCTGTCATACTGAAATCCCCATGATGCCATGACTAAAGCACTTCTGTGTCAAAATTTGGAGTCAGTGGGGCTTTTTGACTCTGTGCAGAGTTCATTGCAGGATTAGACTCTGAGAAGCACACACCTCAATCATTTCAACTGGAGAGATAATTGTTGTGAAAGAGTCATGAAAGTTCACAACAGTAAAATTTCTGAAGTGATATCATAATTATGTCTAGAACAATTGCTGCTTTTAAATACCAAAAGGCATCATAAACTAAAAGCAAAATAAACTTATTGATGCAGTCATGCAGTTTCTGACTTTCTTAGAAGCCCATGTACATGTCTGAGGGCAGCCTTTAACCCTAGTTGCTTAGATGAAGTCCTTTTTAAAATCATAAACCTATTTGTATTCTCTGTCTTAGCAAGAGCTTTGTACAAAATAAATAAATTAATTAATGAAAAATGTGAGCATCGAGCTCAGTCTCTGACATTTCATTAATATCAGGGCTAACATTCATGTTATGTTGCATGATTTATCTGTGCCTCACTATACTGCTTGTGGTTAGGCATTGGTGATAGCTATTATCTGGCCACTGTAAAATGAATGAAATGCATACAATGGCTGATATCCAGTTTGGGTTATTTACCTGGAAAATAACCCAAAAAGTAGCAATGACTTATTGTTGTCTCTGAGTTCTTGTTTTGTCGTGCACCTGTTTCATGCAAACTTGGCAGCACTGTTGAATTATCATCAATGAGACCATCCATCCTTTATGTGCATGTCGTACACTGGCTCAATGTTTGTGAATGTCTCCAGCTTACAGCTTGCCCCAGTGACTATACTTACAAGTGAAAGATTTCTCTTTCAGTGAAAGCAGTGCTGAAAGTCCCAGGATTGTCTCTATGTATAGCTCATTTCACATATATAAATCCTAATTTCAAATAGGATGGCTTGTGTACAATTATTCTGGAATTAGTAATGAATAAACACAAAGTCTCATGATGTCATAAAGTCAAAAGAATGGGCATTTGTTTTACTTCAGAGGCTGGACTCTGCTCTCAGGTTCGGAGGGTAACCAAGAAGACACAAATCACTGAATGTGAATAAATGCAAGGTTTATTAGATTATCTCGAAAGAAAAGGCAGGGGAAGGCTTACAACATCCCTTTGGCTTGCTAGGGACTCAGCAAAGGATGGACTCCTGACCCATGTCCAAGAGGCATCTCTGTACAGTTCCAGATCCCTTGGGAAGTCCAAAGGGTGTTGGCAACATTAAGCAATATATAGCCTGTACACAAAATCCTAGAAGCAGCAGCTAACTCTGTGCTAAAGCAGAAACCAAAAAACACCTGCCTGTGAGGAATTTCCCACAGACAGGCTCTGGTTACCATGGAGCCGATCTCAATTATGCGATGAGCTCTTCCCCCCCCCCCCACACACACACACACAAGGCACAGCCTATCTCTCTAACAAGCTAGATGCTGGGAATTTTCCATTCTAATAGCAGGCCAAAGCCTGTTTTTTAGCTTGCAGACATGAGAACTGGGAAGATTCACTAACTCCTCAAAATACAATGGTCTTCCGGTTTTCCAACCACAACAGCATCTAGCCCAATATTTCTCCCAACAGAATAGCTAGTTTAGGAATAATCTGTACAACTATGTCTGTACTACCAGGTTATTTTGAAATAAGTTATTCTGAAATAATAGCTCCCGAAATAGCTATTTCAAAATAAGCTTTCTCCTTTTCACTAGCAGGAATTATTATTTCAAAATAACAGGCTTGATAGTATGGATGCTCGCCTTGTTATTTTGAAATAAGGGGAGTTATTTCAAAATAACTTCCTGTGAAGACATGCCCTGTGAGTTTAGCTGCTGTTTAGCATCACCCAGCCTCTCCAGATCCTGTGTTGTGCAAGTAAACTAAAGGACCCTGACAAATACTGGACCCCTCCCCCTGACTATATGACCTCGGGTTTGAGGGTTAATGGAAGAAATCAGGTGTATGTGAAAGCAAATTACTCATGACAAGGACTCATCACAGATAACTGCCTTTCTCTTCATTGGTACTATTCTTTCTCACTTGCTCTCTCTTGCTGTCTCTTTTAAGACAAAGTATTATGATGAGGTGGCTGGTGAAAAAGGAGACGAAGGATATCCAGGACCCCCAGGACTTAAAGGCCAACCTGGCATACCTGGTGAGAGAGCTCTGGAAACTATAAACTTAATAGAAAAAAATCTGAGCCAAGGACTTTATTGTGCACAGCACAGGGAGGGAGAGAGCTGCAGAGTGCCGCTGCACAGCCACCAAATTACTGCAATGACATAGAAGAAGTGAGGCCAGAGAGGCTCATAGCTAAGTGCCCAACTGCATTCTGAGCATCACAGTGAAGGCAATATTTCCTATTCAGAATATGGGAGAAGGGACACAAGGATCCAGACACTTACTTGTGTTGTGTTTGCCCTCAATTGTGCACACCGGCTCTTACACTCAGTGGAACACATCATCAGTGACATCTTTGCTGCACACCAGGCAAGGAATTTAAAGATAAAGGTCATGATCAGTCTCTGGGAAAAGGACATTTCTTTCACAATACTTTTCATTCAGAAATGGTATAGGCATCAGCCTGGGTTTTAATCTTTTTAAAATTTAGTAATGCTATAAAATGAAAAGTTAAAGGCAAAAATAAAAAACAAACCCTGATTAGTTTGTCATTCAGGACACATCACAATATAATGAAGAATTTGTGTGGTAAACTCTGACACAGTAGACACAATTTGTTTGCCTAGTAGCCAACCCTGACTTTATTCTTTAGAGACCTGATACTGTATATGTTTATACACACAGGTGGTCTCCCTGAGTTCAGTGGGATATTCACCTATATGAAGTTACTCCTGTTTCTGAAATCAGTGGGAATTGAGGACACCCAATACCTTGCAGAGGTTCTCAACACTTGACCAGTTGTAATGGTCTAATCCCACCACCGTTGTGCACACAAAGCTCTCATTGGATGCCAGTGGCAGCTTTTTGTGCATTTTGGTTTTTAAATCAAAATTGCTGTTCATCCTTATTATACAATCCAGCATGTCGAAAAAACACTAGCACAGGTTTTGAATAGTGAAAATCCAATATATACAGGGAGTTTAACTCAGATTTTAATGTATTGCTTTTGCAGGGCCAAGAGGTTCCCCAGGAGTGACTGGAAGACCAGGTATCTGTCATGAACCAACAGCACACTAAAAAGCATAGTATAGTATTCATTTTTCTTATTTTACTTACTATTGTGAAGGCAGTGATTATTTCTTATGTGTGAAAATGGATGTCTGTAGTGGTATATCTACACTGGTGTGCATACCTGAGTACTCATGTGTATGCGGGTACAATCCAAGCAAACCCACCCTGAGAGTGCACTTTTTCTGTGCTGGTCATATGTAGAAAATTACATCCACAGTGCTGCTGCTCTAGGTACACAAGTTTAGTACGGTCATTTCAGGGGTCACATCCCAGTGTTCTTTGCATCAGATGGAGCTGTTCTAGGAATTGATCTGTGATGTTTTGTTAGAACCATATTCCTTGCCTTGAACTTGTGTCAAGTCATGGATCCTTTGGAGAAGCTGCTCCGACTGTGGGTGAAGTGTATAGGCAGTGGAGTTGGTGCCCAGTGAGATACTGAATTGCATTTTGGGAGCATTTTCTGAATGTCCAAATAGCAGGACTTGGGAGATTACAATAATTAATTCATGGCACACTGGGCGGAGATGAACAGTGCTGCTATTGCCCTGAAATCCCCTTAGCTTACCAACACTTCTGGTGCAGGAGAAGTAGCATAATGTGATTAGATCACATCATCTTGCAGATTTGGGAAAAACAGCAGTGGCTCCAGTTTTCCACATGAGGGAACAGATCTTCATGGGGCCACATGAGGAACTAGCACCAATCCCTCCAGTGCCTGACCACTTGATGAGGAAAGCATTAGCAGTACAGGTTGTACCTCCAAAATCCAGCACTCTCTAATCCAGCAACATCCGTGGTCTGGTAGGACCAGAGATGCTCCTCGACCAGAGAACCCAGAAGACTAAGGGCAGGAGGGCCAGCTGGGCAGGGCATCAGGGTCGTCAGCCTGGCTGGGAGCAGTGCAGGACTGGGACCGGAGCCCCACAGCAGCCTCCACCAGCCCCCCAGAGCACAGGGCTGAGGCTGGAGCCCCAAGGCAGTGCGGAGCCAGAGTCCCTGTGGCAATCCTCAGGAGCACAGGGTCGGAGCCCTGCAGCTTCCCCTGGCTGCATGGGGCCATGGCTGGGGCTACACGGGGCTGGGGCCATAGCCCTGAGGCTTTCCCCGGCTATGCAGGGCCGGGACCGGAGCTCCACCCCCGTGGCTGCTCCCAGCTGTGCAGGACTGGAGCCCTGCGGTGAGAGCTGGAGCTTGTGCTGCCCAGGGTGCCAGCAGTAGCTGGGCAAAAAGCCCAGCCAGGTTGTGGTGGGAGGGCGAGGCAGGGTTGCCTGCTGGGGTAGCCTGCCAGCAGTGGGTGATGAGCTTGGGGGATTGTGGCAGGAGACCTCCCCTGGTCCGGCAAATTCTCTCATTCAGGATCTGTCAGGTCCCGATGATGCTGGACCAGGGAGGTCCAACCTGTACTAACAGCTAGAGAGATACATAGCAAACTATATT
The DNA here is from genome assembly GCA_032595735.1 of Pelochelys cantorii. Taxonomy (NCBI): domain Eukaryota; kingdom Metazoa; phylum Chordata; order Testudines; family Trionychidae; genus Pelochelys; species Pelochelys cantorii. The sequence goes on along the minus strand of CM064335.1, from coordinate 37,333,277 downwards.
TGGTGTTGGCAAGTCAACTGTTGGGATTATGAGAATGGAGCTTTGTGAAGCAATGAATGGTGTGGTTTACATAGGGGTGGTGGTCTTAAGAAATGTTTCTGAACATAATAGCTCGTTTTCAGAGGATGTGGAACTCACACTGCACTGGTGCACTCTGTGATGGGTTCCCCTCAGGGTTCCACCTGGAACTGGAGTACCACTGAGCCTCTCACACCAACCAGCCTGAGCTCCCTTTTACACTGTACTTCTGTGACAAGTTGCAAAGCTCTCTCTACAGATAAGAACACACCCAGCTTCAGTTACATGCAGGCAGGCTCTGCATTTAAAGGCTTGAGCTAGGACACCTCCCAGTTCTTCAAGCCCAAAATTAAACCCAAAATTATACTGTCTTGCACTGCACAGGGAACTGTACAGTGTAAGATCATAAAATTTGCCCCCTCCCTCAGTGTGAAGAGGTATATGCAACAGCCTTTTGTCTCAAGTTATGATTCACACACTGGTTTAGACAAAGCAAAAATAAGTTTATTAATACAAAAGATAGATTTTAAGTGGTTAGAAAACAGATCAAGGCAGATTACCTAGCAAATAAACAAAAAATGCAAACTAAGCTTAATATAAATAGATCCAATATTAATAGCGGATTCTCAGCCTATGTGATGATACAAGCAGGCTGCAGATTCTTAAGGGGCAAACTGCACTTACAGCTTGGAATCCCCAGTGTTCCATTCACCGGATAAAAATGCCGTTAGCCTGGGACCAGCACTTCCCCCAGTTCAGTCTTTGTTCCTCAGGTGTTTCCAGGAGCCCTCTTGAACGGGGAATCAGTAAAAAACCAATATGATGTCACTCCCCACTTTATATAGCTTTTGCATATGACGGGAACTCTGTTTCAAAGCTTAGTTCCCAGACTGGGCTGTGGAAGAACACTGACACCACAAGGTGGAGTCTACAAAAACGTGTGATGTGACCACATGTCTCTAGAGTCACAGCAGCCATCACTTGGAGGCTCTCTGTAGTGTCCTCAGGAAGGCTCCCCAGGTGGGAGATAAGCTTCTCCTAAGGCCTGTTCTCCTAATTAGCCATTTTCCACCCACCATCTAGAATGAAAACAATTTGTCTAGTGGGCGTTACCCATTTGTAATAGAGATACATAGTCGATATTCCTAACTTTAGACAAAAATTGTACATGCATTCAAATAGCATAATTATATTCAGCAAATCATAATCTTTCCAATGACATCTCACATGACTACCTTGCATAAAATACATCATAACTCTGTTATAATCATGTAACTGTGAAGAATATGGGGTGCAGTGTGTCACAAGGCCATCAATGGCAATCATAGTTTGCCCACCAAAAGAGGCACGTGAGTATGTGAACCCCAAAGGATACTATTCCATCATTCTTAAGGCTTGGTCAACCACAGAGGCAGGTTCTTAAGCACTAACACTGAAAGTATGGGGAAGATTCATGATGGCAGAGGAGGTTTAGTTGGTACTTGAAGGGGGAAGCAGAGACCTTACTCCCAACAAACCATATTGTTCTGAAAGGTATATCTGTGCCAGTAGTTATTTTTGGGGACTCCACATACCACTCTTGCCTTGGCTCCTGAATAAGGCTGTAAGTCTGTCAGAGATCATGGAAGTCACAGGCTCTGTGCCTTTCTGGAACCTCTGTGATTTCTGCAGCATGAAGCAGTTGAGCTCAATGGTGCCTGAGCAACTGGGGCAGCCCTAGTGCCAGCTGTATGGGTCTTTGCTTGGTCACATACATACAAAATAGGAAATCACTGCCTAGGAGGGGGTGCTGTTGAAAGGGATCTAGGGGTCATAGTGGACCACAAGCTAAATATGAGTCAATAGTGTGACACTGTTGCAAAAGAGGCAAACATCATTCTTGGCTGTACTAACAGGATTGTTGTGAGCAAGACATGAGACGTTTGAAAACCCCTGGTCTAGATGGTGCTTGGTCCTGCTGTGAGTACAGGGGACTGGACTTGATGACCTCTCAAGGTTCCTTCTAGTTCTATGATTCGAAGATTCTATCAGTCAATGCCATACTTCACCAGCCTTCTAGAAACAAGAGTGTTTGTGTGGCGGTCCCTGCTGCACCAAATAAAACTGTGCTGCCAACCATACACCTGCCAGATATTTATTAAAATTTTAGTGTCCTTCTATGGCTAGGTGGAACTAAAAGGGGGACCACATGGCCCAGGCTAGGATTTAAAATAAAGAAAGGGGAGGGATGAGAGACGAGTCAGCACCATGCCTGCCCAAGCTAGCCAGTGGGTGGCTGGAGACTCTGAAAGAGACAGGCACCTCCACCTCACTTCAGCATATGTTCTCCTCCCCTGTTCACCCTGAGCTGTCCCAATCACTGTTGGCATAGTTTTCCCACCAGTTGAGACAAGTGGGTAACATTTTCAGCTGTAGTAAGCTTTGGAGATTGTGACATTCTACTTACTTCCAGTGCATACTGGTGGAGTAAGAATGTTTATATTTGGAAGGGCAGAAAGATATGGGTACAGGGAATTGTGGCATGGGAGTGAGATTTTGAGACTTGGTTACTGCACCTTCACCGCATCAAGTCTGCAAAGCACAAACTCACACCCTCAGATGAGCTAACTAGCTTGGGATCTACCCACCTGAGATAAATGTTTCAGATGTTTGAGAATGAATAATGGCGGGGGAGGTTTGGGCATATCTACACTTCTGAACACATGCAAAGTCAGTAGCGCACACATACCCTAAACAGCCTATCTGAATGATAGGAACAAAAGTTCAAACATGCTACTCCTTCCTGTGTTACTGAGCACACTTTTTAAAAACTCTTATTAGCTCTGTAAGATCATTTAAGATAATTGAAATTAAATACCATTTTTATCTTGTGTTAGGTTTATCAAGATTTGGTGTAAATGGTCCACAGGGATATCCAGGACGGAAAGGAATTAAGGGAGAGAGAGGACAACCCGGAATGAATGCTGTGGGATCTCCAGGACTTCCTGGGCTTCCAGGCAGTCCTGGCTCTATAGGATCACCAGGTCATCCAGGACAACCAGGTACAGCATAGATTTTGCACAATTGTGTATATAATGGGCCAGATTATGGTCTCAATTACACTGGTACAAATCCAGAATAATTTCAATATTCCTGGAATTGGTTGGTATCACTGAGATCAGAATCTGACCCAGTGTCTTTAACACTTCAGCGTATTCTCAAGAAGCCACTTCTGAATAGTCTGATTGAATGGGATTTCCAAAGAGCAAATGCTTATGTGCATTACTAACAGAAGCAGTGAGTGTAAAAAGGTGCTGTGTTCCATCATTCTTCTGAGATTCTGTAAGGGAAAAAAAGGACTTCTCAGCATTACAGGGAGTTGGACATTTTGTACAAGAGTGACTGTATATATCTACTGCCCGGTGAGGAAGAAGGAATAGGCATGAAGAACACCCTGGTGATATTAAAAGAGGGCCTGTTTGCAAGGTTGACATTTCCTAGATTTACTGAAGTTTTGAGCAGTAAATTAAACAGGACCCAATTCAAACCCCATTGAAATCAGTGGCAAAGCTCTCACTGACTTCAGGGGGCCTTGAAGCAGTAATTGTGTGTGAAAATATGCAATGCTGTTAAAAGATAAGTGCAAAATGGGGTGACCCGCTGAGTAAATGGAAGTTATAAAAATTGAGGAAGATGCAAACTCAGTGGAATTCAAATAGGTGTGCCACATGGAACCATTTTTTATTCAAAGTAGCAATTCATGATAAAGCCAAACAAAGAGTACTTTGTATTACAAAAGCTAGGGTTTGCAATTTGTATTAGCCCAAGTGTTATTGTTGGTAATATGTAGTGCTATTTCTAAAGGTTCTTCTGTTGTTTTGAGGTAACTGAGTATGCCAAAAGCAGCAATGATGAAGAGACATGAGCAACACAAATTTGAGGTTCAGCGTTTCCTCTTTTGTTCCCCTTTGTCTGGAGTCACAGAACTCGGTTTTTTAAAGGTTATCACTCAGGTAGCACAAACATATCCACCAGTCCAAATGAGATTTACCACTGCTTTAATAGATTTTTCTCTGGTACTTCCAAGTACAAGGCCTTGTCAGTCTTTCTCCACATTTTTAGATGTGTTTAATCTAAGATTGTTCTCCATTTTAGCCCAAATAGCCTCTACAATCCATCATGGTGGTGTCTATCTCTCTTTCTCTTTGCAAAAACTAAACCTCTGTGAACAGTCTGATAAGTTAATGTTGTCATACTCATCCTATCATCAGGTAAAGTAACATTTGAAACACACTCACCAGGAGTTCCAGGAAACCCCGGATGTGTGGGACCTCCAGGACTTCCAGGAGATAGTGGAATAAAAGGTCAGCAATCATGTTGAGGGGTCAAGTGTGAGAGTGTTTATAAATATGTTCCTAGAATTAATTTACTATTGGTTCATATGGGAGCAACACGATGCCAGAAACTTCATTCAATCTTTCTATCAAACAACAAATTGTTCCATGTTCAAAAAAGGTGCTGTAACTTACAGCAAACAATAACTGAGCTAAAAAATCAGTTTCAGTCAAGATTCAATACAGAGCTGAATGTGATTGTTCTACTGTTTGTCAGACTAAATAACTGGATCCAGTTCTGCTGTCACTTACCTCTATTTCATGTGAGTGTAACTCCACTGAGTGTATGAGGGTTTCTACAATAGATAGCCACGTGTGAGATCAGGATTCAGCCATGCTGTGATAAATGTGAACTAATTGCTTTTCAACTAAGAATCAAGATATATAGCTAGATTAAAAATTATTATACTGATTCTGGCTATTCTTTGGGAATTACCAATCAGAAATGAATTAACTAATAATTGATTTTGTATTTACAGAACTTATCCATATTTTTCTTACAAAAACAGCAAGAGGGCCAGTGCTCCTTCCTGCTCCCCTCCCCCTCCTGCCATTGGAACCAGATAACCACTCCAGTGGGACAAAGGGCAATTCCTCTCCGGACAATGGAGATGGGGAAGGGAGGAAGGGAGAGTCGCACACTCTCATGAACCTCACCTCTTCCTGCCTACAGTGCCATGTGGGAGAGGAGGCTGGAAATGAGGTCTCCATACCTGGGCCCCTATTTGTCCCCCTATAGATCATATCACACGGGCTGCTGCAGCTCTATGTTTTCTAATGTGCTGTTGATGACAACTTCTAGGGTCAGCCAGCCTGTTGTGGAGCTATCATGAGTAGGAGTTAAAGACCAGGGCAAGCCTTCCTCTTGCAGGATTTGGCTTATTGGTAAAATGACTGTGTTTCTCAGCAGAGTACTAAAATAGTGAACAAATACCAGGCAATTGAAATTGGGTGATCTTGTCTTTTAATTGACAGTGCTGTAGGCTTTGGTGCCAGGAGATAAGCTAGGAAATCCTTGATTATTGACAAGCAATAACTAAATGAAGTTGTATTCTTAATGTTTGCACACCTCTTTGACTTAGGAGATGTTAGGTTGTGCCTAACCAACCACTCTCTCCCTAAATAATGAGTGTGCCTGGGACAAACTATTCACTGAACACACAGGTGTAATTTGCCAGTATAACAAATAGTGACAGATGGTATAATTTTGTTCCAGGTGAAGAAGCAAGTCCTTGTCATCAGTGCAGTTATATGCCAGGAGGACCTGGACTTCCCGGTGCTCCAGGGCCAGAAGGTCAAGAGGGAGCTACTGGTAAAATACCCTGCTTTACTAAATTGTTATTAGGAAATGCCAGCCACCATATTTAGCTGCACAAATCCAAGAGTATTCACTCAATTACAATGAGATACTTCTTTTAAACAATACTCAAAATTGTCTGAAACTGGAATTTGGGGGCCAGGGACTATATTAGGGATGTCAAATCCCATGTAATTGGTTAACCAGTTAAACATTATGTTTAATTGGTTAACCACTTAAACAGGGGCAGGTGCACAGCATGGTGTGATGCGCGAGGCTGGAGTGCCCATGGCATGGTGTGGCGGGCTGGCTGGTTGGCTGGGGCCCCATGCCATGGGGACTTCCACAAAGCTATGTTGCTCATACTTTGTTGCAGTCCTGGATGGCAGGGGTCAGTGCCCTGGGATTCAACACCATACAGTGGGCTTTGGATTTCTACCCTGGGCTTCAGCAACTCCCAACACTAGCCCTGGACCTGCTTGAAGCTTCTCCAAAGGCCCTGGACCTCTGGTTGAGCACCACTGTCCTAAGAGATAAAGCACAGGATGCATTATTGGTGTCTGCTACCCACCACCAAATCACACTAGGGAACAAGATGCCTGCCTCCTTATACATCCATCTATAATCGTTTATTTTTGGGGGGGGGGGACTTTATGATCATGGGACATCAATTGACATGATATATCCTGGAAGTCTTATGTTGCTAGTAGTAAAACATTCTTGGAATTTTTAATCTTTATATATGATCATTTCTTACTAAAGTGTTGCAGCCAAAAGCTGGGGAATTCATTATTAGACTTTGTCCTAACAGATAAAGTGGAACTAATCACAGAACTAAAAGTTAATGGTAGCTTATGTACGAGTGAACATGACTTAATCACATATATAATGTGCAAGTAGATTAAAATTGAGAGCAGTATTTTCTTTACACACACAAACAAACAAACATACACACACACTTGGGCTTTAATAGGACCAGTTTCACAATACTGAAAACAACTATGAGCCAAATCAATTGGGAGAAAGAATTTAATAAGAAAAATGCAAATGGCGTTTGAGAATGATTTCAGAACGCCTTACTAGATGCCAAAAAAGCCACAATTGAGGAACAAAGCTGTGCTGGTTAAAAAACAAACCTGATTTAAAGGGGAAGTGAAACCAGCTGTAAATAAATAAATATGTATAGATACATAGATATATGAAATGAATGGTGAGAAGGAGAAGTTGATTGTAATGAATGTAAATCAGAAGTTAAGAATTGTAGAAAATGTATAAGGAAAAGTCAAGGGATACAAGAAGAACTCTATGGCTAGCAGAGTTAAGGTAATTAAAAAAGAGAGGGGTTCTTTTAAATATATAGAAACATAAAGAATCCTGACTATGTTATTGGTCCATTACTAAATGGAAACGGTAGAATTCTCAGTAATAATTAGGGATACAAAGAGTTAACTGGTTACCTGGTAATCATTCGCCTTACGGCATACTTAGCAGGGTAACTGGTTAATCAGCACCTAGACTGCTGGAGCAGCCACGGCCTGCGATGCAGTGTAGCAGGCTTGGCCCAGCCAGGCCTACAGCACAGCGTAGCAGGCCAGTTAACCTGTTGAATGTACTATTTAACCTGAAAACATTTTAAATGACATTTTATATCCCTAGTAATAATGCAGAAAAGGCAAAAGTATTCAATAAATATTTGTGTTCTATATTTGGGGTGGGATATGATATAATCTCATCATGTTGATAACACTATTTCCCTTCCCCTAGACTCTTGCATCCAAGAGTTTTAAAATATCTGACTGAGGAGTTCATTAGACTGTTAATGTTGATTTTCTATAAGCCTTGGAATACTCGGGAAGATTCAAAAGATTGGAAAAAAGCTAATGTTGTGCCAATGTTTTTAAAAGGGTAAACAGGTGACCCAGATAATTTTAAGCCTGTCAGACAGACAGCTATCCCAGGCAAGATACATGCTGTGACTGATAGGAGGCTTGATTAATAGAGAACTAAAGGGAGGGTAATGTCAATAATGCAAATCAACATGGGTTTATGAAAATAGATCCCGTCAAACTAATTTGATATCGTTGCTAATTTGATATGGTTGATAATGGTTACAGTGCTACAGTAATATACTTAGACTTCTGTAAAGCATTTCATTTGGTAATGCACAACATTTTAATTAAGAAAACTAGAACAGTATATAAATAACATGGCACACATTCAATGGATTAAAAATTGGCTAACGATCAGTCTCAAAATGTAACTGTAAATGAGGACTTGTCACTGAGTGGATCTGTTTTGAGTGAGGCCCACAGAGATTGGTTTTTGGCCCTACACTATTTAGCCTCTTTATCAATGACCTGGGAGAAAATACAAAATCATCACTGTGCAATTAACACACAAATTGGGGGAATGCAGCATAACAAAGAGGACAGATTCAGAGTCATCTAGGTTGCTTGGTAAACTTGACAAACTATTCATTTCAATGCACCTAATGTAAGTGTATACGTTGGGGGAAAGAATAAGGATACGGCACTCTATTCTGGGGAGAAGTGACTCTGAAAAAGTTGTGGGGGTCATGGTGAATAATCAGCTGAACATGAGCTCTGAGCTCGATGCTGTGATTAAAAAATTAATAGGCTCCTGGGATGCATAAACAACTGAATCTTGTGTAGGAGTAGAGAGATTATTTTATCTCTGTGCATGGCACTGCTGCAACCACTGCTGGAATACTGTGTTCAGTTCTGATTCCCACAGTTCAAGAAGGATGTAGATGAGTTGGAGAAGGTCCAGAAAAAAGTCATGAGAATGATTAAAGAATTATTGGTGGACTCAAGAAGCTTAATGTATTTAATCTAACAGAGAGATGGTTAAGTGTTGACTTGATTATAGACTATAAGTATTTACATGGGGAACAAAAATTTAAAAATGGGCTTTTCTATCTAGCAGAGAAAAAGGTAAAGTGTAATCCTATGGCTGAAAGTTAAGACTAGACAAATTCAGATTGGAAATGAGGTGTAGATTTTTAACAGTGAGCATAATTAGCCATTAGCACAATTTGCTGAGTATCATGGTGGATTCTCCATCACTGACAATTTTTAAATCAAGATGGGTTGTTTTTCTAAAAAATCTGCTCTAGGAATTACTTTGAGGAATTTCTATGGACTATATTATACAGGAAGTCAAACTAGATGATCACAGTAGTTCTTTCTGGAATTAGATTTCAGGTACTCTTACCTTCTCATCACTGTTGAAGGTGTGCTGCACATTCCCATCTCTGTATCCCAGCTTTTCTTTCACTTCAAGCATCTGAGGAAGCAAATTGTATCTCTCAAAAACATTTGCCCTAATCAATTTGTTAGTCTTTAAGATACCACTGGACTCATTTTTTTGCTGAAAGAGATTTACATGGCTACCTCTCTAAAACCTGTATTAGGGAGAGTGTATTGTAATTCTTCCAGGAAAGGAAGGAGAGGAAGAAATTCCAAAATAAAAAGTGTACTGGAGGGATTTCTTTATACATCCACCTACGTGTTCATCAATGTTATCTTCCAGGGCAGTTTACTGATGTATAATTGCCATACATTGTATCAGAAAGGCAGCAGTTCTCTGTATTGTGTGTTAGTACCAGAGCCCATCAAATCTGTTTTTCATTCCTTTATCTTTCACCTGTAACAGGTGGACAAGGAGCAAGTGGTCCCAAAGGACTGCGAGGTTCTCCAGGGGCACAAGGGCCTTCAGGTCCTCAGGTAAGATTTATATTAAATGGATTTGTCAGCAATATTGAATTTTCCTGAGTTGAGAATCGTGGTGTTTAGTTTTATTGCCATATGCAGGATACTGTTACTTTTTAGCTTGATCCTTCGAGGAAGGTGGTACTTACAAAGCCTAGAATTAGGGCTAATTTCATTTTTTCATTAAAAAGTGAGGAGAGATGTGGAATAGTGTGCTGTAGGGTTTTTTTTTCCCATTATAAAGATATACTCAAAAATATAAATCAGTGGAAACCACTCCTTAGGGCGGGAAGTGGAACATACCTTATTCCCGAATATCACAAGGGCATACACATCACTGAATGCGGCTGTGCCTAGAATGGCCATTGAGCTTCATAAAAGACATGCTCATTGGTCCTTTGATTTTTAGAAGTACTCCACATCAGTGCATGTTTGAGGGCAGAGCTGTCCACATTGTCACTGTTATATACTTCTCTCCTAGCTGACGGTCTATAGGCCATCTCCTGAAAAGCCATTGTAGCCTCTGGTAATGGATGTCTCGGTAATGTGCAAGGCAGCATGATCTATTGAATTTTAGCGGGAACTAAAAGCAAAAGCCTCCTGTGTTCAAATTTAGGCTCTGACCCTGACTTCCTCTGTCATATTAGTCAAAGCTCTACACTGGTGTCCCCAGCTAGGAAATAAAGATGGGGATGACAAAGATACCTATCTCCTCAGTCAAAGGTGGCTGTGGATACTACCTAGTTCATGTGTGCAAAACACACGTGTATGTTAAAATTTACTACATGCACCTGAAACCACAGAGTTATTTAAATAATTCTCCTTTATGAACCTGTTCTTAATGTTGATGACTGTCCTTAGACCCCAGTGCAAGCCATGGGGTTCCATTTGCCATACAGAGCAGTGGAAATGTTTGAGTGGCTCGCCCCTAAATGCTAAGGCCAGCTCTGATTCTTAGGAACTCTGGAATGCAATGTTCCCTCAAGCAAGCACAGTGGTTCCTTGAGCTCCAGTTAATGCAGATGAAGCTAGCTTGTATTCTCCCTTTTTAGAGGGTGTGAAGCCCTAGCTCCATTGGATGGATCGGGAGACAAAGATTCCCGGAAAGCACCTTTAAGGGATTTGCCTTGTGTCTGCTTCAACTTGCACCAGCAGTAGTGGCTCCCTATTTGTTATTATCATATAAACTACAGTAGTGGCCTGGAGCCCCAGTCATAGATCAGGATACCGGGAAGAATCACAAGGAGGAACGAGCAACAAAGGAGGACCCCTGATTCGGATGGAGAAGGCAGTGTGATCAAGTGGTTATCTAAGGTGTTTGTACACCAATGTGAGAAGCCTGGGAAACAAACAGGAAGAATTAGAAGCCCTAGCCCAGTTAAAGAACTATGATTTGATTGGAATAACGGAGACTTGGTGGGATGACTCGCATGACTGGAGCACTGTCGTAGAAGGGTATAAACTGTTCAGGAAGAACAGGTGGGGGAGAAAAGGAGGAGGAGTTGTATTGTACATAAGAGTGCAGTATGATTGCTCAGTACTCCAGTATTTAGAGGAAGAAAAGACTGTTGAGAGTCTATGGGTTAAATTTAGAGGTGGCAGCAACAGGGGTGATGTTGTGGTTGGTGTCTGCTATAGATCGCCGGATCAGGTGGATGAGGTAGACGAAGCTTTCTTTGGACAACTGAGAGAAGCTTCCAGATCGCAGGCCCTGGTTCTCCTGGGTGACTTTAATCACCCTGACATCTGTTGGGAGACCAATACAGCAGTACACAGACAATCCAGGAAGTTTCTGGAGAATGTTGGGGATAACTTCTTTGTACAAGTGCCAAAGGAACCGACTAGGGGCCATTCGCAGTTTGACCTGCTGCTCACAAACAGGGAGGAACTAGTCGGGGAAGTAGAGGTGGGATGACAACCTGGGACGCAGTGATCATGAGATGGTAGATTTCAGGATCCTGACCAAAGGAAGAAAGGAGAGTAGCAAAATACATACCCTGAACTTCAGAAGAGCAGACTTTGACTCCCTCAGAGAACTGATGGGCAGGATTCCCTGGGATGCTTACATGAAGGGGAAAGGAGTCCAGGAGAACTGGCAGTATTTTAAAGAAGCTTTATTAAAGGCACAGGAAGAAACCATCCCGATGCACAGCAAGAAAAGCAAATATGGTAGGCGACCAGATTGGCTTACCGGGGAAATCCATGGTGAGCTTAAACACAAAAAGGAAGCTTACAGGAAGTGGAAACTGATGACTGGGGAGGAATATAAATATATTGCTCGAGAATGCAGGGGAATTATCAGGAAGGCGAAAGCGCAGTTGGAATTGCAGCTGGCAAGGGATGTGAAGGGTAACAAGAAAGGTTTCTACAGGCATGTTAGCAATAAGAAGGTGATCAGAGAGGGTGTGGGGCCCTTCCTGGATGAGGGAGGTAACCTAGTGACAGATGATGTGGGAAAAGCTGAAGTACTCAATGCTTTCTTCGCCTCTGTCTTCACGGACAAGATCAGCTCCCAGACAAATGCACTAGGCAATGCAGTATGGGAAGGAGGTGGACAGCCCTTGGTGGAGAAAGAACAAGTTAGGAACTATTTAGAAAAGCTAAACATACACAAATCCACGGGCCCTGATTTAATGCATCCAATGGTACTGAGGGAGTTGGCAAATGTCATCGCGGAGCCATTATCTTTGAAAACTTGTGGAGATCGGGAGAGATCCTGGATGACAGGAAAAAGGCAAATGTAGTGCCCATCTTTAAAAAAGGGAAGAAGCACAATCCAGGGAACTACAGACCGGTCAGCTTTATCTCAGTTCCCGGAAAAATCATGGAGGGGATCCTCAAGGAATCCATTTTGAAGCACTTGGAAGAGGGGAAAATGATCAGGAATAGTCAACATGGATTCATGAAGGGCAAGTCGTGCCTGACCAATCTGATTAGCTTCTATGATGAGGTAATTGGCTCTGTGGGAAAGTCAGTGGATGTGATGTACCTTGACTTTAGCAAAGCTTTTGATACGGTCTCCCACAATATTCTTGCCAGCAAGTTAAGGGAGTATGGATTGGATAAATGGACTGTAAGATGGATAGAAAGCTGGCTAGACTGTCAGGCCCAACAGGTAGTGATCAACAGCTCGATGTCAGGTTGGCAGTTGGTTTCTAGCGGAGTGCCCCAAGGATCAGTTCTTGGACCAGTTTTGTTCAACATCTTTATTAATGACCTGGATGAAGGGATGGATTGCACCCTCAGCAAGTTTGCAGATAACACTAAGCTAGGGGGAGAGGCAGATACGCTGGAGGGCAGGGATAGGGTCCAGAGTGACCTGGACAGATTAGAGGATTGGGCCAAAACAAATCTGATGAGATTCAACAAGGACAAGTGTAGAGTCCCACACTTGGGACGGAAGAATCCCAGGCATTGTTACAGACTAGGGACTAAATGGCTAAGCAGCAGTTCTGCAGAAAAGGACCTGGGGATTACAATGGATGAGAAGCTGGATATGAGTCAACAGTGTGCCCTTGTAGCCAAGAAGGCTAATGGCATATTAGGGTGCATTAGGAGGAGCATTGCCAGCAGATCCAGAGAAGTGATTATTCCCCTTTATTCAGCTCTCGTGAGGCCACATCTGGAGTATTGTGTCCAGTTCTGGGCCCCCCACTATAGAAAGGACATGGACGCATTGGAGAGGGTCCAACGGAGGGCAACCAAAATGATTAGGGAGCTGGAGCGCATGACCTATGAAGAGAGACTGAGGGATTTGGGTTTGTTTAGTCTGAAGAAGTGAAGAGTGAGGGGGGATTTGATAGCAGCCTTCAACTTCCTGAAGGGAGGTTGCAAAGAGGTTGGAGAAAGGCTGTTCACAGCAGTGACGGATGGCAGAACAAGGAGCAGTAGTTTCAAGTTACAGGGGGGAGGTCTAGGTTGGATATTATGAAAAACTATTTCACTAGGGGTGTGTCTAGACGACATGACTCCGTTGATGGAACCATGTAGATGAGTGTACTCGGCAAAGGGAAATGAAGCGGCGATTTAAATAATCGCCGCTTCATTTACATCAAAATGGCCACCGCGCTGTGCCGATCAGCTGAGTGTCGGCACAGCACGGTAGTCTAGACGGGGATCAGCCGACCCCAGATCCCTTTGTCATCAGATCCTTTATGCCTTGCAATCATCAGATCACCTGTCTAGGATCACCAGAGTACACCAGTCCCCAAGTGCCTCTACACTGGGGGACCCTAGTGAGTGACAGAGCTATCTGTGTCAGCATTGGCATGCAACAGGAAATCCCCATCATAGTGGTATAAGCCATCATTTGCTGCACCACAGTAGTACAAAGGGGAAAAAGCAATGCCAAGGATCTGACCCCCTAACTTAATTTGTCAGCTTCAGGGACAAGAACAAATGAAAATAATAATTAATTCTTATTTGACTAGTGTAATTAGTGAAAAAAAATTAAATTAAAATCCTAGTACCAATGTTCCCTCTAATTTTTTCCATTCATGTGCAGAATACATTGTGTTATGTGCACTGAGGCATGTGAGGATGTGCCTACCAGTAGAAACACAAAACCTAGCTGTGGGCATTCTGCTAATGCTGGGTGGCTTTGGAATCTCTCCTGGGAGGGTGCCCAATTGCCCAGCTTACAGGGAACGCTGCAATGAACCACCTAAAGAATTGCCTAAGAAAGTCACTCATAAATTCAGTCTTATCTCATAGTGTAGACGTGGCCTTTGTGTTGATATGAAAAAGCTATCTGACATAAATCTAACATGGAAATTCTAAATGGCTGTGTTCTAGGGACTTCCAGGAATACCAGGAGATCAAGGCCTGAAAGGGCCAAAAGGTGACCCAGGATATGTGTATCCAGAAGGGCAAAAAGGAAACAGAGGAGATCCAGGGATCAGAGGAGATCCAGGGCAGAAAGGTTCAGATGGATTGCACAAAAAACGTGGCTCAAAAGGCTCAAAAGGATTTAAAGGCGAACGGGTTGGTATATGTTATTTTCAATTATTTTAGAATTAATAGAAAGCTAAGTAAATGATACATTGTACAACCCTGTTCGTTATATATGAATTAAAACACTGTAACATCTGTAAAGTTGGCAAAGTAAACTTAAAAGTGCCCTAACCCAACCACAAGATATAGCCTTGATGCAGGAATTACTTGGGTAATATTCTGTGGCGTGTGTTTTGCACAAGTTTAGACAATCCCTTCTGGCTTTATAATGCATAAAACATAAAAGATATCAAGTATCGATGGTGATTGTTCTGCAGCTAACATAAGGGTTAGGGGAATCCAACTTTTTTAGCACTTTTTGTTCTTCAGTGAATGTTGATATTTGAACTTTTCTTCCCAGTTTGGACCAAAATACCAGAATTTCCCATAGTACAGAAATTTTTATGTGTGTGTAACGTTTGTTATGATTACTAGAGGATTTACCTGCTGTTGCCCAGGTCCTTAACTGAAACAGTTTTTGTTTTTCTTCATTTAAATCATTGGCCTGGGATGGGGCCGGGGATGAGGGGTTCAGTAGGCAGGCTGCCCTAGGGAGAAAGGACAACCCCAGCCCTCTCTCACTGCAGCAGCTTGGAGGGCAGGTGAGAAGCATCTGTCCATGGCTGCTGCAGCACCAGTGGACACAGCCAAGGGAGAGGGTGCATGTCCCCCAGCTGGGAGACAGACACAAACATTCAAACTTTCAAATACATAGTAAATAGCTGCCCCTTTCTCTATCCCTGTTCCCTGTTGCCCCAATGGGATTATAGCTGTCTCTGGGTCTGGGAACGGGGGAGCCATGCAGGCCAGCCTCAATTCCACTCCCTGGGCTGGCCCAGGGAAGGGAGAGGGGAGATATGCATGCCAGCCCCAGCAGCGCTCCAGCCTCTGAGGCCTGCCAGTGTGGCCAATCTGGTTGCTTGGCTGTGCTGCGGTGGGGTGCCAGGGGGTCTTGGAGACAGAGCTGCTCTGCCTGGCCTTGGTGGTGCTCTGGGGGAAGGGGCGGGGTGGTTGAGCTACCCCCTGTCCTGCACTAGGGGCAAAGACTGGGGGGAAGGGTTTGGGGCAATGGGACCACTTACCTGTCCCAGTGGCTGGTAAGATGGCGAGTCCCATCCCCAGCTGGACCCTCCTTTCCTGGGGTGGCTAATCCCAGTGGTCACTCTGCAGTATAGCTGTCCCTCGCACTCGCTGCCCCTAGTGGTGACTGTGCAATATTGTGTCCCTCCAATCAGCACCCCTTTTCCATCTTATGGTAAACAATCTAATTCCAGGCACTTCCCATTTTCCTGCAACAACCAAACACAGACCTTGCTTAAAGTTAGAATAAGAGGAAGCTGCATACCAAATTTGGTGGTCCTAGCTATTATTGTTTAGGAGGAGTTCTTAAACAGACTTACAAACAGACGGACTCACAAACCGACCCTTTTGAAATATATAGAGAGATAAATTAGAGCATGAAAGGTGCTATTCATTAGTATTAGCTGCTGAAATGTCTCTCAGAATTTGGGCTGGAAGAAGTACATTCTCTGGGAGGATCAGAAAGTAGTATCCCAGAATGGGCAAATACTTCCTATATTCCTGCAGTAGTATTGCATTTTCTTTTGGGATCTCATAAAGGCACAGATTTAGGGAAGGATACCATAAACAGACAATTTTATATATCACACTATTTAAGTCAGAAGTACTTTGCTTCAGTTGATGGTGTTACTCTTTTGTTAAAAAAGTGTGAAAGCATAATCAGTGCAATGTATCAAAACCTATTGCTGATGGAATTAACATGGAAAATAAATAATGCACACTATGCAAATATGTCTAATTATTAATAGGGACTGGATGGTTTGAAAGGGGACAGAGGGTCACTAGGACTGCCTGGTAATCCAGGTCCTCCTGGAGAAATGGGGCTCACTGGACCACCAGGATACGGACTACAAGGAATGACAGGTCCCAAAGGCCCCAAGGGAATATCTGGTTTGCCTGGATTGCCTGGAGCAGTTGGTTTGTAACTTTATATTACATCACTAGCTTCCCTTTTTAAAGTGTTTAACTTTCACTTAAACACATTGTTGAACCATCTTTAGGGTGGCAAGTTATGTGATTTGGAAGAATGTGAAGAAGTTTACAATAGATGATCATCAAGATTTCTGAGATAAGCTAAAAGACATTAAGCTCACAGGATCCTGGCAGAAAAAAGGACTTAGTAGTCATTAGGAATGTTAGCTATCGACTAATAGAATAGTTGACTAATGGCATGAATTCTTAGTGGTTGGTTGACTATTCTGTAGTCCCCAGGGGTGGGGCCAGCAGCCGGTGCAATCCGGCCCCACTCTTGGGGAGCCCCCTGCCACCGGCACTGCTTCCTCTGTATCAGAGTCAGCAGTGCAGCTTGCCAGGCAGGAGCCAGTCTGTGAGGGGAGCCAGTTTAAAAACCAGCTCCCCTCATGGACCAGCTGCCTGCCATCCTGCACTGCTGCCTTTGATACAGAGGCAGCACTGAGGGGTGGCAGCAGCCCCTGCCGCAGTCCATGGGCATCTGAGCTCCATGTGAACAGAGGCTGCTGGGGGGAAGGGGGTCAGGGGAGGCTGCCATGAAGCAGCCTCCATAGTCCCCGGGGGTGGGGCCAGCAGACAGAGGCTGTCCAGCAACAACCCCTGTCTGCGGGGAGCTCAGACCCCCCTACAGACAGGGGCTGCTGCTGTGAAGCAGCCTCCCCTGTTTCCACCCACCCCCGTGCTGCTGCCTCTCAGAGAGGCAGCAGCACATGGGGGGGCTGGCAGCACCACGGAGCTGATGCTGGGGGGGAATTGGCTTTTAAGCCGGCTCCCCCTAGAACCAGCTCCTGCTTCTCCCCACCCTTTCTGCCTCTGATACAGAGGCAACCCGGCGGGGGGGGCGGGAATGCAAGTAGTCAACTAGATTAACCGATAAGCCTAGGTTTATTGGTGAATTGTCTACTCGACTATTTGTTCACATCCCTAGTAGTCACCAGTACCAGTTGATGTCGGGAAAACACTTTGTCTCTGTCAGGCATAGGTTTCCCCTCCCACAAATAAAGTTATTTGATTACATCAATTTGGTTGTTGATCCTGGGGATATTTGGGAATCCTTGTAGTCTACACAATATCACATCATGAATCCTACCCAGTCTAAAGAGTTTCTTTTGGTCTTGAATTGGCTTTTTCAATGTTTATTGTCCTGGAGGATTCCAGCATCCATACTGATGATAGTTCTTATTTGTTGCCTTGAAATCTTGAAAACACAGTCCTGGGATTATTCCTGGAGGTTTCAGAATCAATGCAGCCAAAGAAGCATGTTAGATTTTTTTGGAATATATCTGAGAATTAAATATCTGTAAGCTGTCCTATTGCCTATGTGCTTTGTTTTTTGCATCCCTCTGGTGCACAGTTCCATACTTTCTAATATTTAGAGAAGTGCTTTGGGGATTTTTGGTGACACTAAAATGCTGTATTTTTAATTGTTATGCAGCCCATTTCTTTGGGCTTGTTGGGCTATGGAAATCGTGCAATACAGTATTTTTAACCAAACAGAATTTTCCATGAACATTGTTTTAACAAGCACAAGAACACAAATTATGTCTCCACAGATCTCTCTAACCTGTTGTTATATATACTTTCTGAAGGTCCACAAGGAGAAATTAGTGCATTAAATCCAATACCTGGACTACCAGGACCTCGGGGGCCAGAAGGGTTATCAGGACCTCCAGGAGCAATGGGTGAGAGCATCTTCTACGTTAAATACAATAAAACTAAGCCCATCAGAGAGATTCTGCATGAAATTCTCACCCTCACTCTGGGTTCTTTATGCAGCATGAAAGGTCCAGAGAAGTGATCAGGGACCCTCCAAGTTCTATTTTCAGTTGGGTGAATTCTCTCAGCACTGGCACTATGGAGACAGCCATATGACTGCCTTCCAAAGATCCCTTTGCAAGCCCTGCTGTATGGGGTGTAGGTGGGGGCAGGAAGGGCATTCTGAGGGCTGTCTGGAACACAGTGGGTATGTCTAGACTACACCTCTCTGTCGACAGAGAGATGTAGATTAGGCACATCGAAATTGCTAATGAAGCAGGGATTTAAATATCCCGTGCCTCATTTGTATAAACATGGCTGCTGCTTTTTTTTTTTAAATGGAGTTTTTTCGAAAAAACGGCAGTCTAGATGCGGATCTGGTGAAAATAAACCCTTTTTCAACAGATCCTGTGAACCTCATTTTTTGAGGACTATGGGATCTGTCAAAAAAGGGTTTATTTTCGACAGATCCGTGTCTAGACTGCCATTTTTTTCGAAAAAACTCCGTTTCGAAAAAAAGCGGTCGCCATGTTTATGCTAATGAGGTGTGGGATATTTAAATCCCAGCTTCATTAGCAGTTTCGATGTGCTTGATTTGCATCCCTCTGTTGACCCCCCCAGAGCAGGCAGTAATCGAGAGGGCACAAGGGTGGCTTAAAGTTCCTGGACTGGAAGTTGTGTTCTGAACCACAAAGAAGCATAGCACAGAACTGACCCATTGGCTCTGAACTTGCTGGAAAGTTGTAATATTTGTAACGCTTTTATATTCTTGCTGGGCTTTTTGTTAAATGTTACTTTCTTATTAAATGTTATTACGTTTCTACACAGAATGATTTTAAAAATTATGAGGCTAGATTCTAATCTATTTTAAAGCCCCTTTGAAGTGCTCCTGTGGTACAAAGGGACCTTTAAAGCAACCCCTAAACATCATGGGGGAATCATAGGCTGAAATAGAACTATGTTGTCTGCCTCTTTTATCACCTCCTTCCCCAGTGCATGGTCAATAAGATCATGCAAGTGGACGATTTATATATGCACAGAGCTACACACATGCATCCCAGACTTGTGCATATGCAGATGGCATTTCAGACTTACGCCCCTGTGACATTTAGCATTTTATTTGGAAACAACTTATCTGGAAGAAAGCATTCAAGAGAGGAGTAGAAATGGTGTCTGAGTACTAATAAACCAATTGACTATGATATCATTATAAGCAATGATAAGGGGGCAAACACCAAACTGCTAAATTTAGAAGATCTGTGGCAAAATATCTGAGAGTTTGTTCTCTTCTGATAGGTAATGTTGGATCAAGAGGACACTGTGGTGATTTGGGATTACCTGGTCCTGAAGGTGTTCCAGGATTTCCAGAGACTGGATTTCCTGGAAATCCTGGTCCAAAAGGTAAAATGTTCATTTAATATTTTAAAATAAATCTTCATTAATTGTTTTAGTAAATAAAATCAGTTGTTAAAAATTATTTTAACACAAATACAGGTCTGTCAAATAACTCTTGAAAAGCCTATATTATGGTACTCATATGGTTGTCTACATTAAAGCATGTACATTGAAAGTAAAACCAGGGGGCTGTACCCCTTGCTTGCTACCCTCACCAACCTCCCTCTCTCCTGCAGGTTTCATGGCTAGAGAGCATGAGAGCTACGCTCACCAACCCCCTCTCTCGGGAGACAGGTGTCTGGCCAGAGGGGAGGGTGCAAGAGCAGGGGAGGGGATAGGAGCAGGCTGGGGCTATGTGTCTGGCCAGGGGGAAGGATGCAGGAGTGGACTCAGCATGCAGGATCTTGGCTTCAGGGGGTTAGAGTGAGGGCGGTGGAGGTGCATAGTCTCAGTGGAGGGGGTAAGTGAGGGGGCTGCTGGTGCAGGATCTCGGCAGGGCGATGAGTTAGGGGGCTGGGGGCGTGGGGGTCTCAGCAGAGAGTGTGTGTGAGGAGGTTTGGGGGTGTGGGGGTCTCAGCAGGGCAGTGAGTGGGCTGGGAGTGCAGGGTCTCGGCTTGGGGGAGTATGAGTGAGGGGGGTGGAGGGGCAGGGTCTCGGCTTGGGGGAGTGGGGGCTCATATCTTGAGTCTGCCCTGCTGCAGACATGTTTAAAACTCCCCCGGGCACCTAAGGCAGGCATGGATTCACCCCAGGGCTTGGGTGAGCAGGGTCAGAGTGCAGGGCACCATACACAGCAGAGGTACACGTAGCACGAAGGAGGCCGAATGTTTCCCACCTCCCCAGAGCACCAGGGAGAGAGGAGGCCACATGTCTCCTGCCTCCCCGGAGCACCAGGGAGGGAGGAGTCTGCCACATCCCTGGAGCATTGGGGCAGGCGGAAGGAGAGGCCACATGGATCCCACCTCCCACGAGCACCAGGGAGGAGGAGGCGAACCAGAGGAGCTGCCTGTAGTGAAACTCCGGCTAGGGGCAACGCAACTAGTGATGTGATGACATCACTTTGTCATCTTGCAAGAAAAAAAATTTATATATTGAGAGATAGAGATAATATTTTATCTATTTTCCAAAAGTGAAGCATCAGAACTGACAAAATGGTGTATATTTGGAAAGATGTACACAAAGATTTAGCTGGACAATTTGCCTTACTATAACATCTTGAGAATGCATATAAAGACACACACAAAACATATAGGCTGTGTCTAGACTGGCGCGATCTTGCGCCAGTGCTATGCAAATGAGTCTCAGCGTGGAATATCGCCGAGCCTCATTTGCATAACTAATGAGCCGCCATTTTTGCGGAAGAGGCTCTTGCTCAAGACGGAGCTGTCTACACTGCCCCGTCTTGCGCAAGAAAAACCCTCTTGCGCAAAGCCGTTATGCCTGAAAATAATCAGCATAACGGCTTTGCACAAGAGGGTTTTTCTTGCACAAGACGGGGCAGTGTAGACAGCTCCGTCTTGCGCAAGAGCCTCTTCCGCAAAAATGGTGGCTCATTAGTTATGCAAATGAGGCTCGGCAATATTCCACGCTGAGCCTCATTTGCATAGCTCTGGCTCAAGATTGCGCCAATCTAGACACAGCCATAACGTATCTCAAAACTTTCTATAAAGAGAGAGAAGACTCTATGAGCGCCACCACTAAAACATTTGCCACACTCTGTGTAACACTTACATACAACAGTGATGACTGGTATTATTGTATCTCTGAGATGTGTCCATATTGTAGTTTAAGGGCCTATGTAAGTATCAGTGCTGTAATTTTAAGGTATATCATGGTGTTCATGAGTTACCTGCTCTCTTGATAAAGGGAACAGGAAGTGTTTTGAGTACCGTGAATTTAGTCCTTCCCCAAACAAATGTAAGCCCCACTTCTAAAATATCTCCAGAACAGATACCAATTCCAGAAATATTAGAAGACTGGCCTTTGCTGTTACTCCCTCAGAGTTGAAGAAGGCCCATCTGGAACATGGATACTGAAATCATAACTGCTGCTTTCTGTCAAGAATGACCAAGAAATTGACCAAAGAAATACCCCATTTAAAATTAGATAAGAGCAAACAGAAATCAGGGGATGACTCCAGCCCTTTTCCACCTGGCTTCACATCAAATTGTAAAGGCAACTATAAAGAGCTCATTAAATGAGTCTTAAAACGGCAACAATCAGTGTTTGAATGAATAACAAATTGAACAAGTCACAGTCAATATTAATTCAAGTCTGCCGCAGCTCATGAACAAGTAAGTACAAGTCTCTCTGGCTACGGCTATAGTGCTGTTTTTTGCGGAAGAGGATATGCAAATCGTGCTCGCATTTGCATATCTTCTTCTGATTCTTTTTGCGGAAGAGATTTTGCCGATAAAAAGCCCCGTGTAGATGGGCCATTTGTCGGAAAAAAACCCTCTTTCGCAAAATCCTGTAAACCTCAAATTTTGAGGAATAAGAGATCTTGAGAAAGAAGGGTTTTTCCCAACAAATGGCCCAATCTACACGGGGCTTTTTATTGGCAAAACCTCTTCCACAAAAAGAATCGGAAGAAGATATGCAAATGCGAGCGTGATTTGCATATCCTCTTCCGCAAAAAAGCGGCAGTGTAGCCGTAGCTTCTGTGTGCTCATTTAGCAAAATAGATGGATAAGCAGGGTGTTTTCACCTGTCAATTGGTTTGCTTTGCAGGAGATAAAGGTCTTCGAGGGTCAAAAGGATCACCAAGTTTGCCAGGAAAGGCAGGAAAACCGGGATCCCCAGGACAGCCTGGATACCCTGGTGAAAAGGTTTGATTAGAAACACAGCTCATGCTTATTCAGGGCTGCTTGTCAGCAAACATGTTTCTAAACAAATCAAGTAAATAAGAGGTTTAAGGAGCACAGGATTTGGTCCTTAATTGATAATGCACAAACTGTGAAAAGTATTTACATTGAAAGGGGGCTCAAGCCATAAAAATTAAATCTAGATTTCAAGCACCCTAAATTTCAGAGTTATACCAGAGGTTGTTTTCAGGGTCAAAGAGGATTTTCCATCACTCGCATCTAGTGATCAAGGCCACAATTTCTGAAAGCATTGCTGATGATGAACAACAATTAAATTAAACACATGCTTACATCCCACTCAGGTAAATGGGACTTAAGCACATGCTTAATATGAAGCATATGCTTAAGTGATCTCCTGAATCCAGATATAAAAAACCCCCCCAAAAAACCAGGGCCGGAGGCCATCAGCATAACCAAAAATGCTGATAAATGAGAGCTCAGCTACTGATGACATAATTTTTACGTAAATTAGGTGGTCATGGGATAGGAGGAAAGGTCCTTTCATGGATCAAGAATTGGTTAAAAGACAGAAAACAAAGGGTGGGAATAAATGGTAAATTTTCACAATGGAGGAGGGTAACTAGTGGTGTTCCCCAGGGGTCAGTACTGGGACCAATCCTGTTCAACTTGTTCATCAATGATCTAGAAAATGAGGTAAGCAGTGAGGTGGCCAAGTTTGCAGATGACACAAAGTTGTTCAGGACAGTCAAAAGCAAAAGGGATTGTGAAGAACTACAAAAAGATCTCAGCAAACTGAGTGATTGGGCAGCAAAATGGCAAATGAAATTTAATGTGGGTAAGTGTAAGGTAATGCATGTTGGAAAAAATAACCCAAATTACACGTACTACATGATGGGGTCAAATTTAGCTACGACAGATCAGGAAAGGGATCTTGGAGTTATAGTGGATAGTTCTATAAAGACATCCACGCAGTGTGCAGCGGCAGTTAGTAAGGCAAATAGGATGTTAGGAATTATTAAAAAAGGGATAGATAATAAGACAAAAGATATCATACTTCCCCTATATAAAACTATGGTACGCCCACATCTCGAGTACTGCGTGCAGATGTGGTCTCCTCACCTCAAAAAAGATATATTGGCATTAGAAAAGGTTCAGAAAAGGGCGACTAAGATGATTAGGGCTTGGAAAGGGTCCCATATGGGGAGAGGCTAGAGAGACTGGGACTTTTCAGTTTGGAAAAAAGGCGATTGAGGGGCGATATGATAGAGGTATATAAAATCATGAATGGTGTGGAGAAAGTGATTATAGAAAAATTATTTACCTTTTCCCATAATACAAGAACTAGGGGACACCAAATGAAATTGATGGGTAGTAGGTTCAAAACTAATAAAAGGAAATTTTTCTTCACACAGCGCACAGTCAACCTGTGGAACTCCTTGCCCGAGGAGGCTGTGAAGGCCAGGACTCTATTAGGGTTTAAAAAAGAGCTTGATAAATTTTTGCAGGTTAGGTCCATAAATGGCTATTAGCCAGGGATAAAGTATGGTGCCCTAGCCTTCATAACAAGGGCAGGAGATGGATGGCAGGAGATAAATCACTTGATCATTGTCTTCTGTTCTCCTTCTCTGGGGCACCTGGCATTGGCCACCATCGGCAGATGGGATGCTGGGCTCGATGGACCTTGGGTCTGACCCAGTATGGCCATTCTTATGTTCTTATGTTCTTATGACATTTGGGAGTTTAGGGCTTTACTCTTTGCTGTGTTGGCAATACCCAGATGTATTTTTATTTTTAATAAAACACATTTATTTGCTTCAGAAAGGCATTCTGTCTCTTCTGCTGAGCACTATTTTACTGTCTACTCTAATTATGTGTTTGCTTACTGTAACAATCACCTAGTCTGAATGTAAAAGATGAAATAAGTAAAATACAAAGACCATAAAATGGCCAGATATGGCCCGCAAAATTCCATTTGCTGCAGTAATGTAGGGCTTACTATAGGGCCTACTTCAGTTTATGGCAGCATTTCGAAAGGCTTTTAGAGTCAAAATCAGTGGTTCTCAAAGTGTAGTCCATGGACCACTAGTGGTCTGTGACTGTCTTGAAGGTGGGCTGCAGGCTTGGGGATTCCTCCCCCTGCCTTACAGTGGGGAGCCTGCCCTGGCACTCCAGTCCCGTGGCCCCCTCCTGCAAGGTTGGAGTGCTAGCACCGACTTCCTGCTGCAGAGAGGAGGGAGCCTCGTAGGCTGGATCCAGCTCACGGGGGAAAGAAGCAGCCCCACACACTGCAGCTATGTTTCCCCTGGCTGGAGGAACAGCAGCACAGGAAACCGCTCACCTGAAGGCTTTCCCCACTGCTCCCATTGGCCAGAATAATGGCTAATGGGAGCAGCGGGGGCTGTGCTTGGGAAGAGCAGGAAGCATGGAGTCAGGTAAGCACCCCCATCTCCCTCATGCTGAGACACCCCCACCCCACTCCTGCACCCTGCCTCCCACCCAGGCTCACGCACAACTTCAGCCCGCTCCTGCAACCAGTCTCCCAGCCAGACCCCCACCCTCACCCCCTCCTGCACCCATTTTGTAATCATGGGTGATTGGCTGGTGGGCTGCGGAAAGGTCTGCATTGGGCACAGTGAGCCACCGGCCAACATGTCTGAGAACCACTGATCTAAATACACAATTGGTAATTGCATATGCATGAAGCCACTGTGAATGTGATTTAGCTCTCTGGGGCAAGGTCTGCCTTGATACAGCATCTAGCACAGTGGGGTCCTGGGCCATGACTAGGGCTTGTAGGCTCGGTGGTTGTTATAATAATAATAATTAATAATAAATTATTGTTGACTATATCACTGTTATTTGAAAGCCAGTCAAAGCAGTTCAGTCAGCTTCTTAGAAAGAGCAGGTCAGATTTTCCTCTTTTTCTTTCGTATAATTTTCCTTTTGAGAAAAATGGCCTCACCTAAGATAGGTCAAGGTATTTTGAGGCATGTTATCTGAGAATCATAGAATCATAGAATACTAGGACTGGAAGGGACCTCGAGAGGTCATCGAGTCCAGTCCCCTGCCCTCATGGCAGGACCAAATACTGTCTAGACCATCCCTGATAGACATTTATCTAACCTACTCTTAAATATCTCCAGAGATTCCACAACCTCCCTGGGCAATTTATTCCAGTGTTTGACTACCCTGATAGTTAGGAACTTTTTCCTAATGTCCAACCTAAAGCTCCCTTGTTGCAGTTTAAGCCCATTGCTTCTTGTTCTGTCCTCAGAGGCCAAGATGAACAAGTTTTCTCCCTCCTCATGACACCCTTTTCTAAACTAAATAAACCCAAGAGAACTTTCCCTTGTACTGAACCCTATTTTCTTTCTCTGTTAGTGGCAGGGCTAGTACTAAATTAGTTTGCTTCATTTGCTGGGCCCTTATTTCAATATGTATTTACCCTGAAGTATGAACGCTGGGCAACATAAAGTAAATGTAGAACTCACATGGATTTCAAGCAGCTGACAGATAATTGAGTTATCTGAAGTGCAGATGCAAAAGGATACCTGAGAGCTATGGAGACAGAGAACAGTGAAAGGAATACCTTGTATTGTTCAGCAATGATTCTTCCAGCTGCGTGGGGAAGCCCCATCCAATGCTCATGTCAAGGAATAATACTAAAACATATAGCCTTTCAAGGGCAAGAGGTGTAAAGAGGTATTTAGTGATGAGGGAAGAAGTGTATTTTCAGTGCTCTGATATAAATGTGAAAGATCCCCTGGTGGGAATGGAGATAATAACTTGAGAGAAGAAATGAACTTTTGACAGGACAGAGAAAATCACATTTTCAGATTTACAAAATTGAATATGAATTCTGCATTTACATTTTCCCTCTGTTTTAGGGAGACCCTGGATTAATTATTCCTGGCCAGCAGGGTAGATTAGGTTACCCAGGAGGAGATGGCTTTCCAGGGGTAAAAGGTGACAGAGGATTTCCAGGATTTCCAGGTTTACCAGGATGCCCAGGACTTAACGGTGCTGATGGGTCAAAAGGTATTGTCTTTAACAAAACACAGCCAAGGAACTCTTTACCTTACACCCAGCTTGTTGAGCAAGGCCCTAAGAGGGGGGAAATGACAAACTTATTGTCCACCTACACAAACTCAAAGTTGTAAGTTATTTAATAATTTTTCTCTTTTAGGAGAACCTGGCTCACCCGGAGCCCGTGGAGAAAAAGGACTTCCAGGAAAGGTCGGTGATTGTCTTATTGGCCCACAAGGACTCCCAGGTGCATGTGGAGTAATAGGCCAACAAGGTAGGAATCCATGGAATAGCTGCTAGATCTGCCTGACACACAGTTGACTGAGTAAAGTTTGGTTTTACTTTTACCCTACAAATACATGACTACAGGACCCAGTATAGTGTGTTTTTCTTTACAGGAGATTACACACATTTATTATATACCATGCTTTTGTTTTCTTAGGAGAAGGAGGTACACCAGGATCAAAAGGAGACTCTGGTATTCCAGGCTTGGCTGTCCAAGGATTCCCTGGAGAATTTGGGCTGCCTGGATTACCAGGTAGCCAAGGAGATGTGGGATCCCCTGGTCACAAGGGCCAGCATGGCAGATCAGGAATACCAGGTGCACCAGGTCAGGATTTCCCAGATACATGGGGAAATAATTTTGTTCTACATAGAAACAGAAAAAGCAAAGGTGCCCTGGTGGCCATTCTATCCATAGCAATCACAGCTTACATTCAAGATAGCATCCAGGCAGTCTAGACACTATCTTTCAAAAAAACGCATCACTTTTTCAATGCGCTTTTGCAGTGTGGATGCTGTCTTGCGTAAGAAGTTTTTTCGGAAGATCTCTTCTGAAAAAAGCTTCTTGCGCAAGAAGCCTGTAGTCTAGACATAGCCTATGTTCCTCCGTCTTCCCCAGAAGAAATCCAAAACTTCTTACACAGTCTGTAAATTCAGCATGCTGCTAATTATTGAAATATCAATGCTGGCAAGTCTAACTTTCTGCTGTCCCATCCCCCTGCACAAGAAAGAGTTTCCATTTTACAGACATTCTCCCTGTGTTTTAGCTTTTCACCTAACATGCCTTTCTTTCTGACTTCTGCTGTGCTCTTTGCCTTAAAAGACTTATTCCTGCAAATACCTTCTTCCTTAATTTATCTTACTGCAGTACAGTGACAGGAAATCCAGATTCGTCTGTTTACTTTAACATGTTTAAATACTGACACTGATGCATGGATTTATAAAGACATAACTGAAATCAGAATCTGTCTTCCTCCAAAGGTTAGCCAGGGCATTCTCTGCTACTTGGGGTGGGCATCCCCATAATTGTTAAGGAATATGTTCTTAATGGTTAAGATTTGTGAGGAGCAAGGAAGAAATCAATTGTACATGGCTCCTTATTTACAGCGAAAGACTAAACCTTTCATTTTTAATGTCCAATATATTATGCATATCTTTTGTAAAATACAAAATTAATAAAAATGTATTAAGAAATACCATAAAATTAATTCTATAAATAACACATATTGCTACAAGTAATTAGCCACAAACATACTTACAAAACATTTTTCAAAACTAAAGATCTTCAAGTGCTGGCTTATGTCCATTATGTGTTAGATGTCTGTGCTTGCCACATTCACCAGTGTTGGACGTTTTTCCCTCGGGGGTTTCCCCTTTAGAGGTGCCACCAGCGCCTCCTGAAATGGGACTTAGCCTCCAGATGAGGCATGCCCCATTCGCCAGGATTTAAGAACTGTTACTGGTGTTAGAAACCTATGCTAGTTAGCGAGCTCCACACCAGTTGTTTATGTTGTCTAGGAGAGTCTCACATCAGCAGCAGATGTCTGGTTTTGTAAAAGCTTTAAGCTTCACACCAGAAAGGAGTGGGATGTTAGGCATGAAGCTCTACTAGTTGAGTCAGCACTGATATGGGCACCAGAGTGATTACGCTCAGCCTCAGTGCACAGCACTGAAGCTTTTCCCAGCACTGGCCACTAAGAAGAAGAAGCCGAGTAGAGGGTGATCCCCTTCTTACAAGGGCAAGGAGAGGGCAGGAGATGAGCCGAGACGAGGGTTGCCAATTCTGACAGAAGCTATTCCAGGAGCTTTTTTTTCCCAATATGATGTCATGTCATTTTCATAAAGTGTCCTATTAAAATCTCCAGGATTGCTTTCAGTAGTCCCCAGGAGTCTGATGCTGATTCCAGGAGAGTCTAGGCTGACCCTGGACAGTTGGCAACCCTAGCCTAAACCCACAAAGGCTGGCTCATCCCTTCCAAGTGGGAATTGGGCCCCAGCTTCTGTTGACTGGGTTAGCCCATCCAGGGATGTGCCCACCACCCCAGATAGTGGCTCAGGAGACCAGCACTTGAAGATGTCGGTGACTCAGGAGGCCCTGCAGGCAACACGGGATGTTTTGTCTCTCCCAGGGCTGCCCATGCTGATGATGGTAGTGACTAAGTTAAGGGGTAAGCCTGCCCTAGGACTGCCCCCTCAGTCCCAATCAGTGTGACTCTGTTCATCCTCTCAGGGAGCATCCCACCAGCACTCATAGCCATCATGCCACTGTGTGAAGGGGCTCACACTTTTGCAAGCACCCTTTTGTGGCTGAGGGCATGTCTGCAGCTTCTCTGCTCAGCTGTTCGCCAGGAGTGGAGGTATCCTGGAAGGTTTTCTGGTCAGTTGCCTAGGACCAGGCTTCTTCTTACTTCTTTATTGTGGCTGCTGTGGGTTTGGAGGAGGAGGGGCTTCTGACCAGGTCTGAAGACCAGATCCCACTCAGAGCTGTCCAAAGTGCTGCTGTCCTCCCAGCCAGCTCTTAGCTCTGCCTGGGTCGAGCTCCCATGAGGAACTGTCAGGCCCTGGCCCCAGCAGCTTCTTTTATATCAGCCTGCTGGGCCCTAATTGGCTGTAGCAGAAGCAGCCACTCTATTCTTCTTGGAGGACCTATTTTCTGCTCTTCTTCCTGGGGCGGGGTGCAGCAAGGCCTCCAGCCTCCTGCAGGGGGAGTCAGGCCTAGTCCACCCCATCACACATGGACATGGGACTACTGCTGTGTTGGAGC
Organism: Pelochelys cantorii; assembly: GCA_032595735.1. NCBI lineage: Eukaryota > Metazoa > Chordata > Testudines > Trionychidae > Pelochelys > Pelochelys cantorii. Next base: position 37,303,767 of record CM064335.1, on the reverse strand, counting down.
CCTCTGTGCCAATTGCCGACAAGGTGGCACAGACCTGTTGAGGCATGCGTGACCCTACAGCCCTGGTACTGGGAGCATCGTATCATTCAACACAGCAGGTTCCCGAAGCTGTGACACCTGCCATACTAGGATCATTATCTTCATCCCCAGACGAGGCTATCGTGGGTCTTCCCCAAGATGATGCCAAAGCTCACCAGAAGATTTTGAAAAGAGGGGCTTCAAAGTTGGGGCTGATAACTGAGGAGTTAAAGAACTTCTCAGACTCCCTCTTCAACGTCCTCAGCTTGGCAGCCCTGACCAGAATCGCAGTACAAGTACATGAAGGGGTGGCCAACATTACCAAGGCCCTTTGGCAGACTCCCTCATCATTTCCCCCCCAGTCTCTAAGGGTATGTCTACACTACCACCCTAGTTCGAACTAGGGTGGCTATTGTAGGCATTCGAAGTTGCAAATGAAGCCCGGGATTTAAATATCCCGGGCTTCATTTGCATCTTGCCGGGCGGGCGCCATTTTTAAATCCCCTTAGGTCGAACTCCGTGCCCGCGGCTACACGCGGCACGGAGCAGGTAGTTCAAATTAGGATCTCGAGGTGTACCGGTAGTTCGAATTAGAGATCCTAATTTGAACTACCTGCTCCGTGCCGCGTGTAGCCGCGGGCACGGAGTTCGACCTAAGGGGATTTAAAAATGGCGCCCGCCCGGCAAGATGCAAATGAAGCCCGGGATATTTAAATCCCGGGCTTCATTTGCAACTTCGAATGCCTACAATAGCCACCCTAGTTCGAACTAGGGTGGTAGTGTAGAAATACCCTAAAGGGGTGGAGCGCAAATACTATGTACTCACTAGTGGGTATGAGTATCTGTACACCCACTTTGTCCTGAACTCATTAATGGTGTCCTCAGTCAGTGAGCAGGATTGGCAAGGCCAACTGGGTGCTACTCCCAAAAACAGAGGCAAAGAAACTGGACTTTTTTGGGAAAAAAGTTTATTCATCAGGAAGCCTTCAGCTTTGAGTGGCAAATCATCAGGTCCTCTTGGGCCAGTACAATGTTACCATTTGGCAATTAATGGTCAAATTCACTGACTCCCTCCCAGAGGATCCGAAGAAGGACTTCCAAGCCACACTGGAAGAAGGACAGGAAGTCGCAAGAGCAGCACTGCAAGTAGCCTCAGACATGGCTGATTCCTCAGCATGGGCAATGACCATGGCTATATCTATAAGATGAACAGCATGGCTTGAGTCCTTGGGTTTGTCAGCAGAGGTCCAGCAGTTCATTCATATCCGACGCTTCAGACCTCAGTTGAGTGCACACATGAGGCACGTGGTCAGTACAGGAGTCAATGATACATGTAAATGTCAAGACGCTCAGGGCAGTCTGCCTAGCCTGCGAGGTGCTCCTTTCACAGCTGTCCAGCCAAGTGGTTCCCATGTTGACAGACAACATGGCCTTGATATTTTACATCAGCAGTCAAGGGGGAGCTCTCTTGTTGGCTCTCTGTCATGAAGGACTCCATATCTGGGACTTCTGCATCCATTATGCCACTCACCTGGAGGCCTATCACCTGCCAGTGGTCAGGAACACAATAGCAGATCACCTGAGCAGATCCTGCTTTCTGCCCTGAAGTGGACGCTGTACCCCAAAGTAGACCAGATTCTCTTCCAAAGGTGGCGGACTCCCCAAGTAGACCTGTTTGCTACCAGGCAGAACAGAAAATGTCATCACTTTTGTTCCCTTCAGGACCTGGGCAGGGACACGCTCTCAGATGCTTTTCTGCTGTCATGCTTGGATGACCTGTTGTACACATTCCCACCGATCCCTCTTCTTACTAGAGTCCTGTCAAAGATCAGGAAGAGTAAGACACTTGTCACCATAATTGCCCTGGCATGGCCATGCCATCATTGATTCAGCACACTGCTAGATATGGTGTTAGCCTCTTCATGCCTGCTGCCAGATCACCTGGACCATCTCTCTCAAGACCACAGCCACTTCTTGCATCCCAACCTTGCCTCCCTCCACCTCACAGCATGGATGCTGCATGATGGAACCTGGAGGAGCAAGCTTGCTCCAGGAAGGTGCAGCAAGTTCTTCTGGGGAGTAGAAAACACTCCATTATATTGACTTTCCTGGCAAAGTGGCAGAGTTTCTTCTACTGGGCATTGGAGCATAACATCTTCCTAACTCATTCTTCTTTGCAGGCAATCCTGGATTACCTACTAATGCTGAAGAGTAAGGACCTGTCCCTTTCTTCCATGAGAGTCCATCTAGCTGCCATCTCCGCTTTTCACTCACCTATCCAAGGTACATCAGATTTTCTCACATGAGATGTCAGTCAGGCTCCTGAAGGGCTTGAGTGGCTGGCTGTCCCTGGTAGTTAGAGATCCTGTCCCACTATGGCATTTTAATCTATTTCTCTTTAGACTCACAGTTCCATCCTTTGAACCACTGGGTTCTTGTTGCCTTTCCCACCTATCATGGAAGATCACCTTCCTGGTGGCAATTACTACCGCCTTGACCGGAGAACTGTTGAATAGTCTTCTATTCATCTATGACCCCATCCAGCTTTCCTGCCAAAGGTGGTGTCTTCTTTCCACATTAGCCAGGACATCTTCTTCCTGATGTTCTGTCCTCACAAGACCAGTGAGGAAAGATAGGGATGTTAAATGATTAGACTCATGCTAACCGGTAAAGTTAATGGTTAACCAGGCATTTCCGGTGAACTCCACTGATAGCCAGCCATGCTGGATGAGAGCAGCCATGGCAGCAAAACCTCATGGTCGCAGCTTGACCCATTGCCACGGCAGGCCAGATGACAGTCCCTAAGTTAACTAGTTAACCAGTTAAGCACTAGTGATTAACTGGTTAACTGTTTTAACATCCCTAATGGCTACACATCTTGGATGTCCGCCAGGCCTTGGCTTTTTACCTGAAGTGGACCAAGGCTTTCCACAAGTCCACATAGCTCATCATTGCAATGACTGATAGGATGAAGGGCCATCCAGTCTCCTCTCAGAGGATCTCCAACTGGATTACTTCCTGCATCCAGAGCTGCTATGAATTAGCATGGGTTCAACTACCACCTCTGGTAAAGCTCACTTGACTAGAGCTCAGGTGTCCTTGATGGCCTTCCTTATCCATGTCCCCATCCAGGAAATCTACAGAGCTGTAACCTGGTCTTTGATTCCCATGTTCACAGAGCATTAGGCCATCACACATCAAGCCAGAGATTACATTGGTTTCAGCAGAGCTGTATTGCAAGCTTCACATCCATGAACTCCTACCTAGCTCCATTGATACTGCTTGGGGAAGTGGACATGAGCAAGCATTCAAAAAAGAAAAAAAACACAGTTACTTTTTCCATAACTAGTGTTCTTCAAGATGTATTGCTCATGTCCATTCCACAATCCACCCTCCTTCCCCACTGTTGGAGTTCTGGTAAGAAGAAACTCAGAGTAGTGGGAGCCAGCAGTGCCCCTTATCCTGCGCCATATGGGCTTTACTCCAGAGGGGAACAGAGCTGGCCCCCTATGGATATCACTGAGGGAGAAACTTCCAGCACCAGTGCATGTGGTGAGCACGCACGTTTAATGTGCAATGGACATGAGCAACACATTTCAAGGAACGCCAGTTATGGCAAAAGGTAATTGTATTTTCTGGAAACACTTTACTAACCAAACTCTTCAGAAACATGCTTTATATTTTTCCATTTCCCTAGGTCAAAGAGGAGATCGAGGTGTAATGGGCAATTTAGGAATTCCTGGACCTCCTGGTGTCTTTGGGAACCCAGGCATTCCAGGAAACAGAGGTGAGTTGCCATGATATCTACCTTATCTAATTATTTAAGAACATAGGAATGGCCATAGTAGATCAGACTCTGTCTATTTAATCCAGGATCTTGTCATTCACACTGGCTCAAATCATATGCTTCTAAAGAAGATGCAGGAAACCCCAGACTAGACAAATGTGATATAATCTGCCCTCCATGAAGGTCAATCTTTATCCCTAATAGTAAGAGATGAACTAAAATGTGAAACATGATATTTTATCCCTTCCAATACACTTTTTCTTAGCACTAACTATTACAACTCTGAATATCCTTGTTACACAAGCACCAGCTTCCTCTTTGCCCCAGGGGTACTCAACACCCTGGGGCAAAGTACTCCATCCCAGGCCCTACACCCACACCTGCCCCTTTCACCAAACCCCCACTTGCACTCCACCCATCCCCAGCCTCAACCTCTCTCCACCCCTTTCCCCAAGATCCCATCCCACTCTGGTTCCCACCCAGTTCTACCTTCTAGCATGCCCTGTCCCCACTCCTTCCCCTTTCCCCACTGCTTCCTACATGCTGCAAGAACAGCTTTTCTGTGGTGGGAGGCGCTGAGAGGGAGGGGGATGTGTTGGCAGGAGGTGGGGGCACTGGGGAAGGAGCTGGCTTCCAGTGGGTGCTAAGCACACACTGACTTTTTTCCCTGGGTGCTCCAATCCTGGAGTCAGTCCAGAGAGTCAGTGCATATGCCTTGTTATATAGATGAATATTTAGTCTTTGAATCTTGCTAAATTCTTGGCCTTAATGAGTTCCATGGTCTACTTGTAAATTGAGTAAAAAGTATTTTCCGCTATCAGTTTTGAATGTTAAGCCTTTTAATTTCATAGAATGCACTTTTGGGGGAGGTGTTATGAGATGAGAACAGAAGTTCCCCTCCTAATTTCTCTAGATCATCCCCTTTTTAAAATACTGTTATCAAGTCCCTGTTATACATCTCCTTCCTTAAATAAACAATCCCAATCTTTTCAATCTCTCTTCTTTGGAGGTTTTTAATTTATACAATTTGTGGATTATTTTTTGGTGTGAGCATGCTAATTTCACTTCAGCAGTCCCGTTACACAGTTCACCATAAATTCTTTTTTTTTTTTATTACATAATGATGTTAATAACATCATTTGGTTATCCAAGCACTTGCACATAGGCAACTCCCACTGAAGCCTATGGAAATTTCAGATATGTACCTGATGGAGGGATCAGACCTCTGGCACCTGCAATTTCCTTGTAATAGTGGGAATGGCAGAAATTAAGTTGCCATTATTTTCTCAACTGAGGGTGGAAAAAAAAAAGTCTTGCTGAAGACTGCTGCTTTTAAGAAGCTGGTTCTTCTGCTGCATTACCAGAGTCACATTCAGTCATCATTGGAAACACTAGTTTATTTTTGTTCTTTTTCCATTTACTGTTACTAGTCAGGTTTCCTCCACATATTTCGCTATATTGCTCTGCAGGTTCTCCTGGCCTTCCAGGACCGAAAGGAAGAAAGGGCTCTTTAGGGGCAAAAGGTGAGCCAGGTGATAAAGGACTTCCTGGACCATCAGAGACTGCAGGGGATATTGGAGATAAAGGAGAACCAGGATCAAAAGGTACATTTTTTTCCCATTTCGTTTGAAAACAATTAGGGTACGTCTACACAGTAGCGCGTACCTCGAAATAAGCGACATAATTTGAGCTGCACAAATTGCGTAGCTTATTTCAAAATAGCCTATTTTGAAATTTGACGCTGTCTACACAGCACTAATTTTGAAATAAGTCGCTATTCCAGTGTCTTCCTTACTCCTCGTGCAACGAGATTTACAGGAAGCCAAAATAAGATGTCCATTATTTCGAATGTATTTCAACATAACGGGTGTGCCGTTAAGATGCGTAGAACGCTATTTCAGGATAACGGATGTTATCCCAAGATAGCGCCTCTGTGTAGATGCACCTCTCGAGAGCAATCATCAAAATTAGCATTCAGACAGGACCACAGATGTGCCAGACCAGAGAGACCCAGAAGTATCAGTTTGATGTCATATCAGGTGTGATATTCTGTTATGTCAATAGTGTATGAAGTTTGCACAGATTTAATAACCCTTGCACACACAAACTTATGCAAGTGAACCATTTGAGCATTTGTGAACAAGCATGTTGAATGTGCTCATAAATACCTGATTTGCAGAGGTATACTGGCATTTCCTCTCATAAGCTAGATACCATGCACTTATCAGCACACAAGATGCATACACTTAATCTTTACAACCAGGCCTGAGGTGTTAAAGCTTTTGAGATACTTTCTTTTTTAATTCTATATGGCTACGTCTACACTACACATTTTTGCAGCAGAAAATATGCTAATGAGGAACTCATTAGCATAAGTCACGACATCATTAGCATATTTTCTGCCGTTTCTTTTTGTGCAAGGGGTTTTTGTGCAAAAGAAGCAGTGTGGACATTTCCTTTTTGTGCAAAAACCTAGTTTTGTGCAAAATCCTTATGCCTGTCCCAGAGAGGCATAAGGATCTTGCACAAAATGGGATTTTTGCACAAAAAGGAAATGTCCACACTGCTTCTTTTTGCACAAAAACCCCTTGCACAAAAAGAAACGGCAGAAAATATGCTAACAATGTCACAACTTATGCTAATGAGTTCCTCATTAGCATATTTTTTGCTGCAAAAACATGTAGGGTAGACATAGCCTATAAGAACTACTAGAAACTTTAACAGAGGGCCCTTGTATGTTGTAATACATTTTTTTTCTTCTAAGAGGATAACTCCCAATTATTCACTTCCATCTCCATTTTTCCTTTTCCACAGCTTTTAAGAGATGATTTGATGATATTATGAGATACCGTTTTTAATTTTATTCCATACAATTGCTATTATAGGATGTCCAGGAAAAATAGGTCTGAAAGGAGAAAGAGGAAATAAAGGCATACAAGGATCAGCTGGGCCTGATGGGACATCAGGAATATCAGGTCTACCAGGTATGCATCATCTGTGCTTCTGCTTACAAAAATAGCCCACATCAAGAGAGAAACAATCTCTTAGATCTCATTATTGATATAGAAAGTAGGCAACAGGAAGAGGCCAGTACCAGTAATAGGAAAAAGTAGTAACTAGCAAGAAATAATGCTGGTGCTCCAACTCTGTCTCTTCTTTTTAAAGTCTCATGTAGAACAGAACCAAGTCTCACCTGTCTCTATGAGCAGTAGAACCATTAATGTATACATCACATCGATCAAAGACATTAGGCATATGAACAGCAATTCTAAATTATATTAAATTAAAAAGTCACCAAACTACATTGACACAAAATAAGGTCATGAAGAAAGTCCACAAACCATATGAACAACCCCCCTAAATCCTGTAATCCAGGGCAGGGCAAAATACGGCCCCAGGGGCCAGATCCAGCCTGCCAAGCCACTGGATCCAGCCTGCGGACTACCCTGCCAGGATTTCAGGCACACACAGCTGCTGCGGTTTAAAACACAGTCCCTGCGGCTCTCGGCTCTGCAGGGAGGTGGAGGCTTCATGCAATCTCTCCGCCCTCAGCCCAATCCTCAACTCCTATTGGCCAGAAACAACCAGCCAATAAGAACTGACCTCAGCCAATCTCTCAGTTCCAGCCAATTGGAGCTGAGAGATTGGCCTGAGAGACTGGGGCAGCACAAGGCTCTTCCCCCACCTGGAGTTGAGAGCCCCATGGAGGGAGCAGCCTGTATTTTCAAATGGGCTGGGGCTGCAGCAGGCAGGGAGCCCAGCCCGCCTTGGGGGTGCTGCAGCCTGCTGGCCAAGAGACACTTAGGTAAACTCCTCCCAGACAGTGCCTGCCTCTGGCACTCCAACTCCTCTGGCACCCGAACTCCTTCCCCCAGATCACCATCCCAACCCTCTGCCCCAGGTGACAACTCCTTCCCAGACTTTGTAACCCATCCTACACCCCTCCCCCAGGTCAGAATCCTCTGTGGCACCCATACCCCTCCCTGAGCCTACATCCCAATCCCCTGACCCAGGTCACAACCCCCTTCTCCACCCAAACACCCTCTCATACCCCACACTATCTCCTGCACCCCAGTCTGTTATCCCGTGTGCCCTTCTGCACCCAACCTCCAATCTAGACTCCACACCCCCTCACAGAAAAGCGCGGCCCTTGAACATTTACCAAAATCTTGGAGTGGCCCCCCCACCAAAAATTATTGACCACCCCTGCTCTAATCCCACTGTAAAACACTTAGTGGATAGCTAATGTACACCCTTCCATTGTGCTCAGATGGTTCCCAATCTCAGACCTACCAGGAAAGAAAAATTCAAAGCAAAACCAAAATCTTGATCTTTATCTATAAAGTCCCCAGTGGACTAGGTGTGGGATAATCACAACAACGGAATTAAGAATCAATCTGGAGACTTTTAAATTTGCAATCAAATACAAGACCCTTCTCTTTCCCATGGCTTTCCAAAAACATTAGTAATAATTAAACATCTGTACACGTGCTGGGCAGAGGAAGACACTATGTTTAGGCTGCCAATTGATTGATACGCTTCTGAGATGCCCTGGCAGTGAGCAAGGGAATGGATACTTTGTGCTCATGATAAATGCAAGTAGCCTAAATTTGAGGTACACATGTTGAGACAGGGTTGATACTTTGTCATCTTACAGGTCCAAAAGGATTTGTAGGTCTGCCAGGCATTCCTGGACGAAATGGACTACCAGGACCTCCAGGAGACAGAGGTGATATGGGAGTGCCAGGTGATTTTCTATAAAACCTTGCTACAGATTTATATACTACATAGACACAACTGTGCACTTACTGTGGGCACAATAGAGCAGCACTTGCTTGGACAAGTAATCTTTACCCCCTGAAGTATCTATTGGCTTTATTGGGACTATTTAAAGCAGCAAGGATTGAGCCCTGTATCTGTAAATGTGGAACATGATTATACTAAAGTTAGTGCTACATATGTATTCAGCATGCAATCTTGTAATACATTTACTGAAAATCATTTTAACTTAATGTAGCTGTTTTAGCTGAATCAGTAACTAAAACCTGCTCGTATGCATCTGTGGTTAACTTTCTTATGGAGGTTGAAGATACTCTTAGTATTTTGGGATAATATGTCAACGTATCAAAGTGAGATTGATCCATTTTAAAAACAAGATTCAAATGTGGGTAAATAATATTACTTTGCAGATTTCTTCTTGTGCTTTCACTTACTGTTTTCATCAGTTATGAAAGATGCACCAAGCCTCTAATAGATATTGTTATAACAACAGAAACACAAATTGACTCATATGAAGCTCCTACTGTTTCCTTTTTCCCCCCTATTTGACTCAACTTTTCTGAGGTGAGAAGAAAAGTGTGATGTCTCTGCATGGGTGGAGACTGCCAGCAGTGCCATACAGGACCTGTACAGTGTTTCTGAAGAATGCAGTTAGAATTGGGCTGATATGTAGTAGTAGTTCTGGTAGTCATACCTGGACGTATATTCACATGCCAGCTATGTGTTCATCATGGGTCTCTCTGAGGGAGCTCCTACTTGGAGTCAAAGCAGAAATGATTCCATTGAGTGGATTTAGGGGCCTATGAAGTTAGGAAGAGAAAAGCCTGAAAATCCACTGTGTATAATGATGAGGAACAACAAAGATTTAGCTGCAATGTGTTACTGTTTGGGCTGCTGTGAAAGAGGAAGTGGCTGGATAAAGAACTCATGCTCAAGATCTCAGGAGGATCTTGGGAGTAACACATGCATACACCCTCATACGTACGTACATAATTTACAGTTAATTAATGTCATGAAAAATCCAATGATCAGGTTGAGGAATAAGCTCTCAGAAATCAGGATGTTCAAAAAGATGAGGCTAAAAACTTAAATTTAATTGTTAAAATATAGTTGTTTAATATTAATACGCATTTTTGTCAACTCACACAATATGTAATATAATATCAATTTATATAAGATAATAGAAGACCATTTGTTTTACGCTTTGGGCTAAATTTATTACTGTATGCACTATTTTTAAGTGGGCCTCATTTTAGCCTCAAATGTTGTGCCTGCAATTAACTGGAGGTATAAATTATACAATTTAAGAATGGGACTTGCTGATTGACCGTGTATATTATCCAAACATATGTTGGGAAAGTAACACTGCAGGGCACAGATTATCCAATAAGTTCTAGGACTTCATTGAAGACAATTTTTTATTTCAGAAGGTTGAGAAAGCTACGGGGGGAAAGCTGTTGTAGATTTGATTTTAACAAATAGCGAGGAACTGATTGAAAATTTGAAAGTAGAAGGCAGCTTGGGTAAAAGTGATCATATAATTATAGAGTTCATGATTCTAAGGAATGGTAGAAGGGAGACCAGCAAAATAGAAACAATGGATTTCAGGAAGGCAGATTTTAGTAAACTCAGAGAGCTGGTAGGTAAGGTTCCATGGAAAGCAAGACTAAGTGGAAAAACAACTGAAGACAGTTGGCAGTTTTTCAAAGGAGCATTATTAAGGGCCCAAAAGCAAACTATACCACTGTGTAGGAAAGATAAAAAGTATGGTAAGACACCATCTTGGCTAAACCAAGTTATCTTACATTATCTAAAAATAAAAAAGGAGTCATTTAAAAAGTGGAAACTAAGTCAAATTACAAAGGATGAATATAAGCAAACAACGCAAGTATGCAGGGGCAAGATTAGAAAGACAAAAGCTCAAAACAAACTCAATCCAGCTAGAGACATAAAGGGTAACAAGAAGACATTCTACAAATATATTAGAAGTAAGAGAAAGACCAAGAACAGGGTAGGCCCATTCCTCAGTGAAGAAGGAGAAACAATAACAGGAAACTTGGAAACGGCAGAGGTGCTTAACAACTTCTTTGTTTCGGTTTTTGTCAAGAAGATTGACATAGGGAATGCTAGTGGAAACAGGATAGGTTTAGAAGTTAAAATAAAAAAAGAACAAGTTAAAAATCACTTAGAAAAGTTAGATATCTGCAAGTCACCAGGGCCTGATGAAATTCATTCTAGAATACTCAAGGAACTGATAGAGGAGGTATCTGAGCCTTTAGCTACCATCTTTGAAAAGTCATGGAAGTCAGGAGAGATCCCAGAAGACTGGAAAGGGGTGAATATAGTGCCCATCTATAAAAAGGGAAATAAGAACAACCCAGGAAGCTACAGACCAGTCAGTTTAACTTCTATACCAGAGAAGATAATGGAGCAAGTAATTAAGGAATTCATCTACAAACATCTAGAAGAAGAAAAAAAGGTGATTGGTAACAGCCAGCATGGATTTGTAAAGAACAAATCACGTCAAACCAATCTGATTGCTTTCTCTGATAGGATAATAAGTCTTATGGAGTAGGGAGAAGCAGTGGATGTGGTATACCTAGACTTTAGTAAAGCATTTGATATGGTCTCGCATGACCTTCTTATCAATTAACTAGGAAAATACAACCTAAATGGGGCTACTATAAGGTGGGTCCCCAACTGGCTGGATAACCATTCTCGGAAAAGTGACAAGGAGTCCTGTGGCACCTTATAGACTAACAGATTTACTTGGAGCATAAGCTTTCATGGGCAAAGACCCACTTTGTCAGATGCATGTCATTCTAGGAGAGTAGTTATTAATGGTTCACAATCCTGCTAGAAGGGCATAACAAGTGGGGATCTGCAGGGATCTGTTTTGGGACCAGTTCTGTTCAATCTTTTCATCAACTATTTGGATGATGGCGTAGAGAGTGTGATTATTAAGTCTGTGGATGTTACCAAGCTGGGAGGCGTTGCAAGTGGTTTGGAGGATAGGGTCATAATTCAAAATGATCTGGACAAACTAGAGAAATGGTCTGAGGTAAATAGGATGAAATTTAATAAAGACAAATGCAAACTACTCCACTTCGGAAGGAACAATCAGTTTCACACATACAGAATGGGAAGTGATTGTCTAGGAAGGAGTACTGCTCAAAGGGATTTAGAGGTCATAGTGGATCACAAACTAAATATGAGTCAACAGTGTGACACTATTCCAAAAAAAGCAAACATAATTCTGGGATACATTAACAGGAGTGTTGTGAGCAAGATGCGAGAAGTCATTCTTCCGCTCTACTCTGCACTGATTACGCCTTAATTGGAATATTGTGTCCATTCTGGGCACTACATTTCAAGAAAGATATAGAAAAATTGGAGAATGTCTAGAAAAGAGCAACAAAAATTATTAAAGGCCTAAAAAATATGAGCTATGAGGGCAAACTGAAAGAATTAGGCTTGTTTAGTTTAGAAAAGAGAAGACTGAGAGGGGACATGATAGCATTTTTCAAGTATCTAAAAGGGTGTTACAAGGAGGAAGGAGAAAAATTGCTCTTGTTAGCCTCTGATGATAGGACAAGAAGCAATGGGCTTAAAATGCAGCAGGGGAGGTTTAGGTTGGACATTAGGGAAAACTTCCTAACTGTCAGGGTGGTTGGTTAAACACTGGAATAAATTGCCAATTGTGGAATCTCCATCACTGAAGATATTTAAGAGCAGTTTGGATAAACATCTATCAGGGATGATCTAGATGGTGCTTGGTCCTGCCATGAGGGCAGGTGACTAGACTTGATTACCTCTTGAGGTCCCTTCCAGTTCTAGTATTCTGTGATTAATGTTGCACCAAACCACTATAATTTCTGAAACACCAATTAATAATGGGCACAAAATAGAACCCATAGAATTAAAAGGCATTAAAAAATATGGGCCAACATCCAATCTTGCAAAACATGACTGACACAGAATTCACAGGAAAATGCTAGAGGGGAGCCATGATATAGGAAAACTCTTCTGGGATTATTCCAAAGTTTTTAGATCTGATGCTGGAAAATTCATCCAAGGCCATGTCTTCATGCCAGAGAAGATCGACGCTGCCATGATTGATCTTCCAGAGTTTGATTTAGTGGATCTAGTAAAGACCCACTAAATCGAACTCAGAGGGCACCCCATTTGGTGACTGGTACTCCTGTTCCTGTGAGGAGTAAGGGAGGCTGATAGGAGCATTTGCTCCCATTGGCCTCCTGCTTTGGGGACGGTGGGGAAACTCAAATCAAAGTACATCGACTTCCAGCTATGTAATTAATGTCACTGGAATTGCATATTTTAATTTGATCTTCCCCTTCAGTGTATACCTGGCCCAAGAGTTATTTCAGGGATATTTTCCCCAAACTTCTAAAGTCTTTCAAAAATCTCTGAAGTTGCTGAAGTTAAAGACTGAACCTCTTAAGACTGCATTTATTAGCTTTAATCACAAGCAATGTATCTTATGTCACTCATAACCTATACTACCTGAACTCTTTTGTACCTTACTACTTGTTATGACAACCATTTCTTTTCATATATGTAAGAAAATAAATTGCACTGTCAATTATTTTGTTTTTCATTACTGAAGAGTTGGTAACTGAAAAGATAGTCCATAAAGCATAGAAAGTATCTAGTATGATATGCAAGTGTTATGCTTTTGAGAGTGAGACCTATATTTGCATCACTCCAGGTTCTAAAGGGGAGAGAGGATCTCAAGGTTTGCTCGGTCCATCCGGTGCACAAGGCCCTCCTGGCCTTATTGGTTTTCCAGGTAATAAAGGAGAACCAGCTAGTTCAGCATCTGGACCTCCAGGAAACCCAGGACCAAAGGTACAGCAAGAAGACAATAGATAAACTGTGGTAATGACTCAATAGACAGCACACTTGAATGCAGTATAACCAAGGGCAGAAAATTATTAAGGGGCAATCCAATCCAGTCAACACTGTAGGGAAATAATCTGCTGTTAATGAAAAATATTGAAATCCTATTACAGCTACATTTTAGGATAAATCTACAAGTTGTTTATTTCCCCTGTGTCCAGGAGTTTCATATTTGTAAAGGTGGAACTTCTTGAAATAATTTTCATGTTTTTATTATGAAAACTAGTTCTTTTGAGAATAAGAACTAACACTTAAAAATAGAATATTATTGAGCTGTACAGGAAAAAATCCATTTATCACATGTAAAGAAAATAAGAGTTATAAAGTTGTAGCTACCAATTTTTGACAGAGTAGTAATGTCATGATGCAACATGTGTTGTTACTTTTTAAACAGTTGAACTTTATCTTGAAAAGTTAGGCCACATGACTGTAATTCAGTGTCACACGTTCCAGGAGCATCTAAACACTCACTTTTTCAAGTGCAGATTAACTGTAATCTATTTTACTTGCTGCATGAGATATTTTGAAATATGTGGATCAGATTGTATGTTATACTACCCCCTAGGCAATCCATCTAATCTATGTGTCTAGATTCTCATACCATGCCCGGGCCTGTGCTATCAAAGCACCATTACTTATCATCTTGGATTTATGTGTAAGAACATATTGGTTATATTGGGTCAGACCAATTACCCATCTACATCAGAGCCTTGTTTTTGACAGTGGCCTAAATCAGATGATTCAAAGGAAGATGTAAATTTAAAAAAAAAAATCTGGACATTCATGTACATCTGTATATTAATGAAAGACTTAATTCCCAGCCCCATACAGGGTGGCCATTTTTTATCCAGGAGCTGTGTAAATGTATGTGGTGTTGATTACTAAGTGTCGGGGGAGAATAGAAGCCAGAGATTCAGGGAACTGCTTTGTGAGATATTTAAAATATAGATTGGACAGTATTTTAGAAATTAAGATCTCTCTTTGAAACTGTCAGTGGTGCATTATAAAATTTTAGGAGCAGACATTTCACATACTTTGATTATCATCTTCTTTTTGCAGGTCATTTCTCAACAAATAGCCTTGATTATATTCACATTAGCTTTAATAGATGTGATTTTTTTAAATGCTATACTGATTCAGTATGCATTTTAACTTAACAAAACTCTTATCCAAAAATGTGTTGACCACTGCTTCATAGGGTGATCCAGGCCCCCAGGAGAAATGGGAAGAAAAGGAGAGAGAGGGTCACCAGGTCAGCCAGGACGTGTTGGCGAACCTGGACTAGCTGGAAACAGAGGGGATTGTGGAGAACCAGGATTTCCAGGTAAGTTTTGGTTTAGGGAAATGGTGAGATTTTACAAGCTTTTTGCAAAAGGGGATTTCCAAATATCCCAACAGAAATAACTAGACCAGTTCCTTAGCTGATGGGAGTTGGCAAAGCATCATTGAAATTATGGGAGTCATGCTAATTTACATAAGCTGAGAACCTGGTCCAAATAAAATAATAGTAGATCTAGCAAACCATTAACTCTGGACCCAGTATTGACCTGAATTCAGGGTGATGCAGTTTTTTCTTATTTTTCTTCATCACTCCTCCCCCATTCACAGGGCCATCTGAATGTGCTGGAGATCCTGGTGCTAAAGGACGCAAAGGGGTGCCAGGATGGAAAGGCACGAGAGGCCCTCCAGGTTGGATTTTTGTCCTCACTCTCTCATTTCTTTCCCAGCTCTCTGCATTCTTGTTTGTTTCCTCTGTTAGCATTTGACAGTTGAGATTTTCAATTTCTTTGCAGTTTTTGTACATGACTATATATATATTTGAGCTTAGTTTCTAAGGTTCTTTAACATTTCCATTATACAGCTACAGGTACAGTTTAATCCCAGTGAGAGATTTTAAAAAATCAGGACACTAAAGATAGCACTAAAGATCATTGTGATACCCACAGTGAATGAAAAAACTAACAACGGGGCACCATTTCACATTAGGTGGGGGGAGGGCAACCTTTGCATGCCCTGATGGGAGTGAAGGGGAAGAGAGTGAGAGCATGGTGGGGCAGATGAGGACAGCGGCTTCCGCAGTGTTAGTGAGCATGCTCAGTACAAGCCAAGCAATGGGGCAGGGTGGGAATTCCATTCGCCCTCCCCACCCACACATATCACCTCTTTCTAGAGCTACTGAAGAACTGGAAAACTCTACTGTTTTGGCAGACAACTTAGCAATTAGCTGACAGGAGCCCTGTATCTAATTCCTATATAAAAGAAAACAAATTAAATAAATACTAGACCCACTCAGCTCTAATGTTAACGTTCTGACATCTTGTGGCAAGTCACTTAACAGACACTGCTTAGTCTTAAAATTTTAACATGTAATCTTACTTTCTTATTAACTGAAGGAGAGAGAGAGAGAGAGAGAGAGAGAGAGATGAGAGAGACTGACTGACTGACTCTGTCAAGACTCTTGGGCTTTATCTCGGCTCTATCTCACTTAGCTCTGGGAGTGGAGTGGGTCTAGTGGGTTACAGGAGGGAGAAAATACATGTGCGCTCTGTATAAGATCAGAATGGCCATACTGGGTCAGACCAATGGTCCATCTAGCCCAGTATCCTGGTTTCTGACAGTGACCAATGTCAGGTGCTTGAGAAGGCATCAGCAGAAGAAGCATTCATCAGATGATCCATCCCCTGTCACCCATTCCCAGCTTCTGGCAAACAGAAGCTAGGGACACCATCCCTGTCCATCCTGGCTAGAAGTCATTGATGGACCTATGCTCCTTGAATTTATTTTGTTCTTGTTGGAACTCTGTTCCACGGGTTGACTGTGAAGAAATAACTTGTTTTAAATCTTCTGCCTATAAATTTAATTATCGTGTTATATTACTGAAGGAATGAATAACATTTCCTTATTTTATTTTTCCACACTATTCATGATTTTCTAGACCTCTAACATATCCCCCAACCCTTTAGTCATTTCTTTTCCAAGCTGAAAAGTCTAAGTCTTGTTAATCTTTCCTCATATGGAAGCTGTCTCTTCCCCCTAATCCTTTCTGTTGCCCTTTCTGTACCTTTTCCAAATCCAATATGTCTTTTTTTAGATGGGGTGACCAAATCTGCATCCAGTATTCAATATGTGGGCATACCATCGCTTTATATAGAGGCAATCTGATATTTTCTGTCTTATTATCTATTCCTTTCCTACTGATATTCTGTTAGGTTTTTTTAGTTTGTAGACTGCCCTTGCACATTAAGCAAATGTTTTCAGGGAACTATCCACAATGATCTCCAAGATCTCTTTTTTGAGTGGTAACAGCTATTTTAGATCCCGTCATTTCTGTGTGGATAGTTGGGATTATATTTTTCCACATGCATTACTTTGCGTTTCTCAACACTGAATTCCATCTGCTTTTGTGTTGCCCAGTCACTTAGTTCTGTGAGATCCCTTTGTAACTTTTTGCAGACAGCTTTGGACTTTACTATTTTGAGTAAGTTTGTAGTAGCTGCAAATTTTGCCATCTCACTATTTACCTCTTTTTCAATAACATTTAAAAGTTTAACAGCACTGGTCCAAATTCAAATCCCAGCAGCACAGCATTCATTGCTACCCACCCCCTCATCTTTTAAGGACATGGCAATGTTTTCATGATGATCTAACGATCCCTTAATTACTTGAATGACCAATCTTTTGTTAGTCTTAATCACCTGCCTCCCTCTTTTTATAACAAACTCCCTGCCCCAAAGGCAAAGCTGCAAGCAGCTCCAACTCTGTGGTAATTAAGAGCTGCCTTTGGAGCCAGAGCATGCACCTTTAAGCAGACCTCAAGTATGAAATCCAGGGGTTCAAATTTGAGGGGCAGGATAACGCACCCTCTCCCCCCAGCTCACCATAAATGGCACCCATGAACAAAGACCTAGCCGAAATAGAAAAAAAGCAATCAGAGAAGAGAGAGGCAGAGTGGGACAGTCCTTTGTTAGAGGAACAAAGATAAGAATACTTTAAAATATACATTTAGGATATGTCTAGACTACATGGCTCCGTCGACGGAGCCATGTAGATGAGTTTACTAGATATAGGGAAATGAAGCGGCGATTTAAATAATTGCCGCTTCATTTACATCAAAATAGCCGCCACGCTGTGCCTATCAGCTGTTTGGTGGCACAGTGCGGTAGTCTGGACGCGCTGCGGTCGACAAGGGAAACCTTTGTCGACCGCCCCAGTAAACCTCATTTCACAAGGCATACCGGGGCGGTCGACAAAGGCTTCCCTTGTCAACCGCGGTGCATCCAGACTACCGTGCTGTGCCACCAAACAGCTGATCGGCAAGCGCGGCAGCCATTTTGATGTAAATGAAGCGGCGATTATTTAAATCTCCACTTCATTTCCCAATGTCTAGTAAACTCATCTACATGGCTCCGTCGACCGAGCCATGTAGTCTAGACATACCCATAGAGAGATATCTGAGAGGGATAGCTGTGTTAGTCTGTATCTGCAAAAAACAACAAGGAATAAATCTGTTATTTAAATCTGTTAGTCTCTAAGGTGCCACAGGATTCCTCATTGTTTTTACATAAAGGGAGATGTATGTATCTATTATACATTTTACTGAAGTGAAAATATAGGGGGAAATAGTCATTATTAATAAAATTAATACAGGTTGAACCTCCCATATCTGTGACTCTCTGGTCTGGCAACATCTGTGGCCCACAGATGTTGCTGGACAAAAGAGTTCCAGGGGCAAGTGTAGCCAGCTAAGAGAGTCCCTGGCACCAACAGTGCTGGGCGCCAGCCAGGGAGGTCCCACACACACACTGGGGAAACCCGACATCAAGTGGGACAGGCAGTAGGGGAGTCTCAGCTCAAGCAGGGCTGCCAGCAGTAGGTGGCCCAGCCAGGGAACCCCAGGAAATCCACTTTGGCAGTAGGGCCAGGGTGACCGGGCAGCTCTGGCCAGCAAACCAGCCCCAGCTGAAGCAGGGCTGGTGGCCCTGGGCAGCAAACTCCAGGGAATCCCCAATGGCAGTGGGGCCACCAGGCAGTAGCAGCCCGGAACCCTGGAGTTTCTTGGGGCAGCAGGCCAACAACAGGATGGGGAGCCCCTGGTAGGCCAGCATTAGGGAGAGAAGCCCGGGAGGAGGGCACTGACCTCCCCGGTCCAGGAAACTCCCTGGTTCGGGACAGCTCAGGTTCCGAGGGTGCTGGATTAGGGAGGTCCAACCTGTATTGAGTATTGTCATGGCCAGATTCTAGTCTCATTTACACCATGGTAAATCTATGTAGTGCTGTTGACTTCCTTGGAGTTACTGTAGATTTATACCAGTATAAGAAATGTCAGGCTCTCATCCTCACTCAGTAAGCCTCAAATCTACCATAGGATCTAGGCGTGGAGATTCTGAGGCCCAGATGGGGTCTTCTTATCCTGCAATTTCTTTGAAAGAAAAAAGTAGCCTGTAAGCATAATGTGGGTCTAATTCTGAATCCATTGAAGTCCATGGGAGTTTTTCCAGTGAGTTCAGTGAGAGTAGGAGGCTACACTTTACAAATATTTGTACACTAGTACAGTTGTGATTTTTAATGCACTGCTGTTAATAACACTCCAGTGAATGAGCATCAGTTCCTTGTCATTATGCATTTTAATAGATATGTAAAAATGAAAATGACAGTTTATAATTCTCAGGTGCAATGGGAGCCCCTGGAGCCGATGGATCTGCTGGAGAAAGGGGGAATCAAGGACGGGATGGTATTCCTGGCTCCCTAGGGGAAAAGGGAGAACGAGGTACTGCAGTATAATATTTTCCTTTATTTTAAACTCTTTTCCTTTCCTGTTAACAATCCTTGTCAATCTTGTGGTATAAAAAGGCATGCCTGAAGTACAAATTATATTGGTAACTAAAATGTTTCTTTCATTCTTCACAAACTTTCTGGATTAATTTTTCATAGGTCATCAAAATATATATATGTGTATATATATGGCTTCTATGACATTTCTGATTTACCATGATCATAAC
Organism: Pelochelys cantorii; assembly: GCA_032595735.1. NCBI lineage: Eukaryota > Metazoa > Chordata > Testudines > Trionychidae > Pelochelys > Pelochelys cantorii. The sequence goes on along the minus strand of CM064335.1, from coordinate 37,284,264 downwards.
ATAGTGTATTTTAATGCCCACTTTTACCAAGTTATGGGTATTATACTATAATAGTAGCCTTATACTATAATGGCTACTGCTTCAGAACTAGTTGGACACCACAGTGCTAGAAAATATTGATCTCTCATGGTCTGACACATTCTCTGGTTTGGCACCAGTCAAGTTTCGAGGGTATTGGACTAGAGAGGTTCAACCTTTACTGTCACGTTATTTTTATTTTTCATATGCTTTTCTTTTCTCATTTTTAGTTGCTTATTTAAAACAAATGCAGTCTTTTCCCCTTTTTTTTCTTTTTTCTTTAGTTTGGTTTTGTGTGAGTATGGATGTGTGAAAATAGACAAGCTTTAGCATTGGTAAGATGTTCCTGAAATACGACTGCAAAATATGCCTCCTGGACAAACAGGGATGGTACCTCATTTGTATTTCCAAGTAGCAGCATAGCACAAATCCAAACTAATAAAGATTTTTCATACAATTAATGTGATGTTTGATCCAGTATATGTTGAACAAATTGCTCACGAAAACTCATGATACTATATATATTTTTGTTAGTCTCTAAGGTGCCACAGGACTACTCATTGTTTTTAAATGTGTGGAATGTTAGACAAATATAACATGTGTCTTTGACCAGTGCTTAAGGACTTTTGAGTCGCATGTGAAATATTTTGCAGGTGTACCAGGGTGGCAGATTCCAGGTCCACAAGGTATTTCTGGTCCTAAAGGTGAGTTTTCTTTACAGATACCATGAGTTTAAGCAGCTTGGGGGCGTTGCCTTTTTTTAAGCAAAATTCTGCACTTGGATGCTTAAATTGTCATGTAGGCTCTTAAAAAAGAGGGAGAGTGGTTTTGTGGTTAAAACTATTGATCTGACCCTATTTGTTAGGTTTCAAGATGTCTGTCTTGTACAGTTAAGTCTATATAACACAGAGAAATTAAGGCTATATTTTCTGCTTTTATAAAGATGTGGTCAAGCACAGGTGTCTCTAATTTGTTTTTTAGTGCAATTTGATTATCAGGATATTTTCTAACATACTGTGCACTAGCCACTGTCTGCCAGGATAAAAGAAAGCCACATCTATTTCCTTTCATGTAAATTCCCTTTCACTTTTATTCAGCTCTCTCTTCCTGTACCTGCATGGTTGGAGTAGATTTCTTGAGGGACAAGAGCAGTTCCCAATATCTGTGTTTTTTCAATACTGGGAGGGATCTGGTAACATCCCTCAGTAATGAAAGCTCATCCATAAGACAAGGAGTTCAAGAATAGCACTACGAATAAAATAAGTCAGTTTGGGATCCTGCTATTGGTCAGTGTAGCTTGGTTTAATAGGATTTGCCAGTTCCATCTGCAAAACTATAGCATTTTTGATCATGGCAATGCAAAACTCCCTTGTTCTTTCTTCCATTCCTCACATCTCTCCACTCCTTTGTCAAAATCATTGATTTGCACAGCTAAGGTCTCCAGTGTAGTCTCAGAGGATCATCAGTGTGTTCCCCATCTCATAATGAGTGTTGCCTGCCCTGAGTTACATTGCTTTACAACAACAATTTGGATCTTATAACAGACAGACACTTGACATTTACTCAATTTCCAACCCTGACACAAGTCTCATTTTCTAAGTATAAAGTGTGCATTCTTGGTTGTCGGGATTTTAAAAGTAATGGTTGCTCCCCTGAAAATTATCTCAGAACTTATGCAACTTGTTATTTTTCACAGGAATCAAAGGTGATATGGGGATTCCTGGTTGTCCAGGACCAGAAGGTATTAAAGGTCTAATAGGGGATCCAGGACCAATTGGACCTCCTGGATTGAATGGAAAGCCAGGATTCCCAGGTACACCAGGCATAATGATTCCTGGCCAGAAAGGATATAGAGGTCTTGCCGGAGTGACTGGAAGGCGAGGTGTGTTATTCTTATTTCTTACTGATGTGAAAAAAAGTTTTAGTAACAGGTGGAGATGGTTTGGCAAATCTAGAATCACAGATGAAAGGGGCTTGTGTGAACCTGCACTTTATAATTAAACAGAAAATTGTTTATCAGTTGGTTTATCTTTTCTATAGCAAAAACAACATATATTTACACAGTGAAACATAAAATCAAAATAACATAATGGATCTTGACACATGAACCACGTCATCTGCTAACATCCCAGTCCCTTCTCACGGTCCTACATAAACACATTTCCCTTGGGATCCTGCATCAAGGCTGGGCCAATGGGTTTGCACAGGTATTACTTACCACCTGCTTATAGGCAACAATGTAGCCCTAGTGTCCCTGAAGACCTAATCTGATCTGAAGTCTTTTGAAAACTGGTGATAGATGCAGGATGGAAATAACCCAGGTTGAGTGCACAGGGCTGGCTGTTGGGAAAATTACATGTTTATACTTCATGCTTTTGAATCATTGAGGGACAATGAACATGGAACCCCGTGATGTCACTTCTGAAGAGTCACTTTTCATGGCTAAGATGTGCAGTAAATAACGCAGCCATGAAATATGCCTACTGATTGCATTAACCAATTGAGCTTTTATTTTTCAATGTTAGGTAATCCTGGTAGTCCAGGATCTTGTGGAACCCCTGTCTACAGCATAAAAGGGAACAAAGGTGTTAGAGGTGTAGATGGCATACCAGGACCACCAGGATTGGTTGGCAGTATTGGTGCCCAAGGTTCAATGGTAAGTGAATTAATACTTGTGAATTAATACTCCTTCTTTCTCACACACTTTTTAATTTCACAGTTTTAGGGAAAATTGCACTCAGAGAAAAAAAGTTGTGATGTAAAAAAAGAAATTAAGAGTTTTAGTGGCTCAGATATTTCTCCATTGGATGTTCTCTCTTGATTTTTAGTTGAGTTGTAGAAATTAATTGACATGTTTTTTGTCATTCTGGTTGCCTGAAAAATAGCATGGTCAGGTAACGTTAAATTCTAGGTGAAAACCTAGTTAGCATATCTTGCAGCATGTGAATACTGCTCTGATTCTTTGTTCTTGTTTGACTTGCAGGGAGTTGATGGCACCCCAGGAAACATTGGTCCTAGAGGTGAAACTGGCTTTCCAGGATTTCCGGGAGTAACAGGTATTCACCTATTTAATGAACATACTTTTTGTGGACAAAGAGCAATCGTTTGCAAATTGTGTTACAGCACAGTGCCGGGTGTATAACTGGAGACATGAAATCTCTTAGTAAATATAGCTGCAGAAGGGTTAAGGGGTGACACAGCAACAGAGAAAAATCATCAGAAATTAAGTTTTGATGACAAGGCATCCTCTCTGGGTTGAGGGAATTCTGGTTTAGCCCAATATGAAAACAACTAGATAAAAAACATTGGCATTCCCTCCAGGCAACTTAGTACAAAACAGGGTGGCTCCTCTGGTTTACCAGATCTTCCGGCCCTGGTTTCTAGCTAGCACCAATTGTACCCTATTCATATCCCACTATGACCCATCACTCATGCACAAAGCCAGTCTAAGGATTTGGGGAAAGGTTTGCCAAATGATTCTTTGGGATATACTCCACCCATAGCTGATTGATTTTACATTGATTTTGCACATTTTATGAGGTTTAGAGGTGGGGATAGATTTTTAGGTTTGCCACAACCCAAGTTCTTTGGGACTGTTTTTTATGTGTGTACAGCACTTCATACAATGGGATCTTGATCCTCATTGGGGCTTCTGGATGCTACAAGATAACACATTTTATTGCCAACACAATCATGGGCAAATTACCAGGAAATTACCATATTTGGCAGCTGCAGAATAATCATTCACTGAATTTCCAACATTTACAACTTTGGCAACCCCACTACAGTCAATCACTGTCCCTGAAGGCAGAATTTGAAGGTGGTGGTGTTGCACAGCTGTCACTGAGGCCATCATTTGACCAGCAGGCCAGATTATGGTAATGCATAAGATGGAAAGAAACCAACTTGAGTGTGAGAGTCTGGGCTGAGTTTGTGAGACTGTCAGTTAAAAATAAAAATCTGTATTCTTGTAAATGTACACAATTGAGCACCAGTAATCATAAACTCCTACGGTGTCATTTTTACCAAGTAATTAGTCACTGTAGTATGTTGTTAAGGCTCTGTGAGATCATGTACCTGGCAGATTCTTAAATGAATGTCTGGAACCACTCACCGTTCTTTTGGCTTCTACAATCAGGTATATGTCTTATCTTCCTTTTTAGGAGAAAAGGGTAATCGAGGACCCCCTGGACCAATGGGTGCAGCAGGACCAATCGGACCAAAGGGCTTCCCTGGTAATCATTATTCCAGTTCTTCTCTTTCTAGCCCACTGGGAGGTTAATATAAAGCATCCAGCTCTTTGTTGTATTTCCACTTTTAGGTCATCCTGGATCACCTAGGAAAGTAACATGTGTCCCAGGAAACCAAGGACCTGCAGGATCACCAGGAAGACCAGGACCACCAGGACATCTAGGACCTCAAGGGCCACCAGGGTTACATGGTACATTTTACCATCAAATATGTTTGCCCAGACTACTTCATGAGACTTGCTGATTGTTGGCTGGCACTCTGAACTTCCACTTGGACACATTTATCTCTTCAAATAGCTTTCCTTTCCTACTGTATTTTAGTGTCATATTGACAGCTTGAAGTAGATCAGGTGTGTGGGAGAAGTGGGTGTTCCTAGTAGAAGCACATAAGGCCAGTTAGAACTATTGAGAATCTTGAACCAGCACCTTTTTTGTATATTACAAGAAAATTTATTATATATTAGAATCTATCTACATTATCTGTGTATCTAAGTGCAGCAACTCATACCATTTTGAATTGCTATTGTATGTTTGCATAATTTTAATATACCTTTTTCAGCATTTGCTCTATTAATATTAGCTTTAGTTTTGTAACAGTCCCTTGTGAAAATTAAAACTTTCTATAATACAGCCACTGTTTTTATATATCCTAATTTATTTGATGTGAAATCTGGTGACAGCAACATCATAGAATTCTGATTCTAAAAAAATTATGCCACATTATCTGCTATTATGAAGCTACACTCTGGTATTGTTTGGCTGGCTGATTGTTTTTGTTTGTTTATTGTAATTGTTAATGGTGAATATATAGAACAATTACTGTTATATTAATCAGGGGTGAAAGTAACTTAAAGTTCTTACAGGTACAGTACTATCGCAACCTGCCCCTTGGGGGGGAACCTTAGGGAAGAGATGGGGTTGCGATACAACAGTACCTGTAAAAAATTTAAGTTTGGGGTGGAGTGTGGGGAGCTCAGGGCAGAGGGCTGGGGTGTGGGGGTACAGGAGTTAGGGCATGGGGCTGGGAACATGGGGGTTGAGGAGTCAGGGTTGAAATGCATGAGGAGCTCAGGGCATGGGTTGGGTGTATGAGGGGTTCAGGGCAGGGGTTAGGGTGTGGGGGTGCAGGAGTTAGGGCAGGGGGCTGGAGATGTGGGGGTGCAGGAGTCAGGGTTGGGGGAATGAGGAGGGGCTCAGGGCAAAGGTTTAGGATGTGGGGAGTGTGTAGGGGTAGTGCCCAGGAATGCATCAGGCTCTGCACTTTCCCCTCATTCCCTAGTTACAGGAATCAGGAAAAAGCAATAGGAACTCAGTATGTGCGGCTGCAGTCCCTCACCCCCTCAAAATGATGGCAGTGGAGGCGAGGGTACTCATGGTTGGGGCAGACCCTGGGGGGGGGGGTGCCTCCAACCAGCGCCTGTCTCTTTCCTGGCTCTCCCACTGTAGCCGAATGCCCCAGACAGCTGGCCGGCTTCTTGCCAGAGTGCTACAGCGGGATACACTGGCTTATTTTCATCTCTGATATTAACTCACATTCTTATTTAAACAACACAGGGCCTCTAGGAATAAAAGGTCTACCAGGCTATGGTGGAAATCCAGGAATACCTGGACCAATTGGTCCAAAAGGAGACAAAGGATTTCAAGGACAAAGAGGTACAGTAAAGGTGACAGAGCTCTTTGTGTCCCATCATACTGAAGCTGAAGATAAAGTTGGGCTCTAATTTTGTGGGATCCTTCCATTCAGATAGAAGACACATTATGATACCGTCAGCCAGGCCCAGATTTAGTAAAGCACTTGCAAACATGCTCAACCTTAAACACATGAGTAGTCTCACTAAAATCATATTTTTTCAGATCTTATTTGAAAACATATCTTTCCTCCCTTGGTTATGCTGTTTAACATCTTTTAAATTTTATTTGTTTGCTTGCTTGCTTGCTTCTTTGTCTGTCACCAATCCTCAAGGCTTCTTACTTCGTAAATAAACAGTCAGTTATAAAACAACAAATTGGAATTGCTTGCTTCAAGTCATTCACCATAAAATGGTTTATATTTACCACTATCCTGTCAAGTAAGTTATGTTTCTTAATATATCTTATATTTTTTAGCACTGTGCATTAGGGGATACATCTTGAAGGAAGAATGCTGTACTCCCCACCCCTCCCACCCCCACACACACACCCCTTGCCTGGGGGGCCAGAAATTCTGTTGGCTTCCCTGCAAATTGCTCAGGGTAGGTCAGGATTTATAAATGTTGGAGGATTCATGTAGATGTGTGTAAGGTTCTAGCTTGACACAGGAGAGACATTGTGTTCCAGTGGGTCAGACATTCATGTGGGAGTGACTAGCTCCAAATTCTATGCCTAACTCTACCACTAACCCGCCATGTTATCTTCCACTGGTCATTTTACCTCAGTTTTGCTTCTCAGCTTTTGTTTGTCTTGTCTATTTAGCATGTAAGCTCTTTGGGACAGGGATTGTCTGTTGGGGATTCTAGACACTGGAATGCAGATACTAGCAATATTTCAGTTGTTGAACTATATAAAATTCTGATTCCAGAGGGGTTCATTCACTTCAGAAAGCAATCAGAGACTCGTGTTTAAAGAGTAATGGGATAAAAATATGTATGTTTTGGGGTTTTTTACAGGCTCTCCTGGACTTATTGGCTTTCCAGGAGTACGGGGCCTACCTGGTTCCCCAGGTATTTCCATTCCTGGTCCAACAAGAAGAGGCTTCCTCTTTACAAGGCACAGCCAGTCAACAAAGATTCCTTCATGTCCATTTGGGACAGCTGAGATCTACAGTGGCTATTCTCTTCTCTCTGTACAAGGAAATGAGCAAGCACATGGCCAAGATCTTGGTACCGTTTTAGAAAGAATTTTCAAACCCTTTTCTGGAAACCCATGGCCACCTTACTCAGTATGGCAATAACCCTACACTACTGGTGGTGGGAAAGGCAAATGTTCAGGAAATATCTCATTGTCTACCTGACATGACAATATCGGTCAGAGAAACTAATTTCCACTGTATATTAGGGGCTGGAGAATGCCTATACAACCAGCCCAATCTAGTGGAAGCAATTAGCTGTACCATCCCCAGAGAAACCCCGGGAAGGAATTATGGCTTAGAAAGGCCCAGTTCCTTCCCACCATCACCATGCTCAGGATTGGCCTTACCATGAGGCAAACTGGCACCATGTTCCTTCCAACCATGACCATGCTCAGGACTGGCCTTACCATGAGGCAAACTGGCCTCAGGTGCCAGACTGTGGGGGGGGGGCGCCACTAGTTCACACTTTTTGAACAAGGCATTTTAAGTTGTTAGTTCTCCTTTATTGGGGTAGGTAGCAGAGCAGTACCATGAGAGGAGTAGAACAGGAAGAAAACAGAATTGAGACCTTTCAAAGTTTTGACCCAAGCGAGGAGGCATGGGGGCATCATTTGAGCTCCCTGCCTCAGGTGCCAAAATGTTGTGGGCTGGCCCTGATCATGTTCCTTCTATGCACCCCTTGGTCTTTCAGGCTCAGGGACGAGGTGACAACATTATTGCAGAATTAATCAAAAGAAATAATTCCTTGCTTTCAGGAGATTTTGTTCTTAGCCCCCATGCTACCATTTAATGTTGCCTCTTTGTATTTAATGTAGTCATTAGAAACCCTTACTTACTGTACTACTGTGCAGAGAAGTGGCTCTTTTCTTTGCATGCGCTATTTATATTTATTCTTAGTGCTATAGATTGGATTGCATTACATGGCTGTTCCATTTTGATGCGAAATATTTGTCATGGCTTTCACAAGACTGCCATCCTCTGTCTTTCAGGGACAGTTGGTAGCTGCCTACAGCGATTTACCACTATGCCATTTTTATTCTGTAATACCAATGATGTTTGCAGTTTTGCTTCTCGCAATGGCTATTCATACTGGCTATCCACTGCAGAACTAATGCCAGAAGACATGGCACCAATCTCTGGCAGTGCCTTACAGCCCTATATTAGCAGGTATGAGTTTAATAACTTCAGCCCCTCTTCTGAACTATACTGATAATAGCATTTATTTTGAACAGCAAAATGTCAAGTACAGATGAGTTAAGCTTTCAAGAGTGCATAAATATTAAAATATACTGTGCCAGTAATTAACTTATTAACCAGACTTGCAATATCTCTTTGTGGACAGAGACAACTGTATGGCCACTCTAGTACAAATATTTCAAACTGATCTTACTGAAGTCCAGCCTCCATTTACAGTTCTGTAATATGATCTTGGTTTTTTTCAGTCAGTCTGTCTGTCTTAGCCAATTCATGCTCTGAATTCAGCCACCTGGATATTTGATCATATTTAAATATGTGCTTGATATGTGGTACCAAAGTCCCAAGCAGTGAATAATTTAGATCTAACCTAAATGAGCAAATATCAAGAAGACCTTCATATTGAAACTGAAATGTTCTATTAAAAAGATGGGTGAGGTAATAACTTTTATTGAACCAATTGCTGTTGGTGACAGAGACAAGCTTTCGAGTTATATGGAGCTCTTCTTCAGGTCTGGGAAGGGTACAAGTTGAACCTCTCTAGTCCAGAACTCTCTGGTCTGGAAACATCCATGGTCCAGAATGATTTTAGTTAGCTGGATGTCACTTTTCATGTGTGTGGCCAAGTTTCCCGTGACCCCATAAAGTTAGTTTACAGCCACCAGTCCTAATTCTCAATGTTCTGTGCTGTTATTTAGTTCTAATTTAATCCTAACTGTCCTCTAAGAGCCCAGTAAGCAGTCGAAGTGTTGGTAATGCTGCTGTATAATATTGACATCCCATGGTCTGGAAAATTCTCTCATTCGGAATCACTCAGGTCCCCAGGGTGCCAGACTAGAGAGGTTCAACCTGCACTGAGGATACCACAACTAAATACAAGGTGAAATATATGGTTTAATTTCTAACAGTTTGTAATAAGTCATGGCTTATTACAACAATCTGTAACCCACTAACCCCACTGTTTTGTCCTATGATGACTGCAGAGACATTAATTGCCAAATCGAATAGTCCCTTAGAGTATCTGTTAACTAATTATACTAGACAATCTTGTATTTAGCTGTGACACGAATACCTTTCCCTGACCTGGAGGAGAGCTCTGTGTAGCTTGAAGGCTTGTCTCTCGCACCAACAGAAGTTGGTCCAATACATCATATTATCATACCCACCCTGTCTCTCTAACATCCTGGGACAAACATGGCTACAACAGTACTGCAAACATTCGGGTATCCAAGTTAAACGTGGGTATCCTAGTTAAAGCTGGGGTATATTTAATTTACATAATTGGCACAAGGAATAGAATCCAAAGTCTCACTGACCTTGATATTTAAAAACAATAGTTACATAATGATCAGCTGCTCCATGTACAGGTGGCCCCACATAGGGTGGGAGGGGGGAAGGGTCCACTTTACTAGAGGCCCTGGGGGCCTGGCTCAGACTGCAGATTGTGTTATGTGTGTGTGAGGATGCCTGTGTTACAAGTTTGTACTGGGTATGAAAAAAATGTGCTTGGACTCTGTAGAGCGGGCGGGGGGGGAACCTTTTTCAGGTCAGGGGCCACTGACCCACAGAAAAATCAGTCGGGGGCCGCACACAAATGAGAAGCAAAAAACAAACAAACTGTCATAGACATGGCCCCCAACTGAGAGGGAGAAAGACACTCCCCACATTCCCCTCACACAACAGAGCCTGGAGGGAGGGGGAGAAGCCCAGGATAGTAGATTTTGTGTGTTACAGCCCCACAGGGAGGTGGGAGGCGGGCTTGGAGTGCCAGCGCAGGCTCCCCAAGGCTGAGGGGGACCCTGAGCCTCAGGGGCCAGATCCAACATCTGCCCCCAGCTTAGGTTCCTCACCCCTGCTGTAGAGGTATATTAGATTTAGACAGGCTAAAAGGAAATAGACTTAATTTCAATGTTAGAAATGTGTTTTCTGCTTCAAGTAAATTCAGCTGTAATAAACATATACTGGAATGAATCATAGTTATTGTAATTACTGGAATCAATGCAAGAAAATTACAGACTGAGGCTGAGAACTCTAGGCAGGGGCCGGGCCAAGTCTGGCTGGGGAAGCACAGTTTCCCCGAGCCGTCCCTACTCTGCCCTTCATACAATTTCTGAATCCTGAAGTGGCCCTCAGACCAAAAGTTTGCCACCCCTGCATAAAGAAAGCAAGTTTTAATCTTTCATTTCAGTAATGGTAGCATTTAGATTATCATGTGTTCTAGGGCTAATCTCCTTGCCAATTCCTGTGCAGTGTATATGGATGGAAATGGCAAGGTCATGTATTTTAGATAACCTGACAGCTGGTTACAAGTTTACCCTTTTCCCTATTAAGTTCCATGGAAACAATGTAATGAGTGCAAATTCCTAAACTGAGTCTAGTGCATGTAATGAAATGTGAAATTGTATCAGTAAAGTATATAAATGTCTGGAATTTTTCACCCAATACTTATGTGTTTCATATTACAGATGTATTGTTTGTGAAGGGCCAGCAATGACAATAGCAAATTCCTAAACTGAGACCAGTGCATGTAATGAAATGTGAAATTGTATCAGTAAAGCCTATAAATGTCTGGAATTTTTCACCCAATACTTATGTGTTTCATATTACAGATGTATTGTTTGTGAAGGGCCAGCAATGACAATAGCAGTTCACAGCCAAACAACTGCAGTTCCTTTATGTCCTCAAGGCTGGATGTCTCTCTGGAAGGGTTTTTCCTTCATTATGGTATGGGAAGACAGGGAGGTAGGGAATAGACAAAAAATACTCACTGGTAGCTACTAATGCAGGTTGGAAAGTTAATGCATTCTTGTAAACCTGAGGAAAACTCTCCCCAGTCCTGTACTCTCAGTATTGCTGGTACTTGTCCATGACATTTTAAATTTGTTTTTAAAAAGCCATCATATTCTTTTTTGGCTAAAAACAGGCAAGGATTTTATTAATCCTTTTGATTTTCATACTTATGGCAGAAGTTCCAGAACAGCCAGGCACAGGAAGAGTGTTAGATCAGCAATAGGTGCCAACCCCCAAAAGAAAAGGGGAAGCAGCAAAAGGAGAACTTGGGATTCTGGTTACTATGGACAGATGAAAAGTAAATGAGCTGTGTGTTTTCATAAACTTGTCTACCCTGTGTTGAAAGCAGGTGTCATCAATGAGTGCAGCTGAATTGGTCCTGAATATCATTGCAGAGCAAGTGTAGCCTAGAGCTAACCATATTCAACACCAGTTTAGAAACTAGAGTTCTAGCCTTAACAACACCAGGCAGTGTTAATGTCAATCAAATGTAAGGTCCTAACTCCACTGAAAATCCATAATCCAGTTAAAAATTGTGGGCAGTGTGCTGACTGAGGAGCTGGACAGCAACAATATAAATGTCATCAAAAGGGAGAACACATCCCACTTGTGAAATCTGGAGAAGATTCTCCCCCAGTGTTTCCAAATGGGAGGGTGGGGAATTATCAGGTTACCTCCTCATATGCAACATTAGCAGCTATGGATGACTGACTGAGACTGAAAATTCCATCCTCCTGCCCCACAACCATAGTTCCCTCTAAGGTGCGCGGGTGAGCACCAACAATTTGAGTCCGTGCAGTGGCTGCTCAGCTGCTGTGGGACAGGGCCGCATGGTGGACAGCTGCCCTGCCCCAGAAGCAGCTAGGCAGCCACCACATAGCCCTAGCCCTAGCTTCAGCCCTTCCCCAGGGCTGGAGCTTTGGTCAGGGTAGGCTGCTGCATGGTGGCTGCTGGAGCTGGAGCCTGGGCCATGGTGCTAAAAATAGCACCCCGTGTGCCAGGACCAGAGCCAGGCTGCAGTGCAGCTGCTCTTGGGTCAGGGCCAGGGTACTAAAAATAGCACTGCGGCCCCGGCTCCAGGCCCAGCACACAGGGCAGCCACCCACTATGCAGCCCTGCCCTGGGACCACCTGGAGTCAGGGCTGCATGGCAGCTGCTGGGGCCAGGACTGCGGTACTAAATATAATATCCCAGCTCCAGCCCCAGCACACAGGGCAGCTGCTCACCATGGTGACCCACCCTGGCACCAGGAGGCTAGAGGGAATTAAGGGGTACAGGTGTCAGGAAGGCAGAAGGTGAGGGAAGGGGCAGTGGGAGAACTAAGGGGAAGGTGGGGGTGAGGAGAGGAAAGGGCTTGTGCTGAGGGGAAAGGAGGGGGCCAGGGCAGGAGAAGAAAGGGGAAGGGACCAAGGGACAGGGTGCAGGAGAGACAAATGCCAGGGGCCAAGAGGAGACAATGAGAGGAAAGAGCAGAAGGAGCAGGAGGGAGAGAAGGTGTCAGTGGAGGTGGGAGAAGGGAGGGGACAGAGTGATGCTAGGAGAGGAAAGGGGAGGGGCAGAGGAGGGGGAATGGGGTCAAGAGGAATGAAGAGGAGAAGGGAGGAGTGGGTGCCAGGAGAAGAGAGGTAGAAAGGAGGGGTGGGCATGGGGAAGGCAGGGGATGGAGCAAGTTATGTGTGAGGGTGCAGAGGGGTGTTAGGAGAACTGGGGCAGAGGGTGGTGAGGGGGTAGGCCCCAGGGAGGAAGAGGGCAAGGGGGGCAGGTGTTGGGAAGCCAGGGGCAGTGAGGGAAGGGGGAGGCAACAGGGGAGGGTAGGGGGTAAGGGAAGGTGCAGGTGCCAGGGAGATTGTAGGGGTGAAGCAGAAGGGCAAACACAGGTAGTAGGGGGAAGGGTCGGGCACCAGAGGGCAAAGAGAGGCGGGACAGGTAGGTAGAGGGAGGTGTTAGGAGAGGAGACGGGGAGGGGCAGCTACAGATGCTCAGAGTAGGGCTGGAGGAGGGGTGGGCACAGAGGGAAGGGAAGGGAAGGGTGGGTGGAGGGGTTAGAGATGATGGGGAGGGGGCAGGTCCCAGAAGGGCTGAGGGAAGTGAGAAGGGCAGGAGCCAGGACAACAGAGGAGGGGTGGGGACAGCAGCAGGCACCAGGGGAGCAGATGGGGAGAGGGGAGGGTGAGTGACATGGCAGCAGAGGGGCAAAGGGAGAGGTTTATAAGATAGTTATAAGATATTTGTTAATAACTTGGGTGTCACGGTGGCACACATTTTAGAACAGCACACATGACCTCAATATTGGTGCACAAGACAAAACTCGCTCTACTCATGGATGGAAAATCTTAGAGGGACCACTGCCCACAACCTCTTCATGTGGAGCAGCACCCCTTCACATGGGGAGTGAGGTTTGCTGTCTTCCCCAGGATTTGTCCCTAAGGCTATGTCTACACTGTGGAGCTTTCAGTATCCCAGAAAAGCTCTGCCATGTCCAAGGAATGCATCTGCTTTTCTGAAAAAAAAAAATTCGGAAAAGCAGATGCAGTTTTTCAGCATCCCCGTAAACCTCGTTCTACAAGGAAGAAGGGATGTTCTGAAAGAGGGATTTTTTCTGACATTTGGCCCCGTGTAGACAGACCAAATGTTGGAAAAGCCTCTTTCGGAAGAAAAGCGGAAAAAGATACGCAAATTGTGGTTCACAATTTGCATATCTTTTTCCGACTTTTCTTTGTATTGTAGACATAGCCTAAGTGATGTAAAACAAAGAAAGAAAGAAAGATTGATTCTAGGTGCTGATTTTAACATGCAGATTTTCATCAGCTACAACAGGGGTTTGCAACCACAGTATTCTATTGTAAAGGTTCATTCTACAGGCATTTCTATGAGCATGTTTCTCACTACAGATCAGAAAAGTTCTGTGTCTGCTTTCGATGGAGAAGTAATCAGTGCAAGGGGGAAAAGTGAGCAGATGATAAAAAATGAAGAAATGGCTCATTTGAAATCAGCTTACTATGGTCCTTAACTAAGCAGGTGCTAAACCTCATCTAGGGAATTTCTATCTTTGTCCTGTGACTGGCTCTCATGACCTCTCACAGAACAGAGAAAAACACATTTGTGGGAATTAGAAAAATGTCACAAAGTCATTTCAATTGTCTTAAACTTCTGTATTGGACTTCATCACAAGATTGTAAATTGTATTACTATAAAAATGAAACCAGCCAAAAATATAATAATCCATCCCTTGATAAACCTAAACAGTGCTGATTGTTGTTTTAACTTTGCTGCACAAGGGTACTTTGCCAGAACAGTGCTTTTTAGAAAGATATTTCTTGTGTTCATTTCAGTAAAAGGTGCTTAGCAGATGTTCGTTAAAGTTGGTTTTATGGTTACAGTATACAAGTGCCGGCTCAGAGGCCTCTGGCCAAGCATTGGCATCACCGGGATCCTGCTTGGAAGAATTCCGTCCCATTCCATTCATAGAATGTCATGGCAGAGGGACATGCAACTACTATACAAATTCCTACAGCTTCTGGCTGGCTTCACTAGATCCAAGGAGAATGTTCAGGTAGAACTTTGCTTTCCCAGTGACCTGGTTATGACCCTTTGTCCTTGTCCACATCAGGCTCTTTAATGCGGGTCAAGGGGTAGGATAGGGGCCATTAAGGTGGGTGTACACTCTCTGAACATCCTGCGAGTGTAACTAAGTTGGCTGTAAGGTCCTTTTGCAGTGTTGGAACAGCACAAAGTGGCCTAATACAGGATCAAAGCCTTAATTTCTTTAAATCCCAGCCCTCCCAAAACAAGCCTTTTAAATGCACTGGGAAATGTTCACCATTAATATAAGTAAGTGCGATTCCATTATCTTCAGCCATTTCCCCTACTTATGTCAATGGTGAGTTTTGTGGAGAGATGCAAGTAAGGCAAAGCGCACTGGAACTTCTTGGTCCTAATTCTGTACTGATTTCCACCCAGTACAAATCCCAGCCATTTCGGTGGGATTTTCAAGGTGTACATAAGTGCAGAATTTGGCCCCTTTGTGCTAAATTTTGATATGGGGAAAAAGTGAGTATTTTCCAGGTTCATATATCCCAGAAAGCTTTTTATATTTCTTCTTACAATCATAAAATATTTCAAGAATGTGTTCTTTTTAATTCCTCCATCTTTTCTTGGTCTGCACTGTATGCCTTGTGGTCATCTTGTACACATTCAGGGCAAGCCTAGGCAAATCCACAGAGTGTTGCTGTACACAACCCTGTGCTCTTGAGGGCCACACTGTCAGAATACGCTCACTCTATCCTAACACGCACTTCAAGGCAGCTAATGGTTGTGCCCCAGTCTTGTCACTTGCAGTGTTGATACCGCCATTCTCTTCTTGCTTAAGGACATGAGAACAGATTTTTAAAGACAGGAGATCTAAAGTCTGGACCCAAACCTCAATGAAAATATTTGGTCTTTGAATTAGACCCTAACAGACTAAATAGCAATGATGGAATTGTGGCACTCCTCTGCCGCCCCCTAAACACACACACACTTTGGCTCAAAAGCAGCTTACTGTAGGGAGTCCCTGTGACACATGCTCTGGTGAGGTTGGCTAAACTATAAGAGAGGCAGGGACAAAAGTGAAAAATAGAACTCCCACTACTTTTATTTTAAAAGTAAAGTAAATGTGTTGTTCTCTTTCTTTTAGGGAGCCTTTACCACAGACTTTGAAAGCAGGGGAACTGGAAAATATCATCAGCCGCTGTCAGGTCTGCATGAAGAGACCAGACTAAGAGACAGAAATAGGCTATCGATTCAGAATGCTTTTTTCCAAAGCCAAACTGTTTCTGGACAATGAGCTCTAAAATGCCAGTGTAGCACTATGTTGAGCTAGTGCAGGATTTTACATTTCTTTTTTCTAAGCAACTTGTAAAGCACTTTCTTGGAGAAGGCTGTTGTAACGGCAGTCCTACAGATCTTCATCTTCTGAACTGTAAAACAAGGTGAGTGATGTAATATCTTTTATTGGACCAACTTCTCTGAATGAGAGAGACAAACTTGCACAGTGAGACCTGAAGAAGAGAGCTATGTAAGCTCGAAAGCTTCTGTCTCAGTAATGGAAGTTGGTCCAATAAAAAATATATTATCTCATCCACTGGTCTCTCCAATATTCTGGCACCAATGTGGCTACAGTCCTGTGTACAACTTTTGAACTGTGTCATTTCTAATCCACTTATTCATGGTCAAACTATGACTTTGCCATCTTTTTCATGGAACAAGTGAATGCTACTTAGTACCACAGGTTTGTTTTCTAATTGCAGGACAATTTACATGCTATAATTACAACACCTGACATCAGATTTTCAGTGTTCAAAGTGGATATCATTTAAGAAGAAACCCTAGCACAATAAGAAATGAGGTTTAATAGGAAATATTCTCAGTGTATTTTTAAATATACTTTTCTATCTATATCAGTGTTTCCCAATTTTATTTGGCCATGGGACCCTTTTCAGCTTAAAAGAATTTCAAGGAAACCCTAGGTTGCCAGGGTAAAATTTGTCAAAAAAAAAAAAGCTCCGCCAGAATTGGTCGAGGAAAAAAAGCCGCAAAATAGACTCTGTCTTTTTAAGAGGGGGGAGTGCCGTGTTCTCGTGGAACCCTTACTTTTGCTTCGCTGAACCCCGAGGTCCCGCAGAGCACCAATTGGGAAACACTGATCTAAATAGTTAAATCCCATTTGGAATTTTTTTTATTAATGATCAGTTTCTACACACTCATCCCAATCATCACTAATCACCCTTCTTTTGCTTAGGAAATGAGAATATAATTTTTTGCTTTATCACTACAACAACGTTTCTTAACTAACCAGAAAAGAGAATCTATGCTATGCCTTGTCTGACTAGTCAGTCTCATACAGAATACAGATGTGACTTGTGTTAGCTGTTCTTTTGCATGATTTTGGGCCTGATTCAAAGTCCACTGGGATCAGTGAGAAGACTGTTGTTGACGTCTGGATTTTGAAACAGACCCTTAATGCCCAAACCTGCAAAATGATTAAATGTTTCAGAAGTTTACAGTACTATTGGTCCTAATTATTACTAGATATCTTTGTTTCCACTGAAGTAAAATTAACTAAAATGTCATAATTGCATCTGGGATTTAGGTGGACTGTGGATAATCTGTTACTTAAGAGCTCCCATGGTGTTATAGAATGAACGCAAGCCTTCAGTTATAAATATTTTTAAAAGTGCACTGCAGAAAGTAACATAAAATCTACACATTTTCTGAAGTATTTGAAACATTAAAATATTTATCATGAACAAATAATAGCTCCTAGTCCATCTAGTCAGGTGAAAGTATCTAAAATAGAATATTTGTTATGAGTGACATGTAAATGATATTATCTGGCACTAATTTATACCAGTGACTTCAAATGTAAGTGGACTTAAATACTTGATAAACACTTTTATTTAGTCATTTAATTTATATAAACTGTAGCTCTGATTTTTTTATATACAGTAGACTTCCGATAATCCGGCACCTTTTGGACCTAGGTGGTGCCAGATTATCAGATTTGCTGGAGAATGGGGAGGTCCGGTACAGCTGCACGGTTTAACCGGGGGCCAAGACACAATCTCCCTCCCTCTCCCCTCCTCTTCCCGTCTCCTCTGTGCTGTAACCTGATCCTCCTCCCCTCGCCTCCCCTCCCCTTTGCTGAAGCAAAACGCTCTTCTCCATACTGTAACACGAACCCCCTCCCCCCCCCCCCAACCTTATGCTCTGTCTGGTTACAGCTAGCATGTGTGCTGAGCCGCAGGCTTTTTAATCAGCTGGTCAGGAGCGCTTGGCATTTTGATGCTGGAGTATGGAGAGTGCTGAACAGTTGGATGCCAGGACTGTGGGAGTTTTACTGTATATGATATTGCACTTGCTGTACTATTTAAAATTTGTTGACATATAAAAAGTTAATAACTATTAATACATGCACACAAATATCTGTATTCCAGTTCAATTATTTAGACTTGTAGATAAAGCCAAATTAATTGGACAAGTTTTAATGCATCTTTTTAAATGCAGGGTCTAGAAGTCATTTGAAGTAACAGATTTCTCATTGAGTCTTATTTTTGTAAGCAAAATATTTTATATTTATTTGTGGTAAAATATTTCCAGTATGTTTGTTTAAATACTGGAATTTTCTCTGTTAATATAACTAGAAAGAGTTTTCTCAGGATCATCTGATGAAGCTAATTAAAACAGAGCATTTACATTAATTGACTGAATATTGAAGATTTTTTCCCTTGAATATATTGCAGTTCCTCTGTTTGCAAAACACAATTCAGAATTTGACATTTTATAAAATACTCTGAGCATGTATATGCTGCTGCTGAGAAGGCGCGGAGGTGTAAAAATCTTTCCTTCAAATGTGACAATCATATATCATGGGTTTTTTTCATTAAATCCTAAATTCTACTGTAAATACAGGAAAATACCCACCATTTCTTTTAAAAACTGCTCATTATTAGGGCGAGGATAAATACAGCATCACCAGATGCACACTAAGGCTATGTCTACATTGCCTCCTCTTGTGCAAAAAATATGCAAATAAGAAGAAGCATGGACTATCGCTGCGCCTCATTTGTATAATTAATGAGGCTCTGTTTTTGCGCAAGAGGCTTTTGCGCAAAAACCACCTCTTGCGCAAGAGCTGTTCTTTCTTTTTTTTCAGGAAGAATGGCTCTTGCGCAAGAAGGGGTTTTTGTGCCAAAAGGAGCCATCTACACAGCTCCTTTTTGCGCAAAAGCTTCTTGCGCAAAAATGGCTGCTAATTAATTATGCAAATGAAGTATGACGATATTCCACTCCGCGCTTCATTAGCATAAGCTTTTCCAGAAGAAAGCTACAGTGTATAAGTAGCCTTACTGTGTGGCTTTGGACAAGTCATATTGCCCAAAATATTTGGTTGCCCAGCTTGAGACTCTTCTTAAGAAGTGATAAGCACTCTCAACTCCAGTTTCAGTTAATGCAACTGCAAGTGTTCAGACCCTCTGAAAATCAAACCTACATGTTTCAAATTGGGCCCCCACAATCATAGGCCATTTTTTGAAAATGTTGGCCTTAAAGAAATCTTTATGCGTCAATTGCCTCATATATAAATCAAAATCATTTCACTTTCTTATCACTGAGGGTTGTGAGTATGAGTTAGCTAATGTCTGCAGAGTGCTCTGAGAGCTTTGGGGGAAAAGCTGCTAAAGAGAAAAGTGTTAGTATATCGCACTATGGACAATCAGAAATAATGAGCAAATAATCAAAAAAGAATAGGAAAAATGATCCCTTCATTAAACACGACCAAGTAAATAATTCTGGCTGTACATGGAAAGTTCATTGAACTAATTTCTTTCCCTCCTTGCCAAAATGTATGCATAAATAAAAATATTCCAACATTTAATAGCATGTCTTCTGATTAAAATCCATGAATGGAGCTATAGCATCTACCCATTTTATTTGCAGAACTCCCTTTTTTAAATCACAATTTTCAGGTTGGACAACAAAGTAAAAATGGTAAATCACGAAAGGATGACACTTATAATATCTGATATTTCAAATAAATAAGGAGCTGGTTGTTTTAGACCAGGGAGAAATCCTGGTTTCTTTGAGGTCAGTGGGGCAGGGAGGGGCTTGTCATATTTCATGCCAGATATCCAGAAGGGAGAATAAAGCAATGTTCACAGTAAAAAGAGAAAGTTGTACAAAGCAGAATCTTCTGATGCCATTTCCACAAGTGTACATGCACAGTCTGCCTGCTATGTATCTCACTTACAGAGAAACACATGAATAAGCCTTGCCTGCCATCCACCTATAGAATCTATTACTGTAAGAATACTTCATTCCTTGTCTAATAGTAATAGAGATGTAGCCATGTTAGTCTGGTCTTGCTGAAACAAAAGACAGGACTATGCAGCACTTTAAAGACTAACAAGATGGTTTATTAGGTGATGAGCTCTCAGGCTACATCTGCACTGCATGCTACTTCAGGATGCTGGAGGTATCCCGAAATAGCTATTCCGTGTCCTTTGGGCGCGCCCGTTATTTCAAAATATAACAGGCTTGCTATTCTGATGTCCCTGTAAACCTTATTCCACGAGGAGTAAGGGACCTTTCAGAATAATGATTTATTTTGAAATAAGTGCTGTGAAGACAGGCCAAATTTCAAAATAAGCTATTTTGAAATTGACTTGAAATAAGTTACACAATTTGTGTAGCTCAAATTGTGTAGCTTATTTCGAGCTACTGGTGCAGTGTAGACGCACCCTCAGTGTTCTGTGCTGTTATTTAGCTCTAATTTACCCCTAAATGTCTTCTAAGAGTCCAGTCAGCAATAGAAGTTTGGTAATGCTGCTAGACAACATTGACATCCCATGGTTGAGCAAATTCTCTGGTTTGGTGCTGGTCAAGTCCTGAGGGTGCCAGACTCTTAAGTAGTCCTGTTGACTTCAGTAAAACCACGCATTTAGTATTAGTTATAATATGGCCCTTTGAAGTCACAGGCAAAACTCCTATTTGATTTAAGTAAGTGCAGGATCTGGCCTCTGCACTGAACAATTATACATCCTGCAGCAGAAGTTCTCAGAATATAAGGCTTAACTGGAGTCTTGTGACTATTCAGAAATCCTAAGAAATACAGTGTTTAGCAGGAAAGCATTTAAAAGTACTTAACTAATTTAAAACCTAATTTAAAAGACTATCTGGTATGTTCATTTTAAGTTCATTTTTAAAAGATTGTTGCCTTCTCAGTTGGAAATATTTACGCATTTTGCAAATAAAGCTGTTTAAAGAAACTTCATACTTTTTACTGGCTGAATGAGAGGAGTGAGCAGGAATTAAAGACATTGCTGTGTTATTTGTATACTTACTCTCTTTCCTGATTTCTGATTAATTACAAAATATTGGGTTTTTGTAAAGTCAACATTAATTTGCACAGTCGTTTAAAAAATGGAATTGCTTTTCCTCTGTTAAAGTTTCAGAAAAGTTACCTTCAAGATTAAATAACTATTCACTTCATAATCAGAAATAGAGCCAAATGTTCAAAGATTGCTATGTTTTGCCCACTTTAACAAAGGTGCCAATGCATATTTCAAATTTAAAAGTCAATAGTTAGAGTGCCTGTTTTTCCATTATCCTGTAGTTTGATTTTAATTTTTTCAAAACTAACCCAGAATGACTCAGAACGGTAGATGTATTAGTCTGTAACTGTAAAAACAATGAGGAGTCACCTTAGGCATGTCAACACAGCAGGGCTAACGCCCAAATAAGTTATGCAACTTCAGCTACATCAATTGCATAGCTTAAGTCAAAATAGTTTATTTTGGCTTTTGGCACTGTCTGCACAGCAGGAAGTCGGAGGAAGAGTTCTCTACCTCCGACTTCCCTTATGCCTCATAAAATGAGGGATATAGGAATTAGAGTAAGAAGTCCTCCAGCTCACTATTATTTTGACATTGTCAAAATAACTGCTTGTAGTGTAGACACAGACTATGTTATTTCAGAATAACTTTAGTTCTTCAGAAATAACACTGGCCGTGTAGACGTACCTTTCAAGACTAACAGATTATTAGGTCCTGAGCTTTCATGGATAAAACCCATTTCATCTGATAAGTTGAATTCTCTGATAAAGTGGGTGTTACCCACAAAAGCTATGACCTCATAAATCTGTTCATCAAGGTGCCAGAGGACTCCTTGTTGTTAATCCAGTATTTGGAAACGTTTATTGTTCCAGAAAGCCAAAAACTACTGTAAAAGTGCCCTTTGCAACAGTCTTTCAGGCCCAGATCCACAAAGGCATTTAGGCTCCTAACTTTCAATGGAAGTTAGGAATCTAAATGCCTTTGTGGGTCTGGTCCTCCACATGTAATATTCTCATGATGCTAGACTTAAAGATTAAGGGTCCAGTCCAGCTCCCACGGAACTCACTGGGAGTATTGCATTGGCAGTGGGATGGAGCCTTAAGGCAATATATTATTTGATATTTACAGTTGATTTCTAGTTGTTACATATCTCAAGATAGCAGCTGCTAAAATCAAGTTAGAAATGAAAGTAGGAAGACAACCAAGAAGGTAGTAAAAATTATGTGATTTTAAGGTTCAGTGGCCTGTGTTTCAGCTTTTTAATAGTATATAAGGAGGTATGAGTTCTGCAATAGGGAGAAATTAAGTCATCTGAAGTTGTACTTTTTTTTAAACCATTTTAACTAAGAAAATTGACAAAAGTATGTGAATATGCTGCCAAAGTTGGTAGCTAAATCTGGCTAAAGAGTGGGCAGCCATCAGCTAGGACCATTACTTTGGCTGTGGTTGTACAGTGCAAGCTAGTAGGACCCCTGCACCTGTGTTGTCCCATTCATTTTGCACTGCAAAATCAAGACCCATATGAATAACCTTTGTACTGAATTACTGTTCTGTTAGCAGTAGTAATATTAACTAGTATCTTAATATATTCTGTTAGTAATTTTATTATATTATTGATAAATATTATGTGGATATTTTGAAAGGTATTTGCATTATGGTGGCAACCTTATCGGGGCCTCTGTGCTAAGCCTCTACTAACACTGAGGAAGAGACCTAGAATAGTATTTCTTTTTTAAGACCGAGGAATACCAAGCAATACTTTTTTTTATGAGGAACACCAAAGATTTTTTGTTGAGCACAAAAAAAAAAAAAAAAAGTCATCGGCCCCTTTAAGGGCAGCCATTTTGAATCCTGTTGTTCTTTGCGGCGCACCAGTGTGCTACGGAACGCAGTTTAAGAAACACTGACCTAGAAGGTTCTGAATCTGGAGACAGGACAAATACAGGATTATGAAAAGAAACAAGCAGGGCAAAGGCGCAGTGGTTAGTACAACCTGCACAGCATCTAGGGTTGCCAGGTGTCCGGTTTTGAACCAGACAGTCCAGTCTTTGAGCTGTCTGTTTGGGAAACAAATTGAGAAAATATAAATGTCCAGTATTTTCTAAATAAGATGTAATGTAGATTGTGATGTAATGTCAAGTGTGTCAGGTATTTTTGTTGAAACCATATGGCAACCCTACCAGCAGCTCAGGCAACGCTAGGAGGAGAAGCCCAGAGTCCAGCGGCCTTGGCTAGTACTCTGACCATTAGGCCATGCTGCTGCGGTGCTAAGGACCATTAGCGTGGTCTCAGCCTGATGGAATTCATGTTCTAGTACAAATGTGTGTGCACATGGCTGGTTGATAGGTGAATATGAGCTATGCATGCTGCACATTAAGGGCATTAACTCAGCATTGTCACCGAACACTGCACAGGACACAGTGTATGTAGCTATGAGTTTGCGGCCGCGATTATTACAGTCGCATCACAAAAACACCTCTGCTTAGCGCTCGCGGCTGGGCTGACCACAGTAAAGATGGTCTCCACATGGCCCTCTCCCAGGTGAAGCGTCATAGAGAGTCACTTCCGCCCTTCTTAGGTCACGTGACGTTACAAGTCTCGGCTCAGCGGTGGGTACGGTGGCTCGATGGGGGCAATTCGGTCCGTTTTTCCGTCTAGCCGGGCCGGGTCGGGCCGCACAGCGTTTCCTTATTCCTGAGCGAGCGCCCCTAAGCGTCCAGAGCGCGCGAGGGGCCTGCTAGGCGCTTCCCGCCGGCCTCTGGGTGAGTCGGTAACGCTGGGGCCTGTTCCGCCTGCCCCGTAGCTTGGGTGAGAAGGTCCCGACTGGGTCCCCCAGCAATATCCCCCTAGTCTGCCCCCGCTGCTGTAGGCCAACAGGCGAACCCCCACCTGCTACAGCCCCTACAGCTGCACCCTTACGCGCTACAGCCCCCCGTCACCTCCCTACAGCCCCCAGCCTCACCCCCCGCCTACCGCCCACCTTCTACAGCCCCCCGTCACCTCCCTACAGCCCCCAGCCTCACCCCCCGCCTACCGCCCACCTTCTACAGCCCCCCGTCACCTCCCTACAGCCCCCAGCCTCACCCCCCGCCTACCGCCCACCTTCTACAGCCCCCCCGTCACCTCCCTACAGCCCCCAGCCTCACCCCCCCTAGCCCACTCTACAGCCCCCCTGTCACCTCCCTACAGTGCCTCACCCCCAGCCTACCGCCCACCTTCTACAGCCCCCCGTCACCTCCCTACAGCCCCCAGCCTCACCCTAGCGCGCAGCCTACCTGCCCACCTTCTACAGCCCCCCCGTCACCTCCCTACAGCCCCCAGCCTCATCCTAGCTGCTGCAGTCCCCTGCCTCACCCGCCGCCTACCGCCCACCTTCTGCAGCCCCCTGTCACCTCCCTACAGCCCCCAGCCTCACCCTAGCTGCTGCAGCCCCCTGCCTCACCCCCCGCCTACCGCCCACCTTCTACAGCCCCCCATCACCTCCCTACAGCCCCCAGCCTCACCCTAGCTGCTGCAGCCCCCTGCCTCACCCGCCGCCTACCGCCCACCTTCTACAGCCCCCATCACCTCCCTACAGCCCCCAGCCTCACCCCCCGCCTACCGCCCACCTTCTACAGCCCCCCATCACCTCCCTACAGCCCCCAGCCTCACCCTAGCTGCTACAGCCCCCTGCCTCACCCCCAGCCTACCGCCCACCTTCTACAGTCCCCAGTCACCTCCCTACAGCCCCCAGCCTCACCCTAGCTGCTGCAGCCCCCTGCCTCACCCGCCGCCTACCGCCCACCTTCTACAGCCCCCCGTCACCTCCCTACAGCCCCCAGCCTCACCCTAGCTGCTGCAGCCCCCTGTCTCACCCCCAGCCTACCGCCCACCTTCTACAGTCCCCAGTCACCTCCCTACAGCCCCCAGCCTCACCCTAGCTGCTGCAGCCCCCTGCCTCACCCCCAGCCTACTGCCCACCTTCTACAGTCACCTCCCTATAGCTCCTCCAGCTATTACCCCCCCAGCCTCACCCTACCTGCTGTAGCCCCTCCCAGCTACCGCCCCCAGCCTTACCCCTGCCATTTCTAGCCTTCTGTTGTGCCCACCCCCATTTTTTGCCCCTTTGCCCGTTATAATCCCCCAGCTGCATCCACTCGCTTTCACTGCCTACCCCACATTGTGCGCTCCCCCTGCATTTTCTTTATGCCACTTTCACCTTCTCTGTGCCTCTCTACTATCTTTTATATCCCCAACTGGCCCATTGTCTGTGCTGCCAGCATCCCATCCCTCCCTAGGAGTTTCCATTTTTTTCAGTCCGCATCATTTTATTTAAAATATATTAGCTTAATAGGGGATGCTGCTTTCACATGCCCCGACAGCACTTCTGAAAGACCTTAAACATTAAGAATATATCTACATTGTGGGGCTCTAACTATCCACAAAGTAATTTAAAATGTCTTCTAAAATTATGAAATCTGAGCAGTTAGGATTTATGTAGTCCTCTAACCTACTGGGCCTATTTTTTCCCTCTGATTTATGTCTGTGTAAAACAGTACATATTCTGCAAAAAACAATGTTGTGATACCAATGTTCTCTTAGGCTCGGGCCCAATGAATATGTGTGTTTTTTCTCTGTTTTAACTTCAGTAGTTGTCATTCTGTCTGCAGCTTTATTTGAAGTGTTGCCTTTCAGGGACAACCTGGATAGTTCAAAGTAACTGCTTAGCAAACTAAAGACTTTTTTCTTCTTTGTGCTAATTTTACAGTGCCCATCTTCTCCCAGAAAAATAAAATTTCTTGCTTTGTAAAGCTGCTTCTTGCTGCTGATAGAGTGGCATTGTCTCCCTTGCATTCATTAAATAATATAGGAACCCAAAGCCTTGCTAACATTTTTTCATTCCTTTCATATACCTGCTGCGAAGCGGTGATGTGCATGAATAGGTTTGACACATGTTTCATGATGAATGCATTTCAGTATTTACCCCATGTGTGCAGATGACATGTAGCTCTGCATCCCCCTCCAAACACCCTCATAGTGCTTTGTTATGTCATAACTTCTAATTCTGACTGTTTCAGTGACTGATTCTCTTGACAGTTAAACAATTCTCTGTGGCCCATAATACATCCTTCTAACTTTGCTTCCAGAGTCTAAAACTGTCATGTCATTTATGACAAACTTTTTCTCTCCCTCATCTCTCTTGTCTGTCTCTGGCAATTGCCATATCATAGTGCCCAACTTTGGGATGTAAAATCCCATTTAATTAGTTAATCAGTTAAACATTGTTTAACTAGTTAACTGATTAACTGGAAGTAGCAATAAGGGGGGGGCTGCTTCAGCCCAGCGGCACTGACAGGGACTACTCCAGCAGCCCACCCCGCCCCATGGGGCTGGGGGCTGCTCCCGTTGGGCTGGGATCCCTCTTAGTCAGTTAACTGATTAATCAGGATTTTACATCCCTAAATGCACTCTACTTTCCAGTTCCGAGAAGTCAGCATCATGTTGTATCCCTGTTTCCTAGATCTACTTGATTCATCTTCATCTCCAAATTCCATTCAAAGTAGCCCTCCTGGTTTTCCCATTTATAGTTCTGTGTGCACTCTCTGATTGGCTTTCTCCATCCTTTCTCAAATATTCTGCATAATTAATCGTTTTTATTTGCCATAATTTTTCTCTTTCAAACTTTCATTCTCTCCCACCTTTACTACCACTGACTTCTGTAAATGTCACCTTAAAACTCCCTTTCTACCCTAATTTGTTGCTAATGACTTCTGTAAAATATTTTGTCTAGTCAAAATAATACACGAAAATGTTTACTTTGAGTATTGTTCAACCACTCAGATTTTGTGTTGATCGTGACAATTTGCTTTTCATTTATCATAAAAGAACTAAGAATTTTACTTTTCTATTTTGTGGTTTCAGTTTGAGTTGTCTTGGTAGTAATGAACTTTTTTTTTATTATATTAAGATCAAATGTGGCTTACAGAATTGATTTAAATATTGTCGCTATTTAACACGGCGGAATCTGAAGTACAGAACTATCAAAGGTCACACTGTGAGTCAGTAGTGGAATTGGACTCTTCATCTTCTGACTTAAACCTCAGTCCTGAAAACTGCTCTGTAGAAGTGCCATTGCGGTCACTAAGGCTGTCTACACTGCAGGCAAAAACAAGCCTCCTAGACAGATTTGTGCTTGTGCGACTCATACTAGCATGCTAAAAAACAAATCTGTGTGGACATTGAAGCACCAGTGGAGGCTCAGTTTAACCACCCAAGCTCAGACCTGGGCACATGCAGCTACTTTTAGCATGCTAGCATAGGTTTGTCTACCCAGACTGGAAGACTCACTCAGGTTCAGTGTAGATATGCCTTAGGACGTGGTGGGGAACCTAAGGTTTGTGTGTGACCCCAACTGGTTTTTATCTGTGTCAGTGGCCCTGACCCAAAAAAGGTTACCCACTCTTGCCTTAAGATTTTGAATAAGTGCAGGAATCTGCCTAGTGTGAAGCAGACTGCAGAATCTCGGCCTTACGTTTGCTAACTGTTCTGCTTTCTAATATGGAGCAACATCTTTTATTATGGACCTCCTCTCCTTTCCTCCCTACACGTATACCTCTATTTTAATAAGCAAACTTCATTATTGTAAAGATATAGCAGTTGAAATCTCACTCTTTTTTCTCTTCTGCCATGTCTGAATTCTAAGAAGCATGTGATCATATTGAAGTATTATATTTGTAGATGCTTGGCAATTACTGCCAGACTCTCATTATGAAACCATGAATATTTAGAATTATTAAAGTTGACTCTTCTAATGATGTTGTTTATTTATTTTTTTTTTTACAGCTGGAAAAGCAGTTGTCATGCTGTCTTGTGTACAAAAACAGATCCAAACGTTACTGTGTTTCAGAGTAAACTGTGCTGCAGCATAGTGGTATTTGATTACAAAATTATAGCTGTGCATATATTTCAAAATGAGCAAAAGAACAAGCAGTGACTCGCCTCTAGGGAGGTTAGTGAAGTCTTATAGAATGTATCTAGTATATGCAACACTTGATAGAACGTGGCCACTCAACAAGGGTGTTGCCATAGGATACTGTTGGTATTTTTAAGTTCTTGTTAAAATTAATACTTTTGTTTGCATAGGGACTCTCATCCCAAAAGATCTTGAGATGCTTTACTGCTTCTACTGCCTGAATTGTCCATGGCTTTCAGGGATGTGGGAATCTCAGAAGGAAGTATGTACTTTGAACACAATACATCAGACTAGCTTATTGTAAAAGGGTGTGGTGGAGCAAAAGGCCAAAGTCTATGCATTTAAGTGCAGCAAAGCAGCTTGAGCAACTGGTGAGCACCTGTCGATGAACTACTGATACACTTCTGCTCCTGATTTTTGACTTCTGACATGCCCTTCTATAGGAGGCTCCCGACTTGCGACGCATTGGTTCTGGAGGAAGTGTCGCAAGTTGGAGGTGTCGTAACTCGAACCTGCATTTACAGTAGGCGCTGTGCGCCATCGTAAATGCGGGCCAAGGATATAAGTTGGGGGTTTCCAGCCCCTTCCGCACTTACAAAAATAGTTGTAAGTGCAGGGGGTCAGAACTTGGACGGTCGCATCTCGGGGACCTCCTGTATTGCAATTGTGCACAACCTGCAGGAAGTTTGAGGTTTTAAATATAAACATGTAAGACATAACTATAAGAATGGCCATACTGAGTGAGAGCTGCTGTCCAGCTAGCCTAGTATCCTGTCTACTGACAGTGGCCGATGCCAGATGCTTCAAAGGGAATGAGCAGAACAGGGCAATTATCAAGTGATCCATGTTCTGTCAACCATTCCCAGCAACTGGCAGAGAAAGGGTTAGGGACACTTAGAGCTGGGGTGGTGGACTTACAGCCTGTGAGCCAGATCAAGCCCCTTGCTTAAATTCATCCAACCTGTGGCCAGACCCCACTCCCTGGTAAGAGAACTGTCAGGTGAAGTGCAGTAAGTCCCCATGGCCAGACCATGCTCCCTGGCAGGAGCACTGGGCAGAGCAGGACAATCAGCCCCACTCACTCCGCCCTGACCCTGTTCCCTGGCAGGAGCACCAGACAGGCAGAGTGGAACAACCTGCTCACCCTGACTCTGCTCCCTGGCAGAAGGGCCAGCTGGTGTAATGAACCAAGCCTCTGCACCCCAACTCCATTGCCCTTCAGGAGCGCCAAGCAGGTAGAATGAAGTGAGCCCCTGACCTTACTCCCCAGCAGGAGAGGAGGCCCACAGAACCATACTCCCTCCTCTGGGGGGAGAGGGGTGGAGATGGCACCCCACCCACTTTTAATAGCCATGCTTTTTACTTGTGTGTGGCCCCAAATGACTTTTTCTCTGGATCAATGGCCCCAGAGGGGGAAAAAAGGTTCCCCACCCATGACCTAGAGCATGGGATTGTGTCCCTGACCATCTTAGCTTATAACCACTGAGCGACCTCCCTTCCATGAATTTACCTAATTTTTTCTTAATCCAGTTATAGTTTAGCCTTCACAGCTTCCCTGGCAGTGAGTTCCACAGATTGACTATGCATTATGTGAAGAAGCCCTTCCTTTTGTTTGTTTTCAATCTGCTGCCTATTAATTTAATTGGTTATCACTGCTCCTTGTGTTATGTGTTTTCAAATTGGTGGGACTGCCTTTTCTAATTGCCAGAGCTATAGTGTATTGTGGAATCCCCATCATTACACTGAGGATCCCTGTATTTGTTCAAAGTGGCTCTTATCACCGGCACACTTATGTTTGTTTCCACGTCATCATTTAATCTGGTCACCTGCGTAATCAAACTAACTACAGTTAAATTAACTATCTTTTTGAGTCACCCAAAAGACAAAAGTCTGAGATGAATTTTGGTGGTGGAGTATGAATGGGACATGTGGAAAGTCATCTCTCCTATACAATATCAGTAATTATATCAATAACTTCGTTTCCGTATGATGACAGATTGGTAATCACTGACTTCTCTATATGAGGGTTAATATACAATTAAGCAAAGGTGCCCAACTGACTGCAGGTCTCAAAAGAAACTCTCTCTGTGTTTGAATTCCAGTGCTTGATAGCTTTATAGAAATGTTTAGATATCTTTTTTCTTTCAGAAAGTCGTTAGATCAAGAATGTGATATGTGGGGAGTCTCATTTGGGCTAGTAGGATCTGTACTATCCATATTGTGAAATCCACCATAACTATTATATTCTCATCAGAGACCAGAGAACGTGGTCAAGAAGTCTAAATTCCTTCTTACCCCTAGGAGAGGCCTCTCCAACTCAGTGTGGAAATTAGGGATGTAATAGTATAGTTGGTTAATGCTGTCGACTACATGCATTTTCCCCCTCCCTCCCACAGCCCTACCAGTAAATTATTTAGAGGGCTGGCCAGCAGCCTGGCTCAGTCCTGGTTTGCACCACGTCCTGGGAGCTAATCCTGCTGCAGCTCTGCGTGAAAAAAAGTTTGGCAACCAGCAGGCAGGCAGCCCAGCTCAGTCCCAGCTCGCACCAGGTCCTGAGAGCTACCCCCAATGTGCCTCTGCAATAATACTTTTCCTGTAGAACCGCAGCAGGGGTAGCTCGTGGGTCCCAGCGTGACCCAGGACTGAGGCAGGCTGCCTCCCCGCTTGCCAGCTGCTAAAATACTCTTAGTGCAGAGCTGCAGCAAGGGTTGTTGCCAGACCTGGCACAAGCTCGGTGACTGGGAAGGATGGTCTCTGTGCCATGGAATTTGTGGGAAACGTGACATGATTAACTCCATAGGGTTGTTATTAACTCCAGAGGCTGATGCCCTATCCCTGAGTTCACTGGAGATCGCACCCCATCTCCCGCAGGTCCCTTATCCTCCTTTCCAAATGTGGGAACCAGCTTCATCCCTGGGGCAACCGATGTTGGCTGTCAGGCTGGACTCAGTGCTTGCAGTGCTAACCCTTATTGATTAATCGTGTAGTCAACAAAATTTTTGTTGACTACACAATTAACGAATTACACGCTTGTTAACATCCCTAGTGGAAATACTCTGTTGTGGCAGTATGGGGAAACTCATACTGCTTCTGTTCATGGCAGATCTAGGATTTCCACTTTTGGGATTATATCATCAGATGTATATTAGTAAAATTATTTTGTAAATTTACAAAATAGCTTGTACTTTTGTTTGTACAAAATGGCTTGTACTTAGACTAGACATACTGAATCGATCAAATGGGAGTATTGTAGAAATGCTGAATTGCTGAAACTGATTTGACAGCTTGTTGGTGAGAAATGTCCTTCTTGGTTAAACTAGACTCTGTATAAGTGAATTCCCCACCCCCTTCTGCCAACTCAGAGCTATGTTGTGAGGTTAATGTGTGACCCTGACCCTTTCCTTTACCTTCCACACAGCCTGCAGTCACCATTCCATCCTAGAGACTGAAATAGTAGCCACAGCCCGGGTGTTCTCATTGCCTGGGTTTCTGGTATTACTAGATTTGCACCAACTTATCTGTGCTCCTGACGTTTTACTCACCCTGTGTAGCTTTCTATGCTACACAGGGTGAGTAGGGGCTAGCATGGAAACCTTACCAATGTTGTGTAAAGAATTACAGGCACCAGTGGGCCATCAGACCACCTTCACAGTCCCAGTGTGGGATTTGGGTGATGTATAGGGCATTGATGTGGTGCTTTGCAGCTGGGAAATTTGCTATTTGAATTTAGATTGCAGTTATTCTCATTAAATACTGTGCATGCTCAATCAAGGGGCTCTGAAACTTGTCCAATTATTGGAGAAATGTATCCACTTCACTGTGCATCAAGCAAGAAACCCAGCTAATGTTTAGTTTTGCTGTCAGTTAATAATTCATCGCTTTTTGGTTTTCTTTCTTCAGAATGAGTGGGGCAGCGTTCCCATCCCCGGATGCTGAGATGGCAGAAATTAATCGAATTCAGTATGAAATTGAGTACACTGAAGGGATCAGCCAGCGTATGAGGGTACCAGAAAAATTGAAGGTAGCTCCACCAAACGCTGACCTTGAGCAAGGTTTTCAAGAAGGACTTTCAAATGCCAGTGTAACTATGCAAGTTCCAGAGAGGATTGTAGTGGCAGGTATGTGTACATTTTAGTGTAAAAGTAGCAGTTCTATGATTTGCTCTATATCCAACCTAACTTGGGGGTGGAGGGAGGGTTAAAAATAATTTAATAATGTTTTGGGGGGGAAAGTCAAAAACAAAGACCTGTGAAAAGTATCCAGTCCTTCAAATACGAGCTGCTGATCAATTATGACCAGTAAAGTTTCTTAAAATGTGAAAAATCCTTTATCGATCATAGACATTGGGTGATTTTTAAGGAGGGGTTTTGACATGCACTGTTTAATAATTTTTATTTCTGTCTATATATTGACTAGAGGCTGAATAATTTCATGTATCAGTCTCTTACTGTGTCTTTCATGTTTGAATTATGAGTACTATACATGGACCCCAGCAAAATTTAGTTTGTACTCATAGACTTTAAGGTCAAAAGGAGCCATCATGATCATCTAGTCTGACCTCCCATATATTTCATGCCACAGAAGCTCACCCATCCCCAGCTACTAACTGACTTCTGTCTCTTCATATGCTAGGAATAAGCTACAGAAGTTGCAGCATATTCAGGAGATATACTTTTCTTGGGACATTAGAATTAATTACAATTTATTCTGATTATTAGGAATATTGACATATCTTCTCTCTGCTACTGAGTTGGTTCTATGTATGGATAATAGGTTTATTAGTATATAATCTGCTTTGAAATTATGATTATAAAGTTTAAGAGGAGCTGCAGTTTGTTTTTTCAAAACTTGTGCTTGTTGGTATGCAACAAGTTTGAAATACTCAGACATTCGAACTTCTGTTCATCTTTATATGGGAACACAGAGCTTTGGTAAGACCTAATTCTGCAGATTAGCGTGTGCTCTCAGTGAAGTCAGATACTTGCAGGGTCATGAATTGTATATCCAGAGAATACAGTACAGGAAAAAATGAACAATAACTATAAGTATCAAAGCATGGCATTTTGTAATAAGCAAAAATGGTGTCTGAGAGAGGTGTACTTAGTCATAGTCTCTAAAGTTAGTTGTTATGTGTATGATGGCTATCTTAAGTTCTGGCCACCACTCACTCCTAGAAAATTTCTCATTAAAATTATGTATCAAAGTCCCTCCTGCATTTGTGTCTTCTATATAATTTGTCAAGGCCTCAAAGAAAACCTTTCAGATATCTGGACTGTCTAAATATTGGGTTTTACATACAGGTTGTTCGAATGATGCAATTGAGTGACTTGACAACAATACTTATGTGGTAGATTTAAAGGTGATGGTGAAGTTATGTACTTCAGGTGTCATGGAATGTGTGGCCACACACACTCATCGTGGTTGTCAGAAACTCACAGGACAATCTCAGTGGGGATACATAGGCAAATAACGGCTAAGTCTAGAAGAAACAGGCTATGGTAAAGCTATTCTGGAGCACAGAATATATTTTGATGTTATGTTTCCATAAATATTCTTGCAAACATTTGGTCTATTCATAGAATTGTGAGGGATTTCTTTGTTGTCTTGAACTTTCACTAACTTTCACCCATTAAAGTGTTTACTTGATATTGATGAAAGTAATCTCAACTATGTTGTTGCAGGTAATAATGAAGATACTCCATTTTCTAGACCATCAGATCTGGATCTTATACAGCCTGCCCCGTTCAAGCCTCTGTCACTGAAAACTCCTCCTCGGGTGATCTCACTTAGCGAGCGACCACTAGATTTTCTGGATCTAGAAAGACCCCCACCACAGACACCTCAGAGTGAAGAGGCTAGTATTTTTTTTTATTTTACTTTTTCCTAGTTGTAAAAATCTACTGAAGAAAAATGCGGTGGTGAATAATCCTACATTGTGATCCAGATCAGTTTTTTACCATAAAAGGGTATCTATAAAAAAGTTTTATAAAGTGCTGTGTACACTTATTAGTAATAAGGTAACATTCTAACCATTTGTCAGTCAAAAGGAATATAGAACTTAGATACCATCTTTAGAACTGGTTTAAAAAATAAAATCCCTTTTTTTGACTAAAGGGAAAGTTAAACAAGAAAATTCTGTTTTCACTGACATTTTTCAGGTTATCAAAAAACTGAAAAACTAAAAAGTCAGCGAAAAAAAATCTTTAGTGGAAAATATAATTTTTCTAATCATCTCTAATAGGTAAGTGTCTATATTATAGCCATGGCTGTCAGTATTTTCATTTTATTCCCTGTTTTCCAGATGCTTATGCTGTAATTTGGCCACATTTAAATTGCATCAGAAAAAATCTAGGGGTGCATCTACACAGCTACTTCCGGAAGTATCCCGAAATAGCTACCCCGCATCTTTTGAATGCACTTGCTCTTTCGAGACCTATTTCGGCATCCCTGTAATCCTCGTTCCATGAGGGCTAAGGATGTCTTGAAATAGCACGTTATTTTGAAATTTGGCGCTGTGTAGATGTGCCAAATTTCGAAATTCAATCAAAATAAGATGCGCAATTTACAAGGACAAATGGTGTATCTTATTTTGAGTTTAGGGTGCCGTGTAGACGCACCCTTGGTGTCTAAGTCAGTGCAGAATATTTATGTCAAAGTGTGTTGAAAATACATTATTGGGTTCTAAATTAAGTATAACACTCAGGAAGCTAAGTGTCCTTAGTTCAATTAAAGTATTTGCTAAATCTAGCAGCAGGTCAAAAAGATTAATGGCATAAGGTTGTTAAGTCATTGCCTTGAACACTTCAATTCCAGTCACTCCATCTCACAGAGAACATGGCAGAAATAGAAAGGATTCAGCAAAGGACAATGAAACTGATCAGAGATGCAAAACTTCAATACAAGGAATATTAAAAAGCAATTGGAACTGTATGCTTTAGATTAAATAAATAAGAGATGATAAACTAAAGATATAAAATAATGCTGTTTAGAGGGGGTAAATCAGGAGTTCCTGTTTATACTTTTTGATAATGCTAGCATAAGGAGACAACAAATGAAACAGACAACTAATTTAAAACTGATGAAGGAATTATTTTTATGCAGTATATAATTAACCAATGGACCTCACTGCCACAGGATATTATTAAGAGCAAAGGATTAGTGGGATTAAAAAAGAATCAGAGATCTGCATGAAAAACAGTATCTACTGTTGACATAATTTATATTAAGCAGAATGTTGTAAAAAATGTCTCCGGGAACAAGACAGCACTGGCATAGAGATGGATTAGGTGACCTAACAGATATGTTCTGTCTCTAATTTTCTCAGTAGTTAAACATTTATTAAATTGCATGTGTAAAATATGGAATTACTGATTAAGGTTTAGAAAGGACAGAAGCCCACTAATAATTGTGTGGATGGTTAATAGAAACAATAATGGACATAATGGATTGCTTCCTCATCCATTATGTCCATTATTGTTTCTATTAACCATCCATCTAAAATTCCAATACCTACCACAATACACCTTTCAGAGTGCATGGGTCCTACACATGCTCATCAGAACATGTGATGTGCCTTTCACAGTGTACTAAATGGCCCAACAATGGCTACATGGGTGAAATCAGACAATTGCTATACTTTCAAATGAGCTAACACAGGAAAATAAGACAAAAACGCTGGTCTTAAGAAAGATGCTGGCTAATTACAACATGTAACCCACAATCCCCCCCTTTTTTTGGTCTTGTGGCTGCCAAGGTGTTAACAGGCTATGCCATCTTGAATAGTCCATGGGAACACTGTTTCTCAACCTTTTTGATACCAGGGTCTGACTTCATGATTTCCTAATCTATGTTAGGGTATGTCTACACCTGCACCCTCTTTCGATAGAGGGATGCAAATGAAGACATTCGAAATTGCAAATGAAGCCGGGATTTAAATATCCTGAACTTCATTTGCATAATTGCATTATGGCGCTATTTTGAAATAAAACACGCTGTGTCCTTCTCTCGAAATAACTGTTAACCCTTATTCCTCATAAAATGAGGTTTATTTCGAGAAGGATTTTTCTCTGGATATAACGTGTCTGCACAGCGTGTTTTATTTCGAAATAGCGCCATAATGCGATTATGCAAATGAAGTGAGGGATATTTAAATCCCGGTTTCATTTGCAATTTGGAATGTCTTCATTTGCATCCCTCTATTGAAAGAGGGTGCAAGTGTAGACATACCCTTAGAGAGGTCTTAGGGACAGGCATTGATGTATTGACCAATTGCTGAGAAATCCTGCCTTAGAATATGTGGTGTTAACTGTTTAGGCAAAACACCTTACATTTAGCAGTGGCACTGAATACCTTTTTCAAGGCCTGAAGAGCACTCTGTGTAGCTCAAAAGTTTGTCTGTTTCACCCACAGAAGTTGAAAAGACAAGGTGGTGAGGTAATATCTGCTATTGAATCAATATCTGGTGAAGAGAGAGAGAAGCTTTGGAGATTAGAGAATTTTTTTCCAGCTCATGGAAACTTACTTGAAAGCTTGTTGTTCTCACTAACACAAGTTGGTCCAGTAAAAGATAGAACCTTGCCAACCCTGTCTGTCTAAAATGCCATTTATTCAAAGTGTTTTGGACACCACCAAGTCATTTGGGATAAATAGGATTGTTGCACTGTATTTGAAACTCATTTCTAAATAAACAAATCTAGATTCTGCCACCAGATACACTTTTGTACCCATTTTCATATTGAGAGCAATGAATGTGTATCTGAGGGCAGATTCAGTCAACAGCCTTTAGCCCAGTACTTGTGAGACAATCATGAAAAACACTTTCTCTTCCTCTCTTTGTCCCCTTCTTCCATTTTTTTGTCTTTGCAGGTTCGTTCAGTGGGAAGATTGAAGAGAGAGCGTTCCATGAGTGAAAACGCTGCTCGTCAAAATGGT
The DNA here is from genome assembly GCA_032595735.1 of Pelochelys cantorii. NCBI lineage: Eukaryota > Metazoa > Chordata > Testudines > Trionychidae > Pelochelys > Pelochelys cantorii. The sequence goes on along the minus strand of CM064335.1, from coordinate 37,247,433 downwards.
CAATTGGTCAGAAATGATTCAATGTGAGTAGAGATCTGGGATGCAGTGACTTAAGGGCAATTTGATTATGTTTTCTTTTCTCTTTCCTACCCTCTGCTTTTCCTGTTGATGTTTGGTACACTCATTTCTAACACTGAATCCCTGGTAAGTGACAAGTTTGAACATTCTAGAATTGAGAGAGGTTTTCTGAATAACTAACTTTTTAACCTTGTTTTTTGTGCAGTTGGCTGACTACATTTACAATATAATCTTCCCCGTTCTCTTAGTAGTTTGGGATCTTTTTTTATTTGTGCTTTTGCTATTTTTTGCTATGAGTTGCAGATCACAACTTCGGCTCAACTGCTTTTCCATGTAACTTCTATTTTTCTGCCTGTAACTTAAGAGATGATCAGATCATGATTTTGTATGAAATACTTTCTCTGAAGTGTTCAAGTTATTTTTTCAAGAAATTGAGTTCTACTCTATATGTCAAAGATGTCCCCACTTTCGTGTGATCCAGTAAATAAGAGCAATGAAATTGGTGTAGCCTCATAATTACATAAATTATATTTTTGACAGTAGAGAAAACTACTTATTTGAAATCTATCTATATTTTCATATTGAGAGGCTGGATAGTGGCAGATACATCCACACCAAATAAAAAGGGGTATGTGGAAACATGTACATTTCATGCCCAGTTGATGAAATTTAATAGAATATTTAAACAGTTAAATTTTTATTAGACTTCAGTTTTTCATATAGCATTCAGGAAACATCATATTGAAGCCTACTCTGTGTCTCCTTTACCATTCATGTGGAGTCTGAGTTCTGAAGCTTTTTTTAAAAAACAGTTTGAGTAACTTTTTTTTCACCATGGTATAAAACACAACCAGCTGGCTGTTAGTTTGTTTGTTTTTCTTTTTCTTTTTTAATCATTGCAGTTGTGCCTTGTATTCCTTGTACTATTGTCTAAAAATGCCACATCTGTGTTCTAATTAGAATTAGGAATGTGATTGTTGGATCTAAACAAATGTGACTTGGATAATAAGCCTATATATTATATGAAATATGTGCTAGCTCTTCATTCTGTTCAGCTGTAAAGATCACAGTTTCTAAAGTATGCTGAATTATTGACAGAACCTTATTTGAGTAATTGTAGGCTGATATTCTTGTGTTTGGGTGGGTCCACTGTACTTTCCTCCACAAACAGTAGAAGAACCCATGCTTTGCAGGCTAAATTCAAGTCACATTAAACCCTTTAATTAAAAAGATAGCCCTGTCAAAACATTTTGCCTCTTAGAGGATATTTAACTCTTGCTTATCTTGCCATCTTGATCTAATTTTACATATTGGCTGGCCTGACGGCCAAATATCATTCTACACTGTCCACTCCAGTGTCTCAATAAATCTCCATCTAACCTGGAGATTAATCTGCAGAATCTATTGTAAATACAGTTTGTATAACTAATGCAGATAGCACACAGCCATTTAAAATATTGTCTAGACTAGAACATAGTAGCAGAACCATAGCCTTGAACGCTGTATTTTTAAATCTTATTCCCCATCCACTCTGGCCAGAAAAACTGTTTATATCATGTTTAAACTAGTCCTGCTAACCTAGTATAATTCCGAGCATAACTAGGGTGTTAAAATGATTCTTATGCACGTCTGACTTTTTAAAACAGGGAATGGGAGAGTTAGACTTTTCTATTCTGCTTCTTAACATTTTCTGGAAGCACATTATACCTCGAATAGCCGTAATACTGTACAGATCAGGGCTGATATTTTCAAAGGAATTTAAGGGGAATTAAGCACTCATCTTCTACTGAAGGTCAGTGGGAGTTGAGTGCCTAACTTTCTTAAGCTCCTTTGCAAATTGCAGCTTGATCTTTTATCTTCCAAAATATCACAAATTTATGGCTGTTGACTTTGTGGAGTCATTGTGCAAAGTCAACTGCCACAGTGATGAGTGAGTGATTCTATATAAATGTGTATTAAATACCTGACTCTTAACAGAGACAGTATTTTGGAATTAAGATGGACTGCTGGTTTGTGTGCATTTCATTACATGTGTTGTAAGAGTGACAGAAATAAAAATCTCAAAGGGGTAGCCGAGTTAGTCTGTACAGGATAAACTTAAAAAACAACAAATAGTCCGGTAGCACTTTAAAGACTAACAAAACATGTAGATGGTATCATGAGCTTTCATGGGTGCAGCCCCAAAGCTCATGATACCATCTACATGTTTTGTTAGTCTTTAAAGTGCTACCAGACTATTTGTTGAGAAATAAAAATATTCTTGGAAGATCTATCCCAGATTTGAGGGAAGGAGTTGGTGCTGCTCCTGATTGTCATCTGGGGATGGTGGAAGAGAGTTGACAGATGTTGCTGAATGTGTTGTCATCTACCTTCTTGTGAACCTATTGCATGTAATAGCTGTCATGATACTTCGTAATGGGATTGGGATTGAACAATGCCTGTTACAATTAAATTCTCAAATGTTTGTAAGGACCAGTTGACATGGTAATGACTAGGCACTAGTTGGCACAGTAACTAACTGTGGGGCAGCACTTATGATGATTCTCTAAATTACCTTCCATTTATTTATAAGGACTCTTATTTAAGAGAATCACAATTATTATTCAAGGTTGCACAGATCAGATACTGTCCCAAGAAATAAAATGACACGGTTCCAGTCACTCTTCTCAACTAAGGACTACACGTAAGCCTGTCTGTTAATTACAATACATGAAAATCAAGAGTATTTCTAATTATGCAGCTCTCTGCACTACTAATCTTATTAGAATGTCTATAATTCAATGCATAGTTCTTGAAATAGTTCTTATTATGCTTAGTACCTGGCTTATACCTGTGATTCTGTTGCAGGATTTCTCAAACTTTACACGCCGTTCCTCTTGTAAGGTACAGGGGAGAGAAATACTTGGGCTTGCATTAGTGGGAATTCTCTCATAGTTTAAGTGGAGGCAGAATTTAAGAAGGGAGAGTCTCCACTAAAAACATAGTTGCAAAGCAAAAAAGAGAATATGTTCAATGTATGGACATTCTTCATCATTTCTGCTTAGTTGGGGAAACACCGTTCCTTTTGTTATTACCATCTGATAATAAATTCAAGAATTTATTACTTTTGGTTCTAAACCAAGTGATCGAGCAAGAATATGCAGGAGAGGAGAATATTTATTTATTTATTTATTTATTTATTTATTTATGTATTCTCTCCTTTTCCTGGAAAGAGGCTGGCAACTGTTCAGGGAGAGTAACCTCACAGTTTGAGAAATGCTGTTCTTCTGGCAACGTGTGGGGGAAGAAGATGATGATGTTTACATTTGAGAAATGAGAACATGCAGTTAACTCCTAATACATCTTAATTAATCTGTGTTAAAACTATCTAGTCACCCTGATTAGCTAAAAATCTATTTACTGGAAATTTGTTCCTTTAGAAGCATAAGTCACATCGAAATCTGAATAACAAGATATCTCTACTGGCATTCCTGCAAACGCTGTTAAACCATACATATTAAATATTTTACAGTGTAGCCAAGCTCTGCTACAGTGCATTGTTTCAATCATTTCCCATCTTGTTCAATTTCATCCAGGTGCATATCTTTCACTTAGATGTTTAAGCAGCCTGTAGTTACAAACTTGCTAGAATGCTTCATGAAAATGCCTCTTGTGAAATCTCTGCAGCAAAATAGTATTTAGTCACAAAAACATTTAATTACAAAAACAGAAAAGACAAAAAAAGGTCAGGGAAAGCTTTTGTAGATGGTACAGTAGCTAGAGTCCTCCTACCCAAACGTCAGACCCTTACACACACCCAGCATGCTTCTGCACCCTACCTGTCACCCAGACTCCGCACCCTCACCCCTAGCCCACACTCCCATTCCCAGCCTTCTCCCACACTCTCCCTCCCATACTCCCACCCTTAGCCCACTCCTGCACCCAACCACTCACCCACAACCCGCACCCTCATCTGCAGCTCACTCCCACATGCTGAACCCCTGATTTTTGTCCCCACACCAGATCCTAGAGGATCCCACAAAATCCACTAGCTCCAAGCCCTCCAGAAGAGTTAATCTAGCCCTTGGGGTGAGCCCTGAGCCTCAGCACTCCCCTCCCTCCCCTGTGGGGCTGAAGCATGAGGGGATTGTCTCTTTTTTCCTGCTTCCCAGTTGGGGGCCACATCTGTGAGGGTTTTTGGCCCCTGCCATTTTGCAGAACAATTTTTAACCTGGGCCTGTGGGCCCAAGTCAGCTGACCCCTACCAGTCACGAGTGTTCAAATGCTATGTAGAAGTCACTTCAGAGACTTAATAAATGAATCAGTTATAGTTGTATGCTCTTGAATCCTCAGCAGCGATCACAGAAGTGGGGTTAACTAGGAATATTAGATAGCGTGTAATTGAATAGTCATGTAAATGCATCAAATTTTAGTGGTTACACGACTATTTGATAGTCCCCGGAGGTGGGGCTGGCAGCCATTGTGCTCCCGGGCCCCCTGCCATCCTGCACAGCTGTCTCTAATAAAGCGGGGTGGTAAGTGGGACCTGGTCCAAGAGGGAAGCCAGTTTAAAAACTGGCTTCCTGTGAAGACCGGCTCCTGTCTGCTGCTACCTCTGATACAGACAGCAGTGCAGGGTGGCAGCAGCCCCTGTCTGGGAGGGGGGGAAGGGTCCGAGCTCCCTGCAGACAGAGGCTGCTCCACAGCAGCAGCTTCTGTCTGTGGGGAACTTGGACCCCCCGTGGACAGGGGCTGTTTCTGCAGAACAACCTCTGTCTGTCGTGAGCCCAGGCCACCATGGACAGAGACTGCTTCACGGCAGCCTCCTCTGCCCCCCTGATAGAGGCAGCTGCATGGAGGGGGGAGGACAGGCGACACTGCAGAGCTGGTGCTGGGGGGGAGCCGGCTTTTAAAGAGGCAGCAAGGGTGGGGTTGGTGGGTCAACAGAACCGGCACTCATGGAGAGCCAGCTTAAAAGCCAGCTCGCACACATCAGCGCCCACCTGCCTCCTTCACCTTCTGTGCTGCTGCCTCTAGGAGCATACAGATGTGGTGCTCCCCACAGGAACCGGCTTCCACCCCCCCGATACAGAGGCAGCAAGGGAGGGTATGCTTGTAGTCAACAGGATTAACCGATAAACCTGGGTTTATTAGTTAATCGTGTAGTTGTCTACGCATTGGCATCCCTAGAGTTAACACCATTCAGTTTTCCTTATCTCTTTCTGTTTTCATATACAATTCATTTTCTGCCCCTGAAACTTCAAGCTGTATCTGCATAATAGTTACCAAACTTGGTCAGAATCAATATGGAAGGGTTTCCCTTACACTGATTATCTAGTTTAGAAGGATATATAAGTTGACAAATTGCCTTTGTGGGGAAAACTTTCTTAAGAATTCTCTTCCTGTTCTGTAGTTTCAGTCCTATCCAAAAACAAATACATTTTATTACTTGAATAATCTCTGAGACTGTTCTTATGAGCCGCCTATAAAGCAGCCCTCACTGTGGCTCATTGAACTGGACATAGTATAGTGGACTAGCAGTTATATTAAGGATTAGGAGTCATGTAGCTCTGGATTCTATTCTCAGCTGACTTTAGCTTGCTCTGTGATGTTATAGAAGTCACTTAATCTCTCTGATCATCGGTTTTACTCTGTTAAATTGAGTGATAATATTTACCCACTCTGTAAAGCCATTTGATGTTCTCAGAGATAATTCAGACAATTGTATAGCATCAATAAATTGATGGTATACAAATTCAGGCAGCTCATTCTTGTTGTGAGAGCTTCAATTTATTCAGTACTGCTGTTTAATGCAAAATGTCTACTAGAAGTACAATATGCTGTTTCTATTCAGTAGTTCCCTTAACAAAAGCTTTTGTATATAGATGACATTACTGTGGTGTTTAGTATTATAGCCTTGAGGGTCAGGGGAGACTAGAGGGAGGCCTGCAGCATTCTGCAGTTTGTAGTATGTCCAGCCTCCATATTTGTTGCCATTTCCAAGCTGTCGTCCATTGTTTAATGCTCTTGTACATTTTCTGTTTTTTTCTATTCACTATTCTGCATTTTAGTTCTTAAGATGCATTGATAGATAACCTAAATATTGTATTTCGTTTTAGTCTACCAGCAATATGGTTACAAGATTATTGTAGCTTAAGAATTTGGAGGGTCTTTTGTTTCCCCTGCTGATTCCACCATCCTACTAAAACCATGGTGGGTTTTTTTGTTAGGGTCAAGGGAAATGAGGGTTAATATGAAGTACCCTGTACCTTGATACCTTCCCTGTCTCCTGTAACTCTGCAAATTCAAACTGGGATACGATATCCAAAGAATTTACTTCAGGGGCAAGATCTTCTTGCCTGCACCTGTTCTCTGCCTCTTTAAGTTTTTCTAATGGATATTTATAATATGTAGTCACAGTGCAAAGCAGGATAAGATGGTATTGCCATGACTAATGCTTTTAATCACAAAAGCAAAAGTAATCTTAAGTATGGAAAAAGGAAGGCATGGTGTGGGGGGAGGGGTTTTGAGCGCAGAAAAATACAGACAAAACAATAAAATGGTAAGTTTGTTTCTGTTTCTGTAAATTCTTGCCTAAGCGCTACATCACCAAAATCTCTTGAAAATAAATATCTTCCAATATACACCATTTTGGTCATTGTACATCAAGCCCCAAGGTAATTTATGATTTCTGAACAAAAGTTTAGTTTACATCTGAAGCTATCACATCTCAAGATACTGTGAAGTAGAAGTAAAAGTAATTACTCATCTCTTGAAGACATAAAGATGGATCTTTGGAGTGGGGATCAGAAATCCAGCCTTTGCATTCCTGTTGACCCTCTGGCTTGTGCTGCCACTGCTGTGAGTGGACTGATGGTCAGTATGATGCTGACCCTCCTTTTCAATACAGGTGGGTTTTGTCCCACCTTGTGTTTTAATCTCTGCACCAGCTGAACACTCCTTCCACAATCTAAGAATAACTAAACAATAAAAAACTCATCTAGCTAAGGAAGGATCAAAACATTAAGTATACTGATTTCCACCATTAACACTTCACTTAAGTTTCCTGGAACACAAGCAAAAATAATCAGAAAGATTGGTACTCAAACTTAGAATATTGTAGAAATAAAGCAGAAACCATGCACAAAGATCAAAAGAACATCCAGTGTTGGTCATGAGCAATCGTCTTGGAGTAAAAGCCATCTCAGAGTTCGAAAGGACACAGTGAATTAGACTTTTTCAAACATAATTATTAGGTTACCAATATAAAAAGAAGGAATTCAGGCAAAACAAGCATGTCATGATTACTTAAATTTGTGTTTATCTTCCTTAAATATCTTGGTGTAAAGGCCTATAAGGATAATGGAAAGCTAATAAGAGGACTACATGTACAACTCAAAGTTATTTTATCAGAATTTAGTAGTGTCCAGCAGGGATGTTTGTAAAATAAATCATGTACAAAAAAACCTGTAATGTTTAAATTTTAAACTCAATTCTCTTCTCTTTAATAGAATGATCAGAATTTCATTTCATATACTTCATCATCTTTGGAAAATTAATTTTGTAGTTTTATTTTAACTTCTTACAGTTAAATCTTGGTAACTTAGCGGTCAGACACAGGCAAATCAAAATACTACTGTAATCTTGCTTTTTTATTGTTAAACGTGAGATATTCTTTTTGTTGAAGCAAAAAAAAAAAAAAAAAAAAATGGAAGTATGCCAGGTTGACATGGTTCCGTTAATACATAGTTCTCTTTAAGTAATACTTCAGAAGAGATTATGGGTAGGACTTTCAAAAATATCAGATGTTGGCCTATCTCGGCTCCCATTGATGTCAGTGAGTCTGAGAACTTCTGAAAAAAAAATCCCCTAAATATCTGTACCAAAATCATAGTTTTGTGTAATATAATTTGCATTTGATTCCTAAGATCATAAACAAATGTAATTGTGACTCCATCTACTACTTTTTTTGACAGTGTTTACCTGGTATTGGTGAGCAAAGGGTAAGATCAAATGGAATCAGCTTAGACTTTGGAACTGGGGCTAGCTGAAGAAGTTCTTTATTTAAAATCTGACGACAATGTTTTTCTCTTCATTTGCTATGCACAAACAGTGTGACACCATCACTACAACAGGCTCGTGTCTATCCTCATATGTTACCTGAAGATGGATCTAATATTTACTCTGCTCGTGGCATTTTGTCGCTTATCCAGTCTTCTACTCGTAGGGCTTATCAGCAGGTCTTGGATGTGCTGGATGAAAATCGCAGGTGATTGGCCATCAGTGATTCTGCCAGCTCTTACCGCTTTTTTTTTGTTGTTGTTCTCCTTTTTAGTGGAGTGTGGTTTCTGTTTACTAAATAATATGGGATGGCATTACTTTGCTTGGCTTTCTTTTGCTTTTTTTTTTTTTTTTATAAATAACTTAATTGTCCAAAATTCACATTTCATAAGGCTATATTATCTAGTACCTTGCTTCAATCTAATATAGCATTTAAAGAGGTATATTTGATTTCTATTTCTCTTCACATAAAAATTAAAATAGGAGAGGGTAATCTGGTGATTGGAAGGCTTTGCTTATGTGCTGTTTGCAAATTGTTAATTTGTTAGATGTTTTCTGTAGTTTTTGGCAGTCCAAATGATGTTGGATCACAAGTCTTTAGGCTTCTTATAACATCCTTGACCTTTCTGTTGCTGAGTGTTGGAACAAATCAATAAGATTGGACTGACGTTGCCATGATTTAATGGAAATAATGTGAAGGAGCAAATTGGAAACTTACTTAAGATAATTCACAACCCATATTTTTCCAAACAATATTTTTGGAAAAAATGTTAGGAGATTTTTTTTATCTGTGAGAGTTATTATTCTAAACAGTATATAAGTTAATTATGTAACTGATTACTTCATTTTTATCTACGTGTTGTGCTCAAGTGATACGTATTAACTGTATCGCTATTGAAATACTTTCTGGATGATATTCTAAGAACTATTTTTTCAGTACTTCCTTGGTGACCATCTTATTGAGACGTATACTACTGTAATATATTTTACACTTTTATGGATAAGCTGGTTTATCAAGAGGTAGTTATTTGGCCAAAATTAGCCCATTTGTGTCACTGTGCACTGAATTTGATCCTTTACCCTTAATGTGTTAATACTGTAAGAATGACGCATCAAACAATGTAACATCAATTATAAAGGCTGTGACAATAATTTATCAAACTTAATCTTACTTTAATGGGCTGTATTAGAGATGCATTTGTAAGTTGCTCCCAGTTCCTGAGGAATTCACCCTAAAGCACTGGGGAATTTTTGGAATAGCATTTTAGCATTGCAATTTTCTGCACCAGGGAATTCTTTAAATTCTGCCTCTTGTCCTCTTGATTTTAACATCCCAGTGAAATGTTACTATAATATTCCCTGGTGTAGATAAGACTTAAGTTAAGCTGTTTCTTTCCCATTCATTTTGGTAAGGCATTGTGACTGTCAAACCAATCTTATTGTATCTGATCAGTATTCAAACTTACCCACCTATAGCTCAGTAGAGTTGTCAATGTGGTCATACTGCACTATCTTTCTAAAGATGTGATTTTGCAGAACTTCAGACTTGTTGGTCTTATGTTCAGAGAGTGAGATTTTTCAAAGAGGCTAAAGGGATTTAATTAGATGCCCAGTTCCCATTGAATTCCACTGAGTTGGGCACCAGTGACTTCCTTAGGTTCCTTTTGAAACCCAATCCATAATTTTCACCACGATTTTATCCCTTGTCCAACAATTTGGTGGATAGTAATGACTTAACAATTTCATGTCCATACCATTAAAAGTTTAAACATAACTGCAGTTTCTTTAGTTTTGCAAAGTTGGACCTATCAAGTAAAGCAGAGTTAACTCTTCAAGCCTATGGAAAAAAATAACACTTAATAACATATAGCGTATAAAACACACATTCAAAATATGTGGTGAAAACCTGTCCCCATTGAGGTTAAACAGAGGTTTCCCTTTGACTTCAATAAGGCAGAATTTCACCCATAATCTTTTGGATTTATGGAGAAAATAGAACCTTACTCGTAAACATCTGATAAGTTTCCAAGTCTCTGAAAGTTTCAGAGAACAGCCTTACCGTTTCTGGATTTTATTTTGATTTTTACATATTTCTTTATGGTAATTTCTAAAGGAAACTGTAGACTATTATTATCCACCTACAGTTTTGGTAGGGTTCAAATATAAAACTATTGTTGGGGTATGAGCATGATCTTTTTTCTTTAGACCAAACGTATTTTCAGATGTATAGTTCTTCCAGACCATTCTGTGGCTAAAGTGGGAATGTGAAATTTGGATAATAAACATGCATGATTGCAAAATAGATATATATTTTAAATGTTTCAAACTGTCTTCCTTTGCTCTATGTAGCATAGTGTTCCCTATCTGTTTCCAGGTGTATCTGTTCTTATTTTAGTATTAACAATATCACTTTTGTTATTTGGTGTCCTTGGAAGAGATCTTTTCCAAACAAATATATTTTGATTTTTCTATTTACTGGAAATGCTCTTTGGTCTGGTTTTGGGTTGCTTTCCTGTTTCAAAATATTGCCAATTTATGTCCCAGTTTAGTAAAATTATTGAGGTTAGTTTTTATAGTATTGTAGATGAGGAATTATTCTTAGAGTTTTGTAACTATTACTAACCTATTAGACTATTTAAATTGAATATAGAATTTAATTCTCACTGTTTATACTTTCTATTTACTCTGCATTTTATTCAGCTTGGACCATGAAAATAGGTCAGTTTCATTTTCTTTTATAGTGAGTCTTCACTTTCAGGTTCTCCTGCAGTAATGTCTGTTTTGTTTTTCCAAAGTTATATGGGAGTGTTTAAATTTTCAGTGCAACCAGATTTTTTAGTTAAGTTTTGAGGAACCTTTTTAGTAGTAGTAGTAGTAGTAGTAGTAGTGCAACTTAAGCTTGAGACCTAAAACTAGTGTCCCTTTTAGGTTGACCTGTGTTTATAACAACACCCCTTAAAATGTTGGTAGCAACTCCATAATTAAATTAGAGCTGAGATTAGTACTTGGATCAAAATTAAAATTATTCTTTCCCATTCTTTTGTCTTTGCATTTGGACCAATAACTTTTCTGTGGGAAATTAATTTTTCTATATAATTTCAAGTTAAATATTTGTTAACATTTTCCAGAGGAGGCATTTTGAAAATGTTCCGTCTTTGAAGTTCAACTCTATTTTTCATACACTTCTTTGGGATCTTTTATAGTCTGGCTAACAACCACTCTGCTGCAGATGCCAGACATAACATGCCCACTCTACATCTCAGACACAGGCTGCTTTTGAAATGTTTAAATTGAACAAACAGTTGCTCACCTTATTTGGCATAACTGTTTTTGTGAAGCTAGGATTAGCTGACTGAACCATTTGGATGCAAGATCTGAGAGGAGACCGTGGAGGGAAGAGTAAATGGGATTCTGAGGTGCATGCCAAGTTGAGTAGAGCTTTGTGAATTGGGTAATGTTTGGGAAATGTGGGGTTGACAGGTAGAGGTTTTATGGAGCAAAGGGGGTGGTATTTAGAGCAGGGAGTTGTAGTTCAATGACTACGAAAGTGGCAAAACATCAGGGTAGTCTTCACTGCATTGTAAACTCAGAGTTTGAATTGAGATTCAAGCTTAACCCCATTCCATCTATACACAAATTGCACTAACCCAGGACTCAGAGGGTACGTCTAGACTACAGGCTTTTGTCAACAGAGGCTTTGTCGACAGATACTGTCGACAAAGCTTCTGTCAACAAAGAGCGTCTAGACTACATCCAGTTCTGTCGACAAAGCAAGCTGCTTTGTCGACATGAGAGTGTAGACGTAAAAGACAGTGTAGATGCAATAACGCCTTCTGTTGACAGAACTCTGTCGACAAAAGGCGTTATTCCTCGTAAAATGAGGTTTACCACCGTCAACAAAACTGCCGAGTTCTGTCAACGTTATGTTGACAGAACTCAGCGGTAGTGTAGACGCAGGTATAGTTTTGTCGACAAAAGTCCACTTTTGTTGACAAAACCCTGTAGTCTAGACATACCCAGACTCAGGGACCAAGTACCTTGTGGGGGGTAGAGGAGCGAAGCCTCAGTCAAGCCAGGACTCTGGTTCAAATCCTATTGCTTTGCAATATGGATGCTGTGTCATTGGATTCATGCTTTGGAAATCCCAGAAAGTATCTCTGTCTAATTTCTTTGTCCTCTGGACAGACAAGTTGGAGAACAGTCAAGTTTTTCATCACATTGCACCATGAACTGTTGTTGCAGGAGGTGGGTTGGGTGAGAAGCTCTGCTCTGATTAATTGCTTACAATACAGCTCCTCTGTGATGTGAGCTGACAGACTACAGGCGGACCACTAAAGCTGCTCTCTCCCAAAGCTCCTCTCTACACAAAATGTGCTAATACCTTGGCAGAGACATTAGGGGTATGATTACACTGTAACGTCAGTCCAGGGCTAGTAGAATTTGAGTTAGCAGAACCTTGGTTTGTTAACCTAGGGCTTGAGCATCTACACTCATTTGTAACTCCAGGCTATGAATTGTTGAACTCTGGGTCCCAGCCTGGGGTTCCAGTATCTACACTAGGGATGTAAACAACTAGTCGACTAGCCAATAAGCATAAGCTTATCAGATAATCGAGTAGTGACTCGATTAGTCGCTCTGCCCCCCCCTTGCTGCCTCTATCAGAGACTCCGTCTACACTATCAGGTTTTTGCGGAAGAGGAAATGCAAATGAAGCGCTCATTAGCATTTCTCATGCTCTCATTTGCATATTATCTTCTGATCCTTTTTGCAGAAGAGGTTTTTGTGGAAAAAAACACAGAGTAGACGGGGCCATTTTGCACAAAAAACCCCTTTTGTGCAAGAACACTTATTCCTCAAAAAAAGAACCCCGGAGGGATCTTGCTACATTTCAAAAGCCTCAATGAGAAGCAGCAAGGAGGGGGAGGGGAACAGGAGTCAGTGCTGAGAGCTACATTTAACATGCAGAGGTGCAAGAGCCTGGTGGCTGTTACTACATTTAAAATGCAGAGCCGCAGTGCTATGATTAGCTAGATAACCACCATGTAACATCCTTAGTCTACACTGCATTATAGAGGCCAGAGATCCATCACTTCTGTCTCAGACACTCTAGCTCTCTCCTAAAATGTGGCCACTCTAGCCCATAGTTCATGGTGCAGTGTGATGAAAAACTTGACTGTTCTCCAGCTTGTCTGTCCAGAGGACAAAGAAATTAGACTGAGAGATACTTTCTGGGATTTCCAAAGCATGAATCCTTACAGATCAAACTTAAGGCACTCAGGCCTGCAAACCAGCACTGGTGGATCAGCATGCTGTTGCTACTTTTCTGTGTATAGAGTGAGGACATGGATTTCTAGGGATATCAAACTAGAACCTTGAATGATCACTACCTTCTCTGTGGCATGGTAAATTACAGGTGATTCTTCTACCAAACCAGTTTGCACAGGAATTTAATTCACTTGCAGATTTGTATTTCATTTGACCTGGATGGAAAAACTAAGGCCCAGATTTTGAAAGGTATTTAGGCCTTGCTGTGCTCAACATTGCACGGCTGAAGTTAGGCATTTAAGCTCTAAGGTAGTTAAGTGTTGCAGTACTGAACAGAGTAACATCCAACATCTGGGCCTTAGAGATTTGTCCCCAATTAAATAAGTAGTAAATCAACTTGTTAGTTTGGATTAGAATTTATGGTGTTGTAGCTCTCACACTCAAGCCCCCCCCCCAGATAGCTACATCCTAGAAAAATCCTCTAGAAGGGGAGTCTGTGTTAGAACTAAATTGTCACAAATTATTATGTAGGCCAAGAATCGTCTGAAAAATTTTCAGAATAATGACAATAGCCAAAACTATACTAGGTGGGATAAGAAACGAGTAAGAGATATCAAAACTCATGCTTCAGAGTGTAAACTAACCCCTCACTGCCTGGAGTGGAAAGAAACTTCTCCTCTGTCAATCTGTTCCACAGTTGCCCATTACAGGGTTTTTTACAGTTTCTTCAGAAGTATCTAGTTCTGGCCTCTGTCAGCACAGGATACTGCACTAGATGGAACACTGGTCTGATGAGGAATGACAGTTCCTATGGTTTTATAAACTTATTAAATAAATTTTGTGTTCTGAAGAAGAAATATTAGAACCTTTAAATTATAGTTATCAAATACAACAGACCTCCTTTTGGGGAAGAATGCTAACCTGTTGTGTTCATTTTGGTTTCTTTTGTAAAATAACTTTCTGCACTGATTTTACTTTCTGCTGACTAGCATTCGGAATACGTTATAGAAACTTTTTTTTAATTTTGAATAAGGTGGGTTTATTGCTGATAATACTGATCAGAGCCAGGCCTAGTGCAGATAAGCACAGTGCAAGGTTTTCTGCACAGTCCTGCTTGTGCATCTCAATCTTCTTCATCTTGAAATAAAACTACTGATTGTGAGGTTTTTGTGTGATCATCTGTGCACACTGCTGCTCACTTCTACTCCTTCAGAAAATGTTCTCTCAGCCTTCTCAGCACCACATCTGTGGGCTGCATGTATCCTCTTGTCCTCACATTTCTGCTTAGGTCATCACACCTGGATTCTTTAGTCTTACTATGCAGCAGTGGTCACCAACCAGTAGACTGGGCTCTATTGGTAGATGTTGGAACCTTTGACAGATGATCCTGAGAGGTTTGGCGGGGAGGCTGTTAAGTGCCGCCACTTCATCTGCCCCTCTCAGCACTGTCGTGCTGCTCCTGTCCTCAGCCTTGGAGTTGCCTCTCACCCCTGGGAGCCTCTTCCTTGCTGGGCAGAGCAGAGGAAGAAGAGGAAGGGGAGTGCTGATGTCAGGGTGCCCTTCCCTCCATCCTGTACCTCATCTTTACAGAACAGAGGGGGGTAAGGATGGAGAGTATTTGTTGGCAGCTTTTGGGAGTGGTGCAGGGCCAGGGTAGGGGTGAGCCTCTCTTAGCCCCCTGCATCACCATCCAGAAGCCACCTGTGGTAAGTGGTGCCCAGCTGGAGCCTGCATTCTGAATCCTGGCCCAGTTCTGAATCCCTCCTGCACCCCAAAACTCTGCCCTCAGCCTGATAAAAGTGAGTGAGGATGGGGGAGGGAGGAAGGAGTGAGCAGGGGTGGGGCCTTGGAAAAGGGGTTTGAAGGAGGCATGGCAAGGGTGTTTGGGTTTGAGGTAGATCCTGGATTGCACTTAAATTCAAGAAGTGATCTCATGCTTAAAAAGGTTGGAAACTACTGCTATACAGCCTTGTATATGATTGGGACTAGCATGTCATGCAGATGTCTAATGAGATAAGAGTGAAAAACAGAGATCCCAAGCCCTTAGAAAAGTGATTACACATCATAGATATTACAGTTATAGCCTCATTTTGAGAGATGCCAAATGTCCACAACTCCTGGGTAAGTTATGAGGCATTGTCGGTGCTCAGCAGTTCTGGAAATCAGGGCCTTTGTGTTTGTTGAGCAGCCATGAGAGTACTAGGCACAATTGTTGCAACCTGGGATTCATTGGCTCTTCAATTTCTGCTGAGAGAGAGCTGAAGAGGACAGAAAGGAAAGAGTTACCTACCTATTTCTTTAGTTAAGAAAGATAGTAAGTGAATGAGTGAAGAGGAGGAACTAAGGTTGTTTCCCATTATTAGAATTTTAAAAGCCTGTGTCAAGAACTCTTATTCATAGACTTGTTTCTCAAAAGCATATATTTCCCTAAATTAGTCTATACCATCAAGAATGACTAGGTTGTTACAATAGCTGCATACTTTTATTGTTAGTGCTATATTAAATAAAAATAATGTAATATGGGATATTTTGAAAATACAGCTTATAAACTATTAACTAGATATTATATTGTATTGAAATACCATACAATATAATTGAAAATATTTTGACATTTCTTTGTCCTTATTTTCTTTTGTTGTACTCTTCTCTGTGTTTACAATGTTTCCTGCTTCTGTCTTGTGCCTTCTGTCTACAATAACCTGCCGTAGGCCTGTGTTACGAGGTGGGTCAGCTGCTGCCACTTCCTCTAATCCTCATCATGACAACATCAGGTAAATGTATTTCTTTTTAGCCAAGGTGAACTAATTTAGACTTTAAAACTCCATGACTTAATTGTTCTTGATTACTGAATCCCAAAATAGTTTTAGGGCCACTTATGCCAAAACACTTGATCAGCATCCTTTCTGCATAGAGCAGTATTTTTCAGAGTGGTCTGCAAAACCACTTTGAGAAACCTATTAGCTGACCACGCTGGTTTGTTTATTTTTGGGCTCCGTGGCCGCGGTGCCAGTAAATAAACAAAGTGGCGTGGCCAGTTAACAGGTTTCTCAAAGTGATTTCGCAGACCGCTTTAACACTAGCATAGAGAGATGTTCTATAGGGCCTGACTCTATGCCCATCATAATCACTAGCAAAGCTCTCACTAAGGTTCAGGTCCATAAAAATGCTGTAAGCTTTAGAAGTTAGTTTCAATATGTCAGTTGAAGCTTTTAATTTATAATAGAAGCACATGTGATAGTACTTTCAGTAGGACTCTGACCTCTGCTTTTCTCTGAGGAAGGTAAAAAGCTGGTGTGAAGCTAACTGGTATCTGAAGTGTGTCTAAACAGGAAAATATAGAAGTTTTCAGTTATGTGCCTCTTACTGTTTTGTATGGGGTTGCCCACATCCTTTGTACTGTGAGTGAGTAAAAACCTGATTTATGTTCTGATGGGTAAGAGTTTCAGAAATAAAGCTTTCTTTCTGCATATTATGTAAACATCACTTTCTTCCGCCTCCCACTCTTTACCATGTCTGCCATCTCCCCAAAGTACACATCCTGAATATACGAAAGTTTTATAAAGATTTTTAAAAACTGACTAGGGTAGCAACTCCTTTTTCTGTTAAATAAACATTAGCTTTAAAACAACTTTTTTTTTAAAAACTGGTATATAAAAAGAACCCATATCTCCAAGTCCAGATCCATAGAGATCATTCTTCTGTGTTGTCTTAGGAATTTATAACTTTCATAATAATCATTAATCATTTCTGGCTCTGCTAGTATAGATGGTTACAATCTGGGTCTAGTATTTGGAAGAGGATTGGGGGCTGGTACGGTCATAGTGATATATTTGCAATAAACTTAGCGTAAGTGCTGCAGTTTGAGGTTGGAGTACCCCTACCTTACTGGAGTGATGGACCTATTTACAATATGCCAGTTTGTTGTACCAATAAAAGCAAGCAGGATCTTATAAGGGGGATAAGGCAAAAAGCCACATTTATTGTAAAGATAATAATAAAGAATAAAGAAAAGATAGAAGCAAACAACGTTGTTTAACTACTTATTCCTATCACTACTTATCCCTTATACACACACATATATATATTCATTCAATCATTCATCCATTCATTCAGGTTCTGTGTAGTTGTTATAGTTACCAGCCTGGAAGTTGCTTGTGACAGAGTACTGGCCAGGTATTCTGTACACAAGTGATGGTAGTGGAGAGCGAAGTCCTGATCAGATGCGCATCTGAAGCTCCTGGTAGGCTGGCAGCAGAACCTTGGACTCTGACTCCATAGTCCTTTGGTCCAGTCTTTATAGGAATTTCTTCCTATGCCAGTCTATGGGAATTGCTGCATCATGCTGATGTCTACAGGGTGGCTGCCAGGTGCTCGTCAGTGATCTCATAGGGTAGACCTCCAGTCTCCAGTTTTTCTCCACTTGACACCTTTTGGTTGCACTGGCACCTGATGCCTTCTTCAGCCCTTTGATACTGTATTCTCAGGCTGGCACCTCTCAAACCATTCATTCATTGTCCAAGCACTCTCTCTCTTGCATACATTCCCTAATTAATGTTTCACATACACTATTTTGTATAATAATAATTTTACATATACAAGAGTTGTAGTTACAAAAACTTACAAAAGTTTCTGGGTGGCATTTCTTAAAACACTCTCTCCATGAGTGCTGAGTTAGTTACTGTTATAGTTACAATGTTTCACTTTGCGATTAGGGTTAATTGGTTCACAATGCTTTGAAGAGAATGGGCGTCAATTGTGTAACAATGCCCTTAATCAATTACAGGGCTTGGCTCCCAGAGCAGAGTTAGTGGCTTGACAAGCAGCCACTTGCAAAAGTTTGAGCGTGCCCTGGGACACAGAGAGGGGAGCTGTTTCTGGCTACATAGTATTATATTCTTAACAAATTATATTCTAGAGGGGCAATAATTATAAATCTAAACATTTAACAATCTTAACAAATAATAATAATAATAAATCTAAACACTTATCAAGCTTGATAACACTAAATCTAAACACTTTAACAAGAATAAATCTAAACACTTATATGCTGCTTCTACTTGGGGAATCATTTTTAATACTTTAATATGTTATCCCTACAAGTTAAGGAGATGGATTGAACCAATTAGGTTTCAGCCAGCTCTGAAGGACACAGTTGTGTTGCCAACAGACATGTCTGTAAGTGGTCTGGTAGGACTTTTTATATGCTCCTTTTTTTTTCTTCATTGATACAGTAGCCCCTAAAAGTTCTGCCGTCCCCCAGTTTCTCTCTCTCAGGTCACTGGGCTTATGAATGACCTGTGACAAATTTAGCAAAGGAAGTTGACTGGAGCAATTGTAGTGGAAAGTCTGAGTGATTGATAACATGAAAATGCTATGCCACAGCTATGTAGGAAGCCGGAAAAAGGCTTTTGCATCACCACAGCATTAGGAAATTATACCATGTGGAACCATTTAATATAGGCTTCCACCACCTGGCTGCACAATCAAGTCTTTTTTGGCTGCGAATGATTTCAAGTTTCTGTATATATAAATTTGCTCCAATGCAGTAGAGCTTTCTACCTCTGTGGCATAACTCCGCATTAATCCCCACATGGCAATGCTGTTATCTTTGAATTCCAGCCAATGTCACTTCCTGAAATTCTAGAAGAGTGGAGGGCAGATAGACCAATCGGGAATGTGTATTTTTTTTCTCTCCAGGCTTTAGTTAGGTAAAATGTGATGATTCATTAGAGATTATCCCTTCAGAAGAGCTCAAGGACAGTCCCCTAAACTCTGGTTTAGGGGGCTGTGCGGAGTTCTTTTTTTTTTTTCTTCATGAAATCTGCCCAATAAAGATAAAACAAAATAGTACTCAACACATCTATAGGGACTGGTTATCTCTGAGAAAGGATCCTTGAATTCAAATTTGGCAGAAAACTTAGATCGTAGAAAAATCTACTATATATTTGAGAGTGAGTTTGTGAAAGAGTCTGTCTGTCCGTTCAAGAATTCCTACTAAATGGTAAGAGCTAGGACCACCCTATTGAGTATGCAGCTTCCTCTTCTTGTAACTTAAAGCAAGATAAGGGTTTGGTTGTTCCAGGAAAATGAAATGTTCTGGAATAGGATTACTTCTCATCAAACCAAACAGAAGAGAGACAATCACCAGCCAGGTGAAAAAGGCTGACGGAGGCATGCTCTCCCCATCCAGGACTGCCACAGCTCTGAGCCTTCCACCCTCTAAGCGCTCTTTAGGGAGGGCGGGGTGGTAGGCTGACGCTCACTCACACCACCAGATTCCTGCAAGGATATTGCTGGCTGTTCTTCTTCATCAGCGTGTGAGGGGAAAGTGCACAGTTTACTGCATTCCTCACTCTGGCTGGGGAACCATGGGGCAGACGAGCCTGGACCTGCCCGAGCCAGAGGACATGCACCCCTCCCCTGGCTATGCCTACTGGTGCAGCAGTGACTACAAAGAGGCGCTTGTCACCTGGCCCCAACCTGCTGTGATGACAAAGGGCTGGGGTAGTCCTATCTCCCCAAAGCAGCCTGCCTAGTGAACCCCTCATCGCCAGGCCCGCAAGGACCCAAGCAATGCCAGATAAATCTCCTAGGTTTTACAAAAACCTAAACAAGTGGATATCTTCGCAGTGACTTTTAATATACTGAAATGTAGATTTAAACATTCCTCTGCTGTATTTTCAACCTGATCGCTGTGGTAAAGAGATCCTGAAAACATAACACTTCTCTGATATTCATGTAGTCCAAACCGAGGGAAAGTTAATAATAAACAGACAACCCAAAAATGGATTGAAAAGTCCCCCTGTTTGAATGATCCTTGTAGGTAAGAAAATGCTTGTTTTTATAGTGACTGAGGATGACAGTGGCTCTTTTGAAAGGAGGTTGCCTAATCAAATTATCCCTTAACATAGTTCACTGCAGTTCCTTGCCTTTCAGAAATTATTTTTTTCACATATCAGTTGATATTCCAGATGATAGCTTTCAGCCACAGTATCTCTCAGTGTTCTCATTGTTATCAAAGCTTCAAATCTATTTTTAAACCACCAAAATATCGACAAACCGCAAGGTAACTGACTTGTAACTAAAAGAAAGTATGCATTGGGTATTCAGCTAATTGCACTTTACAGAAACTTGTTTCAGTATAAATGGCCCATGAGAATGTTAATGCAAAATAACTCTCCTTATTTGAAGGAACACTGTCAATTAAAAAAATCCCACTTACATCTGTTTTTTTTTATCACCTACTATCACAAGTAAAACCTACAGTTTATATAATTGAATGACTATGTACAAAATTTCATTTTCTAGTTCATTTCTTTCCTACATTTACCAGCATTCTGTATCTTAAGTTTCCTTTCCCCCCCCCCCCCCCCACAGTATAAGCAGTCAGTTTGCCTGGCTGTTTGCAGAGTTTTTTCCCACATCATAACATCACCACAGAAGAGAAATAAATAAAATAGAAAAATGTGGCTTTTGCACCAAAAAAGTCACAGGCAGATGATGGGGTTGTACCTGAGATTACTTTTAATTGTTGTTTGCTGCAAGAAAATCTGATGGTCAAAACACATTTATGTATCTGGTTTCTTGAATTGTCAGCACCATGCCAGCCTCTAGTGTGCTTAGATCAGGGTTAATTTAGATAGAAATGCTTCTTGATTAATGTAGGGTTATTTAGTTAAACTACTCTGGAGTCAAATTAGTGCTCTTTTTTGTCCTCCTTTTAAAGCATCAAATAATCACCATGTTGGGTAGACTATCCGGGAAGGAAGTAGCCTGAAAACTAACTTATTTTCTAAAGGGTATGTCTACAGTCATGCCTCTGTCAGCAGCATGTTGAATACGTATTGCTACACGCTGCATTCACACTCTGATGTGTAGCTGCATGCATCAGTAGAAGGCTCTGTCATGGGAGAGGCAATGGAACACTATCATGCTAAACATAGCAGTGCAGAAGAGGAGGGTACTGCTTGCGTATGTTGAAAGACTGGTAAAGTTCACACCCACAGTGTTCATGCAAGTCTTCACGTGTGTAGGCAGTGCCTCCTCATCTATCCTGTTCTTTATATATGTGCTGAAGAGAAGAGAAGGCATGTAGCATAGGTACTCTAAAGTGGGCAGTGTACCTAAACCCTAATGGTTTATTAATAGAGCCCTGTGCGGATACAAAATTGCTATCTACATCTGTATAAATGAGCCACATCCACAGATGCAGATACCCTCAGATATAAAGGGGATGAATGCAGATTTGCAAGACTTGATTTATGAAGTTCAGTGGCAATGGTGCAGAATTCATTAGCTCTGCCTGAGAGCGAAGAATATCAACAGGTGTCAGTTTGGGGAGATTATTATTTCCCTGGGGTTAGTAATCCTCCTCTTTTCCAGTTGTTCAGAATTATAGAAAAAGGGTTTATTTCTGAACTATTCTCTGTGTTGGATTAGAACCTCAGGAATAGTGGATTTTCTTTGTTTGCAACGTTTCTAAGCTTTCTCAAGTTTTTGTTAAAAATAATTTAGTTTGAATATTGTATTTTATTGGTTGTCTTCATGTAGTATTTCAATATCTGACCACCCAGTCAGATCTGTTAAATATCTTAACTATTTCTTCTTCAAGAGCTTGCTCATGTTGATTCCATTCTAGGTGTGTGCATGTCCACATGTATTGTCGTCAGAGACTTTTGCTTTATCAGTATCCATAGGGTCTGCTGCAGCACCCTCTGGAGTGCCACCCTCATATGTTAATATCTCAGGTGCTACTTGACCCTATACACTCTCAATTCCTTCCTACTACCCATGATGGTTGGTCAGAGCACCTTCAGCCCATTGTTTTGTCTCCTTTGTGTTTAGTCTATAGGTACGTAGTTCAACCATTAAGTGTTACATAGTTTAGAAGTTAGAGTCCTGGCTGGAACTTTGCTGTGAAGTGGTGCATGCCCCATTCCCCAGCCTTTAAGCTAAGTTCATCGTGCAGCCAGCCTATGTGCATTAGTGACCTGCCCCCTCCAAAATAGTTGTCGAAGTGTCTGGGAAAATCACACAGAAAAGACAAGTGAAGTGCAGGATCTGAAAGAACTTTCACCTTCGAACTCAAAAGGAGCAGGTATCTGCTTGAGGGCCTCTTCATGGAGGCTGTGCTCTCCTGGTTAAACTGCACACCTAGTAATTAGGTATTGGCATGTAGCGTACCACCAGCACCGGAATCCACCCAGCACCAGTCCCCTTCACTGGTGCCCAAGAAGTGGCTGAAGCGCAAGGGCTTATCGGCACCACCGGACAAGGGGGCTTTGGGCAAAGGACCTGTGTTAGGCCATGTACCAGCCCCGGAGCTACATTGGAGGTACCGCTGTGGTTGAACCCACTCACCCTGCCAGGGATCCAACTCCAACTCCTGGAAGCAGCAGGGGATTGCAGTCCTAAGGGCTAAGGACCAAATAGGCAGGCTGGCACCACAGGCACCAAGCCAGGTGATAGACCCGATTATGGTGCCGACCTCTAAGGACAAACCAGTTATGGGACTTCCAGATGCCTGGACCCAGACCATAGGCATCGATCCCCATCACTGTGGCCTAGAACCTCAGCACTCTGGGTACAAGACAAGGTCACCACCTAGAAGGAACAGAACACCTGAGTCACACTGCTGATCCTTGTGCCAGCAGTATTGCAGGGCTTCCTATCAGATATCACTGTGTGCAGGTACCCATCACCTAGCTATTCTTCCCTGTATCAATCCCCCTCTGTGCAGCATCGTTCCCAGTCACAGCACCAAACTCTAACTCTGGTACTACTTTTCAGACAGGCACCGTTCCTCATCCCTTCCTTACCAGTTACTAAGGGTTAATTGACGGACTCAGGTATCTATGGCGCCACCATGGTTACTGGAAGGGCAGTGGTCTAAGGTGGAGGGAGAGTTCAGCCTCTAACGTAGGAGAGCTGAATCACCAAGAGCCTGCAAGACAGGCATGGGCCTGTCAGCATGGCAGCAAGAGCAGTGGCCTGCCCAGTGGTAGCATGGGAGTCCATGGGGTGTACCCCTCATGACAGTCCCGTACTCCCACCGTTCCTCCCTGGCTCCATCAGACAAATTGCCTTTGGCCCAGCCAACACCAGCATCAAAGCATGGTGCCAAGTCTAATGTAAGACCAGTGCCACAGGCCTTGACTCCCAGGGAGCCTTCCCTTCCCCTGTGGAGCAGTCATCTTCCATTGTCTCTGGACAAGGAGGTGGTGAGCACTTCAAGCGAGCAGCCTCCCTGATGATTTCAAGGGGCACCAGGCACTGCTGAAAAAGGTGGCTGCTAACCTGGAGGCTGAAGAGCTATCAGAGAAGTCCTGATGATCTATCTCTTCCCTCCTCCACACTGCCTTGAGTCATGTTGCCCTTCCAGCAGGGGTCCTGAAAATGCCAAGAAGGTGTAGCAGATCCCTGCTTTCATTCCACCTGCCTACAAGAAAGTGGAAAAGAAATATTATGTCCCGGCAAAGGGATCTGAATACTTGTATATCCCATATACCTCCTTCAGGGATCCTGGTAATTTCTGCTGTCAACAAAAAGGGACAGGCCAGTGTCACCCCAAAAAATGAAGATGCCAAAAGATTATAGACTTATTTGGCAGAAACACTTATTCAACAGCCAGCTTGCAATTTCAGATGTCTAACCATAAGTATTTTTCAGTGTGAAAACTGAATATTGAAAATATGAGCTGGAGTTAGTGGTGTTAACGAGTTCAGGTTTAAAAAAAATACTGGCAAGCAATTGAAAGGACCCAGTCATGATATTTCATGCCCTTAGAGGTAGGTACGACTTTAACTTGTAGGACTCCATTAGCAAGTTCAAGGGGGGGGTCTTCCTCAGGAACAAGCCCCAGAGTTTGCCACCTTAGTGGATGAGGGCAAAGCGGTGGCGAGAGACACCCTCCAGAAGGCCTGGGACAATACAGATTTGGCAGTTAAGGTGGCTGCTTCGTAGTGGTCATAAAGTACTGCTCCTTACAATCCTCTGGGCTGTCCCAGGAGATGCAGACTACCCTCCAGGATCTCCCCTTTAAGGGGACAGGGCTCTTCTTGGAGCTGACCAATGCATGGCTCTATGGACTTAGACTTCCACACCACCCTCCAATCTTTGCCTGCACACCCCTCAACAGACTACTATGTCAAGATTGTGGGGTGTCCCCTGGTCCAGCTCCCATAAAAGGAAGGAGAAAGACAAGGGGGTTAAGGAACAGCTCCTCTGCCCAGTCAGGCCACTCTTGAGATCAGGGCAGTCAGAAGTGGGTGTTTTGAGGATATGCCCAAGGACAGTCCCTCAGTCACTGCCCATGATCTAACCCCCTGCTTTTTCCTCAACCATTTATGCCCCTTCTGGTTGGCCTTCTTGCAGTTGACCTTGGACTGTAGGGTGCTCAACATGGTTTCTCTGGGCTACACCTTGGAATCTGTGGCTGACCCTTCCTCTCACTCCATCTTCCCTGATCCTTTTCATGAGCGACTATTAGTGCAAGAAGTCAAGAACTTCCTGCACCAGGGAACAGTGGAGGAGGTCCCTATAGACCTGAGAGGAGAGAGGATTCTATTTATATTATTTCCTAACCCTGAAAGCCAAAGGAGGCCCCAGACTCATTCTAAACCAGAGTTGCCTCAACAAAGCCATGAGGAAGTTGAAATTCCACATGGTCTCCCTTGCCTCCATTATACCCTCCCTGTAACTGGGAGACTGGAACTCTGCCCTCGACTTAAAGGGTGCATATTTCCATTTTCCCAGGGCACAGGGAGTTTGTTTTTGTTGGGCCGCTGCCATTTGCAATTCACGGCACTACCCTTTGGCCTCTTATCAGCACTAAGAGTGTATACAAAGTGTATAGTGACAGTGAGCGTTTACTTGATGCACAGTGGTGTGCAGATTTACCTGTATCTCAGTGACTGGTTAATAAAAGGCCAATCCTGGGATCAGGTATGTTGTCATCTCAATGTGACTTGCTCCATCTGTCGCAACTTGGGGCTGTTGATAAATGACTACAGTCAACCTTAGTCCCGGCGCAGCACAGAGTTAGGGATATAAAGGTTTAACCATTACCCAGTAAGCATTGGCTTACTGGCTTAACCAGTACCCAGCCCCACTGGAGCAGCCTATGTAACGCCACTCCAGCTTATCCAGACCCACCGTGCCGTGGGGGGAGAGGGGGTGCTCCAGGCTAGCTGGGCTGGAGGAGCCCTCCCATGGCATGGTGCAGCAGGCCCAGCCTGGCCAGAGCAGCCCCCTGCCCACAGTGCACAGCAGGCTAGTTAAACATATTGTTTAACCAGTTAACATATTAAATGGGATTTTACATCCCTACACAGAGTTCAGTGGAGAGATCCTCAACTCTATCAAGGCCAGGGTTTTTCTCCCTGAGGCCTGGTTCCGGACCGTGCCCCATCTTAATGTGTATATACAGGCCTGCCCTTTCATCACTGTTTGTATATGCCTGCAGCTGTTGGGCCATACCACAGTCTTTACATATGTAGTTTGGCCCGCACGGCTCCACCTCAGGCCACAGCAAATGTGGCTGGTATCAGACTACATACTCAACAGACATAGCATAGACCATCTAGTCAAAGTCCCAGAACACATTTATTAGCATGGTGGCAAAACCCTACATTGGTGCTGGAGGGAGTCCCTTCTCCCCTCTCCCACAGTTAATGAGTCTGGTCTCCGATGCTTTGGACTTGAGATGGGAGCCTATGTAGGTAATCTCATCATGAAATGTCATTGGTGCTGCCTCAGTTGTTCACTACACATCAATGTCAGGGAACTCAGAGCGGTCAGCTTGGCCTGCCACATCTGTCTACCTCATTTAAAGAATAGAGTGGTCCAGATCCTGATGGACAATATAATGGTTATGTTCTATATTAACAGCAAGGCGGAGCCAGGTCATCTGCCCTTTTCCAAGAAGCCCTCAGGCTATGGGACTTCTGTGAGCACCATTTCTGAGACCAGCAACACTTTGATAAATTGCCTTAGCAAGACCTTCTTATCTCACCACAAGTTTTCTCTCCATCCAGAGATGGTCAGCGTCATCTTCTGCAGGAGGGGTACTCCCAAGGTGGACCTGTTTGGTCCAGATACAACAAGAAATGCCAAGTCTTCTCTTCCTTTTGAAGATCTGATAGAGCAGTGTTTCTTAAACTTTTTAAGACCAAGGAACACCAAACAATATTTTTTTTATGAGGAACACCAAGGATTTTTGTTGAGCAAAAAAAAAAAGAAAGGTCAGGGGGACTGGGGGAAGTTATTGAGCCAAAAAAAAAAGTCGCCTGCCCCTTCAAGGGTGTCCATTTTGAATTCTGTTCTCCGCGGCACACCTCCAACTGCCGTGTGCTGCCGAGCACAGTTTAAGAAACACTGTGATAGAGGGATCAGATGCTTTTATGTTTCCATGGTTGGGAACTCTCATATACACCTTCCCCCCAGTTCCGTTGATCCCCAGAATCTTCAAGAATATCAAGCGGAACAGGGTGAAGGTGAGCCTCGTAGCACCAGCTTGTCCATGCTAGCACTGGTTCAGCATGCTGCTAGACCTCTTAGTGGCTGCTTCGTTTTGGCTCTCTCACTTGAACCAGATCTGCTGACACAAAACCACTGCATTCTCCTGCACCCAAACTTGGCAGCTTTGAACCTGACTGCTTGGCTGCCACATGGCTAAATGCGAGGGAGAGCAGGAGTTCTCAGCTAGAATCCAGCAAATCTTGCTGGGCAACAGAAAGCCCTCCATTAGAATGACCTACACAACCAAGTGGAGGCAGTTTATGTAATGGTCCTTGATTAAAGGCATTTGGGCCTCACTGCATTTAATCTTGGACTATTTTCTGCACGTCAAACTCCGAGACCTATCTCTGTCGTCATTAAAGTCCATCTGGCTGCTATTTCATCTTTCCATCTGCCACTACAAGGCAGATTGTTTTTGCACCCAAGACATGACTGCCAGGTTCCTCAAGAGCTTTAAGTGCCCCCCACCTGCACATCACGCCCTCCGTGGGGGCCTACAGCTCATGTTATCCTGGTTCATGGTGTGCAAACGTCCTTTGAGCTTCTGGCTCCCGGTACTCTCCTCCTCCTTTCTTGGAAGATCACATTCTTGGCTGCAATAACTTCGATCTGCAGGGTTACTGAGTTTGCCTTGGAACCGCCCTTTACGGTCTTTTACAAGAACAAAGTCAAACTTCATATACAGCTGGCTTTCCTGACCAAGATGGTCTCAGAGTTTCATATGAGTCAGGACATTTATCTGCCCATCTTTTATTCCAAAACCCCTAAGTTGGAGAAGGCATGTTGGCTGTATTCCCTAGATGTCAGAATAGCTCTAACCTTCTACATTGAACAGACCAAGCCCATTCCACAAATCTACACAGCTGTTTTTCTTGAATCACTACTGCATCCTCTACTGCTATGACCAGGTGAAGGTGCCCACCTCCAGGGATTGTTACCACCCACTCAACCAGAGCTCAAGCCACTTTGGCAGCTTTTCTAGCCCACGTACCTATCCAAGACACCTGTAGACCACCCCCTATTGATACCTTGACATCCCATTATGTGGTTACTGAGCAGGCCTGGGACTGTGTTGGCTTCAGTAGAGCAGTACTGCAAGCAGCTAAGCTGTGAACTCCAAGACCACCTCCGAGGACACTGCTTGAGCTGCTTTGCTTGCTCATGTCAATTCCATTCTCTCAAAGAAGAAAAACCTACCTTTTGTAACCGTTATTCTTTGAGATGTATTGCTCATATCCGTTTTATTACACATCCTCCTGCCTCTCTGCTGGAGTTGCTAGCAAGAAGGAACTAAGACGATGAAGGGTTGATAGCACCCGATATACCGCTGCATGAGCATGGCACTCAAAGGACTAAGGCAAAAGTCTCTGACTACACATGGTCACATACATACCTAAATTTGAATGGACATCTCAAAGAGGACCAGGTTCAACAGGTAGGCGTAACCACTGAGGAGGGAGGGAAAGAGGTTATTTTTTCTAAAAATTTCTGTTTGTTACAGAGAAAATCAAATACTGTACCAATTACTCTGCTCTCAACATGTAGAGCATCTAAACTTTTTTTTCCCCCCCTCTCTGATAGATACGGTCTTTCAAACATGGACACAACGCTTGAAGGAGCTCCAGATGACATGTCAGTTGTGGATGCTGCTTCCTTAAGAAGACAGGTATTTAAAATATGCTCACTAGTAAGATGAAAAAAAAGATTTAAAGCTGAAACTGGGAGATCAGATTAGATATGTGATTGCACTATAATTTTGAGTCTGCAAAGGCAGACGACATAGCTACGGTAATTAGTCATCTCTGCATTCACTGGTGCATAGGGATGTGAACGGGTAACTGGTTACCCAGTAACCATCACCCTTAACGGGTGATGCTTAGTGAGTAATGGTTAACCATTACCTGGGAGCAGTCCCTGCCTGCAGTCCACTGGGCTTGTGGGGGAGGCCTGCCAGCTCCCACTCCCCATGGGCTTGCAGGTTGGGAGTCGGCAGCTTCACATGTGAGGGGGGGAGAGACGGAGCAGCAGTGGGGGAAGGAGGGACCGGAACTGGCAACAGGGGAAGGGGCTGGCTTCCAGACCACCCAGCCACATTTATCCAGTTAAACATGATTTAACATCCCTACTGGTGCACTGTATCTAGAATATTCTGTTGTTCTGAGCATCTCAGAACACAAAGGGATTCAGAAGAGCAACAAGTATGGTGTATTATGGTCTTGGAAGAAATGACTAATTGACAAGGAAAGAAGAAAAGAGTTAAATATAGCATAACTGTGTAACATAGGGATGTGAACAACTAGTCACTCCCCCCACCCTTGCTGCGTCTATCAAAAAGAGGCAGCAAGGGTGGGGAGGAAGGGTGCTTCAAAGGGGCAGTGCTGCGTGTAGCCTGGGGCCAGACCCCAGGCTTCACGCGGCACTGCCACTTTGAAACACCATGTGCAGCCCAGGGCCAGCTGGAGTATCCCCAGGCTGTATGCCGCGTGGAGCCTGGAGTCAGCTGGGGACTTCCCCACTGACCCCGGGCTCCACGCGGCGTTGCCCCATGCTCCCAGCAGCGCTTTCTCCTTTGAAGTGTATAACAGCCCTATGGCTGTTGCTACACTTCAAAGGCAAAAACCGCTCTATTGACTAATCAAATACATCGACTATTCAATTAGTCAATCGAAATTTAACATCCACAGTGTAACAGGAGGAATCCAGCTTTGTTCAAGGTCAATACATTTCCCTCATAAAAGACTTAAACTGGAAAAATTTGTTCTGTCAATGAACATCCTAAACAGTGAGGTGGTGCAGTCAAATCAATGTAGCAGTCTTATACTAAAGCACACTTTGTTTTTTTAGATAATCAAACTTAATCGCCGTCTACAGCTTCTGGAAGAAGAAAACAAAGAGCGTGCTAAAAGAGAAATGATCATGTACTCAATTACTGTAGCTTTCTGGCTACTCAATAGCTGGCTATGGTTTCGACGCTAGACACAGTTTTCCAAAAGATTTATTAGCTAGAAATATAAAGATTTGCAAAATCTTTTGTCTCTGAATTGTCTCTGAATTGTTTTATAATCCATGCACTGAACTTCTGCCACAGAAAAAGTCTGTAAAGTTAGTGTTAAAGGGACATCCTGTTGCTCAGTAATATTTATTTTTTATCAGTTTGTACTTACATACTTACAGTATTGTCCCTTTGCATGTCTCAATGTGTACATATGAATAGACTAATTTTGGAAAAGAATTTGCTTTTCTGCTATATAAAGATGGTGGCCTGCAGAAATAATCATTGTGTCTCTTGTGGTGGGAAGAGAATGGATTTGGAAAAGAAAATCTCTGTAAACAAAGTATGTAATGCAAGTATGAGGGTTTTTTATTGTTCTGTTGTTAGCTGCAGTACTTTTATGGTTAAACTTTATTGCACTAGTTTTCCTTTAGTTAGCCAAACTAGTTACAGTATTGTGCCAGATTTTTAAAAAGCCCTTAATTCATAAATATATCATTTGTTTATGCACATGTACAGATTGAATGAAAGGCATTCTTTGCTAACATGATTCAGCAGATTATCCAGAGGTGTGCATAATATGTATTTTCATATTTTAGCTTTAATTTTGCAGATGTTTTTCTATAAAAAATCTTTTTAAGCAAGTCTGTGAGTGATCTAAAGATTATGAAATAAGGTACCAATGTAGTTGTATTTAATAAATCTGTCAAACCAAAGCATAATTTAATCTAAGTTTGTAAAAGGTTTTCATTACCTGCCTTTTGGGGCTTCTTACATCCTGTTTCATTCAAATGTGCAGGAATCCTATGTTTTCAAACAAAAACTTCTTCCTTCAGAATGCTAAATATACTCTGTTCACTGCCTCTAGCTAAGCATTTCCAGAATCATTGCCCCAAAACTACCTATCCATTTCATTACATAAACCTAGAGATGTTGTGTCCTAGAGGCTAGATAGCTATCTACCTCAAGGGTAGAAACAGAAGTTTAGTGAATTTGCTGTTCCCGATTTGGAAACGTACTGAGATTCACTATGTGCTTATTCTTAAATTTTAAAGCAATTCCATTTAAAAGATGGGAGGAATTTTCTTAAAGGCAGTCAAAGGGAAAAAATCGGTGGGGGTTTGTATCAAAGATATAATAGTGTAGCACTTAGTACCTTTTGATTGGAAAGCGGTTTCCCATTTTGTGTTGATTATTGTATAGTCACTGCCCCCCACTCTCATTAAAACCAAAAGCGTGTGCTCCGCGTTGTGCTGGAAGCAGAAGTGTGTTTGCCCGTCTTTATTTTTAAAATATATCTGAGCAGCTCTCCGTGCGGGCGGGGGCGCTCCGTTTATCCAGGACAGCAGTGCGTGTTTAGCGCTGCGGGGAAGAGTTAAGGGGGTGCGGTGCTGCTGTATTGGGTCGGGCCGGCTTGCAGCTTTCTGGCCGGGGTGTGCAGAGGGTTGCCAGTCTTGGCTGGCCACGTCTCTGGGGAATTCGCTGCAGGACACAACCCCCAATTCTCGGGGAGCCTGAAGCAGCCCCGGGAGGTTGGCAACGCGAAACCTGGGGCCGAGCGGCGCCCACGAGCCCGGCCCTGTGGCACCAAGGCGAGGAACCGGCCTGGGCGGTGTCTGGGTTCGCGGAGCCCGTATTCCCCCTGGAGGGAGACTGGCACAGCCTGAGGCCGTGACCCCGCCCCAGCGTCCCGCTGCCGCGGCTCTGGGCCTGTAGTGAGGCGCGCGCGCCGCTTCTCTCCGGGGTCAAACCTAACTCCTGCCCGGCCCAGGCGCCCCTGCAGGCGAGAGGTGGGCCCAGAGGGTTACAGCTCCTGGCGCAGCGTCTGCCGGGAGGTGCAGTTCCCGCGCGCCCGGAACGTTTCTCCCCGGAACTGAAGGGCCGAGGGCTGTTTCCGGTGGCTGGTTTCACAGCGAGCTCCTTCCTGTTCCCCGCTCGCGCCTAGCAGCTATGGCGACAGGGCTGCTGCAGGGCC
This sequence comes from Pelochelys cantorii, assembly GCA_032595735.1. Taxonomy (NCBI): domain Eukaryota; kingdom Metazoa; phylum Chordata; order Testudines; family Trionychidae; genus Pelochelys; species Pelochelys cantorii. The sequence continues at coordinate 37,215,625 of CM064335.1, read as the reverse complement.
TGTTAGTGAGGGCGCCGCGTCGCCTCCTCGGTGCTGCCGGCGGCGCCGGGCGGGGCTCGTTCTGCCTGCAACAGCCGCAGCGCCGGGACAAAAAGCTCTGGCTCCGCGCCTACCTGGAGCAGGAGCGGCTGCAGGCGCCCGCCACGCGCCGGTAAGAGCCGGGCCTGGCGCTCCCCGGCCGGGTCTCCCCGCGCCTTTCTTTCCCCTGCCCCGTTCCCGTCTCTCCGTTCTTCCCCTCCCCGTGTGCGCCGGCCGCCGCTTCCGGCTCGGCCCCAGCTCCGCCGCTCCTGGGCCCCGAGTCCGGCGCAGGTGGAGGAAGCTCATTGGCGGCCTTTTCCGGGCGGTGCCAGGTCTCTGTGCTCCCCCTCCCGGCCCTGCGGCTTTATCCCCCTCTGCCTCTTGCTGGGCGCCGGCCCGCACCGACCTTGTTCTTTGTTGTCTCCTTTCATTGCCGCGCGCCCAGCCCTGCGCTTGGTTCTGCTGCTCCGCAGCTCGGTTTTAGGGCAGACAAGGTGCCTGGTCCCCTCCTTCTCCTTCTCCAGAATCCTTCCTCACAAGCGTCTCTTGCCGAAAGCCTGCAAAACCTGACGGCACGCGAGCGCTGGTTAGGGACGTTACATTTCCATACATCCACTAATCGAGTAGTGGATGGAATATCCATCGACTACTCGATTAATCGATAAGGGGGCGCTCTTGCTATCCCGCTGCACCTCTGCCTTTGAAATGTGTAAGAGTCACCTGTGGCTCTTGTATATTTCAAAGGAAGAGGGGCAGCAGGGACTCCTTCAGTCCCTGCTTGCCTGGGGCCTCCACTGATGTGCCTCTCAGGTGGCTCTTGTCCGTTTCAAAGGCAGAGTCTGAGCAGTCCAGACCGTTTTCCCCTGCTGTGCCTCTGACTCCTCTGTCGTGTCTCCCCTCTTGGTGCCTCTGATACAGAGGCAGTAAGTGGGGGGAGTGACTAGTTGAGTAATGACTCAACTACCTGATCAGCTTTGGGAGTTGAATCGTTGCTTACATTCCTAGTGCTGGTGTGCTGAGACTACGGCCTATGGCAGGGTGGCCAAACTTACTGACCCTAAGTTACATGGACAGACTTCAGAAATTTGAGAGAAGGGGCATGTGGCTGCTGAGACTCAGGGGTTCAGTCACAGGGGAGGGGCATTCTGGGATTCAGCTGTGCTCCAGCCTTCAGCCTTGCCCTTCTGGAAGCTCTGACTCACTGGTAGGCAACCTGGGGCTTGAGGGCCACATGCAGCATAATGGGGTTCTGTGTGTGGCCCCAAAGGCATTTTGTTTGCAATTTCCGAAGCATGGGATTGCTGGATACTGCTGGCTTTCATCCACATGGGGTTTTTTTTTCCTACTGATAATACAAAAGTGACACACTTAAAGCAAGGGCATGTGAAATGAGGTTTGTGCTGATTGAACAAAACATTGGCTGGAGGGAGTGCACAGCTTTCACACAAAGTACTGCTGTGGTTCAGTCAGCACAGCTGAAGTTCTAGGTGGCCAAGAGCACTTAGCAAAACTGCCCTATCCCAGGAGACTGCTTTGGTTATGACAATCTTGCAATCCACTGAGATGAAGGGCTGCTCACGTGGCGCACTCACTAGCCTACATTGCCTCTAACTGCTCTGAGTCCTGGCAGGTGCACCCCATGGATCTGAATCCAAAGACACCTTCTTATGGGTAGAAGCTGTCCCTAGCCCCACTTCTCTGCTGCAGAGCAGAATCCCTGAATCCCTTCACTCAGGCTGGTAGATGGAGAATGGAGATTGTGGGGCTTTGTGATTGAGAGACACTGTAATTGTGAAAGACCTGCTCCCCTGACCTATGGTGCTGAGGTATAGTTTCTTATTGTTTCCTTTTACTACTCTCTCTCTCTCTCTCTCTCTCTCTCTGTTTTTTCTTTTTCTTTTTCTTTTTTTTTTTTTTTTTTCTTTCTTTCCTCCAATTTAAGCTGTTTGGGGCCATGACTGCCTTTTTGTTCTCTGTTTGTACAGGGCCTAGCACTGATCCGAGGCTAGGGCTCCTAGGTACTACAGTAATGCAAACAACAAATAATTATTGGGGCATGTGATCTGGTGGGAAGGAGTGTTGGGAGCCCTGGATTTGTCAAAAGAGTTCACAAATGTCTTTTGAAGAGAGGAAAAAGAGCAGGTTAAGGGACAGCAGCGTCAATAGATGTGTAAGCTGCAGACAACTGCTTATCTGCTTTTGAGATCCTATATTTAGAGACCTGTATGGATACAAAATTTGTATTCACTTCCAATCCACAGTCTGCAAAAATGGACCAGATGGGGATAGCTGTGGATTTTCAGGGCTCTAGCAATCAGCCTACTTGAAGATGTCTGAAATATTCTGTTTTATATTTGCCTTTTAATAAATGCTTTCATATATAAGCTGGTTAGTGGAACAGATGACTAATTGTCTGAAGGCTCTATTCTCCTTTTGATTTTGTTCTGTCTTGTATGTTTGTAGTTCAGAGAAGCCTAACTGGGATTACCATGCAGAGATACAAGCTTTTAGCCACCGATTACATGAAAACTTTTCATTGGAGCGCCTCAAAACTGCATTTGTTAATTCTTGCTATATTAAAAGTGAGGAGACAAAACGCCGAGAACTTGGGCTAGACAAAGAAGCAGCTGCCCTCAATCTCCAGGACAATCACAAACTTTCTGAACAAGGGGTAACGCTTTCACGCTCTTACCTCACTCAGTGCTTTGAAGATGCTTATCCAAAGATGCCCTCTGAAGGGATACGAGCCCTTGTTGATTATCTCACCAGCCAGGAACTTGTGTCTTATGTGGCCAAAAACCTATCCATACAAGACTTGACGCTTTGTGCAGAGTTTCCTGTTCCACCTAGTGTGCTACAGCAGACTTTCTTTGCTGTTATAGGAGCATTATTTGAAAGCAGTGGACCTCAGAAAACAGGGATATTTATCAGGGTAGGTATTAACAATTACCGGTGTTGTTTTTATTTCTTTGGTACATCTAAATCAGTGGTTCTCAAACTGTGGCCCGTGGACTACTAGTGGTCCGTGGCCTCCTTCCAGGTGGTCCACAACTCGAGCTCAGGGCCCCTCCCCCTCTCTCCCATCTCAACTGGGAGCCCACACTGGTGCTCCAACCCCAGTTTCCCACTGCGAGAAGGAGGAGACAGCTCCAAGCCTCCCTGCTGCATTCAGTTGTGGGGAAAAAGCAGAGCCAGAAGTAGCTCTGTGCACTGCCACTCCACCTCCCCCAGCTGGGGAAACAACAGCGCATGGATGCACTGCCTGGAGGCTTTCCCTGCTGCTCCCATTGGCTGGAATCCAGCCAGTAGGAGCAGCAGGAGGCTGTGCCTGGGCCATGGATCCTGGGAGCGGCGCAGGGTGTGTAAGCAAGTGCACTTGCTTGCCCTCATGCCCAGACCCTGAACCTCACCCCCATCCACTCACCTGCCAAGACTCCAACCTGCTTCTGCACCCTTCCTTGCTCCTACACCCTCCCCACTGGCCAGACACTTCACTGTCCCTTGCTCTTGTCCTCTTCCCCTGGCCAGACACCCTAATCCCAGCTTTCTCCTGCACCCCATTGCCTGCCCAGACATCACCCCCTCCTGTACCCTATCTCATAAGAATGGCCATACTGGGTCAGACCAAAGGTTCATCTAGCCCAGTATCCTATCTTCCGACAGTGGCCAGTGCCAGATGCCCCAGAGGGAGTGAATAGAACAGATAATCAAGTGATCCCTCTATTGTCATACATTTCCAGCCCCTGACAAACAGAGGCTAGGGACACCACCTCTGTCCCTGGAATCAATTGTCCAAAGGTTTTTTATTAAAATATTAATATATTGTGAGAATAAAGTCATTTTAGCAGTTGCTCTCCTTCCAGGTTGTGCCATTTACTTGTTTCTAATTTTGTATCAGAAAAATGTCAGCTAAGAGACATAATATTGAACAACCAAAATCATGTTTCTTCTGATATGACATTCAGATGTCTGTAGGAAAAAGCAGATCTTAATGAAGAACACCTTTCTTCCTACTACTTAGAAAATTCTGTCTCATTGTTTGTAAGGGATCATAATTTCATTCAAAATGTTTTGTAATGCTGTATTTATGGACTGGATTTTCTACTACATAACCCTGTAGTTAGCACAACCACTCAGTACTGTATAGTTAATTTGCACATTATCTCTGGAATGCAGATGATACTATTCCCATTTTATAATTGGAGGAATAAGAGCGACTATTCAATTACACTATATCTAACATCCTTAATTATTACTTAAGTGACCTTCTTTGAGCCAAGCAGCAAGTCAGTGACAGTCAAGCCTAGAGTTCCAGGGTTTGGTTACCCTAGCCAGCTTCAGTGCCAGTGCTGAATCATGGGTATATTTCTAAAGTAGTAATAATTAAGGATGTTAGATACAGTGTAATTGAATAGTTATGTAACTGCATGAAAACTTATTGGTTGCACTCCTGGCCCCACTCCTGGGGCATCCCATGCTGCTGCCTCTCTATCAGAGGCAGCTGCTCGGGGTGGCAGGCGGGAGCCAGTTCCCAAGGGGAGCCAGTTTAAACCAGCTCCTTGCGTAGACTGGCTGCTTGCTGCCTCTGATATAGAGGCAGCAGTGCAGGGTAGCAGCAGTCCCTGTCCGTGGGGGGTCCGAGCTTCCTGCTGACAGAGGCTGCTCCAGACTCTGTCTGTGGAGAGCTCGGACCCCCTGCAGACAGGGGCTCCTGCCGGGGATCAGCCTCTGTCCATGGCAGGCCCAAACTCACCACAGACAGAGCTGCTCTATAGAAGCGGAGCAGCCTCTGTCCACAGTGAACCCGGGCCACTATGGACAGAGGATGCTTTGTGGCAGCCTCTCCTGTCTGCCCCCCTCCTCTTCCCTCCCCCCCCCCCCCCCCCCCCCCCCCCACTGCTCTGCTGTCCCTGATAGAGGCAGCAGTGCCAGGGAGGGGACAGGCAGCCTTGCGGAGCTAGTGCTGGGGGGGGGGCAGGCTCTTCCCAGTATCGGCTCCTGCGTGCCCCTTCCTTGCTGCCTTTGTTAGAAGCAGCAAGTGGGGGGGGCAGGCGGGTCCATGAAGCTGGCCTGCAGGGAGAGCAAAAAGCCAGCTCCCCACACATATTGGTTCCAGCCTGCCCCCATCACCCTCCATGCTATCAGAGGCAGCAGCAGGAGAGGGCAGGCTGATAGAGGCAGCAAGGGGAGGCGGCATGTAGTTAAGGTTAACAGATAAGCCTTTTTTTTCCACTGTTGTTTAAACCACCCATGTCCCATCTGTACTACAGCATCCACTGTTGCTGTCACCAGTGGTGAATTGGAGCTACAAGATATGCCTATACACTTGCTGCCAAGGAGTTTCAGCTTGTGCTGCCTTTCAGTGCAACAGGCAGCAAGCTAATTGGAGGGATAGTGGAATCCTGCTGGTCTCGTAACTGTGTTAAGAATACATTTTCCACGGTTATCCTTCTTATTGCTATTTAGCAAAATATTTGAAATGAAAGTAAAAATGAAGTTTCCTTAATCTTTTTACAAAATGTGTAAAAATTATTTTAATGTTTGATCCTGGCAATTTGAATGTCTAAGATGGCGAGAGGTCTCATTGTAGTTCTCAATTATCCTGTATAAATCATGAGTAGCACTTTCAATATTTGAGATTTTAATCTGGGTTTTGTGAAGGCCTGATCCCAATTCTCCCTTTAATTAGAATCTCTTTTATGGCAGTAATATTTAGTTTTGGATGGTTGCTTAATGTATTTTTGAATAAAGGAGTGATCCAGCTAAAAGTGAATTAAAATTTAAAGTACTTCCCAAGCACAGAGCAGTCAAAATACCATTTATTTCAGACATGTACATTTACAAAACTATGTACTTTGGCACAAGATCTGTTGAGCTGTGGTATTTTTCACTGTAAGAATGCCTGGGAAACTCTGGTACTATAAAAAATTAACCTTTATTTAAAGGCACACTGCACATAATGAAGATAACTACTAACTATTAACTGCTCCTCTCTTCCCATACCCTTATATTACTTTTGTTGGCAGGGACACCAGGCACCAGAGCATTCACTCCTCTTCCTTTCTGTTTGTTGTAATGTTTTTGTTCAGGACTTCTTAATTCCTCAGCTGATTGGAAAAGAGCTATTTGAAATCTGGGATGTTATAAACCCAATGGGTTTGCTAGTGGAGGAGTTGGCCAAGAGGAATATGTCTGCTCCAGAACCAAGACTTACAAGGCAGTCAGGAGCCAATACTGTTCTACCACTGTACTTTGTAGGATTATACTGGTTAGTAAAACTTTCATCCAAAGTCAAATGGTTTCCAGTTCTGGGGGGAGGAAAGAATGAAATGAGATTTTTTTTTTCCACAAGTTGCTCTTGTAAAAATAATTTTGGAAGAAAGATACAATTTATGCAATGGACTTAATATGATTTTTTTGTGTTTGTTTTGGCTCGGCAACCCTAGTAGCAGCACCTTTTTTGTTTACAAAAAAAAGCACTGGACAAGAGTATGTATGGTCAGATCATGACCTCGTATATCTAGCCATGATTCTCTAATTCAGGTATTTTTTTAATACTTTTATTGCTGAAAACTTTGTAAAAACAGGACACTTAACTATTGTTTGTCAGAAAGATGATGCACAAATGATGTACTATATTGTTTTAAAAAAAAATCTAACAGAGATTGGAAAGTTTAGGCCATTGATAATGGAAAGTGAATCTGAATTAACACAGTTGCACTTCAGGAATTCACTGTAATTCTTATCTGAGTGTCTGAACAAGTATGTACTCATACTCATGTACAGTTATACTCATGTACAACTGTACTCATGTACAGTTGTCTGAAAGATCACCAGGCTCTTAAATGTTTTTCTTTGATAAATTGAAATGCTGATGAGAGGACTCGTATTATGTATATTCATGGTGCACAGTGGTGTTCACAATATTCTCATGAGGACATTTACTTGTTTTTTCCCCCCTCCTAGTGATAAGAAGCTTATAAGTGAAGGTCCTGGAGAAACCCTGTTAGCTGCAGAGGAAGAAGCTGCCCGGGTGGCATTGCGGAAACTGTATGGATACACTGAGAACAGGAGACCTTGGGACTACTCCAAGCCAAGAGAGGAATGGACAGCAGAAAAGGCTATTAGCAGCAGTTAGGCAATTAAGCCTAATTCTTCTGCCTTTTCACAAAACCTATGTTTTCCTGATGAGTATAGATGTACTTCAGAAAAGCAAACTTTAGCAATTCAGTTCTTTGGTATAAAGGATATGTTTTCAAAATTCCAGGCATCACAAACCTTGAGTATTCTCCAAACATGAGTAGATTTATTTTACTTCTACAAAATGTTTCCTGTAATAACTAAGGAAAATGTGATATTTCTGGATGGTAACAAAGCAGGGAGAGAAGGATTCTGCTGAATTCCCACTATTTGGCTAAGAACTTTACTGTATGTACAAGCACACAACTCTTAAGAATGTATTGCAAGCTTTGACTATTTTTTATTTTTGAGCAAGCTGTCTCCATATAGGGAAAAACATGCACAGATATCTGGACCACTTTTGAGGGTATTAACAACAAATAAGCATTGAATTAAAAATGTAACATTATCATAAGACTTGCATCTGAATTAAGTTGGTCTTGAATTGTGGTAAAATCTGTATGAAATATAACTTTCGCCTCATTGATATCACCACAGATCAGAATAAAGAATATGTTCTGACATCAGTTGCTGATGTTGTTAAGACCTTACCAAGAGTTTGCTTGCTAATTTGGTAATTTACTGTTCATTTGCCATAAAAATTGGTTTTTAGACCTTAAGAGTGTATTCTTTAATTTAAAAAAGTGTTTGCGGGTGACAGTAAAGAACTTAAGTTTTTATGTAACATGGAAAAGAAATCTACAGAGCAGCATCTTTTCTTGTTGGCCTTGTGATTGCTAATATGAGGTTGATAAGAACTTGGTTCTTCATATTTTGCTAACTTTTTGTTTAGACCATTCAATAGAATTTACCACTTATTTTGAAGAGCTTAGCTGAACAGTTTTCTAGACCTGCGTAATATTGGATTATATGAAATCCATCTATTTGCCTTTGCACCACCTTTCTAAGGTTCAAAACATTTGGCTCAAAAAGCTACTGTAATGATATGGTAATATACTCATTAAATGCTAAATATAGTCTGATGGTATAGCAGGTTATTGTTTCTAGCTCTGGAAAATTGTGGGACATTGGCCTTTAAAACTGTACTGTTGTTACACCTAGAAAGTCAGTTCTAATAATTGAGGTTTCCAAAATGTTTTTCTTTTCATCTGAGAAGTAGGGTTTATCGGGTCCAATCCAGTTCCTATTGAGGTTCATGGGAGCTTTTCTATTCTCTTAGAACTTGGGTAGGACCTAGGGTATATAGAGAATATATTGGGGGAGGGAGGGGAGGGTTTCATGAGTTTGCATAATGCACCCTAACTTGGGTCAAGCAAAAAATATCCCAAACTTGTGCTGATAAAAGCTTAGGCCCACACTGCCCCCATTACATAGTACTTCACGTGTAGCTAACATTTGCAACTTGAGCTCATTACATTCTCCCCTCCTCAAATGTTATAATGCTGCATTGTGTGGCTCAGTAGCTCAGAAAATAGGGTTTGCAGTAAGAAAATAAATTTTACCTTTCAGCTTCCAAAAGTCTGAGTCTCCAGTTCAGCAAAGCAGTTGAGCACATGCTTAACACATTTACTTCAATGGGACTTAGTATGTCTTAAATGCTTTGCTTTATAGGAATGGGACACATACTTTAATTTAATCACATGCTTGAGTGTTTTGCCTGAAATTGCTATAATAAATACCTGGTCTTTAAAACAGTTTTTCAAAAGATCTTGTCAGTTTTTACTAAGTGATTGAAAATGTTCTTTTCCTCTGAAAATGGAGGTTACATGAATGAGCATCGCTGAAATCAAAGGGAATTTTGCCACTGGCTTTCAGGGTCCAGAATTAAACCCTCTAGGAAGAGCCATGTAACTAACTGGCAAAGATTGTAATTGCATGTGTTGAATACAACTGCATAGATTGATTTTGGCCACTGTATCTTCCCCTCATATAGTTTCTCATGGGACAGGCAGAGACGATTGTAAATCATGCAGCTTTTAAAACATGACTGTCGCTTAAAAAAAATCAATACAAGTAATTACTACAGTCCCCTGAGCAATCCAGTTCCGTTATTACTGATCATTATGGATGTTGTTATGGCTACTAAATTAACTTGGCATGAGCTATGGATATGTTAGATATTTAGCACTCATGGAACTATATTCTAGGTTTAAATCACCTATGGAGTCAATTGGCTACATTTGTCTTCTATATTACGTTTTAGTTTATTTTTCATGCTTATAGAAACAAAATTATGCCAGGTATTTACATACAAACAAAATGATCCAGTCCCTGTTCTTATAATCCAGGATGTTGATATCAAACAGGTTCCATCATTTACCTGATGTGATACCCCCAAGACTTGCAACATTTTTAAAGTATTGCTTTTGTTAGTCTATTGGAGATGTGGCTTCAGGAATTAAGAGAGTTTATGTAACAGTAAACAAAAGGGTGCAGATTGTCAAAAACTTCATGGTATCATCATCTGAATCTACTCTTTGGGTACTCACTCCACTCTACCGTCTCTGTTATAGTGGTGCTCACATTTATTAGATGGCAATGACACCTAACTGTTTGACTGGTTTGGAGTAGAATTGGTTTGAAAAACTTTGGTGGAATTTTATTCCATCAGAAAATGCAGTTCTGGTTAGGGACATTAAAATGCAGGTATTTACCTAATTGAGTAGTTGATAGCATTTTTATCGACTACTGAATTAGTTGATAGGCAGCCAGGCTCAGTTCTGGCTCATGCCCAGTGAAGGATCAAACCCTGCTGCAGCTCTGCAATTTAAAAGGCAGTAGGACTTAGGCAGCCTGCCCCCTACTGTGTTTTAAACTGCAGAGCCACAATGAGGCTATGTCTATGCTTTAGGCTTCTTGTGCAAGAACAACTGTTCTTGCGCAAAAACTTGTGGAGCGTCCACACTACAAGCCCGTTCTTGCGCAAGAAAGTTTACAATAGATCGTTAGAAGAGAGGGCTTTTTGTGCAAGAGTTATTCCTCTTTCTATGAGGAATAAGCCTTCTTGTGCAAAAAGGCTAGTGTGGATGGGAACAGGGATTTCTTGCACAAGAAACCCCTATGGCTAAAATGGCCATCAGAGCTTTCTTGCACAAGAGAGCATCCACAGTGCCATGGACGCTCTTGCGCAAAAGCACATGGCAGTGTGGACGCGCTCTTGCGCAAGAAGCCTTCAGTGTAGATGTAGTCTGAGGTTTTATCGCTTGTGAGCTGGAACTGAGCTGAGCTGCCTTTCCAGCTGGCAATAGCCCCCGTGTGTGGGACTGCCCTGCACAGATGGTGCTGGAGGCAACTGGCTTTTAAGCTGGCTCACCCCAGCACCGGCTCGTGCTTCCCCCTACCCTTGCTGCCTTTGATAAAGAGACATCAAGAGGGTGGAATGCAAGTAGTCGAATCCCCGATAAGCATAGGCTTATCAGGTAGTCAATTAGTCACTACTCCTTTACATACCTAGTTCTGTTGATTAGCCTTATTTTAATACCCTCCCATCCAATTCAAAACCTTTGAAGTGACCTAAAGAAGAGGGAAGGCTTCAGACTCTTGCAGCCTGAGGTTTCCTATTCAGGTGATAAACCTTGACTTGCCAGAATGATTTCAAGGCTCAGGAGTCCCTTGGTGTGGGGATTGCAGGGTTCACATCAGTTTAGCTGGTGAACAAGCAATTAACTCCACACAGCTGCCCCTTTCCAGTCACAGCTACTCAATGAAAGGGCCATCAGAATGTCTGTTTGGGAGACAGAGGGAAGAGACTGCCTTGAAGAAGGTAGGGCTGACATCCAAAGGTCACAAGAATAGGTGAGAAGCCCCAAATAGGGGCTTGTTCTGTTTACCACTGATTGTTGTATTATGTTACTTTCTTGGTATGATCACTAATCTCTGAGGAAAAGACCTTGGTGCCTGCTACTGACACAGTATCCTGAGTCATTGTGTTCCCACCCTTCTAGCTACATAGTAAATCAAGAGATAACTGTATATGGTATCCTAGAACAAATGATCAAAGCTAACAACAGAGATTCCCTGTCACCCATACTGCTGACACTAACATTTTCTAGCTGTTGTATAATGAACCATTAGGTTGCCGTCTTGGTAAAAAAACAGAGAATGAATGATGAATGAATGAAGTCCCCCCTTAAAATGCGGTCCTCTTCCATTGGGTTATAACCTGATGCTACAAATCCACCTTTGAGTGAAGCATAGTATGTATGAAGCACATGGTGTGCAGGAATTTGTCCTGTTTGAATGTAAAAGCTGTGTAAGCTGCCAAACTGACCCATCACAGGACAATCAGACTGGTGTGCAAGGCTAGGAAGGACCCTTTTACTTGCTTCATTGCCACAAACCGTTGATCTTTTAAATGTGCATCCTGAGCCTCCCTCTGATGCTGACAGCAGAGGCTATGTCTACACTGGTGGATTATTGCGCAAGAACAGCCGTTCTTCTGGAAAGCGTCCACTCTGCCCACCTGCTCTTGCGCAAGAAGATTTACAGTACGGCGTGGTAAGAGAGGGCTGCTTCTGCAAGAGCTACGCTCTTTTTTAACAGGTCTAAGCCCTCTTGCACAGGAGCTCTTGCGCAGGAGGGCAGTGTAGATGCGTGGCAGGGGTTTCTTGCGCAAGAAAGCCCTGTGGCTAAAATGGCCATCGGAGCTTTCTTGCGCAAGAGAGCAACCACACTGCCATGGACACTCTGGCACAAAAGCACATCTCACACATGGCAGTGTGGACGTGTTCTTGTGCAAGAAGCCGCCAGCGTAGACATAGCCAGAGAGAGAGAGAAGTTAGATAAAAACTGAAATACCCTTGCAGAGAGAAAAAGCCTGGCAAATCCCTCAGGCAGAGAGGCACAATGCCCCTGCCTAGCTTTAAGCAGGCTCTTTCCAGACTGTGCTCCCATTTCCATCCTTTGTTAGCCCAGTGCCCTTTAGTAAGCAGTTCACAACCAAGGGGTTGAGGCCCCTTAGAGGATTGCAAACAGGTTTCAGGGGCCCACCAAGCAGGGCCAGCATTAGACTCACGGGCCCAGGACAGAAAGCCAAAACCACACTGCCCCAAGCCCCACACAGCACAGATGAACCCCGAGCAGCTTGGCTTTGTGGTGCTCTCTGTGGTGTGGGACTCCTGGCAATTGCCCTGCTTGCTATTCCCTAATGCTGACCCTGCCTTTATATGCAGAAAACCAGTTGTTCTGGCTCAGGTGAGCCATGGAGTTTTAATAGTATGTTGAGGGGACCTCAGAAAGCAAACAGGTTGAGAAGGCTTTAGCCTACACGCAGGATCCAGCACCCCTGCCCCTCCTGCTGCTCTTTGAGTGTATCTACGCTGCAATTAAATACCCATGGCTGGCCCATGACAGCTGACTCAGGCTGTGGGGCTGTGTAATAGTGGAGTGGACATCCGGGTTCAGGCTGCAGCCTCAGGTCAGGGACTTCCCACAGGGTCTTAGAGCCCAGACTGCATCTTTGCCTGAGTCTGAATAGCTGCATGGCAATTAAAGAGTCCCTTAGCTCGCGGTCCGTAAGCATCAGTCAGCCGGCACAGGCCAGCTGGGGGGCTAGATAGACTGCTAGAGCAATAACTGACAGTTCAGCCCAGTTCTCAGTACACCATACGTCTTTCCCCTGATTAGGAATGGAGAAGTTGCAGCCACTTGAGGACATCCATAACTTTTATGTATGTGGCAGGGAAACAGACTGGAGCTAGATTCAAGGACGTTAACCATTCCTGTCTCTATCAGGTACTTTCTTTTAGGTCTTGTGTCTGAAGCTTGCAAAGAAATATTACACAGATTCAGTCTGATCTGACAAAGTGCTGGGTGTTCCCTAACTGCCGATTGACTTCACCCACAGCTGTGGGGGCTCAGCATTTTCAGGATTAGGGCCCCGCTGAAAAAGAATACAGGCTGAATAAATAATCTAACCAAACCCCCAAAGTGGACCAAAAGTAGACAACAGGGGGCCAAATAACTATCTTCTTGTAAACGCTGAAACATTCTGGCCTTGTGTGCCCAAGGATTATATATAGGTCAAATCATGATTTAGTATCAAGAGACATGGCTATAATTGTCCCATTTTAAAGCTAAAATTGTCCTATTGAAAGGATATTGATCCCATTTCCCCCCTTTTTTTCGGTGGTGTAATATTTTCTTAGACAATAACTAATTGGCCCATTTCTAGCAAAGCTGTAAATGAGATGTGAGAGATCCTTCCAGTTATTTTCAGAATTAATTTTGTTGCTTTCAAGGTCATCCACAAGGCTGTTCCCTGCCGCCAGAAACCTTATAATCCCTATAATCCAGAAACCTTTCAAAAGAAGACGGCCATGGAGACAAATGACATGAATGTGAATAATCAAATATTCTAGAATAAATACGTCTGTTTGCAACCAGAAGTATAAGTCATTCACACTGATGTTCAAGTCATGTGCTTCTTACCAGCTGTTATAAACTAAACAGGAGCATGATGGGAAGCATGTAAGCACTGAGTGCTGCTAAAAGCTCTTTGGCTAAGTGAGACCTGAACTAATTTCCTCCCAGGGACTGAAGGTTTAAACCGCTGTCTTCGTAACAGCAGACTCACGACCACTTGGGGTTATTAGAGTGCCTGCGGAACTTTGAGTAAGACCAAGCTCCAGTATGAATATTTATATGTTGTCTCCTGTAATTTTTCCTTCTGTTCTAGCTGGATGTGGTAATTGGATGATCCTCCCTTTCTCCTACAGCACTACTCTGTGCTGTTCACACAGCTTCTGCATTTCACCACTTGGCTTCTGCTTAATAGAGAGTATGTGGCTTTTGGTGCTGTCAGTGTGTTTCCTTGGTAATGAAGAAATAGCCTCTTGCTTTCAGGAAAAATATCTTCAGAAATGGGTTGGGTTTCCTGTGTTTACCAGAAGTGATTAATATGTAGAACAAATATAAAGATTAAAGCCTATTCCTGTGCCTGTTGAAATCAGTGACAAATATCCCATTTACTCCAATGGTGCAGCGTCAGGCCCACTCAATAAGAAGTTCTCATTACTCTGAGTCATTTCAATGAAGTAAACTGTTCATGGAAGTAAGGCCTGTGGACCCAGTTCATCAAAGTTCTTGAACCCATGGGCTGCGTCTAGACTGGCATGATTTTGCGGTAATACTTTTAACGGAAAAGTTTTTCCGTTAAAAGTATTTCCGCAAAAGAGCATCTAGATTGGCATGGATGCTTTTGCGCAAAAAGTGGTTTTGCGTAAAAGCATCCGTGCCCAGGATAGACGCGCTTTTGCGCAAGAAAGCTCCGATGGCCATTTTAGCCATCGGGCTTTCTTGCGCAAAAAATTAAGGTGCCTGTCTACACTGGCCCTCTTGCGCAAGTATTCTTGTGCAAGAGGGCTTATCTCTGAGCGGGAGCGTCAAAGTATTTGCGCAAGAAGCACTGAATTCTTACATTAGAACGTCAGTGCTCTTGCACAAATTCTCGCAGCCAGTGTAGACAGGCAGCAAGTTTTTATGCAAAAGTAGGTGCTTTTGCGCAAGATCTTGCCAGTCTAGACGCACCCATGGTGTCCAACCAGGTCTGAAGCAGTAGCCACTACAGTGGCTACTACTATAGGGTACGTCTATACTACATGCTATTTTGGGATACCGAAATAGCTACCCTGTGTCTACACAAGCCACCTGTTATTTTGAAATATTTTTCTAAATAACAGGCATGCTATTTCGCCATCCCAGTAAACCTCGTGTAGATGCACCAAATTTCAAAATAAGCCTTTTCAAAATAGATTTGAGTTAAAATACACAATTTGCATAGTGCAAATTGCATATCTTATTTCGAGTTGAGGATGCTGTGGAGACATACCCATAACAAACTAGTCACAGTCAGCTGGCCATATAGCCACATGTGGCTAGCTTGTTGGACACCATGGTCTTAAACATTTGCTTAACTTTAAGCACCTAAGTAATTCCACCCCTATTCATCAAACTACTTAAACACCAAGTTAAGTAAGAGTTTAAGAACTTTGATAAATCAAGGGAAATAGGGAGGGTCTCAAGAATGGGTTTCCAAAAGTTACCAGCATTGGGCTAACTCTGCTCCCACTGAAGCTAATGGTAAAACTCATAAAGGTTTATATTTGGCATCTGCCTTTTCCAAGGTATCAGCATCCATATAAATGGTATGTTCTGCTCAGCAATCTCAAAAGCTTGCTTTACAACATTTCTGACTCTGGTTCTCCTCTTTTCTGTGTGTGTTTATCTACCATACTTTTATTCTAATGCACTTATGTCCAAAGCATCTAGGAATCATGAGAGAGATTAAAAGAATCACCTGATGTGTATTTGCAGGCTATTTTCTCCTCATTTCATGATTGCCCATTTGTTATATTTTCTAACAAGCACATTTGTGTTTTCTCCCACACTGCCCTTTATATATGAGAATTGCTCTTCATGAAAATCTGCTGAACCATGTTACATTATCCCCTTTCAAACATTTCCTTAAAAATTTCCTTTGCTATGGAGCCTACAGAACAGTGCCAGACAGGGAAGCTGACAGGTGGTGCTGAGGGCTGGCTGGTCTTGGCCCCACCCCTTCGCAGAGTGCTGAGCTGAACCACCCACTCAACCCCCCCCCCCAACCATCCTTCCCCTGTCTGTCATTCTTTTCACCAGATCTGGTACTATTGCAACCAAGGGTGGCTGGCACTGGTGATTTCCATAAATCAGGCTGCTGAGGCAACAAGAGTGATTCATTAATACAGGGAAACAAAGGCCTCTCTTTATTCTCATTATTTTTGCTTTTTCCAGCTAGTAATTTTGCAAGAACAGAGAATAAGACTTCCCAAGTATTTATTTAACTCACCCCTGACGTGCTATGGAGATAATGACCATCAACAAATGGAAAAAACCCAGAGACACAGGCAACAGACTTGGAAATGCTCTGGACTTTACAAAGAAAATTTCCCATCCTAAACTCATAGACTGGATTACTTTAGAGAAATGACAGCACTGGAAATCAGGTATTTGTTGTCCAGGGAAACGAGGTGTGCTTCTGTCACTTCACTATTCATAGCCTTAACTTAGGTTTTCTCTACTCTAGCACACTTGTGGCAACATTTTGTTGGCCAGGAATGTGAAAAAACACACCCCTGACTGACAAAAGCATCAGTATGGACAGTGCTATGTCAGTGGAAGACACTCTCCTGCCTATGTAGCTACTGCTCCTCATTAAGGGGATTTAATTATGCTGGCAGGAGAGTGGTCTCCTGCTGGCGTAGAGCAGCTGCATGGGAAATCTTACAGCAATGCAGCTGCAGCAGTACAGCTGTGCTGTTGTAAGGTCCATAGTGTAGACATAGCCTTAGACAAACAGCCCAAAATGGATTTTGATTTTTATAGCTTTATCAATTGCAACATCAGTTCTCCCTTCTCCTTGCCTTAATTCAAGACTTGCAGCAAGATGGACTAGATGGTTGAACAGTCTTCCCATTTCTAAAATCCAAGATTCGGATCTTGGAATCCTAAGAGAGCATCGTTTTTTCCCATCAGGGGCATTACTGCAGACATATAATTTACTTGTAACTCCATTAAGGCCTTTGTCTCTCCAAAATTCAAGACGGGCTTTTGTCTTAACATAGCTAATGTTATGGGGATAATGAACTTCAGAGATTTCCCCTTATTCTTATATTGCGGCCTAAGATAACAAATGTGAATTATTTCTCCTGTGTCAGATACAGGGGATTCCATGGGCCACATCCAAAACAGTCTCCCTAAGGGTTTTCTAAAAGGCAGCCTGTAATAGCCTTCTTGTGAGAGGCCTGAAAGACACACAGCACTCTGCGTCATTGCTCCAGGCATCCAGAGCCATGACAAAACAACCCCATTCAGAAAGCAACCATTGAAATGGTAGATCACATGCTAAAATGAAAGGATGGACTGGAAAAAAAAAAAAAACAAAGCAAAACAAAACCCCCAACAACAGCCTCTAGTGGTACAGTTTGCAGCACAAGAATTTCCATCTCTGCAGACAAACTTACTGAAACAAAATACAAGCAGCAACTTTCCAATGCAGAATCTCTAATTACAGGCTGGAAATAGACTCTGGGAGACATGAGGCATGGTAGAAATCCAAGGACTGGGTAACATGAGAGGAGAGCATGAAATTGTGGGACCTTTATCATTTTCACCAGCTGAACCATGCAGGGGGCAGGTCAGAAATGCCTACTGAGCAATCACAAATATTAACAGATTTCTCAAAGTCAGGAAGGAAAAACGCTAACTTTGGGAGGAAGGAGCGACTTCTACAATGCTCTCCCAATGCGTGACTACCTTCTGCTGAACCAGAAATGGATAATACTACAAGATGGACACACTCAGGAACTCCCCATGGAAATCATGGTAACTGTTCCTTCATTAAGAGACTGACTGAAAATACTCCAGATGACTGAAATAAAATTCAGGGTCATCTGAAGAAGCTCGTGTTTGGTTAGTCTTTAAGGTGCTACTAGATTATTTGTTGTTTTTTAAGTTTTTCCTGTTACAGACTAACTCGGCTACCCCGCTGAAGCTTTTGAAAATACTTGTATGCTTTATGTCAATAGCATTTAAATTGTAGGCAGGGCCTCATGGAACACCTACTTCCCAATTCATCCCAGTGCCACCAGGAGACTATATTATTTAGTTAATATCTATGATCACTTTGAAGATGGAAAGCATTATGCACATGCTGGTTACTTCTATGGATCTGTGATGAAATGCACCCCTCTGCTCATACCCTACACTCTACTGTAGTAATCTTTTGTACAAAGCATGCTACGAACAATCGTTTGAAAAAAAAACCCTTCAGAACTTACTACAGGTTGGACCTCCCTGGTCCAGCACACTTGGGACCTGACCGGTTCTGGATGATGGATTTTTGCCGGACCAGGCAGCTCTGCCACCTCCACGTGCACTGGGCTCTTGCTGCTGCAGTGCCTGGTTCCTGCTGTCATGCCAGGCAGCCCCATAGCCTCTGCATGCCTGGCTCCTGCTACCCTACTGGGCAGCCCCTCTATTGCCTGTGGGACTCCCACTGCCCTGCCAGAAAGCCCTGCTGGCACGCGTTGGGTTCCCCCTGCCCTGCAAACCTGCAGGCCTCCCAGGCACTAGCTCTCCACTGGGACTCTCTGGTCCTGGAACGTCCGCGGTCTTACCAAACCAGACCAGAGGATTCCGGTTAAGAGCATTTCAACCTGTACATGCATTTGACCATGATATTACTGATCAGCAACATCATTACTGAAATCATGCCTGCAGTGTTTCCCAGATAAGTTTGAGAAATAAGTTCAGCCACTTCCCTAAGATAAAGGGAAAGCTGATATCTTCCCTCCCCATGTTGTCAAAGCTGATGGGCTATCATCTATCAGCTGGCCATCCTTCCTCCTCTAGACCAGGCCCTATTGGGAAGGGAAGGCGGGGAGAAGCAGGAGGGCCATTTGGCCTGGGCTTCAGGAGACCAAGGGGCCTCGAGTTTTGACATTTTTTCTACCAAGTCATTTCCATTTATTATACACATTGGCTGCATCTAGACTGGCATGATTTTCCGCAAATGCTTTTAACGGAAAAGTTTTTCTGTTAAAAGCATTTGCGGAAAAGAGCGTCTAGATTGGCACGGACGCTTTTGCGCAAAAGCACTTTTTGTGGAAAAGCATCCGTGCCACTCCAGACGTGGTTTTGCGCAAGAAAGCCCCGATCGCCATTTTTGCCATCGGGACTTTTTTTGCGCAAAACAGTCCTCCCCTGCAATACATTTGCACAAGAGGGCTTTTTCCCAAACGGGAGCATCATAGTATTTGCGCAAGAACACTGATGATCATACATTAGATCGTCAGTGTTCTTGCACAAATTCAAGCGGCCAGTCTAGACAGCTGGCAAGTTTTTCCGCAAAAGCGGCTGCTTTTGCGGAAAAACTTGCCAGTCTAGACACAGCCGTTGCAGTTATAACAGAAACAACAAAAGAAGCTGTTTATACCTGCAAAAAATTGATTGAAATCATTCTGGGATCTTGGGCCTTGCCAATTTTTGGTCATACCTGCGTTTTCATCTGCATGACTGGAGAGTGGAGTAGCTTCTGCGATTAGTGATTCTACATTATGAAACAGTGTTTACAGTCTTTGCATAGTTTACAGGTTTTTGAGAGTCGTAATTAATTCTGTTACTATGAAGTGATTTTACTTGGTCTGAGGATGACTTTACCCTTTAAATGAGATCTTTTGGTCAGCATAAGAGATTTTTTTATGCCTGGTTTTTCTCATGTGTTTGTGTATACAATAACCATATCAGGCTCGGCTCTAAGCTACCTCTTCATCCAATTTTAGGTTCACCGTGAAAGGCTTTTTTGTGATAAACAACTAGAATTAAAAGTTCATTAATAAACTTTATATCTAATCTAGCAATCACACCCTGTGTTCATAGTCACAACATACCAGTTATTAGAGGAATTTAATAATGGGAACATGTTAGCAGATGAAATTTCAAGACTTTGAAAAAAGGCTATAAGAGCTGTAGTAAATAACGCCCCCATTTTATATTTTATATAATATCCAATGTGAAATATATACAATTAAAATTGTGTATAACCAATGACCGTTAGCAAATTAATTTATTGTCTGTTACTGTGTTTTAAAAGAACTCCATAAATATGAAGCGAAGATTTGAAAGTTGTGCAAGTGAGAGACGGTGAAAGCAATAGAGTGAAGCTGTAGTTAAGAGTTTAAAGCCAATAACATCATTTCTCATAGAAAAGATGCCTCAGCCATTAGACGGTGACCATACTGACAGTGACACTTCTAGTTCTGATGGTGAAATCTTTGTACCCACAAATGATATTTCAGTGCCACTGTCTCAAAATGAGGAGGTTATTAATCAAGGCACAGAAATGCCAAGAGTAGTGATAAATGCAGAATCTACTCTCGCTTTAGAGACAGTGCAGGCAGATAATGCGGAGCTTGGAGATGCTGCGCAGCAAGAGCAAGAACTTATAACTAGCACAGGACACAGTGTAACAACAGTGGCATCAGAACCTGATAGTGGACTTCTTGATAAGTACAATGTTGCTCAAATGCAATCATTTCTCAAAGTTAATTGTTTTCAGATTCCAACCAAAATAACCAAAAGATGCTGAAAACCATGCTTTTCCCACTCGTCTACTGACAAAACTCTTCCAAATGGAAAGATCTACACAAGAGACTGGTTCAAATGTATCAGTCTGTCCAATCCATCCAGTTGGAGCATCAGTAGAGGTTGGAGGAAGTTGAAGACTGAATACCTGCACATGAAACTTCAGTATCACATAAAGGTAACTATGTTACATGGAAATCAGCTAGTAGAGCAGCAATTGAAAACATACTCCTGAGTGAAATAAACACAGAAACTGATAACTGTAAAAAACTCCTTGAATGCATATTGAATGTCGTTCTTTTTCTTTCTGCACAGGGACTAGCTTTGTTTGGTTCCAGTTGACATACTGGTGACCCTACAACTGTAACTTTCTTGGTATACTTGAGCTTCTTAGCAAGTATGACCCACTTTTATCAGGTCATGTTAAGTGTGTTTGTGAATCACAAGAGAGCAGAAAATGCATGCAAGTCCATTATCTGTCTACCGGAATACAAAACTAGTTTATTGAGCTGTGTGGGACATTTGTGCAAACAACAATTCTTGAAGAAATACAACATGCAAAGTACTTTTGTATTATTTTTTATGCAACTCCAGACTGTTCTCATAAAGAACAAATGACATTGGTTGTTCGATCTGTTAAAATTGCAGAAAGTTCAAAGGTTTCAATTGAAGAACGATTCATTTTGTTTGATAATTTCATGAAAAAAACTGGAAAAGAAATCACCACTCGTATATTAGAAATGCTGGAAGGCTTCAAATTAAATTTTCAAGTCTGCATTGGCCAAGCCGATGACAATGTATCCAATATGGCTGGGAAATACAACAGAGTACAAGTAGTCCTTCTTGATCAAAATCCAAACTGTATTTTCTCCAGTTGTAGCAACCACGCACTAAATCTTGTCGGTGTTGATTGTGCTGAATCATGCAAGGAAGCAATCACATACTTTGGAACAATCCAGCAATTGTACAACCTCTTCAGCAGCAGCCCCTGAAAATGGGAAATTCTGAAGCAGCATCTGCCCGTTTCTCTTCATGATATATCAACAACAAGATGGTCAGCATGAATTGATGGCATTAAACCAGTTGCACAGCATTTGGACGCTTTGAGAAAGGCTTTAAATGAGCTTGAATCTCTTACTCTCACAACATAGGCTCACACTGAGCTTAAGTCAATTAAGAAGTGTACATCCAAATTTGAATGCATTTTTATGTCCATGTGGATGAAGCTGCTAAAAATGATCCACAAAATTAATCTTGTAATTGAAGCACGCAATGCTACATTAGATGTTGAGAGGGATAACACTGAATGACTTCTTAAAGATATTGAAAAGATTTGTGATTAATGGAATGCAATCCTTTCTGAATCCAAATCAGTAGCACAGGGTATTGACATTTCATCTGTTTTCTCACCAATTGCAGCCTAACATCTTAATCTGATGCAGAAAGGCACTATCGAGTTAATTTTGTGTGTGTGTGTGTTATTATTGACTCCATCAGATCTGATCTTATATGTTGATTTGAATCACTGCAACAAATTTGTACCCTTTTTGGATTCCTTTGGGAGTTCAGAGAACTAAGTAATGAAGATCTATATTCAGCAGCTGAACAATATCAACAAAGGTACAATGAAATTTCAAGAGATCTCTGTGACGAGATCATCTTCCTGAAATGCATTCATTCCACCAACTTTAAATCAGACTACAAGCCAAAAGAACTGCTTCAAGAAATATTCAATCTTGGCCCGTCGAACATATTTCCTAATATCACAGTTGCATTACATATTTTTGTCAGTCTCCCTGCATCAATGGCTTCAGGTGAATGCACATTCAATGTGTTAAAACAAGTAAAGGACGATCATCGTTCTGCAATGGGACAAGAGCATTTGAATGGGCTCGCAATGCTTAACATTAACAGTGCTGTTGCATGTAAATTAGATTTTTCTTCAATTATAAACAAGTTCACATACAATAAAGCCAGAAAAGCATTCCTAAAATGAAGAGTTTTGCTTGCAGTGGAATCTCACAATTAAAGTTACATTTTAATATACATTCTATTGGTATAATGGCTTAATTAATAAATAAATGTCTCAAGTGTTCATTTTCATATAGTCTCTTGGTTTTAGTATGACCCTGTGGATGAGAAGTTAGATACGTTGGGGGTCTGGGGCTGGGTTGGGGCCTCAAAACTCAAAGTGCCTGAGGCCTCTGTCATTCTCTGGGAGGGCCTTCTCCAGACCACCTGTTTCTTGCTTCTCAGCTGGAAATGCTTTTCAAAGAGGGACCAAAACTATAAATGGAGGGGCAAACACCCTAAGAAATCCTTTCTCTTCCTGTCCATCTCACTCTGCATCTGATAAGACAAAGAAACAGATAGTGGAATCGAAAGAGTTTGATCAGTCATGCTATTGGAAGCATGTAGTAAGAAAGTCTGCTTTGAACCCAGTATAGTTTAAACTAGGTGCTCAAAAGCATTTTTAATATTTATTTTTCTTGTACCATGTCTCATTGCTTGTACTTATTTAATATCTACTAAGTCTTTGTACTCAAACAAATGTATATTTAATCCAGTATTTAAGTTGAAGTATCTGGGTAACTATTTAAGGTACTAAACTCCTATATATTGTGCCCTTAAACAAATAAAGAGCTTAATATATTTGGACTGTCCAGGAGAGGGCCAGGCAATACAAGACATACATCGCTGGAAGAAAATCTGGGACAAGGAATGCGTTTGGCTCACCCTACAGTATTACCAGTGCTTGTGAGAGCTACAGTATAACCCATGTGTGGCTGGCAGATTGCAGTTACACACAGCCACTCAGGCTACGTCTACACTGGCATGATCTTGCACAAAAACTCTTTAGAGCAAGAGTTCTTGCCTTGAAGTAGTTGTGCAAGAGAGCGTCTACACTGGCATGTGCTTTTGCGCAAGAGCATCCATGCCAGCATAGATGCTCTCTTGCGCAAGAAAGCTCTGATGGCCATTTTAACCATAGGGCTTTCTTGCGCAAGAAATTCATGTTGCCTGTCTACACTGGCCTCTTGTGCAAGATCAGTTGCGCAAAAGGGCTTATTCCTGAGCGGGAACATCAGAGTTCTTGCGCAAGAAGCCCTGATTTCATACATTAGAACGTCAGTTTACTTGCGCAAGAACACGCGGCCAGTGTAGACAGGCAGCAAGTTTTTGCGCAAGAGCGGCTGCTTTTGCACAAGATCGCGTCAATGTAGACACAGCCTCAGGGTGTGACTTGCATGCTGGAAGTACAATCACAGAATTTTCCCTACTCCTTGCTCCCCCCCCCCGATCATCTTTTAATGGAAAAACAAAACAAAAAAAGAAAAGTCTTTTTCCTGACCATCAAAATGATTGGAATGTAAGGGTGTGTCTAGACTACAGGGTTTTTTCGAAAAAAGTAGCCTTTTTTCAAAAAAACTTCCCCTGTGTCTAGACTGCTGCGCGTTCTTTCGAAAGTAAACTGAAAGAACGCAGCAGTTCTTCGTCGAGTAGTTTCCCCATGGGTGCTCCACTGAAGGTGTCGGGCTTGTCCCGGCGCCGCAGCTCGGAGAGTTTTCTCTAGCAGTAGCCCTGCCAGATCGCGCATGTGCAGATGCTGTCTCGCACCATTCGCGCCCTTTTGCGGCGCGCAGTCCGGCCCACCAGTTCCTCCTAACCGTCCATGGCCGGAGACGGAATCCGGATGAGCTCCTCCTCCATTCTGAGGAGAAACAGAGAAAAAAATAAGAAAGAAAGTTTTGTTATTCGTCCCAGTTTAGCCCCTTCCCAATAGTTTTAGTTCTAGTTGATATCGTTCTGTTCTTTAAAAAAAAAAAAAAAAAAAAAAGAGGTTCATGTATATAGTTATTCAGAGTTCACCATTGTCAACTGAATAGATAGAAAGGACTGAAGCTGACAGACTGTCTCTGTGCCACCATGCCCGGTTCCCCCGGATTTAAGAAGTGCGCATCATGCTGGGACGCCATGCCAGCGTCAGATGGCCATTCCCGCTGTATAAAGTGCCTTGGGGAAGGCCATATCTCCCAAAAGTGCACACACTGCTCTAAATTAACTGCTCACGCCAGGCAGGACAGAGAGATGCGGCTGAAAATGCTGGTTTTTAACAGAGCGTCGCAGCTGCCAACCACAGAACACTCAGCGAACGAGATTCCAGTGGTGCGTAAGTCCCACGAGAAGAGGAGCTCTGCTCCTTCCAGGAGTGTTAGTGCAGGTGACGCACCGGGCACTTCAGGTCTGCCGCCCAAACATGCTATGGGCAAAGGCACACAAAGGCTGCAGCACATCTGCTCCGAGCCCCACCATTTTGACTGACCCGGTGCCTACGGCTCGCTCGGCACTGCGACCAGAATCAGCACCAGCGTCAGCGCCAAGTGAGGCTCATGCCGCTTTGAGACTGCCAGCCTTGGCACCTCCGGCACCAAAGCGATCGGCACCAGCGGCACCATGACATCCACCATCGATGCCGACATCCTTCGCACTGGCTCCAGCGCTATTGCCAGCACCGGCATCACCAACGCCAACGCCGCTAACACCATCTCGATGCCGGGAGATGTTGGAACCGAGGGTTCTCGCCTCCGCACCGACTAGCCCTTCGGGCACAGCTCCACCTCCTTTGTGTGCCTCTTCAATACCTACCAAAGCACAGCAAAAGGCTAGGCACGTATGCACACCGACACCAAGTCCCGAGATGGCTGTTTTCTCTCCCGAGTCTTCTCCTCCACCTTCTTATCACTCAGGAAGTCATCAACATGGGCACTACATCTCTCCTTCAGGACAATATCTAAGATCCCCACGTCAATCCCGCACACCTTGACGTTATTATCAATCCTACCGCTCCTGCTCACCCTCGCACTATACAGTGCGATCAAGATCACCCTCACGATATTCTCAGCACTATAGGAGTGCAAGTTCCTATTCCCCAAGGCAGCCCCCCCACGCATATCACCGCCAGAGCCGGCATTACACCGACTATTGTCATGAACATCCATGCTCACATAGTGCAGTTTACTCCACATCCAGATCACCGAGACCCAGGCAATCCCAGTCTCCGCAGCGCCTGACCCAGGACATCCCACCTCCTCAGCAAGCTCCTCGACATCCACAGGTGATACACCCTCGACTTCTAGTCAACAAGAAAGGGATGATAATCTGCCCTCCAACCGTGAGCAACAGCACATGGACTCCCCCACTGATCAATCGTCCTCCTCACCAGATAATGGGGTATTTCAGGGTGACTCTTCCCCCGCAGATGATTACATGCAGTTCCAGGAGCTTTTCAGAAGGGTAACCCAGTCCCAGGAACTGCACACCACGGACATGCCGCAGAAACAATACCGCCTGCTAAAAAATTTACAGCCGTCCCAGAAATCCAAGCTAGCGCTCCCCTTTGATGAGGCGATCCTGGAGATTGCCAACTATATCTGGCAAATTCCAGCCTCTGCACTACCGACTAACAAGCGGGCTGACAAGAAATATTTTGTGTCTTCTAAGGACACAGAATTCCTATTCACGCACCACCAGCCCAATTCTATCGTTATGGATGCCGCCTACTAGAGATCAAAGACGGCACAGGGTAGAAACACGACAACTGATAAGGAAGCGAAATACTTGGACTTGTTGGGGAGAAGAGTTTATTCCTGTGCCACGGCAACCCTTAGGATGGCTAATTATGCGGCTCTCCCCGCCAATCATGACTTCGACAATTATACCAAGCTTGTCGCTCTCCTGGAATATTTACCTGAGACTAAGAGACAAATCTTGAAGGCTGTAGTGCAGGAGGGCTACACAGCAGCCCGTACAGCGCTGCAAATCACCCTCGATATTGCTGACATGGCTTCTTGGACCACAGTGACATCAGTAGTCATGCGCCGCGCCTCCTGGCTCCACCTGGCATCCCAAAAGACCTTCAACCAAAAGTAGAGGACTTACGTTTTGATCGTCAGCTGCTGTTCGCCCAGAATACCAATCAGGTCTTCCATTCCGGCAAAGACTCTTGCACCGCACTGAGGATGCTCGGAATGTATACTCTATCATACAGATGCAAGAGATTCGGTCCCTACAATAAACAGAGACCATACTCTATGCCGCTCCCCGCTTCAGGCCATATGATCAGCCTAGGCAGAGACAACAACCACAGAAACGCCACCAACAGCCCAGCAAAGCATCCAATCAACAACACGCTCGGTGGTAGGTTTGATGTGTCGATCAAGGGACTGCGTGCTATTCCCCTTACAGAGGCTCTGCACAACATGACCAGTTTATTCCATCACCAGTTGAGACCATATCACCTCTGCTGGTTCGCTGTAACTACAGACCATTGGGTTCGAGAGATCATCACATCCAGCTTCACCATCCCATTCTCCACTCAGCCGCCTCCCACCCCCACCTTCCCCATCCCTCTTCAGGGACCCCTCTCACGAATCTCTTCTACACCAAGAGGTCTCGCACCTACTTACCATCGGGGCAGTAGTGAGGGTACCCGATCAATTCAGAGGAAAAGGCTTCTATTCCCAGTACTTCCTCACTCAAAAGAAGTCTGGGGGATGGAGGCCTATCCTGGACCTCCGCAGACTCAACCGCCACCTTCAAAAAAACAAATTCAAAATGGTCACGTTAGCCTCTATCATTCCATCTCTAAACAAAGGGGATTGGTTCGTGTCCCTCGATTTGCAGGATGCATATTTTCATGTAACGATACACCCGGCCCACGGGAGGTTCCTCCGTTTCACACTGGGCAGGGAACACTATCAGTACAAGGTGTTGCCATTCAGGCTTTCGGCAGCACTGAGCACTTTTTCCAAAACCCTAGTGGTCGTTGCCGCCTACCTCCGGTGTCTCGGCATCACCATCTTTCCCTATTTGGACAACTGCCTGCTGAAGGCCCCTACTGCAGACGAAGCTATGTCGGCAGTCAACACAACCAGGGCAATGCTCGAAGCCCTAGGGCTCATTATCAACATTTTGAAGTCTTCCATGACGCCTTCGCAATCTCTCGAGTTCATCGGGGCGAGACTGGACTCGGTAACTGCTACAGCATATTTACCCCTGGATAGGTTTCACACCATCCAAGATCTGGTGAACACTTTACTTGTTGCCCCCAAAACCCCAATACTTACCTGCCTGAAGCTGCTGGGTCACATGGTGGCCACTATTTAT
The DNA here is from genome assembly GCA_032595735.1 of Pelochelys cantorii. Taxonomy (NCBI): domain Eukaryota; kingdom Metazoa; phylum Chordata; order Testudines; family Trionychidae; genus Pelochelys; species Pelochelys cantorii. Next base: position 37,188,178 of record CM064335.1, on the reverse strand, counting down.
GTGGTGCCTTATGCGAGACTCCACTTGAGGTGCCTTCAACATTGGGTACTCATGATATATACACCAGGCACCCAGAGCACACGCAAGTCTGTTGTTGTCCCCAAACACATGAGAGACTCGTTACTGTGGTGGCTCACCCCAAGGAATATCCTATCGGGCATCCCTTTTCATGGCCTGAAACCAGCTGCATAGATCACCACAGATGCATCCTTAATCGGTTGGGGAGCCCATATGCGACACTATCGTGCTCAGGGACTATGGACACATCAGGAGTCCCTTCTGTACATAAACTTTCTAGAGTTGTGGGCGGTGTTCAACGCCTGCAAACATTTCCTGCACATGATACGAGGCATCACAGTACAGATCCTCACCGACAACATTTGCACCGTCTATTACATCAATCGGCAGGGGGGTGCCAGATCCCGATGCCTCTGCGCTGAGTCCATACGTTTATGGTATTGGGCTATCCGACATGGGATCACCCTCACTGCTGCTTACCTTCCCGGCGAGAACAATACTATTGCTGATGCCCTCAGCAGGACTTTTCCCCTGCAGCACGAGTGGGAATTGCTTGACAAAGTAGTCCGCAACCTCTTCGAGCACTGGGGATACCCCATCATAGACCTTTTCGCCACTCAGCGCAACAGAAAGTGCCGCTGCTATTGTTCGAGAGCAGATATAGGCACAACTTCGCTGGGGGACGCCTTCCTTATCAACTGGGGGCAGCACTGATTACTGTACGCCTTTCCCCCCATCCCACTTATTCCACGAGTACTGGAGAAAATAGCTGTGGATGGGGCAACAGTGATAGTAGTAGCACCATTTTGGCCCCGACAAACGTGGCTTCCCCAGTTAGCGCGGATGTCTGTATCACAACCACGACAACTTCCGCAGCTACGCAACTTACTGTCGCAGCAACATGGGTTGGTCCTTCACCCTGACATCGACCACCTACACCTTACCACATGGCTCCTAGCTGGCTCCAAGGCCCAGAAATGACTTGTTCTCAGGCAGTGAAAGATATCCTTATACATAGTAGATGCCAGACCACTCAAAAGACCTACCTTCACAAATGGCGTTGATTTCAGTCATAGTGTGAGGCAAGAGGTGTTGATCCTCTATCTTTACCCGTCCAGCAAATACTGGAGTATATTCTACATCTAAAGACTGGAGGACTGGCGATATCCTTGCTTAAGGTCCATTTAGCGGCAATTTCCGCCTTTCATCCACCCATCGATGGCTGTTCAATCAAATCTTTGCTCACCCACTGACCAAAAGATTTCTAAAGGGTATCGCAAATCTGTATCCTCCTCACAAACCTCCTCCGGAGCCATGGGACCTAGGTCTGGTCCTGGACACACTGATTCGTCCCCCCTTCGAACCACTGGCTACATGCGCTCTTCACATGCTCACTATAAAAGTGACATTTCTGCTTGCCATTACTTCTGCATGATGCGTGAGTGAACTGGCGGCACTCTCTGCTGATCCTCCATATACTTTATTCACCGAGCATGGAGTAACACTTCGCGTTCACCCTGCTTTTCTGCCAAAGGTTAACTTGCCTTTCCATATAAATGAACCTGTAAGCTTACCTACCTTTTACCCTCACTCCACCGTGGAAGAGATGCGCTTACATATGCTGGACATCAGGAGAGTGCTTGCCTTTTTTCTAGAAAGGATGTGCCCCTTTCGAAAATCACAGCGGCTTCTGTTATCTATAGCGCAGCGTTCTAAGGGCCAGCAACTTTCCGCACAGCGCATTTCCATCCTCATCGTATCCTGCATCACTCGCTGCTACTCCTTACATGATAAATCATTGCCTCATAGGCCAAGGGCACATTCTGCTAGATGGGTGGCAACTTCCACGGCCTTCCTCAAGGGTGTACCATTGCAAGACATATGTCACGTGGCTACCTGGTCCTCCACCTTAACTTTTGCTAGGCATTATGCCCTCGCAAACATGCTATCAACTGATTCTGCAGTGGCCCAGGCTGTCCTGTCCATAGTTCAAAGACCTTAATTCCAAAGCACATCACTGACATTGGACCACTGCTTCATACTCACCTTCAGTGGGGCACCCACGGGGACACAACTCGATGAAGAAGAGTTATTCACCTGGTGCAGTAACATCTGTTCTTCGAGATGTGTGTCCCCGTGGGTGCTCCACGACCCACCCTCCTCCCTGCTTCAGAACTGCTATCTTTGTTTTTCAGATGATTCTGGCTAGGAGGAACTGGTGGGCTGGACCGTGCGCCGTAGAAGGGTGCGAACAGCGTGAGACGGCATCTGCACATGCGTGGTCCAGCGAGGCTACTGCTAGAGAAAACTCTCTGAGCTGTAGCGCTGGGACGAGCCCAACACCGTCAGTGGAGCACCCACGGGGGGACACATCTCGAAGAACAGACATTACTGCACCAGGTGAGTAACTCTTTCTTTTTTCGACTGCGGAAAACCTCATTTTATGAGGAATAATGCCTTTTTTTCAAAAGTGCTCTTTCAAAAAAAAGGCACTATGTAATGCAAACTGTGCTTTTTCAAAAGAGAGCATCCAGACTGCCTGGGTGCTCTCTTTCGAAAAAGCGGCTGCTTTTTCGAAAGTAGGGTTGTAGTCTAGATGCTCTTTTTTGAAAGAGGCTTGCAGTCTAGATGTAGCCTTTGTGTGGTGGGGAGAGAAAAGAAGCTTCTATGAGTTAGATTTTAATGGAAAGACTTAATTAGTTTGGAAAAGAGAAGATGGGAGATGTAAGTAAGATAATGTTCTACAGAAGGTCAGTTGGGAAATCCTACACAGCTATTTCAGGGACTGATGTACAAGTGGACATTAAATTACAACAGATTTAACCCAGGTAAATACTTTAATAGAACATACATTAACTTGTGGAAGTAGTTGCTGTGGGATAAAAACAAAGAACTTAAATAGATGATGCTCTTAAAAGATTGCCCAGCTGAGGTAACATTTACAAGAGCTTCTAATCAGAAACATATGAGCTAGCGGAGAAAGCACTGTGCTGATAGCCAGGAGGTATGTCTGCTCCTGCCAACACTGGCACAGTCTTCTGCAACTTTTGGGGCAAGATGCTTTGTCTCTATGGCCTTCTCTACAAGACAATTAAATTGATTGAGCTGAACGCGAGTGTTTTTTCTTTTTAACCCTTGTTTGTCTTGATTATAGACAGACTCTTGTTTAGTATCAGACAGGTCAGGCATGTCTCTTGCTATCTATGTGTGGTGCCTGGTACAAGGCCTTCTTTCCCCATCCCATCTCCCTTGAACACTCAAGGGCTACTGAATTGTAATGTTGCTTTGGCTATAAATTACTCAGCAGATGGATTTAGGAGAGAATTGCCCTCTCTCTGGTCCTTATGGAATTATATTGTATAATCAGATGCACTGGAGGGAGCGGGGGCTGTACTGAAGAGCTGGTACTAGTAATATAATATGATTTTGACAGCTATTGCTTCCCTTATGCAATACTAATGAGGGCCACCCTTACCCATCTATGTATGTTTGCCCTTTTAAAGAACCACACTAATTTTCAGCTTGTTTGACCCCTTTCAGCAAGGTAATTCTGAGACACCCATCAGTAGCAGAGTAGCTGAGAGCATGACTGCTGCGGTCATCAACATGGAATGGCTAAAGTGCAGATGATTAACGAGTGTCTCAGCTAGTGAGAAACCAAATACCTACTTTCAGCTGGCAGTATAAGGGTTGAAAATTTCCCTTTAACTTCTAGTTCCCTTTGCAAGCAGATGATGCTGAATGCAGATTGTTCTAAAACTGCCACTGTGCAGCTATATTGGGTACAGTGTGCAAAATAATCCTGGACCCTCATATTTTGCAGTTGCTGTAAATGTTTCCTTTGCAAAATGACACCTTTCACAAAGAAGGGGAAGGGGTGCTTGGTATGCTAAACGTCAACTATTATGAAGTAGGGTAACCTCAGTACTGTCCTGCTCCCAGTACTGGTTGCTTGGTAATTCTTCTCTTGCTCATTCATTTATCCTGTCAAGTAATATTTTCTATTGGCTTAGGGCCATATTCAAAGAAATGGCTAATGACCATATGTTATATAAAGGTAAAAGAAGTTTGTATGAGCCAAAGGTGAAAATAGGCCGTTGTGCCTTGATGCGCTGCACTGGTAAGAAAATGGCCGGTGCTGGTGGCAAGCATTCCCAGCTGGGCTCCCATCAACTCCCAATGGGGCTCCCAGCCAGTCCTGCTGGTCCCACGCTGTGCTGGCTGGAAGTAATAGGCACATATGTGCCAAGAAAATGGCCACTGTAGAAGCGCTGTAGGTGGAGGTGTGTGTTCCCAGCTGGGCTCCTGGTGTGGCTCCCAGCCTGATCTGCTGGCCCCTCACCACACTAGTTGGAGATAGAGCAGGCAGATTTAATTATGTTGATGTCAGGGCAATGCATGCAAATGTCAAAAGCAAATGGCATTTCTAATAAGTACATATTTTAACTCATCTATTTTTATTTGACTGTTTCCCATAGCTACAAATTCTTGACTGAAATAATGGTCAGCTTTTATAATGATTTATAGACATGTTACCATGACTTCCCTGAATTTTATTCTTTCATTGAAATATTTACATTTTAAAAATGTATCTGCTTAGATGGGTTCAGACATGACTAAACTAACCTACTATGTTTCAAATTTGATTGACTTTTCCATGGAGTGTATCTGCAACTTTTCCTATCAGAGAGGCTTACTGTAATTTTTCCTAACATTTTGAAATAATTCTTCACATGTAAATATGGCAGTAGCAGTTGACCCCGGATCCCCATACGCCAAATCCCAGGCTTAATTTTCTAGGCCCATCAGTAGTGAGACAAGCTGGTTTTAATAGCCCATTAGTCTTCTAGCATGATTGTTTTCCTTGTCACTTAGCCTGCTGGGTTAATTGCTTTAAAATGGATATTATTGACCTCAGTTCTTGTGACAAGTGCAGGCAATTTGCTTCATTGCACAATTGCCTCTGTGCATTTTTTAATCTTTGTTTCTGATAACTATTTCTTAAGAAGGTATTCTTGTAAATTGTAGTAGGTACTGACAGTGACCCCAATTAAGTGCTTTTGAAAGAAGTGCTTTCAGAAATGATGACCTATCACTGCACTATCTTTTAAGTTTTGTTTAAAAAAAAGCAAACTCACCGGGATAAGAAACCACTAATTTATCTTTTATTATTATGTACAATTTTAAAATCCATAACTGGAGCAGCTAGGATTAAGTACATTTTAAAATAAACAGTTGACCAGCAAATTCCTAATTGCAGGATCTTATAGATGACCACGAAGTGAGGAAAGTGCAGAGGACACGGAGATAAAAAGACGGTAGGAAGGGGACATCTGGGTTTGAGGATAATGGAACAGAAAAGATATTGGATAAAGCAGGAGTGCTGGAGACAACTATATTCAGAGTAAAATCTAGGGGATATTCTTATCATTTGCATAGTGTCTGGCACTTGACAGAACAAAATAAAAAAGCAAGATCTTGGCCCTGAAGACTTTGTAATCTAATGCCAGCTGTGAGCAAAACAAACAATAGATTCAGGAGAAAGGAAGGGCAAGAGTGACAGCAGTAAGTTCACTTGATTGCTGGGAGGCTCTGGGTGACAGACCTCTACTCTCCTATAGACAACTACCTAACCTCAGGAAGATTCTTACTAACAAGCACAGGGCATACCACATTAATATTAACCCTGGAACTTTCCCTTGAAACAAACCCTGTTGCCAGCTTTGTCCACATATTTACTCTGGAGACACCATCACTGGACTTAACCATGTCAGTTATACAATCAAAGGCTCGTATTCCTGTACGTCCAGCAATGTGATATATGCCATCATGTGCCAGCAATGTCCCTTTGCGATGTATATTGGATAAACTAGTCAGTCACTTCGCCAGAGAATTAATGCTCACAAATCAGACATCAGACCTCTCCACACAGAGAAACCTGCTATCCGACATTTCAACCAAACTGGCCATTCCCTTAAAGACCTGACAACATGCGTTTTACTTCAAAGAGATTTTAACACCAGATTACAGAGAGAGACTCCAAAACTTTTATTTATGCTAAAATTCGACACGTTGCGAATGGGCCTTAATTTAGATGATAATTACCTTACACATTACAAAGACAGACTTCCCACCTTTTGATATTCGTAGTAACTCCAGATTAGCCACTTAATTGACTTATAATTAGCAATTTCCTCCTTCCTTGTCTCTTCCTCGTCCCCTCACTCCTACCTTCTATTTTATGTAGCTGATTAGTTTACTTCTTCATTGTATCCCTCTGCTATATAATGGTCATGCCATTTCACTTTCAAAATATGATCTGAAAAAGTGGGTCTGCCCCACGAAAGCTCATCACCTAATAAACTATCTTGTTAGTCTTTAAAGTGCTACATGACTGCTTTTTTTGTTTTACCAAGATCAGACTAACACGGCTACCTCTCTGTTACTTTTGATTGCTCAGGTCTGTCAAGTATATAGTTTAAAGGCACTATTGTTATATAATATATCCACATAGTTGTTAGGAGATCGGAAAGGGTCTGAATTAACTTGGAATAAGTACTGTATATGGGGCCCATAAAATGGTGTGATAGCAGGGTGCAATCCAGACCAGTGAATACCTGGACCACTCACTAACAGCTTGTAAGTCACTCCCAGCTATGTCTCTGTGTGTGGAATAGCCAGTCAGCCAGACACACTTTGGCTCTTACTAGCCATAATGACTACAGAGGGTGACTCCCCAACACTCTTTGTCCCAGATATCCCCCAGAAACATATGTCCTGTACTGACTAGCCCTGTCTTGGCTGTAACACTTGTATTAAGCCTGTTATTCCCTAAGGGTACGTCTAGACTGCAAGGCTATTTCAAGATACTGGAGGTATCCAGAAATAGCTACCCCACGTCCAAGGAATGTGTCCCTTATTTTGAACTAATTTTCAAAATAACAGACACGCTATTTTGGATGTCGTGAAATAGTGCTTTATTTCAAAATTTGGCACCATGTAGACGCACCAAATTTCAAAATAGCCTACTTCGAAATAAAATCAAAATAAGATATGCAATTTGTATAGCGCAAATTGGTTAGTTTCTAAGGTGCCACCGGACCACTTGTTGTTTTAAACTAATTCTGTGAGGCTATGTCTACACTGCAGGCTTCTTGCGCAAGAACCATTTTGCGCAAGAGTTCTTGTGCAAAAGGTTTTCTACAAGAGTGTGTCCACATTGCCATGTGCTTTTGTGGAAGTGATGTGCTTTTGCGCAAGAGCATCCATGGCAGTGTGGACGCTCTCTTGCACAAGAAACCCCTGTTGCCTGTCTACACTGCCTTCTTGTGGAAGAGCTCTTGCGCAAGAGGGCTTGTTCCTCATGGGGAGAGGAATAACTCTTGCACAAGAAGCCCTCTTTTCCAACGCTTTACTGTAAATTTACTTGCGCAAGAACGCATGTGCAGTGTAGACACTCCGCAAGTTTTTGCGCAAGAACAGTTGTTCTTGCGCAAAAAAGCCTGCAGTGTAGACATAGCCCGAGTGTATAACTTCAACTTGATCTCTGGCTGTAAAAACAAACAAACAAATCATGAATGCTCATACTTTTGGGAAGAAAGGAAAATTGTAACAGGCTGTGTAATCCTGGCAAATCAGGTACCAGTTCTTGGCAAGACTTTAGGCCTCAGCTGAACACTGACAGGTTCATTGCTGGAAACCAGTCTGTTTCACCTGTGTGTTAAGTGTTGAGATCTTATGAAATGCTTGTAAGTTGCTGCATGCACTAAGCTCACACAATATCTTTATCCCATGATGTAGCCAGACACGAACCCCATCTTGTTTCCCCCTCCCCCCCCCCCCCCGAGAGCAAGAGAAAGGCAGTTAGCCTTTGATGCCCTGGGAACACAGGTGTGCTGCTTGTCCCTGACTCTAATAAACAGAAACCAGACAGTAAATGGGCTATCTGACGACCCGGGGGCCTCCCGTCGCCCTGATGGCTAGTACCAGTAATTGACACGCCTGCACTGTCCCAGGAGAGGAATCTTCGCCCACCACATACCAGAGGTGCCCACTGTCTGCATTTTCCCAGGTGTGAATTATGCTTTGCACCCTTCGTGAGAAACTTGGCATTCAAAGCCATTTTTCCTAATTGGCCACTTGAGACCAGGAAGAAGCCTACGTGACCCAAGGGGTATAAAGAGGGGTTTAGTAGCCCACCCCATTTGAGCTCCAATTATCTACACCTGCTGGCAGGTATTGGTTGTCTCCCGAGGTCTGTGGGACGCCCAACCTCGCCCTACTTCTTCCCGAGGGATTGAGAGAAAGACGCTGGCCACGCCAAGTCTGGAACGCAGGGGTGAGAATATATACCTGCTAGGTGTCTATTTTGCATGCATTTAATAAGAGCTCAGAGAACCAAAAGGGTTTCATGGTACCTGTAAGTGACTTATTAGTGTAATTTCTGTCCTGTCCTTTGTAGTGGCTGTGTTATCTGTAACACAGTAGTAGCATTTAACAGCTAAGTTTACCCTGTAACAATAAAATAGTAACTGTTTAAGCTGTGACCTGACTCCTTCAGTTGCTGTAACAGAACCAAGCACAATTTTAAAAAGAACTCCAGCTGGTCATAAGGGACAGATATAGGGAGAGCTTGAGCGTTGGATCGTGTCGCTTCCAGGGGACAGATCCGTTGGGGCATCTCTCAGCCTCCCCAGGCTGCCCGCTGCGAAGGGATCGTGTATCCTAGCAGTCAAAATCTGAGGTGTAATAAGCTCTCCCTGTAAACTTCTTGGGGCGCCCGTCAACCTCTTCCAGGTTGCCCACTGCTAAGGGACCCCAGTCCTAGCAGTTGAAGACTCGGGTGTATAATACACACACACACCACTCACTGCCCTGACCACCGGCTGACACACGCTAAAATGTAATATTTAAATTGTCCTGTGATACTAAAGAATGTTTGCTCTCTAACTGTGAACCTGTTAGGAGGGATCATCTCCTGATCATCAAAAAGGATATCAAAACTAAATGGGGATTGTAGGACATCATAATGCAAAGACTTTGTTAACGGTCCCTTCAGAGCTATGAAGCGGCTAAGTGCAAAAGGGTTCATCCCATCAGCTTGAAATCTGGAAGAAAAAAACAAAAATAGCTGATGAAAATTGTTCATCTCTTTGCTGTGTGGACTCTCACTGGGCAATAGCTCTGAAGCAGAAGCAGAGATCCTCAAGTCAACCTGGGTTAATTCTAAAAGACATTCAGAGTTGATAGATGGCTACAATTCTGTTACCTTTTGGAAACAACTCAGTTGTGTATATATGTTTGCCTGCTTTAAACCTTAATTTTATGATTGAATAGATCTTTAGTTAATTTATTACAGGATAGTTTATCGAGAGTTGTTTTTGGTGAGAGATGTAAGGTACAAATTGACCTGGGATAAGTGACTAGTCTCTTGGGACTGGGAGCAACCTGAATCGTTTGTGATCTTTGGCAAATATCAGTCCACTAAGTCCACTTGCCTGGATATCAGGATAGACTGGAAGGCTCAAGGATGCTGTGTGTGACCCCAGGGAAAAATAGTTATTGTGCTTTAGGAGCTCACATTTGTTACTGGATTGGTGCAGTCTATTTGTAGAACACACAAATAGTTTGGGGTCTCTGCCCTGCTTTTGACAGTCTGCCGTAAGGTTAAAAAACAATGGTCCTGTAGCACTTTAGAGACAAACAAAAATATATAAATAGTATTAACTATGTTAACTAGCAGTTAACTGTCTAGTCGCGTAGTTGATGGAATTTCCATTGACTAGTCGAGCACTTCCGCATTCCTCCTTTGTACATTTCAAAGAAGGAATGCGGAACTCCGTCCCGCTGACTCCAGGCTACACACGGGTGCCAGCTTTGAAATGCCGTGCAGAACCTGTGGTCAGCTGGGGAGTCCCCAGTTGAGCCTGGGTTCTGGGGAAATGCTATGTGGAACCTGCGGTCAGTTGGGGAGTCCCCAGCTGACCCCGGCTCTGCGTGGCATTTCAAACCGGCAGCGCAGCATGGAGCCCGGGGTCAGAAGGGGACTCTGAACCACTCCAGACAACATGATAGGATAAACAAAGGGTCTATATGGTAGCATAAATGTCTTTAGATTATAAACCTTAAACATACAGTTACAGCTGAGTTATGAACTAGATATCTTATAAAGAGCTTCCTCACTGGAAATCTACTCTTTCCTTCAGTTTCTGCTTTTGAATAAAAATATGAATTACTTTGAGACACAAATTATTTGCTCTTGCTCTGGAAAGCTGTAGCATGAATTCAAACGAAACATCTTTGCATCTGTAATTCATACAAAGCTGAGCTAGTTGAAAAATGGTCAGCTCTATTATGTAACAAAATGTGGTTTTCGTTTTGTGCCACTATTAGTCCCACATTTTGGCATCCCTTATTTTCTTTATATGAGAAGGATGAACAAACTTTGGTTTTAAGCTTAGATTTGTATGAGACAAAAATTTAATAATCCTTTGAATGACTGAAAACTACATTACAATGACAAGATGGATGAGGTAATATATTTTATTGGACCAACTTCTAAGTTGATGAGACAGACAAGCATTTGAGCTACTACACAGAGCTTCTCAGATCTGGGAAGGGTAGTCAGAGAATCACAGTTAAATGTAAGGTGGAACAGACTGTTTAGCATCAGAATTTAACACATATTCTAAGAGACCATTCAAGATGAAGTGGCCTGATAACACACAGCAATCACAGGACAAAAAAGGGAGGTTAGTAGGTTACAGATTGTTATAATATGCCATTAATCCAGTGTCTTTATTATGACCATGATAGTTTGTGTCTAGCATGTTATGCAGGTTTTCCTTGAGGATGGGGACTGAGATTTCAGATATGAAGCGATTGTTTTCTATAACGTGCCCACAAGTGACATGGTGTTTCTATCTTTCACCATTTTTCAGTGGGAGTTCATTTGAAAGCAACAACACTGCAAACATGACAATGGCATTTGCATTCCTGAAAAACTTCCCCTGAGCCCTATCTCTGTTGTATGCAAGCAAGGATTGGATCAGGTGAGTGCTGATAAGTGGAAAAATTTCCATCAAAACTGTTTTTGGACAGAAAACTGGAGTTTCAACTAGGGTTGCCAGGTGTCCAGTATTGTACTGGACAGTCCAGTTTTGGGGCCTCTGTCCGGTAAAAAATTTTAGAAAATACCAGACATGTGCAATGTCCATTATTTTCTGGCGGGGCGCCGGATGAAGCCTAGAGGGGGCGGGGCGGAGGGAGTGGATGGGAGGCGGGGCACGATCGGCGCTGGGAGCCTCTGGTTGCATCTGAGGAGGAAGGGGGGAGCCCTGTCCCTGCTCCTGAGAGCTGGTCAAGCGTGTTGTGGAGCCGCAGCTGGACTTGCTTCGCCGGGACCGTGCATGGGATGGGCAGTGCCCTGGAATCTGCACATGCCCGGGTCAGTCCCCCCGCCCCCCGCCGATTCACCCCCCCCCTGCTTCCTGCTGGCCACCCCTCCCCCGATCTCCCCCAGCCAGCCCCACTGCCCCCCCCACCGCCAGCTCTGCTTCCCATCCCCCCCCTTCCTCCCGGCCAGCCCCTCTCCCCTCCTGGCCGGTCCCCCGCCCCCACTCCCGATCAAGTGTGTCCGGTATTTTTTTGAGACTACCTGGTAACCCTAGTTTCAACCAGGGGTGGAAGTGCCAGGACTTACCCATACGCTGGGGTCCTGGGTGAGGTGTGTGAGGAGGAGCTCTTGGCCAAAGCAGAAGGGGTGGGCCTTCATGTGTGCTGCTGCAATGGTGGCTGAGACTCCTGGAGCTCTGGTGTCAATTTAAAGGGCCTGGGGCACCCAGCCACTGCCCCGGTGGTAATGGTAGCCAGGAGCCTCAGGTCTTTTTAAATGGGCAGCTCTGGAGCAGCTTCCCCTTTTGCTCCTGGCTGCCAACAGAGAGGAGCCAAAGGAGGAGCAATGTTAAAGTGTTGCCACAGCAGGACTTTAACATTGGCCTGTATGGGCCGGTATTGGCTGCTGCTTGTTAGGGTACCAGCCCACTTTCACCTCTGGTTTCAGCTAAAGGATACTTTTGGGGAAAGTGATTTCTGCAGAAAATGTTGGTATTTAATCAAAATGCCAGGCGTGTGGTCATTGTGCTTCTTGTTGGCCCAAATGTTTTGATTGTTGATGCTCTGTCACCAGGGCCAGATTAAGGCATGGGCTAGCCGGGCAGCTGCCCAGGGCGCCAACCTATGGGGGGCACCTGATGGCAGCTGTAAGGGGCGCACAGCGCCCCTTACAGCTGCCATCAGGCGCCGCACGCCCAGCTCCCGGCTCATGGGCTGCAGCAGCTCCCAGCAGCCACCCTGCAGCAGCCGCCCGGGGCGGGGGCCGTGTTAACCCCCGCAGCGCCGGCCAGCAGCGCCCTTCCCCCCGCAGCCCGGGTGGTCCCAGGCTGTGCACCAGTGGCGGTAGCCGGGCTGGGCCGGGCCAGGCACGTGCGTCCTGCTGCCGCCAGCTCCACACACCCGCTCCCAGGCGCCAGCGCGGGGGCGGGACCGCGTATGTGCCCTCCCCCAACCTGGGGCGCAATTAACCTGTCCGCCCAGGGCGCCAGAGTGGCTCGCTCCGGCCCTGTCTGCCACCAAGCCGACCCTCTGAAACAGGCGACTGGAAACCATTCAATTTCTGTCACCAGTGTCCACAGCAAGCACCTCCCTCCTTTTGGGCCGGCTCTTGAGCTGCCAGGGGGCAAACGGGCGACACCCCGAACACACCCCTCCCAATCTGTTCCTCCTCCCGCCTCAGACACTCCAGGGGGGAGCCCCAGGGGCCAAGCCTTTGTGGAGGTGAGATCGGGGGGGGGGGAGCTCCGAGTCCTCCCAGGCGGTAGGGGGCGCTGCAGGGAGGCAGCGCACTCGGAGGAGCCGCCCCAGGCCCCCACCTCGGCCCCGCTCTCCTTGTCCGTCCCTGCAACGCAAAGGTGTCGCGCAGGTTTCGCCTAAGCTCGTTATTCGGCCACCCCAGGCCCGGCTCCGCCACCGGCCTCCTCAGCGCCGCTTCCCTGGTGCGCGCGGGCCCAGTCCCCTCCCCCCTCCCCCCCCCTTCTTCGCACCGCTGCCCTCCCCCTCCCTCAAGTCGAGCGGGGCCCGTCACTGCCTTCCTCGGCCCGGGCCCCTGCGTGCCGCCGCCGCCCGGTGTGTGCGGGGCCCGGCTCTGCCGGCCTGTCCCCTGCCCGGCGGCGCCATGGCCGCCAGCGCCAAGCGGAAGCAGGAGGAGAAGCACCTGAAGCTTCTGCGGGAGATGAGCAGCCTCCCGCCCAACCGCAAGTGCTTCGACTGCGACCAGCGCGGCCCCACCTACACCGACATGACGGTGGGGAGCTTTGTGTGCACCTCCTGCTCCGGCATCCTGTGAGTGCGGCCGGGCCGTGTGGGGCGGGCAGAGCGGCCGGGGGGGGGGGGGGTCCTTCCTGGCTGGCTCGCTCTCGCGTGGGGTGTCCGCCTCTGGCGAATGGTTCGCTCCCTTCCCTGCTCTGGTGCCAAGGCCGGGAGCCGCTCGTGATTTCGCAGGGCTGTGTGAACGTACCAGCAGCGATGCTTAGTTTGCCGTGGAGCACTGAACCGGGTAACGGCCTGGGTTCACTACTTTAGGGGGCTCAGGTGTTTGCGTGGCACTGCACAATGAACGTGAGAAATCCGTTAGCTTTCTGCTTTAATATGGTCCTTACGCTCCCTTTTTGGGTGCACCCCGCCCCCCAAATACTCTTCATTTTAACTTCTGCTTTGATTGTGCTTAATATTATAGGTGGTTCATTCGTTTCAGTACTGGAAAAATGGCTATACAAGGCTTAATAATTTGGATTAGGGGAGTCAGGGTCATAACGCTATTCATATGATTAAATGCTTGCAATATCGGAGCCTAACCAGTGCAAGTGTCTGTAAGATTGAGTCCTAAATCACTTACATTATTCCTATATTTTCAGTTTTAAAAATTGTATTTAAGCAATATGAGATGAATGTTTGGGAGGGCGGAAAGTAAACTTTTTAGTAATTGTCATGTCTTTTCCTGAAATTAATGGAAAAAATAAGTCTCTAGAATAAATACTGGAAAAGGATCTGTTAAGGTAAACCATCGACTTATTTTTCGATACATATGTTAGGTCCACAGAATTGTAAGGTATGAAGGGTCATGGCATAGGACAAGCTTTGTGGAAGACTAGGCTATTAAACAATTTGCTAATATAAATGAGTTTTCTTTTATTGGATTAAAGTTTAAACTGTAAAAAGTTCAGGAAATTGTCTGGTAGAAAGTTACCATTGTCACATGAACAAGCTTAAGTTGTCTAAAGTCACTGGAAACTAAATGGACTTTTAGAACTTAAGAATGTTTTTCCCCATTGCTGTACCAAAATACAGAATTAATTCTTTATAAATTGCTTACATATGTGTTGTACAGATAAAGCTGTTGGATCCTTAATATACCTTCTGTTGGATCCTTAATATACCTTCCTTTTGCCCACTCTAATCCCACACCAAAAAGATATGTGCATGAAATCCAAAGCATTGAAAAATGGTCAGTTTTTTTTAAAGGCTATCTTGCAAACTCATCAGTCTAACTTTAGTCATGTGAGGAGTCATATTGACTTCAGTGAGACTGCACAGGTGAATAAGCTTTGCATGTACAGATGTTTACAGGTTTGAGTTCTACAGGATGAAAAAATTAGAGAAGTACATTTGGTATTTAGGCAGTAAATATTATTCATTAGATAAGTTGGAGTTTGTAGATTGAAGTCAGAAATCCAAATAATCAGTGCCTAGGCCTTTATATTTAATGGGAATGAAGGAATGGGTGAGTGTGTGTGTGTGTGTGTGTGTGTGTGTGTGTGTGTGTGTGTGAGCTATTTTAAACTAGGGATATAAAATCACATTTAGTTAACTGCTTAAACAGGAGGCTGGCAGGCAGTGCTTTTATTGTTTAAAAAAAACAAACAAACCAGTGCCGGTACTCTAGGGGAAAAATTGTTGAGCTCTGACTGGAGGTGCCAGTACTGCGACTGGAGGTGCCAGCACTGCGTACCGGGCAGTACTGTCGCAAAAAAACACTGCTGGCAGGGGTCGTGGGGGAAGGCGTGCTGCAGTTGGGCTGGAATACAGAGTGGCTTCCCACATTGAGTGGTTAAATGGTAGGGCACCCATGCACATCCCTATTGTAAACTAAGTGTCTTTGTATAACAGTGGTAGCTTTTCTCTTTTTAAACAAGGCAAAGTAGTCAGTTTCATGTTACATTTCCTTTGAACAAGCTGCCTTTTATATCTCTAGACTCCTAATTAATCTTGCTTTTCCCTTTTAATTGTCTTGCACAGATGTGTATACTTGTATGAATGCCATTTAAAACTGAAAGGTGAGCTCCCATTATGGAATTGAAAAACATGCTTTCTAGTTGAATATATACTTGGCCCTTAAGCAGTCAACTCAATAAATTTTGTGCTTGTATTCAAAACTATTTTAAGATCCTGCACATAAGCTTAATGACTGCATATGTTCCTTCTGCTTAAACTGACAGCACACTTACATTACTCACAACAATACTATTTTGAATTGGCAGACTGGCTATTTTAAATAAACATGAGCACACATGATATAGAAAAAAATGATTTCAGTGATCTCAGTTGAGATGCAAGAGGCTTTGGATCACTTTTAGCTCATCGGTTAAAGCTGCTATTTATGGACCACTTATAGTCTACAGACCTCAGAATGGCCATACTGGGTCACAACAAAGGTCTATCTAGCTTAGTATTCTGTCTTCTGACAGTGGCCAATGCCAGTGTCCCAGAGGGAATGAACTGAACAGGCAATCAAGTGATCCATCCCGTTGCCCATTAGGGATGTGAAGGACTAGTCGACTATCCGATAAGCAAATGCTTATCGGATAGTCGACAGAATAGTTGATTAGTTGCTCCCCTCCCCCTTGCTGCCTCTATTAGATAGAGGCAGCAAGGGGGCGGGACAAGAGAGGGGTACTTCAAAGGCAGTGCCGCACGGAGTCCGGGGTCAGCTGCTCCATGCAGCGCTGCTGCTTTGAAGGCCGCAGGGAGCCTTGCGGCATTTCAAAGTGGCCATGCTGCATGAATCCCAGGATCAGCTGGGGACTCCCCAGCTGACCTTTGGCTCCATGCATTGCTGCCACTTTGAAATGCCACAGGGAGGTCAAAGTAGCAGCCCTGCACGGAACCTGGGATCAACTGGGGACTCCATGTGGTGCTGCCGCTTTGAAGTGTAGCAATTTTAGGGCTGTTGCTACACTTCAAAGGCGGAGGTGCCCTATTGACTATAGTTACCTGATACTTAACATCCTTATCGCCTATTCCTAGCTTCTGACAGACAGAGACTAGCGAGTTGCATAGGTTAATTGTGCATTGAATGAAGAATTACTTCCTTTAAACCTGCTACCTATTAATTTCATTTGGTGACCCTTAGTTATTTACTCTTTTGCATTACAAGAACTCTTCTAGACTACAATAAGATGAAGGGTTCACCCACAGCAAGTCAGACTGCAGGATGTGGGCTGCTAATTGTCTAGCCTCTACGCGTACATACAAATATCTGAAGAGACAAAGATATTCTTTGAAGGAGAGTTTCTCAGTATTTTTAATATCTTTTAGTCTTCTAATTTAAAAAATCAAGTTAAGTGCATAGTGTTTCTAAATATGCAATATGTTAAAATCTTAAGGAAGTGGCTACTATTTTTTACAAATAGAGTAAATAGTAATTAAGAGGACTTTAGAATGTTAATGTTTAGTTTGAAATAAACTTAGCTTCAGACTTATCATTTTGACTTATAATTTCTTCATATATCATAACTTACGGCTTTTTCTTGATCTAGACTATATGTAAGAATCTGTCCATATCCAATTATGTTTTCTGGACATAGTGAGTTAATATACTTAATGATAATACAAGTAATACTTGCTTGATAGCTGGGATTCTTGCTGGTGTTTAAGTCTTGCTATCTCACGATGAAACTTTTGAAAGAAAGTATCCATGTGAAAATGGAACTATAATTCAAATTGGCTTATTTCTTACTACAGAAATTTCAATGTGGAATTGAACAATGATGAGAGAGAGCTTAGCAGTAATACAGTAGGACTTTAAACTGTTAGCTTCTTCATATGACCTCATTCAAAATATTGTAGGGAGTTGATATTCAACTTATTCATAAATGATCTGGAGAAAGGGGTAAGCAGTGAGGTGGTAAAGTTTGCGGATGATACCAAACTGTTTAGGATAGTCAAGACAGAAGCAGACTGTAAGGGACTCCAAGAAGATCTCACCAAACTGAGTGATTGGGCAACAAAATGGCAAATGAAATTTAATGTGGATAAGTGTAAAGTAATGCACATTGGGAAAAATAACCCCAACTATACGTACAGTATGATGGGGGCTAATTTGGCTATGACAAATCAGGAAAGAGATCTTGGAGTTATCGTGGACAGTTCTCTGAAAACTTCCACACAGTGTGCAGCGGCGGTCAAAAAGGCAAATAGGATGCTAGGTATTATTAAGAAAGGGATAGAAAATAAGACCCGGAATATCTTACTGCCCCTGTATAAAACTATGGTACGCCCACATCTTGAATACTGTGTACAGATGTGGTCTCCTCACCTCAAAAAAGATATTTTGGCCTTGGAAAGGGTTCAGAAAAGGGCAACTAAATTGATTAGGGGTTTGGAACGGGTCCCATATGAGGAGAGGTTAAAGCGACTGGGACTTTTCAGTTTAGAAAAGAGGAGACTGAGGGGGGATATGATAGAGGTGTATAAAATCATGAGTGGTATGGAGAGGGCCGATAAAGAAAAGTTATTTATTAGTTCCCTAAATAGAAGAACTAGAGGACACCAAATGAAATTAATGGGTAGCAGGTTTAAAACTAATAAAAGAAAGTTCTTCTTCACACAGCGTGTAGTCAGCATGTGGAACTCCTTGCCAGAGGAGGCTGTGAAGGCTAGGACTATAACAGAGTTTAAAGAGAAGCTAGATAATTTCATGGAGGTTAGGTCCATAAAAGGCTATTAGCCAGGGGATAAAATGGTGTCCTTGGCCTCTGTTTGACAGAGGCTGGAGAGGGATGGCAGGAGACAAAGCGCTTGATCATTGTCTTCGGTCCACCCCCTCTGGGGCACCTGGTGCTGGCCACTGTCGGCAGACAGGATACTGGGCTAGATGGACCTTTGGTCTGACCCGGTACGGCCGTTCTTATGTTCTTATGTTCTTATGATACTATTTTGACAGCTACTGTAGCGTTTGTGGTGTGGAAATGTACTACAGAACTATATTCATTGAGTTTTTATCATGTTAGCTGTTTCATATGCTACAGAAACAGATCAGAGTTATTCCTATCTTCCCATTTTTATTTTTGTTTATACTGTTTCAAAGGGTACTTCCTTTGTAGTATAGTGACAGTTATTTCAAATCTAAAATGCATTGTGCAATGAAGGAATATCAGGTTCACTTATTCTATAAAGTGCAATTAACTTTGATTCAGCTATCTCTTTGGGTAGCCGTTTTTCTGAAAAAAAAACCTCCAGTTACGTCCACACAGCAATTGCATTCTTTTGGAAAAAAAATCGGAAGAACAGAGGGGTTTTTCCGACATTGGTAAACTTCTTTCTATGAGGAAGAAGCCTTTTTCTGAAAGAGCTTTTTCGGAAAAAGCATGTGTGGAAGGGGAAGAGGGAGTTCTTTCGAAAGAGGAGGAAAAAGCACAGGTGCCCTGGTGGCCACTCCGTCCATAGTAATCGTAGCTTAAATGTGAGAGAGCATCCACACTGAATGGACACGATCTTTTGAAAAAGCAATGTAGATGCTCTTTTGGAAGAAATTTTTCTGGACGATCTCTTCCTGAAAAGCTTCTTCCAAAAGAAGCCTGTGGTCTAGACATAGCCAGAAGAAGAGGGGAAATTATGAATGTAGTGGGGATAAGCATGATGTTTCAGATACCATCAGCATTAAACTTCTAAAGCTGATATCTTGTGCATACTCTCCTGAAGATGTCTGAAGTGCAATTATATAGTTCTTTCTTTATTTTGACTATGATGGGTAAAAATATAGTTTGCTCCTCTCTCAATATTTCACTTCAAATTTTCACCAACAGTCTCCTGTTAGCTTTGGCTTTTGTGTGGGAGAAAAGAAACTTACCATGCAAACTAGGTTTAATCCAAATAGGTGATATTTGTGTCACTGCCAGTTCTCTCCAGCTTGACTTCCATGGTGAAGTAACAAGTATGCCTTTATTGTGAAAATATAGGTCTTGACTTGATAGCTAAGGTTGATTTTTGTACTTAAATTGGGGATTAAAACTATGTATGATTGATACAGGGTGTACTAGGGATGGGAAAGGTTTAACCAGGTAAGCATCACCCTTAACGAGTGATGCTTACTGGTTCGGGATAACTGGTAGGGGCTGGAGCAGCTCCCCACCTGCTGTGGGAAGGGGGCTGTTTCAGCTCCTTGGGGACAACTGTAGACAGGGGCTACTCTGGGCACCTGGGCTGCCCCCATCTGTGGTGGGCCTGGGGGTAATAGGGAAAGGCAGGGGCTGCTCCAGCCTGGCCATGATGGGTTGGGGGGCGCTCCACCCCCCTTATTGGTTAAGATTCACATTTAACTGATTAAACAGAATTTTGCATCCCTAGGGTGTATATATACTTAACAAAATGTTTAGTGCTTAGCAAGTACAGAATTAATTCTGAGAACTTGCATATATATCTGTTAACTTGTCTCTCTTTCTCTGGCCAAGATGAGCCAAACAGAATAACACTTTTCAAAAGGTTAAAACTCACTGAAACCTTGTGCATAGGTTATATTTGAAGAAATTAGATAACATAATTGTAACAAATTTTACCTAAGGGTTTTAAGTGTTATGTCAGTAATGTAGGACATTCTTTAACTTATGCTGTTGTGATAAGAGGTAACTCAGCTAATCGCTGGCCTTCTCCTCCAGGTGAGGCATATGCTACCTTTTCAGTGGCTGAAACGAGTCAGTGAATGGAGGGTAAATGGGACAAATTATTGGCCTCAACTGTTGCTCTTTAAGCAGGGATGGGGAACCTTTTTTGGGTTGGGGGCTGTTGACCCACAGAAAAATCATTCAGGGGCAACATACAAGTGAGAAGCCAAAACCCTCAGTGACGTGGCCCCGAATAAGAAGCGGAAAGACTCCCCTCACATTGTTCTTGCACACATGTAACTGGGGGGGCCCAGGCTAGTAGATTGTATTCCAGCCCTGCGGAGCAGTGGCAGGGGGCTAGAGTGCCATCATGGGCTTGCCTGGATCCAGCTCCTGAGGCACCATCCATCCTCCTACGGCCAGCTGTGCTGCTGTTTACGCTCCAGCCCTCTCCCCCCGCCCAGTCCCATGATGGGCTGATCCGTTCCTTTTCTTTTTCTTGTCATCTTTTTCCTCCCTGGGGCCCTGTGCCCAGCCAAGGGCAGAGTGCTGGGCAGGAGTTGCCTTTAGCCACAAGAGCCCCCTCAACACATCCTCCGTGGATGGGCAAGGGATGGAGGGAGTGGGAGCTGAGGAAGCAGCGCAGGCCAAGGGACGTGCTGGCTGCCGGTTCCTGTTGCTTCCCTTAAGGGGTCCATAAAATTTTAACAGATTGAAAAGGTGTCCGTATGCTCAAAAAGGTTGGGAGCCACTGCTCTACCTGAACAGAATCTGTCCAAGGCATGATCTTCCTTAAATTTCATGGCTTTAAGAATGTAACTTATAGTATACATAACTGCTTAAATACTGCTTGGTATATACATTTGTGATGACCAGTAAGCCACTGGCTCTTGCTAGAACACTTACAAGGCACTCATTAGTAATTTATTATGCATGTAAGTGTCCCAGGATATCCATGTAAACCCCATGGGTCCCCTCTGTGTCATTCAACATCAGTCAAGAGTTCCCTAGGTCAGAGTAACTGTTGGAAACATTTGCTGAAAGAAATGATAGATTGGTTTAAAGACTTCAAGTGACAATTAGATATCTTTGTAAAAGTTACAGTATAGTTCAGCCAGAAAATGGTCTTCTGAAGTGGAGATGTCAGAAATGGGCTTTATTCTGTTAGTAGTGTAACGCATATCTATGACTAGGGCTTGACAAATACGCTCGCCCGTGGCGAGTAGATTTTACCAGCTGGCGAGTGCAGGGGCACACTGCCCCAGTGGGCTGTTGTGACGGGCTGGCCGAAGCCTGCACTACGGGCGGCGCGGCCCCATCCGATCCGCCGGCCGGTGGAGAAGCAGAGCGCTGCCGGGAAGGGGGAAGTGCGGCGATTCTCAGCGCTGCGCTGCCTGCGTGCAGCTCCGGCGCGAGGAGGTGGGGCGCGAGCCAGAGGGCGGGACGCCAGCAGACGCCAGGACGCTGGCGTGACGTGGTGTCCTGACGTCACGACCGGCGACCGCCGGATTAAAAAAGGCTCCGGCAACCCCGCAAAGTGGAAGGCAGAAGCCAGGTGGGGAAGGGGCTGGGGCTGGGGCTGTGCAGAGGGGAGGGGAAAAATATGGGGAAGGGGCTTGTGCGGAGGGGAGGGGAGGAGGTCAGGAGGAGGAGAAGAAGAAGAAGAAAGGGGAAGGCACCAAGGGACAGGGGTGCTGGAGAGACAAATGCCAGGGGGCCAAGTGCAGACAATGAGGAAAAGGGCAGGAGGGGAGGTGTCAGTGGGAGGGGGGACAGGGTGATGCTGGGAGAGGAGAGGTAAGGGCATTGGGGGCTAGAGGTGGCAGGGGGAGGTGCTGGGAGAAGGCTTGAAAGAAGGGGTGGGCATGAGAAAGGCGGGGATGGAGCAAGGCATGTGTGAGGGCACAGGGGCATGGGGGCAGAGGGTGGTGAGGGGGTGGGTATCAGGGAAAAAGGGGGCAGGGGCAGTGAGGGAAGGGGGAGGCACCAGGAGGGTGCAGGTGCCAGGGGATTCTGGGGGTGAAGCAGAAGGGCAGACACCTGCAGGGGAGGGACCAGCACCAGAGGAGAGAGGCAGGGCAGGTGTGTAGAGGGAGTTGTTAGGAGAGGGAATGAGGAGGGGTAGCTCACATGATCAGAGTGGGGCTACTGGAGGAGTGGGCATGGGGGGAGAGAAGGGCTGGTGGAGGGGGGCAGGTCTCAGGAAGGCTGAGGGCAGTGAGAAGGGCAGGAGTCAGGACAGCAGAGGAGGGTGAGGGGTTGGGGGGCAGCAGGCACCGGGGGAGCTGATGGAGCAAGGGGAGGAGATATGGCAGCAGAGGGAAAAGGTAGCGGTTTATAAGAGATTTATTAATAACTTATTAGTAATTACTGTTCTTATTCTTATTAGGAATTTATGCCATTTAAAAAAAACACTTTTTGGGGGGGGGGTGGCGGCGAGTCCTTTTTTTTTTTTTTTTTTTTTTTTTTTGGTCTGGCGAGTAGGGTTTTCCATAATTTGTCGAGCCCTGCCTATGACGATTGGAAATGTATATCCAAGGGATGTGACTGGCCGACTATCCGATAAGCAAAAGCTTATCAGATAGTCAACACATTAGTTGACTAGTAGCTTCCCCCCTTACTCCCTCTATCACAAAGAGGCAGCAAAGGGGGAAGAGGAGGGAGTGCTGGGGGAAGCTGGCTAAAAAGCTGGT
This sequence comes from Pelochelys cantorii, assembly GCA_032595735.1. NCBI lineage: Eukaryota > Metazoa > Chordata > Testudines > Trionychidae > Pelochelys > Pelochelys cantorii. The sequence continues at coordinate 37,165,533 of CM064335.1, read as the reverse complement.
TCCCCCCCCCCCCCGCCCCCCAGCTCTGTGGGACGGGGCAGGGGCGTAGCGGTGATGCTTCCTCTTGGAAATGGCAAATGGTAGTCTTTATCGACTAGTCGATTAGTTAATCGATATTTAACATCCCTAATATATCCTATCCTTCATATAAAATTGTTGGGGTCTCGGTTAAAATTTCACAATGAGAGCTCATACCAAGCAATCTAAATTGTGCTATTGAACTGATCTCTTCTTGTTTACAACTGTTTGTCTTTGCTTGTGAACTTTGTAGGTAACAATGATATTTATAGTCTGATAAATTATATCCAATATTTTTATTAATCTAACAGGGATCAATTCATGGCCAATGATACTACATGTACAATTACTTTTTAGGATTTATGGACAAGTTTTTAATTACAGGTTGGACCTCTCTGGTCTGGCTCCCTTGGGACCTGATCAGTCCCAGATGAGGGCGTTTCCCAGACCAGGGAAGGTATGGGGATGAAGGGATGCCAGCTTCTCATCGAGGCTTCTCTCTGCATCTACCTGCCATTATGGGCTGTGGTGGCCCCAAAGGCTTTGTACTTCAGCAGCATCCGTGGTCCTTTCGGACAACGGATGTGGCCAGACCACAGAGGTTCAACCTGTATGTGCTAAATTGAATATTGTATTGTATACTCTTTAATGAAATTATGTAGTACACAATTTGTCAGCAGTTATCTTGCTCAGTTGGACTTGTCACCTTGTCTCACATGCGTGTTCAAGACCTGTATTTCATAAAAAAATTTTGATTGGCATTAGTTAGGTTACCATCCTTTTTAATTCTTTATTGATTGAACCCTATTTTTGCCTGGAATCTGTCAGGCTAACTAGTCTGTAGATATTTGCATTATCCCAAATACACTTTTAAAATACTAGCCACAATTTTAGTTGGTTATCTCCAGTTATCTTCGGTGCTTCGGTATGTATTAAAATCTGTATTGAGAGTAGGGATGTTAGATATTGAGTAATTGAATAATGGTGTAACCGCATCAAAACTTAGCGGTTACACAATTATTTGATAGTCCCCTGGGAGCAGGACTGGCAGCCAGGATGCTCCTGGCTCCACTCCAGGGGAGCCCCCTGCTGTCCTGCACTGCTGCCTCTCTAACAAGGGCAGCAGCGCTGGGTGTCAGGGACAGCCAGTTTAAAAAGCAGCTTCTCTTGCAGACTAGCTGCTTGCTGCCCTGCACTGCAGCCTCTGATACAGAAACAGCAGCATGGAGTGGCAGCAGCCCTCTTCATGGTGGGGCTGAACTCTGCATGGACTGAGGCTGCTCTGCAATCCATCCACAGGGAATTTGGATCCCCCCAGGAAAGGGGCTGCTGACGCAAAGCAGCCTCGGCCCGCGGTGGGCCCAGGCTCACTGTGGACAGAGGTTGCTCTGGGAGATGCGGAGCAGCTGCTGTCGGTGAGGAGCTTAGACTTGTGGCAGCCTTCCCTGATCTTCCCCCTCATCCCCAGCTGCTGCTTCTGATAGAGGCAGCAATGTGGGGGTAGGGCAGGCAGCACCATGGAGGTAGGAGAGAGTCATTCAGGTACTATGGTAAAGGGGGCCGTACAGATACTTAAGGCAGATAGATGCAACTTTGAACAGTGATGAAATTTTTTCAGCTTAAACAAGACACATTTAAATCAGAAGTGAGACGCTACAAAAGACCAGTGAAAAAGCCAGTGAGTTGAAAGGGTTTATTCACGTGTCACTATCATCCACAAGAGACGTGAGCTGATTCAGATACAATCTACTGCAATTCCATAGTTATGTTCCAACAAAGGGAGGGCCAAATGCACAACTAGAACTATCTGTGCAAGGGATGTTAATTGCAGGTAATCAGCTAATCAAATAGTCAATGGGATTTCCATCAACTAATCAGCTAGTCAATAAGGGGGGAAAACTGCAGAGCTAAATGTGTTAAGAGCTGCCAGGCACATCTGGGACTAGCCACGAATCAGCTGATTCCTAGCTTGTACATGGTCTCCTGCCATAGCATGCCTCTGCCTCTCCTACCCACCCAGGGTGTGTCTAGACTACAGCGTTTTTTTGAAAAAGTGGCCTTTTTTCAAAAAAACTTCCCCTGCGTCTAGACTGCTGCCGTGTTCTTTCGAAAGTAAATCAGAAGAACGTGGCAGTTTTTTCAACCACGGAAAACCTCATTTTACGAGGAATAACACCTTTTTTTCTAAAGTACTCTTTCGAAAAAAGGCACTATGTAATGCAGACTGTACTCTTTCGAAAGAGAGCATCCACACTGCCTTGGTGCTCTTTCGAAAAAGCGGCTGCTTTTTTGAAAGTACTGGTTGTAGTCTAGACGCTCTTTTTTCAAAAGAGGCTTTTTCGAAAAAGCCTCTTTCGAAAGAGACTTGCAGTCTAGATGTAGCCCCAGAGACAGTGTTGGGAGGAACCAGCTTTTAGGCTGGCTCCCCCTTGTATTGGCTCCTGTTCTTCTCCTCCTCTCCCCCCCCCCCACACTTGCTACCTCTCTGATAGAGGCAGTAAGGGGGGGTGGGGAAGTGACTAGTTGAGTCACTTCTCAACTACCCGACACCAGTTGCTTAAGTCACTAATCTGTACTACTTCAAGTTCTATTAACCTATGGAGGAAAAGTATAGTCCACCAGTTGAAGCACCAAGTCAATACTAAAACATCCTTCTTGAAAGGAATAGATAAAAGCATAATACAAGTAGCACACCTGGGTAGGGATAATTCTATATAGGCTTCATTTGAGAGATCAGTTCATCTTATCAATGAATGCAAGGTAGGTGGCTTCCTTGGTTCCCCTGATCATGAAATCATTAGAAGTTCAAAAATGTAGGTCTAAAAGGAACCTTGGTATGTTTTCTCATCCAGTCACTGTGCTGAGGCAGGAATAAATATTATCTAGACCATCTCAGACAGGTGTTTGTTTTGCATATCTAAATGCCCTTTCAGCTGGGCTGTGAATCACTGATAGCTAATCTGAGTACAGATTTTCCGATCAGTAGTGCACCCAACTCTTTCTCTATATCTAGAGAAGGGGGGGGGGGGGGAACCTACGGCTGGCATGCCTGGATCAGCCCTCGGAGGCATCCCCTCAGCATGGGAGAGCCTGCACTGGTGCTCCAGCCTCCTGCTTTTCCCCCGGGGGACAAGAACACCCTAGATTGGGGCCCCCTAGGTTGTGGTCTGCAAGGGGGAGGTGGGGAGTGTCATTCTCCTTCTCAGTCGGGGGCCACATCAGTGAGGGTTTGGTTTGGGTTTTTTTTTTTTCTTGTGTGGCCCCCAGTTGACTTCTCTGTGGATAAGAGATCCCCAACCCAAAAATTGTTCCCCACCCCAATCTAGAGAGAAAAAATTTCAAGTTGGCTGCATGTCCCACATTTGCTTAGGATATCATGTGAAAGCATCTAAATCCTTACTGAAGTTGAGACCTTTCACATCTATTGCTGTCACTTAAAGATGTCAACATGTAGTTGATTAACCAATAAGCCTGGGTTTATCAGATTATCAGTTAATCCTATTGACTACACGCATTCCTTCCCCTTGCTGCCTCCGTATCAGAGGCAGCAAGAGGGGTGGGGAGAGGTGGGAACTGGTGCCGGCTCCCCGCTAGGGATGTAAGCAAGTAGTCGACTATTTGATAAATTTATGCTTATCAGGAAGTCGAATGGAGTTCTTGACGACTCTCTTTTTTTCCCCCCCTCAGCAAGGTGGGGAGTGTCAGGAGCTGGTGCTGGGGGGACCTGGCTTAAAAGCCTCCCCCTCCCCCCCCAGCACTGTCTCCGTGGTGCTGCCTGCCTCCCTCACTGCCTCTATCCAAGGCGCAGGGTGGGGTATAGGGGAGGCTGCTCTGGGAGCAGCCCCTGTCCGTGAGGGTCCCAGCTGGGCTCCCCCACAAACATGGGTTGCTGCCACCAAGCAGCCCCTGTTCATGGCAGCCCAGGTTGGCTGCGGCCAGGGGCCCTTTATGGGTTAACTGGGTACATGGTAACCTCTCTAATATAGTCCTAGGGTGCTTCTAGACTGGCAAGATTTTGCGCAAAAACGCCCGCTTTTGTGCAAAAACTTGCTGCCTGTCTACACTGGCCGCGAGAATTTGCGCAAGAGCACGGACGTTCTACTGTCTGAGATCAGTGCTTCTTGTGCAAATACTCTGACGCTCCCGTTCAGGAATAAGCCCTCTTGCGCAAATGTTTTTGTGCAAGAGGGCCAGTGTAGACAGGCAGCTAAGACGTTTTGCGCAAAAGCAGGCTAAACGGAAAAAAGCCCTAGTGGCCGTTTGCAGGCTCCATAGCTGCAAGCTGCTCCTGGACTTCCTGGTAACCCAAGACCCCTTAAAGGCAGACGCAGCCTGCAGAGGCCACGAGGCAGAAGCAGCTTTGCCACGCTCTGCAGACAGCTCTGCCACGTGGCCCCTGCCGTCCCGAACGCCACCCAGAGCAGGATGGCAGCTCCGGGGGGGGATCAACCACCTGCACTCCCAGCACAGGAGGCCCCAAGGGGCAGAAAAAGAAGGGCCCTGTCCTGGTCCCCGGGGGAGCTGGAGGCCCTACTGGACCTCTGGCAGGAGGAGGAGGCCCTGCACAGCACCCACTCCCGGCGCCGCAACGCGGACATTTTTCAATGCATGGCCCAGGAGCTCGCCCAGCAGGGACATCCAGCCCGACCCTGGAGCAAGTCCGGGCTAAAGTCAAAGAACTGTGCCTGGGCTATGTCCAGGCCAGGGGGCAGGAGCCGACACCTGCCCCCACTACCGACGGCTCCACCGCATCCTGGGCCAGCCAGCACCGCAGGGACCGGACGTCCCTGTGGACACCAGCGTGCGCCCCCCCGTCACCAGGACCACCGACGTGGGGGCAGGAGACTCCACCAGCGGGTCGGAGGACGAGGCCAGCACCATCACCCTGCAGGCCCCCTCCGGCAGCCCCGACATCTCCCGTGTGTCCTCGGAGGCCGGGGAAGGATCCACCGGTGAGTGTTGCACTTTGCACTCTCAAGGGTGGGGGGGGGGGGAGCCAGGTGCCCAGAGGGGGGAGGGGGAGAGCACGTCACTCAGGCCACGTGAGCTGCACGGGCTGTGTAGCATTAGGCAGTATGCAGCACGTGCAACCACGTGCAGCCTGGTGACCGAGCGGCATGTGGCTGTGGCAGGCAGCTCTAGAGTATGCCTGGGACCGTGCTGCTCTCATACATCCGGCGGGACCAGGGGGGAAGGGTGGATGCCGGCTGCAGCAGCACCCTCAGCCACCCAACCACCAAGGCGGCGGGTCCGGAACCAGGACCACCTGCTTCGGCGGCATGTTGAGGCTGTCGAAAGAATCGAGGCATCCATCACCCAGCGGGTGGAGGCAGACCAGGCCCACTGTGATAGGGTGGCCGAGGCTATTACTGCCCTCGCAGCACACACAGGCCATGCTGTGCACTACGGCATAGCTGTGCCCCATCCACCCGCAATCCCTCCCCTAGCACTGCCCCTGTCCCCTCCTGCAATGGCCCCTCCTGCCCACTTCCCCGTGCTGCCTGCCCCGATGCAGCCTGACCCCCATGTGCAGGTCCGCCCCCGTAGAAGCAGTCGCAGGGGCCACCCCTCCCAGCAGTAGCTCCTCCCCCTCCCAGTTCAGAATCCCCTCCCCCTTGTAAATAAAAAGTTGACTTTTGTTTTCCAAAAAAACTGTTGGTTGTTTATTGGGAGGTACGGGGAGGAGAGGAGGTCAGGGTTGGGGATGGGAGGGAGATGTTGAGGGAGACTGAGGCGACCCTATTCTGGGGCGTGGGAGAAGAGCTCCGTGAGGGCCTCCCAGATGCACACCCCATCATGGTGCGCTTGGCGGATGGCAGCTGTGCAGGGCTGCTCGAAGGCCTGGCCCTCGCCTGCCATCCATGCTGGGAGGAAGGCCTCCCCCCTCCTCTCCACGAGGTTGTGGAGCACGCAGCACCCGGCCACTACCTCCGGGACATTCCGCTCACCCATCTCGAGACGGGTGAGCAAACAACGGAACCGGGCTTTCAACAGCCTGAAGGCGCACTCAACTTGGTTGCGGGCCCGGTTGAGGCGGTCGTTGAACCGGGCCTGGCTGTGGTCCGGCCGCCCCATATAGGGCCGCATTAGCCAGGGCAGCAGGGGGTAGGCTGCGTCCCCGACGACACAGATGGGCATGGGCACGGGCACATCCCCGACAGTAAATTCCCGCCGGGGGAAGTAAGTGCCCGCCTCCAGCCTGTGAAACAGGCCGGAGTTGCGGAGGATGCGGGAGTTGTGTGCCCTGCCGGACCAGCCCGCATAAACGTCCAGGAAGCGGCCACGGTGGTCCATGAGGGCCTGGAGTACGATAGAGAAGTACCCCTTTCTGTTCATAAAATGGGCCGCTCGATGCTCCGGGGCACGGACGGGGATGTGGGTTGCATCCAGGGCTCCCCCGCAGTTGGGGAACCCGAGGGCAGCAAAGCCAGCCACCGTAGTGTCCATGTCACGCAGGCGGATGACTCTCGGGAGCAGGACGTCGTTGATGGCATGGACAACCTGCAGAAGGGTGCAGGGGAACACATCACATAAGGCAGGGTTAGTGTGTGCTCCCTTGGGGGCCCCCCCCCCATGATGCCCTCTGCGCTCACGCGCGCACACACACACCAGGGCCTCCTCACCCCACGGCCCCCCCCCCCCCCCAGCAGGCCTGTGTAAGGGAGGGATGGCCCAAACCCCTGGGTGACCCAGCCTGGAGTCTTGGCTGCCCCTGGCCATGGAGTGCAGCACCCACCCCACTCCCCCTGGGACTTACCTCCATCATGACGGCACCGACGGTCGATCTGCCCACCTCGAACTGGTGTGCCACCGATCAGTAGCTGTCCGGGGTGGCCAGCTTCCATACTACGATGGCGACCCTCTTGTTGACGGGGATGGGTGCCCGCAGCCGGGTGGTGGTTCTCTGGAGCGCAGGGGTGAGCCAGGCACATAGCTCCAGGAACGTCTGCTTTCGCATGCAGAAGTTCCGGAGCCGTTGCTGGTCGTCCCATTGCCCAAGGACCAGCTGGTCCCACCAGTCGGTACTGGTGTCCAGTCTCCACAGTGGCCTCTACACGGTGGGGTGAGGATGCCACAGGGATGCCATGGCCTCCCTGGTGAAGGAGTCCAGAGTGATCTGCACCTCCAGGTCCTGGAGGAGGAATGCAGCAGCCTGGAGCACCAGCTGCAGGCACTCCAAAATGGCCGGAAGGGGCCAGAGCAGGCACATGGCCACCCCTGGCTCCATGGCACAAAAAACAAAGTAGATAAAAATAAAAAACAGGCAAAGGCACTAAAAGGCACAAGGCAGTGGTGTCCAAAAAGGCAGAGGGCAACCACAAAAACTGCTACAGCTGTCAGTCCCTGCAAGAGGTCCTATAGCACGCAGCAGGAGAGAAATGGCTGTCCAGGGAGATCCCTTTAAGCATGTGTCTCAAAGGAGCTCCAGCCCCTGCCCCCGGAAAGGTCTGGTGCCCTTTCGCCTTCTTCAAAATGGTTCCGGGCTTCTGCTTTTGCGCAAAAGCGTCCCGCCAATATAGACGCGCTTTTGTGCAAAAGCGCATCGTTATAACGATAACTCCGGGACCAATCTAGATGCTCTTTTGCGCAAATACTTTTCATGGAAAAACTTTTCTGTTAAAAGTATTTGCGCAAAATCATGCCAGTCTAGAGGCAGCCCTAGTGTGAGACTAAGTTCTGTGATGGTATCTCTTGTATAGATATGTGGACTGAGTGGCAACAGGTTTGTTACAGAGGTAGGTTCCTGGGTGAGTTGTGGGGTGTGGCTGCTCGCAAGTATTTCCCTCAGGTTGGGTGGTTTTCTGTAGGCAAGGATTGGCCTGTCTCCCAAGGTCCAAGAGTGAGGGATCATTTTCCAGGATAGGTTGTATACGGGCAATGATGTGCTGGAGGGCATGCAACTAAGTAAATTTTTATGTTTTTTTTGGTGGGTAAAGGGAAAGACTAGGTACTGATGAGGAAATATGACTAAGGAGGGTTGGCAAACCAGTCTGTTGACTGCCTATTTGGCCAGAAAGAGTGGGGCTGGAATTCTATCTCCAGCCAAGCTTTGCTAGTAATATGAAAAATTCTTTTCTGATGTGGAAATTCCTTTCGTATCTCTGTAGAGGCTCGTCGCTTCTTGCTCTGTTTCTCCTGTTCCCTGCTGTTTGAGTCATATATTTCTGCAGCCTGATTCCTTCGCTATGTAATCTGAGAGTCTGTAAGGGCCCTAGAGGAGGCAGAAAGGCAGCATTTCAAAGATTTTGATGGATGGAATCTTCTAGAACAGCAGCAACTAGAAATAGAGCTGAAAGTCTGATGGCTGATTGAAAATCAAAGATTTCATAATCGAGAGAGCATTCCCAGAAGTAGTGAAACAATAACTGTAACATAATAAATTATGTAGCTTGGGTGAGTTAAAAAAAATTGGAAACTTTTTTACTAGACATGACCATAGAAAATTTGTTAAAGCTGAGTGCAGGTTCTGTAGTTGTGTCTGTGACCTAGATAGAATAGACACACATGAATTCTTGTGATGTGTTCAGTGTGTCCAACTACTTGCAAAGATTTATTGCAGTCAAATAAAAAAAGGAAAACGGTTCTGCAGCAAAATTTTTCATTCTCTGCATTCTCCTTCTGCATCATCTTTGGCAGCAGCATCACAAAGCATGAAGTCTTTTGCTGAAGATAGTAATGTGAGTGAGAATGAAAGTGATGCTAATTCTGTTTCTTTATCTTCTAATGGAATCTTGCTGCTCCATCTACTTCTGCATTGAAAACTTACTCCTGGGAAATCTTCTGACCTTTATCAAGGAATTGGAATTAACAAATTTTCTGGAGAGAACATTCTTTGATCAGAAAATCCAACCTGACCATATATTTGCTTGATTATTATGTCAGCAAATGCACAATTTCATATAGCTGAACATCTTTGAGAGAATCCTTTTTTTTTTTTTTTTTTTTTTGTAAAGTTGCTGTACAATAGTACACCATAGGAAATGACTTATAGGAACTCTTCTGAATGCCAAAGCAGATTATGTGAAAGAGGATTGATGTTAATGAGGGTACCATCAACTTCACAAAAATGCCACAACCTATGTTTTACTTATCCTCAGTTGCACATCAGAATTAGCACTTACCCTGTTGCATTGGTGACAAGTTTAAAAATATCAGTGAATTGGTTCCGGAACGTTATTTCAGTTGTGGCTGACAATGTGGCTAATATGAAAGCTGCTTGGGCTTTGTTAATAAATGAGTGTCCAAATGTGTGTGACTGATGTGCTGTCCTTACAGTGTAGTTTTCCATTGGTGATGTTGAAGCTCTGACAACTTTCTAAGATGTGACACAAGTGAAAAGCATTGTCAGACTTTTTTTCAAACACTGAAAAGATGGTACTTTAATTTTTTTTATGCGCTTTGAGTAAGCCTTGTGTGTTAGGTATTTTCTGTTAAAGGTCTCAGAACTTAAAATATGCACGAGGCTCTTTAATCAGCAGCTGTTGAAAAAGTGGTGGGTCATATCCCCAACTAATTTCCATTGACCATGTTTTGTCTTTTGGGTGCAAAACTTGAAATTGATTTCATGGCTTGAGCCATAGCTCAGTCAATTCAGAATATGGAAAATGATAGTTCTACGCTGTCCTTCTGCTTGAAGCCAGTAACAGGTTCCTGAACATTAAGAAGCATATCTTTGTGAAAAGAATTGTCTACTACCTTTCTCTTCATATTTTGTGAAGTGGACTAAGTAATATTGAAAAACCAAGTGATTGTTGCTACCTTCTTGATCCATGATTCTACCACAAACCCTTTCTGAATATTAATGCATTTCAGCTTGTGGCCTTTTAATGATTGTTTGAAATATTTGAAGAAATCTAAATGAATGATCCAACGGTTCTGATAGCGGTAGAAAACACATAAAGCAATAAGTGGCCTGTTCAGTTGTAAAGTAATGTGGAGCGCAGTCCTACCTATTAAATCAGAACAGCTTTTCCCTTCGTTGTCATGGAAAATTTCCTCCTTGCACTCTGGCTATAGTGGCAGAATTTCTTTAACATGTCCCTCCCTGTACTACTGCATGTATTGAATGAAATTGGTCAGTTTTGGGAATTGACCATTCAGAAACAGACTGAACACCTTCACTGGTGGAAAGCGAGATGGCCTCTTACCTTTCATAAATTCATTGAAAAATGACTGTTTCTTGCCTTGTTGCTGTGCGTATTTTTTCTTTTGCAGTTGTTCAGTTTTCAATTCTGTTGTGACAAGTCTGAAGGGTAGCCATGTTAGTTTGTATCTGCAAAAACGAGGAGTCCTGTGGCACTTTAAAGACTAACCATGCATTTGATGGTGGTAGTCTTTAACCATGGAAGCTTATGCCCAAATAAAGCCTTAACAAATTTAAGGTGCCACAGGACTCCTTGTTTTTTTTTTTTTTAGTTCCATTGACAGTTAAATGCTAACCTATAAAAATAACTCTTCTTTAATTTTCTATAACTTCATTTCATAGTTTATCATTGCTCCAGTTAAAATAACTCAGTTAAGGAATTTGTTTTTGTAAGTAAGCATAAGTATTTAAGCTTATTGGAAACCACAAAGTCTTACTTTTTTTGTTACTGATATTCTCCCTTGTGCTTAAAATATTTGCCCATTTTTGACAATATATGTCTAATTAACCAGTCATCTTTGGACCAGTTGTATTTTTTTTTTTATGGCCTAAAGAAGATTAGTGTACACTAGCTCTTCCATCCTTTATTTTGGTTAATCACAGAAGTCTGAAGGGTAGCCTTAGTCTGTAACTTTAAAAACAATGAGCAGTCCTGTGGCACCTTAGAAACTAACAAATACATTATATCATGAGCTTCTGTGGGTAAAATTCACTTCATCAGATGGTTGGAGTGGAAATTACAGAATCCAGAATATATATAACAGCAAAAGCACTTACCTGTCAATTTTAGGACCAGTGTTAATGAAGTCAGGCTGGGTGTGTCCAATTCATAGCTTTTGATGGGTAAATACGCATATCAAAGGCAGGCGAAATTGCCTTTGTAGTGCATATGAATAGAGCTGAAGTGACTGGAGCTCTCTGCAAATCTATGGCAGGGATGTAAAATCCTATTTAATTGGTACCAGCTAAATGTGCTATTTAACTGGTTAACCATTTAAAGGGGAGGGTATACCTTGTACTGCTGCCTCTGTATAAGAGCTTGTATGCTCCGGCCCCACTCCGGAGGAGCCCTCTGCTACCCTGCGTGGCTGCCTCCTATCAGGGGCAGATGCGTGTGGCGACAGGCAGCTGGTCCACGAGAGGAGCTGGCACCCTGTGCTGCTGCTTCTGATAGAGGCAGCAGCATGGAGTTGGAGGGAGTTCCTCAGAAATGGACCAGGAGCGTACTGGCTGCTGGCATTACCCCCAGGGACTAGAGAATAGTCGAATAACTAGTAAGAATTCATGAGGTTAATCGACTATTCAGTTAATTGAGATGTAACATCCCTGTGTCCAATACCTTCCTCATCCCATCACCTTCCTTTTCCCATCTTACACTGTTTAAAAAAAGGTGTTTATAAAAAAAAAAAAAAAAGTCAAAGGTGAAAGCACTGTGGGGATCACAGGGCCAGTGGGGGACTCATGGAGTCCCCCGCTGGCCCCATGCTCCCCACAGCGTTCCAAAGCAGCAGCGCCTCATGGAGCCAGGTTCAGCTGGGGAGTTTCTCCCTCCTCTCCCCCTGCCTCTTTCTGATAGAGGTAGTGTTGGGTGGGGGGCAAGCAAGTAGTCGACTAGTGTGTTGACTATCCGATATGCAAATGCTTATCGGATAGTCGACTAGTCATTCACATCCCTAATCTCAAGAGGTCATCAGTTCCAATCCCTGGCCTCAAGGTAGGACCAAACCCAACTAGATCTTCCCTGACAGATGTGTATCTAACCTGCTCTTCAGTATCTTCAGTGATGGAGATTTCACCGCCTCCCTAGACAACTTTATTCCAGTGCTTAATCACTCTGACAGGACATTTTTCATAATGTCCAACCTAAACCTTCCTTGCTGCAATTTAACCCATGCAGTGCTGCCACTTTGAAATGTCATGGGGAGCGTGGGGCCAGTAGGGGACTGCCCTGCTGGTCACATGCTCCCCTCAGCGCTTTTGCCTTAGAAGTGTAGCAGCGGCCCCAGGGCTGTTGCTACACTTCAAAGACTGAGGCGACCTTGTTGACTAATTGAATAGTCAGTACAAATTGCATCGACTCTTAGATTAGTCAATTAATTCTAGGCATGTGAAAATTAGATTAATACCCTGCTTATCCAGGACATGCATTACATTTTAGAAGGCTTCAGTTTAAATTACCTCATTTGCAAAACTGTTACTGTTGAAATATGATCACTAATACAGGCAAGGTTTGTAGCATGTTGGTTACTAACATTGCTTCCCATTATAACCTCCTGTTTTCAATTCCTTGTAACTAATGGCATTTAATTTCAGCCCAAACAGTTTTCCATGTCAGGTGACTGTCTAAGGCTGATTATTTTTTGAATTTCAGCCATTTTGTGAACAAAGTTAGGGGAAGATATAAAAACTTCTGATGATTTCTTAATAGCTCTAGTGCACTCATGCTTTGGTGCAGGGACTTGAAATTTGATGGGATGGGGGCAGGTAGTAACTAAGGTTGTCCACTTTCTAATTGCATGCAACCCAATGTGCTGCCCCTTTTGAGGCCCTGCCCACCTCTGACTCCATTCCCACCTCATTCCTTTGCTCATGCTCTCTCCCACCCTTTCTTACTTTTGGAGTGGGGGAGCGAGGGGTATAAGGGAAGTGCCAGAAATGAGGGATTCAGGATGTAGGAAAGGGTTCTGGTTTGAGGGGGGACGGGGTGTAGGGAGAGGGGCTTCTGGCACAGAGTGTGGACTCTGGTGTGGGGCCGGGGATGATGGCTTTGTGCTATGGAAGGGAGTTCTGGGATGGGACATGGGTTTGGGATCTCAGTGGCACTGAACACAGCTCCTCTGGAGCAGCTACTGAGACCCCAAGGGAGTTTGGCAGGCTCAGTTGTCTGACATCACACCTGCAGGTGCCAACCCCATAGCTCCCATTGGTCATGGTTCCCACCCAATAGAAGCTGCTTAAATGGCGGTTGGGGCTGGGCAGTGCATGAAGTCCCTTTTGTGCTTTAGGGTGGCAGGGACTTGGCAACAACTTCCTGGAGCTGTGTGGAACTAGTACAGGTAGGGAGCCTGTCTTGGCCCTGGGCCACAGCTTGACCAGAGCTGCCAGGGTCACTTTTGGACCAGGCCTTCCAGTCGAAAACCAGTCGCCTGATAACCCTAGTGGTATGGTAGCCTTTGAGGAATGTGCCATTTGCTGTTTCCGTGTAAAATTGGCCAAATTATAAGACTTTCTTTGAAAAATGGTGATGTACACACGCTCAGAATTGATTTTGAGAGAAATTCCTAGGAGATTCTGTTCACACCAAGCATGTTCCAGTTTGGGGTTCAGTTAGACTTTTCATTGAAGCTGTGGGCTGCTGCAGGCTGTGCTGGCTCTAAACCTGGTCTGGGCACTTCAGTTAAGAGTAGGGTGCCTTTCTCTTCTGATCTCATGTTCCTCCAGTGCTGCCCAAGCAGCATGAAGGAAGAAGCTGCTTGATTTGACTGCAGATGGGATAAGTCCTAGAGTGACATTGGAATGGAGGAAGGTGTAGATTGGAGCAAAGGCCAGGTGGGCAGGGACAGGAGACTGGCACTTGGGATGGAAACTGGAATTGACTAGGCAAAATGACTGAGATTTGAAGACTAGTGGTAGGTGGAACTGGTTGGGCAAGGACTGGGAGAAGAAGCTCAGGTTGATGAGGAAGATGCTGGGTGTGTGTGATGTGCACTGAGATTGAATAGAATACTGAGAGGGGTGTGACTTGAATAGGTATGTTAAGTTTAATCAACTAATTGACAGGAAATCCATTGGCTAGTCAATAAGTGGGTGAGGTAACCCTACTGCCATTCTGCTAGTCACTTATATCCCTAGACTTGGACTGTAGAACGAAAGACTGTCTCATTAATAAAGAAACAGACTTTTGAGGAATTACTTTAATGTGGTTTGTAGTATATTTAATATATACTACTACTCGGGGATCATTAGGTTGGTTGGTTGTAGTTTCACTGTATATTTTCCCGAAGGCCAGCCTTTTAAAACACGTTTTAATTTTTTGTAGCTTATTGGAAATATGTAAGTCATATTGTATGTGTGTGTATATATATATTTTTTCAGAATACTGACAAATGTTTGTTTTTTGTTTTTTAGGCGAGGTTTAAATCCACCCCATAGGGTTAAGTCTATCTCCATGACCACATTCACGCAACAGGAAATAGAATTTCTGCAGAAACATGGAAATGAAGTAAGTGCTTATTTATTGTAAAATACCTAATGTTTGCTGAATGACTTAATTTGTTCTAATACTTGAATTTGAGAATTTCTCAAGAGAACATGAGTGTTGCAGCTCAAAAGTAAATTGAGGAATTCAAAGTTTTGGACACTTTTTTTTTAAAAAGTTCTTTCAATTACCATGGGAGGGAAATTTTTTTTTCTTTAATGTACTGATGCACTATTTAGTAACCAGCAGAGATCTGGATTCATACAACTAGCACTTTTCACTCTTCATTTTAAGTGTCTATTTCTCACCTAAATGTAAACAAACTTGTTTATCCGAGCGATTGGTTGAACAAAAAATAGGACTGAGTGGACTTGTAGGCTCTGAAGTTTTACATTGTTTTGTTTTGATGTGCAGTTGTTTAACAAACCCTACATTTGTAATTTTCACTTATGACAGAGATTAAACTACTGTTCTTTTGAGATGAATTAAGATGCTATTTTTATTGTACAAATATTTGCGCAAAATAAACAAGTGAGCACTGTATACTTTGAATTCTGTTGCAATAGAAATCAATTTATTTGAAAACTTAGAAAACATCCACAATTTCAATTAATAGCCTATTGTTTAACCTTGCAATTGTTTTTAATCATTTGACAGCCCTAATAATATTTAGGGTCTTGGCAACATTCCTTTGAAGCATAAGTAAGTAGCCTCTAATCCATAATGCAGTTAGTACTTCCATTGTGGGTTCCAATAAGTTCTCTGCCCCCTTTCCCTCTGCTGTCCTTCCTCTGCTCAAGGACTTGAAGAATTAATTTTACTGATACATTTTTACTGACATACATACAGTTGAGATTGCAAGGAGCATGCAACAGATTTTTTTCTCTTTTAAGAGACTGGTGATGCCTTCAGTCTCCACAGAGGGAGCTTACCAGGCATGAAAATAAGAGTGCATACTGGATCTCTCAGGAACACACAGCAGAAGATAACAGGAGTTATAGTGAAACAGACTGATGTACTTCAAGCACCTGACTAGACTCTCTGAGCTAAAGGAGGGGAAATGAACACCTAAAAAGAACAAAGGTGCTCGTTATATGAATCCAAAAAAGGTTCCATGGTTTAAAGAAATTGCCATGACACAACCCTCAGCATCAGTTGGTATTTTGAAAGTGTCTCATAAAGAGAAGAATTTACGATTTTTTTTAAATGAAAGGTTAGGTCTCTTCACCATAACCCTTCAGCCTTTCATGACGATTCTAAATTCTGGAACCTTTGAAGAGCACTTAAAATACCAAAAATCTTCAATTTCAAACACAGTTGTGCATCAAAATGTATCAAACAATCCTATACGCTTGGTTTTGTCTAGGACTAATAATGAAACCTGAACTGCTACACTGAGCTATTTGATATTTTATGTCATATCTTTCAGCAAGCAGCCCACTGCAGAGATTGATCTGCATTGAGAACTTGTCTGCACAAGTTTTTGCACCAATAATTATCAGTTTCTAAGCCAATATGGTTACATTAGTGCAAAAAGTGTGTGGGGATAGCTTTTGGTTTTGGCATTGGTTTAACAATGAAAACAAGCTATGCTGATTAAACACTTAGATAACAGAATAACTGTCCACATGTAAGGGTTTGCCCTAATTAGACAGTTTAGTTTATTCTGGTTTTAAATTGTTGGAAAAAACTGAGTAAGACAAACTCTAAATTGCAAATATCAAATCACTTGTTCCATTAACCTTAGGTCTTGTCATCCTCCTCTCCATGTTTGAGGAACTATACTTTAGGTTGAATGGATTTTAATGGAAGTAGTGTTTGTGACAGCACTGTGCAACAGAAAGCCAGTTACACATTTAACTAATGACTCAACCTGATTTCATACAAAGTATACTTACAACTGTTATTACTGGAAGAATAAAATTATCTTTAGTGATTGATAATTCAGCACTTCTGATATCACCAGCTATTAAATGGTTATAATTACTTGTGCAAGGAAACTATTTCCAAATCTTTCCTATAGTGACTCTTCTGTTTTGAAACAGCTGTATTGCAACCTCTTGTTTTTACTTTGCAAATTGTATGATTATGTACATAAGAAAAATAATGGCATATCTAAGGGCTCTGGACCAGCACAGCTAGGTTGTGATCACATGCTTAATAAACCTGCCAGACTAATAGTGCCAGTGAAAGTTTGTGTCTAGAGGCATGGTCTTACTTTAAATATTTTCCCCAACTGCTTAGTGCCCCACATTTTGGAAAAATGCTAGAAAAAATGGAGTAGTGTATTGTAGGAATAATGAATTGTAGGATTTTCCTTTATTAGTCATTTGACAAAAACAAAATCTGGCTTGCTATAACATCCATAATGCAAACGATCTTTGAAACTCATTGGAGCAGGTGAAATTTCCAAGCCATATTCCTCTTATCCCATCAGCAAAAGAGGATGTTTAAACACTAGTATCTCCAGCATTCTGACTTCAGTGCAGCTTTGTTTTTCTTGCCCTGGCTTACCAACCTACCCTGTACTAAATGTACATTTGGGGGACAGTGAGCAATGATGTTGGATTGTTGGGCATGTTGCATTATTCCTGGTGGATTCCACATAATTTTAGCATTTGCTTCTGTCTCCCACGCTCACTTGTCTTTCCCTTTATTAAGGGCATATCACCTATCTTTGGGAGTGGTGCACCTGTCTTTTAATGGAGGAATAGAGTTTTTAGAAAGAAGGGTATTTACTCGTACTCTACAAATCAGTATGTTGAAAATGAAGTAGTTTGTGGTCTAAATTAGAAAGATTCCAGAAAGCTACAGCAATAATTAGGGGGTTGGATAGCTTTATAAGGGCAGATTAAAAGCTACATTTCTGTAACTTGACTAAATGATGAGTTGGCTTATTTTTATGTTAGAAGAATATAACTGTGAAGGAATGAAGAATTCTCTTCCAAGAGAACTTGCGAGTTGTTCTTCGAGAGGTCCCTGTGGATGCTCCACACTGGGTCTTGGTGCCGTCCTAGTGCCTGGATCGGAGATTTGGAACAGTCTGTGCTGGGCCACGCATGCGCAGCACGAACCAGCACGCGCCATGCTAGTAGGCACCAATCCCTCCAGTTCCTTCTCAACCACCCTCGGCTTGAGATGGAGCTCTGCAATTCTCTGCCTTACTGACACTCTTCAACTAGTTATTAGCCGTTAATTGTTAGTAGGTAGGTAGTGTTCTTCTTATGTAGTTAGTTGTAGTTTGTTTTTGTTTTTGTTTTTTTTTTTTTTTTCTGTCATGCCTGGCTCTCCGGTTTTTAAACAGTGCGCCTCTTGCAGAGACGCAATCCCAATCTCTGACGGTCACTCGCAATGCGTCAGATGTTTAGGGGAGCACCATTTGTCTCAAGATTATCCCCACTGTGCCAAACTCAAGGCCAGGACTCTCAGAGACAGGGACCTTTGCCTAAAACTGATCCTACTGGAAAATAAGGTACACTCTGCTTCAGTTCTGGGAAGGCAGCCCAGGGAGCTATGCTTATCCCAGGGCAAGAAGGCACCAGAAAAAGGAGTTCCTCTGTGCCTCATCATCAGCCCTCCTCTAGAAAGCGGTCTCTGTCAAAACCATCAGCACAGAGGTCCCGCATTAGCACTTAAGACGCTCCTGGTACTCAGGCTTTCAGGCCTACCGAGTCTATTTAAATTGTGGAATAATTTCAGTAGTAGATTTTTTTTTTTTTTCCCCCCCTGCTGTATATCTAACAATGGTTTTGAGCTGCATTTAGCAATCATAACACAACTGTGGCTTATTCAGACCCAATATTCAGAATAGAAAAATGCTAGAGATTTTATCCTTTTAGTACACTTAACATCACAACTGGGGAGACAATGGCTACTTAAAAGAAACTTTCATTTACCCTGGAGAATTACTGGGAATTATCAGTGAGGTCAGAGCTTGAACTATAGTGTCTTCTTAACTGATTTGCAAATATGAAAGAGTAGGAAATACTTTTTGATGAGGGCGGGCACTCCAAGATTTTGGGTAAGTGGTCAAGGGCTGCACTTCTCTATGGTGGAGGTACAGAGGTTGGATACAGAAGGGAATTTGGGATAGGGGGTAGGAGACATGAGTACAGGAGAGGATGTGGGGTCTGAGAGTGTTTGTGTGAAGGAGGGGGTTGTGGCCTGTGGCAAGGGACTGGGGTGCAGGGTCCAGGAAAGGATATGGGTATAGGAGAGTATTCTGGCAGGGGGAGGGATAAAGGAGGGGATGCGTGGTTTAGGAGGGAGTTGTGACCAAGGTGGGGGTAGGTTTGGATGGTGACTTGTAGCAGGGAGTTGTGGTACAGCAGGGAGTGGGATGTCAGAGGTGGGGTCTGGCCAGGACTTGCCTAGGCAGGTCAGTGGGACTCAGGAAGGCTCTCTATCTGCCAGCAGCCCATGACTGCTCAAAAGCAGCTGGCTATTCCATTTGGTCTGTGTGCCACATGCCCTTCACGCAATCTCTCAGCTTCCATTGGCCAGCTTCCTCCTCCCCGGTGCATGGCACAGAGCATAGGTAGCAGCCAGCCGCTTTGAGTGACGTGGAGCTGCTCCATGCCCGAGGGTCCTGGCAGAGTGGGCTGTGTACCAGATTAAAAAGCTTAGTGACCCATGGACCGGGTCTTGGCCACTCCTGGTTAAGACTTTATTTGTGATGTACCACTAATAGGGTCCTTCCAAATTCACAGTCCTAGGATTTTAAATTGCAAATAGAATCACTTCATCTATTTAAAGCTGAAATTTCATAGTGTTGTAATTGTAGCACTTTTGACTCATAAAAAAGATATGGGGGAAGTGCACAGAGTTTTAGTGCAGGAGTTGGGGTACTGCTACCCTTACTTCTTTGTTACTGTTGGCAGTGGTGCTGCCTTCAGAGGTGGGCAGCAGAAGTGTGGGGGCTGCTGGTTGGGAGCCTAGCTCTGAGGCAGAGCTGCTGCCAGCATAGTGCAGAACTAAGGATGGCATGGAATGGTATTGCCATCCTTACTCCTGCACTGCTACTGGTGGGGTGCTGCCTTCAGATCTGGGTGCCTCGCTTACAGCCATCACTCTTTGGCCATCCAGCTCTAAAGGCAGCACAGAAGTAAGGGTCACAGTACTGCACCCCCTAAAATAACCATGCAAACCCTCCCACCCTCTGTAACTACCTTTTGGGTCAGGACTCCCAATTTGAGAAATACTGGCCTCCCTGGTGAAATGTGTAGTAAAGGATAAAAGCGCACTCAAAACCTAAATTTCACATGCAGAGATGAGATTTCATTGTAGGGATGTAATCGTATAGTTGACTAACCTATAAGCTTTTGCTTATTAGTTAATGCTGTAGAATACACACTGTTTCTCCCCCCCCCCGCCAGTAAATTTTTTTCGCAGGCTGGCCAGCAACCCATCTCAGTCCTGGCTCATGCCAGGTCTGGGACCTACCTCTGCTGTGGCTCTGCATTTTTAAAGTGTATTAGGAGCCAGGTGGGCAGGCTCGTGCTGGGTCTGGGAACTCAGTTGTCCCCCCTCCTTCCCCTGCAACAGGGGTTCATGGGGTGGGGTGACAGGCAACTGATCCGAGGGGAGCTGGGTTTTAAACTGGCTCCCTTTGTGGACCAGTTGCCACCTGGCACCTCATGCTGCTGCCTCTGTATCAGAGGCAGCAGCGCAGAATTACTATTTCACAGTCCATGATGCCCTAACTAACCATTAAGTACCATTTGTGTGATCTCTGAGCCATTTCTCTCTAAAGTTTTTCTGATTGCATGACAGAATGATGTCATCAGACTCTCTGGCACCAGAGAGGGGGGTTGGCGAGCCTAGTGAGCAGGGGACAGCCCTCTAGTTCCCTTTAGTAGCATTTGTCAAGCTGGGGGTCTTGAACCAAAAGGTAGTTCCACACCTGTTGTGGAGGGTGGGGATCATAAGAGGGGAAATACTATTTCTGTGCTGCCACTGGAGCTGGGAGGCTGGAGAGTGGTGACTCTTGCACTGCTGCTTGAGCATGAGCTCAGCCTAAAGTATGGGTGGCATAATCCAGATATGAAGTGAGGGGTCATCACAGCCTGAAATACTTTCAAAGAGGGTCACAGCCAAAAATTTTTTTGAGAACATTCTGATATACAATACTGTATCTGATCACCTCTGTTAAGAATTTTTCCCAATAGCTTTCAGATAATGCGCCCAAAAAGATACAGTATCTCATGGTCCACTCTACTGAGACACAACAGATAAGCATTTTGGTGACTAAACCTTTTTGCAATTTGAAGTTTGTACATTTCAGATTATAATTTCAGGTGCTTAAATCTCAAATTAATTAATTCATTTAAATATTTTTGGCTCTTAGCTATAGTACTTGTGTTTAGTGCTCTAGTTATCTACTTTTAAATATTATGTTTTTCTGGTTTCTGATTTACCTGCATTTCCTAGTCTGTCATAAAGTGATTCTGAAATTCTCAGGACTGGGAAGATTTGTCAGTGAAAGCATTTATTGACGTACCAAATTGCCAAAACTTAAAACCGGTCAAACCTGTCTTTCTGCCACCCATTGTCAACTTTTCATGGCCATGTTGATAGCACCCCTTTGGACTGAGCAAAGCAATGTGGGTAAGAATCCCACAGTGCTTGGTGTCACCTTCAATCG
The DNA here is from genome assembly GCA_032595735.1 of Pelochelys cantorii. Lineage (NCBI taxonomy): Eukaryota > Metazoa > Chordata > Testudines > Trionychidae > Pelochelys > Pelochelys cantorii. Next base: position 37,144,530 of record CM064335.1, on the reverse strand, counting down.
CAAAGCACTGTCGGAATGCACAATGTAATTTGGGAACATGAAAGTCCCATCAGCCACCTCTTCGCTTCCTAACCCTCTCTGGGCTTCTGGCGTACTTTTGCATGGCCTCAGTGACCCTTGCTGCACACTCCAATATCTGCTGTGAGAAATCATGGATCTCTCAATTCTCTCCCATAAGGATGTTAAATTGTATTTAATCAGGTAATTGAGTAGTCAAATGGAATTTCCATTGACTATTTGATTCGTTGATAAGGGGGAAACTGCAGAGCCACCGGGAGGTTAGCTCCTGGCCCTGGGAGTTAACCCCGCTGTGGCTCTGCCTTTTAAATGTATTAAGAGTTGCCAGGCTATTAATATATTTGAAAGGCAGAGGTGCAGCCAGGGGGTTACTGGGTGTGAGCCGGGAATCAGCTGCGGGGCGACTGGATGTGAGCCGGCTGCGCCTCTGCCTTCCTGCCCCTCAGCCACGGAGACAGTGCTGGGGGGAACCAGCTTTTAAACTGGCTTTCCCCCAGCACCGGCTCCTGCTCCTTTCCTCTTCCCCCGTCCCCCCCCCCCCCCAGCCATTATTGCCTTTCTGATAGAGGCAGCAAGTGGGGGGGAGTGACTAGTCGAGTCATTACTCACTACCTGATAACCATATGCTTATCGGGTAGTCGACTAGTTGCTTACAACCCTGCCCTCCCATGTTGTGTTAAATGTACTTGAGACATCACATATTTAGGATTCTTTGCTCCATACACTGGAGCAGTGTTTCCCAAATAGTGCTCCGTAGAACCCCAGGGTTCCGTGAAGCGAAAGTAAGGATTCCGCGAGAACTTGGAACTTCCCCTGTTAAAGAGACAGTTATCACGGTGTGGTGTGTGTGTTTTTTTTGTTGTTTTTTTTAACCAGTTTTCCTGGCTGGGGTTCCTTGAAATTCTAAAGGGGTTCCTTGGCCAAAAAAAAGTTGAGAAACACAGCAATCAATTTATTGCTCTTATGCCAGAACTGATTGATTGACCCCTGCTGGATTGATCAGTACAATCTGATGGGTAGTTGCAGGCTTGCCTTAAGTTGTAGACCTGGTCTCTGCTTGCTCTGTGCCTTTTGGGAACTCCATGTTCCCAAAAGGATTATCCCATGGGATAATCCCTGCAAGAGATTTCTGTGATGGTTTCTGTTTTCTTTGAACCAGCTGAGTGTCACAAGGAGCAGAGACTCAGTTCTGGAATGCTTATGGTGCTCCCTCCACCTTCCTGAAATGTTTTCCAGTCTTAGGCTGAAAAGGTTGGACATCACTTACCTGAATCAGTCCACCACAGATGAACATACTTAAAGCCAAATTAATATTCCATCATACTTCCAAACTGACACTTGGCTATGTTACAGGAAGCAGTGTTTAGGATTCAGAAAAACAATTCACTCTGAATCTAAGCCAGTGCATTGTGCTCTCAGATACCATTCCAGAAGAGATTTGTAGCCATTAAAGATACTAGTCACACTTTTTTGTAAGAATATTGACTCCTTTTCTTGCTAAATTACAGCTTTTTCCCCCCCACCTGTATTTCCTGAGCAGTTTCAGTTGAGTAAGTTCTCCATTTCTTATACTATTATCAGAGTTGCCACCTTTCAGTTGATTGACTTTACTTCAGTAGTGAACCAAGTGACAACTGTATAACTCTCAGGTTTGTGAAGACATTTTTTTGGGGCGGCAAGTTACTATACCTAAATGCCTCTAACCACTCATTTCCCCACCGTGACAAAGCACTAAGTCTGACCATTCTTTTTCAACCTTGTGATTAAAATAGAATGCTGTCCCAGGATAAATCTCTCATTGCATTGTGTTCAGTTTCTGACAATATGAGAGTTGGAAAATATTTAAAATATGGCAGTGGAAATACATATGTCTGCTAACTTGTGTATGTTTCACTTTTTGAATATACTTAGAAACTTTGAGGTATGAACTTGGTCTTTGTTAGTGGCAAACTCTTAAACTGTTGGCACAATACGCTCTAATCTTGCTTGAGGAACTGTGTAGTTTTTAAATAAAACAATCCTTTAAGCAAGATGACTTATAACCCTGTGTGCGTGCCTTCCCCCCTCCCCGCTTCTTGAGTTGCTTTCTACTTGTATCTCTGAGTGCTGAGCAACTAATGCTAAGTTTTTCATGAGATAATTTTGTTTTTGCTGAATCATAAAGAAGAGCTACTAGCAATAAAGGCTGAGGGTGACCTCATTTTCTCTTTGACTTAATTAATTTACCCATTGAAGGGACAGGACCAATTTGAGACACTTCTGTTTACCTGTGAAATCCTTGGTGTTAAATATAGTGTGTTAATTTTCTAGTTAACCTTGCTGCTTTATAAGCACCTCATACATTAGATGGGAATTAGCACTGTATAGCTGAAAATAAAACACTGTATATTGGGAAATTTTAAAAGCTCAGAAGGATTCTTAAACTAATTCATACACACGTAATTAATAAGCTGGAGTCTTCAGCTTGCAATGACCTGTAAAGTTTGGAACAGAGAAGCAGAACAGAGTCTGTGGCTTGAACGTGTAGATCTTGAGAAGGAGGATTTCCAAAGACCAAAATGGCAGTTACTGTGTTACACCATTGGGAGTACTTTCAAAATCAAGTGCTTCCTGTATGTGTCTATGAAATAAGACACCAAGATTTGTTTCTCCTGCTGTGATAGATGGCCTTGCAATATCTTAAACAATGAACTGTACACTCTCACTTGACTGAAGTATTTGTGTAAGCCAAGTTCTGTGCAAATGAATATGGTAAAAGTGGTTATTCAAAAGTTAATGGATTCTAAGATTGTAAATTGAGAATTAAAATATAAATTTAATTTTGTTAGAATACTGATTTCTCTCTTCTCTCTCCCCCCCCCCCCCCATTCCCTCCAAATTAGGTGTGTAAACAGATTTGGCTAGGATTATTTGATGATAGATCATCAGCAATTCCAGACTTCAGAGATCCACAGAAAGTAAAAGAGTTTCTACAGGAAAAATATGAAAAGAAAAGATGGTAAGCCAACACACTTCCCATTAGTTTTGATAGAGAAGCTCTCATACAGCAAAATGTCATAATTTCCCAAGCCATGTTATACACATTTCAACAGAATAATAATCAGCAGATTGAGTTGACAAATAATATGTCCCAGGGCATGTACAAAATATAACCATATAAATGTATCCCATGTTCACAATTAGTTTTCTCTGGGCTTCTTCGTAAAGGGCTGTACTTGGATCCAAACTGCCTTAGCAGCTGCTGAGGCTATACGAGATACTTTCCCTCTGAAGGTGAAGAAGTTGCTGCCTGTTAAAAAGGGCAGCTTCTGCTGTTTCCATCAGAGTGGCTTTTAGGTAGGGCAGAAGAGATGCTATTGGGTTCTGTTCATGCTCTAACAGCCCATGTCTGGAGGGCTGCTGTTTGTTTGTTTTTTTTGTTTTTCCTTTTTATATATGTGGCAGACCTTGTCAGGCTATATTAGATTTGTTGCATTATACCCTGAATAGGCTGTAGGAACTACAGATTGGACCTCCCAAAACTGGAACTCCGTCATCTGGCAACATTTGTGGTCCAGCAGGACCATGAGTGTACATGGACCAGGGAGTCCTGGCTGGGAGTCCCAGTGGCAAGAGGGGATGGTGGCTCGGAGCCTGGTGGGACAGGCCTGGAACTAGCACTGGAGTCCTAGTAGTGGGGCAGGAGATGCAGCAGCCCCAGTAGCGGGGCCGCAACAGCATGGCAGCACAGTGGTGGGGGTGGTGGGAGGAGGGGCGGCTGTGTCCGACAATGGGGAGGGATAAAGGTCTGGGGAGCCAGTACCAGGGAACCTCCTCTGGTCTGGCAAATACCCTCGTTCAGGACCAGTCAGAGAGGTCCAACCTGTATTAACTTCTCCATTTAAATGAGCTCTATCAGGCGATTGAAGTTCTGTATGTTTTCCATTGAATGGGGCATCAATAATTCATCTTGAACAAGGAAACTGTAATTTCATATGGTGACATCAGTAATATAGGACTTACTGGGATGGAAGTACAGTGAAAGTAGCAATATTTACCTGGGGTTTGTAAAAATACTGATAATCTGTAAGTGACTATTTAATAACTATTAATTCAAATTGCATTTTAAGGAAATGTTGACAGCATCTTGTATCCCCTCTCTACTCCAGCCCACATAATTAAAAACAGGGATGCAGCCCTCGGCATGCCTGGATCTGGCCCCTGAGGCTCAGGGCTCTTCAGCATTGGGGAGCCCATGCTGGTGGTCCAGCCCCCACTGCGAGGCTGGAGCACACAATTTACTGGTCTTGCACCTTAGGCTCTCGTGTGGGAGGGGAATGTGAGGAGTGTCTTTCCAGTCAGGGGCCACGTTGGTGAGGGGGGTTTTTCACTTTTGTGCGGCTCCTGACTTTTTTTCCCCCTGGAGTCAGCAACCTCCAACCCAAAAAAGGTTCCCCGCCCTTCATTTAAAAGCTCATATGCCAAACTTCAAAATTACCTGTTGTGTTCCCTCCCTCTGGGGCATCTGGTATTGGCCACTGTCAGCAGACAGGATACTGGGCTAGATGGACTTTTGGTCTGACCCAGTATGGCTGTTCTTATGTTCTTAATACAGTATGCAGCAATGATTCAAACCATGGCATGCAACAGTGGTTCAGACCATGGCAGTTGGTTGAGAAAGGGACTCTTAACATCACTCTTGAGTTGATGTGGATGTGACTTCAATACCCTAATTCTGCTATAAGTTTTTTTTCCCAACTTTTTTTTTTTTTTTTTTTTTTTTTTTTTCCATTTGTGGACCTCTGACATTTTTTCAAATGAAGGTGCAGCCCCTTTTTGGAAATTCAGCCTATGCTCTTCAGACTCCTAGCATAGAAGTCTTAGACTGAAACTGACTGACTGATCAGAATTCAAATATAAATGTTGCACATGCTTGGCACAGTATTTGATGAAGCATTAGAGGACACTTAACTGTTTCTGTGGTGGTGGTGGCATTTCCAGATTTTGATCTGTAAGCGGGGGAGAGGGCATTCTGTTTTTCTGATGAATGAAAAGTGAGGGCCTTTTCTGGGATCTGAAAGGCTTTTTTGGTTCATAGTCACTTTTTGCAGACCACAGATAGAAAACTGCTATAAAACATTGGAAAACTGGAGCATCAAGCTTTTGAAACCCAAATGGTTTGAGATATGGGACACTAAAATGGTGACTGGACTATCAGACCAGTAGTGCAATTTGACATTGGTCCAGGGCCTAACTAACAGCAAATCTCAGACCTCACAGCAATAACTCTTGTTCCATATTGGAACAACACTTAGTTAAATATTTTGCTTATTCGACTTAGGTATGTTCCTCCAGAACAAGCTAAAGTTGTGGCATCGGTCCATGCATCTATATCTGGGTCCTCTGCTAGTAGTACGAGCAGCACACCTGAGGTGAAACCACTTAAATCTCTCTTGGGAGAATCTGCACCGGCACTGCACTTAAATAAAGGCACACCTAGCCAAGTGAGTGAGTAATGGATGAAAGTTCTATTGCATGGGATTGTCACCATATTTAAAAGGAGAATGGGCATTTTGTGCATTGAACAAAATGTTACAAAATACTGAAAATTAAGGCAATAGTGGATTATTACAGTGACACAGGCTTTAGTAGCTTTCATGCTCGGTTGCTTTTACAGAATGTGTATAGTGGACTGATCAATCTAAAAACGGAGTTCAGCGGTGGCTTGACTTTGAAATCTTTAAACTAAAAATGATACTCTGTCTTTTTTGTAGCAGAGTAGACTAGTATTTTTGGTACTACTTAATAAAACTAAGACTTTCTCTTACAACTGCCATCTTTATTGAAGGGAGGCATGGATAGGACTTCTTTCTCAGCCAGTGTTACTGATTTTTTTTTTCCAACTAAAACGCTGGCTTTTCAACAGCTAGAGATATGCTATATCTCTTTTCAGTTTGGGCCACTGACAATATTAACTGAAGTATAAACTAGATTTTATATAAACTGTGTACAGTACTCTGAGGTGTGCTTAAGTATTTTGGTCAGTCCAATATACTAACTTTTGTTGTTAGCCTCCCTTCCTTAGAAGCAACTCAGGGGACAGTGAAGCTAATTAAATTGATGAATGTAATCAATATTTCTATATGGTTATAAATACTGTGCTGTAGATTATGCATGTGGTGTTGTCTTGTCATATGACTTTGATCAGCTCTCTGTCTAGCTTATCCATAACTGTACGTGATATGCTAAAGGTTGGAAGAGAAAAATTTATATTTGAAAAATAATGTATGCTGTAATGAATCTGTACAATTAAACACACAAAAGGATAAAACTAAGGTTAAATGTTTTATAGGATTTCCTGAGTCTTAAATGTTTAATCATGTAGCCTTAATGTTCTGTCAGAAATTCTTCAAGAAGCTTAACTTTTTTTTTTTTTTCTGGAAGATGGAAAGGGGATTCAGTGAGAACCAGCTTCTGTCTACTGGGCTCTGAAGCTTTTGCTGGGCTTCAGAAATAATTACAAATTCTACATACAGGTTCCATAATCTAGTCATTTGTTTAGACCAGTGGTTCTTAAACTTGTTCCTAGATCACTTGAAAATTGCTGAGGATCTCAGCATGACACTTACAGATCTTTATTTCCAAATGTTTATCATGAGCTAACCATTATAAAATACTTTGGATAAAAGTGCTATTTTAAAAAAAACCAAAAACACTTCTCCCTCCTCCCCCCCCCCCCCCAAAAAAAAACCAACCAACCAAACAAAAAACCTTGTATGAACAAGACATTACCATTAAGTTTTAGCAGTGGTTTTGGAAGAGAGAGCTCTCCCCTTCCACAGCAGTTACCAAATTGGGGCTGGGAAGGGTCTCTCCCTCCCACCCATGCCCTGCAGCTGCTGAACTGGGTCTAGGAGGGAAGGGAGAGGTGTGTCTATCCTACTGTAGTAGCCACAAAGTTGAGGCTGGAAAGGAGAGGGTCTTGCCCAAGTAGCCAGAGCCCAGGCGCTGGGGTAAGTTATCTTCTTTCTCAGATCACTGCAGCCCTGCCAAGTCCCAAAATAGCCACCCCCCCACTTGTCACCCCACTGCTGCCTCCCACCTGAATTCTATTCTCCTCCCCCCAGCCCGCCTCAGGTCATCACCTCAACTTACATATGCTTACCTGCATGGCTCCATTGATTAGGTGGGCAGCCCTTCATTCTCTCATGTGACCACCTAGGCAAGCATTTTAGTGCAAGGGTTTCAAACTTTGGGTTGTGGCTTGTAAGGGTAAGCCGCTGGTGTGCTGTGAGATGCTTGGTTTACCTGAGTGTCTGCGGGTACAACCGCTCGCAGCTCCCAGTGGCTGCAATTTGCTGCTACCATTAGTTGGGAAAAATGAATCATGTGTGCAGACACTTGGGTAAACAAAGAATCTCGTGGCTTACCCTTACAAGCTGCAACCCAAAGTTTTAGAAAACCCCTTCCTTGGAAAGAGCTATCCTCATGCCACTGAGGCCCATAGTTTTTGAGATCCTCTGGTTTGGACACCTCTAATTTTCCTGTTTTACATCCATCTTTGTCTCTGAAAGTCTGCTGCACAGCTCCTTAAGCAGGGCTACCTGAGACGCTTGCTAAGTCCATAGAGTTTGGCGAGGAGGGCGGGGAATATGATCTTGCACACCTTGAAGAGGAAGAGGAAAGGTTCTTTAAGTGATTGCTCATGTGTATTCTAAGTTAGGGGTGTGCATACCATGTGCACAGTTGCCAGGAAGATTTTACCCTACCAGAATACCACTGGTTGGTAGGGGAGACCCCTAGAGTGGCGCCAGTATGGATAGATATTAAGCACCCTGCAGACTGCCCCACCCCTCAATTCCTTCTTACTCCCAGTGACAGTTGTTAGAGCTAGCATTTTTTTGCCTCGGGCAAGCACGCTTTCCCTAGTTGGTCTTTGTAGGTGATACTTTCAGGTGTTAAGTAGCTGTTGTTTAACAACAGCTTGGGGGCTGGGGCATGCCTCAGCTTCCCAGCTTCAGTCAGTAAAGACAGTGCATGAAGTTTATGCCTATGGGTGATCCAAATGATTCCTGCCTGCAGTGTTTGAAATGGCCCAGTTACAGACAAGTGCTGCAAGATCTGCAGGGCCTTTACTTCAAGAATTTGAAGGGACAGAGCTTCGCCTCTGAAATATGTTGATGCAGACATCCCTAGATTGCCATTTGGCACTGCAGGCTGTGGGACTGGAATCGGTGACGTCGGTGCAGAGTGTACCAGCTCCGTGTAAGGAGTCGGACAAGCCATTTCGGCACTGACGTTTGCCGAAGTCTAGTTATTGGCTACCATCCCGCTCTGGTGCAGAAAAAGAAACAGGCAGGAGAGGGGGCCAGTCCCCATTTTGAAAGCTAGAAAGCTTTAAAGGATCGTGTCCTGGGGTGGAGCACCCATTGAAAGAACCCGCCCCTACAGTGCTGTTAACTGTGGAGCCTCTGACGATCCCGTCGACTCTGGGAGAGTCAGATGGGATACGTGGATATGCCATACACTCCTGAGACAGATGAAGCAGCCCATGACCTGATTTAGAGAACATCTGGCCAATCAGTCACTGAGGGAGTATCCTCTGGTCCCTCTGGCACTGTTGCCAGTACTGGGCTTGGTGCAGTCAGGGGGGAAGCCTCCCATGTTAAGAAGGTCGTTTTTGCCTCTGCAATGGTCGCGGAACCGGGACCGACAATCTCTGCACTGCTCTGGTGAGGGCATCTGTTCAAGGCAGAGGCCTCCTGGGTGGCACCGTTGATTCAGCAGAGACTGTTCACTTCAACTGTCCCGGGAGGGATCCTGTACAAGGCGGAGTCCTCCTGATGACCTCACTCCTGCACAGAGGCTGCCAGTGTGGTGCAGTACCGCTCCTCTGTGGTCATCATGTTCCACATTCACATCGGAGTCGGAACCGGAGGGTCACCTGTCCAAGAGGCAGCACTTCGGTGCAAGAACACCTGGAGAGGAGGCAGGAGCTAGCCTTACAATGGCCTCCTGAGTTGCAGGCCCCGCCTCATTGGCCTTTCTGGACTCCTTGGGCCTACCATCAGGTGCAAGCAAGACGTTCTAGGTCCGTCTCAGTAGCCTTCTCAGCAAGGGCACTCCCTCAGTGGCCCTAGGCTGAGACCTTGACGTAGGCGTTCAGTTGTCCCAGCAAACCATGTCGGGGTTGCAGATACATGCTACACAGCATTTTGGGACGCCGGTGGAATCCTGTTCGGTACCGAGCCTGCAGCTGGGACAGGCAATAGCTTCCCTTTCCGGGGAGGACCAATGACACTGGGTTCCAGGAGTGTCTCCACACCTGGTCCTGTCCACATCACAGCACTCTGGTGCTGATGACCAAGGGCTTGTGCCTTCGGTAATGGATATGGAATAGGAAGAAGAGGAGATGTGGGACCCCTTGACCTCATTGTCTCTAGATGAGGGGATAGCAGGTGCAGTGACATGTGCAAATAGAGGAGATGGTGGAGGATGCAGATCCTACGGTGGACATTTTGTCTCGGGAAGGGGGTGTGTGTCTCCAGGGTCACTCTCCCTTTTTATCAAGACTATCTCCTCCACCATGAAGACCCTCTGGCAGACCCTGGCTTCTATCCCTCCAACTGCTGAAGTGGTTGAGCGTCGATACTTTGCCCCATCTAAGGGGTACAAATACTTGTATACACATTTACATTCCATTACCTTGGATGTGGTTGTGGCTAATGCTAAGGAACGCCAACATTGCCAGTGTTCCAGTCCGAAGTCCAAGGACTTGAACAGGCAGGATCTGTTGGGAAGGAAAGTTTACTCATCGGGTAGCCTCCCATTAAAGGTGGCTAACCAACAGGTGGCGTTAGCCTGCTACAATTCTAATTAGGTGACCAGGGACAAATTTAAATAACTCCTCCCACTAGACTCTAGGTCTGAGTTTGCAGCCCTTGTAGAGGAAGGGAGGGTAACTTCCCAAACCTCCCTTCAGGCAGCTCTTAATGCTGCACACTCTGCAGTCCAGTCTGTCAATGGGCATAGTTATGAGACGGAACTCTTGGCTTCAGGTGCCTGGAATCCCTCCAGAGGTCCAGAATATAATACAGGACCTTCGTTTGATGGTTCTGGCTTGTTTGTGGAACAAACAGATTCCAGGCTGCACAGTTTGAACGACACGTGGGCTACGGTGAAGTCCTTCCACCTTCACACACTTACAATGCAGCAAAGACATTTCAAGCCAACTCCACCACCTACATGATATCTTCGTCAGAGACAGAAGCAGAAAGACTGGGTAGCAGGTGAAGTTGCTGTGGGCCTCCCCACCCCCCAAGTGTTAGTAGTTGGAGTGGGGGTGTCAAGAATGAGGCCTGGGCTTCTAGGCAGTTGCTAGGGCCTAGGAAGAATTTTTGAAGGTGTGTCCAAGGGCAGTGTACCTTTCTCCCTCTCAGATTCTGTTCCTGTGTTTGGGGACTGCTTGTCCCATTTTTACCGTGCCTGGGTCCAAGTCATGTTGGACAGGTGGGTTCTGAGCATGGTAAAGATGGGATATTCTATCTAGCTTCTGGCAACCCCGCTTTGCCATTCCCCTGTCCCATCCTTTTTTTAGGGACTCCCCTCACAAGCAACTCCTGCGACAGAACATACAGATGCTCCTCGGTGTAGGGGCAGTAGAGGAGGTCCATCTACTATTCAGGGGGACAGGATTTTATTCCTGTTATATCCTTTTCCCGAAGGCCAAGGGCAGGTTATGTCCCATAATAGACCTATATGGTCTGGACAGAGACCTGAAAAAGTTAAAATTTGTATGGTATCTCTGGCCTCAATTATCCCTTCACTGGATCCGGGAGACTGGTACACTACCCTCCATCTGAAGGACTTGTATTTTCATGTGGCTATAGTTCCAGCTCACACAAGATTCCTTCATTTTATGGTGGGTGGTTCCCACAGTCAGTTGAGGGTGTTACCTTTTGGCCTGTCTGCTGCAGGGGTCTTTACAAAGTGCATGGCAGTGGTGGCAGTATTCCTGCAGTGCAGAGGGGTTCAGGTTTTCCCTTACCTGGACAACTGGCTGATCCAGGAGCCTGTGACCAAGGTTCCCTTTTCTGAGCCCTGCACAGAGGTTCAGAGCTCCCTGTGCAAGCAGAGAGCTCAGCTGATCGGCTTGGGAAGCAGGGGCAGGGCACTTGCCCTCAGCCGGCTCCGTGCCTACCCACCGCACTTGGCACTCTGGAAAGCCCAGTGCAAGGCCACATGTGTGTTTGAATTCTGAGAGCCTGGGGGGGGGGGGGGCAAGAGGCTTCTCTTACTGCCCCCACCCCCAGTAACTCTCATTGGCTGGTTTTGGCCAATAGCAGCTGCCTGTTTACAGGACAGGCAGCATGTGAAGTACACTTCCCCCCTCATTTCCCAGGCTCACAGCATTCAGTTGGAGCTGCAGGAGCCGAGTTTATTGCTCTAATGAGCATGTACAGAGGTTGGAAGGTAGAGACCCTGACTAAGGAGGCTGCTGGCAGGGAGCCAGGTAAGGTCTCTGGCACCCCAGCCCTTGCCCCCCCCCCCTTAGCCCTTCTAACCCATGTACCCAAACCTTCTGCACCCTTGCTCCAGTTCCTAGACACTACATCTGCCTCCTACATCCCTGCTTAGGTCACAACCCCCTCCCAGACCTTGCACCCCAATCCACTATCCCTGGTCACAGCCCAAATCCCTGCACCCCCTCCTATACTCCTACCCAAGGTCACAACCCCCTCCCAGATCCTGCACCCCCTCCTCACCCCAGTCCATTGCCTCAGATCAGGATCCCCTACTTTACCCAAACTCCCATATCCCATACCCCAATCCCTTATCCCAGACCCCCACACCTCCTTCCTTAATGTAATGGAAGAGTGCGGCCCTTGGCCACTTACCAAATTCTTGCAGTGGCCTCTCATCAAAAATTATTGCCCACCCCAGCTTATGGTAAGAAAGAAAAAGATTCTTTTAACAGATTTTTTTTTTTGAGTGTTGCAGATATCTAAAACTCTGATCTTTAATGATTTTTTTAAAATGCGGTGTTATAGGTTACCATGTATTAACGAGTATTGCATTAAGGCCAGATTTTTGCTATCTGGTAGAATTCTAGCTTTTATGAGTCAGAAGTAGCAAGTCCTAGGCTGTTTTGTAGGATGAAATCTTATTTGCAAGATCTTTGAAATGTGCATCTGTCTGTTATAAAGGATGATACAGGGACTCCAAGCTCTCAGAGGAGTAGCCATATTAGTCTGGTGGGTTTTTTGTTTTGTTTTGTTTTTTCTTGTTACAATGGTCCTATAGCACCTTAGGCTAAACAAAAATATAAAAATAGTATCATGAGCTTTTGTGTGCACAACACACTTCAGCCAAGAGTAATGTTAATTTTTCTTTTTATTTGATTTCATATTAAATAACAGGCATTGCTCCTTGGTAATTATCCCTTGTTTTAATATATTTTCTTCCACAACTATGGACTATTCAAAATAGATACGGTTTTTGTTTGTACTAGTGGGTGCACATCCACACACTGCCTCAATTGCACATAAGAAAATTCAACCTGCCCAAGGATGGAAAATCTTACAGGGAACACTGACCATGACCATGTTCAGCCGGTTAGGCCTCTTATTAACCTTCAGAAGTCTACCCTGCCACCTATGCAGAGCCTAGAGTTTGTAGGGGCATGTTTGGACTTGCTGGCAGCCAAGGCATCCCTCCCTCAACCCTGTGTCAAGAGCATGTGAAAACTGATTCAGGGTCTGGGGGCCCACCCTGTTAGGATGGCCAGGACTTGCCTACGGGTGTTGAGCATATGGCTTCCTGCACCCACGTCATTCCCTTCGCCAAGCTTTGTGTCCATCCGCTACAGATGTGGCTAGCCAGCGTGTACAAGCAGTCTTAACACTCTCCCCAGAAGGTTCCAAGTGTCCTGCCATTGATGATAGATATCCTTCAGTGGTGGCTGGACCCTCTGAACCTATGCTGGAGATTCCGTTTTACACTTTTTGGCTCTCACTGACTTTAGTAACCGATGCCTCAGACTTGGGATGGGTGCGCATTTGGGCAGACTCGTGGCATCTGGTCATGGGCAGAATGTGCAATGCACATCAGTGTAAAGGAGCTCAAGGCAGTGAGGTTGGCCTGTGTGGCCTTTTTGGAAAGTATCTCAGTTCACACGGACAACACCACAGCGATGTTTTGTCAACAGACAGGTGGTGTTCACTCTACTCCCTTGTGCAAGGAGGCAGTGTCGCTGTGGGAGTTGTGCGTCTTGTTGTGCGCACACTTGTTGGTCTCTTACTTGCCAGTGAGTTCTGAGATCCTGGCAGACAACCTCAGCTGCTTGTTCCAAACCCACAAGTGGTCTCTCAGGTGGGAGGTAGTGCAGTGCCTTTTCCAGAAGTGGGGTCATCCCCGTTTGGACCTCTTCACCATGAGAGGAGAACAAGAAGGGCCGAGCCTTCTGTTCTTAGCTGGGCAGCAGCAAGGGCTCCCTAGAACAGTGTTTCTCAACTTTTTTTTTTTTTTTTTTTATTAAGTACCTTTTAAAAAAAAAAGTACCTACAGTTTTCAGACACACTTTTTTTTTTTTTCCTACCATTGCAACACATTTGTTTAAACAACTTAATCATAGCCAGGTGGACGATGAAATTTTTCGGTGTAAAAAGTACAAAAATAATAAAATGCTGTAAAACTTAAAACAAAATTCAGTTTTCTCAATTTCAGTTGTTGATGTACCCCCCCCCAGACTACTCTAGAGTACCCCAAGGGTACTTGTACCATTGGTTAAGAAATACTGCCCTAGAAGATACCTTCCAAATTCACTGGGGAAAGGGTCTCCTACATGCATTTTCTCCCCTTCCCCTTCCCCTTCATTCACAGGGTGCTAGCGCCACTCTAGGGGTCCCCCCTGCCGACCTATGGTATCCTGCTGGGGTGAAAATCTTCCTGGCAACTGCACACACTGCATGCACACACGTAATTTGGAATGCACATGAGCAACACATCTCAAAGAATACCAGTCATGAAGGGTAATCGTCTTTTCTCCTGTGTACCACAGGAGCTCTAGATTAAATTACAGATTTTAAGGAACTGATTTTTTTTACTATATAAACTGTGGTCTGAATTGTAAAGTTATGAAAGTAAACTAACACTTCTCAATGGCAGTACAACAGTTAAAACTAGTACCAGAATAGGTTTTCAGTCTGTGTCCTTTAGCTTTTTGTAAATATTCTGGCTTGGTTAAATATTGGCTCTCTTATTTGTTTAGCTAATTAAATGTTGTTTGTAGTCCCCTGTTATTGTTAGATCTCAAGGACAACAGCAGCAGGAAAAGAAACAATTTGACCTCCTCAGTGACCTTGGCTCAGACATCTTTGCTGCTCCTGCTCCTCAGTCAACTGCTACAGCGAATTTTGCTAACTTTGCACATTTCAACAGTCATACAGGTAAGAGGTTTTTTTGTAGACCCTCCCTCCTAATCAAATACATAGAGACCTTAGGGGTTGCTTTCTTGATGGCTCTGAATAATAAAAGGAGTGACTATTTCTGTGCCTGGAACATAGTTATATCAGTTCAGATTTAGCTTGCGGCAAGTCGGAAATAAACTTTAATAAAACAAGTATTTAAAATTTTACAACTCCCACCATGCAATTCCTGCAAAGTGTTAGTGCAATTAGAAAGGGGACACACAAATATTGATATGAAACTGACACAAATTGAGTTTGGTCACTTGCTGTCACTCTACTTTTATTTCCTTGGGTTGCTTGTTTATAAAGAGAATTTTGGCTAAAAGGAGGAAGCAGGATTGTTACTGGCAAGAAGAAAAGGTGAGTAAAGTAGTGGGGATGGGCAGACTTTATGCAAGATAATATCATTGCTTCCCCGTGAAAGTTGGCAAGATACTTTTATGGAGAAGGAATGAAAAACAGTCAAGAGACAGCTGGTATGGAAGTCAGTGAGGGAGAAGGAGCAATGCTGCCTCACAGAATATGACAGAACTGAAGGAAGAGAGAACGAACTTTGTAGTGGAGGAAGTCTATATGGCTGGGATTCAGTAGCATGGGAGTAGAGACAAAACAGTTACTGAATATAAACCAGGGCTGGGTGTGGTGCAACAGACTTGTAAATGTTTGTAGAATCGCTGTTTTTAAACATCCCCGAATATTACGGAAGTGAGGGGGGAACTTCAATCCATACAACTTCACCCTAAAGAAAAATGACCCCAAAGTTGATTCTGAACGCCAATATTTGTCAGCAGCCTATAGCTATTGATAGTGTGGTGCCCACGGTCACGTAGGTTAGTAGTAAGTGCCTGTCCTTTGTAATTGCTTAGATTATGAACTCTTCAGAGTGGGTATTTTTTACTAAAATGTTTAGTATTTGGTGCAGTGGAGCCCCTGTCCTAGTGGTTGTCTCTGGTTTCTACTGTAATATTGCTAATACTGAAGAGAAGTGCTACTAGTGAAAAATCTGTGGTGGTCTGAAGTTAGGGTTGCCAGGTGTCCTGTTTTGAACCAGACAGTCCAGTATTTGAGCTTTCTGTTCGGGAAACAAATTGAGAAAATATAAATGTCCGGTACCTTCTAAATAAGATGTAATGTCAAGTGTGTCTGATACTTTTGTTGAAACCATTTGGCAACCCTATCTGAAGTTGTCATGCTTTATATGAAATTACAAAGTTAAAATCATGGGTACACACTTCTGGTGAGCTTAGTAAGAGAGTGGGTTACCAGTTTAAATAAAAACAATTTATAAAGTTTTTTTTCAGATATTGTATTTTAAAGAGAATGTGAGAGACCAGTTGAATTCAGTAGACTTTAAACATGAATAGTTCTAGCATATTTCATAAAATGAGAGGCTTTCATATAAATTAGTTTCTTGGAATGTAGTTAATTTGGCATGATTGAACCATTACCTATTTTAATCTGAAAATTTACATGCTGATTGTTTTCTGTGATGGTGGCCAAAATTTTACTCCAGAGGTGTCCTAAGAAGTCTTTCCTATAAAGATCCAGCATAAATACACTGCATAGGTACTAGATTACTCGCACTTTTTTTGGCGAGACCTGTAAGCCTCTTTAGATATTTTGTGCTTTATAAATATAAATGCATAAACCATGATCAGTTATCTCTGTTCAAGACTATCTTACTACCCCCTATAGGATAGACATGTATAAAGGATTATATATATGAGTCAAGAGCAGGGGTGGGCAATAATTTTTGCGTGGGGGGGGGCCACTTCAAAAATTTTTGAAGTAGTCCCGGGCCACCCTGGAAGGGTGATCTGCGGGTGGGGGAGCCCCTTTGCGCGCCCCCCCCCCCCACTAGGCACCCATGCCCTGGAAGAGGCTTGGCACACTCCCCCACCCCCAGGCCAATCAGGGCCTGGGGGCGGGGGAGCCCAGGAAGCCTCCTCCTGCCCTGTGAGGAACCCATGGCACTTTGAAGTGCCATGGGCTCCTCGCAGGGCCGGGGCAGGGCGAAGGAAGCTTCACACAGCTCCCCTGCCCCCAGGCTCTGATTGGCATGGGGGTGGGGGAGTGTGTGAAGCCTTTGCTACTCTCCCCACCGCCCCGCAAACAGCGCATGGTGCTTCAAAGCTCCACGTACTCCTGGCAGGGCAGGAGGACGCTTCACATGCTCCCCTGCCCCCAGGCCAATTAAGTCCTGGGGGCGGAGGAGCATGCGAAGCCGTCTTCGCTCTGCCCCTGCCCTGCTCGCAGGGGCAGATGGAGAAGGCTGGGGGCAGGGGAGCAGCAGGGCCTTGGCGGGCTGGATTCGCCCGCTTTTGCCTACCCCGGTCAAGAGGGAAGACTAACATTTTTAACAAAACCAGCTACTTTTGAGATTGAAACCATTGCTTTAAGTTGTAATGAATACTTGGAACATATCTCACTAGTATCCTTTTCTGCAGTAAGGTGCTCTCGCTCCTCTTATGTAGTGAATTTGGGGAAAACAAACCCAGTTCAGACCCTCAGCTTGATCTGGACTAGTACTTTTTACATCTTACAGACACATTAAATTGCTGACATCAGGTGGCAAACTTTAGATCACCAAGCCAGTTTCTGTACAGTGCAAAATACCTGTTTACCTGGTTTGTAAGCACTGTATTTTATAAGGGCATTTCATGTGTAGTGAACATTTCCAGTGATCCAGCTCATAAGTCACAAGGCTGAAGCCCTTTTCTTTTCCTATTAACCCTAGTGCCATTCCTCCCCCTTCCCACTCCCCCCCCCCCCCCCCCCCGCCCGCTCCCATGAACCTGTGTTCAGCGTTCAAGTTTCTAATCAGGTCTATGCTTTGCCGTATGAAGCTGGTTCTGATGTTACAGATTTGTCTTCGTGGACTAAAGGAATGAATTGTTGAACTCATGTACACCTATCATAGCAAACTCTTAAAAGGTCTAAAATATAATTGGAATTGCACACAAGATGGACATGAACCTCTTACAAGAAGTACATAGGATTGTTACAGTAGTTCTTTCTATAGTTGTGTATTGGTGCTGGTCCACGATGCCTATTTTAGTAATGTGGTGGTTCTGCCTCCTCTACAACTCCTCCTACTGGAGACTGAATATTTTTTGCCACTTATAGAAACTGCAGCTGAGAGGCAGCAAGAATATCCTTGCTTTATAAGCTTTTGCAGCCACAAGAGGATGGGGGCATTTAGTAGCCAGCAAGAAAAACTATTGGGTATTTCTGCATTGGTTGAGTAAAATGTGGAGAGAGCGAGAGCACTCTATGGGAAGGTTGAATGCCTGTTGCTGTACTATATTAATGCCTGCTAATTACACAAGAGTGCAGCTTCTAATGTGCTTTTGTAGCTCCTTACATGCCAAGTAGTATGCAGGAACTTGGGCAGAAGGGCTTGGGAGAAGAGAGGTGCGGAAAAGGAAACAAGGTGACGCATTGGAGATATGAATTGGGGAAGGGAAAACCATTTCAGTTTCATATCTTAAGTAGACTTGTAGTTCAGAATACTGAAGTTTCTTCAAGTGATTACACTTTTCCATTTCACTCCTGGCGTCTGCACCCAGGGCATGTTTATCACTTTTTTTTCCCCTGGGCTTGGTTTAGTAGATAGTGCCATTTCTATAGTACTCTATAGGAGCTGCTCCAGCTCCTACTGGTGAAAGTTGGATATCCCTACTTGCAAGTAGTCTTAAAGTATAGCACTCCCTGAAATAGATCACAACAGTTCAATCTGGAGGTCACAGAAATAGTTAACTCTGGCAAGAACCTTGTGAGAGAAGTAAGGGGTTCATATGTAGATTGGATTCCAGGAGCAATTGGGAATGCATAAATATCCTAAATTGAGAGCTTCTTACTCCCATTTGGTCAGAGGAACTTCTCTAGAGGGCAAGCAGCATGTATGGCGTTATCTAAGATGCCTTTCTTAACAAAGCAGACACCATACTAATTGTATTGATTTGAACCTGAGTCTGCTTCCTTTCATCGTAAATTCCATCTTAGCCAGGCACTGGTAAAAACAAAGCTTTTGCGAAATCTGTAGCTCTGTATGTCTGATGCGTATAGATAAAATCACATTACTTATTTCCGATTTCCCCCATAAAGTAGTTCTGCTTTGAACAAATGTGATAGTTTCACAGCTGAACTTGACAAAGTATGCCTTTCTTTCACTATGCAGTGGTGGTGTAGCCATATCAGTCCCAGGATAATAGTGACACAAGGCACATGAGGCCATATAGTTTGATCAGACTAACTTCTGTCTCACTCATCAACAAAAGTTGGACCAATTAAATACATTCTCACCTATATTGTTCCTTTTACTTGACAACTCATACCTTGTGTCATGGGTAGCTATATAGGTGGCTTTAAATAAAGCAAACCTCCTGAAGGGGGTATTTGGCATTGTCCTGACTAGTAGTGTTTAATATATATGTAGCTTTCTTTTTACATACAACTTCACTTTCTAAATATGCAGTCTAGATGTTTGTTACACAATTCTTATACTTTGTAAGATAACTTTGTTTTCATAGCTGGAATTGTCAGAACAACTATACTTTAGGCATCAGCATTTCTATTGTAGCTTTTTTTCCTGCGGTTTATGAAAACTTGCTCTGGCAAATTGAAAGCACTGATCTGATAATACCACAGTACCTCCAGAGAACCCATTCCCATCTGTTATGCCAACAGAAATTCATGTACTGAGACATTTTAGATCAACTTAAAGTCATTTTAAAATAGACTCGTGTTGGGATTCCTCTCTGGTCATCATTACTTGCACAGTGTCGAGTGTAAATAGTGGCTAGAATTTTCAAAGGGTCAATAAGTAGGATACTCAGTTCATATTAATTTTCAGTGGGAATTGAACACCTGACTCCATAGCCATGGTCTTACGACACGAAGGGAATGCTTGAGGGCAATGGGTGTCTTAATTCTAAATTTCCTTCCTTTGCAGGTTCACTCTGTGCTCATAATGTTGATTGGTGTGCAGTTTTTGTTGTCCAATATTCTCAATATCTGGATGTGGGGGCAAAAAAGCCAAATCAACATAAATGCTGTTTTGCAAAAGAAGGCATCGTTAGTTTTTTTTATTGCTTAGTTTGGCTTCATGTTCTATAATGTGACTTTTTTTGTTTGACAGGGTGAATGACTAAATAGTGATGGATTAAATTCTCTAACAGTGTTGTAGTTCATATATAAACACGTGACATTTTAAATGCTGTAGAAATACGTCCTCGGAGTAGAACATATTTCACATTTCCAAGCAAGACTTACAGGAGTCAAGTAGCCTACCAAGTGCATTGGCATTTCACTAGAAAATAGTTTGGAAAAGTGAAATTTTGTGTGGGGGGGTGTTGGCTTTTACCAACAAATTTGATCTTCCGAGCTTTCTGTGCTAGTACTGTTTAAGATGAATCTGATACTGTATGTCTACATTGCAGTGGAAAGTGTGATTGCAGTATTGACTAGGCATGCCCATTCTAGCTTAACCTAGATTTTGTAGACTATCTAAAAATAGCAGTGAAGCTGCCTAGTATTGGTTTTGCTCAAACTTGACAAGTATTCCTAGCCTGTGCTGCTACAACTTCACTGCTAGCTATGCCTGCTAGATTAAAGCTAACATGGGTATGTCGCCATTAGCTGCAATTATACTTTAGTAAAGAACGTGTTGCTTCATTTATAAAAAAGAGAAAGATTGTGCTTGAGGCGGTACATGACAGTGACCAACATAGCCATAACTTACTTCAGTTAATACATATGTTTTTGTTTTTCATACCCATTAACATGTTTTGTTCCTTTACAATTTACAGCGCAGAACTCTGCAAATGCAGGTTTTGCAAACTTTGATGCATTTGGACAGTCTAGTGGTTCGAGTAATTTTGGAGGTTTCCCCACAGCAAGTCAGTCTCCTTTTCAGCCCCAAAATACAGGTAGATTACTAGTATTTCTGATTAATCTTTAATTCAAAGTAATCCAGACATAAAAGTTAGAAAGTACCTCGGTTCAATTCACTTCCTGCATCTGCCTGCTTTAACACAATCATAATCTGAAGCTCTGGGGAAACTCAAAATGAATGCCTTTTTCTCTTTGGTTATTTGGTGTGTTTTTGTTGTGGTGTTTTTTTTCTGGCTTTTTTTGGGAAGTCTCCTAATTTGTGACATGATAATTTATTAGCCCTACACATGAAATATTTGTAGGCTTCCTGAATATAACTATATTGATACTACTGAATATCAGATCGCATTTATCTGTGGCTTGTATCTTCCAAGAGAACATTTCATTAAAGTTCAATAATGCAGACCAGACTGGTGCAAGTATTGAATGTATTTACCATAC
Organism: Pelochelys cantorii; assembly: GCA_032595735.1. Lineage (NCBI taxonomy): Eukaryota > Metazoa > Chordata > Testudines > Trionychidae > Pelochelys > Pelochelys cantorii. The sequence goes on along the minus strand of CM064335.1, from coordinate 37,123,729 downwards.
AAATGCACGTTAGCTACTCAGAATATTTCATGTGTAGGATCTATTGCTAAATTCTTACTTTGCTTTTCTTGTTAATTTGGTCACACTTAACTTGCTTGGACTCTCAGTTGCTGTTTGGCTGACTTCTTTTCCTTTTTAAATGTGGTGTCGTTTAAACTTTCTTTTTAATTTTTTTCTCACTCCTTATGTTAACTATAATCCCTCTCACACAATTTCTGGCTGTCCAGCGTTCAGAACGCTTTCATCTAGCTGCAGTTTTGGGGAATTTACTTCAGCTTTCCCTCTCCAGGCTGCACACAGTAAGTTTCATTGACTAGGAAACTTAGCTTGTTTTTGTTTTTGTCATTGTGTGTTTGATTTAGTTCCAGCCTTTAAGTATATTTTCACCAGTCCGACTTTTTTGCTTATGTCTGTGCTTACATTTAAACATATCAAATTGCGGCTGGTATATTAATAGTTAATATGCGCTGAGCTCTCCACCAAGTGTGCATATATGTACACATACACGTTTTTCTATTAATCTAAAATCTAATCTGATTTGTACATATTAACAAAACCCTCTGTCCACAGAGAAGATTTGGAAGCTCATAAATTAAATATACCTTTTTAGAGACTTATATGTAAAATTTGTTGCACACATTTAAAAACCTTGGAGCTTTCAAATTGACTGCTATATTACAGATCATAGTGTAAGTTCTAATATATGTTTAATTTACTTTAGTATATTTAATGTATACGGGGGGGGGGGAGGGGGGATTTCCTTGGAAGGAGGGCTGTCTGATCCCTTTTCTTTTCCTTTATCTCCCCTCCTCAAGGCTGTATTGTCTGAGTGCAGCCATGACATAAAGGGGGGGGGGGGGCAAAGGACTGATTGAGTCTCTCTGAACCTTGGCCTGGTATCCCGTTGTGCTACCTCTGGACTTTCAGGCTAACCTTTTTTTGCCTGCAGTGGTTACTGAAATGGTCAAGCATATTACACTGTTGAGGAAAATAAAACAACTTGTATGTACTTTGCTGGATTGTTACAGCAGGAAAATTTGAGTTGCTGTATTTTGGATTTATAAAATTAAAGCTATTTTTTTTTTCTACTAAATATTAGTGGTGTTCGAATTAACTTGACAGTGTTACACTGAAGCATAGTTTTGCAAGAGCTGATTATAGTGTCTGCAAGCTATTGAAGTTTCAGTGTTTGCTTCAGATTTAGAAGTTCACAGAGATAAATGTGCTCATTCTGATCATTCACAATTAATTTTGAGTGAGAGAGGGGTTTTAGTTAGTCTGTGGGATTAAAAACCAAAAGTGGTGTTACTTTCAGGTGTAACCACCAAGAGGTGGGATGATATTGCCACCAAGAGAATTTGGAGAGACTTTCCTATACCTTTAAAGTATCCATGTTTAACTTATTTTGTTACAGGTGGAAGTGCTGGATCAGTGAATGCTAATTTTGCTCACTTTGATAACTTCCCCAAATCCTCCAGTGCTGATTTTGGAGCCTTCAATGCTTCTCAGAGCAACACAACAGCAACTGCTGCCAGTAAAGTTGCAGTGAATAAACCGAATCTCCAGTCAGCAGACAAATATGCAGCTCTTGCTAATTTAGATAATATCTTCAGCACAGGGCAAGGTATTAAGTTTTTTTCTTTGACCTGTTCTACTTTTTTTATTCCTTAGGAGGATGGCTGTGGCTGTCAAGAATGGTAGCCAACTATATAAAGCATGCTTTTAAATGGTCTATTCTAATTAACTTTAACAAGTGCACATTTTAAACTTCTATATTGCTGTGCTGCTTCTTGTAACAAAGCAAATGCTCTAATCTATGCAGTCATTTGCAAAATAGCACTTATCAAAAAGCTCATGGTTTTTTATGAGCTGATCATGCAAAAGGTTTTTTCATTTTGTCAACAAAATTATTTGCTAGTGATGAGTATTCTAATATACAGAAACCTGAATATTGTACTATTGCTGAAGTGTGGAACTTCACGTATTTAATCACACCAGTTGTGGTCTAAACTAAAAGTTGTCTTTGCAGTCAAATGCGTTAGCTTCATGTACACACTAATCATATACTGAACAAGGGTGAAACATGAATTTCATTGTCACTTAAGTTGGGTTTAGTCCAGCATACTATAAGGGCGAGTTTAAGTCATGTATATCAGTTCCTAAGCAAAACTGATACAGTATATGACTTTGTACAACTTTAAGGGAAAGAATATTAACAGTCTTGAAGAGGGCAGTGGGTGACTGACTCTCAGACCAGATCTACACTGTGTGATAAATTAAATTTAAGATATGCAACTCCACCTATGAGAATTAAGTAGCTGGAGTCGATGTAGTTTGAATCTAATTTCTCCATCCTCCCTACTGCAGGAAGTTGATGGGAGAAACATTCCTGTCAGCTTCCCTTACTACTTGCAGCCGCGTGGAGTACCGGGGCCAATGGGGATGCTATCAGAGTTTGATTTAGCGAGTCCTTGCTAGACTTGCAAAATTGAACCTCAGAAGATCGATCTCTGGAGCGTTGATTTTCCCCCCTCCCCCCCATAAGTATAGAATAATGTCTCATCCTGAGGCTTGTCTAAGTGTGGAGTCAACACTGGCTGCTCCATAACTAAGTCTGTAGTGAATTTTGTTTTTAAAGATGAAATTTGAACCCATTCTAACAAACATTGCTGTTATATCTATGTTCAACACAAATACACAACAGGTCTATGAGGTGCACAGTCAAGAGTTGCTCAGTGTTTGTATCGCCATTGACCTGGCAATGTTTATGAAAGGAGATGTTAAAAAATGCCCTACTTTTAACCACAAGTTGTCCAATTTTTTGATTGCTCCTGTATGTTTTGGTGCATGCTTGCTAGATTGTTGCACTGAACTAATATAATCTTACTTAAGGGTATCATGAGGTGACTTACTACCCCTGTTCTTACAATGTACCTGTATAAAATCCTCAAGTTACTCTCCTTTGTCAACTGTTTTGGTTCATATTCTTCCATATTCCAAAAAGTAGGTGGTATTATTCAGCGCAGCTCTATGCTGTTATACGCTTAAAGTTTGAGTCCTTTAGACTTCTTGGTTTCAAAATGCCATGCACTGGTGCTTATAAAATAATCTCTGGAATCTCTCTGTGGAAATCTGCTAAGAACAGGTATCCTTGGAAACAAGGAGATTCTGTAAGGGTGGTGGTGTGTGGTTTTTTTAAATTAATGCTCTGGATCTGTATCATGTAGCATTTTTTTCAAGGTTTGGAGTTTTGTTACCCTATTAGGGCATCAAAGAAAATTAGCCACCAGTTGGAAGATATGGCATGGCATTTGACACATTCTGCATGGCTCATGAATTCAGTGTTGGGTGGAAATACCATGCAGAAGGCTAGGGAATACTCCCCAGCATATGGCCTTCGGGCTCAAGGTCCTGGGAATGTGGGTTTCTGTAGGATAATATTTTTGAGGTAATACTTAAATAAGAGTAAGTCTATCATTGTAACTTGAATTGTTATGCTGCATTGCTTTCTAAATGTGTGTAAACTTGTTTCCATCTAAATTTTCAAAGCTCTATTTTAAAGATGAGTCACACAACATACTAAGGTTTAAAATGAATTTGTCTTTCTCACTGAAGCAAGAGTATTTGACTTAATGTAATCGGTGGAAAATAGGAGGCTGCTTTTAGAATTATAGACCTATTGAAGCATGGTACTGTGTGCTTATAAAAATAGAGATTTGGGAAGCAATAGTTGAGCCCTGTATTAGGGCTGCATTTAAGTCTTATTGTTTAATTATAATCTTAAATGATGGGAGAATAATTAAAAAATTTCTTTGAGTGTGGAAAAGATTATAGGGAAAACATATTTTAGAAGTGTCCTTTTAAACTTCAATATGGTGTCTTCTTTTCTAGGTGGTAGTGAGCAAGGAGGTGGCTTCGGCTCTGTAGTTACAGCACCGTCAGGTCCTGCTGTGTCAGCCCCAAGTCAGCCAAGTGCATCTTCAGACAAGTATGCAGCTCTAGCAGAATTAGACAGTGTGTTCAGCTCCACAGCAACCTCTAGTAATGCATATACTTCCACCAGTAATGTTAGCAGGTACTTTTTCTTGTTAGAAGTTAAGTAATTAGCTCTAAGACAGCTTATTTATAGGCAGAAAAGTAGTCTAATGGAAGTGTTAATAAAGTTGTTTTTTTTTTTTTTTTTTTTTATCTGCTTGTATTTAGCTGCTCTTTGTTGTAGGTAATGATTTAAAAATTGTAGGGAATTAATTCTGGAGAGGAGTTAGTTGTCTACTTGAGTGTCCTTACTAAACCTGCATCTTTTCTTAACATAGTTATGGTGGTACTGCCCGCTAGAGGTTGTAAAATTAAATTGAAACAAGTGTTCATCAGTGAAACACTTTTACACCTTCCCAGACAGCACACATTAAGTTCTGTTGGAGGATAACAATCCTCCATATGGATTACTTGCATGCTTTTTTAAAATGTATTGCCTTAAACAGGTAAGATTGGTTTTCAATAGTGGGATATCTGCAATGTACAGGTCTTACTTTTTTTTTTTTTTTTTTTTTAAAGTAATTAAAAGCAAGCACCTGTAGGAACTTTGCTTGGAAATATAAATTTCCCTGTGGCTTTTGCTTGGCAGCTTATGCCTATTTCTTTGTTTTCTCTTTATTGTCCTTACTTCTATATTCCTCCATTGGCAGGCAGGATTTCCCGTTGCTCAGCGCTAATGTATTTAGCCTTTGACTTTGGCATCAGGACTTCAACTCCTGGAACAAATGGATTATATAAGATTTTCAAATCTGTACATAAATATCCTTTTCTATTTGGCTTTAATGTGCCAAAATTAATGGTAGATGTTTGTTGAATGAGCAACTCTAACTTTACTGAATGTGAATTATTTTCAGCAGTGCTTTTGGAACAGTACCAGTGGCTGCTACTGCACAGACACAGCCTGCATCTTCAAGTGTGCCTGCTCCATTTGGAGGTATAGTAAATGTTACTAGTGTTCATGGAGAGTATAAGCAAATGTATTGCTGAATTTTAGTTCAGTATCCTATTTGTATGGTACTAAAGATTTCACTGTCATTAGACTAAATAAACTGCCAGTGCAGTCAATATTATACAAGTCTAAAATATCAGCAATTTTAAAAAACCTCTGTAGTACCCAACACAGAAAAGGTACTTAAACCTTACATAAAGTTATTTCTGACTGTATTTGACTTTGCAAAGGATCTGTAGAACAAATGTAAATCCGTATAACACTGTGTAAAGGTTTTTTAAAAAATTAATTGTTCTTAATCTTTCAGCAACAACTTCTACGAACCCATTTGTGGCAGGCCCTGTTGCTCCAGTGGCACCTTCAACAAACCCATTCCAGACCAACAGCCGAGGAGCAACAGGTTAGAAAAACATAAAACTGTATACTGCATTTTTATGCTATGCAATAGCATACATTTTTAACTTCAAAGCTTTCGAAGTAGTGTCAACTTTATGGGAAGTGACTGAAAATAGGTCATGCGCAAGTAAACATAAAATTCTGCACTTTTTTTTTTTTTTAAAGCAACAGAGCATAATATTTAAATGCGATAGCTAGATATAGCCAAATTGTCCCACTTCGACACTTCACTTTGTTTCAAAACATTCCCAAGGCTCCTGGCAGCTCACCTAGTGAGGAACCTGGAAAGCTGCCCTTGTTCCACGGACCCTGGAAGCCATTGGTACTAGAACTTCCAAGAGCTGTGAACATGACTTCTGTCTCCAGGCTTCCTACCAGATGGGCTGCCAACGAGCCTGGCAGGAAACCAGACTAGGCAGGTTTTATAAAATGTTCGGCATCCATCTATATTGTTCTCATGTTCTCATGGAACATTCAGTGATTTGCCATTTTCTGATGTAAGAATTTTTTCTGCTGGAAATTTTTCCATCAGCTCTAATAATCCTATTCTGTCTCTAAATTCCCTTTCCAATTTCAAGTTGAGTACAGCATTGACCTGCTGTGTACAACTTGTATCAGTTATATGCTAGATGTGATTGCATTACAGCATTGGCTGTAACAATTTTTGTATATAGTTTGGAAAGCACTTTGGAATACTCAGGTATGAAATACAGTGTCTATAGGGCCCCTTAATTGTAGTTCTCTGTGGACTATAAATTCTGTTAGTCACAGTAACTCTTATGATTGTACTAAATTATCCACTGTGAAAGGCAGAGTGGGATTGAGATAAGAGTACTTGTTGAATATTTAAGTATTTGAAACCGTTAACTGACGTGCACTGTCACTGTGAGAACTTATACCCTGTTTAAATGAATGGAGCAGTTCTCGCTATTACCATTCTTTGCACCCTCAAAGACAAACCCCACACCCATTCATGTTTTTAGGTTTTTCCTTTTTTGCAATTAGGATGAGAAATCCTTTTAAATATTATCTTAAAATTATGAGGCAAGAGGTGAAATCTGGAGAAGCCATTGGGCCACAACTCCATATGTAAAATGGTTAGTTGATGAAGAATTGAAAAATCAGATTACTGTTCTTCCTTCCAAAACAATGCTCTTGGATTTAGACACTACTTAGTAGCAGTATATTTTATTCCATCTCTACAATGCTGAATCTTAGGATTGGTCCCATGTGGCAACTTAGACTATTCTGCCATTTAATATACTACTGTTCATTTAAAACTTTTGATATGCAACCAAAAATATCTCCTTTATTTATTTAATTTCATCCCAGTATTAAGATCTGGACCACTTTGGACTGTCTTCAGAAATTTGTCACTATTTTGTATCCATAAAAACTTATAGCCTTTAAAGAGTTTGTTGGAATTAACTTCAGAATGCCTCTGCTGGGCAGTGACCTCGGATATGCCTACATTGACTGCAGTTAGAACTGTGCAGGTGTGAGATGCACTGTGTACCAAAGTGCTGAATGGATGCTGCAGATGTGACCTAGAAGACTCCTAGTTTACATTTAATGTAATCCCCTTCAAACAGGGTTACATTGATGTGAAGTAGGAAGCTTTTTAGTTTACTTCCACATAAGGAGTTAGGTTGCAGTGCTTTGGAGTGCACTGCTATTCACTCCTCATTAGGCTGAACTGTAGGGCAGTGTAGGCATGCCCCAAGTATGAAGATGGTTTTTCAGATTAACCCTTTAAAACAAATTCTCTTCAACTTCTCTCCCCCATACTTCCAAAAACGTGCTATCCTTTGGAAAGTGTTTGGGCATCAACAAGTTAATACTGTCCTTGAGTTAAGTATCTGATACGGGAAATATTAATTACAGTATCCTATCCTAAATACCTTTCTGCAAACATGAATGTAATACAAGGGCTTAAATTTAGCTTTATGCGATATTTGCATGCATGCAATAAACAATGGGTTTGGTATAAACTTTAGAGTGCATGTTAGGAAAAAAATTAGGAATTTGACTTTATAGATGTTAGCATAATTTCAAAGTAACAATTTACTACTTGGTCTATAGCACATTTGATAAAGCTAAAGATGTTAGAAAAAAAGTTTAAAACAGCTCATTAATCACTTGACTTTTTGTTATGTAAAATAGTTGTATAAAATGACTGTTCAATATATAATTCATTTGACTTTGTCTGGTCTTTTTGTGGCTTTCCATAAGGCCTCTCAGGAGCAATGCACTCTCACATATTTCCTCACGCTCATTTTGGTAGGTGGCCACATTTGGCATCTGAGTTTCGTGTGGCTAATTGTTTACTTGCTTGTGAAAGCTTATTGCCAGCTTCCTGATTCTCTGCATGGAAAATTTGAGTAGGCTGTTTTTTCCATATTTTAAAATGGAGTGGGCATGGATGTGTGACACTCGAAAAAAAAAATTGACTTTTGCGTAATGCACATAAAAAAAATTATACCAAGACAAAGCCATTATCACTTACCTCCATGGTCACGTCAGTAGATGCTTATAACCTTGTTTTAAGTTAATTCTTTGAAGCTTGTTTGTAGCAAGTTTGACGTTTTTTGGATATTCCCAAACCATTGGACAACTTATCACAATGTGTTTTGGGTTCGTTGTTTTATCAAGCTATTACATAGCTGTTCAGTATTAAATAGCCTCTGCTGTTAATGGTAAATTGTGAAAGTAATGTCAGTGCATTCTTTGTATGTACTGTGTCAATTATTTGTTTAGTTTGTATCCCATGCTACTTGTCTTAAATTTAAGTAACCATTAAAAGGAGTTGGTTTTTGGGGGTGTGTGTGTGTGTGTGTGTGTGTGTGTGTGTGTGTGTACACACACACGCACAAGTCCTTTCCTGACTATAGTTTACCTTTTAGTTAATTAAGTGTGATCTAGAATTAAATTTGTGCAAGTTTTATGCCAAAGAAAGCTAAATTGAAATTTGAAACACTTTAAAAGAATGATGAACAAGAGCAAACATGCGGCAGAAAAGCCTGACTTTTATGTTCATGCCAAAAAGTCTTCTGTGGGCTGTTCAATCCCAGTAAACACCAAAGGATTTAATGTTTTTGTTGCGAGTCTTTTGCATAACTGTGTTGCTGTTAATCAGCATTTTTCAGATGACATGCCTGGGGCGTGTACATACTGCAGGTTTGTTCTCTGGACTGTTCAGTAACTGTCAGATGAGACTTTAAAAAAAAAAAAAAAAGCATTACCTGAATTTTAAGCTAAGCAATTCTGTGCTAGGAATTTTTTGTATATGAGTCTCAGTATAGTAAGAAGTTACTTTTAAAAACACTGAAGATTGATTAACTTTACAATTTTATCTCATTGTTTATAATGGAAATCTGAAAGTGTTTTTTCCAAATGTAATGTTTTCTTCCACTGAATGTACACACTGTTTTTTGATGTAGCTTGTAAGTACTGACCTCCATGTTAACTCTTTTACCAGAAATAGAGACCTTTTGGAAGCACTTGAGAAGAAGTAAAACATGGAAAAGAGTTTTACAGACACACAGTGTTCTACTCAGTTTTTCTAAATTGCAACTTGCATATATTTTAGCAAATTTCTATTCAGCAAATTAATTCAGTGGCACAGGAAGTGGAGACTAACCTGCCCACTAGCAGTTGTGTGGGTATTGGGGAAACTGTCCAGATTCTTAGTGTGGCATTGTAGTAAACTCTTAAGAAATTACTTTTAAATTTAAAAGTAATTGAATGCTACTTCCCCTACCAGCGGCAACATTTGGCACAGCGTCCATGAGCATGCCTGCAGGATTTGGAACTCCTGCATCCTACAGTCTTCCTACTAGCTTCAGTGGCAATTTCCAGCAGCCTGCCTTCCCAGCCCAGGGAGCTTTCCCACAACAGACTGCTTTTGCTCAGCAACCAAATGGTAAGTTCATATATACCAGAAATCTTGATTGAGAAAATGGGACTATGTAAAGTTAAACCTCCTGCATGTAAGGGTCAGGGATGACAGGAACTGACATTAATTTTTGTCTAAGTTGTGGTGCATACAGTACTTCATGGTCAAACTACGTTTTAGAAATCCAAGATGATGCTTAACTTCTAATGTACATTTTCGTTATTTTGGATCTTCTCGGATGATGCAGTTATTTAATTGCATGACTAAAGAACTGGGCTTCGTGGTCTTTTGTGGTATGGTATAATCTTTGTCAAAAAGTCTCCAGTGTTAATCCTATAACTATGATTATAGTCTCTGATGATAAATTATAGTGAGACTTTTTAGGAGGATTTTTACTGAAACTTCTATACAGAGAAGACTTTTTTCCACTTCTCTATTAGCCTGGAACCTATTAACACATTTTCCTCAAACCTTAAAAAGGAGAGAGGGCTAGAGAGACTCAGAGAAAATAGCCTAAAGTATTTTTTGGTTAGGAATAGTTCAAAAAGAAAACTGCACTCGAATATAGTCAGGAAAGGAATGACCTTTGAACCTTTAGAAATAACCAGGCAGCTATTGCTTTCTTTTTTTCACTCATGCAAGAGCTAGGGACAAATAAAATAGGGGAAAAAAAAGTGGCTACTCTTGACATTTTAAATTAGACTTACCTGATGTTGTCCAGTGTCAGCCTGCGGAAGTGAGGGCCATATGACCCACCCACCAGCTTCTCTCTGAGGAAAGCCCAAGAGGCAGGGACTGCATGACCCAGCGTGGAGGTGGCCAGCAACGGCTCCCTGGGCCAGGCCAGGGTTGCAGGAGCCATGCTCCAGCTAGAGATGCTCATCAGGGTCGGTGTGCTTGCTGTCTCCTTGCGGGTCATTAGTGAGTATAACTGTCCCTATCACCCTGCTCCCTTTCAATTTGATGCAAAACAATTTTATTCCAGGCACATCCCATTGTCCTGGCACAACCAAACCCTGATCTTCCTGTACGTTATGATAAAAGGAAGCTGCCTACCAAATTTGTAGGCCTAGCTCTTACCATTTAGGACGCATTCTTGAGCAAACATTCACAGATGGATGGACACGCAGACAGACATGCATAAACTCTAAAATATATAGAGTTAACACCTATTAATGCCTTTATAACTGTAATAAAGCTCAATCTCAGGTAGTAGTATTACATCAATATTTGCTGGCATTAGCTTTAGAGAGGCAATGTTCAAAATCTGAATACTCTTCCAAAGATGCTGTAACTTATGGTGCTTCTGTACTGTTACTTTGTACAAAATATGTAGTAGAAAATCACAATGATTTGAATTAATTTCTTCCTGGAAAACCACTAAAAGTCCTGCCTTACAGCTAGTCTTGGAAGGATTTGTTTTTATTAAATGTTGGTTAAACATTGGTTCCATTGTGTTACCCAGGGAACGGGATAACGTTAATTTAGAATAGAATTAGACTCACGCTGACTAGCTGTTAATGATCCCTGAATCAAAAGCAAGGCTCGCCTGGTAATCCATATCTCTGTCACCGGCGGACTGCTGATCCAATAATCAGGCACATGAGGTTTAGGGCGAAACCATGTATTTTAGAATATAAACAGCAAAAACAGGAGCAGTGAACGCAACCCTATCCCAAGAGATAAAGAAGATAGAAAAGATCCCAATACAAAAAGGTAATATGTTACAGAATGTCAGGCGATCGGTGCCCATGACCTTCTACTTCTTAGTTAATTTTAACTTGAAGGAGGACCAGTGGGGCGATCCCTCGACACAGTATCCTTGCCTTCTGGCCTAGGGCTGCTAGAAGATCCTCGATCATTGGATAGTGGTTCTCCCAGGATACGGGAACGGATGGCCTGTCGGCAAATCCATTTGGTCCGGAAGATGGGTGGTGGTGATGGTTAATAAAGTCCAAGTCCAATGTAATGACTGTAGCCCAAAAACTCTTACATGGGATGATTCCACACGTGAGTGGCAAACAAGTTGAAACCAAAAGGCTTTACCACAAAACCATTAATCCAATGGTGTTCAGTATGACAGGGATGAAAATGGGTATGGAACCTAAGGACCCAAAGAGCAAGAGGGACCAAAGGAACCCGAACTCTTCTCAGCCCAGGCCTTTTATTGGCCTTGAGGCAGGAAAAGGGCTCAATGTGCTGAGTGCAAGATTTTAGGTTGGTGTGCAAAGACTTAGAGGGATGACTGCAGCTTTGGTGAGGGGTGCAGCACTGTAATGACGAGTTCACGTGATTTTGGGATGAGTGTATAGGTAGAGTATCATGTGCAACGCTGCTCTTTTGGCGGGAAGCCACCCTTGTGGTAGACATCCCTTATACTAAATGGCAGTTTCACAGACTCCATTTTGTGTACCCTTATTCACATAGAAATTACACTCAGGGTAACAATTCTGTGTACACAAACGGAACAGAGATGTCAGTCAACAATAGAAATGTACAGATAAGCAAAATATCTTGAACTTATTTAAATTAAAATCCAGAGATTTAAGATTTTTGAATTAGACTTGTTATGAATTGACTAACAAATGAATAGTAAATAGCTATGATTGGTTGTTTTAAGCATATTTGTCAAAACCATGACACAATATACAATGTGTATGTTAAGGGTTTATAGAACTTTAATTTTTTTGAATCTCAATGTATGTCTAAGTTTTACAGCTGTAAAAATTACTTAATTTTTGCTTGTATTGTTAGTATGTTTGGCATTTTACTTGGATGATGAAAATAGTTTGAACATGGAAGTTAAACAGAGTAGTAAGTTTCTAATCCGTTTCACATAGTGTCATGTACTGGAACAACTTTGGAGCATTTTGGCATGGAGACAGTCCTCAAAGTTGTTCTAAAACATGCTTCCACAGGAATTGAAAGAAAATTCATAGCTTGTTCTTTGCATAAAATTTATATTTAGAGAACCTAAATTATGGACCAGACTTCACCTAGTCCTCCTCTCTTGAGGGACAAATTACCCATGGAAAAAATTTAACTTGTGTCTCTATGGTGGGAGTTGGCTTTACAGGGAATTGTTTTCTTCATTTAAGGCTTGGCCACCTGTATAAAGCTACTTTTAATGTTTTTTCTCTTGACAAGGTGCAGGTTTTGCTGCATTTGGACAGGGAAAGCCTGTAGTAACCCCGTTTGGACAAGTTGCAGCTGTTGGAGTGTCTAGTAATCCTTTTATGGTAAGTGAGACTTACTATATAATAGTCATCTTACAGGTCCAGACAGAGAAATGCACAATGCATCTAATTTAGATATGCATGCAGCTTACATTTGTTTTAAATTAGGGAAGACAGCATGCGATCTCCTAGATGTAATTCAATATTCAGATGGCATGGCATTGATAAGGCTGTTCAAAATCAGACCATGGTATTTACGTACAATGATATTAGGGGTGTAGTTTTTAAATAAACCACCAAAAAGTACAATGCATAAAATATTAAGCTTAACATAAAAAGGAAGCTTTTTAAAACCAAGATAGTAATAGGTGTTTGGGCTTTTTTAATTCCACCTAGATACAGTACATATTTATATGTGCAAAAAGTTTGTGCATTTGACTTTTTTTGGCTTTTGTCTATTTTTCAGGCTGGTGCACCAACAGGACAATTTCCAACAGGAACCTCCTCAACAAATCCTTTCTTATAGCCTTATAGACACTTTTACCCAAAAGAACTCTTATGTGGTCACATAACATCTCTGCGCCTCTTGCACTGTTGTCTTGTTTCACTGATCTTAGCTTTAAACACGAGAAGTCTTTAATAAAAAAACAAACAAACAAACCTGCATTGTGTATTAAAACCACCAGGTAATATGTGCAAAATGGGAGGCTATGGTAACATCCTTAACCTGTGAAATGGCAGGAGAAAAGTAGCGGTATCATGTATATTAAAAATTGGCTAATAAGTAATTGCAGATACCACATTCATTATGCTGCAGTACTGTACATATTTTTTTCTTAGAAAATAGCTATTTGTGCATATCAGTATTTGTAACTAACACATTGTTATGTGAAAAATGTTACTGGGGAAATAGATCAGCCACTTTGAGGTGCTGTTGTATCTCTTGGAATGAATTACCTACATCATTTTAACCATTGCTATTGGAAGTCATGAAGTCAAATTGGAGGTTTTGTTCATTCTTCAAAACGTTTTCCATTCCTAAAGAGCTCTTCTATTTATACATGCCTACATTCTCTATAATGTAGAGGGATACCTGTCTGCCTAATAAAGTTGATCATGTTTTGCTACAGTTTGCAGGTGAAAAAAATAAATATTAGGAAAAAAAGACTGTGTGTATTCTTGCTGCTGTGCAGTAACAAATAATGGGTTGAAATGTAAGCAGTGTGTGCACTTGTACATTGGTCCATCCATGAATACTTAAATGAAACAAGGCAAACAAAATGAGTCTGCAGGTTTTACAGGTAAATTGAGGACAAACTTCCATACCATTCAGCAAGTCAACTTGATATGATTTCATTTATCTCCTTTCAGAACCATTCAGGTCAAACTTAGGTAAAGCCTTCATGCACTGGTTAGCTGTAGGGTGGCATCAGGATTTAAAAGCCTTTGCGCATGCCTGCCCAGCAGACATCGGGTGTCTGTGTGTTAATGTCCTCAGAGCTAGGCAGCAGCTGGATAGAGGTTTTGAGAGTGTTTGTGTCACCTAAAGCGTTGGACATAGGTGCCTAAAGAGACAACTATTCACCAGTGCCCACTTGTGAACTTACGTAAGATTTTAGCTCTTAGTTAGTCTTTATCCTGAATGCTTGTACATCGATGTGTGATTTTAGGATTTTTGGCCACAACAATAGATTCAATTATTAGTTGTATCAGATGTTATGTTGTAAATATATATCAGGCTGGTCTGTCTTTTTTGAAAGTTTTTCATGCTGTAATCTACTGTAATTCTGACATGACATCATAATAATCCAACTGGCCAGTAGGTCATTGAGTCAGAATATTGTAGTAAGAGGATAACTTGAAATGATTTGATTGTTCATGTGCATTCCAATCAGGTGTGTACGTGGATGCATGCATGGTACAAGGAAGATTTTACTCTAGCAGCTAGTCATTGGGTCAGCCTGTGTGCCACCTAGAGTAGCACCTTCATGGCACCGAATATAGAGTCCAGTTGACCTGCCCTCTGTTCAGTTCCTTCTTACCACTGATGACCATTAGCTGGAACTTCTCTGCTCTTGTCTTCAACGAGTGTGCTACCAGTTAGCTTTTACATATAATTGTACAGAGTTCATAGTTAATAGGTATAATTCAGATTTAATTACTTAGTATAGTTGTTAGTATTAATAAGGCTCTTTGGGAAGGCTTCTCCCTTCTCTTGTGCCCCCAATAGTGGGATATGCCTAGGTCACCAGGCGTCAAAACCTGTGCAAAGTGCATGCCCATGAGCGATCCCCACACTTTGTGTCTGAAGTGTCAAGGCGAAATCCATGTGAGGGCAAGAACTTCAGATCAAGCATCCTGAAGGGTGGAGCAGAATGCCTGAAGGTGATACTGAAGCCAGTCTTCAGATGCAGCACTGAGTTAATCGTTCTTTGTGTGGAGCGCAACGGTGCCATTAGTGGGTCTGGTACCATGTGACCATGCCAAGAGTTCCTCAACCAGAACACAGGCACTACTCTCAATCCCTAGTGCCTCAAAAAGAAGCAGCATGATAAGGATCGCTCTACCACTTCTAAAAAAAAAACCCAGGGAGTCTGCTACTGCGACCCCCAAGCAGGGCTACAACTCGGCGACCATGCCTCTGCATGACCTTGTGTCGACTCCTCCCAACACAAGGAAGGTTGAGTCTGCAAGTCTCGTTGTCACCACTCCCAACCAGGGACTTGTAACGACCTTTGATACCAGAGGCTTTCTGTGCTACACAGGACCTCATGCGTGCCACAGTGCCATTCTCCCCACCCAGACAGGGCATGTTGCACAAGAGAATGACCATCTGCACTGTCCCGCAGCAAGCCGGCAACAATGATGCAATCACCAATTGTGCCATGTCACTCTCCCAGCCTAGGACTTCCCAAAGCCCCAGTCAAGTCCCTTCAGTGCCCAGGAGTACAGTTCCTCCTTGGTCTTCAGCATCAGAGGCCTCTGACTCAGTCTGACTTCTATAGCTCAAGTAGGAGTGCAATCAGGAGCAGGAAATTTTCTCTGAGGCAATACTGCAGTTCCTACTCAGCACTGTGGCCAGTGCGATGCCAGACCATGACAGAGTGGTCATTTTGCACACCTTGGGCTTTTCACCAGAGCCAGGGTCACCCTTCTCACTCCAATTCCAGGGCAATGTCAGTGGCCTCAGTCTCCTTTTGTGCCCCTCCTTGGCACCGCAGGCACAGATATTTTTGTTGTCTATCACTGTGCCCATGATCTACAGCATATTGACTCAAACAGCAACGTCTGCGTCAGTACCAGCACTGGCAGAACCTTCTCAGACACTGTTGGTTCTTCTGGTACTGGGGCCAACACCATTATTTGCCACACCAGTTCCCATCCTTGTGTTGACAACAAGGATACAAATGCACCAAGTGGAGTTGGCTACATCCTCTGTTTGAAGGGCACCGACAAATCACCCGGACCCGGTTCTCCACCAGGAACTCCATCCCCGAGACCCCTTTAGGGGTGATGGCATGGAGGAATAGCCTATGAGGTTGACACTATGCTCATCCTCCCCAGATTAGGCATTGGCTGGCACAGCCATGACCCTAGCCCTTGAAGGTGATAGAGCCCTGCAACAGCTCTTGAGAAGAGTGGGTATTCAGGCCAAAGAAGTCATGGAAGATTGCCCTGCCATTAGTAAAGACCATTTTGGACAACACAGATCCCGGGGCAGACAACGGAGTCTGTGGCCCTTGCAGCCGAAAAGAAACGCAAGACGCTATTTTGTCCCATTGCATGGGTATGAACATCTGTACGCCCATCCTCCCCCATCTCACTTGTCCTTCATGTAGCTAGCCAATGAGGCTGTTGGGGCTTTCAGGGTCCCTTTCCAAAAAATAGGGAGGCAAAGCATCTCAACTGAATAGTCAAAAAGTCTATGCCACTGGAGGTCTGCAGCTCCAGATTTCAAATCAGCAGGCCCTTTTAAGTAGGTATTCCTACAACACCACTTGGACAATGGCTTAACTTATGGAGCTACTACCCCAGGACTCCTGTCCTGAATTTTTGGTCGTGGAGGAGGGCAAGTTGATTTGCAAGGCATCGTTACAAGCTTCCCTGGATGCTGCCACGAGAGTAGTGGCCATGGGTATTGCCATGTGACCGGGTTCTTGGCTTCAGGTTTCATCCCTGCCATATAAGGCCCATCAAACAATCTAGGATTTCCTCTTTGAAAGTCTGGGTTTTTTTTTTCCTGGAAAAGACAGATAAGAGGCTTCACTGCCTCAGGGACTTAAGAGCTACTAAAGTCCTTTTGACATTAACATGCCTACCACACAGAGGAGGCACTTCATCCTCTTGTCCTCCCGCACATCCATAAAACCTCAGAGCTGTCAGGAGGGCCAGAGAAGGAGGAATAAGAGTGGCTGGAAGCACCTGAACTGGCCAAGCCAGGATTCAGGCCAACAGAAACCATCATCTGGGCATAAGCAGGCATTTTGAAGGGGCTATCGAGGGGGACTCACCAGTCACACAGCTGGATCCACGCTGCCTTGCCTTCTGATCCTGACTGTCCCCTTTCTACCATGCTTGGTCCCACATCACATCGGCTCACTGAGTCCTGCACTGGGTAAAAAGGGAATATTCATCCAATTCTCTGTCCTCCCACCCTTCCACTCACCCTTCCCCATCCTTCTTCAGGGATCCTGTTCTCATGAGCAACTCCTTATCCAGGAGATGCACTTGCTCCTAGCTCGTGGAGCAAGTTACTTAATTCTGGGGACAGGGTTTCTTAGTCCCATTATTTCCTAACTCCAAAAGCGGGCTCAGGCCTATTCTGGACCTGTGAAAACTCAACAAATTTGTGTTTAAAAAAAAAAAAAATCAGTTTCACATGATCTCCTTGACTTCTGTAATCCCTTTCTTGGTCCCAGTGCATTTGTATGTCACGCCCAATTTAAGGTATGCTATTTCCATATTGCTATTTACCCTTCTCACAAATACCTCAGGTTTGTAGTGAACAACATCCTCTGCCAATTCAGTCCCACCAGTCAGCTGCTCAAAGAATGTTTACAGAATGCATGGCAGTGGTCTCAGCCTTCCTACACAGACACTGTGTCCAAGTATTCCTGTGCCTACGCTACTGGTTGATCAAGGCCAGTATCAGGTGAACGCTCATCTCAGGTTCATCACAGATGCATTCAACAATCTGTCTCATAAATAAGACCAAATATGTGCTGTCACTGGATAGAGTTTGTGGGAGCAATCCTAGACTCCAACCAGACCAAGGCATTCCTCCCAGAACCCAGATTTAGCATTAATGCCCAGGTACTCTGACAGATACCCACTACAACAGCAAGGAAGTACTTGAAGCTGCTGGGGCACATAGCAGTGTGTACATTTGAGGTGCAGTATGACGGACTCAGACCTCTCCAGTCTTGGCTAGCATCAGTCTGTAGACTAGGCAGACAATCTGGACATGCAGGTAATGCTGCCCAGGATAGTTCTTGACTCCCACCTGTGGTGGATGGATGCTCAGATGGTTTACACCCATTCCTAGTGACAGACACATCAGATGTGGGTTGGGAAGCCCACTTAGATCTTAGGACTCAAGGTTTCTGGCCTTCCCATTAACATGAGAGAACTCAGAGCAATCTATCTGGCCTGTCAAGCTTTCAGCTCCTATCTGGCAGGACACTGCACTTCAGTCAGCACAGACAATAAAACTGGCGATGATCTATATATGAACAGAGGGGTGCATGCTAAGAAGCCCTCATGTTGTGGGATTTTTGTATAGAACATTCCGTGCACCTGCAGACCTTGTACCTACTGGGGAAACAGAATGAACTAGCGGATCACATCAGCAAGTCCTTCCACAAGCACGAGTGGTCATTCTGCCTAGACACTGTCATCAATTTTTTGCAGGTGGGGTTGTCCCCAATGGATCTCTTCATCACGTCACAACAAGAAGTGCCATTGGTTCTGCTCGTTGCAGAACCACAGTCCAGATTCTACTGCAGACACCATTCAGCTTTCAATGATTCTGTGGGGAGGGGAACTCCCTCCTTTTAATGCATGCTTGTAAACGAAGTACTCATCAAGATCAGGAGGGACCAGGCCAGAGTTATTCTCATAGCCCCAGCTTGGGCCAGTCAACATTGGTATATCTCCCTGCTGGACATGTCAGTAGAGAAATTGGCTCTGCTCCCCCTGGTCCTGGACCTTCTCTAACAAGAGCCTGTTAGCCTATTCAATCTGGACCTCGAGTCACTACATCTCGCAGTATGGAAACTCATGGCTAAACCTGTTGGAGCTTTCCTGCTCAGAACAGGTTCAGGAGGTTTTGCTAAGCAGTAGAAAAAGCCGTCTACAAGATCTGCTTATTTTGCCAAGTGGAAGAGATTCCTGGTCAACACAGCAGGGATTTCCCCCTATGCACAGTGATATGGACCATATTAGACTACCTGATTGTTCTTAAATAACAAGGTCTATCAGTTTCCTCTTAAGATCCACTTAGCTACACTATCTGCTCTTCATCTAGAGACACTTGGCTGATCTGTTTTTCACAAATCCCATGGTTGGTTGGTTTCTAAAGGGCCTTGAGAGATTATATTCTCAGGTTCAGCAACCAGTTCCTTCATGGCATCTTAATCTGGTCCTACCCAGACTGATGGAGCCACTGGCCTCTTGTTCCCTACTTTACCTCTCTTACCAGGTAGTTTTCCTGGTAGCGATTTATGGTGGCCAGGAGGGTGTCTTAGTTTAGGGTGCTTACATTGGAACCACCCTATATGGTTTTTCATAGGACAGCATCCAACTTTGACCCTACCCTTTTCTTCCCAAGGTGGGGTCTCTCAGTTCCATATAAAACAAGACCATGTTCCTTCTGGTGTTTTACCATGAGCCTTACTCTAATACTAGGGAACACAGTCTCAACATTTTAAATGTTTGCAGGGCTTTAACTTTCTACATAAGACAGAACTAAACTGTTTAAGAAGTCTTCCCCAACTGTTTATAGCAGTGGCGGACAGGATGAAAGGTCAGAGGATCTTGTCATGGATAGTTTCTTGTATCCAAGAATGCTAGAAGTTGGCAGGAGTACCCCAACCACCTCTCATGGCTCATTTCCCCCAGGGGGTTTCTGGTCCAGATCCCTACTCAGGAGATCTCTAGAGTGGCAACCTGGACTAGGAATGATGCATCCTTTGGTGTGGGCAGAGGTCCAGTCAGTGCAGACCTCCAACCCCACCTCCTAACAGTGAGAGCTTGAGTGTCACCTGATTGGAATGCACATGAACAAGAAATTGACGAAAAAACATGCTTTCTCGAAACTCTTCCTTGAGATGTGGTATTCATGTCCATTCCAATCCCTGCACTCCCTCCTTCCTATCTGTGGGAGCAGCTGGCAAAAAAGGAGCTGAAGAGGGAGCAGGTTGACTGGGTTCTACTTTTGGCACCAAGAAGGTGCTGCTCCAAGGGGAGCCCAGGTCGACTCTAGTTACCTGCTAGGGAAAAATCTTCTGGCTACCGTGCATGTGTGTACATGCCTGTTTGTAATCACGTTAACACATCTCTAAGAACAGTTGTGAGAAGGTATGTAACTATTTTCAAAGTGGAGAACTAATCAGCATGTCTTGAAACCATGCTGAAAGCTGCAAGTGTAGCTCAAATACTAGGTCTTCTTGGAAGGACATTTTTGGGAATTCTCCCAGAGGTTTTTTAACTAGCACAAGGGAATCTATCATTTTATTTTTTGAGACACAAGGTCAACTGGTAATTCCTATTCTAAATGTTAAATAGGAAAGGACAACAGTAGCTTTTACCTATTACTTGTTACATCTCAAGCTTTTGGGTACCTGTTAACAGATTCTTTTGCATTAAAAGTACTGAAATTTTCCTTTAAGTTAATCAGATGTTGCATTGGGTAAGTTGTGTTAAAATTTCCAAATAGTGCACATCTTGAAATTATCTATATAACTTTATACAGTAAGTTTTCCTTCTGCTTGCTATTACCAGGTGAAACAGGCATTTAGAGATTTATCATCTTGAGGTCAGGGTTGGCTAATATGTGTTAGCTAACCCCACTACCCATTTTTCCTGTTCAAAGCAAATAGGACAGGAAAGCCCCTGCGCTCTGTGTTTCTGTATAGCTTCCAGCTAGTTAACAATACAAATGTCATCTCTTCATACAATAGCAGCTTCTATTTTGTGTAATGGCAGTTTAGTAGCTCAGCAATTCTAAAGTACTGCTTTGTGGATCTAGTGGCTATTCACTGTATGCATGAAGGGTAGATGAGAACCTAAGTTGAAACTGCAGTACTGCCACGCCGTGACACATGCTCTAATTCTGTATATTAAAACATTTAATGGATTAATTAACAAATAAACATTAACATATGTATGTGGTAACTGACTCTTCTACAGCACTTGATCTTTGTGTGTGCCATTCAGTAATGGAGATGTAAAATTCCAAATTAAAAGCTCATTGATGAAAAACTATATATTTAAGGCTAAAATTTTAATTATACTGGAATGTCAGATAACTAAATTATAAATGTCTATTAAATATAGTCTCCCCGAGAAATTATATGTAAGAATGACAAATCTGTGATGGTAAACTGGGGCAAAACGACTGTGGAACATTAGTTAGGAATTGAGTGGTTAACCACATACCTTATTTGGAAATAAAATATGCAGTCAGGCTGTAGCAGAGGACCCCCGCCCCCCCCAGCCTCCTCCCCACAAAAGCAAGTAAAGTTCGGTGTTAGAGGTAAACTAATTAAAGTAATGTTTTTTGGAAAAAATTGACACAAAGAAATTGTTTCTTTGCTTGCTTCATTTGAATTACGACAAAAGTGTCATTTTTCTCCTGCGTAATGTGGCTTTGAAAGTCTCAGTTCAGTTGTAATCTTTTGATTGGAAAAAACTAATGTTTTGTTGAGGTTCTACTGTGATCTCGCTATTGGCTCCAATTTGCCAAAACACTTGAGTGAGTGCATGTGCTTTTAAACCCTCCCCTCCCCCCCCCCCCAAAAAGGGGGAGGGAGAGTGCCACGCATGGTGATTGGTAGTTGTGTTGCTTATTGCACTTTTGGAAGCACTCAACTGATGACAGTATAAAATTCTCAATGGAGTAAGTCCCATAGACTGCAATAAAACTAAAACATTTGCTTAGACTGTAGTGAATTTTAAGTGCTTTGTTGGGTTCAGCTCCTTTGAAAACTAGGTAGTATTGGAGGCAGGATTGTATCCTTGTATGTCTGTTTCTCAGTACTGCATTTGGAGATGCCTGTTTGAAAATGAAGCTTATACCTGTAATTGTTAGGAAAGTCACATTAATACTCCAGAATATGAATAATAGTCTCACACTGGAGTAACAGACTAGTTAATAAAAGATAAGCTTCTTCCTCATTCCTTGCGCTTCAGTGAAGCATGTCTGCAAAGCAGTATCAAGGTGTATAAGCTACAGGAATGTTGCATTGCTGGTTGCTACCTGTTTTGTGATCTGTGTTCCTGGAAGAGCTCTGTGTTTTTTCTGCATTTGGGTGGAGATAAAGGTATAAGTGTTTCTTCTCAGAAAAGTCCCAGCTAACAGTGCAAAATAGCTACACCCCTTTCTCCCATGCCTTTGGTGAATGAGGGGAGAAAGTGCATGGACATGAAGCCACAGGGATTCCTTCCCTGGGAAGGGGCAGGAACAGACCCATTTTTCACAAAGGGAGGAGAGATCAGAGCTTCAGGGTTCTTTGTACACCTCTCTGAAAATTTTTACTGCAATCCTCTTGTTTCCTATGTAACAGCCCTCTGCTCCTGAAGGATGCAAGACAGAGAGCTCTGCCTGTCTCTTCAAGCAGCTCTGGTTGTTTGTGCTTTCCCAGAAGATGGGAGGGTCAGCAGGGGCTTTGCAGGTACTTCTGGCGAATTGAATGAAGGTTCGTTCCCTACTCTACCAAATGTGTGCACAGTGTGGTCTTGCATAGTGGAGCTCCCAGAGCAGTCTTGAACCAGGAGTGGAAGTGGCTATGAACCAGGCTAGGAATAGTTCAAAATAGTTCATTGTTTATTGCATGCATGCAGGCATGAACCAGGCATTTCAGCCACCTGTTGGGATCATCATGGTCGTCCACAAGTTCTCTCCAAACACACAAAAAGGAGCCTTGCTCAAGGGGATCAGGGCTTGTCCTGCATCTTGGAGGACAACACAGGAGGTAGGTAAGTAGCCAGTCTTTCCAGTCCTTCACCACAACAGAATCCCTTCATCCAGGAGCCATTGCCTGGCTAAACAGGGCCCTTCTTGCCCTTAGCTCCTCCTCACCTCTTTCGCTCAGCAGGCCCACATTCTCTGGGTGTGCAGCTCTTTGGCCTGACTGCTAGACCCCTAATGAAAAGTCTCAGAGGGGTAGCTGTGTTAATCTGTAGCTTTAAAAATGAAAAGTACTGTGACACCTTAGACTAACAAATATAGAATATTACCATGAACTTGAGTCATCTGAAGAAAGCTCATACTAACTAATGAAAAGACACTTGAATAGCCAGAGGAGCCCCAAAGAACTTGTTTTTTAGGTGCTCAAATTGTGAGCATCTCATATGGACACATTCTGGACTAAGCAGTCAAAGTGAATGTTAAGATAAGTGGTTGTCTTGTGTTGTAAGAACAGGGATTCATGGAGCTCACTTGGCCAGCAGAAGTGAGGATCTTTTCAGGATGGCTTTGTGAATTGCTCAGTCTGAGATGTGATGGACAGTACCCATGAAATTTCTTCTGAACATTGTAAAGGTTGAAAATGAGAGACCACTTTTTTTATTCTGTTACAGAAATCTCATGAATTTAGGCACCCATAGAGAGTCCTTGTTTAAGTCTTTTCATTTGAGTTTGTGTGATCTGTAATTGACATCTTGAAAACATTAATCCATATATGTAGGTTCCAGAAATGCCATTCTTTGCCTTCACAAACTTGAATAAAAAGAAAATTAGTACTCTTACAGATTTATCTTGTTGATGAAATAAAAAAAACTAACGCTAACTATATGTTAAAGTTGCAGAAGATTTCTGTTATTCTTGCTCTGTCTTGTTACATAGTTGCTTTGTTTTGCTGAAAGGATGAAGTATGGATATTTTGCCACCTCTTTATTGGCATGTTTGTAAACTACTTTGGGATGAAATCAGCTTAACAAATGTTAAAAAATGTATGCTGAATTTTTATGCATTTGATAGCTCTCTTGGTGGCTAGTTACTTTTTTTAATATTGACCAATTAATAGTTTTTTCTGTGCGAGGAAAGGATGGCAGGGCTAGTGTCTTTTTTACACAAGTGGGAGAGATTTTTTTATTTTCACAAAGTGAGTATACAAAACAAGTCGGGGAATGGTACAGCCTCACCTGAAATCAGCCTTTTTTCAAGTTAATGCCATCCATTTCAGTTAGCTACTAATTTAGTCTTCGGAAAAGCTAAATTTAAAACGTAACTGTTTTCAGAGGATTTCCATTTGAGAAGGAAGAAAATGCTTATCAACAGAACTGGGTGCAATGCAAATAATATCCAATCTCAGACCTTGGAATCCATTACAACAGTTAGTGGTCTGAATCACTTGTATGCTTTTGTGTTTGGATTCAACAACCTTATTAAAGTGTTTCATACTGTAAACTGACAGCAATCTGAAATCTAATTTTAAACTAGTAGGTGAGTTAAACTGCATAGGACTTGCATATAGTAGCTTTCCTTTTTGGTGAGAGAGAGAAAGATGACTTGGTGTGATTCATGCATAGAAGGAATTTAACATTACTTTTTTCCAGTCACTTTTTAGGTTCTATATTTTGTTGGTGACGTCCTTTTTAGCTCTGCTGAGTTTCAATGTTTTCTCACACACTTACCAAAAAAAATTTCCTTTTAGGACTGTAGGCTTCTTTTGTTGTACGACTTGTTTTAATTTATGAACCACATTGGTTAGAGATTTTTTTACTTTGAGTGTTTGGGGATTTTTCTGGGCCTGACAAAAGATGATCACAGGCTTAGGTATGTTCACTGTCATTGAGTGGAGCAGTTTTGCACATCTGAGATTGAGAGAATTAATAGTGTAAGGAATTTACCACTTTTTAAAAACAATAATGAAATTGTATTTCACTGGTTATCCTGTTCATCTAGTCTAATCAGCTAAATGTCATGCTCTTGTCACAACTTGTTCAGGTAAAAACAGAGCAATATTTGTTGTGGGTTTTTTTTCCCCAAAAGAAACTTTGATTAAGTAGAACTCTGAACTGTTTCTAATGTTTCTACTCTTCTTTAAAAAGTATAAAATAATAATTAGTAGTTTGACATATTAGTTATTTGAATCTGCACTGTTGTGGTTTTTACTTAAGTTGTTATTTTTATGAAAGTCCTGTAACATGATTTGAAAATTATGCAGCATGTCTACAAGTTGGCAGCAAAATATGAGAAATAAAGAATGAGCACCCACTCCATAGGCTATTTCTAATGTTGGGTCTCCTGAAAAGTCCCTGTTCATTTTCATATATCCCACTGCTTATGGCTGAAGAGCTGCTTGTTGCTACAATCCTAACGAGATATAAGAACATTGTAGCAGTCATACTCTCCAGACTATCAAGTAAGAATAATATTGTATCTATTTTAGTACAATGTTAAAATACCAGTTTACAATATTTCTGAACTACTGTATACGTAGCAATTGTAAGTTTATACAAAAGGTCATTTTTTCAGAAATAAAATTTTGAATTAAATTTTTATATTTCCATTTCTCTTAAGACAACCCAAACTGATTTATTTAGTGATCATGTTTGTAGTATAAAGGGAAGATGACAAGAATGGGATTTGAGCCTGATACCTTGCTGGTAAGAATGGGCGGCAGACAATTCTCCATTTAAAACAAACAAACCCCTTATTGCTTTTACTGTAGAGTAAAAAATGGAGCTGTAGTATGGTTTTTTTCCCCTAATGTCAACTGTAAACTTCTTTTGCTGCATTTTGAGCCCATTGTTTCTTGTGCTAGCCATAGAGATGAACAAGAGCAATTTTTCGCTCTTCTCTTTGTAATAACCTTTTACATACTTGAAACTTGTAATTGTGTGCCACCTCAGTTTTCTCTTCTCCAGGCTAAACAAACCCATTTCTTTTCAATCTGTCCTTGCAGGTCATGTTTTTAGACTTACTTATTTTTGTTGCTCTCCTCTGGAACTTTTCCAATTTGTTCACATCTTTCCTTCATCTTTGTCTATTCATACATTTGGGCGAAAAGAGGATAATACTTACCCATGTGCTTCATATAGCCATTGGTAGGGCTAGGTAAGTAATATCTACAGTTGCTTTAAGTGAAACACTATTATGTAAATGTGAAATATTTACAATTTTCTTTTATTGATAGTCTGGCTTTGAGAAGTAGTTGGAAAATTCAACAAAACTTTGTTACAGGGGAAAAAAAAAAGTATAATGTGAGGCTGGACATCCATGAGGCAGATCTGTGCTTTCTGAATTTCTCTTCTCATTTTAGATGTGACTTTCTCTCAATGCGAGACTGAATTGTAGGGCTTTAAGCCTTTTACAAATTCTGAAGCCCTTACTCAGGAATTATCTTAACTAAGATCAGTGGACCTTGGGACTTGCCATTTAAAGAATATACCTGCAGTCTGTGTTTGTATTTTTGTTACTGCATCTTCCTGGCTAGCCCATTCAGATTGGTTGGTGCAATACAGGAAAACTCCCAAGTTCCCCACTCTTCACCTGTCCTGATCTTACTGAATATTGGACAGTCTCTCTGAGTTTAGAGAGACAGTGAAGCACACACCCTTCATTTAAATTAACTCTAGGTATGTAGACACAAGCAAATGAGTGGAATTTTGTGTTTATCTTGTCTTGATTCTTACATTTTCTTCCTCTTCTTCTGGCCCAAGTTTGTCATGGAATCATCATGAAATTCAAGCAGTATCTTCCAAATCCAAGTCATAATGACTTGACTGTTTTTATAATTAACCATTGCTATTGGTTGGAGATGTCAGGTTCTGCGAAACATCAGGAATGAAAGGTCCAGTTTTTAAGAGTGATCATAAAAGTGGAGGGGAGGAAACAGCGTTACAGGAACACAACTAAGACGAAATGTTATAAAGGTGCAGATGCAGTAATTCTTCTAAGGTACAGCAGGATAGAGCATACGTAGGTAGAAGCTGCATGGATCTCCCCTGATCAAAGGTATGAGCAAAACCCTCTTCCTACTTAGATTAGCAAAAACTAATTGCCAAATAGAATGGCTTTTGGAATGGGAAGCAGCACATGTACAATTTTTTTCAAAAGCCTAACTGAGCGATGAAAAGACTAGCATTTTTCGTGTAGTGCACGATAGTTATACTATTGTGTAAATAAATCCGTATCCAATAAAATCAGTGTCTTCCTTTATTGCAAAAGGTCAGTTCCTCAGAAAGGTATAACTTAGTATAAATCAGTTCAGATCAATGGTACAATTTTGATTTGCACCAGTATTGCCCATCTCAAGCATGCACAAATCATGAGTCAGATGTTCAGAAATCATGATTAGTTTTAAAATCATGAGATTTTTTTAAAAAATCACATTTTTCATTCGTTTCCTGTTTCTGAGCCTTTAGGGCACAGTCATTTCAAGTTGTCAAGCTTTTCTAGGTAACCAGAAAATGGCTCTTTTTCAAAATAAAAACTGAGATTTTTCACACATTCACATGACTCCAGGAGTGTCCCTTGCTGTATCTTGATTCCAGAAGCTAGTGTGGTGAGGTGTTTGATTTAAAAAAAAAAAATCACAATACCTTTGATAAGGTCAAGACAGCTGGCAACATATCGGCTGAAGATCTGGTGTTAAACTGTTAGGCAATTCTTTCGGTTGGAGAAAGTTTGTTGTGATTTTTAGCAGGGACATACATGAAGGATTAAATGCTGCTCCCCTTACTGCAATCTTGCATTGACGTCAGTAAGAGTTTTGCAAGCAAGGGCTTTTTTGACAAGTTAGAGGTACAGATGTTTGCATAGCTGCTTATAATCTGGTTTCTGATGCTTGTTCCTTATTGTTCTGAGGTTCACTGGAGAAGTTCTGTGTTTCTTTTTTGCATTGAATTGAGACAATTGTGTAAATGCCTCTGATCAGGAAAATCCCAGCTATGATTGCAAAGTAACTTCCATAAATTAGGAACTAGGGGGGGAAAAAGAATGCAGAAGAATTGGTGAAACACACATACTGTACTGGAGAAATACCCACCCCTTTCTGAACTAGTAAGTATAGAGATTCTATACATTTGTTCATTCATGCCCTCGCTAAATTTCTTCTAGCACAATTTTCATCTAGATGGCTTATCAGATACCAGAGGATCTGTGTGTGATGCAGAAGTGTCATACTGGCTCCTACACCAGCCCCCTGCTCCTCCTGGCCCACATCATAGGACTATGATCAGGGAAGGAGGCATGGCCAAATATTTCTTTAGGTTCTCAATGATCAGCTGCTGCAATGGCTCCTTGGGGTATATAGGCAACCATTGTAAGGGAGAGCAGCCTTCGGAGACATTAGTTTATTTTGAAAGCAGGACTATATCAGTATGGTCCAGGATTGACAACATAAGATCTGTTTGTACAATATCAATGATATTCTATCTTCTTCTGGTATAAGGCTTATTGCATCTTGGAAAATAGTACAGTTCTACCTTGTTCATACAAACTTCAGATGCTGAAACTGTTAACTGAAACACATCATACATATCAAACATTTATCAATTATGCTGATAAACTGATTATCCAGAAATGATCCCTTCCTCATTCCTCTATGATATGTATGTAGGCAAAGATGTACTGTAGATTTGTCTTCATCTCAGGATCTCAAGATGTACTGTCTTAGCACACTTGTTACCTTCACTGCAGCATGGATCAAAATTTAACACATCAGGAAGCAACTTTTTGCCATTCACAGTGAATGGGGAGGAAGGAGTATTTTTAATATTGTGAAAAATGTAAAGGTCTGAGCACTTACTAAAAGCAACAGAAATTACTGTCAAGTAATACCTGAGAGATACCGGTTGAATTTAGAAAATGGCTGATTCTATCATAAGCCTGCTATTATGCTTCTGTTGTAGGGGCTTTCATTCAGCATCTGTGAAAAGAAACCACCTAGGGGGTCTTCACCATTTTGAACAATATTTTGAGTTCTCCCCCAGTTGACCATAATCCTTTCTCTATCAGTTTTGTCAGACATTAATGTAACTTTGCTACTAAAACCACCTGGCAGGTAAATAGTATGGCCAAGTTACTGTGCAGATGTAACTCTAAGAGGAAAATCCAAGAGAGGGTTGCTCCATGCTGGGGGAAAATGAAGGGGATGAGGGCATCAGTAGTGTGCCGATCATCAGTCCAGGAACTCTGCCTACTTGTGTTAACCAGCCAAGAGACCTCCAAAGTTATGGAACGGTATATGTAAATCTCTGTTGAATGGTGTATCTGAACACCTTTTTGGTGTTCTTGGAGCCCGAAGGACCAGCAAAAGTATTGTGGAATTTCTCTCTGAGATATCACTGAGAACTGTACATCACCTATAAATTTGGTAAAGATTGAAACTAACGGAGAAGATGTTTTGTTTTCCATATTCAAAAGTTAGTTTTCCATGGACTCTTTTGTGTTACTGAAATATCTGATGACTTAAAGTACCCATATGGTGAACATTTGTTTGCTTAAGTCTTTTCCTTTGTATTGTCAATGCATATTGTTTTTACAGTTGGCATCATGAAAGCATAACTCTGATAGGCATGCAAATTCCAGAGTGGCATTTCTTAAACCGGCTACCTCTAGGGTCAATTGGTATAAATTGTCAGAGCTTCATTGACTTCAGTGGACCTCTGACAATTTACACCCTCTGGGGATTAAGCCTATAGAATTGTTGCTAAATCAGTCTTTTGATATGAGAGAGAGAGAGAGAACCTAGTTTCTGGCTGCTGCTGGTCATGAAAGATCCCATGGCACTCTTTGTAGAAGGCTAAGTATCTATCTTTGTCCTTACATGCCCCTCCCCCACACATGACCATAATCTCTTAGGAGAGGTTTCACCTTTCATCCTCTAGGATCAGGGTAACCACTATAATCCCCATTTTTGCATATGGAGAACTAAGGCACAAAGACACCAACTCAAATAGTTTTATACTCTACATACAGACGTATTCTGTGCTGTTGGATGGAATCAGTATTCCCACTGACAAGTCTCGAAGGGGTAGCCATGTTAGTCTGTATCTACAAAAACACCAGAAATCCTGTGGCACCTGAGACTAGCAGATTTGTTAGGGCATAAGCTTTCGTGGGTAAAACTCACTTCAACAGATTAGTCAAAATTACAGAGGCAGGAATATAAGAGAAACAGCAGAATAATTGATTTGCAAATTTAATACAATCAAATTAGGATTGAATAAGGACTTAAAATGGTTATCTTGCTACATAGGCAGTTTCCCCTCTCTTGGTATTCACACCTCCCATCAACTGCTGGGAGTGAGCCACATCCACCTGACTGAATTGGCCTTGTTAATACTGCTCCTACACTTGATAAGTAACTCCATTCTTTTGTTATACTCGTACTTATGGCCCTGCCTTTGTCACTTCCACTCCAATTCATCTGAAGTGAGTTTTATCTATGAAAGCTTATGCGCTAATAAATCTGTTAGTTTCTCAGGGTATGTCTACACTGCACGTTTATTTCAAAATAACCTATTCCGGAATAGTTATTTTGAAATAGCTTATTTCGAAATAGCGCACATCTACATTAGGGAAGCCTGCCTCGGATTAATTTTGAGGCTTCCCTGAAGTATCTCGATTTAGACCCCAGGAAGCACTGGGGAGGAATAACTTAGAATGGCCCTGGTTGAGGGGCTACTTTGAAATAGCAGCAATGGAGCATCTTACACGTGTCTTGTTTTGAAATAGCTATTTCAGAATAGATGTTGTTCCTCGCAGAATGAGGTTTACAGATTTCAGAATAAGCCATCCATTATTTGGAAATTATTTCGAAATACCGGAATGGCTGTGTAGACATGCGCGTTGTTTCGAAATAATGCTAGTTACCTTGAAATAACAGTGCAGTGTAGGTGCACCATAAGGTGCCACAGGACTCCTCATAGTATTCCTACTGTGCGCAGAATGACTGAGAGCTGCAAGGATATAGCAATTATCAAACTGGCTCCACCATCCAGCAGAGATTCAAAGTGAGGTCTCCTCTCCATGCCTTGCCCCCTTGGTCAGCTACTCAAAATGCATTTGTGTCAGTTCCACCCTCTCTTTACTTTCCTATTATGGTACCTTAATGGTTCTTTCCCTTTTCTCCTTTTCCAGCCAAGTTGCTGATGGCTCCTTTCCACTTCTCTTTAGTCAACTGGAAAGTATCATGATGATTCCAAAGAGGGAAAAATAACTTACAAAGGTTTTGGCCAGATCCTGCTGCAGTTGAACTCAGACAAAATTTCAGCTGACATTTATGGGAGCAGGACTGGGTGACTGAGAGCAGTGAATACACCTGAGACAAGTAGATATTATGCCTCAGTTTACATATGGGAAAACTAAGGTAGAAAAGTACAGTTATCTGAATTAAGTTACAAAATAAATAGGTTTCTGAGATGGAGTGAGACTGCAGGAACCTCTTGACTTTAGTTCTGTGCTTAGTCCAGGCTACTTCGTGTGTTACCTGGTGGCTAGAGATATGTTGATTTCTCAGCAGGGTTGGGGGTAGGTAGTTTAATTGTATTCACTTACAGGAAGTTGGCAGCAGCCCAACATTACCTGCTCAGTCGTGCATTGGTCTGCAAAAAACAAAGGATCAGTGTAATGTGATCCTAGAGTGTGGATCTGGTTGTCTACGGGTGAGGGGGCTAATTTATGTGCTTTATGTAAAAACTTTCAAACCTCCTGACCAAGTTACATTAGTGCTGTCTACGCAAAGGAAAGGACAAGAGAAATTGGATTGATTGCTTAAAATAGGAATCCTTCAAAGTCACAATTCCTTTTACAGATTTAAGGTGCATGAGATACTAATTCTAAGCAATAAATGTGAAATAAATTAATACTATTTACCTGGATGTCTACCTTCAATCCCAGACCTCCTGAATCAACTATGACTACGGTTAAAATAGTCTGAATCACCAGTGCAACAAAATTATTGAGTCCAAACATTAAAGCGTAGCGTTCCATGCTTAGATTGACAGCAATCTGAAACCTAAAATTAAATGGTTTGTTAGTTGAAATGCAGAGAACACGAATCTATTCCCTTCCCTTTAACTTGGGAAAGGAAGATGATTCACACGTAGAACAGTATGTCTAGGCTAGGATAAAAGGTGTGTCTGAATAATGGTGCTAGTAACATTTAAACAATCCGCCACACCCGTGTGGATAAGGCAAGATGTATTTGAACGTATTAGTTCTCTACCTCTGTCCTTACATACACCTCACCCCCCACATTAGTATAATCTGTGAGGAGAGGTTTCACCTTCTATCCTCTAGAACATGGGTGGGCAATAAAACGGCAGAGGTTCACCAGGGTTAGCCCCTGGTGGACTGCTGCCACTATGTTTACCTGTACCTCTGCAGGTATAGGTGACTGCAGCTCCCATTGGCAGGGAATGGCATCCACAGCCAACAGGAGCTGTGATGCCCTGTACCTGTGGAGGCATGGGTAAATATGATGGGGGGGGGGGCGCCTGCCCAGGGGCTAATCCTGGCAGATTGGATCCAGCCTGCCTGCTGGTATTTGCCCACTCCTGCTCTAGGATCAGGGTGTTCTCTATAATCCCCACTTTGCATATGGAGAACTGAAGCACAAAGGAAATAAGGCTGTGACAACATAGGAAATTAAACCTGCGTCTCCCAGGTCCCAGCCTAGCACTCAAACTTGTGGACTATCCTTCCCATTCTTGGTTCAGATAAGCCCTTTGGGATCTAACAGATTCTCTTAAGAACAGAGTTTCTCCTGCTGGTTTGTAAGGTTTGGAGTTTGAGGATTAATTATTATCTCTGCTGAATTCCTGTAAGGTTTTTCTTTCCCTTCCAACTGTTTTTCTTTGCATTTATTTTAAATCTTGGTAAAATTCTCTCTTTTTTTTTTTTTTAAGGTGTTCTCAAAAACTTTGCTTGAAATTCTTGCAATACATGGTATGTTGTGTGGAGTGTTTTTTTTTTTAATTGGAAATAGGATATTTATTAGCTTTCTGAAGTGTTGTAGCTGCACTGTCCTAGAATGAGAGAAACCAGGTAGGTGAAGTAACATTGGTTATTGGACCAACTCCTGATGGTGAATTTGTTCGTAGTTTGCCATTCTGAATATATACTATTTAAGACTCCTGCCTTTTATAAGACTGTACAGCAGTGATGGGCAACCTGTGGCCCACAGAACCCCTGGCTGCACACCCCCCCCCCCCACATGCACCAGGGGGCATTGGAGCCCTGTACTTTCTGCTTCTCCTCCTCCATCATCCCAGCATTTTAAGAGGGGTCACTCCTGGCCTACTCCTCCCCCTACCTCCCAGAGCTGGAATGCCATGAGTCAGCTGTTTGTAGTGTTCCAGCTCTGGGAGGGAGAGAAGGAGGGCAAGGAATGGGGATGGAGCACAAATGAGGTGATTTGCAGGCTCTGAAGGTGCTGGGGGGAGCAAGTAAGTGCAGAGCTCCACTGCCCCAATGCATGAGGCATGTGGGGGTGGGGGCAAACAGAGGGGCCACAGGGCTGCAAGTGGAATCCCAGTGGGCTATGGGCTGTATAGCATCCAGCAAAATGAGGGGCCTGTTTTCTGGTACTACTTAGTGTAAAGGTTTATTAATATTTGGGCCTATGGTTTTTTGGAAATAATTTAGGTTGAATACTCAATATACAGCATTGAGATTGTGGGTTGTGAGACTGGTCCATTAAGTCACATGATGCGTGAAAGAATATTTATAAAAAACAGGAACATGTCCTGAAAAAAACAATTGATGTCAAATCTCTCTGAGGGGAGCATTATGTGTTCTAGGAACTCATAGGACATCTAATGCTCATTCTTGCGCAAACTGGACAGGAAACATATTAGGCTTGGCCATATACATGGACTCCAGATTTAAAAACAGCTGAATTCCTTCTTGACTAAGGAAGACAGAAAGAAATAAGCTAGAAACTC
Source organism: Pelochelys cantorii (assembly GCA_032595735.1). NCBI lineage: Eukaryota > Metazoa > Chordata > Testudines > Trionychidae > Pelochelys > Pelochelys cantorii. Next base: position 37,090,158 of record CM064335.1, on the reverse strand, counting down.
CAGGGCAGTTGAAAATATTTACTGGAGGCCTGTTCTAGACAGCTCCAGCTGAAATTAAGTCCTGACATCCATCCAGATGGATTAATAATCATGGGTGGCTTGGAAAGTACTTGTGTGTACATGGTTGCACCCATTCATGCCTCTGCAGGTGAATTTGCATGAAGAAAATATCCTCCCCAAATATGTAAGAACAAAACTCTATTGCCCCATAGTCATAAAAAGCACTTTAATAGATGAAGCTGGGTTGAATTGAGTGAGATTTGTCATACTTGTTCATGAATGTGTGAGGGATGGGTGTGAAATAGTTTTCCTATTTTGTGAGAAGTTTTGAGATCTTGAAAATGTTTCCTGTCCTACAAATTGAGATGAAAACTGTGTTGAAAAATTTCACAAACTAATCTGGAAGGAAGAACAAAAACCTCAGATTGGGTCAATTTATAATTTTGAAATGTTTGCTATAAGCACAATCCATTTGAATTCAATAACTCTTCTTTTAAAAACATTTGAGGGTTTATAATCAGTCTGTTCTTTTAAAAAGCACTAATAATTAACCTAACAGCACAGTGTAAGTATACCTAGCTATAGCTGTAGGTTAATTCAGTAGCTCTTAACCCCAATCTGTGGCACAGTTATATCTCAAATGTAGCTTACAACAACAAATATCCACCAGATGTCCCTAACCAGCTGAAACAGAGATGATCTAACATAACCACTTGCTGAATTCCTTGAAACATTCCCGGTTGTGCAGAAACTTACGTTGCTATTGTTATGAGGAGCATATAACATGACTTGAAAACTAGATAGCTAGCATAGCATGCCCAGATGTTGGCAGTAAAATGCATGAGAAACAGAGAACCTGCATCCACCACAGAGAAGATTCCCAGTGCTAGCTCTCCTGAAAGATCCCAGTTAATAGTCACATATCCTACTGCCATGGAGCTTACTGAACCTAGAGAGAAGATACAAGAATATTGTGTCCGTTAGGGCTATCAACCAAATAACAGCGTATTTATATTTCAAACTCCACAGTAAATATTTGACAAGAACAGTTCTAGTTCCAGTTGTAAGTTGTGTAGTTTATGCAACAAGTTAGTCATTTTTACATAAATGTCTGCATTCATCAATTCTTGTCATTTTTCTTAATGACAATCATGGACATGGTTATACTTGGTGTATTGGACAAGCTGTCTTGTGTAAGCAGGGGCTGAACTTCTGCTTGCTATCAGCCAGCTAAAAGGAGAGAGCTGCCCTGGGGGTGGGTATGCTCACTCAAATGGGTTAGCTCTGCAATATAATTAACTGTTAACTGTTGATATGTAAATACAGCTCATGCCAGGATGGGGAAGGAATCTGAGGTGTGGTTATGTAAATCCAATTCAGCCAGGGCTGATGGAGGATCAGTTCTTAGAATGGAATGTGATGTATTTGGGTTAATTTGGGCTGTTGTGGGGGTGTCAAATCATGCTGCCCCTAAATGTGGGAACTGTAAAATATGACAGTGCTTGCAGCAGAGACATCATCATTGTAAGAGGTCTCAGATGAACAAGCCTCCCCATTCCAGAGTTGAGTGAATGGAGTTGGGGGGAAAGAGCTTGAGCCAGCTGGCTTCATGCCTGCCAGGTGTGAGCTGTAAGACTGGTTCAACCTGCCTTCCCCCTCCCCTCCTTAGTCTAAGGATAGACTTAAAGCAGATTGCATCAGGAGTTTTTTTGCTAGTCCAATGGAAGCTGGACTCTCGTGCCAGCCTAGATGGTGGCTAAAGAGTTGAAATCACTAAGAGCTGAAGTCACTGGTTTAGCCTGGAGCCAGACCCATTGCAGCCAGCTGAGCGGCTGGTGGGAATGACCGGTGGGTGACTGGGAGGGGCAGGCGGCCAGCAGAGCAGCTGGCGGTAATGGTGGGCAGCCAGCAGAGTGGCTGGCGGGAATGGGTGGCCAGTAGGCATGGTGGCAGGCGGAGCAAGTGGACCCCAGGAGCAGCTCAAAGGTGGCATGGCCTCAGGCTCAACGAGTGGAGTCATCAGGGTGATGTCAGGGTCCGCACTGACTGGACAGAGCTGTAAGTGGGGTGTTTGAAGTGGGGTACGGAGAAAGTTTGGGTAAGTGAATGGAACCCTTATATTGTTGGACTGGTGAGCCTGAGGGGCAAAGGACATTGCTCAATCCCTTGGAACTGGGATGGTTACTCGTGGAGGGTTATGAACTCGGTTTGTGGTATTTTCCCAAGCTAATGCCATGCGACCTCTCTCTTTCATTAAAAGTTTATTTTCCACACACAGACTCTGTGCTTGTGAGTGGGGAAGCATTGCCTCTCAGAGGTGCCCAGGGGTGTGTGAATTTCCCAGGCTACTGGGTGGGGTCTCGAGCCGGTTCTGTGTGAGATGGACCCCTAGGGTATGTCTACACAGCAAAGTTATTTCGAAATAACAGCTGCTATTTAACTTTTCTAATTAAACTTTTCTAATTAAATCGAAATAGTGGAGGGCTTATTTCAAAATTGGTAAACTTCATTCCACGAGGAATAGCGCCAATTTTGAAATAGCGCTTATTTTGAAATAGCAGTGTAGACGCTTATTTCAAAATAGGGGGCCTCCAGCCCTTCCCAGGGTGCCCCGCTGGCCACTCTAGGCACAAACAGGAAAACTTCTCCCTCCCCCTACTGGAGCCCTTAAAGGGCCAGAGTCTGGCTGCAGTCTGGTTTGGCTAGCACCAGGCCTGCCAGCCCAGAGCCACTCTACTGCTGCCCCTGAGCCTGGCCACAGCATGAGCAAGCAACCCAGTGGCAGCCAGCCCTCCACTGCTCCCCAGGACCAGTCTGCCAGCTCCCAGGAGCCTGCCAGGGGCCGGAAAAGGTGGGCTCCTGCCTGGTCCAGTGCGGAGATCATGAACCTGATTGAGGTTTGGGGGGAGGCTGCCAACATCCATGATCTCAGCACTAGACGGAGGAACACGGCTGTCTACAGGTGGATGGCTGCCAGCCTGGCCACCAAAAGCCCCATCCGAACCCAGGAGCAGGTTCAGATGAAAACCAAGGAGCTGCTGCAGGCCTATGCCAGGGCCTCGGGCCAGTTCCCAAACAGGGGCAGACATAGACAGCTGCCCCTATTATGACGCCCTGGACCACATCGTGGGGGGCGGGATGGTCTGTGCTCCCCAGGTGGTCATCGACCCTGGGGCAGAGGGCCCTGACCAGGATGATGAGGAGGAGGAGGAGGGGGGCCAGGAGCCACAGAAGACCAGAGGGAACATGCCATGCAGCCAGGGCCCCTGAGCCATCCCAGCGGACCTGTTGCTGGTGTCGTCTGAGGCCGGGGAGGCAACAACATGTGAGTGCCATCACTGTCCCCGTATGCGGGGTCAGGAGGGGAGGGAGACCAGGGACTGGTCACGTGGTCCTTGCTTGCCACGGCTCATGCAGCAACCTATGCATGGGCTGTGCCATCCCTGGGCATATGGCCCCAGCTGGCTGCCACACAGGGGCCTTGGCCTGTTAACCACATGTGGGTATGTAATGAAGGCACATGACATGCTCCTGCCCCCACTGAAACCTCAGTTCAAACTTAAACTCACCCTAAAACCTCTTTTCCAGCTGCCAGTCTAAACCAGGGTCTCTTCCCCACCCTGGGGCCTTAGGCTCCTTCCTTCAGGTGCAGCCCAGCCGCAAGACCCAGGCCTCTCCTTTCCTTTCCCTTTTGTTAAGGGGTTGAGGCCCCTTGAAACCAACCACTGCTCAGACTTAAGGACAAAAGATTCTTTAATAGTGGCTCATCTAGAAGTTGCAGGTAACACCTTCCAGGTCTCCTATTCACACATTTGAAACTCCATGTGTCTAATTTTACACACACAAATGATACATACAACAGAGTAAGATAAACAGAACCAGCAGACCATAACATGAAAATCGATGGGTTACATGAAATAATTTGCTCAAACCACCTTTGAGTTATGTATATTCATGTCCCTGAGTCCATTTCATAAAGCGGGGGGGGGGGGGGGCTCTGTCTAACCCCCCCAACCCAGTTTTGTTCAATAAAGAGAGTTTGTTTTCATCCACATGTGTCTTTCTTGTACATCAGGAAGGGGGGTTAGGGAGGGGTAAGCGAAAGGATGTGAGGGTGGTGAGGCACACCAGGGAGACTTTAGTCCTCTGCCGGGTGGAAGCTCGGCCGCAGGGCCTCCCGGATACAGACAACCCCCCAATGGGCCTCCCGGCTGGCAGGCGTGCGGGGCTGCATGTATAGGCTGACCAAGTGGTCAGCCTCTGCCATCCTCTCGCACAAACTGTACAGCACACAGCACGCTGCCACCACATGCGGAATAGTCCACTCGGAGAGGTCCAGGTGGGTGAGGAGGAATCTAAAACAGGCCTTCAGCCAGCTGAAGGCACCCTCCACCACGATGTGGGCCTGGCCGAGCCTGGCATTAAAGGCCTGTCGGGAAGGGTTGAGGTGCCACCAGGCACACAGCCATGTCCACGTCCCTGACCCTGATGTGGCGCTTGGGGAAGAAAGTCCCGGCGTACAGCCTCTGGCACATGGAGGAGTTGCAGTAAACCCGTGTGTTGTGTACTTTGCTGGACCAGCCCACGTTAATGTCCATGAATTGGCCCCGGTGGTCAGACACAGCTTACAGGATGATGGAGAAGCATCCCTTCTGGTTGATGTACAGGGAGGCCTGGTGTTCCAGGGCATGGATGGGGATGTATGTCCTGTCGATTGCACCTCCCGCAGTTGGGGAAGCCCAGGCTGCCAAACCTCTTGATCACCACGTCCACATCAGTGAGGTGGATGACTCTGTGGAGCAGCACGCTGTTGATGGCCTTGACCACCTGCAGAGGGTGACACAAAACCAAGTGTCACTGGGGTGCCAGGGTGGCTGAGAGTGCTCCTTCCCTGCCACTGCCCTGTGCCCCACTCCCCAGGAGCAACCCCCCGCTCCCCCCCCCGCAATCCTGGCCATTGTGGCCAGTCCTTAGTGTGGCTGGGACAGAACAAACCCTCCCGTGGAGGGGACTTGCACCACCTCCCCCCTGCTTTTCCATAGGGCAGCCCATCCCCTCCTTGCACCCCCCGGCACAGTGGCCAGAGACTGCCATACCTGCATGAGCACTGCTCCGATGGTGGATCTCCCCACACTGAACTGGTTCTCCATGGATCGGTAGCTATCCGGCATGGAGAGCTTCCAGAGGGCGATGGCCACACACTTATGGAGGGGAATGGTGGGCCTCATGTGCATGTCCTGTTGCTGCAGAGCAGGGGGAAGCCACTTACAGAGCTGAGGAAGGTGTCCTTCTTCATCCTAAAGTTCTGGGTCCATTGTTGATCTCCCCAGCGCTCCAGGACGATGTGGTCCCACCAGTCGCTGCTGGTGTCCAGATGCCAGATGCGGTGGGGCACGCTGGCATCCAGGAGCTGTAGCTGCTCCTCCATGGCCCCCAGGAGGGTCCAGAGGTTGGCCTGGGGGTCGGGCTGCAGTAGATGCTGTGAGGCAGCCTCCAGAAAGTGCAGCCAGGCTCGCAGCAACACATCCAAAAGAAGCACAAGAGTGCCCAGGGGCAGCTCTGGCTCCATGGTGCAGAGTGCTGTGGTGTCCCAAGTGAGGACAACCAGAGCACGCAGAGAAAAAAATGCTTTGTTGTCCCTCAGCGAGGTAGGTAGTAAGCAAGCAGGGAAACCTGAGAACCAGCTGTCCAGGGGGGTCCCTTTAGGCACAGGCCTCAGATCGTCTCAGGCAGCAGCCACACACACTAACTCCAGACCTGATGCCCTGCCGCAAGTGGTTTCAGCTGCCCTTAAATGCGATTCAGCGTCCAATCAGTGTGGACGCGCTATTTCAAAATGCGTTTTGTGTGTAGACGTGTTATTTCGAATTATCTTATTTCAAAATAACTATTTCTAAATTAGATAGTTTGAAAACGCTCTTGTGTAGACGTACCCCTAGGTATTGAACCCAGCTCTGGCTGCTGCCGGCCCTACCCGGCAGAAGGGTTACACTTGCAAAAGGAAAATGTTTTTAAACTGAATGTCAACAGTATGTGCTGGAGCTGGACTACTTCATAGTGAGAATCTAGACTAATAGATTGATAAAAGAAGCCATTGGAGACAGCCCAATGCTTCCCACTGATAAATCACAGAAATTGCTATTCCAGTTACAGATGATGTACCTCCAGCTGATTTTACTATTTACGGTTCTGAGTGATCTCTCTGCCATTCTGAAGATGTGATTTAAGTTTCTGAATGTTGTGTGAAATATAAGCTAAGCATAGATGCAGTGCAGAGAGTCTGTGACGGACCCCCCCTCCCATGCTTTATGAAATGGACTCATGGACATGAATATACGTAACTCAAAGGTGGTTTGAGCAAATTATTTCATGTAACCCATCGATCTTCATGTCATGATTTGCTGGTTTGGTTTCTCTTACTCTGTTGTATGTACCATTTGTGTGTGGAAAATTAGACACATGGAGTGGGGAATACTTTGTGGGTTTCAAACATGTAAATGAGAGACATGGAGGGTGTTACCCTCAACTGTTAAACTATCTCTTTTGTCCTTCAGTCTGAGCAATGGTTGGTAGGGAGGGGCCTCAATTCTTTAACAAAAAGAATAGGAGAGGAGAGGCCTTGGTCTTTTGGCTGGGCTGCACCTGAAGGCAGGGGCCAAGGACCCCAGGGCGTGGAAGACAGCCCTGGTTTAGAGTGGCAGCTGGAAAAGAGGTTTTACGGTGAGTTTAAGTTTGCACTGAGGTTTCAGTGGAGAATTAGCCAAGTGGTTTTGTTTCTTTTGATTTGTAACCTACTTTGCTCTGCCTACTTTCACTTATTACTACTTAAATCCTACTGCTTCAACTTAATAAAACCATTTTTATTTTCTATCAAACCCCATGTAAGCGATTGTTACCTGGGGGGGGGCAACCAGTGTGCACATTCCCCCTTTCATTGCTAAAGGGGGCTTACCTAATTCTTTGGGGTTTGATCCCATCTGGGGAGTGCTCTCTCAGGAGGCTGGGCCCTAAACTGCACTCTCCTTAGACCTGAGGAGGTTCAGTGTCTGTGCTGCTTCTCAGTGGGGGCAGGGACCTCAGCTTGGGGCCTTGGCTGGGGGAGACCAGGGAGCTGGACCAGCAGGACTGGGTGGTGAGGAGCCCCAGAGAGCAGGAAGGCGAGTGGTAGTGGCCGGGTCAACACCCCAGGAGGCACCCCCAAGGGGTCATCTGTGACCGTACCCCATCACAGAGTCCTAGACCAGTTTCCTAGGAAACCTCTTCAAAGACCCATTTGTTGTAAAAGTTTTTGATGCTGTAAGGAAGAGCTTTTGCCTGGCTTAAAGGAAATTGTTAATTGTTTTCTGACTAATTTAAATATCTGAGGAAGCATCTTGCAAAATGTCCTTTTGAATGTATTCTCAAAAAAAAAAAAAGGTATAAAGGCTTTTCTGCTTCCTTATTGACATTGGGAAGTTTTTTTTCCCAGTGAGTCTGGTTTTTCTCTTGCTGTCACCCAGTAAAAACAGTGAAACTGACACTAAGCCAAATGCATAAAGGAAACACACTTGAGAAAATAGAAAATACATTGTTCTGCTAATGACGTTCAGTTTGTCATCTTAGATGTTACTTGTTCCAATAATAGGTATGATCTCTTCAGGTAGAAATATAATCTTCAAGTTGATGGTGTCCCAAGCTGAATGGTAGGGGTGCGTGTGTTAACACCCATCTCTGGCAGCAAAACTAGAGAGAGGTCAGTTGATCAAATACACAACTAATGAAATTATTTCAATGGGCCTATACTTGGGAGTAAGCAGTATCTGTCTACAATACTTGTATTTGCCCCCTAACAGCTGGAGCTGTATAAATGCCTAACACCACCATAAGATATACAAGACTGGCAGCATTATAGAAGTCACATTAAGGTGGTTATGTCCATGCATTTACATTCCTTCAATTTTCTTTAAAAAACCCTCAAAACTTCAATATACAACTTCTTATTTGCTCTCTAGGAACACCACCATTAGTTTGGGCATTTTTTATATACACTAATTATAATAGGGTGTCTTGCCACTTTAAGGGCCGGAAGGCTTAGGCTTGGCCAGCCAGTCCTGTTCAATTAACCAACCCTGTTAACCTGTATCAATTATTGGACTTAGGAGGAAGAAAGCACAGTGGTTAGGTGCTGTCTGGAGAGGAGAGCAAACAGGTTCCTCCCATATGAAGCAAGAAGCCTGGCTCAGGCTAGGAACTGTCTGAGGGCAGTGGCCAGCCCTACCCTTGGTGGGAGGGTAGATCTGGACCAGATTGTTAGGAGCTCAGTAGCCAGTGGTTAGATGGTACCATAAGACAGGCCATTGCTACCCACCTGCATGAAAGAAATATAAGGCATGGAGTTGAATTTTTCTGGTACTTCTAATGAATTATTTTATAATTTGAATGTACAACCTGCTTCACCTGTAGTAGGATGTTTCATAAGCATGAAATGGACTTACACCATCATATAAGCACACATGAATTGAAAATGTTATAATTTCATATTTTAGAAGGTACTTTACTAGATGAAATACTTTAATGCTACATTGTTTACTTACTCAGAAATGTTGCTACTGCCTCAACAGCCCCGTTATAAACATAACTCTGAGATAGTGCTTTGTCATTCCATAATACCTGGACATAATTCACGACCTGGTTATAGCCAGCGGTGGCTAAAGCCCACCAGAGGGACCAGCAAAGAAGCTTCTTTGTGCAATAGCATTCCTTTAAATCCTTGCATAACTGCACAAGTATGTGATGCTGGTGCTTGTCAGACTGGCATTCAGGCGAAGTTGAGGTGATGACAGATTTCCTAGCAACTTTGTCCTCTTGGCAACTTGGCTGCTTGATGCCGGATACATTTGGCATTGTGTCTTGGTGTGTAGCTCCTTGGGGAGTTCCAGAGCTATGTTTTTTATGAAAGAACATGCTGCTTTTTGGCATTGGTAGAAAAAATGAGGATAGGAATGCCACAGATAGGGAAGCCAAAGTGATGGCATTGAGATAAAAATAGGACAGATTTGCCAGAGATACTAAAAGTTGCCCCAACACCGCTGCAACTGTGCTGGCAACTAGTGTAATGCTTCTGCAATAGCTAGTCACTTTCTGATAACGGTCAGCACTGACAACGCTGTAAATGTAGGCATAATAAGCAACTTCAGTAGCTGTTACCATTCCATAAAAAAACTCCATTAACTGCATGGCACGCACTCCTTTGGCAAATAAAAGCATCAGCCATGTAATTATGAAGCTAAAGCCTTGTAGAGTGATGATGGGCTTATAGCGCACATAATCTGTAATCAAAAAAACGGGAAACAGCAGCACCAGATAGGAATATGTCCAAACGGGGAAAATCTTGTTTGTAGCCTGGAAGGGAAAGGAAGGAATGCTGTGATTTTTGTGTGTATAAGTGAATGCATTTGGAGACAGGATCACGCTCATTGCTGTTCATTCAGTGCATAAAATACAGAACTGTAAGTATGCATGATGCACAAATCTTGTACTACTTTCACCGCTTTAATAAAAATATTTTCTCTCTACGAGCCACCTGATTATTACCTTCTGTCATGGAATTCTCAGGTGCTCCTTTAAGGCAGAACTGAGGATTGAGCTCCTAGTCTTTCACAGGGGAAATATCATGCATGAATCTTTCTGTAATAAACTAGCCAATTAGCCCACCATAAGACGGGATTTTCAGGTCTCTCCTCCACGTCCATCTTCTCTCCTGAGCCTCTGGTCTCTCCTCCTCCTCCTCCTACTGCCTCCCCCCCCCCTCTTTCAGCTCTCCTCCGCCTTCTGCCTCTCTCCGTCTCTCTTTCTCTTCTCACTCTCCCTTTCTCTTCTCCTCCTCCTCCCTCTCGCTCTCTCTTTGCTATCCTCTGTCTCCGTCAGGGATGCACCCTCATCCAGGCCCCACCCCCTGGCTGTTCCCTCTGGGTGGCGCTGTTGCCTCCCGCCGTGGCGCTCGGCTGACTTCTGCGCCGCTCAGCTGGGCTGCCGCGAGCACGGACCCCAAACGGCCGCTTGCGCCTGCGCGGAGGCCCGGCTGAGCGGCGCAGAAGTCAGCCGAGCACCACAGCAGGAGGCAACAGTGCTGCCCAGAGGGAACAGCCAGTGTTTCAGCGTTACAGAATCACAGACATTGGGCTACTATATATATGATGTCTGAGACTGAGTTTGCCTTATAGTTTCTTTCTGAAGAATAAAGTGTACTCAGTGTTTTGTTCCATATAATGAGAAGCCAATGTGTAGCCATACCTCCTCAATGGTCAGGTTTTTATCTGGTCCCACTAGATAAGGGGTGAGAAAAGGTTCTGATGGCCTCATCATGGAGAAGAAGCCATATATGCAAAGGACCAGAGTAGGATAAATCCAGCTTTTGCTTCGTACTTCCTTCCAGCAATCCATGGCCTGGCCAACTGAAATAAAGTGAAGGAAATGGTTAGTTAGTAGACTGGGGCTCTTCACTGGAATTGAAGGTTATTTTAACATTTATTATTTTTAAAAGGTCTTGAACATTGAAAACAAAAATTCCTCCTTTTGTTAAAAATGCAGCGAACTCTTGCTGAAATGTGCAGACTTGTAGAAATTCCATTCAGTTTGTGTTTATTTTTACAGGATTTGAAGGGATTGCAAAGGACTGCTTCTTAGAGTGTTCACTATGGAATTCAGTTTCATTATTCTCTTATTTAAATATTTAATGACAATGAAGTTAACCCAGGAAAAATTTTCCCAGACAGTTGATTATTGAGGAATTGTTTTTAACTTGCATTACCTACTTGAGAGCAAACTGTGTCCCAATTTGATCTGTTTCTTAATTTTCTCCTCCCAACTCTTTCTGCTTTCACGTGCAGGTCTCCCAAAGCGCAGTGGAAGTCAGGGTGCCCAAGGAGGGGAGAAAACTCTAGTAAACTATGGAAAGGACACTCTGCAAGTGTAAACTGGCAGAGTTCCACACAAGCCAGCTTTGTTTCCAGTCCCATTATTTAAAATGTAAGTGGAAATTGCTTAAATGGACCCTGCTCAGGTGCAAGTGTAAATGAATGTGGGTGAGCCAAATTCAGATGACATGCCTCACTGGAAGCTCTGTCCTCTACACTAACTTGAATTCTCTTTAGAAGTCTGACTGTAGCTTACACTATCTTCAGTGTGACTTCTGAATTTGAGCTGGTAAATCGATTAGGAATCTAAGCTGGTACGGCTTTCAGTCACCTCAATGCACAGGTTGCACCATTTTAGATCCCCAGAGGTTCATTTCAACTTTCACCCTCTTGCCAACATATAACTTTATGCCTAGGGCTGACTGAACATTTTCAGTAATTTTTGATGGGAAATACATTTTTTCAATTAAGCAGATTTTTGTGCAGAATGTATGCTTTCATCAAATTTCAGCTTTCACTGGCAAACCTGAAAGTCACACTGTTTTCAATTTAGGGATGAAAAGTAAAAAATTTCCATTGAAACTCTGACAATCACCACCATCCCATTAGCTACATTTTTCTGTGCAGCTATACACCTACTAATTCTAAGGGAGTTCAGATTGTTTAACTCACTAACTAATGTGCCAGAAGAGTTGTTATAGGAAGCAAAGTGATTCACAGGGTGTATATATAAAGTAAGGAATTTCAAGTCTACTTTAATTTACATCTTCTTCTACCACACTTGATTAGGCTCCCTGACATGGCAGGAAGTAGGGATTCTGATTTATTCACTTTTCAAATTATGAAGCAATGCATAATCTATTGACTTCAATAGATTTACATCAGGTTTGGTTTGTCCTGGGTGCATTTTTTTGGAGAGCCACTAGGGGGCAAGATAATCTCAACATACTCAACAATTGAGCAGAGGACAGTAAAGAGCCAAATGCCAGAGTAGACTAGAGCTGTACTGCTACCACTGAACTGGTCCTGCTTCTATCCTTGACATTGCAGTCACTAGTCCTGTTCCATTGCTGAGACTGCAGCCGTACGTTCTGACTCTGCCATGTCTTCTACCCTCCCATTTCATCACAATAGCATTTTCTCACTGTATTTCCCGAAGAGGAAAACGATGCCCTCAGCTGCTCACCCAAAGCCAGCTCTCCCCTCCCGCCCCCCCGGCTGTTGCTGGTCACTGGAGCATCTCATCCCTCCCATGCTGGGTTGCTGCCCAGTCACTGGAACCCTGTAAGGGCCCTGCGTGCTGGAATGCTGCTTCCCCCACTCAGCCAAGGGGGCTGGCATCTCCACTTGCCCCATCTGCATTGCATCCTCCATCCCTAAGAGTGGGCATTTGTCCCCTTTGCTCCTGCTGATGAAGTCAAATGCCTCCTGACTCTCTTATCCCCAGAAGGCTGGCTGTGAGCAGGGCTTAAAAAGAGGGACAGTCCTTGCCAAAATGGGGCATGTGGTCATTCCTCACCCTCCTTTCCCTTGAAGAGAAGTGACACCACTGTTGCTGCTAAGATACAACATGATGGGCAATCCTGTAACTGAACAGATACACTTCACATGATACCAAGAGGCTGAACAATAATAGCATGTGTACTTAAGAGGAGCATATTTAGCAAAACTCATGTCACCTGCATAGATAACCAAGTCTCCAATTTCTTCTTATTGGGTTTGCTTTTTAGAGCTAGTCTGCCACTACACACCTTCAAGAACTAAGGTAGATTCTTTGCTGTGTGCCTGGCCATGCTGTGAGGGCCAATGCAAGGGGCTGGGAGACCCCTACTTTCTCCCCATCTCATTTGAGACTTTTTTTCCATCACTAGGGGTGCTAGCAGTGAGCAGCACCTGTGTGCTAGGGAATTCAGAGGCTGCTGTGCAGTTGATTAAAAGGGTGCTTTTTTAACACCTCGCTTCCATGTGCATCCATAGAGCACCTGGGGACAATGACTCATAGTTAGGCTGCGATTAAGTCATGGACTCTGACTTCCATAGACTCCTGTGACTTCCACCAGTGCTAGTTGGGAGCTGCAGAGTTCCCTGCTGTCTGTGGAGGCAGGGAGCTGTTGAGTGCCCCAGATGGAGGTAGCTCCTAGCCTCAGTGGGCAGGGGGGAAAAGACTCCCCCACCCGCCCCTCCACAGCTGGGAGTCACCAGCAGAGATGGACTCTGGAGCTGCAAGCCCCAGGATGGTGGAGGGCACTGGAGCTCCCAGCACACCAGTAGATGCCCAGCCTCACTCCCCCCATTTTGTCATGCATATTTTTAGTAAGAATCAGGGACAGGCCACAAGCTTCCATGAATTTTCATTATTTCCCACGTCCTGTCTGACTCTTACTAAAAATATGTGACACAATCTTACCTTACCCATAGTTAATATAAAAATCGAGTGTCCATGCATGTTTTCTGGACAACTCATCACAGTAATCTTTGTTCTGAGCAACATGAGCATCATCCTCTACAGGTTTCAGCAAATGCTACTTGAACCTTTCTTTTTATACTTGAGCAACCCCAGTGAGTACACCCAGACCCATTGCCGTGCATACACGGACTAATTCCCAGTCCAGGCACAGGTTTCTTACAGCTGTGTCCTGTTTTTCCCTTCCCTTCAGTCTTTTTCTTCATCTTACCGAAGAGCATAAGTGATTTTTGTTGTTGTTGTTGTGGCACGTAACTTATATGCTGGACAATCATTCTTGAAGGTAAGATTTTTACCTTTTCACTGAAGTTCTGCAGGAAAGGGCTGTCCCTTGCACTTTCCCTTTGTTACCACCCCTTCTTTTACTCTAATAGTTCTTTATCCTTTTGAAAAGTTGCTAAACTTCCTTGATTGCCAAACAGCAACAACGCCTCTTTGTTTTCCTATTTACCCATCCAGATCCTAATCTCATCACTTTTTCCAGAGCTGCTATTCTTTCCCTGCCCTTATTCTCATTTGGTTAATTTTTATATTCTTATAGCGCTGAATTCTCTCCCTTTCTTTTCTCCCTTTTCCCATGGCAGTTATTGGACTATAGGTTTTGTAAACTCAGATGCAATCAAACCTGGTCTGCCGTGGCTGGTTCTCGAATCCCCTTTGCCCCGCCTCGGTATAGTTCCCTTTTTAATATTCCATGTTCTTTTGTTTCTCCTAGTTCAAAAAACTTGTTCCTCTTTTATTCCAGCTACTGTAGTACTCCTGTTTGGCCTCCTTCCTGCTGCACTTGTCTTTTCAACTTGATTTACCAGACACCTTCCTGAAAATCTGCCCAACTGGCTCTGTTGCACCACTCCCTTTGGAATTAGTTCCAAGTGTTTTAAAGGAACAGTAAATTAATCCTGGCATATTATTTATTTGCACTGTGCAGGGACAGAAAGACACCAGCTAATAAAGACTAGAGCTCACGCTGCTAATCCCTGTGAAACATGCAGGTGGTAAATGTGATCCCTTTTCCTGAAGAACTTGTCATCTAAATGACTGTGTGGACTGTAGACTAACAAAATGATGGAGGACAAGGACAAGCATACTGATACCAAGTAATGAGGTGATGAGAGCCAGTTACTGAATGGTTTATTGGTTCCAAATCATTCCAATGGTTTACTATATAAAATAGTTGCTGGGTGGGGCTAGTCCCTGGAAGAGGCCACAACCGAAGTGGATCTGGAGAAGGGTAGTGAATAGGAGAATAACTGTCAGACTACAAAAGATGTATGGAGTGTACATATAAGGATGCAGTGTAGTTGTTGGGCTCTGAGATCTTCCAAGTGGCCAGCTCTTCAACTGGGCTAGGTTAGCATAGGCCTGTTAGGTTCTCTAACTGCCAATTTATACTTGGAAAATCTTGCAGACACAAACAGTGGCTGAAGTAGATGGACCCAGGAGATTCTGCTCCAGCCAAGGAGAATAGCAAGCTATGGAGAGTAGCACTGTATAGCTAAACCAAGGAACTTTGTTTTTAATAGAAGGGACACTGTACTCCCTTCCATACCCTTTTAGTTCACTAGACCGCCTGTTGCCCATGATTTGCCCATCCTCACTGATTACACTGAGTGTTTTAAACTGACCACATTTTTAGAAGTGCCCATGTATCTGAGTGCTTCAGTTGTTGCGTGAGGCAGGCTGGCCGCCTGCAATTCTCATGTTGGACAGGTGTGGGACTCATGAATTTACCCATCCATATTATTTTCCTTCAAAAGCTCTCCTCAGTTTTTCCATTTCTTAGCATTTGCAGAGAGGATACAATGAGAACCAGCGCATTTGTAGAAAAATGAATGCCAGATATAATCCTGGTCAAATGCATCCAACTGCTTCCTTCTTTCTAACATTCCTGAAAAGTAAACAAATGTTGTTGCTGCACAGGTTTTTATCCCATCAATCAAATATTTAAGATTCTCTTCAAGGATTAGAAGTCATTAAGTGTACTGAAAGAACAAAAAGTGATGAGGTGCTACTCTGGCTGGGGGCGGGGTGGGTCCATGTCCTCCAGGTCCACTGGACTCCAGCCCAGGGCCCTGTTAGTGGCTGTAACTCTGACCACTGAGTCAGCTGGGAAATGCTCTGACTGAAATGCACTGACTCCCCAGCATTGGCTCACTCACCAGGTAGCCATTGCCTTCCCCTGGGCTGCTTCCTGCTGCGATCACCTCAGCTCTGGTGTGGATCTCTGTGTTTCCTTCCTTGTCTGGGATTTGTCCACTCCTGCTTGCCTTTGGATCCTTTGAGATCTTTGGGAACATTTGGCTTTCAGCCTGTGTTGTAGTGCCTTGGCATCTGGGTAGTTGCTACAGCTGCCTGGAGTTGGCGATGCATGTCCTCTTGCTCCAGCCACCAACCCCAGCCGAGCTGCTCCCTTTTATACCTGTGCAGCTTGAGCATGCCCAGTGAGGCAAAGGGGGTATGACTTTCTCAGCTTTCAGAGCCGAGTTAACTTCTCCTGCCCAGTGCAGGGTGTGTGCACCCCGTCAAGGGGGGGTGGGCTCTATTCAGGCTCGGCCAAAGAGTTTGCGGGGCCCAAGGCAGCATGCTGTGGTTGGCTCCCAGTCAGGGCAGTGAGCGAGCAGCCAGCTGGGTGGGAGCTGGGCAGTGCGGGGCCCTGAATACGCAGGGCCCAAGGCAACTGCCTTGCTCACATTGTCCAAAGGCCGGGCCTGGCTCCGTTAATGCTAAGGCCTTCAACTTCCAAACTGTGTGCTTGTATAGACAGAGGGAGTGTGTCTGAGGGATGTAGGTGTAGAGGAAAGAGTTGTTTAAATCAATTCCAAGTTGCTAAGACTCCAAGGACTTATTACAACAGCTATGAAGTTCCCACCATGCTTCAGTGACAGGGAGCAGGTAGGGTGACACAGGAGATAAGATCACATACTCGCATTCTATCCACTTTAGGAGTATATTTAACAGTCTTCTGGCATTGCAGGGTGCCCCAGAGGAAGAAGCCCTGAAAGAATGCCTTGGACCTTCAGAGGAAAGGTGGCCTGGGCCAGCCAGTGCCTTTGCATCAGTCTGTGTGTAATGCCAACAGGCAGAATTGAACCTGGTGTGGAAGAAAACAAGCTTTCAACTCTGCGTTTGTAAGCAACAAGTAGCCAGAGGCAATTTATTCGAGCAATATTGCAAGGGAAAGTACTGCGAGACAGCCCTTCAAAATACGAAACAATTAAAGCCAATATATATACTGTCCATTACATATAATAACAATAAACAATTAGTCTCCTTCCCATAATAATTCCTTTCAGATGCCACCTTATCTCAAGGTCTTCACCAGAGTCAGAATTCTATTCTTATCTCCTAAAGCAAGGCGAGAGGTGAAGGCAGCGTCTCACCACAGCTCTCGTGTTGTCAGGCCACAGACTTAGCCTGACTCTTGCTCTGCTACCGACAAACCCTAAGATGGCTGCACACAAATCCCCTTATCCCCTATTCCTACTTCCACACTGGGACTCCTGGAGCTTAGAACATGAGCCTCTCCCACAGACTCAGTATTCTTTCTCTCTGTCAGTGGTCTCAGTGCCACTAGATGGGACAGTGCACCACCCCCAGAAGGTGTGTGGGTTACACGTGTACATAGGGCTGATTTCTACACTAAGATTTATAGTAAGATTGACTGATTTCTACAGTAAGATTTCCTTTACACCCTTCTATTAGCTTCTTTTTCCTGCTTTTCCCCCTTTCAGGGTAAATAGCACTTTATTTTCAATCCCTGATGAATAATGATGATTCTTTCATTTGTATTCTTGTGGTGCTTAAAGGCACCGGTTGTAGACCAGGACCCTGTGGTAACAGGTGTTGTTCAAACACTGATCCCTCAGAGTTATACTTATTTACCCAGCAAAATCCATTTTGTAATCTTGTTACCCACAGCAAGCTTTTCACCTCCCAGCATCTTGCTGCTGAACTTTGCCTCAAGCTTTCTAAGGAGTCTGATCAGTAGAAGCTAGTGAATTGAATAATGCAAGTGGCATGGTAAAAGAAGCAGGGTACCTGTATATTAAAGGATGAACAGAGACGGTAACTTCTTGGCTTGGGTGCAATGGTGCATATGTAGAATGGAATCTGAACTCAGGAAGAGATGATAGTTACGTTTGTTGTGCAACACAGGGTGAGAGAAACCAAAGAGCAAGAAAAATCAATATGTTACAGGGTGTAATGATTGAGTGGAATGTGAAGATGTTGCTTGTATGTAATCAAAATAAAGCGAAACCAATTCTTTATTTTGGCTCAAGAGTCTGCCATTCAGGAGTTGTGCTGCTTATTTTCCCATTTGATTGTGTGCCTTCCTTTCTGTTCAATGGGAAACCATGCAGGAATTTATCCATTTGTTTTATTTTATTGGGGTTTCATTGTTCCCTCTGTCTAAGCTCCGCTCAGGCACAGCGGCAGGGGAGACTAAGGGAAGCTGGTCACAATTCCTTGAGTCTCAGCCATGCAGGACCAGTGTAAATTAAAGCAGAGGGTTAGCTTCAACCTTGCCCCCACTCTCCCATACCCTTTGCCCTCTACATCTCTTTGCTCCAAGGTCAAGGGAACCAAAGCAGAACTTGGTGCTTGCAGAGATTTCCCCTTGGCAAGGGGAATTCTCTGAAGGCAAACAATGTCTACTTTTACACAGCACAAACTACACTTGACAAACTGGAGTTTCCCAGCCTTTACAGTTCCACAAAATACAAATGAACTGGCCAGTTAAAACAATCCACACTAAAATCACCCCCTTCTCCCCCCCCCCCGACAAATTAAAGTAGCAAACTCCCTTCCCAATCTAACCACCCACCCTTACTGAAGACCCAAGGGAATAGAAAGTACTGGTGTGCCCTAAAGGTTTAATAAATATGGGGTCTAAGTGGTCAAGAGTTGTGGGAGAGAATTCTCAAGCCAAAAGCCCTACCTACCACTCATTCCTCTCACTGAAGCCTCTGCCTGTAAGCTCTAGTGCCTGAGAAGATTGTATAGGCCCACGCAGAGGCTGTCTGTCAGGCAACTAGGGGTCTCACTACTGGTTATGGGGATTAAACTGCCTCTTCCCTAAGTTTTCCAGATCCAAAGAAATTCACACTTTCACTCATGAGGAAGCTGCTTTTAGGTTTCTGGGTGTTATATTGAGATGGCTCATCTCCTCTTCTTTCATAAGGCCTTGTCTCCACTGCAACAGGGATCAATGCTGCAGCTCCAGCAGCCATCGATTTATTGTGTCTAGTATAGACATGATAAATCTATCTCTGAGCATGCTCCTGTCAACACCAGTACCAAGTTGAGAAGAGTCGCTGGCGTTGACAGGAGAGCAGCCCCAGCAACCTTACTGAACACGAGACGCTGTGGTAAGTATGTCAACTTCAGCTATGGTAAGTGTAGGCAAGGCCTAAATATTCCTCTCCCAATTGCTGCTTTCTGTATTCTCTTTCTGCTTCCTAATGCTGGTTGTACTTAGCACCTTTCATCTTAAGCTACATCTACACCTGGAGCTGGGCTCTGTGTGATTGCCAGCTCATGCAGACATACTTGTACTAGCTCTCATTGAGCCAGCGTACTAAAAATACAAGTGTAATTGTGGTAGCAGAGGCAGTGTAGAGCATACTCTGGCTGGCAACCTGTGCCACTGCTGCTTGTACCACGGTGGCTGTGCTGTTGTTTGTAAGCGTACTAGTTCAGAGGAAAGCTTGCATGACTGGTTATGCAAACAGGGAGTGTCACCCCCAGTTCCAAGCATAGACATATCCATCGAGTCAGAAGATGCTTTGCATAAGGTATGCATAGAGATGTGGAAATAATCTTATGTTGCAGTTTAAGAATGCTACATGAAACTTGTTAAAGTGCTGTGTACAAAGTAGCTGACTGAGCTTGAGAATATCTAGCCAGGCAGTCTAGGCACATTGTTTTTGAGAGAGAAAATGGGGAATCGATTCCCCTTAATTTTCAGATTGATATGCAAATGTAAGTTTTGATGCTTTGAGATACACAAGTAGGTGATAGTGTTTTCCAGTAAGGCCAGATATTATACCTATCGTTCAGCTGAATTGAATCTGTATGGGGTTTTAAAAACCAATTTCCATTCTTCTGATAGGGTATGTCTACACTACAGCGCTATTTCGAATTATCTTAATTCAAAATAGTTAATTCAAATTAAGCTAATTCGAATTAACTCATCTACACACAAAATCTATTTCGAAATAGCACGTCCACACTGAGCAGACCCTGAACGGAAGTTAAGGCTGGCCAGAACCAGTGCTGGCAGGGCATCAGCTTAGGACTTAGTGTGTGGGGCTGCTGCCTGAGGCTAACTGACCTCCGTGCTTAAAGGGACTCTACCCGCACCCTGGACAGACAGTTCTCAGGGTTCCCTGCTTGTTTGTCTACCTCGATGAGGGACAGCAAAGCAGTCCTGTCTTGGAGTGCCCTGAGTGCCCATACTTGGGACACCATAGCACTCGGCCACATGGAGCCAGAGCTGCCCCTGGGCACGCCGGTGCGTCTCGTGGGGTCGTTGCCATCAGCCCGGCTGCACTTGCTGCAGGCTGCCATCCGGGGGGAGTCCATCGGGGGGCTGTCAGGATCCAGGAGGCCCTGAGGGAGAGCGTCCACCCCGAGGAGCCCTCAGAGCCTCCCCGGTCCTCCCCACTGGGGGCTCGTGCCCCATTCCTCCCTCACGTCCTTCCACTTACCCCTCCCTAGCCCCCCTTCCTGATGTCAAATAAAAGACATGTATGTTCAAAAATAGAAACTGGGTTTATTGAACAAAACTGGGGGGGGATGAACCTCTGGGGAGACTGGGAAAAGGAGGTGGGAAAGGGGAAGAGAGAGGGTGGGAGAGGGGAGGGGGGAAACCTGGGAGGAGGGAGCTGGAAGGGGGAAGCAAGGGGAAGAAGAGGGAGGGGAAGCTCAGGGCCCAGGGTTGGGGGTCTCGCCAGACCAACTTGATTTTTCATGCAAACCTGCTCCTGGGTTTGCATGGGGCCTTTGGTGGCCAGGCTGGCAGCTATCCAGCCAAAGACGGCCTCATTCCTCTGTCTAGTGTGGAGATTATGGACGTTGGGGGCATCCCCCCGAAACCTGAATAAGGTCCATGATCTCCACCCTGGACCAGGAAGGTGCCCGCCTTCTCCAGCCCCTGGCAGGCTCGTGGGAACTGGCAGACTGCTCCTGGGGAGTGGTGGAGGGCTGGCTGCTAGTGGCTTGCTGGCTCATGTTTTGGGGCCACTGGGTCAGGGGCCCCGGTGGCCACTGCTGGCTCTGGGCTGGCAGGCTTGGAGCTGGCATAGGCACTGTGGCCAGAGTCTACCCCTTTAATGGCTCTGGGGCTGCGGGAGAGGATAGTAAGTTTTCCTGGCTGTGCCCAGAGTGGCCACCAGGACTCTCTGGGAAGGGCTGGAGGCCCCCTATTTCGAATTAAGTGTCTACACAGCACTTAATTTGAAATCGCTATTTCGAATTTGGCATTACTCCTCATAGAATGAGGTTTACCAAATTCGAATTAAGTGCTCCGCTATTTCGAATTAATTTCAAAATAGGGGTTTGCATGTATAGACGCTATTTAAGTTAATTCGAAATAACGGCTGGTATTTCGAATTAACTTTGCAGTGTAGCCATACCCTAACTGAGAGAAACAATGAAATGAAAAATTTTGTTCTCTCTAACTAGTAAGGGGTGTATTGCAGCTTACACAGCTGAAGGTGCTTGTTCAGATACCTGTATTATAATTGACAGTGCACTTTTAGTTACATTTATTATGGGTTTTCTTTGGTTTTATTCTTCATGTTCAGACAGTCCCCATATAAAGGGAGCTGGAGACAGGCTTGTTTGCATTAGTAAGGACTACAACATCAGACCAAGAATTTCCAGAGGGACAAACACAAAGCTAAACCATAGTAAGTAGCACAGTAGGACGTGTGTATAAATCGATGGCAAACCTGTTTGGGATCTAGGATCATAATCAAAACTCAGCCACTGTTAATTTAAAAGTAACAAGCCCTGGCTGAATTATTAGTAAATTGGGCCAACAGGGATTTGAAATGAGACCGTGTACGTTTTTGCAGAATTTTAACACCAACTCTTAGTTCTGATGGAGTTTTTGCTTGTATTTGTTGTGTTTTGAACTCAGAACACCACAAGGACTGTGGCTGTGTGTGAACCTTATGAATGGATTCCAGAGAAAGTGTTTGCATGATATCTCCCATCTCCCCACGTTCAACTTTCACACCTCTCTATGGGTATATGTGCAATTAGACAACAGTGGCTAGCCCGTGCCAGCTGATGCAAGTTTGTAAGGCTCAGGCTAAGAGCTGTGTAGGTTTCTGGGCTTAGGCAGCAGCCTGAGCTCTGGGATTCTCTCAATTTTCAGGGTCCTAGATCCTGGGCTCCAGTCCAAGCCCTAATGTCCACATCACAAATAAACAGCCCATTAACCCAAGCCCTGCGAGTGAGCTGGCACAAGCTAGTGGCAGGATTTTAACTGCAGCACAGATGTACTTTAACAGCATCAGCCAGTTATTTCTCCAGTTTTGGAAACTGCCCTGAGGATGATTGTCTCTCAATTTAATATGAGAGAAAAAAGGAGAATTAAGTTGTTTACCTTTTCAGATGCATTGTAACTGAAAGGCAAGACTCGAATCAGTTGTCTGTGAGGGTCTGCTGGCATTTTAGGGCTCATTTGGGGAAGATGCTTAGGCCAAAACCATCTTAGCTTGATTTGTGGAGAGAAATCTCATCGGGCCATTAAAGGATGTAGAGCTGTTCTCTATGCCAAGTGATGCCCAATGGGACCTGTATGGATTGGCATAGCCATTGTAACCTGTTTGCTAGCTAGCCCTAGGGGCTTTTGGGAGAGAAATCACATCTTCCCAGCTCCACTCCCAGAAGCTGGCTGGACTGAGAGAAAGCTGCTGCGCTTCTCACTGGCTGTGTTAACCAAGCCCACTTGCTTTGGCCAGCTGGGTATCCTATTTGGGAATCTAAGCAGTTGGTTTCCTGGTCTTCCATCAGGGTATGTTTTCCTTGCAGACTTAACCTAGGTGATTGGGACCTGGGTATGAGCAATTGTCTTCTCAACCCATACTCCCGTGACCTCACTGGTGCTGCACCCATCTGTGTCGGTCACTAGGACTCCCAGATGCACTTCCATGTATGTTGTGCCATAATAAATGGAGGGGCTCGATTTCGACCAGCATTTGAATTAGTGATGTAAAATCCTGTTTAATCAGTTAAACCTTAGGTTTAATGGGTTAACTGATTAAGCAGGAACAGAGGGGGCACTGCTCCAGCCTGGCTTAACTGGTTACCCATTCACATGCCTAATTTGAACAATTAAATCTGAACTCTTACTGCAAAGCAAGCAGGAATGAAGACTGTAACCCCCATTCGGTCAGTTTTGCCCGGGTCCAGGTGCACCGACAGACTTTCTGGGTAGGGTTGCCAGATGGTTTAACCAAAAATACTGAACATCTCCCCCCACAAAAAAAAGGAGAGAAAAAAGGGGGAGACCAAAGTTGTTGAGTGCAAAAAAAAAAAAAAAAAAAAAGTGTGGCCCCTTTAAGAAACACTTTTGAGGCTTTTTGGCCCTAACAGGCTGCCAGCAGCCGCCCGCCATCTTGCCTCCCTGTGCTGGGCTGGACAGCTCCCCTGTGGAACCCAGTAAGCACCCAGGATTTTTGCTTCTTGGCCGGAAAAAAAATCAGAAAATACCGGGCATTTTAGGTATCCAGTGTTTTCTGAATTTTTTTACCGGACAGGAGGTGACAATACTGGACTGTCCAGTTCAATACCGTACACCTGGCAACCCTATTTCTGGGCCTCTGGGCAAAGTGGGAGGGGCCAGCTCCGTGCTCCCAGAAAAGGGATGGGGGCCTAAGGCAGAAGGGACAGGGCTGATGAGCAGCCTGCCCTTAGCACTGCTTGGAGCATGCTGCCCAGTGCTCCAGTGGTCATTTAAAGGGCTTGAGCCTCCGGCCACAATCACAGCCACAGTAGTAGTGGTGGCAGCTGGGAGCCCTGGGCTCTTCCCTTTTGAATCTCCAGGCCCCGGGGAAGTTGCCTCCTCTGCCTGCCCTTCCTCTCCCCTCCATTGGTGGGCCTGCCTGGTGCCAAAGTACCACCACACTCAAATGAGAAGATTTTTGTGTATGGATGTGGAGGAGGCTGAGAGCAACACCTGAGTAGGAGTCTAGTTACCTATGTAGTGAGTTAACTTTACCCTTCAGAAAGAAAGGAGAGTGGATCTGGGCCAGGCTCCTGAAGAATAGTGTGTGGGAGAAACTGAGAATATAGTTAACTGCTTTGTTTTGCTTGAGTTCAGTAGCTGCTAGTGGGGTGAGGACTGTGTCTAACATACTTGGTTATATTGTGTCACTTTATTAATACTAATAAAGTATAACGTCTATGTGAGGATGAGTATGGCTTTCACGATGCTGGAAAATGTCTTATTCTGAGTCACTAGACTAGACAATCCTGTGAATAACAGGTTTAAAGAATCACCATGAATTCTTCCCACAACATCACAACACAGAATAGAGGGAGAGGGGGAAGGAAAGGGAGAAGGGGAAGAGAGAGTGTATGTTCAGTTTTAGAATTTGTGAGGTACTCGGGATATCATGAGGATCAGCATGGTATAAAATTCCTAGCAACAGTGAATAGAAGAGGGCTGCTAATTTCCTATTATGAGCCTGCTATCTTCAGAGGAGGGTAGAGGGCCAGGAACAGCTATTCCTCCTGTGCAATCCTGCTATCGCTCTAGAATAGGGTGTAGATTATTCTTTGGGAAAACGCAACTAAAATGCCTCCTGTGGGAGATTTCTGCTCTCTAGCTGAACCTGGTGGCACATGTCACTTTCTGTGTATCTGTTACAGGAATACTATATTTGTTTGCAGACTAGTCTGGGTTGCATGCTGCCTTGATCTCATTTTAAACCAAGGTAGTGAAAGGAAATGATAAGTAGGTCAAAAGAAAATTGTGCCTAAAGTAGTTCATTATGATCAGTCACAACTAGTGACCTGTAAACTGTTCAGTCTGCGTGTTAAAGGGGTGAGGTGGTAGGAAAAACCTGATACATTTTCTGACAGGTTGCGGAGGAGGGGGGGGGGTGTTCCTTCATCTGTTCATCCTACTTGTCAGCCCTAGGAAAATGTGCATTTTTATCCCCGGCCCTTAGTACGAGGCAGAGAAATTATCTGGATTTGCAAGACACCTTTATGGGGGAAATTCCAACTGAGTGTGTCTGTCTCAGCCTCAAGATGAATATTTTGATATTAAACACACAGAGTGAAATAGCTTCTTTGATTCACCATGCACACACTCAGGAATTTAAAGAGGCAGCTGGAAGAATTTTCTTTTAGCTGATGCAGTGCATGTAGTGGGCCAGGGTTGTAATGAGGAAATGTATTCAATGCTGTCATACCTGTTTCCCAGTGTTCCATATTACAAAGGCTACTTAAGATGTGAGACATGAAAAGTATTGTACTGTACTATATTCTGATTAGTTGTGGTATTTGTTTAAATGTGAGCATGTGACTGTCTCAGTTCTTCTGCTGCTAATATTTGGCTGCATGGAAGAGTTTGATGCTAGGTCTTGGAAATCATACTCCAAAGCAGCACCACTTTCAAACAGAAGTCCTCTTGTGGGTGATGTAATTTTCTCAAATGCTTCAAAAAATTCTTTGGATCTCCTTAGTCCTCCCTCAAATATCCTTTCATTTATGCTTCAAATTGTACACACAGTTGTACTTCAGAACAGTGGCTCTCTACCAGGGGCACACGAGGATTTCACAGAGGTCTTCCAGGGAGTACATCAACTCATCTAGATATTAGCCTGGTTTTACAGCAGTTGCATAAAAAGCGCCAGCAAAGTCAGTACAAACTAAAATTTCATACAGACAATGACTTCTTTATTCTGCCCTGTATACTGTTAACTGAAATATAAATACAATATTTATTTTATAATATGGTAACAATGACAAAGTAGGCAGTTTTTTCTCCAACAGTGTACTATAACACTTGCTTTCAAAGTCAGACATAAAAATACAAGTAGCTTTGAAGAGAGAAGAAACTTGGGGATATTCTAGACCACTGTTTCTTAAACCGTGTTCCGTGGCACACCGGTGTGCTGCGAGGCAGTCAAAATGGCCACCCTTAAGGGGCAGGCGACCTTTTTTTTTCTCTCTAACTTCTCCTGACCCCTTTTTTAATTATTATTATTTTTTGCTCAATAAAAATCCTTGGTATTCCTCATAAAAAAATATTGTTTGGTGTTCCTTGGTCTTAAAAAGTTTAAGAAACACTATTCTAGACAAATAAGACTCCTGAAAGGGATACAGCAGTCTGGAAAGGTTGAGAGCCACTACCCCAGAGGTTTAAATCAGCATATTTGACATTTAATCTCCTTCTGAAATCTCCGAAGAAATCATCTCATCTGGTTTGTTTGAAGAACTGCGGTTCAAAGTTTCTGTATCACAGAAAGCCCAGATCATAATCCACACTTAACTTCTGAAAAACCATAATGACCACTTGTTACAATGACCACTTCCTGTTATTACAGGACAGCAGTCTATTCCTTTGGGTGGACCTGGCTATTGGATTTGGCACCTGTGGTGTGCTTGTTCCTTTTTTTTAACAATCTTCTTGGCTAAATTCCATTACATAGCACTGGCGAGTGAGTATTGATTATTTTAATTTCTTCTAAATGATTGTGTTTCACTGAATAAATTATAGATAATATACAAATATTGTTCGGTTACAGTATGTGAAATTCAATCTGATAGAAAAGACTTAGGTCCAAACTTGTTTCTCCCTATACTTAGCATTCCATAAGGAAAAGGTACATTAAATGTCAACATTCTAGTCCAAAAGGAACTTGGAAATTAATAGTGATCCTGTTAAAAGCCTCCATTAAAAGTGGATTTTGCTGCATTGTCTTGATGCACCAGGAGAATGGTATTTTTGTCAGTCTGCCATTTATGCCCTATAAATATCCCTACAGTGATGATTTCTGAGTGTTTAATGATAAATTCCTCAAAATGCAAAAAGCTATAGTTCTTGTGAACTCTCTTTTCCTTTCTCTGTCTAAATATCTGCCGCACATGAATAGCATTTTGTTACTTTTATCAGTATTATTATTTGCAGGATGGAGACTCTAGTATTTTCAAGTATTCAAATTCTCATTAAAGAATAGATAATTCAAGTGGCTTTACTCAGTAGTTTGAACTCTTTTTGTCTCTAGAGAATCTTCTTTCAAAGGCCATCTTTGGGATCCATGTATTCTTCATAATTCCTTGTGCTGGGAATGCTATAGAGGCTGTGAACTCAGCCACTGGAATGTGGGGAAACTCCTCTACCTCACAGATTAATTGTTCTAGTTGCCAGGTTGGAGTTGATTTGACTCCAGAAGAACCCACACCCAACAAGCTTTGGCCACTTTTAGGACTGGGCCTTCCCTTGAGATACACTCCTCTCCTTCCCCACTCACCTGTAAGTTGGAGAGAAATTTACACTGGGCTCAACAATAAAAAAAGTGTTTTTATTAAGTATAAAAAGTAGGATTTAAGTGATTGCAAATGAATACAGATAGATCAAATTAAGTTACGAAGCCAAAACATCCAGTTAAGCCTAATACACCAAGAAACTTGTTACAAGCAAATTCTTACCCTAACAATACTTCTAATAATCTTTTTCACAAGCTAGGCAGCCTTCTATCTTGGGCCCAATCTCCCCCCCCCCCCACCTCCCAGCCGTTAGGTCTTAGATGTTTCCAGCAGGCATCTTGGGTGGCAAGTTGGGGTCTCCTGGCATTGGCCACTTCCCCTTTTGTTTGGTTTCCCACCTGTATGTCCCCTTTGCCCAAGGCAGGAATTCTTTGTGTTCAATTCAAACTTTTCTCACCCTTAGTGGAAAAATACAAGATCCAAAATGGGTTCCAGCACATCAGGTGGCCTGGTCACATGTCCTGGCAGGATCAACCACAATCCAGATTTACAGGCAAAACAAGATTATTCACAGGTCGTTGGTTTGCGTATGGAGTATCAGTAGTGGCCCTCAGTAGCACATCTAGATTTATAAACAGTCACCCTTCATATTTCTAACTTCACATACAAAAATAATACATGCACACAAATAGAATATTCACGTTCAGCAGGTCGTAAAAATGTCAACGATGCTTTTGCCTAAAGAGTCTTTGAGTTATGCATATTCATAAGCCAATTTTCATAAAGCACGGGAGGGTGACATAAGCATGGTGTAATTCAGCATAATCCAAAACTAGTTAAAATCTCTTCTGGACTAAAGTGCCACATTTATACAGTTATATTTTGCGGGCCTGTCATATTTTATGTAATGTAATGCACTGTAGAGTTCAGCCTCTTGCCCAGCATAGATTGCTTTTGCTCCTCTTCCTTATCTCAAATTTCCTTTGTTTCCTGTCTGCTTTCATTCTTGAGTGCATTATTGTAGGCAGGCTGCTGTGAGCATGTAGATTTTTCACTAGACTCATTGTATCCGAGGGAGTTAATTCTGAAATCCCCCGGCAGGATATTGCATAATCTGGGGTCAAGCTGCCAGAAGTTTCGTCCTCAGCATGGAAAGTTTGTGTGCCTGACACGTGCAAATTGTTGTCAGGTGGTGCTCTAAGGGAGAACTCGGGGATGTCCACTTTGTCCTAGCCACCCCTGATTTCATAATTGTCTCTTCTGACATAGTGTAAATTACTGCCAACAGAGTTTATTCCTAAATTGCATCAAACCCATATTGTCTCTCAGTATTTCTAATGTAAGTCCTGTTCTAATCCTTTCTGATGTGATAACATTTTCCCTTCCTTTGGAAAGATAAATGTAATGATTAAGTGCTCAATCCCTATGGCAATGGGGCTATGTAAATACCTAAATACTAGTTTACTATAATAATTCTGTTACAGCTCCTGGACTAAATTACCCAACACCTGACAGGAGAGGGCTCTTGAGAAAAGGGCCAGGGGAATTTCAGACCCGAAACCTGTTCCAGATTTCATCATCAGCACGTTTATAATTAACTCATTTTACTTGGCCTTTGTGCAATACAGCAATCACGAACAGGCCCACTTGGAAACTACAGCAGGGAACTTCCCTTTCTGCTTCTCTTCTTCCTGGTCTGCCATTCACTTTGCAAAAGAGTTTTATTTGCAGCAGTTCAGAGCCTGGAAGAGTGTTATAGAAACCAGCATACTGTGGAGCTGTAGTAAACATGCAGGTGCAAGAAACACCAAAACACACACACTCTTGGCCACTGCGCAAGTTGCTGTAGCCAAATAAACTTGACTTTTCATCTTTCTTTAGCATATAGGTCAAGTTATCACAGTGTCTGAGAAAAGGAGGTCATTAATAGAGGCTACAAGTTTATAGTTGCCCCAAAGGGCCTTTGTAGAGGTATTTGTCTATCAGTTTGTTTGACAGTGTGTAGTTACAATTAATGCTGTCATCCATCTCTCTCCTAAGAAGCTAACATAATGCATGAAGCCTCAGAGCTGGATATTTCCTTGAGTGTCTATAATCTGACAGCAGCCAAGTATATGCCTCATGTTTTCAAAGGCACCTTATGCTGCTCTCCAAAATCACAATTTCAGTCTTGTGCACCTACGTTTTTGCATGCACATTTTTTCATGGGCCCAAACTTGGATTTGCCCACAGAAACTGCATTTGTATATGCAAATAGAGTAACTACAGGTCTATTTTACTTGTCTATGAGAGCAAAAATTTGTACATGGAAAAATTGTAGCCACCATTTCAGAAGATGCTTTGGAAAGTTGGGTGTTTAAAAAATATAGTTGGTCTTACAGAGATTGGAGGGAGCAAGGGTGGTATTCCTGATCTGTTTTTACCAGTCTTACATGCAAGCAAGCATGCCTATGTGAGAGCTAGATGTATACATTTAGAATTAGAAATTTGGGATGTTGGGTTTTCTTTCACCATGTCACTTTCTGTAGTAAAAACTGAATCTTTGCCTATGTTTAAAGTTGGGGAGGTGGCTCCAGAGGGCTCACAGATTTGTCAGGCCTCTGGGCAAAGGGGGCTCCATACTCCCAGAAGGGGTGGGGTCTTGGGTAGAAGGGGCGGGGCTGGGGCAGCCAGTCCTCAGTGCTTCCAGGAGCGTGCTACACCGCCCAGGCAGCCCTGAGAGCTGCCCAGTGTGCGCTGCATGAGGCTCTGGCTGCTGCTGCTGCCACAGTAGCAGCAGCTAGGAGCCCCTGGCCCTTTTGAATGGCTGGGCCTGGGGCAGTTGCCCTCTTTGCCCCCCACCCCACTCGGCTATCAGTAGGCCCGGGTGGATCATGTGGGAATAATATGCTGGGTTTACCTCATCTCAGAGCTGATATAGGATACTAGCATTTATTATCTGCATGTATTGGCTTTTCATTTTGACTGTGCGGTAAGATGCATTGTTGCAGGGAGCTGGCGAACTGTCTCATTCACCAACACTCCTGTTAGCCACTGTAACAAAAGAAAAAGAAGTTCAAGGGAGGCAGAAGACCCTGGAGAGTTGCAACCAGCGATGAAAGTAACTTGACATTTCTTACAGGCACTGTCCTATTGCAACCTGGGTCCCTGCCACCGCTTTAAATAGCTCCCTGCTGTCTTTTGTGGCAGCTTAGCCAGTTCTTGCCAGAGCTGTACACCAAGGTGCACCCACTTGCAACCAGAGGTGAAAGTAACTCCGTAATCTAGTATAGCCAAGGATAGGGTTACCATATGTCTGGTCTTTCCCGGACATGGCCTTGTTTTCACATGTTAAATCTCCATCCCCCCGGCTTTTTAAAATGGCAAAAAATGTCCAGGATTTTTTGCCCTACCAAGGGGATTGGGGAGGGGCCGGCAGCATGTGCTTGTCAAATGGCATGTTTGGAGTCGTGTGCCCGGATGTTAACAGCTGCTCTGCACACGCGCCCCAGGGCCTGGAGGGAAAAGTGTGTGGCTGTGGCAGAGGCTCCGGTGAGACCCAGGGTGTTACCCTCCACCTCGCTAGATTATGTCCCTGGCTCTGCAGGAGGGGAGGGGCACTGGGTTAGAGCAGGGGGACTGGGGGTGCCTGGCTCTAGGGGAGGGATGGGTTAGAGCAGGCGGGTGAAGGTGCCTGTCTCTGGGAGAGGGATAGGTGCATTGGGTTGGAGCAGAGGGGCTGGGGGTGCCTGTCTCTGGGGGAGGGATGGGTGCATTGGGTTGGAGTGGGGAACTGGGTGTTAGAACTTCTGGTTTCTTTCCTTTCCTGTAGGTGGGCAGTGGGTCTATTGCTTAGATTTGGGGGGTGGGGGTTCGTTCTCAGCTCTGTGAGGACTGTGGGAGCTGGTGCTTGGTGGGGCGGTCAGGGGAAAGGAAGGGATTCTGGGAAGCAGGATTCCTGGGTTCCTTTTCTAGCCATGCCACTTCTCCGCTCAGTGCCTTTAACTTCATGCCCCAGGATGGGCCCCAGCCAGTCAGCAGCCTCCCTGGCCCCCCACTCTCTCCTCCTGGCCCCGCAGCAGCCTGGACTGCCAGCTGGTTAGCGGCACCGCTGGAGCCCACATTGCCGCGCATCTCAGGGCAATATGGTGGGGAAGCAGGACCCTGGCATGTGGCGTCCCCTCGCACCATGAAAACCAGCGGGGCAGTGGCAAGAGCAAGGTGGCGGCCAGAGCCCCGGGCTTGGCGTGCACGGGGATGCGTTTGCCAGCTCCTGAGCCCAGCCTCCTGTGTGAGTGGAGCCGCCGCTGCTGCCACAGCAGCACTGGCAGACACCAGGTGTTCTCTTTTTTGAAAGTTCAAATATGGTCACCTTACCCAGGAGTGCTGACGGCCTACAGAGGCCCCTGAGTAAGGTGAGGGAGTGCCTGGCTCCATGCTCCCAAAAGATGCAGCCCAGCATGTGCTGCCTCCTCCCTCCAGCCATCCATGTCCCCCAGAGTGTGCTGCCACTCCCCAGCCAGCCCTCCATGCCACTCAGAGCGCAGCGTCCCCTCCAGCCCTCAGAGCCACCCGGGGCATGCAGTGATCTAGGGCAATTTAAAGGGTCCTTGGCTCTGGCTGCTACTACAGTAGCAGTGGTGGCAGCTGGGAGCTCCAGGCCCCAGGGCAATTGTCCTCTTTGTCATCCCCTTCCCCTGTTGGTGGGCCTGGGTATATCTTAGACCAGCACTAAGGAAAATCAAAGATCAGTAGCGTCTTTGTGGGAAAAGAGGAAAAAAAGTGGAGTTAAGAAAGAGAAGAGATTATTAGGAAGGGAAAGTCAGGGAGAGACAGATGAAAGAATTAAGGCAAGGGGAGAATGAGATGGGGGGAGTGAAAGAAAACATTATAAAGAGAACAGAATCAAAGGGGAAAATCTTGCTCAAGTGAAAGAACAGGGAAAATTATTAAGCAAATAATGGGGAAATATAAAGATTGAGAACATATAGTTTGAAGGATGTAAAGTTGTCTTCTATTATGTTTCTCATGTTTTTGCAAGAAAACAGACAAAAGGAGGAAGGCTAGACTGAGGTAAGGGAATCCAATTTAAGCATATGAAGGAACACTGATGAAAGTGTTGGAGATAAGGGAGAACTTAGGAGGAAGGCTAGACTGAGGTGAGGGAATCCAATTTAAGCATATGAAGGAACGCTGACGAAAGTGTTGGAGATAAGGGAGAACTTAGGGTTTGAGGTGAGACTGTGGGGGACTGAAAGGGGGAGAAGAGGATCTTTCCATACGAGTATTTTTCCACAGTTCAAACACTACTTCCTCTTTTTTTATATAACTTGCTGTGTGTATTCTTGAACTTGCAAACCTAGATAGTAGCTTGGCATGCTATTTACCTGGGCCTGATGCTTCAGTTCCCTTTTGTGGTGTTTCCAACCCTCCTGACATTTCATAAATAAATAATTGATGTAATCGTAAATACCCGGCACACAAGAGTACATGTTCAAAGGAACATTTTATCCTGATTTTGAGTCCCTTAGCATTTTAAAGTAATGCAATACAAGACAGTGTTCATTCCTATGGTGGCCAACCAGTTCTGAAGCTAAGTAGCCACACTCAACTGGCCAAATAGCTACTAGTGGCTAGCATGTTGGACACCACAGGTTTAAATCAAGTGCCAGATTTAAAGGGGAAAAAATTATACCAGGAAAGAGAACATTCCTCAATAGTAAATTTGATGGATTGTTTAGAAGGCTTTGTTAGGAAATGTATTAATTATTTATTCAGTACTGTTGATTTGCATGGCACTAATAGATGAGTAAGAAGATAAGGCTCCTGATAAGATAATGTGCTTAGGATATGCCTGAAGTAATTGAAGACTTCATTTTTCTACAATGAAAACTAGAATGAATGGGGCTGGGGATGAGAATTGCTAGTTCAATACCTAATGTTCAAAATCTTTTTTTCTAATAGTGAACTTCTTGAACAAAGTAAAGATTGAACTGGTGGGGGATGGATATTCTAATGGGAAACCAGAAATGGTTCTGTTCACGTGATGCCTTAAAGTACTTAAAGTACTTAAAAATGGCCAACCTGATTTTCAGTATGGCTGAAAATCAACTTTCATATATACAACGCTATTGAAACCCAGCTCTGGGCTTCCATGCACCACAGTGGGAAGAGTGGGGAATTTTTGGCCAACGATGCTGGAGCAAAACGATGGTACGTTCTCACAGAAATTGGCCAGGCCTTCCATGTCTAATAGTTAATTTCATGAAACTCAACATTACTATATCAAAAAGATGAACTGACTCAGTCTTACTAGGGTATGACTCTGTGTTTCCATGTAATCTAAGTATTTTCATCTTGAGGTTTAGCACTAATCCATTCCAACTACATACATAGTAGCATTTAGGGTGCTTGGATTAAAGGCTAAAATCCAAAATGATGTGTATTCTACACCCAGTGTACATACAGCGAACACCTTTTTGGTATAGATCTGTGTGGTTTGTGTGTGTGTGGTCAGTTTAGACTGCACAAGTTTTGTGCATTGGTTTCTTGTGCTGAGGTAGCATAAAGATGCAATTCAAAGCTCATTAAAGAGCACCTGGGTGGTAGAATCCTAAATCCTCAGGCTGCATGGAATAGTCCAAATAGGATTTAATTTCCTTTGATTATCTGATCCTAGAGAGGTTGGTTTGGGAGAAATCCGATTTGACTCTCAGTGAAACACATGAAAAACCGTAGAAGAGTCTTACAGGAACGTGTGTGCAAACTTCATGGGAACCTGTGTGTTGACCATTTAAAAAAAATCCGCAAAATGTTATGAAAACCAGCAAAATTTGTTACGTGTACCTGCTCCTTGTCAGTACCTGCCTTTATTCCAACCCTTGAATACAGGACTATTTGGTGGTTCACCGATCAATGGCACGTTTATGTTCCTCAGTGGTTATAGCAAAGATGGTCAGGGATGCATCCCTATGCTCTGGGTATCCCTAGCTTCTGCTTGCCAAATGCTGGGACTGGATCACATGATTGCCTGTTCCAGTCATTCCCTTGAAAGCCACTGTTGCAAGAGAGGGTACTGGGCTAGTTGGACCATTGGCTGATCTTCTATTAAACAATCCAATCTGCCTAAAGATTTGGTAAGTGTTGCTAGCTGCATTTGTATCCTCTCAGGTGCAGTGCTCAAACTGAATTCTATTAAACTATATCACAGTTTTGGTTAGGGATATAATAGTGTAGTCAATTAACCGATTATCCAATAAACAAAAGCTTATAGGTTAATACTATAGACTACGCTCATTTTCCTCCCCCGTACAGGGACTGCAGGCAGCCAGTCTGCGAGTGGAGCTGGTTTTTAAACTAGCTCTCCTCGTGGACCTGCTCCCGCCTGGCACCCCATGTGCAGTGGCAGTGGACTCCTCGGAAGCAGGGCCGGAGTGCACTGGCTGCCAGACCCACCCCCGAGGAATATAGAATAGTTGACTAACGAATAAGATTTCATGAGGTTACTCAACTATTCAATTAACCAATATTTAATATCCCTAGTTTTGGTTAGTGCTGAGTGTTTGTCACGTTGGTAATAATGCCCTGTGGAGGGAGCATTTTCAGTAGGAGCAGTAACGTTTTATTTTCATCAGATCTGACTGAGCTCCATAAAGCACTTACATTTCAGAGGTCACTATACGTGTTAACCCTTTGCCTGGCATACAGCTGTACTCACTGCTGGTCAGAATATCTCTACACGTGAAGATCCTCACGCACTAGGGATCTGCCCTTGCTATGGATAGTAACAGGATTTTATTGGCCCAGTGAAATAAAGCATTTACATTAGCAATGGGCAGGCATTAAAAAAAGAAAAATTGAAGACTTTAAAAAAAAAAAAAAAACCAACAGAAAAACTGCACTCTTTCCAGAATATTTTTAAATATGATTTTCATGCTCCTTGAAGGTGATGCATTGATGGCCCTAGAGCATGGAAAGACTGCATCCTCTGATCAGGATGAGCACATTTTCTCCTAATATTCCTCTGTGTCTGCCAAAATCCCTTACTTGTGTAACCCTACTGCTAGGTAGCTGGGTTCAATATCTAGGGGTTCCTTTTCATCCATCTCACACAGAACCGGCTCGAGTCCCCACCCAGTAGCCTGGGAAATTCACACACCCCTAGGTACCTCTGAGAGGCAATGCTTCCCCACTCGCAAGCACAGACTCTGAGCATAGAAAAGAAACTTTAATGAAAGAGGGAGAGAAGTCACATGGCAATAGCTTGGGAAAATACCGCAACCAGAGTTCATAACCAACCCACATGTAACCATCCCAGCTCAAATGGTTTGAGCAATGTCCTTTGCCTCTCAGGCTCACCAGTCCAACAATGTAAAGATCCCATTCACATACCCAAACTTTCTCCATACCTCACTTACTGCTTTGTCCAGTCAATGCAGACCCAGACACATCACCCTGATGATCCCACTCATTGAGCCTGAGGCAATGCCACCTTTATGCTGCTCCTGTGGTGCACTTTCTCCTGCCAGCTGTCCTGATGGCCACCTGCTCCTGCCAGCCGCCCCGCTTGCTGCTGCTCCTACTGGCCACCTGCCAGTCACTGCCTCCCTACCGGCCCTCTGCTGGTTGCTCCCATCAGCCACCCTGCTGGCCGCCTGCTGCTTCTCCTACCAGCCCCTCACAGGTCACTCCCACCAGTTGCAATGGGTCTGGCTTCAGGCCAAACTAGTGACTTCAGCTCTTAGCCACCACCTAGGCTGGCCAAAAGATTCCAGCTTCCACTGGAATAACAAAGAGACTCCTTATGGAGTCTGCTTTAGGTCTGTCCTTAGAATGGGGAGGGGGAGGAGACAGGTTGAACCAGCCTTACAGCTCACACCTGGAGGTCATATAGCTAGCTGGCTCAAGCCCCTTCCCCCCCCCAACTCAGTCCACTTGAATCTGGAAAGGGGAGGCTTGTCCTTCTGAGACTCTTTACAATGACAGTGTCTCTCTTGCAAGCACTGGTGGTCATATTTTACAATTCCTACATTTAGGGTTAACGTGGTTTGTGACCCTACTACAGCAAAATTAGTTATAATACACAACATCCATTCTGACAAATGACCATCCATCAGGCCTATAGCACTGGCTAAACTGGATTTACATAACCACACCCCGGATTCCTTCCCCATTCCAGCATGAGCAGTATTTACATATCAACAGTTAATTATCTTGCAGGGCTAAACAACTGAGTGAGCACAATCACACCCAGGGCTGCTCCCCCCCTTCAGCTGGCTGCATTGAAAGCAGTGGTTCAGACCCTGCTTACGTCTCCCCCCGCAAGCCAAGAATTTGCTGTCCCAGCAAAATACATTCCTGATTATACCATCTACACAAGTTCTCCTCGAAGGGCCTGAGGAACCCCACTATGGCTTCCACAAGCCTGTGAGCTAAATGTATCACATCCTTACTAACCACTCCTGGTGCATTGTAAGTTAGCCTGTTTACTGGTTTTATAACCGTATCACTCCTATTGAGAGCGGAGGCAGCAGGATCTGGGGAGACTTCTTCTGGGGGTAGGGCTGACGAGGGTTTACTTGAAGGCACCTTCTCTATAGACACAGGCCTTTGCACCTCTTGCTGAGATGCTGGGATGTTCAGGGCACCAGGGACAGCTTCCCCTGGAACTTGCCCTCTGTTCACTGACATAGGTGTGTCTTCAGAGATCCATTTGTCTTCCAGGAGGTCTGGGGACGTAGCTGGGACAAGTTCATCATCTCAGGTTGGTCTTCTTGTGTACAGTGGGTTGCCTTCCACAGGCCTAAATACTTCAGCCATAGGATTTAAAGCCAAAGAAGCGGCGCTCTCCCCATGTCTAACTGACGGAGTCCGGAATCTGGTCTGCATCCTAGTATACTCCATGGGATCATCTTCCTCTTCAGAGTCACTCTCAAAGGTGCTGGGTAATGGCAGATTAGCTTCACAGGGCCCATCACACATGTTGGGTGGTGGATTTGGCTGGACACCTCCTGTTTGCCGGGGTCCCATGTCATGTTCCATTTCATAAGGGGCACCTACTAATTCTCTCACAGGCAGCAGAAGGTTCCGATGCACTGACCCAGTTTTGGGTTTAATCTTGTAGACCGGCAGATCTCTAAGTTTTTCCACCACCAGATAAGGCATTGCCTTCCATCTGTCAGCAATCTTGTGCTTGCCAGCAACACCCAAATTTCATAGCAGAACTCTGTCCCCTGGATGGAGCTCCTGCAGGCGCACTAGCACATCATATCGGTGTTTGTTTTAGTCGGCATTTTTCCGGGCAGCAGCTGTAGCCAAGCGATAGGCATTCTGCAGCTTTTCTCTTAGTCGGGAGACATACTGCAGGTGTGTCTCATAGCTCTCGCCATCCCCTGATACTCCAAAGCATAGGTCTATAGGTAGTATTGGCTCTCGTCCAAACATCATGACGTATGGAGTGACTCCTATAGCATCATTCCTTGTAGCATTGTAGGCATGAACCAAAAATGCAACATGCTGGCTCCAGGATGCCTTCTGGTCTGGGTGTAAAGTCCCCAGCATATTCAACAGGGTCCGATTGAATTGCTTTGGCTGAGGGTCACTTTGTGGGTGGTAAGGTGTTGTTGTTCTGGACTTCTTAATTCCGGACAACTGTAGCACCTCCTTCAAGAGATGACCCTCAAAGTCCCGCCCCTGGTCAGAGTGTATCTGAGTTAGGAGACCATATACTGAAAAATAACTCTCCCACAAAACTCAAGCCACGGTGGTGGCCCGCTGGTCACGTGTGGGATATGCCTGCGCATATCGGGTATAATGGTCAGTCATTATTAAAATGTTCCCCATATTCTTCCTGTCCACTTCTAAAGACAAGAAATTGATGCCTACCAACTCCAAAGGCCTGCTGGTGGTGATATTCTTTAGATAGGTGGCTCTAGTAGGCAGAGTTTTCTTCTGAACACATCGGGTGCAGGTCTCACATTTTTTTCGTACATCTTCAGCCATCCTGGGGCCAGTAGAACCTACTACAGATGAGGCCAAGGGTTTTCTCTGTTCCCAAATGCCTACAATCATCATGCAGGGCTCTCATGGCCAGGGCTCTGTACTTTTTTGGTAGCACTAGTTGTGTTCGTCAATTTTGCAAAGGATTTACGGTGATCCGGTGCAGCACTCCATGTATCCGTTCCAGTTTGCATCATTCCGCCAACAGTAGCTTACCCTCAAGGGTGGATGGGGCAACTGTGCTAGGGCTTTGCCCCTCTCTTTTTGCAAGTAGTAGTATGTTGCAAATGTCAGCATCTTGCAGCTGTGCTCTCTGCATCTCTTAGGGTAACGCTATAGTCCAGTCTGTATGCCAATACATGTCTGGTGTCTCTGCTACTGACCATACCAACTGTGGTGGAATATCACTGAGGTGGACTTCTAGAACTGGGAAATGGACTAAGGCTACCAAATTCATGTAATCTACCTTCTAGTTTCATTTGGCAACCTAACAGTTTTCAGTGACAACTCACTTGTGTTAGATTTATTTTGTACTTGTGATTATAGGCCCTCTGTAGAACACCCGCCAAATGATTTCAGGTTTTATTTGCTCCCTGTAGAAATAAGGTGCCATTAAAATATATAGCGTGACTAGACATGAGAAGGTGGTAGGATACAATTCTTATTGAGTTCCAGACATATATGAAGACCTAATGCACAAGTTGCTTTCAATCTAAATCTGATGCAGGTAGAACAGTTTAGACTGACAATATACTGACCAATGATAAAGGCAGTGCTGTAAGGCAAAACACAACTCTAAAGAGCCAGACCCTCCTTCTTAGCCTTTTAAAAACTAAGCTTTATTAAATTAAGTCAGCAAACAAATATACAGCTCCTATCTGTGACAGTTGTTTCCATTTTCCTCATTTTGCAACCTACAGTCTCACCCCCACAAAGTACTCATGTGCTTCACCCACAGAACCATGACCTAACACAACTTGTATTTCCTTTTTTAAAAAAAATGTTTGGCCTCAATTTGCTTTCTAACCTAGTTAAAGAAAAAAATTCCCATATTGCTCTGCTGCCTTTGATAACAGCACAAGACAGGTTAACTTTTAAAGTGTCTGGCACAATGGAACTGCTGAGGGAAAACCCCATGATGAAAAATGGAACACACCCAAAGGTGAATTCCCTGAGTTTTCCAACTGGCTTTATAAGTAGGTCTTCTGGAGCCAAAGCCAGCAGATCAGAGCAGCCAGTTTTCTGAAACATTTGAAGTGCAGACCTTCTTACTGAACTGAAAATGACCAACTTCATCAGCAGAAACTTGATCCTTGCTTCTTTGATGGGACTGCTGCTCCTGTGCCTGTCTGGCATTTCTGAAGGTGAGTGAGCTTTGATTTTTTTTTTTCATTCCTCTGATTTGATTTCATGGCTCAGAATACTGCTCTGGACCATGTCAGGCAAACTGAGGTGTGGTTGCAGGGAGGTGGTAGGAAGTCTCCCAGAGAATTAAACTATGTGATGGGCAGGATTTACAATTACAGAGGAATTCAAAGTTCAGGGATTTGTCCATATTGTATTGTAGGCAGGATGAAATTATAGTTCTAATTTTATTTTTCTCATTTCTAAATATTTCTTTTTCCCCTTCTCTATTCCAGCACAAAACAACCATGACTGCTGCCTCTCTTACTCCACAGTCCGGCTACCTCGATGGGCCATAAACGGTTACACAGAACAGTTATCAACTGAAGTGTGTGACATCGATGCTATTATGTAAGCTACCAGTCAAAAGAAATTCAGTCACATGGTCTGTACTTTTACTGTTAAGCAAGAATTAGCCTTTGGACTTTTGCGTGATGAAAACAAAAATGTTTTGACTGCCATAAATTAACTGTCCTCATCTTTTTCAAAAGGAAAATTATCCTGTGAAGTTTATATACAAATGTTCTTGGTTCCTACTTTATAGTTTGGTTTTATAAAGTACTATTAACTCACATTCTTACAAGATGTCTGTACAAAATAAATATAAACCTGCCAATTTAGGAACCTAAGAGAAATGCCACATGGGATCAGACAAAGGCTATGTCTACCCCAGGGAGTTATTTCAAAATAATTTACTTTGAAATAATTCCTGAAATAACTACTTTGAAATAAACTGTTCCTCTTCATAAGCAGGAGTTACTATTTTGAAATAACAAGCCCTTTATTTCAAAATAATGGGCTTGATAGTTCAGACACTTGCTTTACTTTGAAATAGGGCAGATAGTTTGAAAAACTCCCCAGGGTAGACATGCCCTAAGGGGTGATATAATCTAGACTGATTTAGCCTCCAATAGAGCTTCAAAAAAAGTTTAACGCCTTTGCCCTTCATCCCATCCCATAATGGACACTTAAGCAATACTGTTCTTGTGGGGGAAGTTTCTTCCCAATGCAAAGCAGTTAGTGATTCTCTTTTTTTATAACCTGAAATAAGAATGAGGTCCTTCATATTTTATACCACCTAGTTTAATTGCAGCTGCTTCCATATTTTCCATAAATATCTAATTTTTTTTATTTGGTTAAGTTCTTTGACTTAAGATCTGGTACCTATGAGTTCAACATGATCATGCACTATGTTTAAAAATAGAGAAATCCGTTTTCTTCAGTTTTAATTATTACCTTTTACTTTGATTGTGTGTCTCCTTATGCTGATAGTATGAGGGAAATTGAATGGGAGCACCTAAATTTCTCCTCTGGGAAACCTGTTGCTGCATTGTATAGAGCAACTACAGAATGTGATTCTGTTATGTTGACTGTAGTGCGAAGCGATTTAATAGAAGGAAGTTACTATAATTGTTTACCATATATTTCCTTCCAGTTTTCACACAAAGAATGGACGGAGTGCTTGTGCAAATCCAGAAGAGCGCTGGGTGAAGAAGCATCTTCTTTGGCTGAGGTAAGAATAGTTTAAAACCGATTAGCCTGGTTAAAACAGACTGTATCTGAGTATCCACTTACAGTAACAGAGCTATAGTCTTGCTGGCATTGAGCAAGTATGCACAAGTAGAATACACTTCTGAAAATGTGAATCCTTCTTCCCCCCTTTCTTCTGCTGGACCTGGGTAAAAAATTGTTAAGCCCTCATAATGCTAGGCATAGGGATAGAAGCGTCATATACCAGCTTTTCCCACCTGAGATATTCTGTCATTGATAGCAAGAACTGTATTGGGGGAGAGGAATCCAAAATTCACTCTACAGCTGAAGTGATCCCTCAATGCTTATTCATGTGTTCTCATTGTTTTTTATAGCCAGAAACTCAAGAAGATGTCACTGTAATGTGGGTTTTGAAATGAAACTAGACA
This sequence comes from Pelochelys cantorii, assembly GCA_032595735.1. NCBI lineage: Eukaryota > Metazoa > Chordata > Testudines > Trionychidae > Pelochelys > Pelochelys cantorii. The sequence continues at coordinate 37,049,044 of CM064335.1, read as the reverse complement.
CAAAGGCGACTGCAGAACCTAAACTAGGTTGAAATCGTCTCTTTGTACACGGTGTGTGCTTACTGACCATTATTCCTGGATTCTTTGGAACCATTGAACTACTGAAGTTGATTCATATTGCATCTTTCAGTTGCTTGACTTAAGCATTTTTGTTAAAGTTGCTTTTTTCTTCTGTCAATATACAATATTTGATTACTGTGTAAAGAAGAAAACGGTCTTATACTATTACTAGGGGGCTGCGCCCTCTGCTTGCTATGCTCTCCTATCCTTCTCTCTGGCTGCTTTCGTGGCCAGAGAGCATGGGAGCATGATGATGTCATTCTGTTGCCCGGCAGGAATATTCTGTCATCCAGCAGGAAAAACTTTTTTATATAGAAAGATACAAAATACGTGCCCTATGGGGTTTAGAGCATTTGGATGTCATTTGTGCTATTTAGCATAAGTAAAATAGATAATTTATTCTATTTATTTGTTAAATCTTAGGCACTTTTTTTGTGCCAAAGCTGTTCCCTTTAGTTTTAAGTAATGTGATCAACAACAAATGGATTAAATATGTTGGACTGTTGTAAAAACATGTGCTTGAGAGAATATGGAGTTTATGGAAACTTTAAAAATTACAATAAAAATCTAAAACGAGACTTGCATGAACTTGTTTTATTGGCAATGTATTATACACCCTGGAACTCAAGACCTTGTGTTCCAGAACAGCCAGACCAGACCATTCTTTATCTATTTTACATCAGGAAACGACAATGGAAGCCTCTTTTGTTTCATTCTTCATTTGCATTAGGGAGGTTATAGACATCATGGTGTATATGAATTCCCCTCACCTCCTGCAAAAAAAAAAAAAAAAAAGTAGCTATCTACTGTATATTCATTTGTGACAAGCTGTTCTTTGTCCGATCTTGCCTGAGTAAAATTAGAGTTCTTCTACCGGTTCCTAAATATGTTTAGGTGGGGGGAAAAAGCCACTACATGGATGGTGACTACATCTGTCTTTGGTTCTTGATAATGTAATGGAAATGCCACACCTCTTGAGGAGGCTCTGAAATCCACACCAACCAAACATCTAAAAGCTTATATAACTAGTTAATTTTTAGTCCAAGCAGCAGCTTTTCAGAGCTGACTCTCTGGGAAGTAACACCAAAGATATAAGCTCATGTGTTACTTCATACACATAAGCAATCCCACTAACCTCTGCCTAGGACCTTCCCCTGCTCCCTCCTGCCTGACTTTCCTGATATTGTGTGTGTGTTTTAAAAGCAGTTCATGCATCTTCACAGATCTGTCTCATGGCTTATTTGCTGGATAGGAGTGGATGGCAGGACCTATCCCTCAGGAGATTGACAAGGAACACACTTTGCAGAGTGTTCCTCTTGTTTAGCTCACTCTCACAGGTTTGCCATGCTGCTTACAGGAAGACACCCATGTACCATTCTGGGGCTTCAGCAAGGGCTGCAGTTATTAAATGAGTATTCAGCCTGTTGTATGCTGACACGAGCCATGTTCAGTGATTTATTTTGAGATAACATTATAAGCACCTTCCTTGGACTCTGAGCACATTCATAATGCTTAAACTACCGCTGCCATTAATTAGAGCCATAAGCTTGAGTAAGAATGGTTATGTAAACAATGCCTGTATGTTTATAACAGGCCTTGATGGCAGCCTCTGTTAAGCTATCAGTGGTGGGATACTTGTTCCCAAGGTTGGAAACTGTTTTAAAGAGAAAGTCCGGTTGATATCTGTAGCAAATTCCCACTGAACTCAGTAGAATCACAAGATACTGGGGCCAGATGCAGGAATTGGTGGGTGAAGCTATAGCCTGCTCTAATACAGAGACTTCCTCTAATTTAATCATTTTAGAAACTAGAAAAGATTATCACAATGGTCCCTTCTAGCTATAAAACGAATCTGACCATGATCTGGTCCTAACTTACTACTACTAAGAAACCCATCTTCACTGTTGATTTTGAATTTTTGGTTTACTTAGAGATCTTATGATTTTTTTCCTTCATTATATTTTTTGCTTCATTGTATTTCTACTTTGTTTTTAATTAACTCTTATCTGAACTTTCTGTCTAAACTTTCCCTTTCTGTTTCCTTTGCTTAATTTAACCACTGTTTCATTTCCCCATCTCTGTCCTCTGCTTCTCCAACTGCTAATCTTTCATCTCAATCAGGTTCCCCCCAAATAGCAATCCTTCTCCCTGAATTTCAGGCTTCTGACCTAAATGTTGCCTTAGAGATTCCTTTATTTAAACAACCAGAAGCAGCTGGTGGCAGTTTGACACTTCTCCAAGTGTGTTATTGTCCATTACCCTTTTATTAAAGCTCCTTAGCCAGATTGCAGTTCCCATTACAGTGGCTTTATCCAAGCCTATTTGACACTTTCAGATTCAGTTTCATGGGATTTTACTAAAATCCAAATATGTCACCACAAGTATTCGTGGCTGTTTTCTTTACATCTGTTTTTAAATGGCTCCCAAGTATAGCTGGAAAGGTACACTAGCCAACTGGATATATTTTAATCCCAAAATTAATTTTGTGATTCTAAAGGAGCTTGTATCCAAGAAAGGGAACTACGATTCCTGGTTGTCTCCTTAGCCCTTCTCTCAGTTATTGATACATTTGGGTATTACTTTTACTGAACATTCTCATGCTAATATTATCTATTTTAGTCTGTAGAGGTTCTTATAGTGTCTGTATCACTAGAGTAGTGTGTTCAGTGTTGTAACTGACATCGGCATAGGTAGATTTGTTTTCTCTCTCATCGCTGCATGCCCACTCCAATGAAGAGCTGAGAGAAGCTTCTTTTAAATATAATTATGGAGGTCATCCCAATGTAGGACTTAAACCAGGGCTACCAGAACTGTGTTTAAGAATCAAGAGGAGTGAGATATTGCGCTTTTTTTTCCAGGATAGGGACAGTATCTTCATGTGTGTTTGTATAGCACCTAGTACAATGGGACCTCACTCTGGACCAGTGTCTCTAGGTGCTCCTGTAGCTGTACAAATCATAAATAGAAGCTATAGGTGCTGAAATTTTCAAAGAAAACAAGCTATTTGGTAGCCCACATATGGTGCTAGGTCCATACCTTTAGGCACCTCAGCTGCAGTCTAGTACTGCTTGATGGTGGTGAAGAAAGAGGAATGGCTGCCCATTGTGTTGGTTGTCATCCTGGCCCCACTTCTGGAATAAAGCCCAGTTTGTCAGGGTTGCTTTAATTAAGTAGCAGGGGATTGGCAGCTCCATACAGCAGCAATACTCAATGGCTGCGTCTAGACTGGCATGATTTTCCGCAAATGCTTTTAACGGAAAAGTTTTTCCGTTAAAAGCATTTGCGGAAAAGAGCATCTAGATTGGCATGGATGCTTTTGCACAAAAGTGCTTTTGCGCAAAAGCATCCGTGGCCAATCTAGACGCGGTTTTGCGCAAAAAAGCTCCGATCGCCATTTTCGCCATCGGGGCTTTTTTGCACAAAACGGTTCTCAGTTGTCTACACTGGCCCTCTACATTAGATCGTCAGTGTTCTTGGGCAAATTCAAGTGGCCAGTGGAGACAGCTGGCAAGTTTTTGCGCAAAAGCAGCTGCTTTTGCGCAAAAACCTGCCAGTCTAGATGCAGCCAATGAGTTTTTAAATGGGTTTTAGGGCTGTTTTATTCCATTGGAACTAAAAGCTCCCAATGGGTTTGTTGGAGTGATTTTAATTGGACAGAATAACCAGGACTCCATTTTGGAAGAAGCCGACTCCATCTTGAATCACTGCCTCCATTGTGAACTTTAAGAGGACAATTTGGGGTGAATAAGGGTTTGGACTGGCGTTTCCCGCCAAAAGGACAGGTTGGCTGCATTTACCTCAGAAGTTGGGCATAGCTGGTACTGCCAATCACTCCGCTTTCCCTCCACAAGATGCATATAAGCACTGCACTCTCTAGGGACAGTGTGGCTCACTCTCCTCAACCATCAGCAGAGAAGGTGCTCGGACTCCTGTGGTGCTTCTCCTTATCCACCCATAGCGAAGGCTTGGGAAGGATATTTGGGGGTACACCAAATAGGGTCTGTTGTAACCTTAAGAGCCACCGAGACAACATTTCTTCGCCCCTTATCCGTGAGGAAGACCCGGAAGTGTGGTGAGCAGGAGAAAGCACCCTAAGGGAACAGTGAAGTTTCCAGTAGCGAAGGCTCAGGACTGATAGCAGAGACTGTATCACTGATCCTCCTTTAACATCAAAGCCATCTAGGATCGCCCTAGCACTCCTCCCTGAGAGCTCTAAATCAGCTCAAGGGTAGTAGGTCCTAAGCCTCTCCTCCTCTCAGCTACCATAGCCATTACGGACTGTAAGGTTTACTTACCTTTGTTATTGGGATCTTTCCTGTCTTCTTTCAGCGGGTGTGGGTTGGTTTTACAATACTGAGCATTCTGGGGTTATTGTTATTACTGTTTATGCTGTGTTCCAAATTTTACAATATATTGGTTAAACTAATTTCATAGACTATCATTATTGGGTTAAGATCTCGCTGGTGATTGAGATACAGCATATCAGGGGAACTTTACTTCTGGGGCAGAAACATTTACCATCCCTCAGATCCAAAGGGCAGCTAAATTATTCACAATTAATAGTGTTGCTGAGTCTCTGGTAACAGGTTAATCCCAACTTTCTTATTTTTAGCATGTAGCCCAGCCGTGGCCAACCTGAGGCTCGCGAGCCACATGCGACTCTTCCCCCCCCCCCAGGTGCGGTTCACGAAGCCCCCCCATGGCTCGTAAGCCTCCCCTATGTCCCCCAAAACAGCCCTCTCCTCCCAGCTGGGAGGCCGTCCAGCGCTGCCATGAAAGATGCAGAATTAAAGATGGTGGCAGGAGCCTACTGTGCCCAAAATGCCTCAAAATGCATTTAAATGCATTTTCTTAAAGGAGCATAGCTTTTTTTTGTGTGTGCAACCAAACATGTCCGGGGGCTCCTTTTAAAGGGGCAGCCCTTTTTTTTTTTTTAAACTTTGCCCTGGCTCTTCACACTGGATCCACTGCTATCTTGGCTCTTTACCACCCCTGATGTAGCCTAACTAGCCACATTTACTCCCAGAGGTCAGATTAGGTAAAATGAGCACCCCCTGCAGAGCCCTAGCCCTTGCTATTATGGGGGTAAGACAAGCAGAAGACCATGCCAACAGTGATACTTGGAACTTTATAGGGAGTAGGGTTGCTGATTAATCAGTTAACTCATGTGATGAACTCAAAACATTAATTGGGATTAAAAAATAATTGATTAATCACACTGTAAAACAGAATACCAATTGAAATTTATTAAATATTTTGGATGTTTTTGTACACTTTCAAATATATCAATTTCTGTTACAACACTGAATACAATCTGTACAGGGCTCACGTACTATTTTTACAATACAAATATTTGAAATAAATATCTTTTCACCTCATGCAAGTACTGTAGTGTCAACTTTATTGTGAAAATGCAACTTAAAAATGTGTGTCTTTTGTTTCATAACTTCACTCAAACTAAACAATGTAAAATGTTAGCACCTACAAGTCCACTCAGTCCTACTTCTTGTTCAGTCAATTGCTCAAACAGGTTGGTTACAATTTGCAGGATATAATAATCCTTCCCACTTTTTATTTACAATGTCATCTGAAACTGAACAGGTGTGTTCACATGGCACTTTTGAAGCTCGAGTTGCAAAGTATTTAGATGCCAGATATGTTAAAAGTTCATAAGCCCCTTCATGCTTTTGCTACCATTCCAGAGGACATGATTCAATGCGGATGATGCTTGTTTAAATTTGTGATTGAACTTCTTCGGGAGGAATTATGTCTCCTGTTCTGTTTTACCCACATTTGGTCATATATTTCATGTGACACTAGTCTTGGATGATGATCCAGGATGTGTTTGTTTTAAGAAGACTTTCACAGCAGATATGACAAAATACAAAGAAGTTTACAAAATAGCTACAGCACTCAACCCATCGTTTTAAAGAAATTGAAGTGCTCTCCAACATTTGAGAGGGGCGAGATGTGGGGCATACTTTCAGAAGTCTTAATAAGCAACACTATGATGCAGAAGCTACAGAACTGAACCACCAAAAAAGAAAATCAATCTTCTATTGGCAGCATCTGACTCAGATGATTAAAATGAACATGCATTAGTCTGCTCCTCTTTAGGATCTTTATAGAGCAGAACTCTTCATCAGCATGATACACATCCTCTGGAATGGTGGTTGAAGCATGATAGGACCCAGGAATCTTTAGCACATCTGGCTGATAAATATCTTGCGACACTAGCAACAACAGTGCCATGCACAAACACCTGTTTTCACTTTCAAGTGACATTGTAAATAAGAAGTGTGCAACATTATCTCCTGCAAATTGTAACCAACCTGTTTGTCTGAGCAATTGGCTGAACAAGTAGGTCTGAGTGGACCTGTAAGGTCTAAATTTTTACATGGTTTTATTTTTGAATGCAGTTATTTTTGTACATAATTCTGCATTTTTAAGTTCAACTTTCACAATAAAAAGATTGCATGACAGTACTTGTACTAGATGAATTGAAAAACACTGTTTTCTTTGGGGTTTTACAATGCAAAGACATAGATTCTGACCCATGTTCAACCCCAGATATAGCCCAATCAGCTTAGACAGAAAGAATGGATCCAGAACAAAGTGGCACAGATGTGTTTGGGGAGGGTTACTGGGAGAAGTATGTTTTGACAGGATTTGAATGAAGAAGGGGAGACTATTTGGTGCCTAGGACCGAGTACCAAATATAAAGAGTGGCCAAATATGAAGGCCCAGAGGCAGCATCAGGAAGGGGTGCCTTGGGGTGGGGCGATTAGAAAGAAGGCTTGGGAGGAAGGATGGGCAGCCAGAAGGGGGAAAGGAGAAATGAGAGTAGGGATGTTGGTGGGGGAGGGTTGCATAGTGCCTTGGTGGGGAGGGAAAAACCTGTGAGTTTTCTGCGGAGGAGAAGAGGAGTCCAGGGAAAGGCATTCAAAGCAGTGGTGACATGAGTCGAGTAAATTGGTCTGTAAAAATTTAGCAAACCTACTCTTAGGTCATTTCAGTGTGGGTTCTCCGTCTTGCTTGCTGTTGCTTGTGGTCACACCTCCACAAGGGTTCAGGTTCTTCACCCACATAACCATGAGCTCATAGGGTTTTTTTGTATTGCCTTTTTCCTTTTTCAATTGAAATTGCTTTCTATGGTTATCGGAGGGAAAAAAAAGTCCCCTGAGAGTTGATGCCTATGACAACATCGTGAAGCAGGTTAACCAGCCAAAAAGAACAGGTGAGGGAAATACCCTGTGAAAGGCAAATGGAACACACCCTTATATGACTTTCCGGAGATCATGAGCAGACGTTATAAGCCGGTTGTCCGTGGCCAAAGCAATCAGAGCGAAGCAGCTGATTTTCTGATATACCTGAAGTGAAGCTTTAAGGGAACTCACCTATTGAACTGAAAATGACCAGCTTTAACAGGATGAGCTTTATCCTGGCTTCTTTGCTGGGGCTGCTGTGCCTCTTCTGCATTTCTGAGGGTGAGTCATGTTTGTTTTTGGGCCACAGACATAAATACCCATAGAGAGTATGATAATTCTATTGAATAACCTGAGCTTGGAGGGCAGCAGCAAGTCTCCTAGGGCACCACACTACTGTGCAGGATGTTCGCCCCTCCTGTCTTTAATTTTATTTTGTAATTAATTCATTTCTCTTATAAAGTGCCAGAGAACAGATGTAGTATGAATCCTGGCTGTGCAAGCTTTTCAGCCAAACTCAACCCTCCTCTGGACATCACCTCTTGGGTAGCTCAGTCTCTGTGCATAGCTAGTTCTAATTGCCACTGCTAACAATGCCAGCTTAGGTGTCAGTACTGAACACTGGGGGGTTATTTGCTGCTATTTTTATTTTTAAATCTTGTCATGGTGAACGTAACTATTGCTACAGATCTGGCTTAAACCCCTTCATGGAGGCGATTACATATCTTTAGTTTGAGGGCTTTGTCCCATGTACAGGATGAGAATTTCACTCATTTGCAACACATATTCCCCTATTCCAGCCCAAAACAATCAGGACTGCTGCCTTTCCTACATGAGAAGTGAGCTGCCTCGTCGGGTCATCACTGGCTACATGGAGCAGCTATCAAATGAAGTCTGTGACATCAGTGCTATTATGTAAGTTACTAACTGAAAGAGCTTTAGTTGCAATGGGCCACTAACTATACTTACATTACAGGACTTAGTCTTTGAACCTATACTAGATGAAGGGAGAAATGGCTTTAAACATCATACATAAATTGTATTTCCTTATTTGGATCTATGAAATATAATCCCATAAAATTAATTTAAAGTAGCAATAACTTTTATGCCTGTAGGACATAAATATCAGGAAATTGCTTGACTCACATTCTTACACAGTATGCTTTACGTGTAAGCCCCACATGTTTTGAAATGCTAGGTGAAGGTACAGACTGTGGCAAAGGTGCTGCATGTTGGCAGTATGAGACCTGCTTCATTACCGGAGCATGAATGTCTGTGCAACAGTGATCATTATGCTGAACTGTTCTTTCATGGTTACATAAAAATCTTCTACCTGTACTTTGGAGTGGAGCATCTATATTATTCATTTTGTTCTACTGAATTAGAATTCTGTGGAATGCAGCTTTTTATGGCTCAGTTGCAGTACCTTATTGTAATTATTCTCCCTACCTTTCCTTCCAGTTTCCACACAAGGAATGGGTTGAAAGCATGTGCAAATCCAGAAGACGACTGGGTGAAGAAGCGTCTTCTTTGGCTGAGGTAGTAATGCTTTCAAATCTCTTAGTCTGGCTAGAACCGAGTGTGACTGAGTATCCGCTGACTGGCAGATATAAGCTCTTACAGAGGAGGGGGCGTGGCTGGCATGGCTGGGCACTTTTAAAACATTTTTTGTCTTGTCTTGTTTTTCTTGTCCAGAGGAGAAGGGGGTGTTGGGAGTATGTTTATTTGAGAACCTGATAGGGTGAAAAGGGAGATGGGTGTTCCATTTGCCCCTCATCCCAAATAAGATCATGGCTTAGGTTACAAATACAGTAATGGAGAAGAGAAATGCCCATTTCATACCTTTAACCAAGCTTGTTGCTGATGTAAATTCATGCAAGTGAGTGAGTGCTGTGGAGTGGCACCTGTTTACACTTGCAATGCATTTGGCCCTCTGACTAAAGTAGAAACTGAAGCTTATCCATACTTTTTTTTCTATATTTTTACAGCAAAAAGCTCAAGAAGATGTCAATGTAAGACAGTTTCTGAAATGGAACTAGGTTCTGCAGCCCACGATCTTATCTAACCTAGGTTAGAATCTTCTTGTTGTACACTGTTGTGTGCTTGCTATCTACTTATTGCTGACTTCTTTGGAACCATTGACCTACAGAAATTGATTCATATTGCATCAATTGTTTGCTTGAATTAAGCACTATGTAAAAGTTTTTGTTTCCTTTGCTGCCATATATATTACTTGTTTAATTACTGTGTTAAATAGAATATGTTATCTATGTACTGTGTGGGTACTGTGTGCCCTACTGTGTTTAGTGTACTGTATATTTGTAGCTAACAGCATAAATAAAAGATGGCATTCTGTTCATGTCTTTTTTTTTTGTCTAAAAGCTTTCCACTAAATTTCTAGTGGTGTTGGAAAGTAGCGTAGGCCAAAGTGAATATTTAATATAAAGACAGCAGATGAAACTTAAATATTGTGTGCTTAAAATGCAAAGGTTTGAAGGGGAAAACATGGAGATTATGAATGTGCTAATATAACACTGCATTAACCACCACCCCAAAAGTTAGCATATTTGATTTGTAGCACAAAAGTTCAGGAATAGGAAGCACAGCAGACTGCTATATGCACTATATACAGGGAAGCTAAGCTGTGACTAGCCATGGAAAGAGAGTTGCTTCTCCATCACAGGAGTGCTTGTTGAAGATCCGTGGGGTGGGGGTGGGGGGGTGCAAGAGGATTTTCTGTGATGTTGCCACGAGTCCCCAATTAAGTATGTTCATCTCCCTATATAATCTAATTGACTAGTTCAATAAAGAGTCCAACCTTCTTTTTCCTATGCAGAAGAACAATACATAATGTCATGTGAACTACTCAGGTCACCCCAGAGCACCAGTGAAGGCTTAAAAGATGCTATTGGTGAAGCTGTTCATAAAGCTTCTCTGTTTCTGTGTTGCCAAAGCATGATTTTGAGTGTCTCAATATTTGGTACATTTCTTAAAGCTCTAGTCCCTGGAGTCCTTTGATTACATGAGAATCTCATTTCATATTGTTTAAAAAGTGATTTTTCTAGCCTCACGGTTACAGAGAAAAGCTTGCAAACATGATTTAAAGCCAAAAGGCGAATAAAAAGAACCCTCCATTTATTATTTTTAAGCCAATCTCACTACTTTGGGAGAAGCCTGACTCATGATAGTTGAACACTTGAAATTAACATTTACTGCAGCTCCAAGGTTATGTCCCTAAAATGGAAAAAATTGCAATGGATACCACTTGTAGTGATAAGGTATGATGACTGGAATTACCAGGTACAATAGAACGTCAGAGTTATGAACAGAGAGCTCATTCAGAACGGAACATACAAAATCAAGTGATAGTGGAGGTTTTTACCCCTCTCCCCCAAAAAGTAATATAGCACAGTGCTGTGTTAAATGTAAACTACAAAAAAAAAGCAGAATGTTAACTCTGCATAATAAAGCTTCAAGACTGTATTAAGTCAATGTTTAGTTGTAAACTTTTGAAAGGCCAACCATAATGTTTTGTTCAGAGATACAAACATTTCAGGGTTATGAGCAACCTCCAATCCTGAGGTGTTTGTAACTCGAAGGTTTTACTGTAGTCTAAGTATTGCAGTCCTAGTTCATGAGTAGTTTTGCCTATTTTTCCCTTCTCCATGTCAACAAATATGAGAGGAGAGTTGCCTCTTGATGCTGTGGGAGACTGATCAGATATCACAGTAACTGAGCCTATGATAGACGCATATATAGCCTTAATTACAGGACACTGACTCCTAGCCTTTGTAAGAGTGAAGAGATTAGTTAATACACCATGAACACCACTAGAGACTATTTAGTTTAAAGCATACACTGAAATGAGTTTAACAAACATAGCACATGTGCCCTTAATACTGTCTGGGGCCTTTAGGCATTGGTGTAATACAAATTATAATCTCTTCCATAGTGAAGTAATGCCTGCCTTAAAGCCATGAGACAACAAAGTCCTTGTCTGTTGTGCACAATACTTAATTTCAGATCTCTTCATTCACTTTTGGAGATGGAGAGAAAAGCAAAAATGTGGTTAAATTCCTAATTAAATTCTGAAATGAACTTGTGAACTGTGCTCAAGTGTGCTGATGGAGACAGTAGAGACACAGGTCATCGAATATACAATAAGGCTGCGTCTAGATTGGCATGATTTTCCGGAAATGCTTTTAACGGAAAACTTTTCCGTTAAAAGCATTTTCGGAACAGAGCGTCTAGATTGGCACGGACGCTTTTCTGCAAAAGCACTTTTTGCGGAAAAGCGTCCCTGGCCAATCTAGACGTGCTTTTGCGCAAGAAAGCCCCGATCTCCATTTTAGCCATCGGGGCTTTTTTGCACAAAACAATACCACATTGTCTACACTGGCCCTCTGGCGCAAAAGCATTTGCGCAAGAGGGCTTTTGCCCAAACGGGAGCAGCATAGTATTTCCGCAAGAACACTGACGATCATACATGAGATTGTCAGTGTTCTTGTGGAAATTCAAGCGGCCAGTGTAGACAGCTGGCAAGTTTTTCCAGAAAAGCGGCTGATTTTCTGGAAAAACTTGCCAGTCTAGACACAGCCTAACTGTTCAAGTGAAAGCAGATGTATGTGGCACCTTGATAAAGTTGTCACCACCCAGCCAGAATGACATCTTTGCAACACTGTAAGATAGGTATAAGTCTAGTGAAATTACCTATACAGTGGTGGGAATGGTGAAATAGGAATCTGAAAGACATAGCAAGAGAAAGTCCTACATCAGGAGTGCAGAAGATACTAAGTTGGTAAATGTCACTGCTCACTCAAGTTTGGCAGGACTGGTTGCAGTAGGAATCTTTTTGATAGAGCAGGATGTCAGGAACAGAAATCAAAATGATCATGCAAATGTTTGCTCTGCATAGCTCTAAAAGTGCCTGCTTGGGCATGCTAAGCTCTGGTTGTAACAAATTTAGCCAAAGCTGGAGCTGGTCAGAAAACAATCTCTGTTCTATGGGGAAATTCTGACATTGATTTAATTCCAAAACAGAACAAAAAAGTCAAACGTTCATAATTTCTCACAGGACAGAAATTCTGATTAATTTTGATTCAAAGACATTGAAATATTTTGTTTTAATAATGTTTGAATTATTTTGTATTGATAATGTAAAAATCTATAGAAATTATACAAAGTATCTATGTGCATAATCCACTACAATTAATATTTTAATATATTGCAAAAGTCTGTGACATCTATCAAAATGATACTTAAACAAAATGAGTCAAAGCTATTTTTGTTTTCCCTTTTTCTTATTGAAAATTTCATTGGAATTGCCACAGCCCCATTTTGATTTCAACAAAACTGCATTTTCAGGTAGAAAACTATTTTGCTGAAACTTTTTTGACCTTTCATGAATCAGATAGCTGTGGTGCCCTTCACAAGGGGGTCTGCGATTCTCATGCAACCAATGCCTATGTAAGCAAAATACCCAGCATGCATAACAACCATTTATTTTCCTTTTTAAAAGGGCTGTCATCGTCCAGGCTTGGGCTTGCACAGGCTCCAACCATGGAATGGCTGAGCAAAGACTCTACAGCTCCTCGTGACGTGGGTCAGCCTTGCTATCCTGAGTGTGTATCACAGAGCTCCCCTCGAGCAGGGGTCTCCATTCCTTTCTGATTTGGACCACAGAAGGAACAAGGAAGGAAGCAATAATTTGTCACAGAAGGAGGTAAGTTGTGTATTTTATTGATAGTTTAGAGCCTTCTCTGTTACTTGCTCCTCTGCTCAGCAGCCAGGTAGTATTAAGAGAGGGAAGAAAGCTTCCCTATACAAAAGCATCTAGAAGGGGAAGCCACCTAAGAAACCAATGGAAGAGGGAGGGAACTAGGAATGTGTTGAACTAATCTGACTGCTTGGAGAAGGGAGAACAGGTGTCCAGGGCCAGAGGATGTGGGGAACACCATGATGTTCTTTTCAGGGACTATCGCTAGCCCATATTAATTGCATCCCATATGTACCCATTCATATGCACAGAAGTTGGTTATAGGTTTTTGTACACAAAGAGAAAAAAAATGTATTTTCAGAATGACTTATTTGAAGAAACAACAACACATAAAAAACAAAAGTTGAGTTTCCAGAATAGAGTACAGTTTGTCTCCTGTATAACATGCTATCAAAATGGCAACTACCTATCCAGGCAACAGATTCCTGGAAAATGTAAGGTGCATCATGCAGAAATACAAAAGTTAATTACATAGCTACATACATTGCAGGATGTAGCCATGATTAACATAACTGAAATATGAACAGACTCCTCAGAAAACTTCCTGAATCTCTGATAAGGCACAAGGGAAGTGTTTGTGTGGGTGCATTACAGGGCAGTAGAAGTGGGGAATTCCATTCCCAAACAAATGGACCCTATAAATGACCTAGGACAAAACTCCCTCTGGCTATTTCAGTTAACAAGGGAGATGTACGGAAGTGGCATTATGCAATTGTTCTGAATTCATACGGGAGGGGACAACATACAGGTCAGAAGAAAGCGGATGGCTCATCACATTCTTCCATTCGGGCTACTAAAACCCCCATCGAAAAAGATCTTTATACTCATGACTAACACAGCAGAAATAGGAAGTGGCTTTTTTAAATCTTCCTCTTGCTCAATTTACCCTTGGGATTTTATGATTTAGTTCAGAATACCACACAGTGACCTACTTGAAAGCAAGTGGGTCACAATACAACTTTAAATCAGGAAACCTAAAAACCACCCTCCTCTTCAAGCTGGGTTACATTTGAGTAAGAAACCCTTTCTTATTTATTCTTTCCCCTTAGAGTTACACTTCGGCTTAAGTACACACACGTTTTTGGAACATGAACTGAACTGGCAGAGAGCTAAAGAGGTAGGGAAGGCCTCTGTGGGATATTGCTCATTGTAGTTGTATTATTTTCCCCTCTTCCAATCAAATTCAATTGTTCTCATTGCTCTGGATGTGTTTATTGCAATCTTTCAAAGGTTTTTAAATACTGATGGGTGACAAGGTTTCTCAAGTTTTTTGCCTTTCCTGAAGCACTAACACAGGCCAAAGTGCAAAAGCTGTGCACAAGAAGTTAATCTTGCATTCTGATAATGTCAATACTTTTGATCTCTCTTCATAAGAGTTGATTGCCTCCTCCATAGATTGAAAATAGCTCAAGGTTGTCTGAGAGGTGCATACCTCCTTCCAATATAGGTAATTTAAATTCCGTACAGTGTATGTGGGTCTTTGAAAACTAGCTTTACATACCAGGAGGCTCTCTGCAGACACTAAAAACCCTGTGGGCCCTGTGTTTCTGCTGAAAGTTCTCCTAAAGCTGCACATTAGTTGGCTGTTGCCCTTCGTCCCACAGGTGGCTGCATTTTTGTTATGCTATATCCATACAATACAGTCCCCAATGCAAACTTCAGTTAACTGAGTAGGTCCAGCCCATGCAGTACTGGTGAAGATGTTCCTTGTTAGGGTTCTGTTAGTTACTAACGTTTGTTTTGTTTGTTATTTTTGTTTTCCCAGACAAATCTAGGCCCCGATGTGACACATCAGTGATTCCATCTAGCTAATCTCCCTGAATCCTGACACACAAGATTTTAGAATGCAGTATCAATGGCACTGTACCCTTTGCTAACTTTTGTATAGATATATGTCCCCTGTATCTTGAAACAAGCATATTTCTCAAGAAAAACACACATAGGCCTTAGAAGTAGAGATGTGGGAAGTGCTGCAGCACTCCCAGGTTTAGCACCCAGCTTCCCTGTGTCTGGGGGCTGGCTTGCCGTGCCTCGCCCTGACAGCCCTGCTCCCACGGGATCCACAGCCTGTCAGCCCTGGAGGCTCTGCTGCCACCTGGGGTCTTGCCACCAGCCTGGGGTTCTGCTCCTGGCTGAGGCCTGGGGCTCAGTAGTTGCTCACAGGTCTGACTACTCTGTGGGCAGTGATGGATTAGGGTTGCCAACTCTCCTGGACCATACACCTGCTCCCACAAATGGCTTCTGGTCAGTCTGGTCCAGGACAACTGTCAGAGGAACATAAAACATGTCTAAAGGGGGTGCAACTCAGCTTCCCATCCACTCAGCACCACTGATAACACAGTAATAAGGTGCCAACAGAAAGAGGATGATTCAAAAAAGGCCTGAGATGTTTGCCTTATGTGATTTCAGTGGAGTGGCAAGTACTCCTGATTGGCCCCATTGAAAGAGAAGAATCAGGCCCTCAGTGTTAACACTGTAGGTGTCAATAAGGCTATATAAGTGGGTGTGTTGGGGAGCAGAATGGAAGGAGTTAATCTGGGAAACAATGTTGATAGCATGCTTATCCTTAATATCATTAAGAATCCACATTTCTACGGAAAGGATAGCAAAAATATTTAAATGTAAAAATGCAAACTTGGGTGGAATGCAACTGATAATAGAAAGGGATGCTGAGAACCTAGGGGACATAAGAGACTGTTCAAAGAAAGTTCTCTCTGTGCAGTCATTTGGTAAGAGTTAATCGGAAGGAGACTGCTTCCGATAAATCTGAAGTGATTGTTTTCATTGAAATTATCTTCTTATCCATCCCACAATGAGTGACTTTCTCAGTACAAATAAGACAATGAAAAAATTAAAAATAAGCAAACAAATCCAAACAAAAAGCAAAGAAACCTTGGGCACTTACGTAAACCTGGAATTTACTATTGTAACATATTTCCTAACTTTCATACACCAAAGGGCTGTCTTACAAGGATAAACTGCAGGGTGTTATATGGATGTTTTGAAAAATACGTGGGTCATTGACCTATATTATACTTAGATTGACCTATTAGATTGCCCATTTATGTGCTACTGGGAAGTGAGGCCTGTTGTTCACTGGGCGAAGTCGTTTTGTGTAGATTACACTTATAGGAAAGTTCAAGAAATGAAATATATGTAATGGAATTTTTTATTAATGTGCTTGCAAAAGGGAAGTAAAAGAACAGTTTTAAATTTGCAGGATTTCAACTTCAAACATTATTCATTTTTTGAATAATTACCAATAATTTGGTGTACCATACATAGTACATGTGAATCAGAAACTTATAAAGTTTCTATTACTCTTTCTGTAACTAATATGAATTATTTTATGATTTGTAACAGTAAAATTTTTCTTTGCACTAAAATGACAGTTGAATAGGTGACTCAATTTTAATTTCGTTAGCAAATATTTTTTATGAACACTAATCAAAATAGTCATGACTTTCTGATGAAAACCAAAAATAATTATTTAAACCAGTGTTTCTCAAAGTGGTCCGCAGATCCACTCTGAGAGAGCTACTACAGGGCCGCTTTGGTTTGTTTACTTAACAGCTCTGCAGCCACGGAGCCTCGTGGCTCATTGGCTGTTGTTTGCCATTTGAGCAACACTGATTTAAACCTTTCACCCTGTATATTCTGGTGTAAAAATGAGTGCATTTGGCTAATTTAAGTGGCAGGATTATTTATCCAAAATTTGGTATCTGTAGGTAATCGTGAAGTATGACTTTATTTTGCACAAACAAATCCACAAATAAACAAACTCTTTAAAATACATTATAGATGATTTCTTAAAAGCAAAACATGCCCACTGCTTCCGTGTTGATGCTTTGAGTTATTTCTGCATACAACTTTTATCAACTTTACCATAAAGCATCATTAGGGCCCTACAAAATTCACGGCCATGAAAAAAGTATAGTGGACTGAAAAATTTGGTCTCCCACCTAAGGATGTTAAATTGTGGTTATCTAACTAATTGTGTAGTTGATACAAAATGTATCGACTACATGACTAGTTGATAAGGACTGCTATGCAGAGCCGCAGCGGGGGTAGCTCCAGGAGCCACCTGTGCTGTTGCTCTGCATTTTAAATATAGTAAGAGCTGCTGGGTTCTTACTACATTTATAATGCAGAGAAGCAGAGTCGTGGACCAGCGTGAGCCTGGACTGCTCAGTCCTGCCTTGCACTGAGTCCAGCAGCCCCTGTTCGTGGCAGCCAGCCCCTGTTCAGCTGCAGGAGCAATCGTGGTGGCTAGGGCTGGCCATAGGCAGGAGCTGATGCTGGAGCAGCCCCTGCCCACAGCCAGCCCTGTCTGCTGTGAAAAAAGACTCCTGCCGGAGTAGCCTCTGCCCAAGGCGAGCCTCGCCCCCCCACTCCCTCTGCTTTTCATAGATACTCCAGTTGACTATTCGCTTACATCCCTACTCCCACCGTGAGATCTGGTCTTTTGTGTGTTTTTGCCCTATATCAGTGGTTCTCAAAGTGCGGTCCGCGGACTACTAGTGGTCCGCGATGATCTTGCAAGTTGGCCATGGGGTTGGGACTCGCCCTTCCTTGCAGCAGGGAACCTGCACTAGTGCTCCAACCCCACATCCAGGGCCGTCCTTAGCCACAGGCAGAATAGGCAGTTGCCTAGGGCATCATTTATTTCTGGGGCACCACTCTGGCGGGATGGACGGGAAGCAGTGGGGCATGTGTAAGCAGGGGCTAAACTACTGCTTGATATCAGCCGGCTAAAAGGAGAGAGCTGCCCTGTGGGTGGGTGTGCTCACTCCAATTGTTTAGCTCTGCAAGATAATTTACTGTTAACTGTTGATATGTAAATACAGCTCATGCCAGGAGGGGGAAGGAATCCGAGGTGTGGTTATGTAAATCCAATTCAGCCAGGGCTGACGGAGGATTAGTGTTGGAATGGAATGTGGTATATTGTAACTAATTTGGGGCTGTTGTTGGGGTCACAAATCATGCCACCCCTAAATGTGGGAACTGTAAAATATGACACCAGTGCTTGCAGGAGGTCTCAGAGGAACAAGCCTCCCCCCTGCCAGAGTTGAGTGAACTGAGTTGGGGGGGAGGGAAGGGCTTGAGGGCTGAGTCAGTCTGCTTCATGCCTGCCAGGTGTGAGCTGTAAGACTGGCTCAACCTGCTCCTTTCCCCCTGGTTTTAAGGACAGACCTAAAGCAGACTCCATGAGGAGTCTTTTTGTTAGTCCAGTGGAATCTTTTGCCAGCCTAGGTGGTGGCTAAAGAGTTGAAATCACTAAGGCTATGTCTACACTGGCGGCTTCTTGCGCAAGAACATCTTGCGCAAGGGTTCTTGTGCAAGAAGTCTTGCGCAAGAAAACGTCCTCACTGCCATGTGCGAGCTGTGCTTTTGCGCAAGAGCACCCATGGCAGTGTGGATGCTCTCTTGCTCAAGAAAGCTCTGATGGCCATTTTAGCCATAGGGCTTTCTTGCACAAGAAATCCCTGCCGAGCGTCCACAGTGCCCTCTTGTGCAAGAGCTCCTGCGCAAGAGGGCTTACAAAGAGCGTAGCGCTTGGGCAAGAAGCCCTCTCTTACCACACCGTACTGTAAATTTCCTTGCGCAAGAGCAGGTGGGCAGTGTGGACGCTCTGCAGATTCTTGTGCAAGAACGGCTGTACTTGCGCAAGAAGATGCGAGTGTAGACATAGCCCATGAGCTGAAATCATTGGTTTGGCTGGGAGCCAGACCCATTGCAGCCAGTGGAGCGGCCGACGGAGTGGCTGGTGGGAGCAGCCAGCGGACTACAGGAGCAGCACAAAGGTGGCCTAGCCTCAGGCTCAAGGAGGGGAGTCAGCTGGATGATGTATCAGGGTCTGCACTGACTGGACAGAGCTGTAAGTGGGGCGTTTGAAGAGGGGTACGGAGAAAGTTGGGGTAAGAGAACTCTGTTGTGGTATTTTCCCAAGATAATGCCATGTGACTTCTCTCTCTTTCATTAAAAGTTTATTTTCTTCACTCAGACTCTGTGCTTGCGAGTGGGGAAGCATTGCCTCTCAGAGGCACCCAGGGGTGTGTGAATTTCCCAGGCTACTGGGTGGGGGCTCGAGCCGGTTCTGTGTGAGATGGACCCCTAGATATTGAACCCGGCCCTGGTTGCTGCCGGGCCCACCCGGAGGAAGGGTTACACATGTAACAGCAGGGCTAGGTCCTAGAGAGGGCCGAATGCGCTGCCTGCAGCACAGTCTGAGGGAGGGGATTGGCTGCTGGGGTCTATGGGAAGGGGAGGGTGTAAGGTAGAAGAGCAAGTCAGGCATAGGGGCACAAGTTTAATAATCCCACCTGGGGCACCATAATCCTAAGCAGGGCTGGCTTTAAGAAGCGCGAGGCCTGATTCTGGGGGCGGGGCCCCGCATGCGCCGTGTGCCTGGGGACCTGCGCATGCGCCGTGCACCTGGCGTCCTGCGCATGTGCCGCACGCCCGGGATGGCACAGCGCATGCGTTGCGCGCCTGGGAGGAGCACTTTACATGCGTCGCGCACCCGGGCCAGCACTGCGCATGTGTCGCGCGCCCGGGGGGGGGAGCACTGCGCATGCGTCGTGCACCCGTGAGCGGGGCCCCCTTAGATGCGGGGCCCCATTCCAGGGAATCAGCCGAATTGGCCTAAAGCCGGCCCTGATCCTAAGGACGGCCCTGCCCATGTCCCTCTGCCCACAAGACTGGAGCACCAGCACCAGCTTCCTGCTGCAGGGGAGGAGGGTGAGCCTTGCAGGCAGGATCCGGCTTGTGGGGAAGGAAGCAGCCCCGCATGCTGCCACTCCCACTCCCCTTGGCTGGGGAAACGGAGCACAGGAAACTGCTCACCAAGTAGGGATGTTAAAAATTGTGTAATACAGTAATCATGTAACCGCTAAAAATCTTAGCGGTTACAAACGCCACAGGCTCACAGTGAAACCTTCCCAGGAGTAGAGCTGCCAGCCCCTGCCGGCCTGGCTCCAGGAGAGGAGGCTTTGCTGCCACAGTGAAACCACCTCCCTGGGAGCAGAGCTGGCAGCCCTTGCCCACCTTGCTCCCCGGGAGGAAGCATTGCTGTCCTGCTGCAAGGAATCCACCTCCCTGGGAGCCAGCAGAATTTAACTGACACCATTAACCGATAAGCACCAGTGTATTGGTTAAGTGGTTAAACTCTAATGTTCCTATTTCCACGTAGTTTTTAAATATTTATTAGATGGGTGCTCCTGCCTTTTTAGAACACATAGTAACTGAAAAGTGCTTGAAGTACCTAATTCCTCCTCACTAGGGCACAATCCAGCAGCTGTTCCTGAAACAGTCCAATTGGCTTTAATCAATGATTGTGTGAGTGAACGAGCTGTGTAGGACTGGGCCCTAGTTCTGGTGTAAGCCTAAATTCCATTTCTCTTTCTTTTAAATCCATTGTTGTCCCTCCATCTTGCTGATGAAGTTGTGTATAAATATCTCACTTTGTATTCATCTAAAATCTCTTTCTTTTTTTGTGGAGGTTTACTTTGTTACATAGCCAACTACAGTACACATTGTTTAAAATTATTGAACACAATGTTTTGCATCCTTTTTGCATGATATCAGTCTACCTATATTTTCTACACTGTTATCCTCATCTGTCCTTAAATTAGTTTTAAATATGTTTTAACCCTCAAAGAAATGGTTAATCTAAGGGTACATCTACACTGCACAGCTATTTTGGGATATCCCAGAATAGCTACCCCACATCTACACAAGTTGCCTCTTATTTCGAAATATTTTTTGAAATAATGGGCACGCTATTTCGCCATCCTGGTAAACCTCGTTGCATGAGGGATAAGGAATGGCTCCAAATAGCGCATTATTTTGAAATTTGGTACTGTGTAGATGTGCCAAATTTCAAAATAGCTTATTTTGAAATAGATTCAAAATGGGATACGCAATTTGCGTAGCGCATATTGCATATTTTATTTCGCGTTTAAGGTGCTGTGTGGATGCATCCCAGGTGACATCAATTTGCATAGCATATTGCATATTTTATTTCAAGTTTAGGGTGCTGTGTGGATGCATCCCAGGTGACATCGCCACTGAAATCAGTAAGGTGGGTGGGTGAGTGTGAAGATGAGTAAATCTGGGTCAATTATTTCTATTATTTTGCGTTTCTTATCTTACCCGTAAGAACCTCCCCCCCCCCCCCAATTAGGCACAAGGAACCAAAAGGATCCTCTCCAACCAGTAACTCTCGGTAACTTTCTTTCCGAGCAGTTTACGCTGCAGCCCTATTGCCCCGCACTCCTTTCTGTGCCCAGATGTGCTGGTGCAGAACAGAAAAGCTGTCACGGTCCAGCCTCTGGCGTCTCAACGCTACAGGAGCCACAGCCCGGCGGCGGCGCTTTGGCCCCGTGTGTGCCCTACGAGGAGCAGCGGCAGAAGGCTGCTGGGAGGCAGGCTCCTCCTCCGCGGAGGTAGCGCCGGGGCTCAGGGGCTGGCCTGTGCGCTTGGCTGGCCGCGGTTCGCGGGCGCTGAGCGCTCCTGGCTCCGCTCTCTGAAGGGGACGTGGGGGGTGCAGAGGGGAGCGTAGCAACCACTCTAGCCGCGCCTGCGCACTGCGGCCGAGTCTGTTTGCATGGTGGCTATGGTAACGAAGCCGCGGCCTGGGCCTGTGGGGAGAAGATGAAGCTGAAGCGGCTCTTGCTGCGCTACTACCCGCCGGGTGCGGAGCGGGGGGGGGCACAGGGTGGGGAGTAGAGTCCCAGGATACCGGGAGGACAAAGAGGGATGAGCCCCGGGATGGGCGGAGGGCAGAGAGGGGTAACTGGGAGGAGGAGGTCCAGGATGGGGGGAGGATAGAGAGGGGTGATGGGGGGGGGCCCAGGAGGCCAGAGTGGGTGATTGGGGAGGAGGAGCTCCAGGATGGGGGGAGGGCAGAGAGGGGTAACTGGGAGGAGGAGGTCCAGGATGGGGGGAGGAGAGAGAGGGGTGATGGAGGGGGGGCAGGAGGCCAGAGTGGGTGATTGGGGAGGAGGAGCTCCAGGATGGGGGGAGGGCAGAGGAGGGTGACTGGGAGAAGAGCCCCAGTATTGAGGGGTGGGAACGGAGGAAGGGCTCAGTGCTGTTGGGATGGGAGGTGGAAGAAGGAAATGGGGGAAGGAGCTAGGCATGAATGCATAGCAGAGGAGGAGCACAGGGCTGTCCTGCCTTCACATTACTTCTAAGAAACCTTTGTTAATGATCATTTCTGCTCTTATGAAGATGGTTTAACTAGATCCGGTGCCTTTTATCTGACTCTCCTGAGCAATCATTTCTGTGTCTGTTCATAGGACTGTTTTGTACTGTCTTACTGTAGCAGTGCAACCCTTAGTCATGGATTAGTACATACGGAACAAAAGATGGTCCCTGCTTCTAAAACATTCGTCTATCCTGTCTGAAGGGGAAAATCTTCACATGTGCTGTTGGTTTTATGCTTTTCCAATTTAAATATGTGCATTTCTGGAAATTTACTAAGTATGGAGTTGGAGACATGTTTTCCCCCGTCCCTAAACACTGACTGCATACCACTTCTGAAGAGATTTATTACTTTAGATGGATGTTTTGAGTCATAATATAACTAAAGGGATGTTGCAGACTAAACACAAATCCTAGCTAATTCCGGTTTAAATATATGGGTATTAACTGGGGTTTATACCACTGGAATTACACCTGTGTCAAAACAATGAAAGAAGAAACAGGCCCATGGAAAGAACTGAAAAGTAAATGTAAATTTATTGTAGGAAATTAAAGAATTACAATGTTTTGTGTGTATTATCAAATGTAGTCATGACAAGCATTGAGGTAATATGTGGTTTACTATAGGAAACAGTCTTTTCAGGAATTTGACAATAGTATAAAATTTGATCTCAGTCTATTTAGGAGTCCTTTCTTTTTCTGGGATCAGGTTTCTCTGATAAATAGTTAAAAATGAAAAATGGAAATGAGAGAACAGGCTCAGAATATCAGGAAAGGAGTAATGACAAATCTTTTTGCCAAATTAAACATTTGCTCACAAATCTGGCAAAATGCATAAGGAGATTAAAAATTAATCTAGAATAGCCCTTCCTGCTGACAGCCAGTAGGCAGCAGACTCCTCTAAAAATCTTCTTTAAAGAGGAAATTACATGGCCAAACATCTTAATTCTAAAGTTCAAAATCCTTTAAAAGTGCCAGAGCCTACCCAGACCTGGGTATGCTATTTTATATACAACTCTTCGTGTAGACTTTTACAAATAGAAAATTAAACATAGCAGATGGACTCATGCACTCTGACGATCCCAAAGAAAGAAATGCTGTCATTCTGATTTTGATAAGAGTGGTGTAAATCAGTAGAATCTCTATTGAACTCAGTGTTGTTACATGACTGTAAATGTCAAGTCCATAGTGTGCACCTCCCCCCCCCCCAAAAAAAAGCCAGTTAACAATGATGAACTTCTAATTTGGAATTGTTTATTGTTTTTTCAAAGGCATTATTTTGGAATATGTTCAAGATGGTGAATTGAAGACCAAATCCATAGATTTACTTGATCTCAGTCCTGAGTAAGTAGAACATTGTATTAGACAGCAGAAGAATACCATATTTTACAAGCAAACTTGACAATAGGTTATGTACAGCTTTGTTTAGTTGTAAATGTGATTTGGGACAAAGTTTTTCTCTTAGGGTTAAATTTTGTTCTCAATATTTCTGATTATTTGAGGGCATTAAGGAATCCTACCTACGTTCTGACTGATCATTCTGTCATTGGAATTGTTGGAGCAGTGTCAGGAGATGAAAGTGGGAACTGCTTTTGTTTAAAGATCTATCACATCAGGGCATACACAAGAATTGTGTTTACTAACCAAAAAGAAGGCAGAGTTTTCTGGTGGCATAACATTTAGCACTTTTGTAAAATAGCACTTTTTATCATCAGAATGTTTCCCATCAATGGGCCTGATTTTGCTCTGTTACTCTGCTTGAATAAGCTGTGCTGAAGACATTGGAATTATGCTGGTATGAATGAGTTCAGATTCAGTCCTATTAATTAATTAATCCTCACAGTACTGTGAGCTAGGTTAATAAGTATTATTACAGGCAGGAATTTCTCTGGGAGTGCTTTTGTTGTAATTGTGGTCCACAAGGGTATGAATGCATCTCTATGGTCCCCCAAGTAAGAGGAGAAATCAGCCCCAGCCTTCTCCCAGCCAGCCAGAGCATGGGGGAGGGAGGCTCGGGCAGCATACCACTCCTGCCTTCCCCTGGCTGTCCAGGGCATGCTTCCTGGGGGAATCATGGGGGGATGCTTTTGCACCTTTTGAACCCCCCCGTGTCTACAAGCCTGTATTATCTGGATGGGTAAACTAAATTCCTGTTGAAGTTATATAGGAGTTCAGCCAGTGGCAGTGGGTCCTATGGAAGAAAGATGTAAGTGCTCAGCACTTCTGAAAATCAGACCATACAATTTCCACAGATATTAGTGGGAGCAGTCAGTACTGAGCACTTCTGAAAATAGGGCCATTGCTAAGACTACAAAGGGAGTTTGTTTCACAGCTAAATTTAGAATGAAGGATGGGGCCGCTCTTTTTTAACACAAAGGACATGGATATTCTTATCAGATGTCAAATGAAACCTAACTATGGATAGATAGATCATCAGGAACCTGCAGCTCTTTCTCTCAAAGGGTGGAAGACACCAGTCTGAAGATCTGTCTTTTTTATGAAGACTGTGACATATTCATCACAGTGATCATTTGAAGGGAAATACTAGAGTGTGACAAGATGCCAGCATGCATTAGACTTCACACTGTCTCAGAGAGTTCTACTGGATGTTACAGTGAGGAGGTGGAAAAGTGCTCCACAAACCCATGCACAAGGGGCTGTTCGCCTTTCTGGTTGGTAGTTTTGCCCACTGATCTTCAGGGCTACATCTATACTGCGCTCTGTTGCACAAGAAAATATGCAAATGAGGTGAAGCAGTGAATATCACAGCAGCTCATTTGCATACTTAATGAGCGCCATATTTGTGCAAGGGGCTTTTGCACAAAAAGGAGCCATCTACACAGCTCCTTTTTGCGCAAAACCCCCCTCTTGTGCAAGAGCCATTCTTCCTGAAAAAAGAAGCAGCAAAACAGCTCTTGCGCAAGAGGGGGTTTTTGTGCAAAAAGCAGTGAGACGGCTCCTTTTTGCGCAGAAGCCCTTTGTGCAAAAATGGTGCCTCATTAAGTATGCAAATGAGGTGCAGTGATATTCACCGCTTTGCCTCATTTGCATATTTTCTTGTGCAACAGAGCGCAGTTTAGATGTAGCTCAGGTGATTTGTACAATCAGTGGTTGAGTCCTAGCACTACTGCATGCCATTGAGTCTTATAGAGAAGCTATTTAGACTTTATGCTGATTTCAGCCATTTCCTCTCCCATCTGTTTCATTTGCTTCAGCTACCTCAGATCATTGTTAAAATTGGTGGCTGCCAGGTGCAAGAAATAGTATGTTATGAGAGCCAAGGGCCATATTACATTGCTGATGGTAGCCATCAGTGAACAAATTGAAATCAACTGACTCTAGCTGTAAGGGGTGGAGAGACAGAAATCAGATATGCCGCAGCACCACTAAGGAGGACACCAAAATCCACAAGATTAATTAGATTTAGTCCACAAAGAAATGAGACCAATTCAGTGCTAATATTGGTAGAATAATGTCTCCATTGAAACACATGAATTGATGGTTAGAGTGACCTGCACATTCATAATTTTCACTCCACACTCAAAGATAAGACTGAGCATACAATTGAACCTGAGCTTTCCTCAATAGTCTGGATAAAAGCCAACAAGTCACATTGCTTCAGGAAGATACAGTTGTCTCATTTGAGCCAACATCAGCAATGAAAGGACAGTAGTGTAGAAGAATCCAGCTGCAGGATCCCCTGTAGAACCTGATGGTTTATAAACCAAATACATCAACAGAATGTTAAGCCTACCTAGTAAGACTACCCACAGACACATGGATTACTAATAGCAGTAAAAGCTAATGGCACCCCCGTTGACTCCAGTACCCCACCAGGTTGCAAGGAGTAAGGGAAATCGATGGGAGAGTTTCTTGCAGTGGGGATGCTGCAAAAATTTGACCTAAGGAATGTCACTCCAGCTATGTTATTCTTGTAGCTGGAGTTGCATATCTTAGATTGACTTTCTCCCCTAGTATAGAACTGGTTTTAGCGTACAGGCCCAAGCTTCTTTCAGCCAGCACCACCAAACCAGAATCTTTCCAGGCGTCTCTCAAGGCCTCAATTTGCTTAGAGGTTGCTGCTGCTTGGCATTTCTTGCTCTCAGAGAGATTATAGTTTTGTGGGGCCTTGGACCAGAGTAAGTGGGGCCACCTCTCCACCTTTTCACCTGCGATCGCTTCTCCCTCCTCCCCACACTCTACTCAGTTTCTTGTTGCATCCCATTAAGACACTTCCACGTGCACCCACACACACTAAAACAGTACCCAGTGGAGCCCTCCACCCACATGCTGCTAGTTTCTGGACAGACTCTGGATGTTTTGCTTTAGGTGTAGCTCTTTAACGTCTTAAATGAAGGGCACATTCACACCCATTCATTTCAAATGAGGTTTTAACTCAACTCATAGCAAGGATTAACCTTGTTCATAACAGTATTGTTGCTGTTCGTTCGGCTTTTTACCTTTCAAGAGGCTCTAGCTTTGATTGAAGACTAAATTAGTATTAAAGGTTGAAAGTGTCATTTGGCTTTTGGGTGTATTACATCCTCTATAGAATACTTTGAAAAGCAAAGGATCTTTATAAAACTACAGTTTTAAAAGTCAAATGTAATTTTTTTCTCAAAAGATACAAATAGAATCTAGTAAAACATATTTAAAATATTTATATTTTTGGCCTTGCTTAAACTTATTTAGGATAATTAAGCAGTGTAGAGTTTGACGGCTTATTTTCTCACTCACTGTAAGTAAATAATGTGTTTACCAAATTGCTTGCCAGTGGATGATGAATGTTTTTTCCATGCACTCTAGTACAAACGTAGGTGCTTTAGTAGAAGAAATCCGAAAAGCAGAACCTCTCATCACAGCTTCACGCAAAGAGCAGGTCATACATTTAATACTAAGGTTACAAGAGAAGCTTGGACAACAAGAGGACCACAAGTTCTACCTTTTTAAGGTAAGAGGCATGCTGAAAATAATTTCTGGGTCTTTTCTGACCTCGGTTACACTGTTGTAAATCCAGAATAGCTTATGTGAACATTAAGTTGAGATCATGTCTCTGCTCTACAGGCTCTATAGCAGCATAGCTAAGGTGCCAAAGCTATGCTGCTGTAATCCTGTAGTCAGTGTATATGTAGACCACAGTAACAGAGAGCGCTTTTCTGTCACTGTGGTGATTCCTTTTCTCCAAATGGGTGGCAGCTACCCAATGGAAACATTCTTCTGTAGGTTTAGCTGTATTAATACCACGGGCTAGATTGGGTTAGCTGTGATACTCAAAGGTGTGCTGTAGCTGTCATTTTAAGCTTTAAGTGTAGACCAGGTGTAATTGGAGCAATTGAGAACAGAATTTGGCCCTACAGAATTCTCTGCTCTGCTCCATTTCTATTGCCCTGCTCTGGGGGCATGAACAGAACTGAATCTGGATATGTCTTACCTGCTGTGGATTCTTAGAAATGATCTAGAAATTATTATCATCATTTTAAATTTTTCACTGATAATTAGTATTAAATAATACCATTAACTCCTGCCCTACCAAAATATTACCTTTGCAGTAATCCTAAGACTAGAGAGTAACTATTCTTAAGTTAGTCTTTCAGCCAGGTCTTTTGTGAGGCACAAGAATTGTGGTTGCAATGCCAAGGCATAGGTCTGCAATAGAAATTTAGTTTCTGTACCTCTCATTTTCCTCACCTCTGTGCTCATATGTTTAGCTGCATGTGTGTGTTTTCTCTGTGTGCTGCACTGACTCTGTCTAAATAGACTGTACAGCAGGCTTCAATTAAACTGCTTGATAAGACCACAAAAATTGATTTACTTGCAAAGGTGCCCAGCCAGGTTTATTGTCGTTGAAGCACGGTAATAGCACCTGGCAGACTCTATGAGGATACAAGACTTGTGTGCTTGTGATAATGGACACAGCTCAGTCAGTGGTGGGAATTTCCACTGCTCCCCCAGAATACACAGATCCAAACAGGTTATGCCCTGAACATATCAGTGTCCCACCCTCTGACGGATTAGGTTGCCACCCATTGCATTCTACATATTGGTTTGATCAAAATATTTCTATCTATTGTGCAGTCGTCCTGACCTTATCCATAAGATGGGTCAGCATGTTCCTGTTATCTTTGTTTGGTGGTATTGAGGTGTTCTGGTACCACCTTTCTGGAATGTGTTTACATATATATTCTTGTATCTAACAATACTTAGGGATGTGTGTTTCTGCAATATCAGCCTTATGTGATGGTGTATTTCATATTCTTCCTGAAAATATTATTATAAATATGAATATGCCTAACTCAAATATACTTTATGCAAAATATTGCATCGAACACACTTTTTAAAAAGTTATAATCTGCTGAATGTGTATATTCTATTTGTTTGCATTTAACATTCCTGTATTTGAAATTAGAAATAGGGTATTCTGGCCCAGCAGGACTGGCGGTGGGGCACCCCAAAGGGAAGATAGGTGGGCTCAGTGCTGTTTCAGCTCATCAAGCGATAATTTCAAGGAGATCCCTGTTCTTACCGGAGTCTGTGAGCAGAGCCTGCCTTTTGCTCACAATTTCACATTGCTTTATACCAGCAAAGTCATTCTTCCGCTCTATTCTGCGCTGATCAAGCCTCAGTTGGAATATTGTGTCTAGTTATGGGCACCACATTTCAAGAAAGATGTGGAGAAATTGGAGAAGGTCCAGAGAAGAGCAACAAGAATGATTAAAGGTCTAGAGAACATGACCTATGAAGGAAGACTGAAATAATTGGGCTTGTTTAGTTTGGAAAGGAGAAGACTGAGAGGGGACATGATAGCAGTTTTCAGGTATCTAAAAGGGTGTCTAAAAGGAGGAGGGAGAACAATTGTTCTCCTTGGCCTCTGATGATAGGACAAGAAGTAATCGGTTTAAACTGCAGCAACTTCCTAACGGTCATGGTGGTTAAACACTGGAATAAATTGCCTAGTGAGGTTGTGAAATCTCCATCTCTGGAGATATTTAAGAGCAGGTTAGGTAGACATCTATCTGGGATGGTCTAGATGGTACTGGGTCCTGCCGTGAGGGCAGGGGCTGGACTCGATGACCTCTCGAGGTCCCTTCCAGTTCTAGTGTTCTATATGATTATATATATACTTTAGTTCAAGCCCTCAGGTCAATGCAAGGCCTTATATTTCAGGCTCTCTTATGATGACTACATTCTCCACTTTGGTCTTTTTGATTTTTTTTAATGAACAACTTGACACCTTTTAAATACAAAATATTAGATTGGAACAATGTGTTTTTGCTACAACAGCACCTTGGTAAATTTTCTTTAAAAAAACAGGTGCTTTTCAAAAGTCACAAGAAGAGGATTGATCTTATTTGTAAAATTCAAGCCAGTAATAGAATTTTATATCCCTAATGTTATAAATCTGAAATAAGCTTTTAATAATTATTGTTATATTTTTGTCATATCAGCAGATGGCACTGTGCAGCTACAAAAAGATGTTAAAAAATCAGTTGCAGACTAACAAGGCTACCCCTCTGAGATTTAGAAAGATGTTGGTCAGTCATATACTAGAGAGACAATGTTGAGTCTGAAGAAAAGCTGTGTGGAGCTTGAAAGCTTGTCTCTTACATCAACATCTGTCTTTCTAGTATATGAGAGAAGGAAATCACCACAGAAGGAATGTATTTGGTCTTTGCTGGGGACACAATAGTGGTTGATTTCCCTTATTTAGCAATACAAGAGCCAAGCAAATCTGATCATCAATGGCTCATTTCCCATCTGGCAAAACTAATTAGGGAAATGTTAAGTGTGATAGTGTAAAGTACCTGTTTTATCTGTCAGTCTCATATAGCACAAATGCATTTTAGGCAATTGTTAGCAGCTGCAATTACAGTGACAAAATATTGGGGGGGGGGAGTTCCAAAGAGTGAATACTTGGCATGTTTGTATTATTTGGAAACTAGCAGACTTACCTGGCATTGCCTGGGTCTTCAGGGCAGGGGTCTGGCAGTATGGGGGCTGCAGGAGTCGGGGGGGAGGGGGGAGGAGTGCAAGAAGCTGGAGATGAGGAGGGGCTCAGGCTGGGGGAGGGGTCCTGGTACAGGTGTTTTCTCTCTCCCACCGCCCCTGGCTATCAATGGCATTTTCTCTTCCCCTTACTTCCTGCTCCCAGGGATGTTTCCCCCCCCCTCCAGCCTGACTCCAGCTGTCAGGGACGTTTTCTTGACTTCTCACTTCCCTGGCTGCCAGGGTCATTTTCTCTCCCCATGGTACCTCCCCTTGCCACCAGGGGTGTTTTCTCCCCCCACAACCCCTACCCCCAGCCACCAAGGGCCTTTTTTCTCTTCCCTTGCCCTGTGCTTCAGCCAAAGGCCAAGAAGGGGGGAAAGGATTTGGGGCAGAGGAGCTATTTACCAGTGTGCTGGCAGGCAAGATGGCTGAGCCCTAGAATCATAGAATCATAGAACCATAGAGCTGGAAGAGACCTCAGAAGGTCATCAAGTCCAGCCCCCTGCTCTAGGCAGGACCAATCCCAACTAAATCAACCCAGCTAGGGCTTTGTCAAGCCGAGACTTAAACACCTCTAGGGATGGAGATTCCACTACTTCCCTAGGTAACCCATTCCAGTGCTTCACTACCCTCCTAGTGAAATAGTTTTTCCTAATATCCAACCTGGACCTCTCCCACCACAACTTGAGACCATTGCTCCTTGTTCTGCCATCTGTCACTACTGCGAACAGCCTCTCTCCATCCTCTTTGGAACCTCCCTTCAGGAAGTTGAAGGCTGCTATCAAATCCCCCTTCACTCTTCGCTTCTGCAGACTAAACAGACCCAACTCCCTCAGCCTCTCCTCATAAGTCATATGCTCCAGCCCCCTAATCATTTGGGTTGCCCTCCGCCGGACCCTCTCCAATGCGTCCACATTTTTGTAGTGGGGGGCCCAGAACTGGACACAATACTCCAGATGTGGCCTCACCAGAGCCGAATAAAGGGGAATAATCACATCTCTGGAACTGCTGGCAGTGCTCCTCTTAATGCAACCTAATATGCCATTAGCCTTCTTGGCTACAAGGGCACACTGTTGACTCATATCCAGCTTCTCATCCACTGTAACCCCCTGGTCCTTTTCTGCAGAACTACTACTTAACTGGTTGGTCCCCAGCTTGTAACTATGCTTGGGATTCTTCCGTCCCAAGTGCAGGACTCTGCACTTGTCCTTGTTGAACTTCATCAGGTTTCTTGTGGCCCAATCCTCCAATTTGTCTAAGTCACTGTGGACCCTATCTCTGCCCTCAAGCGTATCTACCTCTCCCCCTAGCTTAGTGTCATCTGCAAACTTGCTGAGGGTGCAATCCATCCCCTCATCCAGGTCATTAATAAAGATATTGAACAAAACCGGTCCTAGAACCGAACCTTGGGGCACTCTGCTAGAAACCGACCGCCATCCTGACATCGAGCCGTTGATCACTACCTGCTGGGCCCGGCCTTCTAGCCATCTTTCTATCCATCTTACTGTCCATTTATCCAATCCACAGTCCCTAAACTTGCTGGCAAGAATATTGTGGGAGACCGTATCAAAAGCCTTGCTAAAGTCAAGGTAGATCACATCCACTGACTTTCCCACATCCACAGAGCCAGTTACCTCATCATAGAAGCTAATCAAATTGGTCAGGCACGACTTGCCCTTTGTGAATCCATGCTGACTATTCCTAATCACTTTCCTCTCTTCCAAGTGCCTCAAAATGGATTCCTTAAGGATCCCTTCCATGATTTTTCCAGGAACCGAGGTAAGACTGACCGGCCTATAGTTCCCTGGATCGTCCTTCTTCCCTTTTTTGAAGATGGGCACTACATTTGCCTTTTTCCAATCATCCGGGATCTCTCCCAATCTCCACGACTTTTCAAAGATAATGGCCAAAGGCTCCTCAGTGACATTTGCCAACTCCCTCAGTACCCTTGGATGCATTAAGTCCGGACCCATGGATTTGTGTACGTTTAGCTTTTCTAAATAGTTCCTAACCTGTTCTTTACCCACCACGGGCTGTCCATCTTCATCCCATCTTGCGTCACTTGGCTCCTGGACTTCCGCGCTGACCTTGTCCGTGAATACAGAGGCATAGAAAGCATTGAGTACTTCAGCTTTCCCCACATCATCTGTCACTAGGTTACCTCCTTCATCCAGTAGGGGCCACACACACTCTCTGATCACCTTCTTTTTGTTGACATGCCTGTAGAAACCTTTCTTGTTATCCTTCAAATCGTTAGCCAGTCGCAATTCCATTTGCGCTTTCGCCTTCCTGATAACCCCCCGGCATTCTCGAGCTATACATTTAAACCCCTCCCTGGTCATTTGTCCAAGTTTCCACTTTTTGTAAGCTTCCTTTTTGTGCTTAAGTTCACCAAGGATTTCCCCCGTAAGCCAATCCGGTCTCCTACCATTTTTGCCTTTCTTGCTATGCGTCGGGATAGTTTCTTTCTGTGCCTTCAATAAGTCTTCTTTAAAATACTGCCAGCTGTCCTGGACTCCTTTCCCCTTCATGTTAGCATCCCAGGGGATTCTGCCCATCAGATCTCTGAGGGAGTCAAAATCTCCTTTTTTGAAGTCCAAGGTGTGTATTTTACTACTCTCTTTTCTTCCCTTGGTCAGGATCCTGAAATCTACCATCTCATGATCACTGCTTCCCAGGTTGTCACCCACCTCTACTTCCCCTATTAGTTCCTCCCTGTTTGTGAGCAGAAGGTCAAGCTGCGCACGGCCCCTGGTCGGATCCTTCAGCAGTTGTACCAAGAAGTTATCCCCAACATTCTCCAAAAACTTCCTGGATTGTCTGTGTACTGCCGTATTGGTTTCCCAACAGATGTCAGGGTGATTAAAGTCCCCCACGAGAACCAGGGCCTGCGATCTGGAAGCTTTTCTCAGTTGTCCGAAGAAAGCCTCATCTACCTGATTCGGTGGCCTGTAGCAGACAGCAACTACAACATCACTGCTGTTGTTTGCTCCTTTAAACTTAACCCATACACTCTCAACAGGTTTTTCTCCCTCTTTATACTGGAGTTCAGAGCAATCGTAGTGCTCTCTTACATATAGTGCAACTCCTCCTCCTTTTCTCCCCTGCCTGTTCTTCCTGAACAGTTTATACCCTTCCATGACAGCGCTCTAGTCATGCGAGTCATCCCACCAAGTCTCTGTTATCCTAATTAAATCATATTTCTTGGACTGGGCCAGGGCCTCCAGTTCTTCCTGTTTGTTGCCCAGGCTTCTCGCATTAGTGTACAAACACCTCAGGTAACCAGTTGATCGCCCTATCTTCTCCATTCGAAACAGGGGTCCTCCTTTCTTGCTCGTTCCTCTCTGCATTTCTTTTCAGTATCTGACTTTCCCACTCCCCTCAGGGTTTTGGTCACCTGTTTGGTCCCCGATGAATCTAGTTTAAAGCCCTCCTCACTACGTTTGCAAGCCTGCCCGCGAAGATGCTCCTTCCTCTCTTCGTTAGGTGGATCCCATCTCTTCCTAACAATCCTTGTGCCCGGAACAGAGTCCCATGGTCGAAGAAACCAAAGCCCTCTCTGCGACACCACCTGCGCAACCACGCATTTACGTCCTCAATTCGACGATCCCTGCCCAGTCCTTTCCCTTCAACAGGGAGGATGGATGAGAACACCACTTGCGCGCCGAATTCTTGGATCCTTCTTCCCAGCGCTACATAATCCGCAGTAACCCGCTCAAGGTCATTCTTGGCCATATCCTTAGTTCCCACATGGAAAAGCAGGAAGGGGTAGCGATCCGAAGGTTTGATCAGTTTGGTAAGCCTCTCAGTCACATCCTGAATGCGAGCTCCCGGTAAGCAGCACACCTCTCGAGATTCCAGGTCCGGATGGCAGATGGATGGCTCAGTCCCTCTTAGGAGGGAGTCCCCGACTACCACCACCCGTCGTTTTCTTTTGGGGGTGGTGGCCGTGGAACCCCCATCCCTAGGACTACGCATCCCATGCCTTCCAGTAGATGGTGTTCCCTTCCGGTTTCTTCCTTGTGAGGTCCCTTCCAAAGCATTCACCACCGCAGAGCCTGTGGAGAGAGCCTGAAAGCGATTACTTACCTCTATAGCATTGGGGGATTCCCATGCTGGCCTTTTTCCCCTTCTAGAAGTTACATGCTGCCAGTTCTCTTCCTGGTCACGTACTGCCCTCTCTGACTCTTCCGCCTCCCGTGCTTTAAGGATTAAACACTGCCTTCTATCGAGGAAGTCTTCATCCTCTCTGATTGAGCGTAGGGTCGACACTTGGGCCTCCAGTCCTCTAATTTTTTCTTCCAAAATGGCGACCAGCTTGCACTTAGTGCAGATGAAATCCGTTCTTTCTTCCGGGAGGAAGACAAACATGGCACACTCCGTGCAGGTAACAACAGCAGACCCATCACCATCCATCCCTGCTGTCCTGGAGAAGGGATTTAAAAAGAAAGGCAAGAGAACCTCGCCCCCTTCCCAACTCCCTCTCTAAACTCCCTGTTAGCACTCACCTGTTCGCAAGCTCCTTGGTCGCTTGCCCAAGGAGCCTTATAAAGCCCTGGACTACCTGAAAGTCCCTCCCCCTACCAAGGCTCAGCCAATCAGCAGAGGCTTCTAGAATTCAAACTCTAATTAGAAGCCAACAGTTTCCACCTGCCAATCACAGCACCAGCCAATCACAGCACACGCTCCATGAAGGGGGGGGGGGAGGGCAAAGGGGAAGTGAAAAAAAAAAAAGGGCTACTCCCTTCGTGGACACTCCCCCAGTGGACACTCTGCAGAATAGCTTTCCCCTGCGGAGCAGTCCCTCCATTTGCATATTATGGAAAACAGTCCTTTTCCCAAAGTTTCTGGTTGTCCTGGCACAACTAAACCCTGACCCTGCTTTAATTAGGAGAAGAGAAAGCTGCATTCCAAATTTTGTGGCCATAGCTCTTACCGTTTAGGAGGAGTTCTTGAACAAATGGACACACAGGCAGACAGATATACCCTAAAATATATATAGAGATTAACAGTTTTCTCTGTTGTACAGCTGGAAAATTTCAAATAGGTCCCTGAATGTAAGCATTGTTATAACTCTGTCTTCTTTGTTATTTCCTGTAATTGTGATCATAACTTTGTGTTAGACCACCAGCAGAGTAGCAAGCTAATGTAGCAACTGGATAGGCTTTTGAGATTGTTCGAAGGCCATGGCGTACTGCACCCTACTGGAGACTTATTTCATGTACTGCTGTACCCTAAATTACAGTACTGATACACACATTCCCTGATATCACATTAGGGTCTAGCACTTTGCACTGGCAATTCTTGTTGACTTCAGAGGCGTTCTGTAGATGGAGCTGTTACAACTCTGGACTTTTAACAAAAAAAGGCTTTGACATTGGGAAAAACATTAGGATCTGAACTTGAATGTAAATGTGTCTAGCATCCTCTCCTCTGTTGCTAAATGTCTGATACTTTTGTGCTCTCACAAGGGACTTATTTCTCACTACCGGTGCTGCATGGGGCCTTAAAAAAGCTTCAGATCAAATCTCCATACATTTCCATAATTATTTGTGCTAATCTATATTTATATGCTTGAGGGCGATTGCAAACATTTTTTTTTTTGTAATTCCCACATCTTCATGGCCCATTTCCACTGCAGCAACTTTAGGGGCAGCTCCCTCTACTTTCCCTGTAGGGCAAAATCTCTCTAACTGGTAAGTAGCCTCTTGAGCTGTTCTGTCACTCTATCTTCTCCTCTGTCTTCTATCACTCTATCTTCTCCTCTAAGATCTCTGAGCCCCCTTTATTTTCGTCATTTCTCTTATCTTCTCTGCTCTGTGACAGTGTTCTGTTCCATCCTGTAGTGTTTTCATTTTTGCAGTTAATGATCTGCCCACAGTTTCCTGATCCTGTTCCCTAATCTTTTTTATATTTCTTCTCCTGGGCACTCTCCCTTCTCCAAATGGTCCAGTCATTCTCTGCAAGTGACTATATGCCATGAAAGAGTGAAAGGGAATCTAATAACCAGCAGAGAGAAAGACTAGAGGCAACTGGGAAGAAAAGCTATTAAAAGACAAAGAAACCTATGGCAGGCCATTGAGACAGACGGAGGACTTAGATGGATTCATAGGGAGCCAGAGATAACAGCAGAAAGCTGGAGGCTCTGCCTATATACCAGAGATTAAGTAGTATTGCGCATTACTCATTTTTCCTTCTTGGTCTTGCAGTGAAATTCTAATTGCTGTATTGCTGCATTTGTGACATCCCTTTGTTTCAGTGTCAACAAATGGTGTGATTTTCACAAGTTATACTGTCACTATATAATAGTGTCAAGTAGAAGCTGGCTTGTGAAGAATAAAAGTTTTATTGAAATGCAAGTTATGTTGAAGAATAGCCAGAGATGTGCACAAAGTTTATGGCAATGTAACTAATTTATTGTTAAAAATATAGTGGCAGATTGAATTTAATTTGGCATTTTAATATTTAATACTTATTTAGTAAACATATAGTATACTATAAGCATAGAGTATCGTAGGTAGGTATGACAGTTTATAGAAAGAATAAAGACAAGTGGTCTATGTCCCAAAGATCTTACAAATTGTGTTTGCAAAGTGTTGGTTTCCACCATGTAAATGATCCAGGCAGTGGCTATATTTGAAATCTCCTCTCTGAATTTCATCCTGATGAGTATCTCTATTTTCACATCTGCTTTTTAGAGATTCTATCAGTGTATTCAAATCAGCAGGTGATCAGACTTTTATTGTGATGAACCTTTGCATGTTGAAGTCTGGCTTAGCTTCTCTCTCTCCCTAAGGATGTCTAATTGCGGTTACCTAGCTAATCGTATTGTTGTCACGATTTGTATTTACTATACGATTTGTCAATAGGACTGCTCTGCAGAGCTGCAGTGGGAGTAGCTCCAGGAGCCAGCTCAAGCCAGGACTGACCGGTCCTAGTCCTGGCTTGTACTGGCTCTGGGAGCAACCTGTGCTGCAACCTGCATTTTAAATGTAGTAAGAGTCGCCAGGGACTGGGACTGCTCGGTCCTGGCTCGTGCTGAGTCCAGCCGCCCCAGTCCACGGCCAACCTTGTCCACCTCCGGCACCAGTCCCTGCCCACCACCAACCATTGTCTCCAGGAATAGGGGCTGCTTAGTGGTTGGGACCCCTGTGGACAGAGGCTGCTTCATAGCAGCCTTTTCTATCTCTCTCCTGCTGCCTCTGATGGGGGGGGGGAGCAGTTGGCACCCTGGAGACGGTGCTGGGGGGAATGGGCTTTTAAGCCAGTTCCCCCTAGCACCAGCTCCTGTCCGTCCCGCCGCCGCTGCTGTGGGGGGCATGGGAGGCAGAGGCACAGCGGGGAAAGAGGCGCAGTTGCATCGGTTCCGACTGCGGCGCTTCAGCCTTTGAAATGTAACAAGAGCCCAGCAGGTCTCCTGCTACATTTCAAAGGTTGAAGTGCCACAGTGGAAACATGGGGCAAATGGGGACTGTTTCAGTCCCCTCTCGTGCCATTTCCCGCTGTGCTTCTGCCTCCCCTGCCCCTGCAGAGACAGTGCTGGGGGGAACTGGCTTTTAAGTTAAATATAAGTGAAGTGTAAATCTACTGAAATGCATTGAAGCATTTTGGGATTTTCCCTGTAAGTGAGGTTCAGCTGTAATTGACTTAATTGTTAATTTATTAGGCTGTAACTGGCTTTTAAGCCGGCTCCCTCCAGCACCAGCTCCTGCTCCTCCCCTTGCTGCTTCTCTTTGGTAGGGGCAACAAGGAGGGGAAGCAACTAGTTAAGTCACTACTCAACTATCCGATAAGCTTATTTATAAGCTTATTGGATAGTCGACTAGTCACTTACATCCCTATCCTCTCTGTTTTAAAAACAACACCTTACGTTTTCTGAAAGCATACCACAATGTAGAAGTTAAAATTATTTCTTGGATGTGGGTGCAGTGATTTGTAGTATATGGTAAGCAGCAAACTCTAAAGAACAGCTGTTCGAGCACCTTCCAAGGAAGCCCTCATTCATGGTCCACAGGGGCCTATTTATTTCCCCGACAACTCCTGGAACTCTTAGGGTTACTTCTCTATTCTTAGAGAAGGCAGGCCAGATTGAGATATGGGGAGAGGAAAGCTCATTCAGGCCTTATGAACACAGAAGATCTGCTTCAGTCATAGCCTTTTGTGGCCAATCAATCAGCAAGGTAGCTGCACAATTGCAATTCCTAGTGAAGAAAGACAAACTTATTTTCTGTATGAATTTTCTCTGGCTGGGGGGTAATGTATTACTATCATAATGACTCATCTAGCATGACTAAAATGGGAAGAAAATATTGCGAAGAGTAGATATTGCTAGTACAAAAACTCCCAGTAATTTGATTTTCTTTGAAAATGCACCAAATCTTAATTTTCTGTGTTTCAGGTACTTAGGGCACATATATTGCCACTGACCAACGTAGCATTTAACAAATCTGGTTCCTGGTAAGTTTTCATTTTTAAATTCAAAATGCATAATTACCAATAAAAAATATTTTAATGTGGAAATTCAGTCGTGAATTTTAGTGCTCATCTCTATCCTGCAAACAAAATCCCTTTGTGTTATGATTGTATTTAAGCAGATTTAAGCACTTCACGTATCAGGATTTCAGACTTCTAAGGCAAAACCAAGGGGACTGCAAAAATAGTGGGCGTGATTCATTTGGTGGCACTATTCCCTCTCACATATGTTGAGATAGCAGCTGTATTCCAGCATTATTAGTAGACACACACATGATAGTGAAGTGAATGTCACTGAAAGCAGGGTGAAACTTAAATATAAGTGAAGTGTAAATCTATTGAAATGCATTTAAGTATTTTGGGATTTTCCCTGTAAGTGAGGTTCAGCTGTAATTGACTTAATTGTTAATTTATTAGGCTGTAACTATTTTTGCTCTGTAATCTTAGCAGTAGAGAATGCATTGAGCAATGGTAATGTTATCTTTTAAAAATACAATATTTTGTAAAGTTTTAAAAATTGCTTGATTTAGAATCTTTGCTGTGTTCAATATTCTTGGATACTATGGAACATGAGGAAAGTATTTAGGTTCTGATACAAAGCCCACTGAAATGAATGGAGAGATTTCCCTTGACATCTGTATACTCTGAGAAAATTTCTAGTGTTCTGTAACTCATTTGTCTTTCTTCATTTTAGCTTTATCACCGGAAGCTATGACAGAACATGCAAAATATGGGACACAGCATCAGGAGAGGAGCTACGCACATTGGAGGGACACAGAAATGTAGTCTATGCAATAGCTTTCAATAATCCTTATGGGTAAATAGATTTTCAGTGACTTGGAGAAACTTTCTAATTGGTAACATTGATTGCTATGTTGCAAATATAGGTATCCTATAAACTTTAGAGTAAAATAGAGTCTACATCCAAATCCTCAAAGTTTCTTAATAGTGAAATGGGGAAATTAAATCATGTCTTGTCATCAAAGGAAGACACATGCACTCATTCACTGTATAAAGCATGTATTCAGACATGTCTTCTGCTTTAGTTCATGAATTGGCATTTACAAATTCACAATTAGATTTAAACACCATGCAGATATAATGTATGTTGAAAATTATTTCATATAATTCTAATAAAATAGTACAGGTTCAACCTCTTTAGTCCAGCACCCGTGGGACCTGACCAGTGCTGAACTGGAGAATTTGCTGGACCACGGGAGGTCAGTATTGACTAGCAGCATTACCAACACTTTTCTGCTTACTGAATTCGTATGAGACATTTAGGGGTAAATTAGAGTTAAATAACAGCGCAGAACATGAGAGCCAGGGCTGGTGGCTGTAAACACTTTATGGGACCACAGGAAACTTGGCTACACCCATGGTAAGTGGACATCTGGCTAAATAAAATAGTGCCAGACAATGGATGTTGATGGACCAGAGAGTGGCAACGAGAGAGGTTCAACCTGTATAGCAAGCCAAATGGTTTGATGCTGTTCACATATGTACGTAGAGCCCTGCAAATCCATAGATATCCTCTTTATATCTGCAGGTATCTGTATTTGTGGATGCAGGTATCTGTAGCTAATTTTTGCAAATATGGATGCAGTTGCAGATACAAATTTTGCATCTAGAACCTTGCAGATTTGCAGATATCCTCTTTATATCCATGAGTATGTACATCCACGGAGGTCATTGCGGATGTCTGCGGATCATTTTTGAAGATACTGATGTGGATGCAGATACGAATTTTGTATCCATGCAGGGCTCTATGTATATGATCAGATCTATGTTTTGAATATTTTTCATTCTTTATTAGTTAAATTAATTGTAGAGGAAAGAAGAATAAAAGGTAATGACAGCGTGTGTTGCTTTAGTTGGAATGATCAACTTTTCCAGCCTTTTCAAATGGGTTAATCCATTTAGTACTACACACATTATCATCAGGAATCTGACTTAGAAACTGGTCAGAAGTGGTGAGTAATTGTTAGGAGATCCTCAGGGTGCATTTACATCAGTGTCCAATGTGAATCTGCAAATTTTTTATTTTATGCAGTAGCTGTCTGGGTTAGATCAGAGCTAGTAGTTGAGGTAGCGTAAAGAGATCTAACATCATATACAGAGAGAAGTTTCAGATATTTACATTAGCTGTCTTCTTTGAGAGAGATTTGTGCTTCTAAAAAGTAAACCATTCTTTTCTGTTATCCTTTTGTCCATCCTCTACAGAAGAAGGTAGAAAGGATTTATTTCCATCATCAAATATATTTATAGTTAAAAGTACATATGTGTATGTTCTATATATGTATGTTAAGAGCACTGTTATTACTATTACTATACCTAGCGGGACCAAGACCAGTGTAGTGATTTCTTACTTAAAACCACAAAGTGTAGAGTTATTTGATCTTATCTATATGGACTAAAGTCTGATGCATCTGGTAGAATGAATCTGAGTTCACTGAGGGAATTCAGACTAACTCAGCAACTCCATCATATACTTCCTCTTACATTAATTTTGGTCTGTCGCCCGTTATGAAAATGGGACAGAATGACTTTGTGGAGTGTTGCACAGCTGAACAAAGGAATGCAAGGTTACCCCTTGCCCGTGCACAAGAGTCTTGCAAATCTTTACAGTGCCAGCCACTAATTAGCAATATTTTCTATGACCATTCTCTTGCCTGGTTCATAAGGTGATTGCTTTGGTATGTCATCTATTATTTTTGTGAATTGTTCAGTTTCTCCTAATGCCTTTGAAAGAATTTTTCATTTTTTTTCTAAATGACTATTTTTCCATTTAGTGACAAGATTGCCACTGGATCTTTTGATAAGACCTGCAAATTATGGAGTGTAGAAACAGGAAAATGTTATCATACCTTTCGGGGACACACAGCAGAAATTGTGAGTGCCTGTATTAAAATATTAAAACCTTTGCATATAATTGTATTTTCATATGCAGTACAGCCTCAATTTTCTAAAACTTAATAAACCAAACTATTAGTACTTCATAAGAGGGTCATTTCCTCTGATGTTTGTGAATTGAACTGAAAAAACCCCCTCCCTTGATTATCCAAAAGTTCTTGGTGTCATCTAGGACCTTGGAATTAGTGAGATTGTCTCACAATGGTGTGTCTTTACCAGGGTGGGCTAGGAGAGCTTCGACTCTTGTATTCAAGGTCCCATTATGCTAAAATTCTATGGTTTAAAAAACCTGTATCTAGAGGCTAATCTCCACTACACCATGGATTGGTGCTGCAGTGATCAATCCACTAGCCATCAATTTATCACTTCTGCTTAGACGTGATAAATCAATCTCTGAGTGTTCTTCTGTTGACGCCGGTACTCCATCAGGACAAGTTGATTAGCCAGTGTTGACAGGAGAGCAGCCACCACCAACCTTACCACATGCAAAACGCTATGGTAAGTACATTGCGTAGCTAAAGTGATATAGATATGGTGGTGGTTAGTATAGAC
This sequence comes from Pelochelys cantorii, assembly GCA_032595735.1. Classification (NCBI taxonomy): domain Eukaryota; kingdom Metazoa; phylum Chordata; order Testudines; family Trionychidae; genus Pelochelys; species Pelochelys cantorii. The sequence continues at coordinate 37,006,873 of CM064335.1, read as the reverse complement.
AAGGCCTAGATATTTGCAATTAATGTTAACTCTCTTCTTAGTCTACACTAAGGACATGTCTACACTAGGAAATTATTTTGAAATAACTAAATTTGAAATAATAACTCCAGAAAGAACAAAATCAAAATAGTGTGTGCCCACTACGGGGGAGCCTTGAAATTAGTCCGAGGCAGGCTCCGTTACTGTGGACGCACTACCTTGACTTAGAGCTCCAGAAACACTGGGGAGTAATTACTTCAAATTACTCTGGGGAGTAGTTATTTTGAAATAGCAGCAGCAGAGCGTCCACATAACCGCTATTTCAAAATAAGTGTTATTCCCCGAGGAAAGCAGGAGTACAGATTTCGAAATAATGGCTTGGCAGTATGGATGCTCTGCTTATTATTTTGAAATAACTCCCTAGTGTAGACCTGAGCCAACTGTATGTAGCCTTTCTCCCTATGCAGATTGTGGGCTTCTTGAGGCAGTGGCTGAATGGGAGAACTGGATCCTAAGAGAACCCACTTGTGTTTGCTGGAGACTTGGAGGATAGCTTGCAGCATAGTGCTAAAGCAAAGGAACACCCTTCTCTTAGGCACATAAGAATGACCATACTGGATCAAGTTTATAGTTTATCTAGTCTAGTATCCTGCATCATAACAGTGGTCACTGCCGCATACTTCAGAGGAAGATACAGGCAACCTGGTGATAGGTAGATGTGGGATAATCTGGCTCTCATTAAAGTCTCCTTTTAACCCCTGTGATGCAAAGGTTGGCTAAAGTCAACCTAAAACTCTTGTTTAAAATATATTTACTACTATAGGTTTGGGAGATCGTTTTAATATCCATGTAAATGCCCCATTGCTTTTTGAATCTTGCTAAATTCTTGGCTTACACAATACTCTGTGAAAATGAGTTTCATGGTCTAATTATGAATTGTGTAAGAGTATGTCTTTATCAGTTTTGAATTTGTCTCTTTTTAGTTTCATTGAATGTTCTCTTGTACTATGAGACAGGGAGAACGGAAGTTTTTGATCCACATACTGTACACTGTTCATTATCCATGTATTTTTTTCTCATCTTTTCTTGTACTCTCTGATTGTCTGTTCTGGGCCTGTTGGTCTTCCCTTCCTCTCTCTAGCTATATCACTTTCCTAGTGGGGAGACAGATCAGCTCCTGCCTGGTCTAAGAATGAATTTTGTTATAAAAAACCTCTCCGCAAAACTAAGCCACTGTTGGTTCTGTGTCTGGAGAAGGTATGGGGCTATATCACAGGATGAGGGGGGCAGGTCTGGCCCCATTGGCCAGAAAGTGGTGATTGTTGAAGAGACTTAGTGTTTGTTTACACTATGCAACTTTTAGTGACAAGTCTCTATTGATACAGTCCTGTCACTAAAATCAGCATGTGCGAATGCCATTTGTCATCACTTTTGCCGACAAAATACTTGTACCCCTACAAGTGGCTTCCATTTTGTCAGCAGGAGTGTGCTCCTGTGGGCAAAACAGCATTCACACTTGTAGTTCCTGGGGGGTGGGGACAGGAGAGGGTTTAAGCACCCGTGAATGACAAACTTTTATCGATCAAGAGCAAGTGTATACAAAGCCTGAGGGAAATCTGCTCAGATGTGGATTTACTTTTGTTTTTCTCTCTGGATGACAGTATGGCATTCTTTTCCAGAGTGATCTTGCCCTTGAACATAATTCCTCCCTGAATGAATATTTGTGCCCTTTGTCCCATTATTTCAGTGAACTGGATTAACATACATCATGAATGGATTGCTTGATGTCTGTAATGTCTCCTGTTGGAGAACATTTCTTATACCTTTGAAATTAATACAATTTCCATGTATAGCTATATATTCTGAAAGGTCTGTAGAGCCTCTGTGAACTTGCATCAGAGGCTATTTTTCTCCTGTACTGACCCACATTGCTCAAACTATTTGACCATGTTCAAAAAGGCATATCATCAAGAAACAGAACAAAACACTGTATCCAATTAACAGAATACAATTTAAAAAATCTATTTTTATCTCTAATGGGTTTCAATCTTCCTCTTTTGCCAAATGTTAAGAATTATTTTTGACTATTAAAAATTGATATGTTTAATTGATGACATGTTATGATTTCTCCCATAATTTGTTTACATTTTAGAAATAATACTCTTGTTTTTCTGGAGTGTGAATTTTCTTTTTGATTCTTACATTTGTACTGGAGCACACCAGCAAGTTGCTGCTTTGCATCAATGTATAGTAGCATTGGATGTCTTGCAGTGTTTTGTTTGTTCTCTGGGCATTTTAAAATTACTTCTCTTAGCATGAACGATCTGATCTTTAAAAGGGCCTCAACTTCTCTACCAGTTTTGTGATTTCAAGTCAGGTAATTACATATCTTTGGGTTTGATCAGTTTCTGCTGACTTCAGTGGCAGTTGCATCAGGCCCGAAGTGCTATGAATTTTATCTGCTAATAATTGATAGAAGTTATGCCTGCAAAATTAAATGCTGGTTCTTAACATCAGACCCATAACCTTAAATAATTTCTAAAAGAGAGATGTTTATTATACATGAACTGCTGTCTTCAAGTCTATACTATGTAGCTTTGTTAAAAAAAAAAGGAATATCATAATTGAAAATGCAACTAAGTTCCCAGCAAATGTTTTCTTTTTTCCAAAGATATTTTTGTTCCTCATTAGTAGAACAATCATATCATATAATTACCTAAGTCTGGAAGCTGGCTTCCTTAGTCATTAATATGAGAACTGAGTTAGGGACTTTGTTGCATTTTTGCTCAAATATATACATGTAATAAAAATATGAAGCTATATGTAAAAAGCCTGTTTGAATATTGGCTTGGTATAAGTTGCAATAAGCCTTTGTAACATACACAGTCGTTTATAAAGCAACCAGTTAGTTCAGTCCAATAATCTGTCCCCCGAAGCTTTTATGGTAAGGATTTGTTGCTTTTCTAACAAAATCTCTAGAGGGCACTGCAGCTGTCACCATATTATTAAAATGCCATGGCTGTATTTATAGGTCACAAACTGTTAAGTTGCACTATTGCTGTGTTTTCAAATGCTGACTCTGACCCAGTTCATTTAAAAAAAAATCATACAAAGTTTATTGTTTCCCACTCTTTGTGTCATAGGTTTGTTTATCATTTAATCTTCAAAGCACACTAATAGCAACTGGAAGCATGGATACGACAGCCAAACTATGGGATATCCAGAATGGAGAAGAAGTGGTCATGCTAACTGTATGTTTGCATTCTTTATTGTTTTTAAGGTGTTTGGTGCCTTTTTAGTCCCTAATCAAGTTAGATGGGGATATAAGTAGACTTCTGAATCATCTATTTCATTATTTGCTGGCAAATAATTTCTATTACTGTGTCACTTAGTGACTATTTAAGAAAACATAAACCGAGTACGAAAACTATGCTAATTTATTAAAAGTAATAAAAACTGGTTTAATCAAATGTCAAATTTTTCGAATTCAATGTCACTACTTTCCTAGGCCAGAAAATATTGCTCTTATTATTAACATGGTTTATCATTATAAGTACTGAACTGTAATTCCTGTGGAACTCTGAAAGCTAATATAAAGTAACTTCAAAAATGTTAATGCCTACGATTATAGCTCTAAATGTTCCTCTTAGCTGCACCATTCATCTCCTGCGTGATATATGTAGAGAATTCAGTCAAGTCACAAAGTGCATGTGCAGTCTAATTTCTATTCTCTGTATTTGGCTTGCTAGGATTCCACTGTTTGAATATTTCTGCCTAAAAAGTTTAAAGTTGCATCCTCATCTCTTGGACAAAGACTAAGTAAGGGGCAATATGCAGACTGCCTCCTTCAGGATTCCTGGACTGTGGAGTAGATAATTCACATTCTCCTTCCCAGCCTTCTTTGCCTCTTTTGAACAGAAACATGGGAGAAAGGGAGGAGGAGATACAGAAAGTGAGCAGTAGAGACTGCAGTTAGTTGTCCTTGGCCTTTGTGCAGGAGGCTCTGTATCCTTTCTCCCATGACACAAGAGGCAATGACAATTTGGTCCTTAGTTTGTTGTAATGAAAGCATCCTTTCATTTAATGATGAATAACTACTCTTCCATAGAAATTTGATATGAAATAAATCTATTAGATCAGAATTCTATCTAATTCATCCCCGTGTCATTGCAGGATTGTTTCCAGTATTCTATTTCCTAGTACTATTTGCTAGTACTTATGATATTAAATGCTGTTGTAGTGTGAGCAGTTATGCAAGACTAAACAAAAACCAAGAACATGTACTACATTGTGAAGAAGGTGGACTATCTGGCCTAATTGAAACAATCACTTATGTGATTCTGTATTCCCACTGTATAAATTAGGTATTGGACAACCTCCAAGGAAATGTCTCATTTATATTCTGAAATACCTTTTTGTCATTTTTTTCTTAGGGGCACTCAGCAGAAATTATTGCATTGTCATTTAATACCACAGGAGATAGAATCATCACTGGCTCCTTTGATCATACAGTTGCAGTGTGGGATGTTGGCACTGGCAGGTACTAAAGCATTCATAAAGTGGTTTTGTACTGTATATTTTAATAACATCTTCAAGGGGCACTGTCAAGGCTTACAAATTCTTGACTTTACAACTGGGCTTTGGTTTTAGGCATGCCTGACCTTATCTTTGCTTTGTTTCTCCTGTGACCTTTGTTCTTCTGAGCAGTCAAAGTACTGAAATATGCAAGAAACTTGCTCTCCTAATGCTTTAGGCTGCGTCTAGACTGGCATGAATTTGCGCAAATGCTTTTAACGGAAAAGTTTTCCGTTAAAAGTATTTGCGCAAGAGAGCGTCTAGATTGGCCATGGACGCTTTTGCGCAAAAAAGCGTCTGTGGCCAATCTAGACGCGCTTTTGCGCAAGAAAGCCCCGATCGCCATTTTAGCCATCAGGGCTTTTTTGCACAAAACAAAACTGAGTTGTCTACACTGGCCCTTTTGCGCAAAAGGTTTTGCGCAAAAGGACTTTTGCCCGAATGGGAGCGTCAAAGTATTTGCGCAAGAAGCACTGATTTCTTACATTAGAACGTCAGTGCTCTTGCGCAAATTCAAGCGGCCAATGTAGACAGCTGGCAAGTTTTTGCGCAAAAGCGGCCAGTCTAGACACAGCCTTAGTGTATGAGAGCATATATTTTTAAAACTCAACCTGATTACAAGAAATGAGCCATGTAGGTAGAGTGAAAGGGCTCTATGTTTGTAATTAATTAATCCTTCGAACAGGAAAATACAATCTGTGTGGAAGCACTTGGTTTGGAAAATTGCTACATTTTATAGAAACAAGAGACAGTTTTTAAAAAAAGAAAGGTGTTTTTAGGGTATGTTAAATTATGAGTAGTCAGTCTTGCAAGTTTCTCCTTAATAAATATATAGAGTGATTTACTTCTCACTCTGGTTTTACTCCAGTGTAGGTGTGTTGAATTTCAAGGCCAGTTAAGGAAGAGGAAAATTTGGCCCTCTAACTACAGAGTTCAATATTTTAAGATTATCGTGCCATTAAAGAGGGTCACTCCTTCATTTAATAATGGCTGAAGTGTTTGTGTAATTTAATTAAGAAAGGCTAAATGCTGGCTGGTTAATATTGTTCTCACAGGTCCTCCTGTTTTTTGAGCAGAGGACTCGTATAAATAACATTATAAATCAGTTGTCCAGATTATTGATAAAGCTGGCTTTGTTGTTAAGGTAAAGATTCTATTTCATTTTAATGGGAGGTTTCTTTTGCCATGAAATTAGATGGAATACCTCTAAAGTTAGCATGCTTTGGAATTATAAAATGATGGGAGAATGAGTACATCACATGGATATGGTTGAAGTAACAAACATGATAATGAAACATCATGACCACAAATGCCATTTCATCTCTTCTAGGAGAGAAAAATAATCTGCATCTAACTAGATCATTTAAAGCCTGACCCTGCAAAGTGCAGAGCACCCTCTGCTCCCAATAGTAAGAGTTGAGCTTTAGTGCTTCAGGCTCAGAGGCACTTAACACCTCACCAGTTTGGGCCCTTTGAAAGTAATGTTATTGGGTTCAGTTTTCTTCCAGCTTCTCTTTTGATCCTGCAGTGAAGTCAGTCTTAGGTTTTTAATGTTGCATTCTTTTTCAACAGAAATGATTGAGATGTTACAGATTCAGCATTGTGACTTCACTTCAGGATCAAATAGCAGGAGATGGACTATGAAGGAGGAAGCTCTGGTTTAAACATCAATAGTTCTGGTAATTGGCAGTGCAGAAAGAATAAAAAAATTTGAACGATAAATGCTTGAAAATGTTCCCTAGGCTGTAAGCCACTTGTAAGCTTACTGACTGCTCTCATGTCTGAAGCACATGCAGTCCTCCTAATTGTACAAGGGTAGTTATTAACATTGTGTTGATATTGTGGAATAACATTGGCAGAAAGTAGCTACAGAAGTGGAGTTGAACCTGCTAAGTAAAATGGCTAAGAAGTGACTGATGTATAACTTATTAGGCTAGTGATAATTGGTGAAACATTCACCAGTGTGTATAGTAGATTTATGACTTATTTCCCATGAGAGCTGCAAGCACTGGAGCATGATCACACATGCTTTAGTTTAGAGGTATCAGCAGCAGCTGGCAGTGTTCACTAGAGCTTCTTGTGTTATTATTATTAGTAGTAGTAGTAATGGTTTATTAGTTTATTTTGTGTGGGTTACAGTCACTAGAAGGCAATATAGTCATGCCCTCCTGTCTAGGTCTGATATTTTATATGGTAGAGGGCAGTGATGCATATGTGTGTTATTTAAAGGGGGACAGACACAAACATTTAGACTCGGGATATTAAATGTTGGGTAATTGAAAAATCATAAAACTGCACAAAATGTTGTCCATTACACGATTATTTGATCGTCCCCGGGGGTGGGGCTGGGCTGGCAGCGAGTGCACTCTCCCCACTCGCAGGGACCCCCTGCCATACCATGCTGCTGCTCCTGTATCAAAGGAAGCAGTGCAGGGTGGCAGGTGGGAGCCAGTCTGAGAGGGGAGCCACTTTAAAAAATCAGCTCCCCTCATGGACCGGCTGCCTGACGCCCCACGCTGCTGCCTCAGATACAGAGGTAGCAGCATGGGGTGGCAGCAGCCCCTGTCCACAGGAGTCTGAGAGTCCTGCAGACAGAGGCTGGCCCCCCTCTCACGGAGCATCCTATGTCCACGGCGAGTCTGGGCCTGCTGTGGACAGAGGCTGGTCCCGCAGCAGGGGACGAGCTGCTGCCGGACCAGCCTCTGTCCACAGTGGGCCCAAGCTTGCTGCAGACAGAGGCTGCTCTGACACAGAGGCGCAGCAAGGGGGGGGGAAATTCGAGTAGTCAAGAAGATTAACTGATAAGCCTAGGCTTATCGGTTAATCGTATAGTCGACTACTTGTTTACATCCCTAATTTAGACTACTGTTAATGCTGAGCTAATAATTCACTGTGAAACAATGAATTCACTCAGTTTTTCCTTTTTTGTGCATGAGGAAGAGCCATAAATAGATCAGTTTCCTCAAAGCTATTTTATTTCAATATGCTCTGGATTTTTTGTATGTTTTTTTGGTTTTTATTGTAAGGGTGATGATGAATGACATGCTGTATTTGATACTTGATATTCTAAATTTCAGTTGTGCAGCCTAGTTGTAATTAGTCCGAATATTGCATGGTATTGTTCCTGCTAACCGATGAGATGGGTATGTTTTATTATCCCGAGGAAAATTTGATGACAGAACTAGTATGTTGAATCCTTAAAAGAGACACTGCAGATAAACAGGATTAGGGAGCTTTAGAAAATGTTAAACCAGTATGTTTGGTCTCCATAGCCCTTTTCCATGGAAAGATTCCTAGGAAAAAAAATAAAAATTTTAATTTAATTATTTTTCTCTCATCATAGTCACACACATGTACTTGTGTGCATTGTCCTACTTAAAGTGGGTTGAAAAATGTGAAATATTTCCTATGAGAAATTTCAAAGCTTTTTTGTTTTTTAAACATTTTCCTATGAATACAGGATTTCTAACAAAAACTGAAACCAAAATAAAAATTACTATTTTGGTTAAAAATATTTTTCAAAAACAAAAGCTGAAATTTTGTTCTTAAAATGAAAGTCCTTACAAAAACTTAAAGGTTTTTTACTGAAAAAGTTTTCATTTTTTGTGGAAAAAATGGAAACCCATTTTTCATCAAAAGAGTTTCAATGCAAAAAAATTTCAGCCAGCTAGACTTACTGGAGAAGGGTACAGTGAGAAACTTGTCTGACTTATATAACTATCTGTAGCTTGAGTTTAGTAAGGGACTATGAAATCATTGTGCAACTGCTATGTTAAAAATCGTACAAAAATATACCATTTCTTGGTGTGAATACTTGAGCATCCAAGCTTAAAATGAACTGTTCATGAGCATTTGTGCAGTAAATGTTGCTCTAATTTTCATAGAAGATGAGCACAAAGTAGGCTATACCATGAGTGAAGCTTAACTGTTTATAAATTTGAAGGACATTTTTTTCATGGTATTTCTCCAACTCTGATTATTATATAGATTTTTCCTAACTGAATTACTGACCAATTACTGTTTATGTTAAATATGTTCAAACATTCTGCTATTTATGAATTTAGTATATTGATGTAGTAAGTACATATCCATCCCATCTGGATATGTATAAAGCAGTTTGCAGCAATGACCATTCTCCTCTATGTTTGTAAAGAGAGGGATTGCGATTTTTGGATGCTGCATAATAAAATCACAGTAGTACAAATAGTACAAATGATGTTCACAAAACCAAAGTGCTTACCACCATTTAGTATTGTAAAAAGGTCAGCATAATCACAACAAAACAGGAAATGCATAATTAGGAAATAAATAGAGTAATCTATTACAGAGACACCAACGTAATAGGTTTCTTTTGTTGTAGTAAACAAAATGTGATTCAATTACTCAGAAGATTTGCTATTGTGAACCTTTCATTTAGGCCTATTTTTTGTCTAATCATTTTTTAAAAAACGAGTATTCTGAATTACTTGGATAATTTTGTTGCTTGTCTGGTCATTAACTTGATTAGTTGTTAAATCTGTAGCTGTTTTCTATTAACAATAATGTGATATATCTCCTAATTTACAGCCACTCTAATATATTTATCGATAAATCTGTTCCAGGACTCAGTGATTATAGCCCCCATTAATCTAGAATGGGCATTGATGACTAATTAGTCAGCTCAAAGTTCAACAGTGATGTTTAATAGATAACTAGTGCTGCCAGTTTTATGTATTTGATTAAATAATGAGTGCTGCACTTAACATGTTTTGAGCCACTATAATGGTTGACCATTTAATAAGAACAGAATCTAAATTGTTACCAGTTTTGTCCGTTACTCTGGGGTATGCTCATTTATTAGAGTTACTCACATGGGGGAGGTTAATAATTCGATCAATGTGCTGATTGTGTTACTTGTGTTCTCATATGGAGCTTTATTTCTCCCTTCTGCCAGTTCTTTCCTAGTGGAGCTCTCCTGCAGGAACTAGGTTCCTCAGGGCTGGGTTCTTCCCACCTTAGAATCCGATGAACACGCACACTCGCACCCACTGCCAGAGCACATTTGAGAGGACTGGTAAATCAGCACTCACAAACTGACCTCTTATATATCCCCAGACTCAATAGGCTGGACCCTAATGTACTCTTGGGTTCAGTGGGCTGGGTTAAATAACACTTTAAGCTGCCACCCTCATATGCCCCTCAGATTCAGCATCTCCCTCTCCCCACTTCCACACCACAACAGTTATGCTAGTAACCTACTTGATGAGCAAACCCCACAGGATTTTTGGGCAATACAGAGATCTTTAGCTTAGGTGCAAGGAGCATTGTTGTAGAGTGAATGAGGTAACCAAAACAACATCCCCGAGGAGGAGACAGAGAGGAAAAGAGAGAAAAGCAACCACCTTAACAATGGAAGTTATATCTAGATAGTAAGGCTCACTATACAAGGTGAGCCTAGGGTTACCAGGTGTCCGGTTTTGAATCGGACAGTCCAGTATTTGAGCTTTCTGTTCAGGAAACAAATTGAGAAAATATAAATGAGAAAATATAAATGTCCAGTATTTTCTAAATAAGATGTAATGTAGATTGTGATGTAATGTCAAGTGTGTCCGGTATTTTTGTTGAAACCATATGGCAACCCTAGGTGAGCCAAACAAAATGGTTACAATATTAAATCTAACTTAAAATCTGATTACGAACATTAGGGCTAGCAAACCAGAACTGATCACATAAGGCAGTGTCAGTCAGGAGGCTATATTTGAGGGGGCAGGGGAAGAGAGAGAGATCGAGATCTCACCAGTCCATGAAGCTTGAACTGATCAAGCTTCCCAGATGGTGATGGTAGCTATGGGTCCAGAGTGTTGGAGACAGGCAGAGTAGGGCCCCCAGTATGATCAGGGAGGAGAAGTCCAGTGGAACAGCTTTTAAGTCCAGGCATCAGAACACTTTACTTGAGGAAGGGTAAGGTTTTTTGCAGGGAAACAATATAGTTCAAGGGCATACTAGATTTGTTTAGAAGTAAGCAGATGGTTCAAGGGAGTATTCTAAAGATGTTTTGTTTAGGCTAAAACAAAAGACAGGACTATGCAGCACTTTAAAGACTAACAACATGGTTTATTAGGTGATGAGCTTTCATGGGCCAGACCCACTTCCTCAGATAAAATTGTGGAAGAAAATTGGCACGTTTAGGCTAGAAACTGATCATTCCTGGTGATGGGTGTTGTTCTTTTGAGGGAGCTCATAAATTAGGCCATTTCAGTATTTTGGATATCAGTAGAGGATTTATTACTAAAATTGATCTGATAATTACATATGGGCATGAGCAGACATGGGTTCATTAGCATCTGGAGCAGAGATTTCCCACCAGGCAGTGCTTTCCTGCTTTCTGTATCCCTCAGTTCAGTGTGGCTCTTACTTTGAAAGTGCTGTTTTCCATTCTGAATGGAGATGTCTTTCTGTCCTATCTTCCATGCAGATGAGGCTAGAGGTATTTCCTTAATCCTATCATCCTTGTCCAGAGGGGTTTAGGTGGGTCTCCCTCTGCCTTTTTATTGTTTTGGCTTTATTTTAAACAGAGGCCCTGCGGTGGGGGTGGGGATCTTCCATAAATAATATGCCCTGATTCTCCAAGAACACAGAGTTGGTAGGTAACAAAATAGAGTGGAGTATTTTATAGATCCTGATTTTGCACTCATTACACTGGCAAATTAACAACGATTTAAATGGGTTTTTTTCACAGTTGGGTCCATAGTTGTGCACGTTTTGGTGTTAGATGGCTCTTGGCTTTTGTAGATTTTTGTTTCCTTCTTTGGGAATGTCATTGGCTGGGAATTACATTTAGTTTGTTAATTAAAATGGTGGATTTGAAACATTTAAAAAATTTTCATGTTTGGAGACATGAAAGTGACAGTGACCATATTAAATGTATTTACACAATTACGTTGTGTTCCTTTCACAATTCTGTATATTTTGAACATTACAGCTATTTTGATTAAACATTTTTAAAAACAAAAACGGATACCATTTTATCCAGGGGGTTCACTTAACTCTTGATGTGACCTTTCTTCTGAAGCTCATTTATTGAACCAGAGAATATTATAGAATGACATAAACAGAAAAACTTAATGGCACAGAGGACTGGTAATGGGACATGGAATCCTTTACCAATAGTTCACCAGCTGGAATCCAGTCCTGGTTACAAGTGACAAAAAATTAAAACAATGATGTGTCCATTGTGAAAAGAGCAAGCGGGTTACACTTGAATTTATAACAGGCATATCCATTTCACTAAATGTCTCCTTTATTGGTAGATTCAACAGAGAAGCTCAGGATTATTCGGAGTTTGAAATCTCTCAGTTTAGTCCCAGTTCATCAAATGGTTAAATATATTCTTAACTTTTTTTACTCCCTTACTCCTGATAACTTTAACGGAGCTTAACCAAGTGCTTAAAGTTAAGCATGTGCTTAAGTTCTCTACTTACAGAGTCTATTTCATTCTTACGGAGCTACTTCGTTCAAGGTCTCTGATGAGACAGGTTTGCAGAGCAGTGAGGAGAAACTTTCTATTACTGGCTGGCTCTATTTGCACTGTGGATAAATAGAAGACATCAGTGTCCAGTAATGAGAATCTGTTATAATTTACTAGCTCTAAATTCATGTCAAAGACTTTAAAGGAGAAAATACAAACAGGACTTCTTTCCATGGTACTCCTAGCCACTTTTGGTGTAAGATAATGGAAATGGGTGCTGATCTGCCACTAGAGTGCTGAACCAGCCTCACTCTGTTTTAGACAGTGTCAGCCAAGCTGTATTCACCTAACACCAGGAGTTTCAATGACTCTAGTTGACAAAGCAGAAAGGATTTGACCCATTAACTATATTATCATATTAGTTTACTTATAGATATATACCTTTATATACACCTCAGTTTGATGCAGATGCACAAATATGAATTTTAATTCTCTTTTGGTAGGAAGTTGCATACTTTAATAGGTCACCGGGCAGAGATTAGTAGTGCACAATTCAACTGGGACTGCTCTCTAATTGTTACAGGATCTATGGACAAAACTTGCATGGTAAGATAATTGGATCTCTACAAAAACCTCCTGTATAGTCTGTTGCTATTGATGTAACACAACAAACATTTCACTGTTAGATTTCATTTAGGACACAATACATTCCTGTACTCCTTGTTATGGCTGCAAAATGTAACTTACTCAGAATGCATTTTGTATAATGAACCATTTAACTGACTGCTGGTTTTTAGCAATCACCTAGTATAGCTAAACTGGAAGGCAGGACTTGGTGCTCCATTATAGCTAATTTTCTGTAATTTGTTTGAAAAAGAGAAAAAGGATTGTTTTGTGGTACAGGCCTTGGACCCCTCTGAGACTCTTTAATTTAGTTAGAAACAACAAGCAGTCCTGTGGCACCTTAGAGACTAACAAAAATATATAGTGAGTCCATATGATGAAGATGTCTTTAATGTAGTATAAGGGTGTTAGTGGATGGGAGCTGAGGAAACATTGTTCGAAGTCAGCTATAAAAATGTTGGCATATTGTTGGCCATCCGGGTACCCACGCTACATTGATGACATCTTCATTGTATGGACCCACGGGAAGGAGATCCTTAAGAATTCCACACGGTTTTCAACAATTTCCACCTCACTATCAACCTCAGCCTGGACCAGTACACACAAGAAATCCACTTCCTCGACACTACGGTACAAATAATGGTGGTCACATAAACATCTCCCTATACTGAAAACCTGCTGATCACTATTCTTACTTAAATGCCTTTAGCTTCCATCCAGGACATATCACATCATCCATTCTCTACAGCCAGGCCTTAAAATATAACCAGATTTGCTCCAATCCCACGGACAGAGACAAACACCTACAAGATCTTTATCAAGCATTCTTAAAACTTAAATACCCACCTGGGGAAGAGAGGAGACAGATTGACAAAGCCAGATAAGTATCTAGAAGTCAACTACTTCAAGACAAGCCCAAAAGAAAAATAACAGAACACCACTTGTCATCACCTGTAGCTCCCAACTTAAACCCCTCCAGCACATCATTGATAATCTACAACCTAATCTAGAAAACAATCCTCGTCTACAGACAACCCCCCACCTGAAGCAAATTCTTTCCGGTAGTCACACATCACGCCTCAGATACACTTACTCAGGAACTTACCCCTGCAACAAACTCCTGTTGCCAACTCTGTCCACAAATCTGTTGAAGTGACACCATCACTGGACCCAACCACATAAGCCATAACATTAGGGGCTTATAAAACGGCACATTCTCTAATATGATATAAGCCATCAAGTGCCAGCAATGCCCCTCTGCCATATATATTGACCAGTCTGGACAGTCTTGATGACAAAAGATCAATGGACACAAATCAGACATCAGAAACAGTAATGCACATATACCTATAGGGGAATATTTTAACTTAACCTGGTCACTCACTCATGGATTTAAAAGCAGCAGTTCTTCTACAAAGGAATTTTACCACCAAATTACAGAGAGAGAGAGACTGCAGACCTGGAATTCATCTACAGATTTGACACTGTTACCCTGGGCCTAAACAAAGACATTAACTGGTTGGCGCATTACAAAGCCAGTTTTCCCTGCCTTTAACATCCACATTTTCACATCAAAAGCTGTGCATGAGAGACATCCAGTCCACTTAATTAGCTTCATTAACATGAGTCCTACAATTGACAGGTCCTTCTTTTGCTGTTATATATATCTTGGTTTCTGTTATTTTTACTCCAACTCATCGGATGAAGTGAGTTTTACCCACAAAAGTTCATGATACTACATATTTTGTTAGTCTCTCAGGTGCCACAGGACTACTCGTTTGTAAAATTACAGACTAACCCGGCTACCCTTCTGAGACTGATTTAGTTAGATTCACTTACCAGATCTTGCACATTGTGTTCAGCAGATTGCACATTAGCTACCTTGATAATAAAATTGTCTCTTCATTAGCTGTAAATAGCCACATATTTTCTCTCTCTCTCTTTAAGGCTGCATATGCAGATTATAGAATTTCAGATGAAATTTGATTGTTTCCCCACATTTGGATTCTCTCTCATTCTTTTCTGCCAGTTTTTGGAATTCTTTTCAGTGAACTTTCACTGATGTTTACTCACAGGTCTTTGGTATAAGAATGCACGCTATATAAATGAAATATTATTTAATTAGTACATATCATTCAGTAAACATCTAACTATGGATAGTGAAACATAGTTTATATACTGGAACCTTTCTGTTGATTTCAGTAAATAATTCTGCTTAAGTGATATCACATTAAACTAATATAAATGAAGCACAAAATTTATCAGACATGCATTACACTGGCTATTCCCTGGTTTAAATCCTGGGGAGCAATGCACTAATACATTTATTAAGGTATTACATTTGATTATACACTAAATCAGTGCATATATATGCCAGACTTGCAATACTGATTTGACTGACACATCAACTCAAGTACAAATAAGTAGTAAGATTGCTTATGATTGTCTGTAATTACTTGGATAAGGTTTTATTTATTGCTTTTTATTCACACGCAGCTGTGGAATGCTGTGACCGGGACACGTGTGGCAACTTTAACAGGTCATGATGATGAAGTATTAGATGTATGTTTTGATTATACTGGCCAGCGTATTGCAACTTCCTCAGCTGATGGTAGGTGAATTGATCAGGGCTAGCACTGTGTTTTCATATACTGGCAGCTTAGGCCTCTTGATGACCCCAGGAGCAGAAGAGTGCAGTTTTGCGTAAAAATTGCTTTGGCTTTTCCCTCTCCTTCTGTGCTGGGTGCTACTTGGACAAACGAAAAGGTCTGGGCTAGAATAATATCTGGATTAAGATGTTTTTAGGTAATAAGATTTCTCCCAGAGTTAAAATTTTTTAGACTTGCATTTTTTCCAAGATGCTTTGTCCAGTTAACCTCAAGCTATCTGGGGAAATAAATTCTCTTGTGGTTGAGTGCATGAGAGCCTGCAGGAAAAAAAATGGCTTTTGGATTAAATTAGATATGAGTGACTCAAATTTGGGTTTAAACAGAAAGCTAGTTAGATGCATAAAAATGAAACTATAACTATGGCTTTCTAATATGTAGTGAAAATACATAACAATTATTGGGGGTGAAGTAAACAATTTAGTTTCATGATTGTGTTCAGCAGATTGCACATTAGCTACCCTGATAATAAAATTGTTTCTTGCATAGTTTTAAATAGCCACAGATTTTCTCTCTCATTTAGACTGCATATGCAGACTATAACATTTCAGATGTTCTGCATGGTTCATATTTTTCATGAGTCAAATAGTTTGCTGTATTCCCATCCCCTTGTTTTTTAGTTTCAATATGAGTACATATTAATGATGGCATATGTTATTGAATGTTTGTTTATTATGTATGTATTAGGTATGTCTACACTACAGCATTATTTCGAAATAGTTATTTCGAAATATCTTATTGTGAAATAACGCGTCTACACACAAAATGCATTTCGAAATAGCTTTTTGCTATTTCGAAATAGTGCGTCCACACTGATTGGATGCTGAATCGCATTTAAGGCCAGCTGGAACTGGTTCCTGTAGGGCATCAGGTCAGAAGTTACCTTGTGGCCAAGGTGGTCAGCAGGGCACCCTGGGAAGGGCTGGAGACCCCCTATTTCGAAATAAGCATCTACACAGTGCTTATTTCGAAATAGCAATTTCAAAATTGGCGCTATTCCTCATGGAATGAGGTTTACCAATTTTGAAATAAGCCCTCCGCTATTTCGAATTAATTTCGAAATAGCAGTTGGCTTGTGTAGACGCTAGGAAAGTTATTTCGAAATAACGGCTGTTATTTTGAAATAACTTTGCTGTGTAGACATACCCTGAGTGTTTTACATCATCCTCTGATGCGTTTGCTCCCTTCTAGTTCAGAGCATTGGTTTGATCTGATTTGGGTAGTTCCTATGTTCGGAAGTAATTTATGTATTGTGTAATGTAATTTATGAACACTTTGTGACAGTGTAAGCCTTTACAAGCCCTATCTCTTGGGACACTTAGCAGATTGGACAAAACACTAGCAAACATTCAGTATTTGATTGCATAAAGATGCAAAAGGTATATACAAATTGTGGGTATATATTCAGAGGTTGTACAGTGGAAGCCATTACAATTAAAAAAATTTCAACCATATTGCAGATATTTCCTAACTTACTCCATGTATATGGGAAAACTGATGATTTCAAATATCATCATGTACTTAAATTTAGGTATTACTTTTTACAGGCAACCACTGCATTGACCCAGTTCTGAATAGGGATGTAAAGGACTAGTCAACTATCTGATAAGCAAATGCTTATCGGATAGTCGACAGGATAGTTGACTAGTCGCTTCCCTCCCTTGCTGCCTCTCTCAGATAGAGGCAATGGGGGGGAGGGGAGGAAACATGGGCTCTGCACTGCACTGCCCCTTTGAAACGCCACAGCGGCGTTTCAAAGTGGCAGCGCTGCACAGCTGATCCTGGACTCAGTACGGCACTGCCCCTTTGAAACGCCACATGGAGACCAGGGTCAGCTGGAGTTCCCAGCTGACCCTGGGTTCCGTGCAGTGCAGCGAGGAGCCCGGGATCAGCTGTGTGGCGCAGCCCCTTTGAAACACTGCTGTGGCATTTCAAAGGGGCAGCGCTGCTGGGAGCCCGGGATTAGCTGGGGATTCCCAGCGCTGTGTGGAGCCCAAGATCAGCTGTGCGGTGCTGCCCCTTTGAAATGCCGCTGCAGCGTTTCAAAATGGCAGTGCTGCGTGGAGCCCAGAGTCAGCTGGGGAGTCCCCAGCTGATCCCACTCCATGTCGTGCTGTCCCTTTGAAATGCCGTCACAGAGTTTCAAAGGGGCAGCGCAGCCCTATAGACTAATCGAATAGTCGATACAAAAATGCATCGACTACTTGATTAGTCAATTACATAATACTTCACATCCTTAGTTCTGAAAACATGCATGGGAGTCTGTGAATTTCCTCATGTGAAAAATGTTACTTATATTTGTGTTTGAAGAATCAGGCCGTAACTTAGTTATTCCTAATACAGGACTTTCTTCTGCTTCCAGTGAAGTCAGTGACAAAACTTCCATTGACTTCAGTGGGTCCAGGCTGAGGCCTTTACCTGCCAATGAATGTAAACACTTTATATTATAGAAATAGTCTCAGATGGTTTAAATGAAATAATCACAAATGGCTTTTCTTTTATACAGGATCAGCAAGAGTTTACAATGCTGAAACAAAAAAATGTATTGCAAAACTGGAAGGTCATGGAGGTGAAATTTCTAAGGTGAGCTGTGAGGTATTTATTTTTCATTTCTAAGTAACAACATACTTACCAGCAATTATTATATTTCATTGGCATAAGCTTCACAATTAAATGTAAGCATGGATTTTTATAGCCTGTTGGTGAGTGCTTACTCAGGATGCAGTCTTCCAAAACTTTCCAGTTCCTTGTTGGGATGGGGAGCATGGCTCATGCAACCTGCTTCCCTGGTTTTGCCAATTTAGGAGTCTTTAATCCTTCCTGGCTCTGTTTTATTCCTCTGTGCAGCTGGGTGAAGGGAATATAGGGACCATGTCTTGAAGGTGAAACATACTATAGATCAAATTTTCAAAGTGCCTAAGCCCTATTTTCCAAAGAACATATTCACTTAGGATACAATGCCTCTTTGAAAGTCAGGTAGCCAAGTCAATTTTGAAAATAGAATGACAGCTCCTAAATCATTTAGGTGCTTTTGAAATTTTACCCCAAATGCAATGATTGTGATTTAATTATTGCAATTCTTGCTCGTTCTTCAAGTGAATAATTTATTCATGATCACTCAAACTAGTGTGCAAGCCCATGACACTTCAGTTGTTTGGTGATTTCCAGGCTTGAAGTATTAACTTTTAGGAGCGAGAATAGTTCTTGGGGAAAAAAAAGTTGTGTTGTTTGTCGTCTGGTGGGATTGTCCACCAGTATGGGGACAAAACAATCAGCCACACCCAACTTTGTTTTTAGTCATCAGAACAGGTGCTTTTATTCTTCTCTTACACACACAAATGTGGACAAGTAACAAAAGTGATAGTCCTGACGTGGATCAATAGTGCAGAGTCCTTTACTATCCATTACTTCAAGTTCACAGCCCTCCTATACTCTCAGGATGAGAACAGGACCTATTTCTATCTTCTGCCTCAGTGGTTCTCAAACTTTTTGGGCTCCGGAGCCCTTTTCATGCGTAAAAATTTATGCGGAGCCCCAGCAGTCCACTGATTGTATGTGTTGTACCTATTGATGTTTCCAGTTTGTCAACCTCGCTGAGCCCCTGGAGATGTCTTGCAGAGCCCTGAGGCTCCGCAGAACACAGTTTGAGAAACACTGTTCTACCTGTTTCTGTCTCCTGGCCTTCTCTCTCAAACAGACCTAGATCCTCACATGTATCTTTCATCTGGGAATCGGAGCCAATCATTAGCTGCTGCTTAGCTGGAATAGCTGCTTTCCAGTAGCTGACTTCTGGGTTTCTTAGACCAGAGATTTCTGCTCCCTTGCTCTATAGAACCTTAAAGGGACAGACTTCTGTGCTGTACTATTTCCCTACATTCATTTGATTATTAAAATCCTGTAGTGAGAGATAATTAGATTAAGAAAGGATATGCTTTTGATGGACCCCCACCCCCGCTTTATGAAATCAACTTATGGACACAAATATACATAACTCAAAGATGCTTTTGACAAATTGCTTCATGTAACCTATTAATCTTAATGTCTTAATCCACTGTCTCTGTTTACCTTATTTTGATGTATGTATCGTTCTTGTGTGTAAAATTAGACATATGGGCTGTGTCTACATTGGCAAGATTTTGCACAAAAGCAGCCACTTTTGCGCAAAATCTTGCCGCCTGTCTACACTGGCCGCAAGTATTTGTGCAAGAACACTGACGTTGTAATGTACAAAATCAGTGCTTCTTGCGCAAATATTCTGACGCTTCCGCTCAGGGATAAGTCCTCTTGTGCAAGTATTCTTGCGCAAGAGGCCAGTGTAGACAGCAATGTTAATTTCTTGCGCAAGAAAGCCCGATGGCTAAAATGGCCATCGGAGCTTTCTTGCACAAGAGAGCGTCTACACTGGCACGGATGCTTTTGCGCAAAAGCAAATCTTTTGCGCAAAGGCACATGCCAGTGTAGACGCTCTCTTGTGCAAATACTTTTAACGGAAAAACTTTTCCGTTAAAAGTATTTGCGCAAAATCATGCCAGTCTAGACGCAGCCATGGAGTGTGGAATGCGTTATGATTTTAAATGTGTAAATGGAAAGCCATCAAGGGTGTTTCCAGTGTCTGGGCAATCATATTCATGTCCTTAAGTGGTTGGGCTGAGGTAGTCACATGTCCATCTCAACTGGAAGGGTGGAATGTAGAATCAGAATTTTCACCCAAAAGGAATCTTTAGAAACAATAGGAAGCTAGCAGGTTTTATTTTGGCTGGCTGGATGCACTCGAGGGAAGGAACCAAAGACCCCAAGGTGAGGAACAGCCCTGGTTTGGAAGGCTTAGCTAGAAAAGAATCACTTTTAGGGTGAGTTAGTAATGTGTTTGTAACAAGTTTGTACTGAAGTTTCAGTGTAGAATTAGCTAAGCGTTTTCTGTTATTTTGAGTTGTAATTTACTTTGCTCTGCCTGTTCTCATTTATTACCACTTAAAATCTACTGCTTATACTTAATAAAATCACTTTTATTTTCTACCAAGCCCAGCGCAAATAATTATTACCGAGGGGAGGGAGCAATCAGTGTATATTCCCCATTTAATTGCTAAAGGGGGCTTATCTAAATAATTCATTTGGGGTTCTGATCCCATTTGGGGAGTGGTATCCCAGGAAGCTGGGCCCTAAACTGTATTTTCCTTGGACTGAAGCTAAGATCACTTCTCCCCTCTTCCCCCTCCCTCCACTACTTCTCAGCGGGAGGGAGGGGGAAGAGGGGAGCAGTGATCTTAGCTTGGTGCCTTGCCTGGAGGAGACCAGGGAGCTGGCCTGTCAGGACTGAGCGGTGAGAAGCCATAGAGAGCAGGAAGGCAAGTGGCAGTGGCTTTGCCAGCACTCTGGAAATCACCGCCAAGGGGGTCTTCTGTGACCGCACCCTGTCACAGTCCTTACCTTACTTAATATGAACTGTGCAATACTTTGTTCCTTTAGGTTTAAAAGAGAAGGGGCCAATGGTAGAGAATTCTCCTTCAAAGACCCTAATTTTAGTTCTAGCTTCCCTTCCTAGGAGCCAGAATTTGCCTTTTGGGCATATTGAAAGGCTGCTGTGACTTTGCATCGCATGGAAAGATGTGATAATTTGGGGAGTCTCTTGTTTTGAAGGTTCATTTTTTTGGAGAGAGGGAAGAGGCAGGATACGTTGGGCACTATAACCCATCAGTAATTCCGTTAGTCTGTGTGATGACTTTTTAAATGGTGCAATAACACACTATAGTGAGGTTATACTCCTTAAACTGTATATGAGGATTTAAAGGTGTATGCAAACCTACAGTGTACACAATGTACGTTTAACAAAATATATCATGTGAAGTAAATTACTTTTAACTGTTACAGGGAATTACCTCATTTCACGTAGAACATTCTCAAATATACATGCAGTGAAAGCTACAGCATGTAAATAACATCAGAGCAGTTAGTATTTTGGGGAGTTATTATCCAAGCTCCTGATCCTATAATTGTCTCAGTGTGGATGGACCTTGTAACCACACACAGTCCCACAGGCAAGTGTTGATCTGATTGTGGATTGTGCCTTAATTTTATATCAGGAATTGAACTCTGGAGTTGCTGGTTCTATGTGCTAACCAGTGACTCATGCTTTCACTTCTTTCTATATATGGAGATATACCTCTCTCATAGAGCTGAAAGGGACCTTGAGAGGTCATTGAGTCTAGTCCCCTGCCCTCACAACAGAGCTAAGTACCATCCCTGACAGATTTGCCCCAGATCCCTAAATGGCCCCACTCAAGGATTGAACTCACAACCCTGGGGTTAGGAGGCCAATGCACAAACCACCAAGCTATCCCTCCATTCTAGTTATATAGGCTGGAATGCTAACTGGTGTCACTTTTCTTGTCATTATTTTAAAGATCTGCTTCAATCCTCAAGGTAGTCGTATCCTAACAGCTAGCTCTGATAAAACAGCTCGACTTTGGGACCCTCAGACAGGACAGTGCATTCAAATACTAGAGGGACACACTGATGAGATATTCTCATGTGCTTTCAATTACAAAGGTGATATCATCATTACAGGTAACTAAGATGTCAAATCTGAGATTTTAAAAATATTTGTATATTTAATGTTTTATGTTTGAAACTTAAAAAAAGTGTCCTGGGGCCATCTCATGCATACTGAGCACACCGGTGATTCCCAACACATAGCCAAGAGGGAAAGAGAAATGCACTTAAGAACTTTGGCTTAGTTTCATACTGTTATGATCAAATTTGAATGCAGGCATGGACAAAGCTTTAAGCTAAGTCCTGCCACCTTTTTGGTGGGCATGTACTAATCACAAAATAGTGAACCAGTCCAGTTCATGCACTGCACACACAGTGAGGGGGTAGGAGATGGGGAGGATGCAGAGAATCTCTGTAATGGGACTGAACTGTGTGCATCTGACGTTGTTTTCTGTGCAAGCTTAATCCACTTTAAAACGGGGGATCTTGAAGAAAGAATAAGGCATGAATAGGTCTCTGTGTCTGTCATGGAGGTCACAGATTCCTGACATTCCTCAATTTTCTTGACTTCTGCAGGGACCATTGTGGCTAACCTCAGGGCTGGCTGCTCTGGGCTGTGGGCCAGCCATACAGTGACTTCTCTGGCAGTCCTGGGCAGCAGTCCCAGGGCAGCCAGAGCAGCTGTTGTCCATGGCTTCGGGAACAGGACGTTGGCTGGCTGGAGCAGCTGTGGTCCCCAGCTGACTGGCCAGCGGAGCCACAATCTGTGGACATGCGGGGTAGGAGGGCAGGAACCATACATAGTACTGCACTTGCAGAATGGCTCCAATAGCTATTTGTAGACACAAACCAAAAAGTCTTCTTGCACAGATCTGCCTGCAGGCTAATTATTCAAGTATTAATTAAGAAGGATAAGATATAAGCTAAGGGTAAAAGTAATCCTCCATAATATGTGTTTATTACTAGGGAGCAAGGATAACACCTGTAGGATATGGCGCTGACTGAAGAAGAGGTATGGCTCAACTTGATCAGCATCACAAGTGTAGTAAAAAATCAGCAGTCTTTCAGAACTCTGTTTACCTTTTGCCTTCTGCCAGTTTTCAGTCTTGCATAAGTAAAACAGTTCCTTGGACCTTGACATGTTTGATTCTTTGGACTGCTGAAGTCAGCTAGTTAGCTGTATCATTAGCACTAATACTTTAGGTTAGCTGTATGTTTTGTCTGGCTGTGGTTTGTTTTTTTATGACATTTGTAATAAAAGTAGCATCATGATATGATTAAACATGTAAAGGGGCATTATTTGCATGTTTCCTGTGTTTCTACACTGCATTAATTTTTTTGTATGTAATAAAATGTTTTGTTAAAGTTCTAAGTTTGTATTAATTGTAGTGCAACTTGGCTATTTGGGAGAAAAACTAGGCAGTAGTCATTGTTCACCACTTACATTGCTATTACTAACTATGGAACATGCTGCATATAAAAAATCCCTTTTTTTATTCACCTTTTCATCTGCAGGGGATAGGTGAGTGAAAAACCTCTGGTGATGGCTCCCTCTCTCCTGCCCCCTATCTCCCAGAAAAGCTGCTCTTTCTATGGGAGAGGAGAGGCAGCAGAGAGTATGACTTAGCTGGACAAGTTCAGTCAGCAGTAATTGAATCTGGGAAGAGGTAAGGAGGGCAGAATCACAATCATGAAAGCAGGAGGGGAGAGAGTGTGTCTGTGTGGGAGGGGGAAAGAATCAAATGAAAGGGATTTGTGCGTATCTGTGTGCAGCTCTGAAGCTCTAAAGCAGTTGCAGCGCCAATGCACTTTTTCTTCCCAGTCCAATAGAAGAAAGAGAGAGAGAGAGAGTATCTGTGTGTATGTGTGAGTTTCATGGATGGCAGCCTCCCAGCCCTACAGATCCCAGCCAGCTATACCAGAGACTCTGCCTCCCCTCAACCTTCAGAACACCAAACCAGTCATAGCTCAACAGGTTACCACTAGCAGAGCGGTTAAGGGCTGCCAGCCTCTGTGGTGAGCTCTGACCTCTCAGAGGGAGTTGATGGATTATGCAGCAGGAATTAAAGCTCTAACTCTCATCCACAGGTAAGGTAAACAGTTTGTGGGGAACACAAAGGGAGAGAGGATGAGTTAATCATTTAGTGAGAGCCCTCTATTCAACTCCTTGTGCCACTCCTCGGTACTCATTTTGTGGCCACTCAGACCTTTTGTGGAGGGATACGAGGATCATCATACTTAACCGTCTTTTCCCCCTATGCTGCTTTCCAGTGGCTTTTCTATTCTCCCACTTTCCTCCTCAGCTGGTGTGTGTGTGTGGGTGTGCAGCAGCCTTACAAATAGCAGATACTATCTTCCCATTAATCATTTTTAATTAGCCTGATAGACCAGATGGCTCATTTAACTATTTCTCCTGATCACGCTAATATCTTTACAGCTGCAATAAAGTTATTTTCTAGGGCCTATTCCCAATTATGCCAATGGCTGAATGACATTAAAACCAGTGGCATTATGAGTTTTCTGGTAGTGCCAAAGGCTTAGTATAATTACAAAATAGTGGCTCTGCCTTGAATTAAATCTCTTCCTACACTGGCTGTTTTCCTTCTAAGCTGGAGATGATTTTTATTTATTAAATACATCTCATAGTCTCTAATCATATCCATGACCAGTCTCCATGACATTCTGAAAACTAGAATTCATGATTCATGGTAACAGTCCTTATCTGCAAGCTATACAACCCTGTACTAAAGTCATGCAAGATGAACAGACTGTGTGTGCAGCAAAACTTGCCTTTCCAGAAACAGATAAATCCTAAATATAATAGGCTGATGGTAGGCAGATCATAAGCTTTTATACCTTGAAATACAGTAAAAATGTTTTCAGCTTTCATTAATTTAACAGATTTGTGAAAAGACAATAACTGATGTTAGCACAATGTATTAGAAGAGCATGGGTTATCGGAAACTAATGATGCTAAACATAAAAATAATCAGTTCCTACATATTAGTGAAAATTAAATTCCTATGCACATTTTAGGACTACGAGTGCTGCAGCAAGATCTGGCATGTAAGAAATTACGTGCTTAATTCTGCCATCCTTACTTATGTTGAGGAATTACTACATTCCTACAGGGAGTACTATAAACTTCATTGAATCTTAGTGAAGGTCAGATTCTGTCTCTTCTTTACGTGGGTTTGTGTTTGACTGAACAGAAGAGCTATAAGAAGATTTCCTCTGTATCCTCCCCCTCAAACCTATGTATGGGTAAGGCACAATTATTAAGCAGAGCCACATGCTGAGGAGCTGTAGTGATCGAAGTCAAAGTGTAGGCTGCATTGAAACTGCATAAAATATGGTGTTCTCATTTCTGGTGAATTTCTCACTACATTTCAAATGCACTGTAATTTCGCAGCACACTTTTTGATAACGAACTCCCTCTCCTCTATCCCAGTTCTCATTTCCCAACCTAATTAAGACTAGCCTTGGGTTTCTTTTTCTGATAAGCAGTGGGAAGGCCTTTTTTTATACCTGACCATTAGGTGTCTGCAGTGTTTGTGACAATTAAATAAATGCAGGCATTTCTGCACTGCTTAACCAGTGACAATTAGCAACCTGCTTTAGCTCTTGCATCACTCCTGCAGTGAGCAGAAAAGGAGAGAGTGAGTAGCTATGTTATTCTGAGCCTAATCCTAAGACCCAATGAGCACTTACACCTCCACTGAAATTTATGGGAGGTATTTCAGGATCAGGTCCCATGTAATCTGAATAAAACTTGGAATGTCAGGAAAACTACAGCTTTGGGAATGGAAATGAAAATGAATGTGCTCGTAAATGAAAAGTTAAAGGTATAACATGAACATATTTAATTGGCACAGGGTTCTCTAAGCATGTTAGAACCAATGTACAAGTTAGTTACAATTACTTAAGTTCACCCACTCTTAAGATTTTAAATTAAGGTTTAAAGTTAATATTGCTAGCTAGTTTGTTGCCAGCCCCTTGCTCAAGAATTGTGTAAAGCTGGAGAAGTGAGGCTAATTAGCCACCAAACTGAAATTTCAAGTCACAATTTAGATACGTTCTGTGGCTGTGTCTAGACTGGCCAGTTTTTCCGCAAAAGCAGGTGCTTTTGCGCTAAAACTTGCCAGCTGTCTACACTGGCCGCTTGAATTTGCGCAAGAGCACTGACATTCTAATGTAAGAAATCAGTGCTTCTTGCGCAAATACTTTGACGCTCCCGTTTGGGCAAAAGTCCTTTTGCGCAAAACCTTTTGCGCAAAAGGGCCAGTGTAGACAGCTCAGTTTTGTTGTGCGCAAAAAAGCCCCGATGGCTAAAACGGCGATCGGGGCTTTCTTGCGCAAAAGCGCATCTAGATTGGCCACGGATGCTTTTGCGCAAAACGTGCTTTTGCGCAAAAGCGTCCGTGCCAATCTAGACGCTCTCTTGCGCAAATACTTTTAACGGAAAACTTTTCCGTTAAAAGCATTTGCGCAAATTCATGCCAGTCTAGATGCAGCCTGTGAGTCTATCAGTTCCTCTTTCAGACTTGTGTAACTTTAGTGTAGACAAGATGGGTGAGGTCGTAGCTTTACTGGCCCAACAGAAGAGAACAGATCTCCTCTGTGTAGCTCTAAAGCTTGTCTAATGCATCAACAGAAGTTGGCTCAGTAAAAAATATTATCTCACCCACCTTGTCTCTCTAATAGCCTGGGATCAACATAGCAACAACTAACCTGAATATGACCTTAGTTTAGATAGGTTAATATTTTCTCTGTTGGACTGTACCTCCAGCCCAACAGATCCTTCTCATAATGTGCAGGTTTATTACTAATTCATTTTCTGTTACATCAGAGCCGCTTTCAAAATTACACATCAATATATTGCCAAGTCCGACCCTGTTTGGTTTCTGATATCTGTTAAGATCTAATGACCCATTCCATGGCTTTTTAAAAACAGAACTCCAAGTAGATACACGTTGCAGCTTGATTTTTCAGAGGTGCTGAGCAGCTACAACATCCCACTGAAGTCAATGAGCACTAGACATGAGCAGCACTTTGGAAAACTAGAACATAAATAAATAAAACTAGGGGGGTGTGCCTTTGAGATGAAGGACATTAACTTCCATTGCCTTCTTTGGTGTAAGGGCCAGTTGTAAGACATGGCAGTCAGCAAAAGCACGTTTGGAAAGGCTAACGGATTATGTCATGAATATTGTCTAGTTGGTCCAATAAAATGTATTACACTGCTATTCTGTCCATTTCCAGTATGCAATAAAACACATCAACACCTTGTAGAAAAGCAGAGGGGACACATACTATAACACAAATTTATTTCTGATTAGATTGCCACATTAAGAACTACTGTACAGAAGTAACTTCATCACACTGTTACAACTGAGTCATGATAGTTGTGCTTTGTAGGATAAGTAAACATGTATTCTAGCACAGCAAAAGTTCATATACTGACAACTAATTGGATTTTGTCTAAAAATAAATACCTTTTCCCATTTATCAGAACAAACAAAAGTACTTCCCATCTGTAACACTATGCACTTAGGTTATTAACAACCAGCCTGTCAGAGATGCTGAGTGCCCACAACTTCCACTGGCACCAACAGGAGCTGTGTAGTGTCAGCACTTATCAGGAATGGGCCCAATAGCTGTACAGTTAAACTTAGTATATATAATAGATCAACCTTTATAGTGGCAGTAAAATGACCTTTACTGTTTTGTGTATACTGTGTAGAGTAAATGTAGAGTTAGCCATGTACCTTTATCATATAACTACAGATGTTGATTCAATGACATTTCTTTCCCCTCAGCAAATGAGTTTGAGAGGGTGAAAATGGATTTAATGGTGGTAACAATGATAGTATGGCTCTTTTTCATAATTTATTTAAAACTACTTCAAAATTTTCAAAAAATATTTAGTGCAAAAGGATAATTATTTCAGGAAAAATTACAGAAGCATATACTGAAGAAAGGAAAATAAATTATCTCTGTCATATTTTATCAGGGAAATACAGGTAGAATTTCTATTACAATGTTTATTGTAGGGGAAACAAAAAATGAATGTGTTTTCAATATATGTGAAATTCAAACAATAGGAGTTTTGCTGCAATACACTTTTTTCCCCTTTAAATTCAAAACCAATCTCTTTGGCAGAGTCAAGAGAATTTATAATTACATGCATAATACTAACGGATCTTCTCAACAGCAGTCCACTGCAGTTATATCAATGTTATTGTAATAACAGCAACTATAATTTTTATTCCAAACATATTTATCCAAAATGAGCAGGTAGCCCTAAAGTAAACATGTGCTTAATCAATGCTAAGAATCATTCTGTATTCTTGTAAGCAATAAAAACAAAATCAACACTTAGGCCCAGGCATATGTATGACAATGCAATCAGTTTTGCAGGTAGCACTATATTCAGTTGATTTTTCTTTTTAAGAATCAATTAGACTAAAATCATGTCCTATGCTTTTATATAGTGCTTTTTAACCTTAGATCTTAAAGCACTTTCGGAAAATAGCTGTCATCACACCCTTTTCACATATAGGGAAACTGAGGATGGAGATGACGTGACTTGGTCAAGCTGACACAGCAGGTCAGAGCTCGGATAGAACCCATATCTTCTGATTATCGACTGGTCCAAACTGCCTCTGCTTGAAATGGAAAGGAATCAGAATGTTTTAGAGTAATATTTGAGTGTCTGGATTTCAGTTCCTCCAGAAGAACACGAGTATGGTGAAAGGCTATGGAGAAGAAATAAATGGTCTCTCATAAGAAAATTATAGTGCATTTTCAGCAGTTTGTTATTGTATCATCTACCTGTAAGGTCACTCTAATGGTTCAAAGTCTTCTACTTCTTCGGAAACTGTGAGAATTGAGAATTTAAAAAAATACTTATATAGATCTATATTATTTATCTAAAGATGCACATTCTTCTAAGCACGCGTTTGGCTGGCCATCTGAAAAACACAAGTGTTCTAATAGTTAACCTGTACAAATATTAATGTTTTAAAAACTGAAAGTTGTTAGTATATAATTTCATTTCAGTTGGTTGAAATAATCAAAGGATATTAATAGAATATTTGATTACAGAAGTATATTCTATTTTCATCCATCCTTCATATTATCCATTGACTTCAAGGGCATCCTCTGCTAATACAGTACATCCGAAAGTACAATATGTCAAAGTTTCTCCACATGATATAACAGTATATGGTGCACCTTGATTTCACTTTGCTCAGTGTACAGTTGTGTGCATGGTGTCTGCAGAGTTTGTATATCTCTGCTTGTTTTATGCACTGATGTTTGAAAGAGCATTACACAAACGACTGCCACTTAAGCTGGATTAAAATGAAAATGATGAACATTTAAGAGGTTTCTTATCCCAATTCAAGAAGCCAGTCAAAGAGGCTAGGCATCCCCTCCCTGCTTTCCTCATGTTGCTTGCAGTATTGTACCACCGCATGAAAGATATCGCCCACTTTCCAGGACTTCTGATGAACTAACCGCACAACATCTAGAAACTAGATAAAATGGCACATTTAGGATTTGATTTCATTCAATGTGTATTCTTAACAGCTTTTGTTAAATACATGCAAATAATTCTTTAGAGTATGATGACATTACTGAGCCCTGCCAGGGATCAGAACTCCACTGTTTCCAGCACTGAATAAACACAATAGCAATGCAATATGCTGAGGGTTCTGTCTATAAAATATGGAGCTGAAAGATGTCTACTTTTGGACAGCTGGAAACTTTGCATTTCATTTCTGAAAGTCTATAATCTGTGAGAGCTAGATTCTATTCTTAATGACACCAGTTAAATCAAGAGCAACTCTGTTATAATTAGTGAAGTTATTCCTCTTTACTGCTATGTGACATCTTTAACCCTGGTAAATAATTATAACCTTCCATGATATTGACAGCGCATTATCAAAATAATAGGTACTATATCTTGTACAACCCCAGGGCTCCAACCTGAAAGGCTCAGATTTGAAGGAAAAAAAATACTTTTCTTTTTTGTTATCGTAATTGGTATTCTTTCTTGGTTACATTTCATTTATTGGTTTAAGCAGCTGGAAAAAATCCTACATTATAGCCACTTTTGTGCTTTCCTATTTTAATAGAACGTCATAATGTCATGCATCTGGCCTATCTTTTCTCTGGCTTGGAAATGAAAATCAAAGCTTTTCATTTCCTTGAATTTCACAATCAATAACTAATTAGGCTCCTCTTTATACATCTTCTAGTTTGAAACCACACAAGAAAATATTGTGTATCTGTAGCTCATGTAGCTGTTTGCTATTTACATATAGAGTCCTAAACCTTTAATATGTATTTTAATGATATGTAATAAGCATGTGGTTTCCAAGAGCAGCTTTGTAGGCAGGATGTACTTCATTATTCTCTAGTGTATTTTAGCAATTGAATTAACTGTTTGCAAAAGCACATGGGTAAAGCTGACAGCTGCTTCTTAAATAAGATGCAATTTGGACAGTTGCTGCTGAATGCATTTTAAATTATGTTTATGATTCCCAAATGCATATACTCAAGAAATACCAAATATCTCTGCTACATAAAATGATTTTCATACAGATATTTTAAAACGTCAAAATATTGACTGTAATTTTTTCTGTCATTAATTTATTTAAATACTCTGACATTTCCGTAAACCTGATGGCTAGATGGAATCTTTAATGCTGACCATGGGAAAGGGACAGTCTTTGGCAGCCATAACCTGTTTGAAATGGCATCCTGTGATTATCATTTAGGGAAAGTAAGCAAGCTGTAGGGATACAAAACAGCCCATAGTGCTGCAGGCCATTCTGAACCTACATGCTTTGGAAAAACACCATAATGAAACTGAAAAGGGTTTGAAAAATCTGTCCCCTTCTCCATCTGAAGATAGTTATGCCTTCGTAAATGTGGCTGTCAAAAGTGATGTTTAATTTGTAGCTAAAGCCTCAGTTCTGAAGGACTGTCAGTTTTAACTGGCATAGGTACTCTTGTGGAAAGCGGATTGCTGCAATTTAAACATGCATATTCAGAGGATAGGCCATTATGGATTTTATAACACTCTGAAAAGACTTGAGAAAAGCCTATGAATTGTGCAGAGTAAACAATAGATCTCTATGCTTTCTTGTATATTTGAACACCGGAGGGCCAAGTGTTCATTATGCTGCAGCTTCACTAACACAAAGAGACTAATCTGATGAAGTGGGTTGTGCCCACAAAAGCTCAGGATCCCATCTACATTTTTTGTTAGTCTTTAAGGTGCTGCAAGATTGTTCGTTATTTTTAAAGTTTTTTCGATTACAGACTAACAGAGGGACTAACCCCCCCTGAAACAAAAGGGCTATAAAGCCAATGGATCTGCCCCAGGAGAATTTCTTTGAGTGTGTGGTTGTGGAAAAGGAGCTCTGCTCTGCACAGAGCTGTGCTCCAACTCTTCCCATCTGCAGGAATGGCTCCTGGGGTCCTTGGGCATCTAATCACAAGCTCAGTCATGTATGAGATGGCTCTAACGTGTTGGGGTTGAAGGAGCATGGCTCCAGAATAGGGGTGATTCAATGTTGGAGTAGAACAGCGATGGGGAACCTTATTTGGATGGAGGGCTGCTGACCCACAGAAAAATCAGTTTGGGAGCTAGACACAAATGAGAAGCAAAACTAACCAAACAAGAAAGGCCTCTCATTGACGTAGCCCCCAACTGAAAAGCAGAAAGACACTCCCCACATTCCCCTCACACACCAGAGTCTAGAGGGGCCCAGGCTAGTAGATTTTGTGTGCTCCATCCCCATAGGGGTTAGCAGGGGAGGGGCTGGAATTCCAGTGCAGGCTCCTCAATACTCGTGGGGAGCCCTGAGCCTTGGGGGTCGGATCTAGGCAATCCTGGGGTTGCATCCGGTCTCTGGGCTTTAGGTTCTCCACTCCTGGTGTAGAGCCACTATCAAGCGACCAATGCTAAATCAAGCGCTATAAACAAGACCCTCTTCCATTTTTTGGAAGTGGAATTCACCACCAGGTATGAGGTCCCTACGGAGTCTTATGCCCTACTTGTGTCCCATGTCAAATTCTGCTCCAATTGCCATCGATATCAGTGGGATCAGGATTCTGCTCAACTGGCTTAAGTGGAGACTAAGACCTTGCATGGCACTTGTTAAACTCCATGTAACCACTTCGCTCTGTCCAAGAATAGCCTCACTAATGGCCTTTTTTTGGTTAACACTGTCCTGATTCACGCAACGGGCACTTTCATGCCATGGAATGGCTGACCTTATTAGGTGAAATCTGCTTCGCTAGTGTGCATGGTACTCTATTTGAGGGGTCTAATGTTAAGTAGTGACTCTTCTTTTCAGCCACATGTAACAGCTGTAAGACCCCCCCCCCCCCCCGTGAGGAATTTTCATTGTTGTTACATACTTCTGATTTACAGTTCAGAGACTATGTACATGAAGGTCATGCCCCATGCTGTAAATACTACCTTTTCAATCCTGTTTTCCTGAGATTTTTGAAAATAGATGGTTGGTATTCCAAGTTCAGAAGCAGCAATCCATTGAAGAGTGGTTCGTAGCTCTGTGTCCGGACACTCTGGCGCCAGGTCAAAGTTTATCACCAGTAAGTCTTTTTGATCATTGGCTGTTCCCACTGATAGCCCAGAAGTGCTTTCTGAAAAAGTAGTCACTATGCAATTATGGGTATTCACCTCAAAAGCCCTACACCAAGTAAAATGTCTCTGTCACAACTGATACATTCCAACTTACCCTCTATGTTTTCTGGCTGTTCTTTCGGGAAAGTCTCTTCTTCTGCTAATTCACTTAAAAACAAGCAACAACAAAACCTGTTAGTAATATTAGGAACTATAAAGCATTATTTCATTACAGTTGAGGTAATAATTTTGTCTTATGTAAAATTTTAATCTCTAACATTGCAAAAATGGTAATATGGGGGGCGATGCGGATCTGGGTACATACCACAGTGTTTTCACTAGAGTATGACATACTGCTTGCAGAGTGCCTTGTACATAACACTTCATGAAAATCAGTGTATCATTATTGTTGCCATTGTGTAATCGTGATAAGAAACTACAAGTCTTGTGACATGGCCATGTATTACAATGTTCCACCCATGCTGCATCTTTTTAGATCTTGCTTTCTTTTTGTGCCTGTCACAAGCAAGTGCCTTCAATGACTGTCATTATCTTAGCATATCAGCTCTGTTTCGATAATTGCATTATTGCAATATTTTCCAAAAGTTTCAAGAGGTCCTTATTTCATTTGCTGGTAGACAGCAGAGCGGACAATACATATTTAGCGTCACAGAACCCCACACTCCCTGCCCTCCCTTTTTGGAAGCGTAGATCCACACCAATGTTCCCTCTAATCTTTTCATCCATATTCATTCATGTGCAGAATAATTTTATGTGCACCAATGCATGTGTGAATGTGCACCACCAGCAGGGAAATAGAACCTAGCTGTGGGCACTCTGCTAATCAGCTGGGCAGCATCTGACTCTCTCCTGAGTGGCTATAAAAGTGCACAGCTTTGGTCCACACCTATCTGATTATTGCAGAAGGCTGTAAATCCGATAAAGTTACAGCCACGTCATATTTGCAGTGGGGAGTTAGTGTCTGCAGTATAGATTTATATAGGATCCCAACCTGTACTTAAGCAAGAGAGATTGTGCATGTGTACCATTTGGCTGGAAGAACTACTATCATCCCACTAAAAAAGTCTGCAGAATCACAATCTCAAATGAAAATGTTACATGGAAGCAAGATTATATATATATGAGCTGCTGCCACATACAGGGGAAAGTTAAAATGGCAGTGTTCACTGTGTGGTTTATTGTGAGTGTGAGGCAGTACCTTGGCATATGTGTACGATCAGGGCTTGACAAACTGCTGTTTCTACTCGCCCGTGGCGAGTAGATTTCAGCTGGTGGCTCCATGCGCCCCATTCACCAGCGCTGCGCGCATGCGCAGTGCCGGTCTGGCGCATGCACGGTGCGGGGCTGGCGAGTAGCTCTCGCCGCAGTTTGTCGAGCCCTGTGTATGATCATGAATCTACAATTAAAAATCTTCTTAGATCAAGAGTGGGCTTTGAAGTGGCCCCAGGCAACCCCAGAAGGGGCGTGGCCTTCAACAAAAGGGGTGGGGCCAGGACACTTCTGTGTTCCTGTTTGGCCTGGGGACAGGGGGAACGTGTGAAGTCTTTGCCTCCTGCCCCCATTTTGAACAGCTGGCAGCTCCCTCTTGGTACTGCGTGCCCCTGGCAGCAGGAGGAGACTTTGGGCACTCCCCTTCCCCCCAAACCAATCAAGGCCTGGGGGCGGGCAGCATGCGCAGTTTCTTGCCCCTTACCCCCACCCTGCATGGGGCGCGTGGTGCCTAGAGTGAACCACTAGCTGTTCAGTACAGCTGGTGGTTCACTCTTGGCGCTGCACATCCCTGGCGGGGGGGAAGGAGACTTCAGGCACTTCCCCGTCCCCAGGCCTCAATTTGCCTGGGGATGGGGGAGCAGCAGGGTGGCTGTGGGCTGGATTAACCCCCCCTTGCAGGCTGGATTCATCCTGTGGAGGCTCTCTTGCCCCCCTCTGTCTTAAATCTTCTATTCCAATATTAAACTGTTCTATGTCTGATCTGTGCTTTCTGTAATTACAGATTGCCAAGCTTTTCTTGCTTTTCCTCACCTCTGTCTTCCCACAATCTCAATTTCTTGTCTGACATCTGATAAATTCACCAATAGCCGGCTAGTGACCGAGAACACTTAGTTCTACAGGCACTGCATGTGGGCAGCAGCCAGCACACTGTGGTGTTGGCAGAAAGGTGTAAATGTTTTATTATCGCTACCATCCTCAGTCTATAGCTGAAAGAATATTTATGATTCTGCAGAAAGATGACTGATCGATGTTTATATCATAGACCAGTCATATCCTTTGAGAAACTTATGTTTAAGGCAGGGTTTACATAGTGGGAAGTTGATAACTTAGTTAATGCCATGTTTAAACACAGCACATGGTAGATATATATCCTTCAAAATGACCACCAAGAACAGCCTAACCATAGGCTAGTACTGTCACTCTGCATAAGGGTACCTGAATGTGAATTTATCTAAGACTAAAGACTTACACAGAGTTACAAGTATGGATAAGCAGGGGTTTGGGCACATTTTGGATAATAAATGATTTTCAGCTGAAATTGGAATGATGTTTCTAAAATATTAGACTTCATTTTAGTGGCTACTTACTTAATCATAGGAGAAGAGGGTATGTTTTCCTGATAAATTTCCAGGTCCATAATGCCAAGACTGCTAGTGGTACTGCTGTTGCCATTGCTGACAAAGCAAAAGTTTAAATATTAGTGCCAATCTGCACTATCGCAGATCCATACATTTTCTAATTAACGTACAAAGAAAAGTAAATGAGATGGCCCACTCGTTTACAGAGTTACAGCTTTGAAGCCAGGTTACACAAAACCAGGGCATATTATCCCAGTCCTGCTCAACAAATGATTCCCAGGAAAAAAGATACTGACATGTTTACAGTAGTTCTAGATGAGTGATGCATCCAGTGATGCTCTGAACTGAAAAAAAAAAAAAAAATAGTGGACCCAATCTTTTTAATGGCTTATGCAGCAATATGTGAATTTTAGTCCAACATCTAACCTTTCACAGAAAACAAGCTGCATGAATTCTCATACAGCACAACTATCAAGCAGTTAGAGCTGTCCTGGATACACTTGCAGAGATTCAAATACCTTGCCTACCCCGTCAGAGGTAACTGCCTACGCACTACTTACTTTGTGGGTAACTCCATAACCGTAACAATGGAAACTATTTCAGTGCTGTAAATCACATATGAACACTGCTGGGACGCTGATGGAACATATACATACAGTGTGTGACTGGGTCAGTCACCCTCCTGGGACCCTGACCCCTGTTCCGTCCACTATCTCACCCTTTGAAGGCTGCAGCGGGGCTCTCACTTGCAGAGTTTTTAGCCCTGGGCCTTCCTGGCCCTCAGCATAAAGAATAGTGTATTGGGCTGAAGCCGATGGCCAATCACAGCTGAGTAGTAAGCCCTCTTCTAGCCCCATGGGGATAGGGAGCCATTCAACACTCCCTGATCAAGCCCCTCACCTCCCCCTGCAGCCTTTGGCAGGGCTGGAGGTTCCTCCTGTTCCACTTCTCTGAGTCGCCTTATCACCGGGTTGTTTGCTCCTCCTCCTCCTCCTCCACTCTCTCTCCTTCTGCCCTACGGACGGCTTTTAAAGATGCCCTGTGGCAGCCTAATTCAGCTCACCTGGCCCTTAATTAGTTTGCAGCTGCCCTGTCTCAGCTGCCCCTTTTCCCTTTTAACAGGCTTTTTACCCTTCCCTGTCACAAGTGACAATCTGTTTTATGTTCCTGGTCAGCTTGAAATTGACTGAGATTTTAACCAGGGCCA
The DNA here is from genome assembly GCA_032595735.1 of Pelochelys cantorii. Classification (NCBI taxonomy): domain Eukaryota; kingdom Metazoa; phylum Chordata; order Testudines; family Trionychidae; genus Pelochelys; species Pelochelys cantorii. Next base: position 36,970,632 of record CM064335.1, on the reverse strand, counting down.
CTGTTTAGTGGGAGCAATAATATTTGGAAGCATTCTCTTTCGTTACATTGCAAGAATGAATCTTTTCATCGCAGGTTGTTGGATACGATAACGCCGGTTCACCACATGACACCATGATGAATTAGGATTATCATGCTAGCTACATAATAATATAATCAAGATGCTGTGTATTTTCTGACCCCAGTGCATTTTAACACCAACAATGGATCCTATGTTATAGGGCTGAAATTGAACCAGTCTACTTCAACTAAAACTCCTAGGGTATGTCTACACTACAGCGTTATTCTGAAATATCTTATTTTGAAATAGTTATTTCAAAATAGCTTATTTCGAAATAACATGTCTACACACAAAATGCATTTCGAAATAGTTTTTTGCTATTTCGAAATAGCGTGCCCACATTGAGTGGATGCTAAATCGCATTAAAGGCCGGCCGGAATCAGGTCTGGCAGGGCATCAGATCAGAGTTACTTTGTGTGGCTGCTGCCTGAGGCTATCTGAGGCCTGTACTTAAAGGGACCCCCCCCCCCCCCGGACAGCTGGTTCTCAGGTTTCCCTGCTTGCTTGCCTACCTCAATGAGGGACAGCAAATCATTTTGTCTCTGCGTGCTCTGGTTGCCCTCACTCGGGACACCACAGCACTCTACAACATGGAGCCAGAGCTGCCCCTGGGCACTCTGGTGCTTCTCGAGGATGCGTTGCTGTGAGCCTGGCTGCACTTTCTGCAGGCTGCCATCCGGGAGGTCCATCAGGGGGCTGTCAGTATCCAGGAGGCCCTGTGGGAGAGCTTCCACCCTGAGGAGCACTAACAGTCTCCCTGGTCTGCCCCACTGGGGGCTTGTGCCTCATTCCTCCCTCACGTCCTTCCACTTACCCCTCCCTAACTCCCCTTCCTGATGTCAAATAAAACGCATGTATTTTCATGAACACAAACTCTCTTTATTTAACAAAACTGGGGGGGGGGGAATGAAACTCTGGTGAGACTGGGGAAAGGAGGTGGGAGAGAGGAGAAGAGAGAGTGGGAGAGGAGAGGGGGAAACCTGGGAAGAGGGAGCTGGAAGGGGGAAGCAAGGGGAAGAAGGGGGAGGGGAAGCTCAGGGCTCAGGGTTGGGGGTCTCGCCGGACCTTGATTTTCATGCAAACCTGCTCCTGGGTTCCATGTGGCCTTTGGTGGCCAGGCTGGCAGCCATCCTGCCATAGACAGCCACGTTCCTCCATCTAGTGCGGAGATCATGGACGTTGGGGGATCCCCCCCAAACCTGAATAAGGTCCATGATCTCTACCCTGGACCAGGAAGGCGCCCGCCTTCTCCGGGCCCTGGCAGGCTCCTGGGAGCTGGCAGACTGCTCCTGGGGAGCGGTGGAGGGCTGGCTGCCAGTGGCTTGCTGGCTCATGTTTTGGGGCCACTGGGTCAGGGGCAGTGACTGCTGGCTCTGGGCTGGCAGGCTTGGAGCTGGCACAGGCACCGTGGCCAGAGTCAACCCCTTTAAGGGCTCTGAGGAGGGGGGAGGGAGAGGAGTGTTCTTGGTTGAGGCTGGAGTAGCCACCAGGGCACCCTGGGAAGGCGGGAGGCCCCCTATTTTGATATAAGTGTCTACACAGCACTTATTTCGAAATAGTTATTTCGAATTTGGCATTATTCCTCATGGAATGAGGTTTACCAAATTCGAAATAAGCGCTCTGCTATTTCAAATTTATTTCAAAATAGCAGTTTGGCTGTGTAGATGCTAGTAAAGTTATTTCGAAATAACGGCTGTTATTTCATAAGAACATAAGAACATAAGAACGGCCGTACCGGGTCAGACCAAAGGTCCATCTAGCCCAGTATCCTGTCTGCCGACAGTGGCCAGCACCAGGTGCCCCAGAGGGGGTGGACCGAAGACAATGATCAAGCGCTTTGTCTCCTGCCATCCCTCTCCAGCCTCTGTCAAACAGAGGCCAAGGACACCATTTTATCCCCTGGCTAATAGCCTTTTATGGACCTAACCTCCATGAAATTATCTAGCTTCTCTTTAAACTCTGTTATAGTCCTAGCCTTCACAGCCTCCTCTGGCAAGGAGTTCCACATGCTGACTACACGCTGTGTGAAGAAGAACTTTCTTTTATTAGTTTTAAACCTGCTACCCATTAATTTCATTTGGTGTCCTCTAGTTCTTCTATTTAGGGAACTAATAAATAACTTTTCTTTATCGGCCCTCTCCATACCACTCATGATTTTATACACCTCTATCATATCCCCCCTCAGTCTCCTCTTTTCTAAACTGAAAAGTCCCAGTCGCTTTAACCTCTCCTCATATGGGACCCGTTCCAAACCCCTAATCAATTTAGTTGCCCTTTTCTGAACCCTTTCCAAGGCCAAAATATCTTTTTTGAGGTGAGGAGACCACATCTGTACACAGTATTCAAGATGTGGGCGTACCATAGTTTTATACAGGGGCAGTAAGATATTCCGGGTCTTATTTTCTATCCCTTTCTTAATAATACCTAGCATCCTATTTGCCTTTTTGACCGCCGCTGCACACTGTGTGGAAGTTTTCAGAGAACTGTCCACGATAACTCCAAGATCTCTTTCCTGATTTGTCGTAGCCAAATTAGCCCCCATCATACTGTACGTATAGTTGGGGTTATTTTTCCCAATGTGCATTACTTTACACTTGTCCACATTAAATTTCATTTGCCATTTTGTTGCCCAATCACTCAGTTTGGTGAGATCTTCTTGGAGTCTATTATTTCAGAATAACTTTGCTGTGTATACATACCCCTATAGAGTTTTTCTCACACCAAAGTAGTGAGTATACCTCTTGCCATCAACTTTTACAAAGTGAGTGTGTCAATGATTAGTGAGCGATAGGCTGCTGCATTGATTTTTCAGTGGGGAAAGCCAGAAGGCACAATATATTAATTTTTGCACATTTAAAAATTTGTTAAAGGCTGGGCCCATGTACATAATGAGTTGCACATTCACTCAAACTCATATACATAGCCCAGCTCAACATTCTTTCAACTAACTCGCACTACTAGACTCTGCTTTTCCCCATGCCAATATAGTACTTTCGCCCTTGTCTTCATAATGCTCAGGAGAGTGAGGTGGTTTACTGTCAAAAAATTAGCTTTATCTAAGAGTTCATTTAGTTAATAGTAAATCTGTAAAGGGCTAAGGCCAGTCAGTTTAACAGCAATGTATATAAACTCTAAGGGCCAGATGACTTTTTTTTTTGACAGTGTGAGCTGGGGAGGGGTGCAGACTGTGGAGCATTACAGTGGCAATCCCCAGGAAAAATGATGCCAAGTCAGTCACAATTGCACCTGCTAACCCAGAAAAGGGCATGCTATAGCAGAAACTCTGCCATCTTTTAAGAATTTGCTGCCTCTGTGCTGGTCAGCTGTGTGGGTACAGAAGGGACAGGGAACACTAATGTCACCAGTGCTGCTGGCCTGTGCCCTCTTCTCCCTGTAGCTACATCAAAGCTATCCCTATCCAGGGACTCTAGGGAAAGGAGAAATTTCCTGTGTACCCATACAGGCCCAGTCATAAAATAGCCCTAATATTTTACTCTGTGGTTATCCCAATCAATAGAGAGCTCTGTACAACAAATTAAAATGTAAATTAGCCAAGAAGATGCCAAAATGAGCATCTTTGCAAGCAGCAGTAGATAAAACAATTCATGGCTTATGGCGATTAATTTGTCACATGGTCCTTTCATGGTAGGGGAATGATTCAGTTGCTTGGGGTTGGGTAGTTCTTTCGGTGTAGGATTCTAGTGACAAATGCATACAAAGGCCTGGCTAAGAACCAGCACATGCACTGCAAAACAGAAGACACGTTCGGTAGCTAGTTCTTTCTGTACATTCTGATTACACTTTGGTCATGTCTCACATTCCTAACACATAACCGTCAAACCTTGAGCTTGGCGATTAGTCCTTATTGTACATCAAATATAAACAGAATGCAGATACCTCATGGATCTCTCACTGAGTTGCAAGTAGCTACTTGCATCATCAGGATTGTCCTCATCATTAACTAGCTGGGACCAGCTGCCTGTGCTTTCATCACTGCTGTTGAGAGGGTTTGGAAAGTCTTCAGCTGTTTTTGTTTCCACGATTTCAGCATCTGGTTTGCTTCTAGTATCAACACTGCAAGCAAAGGTATTATTGATATGGTAAGTGAAAAATACAGGTGTTTAAACTAGAGTCTCCAGCCTTCAGGCAGGACAAAGCTTTCAAAGAGCCAAGTAGCAGCTGGACAGAGTATGTCAGTTTCTGGATGTACTGTCTTGGGGATACTTGTGGAACTGATTCCTCTCCCATTCAGTATAAATGTAGAGTAAGTCCACTGAAGTCAAGCATTGAACTGAATGTTCACCCATGTAAAATGGGTTATTTCGAAATAACCCAGAAGCTAGACTATAGCTTCTTACACAAAATCAGTTAAAAATCTGGTCTAAGATTCTCATTAAAATGGCTTTCATTACTATAAAACATAACATTTAACCTTTGAATTATTTGGGGAATGCCACATCACATAAATGTTAAAGCTGTCAAATCATGGGCCTGTATGATGACCTAATTGTAATTGGATATCTAAACCCTCGCATGTAAAAATATGTCCTTTGGCTGGGTAGGAAAAGGGATGTCAGCTAACATCCACTCCAGGCATCACCTGATGAAAAGGACACATCTCTTTGTATGCCTTTAGAATACCAGTAATTCTTGGCAGTTATATGGGACAGCACTTCATGTTTGTACAGTGCTTTGAAAATATAAACAAATTAATCCTGTTATCAGTAGGTATTTTAAGGATGCTTGTTCTCTTTGGATATGTCTATACTGCAACACTACTTTGAAATGACTAGCACTATTCTGAAATAACTTAGACTGCGTCTACACAGCAGGCAGTTATTTTGAAATAGTGTCAAAATATTATCAAGCTGGAGGACTGCTTACTCTGACTCCTGTAGCCCTCATTGTACAAGAAATAAGGGAAGTCGGAGGAAGAGTGATCTATTTTGAAATAAGTGCTGTGCAGATGTTCCCTATTTCAAAATAAGCTATTTTGAAATAAGATACACAATTGACGTAGCTCTATTTGTGTAGCTTATTTCAAGTTAAGCCCTGCAGTATAGACGCATCCTTTGTATTTCCAGTTGCATAAGAATGGTGTTACATTTCTTAAAGTGCAACAGTAAAAAAGAATTATTGCATCAGACATCACAAAGTATAAAAAGAACATACATATCTGAGTCAATTACAAATCCCTGAAAAGAAGTGTAGTACATGCCTGATAAAAACACTATTAATATATTTAGAAGTGAAAGATACCAAGTTTATGCTCAAATGTGATTCCAATTTCCTCTTAAATGTCTCTGGAGGACCTCTAATTGGAAAAGGAATATGCTCTTATGTGATACATCTTATCTTATATGATACATACGTTATTTTCCCTAATCCATTCTGACACGGAAAGTACAGATGCTTTCTACAAAGCCATCTCATACACATTCTAGCTACTGACTGTGCTACAGACCAAAGTTCTCCTTCATGTTTAATTTAAAAATGTCTGAATTATTTACATTGCAAACATCCTTCTTAAAAAAAAAGCAAAATGTAGCTAGCAAATTTTCAATAACTTTTGACCAAAATTTGGCTATTTCAAAACAACATACACATAAATCTAACATTGAACCTTTAAGAAATCATTAAATCTATTAATAGAAAATGAAATAAGGAACTAAATAAACAATAGCACCTTTCATCATGAAGGATCTCAAAGTGCTTCCCTAACTATTTGTTCATGCTATCATCGAAACCATGCTACCTTTTGGCTGGACAAATGGGTTGACAGTGCAGCTGAAAGTAAGGGGAAAATTTTCTGAAGGATACTGTGTCAGATCCTTATGCTCAAAGTGCAGCAGTACTCAGAAACATGTCTTCGAAATGCTGCACTTCACAAAGCTGCTCTGTGTGTGTGTATCCAGTCATATTGCCTTACTTTAAACAAGTTTTTATTCCTTGTATAGCACTGCAGAGTCAACAGAATATAGGGAAGATGAGCTGAGCAGTGTTCTGGCTTGTGCATTAATAGAATAATTACAAAGCAAAGATTTGGCTCTCACTTGCATAAGCGTAAGCCTACAGAGGACCGTATGGTAGCAGAAGCCTCTGTGAATGTTTACGTTTCATCAGGATCGAACCTCCCAGTCTGGGTCCATGGACCTGTGCTTCAGGGCTCATACTTGTGGACTAAAAATAGTTACATAGACATTACAGCTTGGTTGGAGTTTGAGCTCTTAAGCATGGGGCTGGGAGGTGGACTTGAGAACCCAAGTTCCGGCATCTACAAAGTTACAGTAGAACCTTAGAGTTGTGAACAGCTCGGGAATAGAAGTTCTTCATATCTCTGAAATGTTTGTGACTCTGAACAAAACATTGAGGTAGCTCTTTCAAAAGTTTACAGCTCCACATTGACTTAATACATCTTTGAAACTTTACTACGCAAAAGAAAAAAAGCTGCTTTTAACCATCTTAACTTCAAATGAAACAACCAGAGAAAGTTTCCTTATGTCGTCAAAGCTTTTATTAAACTTCCTCTTCATTATTTTAATAGTTGACATTTAACACAGCACTGTACAATATTGGCTGCTGATTGGTTCCAAATGAACTTTGTGGTTGACTGGTCAGGTCATTAACCCTTTAGGAGTAGTCAGGGGCCAGTGTACTGATGCCAGGCTTCTTTAGGAAGAACGAATCATCTTGGCCTATTTGTAAGCAATTATTTGCCTTGGTGGTTGGTTGGCAGCTGACTGACTGATGAACATTTGGCCACAGCAGGCTACCAGAGCTCAGCCTTATATGGGATGCAGCTCCCAGATCAGCTAACAAGAGGAGAAGCTGGCTGAGGACTACAGCTGAACTGAATCGTAACCCAGTCCTAGGAGAAGAGCTGTGGACTCTTTATCTGAACAGGGTGAGTCTGTTGAATTCTAACCCCAGCCCTGGGAGGAAGGCTGGGGACTCCTGAACTAGAGAGAGGAAGCTTATCAGCATTGGGCTGAAGGGAGTAAAGAGCAGGCTTTTGTACTCTGTAAAAGAAGTTAATAAGTGAGACCCCATAAAGGGAGTACCTTGTTCTCAGTTCTGAGATCTGAAGAAATGACTGCAAACACCAAGAGAGAGTTGAGGATATTGTACCTACAGGGATGTGTTGTTTGCAGGTAGGACGAGCGGGGGTCTGTACACGGAGAAATGGACCTTATTTTCATGAGTTTCCCCATTCCCACAAGGAAGTTCCACACCTGTAGATCAGCAGTGAGCAATAACTGGCCCGTGGGCCAGACACGGTTTGCCAGGGTTAGCTCCATCACTTTCCCTACCTGTGCCTCTACAGGTATGGGTGCTTGCAGCTCCTGTTGGCTGCAGATCACCATTCCCAGCCAATGGGAGTTGCAGGAAGTGGTGACCCAGTCTGTGCCACTTCCTGCAGTCCCCTTTGACTTGGAACGGCACTCCTCGGCCAACGGGAATGGCAAGCGCCCGTACCTGCGCATGTGCAGATAAAGCGGCAGAGGCCTGCCAGCAGCTAACAATGGCAAGCCAGCTCCAGCTTATTGCCCACCCTGATGTAGATACTCTATCTTCCTTTCAGCACAAAACCATTCACCATTATCATTTAGCCTGCTGAACAATTAGGTAATGTGGCAGTAAGGCATACCCTTTACTACCATGCAGTGGTGAAAGTAACTTAACATTTCTTACAGGTACTGTCCTATTGCAGCTGGGTCCCTGCCAGCTCTTTAAGTAGCTCCCTGCTGGCTTTTGCTGCTGCTCAGCCAGCTCTTGCTGGAGCTGCGCACTAGGACGCACCTGCTTATTTCCACTTCTGCTGCCATGTCAGCTGCACCCGATATTTAGCCCTAAACGTATCCTTCTCCCAAGTTTTTATCACTGGTGAGTGTTTTCTTTTCTTTTCAAGTCATTAAGGAATTAGATGCTGCAAGTGCAACATTCTAGCTTGACCATTCTTTCCGTGTGGCCCTGAACCTCTCAGAGAAAGTCCACTGGAATCATACGGCGTTTTGTGTGTGGATCATCATTGGAATCAATGTATTCTCTACACAGGAGCTCCCTACTATTCCCAGCTTCTCATATGCTCCATTTCTTTCCCCACTATTTTTTCTCTCCATCTCTGCATGAACTAACTGAAAGTGAAATAAGACATTGTTAAAGAATGACATCGGGTACTAAAAGTTAGCAAAACAACAATGGCATTTTTTGGCTGCTTTTAAACAGAGTAAAAGTAAACTTGAAAGAGGAATACTTCAGTCATGTAACCTCAGCCATTCTTCTCTTTTCTTTTCACAGAGGGTCATTCAAGGTCTGTATAGCCTGTAATTCTTTACAATGAGACCATGCCGCTCAGTGCTCCGGTGGAGTACCCGGGATGAAATGTCTGTACTGAACATTCTGTTTCATAAATACCACCACTGCATGCACATGGCCACATCAAGAATAGTTCACCAAAAGCACAGATGGATCAGGGCATACTTGTTTGACAACAGAAGGTACGTCAACTCATCCTTCAGTTCATCTACCTACATGAAAACGTTATGCACACAAATAGAATTTGCCCCCAAGTACATGTAAAGTGTGCAGATGCACACAGCCTTGCTCTCTCATCTTCCTTTCCCCAGCTCCAGTGGTATCTTCTCCCTCCCCCCCCTTTTCACACCATGAAAGAGTAACATGGTGCCCACCTGCCTGTGTGGGGAGCCCTGAATGACCCCTCCTACATCTCTAGGCTTTGAAAGCTTACTGACCCCTCTATCCCCAGTGATGAGGAGTGAAATCCTGGCCTCACTGCGATTTTTTCCATCGACTTAAATGGAGCCAGGATTTCAGCCAAGGTCTCCTATTACTTTTTCTATTAAGCAGTCCTGTTACAACGACAGATGAGCTACATAAGTCACAAAATCCCCACATCTGTCTTCATGGGGAACCTTGCAAAGCTCCGGTTTGGCCTAGGGATGCAAATGGTTAACCAGTTACCTGGTAAGCATCACCATTATCAGGTGATGCTTACCTGTAACCAGTTAACCAGTGTCCAGGCTGGCCTGAGCGGCCCTCCTGCTCACAATGCATCCTGGGTGGAGGGCTGCGCTAGCCCAGCTAGGCCTGCTGTGCTGCACCACAGGACTGGGTACAGGCAGCTGAGCCTCACGATTAACCATGTAATTGATAAACTTTTTATCGGTTACACGGTTAATATTTTATATTTTTTTTACATCCTTAGTTTGGGCCTACCCACCTTTCACACAGGAAAAAGCAAACAATATCTTTAGCATATCAGAAGCAGGCACACATTTGCTGAGGGGATTAGCCACCAAGATATTCATAATAGTTCGGTGTCCAGTGCTTTAAACCTCTTTGCTATACTGAAGGAGTAGACAGAGTTGGTCAAAACATTGCATAACCTATTGCAGAAAATGGAGTGTTCAGAGTAAGTAGTTAGCTACCTTCAGTTATGCCCTGAATGTACTCCAGCTGAAATTAATCACCAAAGATACAGGCTTCTGGGCATTGTGAGTTTCCTGAAATCCAGAGCCAAATCAGTAGAAGAAAATCCCTCTATTCAGCAACTCTTGAGCATTTAAGTCATCATACAAATTGTTACATCAAGACAGCCTTGCAAAATTCTACTGACTCATATGAGTGATTGGTCTTACTTTTGATTCTGGACAGGCAAGAAAATAATTAGGTCTTCCATTGTAAGACTTTATTAAAGGCCAACTTTGCAAAACCCAGGTCCCAGTAGTGCTTTTGCAAACAATGCTCTGGTAACTGAATGAATGGAACCTACATTTGCACACTGTCTCTACTCCTGCCACACAATTTTTTGTTTCTGTGGGCAGTTACTGGCATAAATTATACAGCTGTCTTTTTGCCGGTGGAAAGCAGGATCAACGTACACTAAAATTAGACTCTTTACCTTTGGATTGTACAGGACTGTATTTTAACCTCAACTGAGACAGTAGCAGATTTAGCATTCTTCAATTGAGAGAAAATCACGCTTCTATGAACCAAGACAAGCTTTTCATTTCACTAATGAAGATCTGCAGCTCAATGAGGACTTTTTCCTGTCCAAGGTTTGTCAAGGTACCCGTCCCTACACACATAATCATAGAGCTGAATATCAAGTTCTAAGAGATCTAATTCTGCTTTCCAGGCACACAGATAACTAGTGATGTGAAAGAACAGAAAAGATGGCTCATGGCCAAATTCTGCTCTTTGTTTTTACAAAAGGAGGTGTTAGCCAGCTGTGCATGGCCACATGTGAAGGTGATTTTGCCTAAGGTAGGATTAATGGATACAGAAGAGAAGGCAGAGTGGCATCAGGTGAACCAATAAGGGCCACACTAAAACACATGTTCCTAGATCTGGCCTTGTCTGTGATACAAAGTATAGAAGACACGGACAATGTGAACTCTATGCCAGACTGAAAAAGTTCAAACTTTTCACTTTCTCCTGGGATTTTCAGGCATAAACCAGCTCACAGTCAGAATTCAGCTCCATGTGTCCCATGCTGTCAGAAGTGGACCTCAGTAGTATAATTGGTGTCTATGCACATAGGTATTTTTTGGAGTGTATTTTGTTTTTCAATTTGTTTCCTTCATTAGGGGGCTGTAATAGGGTTTCATCTCCAATATATTTGAAAAAGGTAGGTTCCATCTAGCACACCCCTCCCAGATACCACTGTATACTGTTAAAGGTTGAAAGGAAAGCAGTGTCTTGACTTGTCTTTTTCTGTCACTTACCTGGTATTTATTACGGAGCTTGATACCATGTGCTTCCCAGAGTGTGCTGATGAAGGCTTTTCTTTGTTTAGATGCTCCTTAGTTTCCTCAGTGGGGGACGTTAAAGGCTCTAAGTCTTTATTCAACTCTTCTCTTTGATCAGTTTCTATCTGAATCAAAGGCACTTCCCTCAGGAAAGCAGACAAACCTATGTGGCTTCCCTGGAGGGATCCATGATTTGTGATTTGTTCCTTTTTCTCATCTAAATTTATTCTGTCCTTTGTGGGTTTGGACTGACTTTGAATCATTCGTGGGAGGTATCTGCTTTCTGCTACATGTTCCCTGTTTGTATCGTCAAAAGCATCTTGATGGATGACAATTAACGTTTTCCCACTTTCAACAATATTTGCAGCCAGTCTGTTTGCATATTGTTCTACATGCAGAGGGGAGTCACTGGGTAACTGATCAGTATCTGTCCCCTCTGCATTATCCTCTATAATCTTGTTCTTACGCATCAGAGATTCAATGGAGCTCGCCCATGTCTCATGAATCAGCATGTCTGTTATCTGGTCAGTTCTACATCTTTGGTATAGACATGAGTCTGACTTGCAAAGACCTGAAGAAGACACAGCACTGACCTGCTGTACACTTAAAGAATCTCGGTGTCTGTGGTGAGCAAGGCTATCTAACGAGTTGGCTTTGACTGGTGCATTCACAGTTAGCCTGGAAGCTGATGATCTGCTGTCAGGCATAGAGGATTGTCTAAAACAAAATGATGATCGTGGAGAAGGTGGTAATAAGCTGCCAGTCCAGTCCTTTGAACTCCTGATGGAAGAAACCTCATCTTTATTTTCCTTTTCTATTTCCTTTAGCATATACCTGTAAAACTCTTCTGTGATACTTTCTGTGCTTGACTGTTTGGATGGGCAGCTTGGCCTCACGTTGAGATGGCCATTTTTCCTGGCTACCTGTTGCAAGGCAGAAGTTAGAATGCTGCTTGCATTTTTCCCCGCATAGTAGTCCAGTAATAAATCAAACCCTCTCCCTTCATTTTCCATCTGGTTCACCATAAACCTTGAAAATTCCTCTGTAATACTTTCACAACTAGACTGTTTGGAGACAGAACTAGTCTGACTTCCTGTCTGACTTAAAATGTTCATTGGGCCCAAAGTATTTATGGCTCTTTTGGAATCCAAATCCTCCTCTGGTATGCTCTCACAGCTGGATCCCTTGGCCCGGCTCCATCTTTCACAGTGCAATCTGTTTCTGGGATGGTTTGGACCCTGCCAGACATTATCAACCATGGATAGCTCAGTTAGGTTCATAATTTTAGCAGCCACTTCATTTGCAAAGATGTTTACAGACTCTGGAGTATCTTCAAGGTTGATGGATTCATCCACTACTCTGTTCATCAGTCTTTCCTTCAGTTCAGGATGCTCATCTGTTTTCCTCTTGATCTCACTAAGCCTAGGTGGTCTGTGCTTCCTAATAACTGAGCCATTGGGCTGTGAGTCCTTCTTCCTTTTTATAGCTCTGCATGATAGACTCTGGGTTACTAGATATTCATTTCCTCTTTTCCATGCACAGAACCAGGGTTGCTTACCATTTGAGTTTTCAAGACAAATGGCAGCTATTTCTGTGGCCATAGAGACCACAGTTTCTGCCAGTTCTTCGGCAAAATCTGTTACACAGTATTTATCCCTTGGATGTTTTACCTGTAGTACAGGCGGAGGAGGAAGTAAGATGTGATTACCTAATAGAGACATGCTAACTTTGACTTCATTATTTAGCATAGCATCACACTTACGTGTGCTCTGGTTTTCTGTGGTGTCAATGGCATCAGAAGATAACTTCTCTTGGGCACCATGTCTGCATTCATTGACCATAAGTGTGTTTTCTCTGTCTGAAAAAGACCTGAGGTCTTTCTTGCTTTGATATGGGGATCTGTGGCAATCTCTTGTGGCTTTTTTCAGATATCTCTTCTTGGGGGATGTTTTTGCAACCAGTGTGTTATGCCCACTGACACTACACAGCAGGTCTGAATGCACGGTGGCACTTTCCAGGACATCTGGCACTCCTTCCTCCTTATTATCTTTCTTTGCATTTGTCACAGTTACCAGATCTTTGCCAGCATTCACATCATGAAAGGTACTAAATGGTTCATTGGAGTGATCTGGGGCTTGCTGCGATGTTTGAGTAGCTGCTGTCTGTGTTGCTTGGTTTTCTGTTTCCATTACCTTCCATCTGTCTGAGTCCTCGGAGAAGAGAGGTGAACACTCACCAACCTGTGCAATCTCTCTCATCTTCTTGCATGTGAAATATATCACATTAAAAAGCAGTTCATTTGTAGTCTCCATAAACATATCGTGTGTACTGAAGTCAGAGTTATTGTCTGAACAGGAGTGTAGCTGTCTCTTCTTCCTAACCTCATCCACAGAATGCCGCAGTATAACATTGGATACGTTTTGTGCGAGTTCATCGCAAATTACTTCATCGAGGGGTGAAATTCGGGGCCTTGTTGCCGTTTCAATAATTCTTCCATTTATCGATTCCATAAAGTCCCCTACGTTTCTGTATGTATTGGGCTTTGTCAAAATCATGGATGCCTCTTTGAGCAATGCCTCTGCAATGCTCCTGTTCAGCTTCTCCACGCTGCTTCCTCTGGCTATACTACAATGAAGGGTAATAGCTGCAGAAGTCTCAGCTGCAGATAAAAGTCCACTTGAAGTTACAGGGTATTTATCTTCCTTTGTTTCTCCAAGACCACAGACTGCTACAGCACTTGCTACTTGAGTCATACCACACAAAGCAGATGGAAATGAATAGTCCATGCCTGCACAGTTATCAAGTACTTGTGAAGATTTTATCTGTTCCTCATCATTATCACCTATTTTGCTTTTAGAATCTGTGGCTTCTTGTTCTTTTTTGAGTCTTTCTGCAGCGTGGGGGCTTGAAATGGTTCCTATAACTGTGGCTGCACAAGCCAAAGCTACTTCCAGTGCGCTCTGGGTGTGTCCTTTGGGATTCTCTTCCTGCAGGTATTCTGAAATTTCAGTGGAACTTTCTGATTCAGACCAATGGCACAGATGTGGAAAACCAGACCCCGCCCATTCTGATGTATTTTCACAGCTGTCTGGACTTTGAACTATGACAATTTTTGGAAGTTCATTCCATGATCGGGACATTGCGTTTTCTGTTGTACGTGTTGCTGAACTTAAGGAATTTCCTACGGAGATGCTAATAGCAGCCTCCTTGGTAAAAGCGGGTTGAGACTGGGACAATCTAATAAATGCATCTTGCAGAACAGACTCTGCTAAATTTGTAGCATATCGACCTGTCATTGCTTGCTCATTTTGCAAAGGAGGATGAGGTTTCCTTTCACCTATGTGTTCCTCTGTGTCTAACTTTTTGTTGTGTTTTGTTATTGTGTCACACTGATAGGCTAGTTCTTCCTTAGCCATTGTGGTTAAAGATACATCTGCTAAAGTGCACACTGGATAGGATTTTCCAGCCTCATCTGGAGATGTTTCCAGGCTTTTAGTATTAGGGGATGACCTAACTGTTCCAGCTAAATCATTCTTCCACTGTAGTTGCTGGATGGACTTATCTGCAGTGAGTAAGATGTTGTCTTCAACCACAACATTCAGTGCCTCTTCTGAATAAGCAGAGCTTTTAGCAGAAGCTAAGTTTTCCTTATTAAAGCAGTTGTCATCAAGGACAAATGGCAACCTGGTCTTCCTACAGTGAAGATTCTCAAGTCCCTTTCCTGTATGCCTTCTGATATCTGATGCAGGTTCTGTGACATGTACATTTTCATGACCTGTTAAAAGAAAAAAAAAAACCCACTGATATTTTAGCATTTATATAACCAGTAGTCATTTTCCAAAAGGTGAGTGTATATTAAAGCAATGTGTAGTGATGTACAATTACTGTACAAACACCATGTACTCTATCTCTTGATTTTTATCCCTCCAATTATCCCTCTTCTAAACTGCAATTAAATATATGCATGGATTAACATCAAGTGCTATTTGCATTGCAATACCCTATAAATATAAACAATAACAAAATTATGGTCAGTTACATTGCTTTTACCGTGTTTATATTCATCAGCCTCATCCTCATCTTCAAGGTTCTCAGATGCCGTGAGAAAATCTTCTTCTATTGAGGACACCGAACAGTTTGTATCATCCTCAGGCTTTAAGACATTAGCTTCTATCTGCAGCTGCCTCTCCTGCACAAGCTCCAGTCCAATCAGAAACTTGTTTATTTCAAAGATGATGCAGCCTATGCTGTTTTTTCTGTTCCCCCTTGCACACTGAACTAAGCAAACATCTGCCAGCCAAGGACACTAGAGGGGAAAAATAATATCAATCAGTTATTTAATTGAAAATGGGTTTTTTAACTCTCCCCCAAAGCTTTATCAGGAAGCAAAAAAGCAATGAAGTTTGTGAATTAGAGATTTTCAACATACTGTGAAGATACAATTATGCCAAATATGTTTGGAACGACATTTTCAGTTACAAAAGTGTTTTACATAAATCAGGGATAAGAAAGCATCCTGCTGTAGTACAACTATTTTTTTTAAAGTTACCAAATTACTTATTCTGTATTCAGTTTCTTGTCCTTTAAATGACACACTGCTCTATTTGCCTTGGACTAGGTCAAAGTTAGCCATCCTTTCCATTATTAAGATACATGCATTTCTTAATGTTATTCAAATATTTAAGTAATGATTTGTGTGGGTTCTAAATTCTTCTTCAAGAGCATTTCTACTATGCTGCTTATAAGAAGTCAGCTTTGTGGATGATTAGTTTACAGTGAAATTGGAGAGGGGGGCTATTTACCTATTATAATATTAAAATACAATATTTAAAAATCATAGATACTTTGTAGTTCTCTCTCTCACCCTTAGCCTTGTGCCTGTGCAAAGTACCATATTAATTATTTATATTATGATAGCACCTTGGAGCCTCAACTTAGATTTCAGTCTCATTGGGCTAAGTGCTGTGCATTTTTATATATATATATATATATATATATATATATATATATATAGTAAAAGACAGTGAAGCACTTAACCAGCTAAGGAAAAGACATGGGGAAAAGGAAATGCTATTATCCCCATTATACAATGGAGAACTCAGATCTAGAAAGATGAAGGCCCAGATCTTCATAGGTACCAGATACCCAGAAGGCTCAGATATCTGTTATTTAGGTAATAGGAGTTAAGTGCCAAAATAACTTTGAAATTCTGGGTCTAACCGACTTGCCCAAGGTCATACATAGAATCAATGGCAGAGCTAAAACTGTGACAGAGCTTTGAAGTTCGCATCCAGGACCTGCTGTCCTCAATTTTGACTTCAGCTGGACCTCTTGTGATTGAAGGAGTTAGCCTGTGTAGATCTGGCTGCAATAGGAGGGTCTTAGCCTGAAAGCTCTTCAGCTTTGTCTTTCTAGGTATTCATACAGAACATTACTGCCCTATCCTGACTGACTTTAGGTGCCACTGTAAGATAAGTAAGAGTAAAAGACTTGGGACTGCTGCTATACTGTAACAGCACATTTAACCCACCTGTTCTTCCCTTCTAGCTACACATATGTTGTGGTGGATAAACTCCATGAATACTGTTAGAGCCCAAGAGGGCACCAAAAGATTGACAGGCTTTGAGACTACTTGTCACTAAGAAGCTATCATTGAATTCTGATTTAATACAACAAGTACTATGAAGAAATGTGAAATAATAGGGTAATGTGAAATAGTAAATAAGATTAAAGATGTATTACTTCAAAATATAAAAATATGAAGTAAAGAATTTACTTAAATAAGATGCTGCTAACATATATTGAAAATGTAAATGTGGGATTATTTTGTTTTTATTTTAATTTTTTAATTATGAAACCCAGTAAAATGTATTCATGAAATGTACACAACACACTTGATGTATATTTGAATATAAACATTCCTCTGCAAATGTCCCAGAGTACAATTTGTAGTGTTCCATTAGTGTTTAAGGGTCAAGAGTTGAAACAAACTACAACCAAGGTGAAAATGAGAAAAGTGTGTGTGTGTGTGTGTGTGTGTGTGTGTGTGTGTAAATTTAATGCATGTGAAAAACCCCCTGAAATCCTTTCCCAAGATAGATAAATATTGCAAGGACAGAATTAGCACAATGCTTCCTGATGCCAGTGCTACCTCACCTCAGCTTGACACAGATATAGCACACATCTCAGGTGAGAAGTTTAGGTCAGCCTCCATTCCTGTCCCTGGCCTGTCTTCCCAGCAAGGGTGCCAGGTCTGTTTGTGACGTGAACACTTGTTTACTCGAGTACTGAAGACTGGATTAAGGTCACCAGACTCACAGATCTCCAGGGGCCTCCAGGCACTCCTATGAAGGGATGTGGCTCTTCACTGCTCCTTGCTGGCACCATGGAGCTCTTTGGTACTTAACATGAACCGTACCATTATGTTTTTAAATGCAGCCATTAGGTATAAACAGCAAGTAAATTCAATAACAGAACAATTTTGTCTTTAAAAAGCAGCAGGACATAAAATTAGTAGGACATAAAATGCAGTGATCTTTGTAACAGAGATCACAGGGCCAGTTTCATGAATATTTATGTACACAAATTAATTTCACAGGCATATGCAGATTAGTGAAGATAACCTGGTCTGATTTTAATCTTACTTGCACAGATACACCTGTGTAGCTCCATGGATTTAAGGAAATGTCTTCGGTTTTATACCTGGATAAATGAGATCAGAATCAAGCCCAATTTATTGAGCTACTTTCATCCTTTCCTCTTGGCATAGGTATGAACATAAAGGCACAAAGTCTTGTGAGAATCATGTAGAACTACAAAAAAAATCTGCCAATGTAATAAGTAGCTACACTTCTGAAATCTCTGTTTAAAAACTGCTCTAATTTACCTTTACCATTTTATTTTTGCTCCATTTCCACATTTGGTGCTGGAGGTTCAGAATTCTTGGCATGCAAATCATTGGCAGAGCCAGCAGAATGAGGGGGTTGGATGTTGATCTTTACTTTTGTATTGCAGTATTAATTGGAGAAACTAATCAATTAGTTTTACTGTTGCACAGAGGCTGATGCAGGGACAAGTGCTGATGGGTTAATAGCTCTCAGAGTCAGACCCTCCCATTCTGCAGTTAAATGCACCCATAGGTAAGTGACACAATTTAGCCCATGGAATGTTAAAGCACTCTCATGAGTTCCTTTCATGGGTGCATAATGAGACAAGCCTGATGGGATGGAGACAGGGAGCATAGCTGGAGCAGGCTGGCCAGTGGGAAGGAGCAAGACCTCACTTAAAAGCAAATCTGCAGCAGCTCTGCCCCAAAGTCCCCCTTTCCCCTTCCCCTGCCCCACCATGGATGCTGAAGCATTAAAATCCTCTCCCCTGCTCTGTCTGTGCTGCCCTTCTGGCCCCTACTGTTTCAGGAAACAGGATCCTGAACAGGGCTGGCCTTCCCATGAGGCGAACTGAGGCGGCCACCTCAGGTGCCAGACTGCGGGCAGGCACCACTAGGACCCAGAGTGTAGAAAATTGTGTCTGCTGCTGGTGCATATGTATTCTCTCTGCTCTAGATGCACAGATGGTGGAGCGCTGTGCTGGAGGAAGGAGGGCACAAGAGACATAACAGGCAGGCAGGAGAAAAGGTGGCATGGGGGTGTCATTTGAACTCCCCACCTCAGGTGCCAAAATGTTGTGGGCCGGCCCTGATCCTGAACAAGAGATGCCACTATTCACTATCTTCTCAGGAGGATGCACAGTAGGAGCTATGAGGGTATTGAATGAGTGTTTGAGTTACTGTGCTTACAGCAGTATTAACGCTCACCCAGCTATAGATAGGATCTGGAGGAAAAGAGACTCCACCCTTTCCTACTTCAGTTCAGCCCCCAGTTCACCTCTGATTTGGGCTTTTAACTAAGAGGCTGCATAAATGGTGTTTAAACAGCTCTGCTTCTTCTTATGTGGATGCAGCTGCATGGTTCTAAAGCTCGCTCTGGCTCCGTGCTTGAAGCTTCTTTTCAGATGGTACACACTGTCCCCGATGGCTGAGATGTGTTCCTAAAGATAAGCTTACAGCACCTACCTGGGAAACTTCAATATCAGCCTGAAGGTTTCCTGAAGTTAATCCGCTCAGCAGGACTATTTCGTTTTCTTTTGGTGGTTGTACATTCATCGAGCTGATAAGTTTTGGGAGATTTGGAGAGACACTGATCAATCTCTGCAATGGGAAAAATATGTTTGAAATAACAGCACTCTTACCTTATCCCAGTCAGAGGTCACTGTTGCATCTGTGACCACGTAAAGGACACTTTTGTGGGCATTCCTTTTGAAAGCATTTTAAAAGGAACTCAGTTCTCAGAACATACCAGAAATAGAACTGGCAGCACTGAACATTCAAGGCCTCTATTAAGTACTAAACAATTACAGCAGAAGCAGTGCAAATATCCCTACACTGCCCTAGAGGGATGACCAGGACATGACGACATTAGGAATCAGAGAGTAGTGCAGTACCCATGCTATGAACATTCGTGGTCTTTATATGGTGTAGGAATAGCTTCTAAGCAAATGGGAACACTGCATATAGAGTTAATCTGTAAAATACAAATGATTCAATAAAAATGTTATGGGCCAAATCCTGCAGTTCCTACTCAGGCTTAAGATTAGTAAGAAGTCAAAAGGCGTTTTACTGGACAAAGATCTGTTGGATTTTGCCCTGTGAAATGAATCAATTTCAAATCTATATTTACAGTGAAGTGTTTAAAACACACTTTGAATTAAACATCCAAGATACTCTATAGATACTTTGGTTTCATAACCTACCTGTGATGTAAAAACAGAATAACTTTCTATGAGGCATGTATTTTCCACAGGACATGGGACTAAAGATAAGATGACTAATGATAATGACACTTTGCTCTGTTGTTATAATATTTGTATAGAAGTAACAACCGTGAGCCCCTGCTAGCGATCAGGGCCCTGTTGTGCTAGGTGTGGTACAAATGCAGAACAAAATAAGGCTCCCTGCCCCAAAGCGCTTGATTCAGGCTCTCAATGTGCTGTATGAGCAATAAGGAATTAAGCAACACAATACCCCTCTGAGGCATGTAACCATTATTATGTCGACTTTATACACGACAAAGCACAGCATGTCAGTGGCATAGCCATGAAAAGAATCCAGACCCTTGACACCTGGCCCTGTGCTTTAACTACAATACAATTCAAAAATCTTTCATTTTCACAATTTAGCTTCAAAATCAGCTTACAGTATTGATATTTCTCCTTGCTCTGATTTAAATTAGACATAATACATCTGGCTGGCTTGGAAAACCTAATTCAGTTACAGGGAACAAGCTACTTTGCAATACACCGAGCTGTAGATATGACTAAGTATTAATATTTGACATAAAACAAATTCAGTGCTTCAATTCATTTTGACATTTTTAGTCTTGTACAAAAAAGTTCTTGTCTTGTTTCAATTATTGTCTTTTCTCTATATTCACGAATATTTTCTCTTGCTTAAATTACCATATTTATCAGATTAATTGGTTTGGAAAACCATGACATTTTAAATGCCTTTTTTTCCTCCCTGTCTGGAAACAAAGCAAAAGGTTTGGGAAGAATAAATTAAATTGGGAGCTAAGAAACCCCTGTAACATAGTCTATAAGAAGGGACCAGGGCCAGATTAAGGCATGGGCTAGCTGGGCAGCTACCCGGGGCGCCAACCTATGGGGGGCGCCCGGCTCCTGGATCACGGGCTGCAGCAGCTCCCAGCGGCCACCCTGCAGCGGCCGCCCGGGGCGGGGGCTGTGTTAACCCCTGCAGCGCTGGCCAGCAGCGCCCTTCCCCCTGCGGCCGTGGGGCCCTGCATGGCCGGGCTCGACCCGCCCCGGGTGGCCCCAGGCTGCGCGCCAGCGGCGGTAGCCGGGCTGGGCTGGGCCTGGCATGTGCATCCTGCCGCCGCCAGCTCCACGTACCCTCTCCCACGTGCTGGGCGGGGGCGGGGCCACGCATGCGCCCTCCCCCAACCCGGGGCACAATTAAACTGTTTGCCCGGGGCGCCGGAATGTCTCAGTCCGGCCCTGGAAGGGACACAGGGCCTGTAGTAGTGCAGAAGACAGGTAACTGCAGGTGAGACACCAGTCAACGTTGAGCACTCCAGGGCTGAAAGAGCTAATCCCCTTGGAGACCAGCCAGAGGCGCCATGCTGGTGAGTCATGATCCTGTTCCAAGGACTATAGACTATTTTATAGGGGACAAAAGGATGATTTTACATCCAAGCAGACAGCAGCAATATGTAACATATGGCACTGTACAACTTCATTTTTGTGCTTGGCAGTTACACCAAGATCTTTTATATCCTTCTATTAAATATTTTCACTGCACTAGCATGTTGCTTAAATCCATCCTTTCTAAAGTAGATTTAGACAAAGTCATTTTGACTTATGCATAGAAATGAAGACAGACTGATCTCCTCTTTGGAGGCTGACAACACACAAACTTTCATTTTAGTGGCATATATTTTAAAATGTTCATTAATTATGAAGGAAAGAACACCAGTTTCCCTTTATACCTAAACAATACTCAGACTATGCCCTAGTAACTACTTCTGGAAGGCCAAATCCTGTGCCCTGCTGAAAGGTCACATACGTAGGGCTTCTGAGTTAGCAGACTTGGCATTTTTCAGCTGCATGGGGTATCCCCAGGCCTGCTGACATGGTGGGGTCACAAAGGGGGCAGTTGACCCGGGGCTGCCGCCGCTGTTGCAATTGCTACTGTGACAGCAGTGATGCCCAGAGCCCTAGACCCTTTAAAGTGACACTAAAGCTCTGTGTGACATGCTCTGGGCAGCTCTAAGGGCAGGGGGAAGGGAGCCCTTGCAATGTGCTCCTGGTGGCACTAAGGGCTGACTACTCTGGTCCTGCCCCTTCTGCCTGATGTCCCACCCCTTCTGGTAGCATGGAGCCAGCCCCCCTCCATCTTTCCCACGGGCCTGCTGTGGCTGTTGGCTCTCCTGGGTATCCTAGATGTGGAGAGGCCCTGAAGGGAGGAAGAGAATGTTGGAAAGCAAGGTTCCACCCTCCCTGTACCACTGTGCAGGAGGGACTTGTGGGTAGCTTAGAGACATGGCCAGTGAAGGCACCATGATATGGATCTGTAGGTAGGGTTGCCAGGTGTTCTGCCCAGTAAAAAAATTTAGAAAATACTGGATATTTTCAGTATATGTCCTGTATTTTCTGTTTCTTGAATGGAAGGCCGCTTGGGGTATTCTTCCCCTGCTGCATCTGGTGGGCGGGGATTTAAAGGCACAGTGACTCTTTCTGTTTTGGTGCGGCTGGTTTTTTTTTTTTTGCTCAACCAATTTTTTTCCTGCTATGTTCAGTATTTTTTTTAAACTGTCTGGCAAACCTAACTGTGGTTCAAACCACATGCAGCTGTGAGGAGTCTCCAATGGTGAGCTGTGCTTGTGGGAGAGGATTCTAACTTTAGGCCATTGCAAAGAAGTGCTGCATAAAACGCATTTATAATTGTCAGGATCTAGTCTGTTTCAAGGCTCTCTTGCTCTTGCTTGTATTTCAATGGTTCTTTGAAAAAATGCTGAGATTGTAAATACATTTTTAAAATGGCCTCCTTTCATTAAGAAATAATTTAGGACTTCTGTGGATTCAGTGAAGTTAAGCATCTCAATCTGGTATCTACACTTATGCAGCTGATTCATCAAACTCATTTTGCTTCTGGAAGCTCAAGATGTGTATATTTTAGCTGTTAAGTTTTCACAGCTTGAGGCTATTGACAGCTGCTTGTAGAAGGAGTTCCTGCTAGTGAATAACTGGCACAAAGCAATTAGGAAAACAATATGGCAGTCCTCAACTCAACTTAGAATGGCCCCTGCAAATTAATTCTAGTGTTTCACCGAGGAACACTCTAACCATGGCCAATGGACCTCCTCCCCCTTGAAGCTGTTCACTTGTCATGTGTTTTTGCTGCCAAGATAAGATGGAAGTGAGAGACAATAAGGGAAGGTTTAAGCTGACATTTTGAGGCCATATAATAAAGCTCATTTTGTGCCACACTTTAAAAAATGTGATTTCTTCCCATAACCACAGGACTTGAGCATTTTAGGCAGATGCACATTTTCAGCTCTATGTGCAGTTGTGCAGTTGGTTTTATGAATTGAAAAGAGCTCCCTGCTTTACTGCAGTAAATAAGCAGAAATCCAATGAGTCAAAATCCTTAGGCCCTTCAATATTTGTTTTACCCAGTCTCTACTCAGAAACCCATTCAATGATATCATCTGGAGTTTGCCTGAATAAGACTGAACAGCTGAGTAAAACCTAAGTGAGTGAGTAAAAGAGCCTCAGGAGTTGCTTGACGATAGGAAGAAAAACCATTATAAGACTATTTTTATGTACTGAAGTGTCAAGATAAACAATTTAAATGTCAATACATGCAAATGCTGCTTCAATAAAACAAGACTTAGTAGGCAAGCCACTTACAAAATAGGCATTGTGAATTTAGACCACAAAAGTCTAGTAGCTATCATCTGAGCTGAGCATCAAGCCACATGCAGAAATGGAATCAAATCCAGATTTCAAACACTTTGATGTTTGTGGGGAGGTTTGATTCAGGCTATATTAAAAAGAGTGCCCATTTGTAAAATTTAGCATGTTTGGATTTCAAAGTCCTCAAAGTTTAAAGAGGACAAGAGAAAACTGGGCCCAAGGATATGGCTTGTGCCGCTCAGTAATTCTCATCACACCTTCTAGCGAATAACACAATCATACATTATTAGGGCCTCTTCTAATTTGTTACCTGTTTTAAGTGCTCGTCACTGCAATCACCTTTGTTTGCATCTAGATTTACAAAGCAAACCTATAATAAAAAAGGGAGAAAAATGAGAGAGTCGCTCTAGAAATTTAGCAATTTAAAGCTAGCGAGTATAAATACACTTGTACCAGGATGTAGCACCTTTTCAGTGAACAAGAAAGGTCATAAGGTCAAATGGGAGTAATGTACTGGCTTGGCATTAAAATGGGAGGGGAAAAAAGGCAAGAGAATGAAGAGCAATGACTGTATCTGTTCCAACACAGCTTTTCTTTGTCAAACTACCAGATTTAGCCACTACACTACAATGTAATAGATGTGGAAGAAGAGAGGAAGTATGGAATGCCTCTGGCAACTGCTAAAGGTATGGTACTCCTCCCCTGTGCCTGTCACAACTCCTGATGCCACAACACAGGATGCCTGGTACTAGATAGCAACTACTATTCCGCACGATGTCAGTTCATTTACTAGAAACTGGGCGTTTGGAAAAGGGAAACTAACAGAAATCAAGCATTTGTAATCAGCCAGCTGGGAACAGGTTATGTTTGTGGTATATGGATTTAAGATGTTTTTGGCATGTAACTTTATGGAAACAGAGTTATTGTGTTTTTTTTTTTAACTTGGGAAAAGGCTTCATGAGTCAAAGGTACTCAAGAGTCCTCTATACCCTTTAATGAGGCACTGTAGCTGCTGGAATTAGCAAAACATCTGATAATTTTGGTTCTGTGGAAAGTGCCTGTTTCAACCAGAAAAGAGGCATTTTTCAATTGTCTGACCAGTTCTAACCATCATTTATTTAAGCACCCAGAGTACACTTGACACTATAGTTAGAGCTTGGCTAAAACTGGAACCCAAACCTTACTTGCTTATGCATGCTGAGGTAGAAGACAGCCAGTTCTGAATCCTCTGCTGTGGTGCTGTACTGTAGTCAAGGCAGAAGGTCCAAAACTGGGCTTGCTCCTATTTTTGGATGTGGCAGAAATCTCAATACAGTTGTGAGAATTAAGCTGTTGATTCATCTTAACCTAAACTCCAGTCTAAATTCAGGGTATAGTCCAAACCCTACACTAACCCTCAATCAGTCTAGTTCAAAGCTTCATTTGCTCGGCCAATTGCTTTGTAATAATCAAAGGGGGAACACGATCCTTGCCTGATTCAGCTAAAGACCTGTGTGCCACATCTTTTCCTTTAGTCAATGGAAATAGCCCCTCACAGGAAAACTGCTTACATCTCATACAGCACTGTCTCCAAAGACCCCAAAAAATGCACTAGCTGGCTGAACACTGACGTATTTTGAGTGCTAACATGGCTGGATGTATTACAACAAATAAAGCATTTTCTTTTTACCAACAGACATCAATGGACTTGACTCTCTTGAGGAAAGACTCTTTGGGAAGTGCTTTCCCAGCATCTTCTCATTCATGTTAGCCAGTATAACCTCACTTCAAGAGCTATAAAACTTTCTTAAAGGTATGATGTTTTTTAAAAATGAAAATACTATAATACATTTCCACAGCATATTGAAGTTAGGCATTCTGCTGCAGATTGTCAGGTTCTACTGTAACATAGTACTAATTTTATATGCATATACCATATGCACAGAATATGACCATCTGTAGTAACAGCAAGCACAGCAGATGGAAAGATTCAGCCCTCCTCATGTGAACCAAAAAAAGTGCAAAGAAGAATGCTTTTTGCTCTTTAAAAGACCTTATTTACTTTAATGTAACTTTATACAAATACAAAACCATATTTTCCATCATTACAATGTAAAGAAAAATATTTTTCTGCTTGAGGACATCAGCCAGAAGAATGTGTCCCTGTCATTAAGGTTTTATGCATGGCTGACTTTTTTCGGATATACTTATTATTAAGAAATGTTAAAGCCATAAAATAATAAATGTCCAATACAGTACTATAATTGCATAAGGTCCTGAGCCTGCTACAGTTAATTGTACAGAGGAACAAAACCTCCCTTTCAGCTGACTCTTCAGAGTTGTGTATTATTGAGACACATTGTGTATACAACAAAGCATTAGAAAATATTGCTGCCAGATTTTGTTTAGAAAAGACAACTTTGAAAGCGTCCACAATGAGACTGTTCCTAAAC
This sequence comes from Pelochelys cantorii, assembly GCA_032595735.1. Classification (NCBI taxonomy): domain Eukaryota; kingdom Metazoa; phylum Chordata; order Testudines; family Trionychidae; genus Pelochelys; species Pelochelys cantorii. Next base: position 36,944,879 of record CM064335.1, on the reverse strand, counting down.
ATATAAATGCGTGTGCATTTGTATGTATATACAAATAGTTAGGTGAATGGACACAGTGAATTCAACATAGATATCAGGAGCATTTTGAAAAGCTGGGCATGTATGCCCCTCCATTTTTATTTTAATCTGCTGAAGCATGCTTCAGCTACTGTTCTGATGATAAGAGATGATTTGGATTGTAAGTGCAGGCACTTGAAGTGTATTTGAAAATTTTACCCTAGGACTGAAGGAAAAGGTGCTTTATTTCTTAACTCTATTTTGGCTCTACCCAGTGTGCTAACGTGCCAGTTATGCACTGGATTCAAGGGAGCTTTCTGTGTAAAATAAAACAAAACACCAAGTCTGGCTCTTGCTCTCTATGTATGTGTACACATACATACAGTACTATACACATTTTTTCCAGTAATCCTTGTTTTTGTTGTTTACTGAATGCCTGACTACTGCACACAGTTGACTTGAAATATATAGTCTCTTGTAACAGTGACATCAGCTGCCAACCTAAAATTATGCCTCTACTAAGCAAGCATGTGGTGAAACTGTCAGTTCGATTTCATGTGGAGTGGACTGTATATATTTAGCTCTTGAATTCCTCAGTAGAAGGGACCTCGTGCAGGTACATGAATAATTTAAAGTCACATCTTGTTTCCTTCATCTCTTTTTAATCTGATGACCAAATGCATTTATTATATATCTGCCTAACACAGTACTGTGTCCTACATATCCAAATACACTGAAAAGTGCAAATTTCATAGACAGTGTTTTTTTGGGTTTTTTTACAGTACCTCATTACTGAAATTTCCTGGCATTCCACACTTGAGTGGACTTAGCAGATGTGAAGCTACAGGCAACTACTGAACAGACAAATGTTGTGCCATGGTTGTTATTGAAATGAAATAAAGTACAGAATTTGCTTACTTTTTGTAATTGAACTGCCCCTGAAGTAATGCTTGACTCCAGGAGACCATGTAGGGTATATTGTCCAGTGTAAAAGATATGGAAGGAGAAAACTGAATCTAAATCACTCATGGTTTTCTGCTTGCCAATATTAATGAAATATATTGGGCGCATTGACTGACTTACACTGGTTGATTAGAGCCCTGCATGGATTAAAAAAAATCTGTATCCACATCTGCATCTGAGCTGCAGATATCCACTCTGACATCTGCCGATACCCCTGGATATAAAGCAGATGTCTGCAAATTTGCAGGGTTCTAGACACAAAATTTGTATCTATATCACTAAAAGTGAGCTTTGGATATGTATGGGTTTGCAGTGCTCTATTGATTAGCATATAAGCATAGTAAAAAGACACTGAAGTATAATTCATAATTTGAGAAAAATGCTTTAATTTTATACATGAGGAAGTTAGCTAACCCCAGTTTAGCCATGAACTCTTCTCCAGCGTAGATGCAGATAACTACAACTTAACTAACCTAACCCCAATTCAGAATGTGGGAGCACCCACATCTAGATGCCAAACTGCTCCTGCATGCACCTTGTTGATATACCATCCTTATTTTTGCCTCACTGCCAATTTTTCTCCCACTGTTATCTTTTCACTTTCAGAATCTGGTCTGTCCCCCATCCCACAGTCAGCAGCTATTGTAAAATCATTCATGAATGGTGGCCTGCTGGCTTTAAGAAAAAATATTGAATAATTTATTCTGAAAACCAAAAATAAAACACCAAGTGTAAGCACTTTACGTCTGTTATATAATTGAGAAAATTTTTCTATCTGTGCATGAGTCTGTCTGTTTGTTCAAGAACTCGTAAATGGGAAGATCTAGGGCCACCAAATTTGGCATACAGCTTCCTCTTATCATACTTAACTTAAACCAATGTCAGGGTTTGGTTGTGCCAGGAAAATGGAATGTGCCTGGAATGGGATTCTCATAAAACCATGACAAAAAGAGACAATCACCATGATGGTGTAAGGGCCTGGCTGGGAACAGGCCCCCCCACCCCACCTCCGCCCCATGCAGGACTGCCCCAGGTCCAAGTCTCCTACACCCCAGGCTCCCTTTAGGGAGGGTAGCCAGGGTGGGGCTGAAGCTCCCCTCCAATTTGTACAGGGACATTGTTGGATGTTCTTCTTTGTCAGGGAGTAAGGGGAAAATACAGCTTGCTGCATTTCTCACTCTGGCTGGGGAGCACAGGGGGCAGATGAACCTGGACCTGCCCAAGCTGGGGGACACGTGCCCCTCTCCCAGCTGTGCCCATTAAAGCTGCAGTGGCCATGGAGAGATGCTTCTCATCTGGCCCCAAGTTGCTTCAGTGACACAGGGCTGGGGTAGTCATCCCTCCCCAGGGAAGCCTGTATAGTGAATCCCTCATCCCCATCCCATCCCAGAACACCGACTGAAATGAAGAAAAACAAATATTAAATGAGTTAAGGACCTGAGCAATGGGTATCTTATTTTGTGAAGTAGGGAGCCATCTGCTGGCAAAAGCTTGCAATATATCTACTATATATTTGAGAGAGTGAAACAAAAAATATTTGAGTTAAGGACCTGAGCAACACCGGGTAAATCTTCTAGTAAGAAATAAAAGAGAAAAAATAGTTCAAAATACTAGAGTTACCAACCTAGACAATGGCCCATAGTGCCCTTGTTGGAAACTAACATTTACTACATCTCTATTTTATATTTACTTAGAAGGTGGGGCAAGCTGGCCCAATCTTATTTTCCTCAGGTCAGTTGTAAAACTCACATTGACTCCGTGGAAGTGGCAGACAACCCTTATGTAAATGTCACTTATGCCCTTTACTACTTATAAAACTGCACCATGGAGCATAAGTCTATGGCCAGATTTTGGAAAAAAGCATAATGCTTCACAAAATAGTACACTTGTATACTGCATGTATCAGCCTTAATAGCAGGGGTGGGCAATAATTTTTAAAAGGGGGCTACTTCATAAATTTCTGAAGTGGCCCTGGGCTGCCCCAGAAGGGGCGGGACCGCAGGTGGAAGGGGCAGGTCCAGGAGACTTCTCGTGCTCTCTCCCTGCCCCACACACGGACCCTGATTGGCTTGGGGGTGAGGGAGAGTGTGAAGTCTTTCCTCCACCCCTGGTCCCTAGAGAGAATCACCAGCTGTCTTAAAACAGCTGGCAGTTCTCTCTAGGTGCTGCAGCGGGAGGACACCTTGTGTCTTTTCCCCTTTGCCTCTGCTCTGCCAGGGGCATGCTGCAGTTAGAGAGAATTGCTGGCTGTTTTAAAACAGCTGGCATTTCTCTCTAGCCTCCACATGCCCATGGGGTGGGGAGAAAACTTTTTACATGCTCCGTGTCCCCAGGTCTTGATTGGCCTGGGGGTGGAGCAGTGGCCAGAAGGCTGTGGGCTCCTTTGCCCACCCCTGCTTAATAGGTATCTGTAGTCTAACCAGCATCGTCCCCCATCACACACAATATTCCTGAGATGAATATGGGTAATGAGGATAGGGAGCTACAGGGCACAAGCTCTACCTCATGGTTCTTTTATGATCTTTGCTGGGGCAGGTTCTTCAGACTGATTCCTATGTGCAGCAACTGATAGAATTTGCCCACTAGCATATTCAACTTGACATTGAAGGATTTTTAATTTCAATGGGAGGCAGAAGAAATAAAATGAGGTAAACATCATATCCTCTCTAATGATTATTACTAGAACTGCTTGGGGTAGAGGGAAGAAAGGAAAACATTTTTAAAGGAAATGTTTCATGGAGCTAGAAGCTCTTGAATCTAATCCTGGCTCTGACACTGTGGCTTTTTGGCAAATACCTTTATTTCTCCCCCCAGAAAAACTGTTAACAAGAATAATAATACTTCTAAACTTACATGTTAGGACAATAATTTAATGCTTATAAAGTCCTTTGAAGAGACAATGCATTATATGCACATTTTTACTTATTTTATTCATTAACAGATGGAATGTTAACCTCATGGTATTGTTACAAACATAACACTTTCTATTTTTACACCCTGGAATGTCCAATTGCAGACATTAGCAAACAGCTTAGTAACTAGAATCACAGAATGGAAGGGACTTCAAGAGAGTGTCTGGTCCAGTCCACTGCAGTCTGGCAGGACTGAGTATTATCTAGAGCAGTGTTTCTGAAAGTGCTCTGCGAAAGCACTTTGAGAAATACATTAACTAGCCGCTCTGCTTGGCTGCAAAGAGTGAAACGGAGCCAATGGGAGCCGTGAGTCTTCATGGCTGTGGCACCAGTAAATAAACAAACCGGGGAGGCCAGTTAATGTGTTTCTCAAAGTGGTTTTGCAGAGCACTTTCAGAAACATTGCTCTAGACCATCCTTGACAGGTGTCTGTGTAATCTGCTCTTAAAAATCTCCACAACCTCCCTAGGTAATTTGTTCCAGTGGTTAACCACCCTGATAGTTAAGAAGTTTCTTCTAATGTCCAATCTAAACTTCCCTTGCTGCAATTTAAGCCCACTGCTTTGTGTCCTATCCTCAGAATCATATTAATACCTTCATTGTTCTGTTACAGGGGATATAAATCAAAACTGACACAGACAGAGCTTAATACTCCCTAAAGAGAAAAGCTTAATGATGTTAACAAATATGATATGCCAGATACTCTTCATCAATCTACCTTGTACATTCATTCTTATTTTCTTCCCTTGTTCAAATTATGTAACCTTTTTCTAATTATATATGATAGGGTGACCTAGTAGCAATCTTTCTATGTAGGGTATCTACCCTTTTACATTATAAAGGATTCTTGTGACCTTTTCTTTGGGAAGCTATAACAGCTCCATTGTTTGCAACAGATCTTTGATATTTGGCCAGGGGAAATCCCTTGGGCTAAGGAAGTGCCCTTTCTTTGTTCCATGAAATTGAGATAAAAATTGTTAAAACTCACCATTTCCCTTCTGTCACTTGTGCTCTTGGTCAGCCTGCCAAAATAACAACTAAACACAATCATTCTAAGGTGAGGCTGATGTCATGTCCAAAGTTGCTGCTGCTAACTGTGTACTGGGAAAACCAGGAGCTGCCCAAGCAATTGCAAGGTTAAAGAGAGGGAGGTTGGGTTCCCCATTCCCACTAAATGGGCTTTTTGGGGTGCCAAATGGGCCTGGAGCTCTCCCAACCTCTAGGAGGAGAGCAAAAGTTGCTCTGAGACAGGCTGGACTCCTCACCCCACCCACCAATAATCTTTGGAACAACAGACCCACCAACCCAACCATTCTCCACAATTAGAGCCTTCTCTTGTGGCTAGTTTATAGCACTCTGTCTTTACCTGAAGTGTTAACATTCCATGCTGCTATTTCATCAAATCTATTGATGATTCATAATGGAAATTGTTACAGTTGCACAAGTATGTTTTGTCTTTTCCTTCTAAAAAACTAGAAAATTACATACAATGTAATCTTTGTTAAAAGAATGTTATTTTAGTTGTAAAGGCAATCTCCTGAAAACTAGAAAATGCCAGCTAGATATACAGTTTCTTATGCAACCTTAATTCACCCCCTTGTGGCTATGCATTAAAATACAATTGCTAATTACAGGAACATATTCTTTTCCCCATCCTGAGATCCATGACTGTAAGAGTAAATTGTGTTGATCATATAATTAAAGCTTAACTAATGCACAAGGGAGGTAGGACAAAGTTCCAGTTTCATGAACAACCATAACATTTTAGTTTCACTGTTTTAGGCACTGAACTATACACTTATGATGTTCTCCTATAGTAACATAGGGGGTTTTTTAATATTACTGTATATATAAGCCAGAGAATTGACATACAAGATGCTTTTCAGTTACGTGTCACTTTTGGGAAAAAGATGTAAAATATCCTATGAAATAAAAATAATAATGAAAAAAACCCAGTTTATATGTACCTGTGACTTTAACTGCGTATTACCTTTCTTGCAAACCTAAAGTCTCTCTTCAGGGGCTGTGAATTTCCATTTTGACCACCTCTAAGGACACTACTCTATGTGTAACTTATTGGAGCAGAGCCAGTATAGAAACGTAGAGAACATAATGAAATCTGAAATTCACTTTTGTAGAGAGTCAGCATAAAGACTGTTAAATTCCAATTAAGTCCTTGCAGTAGATAAGGGTAATTGATGCAAACAAAGGTCATTTTCACCTATAGTACCAACCCGCAAAGGGGGACTTGTATAAATATGCTTGACTGCTAATAAGTAAATGCTCTTACTTTGTTAGAAAGCCGAGTCTTTAAGGGCTTCCAGTCCCTGCTCTGGCTTATTCCTTCTCTCACTCTCAATCACATGACTGACAGAGCCAAGCCTGCTGGGATATGTAAAAGGCAGTCTTTCATTGGTGAAAATGTGGGGGATAGTAGTTATTTGCTGTGGGGAAAGGATCACCCCCTGAATTGATATAAGGATCTCCACCAAGGGAGGTGAGGAATTTACTCAGACCCAGGAGGGGCTATAGAAAAGGCTTAGAAGGAGCAGACAGGACAAAGCTTAACTAGCTCATTCTCCCAGGGTCTATCTGAGCTGGGTAGGCCAAGGATATGACTATTGATCATAGGGAATAGCTGAAGGTTATTTTGTATTTGGAATTCTGCTTATCCTGAAAGGGAAGGTCTCGTAATGGGTTGACCAGATAGTTAAACGCAAACTCATTCTACCAGCCTGGAAATGCCATCCTGAAGAGTGAAAATTAAGCCTGTGGCTCTGTATCTCCATGGGGGAGGAAGAAGAGAAGCAGCCAGCTACTACTAAGCTGTCCCTTTTGCTGGAGATCTCCGGTGCATTGTTAAACAATTATTGTGTTAGTTTTAAAGGTCTTCCAACTAGTGTTTCACTCTTCTAGAAGTCCAGCATATGGAGTGGAAAGGACGCTGACATGGGTGACAAGCCTAGGGAGGTATGGGTTGGCTGTTTCAGCTGTGCCCTAGCCAGGATGATGCAGTTATACCTTTTAATGACCAATGAATACACAGTCTGTACCTTTTCTTGTTCATTGTGCATTATGGAGCATGGATCTTGTGGTATGCATTAATATTATTGTTATTGTTTAGAAAAGCACTTCATGCTAAGATTAGTCAACTGAAGATATGCATGTGAATTCTCCCCATATTCTCGTAGGTTGTACAGTAAGGAGAACGGCTGATTCTAGAAAACTTATTATGATTTCTGATGTGTTATTACATTATTCTAGTGCTAATGACCTACATCTCCTTAACAAGCAAAACTATAGCATTACAATGGTAGGGAATATGTAAATTCCATTACCTCTTTAATTATTTGCAAAGACACCTGTAAAGATTTTTAATGGAATAAAAATGTTTTAAAATAATCTGATATAGTGTCTCCCCTCATTTATTTTTGCCCTCTAGAATAGCATTCTCATGTGATGGTGTAACGCTGACAGGTAAAATTGAACTTGGAACCTCTGGAGTTTATTACATGAGCCTCTACAGCATGAGTTAAAAGCCAGCTGGCTATTAGCTAAGGCAGTAGAGCAAACTCGTTATTCTCTCTGTAAGTGGTCTTGGTTGTCACTATTTGGAACAGCACACCACACCCAGAAGGTGTGTGGATTACAGTAGCAATTTTTCAGAATATTGAGCCATTTCTGATCTGGTTTTGTCAGTGCAAACATGGCATAACAATAGAGTGACTCCAGATTTTTAGTGGTACAAGTGAGATTAGAATCTCCAACTATAGGAAAGATAGTTTAAATCACCAAAATTTCTCTGTAGTGTAATAACCAAATATATCTACTTAAAACCTGCACTCAGTAGGATGACATAAACCTATAGCCTCGTGTCAGTCTCCTCTGAGAGCTGAAGTCCACTAAAAGCTTAAGGGGGGAAAATATTTCACTTTATCTTTGAGGCAAAGCAAAATATAACCCCTGCAAAATATTAAAGGACAGGCAAAACAGCAAGCTTTCCCCAGAAATTTAATTAAAGCATTGTGTCTTTGAAAATGGTTAACTATATCTAAGTATTTCTGACTTCTATTAGGATAGAAAAAAATGCCCCAACCAGCTGATTCTAACACTGCAGCCATCTGTTTTTTTTGTTTTTTGTTTTAATCTGTATGGCAGGATCATTTGTTTGGATGGCCATTGAAATACAGATCGACAAAGCTTCCAAATAGAATCTTACATTTGTTTAGTTGACAGATTTCTGCCAATTTAATGTAAAATTTAGATGCTAAACACTTAGGTCCCTAACAGGCAGTATATGCCTGTCTGAATGGACTCATAGGCAGTGCTACCAACTCTTGTAATTTTTAGCATGATTCTTGTGTTCGGTGTATTTTCTTGAAGCTCTAGCTTCCAGAGACATGTGATTACATGAGAATCTTAGTTTTCATTAAAAAACAAAATTCTAGCCTTCATAATTGTGGAGAACAGCTTTAAAAAATGTAAGATGAGTGAACTGTTAAGGCTTAAAAGGGAGAGCAGGAAGTCCTACAAAGAATCCCAAACCTAAAAGATGATATTTTTAAATTAATCTCCTGAATTATTTTTTAACATTTGAGGTTGGCTACGCTGACTATGCCTATATGAACAGGCACAAGAGCTTACCCATATGGATCTTGCTGGAGGATCGTGGTCTTGCTCAGTTCACCACAACCTCCAACACAAGCACAGCTTTCCAAATGAATGCCTTATGCCAACATTACCAGCTAAATAAATCTAGAAATATGACTGAAACAGCTGCTCAGTTTTGCCAACCTCCAGACAAAGAATCATGAGAATGGTCCCACCAAAAAGAGATTTTTAAAAACACAAATCAATTCATGTTTTTTTTTAATCTTTTGACTTTACAGCTCCTCTCTGCTGTCGTAGCTATACGTGTGATAATTTCAGTCTGAAAAGTTGACCTTTAATGCACACACACACATACATGAATATTCTTGGCTGTTCAGATGGAGATGACACTTACCCCCTCTTTATTCCTGAGAGAGGAGAACTGCCATTCACTACCTATTACTGTCTTGACCCAGCAGCAACACATCTCAACTTCCCATGGCCCCAGGACCCTCTCTGTGCTCTAGGTCCAGACATAGAGTCAAGGTTCTCAGCCCAGGGCTCTTGTCCAGAGTTCTGCACATGCACTGAAAACCAAGTGATGGGAGGAACTACTTCTATTATCCTGAGAGCTCCTCCTACATGTAACAAATTCACATGATCCATGATCAGTTAATGAGAGCTGGCAACACTGCCTTTTTCTATTTGCTTGGAGAGGGCTCCATCTATCTACTGCCATTCTATCCCCTTCATTTCCTACCCTTCAGCCTCCCTTCTGCTCTCCATATCCCCCTGTATTCCATTTCATTGCCAATCCCAAGTCTGCCTCCTGCTCCCTGTCATCCCCCTGTTCACTCTTCACAGCAGCTCTTGCTTCTCTTAGTCCCTGGGCACGTCTAGACTGCCCACGGCTTTTGAAAGAAGATATGCAAATTTGGCACGAATTTGCATATCTTCTTCCAAGCCCGTTTTCGGAGGTTGTTTCGAAAAAAAGCAGTCTAGATATGATTCTTTCGGGAAAAAAACCCTTTTCGAAAGAACTCTTCTTTCTAAAAAAATGAGGTGTACAGGGTTCTTTTGAAAAAGGGTGTTTTTTTCCCCAAAAGAACTGCGTCTAGACTGCTTTAAAAAAAAAGAAACTCTTCCGAAAACAGGATCAGAAGAAGATATGCAAATTCACGCCGAATTTGCATATCTTTTTTCGAAAGCCGCGGGCAGTCTAGACGTGCCCCCTGAGTCCTGATTACCTTCAGCCATTCTGCCTGTCCACACGGCTGCAATCTCAATGAAAACACTGGGAGGCAGTAACCAGTTTTATCAATGGCAGCTTCAGGTCCACATTCAGATAGATGGTAAGAAAAAGGTGACCTTGCTGGCTTCAGCCCTGCTGACAGTAACAGCAGCTCTGAATAAAGGAAACTTTGTGAGTGATCAGCCTTTCATCGTGTTTTCATGAGACAGGTAAACAAAAACACGGCACAAATCATAAGCCACGATATCACAGCTGTCAGTATTGGTTATTTTTATGCCTGACAGTACCAATGTGGATTAATGGGGCTCTGAATCTCAGTCCATCCCTGTTCTAGCAGTTCCAGGATCGGAGCGCTAGCAACTTGACTCAAAGCCCATTGATTTAAATTGGAGTGATTTCAGAAGGAGCCTTTCTAATTTATTGAGCTTCGGATGTATCACACCCATGGCAACTGCAAAAAACAACTTCAGTTTATGCACATCTGGCTGACATTATAGAAATAAAACACTATCTAGGTCAGGCGTAGACAGTCAAACACTATTTTTACTAAAATAATTATAAGAAAATTCTTACAGAGAACAATTGAAACCAAATGATTTATTTATTATTTATAAATTTGATTTGCATCAACTGATCTACCTCCATGAAATGTCCACTCTTCCATTGGATGCTTCTGATAAGCTTTCAGTATTTAATTTTATTTCACCTTTTATTAATTTCTGAGTTATTACTGAAATTTAGGTTATCATGTTAATATAATTCTTTCTAAAAGCCTGTATCAGTATTAGCCATTTCTGCTCAAATGCCTCAATTGCAGGCCTTTCCATATGACTTTCTTCTGTGACCATTTAAATGTCAAGTGCAGTCTCTGAAGACTATACATAATTTATATGTGATGTTTAAGAAAACCAATAAATCTCATTCCAGGGCAAGCTGAGTATGATATTGGCTGAACTAACCAAATGCTGGAGCACAAGCAGATGAGATCATTTAATTTTATTAACATTTAATTTTATCTCTAAACATCTTCCTCTCCCTAGTTATACAGAGGCTTACAGCGTAAAGGGCCAACCTGCTGCCATGGAAAAACCCATGTGATGGAGAGGAAAATTGTTGTCGTCTTCTGGTTGTTTCATAGTGGGTTGGAGTCACAGGGGAGCTGACTTCTCAACAAAAATGAGCAGAAATGGGTTTAGATCTGTTTAGGGTCAGGTCCGCTGTTCCTCTTGGCTCCCCTGATCTCTATGGCACTATGGTTCCCCCCCCATCCTATAACACAAACATCAGGACTCTTGGCGGATCTGATCAACAGCAAGTTAACCATCATGCGGATTTCATGCAAATGTGTCCTAAATTTAAAATGCTTCCATATGACTGAAAAAAAACAGAGAGAAGATTGCCTTCTCTGCCCCAGCTACTACTAGATCCCCAATTGACCAGCTGTGCTCCCAGGAGTCACAAGCTCCTCCTCCCCCCAGTGGCTTGGATACCAGTTTACACCATCACCAATTGAACAATTCAGACCCTTAACTGGGGACTAGAAAACAAAAATGAATATTTGCCTAATTTTTTCCATGCTGCAATCTGTTGGCCTCATTTTATATACTGCTGCTCTAAAGTATTATGAATGAATTAAATTACAATATATGACAAATAAAAAGAATTAGTAGCAATCAGGGAGAGGCAAAGGAAAATAATTAAAAATATAAGTATTGAAATCTATCACCTTTATCTGTGCATGTTAAATAGTTTTACTGTGCACTAATGGCATTAGCAGAACTCAACAGAATGACGAAATAAATGTTAAGCCTAATTTTATGCAAATGATTTCACTAAAAAAGATGTCAAGGGAAAACATTGCCACACACTAACAGGCAGGGATGTTGAATAAAAGAGTTCCAACTCTTTTGCTTCTGCAGAGTGCATGAGTAAGTGATAACAAAGCCTATGCACATACTTCACCTGGATAGAAACAGAAGCTATTGCATTATACTTGTGCCTTTTCATCAGAAATTAAAGCATGACTATCTCAGAAAGGGAATTTTGTCTTCACTTACCCTGAGACTGATGCTCCGGAGACAGATCTCCCGGGTTTTGAATATGTAGGTCTAAGTAAGTAGCGAGGAGTAAAGGAAGTTGATGGGAGAGTTTCTCCCATTGACCTCCTACAGTGGGGACACCACAGAAATTCGACTTAAGGTACATCAACTCCAGCTAAGCAATTCTTGTAGCTGGAGTTGGCATTTCTTAGGTCAACTTTCACCAGTAGTGTAGACCTGACCTTACCGTGGAGTTGGGATGCTCTGAACCCCAGGCCACTTAGCGTCGTTGTGGGCTGTAACGCGTAGAAATGAATGGGAAATAGTACGCGCAATACGCGACACTGATGCAGTTCCCTGAAGGTTGAGAACCAATATTCCAGAATATAATGTGGCAGTCTGGGGACCACTAATGGCTTAAATGGGAGTAATGATTTATATTATACTTTAATTTTTAGGGTGACACAGATCTGGAATAAGAGAATGCAATGTGTAGGTGGCAAGACAAAATCTCATCCTTATTGATGCAAGAATACAAATAAATAGACTTATCTCCAGCTTTTCAGAGTCAGATGCTGGGATTTCCAGTTAAGAAGGAAGAACTGGAACAACAAAAAAGGAGCATCAACACTGTTACAGGGTTACTGTGAGACAAAATATTCAGCTTTCCTACTCCAGGGAAAAGGGGCTATAGGACTGGGCCCTTATGCCAGCTTTATTTGGGACAAGTCCTCTGAAAAGTTGCCAGACTATGAGCCTTGAATGGCAAGTGTATAAAAACAGGTGGGCTCCTTTCTCTGACCGAATGGAAGCAGAAACCTAAAAAGAAAAACCCTGGGAAAACTGGAGGCCTGCGTGGGCTTTGTCTGGGTTCGTTGTGAGATTCATATTGGCTATTAGATGCAAACAAGAATGAGGGTGCAAAGTCAAGTGCCCCAGCCTGCCCCTCATCCCTCTGTGCTGGGCCAGGTTGCTTCCTCCTGGGCACAAAAAGGGGGACATGTGGAAAAGTCCTCTCTGCCCCAGGCTTTGGAACAGATGGATTCTTTGGAGAATTTAGTGATAAACCTCTGCTGAATATGTGCAAGCATTAACTATTTCCAGAGGCTTATATCTGGGCCAGATTTCAGTGCATTCACAAGGGAATAGCAAAACGTGCCTTGCTGATCCCATATGTATTTTTTTAAAATGAAATTATGAATCACCTGCACTCCAATGCTCGTAGAACTTGTTGTTCAGTTGCATTAGAAAGATTAATCAATTCAGGTAATTTGACATCTTAAATATATGCTCTCAAAATCTTAAATACCACTGCATAATTAGGAAGGGAGGCATGACTGCACTTTGAAATTAATGTTTTTATTTGCATTTCCCATTACTTAGACTTATTTTTCTACTGCTATAGCAAAAGCCTGAAATTATTAGGCCAAGACCAGGGTGTTTACAATGAGGTAATATAAAAACTGAATTAATATTTGTTTGGAATGAAAGCCTATCTTCTTATTACTCTTATTGAGCTTTTAAAAACAAAACACTTTTCAAGTACCTGTCTTGATAAAGGGTGACATCTTCTGAATAAGATAAACATGAGAAACAGCTTAACTAGAAGATACTATGTTACAAATAATACAGCAGACTATGCCTGGATAACAGTAATGAATCTCATGTGTAAAATGAATCTCAGGTGTATCATGAATCTCACGTGTAAAATGGTACTTTGCATATACAAGACCTACAGATGTTTAAAAACTGGCCAGACCAAATACTTAATTAGATTTTGTATCAAGGTATGCATGCCCAGCTTCTATCAGAGGCTATGTTGCTGGCATCTGAAGTCAGGATCCACACACTGAGGGCACGTCTACACAGCAGGGAAAAAGTCAAATTAAGCTATGCAACTTCAGCTACATCAGTTGCATAGCTGAAGTCACAATAGCTTAATTCAGCTTTTGGCACTGTCTATACAGCAGGAAGTCGAAGAAAGAACACTCTTGTGAAATGAGGGTTACAGGAGTCGAGTAAGAAGTTCTCCAGCTCAACATTATTTCGAAATAATGGCTTGCTGTGTAGACACGCTCTTTGTTATTTCAGATTAATGTCAGTTATTCTGAAATAACGCTGCTGTGTAGACATAGCCTAAATGTTTAAGTGGTTGGGGCAGAGGACTGCCCTGCACTAATACAGCAAGAGGGATTAGATCCTCCACAAAGTATTTTATGATTTTAGTGCCTTTTGTTTTAGGAAATCAGTCTACATCTCTGTTTTCCTGGCAAACCTTGTTCGGTCATTTCTCCCAGCCAAACACTTTACATTTAATGATACCTACCCCTTAAACATCTTTTCATCCATAGATTTCAAGATGCGTTACAAAGAATGGTACTAGCTCCATTTTAAAGAAGAGGGAAGTCAAATACAGAAAAGTAAACTTACTTGCCTAATATCTCTCAGCAGGTCAATCTGAAAGCCAGGAAAAGACCTTGAGTCTACTGACTCCCAAGCCAGTGCCCTATCTACCGGGCAGAACCACTACATAGTGCTCTGTAGCAGTCGTCTGTCAATAGTAAACTAGATTGGGGTGATTAGCCAGCCAAAGCAATGCAAAAGATAATGGTTAGCTGTACACTGTCTGGTAGGTAGGCTGATTATAATTGGCAGTACCAAAAGCGTGGTGGCAGGCGTGGACAGCCAACTCTAATATTTAGAGAATGGGCTGGGAGAACTAGAGTTGTGGCTTCTTTTCCTAACTCTCGCTTGCTGTAGTCTTCCAAGAAAGCCACACCCTCTGCGTGTCACTTCTTTGTCTGTAAAATGGGAATGATACTAGCCAGTAGGGATGTTAAATTTTGATTCACTGACTAATCGAATAGTCTTAGGGCTGTTGCTACACTTCAAAGGCAAAAGCGATGCAGGGAGCAGGGGGCCAGCGGGGCAGTCCCTCACTGGCCCCGTGTTCCCCACAGCGTTTCAAAGCGGGAGTGCCACGTGAAGCCCAGGGTCAGCTGTGGACTGCCCTGTTGACCCCAGGCTCCATGTGGCGCTGCTGCTCTGAAATGCTGCAGGGAGTCCAGCATCAGGCTGCACGCGGGGTTTCAAAGCGGCAGCGCCGCACGGAACCCTGAGTCAGTGCGGGAGTCCCCAGCTTATCCTTCATATTTAACAGGGTATTACGTGGATTAACACAGTAATCTTTGTGAAGTGCTTGGAGATTCTTAGCAGAAAGCAATTAAAAAATGTAAGAAGTATTTGCCTATAGATGCATCGTCTTTTGTCACCTTCATTCTTGCAGAATTTAGTCTGATTTTTCTGGACATTGATTCTCATCACTCTAATTAATGTCACTAACAGTTATGAAGATGTACTGATGAATGTAGCATTGTAGGGACTCAACTCTGCTAAGTGCCCCCCCCCCCATACATGGCTGAACTTGTTCCTTAATAGTTAATGATTAAAGGAGATGTGAAACTGAGTATAGCAAGATAGGCTTTTGGAATAGCATGTTATTTACACAGAATAAAAATGACTTACTTTTGGAAGATATTTGAGCTAATTATCCATATGCATTTAAATTTAGTGCTGCTCATGTTTAACTTCCATACTTGCCAACATGCCCTTGGCAAAGAAACCAGCTGTAAAATGTAGAAATGAGAACATTGGGCTGAAGGTGTTTGATTTTCTACAGAAGTGGATGCAGGATGAGGTAAGTGGAAAAGCGAAGATAAGCCAAAAAGCATTCTTCCATTAGCAGAAGTCATGGGGTGAGGCAAAGAGCCACATGTACCAATAGCCTAGAGAGCAGGGTGCTCACTGGAGATGAGACCCCCCTGGGAGTACATGTAAACTCTCATGTAAACTGTGAGAATCTCCACTGTAGTCAATGGGAGTATATTAGTGAAGCCTTCACGCAAATATCACTATCAGAATTCAGCATTGACCTTAAAGCCCAAGCAATACTAGCACAGATGCAGCGTCCTGTGGGGTCATAGCAACTTCTAGGCTAACTTGATCCCTTTCTCCTCAGCTATGCACAATACTGGAGAAAGTGGCAATTGCTTTCTTCTGGGAGTGAAATTACAATTAGACACTCACTTTTCCTTTTCTGTACTTCCACAATCCTTGTTGTTTTGGGACCAAATAATTTGTTAATCTGTCAGGTTCTCAGATTCCCAGGATCTCATTCTAGTCACTAATGCCAGTGGACCTATCTTATTTCTCTGCCTCACCCATCTGATATATAATCAGATTCATCTTGAGAGGGGAAATTATTACTTGAATAATACCCTTCTGGTTTGGATTAGGAGGGACAAGGAGTTTTGTTGTTTTTGCCTTTTTTTCCCTGATGTAAAAACAATACTTAAGTGCTACGTATATTCAAGGTGAAACTCAAATATGAACTAATCCTTGCACTAGCCTGCGGGATAGGTATTATCTCTTTTGTACAGATGGGAAACAGAGGTTAAGTACTGGGATTAGGACGAACAGTTTCCTGGCATACTGTGCTGGGCTCAGATTCTTGTGACTGAGAACAACTGTAAGGACTAGAGATGCAGGGAGCCACAGGATCAGTAAAGAGCACTCTCTCTGTCTTCCTTGTGTATTTATCTTTTCACTTTAACCTCACTTCAAATGTAGCAACTATAGAAAAATAAACATCCCCAAGGAGAAGAGAATAGCTCCCTCTTTCAGACACTTATATGGAGCTTGATCAGAGTGATATACAGTATAAACCATTTACCCTTGTAGTTCAGTAACACACTGAGACCTGATTCTGTATTGTTAACCACGTGTTTTAAAGTAATGCACAATGTTTGAATAGGATACTCAATCCAGTGGCTTTTAAAAAATTCTGTGCCTTCTCCCAATTTCCTATAACATGTTCAGCTTTTCTGCACACCTCATTTCCTCAGATCCACAATAGTTCAAGTCTCCAAAATGAACCACCCCTTCTAACAACCCTGTGCAGGCTGGGAGTAGGGATCTAACCTGGGGCCTCTAGCCCCAAAGAATGACCCTCTGAATTTGAATTCAAGGAGCATCTCATCAATGCTTCTGCACCAGATGAGAGCTGGCTGGATGGGGCCACTATGATACAATTTTTTTTTAGTCTCTAAGGTGCCATAGGACTACTCGTTTTTAAAGTTACCACTTTTGTGTTCTTAATGTGGTGCATGTTGACTGAATGGGCTGCATAGCCCAAGACAACCCACCCACATGATAACAGTAAAGTCTCAGCCAATCTGAGGCAAAAGGGTTGTCAGTTTGAATAGCTGCTCCTCTCAATCAATCAATAGGAATGAGCAATATCTATCAGAGGCATCCCCTGAAGGGAGATGGGGAGGGTCTGCACACAGTGTTCAGGAAGCTCTTTTACAAAAGATCCCCTGCCCCATGTAGCTCCACAAGTGCTGCCAATTGATCAGATGAAGGTTTTTGCTGCTGCCCTTGCAAACTGTATCTGACAGTCCTCAGAAGCAGTTAGCCCAGAGCACAGAATTCTTCCATGACCTCACCGGTCTTCTGATCCCCTTCATTTCACCTGCACTGGGCCCAGGATGTGGCCTGTAGTTGCACCCTGAAACTTAAATCCCTTCAAAACATGTGTTTATGACACAGTACTAAGAGGCTTAGTGCACTTTGGCTGATGGAAAAATACATCTGAAATTTGGTCCCAATGATATGTTAGAAGGTCCATAACTCAGATATCTTAGTGGGTTTATAAATTTTGATATGTTACAGACTGCCCTTATTTTAATGGCCTGGCTGCATCTGTGAATCTACTAGAGCCCTCTCTCCATATTTCACAGCTTCGGCGACAGCTGTGACTGTTTTCTTCTCATTAATGCTTATTCCTTTTGGTTTTGATGTAATTAATTGTCACTTATGATTTATACTTAAAGAAAATATGCCAATAAATATTTATGCCATGTGTGCCATCTGCTCCCTTTTGCTGTCCTGTATATAAAATATGTTAATAATTAGTTTAACACATTTCTATTTGCCTCACGCTGTAATTTGTTATAGTGAGCCCTGTGGTTATGACAGAAGTAAATTATTATAGACCCGAGCAAGACGCGTGTTTAAAAGTAACATTAGAGTTCTCGTTTCTTCAGGAACAAGATCTTGGTGCTTAACTAAGTGATGCCTTAAGATCCTGAGGGGGACACTGGCTGCACTGCTACACACAGAATCATAGAATACTAGGACTGGAAGGGACCTTGAGAGGTCATCGAGTCCAGTCCCCTGCCCTGATGACAGGACTCAGTACTGTCTAGACCAGAGGTTCCCAACCTGGGGTACGAGAAGCATGTCAAGGGGGTACAGGGAATATTGGTAAATAACTAGATTATCCTAATTGAAATATTCCAAAAGTAGTAGTGTTAGTAAAAAAAAGTTGTGGATTCTAGAGTTTTGAATTTATTTCCTTTCATATTGAATAGGGGATACGGGAAGGTTTACTAAAAGCCAAGTGGGTACGGGGACCGAAAAAGGTTGGGAACCCCTGGTCTAGACCATCCCTGACAGACATTTATCTAACCTGCTCTTAAATATCTCCAGAGATGGAGATTCCACAACCTCCCTAGGCAATTTATTCCAGTGCTTAACCACCCTGACAGTTAGGAACTTTTTCCTAATGTCCAACCTAAACCTCCCTTGCTGCAGTTTAAGCCCATTGCTTCTTGTTTTATCCTCAGAGGCCAGGAAGAACAATTTTTCTCCTTCCTCCTTGTGACACCCTTTTAGATACCGGAAAACCGCTATCATGGCCACTCTCAATCTTCTCTTTTCCAAGCTAAACAAGCCCAATTCTTTCAGTCTTCTTTCGCAGGTCATGTTCTCTAGATCTTTAATCATTCTTGTTGCTCTTCTCTGGACCTTCTCCAATTTCTCCACATCTTTCTTGAAATGTGGTGCCCAGAACTGGACACAATACTCCAACTGAGGCCTAATCAGCGCAGAGTAGAGTGGAAGAATGACTTCTCGTGTCTTGCTCACAACACACCTGTTAATGCATCCTAGAATCATGTTTACTTTTGTTGCAACAGCATCACACTGTTGACTCATATTTAGCTTGTGGTCCACTTAACCCCATGATCCCTTTCTGACGTACGCCTTCCTAGACAGTCGCTTCCCATTCTGTATGTGTGAAACTGATTGTTCCTTCCTAAGTGGAGCACTTCTCTGCATTTGTCCTTATTAAACTTCATCCTGTTTACCTCAGACCATTTCTCCAATTTCTCCAGATCATTTTGAATTATAACCCTGTCCTCCAAAGCAGTTGCAACCCCTCCCAGCTTGGTATCATCTGCAAACTTAATAAGTGTACTCTCTATGCCAATATCTAAATCATTGATGACGCTATTGAACAGAACCGGTTCCAAAACAGACCCCTGCGGAACCCCACTTGTTATACCTCTGGTTAAGACAGAAGTAAATTATTATAGACCCAAGAATTGCTGCTATTTTTTCTGTGTAGTAAGTTGTGTGGGTGGATCACAGGGGATAAGAGAAGATGGCAACTTCAGGATGAAAACTAGATGTGACAAGGAAAAACCCGAAGTTTAGCATCAGTCTCTTCTTTCCCCACCAAAAAACCCAAATTACTAAAAAAATTCTGGGCTTTGTATAAGGACTTGTCTTAACTACACAATGGATTGACACTGGAGTGATCAATTCACTGGGGATTGTTTTACTGTGCCTGCTTAGATACAATAATCAATCTTCGAGTGCTCTCCCATTGACTCGGGTACTCCACCAGGATGTGAAGAGTAGTTGGAGATGATGGGAGAGCTGTCTCCATTGACCATACTGCAGTTTCTTCTGTGCGGTAAGTACATCAATTTCAGCTACGCTATTTGCATAGTGCAGACAAGGCCTCAGAATGCATGTAGCACTGGTTAGAAAGTTCTGACAAACAAATGTTTAACAGGTGTACAAAAGTCAATATAAAAATAGCAGTTAGATACAGTGATAGTTCCTTCTGAAGCAAATGCATGTGAATGCAGTACATAAAGGAAGAGAACTCACAGATTTAATGTCAGAAGGGATTATTATGATCATCTTGTCTGACCTCTTGCATGCTGCAGGCTACAACCCCACCTGCCCACTCCTGTATTAAACTTCTAAGTGGCTGAGTTATGATTTGAAGACTTCAAGTTGCAGAAAATCTGCCATTTACACTGGGATAAGCCTGCAAGGGACCATACACTATGCTACAAAAGACACAGGAAAATCTTCAGGATCTCTGATAATCTGACCGGCGGGAAAATTCCTTCCTGGTCCCAAATATGGTGCTCAGTTAGACCCTCGGCATGTGGGAAAGACCCAACAGCTAGACACCCGGGAAAGAATTCTCTGTAATAACTTAGTGCTTCCCATCTAGTGTCCTGTCACTAGCAGAGATATTTGCTGCTAGCAGTCACAGATCTGCTACATGCCATTGTAAAAATTCACTCCCAAAAGAGTATGGCTAAGCCCTTTAAACTGCCCATACCATCATGTATTCTGTGTTCAGTACAGGTGGTAGAAAAATTATCTCAGGAATGGTTACATTTTTAAACACTATACCGAAACTGTTCCCAGGACCTGCTACCTGTAAAGCCAGGTATCTGACTGACCTGTCTGACCATACAGGTCTCCGAGAGAGCCATAAATACACTTAAAAGGACCTTAAAAAGATTGGTGGAATCAGTGAAGAGGATTGATAGGATGGAATGGGATTGTTGGTCCTATCTCCTCACACTTAAGTGAAGGGTGAACTCTCACCCTGTACCCTTCTTAAGAGTGGCTTGCTCTCTGGGCAGTCTAGGAGGCACATTGCTTCCCAGAACTTCTCCGTGGGCAATGAGACAATATCCTCCAAGAGAGGACTCTGGTTTTATGCTACAACTGAGCCCTGAGCCATTGATTCCTATTCCTTGTCAAGATATCATTAAGGTATTGTCCAACCGAATAGTAAGTTAAGGCTTAGGACTAAAAATACCTCTAGTAATTATGGCTTAGGTCTGGAACACAAAGGCTGGATTTCAATTTGTGAAAGATATAATGCTGTTCTGTAAGATGCTCAAGTAACCATGGGAGTGAAAGGTAAAATAAACACACCCTCCTACCTCCAAATCTAGATAAAAAATTGTAGGAGTAAAGCTGTATACGTGTAAAACATTTGGAGCTGCCTAAACAGAGCTGCATGTTCTACAAATACCCAAAGTGGATTTGTCCCATTTTACCATGATCAAACTGTTAATCTTCATTCAGAGCTACCAATGGGTGGGGGCAGAGGGAGAGAAGCAAAGAGGGCAGCTGCCCTGGGGCTCTGGCTGCTGCCACCACTCCTACAGCCTTGGTTTACACTCCCACCCCTCACTGTTTTTAAAAACAAATTAAGAAATAATGCGGAGAGTTCTTAAAAATATCCCTTTTGAGCCTTTAGACTAAGGAATCCAATTGTACAGGCCTTGAAGATAGGAGAAAAATTCCAAGTACTGGTTTAGAAATCGCCAACAAGCTTCCTAAAATGTCTTTTCTCTGGATTTTGTTATGATTGGAAGCACCTCAATCAGAATCTTAATGAGTTAGAATCCGCTTCCTTCCTTCTTAAAGATACTGGTTGGACCTCCAAATCCGTGACTCTCTAGTCTGGCAACATCTGACAAGGACCAAGGATGTTTCTGGCCAGAGAGCCCTGCTGGCTCGAATGGGGCCCACTGGGAGTCCAGTGGGAGGGGGGCTGTCAGGTTGGCTGCAGCAGGGCCAGTGCTGGGGGGGGCAGTGGTGTCCGGGAAGCCCAACCGGACAAGTTGCAGGAGAACCCCGGTCAGGCAGGTGGCTGTGGGGGCTGGGGGCCCCAGCCAAGTGGAAAAGTGCAATCCCAGTGGCAGACGGGGCCAGCAGTTGAGAGCCCTGCTGGACATGGGTGGAACCCACAGTGGGGCTGATGGATGCCCAAGGAACTTTGACCTCCCCTGGTCTGGTAAACTCCCAGGTTTAGGACCACTCAGATCCTGAGGGTGCTGGACCAGGGAGGTCTAACCTGTATAACTTTCCATGCTGAACCTGGTTTGTTATCTGCCTGCAGTCAGTGTAATTTAAGCTGGGGGAGGGAGGGAAGAGAAGCAGGGATGGAGAGAAGGAAACCCTTTAGGTTTTAATTTCCATATAGGGTTAGTTTGGGAGCTGATCCAAGGTTTGAAATGTTAGAGGTAGTCCTGCAGGGGAGGATGGTAGAATGGTTGAAGATGTTTTCACAAATACTCTTTATGGGTATGTCTACACTAGCCCCCTAGTTTGAACTAGGGTGGCTAATGTAGGCATTGGAACTTGCAAATGAAGCCCGGGATTTAAATATCCCAGGTTTCATTTGCATGTTCCCAGGCGGCCGCCATTTTTAAATCCCCTTAGTTCGAACTGACTGCCCGCGGTTACACGTGGCAGTCAGAAGTTAATCCGAACTAAGTCCTCAGTTCGGATTAACTGTTACACCTCATTGCAGGAGGAGTAACAGTTAATCCGAACTAACGACTTAGTTCGGATTAACTTCTGATTGCCGCGTGTAGCCGTGGGCAGTCAGTTCGAACTAAGGGGATTTAAAAATGGCGCCCGCCCGGGAACATGCAAATGAAGCCCGGGATATTTAAATCCCAGGCTTCATTTGCAAGTTCGAATGCCTACATTAGCCATCCTAGCTCGAACTAGGGGGCTAGTGTAGCCATACCCTATCTGATGGATATCACCACCACACAGAGAAAGAGGTGTGTGGTGACAAAGAGCTCGTTAATCTTTTCAAGACAGCAACATTATAGAAATGCTCCTTAAAGTTCAGTATATTTTTATTGTATTATGACCTTTTCATTCACAAGATACTCCTAATGAATCCACATATTTAATTGTATGACCGGGGCTTTGATTAGATCTGAAGTCCATAAAAAAATCTTTTTTATTTACACTGCTAAAATTCAACATTATGGCAAAGCTAAATATTACTTTATTTCTAATCCATTTGGAATCCACCACAAAACAAATCACTAATGACCAATCTAAAGATTTAATTTATTGAGAGTTCTATTGTTGAAATATTCTCTGAAGATGAAAGGTTTTATATGAACCCCATTCTATTCTACAGGACCACAACGGACTAGAACATAAAGTTATGTGAGGTAATTTAAGTCCATTGTTTGTATAGTTGTAACTGAATGAAAAGTCACCATATAACCAGAGAATGGACTAGGGATGTTAAAATGAGGTTAATTTACTAATCGAGTAGTCGATAGAATTGTTATTGATTAGTTGATAGACAGCCCAGCTTGTGCTTGGTCTGGGACCAAACCCCGCTGTGGCTCTGCAATTTAAAAGGCAGTAGGAGCCGGGCAACCTGCTCCCCTCCACCCTCCTTTCCCCCCGGCTCCTACTGCCTTTTAAATTGCAGAGCTGCAGCCGGGTTTGGACCCAATACAAGCCGAGACTAAGCTGAGCTGCCTGCCTGGCTGGCAGCAACCTCTGTTTGCGGGGGAGAAGGGTGTGGAGAGGGGGATGTCCCAGTTCCCTACCAGGACTCCTCACAGTCAGGGGCTGTTGCCAGAGCAGCTGGCCAACACAGGCTGAGTTTGCTTCAAGGCAGCCTCCCCTGGCCTCCTCCTCCTCCCCCAGGCGAGGGGGTGGGGCAGGTGGCACCGCGGAGACGGTACTGGGGGGAACTGTTTTTTAAGCCGGCTCCCCCCAATACCGGCTCCTGCTTTCCCCCCCTTGCTGCCTCTGATACAAGACAGAGGGGAAAGGGGGGGAAAATGAAAGTAGTCGACTCGACTACCCGATAAGCCTAGGCCTAGTTGACTAGTCGACTACTCACTTACATCCCTAGAATGGGCAGCAGTTAAAATACTTCTGGCTGTGATGCTTGTACTCACCAACCATCGTAGAGTCTCATAGCCAACAGATACTCCAATGGCTGCCTACACACCTTGCATGCTCACAGGTAGTTTGATCAATGGCACAAAGTTCAAGTGGGGCAAGCTTGGATTTAGACAGGCTGCTCGCAGGATGTCGTTGGTTCCATTTCTCTACCAGTTGCACAAGTTTCCTACACAAACCTTCAAAGCAAATGATGGCCTGATGGAAACCAGCTTAAATAAGGGTACAGGTTCCAGCTAGTCTAGGAATCAGCACACTGGTGCATGCAAGAGCTCATGAGCTCTCATAGGGTATGTCTACACTACAACACTAATTCGAACTAACTTAGTTAGTTAATTCGAACTAAGCTAATTCGAATTAGTGCATCTAGACCTAAAAACTAATTTGAATTAGCGTTTTGCTAATTTGAACTAGCATGTCCACATTGAGTGGACCCTGAACCGAAGTTAAGGCTGGCCGGAACCAGTGCCGGCAGGGCATCAGGTTAGGACTTAGAGCGTGGAGCTGCTGCCTCAGGCTAGCCGAGGGCTGTGCTTAAAGGGACCCGACCCCCACGCCGGACAGACAGTTCTCAGGGTTCCCCGCTTGCTTGTCTACCTTGATGAGGGACAGCAAAGCAGTCCTGTCTTGGAGAGCCCTGAGTGCCCACACTCGGCACATCACAGCACTCGGCCATCAGCCCGGCTGCACTTGCTGCAGGCTGCCATCCGGGGGGTCAATCGGCGGGCTGTCAGGATCCAGGAGGCCCTGCAAGAGAGCTTCCACCCCGAGGAGCCCGCAGAGCCACCCCAGTCCTCTCCATCGGGGGCTCGTGCCCCAGTCCTCCCTCACCTCCTTCCACTTACCCTTCCCTAGCCCCCCTTCCTGATGTAAAAAATAAAGGACACGTGTTCAAAAATAGAAACTCTTTATTTAACAAAACTGGTGGGGGGGGGGGAGAGGATTAACCTCTGGGGAGACTGGGAAAAGGAGGTGGGAGAGGGGAAGAGAGTGGGTGGGAGAGGGGAGGGGGAAACCTGGGAGGAGGGAGCTGGAAGGGGGAAGCCAGGGGAAGAAGGAGGAGGGGAAGTGTAAAACTATGGTACGCCATATCTTCAGTACTGTGTACAGATGTGGTCTCCTCACCTCAAAAAAGATATTTTGGCTTTGGAAAGGGTTCAGAAAAGGGCAACTACAATGATTAGGGGTTTGGAACAGGTCCCATATGAAGAGAGGCTAAAGAGACTGGGACTTTTCAGCTTAGAAAAGAGGAGACTGAGGGGGGGATATGATAGAGGTCTATAAAAGCATGAGTGGTGTGGAGAGGGTGAATAAAGAAAAGTTCTTCATTAGTTACCATAAGAGAAGGACTAGAGGACACCAAATGAAATGAATGGACAGCAGGTTTAAAACTAATAAGCGAAAGTTCTTCTTCACACAGCACATAGTCAACCTGTGGAACTCCTTGCCACAGGAGGCTGTGAAGGCTAGAACTATAACAGAGTTTAAAGAGAAGTTAGATAAATTCATGGAGGTTGGGTCCATGGAGTGCTATTAACCAGGGGGTAGGAACGGTGTCCCTGGCCTCTGTTTGTGGAAGGCTGGAGATGGATGGCACGAGACAAATCACTTGGTCATTGTCTTCGGTCCATCCCCTCTGGGGTACCTGGTGTTGGCTGCTGTCGGCAGACAGGCTACTGGGCTAGATGGACCTTTGGTCTGACCCAGTACGGCCGTTCTTATGTTCCTATGTTCTAAGCTCAGGGTTGGGGGTCTCACTGGACCAACTTGATTTTCATGCAAACCTGCTCCTGGGTTCGCATGTGGCCTTTGATGGCCAGGCTGGCAGCTATCCTGCCCTAGACGGCTGCATTCCTGTGCCTAGTGCGGAGGTCGTGGATGTTGGAGGTCTCCCCCCAAACCTCGATGAGGTCCACGATCTCCGCACTAGACCAGGTGGGCGCCCGCCTCTTGCGGCCCCGGGCAGGCTCCTGGGAGCCGCCTGCCTGGTCCTGGGAAGAGGCAGAGGGCTGGGTGGCAGTGGGTGGCTGGCTCATGCCGTGCCAGGTGCAGGGTCTGCTGGCTGGGTGCTGGCAGGCTTGCAACTGGCACAAGCACTGTAGCCAGACCGTGCCCCTTTACGGGCTCCGGGGCCGGGAGGGGGGCAGAAAAGTTTCCCTGGTTTGGCCCAGAGTGGCCACCAGGGCAACCTGGGAAGGGCTAGCCTCCAACTAGTTCGAATTAAGTGGCTACACAGCCCTTAATTCAAACTACTTAATTTGAACTAGGCGTTAGTCATCGTAGAATGAGGTTTACCTAGTTCAAATTAAGCGCTCCGCTAGTTCGAATTAAGTTCGAACTAGAGGTTTGTATGTATAGACGCTATGAAAGTTAATTCGAACTAACAGCTGTTAGTTCGAATTAACTTTGTAGTGTAGACATACCCATATAGAGTAAGGAAGAAGAACCTTTGTTTGAAAGTTTTAAGGTGGATCAGCAATTCATAGTGATGGTCAGTTTATGGTTGGAAGCAAATTAATGAAGCAGATGAAAGAGCGTTTGAATCTCTGAGAGACCTTTTGAATCCATGTTTAGAACAAACATGTCACAAACAAATGTTTCTTTTTAAAGGAATATTGGATGCTGTCTTTTGATCTTAAGAGAGCCATTAAGGTTAGGACCAACCCTATACACCTAAGACCCAAAAGCAAGCTCCAGCACCATGTTATCTACAGTGGTCTGCTAAAGCGATCACATTGCAGAAGGAGCCACTGTATACTTGTGAATGAATCCTTGAACAAGTTTATTCCCTAGTGCCTTTTGACTGAAATAAGGTAAATACACAACAGTCCAGGTGTGTCAACAAAATTGTCTGTTGGCATATGCACAATTCAGTTATTTGGTTGAGAGTGAGCCAGTTCCTACATAGGGACGATGTACATCTCTGCTTTAAATCTAGAGATGCGATATGCTGCATAAAGGTTTTATAGATGTAGTGCATGAAGACTTCTGGAGTGGAAGATCTCATTTGGGTTCTGTAATTGAAGCTCCAGAATGCCAGTGTCATATTTACATAACCTTTTGATATGTATCTCTTTTCCATGAAGCATTAGACACAATTCTCTGGAACTGTTCTTGGGAAAGTCACTTTTCAGTTACACTAATTACACATTTAATTACTGTATTAAAATTGAAAATACATATTGCTACATTAGCAATGTTGGGTGTCTGACCCTGAGAAATGCTGGGTGCCTGCTACTCCCATTACTCTCTCTCAAGACTGAGTATTTGGATTTAAAGCACGTATCTAGGAAAGGAGATATATAAATTGTAATTTCAAACCTTTAGATTGCCAGCTAGACCCTCATATGGTTATAAATCTTGCAAATACATCCATTACAGAGCTAAAATTGAAGTGCTGGGATTTTATAAAAAATACTCCACATTCAAATAGTCTTTTGTTGAAGAACTCTCTGAGCTAGCTACATATACCCGTGACCCATTTTAGGCAAGATACGTTATGTTTTGACAACATAAGCTCACTTTAAAAAGGAATGGGGTCCCACATATATCAGAGAGACTGATTCTGCTGAATCTTTTTCTTTACGAACAGGAACCCTGTCACAGTTCAGTTAAAAACATTAATGTTAATGTACTTTCTAGCATATGTAGGGCAGCCACACATCTCTTTTTATTTGTACTAACAGTGTTAATTCATAGTGGGATGTAATGACTGCAACAAATATTCATGAAAGATGATTTTAATATGAGCTGTGGGTATTAACAACTACCAGTAATCATGGATCATTAACACCTAAAGTGGAAAGTCAGTCATTCAAAAGAAAGTCGAATACTCTTGGATCATGTTGAGTCCTTGTAGATAAGTGCAATTTCTCTTTGTTCCCTCAACATCCTTTTGCACCTCCACAGGGCCAAAACACAATCTTGTTGAGGTAACTCAGTTGGGAGGGTATCTTAAACAAATACAATGAATTTAAATTCTCTGCCCCACTTCAAAATTTGAAGACTAAGTAAAAACATGATAAAAAGATTGCCTGACATTAGGAACATAGTTAGGCACCTAATTATTTGCTTAACTTTAGGCACCCAGGTTTGAGATTCATGACTCTGCTTTTTTAGGATCATGTCAATCAGGTATATGAATAAAACTTCAAGACTGCTTACATTAGAAAAATAAATAAAACATTTCAGTTGTAAGATTTAATATCTTTCAAAAGCCAGACAACTAACATTCTGGGCCATCACAGAAATAACTTTCATGTTTGTTTTCTAGCATTAACTTTCTCATTTGAAAACATTTCTAAAATCTTTAACTTAGAAACTTAAAGACCTGCTGCTAAACAGTATTGTAATCTCCCCTGATGAATTTGGTATACACAATTCATCCCTCATGAATGTAAAATTGTTCCCATGTCTAATAATTAGAAGAATAGTGAGGATTATTTAAAGAGTCACAGCTCAGTGAAAATGCATTTCCCTCCCTATTCCATTTTTCTCGCACAATGAATATCAGCTAGGCATCAAGATTCTACTTTGCAGGCTGCAAAAAACTTCTGTGCGGAAGCAGGAGGGCAGCTGGTAAGGGGTATGCCTCTGTTCTATACGGGACTTGTCATGCAGGATGGGCGAGAGTATGCCATAAGAGGAGCAGGGCAAGGCTGAAGGCTCTGCTGCAACACAAAACCTTGTAGCTTCCTTCTGAGAAAGCCAGGGTTAGGACCTTCCAGGGTATTGCAGCACCCAGGCTGCAGTGGCACTCTGGTCACCCTCCCCCCACAACAGCTGTTATAATGAAATTCTGTTATTAGCCAAAGGGGACAGCTACACAGCATAAACAAAAAATCCCACATCAGAGAGCCTCAGAGCTCAGGCTCAACTGAATTGGGCTTGCACAGTAAAGGGAGGGGGGTCTCACAGGCCCATACTCCAGCCTGAGCAGGAAAGCCTACATGGCAATTTTTAACCTTGCAGTAGGACCCCAAGTCAGCTAACTCATACTTTGAGACTCCCTGCTGCAGGGTTTTTTCTGCAGTGTGGCTTTACCCTAAAACGATGTCTTTCTTGGGGGACAGTTCTGAGAGATGCTGAAAGCCCAATTGCTCTTGATGGAAATGGATGTTGGGGAAACTCAGTACCTTGCAGGAACAGGCCTTTAACATGGCATGGTGTTCTATGCATGTTGTGGGTATTTAGCACCTGAAATAGCTGGCCCTTGGACTGAGAACCATGAATTATTGAGCTGTAATTGGTTCTAACACAGGCCCCTGAACAAAAGTCCTTTAACATCTTTCTGCTTTCTCATCTGTAAACTGGGGACAGGAATGTTTACGTCCCTTACAGATGACTGACTATGATTTTCACTTGCAGGTGAAAAGTGCTCTTTTAGTGCATAGTATTATGGTGGCACATGTGTGTCAAGCAATTGGGTGGTGCATATTTTCCTACATCAAATCTCTTAATCTGACAAGGAAAAAGAAAATATTCTGGTATGTATTTCTCTCACTCAGATCTAGCAAAGATAAGTAGTGCACAACTCTTCTTCTTCCACAGAAATAACTGAAAAGAAGTAACTTGATGAAATATAACAACACTAAAAATTTGAAGAACCATTCATTTAACAGCTTTATTTAAGTAACAGGTGTGTTCTCAACACACTTACTGCTTTGGAACAATAAGTCATATTTTTAGAACACTTCTTGTAATACCAAGTGCTCCAGATAAATCAAGAACTTTTTACATTGAAGGTGAATGTACTAAACATATCTGATGGAAAAAAAAGATGAAGTTTTTGATCTTGTTGCACTGACAGATGATTAAGACATAAGAGCTAAACATGT
This sequence comes from Pelochelys cantorii, assembly GCA_032595735.1. Classification (NCBI taxonomy): domain Eukaryota; kingdom Metazoa; phylum Chordata; order Testudines; family Trionychidae; genus Pelochelys; species Pelochelys cantorii. The sequence continues at coordinate 36,915,391 of CM064335.1, read as the reverse complement.
TTAGTGCTCCATTCAGTCAATGGCACTCAGACTGCAATCCTAAAATCTAATATGCCTCCAAATGCTGAGAGACAAGATGGCTAAGGTAATATCTTTTATTAGACGACCTTCTGCTGTTGAGAGAGACAAGCTTTCAAGCCACACAGAGATCTTTAGACCTTCTTTGAGCTCTCTGGAGCATGAAAGTTTGTGTCCCCCACCTTGGCCCTCTAATATCCTGAGACCAAAATGACTACAATGACACCCCAAATCCTATGATATTCTTGCTTGCGGAAGGATGTGTATTATGCCTGAAGAACAGGAAATATGGCAGGTTGGGTCTGGGAGTTTTGTTACTCAACATCACTTAAAACTCAGTTATGAACATCTCCCTCTCATTCTTTATCCAGCTGCATCCAAAGCAGATCCGAAGGGACCAATTCACTGGTGCCCTGCACCAAATGAATTCTAATTTTGGTAGTGTTATGCTGATTTTGCACTGGTGTGAATGAAAGGTTAAGAGAAAGGACAACAATGAACTGAGCCCTGAGTTCTCTATCCTGATCTCAATCTCACACATCCCATGGACTGTTTTAGGCTCTTTCCCTTTTTCAGGAACAACGAGGAGTCCTGAGGTGGGTGCATCTGCACTGCACCGTTATTTCGAGATAATTAGTGTGGTTTCGAAATAACAATGTGAGCATCTATACCTCCATTCTGTTATTTCAAAATGATTTTGAAATAACAGATGGCTTATTCCGAAATCTGTAAACCTCATTCTACAAGGAATAATGCCTATTCCAAAACAGCTATTTTAAAATAAGGCTCCACTGCTGCTATTTCAAAATAGCCCCTCACCAGGGCCATTCTAAGTTTTTCCTCCCCAGTGTCTTCTGGGGCTCTAAATCGAGAGCACATCTACATTAGGGAAGCCTGCCTCAGACTAATTTTGAGGATTCCCTGCAGTGTAGACGTTCTATTTTGAAATAAACTATTTCAGAATAACTATTCCAGAATAGCTTATTTTGAAACTAGTGTGTAGCGCAGATGTACTCTTAGAGACTAATACATTTATTAAGGCATAAGCTTTCATGGATAAAACCCACTTCATCAATTGAATTGGAGTGGAAGTTACAGAAGCAAGGGTGTATATATAAACAAGAAGTTGCTTATGTTAATGAAGCTAATCAAATCAATGTGGAAGTGAGTCATCCACAGCATGTGGAGTGGAGATGTGAATATCCAGAAAGGGGAAATTGTCTTTGTAAGGTATTAACCAGTTGAGATCCTTATTCAGCCCTGAGTGGATAGTGCTGAATTTGTAAATTAATACCACTTCAGCTGTCTCCCTTTGTAACTGTTTTTTTAAATTCTTTTGTAGAAGGATGGCTACTTTCAAATCCATTACTGAATGTTCATGGAGGTTAAAGTGTTCCCCTACAGCTTTACATGTGTTACTGTTCCTGATGCCTGATTAGCGTCCACTTATCCTTTGGTGTAGAGACTGTCTCATTTGTCCAACTTACGTGGCAGAAGGGCATTGCTGGCACTTGATGGCATATATCACATTAGTGGACGTGCAGGTGAATGAGTCCCTGATTGTGTGGCTTATGTGGTTAGGTCCTGTGATAGTGTCGTTTGTATAGCTATGTGGATAGAATTGGCAATGGGGTTTGTTGCAGGGATGGGTTCCTGGGTAAGTGTTTCTGTGGTGTGGTGTGTGGCTGCTTCTGAGTATTTGCTTCGAGAGGGAGGGGGAGCTGTTTGTAGGCAGGAACCGGACTATTTCCTAAGGCCTGTGAGAGTGAGGGATCATTTTCCAGGACAGATTGTAGATTGTAAGTGATGCACTGGAGAGGTGTGAGCTGGAGGCTCTAGATAATGAGTGGTGTTTTGTTGTTCACCTCAATGGGCCTGTCCTGAGCCAGGTGACTTCTGGGTACTTGTCTGACTCTGTCAATCTATTCCTTCACTTCCCCAGGTGGGTATTTAAGTTTTAAGAATGACTGAGGAAAATCTTGTAGGTGTTTGTTTGTCTGTGTTGTAGGGCTTGGCTTTAGACAATATATCATGTGTCCTGGATGGAAGCTAGTGATATGTAGGTAAGAATAGCGGTCACTAGGTTTCTGGTATAGGGTGGTGTTTACGTGACTATCATTTATTTCTACTGTCTAGGAAGTGGATCTCTTGTGTGGCTTGTTCCAGGCTGAGGCTGATAGTGGGGTGGAAATTGTTGAAATCCCAGTGGAATTCTTCAGGGACCTACTTCCCCTTTCTGTATAGTCACATCACCACACCAAATGCTGTGAATGATGCATTTCCACCCTGACTTGATTAGCTTCAGTAACACAAGCAACTTCTTCCTTATATATACACTCCTGCTTCTGTAACTTCTACTTAAATTCATCTGATGAAGTGGGGTTTTTTACCCAAAAAAGCTTATACCCTAATAAATCTGTTAGGCTCTAAGGTGTTACCGAACTCATTGTTTTTGCAGATACAGACTAAAACGACTACTCCTCTGAGACTTTCCCTTTTTCTGGGATTGTCCTCTGGAAGATGCATCCTAAAAATAAGCATAGCAGGAAGCCAAAAGATTGCAGCTAACACTGAGCAGAAGAGGGGTAGCCAGAGTTCTTCTGTACCTATATACTCCTCAGAGAAATGATCCGGTACACTACAGGGGAAGGCCAGGCCATGCTTCCCCCTTTGCACCTGCTGCTGGAGGGAAGTGTTCCCTGTAATTTTAAAGCATAGTAAGTGCAGCTCTTCAGCATGCTGTGCTTTGTCTGTGTCAACAAAAAAGCATCCAGACACTACCAGCGAGGCACTATATTTTGGCTCTCCCCCCTTAATCTGCATCAAGAATTAAATCTCTGTACACTCATGTGAATTACATTCCAGTACACTCTCATTGCCATCCCTCAACTGGCCTGTGGTCCTATCTGAGGACAGGTAGTCCTATTGTTCTGTTGCAAAACCTTGTTGTAACTAGCTGACAATAAACAAACTGCATTTTCATTATGGATAAACAACGCTTCTGGGTACCATTTGATACCAGAAGTAACTATTGCAATGTGCATCAAAGTACCCACATCAGAGTGCATACAGATAGCATGAAAAGCCACAAACAACTTTGATTTATTGCTCTGGAGCCCACCGGTTGTGGAGCCGTCCTCCCCCTCACATTGCCCTGGGGTCCATGGTGGCCCCACTGGGGATGGGAGCAGGCTGGAGATGGAGTGTCTGGCCCAGAGGGATGATGGTGCAGGAGCTGTCTGGGAGAATGTGTACCTACACACCAAAAGTCTTGTGTGACTTGTTAAATGCATTAGCACCTACAATACCAAGATGGAAATTTCATTTAAAACATGAAAGAATTCTCTGTGTGCTTATTTTTTATCCTTATCTTTCTGCTGCAGACTATGAGTCAATATGATTGGCCTGAGTCTTCAGGCCAACTTCCAGAGTGATCTTTTCAGGATCTAATGTATACAAATCTGTATCTGTTTTCTTGCTTTGGCTGCATGTTTAATTGTCTTATGCAGATTGAAATGTAGGATTTCCAGTTTTAGGTTACATAGCTGATTACATAGATTTTCTGTTACCATGCAATGATTTTTTAAAATGCTGATTAATTTTGTCATTATTAAGACAACTCTCTTCCCTCACTTTTCCCCATGAGTGTAAAGCTTTTGAGTACTTACTGAAGCATATTTGTTTTCTGATTTGTCCTCCACAAAGCCAATTCGGCATGGTGTCCTCTGATTCTGTAACCAGTAGTCAGTTGACTCTAGTAGACTGTTGCTGCAGAGAACCTGTTAAAATAGATGAATTTACTTAATTCTAATTTGCTTGAAATAATAGCCTGGACTTGCGCCTTTTCAAGTCAAGGGGAGTCTTGATAGTGAGTTTCATTTGGGACAATACTGAGACTTTTTTGTTCCTTTTGAAAAATATATGCTTAATCAAGTTGAGATTATAGAAATATACACCTCACTCAAAGTCATACCCTGTTCACTTCAAAAGTGAAAGTTCTGGAAAATATTTTTTTTACTATCGAACATATAAATTTTTATTGGAATACATGGATGCAGGGGCTTTAAACTGATAGACACAAAATGCAAAAATAAATTTGGTAAAAAGGCCTTTACAGAGAAGTAACATACTTATTTTAATTCTTCTGGCAGTCTGAGGGCTGGAGGCTGTCAGTCACAAGCATACCATTTTCATACCTGAGTGCCTCTCTTGAGAACTTGGAAGCAGCTAAGTACCGTTTTAGCCAGTACTGAATTCACTACTGCTTCTGTTGAAGTGGGTGAGAGTTTTGCCATTGAATTCAATGAAACTAACAGTTTCGACTGCAATCTCTTCTCAGATCCCTGATCCCCATTAGGAGTTTTGGTGAAGTGAAAACCAAACGATTGTGCCTTTTCTGCCTATCTTTGTCCCATAACTGAAGACCTCTTATAAATGTTCGTAGACTAGAAAGTCAAAGCCAGTCTTATAAGTTGGGTGGTGCAGCCTCTAGAATTAATTTTATTCCTTATGTTGCTGTTCCTGCAACACAATGTCCAACAGAGCCAAATAATTTTTTTATAAAGAAATCTTTATGTTATGTAGTTTCATTACTAAAACACATTTGCAAGCTATTACATTTAGCATAATAAAAAGGGTATTTTCTTTCTGAATGTGGCATGACATATTTTATTGAAATGCCTCAAACGACAATGGAATTTGTTTTGAAACTGACTCACATGACACATGCTGATTGCGACAAGTTGTGCCAAAGACTGTGTTTAGGAGCAAATAAGTTCACAGCTGCCTCACAAATTTGTATAGGGCAAAATATAGCTATCTTTGAAAACAGGGGGACTGATACTGCAGTAAGTTTGTGGGATAGTTGTAGAAAGTGTGCTATCATAATAAGCAGGGGGAAGTGGCTGGAAATGTGTGGGATCTCCAGTCACCCTTCCCCAGAAAGGGAACACAACAAACCACATGACACATGCTCCTTCTCGGGGAAAAAGGATGGTCCTGCAACATGGGTGGTAACCTAGGATGCAGGAGACCTGAGTCTAGTGTCTCAATCTGCCATGTGCTTCTTGCGCCAAGAAGTTCTCCCAAACTGGCTGAGGTCCTTCCTTATCCATTAGATAGCAGCAAAATACAGGGGCATAGTATGGGAAGAATCCCTCACTTAGAAAATGCCTATACTAGAACTTGCATGCAATTTCCTGCTCCAGCAATCTGGTACACTTCCCCATCTGCACAGTTTTTTTTCCATGAAAAGAGATGATTTGGCCATAATACTTTAAAACGGATTAGGCAATTGCAGTAATAAAAATAGCAACAGCAGTGTCACTAGCTATAAACCACCTAGCGTGGTTAATCATCTTCATCTTGTAGCGATATCAGAAAGCACATCTGTGAAATGAATTTGTTTCATTCTGATTTCTTCTTGCATAGCATGAACTATGCACTAACTCCTCTTCACTCTTTTTGAAGAAATAAGCAAGTGTCATGTTTTTAAACCATACATTTACTGCCATTTCTCCCACTGCACAGGAGGATGGTGCTGGCTTCTATCTAATCAAAATGCAAATATCTTGCTGTACCAGTGTGCTGGGATACAATTATAAAATGGTGCTTGACTTTCAGTCCTATTGCTTATGACCCTCGTGACTTCTGCTCTAATAATACACTTTCAATAAAAGCTTCTGCCACTAATGCATGGAGTTTTATATTGAGGTCCCACTAAAGACAAAAAGAAGGTAGTAGGCAGGCACTGTACTACTGGATATGGTGAGTATGCTATATGTCAGTTTAAAAAGCCAACCTGGAAAGTTGCTAGTTCAAAAGCAAGACCCTTCTCTGTGATGCAACTGTGCTTATCTGTACTGCAACTACATCAACAATTCCATTTCAAAAATGACTTGTCAACAAGCGATTCCAAGTGATAGTCAACTGATGACATCTGTTAAGTGGCAGCTAGAAGAATGCATTCATGTAGGTTGGGAGGCCTCCGGGACTATGCTTAAGTAAAATGCCTCCTATCCACCCCCACATGTTGTGAATGGTCCCTGGAATGCTTCCCATGTGTCTGCAACAACCTCACTTGAGTATTCCTGGGCAGGACAGCACACTACCAGAACTCCTACCAGTCCTATATCATGCACTTTTTAGCAAACTGGTAGCCTGCTGGTACTCACATGGAGCCTCAGTGACTTCAGGGAAGCTCTACATGGGTGCAGCATGGAGGCGACGTGGTCTTAATTGATATGGGCCTATTGTATCTGCTGTCCTCTGAGGAGGCCAAATCCTGGCTCCATTGACTTGTTTCACCCAGAGACAGACAGACAGGGGAGGAATGAATATAAAACTGCCTCTGATAACTAGATTCTGAGGGCCTAATTCAGTCCTTTATGTGAGCAGGTGCAGCCCCGATGAGAGACTGAGTTACTATTCATATTTTATCTACACTGCAGGGCTTAACTCGACAAAATGGAGTTATGTCAATTGCGTAGCTTATTTTGAAATAACTTATTTCAAAATTGGGAGTGTCTACACAGCACTTATTTCAAAATAGAGCACTCTTCCTCCGACTTCCCATATAATGAGGGTTACAGGAGTTGGAGTAAGAAGTCTTCCAACTTGACAGTATTTCAACATTATTTTGAAATAACTGTCTGCTGTGTAGATGTGGACTAAGTTATTTTGAAATAATGTTGTGTAGACATACCCTCAGAGAATATTAGTTCTCCTTGTGCTCCGTGTTGTACATTTGTCTATGATAGGGTCAGAACCACCAGGATGTTACATTTTTTTTTAATTAGCTGACAATTAAGAACTTTTGAGCCTGATTCTCCACCCTTTTCTTGCACCTTGGATAGTCACTTACATACACGTGGCACAAGCTTAACAGGTGTAAAATGCTCCCAATTCTACATTTGGTAGCAGTCTGTCTCCTTCACACAGCTGTGAATGATTACACTAGGTGTAAGGCACTGAGGGAGTCTGACCTAGTGAATTGGGGATGTGTACTAGCGATATAGGTTAATGCTATAGACTACATGCATTGTCCCTCGCCTCTTGCCAGTAAATTTTTTAGCAGGCTGGCTAGCAGCCCAGCTCAGTCCTGGCTTGTGCCAGGTCTGGGACCTACCCCTGCTGCAACTTTGCATGTAAAGTGTATTAGGAGCTGGGTGGGCAGGCAGCCTGGCTCAGGGAGCTTGTACTGGGTCTGGGAGCTCAGACCCGCTCCCTGGACAGGGGCTGCTGCCACTCCAAACTGCTGCCTCTGTATCAGAGGCAGCAATATAGGGTAAGAGGCTACCAGTCCACAAAGGGAGCTGTTTTTCAAACTGGCTCCCCTCGCGGACCAGCTCCTGCCTGGCATCCCATGTTGCTGCCTCTGATATAGAGGCCGCAACGTGGAGTGGCAGGGGCAGGGGGCTGGCATGGAGTGACTACAGAATAGTCAACTAACCAATAAGAATTTGTGAGGTTAATCAACTATTCAATTAACTAATATTTAATATCCCTAATCTGTATAGGCTTTAGAATAGTATGGATAGCTTCTCCAATGTGCAAATGCTACTTTTACATCTGAAAACTTGACACTATATTTAGCGATACATTCATGTTTTTCTGGAAAAAATATATTTACACAAAAGGCCCATGGCTACCAATTCTGGATAGCCTTTATCCATATAAATGTCCAATCCTTTTCCTGAATCTTAAATTCTTGGCCTTAATTCCTGAGACAATAAGCACCACAGTTCAATTACAAGATGTAACTAGGAACAGAGTGAGGATGGAGGGGCTGAACAGTGCAAAGGAAAGGAACAAGTTAATCTGCTGTGAGCCCAGAACTGCTGTTCAACAGCAAAAGTGAGAATTCACTACATCAAAATATTTACTGAGAAAAGCCAATAGTGCAAACCATAAAACGATCCCAGATCATCTTTCTAGGGGACAACCCATTAGAAATAGCGAAGGGGAAAACTATGCAAGACTCCCTTCACAGATCCAAGTTGGCTAGGTCCTGATAAAGCTTCTCAGGGAAGCCAGAAGACCATTTATTATTCTCCTATGGGGACAGAACCCCTAACATTTACTACCGCAAGCTAGTAACCATAACACTAGACCAGGCAGCCAGCTGATATAGTTCCTAGCTACCTTATCTCCCACCTAAATCCCCACATAGAAATCTAGGAGCAGAGGGTTGATTGTGCCATGAAATGCAGTCCCTTGCTTCTACAAGGCCTCTTGTCTGACACTTATGGATGGGCATTCATGCCAGGCCAGATAAAGAGGAATGGTACCAAGGAAGTATTGATTCTGCTCTCTACCCCTCAGAAGTGGGGAATATCTAGTTTATGGAGGAAACCCTCCACATACTACTCTGTAGAAGACTATCCAGACCCTGGAATACAGATCTATGCCAAATACCTTCAAACCACAAGTGTATTTAGTGATCATAAATATGCTAATGTGACCAAAGACTTTCTACCAAGAATGACAAGCCTTGAATTTGAAAACAGTCCCTTCCTTGAGGACTGCTGTCTTCTCTTGTTTAGCAGTTCATTGACTTTGCATTTGATCAATTCTATACCTTCTGCCTCAGTGAAAATAGAGTCCTGCTACCAAAATTAACTCCAACTAGATGTGTAAATTAAAACATTCTGCATGCGACAGAAGCACATCTCCTCTTACCTTTGCAAAGTGCTAGTCATTTTTATATATTCACGCTGAAATCTTGAAATAAAAAGATCTTATTGCTGTTGAAAGAATGTTTCTGCCCCTTGGAACTTCTTTATTTTAAAACTGTCACCACGCTACATCTTAGACTGTTGCCAATACAGAGTAACCCAAGGGAACTCTGCAATCCTCTCGAAGCTAGACATACCTGGGAGAAGGACACCATCTTAAATTACTCAGTAAAATCCAGAGTCATCAGAAATTATAGCAATTAATGGGTATGTGTACATAGCAGGTAAACATCTGTAGTAGACCCATGACAGCTCAAGCTCCAGAAGAGCCCAGCTGTCTATACTGCAAATTTACAGACACTTAAGCCTGAGCTCTACAAGCCAAAGTCAGCTGACAAGGGCCAGCTGTGAGTGTTTAATCTCCCGGCAATGGCATGCGCACAGGGTGTGCCGGGTGTGCCTGGGCACACCCTAATGCAGGGAGGACTGGCAGACTGGCCGGCTGGAGGCTGCTGGAGGAGGAGGGGTGTGACCGGGCAAGCCCGTCCCCCTGCCCCCGCAAGAAGATGCCGGAGGCTGCGGCGTCAGAAGCTACGTAGCCCGGCGCGCCTCGGCGCTGCTGCGCATGCTCCGGCGGCCCCGGGCACTTCAAAAGCCGGGGCCGCACACCATGAAGCCAGTGGAGGATGCGGGAGACCTTCGGCTCCTCCCCACTGCCCGTGTGCCCCCTGCAGCCGGCCACCCCCTCCTGTGCACACCCCCGCAACTCCCCCTCCTCGTCTGTGGGGGGGCCCCCCGCCTTTGTACCCCTACTGCCGGCCGCCATTGGGTTAATGCAACTGCAGGATAGTTGCATGAGGGAGGTTTGGTGGGGGACAAACTAATCCCTATTGGTAGGAGGATGGTGGGAAAAGCCCTTAGAGGGGGATCACATGACACCTTTTACTTCTGGTCGTGCGTCCATCTTGTCCTGAGAGTGTTACCTCCAGAGGTGTGGCTAATGGGGGCCAGGGGGTCAGGGGGCGTGGTTAATGGGTCAGGGGTGTGGCTAATGGGGGTCAAAGAGTACATTTAAAAAAACGTCCTTGGGTGCACACCCTAATGAAATGTGCTGCGCATGCCTATGTCGCCCGGTACACATACCTGGCTTTCTATTCCAATTTTATAAGTCTTTCATCAAGATACAAAAAATTAAAATTACATATTTTATGTACTAGGTTGTACATTTCTTCAGCTTTGACAACTTCTTGTCCTCAGGCACTAAAATCCTAACTCCTGTCACAGATACTCTCTTGTGTATCTGAAATTGCCTCTTCGAGCTTAAACATCCCTGGAAGAGCTAAACTGACATATTGCACAACTGCCTCATTCACCCAAACTCCCTCCCAGACCCCACATTCCCTCCTGCACCCCAATCTCTTACCCAAGCTCCCTTCTGCACCCAACCTCCATCCCATACCCCGCACTTCCTCCATTAATACGATGGAAAACTACAGCCCTCGCCCACTTATCAAATTCTTGGAGTGGCTCCCCATAAAAAATTATTGCCCACCCCTGAACTAGAAGCAGAATTTGATTCATACCTCATACTTATGTGTAGCATCTGCATAAACGACACTGCTGTATATTGGGTGCTCAGTGGAAATCATCATACTTTAAATAATTCAGGATAAATCCACATCATGCATTAAATGTGAAATCAGCAGTAATTCATGGTTCTAAAAAAAAGTTTTCCACTTGCAACTAGACCTAACTGTCAGCATTACTCAGTGCATGGTGAATCAATGAACTAAATCACCCTCTAGCACAATGTAGAATGAAAAAGTCACTCCTTCCCAGAGGAAAAAAAATTCACACAAGTTCAGTGTAACATCTTCCTGCTCGAAGACATTTATATACAGTAAATGTATCGACAATGGATACAACACAGAAGCTTTGCTCTACAAACAAGACATCTGCATGTTTATGGCTGATTATCTTGATTGCTTTGGTTAATTACCACTCATCAAAATATATGAAAGAGGTACATGCAGAATAAGATGAGACATCAAGGGACATATCTCTCACATTCAATCAGATTGGCCTGAGAAGTAATAGGCATCATATGAAATGCTGGCTAACAGTAAAAATAGCTCTTCAACTTTGCAAGTGAATTGGCTGGAATGCTTAGATCATTCCCTGCTACTGAAAGACCAATGTAGCTCCAGTCCAACAGCAATTATAAAATTTAAATAAAACTTATTTTTAATAAATGTAAGATAAAATAGAAGGTGGTAGAAAAGCTGACATTTCTGTATACTTTTAGCCATGTGAAAACAACATTAAAGCATCCAGTAACAATTCCTCAAATGTTCTGCTGTTGGTAAAATGCAGAAAATAATTGATTTGATTGTACAGATATATCAGCAGTCACTTGTCAGATTTTACTATTAAAATGTTAATGGTAAGGCTCCAAGTACATGGAACATCTCTTAGTTACCAGTGTGGTATTCTCTTTTAAAACATTTTAAAGTCAACCTGGTGTCTGTGAAGATGCAAGGTCGATCCACCCCAAGGGTGAAATCTTCTGTACAGGTACTATTGGCAACAAGATCTTCTCCTCACTAACCTTCCAGTGTGCCATAATCTGATGTGAAGTCGCTGCCTCTGGCAGGGGTAAATAGAGAATCATGGGGCACTAATATCAGTGAATATTTTTCTGTTAATATTTACATTGAAAGGAGGAGAAATATAGGGAGTACCTGTCCGGTTCCAGTTCGATTTTTTTTTCTCTGTTCTTAAAACCAAATAAGGACTGTCATGAATAAGCAAAACCTTTCAGTTTGGGATGTCACTGGTTACTCAGTTAACTGGCAACCCGTTCAGTTTGCTCCAGCCCAGTGTCATGGGCTGGGAGCCCATCGTGCCTCGCTGCTGGCAGGAGGCACTCCTGCCCAGCCCAGCCTGATCAGTCCCTCATCCACAGGGTGGTGTGGTAGGCTTGGCTCAGCCTGAGCAGTCCGCAGCCCGTAGCAGACCCAGCCTGGCCGGAACAGTCTGCAGCATGGCAGAGAGCAGGCGGCGGGCTGCTCCAGCCCAGCAGGGTCTGCTGTGCCTACTGCAGGCGGGGAGCCACTCCAGCCCAGTCAGGCTGCACCTTGTTTAAACATAATGTAACTTTTAACTGGTTAACTGATCAAACAGGATTTTACATTCCTACTTTCAGTTCATTCTTAAGATTGCAGCTCTGGCTGTTTGCTACTGCCTCCTACTGAAATGAGCTGGAACTGCCCCAGGGAAAGCAATGGCTAGCTGAGCAGGGTTGTTGTTTTTTTTTCCTGAAAGGCTTTTTGACCAAAATAGAACTTTTTCTCATTTTCAATGGAAAACATTTCACGAATGAAATTTTTTCAGTAATTTTCAGTTTTCAGACAAAAAAATTACGTTTTTTTGAAAATGAAAAATGATATGGAAAGCTGACGTTTTGGAGGTGGGGGGTTGTTCTAAAAAATGAAAAATTCCTATGGAAAAATAACTGGCCTCTTTTGACAGACTCTAATATTGTGCCTCTGCTAAGCACAATTTCTCTTAGAACTCCCCAGAGCGCTGCTAGCTGTTGCAAAATGGGAGCAGAACTGTGACCCTCTCCCTCTTTCACCTCTCCAGAGGCTCTGCTAGTACTCTCCCCCTCCTCCCCACAAGACAGCCACAATCTGGCCGCATAGGACACTGAAGACGTTTTACTAAGGTTTGAAGTTCTACAGTAGTATATTCTCAGCCATGATGAAATAAACGTACACACAATTGTCTCTCCTGCTCCTGGGGGAGGTGTGTGTGTGGGTGTATGTGTGTGTGTGTGTGTGTGTGTGTGTGTGTGTGCGCATGCACACTGCTTCTAGTCCAAAGTTACCCTAACATATATAATTCAACATAAATGCTAGGGTTCCTTAGAAGTTCCTAGGGTTATCTCCCTTGTTCTACCCTTTTTTCTCTCTGCCTCGGAACAACATTTACTCTTTTCTAATCGTGGATTGATAAAACCCAACTAAGTCAGACACCAGAACAGGTAGAAGAGATCTGGACCTCCATACAAGGTCCTAGACTATTCACACACTGTCTATTCTTTGGTGAGAGGAGAAAAGAGAGAAAACTGCCTATGACAGTAATCACTGATACACTGAACAAGTGTTGTGCCAAATCACTGGTACACAGAATCTAACCAAATAAAACTGCAAAATACCCAGGCCAGTCTGATTTTTTTAATACTAATGTTTCCATATTATTGACTTTATTTTGTGTATCAGTTGATTCTGTAATCCTCATAAAAGCATGAACTGAAAGCAGAGCTGCATTGCTGGTTAGATCTCTGATGGAAAATAAAATAAGCTTAGAGAGAAGTTACCTTCTTACATGCTGTGACAGAGCTCCCCAAACTGCTTTCTGAACTGTCTGTGCCGCTGCCTTGGTGCTCTGAGACTTCATACATCAGTGGGGATTCAAAGTTGCTGAAGAAAGAGAACAACAACAACAAAAATCCTTCCAATGACTCATCTACATAAATACATGAAATGATGCCAAAAGTACAGCTCAATTCAAAGAAATGCATCTTATCTCACATTGCACCAACAACCTCTCTGCACTTTCCTTTGCTGATGTTACCACTTGTTAAATGAGGCTAGCGTGGTGCCCATGAGCTGGGTGATCACAGAGGGGAGAGGGATCGGCCAAACATTATTGCGTTGGACGATGACGGGGTTTCCTGCCCCGCCATGCCAACTGACGTTGTGCACCAAATAGGTGCACTCCTCCAAGTCTACAATTTCGCTACCATTTTCTAAAGAGACGCGCCCCAACCAAATGACTACCGGTTCTCCGGGGAGTCTACGGGTGGCTTCAGCCAGTTCCCTCCTTTCCACCGCGGTGCGGGTGCGGACGACAGATTGAGTCGTGGTGTTACTTTGTTGGTCCACCAGGTGCTTGGTGACCACCACGGGGCAAACCTCCCAGGGCCGGTTATCTTCTTTGGCGGGGGCGGGAGATTTTTTGGGCAGGAGTGGAGCGGACGGGTACAGGGGGAGTGGTTCGGATAAAGGTGGTCTTGGTTCCTCAACGGGGTTTTGTGTGCCGCCAGCTCTAGCACTGTTTGTGGGGCACATTTGCTGTGAGACTGTTCGTACAGTAACTTCGTACTGGTCTATTAGGCGCAGTGCGGTTATGAACTGGCCGTATAGTGCTCCTAAAAGGTGGTGAGGTTCATAAGTAGCAGGTTTTAACTTATGGAGCGTTCATGCGTTTACAAGGGTGGTGGCTACGTTGGCGGCTAAGGTGTGTGCTCAGCCCCCAGTCTCTAAGTCGGGGTAGAATGTCGAGGGGGAGACAGAGGCTCCTGCCTTTTTTATACAGGACTCCATAGCCTTAAGGGCATGACGGGGGGTCGCTGCTGGATCTAGTGGCTTTTTAAGCCCTGCTAGTTTTACCTGCTTTTCCTCCAGCAACGGGAAAAAGGGACTAGTGGGGTGTGTGCGGAGGACGCAACCCAGTGACGGGCCGTCAAGGCGTACCTCCCATTTTTGATCCCCAGTAGCGATACTCAGGTGTCCCAGTATGCTGTCACCTGTGTTGGTGATTTGGTGATATTGGGCATGGAAGAGTAAATCTTCCGGGGTTAAATTAGTTCTATCTTCCCACGGGCATCCTGTTCGTGACGCCATGTCGCGAGAATCACAGGTCCGATGATGAATACCCAAGGGGGGAAGGACAGAACCAGGTGGACAGTTTTATCAAATAAAAATTATTTATTTATGACAGTGGTGAATTTATAGTATTTATTCTAAGATTTTTAATAGACCGTGTTAATAATGAACTTACGGTATTTATTATATTTATTCTGTGGTTTCTAGTAAAACGTGTCAGAGACATAAGGATGGGAATGGCAAGGGGAATAGTCTCTAATCTTAAAATATCCAGCTACAGTAATAAAATAACAGTGATAACTACAAACTCTTATGTACTATCCAAAAACAACTACAACACTAAGCTTATACAACAGGAAAAAATCAAATCATACATACCAACTTACACAGCACACGGAACATTACAAAGATATCGGTTTGGTTGCGAAGGCCTTGGTTACGCCCGAGAGTCGGGGGAGGTGGCTGGTCGGTTGATCAGGCCGGCAGCACTTTGAAGTATACGAGAAGGCACACGCACGGTGGTACATGTGTTGCGAAGACCTCCTAGAGCGAACTGTGCCATGGGTATTTATCCCCAAATCTGCACATCGCTTTCCTGCGCTTGCATATTACCATATACGGCCCAATGGTCACCAAGTGGGGGGGTCTGTGTCCCAGGGGTTGGGCCGAAACTGTGCAGGTTTCATGCGACCAGGTAAGCCCCGCAGTTCTCATACCAAGGTGACAGGTGGGAGAGTCTGAGGCTATTTTCCCCTTTTCACACCTTTCCTTTTTCTAAAGGCAATGGTATGCAGGAAGGGTGCGGCCGGTTTCTCTCAAGGAGTACTGCAGCCCACTATAGCAAGAGCGGCCTGGCCAAACTTTTTTACTGGGGGAGCAGTTTCTTTTCTCTGACATGCCCCCGTGGCCATGGCCGCGTCTGGGAAGACCTAGACCTCCACCTCCTCGTCCGTCTCCGCTTCCTCAAAGGCAAGCAGCCCCTCTTGTTCGGGCGTGGAGATAGGTAGGGCGGAGATGCGGTTCGTGAAGTTTTTACAATGTCGCAAACCAAGCACAGCACAAAGCTAACAGCCAGCAATATGACACAAAGGGACCAGAAAAACTGTCTTAATCCCCCAAGGCCGAATATGGAAGGGACCCAGCCGAATATGTTCTCCCACCAAGAAACAGACTCTCTGGCCTTCTTAGCAACCTCCTTGATATCATCAATAATCTGTGTTACATTTTGCTCAATAGATTTAATTTCCATACAACATTTACCTGCAAACTGAGGGTAGCTGTTGCCTAACCAACGACAAAACCCAGATTCCTTTAACAACAAATAATCTAAAGCTAAACGGTTTTGCATTACATACACGCGCATTTCTTCTACCTTTTGATTCGTAAGAAGTAAGGCAGTAGCAGTCTTATTGCCAAGTCTTTCAATGCTAATGCCAAGGGCTCGAACTTCCTCTTGCAAAATCAAATTGCCTACGGGGTTAAATGTGACCACAGCCTGTGTGGTTTTACTAAACCAGCCTTCAATTGACTTCCAAATGTCCCAAGATCCACGTTTTTGTCGATGGGTGAAGCGGGGATGTTCATCTCTCGCGTAGGAGTAGATGCCTCCTCCCTCAATTTGGACGTAGCCAAGGGTGCAGCGTCCTATGGCATGTGCAGGAAGGGTGGCGTGGGCTTGGTTGTCACAAATCCAGAAGTGTCCAGGGCAGAGTGCATTGAGCTTCGAAAAAGTCAGTGTGTTTGGCTTTTGGTGGTCCATTAGAAAGGTAATGAGGTCGTACTCGTTGTCCTCATTGCCCCAATACCAGGGAATGGGAACCGGGTCGCCGTATTCGTGGCCGTTGGTTTCCGTACGAATGCAAGGAATAGAGAGGTTAACAAGTTCCCTAAATATGGCGTTAGCGGAGATAAAGGGATATGCCCATGAGGCGTTCTCCTCAGGGGAAATAAAGGCAATGGAAGTAAGGTTGGGTGGGAAACTGTGGTCCGGGACATGAACAAACCGAGAGGTGACGTTACTGCCGGAGCTGTTAAATAGTCCATACGGACTAAGGATCCAGGTGCAGCCTGACTGATTACCAACAAAAACAGGCTGGTACTTAGGATCTTCGGGGCAACGAAATGAAGCTACCACTGTGGGAGGGAACTCCCAACAGAACGTGGCTGGTGGGGCTAAGGTGGGGTGAATCAAGAGGGTGGTAAGGGTGGGAGCCCGGGAAATAGGGCGCAGTTGTCGGCGTGCATCCAAGCCCCAGTCAGTCCCGTTAAGCGGGTCCGACATATTTAGGAAAATGGGCCGGACTAAAAACGGCACGTCAGCGGCTGAGACTATGGGGCGGGTGCAGACGATGCAATCGGTAAGGTTGCTGGTGACCGCATATGCAGTGGCCCAAAGCTCCACGGTGTTGGTGACACTTTTCTGGCCCTCTCCAGATGGTAGGGTCGCGAACAGCATCTATGATAAAACACATGGTGGCTCAGTTCCCACGGGACTGGCCCAAGTCAGTTAGTTGCATCTGCTTAACCAGTTATGGTGGGCCAGCAGGTGGCGCCCAGAGTCACTAACCAGCACCCACTACGTATTGGGGTACTTGGCGGGACACTGGATGACGGCCTGCTGTGGATGCCGTTTCCCATCGTGGGCAGGGATGCAAACCCATACTGGGTCATCTGCTTTGAATTGGGGTGTCCATGGCCCTTGAGGCTGGGCCTTAAGGTCTGGCCACCAGCTGCACTGCTCATTAAGGTTAATTAGTGTGGGCTGTAGGTGGAGATGCCAGCTCTTAAAGTCGCTTCCTTTCAAGGAAGTGCGGAGGGTAGTTTTTAGGATTCCGATTTTATGCTCCACCATGCCATTACTTTGGGGATGATACTGCAAGTGGACGTGGTGAGCGATGTTAAACTGTAGGAAAAACTGCTGTAGTGCATTTGACTGGAACAGGGGGCCCCCATCAGTTTGAACTTGTCCGGGCACTCCCCAGACGGCCAAGAGCTCCAGCAAGGCATTAGTAAGCGTGCTGGCCGTGGCGCAGCGTAAAGGCTTGCACCATGTTTGGCGGGACCCAAGATCTGCATACCATTGCCTTTAGAAAAAGGGAAGGTATGAAAAGGGGAAAATAGCCTCAGACTCTCCCACCCGTCACCTTGGCGTGAGAACTGCGGGGCTTACCTGGTCGCATGAAACCTGCACAGTTTCGGCCCAACCCCTGGGACACAGACCCCCCCACTTGGTGACCATTGGGCCATATATGGTAATATGCAAGCGCAGGAAAGCGATGTGCAGATTTGGGGATAAATACCCATGGCACAGTTCGCTCTAGGAGGTCTTCGCAACACACGTACCACCGTGCGTGTGCCTTCTCGTATACTTCAAAGCGCTGCCGGCCTGATCAACCGACCAGCCACCTCCCCCGACTCTCGGGCGTAACCAAGGCCTTCGCAACCGAACCGATATCTTTGTAATGTTCCGTGTGCTGTGTAAGTTGGTATGTATGATTTGATTTTTTCCTGTTGTATAAGCTTAGTGTTGTAGTTGTTTTTGGGTAGTACATAAGAGTTTGTAGTTATCACTGTTATTTTATTACGGTAGCTGGATATTTTAAGATTAGAGACTATTCCCCTTGCCATTCCCATCCTTATATCTCTGACACGTTTTACTAGAAACCACAGAATAAATATAATAAATACCGTAAGTTCATTATTAACACGGTCTATTAAAAATCTTAGAATAAATACTATAAATTCACCACTGTCATAAATAAATAATTTTTATTTGATAAAACTGTCCACCTGGTTCTGTCCTTCCCCCCTTGGGTATTCATCATCGGACCTGTGATTCTCGCGACACCACTCTGCTGATTATCCCCATTTTCCCATCTTTGGGGGACTATCCTACAATGACTACGAAATAGCAGCCTGATGCCTTTTAAGAACTAGAATATAACACTTAGCTGGACCTAGTTACATCTGCCTCTCTTTAATAATATACTAAAATGTGGTGTTAGCTTCTTTTCCTAAGCAGTTTTGAACAGTAAATGACATCCTTACTATGTTAATTGAGCTTGGAAGACACCAGTATAAGAGACAATTCATACTGTACTTCCTCCTTACTATTACCTGCTTGGGATTTGAGGAGTGTGTTGAATAGTAGTTATTAAAGCAAAAAGAAAACAGTGGGAGTGACTGAACTCAAAAGCCCAGGCAGGGTAACTTTATAATCACAGACTAAAACAATGAGAATTGCACACATACCCTATATTGCATGTTGTGTGCATGCTGCTGAATTGTATTTATCCTTCACATCTGCATATTCTTCTTGTGAAGTCATGCAAACCAGACTTTCAATCACAGTCTTTATATAAACAGCTGACACCAACTGCAAAACATTGCTTTTAGATTAGCTTAATTATTTCTTGTGAAACAAAAATTGCTAGCTAAATAATTAATAATCAAATTACAGAAAGGTAAATTAAATGAAATAAGCCTGCATCTCTTTTTATGCATGACTTCAGCATTCCTAAAGATCATATAGCACCAAGGGCCCATTCCTGCAAACATTACTTGTCACAGTAAGTGTTACAACTTGTATGAAGTGACCCATTCTGCATGGTTATATTTTAGCAGAACTGGTCCTCTAAATTGTATCTAAGGGTACGTCTAGACTGCGCACTATTTCGGGATATTAGAAGTATCCTGAAATAGCAACGCTACATCTTTAAACACACCCGTTATTTCCCAAAATAGCGGGCGCGCTATTCTGGCATCCCTGTAGCCCTTGTTCCACGAGGGTTAAGGGAGTTGTTGGAACAGTGCCTTAAATATCCCTTTAAAAGTCAGTGGAATCACTCTAGTTTCTCAGTTTGTTAGAGATCAGAATCTCACTGATTTAACTATGTTAGGATCTAAGCGCAGTCAGTCAATCTTACCTTTTTTTGGTTTCCTTTTCATCGATTTAAATCAATAGGGTGTTGGGGTTTTTTTTTGGTGATTTAAATCAATCTGTCCTTAAGCAAGGATATCTAGTTCTGCAAACAGGGACTTGTAGTCAGTACGACTATTAACCAGATAATTAATGTAAGGGTATCCAAAGCTGATCCATAATTACTAAAAACTACTAACCACTGTGAATTTAAAATAGTGAATGAAAAAAATGTAAGGCTAAATGGAAATGCAGTACAGTAATATAGATACAGTAAAGGCACAAATATTCTGGAATATCTGGCTCACTTACACATGATGGGGCAAACTGACTATCGAAGGACAATGGTGCCTAGTGTAAGTCCACCCCTCATTACATGGTACCGCCCATTAAGATTCTTTGGGAGTCTGTGATGTACACAAACTCTTAAGAAATAAGAGACACTTTTGGAGAAGCAGTAATCCATGGAATAAGTAGTGTTTGGGAGAAAGTCCGTTACTGTTTCTTTAAGGGCCTGGACCAGAAGCTTTTCATAGTGGACAGGACAAGGATCCCCTCTCCTCTAAGCAATTGCAGATGAGCTGGGAGACAGGGACTAGCAGGTATGCTGCTTCTTCCCTCATAGCAGGAATGAGAAGGCTATAAGACAAGGCTGTCTGCTGAACCCTCCAAGGACTGAATGGGGAGAAAGGACTTGCTGAAAGAGAAACTGGCTGAGGCTGGTCTAAGTTACAACCCAGCTCTAACGAAGAGAGCTGGGACTCCCTGCTGGAGGACAGAACAGAGTGACTGTTTAAAGTAAAACCCAGCTCCAGGCTGGATGACATCTGAACAGGGACCAGAAAGTTGGCCAGGGCTCAGTGGGTATGAACTAGGCTAACTAACAAAGTGAGTTTCACTGTGGACAAACAATAAATGAGACCTCATGAAGGGAACTGCATGTTTTGAACCAGAGGAGTTTGGGAAACTGAGAAGAACATGAGGAGGTGCTGAATACAATGCTCCTTCTGGGCCACGAGGGGGTGTGCTGGAGGGAAACGTCCCTTTCTTTTGTGACATCACCATTTAATGTGCTCAATTTTCAGCCTTTTTTTCACCTGTATAATCTAGGCAAATAGTCTTAAACACTCCAATATTTGTAGTCAACAACTTCCTTGGAATTTAGCAAGGAAAAATTGCATTATTATAGGGGATTTCTATGTAATTCTCAAGACAAAGTATGGAGTGGATTCTGATCTTCCCCTAGTGTAAAACTGGAATATCCCCATAAAAATCAGTGGAACCACTCTGGTTTCTCAGTTTGTTAGAGATCAGAAGTATAGTTAAATCTAAAGTCTGTCAGGATCAAAAAATGATTATTTAAAGCCAACTTGGACCAGCTACAATGTTCATTTTGACTTTCCATTCTGTGTCTCATGTCCTATCCAGGTGGATTTAGTTTGCCATCAATATGATTTTTCCCCCCACTTCTTCAAATGGATAGAGAATGTGCATTTTATGCCATTTTAATTTCTCTATTCTTAATTTTAACTGCATAACCTTATTCTTCTGTAAAGAATTTTGGGATGAAGTTCGGATGAAATTTTACTAAACCACGTTTTCTCAGCATGTATATATGGGCATATTTGTGCATGCCAATTGGTCTCCATTCAAACTCAGGATTAAGATCTAGATTTAACTAGGCTGTTAGCCTATAATAAGGGGCAATACAGCTGCAATGTGCCGTTTTCACAGTCTAGAACTAAGGCTCAAGTTAATGTCTGATCTACAGCACAAGAGCATCCATATACTCGCGTTTTTAAATGGAATACATTTTAACACTAGAGGGAATTGAAGCACTGATATCATCTGTTCTATATCTTGGTCTACATGCCTTCAGGCACATTGTGGGGGTTGACATGAGGAGTCGAAAAATCAAACAATAAACATGACCATGAACCAAAGAGCTTACTGGACTTGATTTTCTCCTTCTCCATTTGTTACATGTTAAGGTAGAAAACTAGTCCTGCCATTATTTATGGCACACTAGCAAATTTGTTCCCTGGAATATATGATCAGGTCATAGTGATGTATAGTACATAGCACCCCAGTTTTTTCAACCACATAAGGCAAAAGACCTCCAACATTTTCCAAAAGAAAATAGGCTTGAAGTGAAAGGGAAAAGATCTTTATGTACAAATACAGAAAGGCTTGCTAAAGCTGGGTAGAGTGAAACAGAATGTCACTCTGTGTTATGAACTATATCAAATAGAACAAGCTACATCACAGACTGAAGTTCATTGACTTGCAGCACTTACTGTTGAAGTCTCTGGCGACTGCTAAGAGCTAAAGTCTAATGTCAGACAGAAACTTATAGCTGTGAATCTTGTAAGACTGGCTACTTGGTATACATGGGACAGCATAGTCGGTTTTTAGAAGACATCTGACAATGTGCTTCGGTGTATTTGAAAATGACCATTAAGCTGAAAGTGTTCTTGGTCTCCAGAGGTATCAGAGCAGAATGCTTAGCCCTGTGTTGCAGATGACATGCAGTTTGATTCTTAAATTGTGTAAGTATTCGGCTTAAATAGGGTCCTACCATATTCACAGTCTATCTTGGTCAATTTCACATGCATTGGATTTCTTTATTTCAAGTATTTAAATATGAAATTTCATGGTGTTACAACGGTAGGGGTCCAGACCCAAAAGGCTGTTGGGAAGGGTTGTAAGATTACTGGGGGGGGGACCTCCCAGTATTGCCACCCTTACTTCTGTGCTACTGCTAGAAGAAGCGCTGTCTTCAGAGATAGCATCCTGGAGAGTTGTGGATGCTGGCCGGGTGCCCAGCTCTGAAAGTAGCACCACTGCCAGCAGCAGTGCAGAAGTAAGGATGGCATGGTATGGTATTGCTACCCTAACTTCTGCTGCCTTCTGACCCATCAGTCACCACTCCTCTTATAATAACTTTGCCCCCACAACCCTGTGACCCCTTTTGGATTGGGATTCCCAGTTTGAGAAATTCTGATGAAGATGTATAGTGTAGGGTAAAAATACACAAGACGAGATTTCATGGTCTATGATGCATTTTTCATAGCTGTAAATTTGGTAGTTCATTAGGCATAAATAAATACTGAATCGCTTATCTGGATTAGTTAATTGCTGGGAAGGGGGATAGACGTATTTAAAGAGTGATCAAACATAGCAGCTACAACAAAGAAAGCTTGGGAAAAATTTCACAGGATATCTTAATGTGCATTTTTTATAAGGAAGAAAATGACCACGAACTTTGTCTGTGCACTCCTGGATACAGTGGGCCTCTACTTAGCTATGTTTGCACCTTGAAGGAAGTGTGCTTGTGAAGTAGGTGTACATTAGCACGTGCACGTGGGAGGGATCATTTTTAGTAAGCTGCTTCAGGTAGGGCATCCCACATTGGAAAAGATCTAGAGCCTAAAATGTAATGAAATCAAAAGTAGGCAAAATTGGCAAGAATTCAGCTTTTGCTGAAACTCAGCCTCTCCTTCCTGAAGCTCACAGATTGTTCAGGATGGGCCAGTTGGAGGCTTGCAACACCTCCTCTATAAGGTCTCCTCAAAATTCTGAGCCTTTTGTTATTGTTGTTCTGCTCTGGATCCTATAGGCTCCCTTGTGAGCTTTCCCTCCCAATCACATCTGATGCTTTAAGGAAGCAGATGGCTGACACCCTCCTCAGGCTCTCCCACCTTCATTCTGTAGCCAAGACAGACTTACGTCTTTGCAAGAAACATCTTCTGCAGCATGTGTAGCATATCTACCCTTATCAGTTCCTCAGCATTAGGACCCAAAAGGATTCTAAAAGGTTCTGCTACAGCACCATAGCTGCATTACTCCACCTGGCCTTTCTATTCCGTTCCCGGTCTCACGGTGTGGTCATCAGTGTGGCACTTGAGTTTAATTTAAAGATGCCATAATTTCTAAGGCCCCAGTAACACCATGTTCAGGATGTAAACCAGGGCCTTACGCACTTTATCACAGGAGGAGCTGGGTTGTCACGAGGTTCAAATCCTAGCTCTGACTTGTACACGATTTCTTTCCTTCTGCACTGAAGTCCTATGTCCAAAAGGAAATGTCTGAGAGCAGGCCCGCCAGGAAATACGAGGCAACCTTGTCTCACCATTAAGGAATATTTGGTAGGAGCAGTGCTGTGCTGGGAAGCTTTCCGGGATCAACGGAAATATCAGAAGTGGCTCCCTGTTAAGAGGAGAAGGAACCTAGGAAAGTCTGTGTGAGGAAGAAGCCAGGAAAGGCGGAAGAGTAGCAAGAACTGTAGAATGTAGAGCACTGATGGGCAAACAAGGCTAGTGCTTGGGCTGCATAGTGTAACCAAGACTGTTGTAACCAATATGATAAAGTACAAAAGGTCCTGGCTTACATCCTGCACAGGAATAAGGTAAGTTTGCTAACTGCGCTTGCACACCTAGAATTTGTGGGGTGTGCCGACTGAACCGTAGCAGCACTTTCATTGGATGCAGACAGCTCTCACAGTCAATGCACCTCACTTCACATGCCCTTGTTTTATGTGTGTGTCACTTTAGTGATCATCAAGAGAAAAAAAATACACGGATGGAAACCAGCAGAAACTGGCAACCCTGTGCATGGGCAACAGTAAACAAAATATCTTGTAGGCAATACATAGAACCCTGATGGGCTGCAAGTTGCGCACCACTGATGTAGAGCATAGTGGTTATGGGTTTAGTGAAGAGAGCTGTCTACAACTTTAGGTTTCAATCCTGGGATCTTACACAGATGGACCATCTTAGGAATCATCTAGAGGTGGTGCAGGACAGCTAAAGAAAGAATACTGAGATCAAGAAAGAGCTAAAAAGTTGGGTTTGTTATGACACTTGCAGTATTGTTAGTCCCAAGCATTCAAAAATCATAGGTTTGGCTTGAGTCATGAGACTTAAAAACAACTTTAGGATTCATTTTATTTGTTTTATGCTTTGACCCAGTATGGTACTCTTACTACATTTTCCAAGCTTTTTTTCTGTGCAAGCATGAGCGCTAGAAAATTTTTAATGACTCCTGAGATTTTCAAGGCACTGCAGGTTAAACCTCGCTAGTCCAGAACTCTCTTGTCTGGAATGATTTTAGTTAGCTGGATGTCCACTTTTCACGTGTGTGGCTAAGTTTCCCGCGGTCCCATAAAGTTTGTTTACAGCCCCCAGTCCTAGCTCTGTGTTCTGTACTGTTATTTAGCTCTAATTTGCCCCTAAATGTCCTCTAACAGCCCAGTAAGCACTGGGTATTGACCATGATGCTAGACAATACTGACCTCCCGTGGTCTAGAAAATTCTCTGATTCAGAACTGGTCAGATCCTGAGGATGCCGGACTAGAGAGGTTCAACCTGTACAAGAACCCAGAAACTGGAGTTTAAGGGGAAAATGCCAATTATCAAGATGACATCAGTGTTTTGTTTCCCATTGGAAGGAGGGGTCTCTCTTGCTTTTGCTGGGAGGCCATATCACCAATAAACGGCAAGTCTTCTAAACAGCCTCAGCAAAACTGAGTCAGCACTTGATGCTTGCTGGAGTAAGCTGTTGTTGCAGTGAGTACACTTGGATTTAGAGCCCTTTTGGCCTACCATGACATATCTCAGACTGTACAGGTTAGAATTCCTCTTATGCATATTCTCATTCTGGGAATTCTGATGGCATGAAGTATGCTCACTGCTTACTGAACTGAAGCTGCAATGTAACAGTAAAATGTAATAGGTATCTTAAGTTCTGTTGTGGAAGAATATGGGGGAGGAGAAAGATGTATCAACCGCTTCCCCACTGAAAGAACCATCCTTTGGTTTTGGGGCTGGTGAAACTGCCTTCCTTGCAAGCCTTGAAGATAAGGGATTAGCCCAAAGACACTAGACATGAGAAGAGACATGTTATGTACTACTTCCCTTTCTGCAAGACACACAAGGAGTGTGTCAAGGGTTGCTTGTCTGCCACAAAACCTTGCCCTATTGCCTATGAATTATGCTGCTATAAACGCCATAATGTTCCCACTGAAATGGCAAGTAAACATACCAGAAGTTAGTTGCTACCTCCATGAGAGAATAAGAAGCAATTGCAGGAAATGAAAGTACTAGCTTAATAAACTATATTTTTTTAAATAATGGGTCAAAATGTGAAATGATTGCTGTACTGAATATGTCAAAAATAGTGACCTAGATGACTCAAAGCTTAATCAAAAAACACATCTGCTCCTAAAAATAATTGTCTTCCTTGCAGATCTGGCAGATGGTGCTACACATCGCGCAAAAAGAGGTAATTTAAAGAATTCCCCAGGTTATCACTAAAGAAAATTAATGTTATAAACAGTATCAACAAACTTCAATTTTCTACCATCTTGAGCTTTCAAAAACTCTCTGCTGATGTTCAGTAATTGTTCCTATTTAAGGAACTTGTTCAATAAATACTAAGTGCCCATTACCGTTCTTTATTGAACTAATCCTATTAAAGCCTACTGCTTTTCATCTTTTCATTATGATCTTTAATCTCAGCACTGTGAACATAGAAAAATGCTGATCTATGAAAGAAGATAATCTTGGTTAAAGTAAGTGAATTGAACAAATGCAGAGAAGTTTTTTAGTGCAATTAAATTCTAGCTATGGCATACAACATTTCTAATGCTCTGTTGATGAGGAAACAGAAAACTAGAAAAAATGGATAGTAAAAGAATGATGATTTAGAATTTTAGGACAAGTAATATAGTACCACAGTGGAGGGCCAACAGCCTGAAAGTTCTGAGAGACATCTGTCAAAGTTTAGATAGCGTTTTGCAAGCATTGAGGACAGGATTAAAATTCAAAATGATCTTGACAAACTGGAAAAATGGTCTGAAACAGGATGAAATTCAGTACGGACAGATGCAAAGTTCTGTACTTAGGAAGGAATACAAACTAGGAAGTAATTGCATAGGAAGGAGTACTGTACTTGGGAATTACAACGGATCACAAATTAAATGAGTCAACAATGAAATATTATTGCAAAAGAAGTTATCATCATGAGCTATATTAGCAGGAATGTTGTAAGCAAGACACAAGAAGTAATTCTTCCATACCACTAAGCACTGATGAGACCTCAGTTGGTACTGTGTCCAGTTCTAGGCACCAAACTTCAGAAAAATGGAGAGAAATTGTAGACAGTCCAAAGGATAGCAAGAAAAATGATGAAACAACTAGGAAACATGAGCTATAAGAAAAGATTTTTTTTTTAAATTGTTTTGTTTAGTCTGGAGAAGACTAAGGGAGGACAGGATAGCAGTCTTCAAGACTGCAAAAGATTGTTGTAAAGTAAAGGGTGATCAATGGTTGTCCTGTCCTCAGTGGTTAAGGAGAAAAAGTAATTGGCTCAAATTGCAGCAGGGAGAGATTTAAGTTGTACTTTAGGGAAAAACCTCCTAATTGTAAAGGTAGATAAGCACTAGAACAAATTACCTAAGGAGGCTGTGGAATCTGTCACTGGAGGTTTTAAAAATAGGTTAGACAAACCCTCTCAGAGGAGGTCAAGATAATATTTAGCTCTGCTTCAGTGTAGGAGACTAGACTAGATTACAAATCGAGGTTCCCTTCCAATCCTACTTTCCTGCTTTCTACACTTAATCCAAAATTCATCAAAACATTTCAAACTTTTGTCCATGGTTTTACTTATCATTTCACCTCTCCTCCTAACAGAAACTTCTCCTTCCCCCTGATCAGTTCTCAGGCTGACTTCCTCTCTCTCTCTCTCTCTCTCTCTCTCTCTCTCTCACATACACACACACACCTCACCTTCAAACCCAATGACTTCTATTAACTTTCCATGCTTTTTTCCTTTTTTTTTTCTTTCCCAATACCGATGTTTGCTACATGTATTCTGTGGTTTCAGCTTGTTTTCTAGTCCATGTTGAATAAGTTGTCAAAATTTCACTGCTTTTCCTTGGCAAGGTAGGAGGAACCTCAGCTTGCACTCCCTCCTATTATGTCTAGGGTAAAGATGGAGACTGTGACGGGGTGTGGTCACAGACGACCCCTCGGGGGTGCCTCTCGGGGTGCTGACACGGCCACTGTCACTCACCTTCCCACTCTCTGGGGCTCCTCACCGCCCGGTCCTGCTGGGCCAGCTCCAAGAAGCAGTACAGACACACCACTTCAGGTCCAAGGAGAGTGCAGTTTAGGGCCCAGCCTCCTGAGAGAGCACTCCCCAGATGGGATCAAACCCCAAAGAATTAGGTAAGCCCCCTTTAACAATGAAAGGGGGAATGTGCACATTGGTTACCCACACCCACAGCCAGGTAACCTTACACTGGTTTGATAGAAAATAAAAATGATTTTATTTGGTGGAAGCAGTAGGATTTAAGTGGTAATAAGCGAGAACAGGCAGAGCAAAGTAAGTTACAAATCAAAAGAAACAAAAATGGTTGGCTAATTCTACACTGAAACCTGAGTACAAACTCTTCAAACTCACCCTAAAACCTCTTTTCCAGCTGCCCCTTCAGACCAGGGCAGTCTCCCCACCCTGGGGACTTCGGCTCCTTCCTTCAGGTGTAGCCCAGCCAAAAGGACCAAGGCCTCTCCTTTCCTATTCTTTTTGTTAATGAGTTGAGGCCACTCCCTACCAACCACTTCTCAGACTGAAGGACAAAAGAGACTATTTAACAGTTGAGGGTAACACCCTCCATGTGTGTCATTCACACATTTGAAACCCACAAAGTAGTCCCCACTCCATATGTCTAATTTTACACACACAAATGATACATACATCAAAAAAAGATAAACAGAACCAGCAGATCATGACATGAAGATTGATGGGTTACACGAAATAATGTGCTCAAAGCACCTTTGAGTTATGTATATTCATGTCTATAAGTCCATTTCATAAAGCATGGGGGAAGGGGGGGTCTGTCACAGAGACCACCAGCAACTTCCAGACTGGTTTAAACCCTTACCTGAATTTGGCAGAGTAGTCACAGAGACATTCTAACAAGTCAGAGTGGTATTTCCCCGAATCCACGCAACAGATGAGGATAACTTCATTTACCGTCATTGACCCCCAACTCTATGCCTCTAATCAATGTGCACCTATTGTCACCTGGAACTTTGAAAGTAATTAAACCATAAATATCCCTAAATGATAATATGAATGGATTCAAGATAGGCATGTCAGCAGTGATGCTCACTGGGTATCCCAGCCAGGTTGGAGGAGCCTCCCGCCCAACGCAACATGATGCAGTGGACCCGGTGTGACCTGAGCAGCCCCTGCCTGCAGCGCATCGCCTGTAGCATAGTGCGCTAGGCCTGGCCCGAGCAACCCCCCCTACCTGCAGCTTGGTGTAGCGGGCCTAGCCTGACCCGAGAACCCCCAGCTAGGCCTGCCACATTATGGGCAGGAGGCACTCCAGCCCAGCCAGAGCAGTCCCCCACTCCCATTTAAGTGATTAACTGATTACATGTAACTGATGCATATGGGATGTAAAATCCCATTTAAAGTGTATTTAAACTTAAATCCATTACTACGTCTGCTAGTGTGCACAGAAGCCCAGGTTCAATTTGTCCCTCTAACCCTATTTTGGTGTTCCAGCTTTCAAGTGATATTGATCTTACTTTCAGTTTGCAGCCAGAAGGACAGCACTTTACAAACTCTCTCAAATTTTATATAGGAATCACTACATCCACCAGAAAGCAGTTATTTTAATAACTGTGTATCTACAAAATTTCTTAGTGGGTATGGTTACTTGATGGCCCCCCAGAGGCAGGGCTAGCAGCTTATGCGTTCCCAGCTACAATCCTGGGAAGCCCCCTTCCACACCACGCTACTGCCTCTGTTGTTTAAAAAACAGCTCCCAGATAGGGTTACCAGATGGTTTAACCAAAAATACCGACCCCCCCCCCAAAAAAAGGGGAAAAAATTTTGTTGAAAAAAAGGGCGGAGGACCAAAGTTGTTGAGAAAAAAAAAAAGGACCCAGAGAGTTATTAAGCAAAAAAATTAAAAAATTAAAAAAACAGCATGGCCCCTTTAAGAACAGGAGGGGCTGGGCTCTCCTAACAGGCTGCTGGCAGCCTGCAGCCAGTGGCCATCTTGCTTCCCTCCCTGCTCTGGGCCAGACAACTCCCCTGCAGAACCAGGTAAGCGGCGGGGGCTGGGCCCAATTTCTGACTATGTGTAGGGTTGCCAGGTGTCTGGTATTGACCTGGACATTCTGGTATTTTCACCCTGTGGCCGGGAAAAAAATCAGAAAATACTGGACATTTTAAGTATCCGGTATTTTCTGAATACCGGACAGGAGCTGAAAACACTGGACTGTCCGGGCCAATACTGGACACCTGGCAACCCTATAGACTGGCTGCTGCTGCTCCGTGTGCTGCCTCTGATACAGAAGCAGCAGCACAAGGTGACAAGTGGCTCCCAGCATGCTCTTCATTGAAAACTCAGACCATTGAAACCTGCTGGTCTGAGTTTTAAATGCAGAGCATGCAGGGAAACAGGGGGGAACCTATTGCGATTTACTGGGGTCGTTAACCGATAAGCAATCGCTTATCAGTTAAACAGCTAGCCAACTAGCCATTGACATCCCTAACATCCACAATCTTTCAGGGTGCTATACAGTAGCAGTTCAGTAGTGTATAGCAACTCTTGCCAACAATTTTGCACAAGAAGTGGTAGATCCCTCTCTTTATCAAAACTGCAGGGAGATCTTAAAGACGTATAATACCATACAAATTGGACTTTAGCTATGACACCTATTTTTATACACTTATACTTACGGAGAATACCACCGAGTCTATAAGAAACATAAGTAGCCTTAGAATCCAAGCAGGGAGACATACATCATAGAGAGGAATACGTGCCTCCTCAAATGGTGAGACAGTGGGGATGTAAAAGAGCAACCATTTAAACAGTTAACTAATAAGCATCATCTTATCGGTTTCTGTTATGGTCACACACCAGGACCCCAGGAGCGGGGATGGCAGTTAGACTGCAGAGCCTGCATATAAACTGGCTCCCTGGGAAGCAGGACCCATAGCCGGCATATAAACTGGCTCCCGGCATGCACCAGCTCCTGGCTGCCAGCCCCACTCCTGGACAGCCAGCTGCACTGCAGGATCTGCAATATAAAGCTTATATGTAAAAGTTATACTGCAGAGCCCGCAGCGCGTGTAACCCTATAACCGCTAGGATTGTTAGTTACATTTTTAAATGATTTTTACATCCTTTGTGGACAGGGGGCTTTTGACTTTCTCACCCATAGCGTGCTGTTATGAGAAGAAAAGGAGAAGACGCAGACCAGTTTGAGACTCTGGGTAAAGATAAAGAGATTTAGAAATTAGGGGTGATGTCTACAGTAGATCATCAAATCAGAAAGAGGCGGTAGATGAGGCAGCTCCAGAAGAAATAAAATCAGGGGTGATGCATGGGAGGGCTCGAGGAGGCACATGACCCTTCCCCCCCGCAATGCCATGGGTTGGAGGAGCAAGGGGCCAGTGGGGGCGATTAGCAGGGGGGCAGGATGGCAGGATGGCACCTGCAGCAGGTCTGGACTCCTCACACTCGCTGTCAGAGGCAAGGGGAAGCAGAGCAATGTGGCTCCAGTTCCCCAGCTTCCAGCCGCGTTGCTCAGAAGAGGGGCAGAACCACCCCTTCACTCACTGGCGGGAAGCAGAATGACGTGGCTGGGAATAGGGGAAGCACAGCGAGCTACGACCCCATCGCCTCACTTCCACCCTCCACTGCTGGTGAGTGTGACGGGGTCCAACTCCTGCTGCCAGCACAGGGCCCCAAGTAGTGCTCTAGGTGGCATCACTTGGGGGATGAGGGCTTGGAGGAAGAGGCAGGTTGAGTGTGCAGGAAGAGTGGGAAAGAAGCATGGAGGGGTGAAGTAAAGGCAGGAAGAGGAGAAATGGAGCAGAGAGGGTGTTGTTTTGGCCCTTCCCTGGCTAGGGGTGGCACAGGGAGGAGTCAGGGTGGAGTCACATGACCAGTGGTTCCCCACTCCTGTGTCCTTTCTCACTAGTTGACCCTGGCAGAATTATACAATACACAAGAGCTGGTACTAATGGAGGACTTATAACTGCCTAGACTTCTGTTGGAAAAGTAATACAGCAAAACATAAAAACTTCCAATAAGTCTTGGAGTGCATTCGGTCAACCTTTTGTTCCAGAAAGTGGGAGAAAGTAATGGGTGGGGGGGAGCCATTTTAGACTTGAATGTGACGAACAGGGAGGAATTGGTAGTGAATGTGAAGGTGGAAGGTAATTTGGGTGAAAGTGATAATGAAGTGATAGATTCTAAGAGAACGAAAGTGCAAGAGCAGCAGAATAAAGACAGTAGACTTCAGACATGCTGACTTGATCTACTAGCTCTCTGAGTTTAACGTCCCTTTGGAAGAAAATCTAAGGGAAAATGGAGAGCTGACAGTTTCTCAATAAGAGACTACACTAAAGTCACAATGTCAATCTATCTGATGTGAGAGAAAGCTTGGAAGAATAGCGAGAGGCCAATATGACTCACTATGAAGCTCTTCAATGACCTGAAAATCAGGATCCTTCAAAAAGTGGAAGCATGAATAAATTGCTAGGGAGGAGTACAAAAATTAGCATAAGCATGTAGGAACTAGAAATGTAAGAGTTTAATCATTTAACTGGTTAACCGATAAGCATCAGCTTATTGGTTTCTTTTATGGTTAAACATCTGCAGCACAGCCAGCTTCTGCCATGCAGCGGCTGCTGGCCCTACTCCCAGGGAGTTGGCTGCCACCTCATGCCGAGGGCCCTTATATTGCAGAACCCGCAGCATGGGGGCAGCAGGTTCCCTGCTGGGAGCAGGGCCAGCACCCTAGGAGTGAGGCTAACGGAGCACTGCAGTCTCTGCCAGCCCCACTCCTGCAGTTGCTGGCCCTGCTACTGGAAAGCTGGCTGCTGCCCCATGCTCTGGGATCTGCATTATAAGAGCCAGCAGTGTGGGGGCAGCAGCCGGCTCCCTGGGAACCAGGGGGGCACCCTCACCATCCTTCCCTCCCTAAACCCACCCAGTAGATACCCCAAAAATGGTTAACCATGTGACCACTAGGATTTTTAATGGTTGTATGTTACTGTTTTTAAAACTTTTTTACATCCTTAGTAGGAACCAACTCAGAAAGGCTAAAACACAAAATGTATTAAATCTAGTAAGGGACATAAAAGGCAATAAAAAGAGGTTCTTTAAATATATAAGGTCCATGAGAAATGAGGACAGTGTAGGTCTACTGTTTAGCAGGGGGAAAGATCTAGTGACTGATGGCTGAAAGTGGAGGTGTTTAATGCATATTTTGCTTCAGTCTTCACTTAAAAGATTAATGGTGACAAAATACTCTAAACAGTAAACATGAACAGCAAGAGGGAAGGAACATATGCAAAAATAGGGGAAGGGGCAGGTTAAAGTATATTTAGACAAGTTAGATATATTCAAATCAGAAGGTCCTAATAAATTCATCTAATGGTACTTAAGGAAATAGCTGAAGCGATCTAAGAGTGATTAGCTATTTTCTTTGAGAATCACGTGGAGGACAACTGGGGTCCTAAAGGAATGGAGAAGGGCAAACATAGTAATTGCCTTTAAAAAGAGCAACAAAAAGGTCCTAGGGCATTATACACCAACCAGTCTAATTTTGATACCAGAAAAGATACTGAACAAATTATTAAACAATCTACTTGTAAGAACCTAGAGGCCAATACTATTATAAGGAATATCCCCCAGGGATTTGTCAAGAACAAATCATGCCAAACCAACCTAATTTCCTTTTTGACAGGGTTACTGGCCTAGTATATGGGGGTTGGAGGGAGAGGTAGATGTGATATATTTTGATTTAGTAAGGCTTATGATAAAGTCTCATTCTCATAAGCAATCTAAGGAAATGTGATCTAGATAAAATTACTGTAAAGTAGGTAAACAACTGGTTGAAAGCAGGAATGTAAAATGCCATTTTAAAAGTTAACTGGTTAAACATTAAGTTTAATCCATTAACCAGGATCCCCTGGGCTGGAGCAGACCCCTGCCTGCAACATGGCACACTGTGGGCTGATCTGGTCAGGCCAGGCTGCTGATTACTGAGTAAGCATCATTACCTGGTCAGAGTGACACTTACCCAGTAACTGGTTAACACTTTACATCCCTAGTTGCAAGACTATATTGAGTCATAATCAGTAGCTTGCTGTTAAACTGGGAGGGCATATTGAGTGGGATTCTGAGTCAGGCACTAGTCATTATTTTCATGAATGATTTGGATGGAGTAGACAGTGTGCTTATAAAATTTGCTTTTAACAGCAAGCTGAGAGGGGCTGCAAGTGCTTTGAAGGATGGGCCCAGAATTCAAAATGACTGTGACCAATTAAAGAATTGGTCTGAATTCAACAAGATTAATTCAGTAAAGTCAAGTGCAAAGTACTTACAAAGGAAGGGGAAAAATAAATGCACCGCTATAAAATGGGAGTGTTTGGCTGGGGGCTAGTACTACTGCAAATGATCGGTAGGTTACAGTGGACCACAAATTGAATGAGTCACAATGTGCTTTAGCTACGGAAAAGACTGATATCCTTGTTGGGTGTATTAATAGGTGTTTCATATATAATAAATGGGAGGTAATTGTCCCACTCTACTTGGCAATGGTAAGGCTTTAACTGTAGTAGTGTGTCCAATTCTGGCTATCACATTTTAGGGCAGACATTGACAAATTGGAGAGACCAGGGGAGAACAACAAACATGACAAAACATTTAGAAAACCTGACTTTGATGGGATGTCTACCCCCATACCATCCCTGAAAGGGTTAACATGGCTCAGAAGGGGCTAATTAACCTGATGGTCTGCACCTAGAGGTACACTTAGGCTTGACTGACAAGTTCTAATTGAAGATAGAGTTCATCTGGGCTGGAGTAGGTGGGGGCTTGTATAAACTCAGGAAACAAGTAGTGTAGAAGTGTGCAGTTGTTCTTTAAGTTTAGAGAAAGCAGGAGAAGATCTATGATCTTGGCTCAGTAGGAATAGTCCCTCCAGTAGCCCTTGGGGAAGTAGCATAGCTTTGAACTGGGGGAGTACCAGAATATCTAGTCAGCTAGTCCAGAGCCTTTTATATGCTGGAAGGAAAAAACTAGAGTGACTTAGCTGGAGGACCAAGTACAAAGAAGGAGGATCCCAACTCACAAAGTGGAAGAATTGCAACTCCAGGGCTACGTCTACACTGGCAGCTTCTTGCGCAAGAACATCTCGTGCAAGGGTTCTTGTGCAAGAGGTCTTGTGCAAGAAAATGTCCACACTGCCATGTGCGAGCTGTGCTTTTGCACAAGAGCGTCCATGGCAGTGTGGACGCTCTCTTGCGCAAGAAAGCTCTGATGGCCATTTTAGCCATAGGGCTTTCTTGTGCAAGAAATCCCTGCTGAGTGTCCACACTGCCCTCTTGTGCAAGAGCTCCTGCGCAAGAGGGCTTACACCTGTTAAAAAAGAGCGTAGCTCTTGTGCAAGAAGCCCTCTCTTACCACACTGTACTGTACATTTCCTTGCTCAAGAGCAGGCAGGCAGTGTGGACGCTCTGTGGATTCTTGCACAAGAACAGCCATACTTGTGCAAGAAGCCGCGAGTGTAGACATAGCCCAGGAGTGTTAGGGGGTGTTGGACTGGGTGGAGCTATTACCTAGATATAGCCACATGGAGGTGTTCCAGTAGTAAGTAGAGAACTCTATTACTTTGATCAATGAGAAAAAATTTTAAAAATAAACTGGGTATGTTTAATCCTCAGGAAAGAAGGCTGAGGAGTGAACCTGATAAGTCTTATATGTTAAGTGCTTTTATAAAAGGACAGTTGTTCTCCATGTTCACTGAAGACTGGATAATTGATGGTCTAGATATTAGGAAGAACTTTCTAGCTGTAAGAGTAGCTGTCCTTAGGAATAGGCTTTCAAGGGAGGTTGTGGAACTAACATCACTGGAGACTTAAAAAAAAAAAAGTTAAACAAATGCCTCTTGGGGACGGTCTGGGTTTACTTGGTCTTGCCACAGTGTAAGGGGCCATGACTTGAGGACTTCTAGAGTCCCTTCCAGTCCTACATTTCTATGATTCTGTCTCCTCCGTTTCCTGTCTCAGGTAAAAAAATGGCATTTCCAGTAGCATAATCCTCCCTAACCTGAAACTGGATTGTTTGTTTTTTGCCTGGAATGACTCACAGGGAAGGTTGCCAGCTACTAAATTGCCAACATGCCTTTGCAGCACCTCCATGTTCTTCAGAGGTCTCATGTGCATGGGTGTCAGCAAGTTGGGGATTTAGCCCCTCCACAAAATTATTTATTGTGTTAAATCCTGTGAGGTAGCTTATTTTATTTCCAAAGCTTTCTAGAGCTGGGCTCCAGCTGAGTTTAAATATCTATCCCACAATTAAACAGCCTATTTCAGCCCAAATCAGTTGACATAGGCCAGCTGGGGTTTTTAATTGCAGTATAGACTTATCCAGAGAGACTGAAGTTCCTTTGGCCTCCTGTTTTTCAGCATCCTTAGTAATCATTTTATTTTCTCTAGGTCTGACTGACTAAACCCCACACAGGTGCACAAGAGAAGGGGTTAAGTCATTTGATTATACTTGATTAGGAGCTAGCTGCTCATCTAAAGAAGTGTAGCAGTGGGTGTGTTGCCACTGCACACCTGGGAGCTCTGGAAGGCAACATTTCCCATTCCTTTCAATGAGAGGGTGCAACTCCATAATGCAGGGTCACAACAGAGACCGCTGGCTCTGTTCCAGTGGCTTATTTGTAACTTTAGAATATTCATACCTACATTATAGGTTTCATTACAAAAGTATGATGTACAAGAAGGAACTAGTATCCCATGGGGGCTACTGATAGAGGAATAAATGATCTGTTACCATCATTAACAGCTAGCCAAAATGCATCAAAAGCAATCATTCACTCTTTACCATTCTATTTCTACTGCTGCATTTGATATGCATAATGGCCCCATCTATGTATCTTTTTTTTAACAAACCCAAACACTATGATCTCTTGTGCTTCGAGCTTCATTTAAGTTTCATCTCTCTGGCAATCAGTTGCTAACTATCAAAAGTATCTAAAATATCCAAGTATACAAAGAGGGGTAATTACATAAATGCTCACAATCATACCGGGATATAAAATATATCGAAAGGATAGAGCAGGCCGGGTGGGTGGCGGAGTGGCACTGTATGTGAAAGATAATGTAGAATCAAATGAAATAAAAATATTAAATGAATCAACATGTTCAATAGAATCGCTATGGATAGTAATTCCATGCTCCAAAAATAAGAAATTAGCAGTAGGGATATATTACCGACCACCTGACCAGGACAGGGATACTGACATTGAAATGCTGAGGGAGATTAGAGAGGCTACCAAAACAAAGAACTCTATAATAATGGGGGATTTTAATTACCCCCATATTGACTGGATACATGTCACCTCAGGAAGAGAAGCGGAGATAAAATTTCTCAATGGCTTAAATGACTGCTTCTTGGAGCAGCTAGTGCAGGAACCCACAAGGGGAGAGGCAATTCTCGATTTAGTCCTGAGTGGAGCGCAGGAACAGGTCCAGGAAATAACCGTTACAGGACCGCTTGGGAATAGTGACCATAATATAATAACATTCAACATTCCTGTGGTGGGAAGAACACCTCAGCAGACCAGCACCCTGGCATTTAATTTCAAAAAGGGGAATTACACAAAAATGAGGAGGTTAGTTAAACAGAAATTAAAAGGCACAGTGACTAGAGCCAAATCCCTGCAAGCTGCATGGAAACTTCTTAAAGACACCATAATAGAGGCCCAACTTAAATGTATACCCCAAATTAAAAAACATAGCAAGAGACCTAAAAAAGAGTCACCGTGGCTTAACCACCATGTAAAAGAAGCAGTGAGGGACAAAAAGGCATCTTTTAAGAAGTGGAAGTCCAATCCTAGTGAGATAAATAGAAAGGAACATAAACACTGTCAAATCAAGTGTAAAAATGTAATAAGAAAAGCAAAAAAAGATTTTGAGGAACAGCTAGCCAAAAACTCAAAAAGAAATAACAAAATGTTTTTTAAGTACATTAGAAGCAGGAAGCCTGCTAAAAAACCTGTGGGTCCCCTAGACGATCGAACTATAAAAGGCGCAATCAAGGACGATAAAGCCATTGCGGAGAAACTAAATGATTTCTTTGCTTCAGTCTTCACGGCTGAGGACATTGGGGAGATTCCCAAATCTGCACCGTCCTTTGTGGGTAATGAATCTGAGGAACTGTCCCGGATTGAAGTGTCATTAGAGGAGGTTTTGGAACAAATAGAAAAACTTAATGTTAACAAATCTCCGGGACCGGATGGCATTCATCCAAGGGTTCTAAAAGAACTCAAATGGGAAATTGCTGAACTATTATCTGTGGTTTGTAACCTATCCCTTAAATCGGCTTCCGTACCTAATGACTGGAAGGTAGCCAACGTGACACCAATATTTAAAAAGGGCTCTAGAGGCGATCCGGGCAATTACAGACCGGTAAGTCTAACTTCAGTACCGGGCAAATTAGTCGAAACAATAGTAAAGAATAAAATTGTGAAGCATGTAGAAGAACATAATTTGTTGGACAAAAGTCAACATGGGTTTTGTAAAGGGAAATCCTGTCTTACTAATCTATTAGAGTTCTTTGAAGGGGTTAACAAACATGCGGACAAGGGGGATCCAGTAGATATAGTATACTTAGATTTCCAGAAAGCCTTTGACAAGGTCCCTCACCAAAGGCTCTTGTGTAAATTACATGGCCATGGGATAAGAGGGAAGGTCCTTTCTTGGATTGAGAACTGGTTAAAAGACAGGAAACAAAGGGTAGGAATAAATGGTAAATTTTCAGAGTGGAGAGGGGTAACTAGTGGTGTCCCCCAAGGGTCAGTCCTAGGACCAATCCTGTTCAACTTATTCATAAATGATCTGGAGAAAGGGGTAAGCAGTGAGGTGGTAAAGTTTGCGGATGATACCAAACTGTTTAGGATAGTCAAGACAGAAGCAGACTGTAAGGGACTCCAAGAAGATCTCACCAAACTGAGTGATTGGGCAACAAAATGGCAAGTGAAATTTAATGTGGATAAGTGTAAAGTAATGCACATTGGGAAAAATAACCCCAACTATACGTACAGTATGATGGGGGCTAATTTGGCTACGACAAATCAGGAAAGAGATCTTGGAGTTATCGTGGACAGTTCTCTGAAAACTTCCACACAGTGTGCAGCGGCGGTCAAAAAGGCAAATAGGATGCTAGGTATTATTAAGAAAGGGATAGAAAATAAGACCCGGAATATCTTACTGCCCCTGTATAAACTATGGTACGCCCACATCTTGAATACTGTGTACAGATGTGGTCTCCTCACCTCAAAAAAGATATTTTGGCCTTGGAAAGGGTTCAGAAAAGGGCAACTAAATTGATTAGGGGTTTGGAACGGATCCCATATGAGGAGAGGTTAAAGCGACTGGGACTTTTCAGTTTAGAAAAGAGGAGACTGAGGGGGGATATGATAGAGGTGTATAAAATCATGAGTGGTATGGAGAGGGCCGATAAAGAAAAGTTATTTATTAGTTCCCTAAATAGAAGAACTAGAGGACACCAAATGAAATTAATGGGTAGCAGGTTTAAAACTAATAAAAGAAAGTTCTTCTTCACACAGCGTGTAGTCAGCATGTGGAACTCCTTGCCAGAGGAGGCTGTGAAGGCTAGGACTATAACAGAGTTTAAAGAGAAGCTAGATAATTTCATGGAGGTTAGGTCCATAAAAGGCTATTAGCCAGGGGATAAAATGGTGTCCTTGGCCTCTGTTTGACAGAGGCTGGAGAGGGATGGCAGGAGACAAAGCGCTTGATCATTGTCTTCGGTCCACCCCCTCTGGGGCACCTGGTGCTGGCCACTGTCGGCAGACAGGATACTGGGCTAGATGGACCTTTGGTCTGACCCGGTACGGCCGTTCTTATGTTCTTATGTTCTTATGACTTTTTTATAGCTTTCCAAAAAATCCCAATAAATAGTATTTAAGAATTTTTAGTCATCTGTGGGATAGTTGAAAATGGTTACACTGATTCAAGTTCCCACAGCTATCTGTTCAATGGAGGGCACACAGTTTAGGGGTTGATAGCCACAGCTATTACCTCAGCCATCCAGAGAAGTAAGGCATATCTACCTCACTTCATCAATCTAAGCAGAAGGTATGAGAGAGCTTGGTCCATTTTAACCAGAAGTCTCTTTTTTTTTTAAATTTGTTTAACCAGAACGTAAGAAACAGACTATTCCTGCTCTTCTTCAATGTTAAGTGTCTGCTGAATTCTGTATTCTGTTTTAAAATTTAACTTTGCATGTAAAAGGATTAATATATCATTATGTGGTGACAACTTTGGATTTGATGCCATTTAAAATTACTATTCTAACATTCAATTCATTTTGATCAGTCCCGACCACGTGTGTACTTCAATAGGAGC
The DNA here is from genome assembly GCA_032595735.1 of Pelochelys cantorii. Lineage (NCBI taxonomy): Eukaryota > Metazoa > Chordata > Testudines > Trionychidae > Pelochelys > Pelochelys cantorii. The sequence goes on along the minus strand of CM064335.1, from coordinate 36,875,630 downwards.
ACAGATGGTTAGTCAAACAGACAATCTATAAATACCCTGAACAAATGTGTGGGTTTTTTTTTTATTATGGCCGTGGGACCCAAGTGTAACAGAATGGGACAATATCTAGATCTGAACCTGTACAGTGCTCAGGGCCTCCTGAAAGCTATGCAGCTCCCTCTACTCCTATTTTCACTAGGAATTGAGGGTACTGACCACTTTCCCTCAATCTGATCTGTAGGCTGATATGTTCTATACAGAAAATGAGTAAAAGATGTATTTTTTCAAAAGCTAAGCTCGCTGAGCACCTGCTTTATTTTAAGATCTCACATGCCATCACTCTTATGAGGGACACATCTTGATATCTGGCAGAGAATTTGCCTTTCAAATGACACAGCCACAAAAGTGCCAGGCCTTATGCTAGATGCCTTCTATCTGTCACACAGAGAAAAGACAAACTTAGCTACAATAATTTTAACTTTAAAAGAACCTTTCTATAGTGGTTTAGACCCAAATGTGATTAGTCCATTCAGCTCAGTCCCATCTATAGGGAATTGGGTTTCCAAGTTCTTCATATGCAATTATTCTATTAAAAATTAGAAAGCCTTTATTGTTGGCATTAGTGATGATCAACCTTATTTGTAAACAGGATTTTTTTTAAATTACTGAAGAACATCCCACCTAACTTCAAGATACACTGAACATTTTTCATATTATATTTTTGGAAATCTCTCGTTTTTGGATGTTTACATTCATAGGGCTTAGTTCTGATATAAATCAAAAGCATCTGCCAGGCTACTTGCAGCTGCACCAGTGTAAAATTGGTCAAAGTGAGACTGAATCAAGTAGTACTTGATCAGTCATTATCAGGAACTGCTCTGTTTTAAGCTTTCCTGCTTAACTGAGGGTTTCACAAAACACCAGGTCTGTCTTTGAGAGATGGGAGAGTTAAAAGTATGGGGCATGATGACAAGGACGGACTATGCAGACTTATTATAAATATAAGACCTGATTCTGCAAACACTTAGGCTATGTCTAGACTGCAGGCTTTTTGCGCATGAACACTTGTGCAAAAACTTGTGGAGCATCTACACTGCACACGTGTTTTTGCGCAAGTAAATTTACAGTAAAGCATCAGAAGAGAGGGCTTCTTGTGCAAAAGTTATTCCTCTCCCCATGAGGAATAAGCCCTTTTGCGCAAGAGCTCTTGGGCAAGAAGGCAGTGTGGACGGGAACAGGGGTTTCTTGTGCAAGAAACCCCTATGGCTAAAATGGTCATGAGAGCTTTCTTGCGCAAGAGAGCATCCACACTGCCATGGACGCTCTTGCGCAAAAGCACATGGCAGTGTGGACGTACTTTTGCGCAAGACCTTTTGCACCAGAATTCTTGCACAAAACAGTTCTTGCTCAAGAAGCCTGCAGTGTAGACATAGCCTTAACTACACGTTTAACTCCACTTACATGAGTAGTTTAACTGAGATGAGGTTACCCCCACACACAAAAAAGCATGTGCATTTATGTTTGCAGTATCAGGGCCTTAATCTTCCACTTCCTATAGTAAAACCTCACACATAGGCTACATCTAGACTACAAGCCTCTTTTGAAAGAGAGTGTCTAGACTACAAGCAGATATTTTGAAAAAGCAAGCCTCTTTTTCAAAAATCTAGACGCTCTTTCGAAAATGCAGTTTGCATTCAATAGCGCCTTTTTTCGAAAGAGTACTTTCAAAAAAAGGCATTATTCCTCGTAAAATGAGGTTTACTGAGATAGAAAAAACTGCCGCCTTCTTTCTATTTACTTTCAAAAGAACATGGATGTAGTCTAGACGCAGGTGAAGTTTTTTCAAAAAAAGGCTACTTTTTTCAAAAAAACCCTGTAGTCTAGACATACCCATAGTGTGGTATTGATACAAAATGAGGATCTGTGTTCAATATTAAATAACTATATAACGCAAGCACAGAAAGTGAAGATAAACATGTAGGGATGACCAAAGACTGCTTACAGAGATGATAAATAAAACTCGCTATTAAAGCTATGAAAAGGCAAAGGAGCAATGCCTGGTCATAATTTTTTTTATGTATCCCTCCCCATTTTCCCAGACCTCTTAAATAGTGATATTTTAATGCCCCTGAATGTGTCTAGCATGGCACAGCATAAGGTAAATATGATATCTCCTTTTTTGTTAACATTTTTTAAGTCTGTTCTCAGGGGCTAACTTAAAACCATAAGGCACCAAGCTCATTTTTCCATTCTTTTGACTTTGTAGACTGTTGGCTCTTTAGCGTGCTTCCTTTGCACGGTGCCTAGCACAATCTGTCACTGATATCAGTTGGTGCCTGTAAGTGATTCTGTAAGAGAGTTTATAGTAGCTAACACATCTGAGCTTGCTCCTGGAGTTGCTGAAAATCCAAAATCCCTCCTTCCACTTCAATGAGTCTGGAGTGAGCAAGTCTCCTATTGTATCCTGGTTGCATAAGATTTGCAGATTTGGACCAGCCATGTCACCCCCTCTCCCTGCCCCTCTCTAGTGTGTAGTCTAGGCTTATATCCTTACAACAACTTGTACTTGGAGTGCCAAGATCTTTTCCTCAGCAGGCTCTGTTCTGTTCTTTCTGACATAGATTGGTGCAAACCTTCTGAAACTGGTTAAAACTGCCTACACTCTGCTAAAATGAGTTCAGTTGACCAGTTGCTTAGAATTCTATATAAGGCTTTAATTCTGCTGGATTTTAAGCAAGCTTCCCCCCTCCCCCATTTCCAAAATAGGTACTATGCAAGGCAAAATATATGTGTGAAAATATCTCTCAAGATTATTGAGACTTCATTCACAAATTTTGGTAGTATTCAGTTACCTAGATCACAGGTTACTATGTGGGTTGGTTTTTGCAATTCACTGAAATCTTCACAAAACAATTAGTTGATCTTCTTGTCTAGTTACAAGAGCTGATGCAGCTCTCCTGCATAGCAAATCTGTACATGATTAATATTTAAAAATGGAAGTTGACACAGCTCCTGTTTAATTATCTATATGATGTAGTGCAATTAGCTACACTCAGCATCAGTGTAATTAATCAGTAGGACAGAAGGCTGTTCTCGAAAATGCTACCTACTAAATTTATTCTTTGCTCCACCCAGTTCTGGAACTTGTCCTTTATTAAGACAGCAAATACATTTGATTCCTATTAAGATATCAGAAATTGACTGCGTGTTAACCCACACATTCCCTAGCTTTCAAATGTTAAAAGCTGATTTACACAGTGCACTTTTAGTAAAGTCTCCATCGTTACAGAAAAACATCTGCAAAGAGAGTCACAGTGATTAAAACAGCAAATCACTTTATTCTACTCCATCCCACTATATCTAATGACACTGGAATTCATTTTAAGGCATGTATATAATAAGATAACATCCTATACACACATTTTTACATAATTTAAGTTACTGATGAAATATCTCAGTTTCTGTACACAGAGCTTGAGCCTCTTTCTCCTAGGCTATGTCTACACTGGCGCGATCTTGCGCCAGAAAGATGCAAATGAGGCTAAGCGTGGAATATTGCTGAGCCTCATTTGCATATCTAATGAGCTGCCATTTTTTTCAGAAGAGGCTCTTGCACAAGAAGGAGTGTCTACACTGCCCCTTCTTGCGCAAGAAAAACCCTCTTGCGCAATGCCGTTCTTCCTGAAAAGCAATAGGTGTAATGACATTGCTCAAGAGGGTTTTTCTTGCGCAAGAAGGGGCAGTGTAGACGCTCCTTCTTGCGCAAGAGCCTCTTCTGAAAAAAATGGCGGCTCATTAGATATGCAAATGAGGCTTGGCGATATTCCACGCTTAGCCTCATTTGCATATTTCTGGCACAAGATCGCGCCAGTGTAGACATAGCCCTACAGTGACATAAAGTCAGCAGTAAATGGAATCTCACCAGCATAAAACTGGAAAGAGATCCACATTCTTAACAGCCTGTGTCAAAGGGGGGGTGATTAGTAACTTGATTTCTTATGTTAAATAGTACCTGTTCTGATCAGGTACAACCTTAAAAGTTGATCACCTACAGCAGCCAAAACACACTAGTTAGTTTCACCATATCTAATTGTTACAAAAAGGCTGGAGGCAGTAAAAAATTATCTGTAGGATTTTGTTTGTGTTGCACTTGATTCAGCAATAACCACTAATCTTGATTCTACAAAAAGCCAAATTCCATGGGTACAATTCCCACTGAACATGAAAACATATTCTTGGCCCTACAGAAGGACAAACTAACTCTCAAGCAGTGGACAGATGCCTTTCGCTGATATGACTTCTGACCTCAGTCAATGATGACAATACTGTAAAACAGTCTAAGATGAGCCTCTGCAGCTAATTTATGTTCCACATGTTCTAATCAGGGATGGGGAACCTTTTTGGGTTGGTGGCTGCTAACCCACAGAAAAATCAGTCAAGGGCTGCACACAAGTTCTCTCTCATTGACATGACCCTGGACTGAGAAGGGGAAAGAGCCCAGGCCAGTAGATTGTGTTCCAGCCTTGAGGAGAGGCAGTGGGAGCCCAGATCCAGACAAACCAGGGCCACATCTAGCTCCGGGCCTTGGGTTCCCAACCCCTTCTCTAATGAGACTGTTTCTCAGATCACATTCAGATCTGCTCCTAAACTAACCTATTTGATTAAACTGTACAAGAATATTCTGTGATCATTCTGACATCAAAGTCTATCATCTATAGTTTATCCTCGCTTGCTCACAGATAATCAATTTTAACAGTTTACATGAGGCTGCTGCTTTCAGTTCCTCTGTAGGAATAAAGCTGTATTTCCTTTCTGATATCCCAGATAGATGAAAATGATTGGATTTTTGAGACAAAATGAAGCTTACTATTCACTGATCAAAAATCTGATGCTTTCTATAGCATACAAAGCTCTAAAATCACTTCTGAAAAACTTGTACTCAACCTGTTAGTTGAGTTAGAACCTGTTAGAACCAGCGCTACTGTTCATCCCTTTGGTAGCATCCTATCCTTCAGCTATGTGATGATCTTAGCTTCCTTCTCATTGGAACACATGTGCCCAGAACAAGAGCCCAGCTTTCCTTCGCTAATGCTTTGCTGTATCAGGGTTCCTCTTCTACTACAGACAGCTTCTCCACTGCATTGCTGTTCATTTCATATCAGAGCAAATTTGGTGTGAAAACACTAGCAGCCTGATTTGATGGTGATTCACACTAATTTTGCACAGATGTACAAGACGAGGGCAGGAAGCAGTTGGGGAACTGGGCCAACAAACCACTGATAAGCAGGATCCTCCTTTTCTCTCAACACACTAAAATTTGTTGTTCCTGACTATAAAAGGTGTATAGATCACTAAACCCAACAGTACATAATCAGGTCATTGAGCTCTTGACTTTAATAATAAAGGGAAATAATAGGGGAAACTCATTGTCTGCATCAAAGGCCCAGTTGTTGTAGAAACAGTTTGTTTCTGTGGCATAACGCGGGAGGGCTGCATAGAGCGATACTTCATGGAACCCAGCAGAAAGTGAACTTCCTGGGTAGCATGCACTCCATGAATTGGAAAGAGAGCAAGGTGAAGGGGGAGCTAAAGGTCCTTGCTTTCTCTCCTCATGCCAGAAAGTGAGGTTTTTTGTTTTGTTCTGATAACTGCAGAGTTATTCCAGCCAGTAGGTTGCAGTATATTTCATGGAGCAGCTGTGAAACTGTTCTTTGTGTTCCGTAAGTGGATACTTGCCCCTTTTGTTTATCCTCATATCTGAGCCCTGCCTGACATTTCAGGTTAGTTTATGGGCAAAGGATCTGCTGTCATACCTTAGAGGAATGATGCAGATACTATGCCTTACAAGAATACTATTATACTCTAAAAGGAGAAATAAATAGTAATGGTGAATATCAGCTAAAATTCTAAGATAATAAGGAGTTGCTGGAAAATCAGGTGGAAGTTTGGTTGCATAAGAATTACAGGGTCAGAACCTAGATACCAATTTTTCTTCCCTTCTGTTCTGTGGTACTTACACAAGTAATCCCATTGCACTCTTAACGATTGCCAAGTAATAACATGCTTAGCTGTGAAATGCCCAGTTAATATACTAACGAGTGAGTATCTGCCCAGGACATTTTAACAGCCTTTTAGAGTATGTCTATGCAGCATTTTGGAGATCATGGGAGCAGGCATCACAGCTTGAGTTGACTAACTTGGACAAACTGGACCGGTGCTAGTGCTCTAACTTAGCAGTGTTGACAGCACTTTAAAGTTGCAGCATGGACTGTGAAGTCTGCAAGGTGGAGTGGGGGTGGTTCAGAGCCCCAATGCCTCAGTTTGGACACTCTGGCTGTGTCTAGACTGGCAAGTTTTTCCGCAAAAGCAGCCACTTTTGCAGAAAAACTTGCCAGCTGTCTAGACTGGCCACTTGAATTTGCGCAAGAGCACTGACAATGTAATGTATGATCGTCAGTATTCTTGCGCAAATACTATGATGCTCCCATTCGGGAAGAAGTCCTCTTGCGCAAATGTATTTGCGCAAGAGGGCCAGTGTAGACAGGGGAGGACTGTTTTGCGCAAAAAAGCCCCAATGGCGAAAATGGTGATCGGGGCTTTCTTGCGCAAAACCGCGTCTAGAGTGGCATGGACGCTTTTACGCAAAAAGTGCTTTTGCGCAAAAGCATCCATGCCAATCTAGACGCTCTTTTCCGCAAATGTTTTTAACGGAAAAACTTTTCCGTTAAAAGCATTTGCGGAAAATCATGCCAGTCTAGACGCAGCCTCATTGTTGAGCCAGATTTCGATAGCCTTATTCACACTGAATACAACCTTATTCCATGAATAACCCTCACACCCTGGTGTGTCCCCCCCCCCCAACTTAAGTGGCGCTACCTGTGGACTAACCCATCCCTCAGTGAGAGAGGATATTAGACTTTGGCCTCTTTGTCATTAAAAAGTATTTTTCTAAAGTCTTTAAAAGTCAAACTATTGTATAGATTAAGATTAGGCCCCATGTAAAATATATTGTATTTTTAGCACACCCATCCTAAAATTCTTACTGGTTATATCTTTGAGTAAAAGTCATTTTACTCAATTATAAAAATAAGTATTTTCAGACTACATAATATGACTTACTTAAAATTCACCTGCATTACTTTAAACCAAAAAAAGCTGATAGACTGCAAACCCGCGCCTTAGGATTTAACATGTACAGCCCATAACACAGACTAGATGGCTTGATTAATCTCCACTACCTTGGCTGTATTTCTTTAAAGTGCTAATCAATTTCACATCAAGTAGATTGAAATGCCACACAAACTACTGGCATAGTTCAAACATGGTTCTTGCTTTTGAAAACATGAACAACACTGCATTGAATTTCATTTGATTTACAACCTATATTTGTGCAAAAGCTCATAACTAGCACAGTATATAATGTGAGGTAAAGATTACAAGATCTTTTAACCTAACTCCTTTACAACTATTTCTTACATAAGAACGGGCACATTGAGTCAGACCAAAGGTCCATCTAGCCCAGTATTCTGTCCTCCAACAGTGGTCAATGCCAGGTGCCCCAGAGGGAATGAACTGAACAGGCAATCAAGTGATTCCCTTCTGCCCTCATCCCGTTGCCCACTTCCACTGATGGACCCATCCTCCATGAATTTATCTTACTTTTTTGAGCCTTGTGAAAGTCCTAGTCTTCACAACATCCTCTGGAAAGTTACTATTTTGCTGTTCCTGATAACCTAAGGAAAAACTTTTTATGGGGTGGGAGTTCTTTTCAGAGACTGCGAGCCTTCTATTCAAACATTTTATTTTCAAAAGGTAAACAAATTGGAAATACAATTTAACTTTCTTACATCAGCACCAAAAGGATGGTACAACTACAGGACAATAGTACCATAAAACTATGTGGGCGTGCAAGCTGACTTCTAGGCATAAAAGATCATTTCCCTGCTAATCTGATACCTTTCCAGTAGGAAATGAGATAGGTCTGAATCTCTTTCAGTTTTAAATGGTTTACCCTATTTTGAATACACTGCAGACCTATCAGCTTCTTCATTTCTAATATAAAATGTCTCTCGTCTTCTGAGCAACTATTCTATTATACAAACTGTTTCATTGGTGGAGTAAAAAATAAAGCTGCAGGCCTACCACATTTACAGTAATAATTATGACTAAAAAAGTTTGAAAAATGCACCTTCATCGCATGGGCACACTGATGCCCTGCTCAATCCATGGAATGCCCTTTGACTTCGATGGGAGTCCCATGAACGGGGTGAAATTCATGCTTCTGTAGAAGGCTAGCACAGTTACACTTGCATTTTCCAGACTTAAGTAGAACACACAGGCCCTCTGGTGACTCTCTGCATGGAGAATTTCACTGATGAAGCAGCTACAGAATTGAGCCTGCTGGCTGGCTAATCCTCACAACACCCCTATGACACAGATAAATATTATAACCTAAATGGTTCTATTCTCCGGGGATATGTGGTCATCTAAGTATTTACAGTATAAATCCTCTGCCCTTCTAATTAAGAAGCTTTACTTGCAGTACAAAGTGTCCTCAGTTGAATGGTCTTGAATAACGTCTGCAGATGTAGTCATCCCATCTCAAAAAAGATATATTGGAATTGGAAAGGGTTCAGAAAAGGGCAACAAAAAATATTAGGAGTTTGGAACAGATGCCATGAGGAGAGAAATGGCTTCCGTAGGAGGAGAGATTACGAAGACTAAGACTCTTCAGCTTGGAAAAGAGACAACTAAGGGGGGATATGACAGATCTATAAAAGCATGACTGGTGTGGAGAAAGTCAATAGGAAGCACTGTTACTTCTTCCCATAACACAAGAACCAGGGGGTCACCAATTGAAACTAACAGACAGCAGGTTTAAAACCAAAAGGCAGTATTTCTTCACACAACACCCAGACAACCTATGGGACTCTTTGCCACAGGATGCTGTGAAGGCCAAGATAAACAAAGTTAAAACAAAATAAATAAATTAATGGAAGATAGGTCCATCTATTAGCCAGGATGGACAGGAATAGTGTCCCTTGTCTCTCTCAGAAGCTGGGAAGGAGCAACTGGGGATGGATAACTTGATGGTAACCTGTTCTGTTCATTTCCTCTGGGGAATTTGGCACTGGCCACTGTCAGAAGACAGAATACTGGGCTAGATGGGCCTTTGGTCTGACCTAGGATGGTCACTTTTATGTTCTTATCACAACTGTCCAGCAAATTTTTAAATATAAAATAGTAGAAAATAACTCTAAACAAAAACTGTTGGAACATTCCTCTACTAGCCAGTGTAAATGCATGAGTGTTTAAACTCTATTCTGAAGATTTGTAGGTTGGCTTAAGCATGCACCAGTCTTGTGTTGTCTCCACACAGTAGTGAATTTCACTAGCTGGGAATTTTCCTGGTTCTAAACTTTGCCACAAAGCTTTTCCACAAGGCTTTTCAAAAGTACATTTCTTAGCTCCTAGATCCAAATTAAGCTTTATCAAACATTTGAAAAGATTAACTTTTTTTTCCATTGAGAAGGAAACATGGGGATTAAAATTAGGAGCTCTTTTCAAAGTGTTTATTAGATGGCCACAAAGTTATGATTCCACAATCAAGGAAGAGGACAAATTTGGCTAAAATTCCATCCATGTTCAGTGGTGAAATGAAGGGAATAGGTGGGTGTGGGGGAGCAATATATAAAACATGGGGTGGGGTGAGAATAAAGAGGCAGGAATGAAACATACAAGCAATGTAAATTAAAAATAACAGCATAAAAAATTGCTAAGAGAATCTAAACACACAGCGTGGGGAGAGAAATATAGGACTGAAGACAATAAGGAATTTCAGTATATTAGGAACAAAATAAATTCTATCATAGTATAGGCCCATTATTACATGGAGATGGTAAAATTGTTAATGATGCAGGAAAAAACAGTGTTTAACGTGTTTCCTTCCAAATATAGAACAGAAGTAAGATAAGACTTGTATCACACTAGGATGATGAAGTACCTTCCAGCCCAGTAGTAAACAAGAATAGTGCTTAAACAATAACATTAATCAATAAACATTTAAATCAGCAGCCCTGGATAATGTGCATCAAGAATTCAAAAAGCTAGGTTAGGAAATTGCTGACATTCTGATGTTCATTTTTGTTTTGAATACTGAAGAAATTCTGGAAGACTGTTCCTGCCAGTCTTCATCTCTTCAGGTGAGATGACCCAGGTAACCAGGCACAGAGTAACTAGCTTGACCTTACCCTTGAGTAAAATAATGGAAAAATTGACAAGAACATAACTTGACTCATATCCTTTAATTTTTAATGTTTGTAAACATGGTTATGATTTTGACTTATGTTAACTATATTACATCAGTGCAGTTAAACTTGGTAAGGTGTTTGATTTAGTATCAAGAAATGTTCTAATTAAAAACATTGGACTCATACAGCATCCAAATGCATATTAAATGTTTTAAGTTGCAGGGCTGCTACACAAAGCAATATGGATCACTTGGTAAGATGAGGCCCATTCAGACACTGAGTTTTAATAGAGCCAAATGCAAGGTCAGATATCTAGGAACAAAGGGTGCTCACAATGTCTCCCAAATGGGGAACTACACCCTGGAAAGCAGTGATTCTGAGAGATTTAGCAGATATAGTAGACAAATAACTGAACATGAGTTCACTGTGATGTTGTAGCTAAAAGGTCAATGCAATCCTTTTGGCTACGTCTAGACTGGCATGATTTTCCGCAAATGCTTTTAACGGAAAAGTTTTTCCGTTAAAAGCATTTGCGGAAAAGAGCATCTAGATTGGCACGGACACTTTTGCGCAAAAGCACTTTTTGCGGAAAAGCATCCGTGCCAATCTAGACGCGGTTTTGCGCAAGAAAGCCCCGATCACCATTTTCGCCATCTGGGCTTTTTTGCGCAAAACGGTTCTCAGTTGTCTACACTGGCCCTCTTGAGCAAAAGTATTTGCGCAAGAGGGCTTTTTCCCGGAACGGGAGAGTCATTGTATTTGCGCAAGAACACTGATGATCACACATTAGATGGTCAGTGTTCTTGCGCAAATTCAAGTGGCCAGTGTAGACAGCTGGCAAGTTTTTCCGCAAAAGCAGCTGCTTTTGCGGAAAAACTTGCCAGTCTAGACGCAGCCACAATGTATGAGTAGGGCAGTAGCAAGTTGGAGAAGAGTGGTGAAAATCACCTCTGTGTATGGGACTAGTGATATTGATATTACAGTACTGAATGCAACTCAAGTGTCAAAATTTTGAACAGGTTGTTAGAAAAACTGGAGAGGATGAAGGAAAGAGCCATAGCTGATTTGAGGACAAAGGAAAAAAAACCCTCTGGAGTGAGAGACTCAATCTATTTAATCAAAAATGTCAAGGAAAAAAGTCAAGAGGTGACTTGTTTATGGTACGTAAATGCCTTCATGGGAAGAAGATACTGTCTCTTTGGTCTAGATGAGAAAAGCACAACAAGAACCAAGGGTTGGAAGCTGAAGTCAGACACATTCAAATTGGAAATTAAGCACAACTTTTTTAATAGTGAGGGTGATTAACCTTCTGAACAACCTGTCAATGGAAATAAGTGGTAGAGTCTGCTTCTCTTTGTATTCAAATCAAGAATGGATTCCTTTCTGGAAGACAGTTAAACATAAATTAATGGGCTCAATAGAAGGGTAATTAGGTGAAATTTTTAATGGCCTCTGAGACACAAGAGGTCAGAGTAGCTGATCTAAGGGTCCCTTCTGGTCATTAGAATGAATCCCTTGCAATTGAAGACAGACTTTGATTAGAGATGTTTTTACAGTCTACGCTCATAACCAATGTATGAAAATTAAAAATAAACAAGTGAATTTACATAGTTGTGGGTTTTTTTAAGGACCTGATCCTGCATCATGAAGAAGTAGCCCTTCTCCTCTCTCACCAGCTTTGGCAGCCAATTAACAGCTTGGAAAAAATGCAGCAGGGATGCTACTCAAGGTTAGGGGAGAGGAGACTGAATTATTGCCATGAAATTGTATGTAGCTAAGCAAAGCAGCACCCTTCTTTTGGGGTTTGTTATAAAATTCAAGCAAGTTGTTTACTTCAAGCTTCTGTACTAAAATAAAGGCAAAATCCCTGTTCTTGCAACTATTATTCACCGAGGCTACATCTATACTACAGGGTTTTTGCGCAAAAACCCGCGGAGCGTCCACACCTCAAGGGCATTGTTGAGCAAGTAAATTTACAGTAAATCAAAAGAACAGAGGGGTTTTTGCGATGTAGGTATTCCTCTTTCTACGAGGAATAACTCCTTTTTGCACAAGAGTTCTTACACAAAACGGTATGTGGATGGGCAACAGGAGGTTTTGTGCAAAAAGAACCAATCAAAAAAAGCACAGGTGCTCTGGTGGCTATTCTGTGAATAGCAATCAGAGCTTTCTTTCGAGAGAGTGTCCATGCAGTCTGGTCACTCTCTTGTGCAAAAGCAATGTGCTTTTGCAATGCGCTTTTGTAGTGTGGACGTGCTCTTGTGCAAGAAGTTTTTGTGGAAGATCTCTTCCACAAAAAGCTTCTTGCACAAGAAGCCTGCAGTGTAGATGAAGCCCAAGAGTTCCCATTAAGGTCACTGGCAGCTGAGATCAGTGAGCTCCTTCCACATGTTAGTTATCACCTTGTATGTTCCTTCTTTTACCTGCAAGCACTCTAAACATCAGCATTAACTTTAGTTCTCTTTAGAGCTCTTTACCAGAGGCAAAGCAAAACCCATTGTATTCATTGCTAAAAGATTAGATGCATTTACCTCTAGTAGTATGTATTTTACACCATTTAAACAAAATACGTTGGCATGCCATAATGCAAGAATTGACAGTAAACTGCATTTTGAAGATTGCTCTGAGATGCCTGTTACATCCCTTATTTTTTCCCTTTTTATATCCTTTTTCTGTGAGAAAAGGAATTTTTGAACAGCTGATAGTGTAAATGAGAATTTCCTATTTAAAATGCTGGGACTGAGACAGCTAAAGACTGCTGTACTTGCATTTTGTTCTATTACTATAAAATGAGTGTGACAGGCACACATGCTGTCCAGTGAGAAGTAATGAGAGAGCCTGTAGGATGTTATCTTGTTTTTATTATTCTCCTAGAAACCATTAACCTTACACTGATTTTAATATTAATTTACCATTCAATTTTTAAGTCTAATCAAACATTAGAAATAAAAAAGCATTTAATTTAAATCCAAACATACTAAATTTACATCTTTTTTTAAAGTCTCTTATCTTTCTGATCTCTAGATTTTGTGTACATAAATGTATTCAGATAATAAAAAAAATTAAATGTACTAAGTACAATGTTAAAATGCAATTTAATGTTTCGCATGCAGTTACTTCTACCCATATTTTCTTCCTAAATTGTCCCTCATTTGATCTCTATTTGTTAAACTAGACACCACTTGTTTTACTTAATCATTTTGTATATTATGAGAATTATTTCTTCTAAAAAAAAAGCATACTTGTAAAATCAATGCGGACAGCTCCAAATCTGTCAGAATATTACTAGCTTAAAAAACAAATTTGTATGGCTGATTAATATTCAGTTCCATATGCTACAACTTTTATGTGCTGGTTTTGCCATTAACCCATTTTCTTAAATATGAAGACCATGATAGAATCTGATGACACTTCATTTTATAGCATTTAATTTTATAATACAGCTATAGAAATGATAAAGATTTCATTTCTGGCACAGCTCTGTTACAAGGGACTGAAAACCATGTTCCAACAGGCAGGGGTAGGGAACCTTTTTTTGGTTGGGGGCTGCTGACCCACAGGTAAATGAATCAGGGGGCCACACATAAGAGAGAAACAAGGAAATAAAACACCTAACCCTCAACTGAGGGCTGAGAAGGAGAAAGAGTCTAGGGGCTTCTGGGCTAGTAGATTTTGAGAGCTCCAGCCATGGGGGAGGATGGGGGGGGGGCGCAAAGCGCCAGTGCAGGCTCCCTAATGCTGGGGGGATCCAAATTCAGGTAAGCTGGGGGTTGCATCTGCCCCCTTGGCCTTAGGTTCCCAATCCCTATTCGAACAGGAGAGGTGCTTTCCTGGAAAGCCCCTATTGAAAGCAAACAGCAGATAGTTAAACAATCCTTCCTCCCGCTTCATCCTTAGGGGGAAATGTCTAATGTCCCACTTTCTCTACCATCTAGCTTCTAGTACGGGTTTTCTCTGCCACCCTATCCTCGTTTCCCAGACGAGTTAATTTTCAGTCTCTGTATCGCTATTTTTATAGAGGCAGCGTTGCCCTGGCTAGGAAGGAAGAGGTTTCAATCCCTCCGAAGCAGAGCCCCCTAATGCTTTGCTATTAATTATTAGCGCTGGCGAGTCCCTTCGCAGCAAAAGTTTTTTGCAAGGCCCGGAGCACCTGGCACCAGCTCTGTGGGGCGCGCTGAAGAACCCCCCACCCAGGTCCCTCTGAGCAATTACCGGCAGAGCCTGGGGCAGGGAAGCGACACAAGCCCGGGGGGCTGAGCGCCGGGCAGTGCTGCGCTGGGCAGCTGGCATCCTCCTGAGCACCCCGCTCCGTCGCGAGGTTCAGTGCCTCGATAGCCCGGTTACACCGGCCGGCGCTCCCCGCGGGCTTCGCTCCGCAGCGTCCTCCCCGAAGGCTGCCCCGCCGGGGGAGCGGGAACGCGCTGGGCGAGGGGAGCCTGCGCCGGGGCTGGGCGCTGCGCCACTAGCCGCCTGCCCTTGCTCCTCGCCCCAGGGGCGCCGGCAGGTCCCTGGGGAGCAGAGCCAGGGGCCCGCGCTCCCATCCCCCCCGCCCGCTGCCCCCGGGGGCCGGCTCGCCTGTGGCTGGGGGCGGGGGCGGGGGCCCGGCTCCTACCTGGGGACGCTCAGCAGGGAGTGGGCGGCCATGGCGGGCAGCGGCGAGGAGGCGAGCGCCGGGCTCTGGCTGTGGCCGGGGAAGAGCGAGGGCGCAGGGCGCCCCGCGGCTGCCATCGCACTGCTCCAGCCCGGCTCCGCGCCGCCCTCCGCCTCGCTCCGCCCTCCGCTCGCCAGCCCGGCCCCCTGCATCCCGCCCTGCTCCCCCCTCCCCACCGCCCCTCGCCCCTGCCAGGTGACACCGGCGCCCTGCCGCTGCCCCCGCGTGCGGGGCAGGGTCACAGAGGCCAGGGAGTGGCTCCCTCTGCAGCAAGAGATTCCGGCCCCGGGACCTGCGGGCACCTTGGCACGAGGCCAGCGCTCCCAGCCCTCCGGCTCGGGCACGCGCCGCCTCCTGCGGCTTGGCATCGGCGGGCCCTGAGCCCCCAGAGTGCACAATGCAAGTGGAAAGCAGGAGCAGCAGTTCTTCCTCCTGGGGATACCGCTGGGCCCCGATACATCCCCGGCCTCTGGGCAAGTCACAGCGGGAGCTTGCCAAGTTTTAACGCCAGTTTCCGCCCAGTTCTACTAAGTAAACCGAGATATCCAAACTCCGTGGTAAGCTGGCGCTGCAAAAATGTCTACCTGCTACGAGGATCCTCCACAATCCACCTAATTTTTCTTAATACAAACTCAAGCATCTTAAATAGACTTAAGGGAAAGGCAGATGCTGCAGTATTAGGACATCAATGCATACAGGTTGGAAACAAAATTACTGTTCCTTCTGGATTCTACCACCCTTTGACCTCCCATCTTCTCAAACAGTAAAATAGCAATAGATACTGCTATTCCTTCCTGACCAGAAGCATCCAGTCGTCTACACCTCTCTCTGCAAAGGTATTAGAGTCAGGAAGAGTAAACTCTGGGTCACCAATCCCTGTATTCTACTGTACACTGAGGGCTGTTTATACTTAGGGGGGGAGTGGTGCTACAGCAATAGATTCCAGGGGCTTGAGTTAGTGGGTTTAGTGAAGACCCACTACTAAATCAGGGGCAGGCAAAATATGGCCCACAGGCCAAATGTGATCTGCCACTGATCCATGGCCCAGAAGGACCCCTTGAGCAGGCTCCCTGCCTGCTGCACCTCCACCCCTTATGCCATTCAAAGTGGCCAGCTGTGGGGGCCATGTTCATCTCTGCTTGCCCTGAGAGGGAGGAGGAGGTTTCATGCCGGAAACCAGACAATGGGAGTGACTGGGCTGTGCTTGTGGCACAAGCAGTGCACAAAATTCCCACAGCTGACTGCTTTGAGCAGTATGTGGGGGCCTGGCAGACACCCTGGGCTGCTGGCTGGGAGCTGCCTAGGATAAGTGCCTCCTAGCCAGAGCCCACTCCTGGCACTCAACCCCCTTCCTCTTCCCAACTTTTTGCTCTCGGTCACAACCCAAATCCTCTGCACACCTGCCCCAGGTCATAACCCCTTTCTAGACTCTGCACCTCCTCCTACACCCCTCCTCCAGCTTAGAAGCCTCTCCTACACCCATACTCTCTCTGAGACCCTCTCTTGTCCTAGGTCACAGCCTGAACCCTCTGCACCTCCTCCCCTGGTCACAACCTTTTCCCAGACCATTCATTGTCTCCCAGACCTTGCACCTCCACCTGCACCCCAAACCACTACCTCGAGGTCCTTTCTAAACCCATCCTCCATTCTGGACTCTGCACTTCCTCCATTAATATCAGAGAAGAGTGCAGCCCTTGATCACTCACCAAATTCTTGAAGTGCCCTCCATTAAAAAATATTGCCCACCCCTGCTCTAAATTGACTGCCAACTGCTCTCGTTGACTCCAGTACTCCACCACAATGGTTCACAACCGTGGGTCTGTGAACCGCTGGCTGCTGGGCCGCGGTGGCTTCTGGACCTGAAGCCAGCTGTTGACAGCAGCTTTCAGGGCTGGGGCTTAGGTACAACCTGGCCTCCTGAGCCACCGGAAAGTAGCTTCAGCTTTGGTAGCCACCACGTAGCAGGCAGCTGCTGCAGCTGAAGCTGGCTGTTAACATTTTATTTGCATATTTATTATGCAACCAGTCCGCCAGAAGTTTGTCAATGGGTTTGCCGGTCTGTGGTATAAAAAAGGTTGGGAACCACTGCTCCACTAGAATGAAAAACATAAGGGAAGTCAATGGGAGCGTTTCTTTCATTGACCCCCGTGTAGCAGAGACCTCTCAATAATTCAACTTAAGGTACATTAACTCTAGCTATGATATTCACGTTAGGGATGTTAAAAATCAGTTATATAGGGGACTCTGTAACCATTGCCAATTTCAGTGGTTACACAGCTACATGCTGTGGGCTCTACAATAAAATAAATAAAGCTTAAAAAAGGTTTATACTGCAGAGCCCACAGCAAAGCCTCCCCAGGAGCAGGGGTTGCCAGCCCTCGCAGCCTTAGTTGTCCCTGTGAGCTGGGTGGCCAGCCCTTTCCCACCCGGCGCTTGGGGAGGAGGCTTTGCTGAGGCAGTGAAGCCACCTTTGCAGGAGTAGAACTGGGAGCCCTGCTCTGCTGCAGCAAAGCCACCTTCCTGCAGCTGGCAGAGTGTAACCAATACCATTAACCAATAAGCATCAGCTTATTGGTTAAATGGTTCCTTGGTTACAGTCCAACATTCCTCAGTCAGGTAGCTGGAGTTGCATAAAATAGACTTTGCCCCGTAGTGTGGACTTGCCCTAAATGTGGACCTGTCCTGCCCCTACTCCACCCCTTCCCCGACAGGCATTAGGCAGGAGATTACAAGAGGGCCTGGCATGGGGTGGTAGCTGGGATCAGGTTCCCCCACACTTAGCATGGAGACACAGGAAGTGGAGTGACCTAGCAGCCTGTTTTGCTCTACCATCTCCCAGCCAGATCGCTCCATTTCACCATGGTGGTGGGAAATAAAGCATCCCAACTCTCACCTTGGCCCCGGTCAGCTGTACTCAGCTCCACCAATAATTCCCCAGGTATCCTTGGGGCCTGTCCAGTGTTCCCTGTAAGCTGAGTGCTTGGGTGGCCACCCAGGAGAGATTCAAATTCCACACAGCTGATTGGCAGAACACCCACAGCCAGCAGTATGTGTTTATTTTGGTGGTGCACATCCACACATGCCTTGGTGAACATAAAATGTATTCTGCACAAGGATGGAAAAAGAGGGAACATTGGTCCTATCCATAGGACAGTTGAGGTGGCTACTGTGAAGTCCTCCAAAGAGCTGGACCTGGGGTGGCAACCCCAAACCATCCTATGGATGAAACGGCTCTGCTCATTAATCACTCGTTCTTTTCCTTAGCATAACAACATTTATCATTTCATAATCACTTTCACCCACATTGCTTTCAACATTCAAATTCACAACCAATTCTACCCTGTTAGTTAGAATCAAGTCTAAAATGATTTTTCCCATAGTTAAGTTTTTGGTTTCAGAAGTTAGACTAGGTATCCATGATATATTCCATGAAATATTGGAAATTGGGTTTTGCCATATTATTTTCCCAATTGATATCTGGGTATTTTTGGATTTTGTGTTCCATGCATCAATTCCTCCTCATCAGCTAAAACCTGTACAATTGGTCATTTATATAGAATCATAGAATACTGGAACTGGAAGGGACCTCGAGAGATCATCAAGTCCAGTCCGCTGCCCTCATAGCAGGACCAAGCACCATTCTCGATCATCCCTGATAGATGTCCATCCAACCTGCTCTTAAATATCTCCAGTGATGGAGATTCCACAACCTCCCTAGGCAATTTATTTCTGTGTTTAACCATCCTGACAGGAAGTTTTTTCTAATACCAACATAAACTTCCCTTGTTGCAATTTAAGCCCATTGCTTCTTGTCCTATCATCAGAGGCCAAGGAGAACAATTTTTGTCCATCTTCCTTGTAACACTCTTTTAGATACTTGAAAACTACTATAATGTCTCCTCTCAGTCTTTTCTTTTCTAGACTAAACAAGCCCAATTCTTTCAGTCTTCCCTCGTAACTCATGTTTTCTAGACCTTTAATCATTTTTGTTGCTCTTCTCTGGACCTCTCAAATTTCTCCACATCTTTCTTGAAATGTGGTGCCCAGAACCAGATACAATACTCCAACTGAGGCCTAATCAGCGCAGAACAGAACAGAAGAATGACTTCTCATGTCTTGCTCACAGCACTCCTGTTAATGCATCTGAGAATCATGTTTGCTTTTTTTGCAACAGCATCATACTGTTGACTCATTTAGCTTGTGGTCCACTAAATCCCTTTTAGCAGTACTCTTTCCTAGACAATCACTTCCCATTCTGGATGTGTGAAACTGATTGTTCCTTCCTAGATGGAGTACTTTGCATGTGTCCTTATTAAACTTCATCCTATTTACCTCAGACCATTTCTCCAGTTTCGTCCAGATCGTGCTGAATTTTGACCCTATCCTCCAAAGAACTTGCAATCCCTCCCAGTTTGCAGATTATCCCAAACTTAATAATCGTACTCTCTATGCCATCGTCTAAATTGTTGATGAAGATATTGAACAGAACCAGTCCCAAAACTGACCCCTGCGGAACCCCACTTTTTATGCCCTTCCAGCATGATTGTGAACCATTAATAACTGCTCTCTGAGACAGTTATCCACCAGATATGCATCCACCTTATTGTAGCCCCATCTAGGTTGTATTTCCCTAGTTTATTGAAAAGAAGGTCATGTGAGACCGTATCAAATGCCTTACTAAAGTCGAGGTATACCACATCCACTGCTTGATATCCTATCAAAGAAAGCTATCAGATTGCTTTGACATGATTTGTTCTTT
The DNA here is from genome assembly GCA_032595735.1 of Pelochelys cantorii. Lineage (NCBI taxonomy): Eukaryota > Metazoa > Chordata > Testudines > Trionychidae > Pelochelys > Pelochelys cantorii. The sequence goes on along the minus strand of CM064335.1, from coordinate 36,855,991 downwards.
ACAAATCCATGCTGGCTGTTTTCTATCACCTTATTATTTTCCAGCTGTTTGCAGATGAATTCCTTAATTACTTGCTCCGTTATCTTCCCTGGCACAGAAGTTAAACTGGTAGGTAGTCTCCTGGGTTGTTGTTATATTCCTTTTTATAGATGGGCACTATATTTGCCCTTTTCTAGTCTTCTGGAATCAAGACATCAGAACTGGATTACTGTGGATTCCCTGAAACAGGGTATTGGTTGCAGATTTATCTGGTGTAAAAGGATCACTACATCAGGGTCCATATTTTTTGGTACAGTAGATGCTGCAATACTTGTTCTGCGTTAAAGCCATGGAATTTGAAGGTTGAGGCAAAACATTGTCTGGTTCCAACAGATTCCGTGTAACGTTGCCAGCTCATGATTTTATTGTGAATCAGATGATATTTTAGTGTGTCTTCTTGAAGTCCCAACTCTTTGTATTATGTGATTAAGTAAGAATTATTTAAAGGTTTCCGGCCCTTATAATTAAGGAGATATTTTTTTAAATGTGAACTTTAAAGCCTCAAAATTCAAAATACTTAAAAAGAACCCAACTTTTTCTAACCTCATAGTTTTTAAGACAATTTGATAGGATTTTTATTTGGTGTGGGATTTTTGTTTGTTTGTTTCAATGCTTGGTTTTCAACGCGTGATGGTCCAGAATGTTTCGGTGCAGTAGGATGGTTAGACTTGAACTATACATTGGCATGAAGAAGATAGGGACTTGATCTTTTCAGAAGGATCCAGGTTCAGGAAGCTAGTGTTTGTGGTGCTCATGTTCTGGGTTGCATTGGGGCCTTGATGCAGTAGGAACATCTGAAGTTCTTTAGTGAAGTGCCTGAATTTTCAGGGTTGGTGTTAAAATTTGGCAGGATCCAATCATTTTTAGCAAGAGCCAACCTTTACTTTGATTGCCTTTAGCACTTCATGTCCTCCTACCTTCTCCTACAAGCCTTACTCCCTTACCCAGCACCACCTCATTATTTTCCTTTGAGCCCCTTCAGCATTCTCCTACTTCATTCCCCCAGTCACTTCAAATAAGTTATTCTTGATTCTTTACACACATTCCCTGACTCCCACCCCGAGGGTCTCTCCTTGCCTCAGTGTTTCTTCAACTCTCCAACATTCACTCTTACCCATTAATTTCCCTTAACACCTATCTCCAACTCTCCTCTAACTCCTCTTTAAGTCTCCTTTATTTGACTTTGCATAGCTGATCCTGCTCTGTTTTAAGTTTCCTCTAATCCTCTCTTTCCTGCCTCTGCGCTTCTATCACCATCTGTACTCCTTAACCTTTCCTACACTATCTTCTGCACTCAGTATCTCCCTTGTTTTCCTTCCTTCTCTCTCTACTCTGGCTTACCTTCTGTCCCAAAGATCCTTCTGTAACCCCGAAGATTGAGTCCTCCACTCTTTGATTATTCCACACACTGCTATTCCCACAGGTTGCATTTTCCAAACATCCTCTGATCACAATCTTCTGTAAAACTCCTTAATATGCTCCCAAACTTCCAGTTGTATAACCTACCTGATACACACCCTCCCCTCCCCCCCGACACAAACTTCTAGAGCTCTTGTGTCTTTCGTCTGTTCGCCCCTCATTCACTTTCTTGCCATTCTGAACAATCACTTTTAAGCCTCTCTGATTTTGTTAAAATAACGTCTTAAACATTCACTTAACTCACTGGGCTGCCAGGATGTTATGAATGTTTTATAAACTCTCCCTCCTTTTATAGATGGGGATGGGTGGGAAATAAGACTCAGACTTGCCTAAGGCCATTCTAATTCTGTTTGATTATTTCAGACTGTCTCCCCCTTAAGCCATGATGTGTTCCTTTCCATAAATACATGTGTATTGCTTTCCTTAGTTCTTGAACCTGTACCATATTCTTTTGCCTCTCTTTACTCCTTCTTGCATCTCTCTCGTTCCCAGTCTTTCAGCTTTTTGTACTGTCATTCTTTCACCTCTCTGAAATCATGAATTGTTACCCACAGCTTCCACATTCCTGTCTCCTGGCTTCAGACACCAGCAGGGAGATTTTGCCTCTCCACCTTGGGGAAAGGATGACTCTGTAGGAAGATTTGTCCCTCTGCTGCCATTCTGTCATTTCTTTTACTATCAGTCAGGTGGGACTGCGGTAGCTCCATCTATAGACTGAAGGAAGGAGGCCCCAGAGTTTCCTCAGCCAGTTTTTCCTGATGCTTTCATTTCAGGCTCTGCCCTGGTGTGTCATCACTCGTGCGCCAAGGAGGAGTTAGAGCTCTGGAGAAGCAAAGTGTCCCCAGATTAGAGAGAGGAGGGAGAATTCTTCCTCTGGTTTTCTCTACTTTAGCCTCTGTTCCAGAAGAGGCCATCTCAAATGTTGTTTTTCTTCCATCACACAGACTCGTGACACACTACTCATTCCTCTTACTCCAGTAGATTGCTTTGAGATTACACTATTTGATTTTTATCACATCCTAAGAATCAATTTCAAACCATCATTCCTATCCTATAATTTGATTTCTTCTCCTTTTTCTTATTCTATTAAACAGCAGTTTGTCATACTTTTATTTGGCTCTCTCTACCCTATGAAAAAACCTCTTCAAGAATCTGACTGGCACAATCACTAGTTCCAGCTCACTATTATCCATCCTTGCCAGCATCTCTCTCACTTATTTCCTCTGTGAGAGCACCATTTACTTTTTTCTCTATTATTGACTTCCTCACAACCTACTATTGACTCATTCTCTTATTGTGCAGGTAGCCAAATCACTTAAACTCTGTATTCTAAAGCAGGTAGCAGGCCCTGGCTTGTCTCTTCTCCTTTTTCTCTCCAGTAGTTTCAGAGTGCTAGCAGACAAGCTAAAAATCTGTCTTTCCTTGGTCACCATATGACAGCACAAAACTGATTACTATCACTCATTGCTTTTTCATTCAGAGCTATATGTCATCCACAGCATGTTCGCCCCATAGCTTCCAGATATGCATAGGCAACAGGAAAAACATTGTGATGCCAGGATAGCTGGCTCCATCTGCATTAACATATTGTGATCTAGGACACAGTCATCATTAGGGATAGGGTGACCATTTTTCCATGTACTGAACACAGGAACACCTGGTAAAATTGCTTGAATACAAGTAAGTTAAACAGCAAGCATTCAGAATTATAATAAAACATTCAAGTTAACATCAAGTTGACTGAGCCTCTGATAAAAGAAATACAGCTGCACTGTATTTCTTTTATTTACCTTCTTATCTTTAAGACTTTAAGGTTCACATGAGGAGAAGTTACACACATGCTCCTATCCTGCCACTCCCACATGGGGAAAGGTGACACACACACACACTTTCATTTATCTCTGACCTGGAGGGCTGTGACCAACTAATCCAACCCTCTCTACCGTGTGCTCCCTACCCTCCATGTCTGGCTGGGCTTCTGGTGCTGCATCTTCCTGAGGCAATATGGAGGGGGAGGGAGGCACATGGGGTCCCATGCCCTCCTCAGATTTCTGTCAGGTTCACACAAGAATGTGGCTAGTGGCAGCTTTCTGCATTATGCAGGAGGGAAGGGATAGGGGATGCTTCCAGTCACAGGGGGTGGGAAGAGATGATCTGGTCCATGTGTTTGCAGAACTCATCTTCTCTCCCCACCCTTCCCTGTAGCTGGAAGCAGCTTGTCCCTTCCTGCCTTCGCAGAGTTGAAAGGCAGCTAACATCTCCAGCCTGCTGCTGGCTACTGACATAACCCAGCTGCCGCCTGTCTCCTGGTACAGTGTGGACAGGAAGAGAAACCTTAAGGCTGCACAGTCCACCAGTGCCCAGGGAATCTGACTTGTGGGGTTCCTCCTGGCCAGTGCCCTAGGCCAGAGGGTTTGGGCTTTCTCAGGGCTCTGGCCCAGCCAGTAGTGGGAGGAAGGACAGGACATTGGTGAGCTGAGCACTCAGACCAGGGGCTTGTTCTCTACACAGTGCTGGGAGTGGGACGAGCCGCTCTAGGTGGTTGAAAGGTCATAGCCAAGAGAGGACAGCAACAGGGGGAAGCTCATAAAGGGTTGATAGGTGGGCAGCAGAGATGACACATTACTAGCCACTGCATGTCGCCTGCCTACACATACCGGTCTCCACAGCTCATAGCACTTAGCCTTAACCAGCCAGTGCCAGCCAGAAATGGGACAGGGGCAGGGCCCTTCTGACCATCAATTGGCACACAACAAGGGCTGCACTGATGACCCAACAGAAGGAGCAGCCGGCCACACACATGTTGCACTTTCACCCCACCACCAGCTTGCATATCCACCTTCACAATTGGCCATCGGACCATCCCTGGTAAGCAGGGATCCCTGGTAAGCAGGGATCTGGCCAGCAGTAGAACCCACCAGCACTGATGGAGTGGGGGGCAGGAAATATACAACAAATTGCCCATTTTTTAAGAGCGGGAGGGATAGTTCAGTCGTTTGAGCATTGGCCTGCTAAACCCAGGGTTGTGAGCCCAGTTCTCAAGGGGGCCATTTAGGGGTCGGGGGCAAATCTGTCAGGGATGGTACTTGCTCCTGCTATGAGGGCAGGGGACTGGACTCAATGACCTCTCAAGGTCCCTTCCAGTTCTATGAGATAGGTATACCTCTATATATCATTATATGGGACTGTCCCTTTATAAAGGAACATCTGGTCACTCTAATTAGAGATCATGGAAATTCATGGGCATAGAAAGTATGCACAGTCTAAGGATTTAGCATAGCCAGTGAATTGCCTCCAGATTTTACCAATTTATGCAACATCTAAGCCCTCATTTTAAAAAAACCAAAAACTAATCCAGGTAGGGAAGATAGTCTTGACAGAGTTAGCTGCAGACAAGTTCTTAGCAAGACAAGAGCTTATCATTGTATATAATAGTACTATGTATACAATCAAGATTGTTCATAATGTTTTTTAAAACAGACCTTGCTTTGTAAAATCTTTGGATCAGGAACTGTATATATACAATATGCAATATCTAGCACAATGAGGCACCCATTCTGATCAGGGTCTTTGGCCGCTACCATGATTTAAATAATAATGAATTTGTGTACACTTTTGCAGATGCCTATATTTTGTCTGTTTACCATAAATACGCATGCAAATTACGAACTTCCAAATAAAATTGCAAAAAAATTTACCAGTGAAGCTATACAAATTTAAGATATACAAGCCTTTTTAAAAAATTGACCTGAAGGAGGACCTGTGTAGATCAAAACGTCTTTCACCAATAGAAGTTGGTCCATTAAAAGAGATTACTGTACCTATTTGTCCATATTATATCTTTCTTGTTCAGTATTCATTAAAGAAATGTTTGCTTACTGCTGCAGACAGTATAGTTTAGTGTTTACATGTGTAGTTGATCACCAGGCACAATTTATTACTTCAGATGTTTGCAGAATTTATTAATCAGGTTGTGTAATTTCCCTTTATTTAGTTGCATGCTACAGTTGTTGCCTTCTGACCTGGTGCAGATAGATGTGCATATTTTACCCGCCTTTAAGTGTATGTTACTAGTGAAGTTGCACTCAGCTGCTTAAGGTTAAGTGTTTAGAACAAGAGCGAGTTTTAATTTTGATATGTTTAGTATACTCCAGATGGGATGGAGACACACATATATATACACACAAACATTCACCACCTATAATTATGCTTATCCCATTTCATACAGTTGGATTCAAAATTCAGTTAAAATCATTGGAAGTCTTTCCTTTGACTTAATGTTTTGGTGGCTCATGTGCGGCCCATGGCTCATGTGGGCTCTAAAGGGCTGAATTGAACTGAAATCTCCACAGGTGAAAGGCAAGTGTCCTAATTTGCAGTCCTCTATTCTGTCTTTTTTGCCAGTCCATCCTTTCCACTTTCATATTTTTCACAGAAGTCATTTTGCACAAATTGAGAATGGACAGAACCAATTTTAAAGTTTGATGTTAGCGTTTTCATGTGAATAAGGGTAGTGTAAAATAGAAGGTTATAAAACAAATTAATTCTTCCAAGAAAAATGAGAAGTGCCAGCACATACTTAAATTACTCTCTAGAACATCACAGGACAAGAAAGTTACTATTTATTTATTTCTTAATAGGAAAATAATTAAGTGGAAATGTGCCACTTTCAAAGAAACTTATGATTATTGTCAACATTGCAGCTGGGGATGTTACAGTGCATTTACATGGGGAAGGGGGAATGCTTCCTGCAAGCACCAACCCCCACCTCCCCCCCAACTCCCTGCACTGCTGCCCATGTATCTGAGGCAGCAACATGGCGGGGAAGCTGTCGGCTCTGTAGGAGCTGATGCTCAGAGGGAGGCAGCTCCACCCTGTGCTGCTGCTTCTGTGGGAGGCAGAGGGGAGGGGGAGGCAGGCAGCTCTGCTCGCACCAGTTCCCATCTCTTCCCTCCCCCTGCAGCAGGGGATGGAGGCTGCACATAACCATGAACATACACTTCATGAACATACACTTAACCATACATGCTCATATCCCTAATTGCAACAAACCCAACTCTGTCCACGCATCTATCCTAGTAACACCATCACAGAACCTTACAACAGCTACACCATCAAAGGCTCATTCATATGCCCATCTACTAATGCAATATATGCCATCCTGTGCCAACAATGCCCCTCTGCCATGTACATCGGATAAACTGGAATGTCTCCTCGCAAAAGAATAAACTAACACAAATCAGCCAATAAGAACAACAACATTCAAAAGCCAGTTAGGGGAGCACTTCAACCTCCCTGGACACACAGTTTTGGACTTGAAAGTAATCAGGCAAAAAACCTTCAAAAACAGATTGCAGAGAGAAACTGCTGAGCTGAAATTCATATGCAAATTTGACACCCTAAACCAAGGTCTAATTAGACACATGGAATGGTTCTTGCATTACAATAGATAATTTCCCATTCGGGTACTCTTGCATTCTTACCACTGTTGGAGGTGAGCCACATCCACTGATTTAATTAGCACTGATGTCACACTCCCATTTCTCTCATTCTCTCTTCAACATCTGAGGAAGTGAGTGGTAGCTCATGAAAGATTATGCCCTAATAAATGTGTTAGTCTTTAAAGTGCCACCAGACTCCTTGTTGTGTTTGCTGAAACAGACTAAGATGGCTACCTCTCTCAAACCTGTCAACATGATTGTGATTTATAAGATACAGCACTTATGATCATTTATTTTGTTCATAGTGTGATGATCTAGTGATTTAACTACATTGTTAAGCAACCATGCTATATATGTGTGGACCTCGACTAAAGGTATTTATAGTGCCTTATGTGGTCGGTAAGTTTGAATGAATGATTCATGCAGATCTACCTCACTGAGTCTGCTGAACTGAGCCTAACTTTGCAAGTTGCAATTTGGCAAGATGCAAGGTCTGTACTCTTGAGGCTTATCCCCAAGTGTGAGTGAAAGGCAGTGTTGGCCATTTTCCCATAGATAGCTAAGAGAACATGTGAATCCCATTCCTAAAGAGGACAGGGTGAAATGGGCCAATTCTAGGACTCCATTCCAGGAGCACAGATAGAAATAGTAGGCCAGGGTTGGGTTCTTTCAAGTTTGTGTTGGCACTTGATATGTCACTAGAACCTATTGGGCTCAGATATGTTAAAATGAAATTTGTCAAACAATTGCAACTAATGAACAATTAAATTATGGGATCCAAAAAGTATTCTTAATACGCTGTACCGAAATAAATGGCAGGACAAGAAAAAGGATGTTGAAAGCTGAACCCAGCATTTGCTTTTACCATCAATGGTTCAATTGCAGTGGCTTCCTTGGATGAACATAGAATGGAAAGTCAACAGATTCCAAAACATGTTTACCACCAGGAAATGCCCACGCATGGCCAACGAACACATGAGTGCCAAAAGATTTGGTGGCACAATAGGATGACATAGACTGAATATCTAGCCAGATAACTTTTAAGGACCTAGCCAGAGATTGATCCAGGTGATGCTTGAAATCCTTTTGAGATTTGCCATGATCCTAATGATGGTGATTAACTAACAAACACATTCAAAAAACCTTGATCAGACTCGTGAACAGAAAAAAATGGACAGAATCAGACAACTTTTATTGGGAAGATTCTTCCCACCTCTGGGCATTCCCAGAAACTAGTAAATCATGTATATTCTTCAACAGGAGTCTGACAAATTTGTATGGCTTTTTCTTAAATAACTAGACATTTCCCAAAAAGCCTTCTTCTGGCAGGGGGAGTGTTGATAATGACAGTGCTGTGTCCCTCACAACTTCTACTGAAATGGAGGACAACGGGATTTTAGAGTGCTCAGCACTTTATGGCATCTGTTCCTCAGTGACAGCTGAGAGTCAAAGAAGCTACAAATAGATTTTGTGTGTGTTGAAATAATTGTGTAAGAAGAACCTTTAATTCCAAGAATAGCACATAATAGATTATCACAATATGGTTCCTTCTCTCAGTTAACATCTAGTAGGTTTCCCTCACACTGGTGTATATCATAAGCTGTGACATTGAAATGAATGGAGTTAAGTGATTGTAAAACTGGTATAGAGGGAATCAGCCCTTGGTACCTACCTGTTACTACTCTCAGAAATGGGTCCAGCTGTGCAGTGTCATTAAATCAACAGGATCCATGTCATTACTATTAGCATCCCAGGAGGCATTGACTGACACTTTTTTACAAATCCCAGCTGTCTGCTGCCCAGCTCTCCATGAAAGAAAACTATGGTAAATTTGTGAAACTCTTCTGAAGTTTGCATTGGGCTCAACTAGATGGAGAGGTAGAATGTAGCAAGCCGGAACGTAAATCTGCAACTCACTAGCGTGCCATATGCTGATAGGCCTTGTGGGTCCCGCTGACAAGTACTAAAAATTCCCATTTCAAATAGAAGGAGGTCAGATCCCACTAGGGAGCTTTACGTGTGTGGCACTAGGGTCCACGTGGACAGTTAGTGCATGGCACTCTAGTGCACTATAGCTTTACATCTCAGCTTTCCGTCCACTAATAAACCCCTTGTTAAATATGATGGGATACATTCTGCTCTCTTTTATGCTGGTGCCTGTTCAATTGAGTTACTCCAGCTATATAGGGAAGGAGAATTTGAATCTGTCAATTAAATCAATGTTGACAAATGGCATCATTCCTCTGGGGCAGGGAGGAATTTTATTTGTCTGAAGTTTGCTCACAGAAAAACAAAACCTTTTGTTTGGTAGACATGCTTTTGTGGTTACTTCTTTTCCAAAACCTACCAGGGTAAATAAAAAATTTGAAAGGAGGTAGAAGTAATGTGTTAATTTTTCTAAAGATGATGTAGGATATAAAATTTTTGCACAGAATCAATATTCATCTCTTGCTAGTCAGTGATAAAACTGCTAATTTTTTTGAAGACAGTTGCTGTTTATCATTCCCTAAGCCATGACTTGAAATCTGTAAGGGTATGTCTAGACTACATGGCTCCATCGATGTAGCCATGTAAACTAGTTTACCCGGCATAGTCAATGAAGCAGGGATTTAAATAATCCCCGCGTCATTAAAATAAACATGACCACTGCGCTGTGCCGACGATCAGCTGATCCGGCACAGCGCGGCAGTCTAGACGCGGATCTGTCGGCAGGGGAAGCCTTTGCCGACCGATCCTGTAAACCTCGTTTCACGAGGCATAAGAGATCGGTTGGCAAAGGCTTCCCCAGCTGACAGATCCGTGTCTAGACTGCCGCGCTGTGCCGGATCAGCTGATCGTCAGCACAGCACGGTGGCCATCTTTATTTTAATGAAGCGGGGATTATTTAAATCCCCACTTCATTGACTATGCTGGGCAAACTAGTTTACATGGCTCCGTCAATGGAGCCATATAGTCTAGACATACCCTAAGGGTACATCTACATTGCGGCGCTATTTCAGGATACCTTCGGTATCCCAAAATAGTGTATTCTGCATCTTGACAGCACACCCGTTATTTTGAAATATCTTTTAAAATAATAGGTGCGCTATTTCAAGGTCCCTGTAAACCTTGTTCCACGAGGATTAAGGGACATTTCAGAATAGTGGTTTATTTTGAAAATTGGTGCTGTGTAGAAAGCACCAAATTACAAAATAAGCCATTTTGAAATACACTTGAAATAATTGCGTAGCTTATTTTGAGCTAAGGGTGCAAGTGTAGACATACCCTAAGTGACAATTTGAGGTTATATTATATGCTATTAGTGTAAGTGATTTATTCCTGATTTTTCATGTAAATCTGCTTTATTTTTACTGGTGTACATTCCAAGTATCATCACTCACAGGAAGTAAGGGTGCCAGGGGTGCTGCAGCACATCTAGGTTTTGCATCTGGTTTCCCCACACCCAAGGACCATCCCTGCTGCTGACCCACCACCAGCTCTCCCATCCCTGGGTCCCACCGTCCTTGCCATTCCCTGGGGTCCCACTGCCTCCAGTAAGGGTGCCATTTTGTGAGGGCAGAGGAAGCTGCAACTGTGTATACAGTGTGGGCTCTTCTTCCATTCCCCTATCAGGGAGAGAGGGGGAAGTGCACAGCTTGCATGCATTCCTCTCACTCCTGGCTGCTGAGGGGAGTGGGCAGAGGAGGAATTCACACAAAGGGTCTGCCAAATCTGCCCAGGGGTCTGACAAATCTGTTGGCCACTCTGGGAGGTCGCTGCTCTGCACCCCTACCCTAAAAATGATTCCAGCGCCACTGGCACCAATGAATTCTTCACCCTCCCAGGAGAAGCTCCAGGAAGAATACAGATTATGATCATTGTGCAGTGTGGGAACAGGGATCTGTCTGCTCCTTTCTGTGCCTGGAGATGAGCTGTTTATTGTGGAGAGGAGCACAGCATGACTCCAGAGGATAGCCTTGCTGGGGCATCCTGCGATTGGAAACTGCCTTTCTGGCTCCACCCACCAGACAGCCTGGGGTCTCTGTGCCAGAGGGGGGCCATGTCTCCTCACTACAGGCAGGCTCATGCTTTTAGCTCTGAAGATTCTGGGTTCCGACTCCACACTTGGCCAGGGAGTGTTTGATTGTATTTGGACTCCTTGAATGCCAGGGTGCCATTGTGTCCAGGCTCTGTCTGGAGGGCCACTTGTGTGCAATAGGGTTCATAGTTTTTTTGTTCACGTTCCCATTTAGGAAAAAAATGGACTGGAGAAGGACAGATATTTCAAGTCTTCAGAATGAAGAACAAGAACAGGATTAACCAGTTACTCTGACTTCAGTAACTGGTAGAATTGTGCAGTGAATAATAAGGAAACCTGCAGTTCATAATGAAAGGTGAGGAAAGGCTCCAAGAGAAGGCATTTGAATTCATGAAACAGATTATGTAAGATCAACATGGTAAAAATCTTCTGAAGCCATTTCAGATTTGGGAGATTAAGAAAATATAACAAGTGTAATTTTATTGGATTTGAGTAAGCCAGAGAGTGGTTGATTCCTTGAACACTGTATGGGATCCAGAAGATTTATAGTTTCCATGTTTAGGGTCACTGGTAGAGACTCAAACCTCTACGTTTTCATTTTGGAGGGAGAAGTCTTTCTTATCTACAATTATACAGCTCCTGGTCATCTGTATTCCTTTAGTAGTTAAATTATCTTTAAAAGTTAGATGGGTTTGTCAGTAATTGATAGCCACTGTGGACTACTAATGCTTTGGTGCACTACCAGAATAACCATGTCATTAAACTTTAATCAGCCCACAATAATTTAATGACAGTAAAAGAGCACATTGAGGTCAGGCATCAGCTTTCAGTCTGGACAGCTGGAGCTTGGCTCCACTAGTAGACCTAGAGATAATTCAGAGATTATTTTAAAGAAGTATCTTGTCACATCCTGGTGTTAGTTTCTGAAAGTATGTAGTTTTGTGCAGTTTGGACCTCACATAAAGTATTGTTTAATTATATTGATATTAGCTGATTATATTTTATAATTATACTGATTATATTTCCTAGTACCCGTAACAGGATATTATTTGCTTTTCCTAAATTCACTGAGGTTTTGTCTCTTCTTTCATTTAGGTGAATTTATTCTGCCTTACTGTGGAAAAAGAACAATAGCAATAGCTCTGTCATGTTGCTAACAAACCTTCAAGTGTAATTGGTCATCTTTTTGTTCTTGATAATAGCATGTGTGCAGAGAGGACTCTAGTTATAAAACAGGAATAAAGATACATGCATGTATTAACTCTGTGAATAAAATACATTTAATTTAAAATATTATGATTTTGATGCTTCTATACAAATTAGTTTTAAATGAAAGCTGGCAAACTTTCAAATAACATTAATCATCTGAAGAAGTGGGCTGTGCCCACGAACGCTCATGATACCATCTACATGTTTTGTTATCTTTAAAGTGCTACCAGACTATTTGTTGTTTTTTAAGTTTTTTGTGTTACAGAGTAACTCGGCTCCCCCTCTGAAATTAATTATGTTTGTTTTCTCTTCACTGCTTATTGAAGCTGGAACAAGTTATTCTCATAACTTTTAAGAAAATAACTATTTATAACTTGAGAGCAGTTCAAGCTTGGTTTTTAATGTTATCTTTGGGCACAGATCCATGAAATAGACATAAATTGCCAAAGGAAAGGCAAGTAAACATATACTTTTGCTTTGACAGGCATGTTCCCAGTGTTCTTTTTCTTGCATTTACACTGGATAGGTAGACCTAACAGGGGCTTTCCAAAAGCAAACAGCCAGTTGACTTTCAGAGGGGCATAATTGAACCAATGCTGAACAACTTTCAAAAGTTTGCTCTGTCTTATATTTTCTTGGTAGCCAACTAATCACGTTTCTGACTAGCGAATTCAATACACATGTATGTTTCACTTTCCCATGGGAATCTTTTTATTTGTCACTTCTTGTACCACTTTTATTCAGCAAGCAAGTGGTGGAAGAACTTGCATTTTTTTCATTAGTTCAGTGGCCATGCCAATTGCACTGCCTGTTCCAAAGTGAGCTCAGACAGTAATGGTAAAAGAAAGTTCCTTGTTTAAAATGTCATCTACTAAATGATCCCTTATGTGTTCATTATCACTAATGGCAAAGTCACCATAGCTTCCAATGCAATGGGAACAATAACTGAGAATTGTTAAGAATGCTTTACTAGATGCCCAGAAAGCTATAATTGAGGAAGGAGGCTATATTGATTAAAACACCTACCTGGTTTAGAGGGGAAGTGAATGCAACCATTACATATGTAAGAAGGGTCTGAATCAATGTTTCCATTACAGCCAGCTGGAATGTGAAGGAAATCCTGGGTGTGGTTATGAAAATACAGTTCACTCAGTTTGCTTAGGCCTACTGGACATTCAACTGTTGGAAGGAGCTTTGCCCATTGTAACCAATTTGGCTGTTGTGGGGTCACAAACTGTGTATTGAGGGGTTTGGAGGTGGGGGTGCCGATTGCATGGTTCACCTAGGGCGCCAGTTGCTGGCAGCTAGTCTAGGGCCGCTCCTATTCAACACTAAATGCAGGAAATGTAAGATATGATCACCAATGCTTGCAGTTATTGGGGAACGCAGAAAAGTCAGACTGTGTTTAACTGAGTTCAAAGCAGAGACCTTGTCAGTGTAAATACACTGGGATGGACAGAGACTAATCTTCCAAAGCCCTGTAGATTGAGCTCGGGAGGGAGGTGAGTTAGCAGGCTGCATGCCCGCCAGACGTGAGCTGTAGAATCATAGAGCTGGAAGAGCCCTCAGGAGGTCGTCAAGTCCAGCCCCCTGCTCAAGGCAGGACCAATCCCAACTAAATCAACCCAGCCAGGGCTTTGTCAAGCCGAGACTTAAACACCTCTAGGGATGGAGATTCCATCACCTCCCTAGGTAACCCATTCCAGTGCTTCACCACCCTCCTAGTGAAATAGTTTTCCCTAATATCCAACCTAGACCTCCCCCACTGTAACTTGAGACCATTGCTCCTCGTTCTGCCATCTGTCGCTACTGTGAACAGCGTTTCTCCATCCTCTTTGGAACCTCCCTTCAGGAAGTTGAAGGCTGCTACCAAATCTCCCCTCACTCTTCTCTCTGCAGACTAAACAAACCCAAATCCCCCAGTCTCTCCTCATAGGTCATATGCTCCAGCCCCCTGATCATTTTGGTCGCCCACCGCTGGACCCTCTCCAATGTGTCCACATCCTTTCTATAGTGGGGGGCCCAGAACTGGACACAATACTCCAGATGTGGCCTCACTAGAGCTGAATAAAGGGGAATAATCACTTCTCTGGATCTGCTGGCAGTGCTTCTCCTAATGCACCCTAATATACCATTAATCTTCTTGGCTACAAGGGCACACTGTTGACTCATATCCAGCTTCTCATCCACTGTAATCCCCAGGTCCTTTTCTGCTGAACTGCTACTCAGCCATTCAGTCCCCAGCCTGTAACAATGCTTGGGATTCTTCCATCCCAAGTGCAAGACTCTGCACTGTTCTTGTTGAACCTCGTCAGATTTCTTTTGGCCCAATCCTCTAATCTGTCCAGGTCACTCTGAACCCTATATCCCTGCCTTCCAGCGTATCTACCTCTCCCCCTAGCTTAGTGTCATCTGCAAACTTGCTGAGAGTTCAATCCATCCCCTCATCCAGATCATTAATAAAGATGTTGAACAAAACCGGTCCAAGAACCTATCATTGGGGCACTCCACTAGAAACCGACCACCAACCTGACATTGAGCCGTTGATCACTACCTGTTGGGCCCAACAGTCTACCCAGCTTTCTATCCATCTTTCAGTCCATTTATCCAACCCATACTCCCTTAACTTGCTGGCAAGAATATTGTGGGAGACGGTATCAAAAGCTTTGCTAAAGTCAAGGTATATCACATCCACTGTCTTTCCCATATCCACAGAGCCAGTTACCTCATCATAGAAGCTAATCAGATTGGTCAGGAATGACTTGCCCTTCGTGAATCCATGTTGACTATTCCTGATCACTTTCCTCTCTTCCAAGTGCTTCAAAACGGATTGTTTGAGGATCCCCTCCATGATTTTTCCGGGGACTGAGGTAAGGCTGACTGGTCTGTCTGGGGACTGAGGTAAGGCTGACCGGTCTGTAGTTCCCCGGATTGTCCTTCTTCCCTTTTTTAAAGATGGGCACTACATTTGCCTTTTTCCAATCATCCAGGATCTCTCCCGATCTCCATGAGTTTTCAAAGATCATGGCCAAAGGCTCCGCAATGATATTTGCCAACTCCCTCAGTACCCTCGGATGCATTAAATCCGGGCCCATGGATTTGTGTATGTTTAGCTTTTCTAAATAGTTCCTAACTTGTTCTTTCCCCACCAACGGCTGTCCACCTCCTTCCCATACTGCATTGCCTAGTGCATTTGTCTGTAGTGTAAGACTGGTTCAATCTGTTTCTCCCCACTGTTTCAATGATAGAATTAAGGAAAGGCTCCATAAGGGGTCTTTTTTGTATGTAAATTTACTCTAGTGGATGCTGGAACCTCTTGTGCTTGGTTTGTGCTTTGGGCTAAGAGCTGAAATCACTAGGTTTGGGCCAGAGCCAAATCTACCACAAGCGAGCAGTGATGGAGAGGTGAAAGGAACAGCCAGCAGAGCGGCAGCAGCGAGGGGGGACTGATGGAGAGGCGTGAGGAGCAGCCAGCAAAGCAGCGGCCAGCAGAGTGGTGCCAGAGAGCAGCAAGCAGGTGGATGGCGAGTGACCAGTGGAGTGGGAAATGTGCCTCTTATGCCGCACACTCAGTATGGGTGGTGGACTCTGCAGATCACCTCGGAACTCTGATCTGCCCTGACTAAGGGCAGCGACTGTGAGTGAGATGCAGAGAAGGGTTGGGCATGTGAAGGGAACATTTACATTACTGAATTTGAGGGATTGAGAGAAAAAGGACATTGCCCAATATATTTGAGCTGGGCCGTTTACTCGTGATTTTGGTCATGAACTTTGTTTTGCCAAATCAATACCATGTTACTTCTCTCCCCTTTTATTAAAAGTATCTTTTCCACACTCAGACTCTGTGCTTGCGAGCAGGGAAGCAGTGCCTCCCAAAGGCACCCAGAGGTGTTGTGTGAATTTCCCAGGTTACTGGGTGAGGGCTTGAGCCAGTTCTATGATGGATGGATGGATATTGAACCCCTAGATATTGAACCGAGCTCTGGCTGCTGGTGGTGCTACCTGACAGAAGGGTTACACATATATAACCAATGACATATATAACCCCCAATGTAAGACACGGCTATGTTGATGTAAGGCTGCTTCTGTCCATCTAGCTACTGTCAGTCAGGTGGAGTCCCTAAAGCAGTGGAAAACCCCCTTCCATCACAGTGGCATGTGTCTGCACTGTGGGGTTACAGTACCATAGTGTACCATAACTGACGCTGTAGCATACATAGTGCAGACATGGCTTCTGTTCTATGTCTGCAGAATTAGCACATGTGCAATCAAATGCTTGTATTAAACTGCATTTAAAAGTCACAGGAGTACCTGGACAAATGGCTCATTTATACTCAAACATGGCTTTTGACATTTTAAAAAGGTCAGTAAATTTGTTAACAGCAAGATTCTGTTGCACATTACTGGCAAAACGTGACTTCTCCTAATGAAGTGTGGGATAAAATAATATGGACTCCCCTTGTAATGAAAAAACTTTCACACTAAGTATGTGCACGAAAAGGGAGCTAAAGAGGGGATAGGTACTTATAAAATTGCTCACCCTTTTTAGCATTCTGATCTAAGGAAGACTCTCAAGCTAGCAAGTCAAAATCGTTAGCCAGGTTCTTTCACTGTTTCAGACTAATGTATGATGTCATCTGTTAATGTTTTATTGTAACTTTGCCTTAAAATATTTTTTAAATTTCAGGTATGGACATGTAAATTCATAAAAAGAAACAATTATGGAATTTTATTTAGAAATACTAAATCCCAGAAACAAAATGTGAGTTACAGTTATTGACAATTGTCTTATATAAGTTGATACATGTTTTATCATACAAAGTCTGTTATACATCTTTATTCTAGAAAAGCCTACTTGCAATTATTTCAGAATTATTGACAAAGTACTGAAGATTATAATAACATTCTCAATTCCTGTAGCACCTGCACCATTGTGGTAATTCTGCATCAGATTTTCAAAAGTACTTTGCTCCCAGAATTGAGGCCAGATTTTCAGAAGAATTCAACTCCTTTTCATTCATTTAAATTAATTGGTCAGATTACTGCTGGTAGGGAACTTTGCAAATCTCCCTGCTTCATTTTAGCTGCCTACATAGGACCTGTTGGGTACTGAGCTTGCTTGACTGATTAAGGGGAAGCCATGGAAGCATAACTTGCTTTTCTGAACAAACCAGTTTTCTGGCTCTTCCCCCTCCCCTTTATTACCAAAAAATCAGGAGATGGTCATTATAAATGTATAACAAATAGCATTTACAACTGTACTGTACATGTGAAGCAGACTGGGAAGCTAAAATAGCCTAAAAAGGCATTCTAGAGCAGTGGTTCTCAAAGAGTAGTCCACAGACCACAGAGTTGGTCTGCATCCATCTTGCAAGTGGGCTGCAGGCTTGGGCCTCCCCAGCCCTGCAGCAGGGAGCCTGCACTGGTGTTCCAACCCTGTGCCCCACCCCCGTGAGGTTGTAGCACCAGTGCTGGCTTCCTGCTATGGTGGGGAGGGTGAGCCTCACAGGCAGGATCTGGCTTGCAGGAGAAGGAAGCCATTCTGTGTGTTGCTTCTCCCGCTCCTCCGGGCTGGGGAAACAGCAACACAGGAAAGTGCTCACCTGCAGGCCTAAATCACAGCCAATGGGAGCAGCGGGGGGTGAAGCCTAGGAGCACTGGAAGGCATGGAGTGAAGTAGGTGCCCCCTATTCTCTTCATGCCCAGAATCTCCCACCCTCAGCCTGCTCCTACACCCAACCTCCCAGCCAGACTCCCCACTCACTCCTGCAATAAGGATGTGAATGGTTAACCAGCCTCAAGTGAGGCTTACCAGTTCCAGTTAACTGGTAGCAACTGCTCCTGCCCCAGAGGCCCCCAATACAGGCAGGGGTTGTTTTGACTGGCTGGCCAGAGTAGCCCCTGTCTGTGACAGGCCCAGTTAACCAATTAAATGGGATTTTACATCCCTATCCTGCACCCAACCTCCTGCCCAGATCCCCACCTCCAGTGGTCTCCTGCACCCTACCTCCCAGCTTGCACCAGACCGTGAATCCCTACTCCCTCCTGCAACCATTTTGTCATCAGGGGCAGTTGGCTGGTGGTCCATGGAAAGGTCTGCATTGAGTGGGATGAGCCATGGGCCAAAAAGTTTAAAAACCGCTGTTCTGAGCTATGCAACCTCTAGGAGATCTTTCTCTCTCACTATCAGAGGGGTAGCCGTGTTAGTCTGGATCTGCAAAAGCGACAAGGAATCCTGTAGCACCTTATCGATTAACAGATGTATTGGAGCATAAGCTTTTGTGGGCAAAGACCCACTTCGTCAGATGCATGTGGTCTTTGCGCACGAAAGCTTATGCTCCAATACATTTGCTAGTCTATAAGGTGCTATAGGACTCCTTGTCACTTCTCTCTCACTGTTACTTACAAACAACATTAGCTACATTGGGGAAAACTCTTCTGAGACTTTGATCAGTAAGAATTTAAATTTTATAAATGAGTAATTATAGAGTACTAAAAATGGACGTGAAACACTGGTTGTTCCTTAACTGAAGCAGAACTGGCGGATGCCTCTATAATTACAAGAAAATTGTACCTTGCCATTCTGAAAGGTAATCATGTGTGATTTTTTTTAACCCGTGACATAGTCCTCCTCCCTTCATTCACTATAACTGCTCTGAAATCATATAAAGATTTCTCCTGCTACATTTAGTAGTGCCTGACTAGATCATTCAGGACAGTCCTTTCATAATGAGATGTTTTTGCATATTGTACCATTATTGGTTTAGACACCAACACACGCTCTTGGTGCCTAAACCAATAATGAATAATTATATTAAAACTTGTGTTTTTTAATTGGAAGAATGGGTCTGATTTGTTTAAAAAAAATTAGAATCAGAAACTGTGTTGCAACAAAAGTTTACTGTCAAGATCACTTGTAGCAACAAACAAACAATGACCAAAGAAAACAAGAGGATTTCCAAATTTCCAAGGCGAACCTGTTGGATTTAGAACTGATGGGCCAAATGCTCAGCTGTGATTACAGCTATGGCTGTAATTTCACTGAAATCAGTGGAGCTGTGCTTATTTATTCCAGGATCAGGCCCTATCTGCATAAAATTAACCCTTAAACATAAAATGCTCCTTTTTAAAATCTGATCTGGCTGGGCTGGAGCGGGTTCTTCCTTTAATCAGTTAAACATAATGATTAACCAGTTAACCAATTAAATGGGATTTTACATCCCGATCCTGCACCCAACCTCCTGGCCAACCAGATCCCCACCTCCAGCTGGCTCCTACAGTTGAGTTAATCTACTGACTACTGGAAATTATCCTGCTGCTCCAGGAAAATAAGACACTGGCATATTCAATCTCTCATCACTTGTAGAAAGACCTATGAATGAATTTGCAGGAAAATAAGAAAAATAATCATGGTAAATATTTTCAAATGGCTCTATATTTAAGGCAGAGTAATAATAATGTCAACATAAACCAGAGTCAGGACACGCAAATCCAGGCTCCCTGGAATTCCATTCAATTGTAGCCTCTATTTGCTTTTAAAATGTCAGATTTGATGCCTGGGTGTTCTGAGTTGAGATCACCGTGGCCACAGCCTGTCTGTCTCCCCTGGCTTACTCAAAGTAGCTGAACAAATTGTGGAAGTATTGCCATGTGCCTAAATGAGCATGAGATTAGGCAACTGAGAGACCTTTGCAAATGTGAAGGGTAGGTGTCTAGGCAGAAGATAAAGAGGTGTGCCAGTCTTAGATTAACCTGCCCGTCAGCTGAAAAGCTCATTTCCGAAGTCATTTGTGATGTTAATATATTGGCAGTATAAAGCAGACCACCAAGAGGAGTAGGATCTTCATGCCACTCAGCTCCAGATTCCATTTGCTTTTAGGACATCTTCTGCACAGCTGGGAAGTGGAAAATATGGTCATGGGTGAGCTGCTAACACCACGCCTCATAGGAGGATCTGAATAATATTTGTTTTACCACTAACTAAAAGAATGGCATCAACACTAAAGTTTCAGCTTGACAGAGCCCTGGCTGGGATGATTTAGTGAGGGCTGGTCCTGCTTTGGGCAGGGGGCTGGACTCGATTACCTCCTGAGGTCTTTTCCAGCCCCAGGATTCTATGGGTACGTCTACACTAGCTCGTTAGTTCGAGCTAGGTAGGGTAATGAGGGCAACCGGAGTTGCAAATGAAGCCCGGGATTTAAATATCCTGGGCTTCATTTGCATGTTCCCGGGTGCTGCCATTTTTAAATCCCCCTTAGTCCGAACTTCATGCCCGTGGCTACACGTGGCACGGACTAGGTAGTTTGAATTAAAGATCCTAATTCGAACTACCGTTACTCCTCCATTCAACTCCGGTTGCCCTCATTACCCTACCTAGCTCGAACTAACGTAGACGTACCCTATGATTCTAACACATAAAGTGCAGAAACCCAAAGAAGGATGGCAATTTGTGTGAGAGATAAAGGATTACAGGACTGTTCCTGTCTTAAGGACAAGGGGCATGATCTTCCTCTCATTAAAGTCAGCAGCAATACTTTCAATGACTTCAGTGAGTGCAGAAGCTAACCACTGGACTTCAGTGAGTGCAGAAGCTAACCACTGCATCCCAATGTTTGAAGTCCTAGGATGGACTACTTCCTCCTTCAAGTGGATTATAGGTCTCAATCACACAAATCAATTCATGGCTGTGCTCAGCTAAGGTCACTTTTGAATATTATTCAGGCAAACTATTTACTCTGCTGGATGGCACTGTTCAGTCATCTCCTAGTCCTGCTGTTATGGTGAAGTGAGGTTATTTTGGTTTGCAAGTATAAGTGAAATCTGAATCAGGCCCACTCACCTAACATTTTAGAATTACTGATTTAATTTTAAGTATTTGTTTAAGTCCCTCCATATTCAGCAGAGCACTTATGCATGTGCTTAGGTCCCATTGAGGTCAATGGAATATAAGCATATGTTTCAAATTAAGCATATGATTAAGTGACTTACTGAATTGGGGTCTTAAAACTGGAAAGGTTTCCATTAACATTTTTCCATGAATGTCATTATAGATTAATTTGGTACTTCTCAAAACAAAAATACAAAATATTTCACATTTTTAAAGAAAAAGTCAAGTTGAAATACAAAATCAGCCATATAAAAACAGCCTTGTTAGAACAGTCAGCTGTTTAAATGGGCTAATTAAACAAAGTTAAAATTAGATTCAGCTGATCCTTTCCCCATTTCAGAGCTCCCATGGGTAATTTTATGAAACTAAGGAAGGAGCCAAGTTAGCTGTAATTATGTCTTTTATTTAAGTTATTTGAATGTTTAACCTTTTAGTACTACCACAGCTGATTGAACGGACATCTACTATGTGACCCAATTTTTTTATATGTGAAATATATAGATTTACACACAAACCTCAGTCTATGGCAATGCATATACACAATTCAAATATCTCTTAAATGAATTCTCTCCAGCAAATGTACATGCAGTCATTCCTGTTATTTCTAAATACTAAAGGCTACTAGGTAACATTATAAGGACCGAATTGTGCTTATGGATAATTGCAAATCTTTCAGGGATTATTTTCTTGTTGTCAGATGTAAGGGCCTAATGCTGCATCACAGCTGAACTCCCATTAGCTTCAATGGGAGAAGGACCTGACCCTGTGAAAGAAGACATATCGTTGAAGAACCCCTTTATTAATTCACAAGGGCATGCACTCCATTTTTACTTGGGAGGTTGCACACAACTACATTGAACTAGAAAGCAGAAAATAGTTTGCATAAATATAAGAAGAAACTTGAATTTTCAACTCAAATTAGAACTGGAAGCCAAGTATTTAGTAGTTATCTTTCATTTTGTGAATTTCAGCACTTCTTGATTTTTAATGTTATTGGAAGCACAAGTGTCAAATACCACATACACAAAAGCATATTTCACATTATTTCCCAGCTCAGTTTTGTAGTTCATGATGCTCAGCTAAGCAATGAGACACCTAATTTCTGGGTTTCATCATAATAAAATGCATGTGTGTGTCTGTGCATAGACACATCCCATATATTTTGATTATTTGCAAAGTTGGTAAGGGAGATACTCAGTGTGATTGCTGACTAGTAATCCATTTCTCTGGGACTCATTCTAGCAATTTCAAACAGCAGTTCTTTAAAAAAAATCTTCCGGAAGTATGTGCTACTTTTCTCCAAATTTTTTTAAACTAAAAACCATTGTCAATAATTTTTATGTAGCATATGTTGTACACACACTATTTTACATGGATATAATCTTACTTATCTTATTCCTCCCAGAATTATCTAAAAATGTATTTTTTTTTTACCTCAGGCATCCTATGTTCTTTTATGGCATACATTGTTAGGCATGGACTCATTTTTAGAATGTGAGGAATAGAAATGTCTGTTTGCAGGGTGTCTGATACCTTAGGGATGTGTTGATTTTTAAATTTAACTTTTGAATTTGGGGTGTTGGGGAACACACAAATAGGGAGAGAGAGATCATACACCCCCCCCCCAGAAATGAACAAGTTTCATGTAATTTTTGCATGAACCCATATTTCCTCAGAACCAATGAAGACAGAGAAGTTTCACTCAAACTCTCTGTCCTATTGCTGAACTTGAGCCAATTTTGGGTTGGCAGCAAAGCTTAAAGCCCACTGAGATGTATAAAGTTTGCACAGCTCTAATCACATCCCATGCCAGCCTCATTTCTTTAGCATTTCCAAATCCCACCCACCATAAGGAACTAAAAATGAAAAAGGGTAAGGAGCAGAAATGAAGCAGACAGCTGACATTCTTTAACTTTTGTCTCTTGCAATATCATGCCACTCATCCTAGAGTACTTTTTAAAAAATGGACTAAAATTACAGTTTAGTATCCTTAGCATAATTGTCCTTTTGTCTGTCACCAGAAGCAAATTCTAAACATTTGGCTTCATATGGCGTCATGAAGATTGCTGTTCTCATTAGAAAACATTTACCGAGAAGCACATTCTACAGCAAGAAAAAAAATGGCACTGTGTGGGCTTATAACATACCATAAGTACATGTAAATTACCCCATTTATCAAAAGCTCATTTATACCAGTCAGATTATAACATTAGTTTTGCTGAAGATTGAACTAAAAAATCTTTTTATCTGACTATAAGGTTATAATTTCTTTGGTTTGCCTTCTTTTGAGTGGGGATCTCAGAGCCGACTTAATGTGTCACAAAATCATATCTGCCATGTAATAGAAGGTATTTACTGCATCAAAATTTACTAATTATGGAAAAGTTTTATTAACTATATTAAGTAACCAGTTATTTTAAATACAAAAATAAAATTCAGACTGAATTTTTCACTGTTCCTAATGTACACTTGCAAATATAGATGAGACATTTTAAAAGGATAAATGCTGTGCATGAATCCTAAACCAATATAAGAATCCATTGAAACCATTTTCTGATTCAAAATGTATTGATCTCAAGAGCAAGAGCAGATGAAAGAAATGGGAGTGGAATATGAACAGAGATATAATAGAGAAAAATCAGATATACATACATAACATTTTTATACTCATAAGGATTAGGATAATTTACTGTGTATATTTGGGATTCCATATACTGCACACAAGGAACCTAACATACATACAGCAAACTCTCCTTACCATTATGCTTTTTGAAGTCTATGCTGACTTTTTTTTAAAGTCACCAATAGTAAGAGATGCTGCCCATAAAGATGCTGAGTACCCCAACTTCCATTGACTTTGGTGGGAGTTAAGGGTACTCAGGCATATGGGCCTCCTGATTCTGTATATTCAACAAATCTCCTAGCAGGGTACCATTTACCTTTGTTCACTTTCTTGCCAACTTTACTGGATTTCAATAAGAATGTTTTCTGCACTTTTGTAAAGCTTGGAAACCCATTAAGATCAGCTTACACAGGTAGCTGTTACTTCAACAGTAATTTCAGCAGTCTTTTTAACAGTCCTTAGTACAACTTCAGTAGCCTTTTTCTTTATTGGGACTACTTGCGTGAGTAAATGCTATTTGTGTTACTAAGGGTATGCCAATGTTTTTTGTGGCCATAGCCTAAATCAGTGCTTGGAATCCTGCCAGATCTTTTCATTGTCACCTTCTATAAAGAAAATAGGAACAAAAGTCAATCTGACTCAATGTGACTTTCCTTTTTATTTCAATTATTTTAAATTCAGTATTCAATCTGAAGAAGATATCTCTTTGGAGCTATATTTGAAGTCATTTGTTGTCTATGATTTTCCTTGGAGATTAATTGATAACATAAAATTGATAATGACTACATTCATAGATCATCCAAAGCACTGTATAAAGGGTGTGTGCACATATGTGCATGTGGAGAGGGAGTGATCATGTCACCCACCACTGAAAAGCTTCTACCCTGGGGTGGAAGACACTGGCAGTTTAACAGTACAAAGTGGCACTACTCAGCAGTTCAAAACTAAGCGAGGAATGCTTCATCTAGTTGAAACTACAGGGGCGATTTAGGTAGGCAGAATGCAATTATCTTTAATAGCTTTTATTATCTGGTACAAGAAATAATCCTGTTTGTGTTCCCTAAAAACTTTAAGGTAGGTTTTGTTGTTTATACTTTGTCTGGAACTATTTTCATTATAGTCTGAGTCATGATCTGGTACTTATATGGTGGAATGTTTCAATTGGAATTGTCTAAATCAGGCTTTATTGATGGATAATGAAAAACATAGACAAGGCTTGAGAGGTAAACAACTAAATGAAGTCCCTTTCTCTATTTGTACAAGGATACTTCAGAGCAAGTGCTTTAGGAAAAGGGATTGTTGCACGGACCCTGACACCCAGTCTTGGGTTCAAGCTGTGTGCTGTTCAAATCTCCATCCAGCCTTGAGACAGGTAACTGTGAGCTGAGATAGTTATATAACTGGGAATGCTGCAAACTCCACACAAACATGTTTTTTACTTACACTGACGGGGATTGCTGGACTCAGGGGAAGCTGGGAGAATATTCCTGTGGCAATTTTAATTTGTCTAGCTCAAAATTCTACGTAAACCAGCAAAGAACTGGTTTGCTTCCAACCCTCACAAATAAAACTGCAAGATTCAGAACATGAACTCTCTCCACAAACTAAACCCTTCAAGTTTTGCAAAACCCTGGAGATGTGTTTATTTATTTGTTTAAAAACATTTTTACCCCTCCTCTCTATTTAAAATATTCAAGGCGGCTTACACATTTTTAAAAATACAATATAAATATACATAAAAATTAAAATGTGTGTTCCCTTACACTCTGGGCTAAGCCCTGCATGTTTTATAAGAGCATTTTTCACCACAATGAAGCTAAACATTTCTAATTTCAACAGTGGCGCGGCACCTTGTTAGGTGGGTAGGGCACAAAACATTGTATGAGAAGCATATTTCTTTGGTCTGGTATCACTGATGATTATTTGCATAATGACTTTGGCAGTGGTTTGAGATTCTTGACAAAATATGTACGTATGTGTTTCTTATAGCTCTGTTAGGGGCATGAATGTTTACTTCACATCCCACCTGGGTTGTCTTGTTCCCCATTTGTATCCATTGAGGGATGTTATACCTGTACAAAAGGAAATAATAGTTGCTCATCTTGTAAATCAGATGTTGTTCCTTCATTGTAAGAAGACGTGGTTAAATGGTGTCATTGCTGGAAAATCTCAAAACAAGTGCTAGTAATTTATTGTGTGGCTACTAGTTTAGGCCAGATCATGTCTTCTGCTCCACACAGGGCAGTGGTCCTCTGCAAACAGATTTCACCCCACCTGCTTTAGTGATGGGTCAGCTAAGTCCATGGCACAATTGCCCCTTCTTCCTCTAACCTCATGAGTGCTCATCACAGGAGAGGGATCTCTGAGTGGGGAGGGTGACAAGGTATGAGCAGACTCATCCTGGATGGCAGCAAGCTTGGAGCAGGAACAAGGGGTTGTATATCAATGCCTTCCATTGTCCCAGCTGTTCTCTCAAAGTATGATAATATAGATTGGGGATATACTACATTTTTGTAGGACCCCTCCAGAAGAAGGAAGGCTCCAGGCAAGTGCTGACACTTGGGGACCAGTCCTACAGTTGGTTCTACAGGGGTCACACACAGCCTCCACCCCTGCCAACGTGAGCAAAACTCCATCATGGGGTCTTTGCAGAGTTTTCCTCTTTTAACCCAAGCCAGTAGGTTTCAGTGTCAGAGGAATCTATCTATATATGTGAGATTTTTCAGCTGCTTATAAACTAACCTCATCTGGGTGGATTTTCACTATAACAGAAAAAGGCACATCCCTGACACAAAGGCCATCCTCAGACCTTGCCCCAAGCATGGTGACAGAACCCCTCAAAGAACATTTTCATTAGAATATTTTTAATATCAGCAAAATAATATATTTCCTTCTCCCCTCTTCAGAAATGACAGTGCTGTTTTGCCTAAAATTCTTACACATAGATGCAAATAGCATGGAAAATCGCAGTCCAAACAGGCAATGTCATACACAGCTAAAAAGAGAGTCCTCTAATGGGAAGTGTGGGCAACCTTAATAAAAGGCAGAGCTACTTACCCTGCCTGCAACTTATCATTCTTGATTATCTAATCTTCAGGTTTTCTGCAGTCACTGAGGAGGAACAATCTGTTGTAATTTTCTTCTTATCAGCTCTTTACCCTCATGACCCCATTTATTTTTAGAGTACAGGATTAAAAAAGGGCAAAAGCCTTTTCCTATTCTCAGGTGCTGTACATGAGTGTGGGGAACAGAACAGCGCTGTGTGTTAGATGTATGCAGTGCTTTTTTCGTTTAAAAAAAAAAAAAAAGGTGCTGGTACTCCGGGGAAAAGGTGCTGGTACTCCAGGGGAAAAATTGGTGAGCTCTGACTGGAGGTGCTGGTACTGCGTACCAGGCAGTACCATCACAAAAAAAGCACTGGATGCATGGCCCTAGCGACTTCCTGCTGGCCCACCGCCAACAATGGGATGAGACACCCAGCGAGGAACACCTGACCGTTGTGCTACCCTGAGAAAGAGCAGTGTGTACTGTAGCTTGTGATGTGTGCTGCGTTATGGTAGCCTTTGTGTGCTATCAGTTACAGGGCCATACTTTGTGGTTGTGTAACTCTGCCCCTGGCTTCTTTGATGGGCAAGGCAGAGGAGAGTTCTCTGCAGTACATTCATGCCCCACAAGTCAGGATCTGATTCCACACTTGTGTTTTAATATTAAATGATATATCAGACTCCTCTGACCTGGCTTCTTTTGCTGTATTTGAAATTTACTGCAATGGAGTCTATCCTCTAGGAGGTCTCATCCTGCAGGGGTTACCTCCTGCTTCTATCTCCTCAAGGAATCCTTAGGGGCTATGTCTACACTGCAGGCTTCTTGCACAAGAACTGTTTTGCGCAAGAATTCTTGCGCAAAAGTTCTTGCGCAAGAGCGTGTGCACATTGCCATGTGCTTTTGCTCAAGAGCATCCATGGCAGTGTGGAAAACTCTGATGGCCATTTTAGTGGTTTCTTGTTGCCCGTCCACACTGCCTTCTTGTGCAAGAGCTCTTGCGCAAGAGGGCTTATTCCTCATGGGGAGAGAAATAACTCTTGCGCAAGAAGCCCTCTGTTCCAATGCTTTACTGTAAATCTACGCGCGCAAGAACACATGTGCAGTGTACATGCTCCACAAGTTTTTCCACAAGAACGGCCATTCTTGCACAAGAAGCCTACAATGCAGACGTAGCCAGGGAGTTTTCCTCTCCTAACCCACCCCAGTATGTCACCCCCTCCAGAAATGAAACCTACTTATATGAGTTTACTTTGCTGTAGAAAAGTCCACTCGCCTGAGTTTACACATGCCCTATGGAAACAGCTGTAGACAGTAAATCCTATTATGGGCTTTATTAAAGCCAGAGCAAGGAACTGACAAAAAGATGGCCCTGTTCAACTAATTGGCTTTTTATAGCAAGTATTAACATCTCATCCAGCTCAGGTGACTTAGGACAATAAGCTAACAGTGTTCCACAGAAAATGAAAAGATGGGACATGCCAGAGACATGACTGTGGGTGAGTGGTTTTTGTCAGTGGAACAAAATTCCAGACCCTATCTCAGAATGCTGGGCGTGGGGGATGAATACAATGATTGTACAACTCATATCCACTGATACACTCACATCTTACTACATATTGTGATTGAAATGTAAATGCTTCCCCCACAGAGTTTTGCCCAGTATTTTTCCTGCAGAGGTTGTGTGAGAAAAATGACTAACTGCAATATCAGTTGTTGACAGCTGAATATCTGCTGTTTTAATTGTAACAAGCACAGCAAATGAATTTAGCTGCTTTTATGCTCTCTGGCCTGGTTTTAATATAGGCTATCGCACAGTAGCTATTGGCACTTTAACCACTGTGTCATCTAGACCTGCTTTGAAGTCTGCCATAGTCATTGATCCTACAAAGATTTAGCTATATATTTAATTTTACACACGATGAGTAATCCCATTGAAATCAGTGGAACTACTCAGTGTGTAAAATTAGTATGTGCATAAGTCTTTGAAGGATTGGAGACCTTGTACCCCAATTCCTAGGCTCTCATTTTAACATCTGGGGGACACCACTTACCCTCAAATTATAACATTGATTTATTGGGTCAGTTGGGCCAAAAAGAAAAAATTACCAGTGTAAACTAAAGAAGGTAAATCTGTCCTAAGGAAAAGAGGAGCATTAATGGTTAATGAAAAAAGGCTGTTTCACAGAAGCTGTAGGTGTTCTGCAGCTGTACCATGCTAATCATTAGAGAGAAACAGTCCCCAGGGACTTGAAAATGGCCTGCTGTGTGGGGGATGACTTTCTAGTCCAGAGAAAGCAGGCAGTACTGCTGATGATGATTTAAAGAAATTCCAAAAGAATTTTGAGTGAATAATGAAGTTGTTACATATTATTTGTATATTGCAAATAAAGTACTGGGGCTTACATTCATGGTCTTTGTCCCATTATCTAGAGCAATTCAAAAACTAGGCATCATCACAAAGCAAAACTGAAAGGGAGAAGGTGACAATCAGTGTCCAAGCAATCAAGCTGAGAATGAATCACATGAGTTGCATATTTAAAAAAAAAAAAGTTTCATGCTTCTGTTTTCTCTGGAGGTGAGATGATTACACTTCACTGAGGTATTTTTAGTTTGTCATGCTTTGAATTTTAGACTTTCAATCAGTTGGTGCCTCCCACTGTGGTGGGTCTTTTAAAAAACATTTTGAAAGAGGGATGCCTTGAAAGTGGCCTGGGAAGAGAGGCCAGTACACAAGGTCACGCAGGGAATTCCAAAGCCATGTTGGAAAAAGACAGTGGGCTAGATTCAGAAAAGGATTTAGATTTCCACCTTCCAGAGTCAGATCCCACTGGGATTCACAAAACCCTGCTCAGCAGCCATCTATCAGTGTCTAAGCTTGCTCAGTGCTTCAGTAAAAGTTCCTGTGTTTCTGCATGCATGCTTTGACTCTCCACACCAGGCATCCGGATTGATTCCAGCCCCAAAGCAATGCACAAACCAGGGGAAGGTAGGCATTCATCCCCCTAACTCAGATGCTGGGCCTGCTCTAGTAAGTATGCTCAGAGCTTACCCATTAGATCAACCACCTGTAGGCAGGCATATGCAAAATTCCTAGGTGGGGGGGGGGAAGGAGGACCAGGCAGGAGGATGTTCCTTGTAACTTTTAGCTTAGAACACTCATGAGGGATTTGGGAGACCCCTGCTTCAAGGCATCCCTCCTGAATAAAGGGGAGAAGGGATTTGAATAGGGCTGTGTATTCTCTCAAGTGAAGACTGTAACCCTTGGGCCTAGGATATTCTGAGGTGAGTCACCCTTCATTTCCACTGAGAAATAAAAAGCCTGAAGACAGCCTTGGATGAGAGAGAAAGCACACACACACACACACATAAGTATAAGAGTTACTCTGTAGCTTGATGGTCAGAGTATTCCCCTGGGAGGTGAGACTAAAGAAACATCTTGTTAATTATTCACCCAGATTGAAACAGGAGACACTGAAGGGGCTTCACATCAGATTATCCCATAGCCAAGTGGTTAGGTCCTCACCTGATAGCTTTTAGATGTCTCTTCAAATGCCTTTTTTCCCTTAGGCAAAGGAGGCACTTGGACTGAGGTCTGTCCCACATCACAGCTGAGCACCTGTGCTAAAGGTTATATCCCCAGCCCCTTGCCAAAATGATACAGGCACCCTGATGCCAAGAGAAAATTTGCAGGTGTGGCTCATAGATAGCGGCACCTCACTCTTGCCTAGAGACATAGGTGCCTATCTGAGAGAGGTGAGGCTTAGAACAAACCCTGGGGGCTGGCATTTCCTATTGGCTAGTTTAGTGAATCCCATACTGAGGCAGCTCGCTTCCTGTTCATTGTATAGCAAACTGAACTCAGGTTTTGTGAATCCCAATGATTTTGTAGGCACAGTTAGGAGTGGCAAGGCTTGGTTTCACCACACCTGAGTTCCCTTGTGAATCTAGGCCACTGATGAGAGAACATGAATGGAGTGATGCCAGGTATGGTGCTCTGCAGTAACTGGTTTCTGTGCTGCTTGGGTAATGGACTGAAAGGAGGCTAGAAGTGGGAAGATAAATGGAAACTACTGATTATGTAGTTTAGCAAGGAACAAGATTAGGTGCTTCACCAAACCCACTTTAACATCTTTGTGCTCTGTATTATCTATCTGGGTGGGGTAGAAGCCAGTAATGTAGAACTTGGTGTGGGGACAATCTGCCTAAGAGAGGATATTTTCTATGGTCAGTAAGAAACAGTTTCCTTCTGTTGGAGAAGTTTGGTTAGAGATGGAATGGGTAATATGCTCATGAATATCAACCATATTTGACAAGATGAATTCTAGTAGGAAAAACATGAACTTACTGGACATTTGGGATGCAGGTAGGTCAAAATGAGTTTACAGGCCATTTACTTCCCCTCAGTGACTGCCACATCACTAACATGGCTGTTACTGTTATGATTGTGCCAAGTGAAATAAGACTCTTAGGATATGTGTACACTGCCCTTGTTTTGTGCAAAAAATATGCAAATGAGGTAGTGTGGAATATTGCTGTGCCTCATTTGCATAATTAACGAGGCTCCATTTTTGCACGAGGCTTTTGCCCAAAAAGGAGCCATCTACACAGCTCCTTTTTGTGCAAAAATCCCCTCTTGTGCAAGAGCCGTTCTTCCTGAAAAAAATGTGGAAGAATGGCTCTTGCGCAAAAGGGGGTTTTTGCACACAAGGAGCCGTGTAGACAGCTCCTTTTTGCGCAAAAGCCTCTTGTGCAAAAACTGAACCTAATTAATTATGCAAATGAGGCATGGCAATATTCCATGTTTTGCCTCATTTGCATATTTTTGGTGCAAAATGGGGGCAGTGTAGACATAGCCTTAAAATATGGAACACTCTTCTCTACGTGCTCTTGTTATGCTACTGTGGTCCTCATTTCTCTGCCCTGTATGACTTGTATTTTATTATTATTTTTGTGCACTGAACTAGCATGTCCCCAATCCTTCACTGGAAATTAGGCAGGTGCAGAGTTCTGCTTGTGTGATTCTGTGAGCAGAATCTATGTCCTAAAAGAAGGCCTGGCCACTGCCACATGGCGTTCAGTTTAAATTTGATATGTGAGGGGTTATATCTGGTAGAAGTCAGTGTGTGTGTATACATACACAAAAGCTTTATCATAAGAATGCTAAAGTTGCAATGTGAAGCACTCAAAAGCTAAGAAATGCTATAACTGATGTTCTTTGTGCAACTTTTCAGTTGGCCCCTGGTGATCATCACATACTATTTCCTTCTGTCCTTATGCCTCACAAGACTGACCCTTCCAGCTTGTCCAAGTTCTCCATCTTACCCCTCACTCCTTGCCCAGCTCTGTCTTCCTGACAATCCTCATCCCATCTTAGTGTCCTCTGTCACAGCATTTTGTCTTTCCCAGTAGTCCTCAACCTACATTCCCCTCCCCCACCATGCCCAGCTCCTGTCTTCTTCCTTTTCTATGCTGCCTGCGTGCCAGCAGATGGAGCACTGAGGAGACAGTCTGTCAGTTCCTAGTAAGGATGCAAAATCCCATTTAATTGGTTAATAAGTTAACCAGTTAAAGGGAGGCGGGTGTGGGGTGGGTGTGCTCCAGCCTGGCCTGAGTGCATCTTAGATAGAGGCTGCTCCATTCATCTGAAGCAACCCCTGCTTTCCCCTGTCCACAGTGTGCCCCCTGCAGGGCTGGAGCAGCCCCCGCCCCCACCCGTTATCCAGAACTGTTAAGCATCACCTGGTTAACCTTTCACATCCCTAGTTCCTATGCCAGGTGCCTCAGTAGCCTTGGCTGCAGCATGCTAAGTACAGATATAACAGTCAGGGAATTTAACTGTGAGATGCTAATACGTCTTTACTAAGCATATATAAATTGGAGCTTTTCAGATGCTTAAATGTAGGCCACATTTAGGAAGCTTTTTATATGAGCAGTAAAGAAACCATATCCTGCACCAGGCCAAACCCTTGGCTAAAGTTCACATCCCTGTTCTAAAGCTGGGAGCTTCTTGAGCTACTCAACAAAACCGCTCTTTCTAACATGGGCAATACAACATACTTTCCCTCTCATCTAATTTCCAGAAATGACTGAACTCTTTTTGCTTGAACTTGCTAAATGAAAGAAAAAAAAATCAGCCAGAAGCCGTCATCTACATGTGAAATTGCAGCCTAAATGATTTAAGTGTGACCAAGTTATAAGCAACTGAAAATGGGTCCCTAACAGGAAGTGTCAGGCAATCTTAATTGCAGGTGGCACTAACAGCTCTGTCTATAGAGAGTGTGTGGGTGTTTTCACCACCAGTCTATTTCTAAGTTTTCCTGAATGTTTCTCAAGTAACATGTCCTGTGAACATACACCATTTCATCCTTTCCTTGGCAGCACTCTTCCTCAGTGACAAATACGTGTACTGGAGTGGGAAGGCTAATGGTTTTCATGCACCTGCAACTTATGATATGGGCGAAGCACTTCTGGAACATCCATTTTGTGATGCAATACTTCTTCATAGCATGGTAAGAGCTATTTAAATATATGATCCTATTTAGATAGACGCTCATTAGGAACTGTTTGCTTGCTGCCAATAGAGGCCTCAAGAGACTATTTCTAAAAGGACTGTTCCTGATTTACATGTTTAAAGTAATGAACTGTGTCAACAGTGAATATCATCATGTTCCATCTTAGATTTCTTTGGATGTAAATTTCTTAGTGCATGTCAGCCTATTTGGGATAGAGAAAATGAGATTTCTTTAATGTTCCCATGAACATTAGGCTAAAAATAACCAATATGTGACTGTGCGTGGAGTCTTGTTTTGTTTGTTGTTTACGGCAAGCTGTTGTTTTTGGCAAGTTAAGGAAATTGCTTAGTGAACCCACTTTTGGGGAACTGTGACGTCTGTCACATCTGCAGTGAATGAAGGATCAGAGTTTCTGAAACTGAATGAAATGCTAAATCTAAGGTATGGTCATCAGCTATACCAAGCATGTTTAACTGTGTTGTTTTCAGTTTTGTTGGAAACAAAAAAGATCTGCATTATAATTCTTCGATGCAAAGTTTATTATTGTCCCAATCATTTAAAAAGCCTGATAGCTTCATGCATTTTGGCAATTACTATCTTAAAAATAATGAGATTTTAAAATATGGGGTTCACTTTATATTTGCCACCTGGTGTTAAGAGTCTTTAGGGTTCACACACTCAAGTGTTTCTACACTGCTATGGAGTCTAGAAAGTTTTTTTTTTTTTTTTTTAAACATTTTATTTTAAAATGAAGGCTGAGATTCTCAAGTAGACATCTGACTTCAGGAGCTGAGACTCCAGAGAAATGTCAGATATCATGATACTTGTGATTAAAATTGAGAGTTGATAATTTAGTAATATGTGGAAATGTCTGGAAAATGATTTTTTTTTCATTTATGCTATATTATATTTTCCTCATTATTTATTGCTGGTACATTTGGATGAAAACGGCATCTCTACTTCTTAAGCATTCATCTGCTCATTACATTTATCCCCCTGAGTCACAACAGTCTTACTTGCATCAAACAATTCTGTCACAAACACAGTACAGTATTGCAAACTCAGGTGGGAAAGGAACTGCAAAAATATAGACACTCTTAAAGATGCTGCTTTCTTGCATGGGATCTCTTTAATAACAGGAATGAGAGGATGGGGCATGCATACAAGCAGAATTACTATTATA
The DNA here is from genome assembly GCA_032595735.1 of Pelochelys cantorii. NCBI lineage: Eukaryota > Metazoa > Chordata > Testudines > Trionychidae > Pelochelys > Pelochelys cantorii. Next base: position 36,821,615 of record CM064335.1, on the reverse strand, counting down.
TAGAATGTGGTTTTTTGAGTTTTCAAAACTGGCATCCTTCTAAAGACCATCTATTATTCAGCAGCTGTACTTGGTATTTTCTCAGCTATTTAATCTTGGTTTTATGGTTACTCATTTCCACCCACACAGAGATTGTGTAGTGCAAACCTGGGGTGGGGGGAGGTCCTGCTTTGCAGGGGTTTGCAGAGCATTTTCAATCCATGTGAGTGTTCTAGTTTCATGCCGAGTTTATGCATTCTCCAGCTTAATGAAAAATCTTCATTCAATGAAGAGGGAAACCATCAAATTTCATGTCTGTTGCATGAACCCAGAAATGTCATGTGATTTCAACATGTGATCATAAATGTCTCTAGTTAATCATTCTATGATTCTGGTCTGTCTGGAGCTTTCAGTTGAACCTGATCCCACCTAACTTTTCATCTGATCTTAGGTTTATTGTAAATATGCCTGAAAACTGGAAGGATTAGTATCTATACTCATTGTAGCTAATGATGAAGGTTTCATTGGCCAATATAAGTGCTGCAAGACCAGGACCTAGAAGTGTCCATATTTGCAAGAATTGTAACTTTCCTGAAAACCACATGGGGCTGAGAATGGAGTAAAACAGCCGTTGGCTGAATGCGAGAAAGTGTCATTTGTCTATTTCCCAGGGTCAACCGTGATTCTCCCAAACTCTCTGGACAGGCAAGAGATGAAACCAGCATGATTCTGCCTTGGTAGGGAGGGGGAGGATGTGCTGGGGAAGCTTGCATTCTGGTGGCAAGGTGACTGAAGGCTTTAAGAGAGTGCCTGGGTTTCTTCCTCTTCACCTTCCTCACGGCCCCTTTTAAGGTCTATGTGGTCATAATCAAATATATGCACCTGGGAAATTGATGTGGGTTATGGAGGATGCCTGGGAACTAAGCAAGTTTCAGCTGCAAAACTTAACCTAGTCATTCAAAACCATGAAGTCTTGGGGATTTAGACCCCAAGGACTGACCTGAACCAGCCTATACATTAGACCAGGGGTGGGGAACCTTTTTTGGGCCGGGGGTGCTGACCCACAGAAAAATCTGTTGGGGGCTGCACACAAGTGAGAAGCAAACAAAAAAAAATACCCTTGCTGACATGGCCCCTGACTGAGGAGAAGGATATTCCCCACATTACCCTCACACACCAGATCCTAGGGGGGCCTAGGCTAGTAGATTTTGTGTGCTCCAGCTCCATGGTGGGGCAGTGGTGGGGCTTGAGCGCCAGTATGGGGTCCTGAATACTGGGGAATGGTGGGGGAGCCCTCAGCCTCGGGGCCAGATCCAGGCAAGCCCAGGGCCACATCCAACCCCCGGGCCTGAAGTTCCCCACCCCTGCATTAGACTGATGTTGACAATGAGGGATGTGTCTTTGTAATGCTTATATAATTATATATGAAACAATCCTGCTATTTCTCTTCATACCATGGTCATACAGAGTGGCCAAGATGTAATTAGTGAAGCCTGTGAAATGTGTGTGGATCACTAGTGCCAAGACCATGACTGTAAGTGTTTGAAACTCTACCGCTGGGCTGAAAGATTCTTCCCTTCCCATTCTACCACTACAATCCAAACTGTTTACTTGTGCCAAAGAGGGAACTAGTCTTTGGAATTAGGAAGAAATTAGAAGGAAAAAAAGTGTTGGAAGCATTTTACCACTGCAGCTATGTGCATCATGCATATCCTCAAAAAATACAGCTTTGTCCCATTAGCTGTGAGGTGTCTTTAAAGGATTCTGGCCACATAGTGCTCAGCACAGCACTCTGACACTTCACATGCTGAGATGTGCTTCGTAGCAAGTATGGACTATGAAATGTATTTTAAAAGAGATTTCAATTAAAGTGATCATTTCAAGGCCTACTGCTGGTTGGACCCCTCTGGTGCTGAAGACAAAATAATTACTACAGCAATTTCCAGATCTGATGCAGGGAACTTATCGTATGTTCGCACGTATAGTCTGGACTCGTAAAGAGAAGTACTATATTACAATATGATAAAGACCATGTTTGCTAAAACAAATGAACATACTGGTTTACTAATGGATAAATCATGTAGTGGGTATTCTACATACAGCATGTACCTTTTTTCCAGACTTTCCTCAGGAGTTTCTCAAAGCAGGAACAAGTTATTCCCCATCCCAAGCAATGGAGGCAGCTGATGTTAATGGGAGTTATTAATCACTTATTTCACTGGGATGTTGTCATGGGGTGAACACGCCCACCCCCTTGGGATGGGGGTAGGCACCAGGCTCTGAGGCCCCTGAGCCTGTACAATAGGAGTATTTAATATTGCCACTTAAAAAACACCATTAAGTTGAGGACGCCTGTGAGTTCTTTCCCTCTTTTTGTGAAAATGAAAAGCTCAAAGCAATGTCTTGCATTCTGCCATGTGTAGTTGAATGGCAAATAGAGCATGAATACTGGTGAAAACCAAATCTTATACAACTACATGAGGTGATAATTTAAGCAGCAGCCTCCTATAGAGAATTCACAGCAGAAGGGTGAAAAATAAATGGCCTTTTCTGTTCATTATCCAAACACATGAACACATGAATTGGGGATTTAGAAATGTATCAAGCAGTGGACTGAGAAATTTGGAACAGAATTAGGAGGCTAAAAATGACAGTATTGACCTGTACCTCAAAAAAACCCCCCCAAAAACCCAAAAACCTATATTACAGTCTGTAACTACCCATAAGGCACTAATGGCAAAAGGAGTTTGAAAATGTGAGTAAAAAAGATCATCCGGAGGCTTTGTTTTTACAGTGGCTGAACTATGTAGTATCGTGCATGCCACAAGTTCCTGATCTTCCACCCAGTACCATTTTCATTTGCACTCTGCACTGTGACTGCAACCATTTATTTTGCTTGTTGGCCTTACCCCATCAACGTCTCTAACGTCCAGCATGGATTGCTGTGATGTGCTCTGTCAGAGAACCCTTGGGAACCTCAGCTGCAGCCTGGCTGCACGGGGAGGTTAGCTGTTGAGATCACATCACAGAGAGGCCCTATACACTGTTGTGATGCTTCCATGTGCAATGAAAGGCTGTCGTCTTATTCTTTAGGAGCTGGGTTGTACCCGTATTGAACTCAGTGGAAGTTTTGCCAGTGAGCAGCATGGGGTCTTGCATATAGCTAGTTGAGATTCAGATGAAGAAAATCCTATTAAAAGCAAAATAAACCCTTTTTGGGGGTAAAACTCTTTGTATGTTCCCCTCCTTTCTTTTATTCCCCCAACCTCTTTCATGGGAAATGAGGGTCTATCAGAGCCTTGCAACTTGCTGCCATAACATCACAACTGTTGGGTTTGGGTCAGGTCCGAGAACAACCTGACCTCTTGCAGTTGGGTCATTTCTGATCATCTTCTCCTACTGTGTGGCTGGCCAGGTGGCAGCGGCATGGCCTGCTCTCTTTGGCTGATGCCATTGCATGGTGCTGTGGGTTTAATGAGGAGAGCGTGTGCCAGTGAGTCATGGCACCTCTTGCTTCACAGCGCACACAGCAGAGCGAGGAGGTAGCAGCCAGCAGGAATGTGGCATGTAGCTACTGCCCTGCCTGCCTCACTGGCAGGAGGTGGCTGGAGGAATGAGAAAAACCCATCAAGCTGAGCTCCAAGGGTGAGATGGAGGCAGCTGTAGCTGTAGTGTGAAGGGGAGGAGAGGAGATTTAGATAAAGTCTGAGCACAATTTAACTTAGGTCAGGTTCAGATCAGCTGTGATTGGATCAGGTTTGTGTCCCATTGAGTTTTAAAATTAGACCAGAGCAGGCCTTTAGGTTCCATTACCTCTGTATTTGCCATTGCCACTGGGATACAGTGTCTGGAGGGGGAAGAAGCTTGAAGGAAGAGTAAAAAAGGGAGAAAACAGAGGGAATCCCTCCCTGCCAAAATTCAGAAAAAAAACCCATCTTAATTTCTGACCAAAATTCACTTTCATAAGTTTTCACTTAGATGATGATAATCATTGACAGCTATATTCTTTTACCTGTGTATGGAATATGAATTATGCCTATGGGAGCAACTACCTCTCTCACCAACCATTGCCACAGAGTGTGAAGTGAGCTAGTGATCAGGGCCTGGTACTGAGATTCATGGGGCTGATGGCTGGACATTCTTGATGGAGCTCACTTCCTTCACCAGTTCTGCTGAACTGAGGTAGTGTTCATGGTGTGATGCAAAGCCTATCTTCTTCAGCTGGGCTTTTGTCTTGAGGATGGAAGTGGGTATTTGCATTTCTTCATGGTTTTGTAGGTGAGCCTACCACTTAACTTTTATATCGGCCTATGTATCTGCACACAGGGACTCTGTGCTAACGTGTGCATTTTAAAAGTTAAGAATTGATTGTCCTCATACATGTGGGTCATACGGTTGCTTTAAGATTGTTCAGGAGACAAAACTGGATTGATAGGACAGTGAGCAGTTCTGTACACTCTGATTTCATGAAAGGAAGTTCAGACACTTAGAAATACATAACAAAAGTGATATTTTCTTTCTTTATCTTTAAAATGTGTTGTTTATGTGTGTCCGGACTACATCTTATTATTTATAGCTTGTCATTCTGAGAACTCTTCTTTTATTTCAAAAATGTCCTTGCTTTGTTTCTTTGAAAATGTCCGTGTTTGGTTTTAAAGTCCTTTGGGAGGCTTGCCTGCCAATTTCCGTTTGAAACTTAGAATAGAAATCTGCCCACACTTTTTAGTGGGTCACCGATGTGTTTGGTGTATAGGTGAATGCCTTTTCTTACTGAAGAGCTTTACATACAATGATTTACTCTGTTAATTACAAGGCTAAAAACCATGTGGCTGTTTTGTAAGTCTTTGCTTATGTGTAATGCTGCATTATAAAGAGTGGTTTATCACTTAAAGGAACATAGATGAAAATAAATGTATTAAAATGGAGGTCCCAAAATGAACCGTGGTTATAATCACGGGTTGGAAGAACTGTTCACATTGAATGTTATGCCTTTCAACAGGCTCTGAGAGCCCTTGACTACCCAACCAGCTTTATTGCAGAACTGCATCTGTCTAGAATCACAGGTACAAAGAATTGAGTTGGCTGATAAATTGGCCTCAAAGGCTAAGGATGTGATTCTGCCAAGGTGCTGGCATCAAGTACCTGGTAGTTGCGGATGCACAGTGCATTGGAGGAAGCACTCCACACCTTGAAGGTTAGGACCTATGGAATTGTATTGACAGGTTCCGTAATCTCCCATATTGCTAAGGGAAGAAGTTATCCAGTATGTGTCATAGTCTAAAAAGGCTAGCAGAATCTGGTCAGCTCGTCATCACATATATTTGCAGGCATGGAATGTTGATTACATTTCCAGGTGACATGCTATTTTGTAAATTGTTGTTAGCATGAGGACTGCATTTTCCAGTTTGCTTTCAACGTTAGAGCAAGGGTCACTTGCACCAGCTCTTTGCTTCTGCTTGTGCTCTATGCAAGCTGTTCAAGTAAACCTTGGTCCTGATCAGGAACCTGGAACGTGCTTATCACTGCCACGCTATGTGGACATTCTCTAACATCAATCTAACACAGAGATTCACCAATTATTCTCAGTTCACACAAAGTAACCACTTGTAATAACTTTTTTTTTTATTGTGACTTTTCATACTTTATTTCTTATTAAATCACTTAATTCCTTGGGCTAATGTCTCATTTATTAGTAACCCAGATCTCTTAGTAATCTCTCTTTCCTCTTCTGACAAATTCATACTTATTATTTTCCACCCACATTTGCTCAGTATTCTTTAAATCTCTTTAATATTTTGAACCAGATTCTTTGGGTGGGGGGAGGATGAGCAGACAAGCATTATTCTTTCAGGATAGTTGCACTTACTCTTTTTTTCATGTGTGGAAGGTTTTTTCCTGTCTTTTAAGAATACAATTGTAACAACAATGCCACCTACTGAACGGCCTGTCAATTCACTCTGTAGACCTTCCTTCATTTCCAGGATGGTAATAGCTCATTAAAACATTGTCATCCCTTCAAGTCCTTTAAAGTATAAATATTACAGTTTTATTCTGAATGTATTTTGTATGTTGCTTACAAACAAATTTATATTTTATTTTATCTCCTTATAGTTGCTGTGTTCTGTTCCACAAACAATTTTTCAGGAATCAGTGTTCCAGTCCTGTCCTCAGATATGCATACTCATATTAAATGACTTACGAAGGATTTTTATGGAACATAAAAAACTAATGGCTAGGTTATGATACCTTTACTCACTCTATAACTTACTCAAAAAGTGGTTGCATAGGAAACCAGATGGCCAGGACACATCATAGTCTTACTCTGGGACATTAGCTAGAGTGACCATCTGTCCCGTTTTACCAGGACTGCCCCATATTTAAGTTGCCTTCCAGGGATCCCAACTTAAAAAGGGGGGGGGCAAAATGGCTTGTATTTGCATGCCCGCTGCTGGTGCTTGAGTTCCCTGGTCAGTGTAGCTGCAGCAACCTTCTAATCGTGGCTGGTGGTAAAGCAGGCACCAGCATGTGGTGTGTGGAGTCAGGCAGGGAGCCAAGGGAGAAAGCAGGTAGTAGCTTCCCTCACAGTGCACCCTAAAGAAGGGGAGAAAGTCTGCCAGCCTTTCAGGAAATGTGGCTGAAGCCCAGACTGCCACGGCCCCGCCTGTCCCTAGGGCTGAAACCCTTTTCTCGAGCGCCCCCACCGCTGGCTGCAGCCCCATTCCCAGACGGCCCTCACTGTGGGGGCTGAAGCCTTTTGCTACAGCAGGACTCAGCCCTGTTCCCAGGCAGCCCTCCCTGCATGGCTGAAGCCTTTTGCCAGCATGGGGCTGTTCCCGGGTGGCTCCCAGCCACAGTGGAGCTGAACGGGCCCACCCGCCATGGGGCTGAAGCTCTTTTCCCACCATGGGGCTCAGCTTCATTCCCAGGTGGCTGTTTCTGTGGGACTGAAGCTCGGACCCAACACCATCCCATTTCCTCCCCCCTCCACTGTGGGGCTGAAGCTCTGTGTGGCCCTCCCCCCACCCCCATCTTTGGGCTAAAGCCCCAGTGCTGGCAGCCCTCCCCCCTTGATGTCCTGTATTGAGCATAGGGAATATTCAGGGCTTGAGAAGCGGTGGTGAGCCCTGCTCGCCAGCCGTGTGGTTTGGCATGCTGCGCATGCGCAGACCACGCTGCGCATGCGCTGATCGCGCTGCAGCGCCTTGCTGGACTAAAATCTACTCGCCACGGGTGAGTAGATTGCCATAATTGTCGAGCCTTGCTAATATTAACATAAGGTAGCAGGTTGCAGCTGAAATCTCTATTTATTTTCTATCAGAGGGGTAGCCGTGTTAGTCTGAATCTGCAAAAGCGATGAGGAGTCCTGTGGCACCTTACAAACTAACAGATTATTGGAGCATAAGCTTTCGTGGGCAAAAAGCAAAAGCATAAGCTTTCGTCATGCATCTGACGAAGTGGGTCTTTGCCCACAAAAGCTTATGCTCCAATAATCTGTTAGTCTGTAAGGTGCCACAGGACTCCTCATCGCTTTTGCAGATTCAGACTAACACGGCTACCCCTCTGATAGAAAATAATCCAATAATCTGTTAGTCTATAAGGTGCCACAGGACTCCTCGTCGCTTTTATTTATTTTCTGTTACACTGCATAACTCAAATCATATTTTTTACGACTATTATTCCATTCAACTAAAAGTCCAGTGACTGGCTGACTGTAGGAAGACTCCCTCTTTAGTAGTAACGTTCATGACTTATCTTTGCTGTAAATTGTAGGTCTGTCTCTGTACTATTACATTCTAGCCAGACAGCTCCCAGACAGTTGCTGAGATAAAAATCTCTCTGCATAGATAGACACGGTATCTATATTATTGCTGCGGTCCCCTGTGAGGATGAAACCAGCGAATTGTATTGCAGAATGCTTAAATGAAATAATCCAGCTCCAGGTTGGAAGAAATTATATGAGGGATATATCTCAGAAAACATAATTGGACTTGTGTGGGCAGTTCTGTTCACCTTCCAAGAAAATAGACTTGCTAGGTAAAGCGAGACAGCAGCAACAACCTAATGCAACCAAGACAGGAGAGATTGAACATGTTGCAAAGGCAGACCAAGCCATGAGCCAGCTGTTTTTATTTAGAAAGGAGGTAGCTTAGAGGGCCCCTTGCTGGTATCCAAAATGCTGAAGTGTTGTTATGAGGCTCTTTCAGTAAGTGGAATAACTGCTGTGAATACTTCTCAAAATAGAAACTTTACGACAATAACAAGAGGAGGGAAGATGAGGAAACTGCTAATTCAGAGGAGGCTCGACCTCAGTAAAAGCTAAGAACTTTCACTCTTCATGCAATGCATGGTGAAATCATAACATATTTGCCTGCAATTTTGATTCTTTATCCTGTGTGAGGGAACTGACTGAAATATTCAGGTTGAAGAGCGCTCTGTAAAGATACACTGTTAAATTATCATAGGAAACTTAGTAGGGCAAAAATTTTCAACATGAACTTTTACTGGTGTGATCAGGTCTCCAGTTATCCACGGGAAATAATTAATGTGAAAGTGGCATCCCTTCACCCTCCTCAAACATGTTTGTCCCTTTTGGATTTTTTTTAAGAATTTACATTGTAGACTCTCTGGCAGCAAAGGGATGACTGCTGGGGATGTAATTTTCCCAGCACAAAAGACAGCTTTTGGTGCTAAATGAGCATAATATTTTAAATGCATCTTTGCTTGGAACAAAGTTGCTAACAGGAACAATGAGGAATATTACTATACTCCTTAGTGCTTCTTGCTATAGGAAGATGTATATAAACTCAGATGAAAATCTGGTTGTGGGTCAAGGATGAATGACTATATTTTTATTAGAAAAACTTAAACAACAAATAGTTCAGTAGCATCTTAAAGACTAACAAAACTTGTAGATGGTATCAGTCATCTGAAAAAGTGGGTTATGCCCACAACAGCTCATGATACATTTACATGTTTCGTTAGTCTTTAAGGTGCTACTAGACTATTAGTTATTTTTTTAAGTTTTTCTAGTTAGTCTGTAACTTGGCTACATCTCTTTTATATTTTTTTAAGCTTATCTCCATCTTGCTACTCCAATAATGTAGTGTGCAGTGTTAAGTTTTCTGTGCCTGCAATTAGACCTCTTTTTATTTATTTATCAGAATTAGTTTTTCAAGTGAAGCTGTGACGATCATGGTCATCACTTAACTCCAGATTTCACTTCAGTATTATCTTTTTTTACAGCCCAGAACTTCTGTTAGGTTCTTCATAAGGAAAATAAACTTTCCTTAATGTCTCAGTGTGTAGTGTTTTGTTTTTGAAAATAAAAATAAAATGAGCCAAATTAGGCTCCGTTGTAACTATGCTGAAGCCAGTAGAGTAACACCAGGTTCAGCACAGCCAATAGTTCTTCGATTGTAATACTTGACTTTTAGTTTTTCACAATAACTCATGTTTCTTCTGACTATTACTTGGAAATCTGTCTGTATGTGACTTTTTGTATGTCAGCTTTAGATATTTCCTTGTAAAGCAACAAGTCCATAGCGCATTCAATTTTTGCTAGTGTGCAGCAAGTAATGTAATGCATGACATCTTTAATATCAAATCACTACCCTGGCATTTTAATATTATCAGATTTTACTGAATGCCACAAACAATTTCTAGGAAGAATAATTACATCTCTTGCATTAGGCCAAAAGGCAACACATTACATTCCCTGCAGTGTTTTATATCTACCCGTCAGCTGGAGGAGAACTTGGATACAGCTCTATAAGGTCAGCTCAAAGATTACATATTCCCTCCATTTCAAGAATGTTTTCTCTACTTTTTAAAGTCTCTTTTTCCCCCCATTAATCTTAAGGCCCAAGCCCCCATCTTCCTTTAGATGTATCAAATTCCTCCTGATTGAGCTCATACAGAACAGTCTGCTGTAAGTTACAGCTAGATAAATCTAGGCTTGAAATAAGATGTGCATTTTTAACAGTGTGAGTAATTAACCAATGGAATAAGTTACCAAGGGTTGTGGTGGATTCTCCATGCCTGACAATTTTTAAGTCCAAATTGGATGTTTTTCTAAGATATGCTGTAAGAAATAGTTTGGAGATGTTCTCTGGCCTACGTTCAGTGTGTATGCGTGTGGAGGATCAAACCACATGCTTCCTAGGGTCTCCCATCTGGCCTTGGAATCTGTGAAATACTGTTATTCAACCTCAAATGTACAGTAGGGAGCAGATATTCCAACATGACTCTGGCTATGTTTACACTATAGGGTTTTTCCTGGATACCTCCGGTCCAGGGAACTCATCTGCTCTTCCATTTTTTTTGCGGAAGAGCAGATGCGCTCTTTCGGAAGCCCTGTCTTCCTCCTCCCACGAGGAAGAAGGGTTCTTCCGAAAAAACTATTGGAAAAAGGTACGCAAATTGCAGAGAGCAATTTGCGTACCTTTTTCTGATAGATCATTGTAGTGTAGACATAGTCTCTGTTTGCACATTGTCTGCCTCATGCTCATGCCTCTTGTAAGGTTCAAGAAAAGCTTATAGCAAGGCATCAGAAAGGTGATGTTTGCAATGTTTAAACATATGTACTTAAATGTAGACACCCAAGTCTGTGTGTAGATTGTAAATTCTGCGGAGTCATCTTACCTATGTAGCAGGTTGGGGGGGGGAGGGGGGGCTGGAAATAAATAATAAATGGCCTGATTTTTTTTTCACAGTTGTAGAGAATCATTAGTTTTCCATTGGCTTTACTTAGACCTCTACAAATAGAGTTAGGCACCCAAGCTTGAAAACTTTTCTTATACAATTAGCTAGTGGCAGAGTCAGTCATAGGAAAGCAATGTCCTGTCTCCAATCCTATGTCTTAATCCTTAGGCCGGGACTATACTAAGGGAGTAATTCAAGTTAAGATACACAACTGCAGCTATGCGAATTGCATAGCTGGAATCTACATACCTTAAATCGAATTTCTGGACAGCTCCACAGTGGAACGTTGATGGAACGTCCCATCAACTTCCTGTATGCCTCACGACCCTGTGGAGTATTTGGATCAACAGGGGTACCTTCAGCATTTGATTTAGCAAGTCCTTACTAGACCTGCTATATCAAACCCTGGAAGATCGATCTCTGGAGCATTGATCTTCCCGTAAGTACAGACAAGGCCTTAGACTAGGTTCGGGCCAATGGTGCTGTTGCTCTGATCTAATTACAGGAATATAACAGAGCATTAGGAGTAATTTGTGTCTGTCCCACCCGAGCACAGGGAGGCTGAGGTGCTAAGTGCTTTGGAATGCAGGGGCCTAGAGATAACCTATGGGATGGCATACAGTCATGTTTCATGGGAAAAGAGAGGCAGAAGTTTCACACATTTTGTTATATATAGTGGAAACATTTGTCCCAAGGACTGTGTGTATATATAGTTTTGTTTTTATTTTATTACATTAAATAGCATTTTTTAATATGGTGGAAGAACATGTTGTTTGGTAACAGGCCATCTTGCCTTTTTTTTTTTTTTTTTTTAGACAAACCCATTGACCCTCCTCCCAGAGAATCACAAAGCCTTGATAATACAATATTATTTCTTGGGAACCTGGCCCTGCCCGTTTCTGTCCCCACAACTCTGTTTGTGTAATTGTGTCTTCGTGGATCATAACTGAAAATGCCAAATTTAGGTCTCAGTTCTGAGAAACTGGGCAAATCTATCCCAAAATGCTGATGGTTATTACCCATAAACTGTGCCAAACCAGCCACAAAAATAACTTTGTCTTGCAACATTGACTAACAAGAAGTCATTTAAAAAAAAAAAATTTCCTGAGACATTCCAGTCTTATAGCACCATCAAAAACACTGGATTCAGAGACGAGTGTTCCTTACAGTCTCATCAAATAATAGGTTCTTCCGATCCCAAAAGATCAGCCACACCCCCTGGTTAATATACAAGTCAGGTCTTATCCCCAAAATCATGCTGCTGCTAAGCCTGAAGAATCTAAAAGTTTATAAAAAGAAAGAAGGAAAGGTGAGAGTTGAAATTGTTTGTTTATAGGAATCAAATGCATACAGATATGAGTAAAGTTCTGTGATCAGATTCATAGAGTTGTTGAGCTTTATAGCTGCAGATGGATCTTTCATCATCAGTCCAGACTTACCAAGTCACCATCCATTATTTCAGAATATATCCAAGCAGGCATTGAAATCCCAATCTTGGTTTACATCTTTCCCTGATAAAGCATTAAGCAGATCTAAGATGTAAAAGGATTATGTTAAAAGGACTTTTATACTTAATTTCCAGCAGCCTCTTTGCCTGAGAGAACAATAGGATTTTGATGTAACCTTCTGTTTTCCAAACATCCCAGCAGTTAGCATAGGATAATTTATCCATTAAGCAGTTCACCTGCAGTTTACCACAACCTTCAGCATTATATAGACAATAATACTACTTCAATCAAGTTTCATCCCAAATGTGAATATTCCCTTTTGATCTTGAGTCGGAAGTAATAGATGAGAATTGTTTGTTTACATCACAAGACCTGAGCAAAAAAGGTACCGTTCTGATACTTTAACCATGCAGGTTTGCATTTCAAAGTTCCGTTCTAACTTAATGTAATAGCCCAACTATCATTTACACATCTTCCTAATAAGTATTCAGAGGTCGACTCTGGGTCATTCAGCCTATGAGCTGGTTAACTCTTTCTGCCTTGTGCCATCTCTTAATCAGTTTTGTCCATCTTGAGAGCAATAATCACCCCTTTTCCTCCAGCTGGGGGTAAAGAGATGATGTGCTAGAAGTTATCTTACTCTTATCCTGTAGAGTATGTGGTGTTTCCTCCATCCCTATCTCAAGCAGACTGACTGTCCCTTAGATCAGCCACTTTACACGACCAATTGGGGTTAATCGGGTGCAGAATCTGACCCTTAATTACTAAATGCTACGTAATATTTGTTTGATTCCCCGAATCTGATAATTATTACATACAGATTTGTTCTGAACCTGCATCTAGATTGCCCTGCTCATTGAATTGCTGAGATTTTTGTTTAGTACTCAGTAGCTTGTTTCCTTTGCACATTGCTAATGGTATTATTCCATAACTTGGGAATAAAATGGCAAATTCACCTTTCACTTCCTGCTGATTGAGTTTTCTATTGGAAATATAATTTTATTTCATGCCCTGCTTCCTATCTTTGCATTAAAATGAGAGAAATACAAACAGGCTGGAAATGTAAGTGTGTATTAGTATCAAATGATAAAAAGGAAAAATAACTTATCAGCTAATGATTTTTATCTAAGAAGAGTTGGAGCACTTCTCTCACTTTTGCCTTTTATTCTGACATTGTGGTGATGCTTAGCTGGAGGATTTGAGGACACAGACTAGTTATAAATATGGGAATCCAGAAAATAGCATCACTCTGAAATTGAAGCTATTAGTCTAGATTAAATCAAAAGGGAGAATTGCAATACTGCATTGTGATGCATACTTGGATCAGAAGTAAGTGGAGTTACAGATTCACATCAGCTGAAGATTGGGCCCTTTTGTTTCTAGTAAACATGAAGGTCTCTGGAAATTTCAGGCTCTCTAAACTATTCTTACAAATGATTAAGTAAGCTATGTCAGTGTAAAACTACAATTTTATATTACCAGGGCATAGATTCCTGGCTGATTCTTGTTTTAAAATTACTTTCAATTAAAAAAAGAAACTACAACAAGTAGTCTATGTTAGCAGTTCCTCAGCTTCTAGTCCTTTAGGGGATGTCTACACAGCAAGCTGTTATTTCGAAATTGTAGAACTTCTTACTCTGACTCCTGTAACCCTCATTTCGTGAGGAGTAAGGGAAGTCGGAGGAAGAGTGTTCTTCCTTCGACTTCTTGCTGTGTAGACAGCTGATTTCAGCTTTTGGCGCTATTTCAACTTCAGCTACGCAATTGACATAGCTGAAGTTGCATAGCTTAATTCGATTTTTGCCCTGCTGTGTAGATGCGCCGTTAGGAGTCTTTAATTTGTGTGGTACTGCAGCATAACCCTAGACAAATCACTTAAAATTCTTTGCCCTCATTCCTCCCCCCCCCACCACTGCAGCATTAACTGAAGGGTGGAGGGATGTTTTTACATAAAGTTCAATCTTAACATATTTTTTCTAGTAATTTATTTTAAAAAAACAAATCACTAACAGATGACCTGCCTCTGTCACTGAAGTATCTACCTCGCTGCAGCCTAGGACTTCAGTGATGTTAAAAGGAAGGCTGAGGGAGGCAGAAAAATTCTGTTCCTTTACACTGGTATAAATCCAGAGTTAGTCAATGGAGAGAATGAAAAGATTTTAAAAACAAAAGTATCTGTTGAGGCATTAGTGGAAAAGGTGATAGAGGAACGATGCCCCTATTGTCAGGGCACTAAATGGGCTTGGGACAACTGGGTTCTGCACCTTATTTTGCCACTGATCTGTGACATTGGGAAGTCACTTCACCTTTGTGCTCCTGTTTTGTCTCTCCTGTTTAGAAGGCAGGCTCTTTGGAAAAGGGACTGCCTCTCGCTAGACATTACAAATGCTTTTGATTAAATGAACACTAGTAATGTGTCAAATCTTTTAAGGACTATTTTCAACAAAAGATAAGTCGAAGCAAAAAATCAAGTAGAAAGAGAACTTGAATAAAATAGGAAAATCATTAAAATCAGGAAAAAATGCACTGACAGGCTATGACTGGTGTTTTCCCATCACAGTAAAAAAGCATTTAGACAAAATCAACATTTTGATGTCCACACAAAAATGATCTTTTAGTAAAGGGCAAATTACTAGCATCCTATAACATGTACAACTGCTGGAGATTAGCAAGAGAAGGCAAAACACAACCTTACTGTTTTTTTCACATTTATTTAGGTGTGTGTGGTGCCTTAAATTCATACAAAAAACAAAAACAAGGTCACAGCTCTTAGCAGCCACATAAAGGCCTGATCATGGCACAGTCCGGGCTGGGGGGGAGAGGCTAGTCCCCGGCCTTGCCCCTTCTGGAGGGCCCCCATGCACGTGCATGTGCGCGCGCGCACACACACACACCCCTCCCTTGCTCAGGGACCTGTCACCAGCTCTGAACTGAAGGAGAATTTTGATTCATGCTTTGCATCAGAGACAAGAAAGATAGTCCCCCCTTTTTCCCCTACCCCTCCTACACAGATCTGCTAGTTTCTTAATGTTGGCATTCACTGGAAGTCTCAGCTGAAAGACTTGTGGATGAATGGGCATGGAAATTGCCCGTCCAGCAGACTTTCTGTGGATAAAAAGGATGATCTCAGGTAGACCCATGCAAAGAGCCCCCCTCTGCCCCCCTTTCTTTTTCAGTTCAGTGGCCTAATAAAAAATCTAAAACTTCAGTCTGACCCAAGCAAAATATCATGTTCAATCCAGAGTGGCATTGAGGCTTTTGCTTGCTTAAAATTTAATACATCTGAAGTAAAATTTGAATGAGTCATTTCAAATCAGTCAACATATTTGTTTTCAACGTTTATACATTTTTTTGGAGGGATTAGATCATTGGCCAAAACAATGAGGTAAGTTTACAAAACGTTTTGGATGACCTGCATTTGGATTTTTCAGCTACCCTCTCCCCTTTCTGCAAAGAATTGTGTCCTGCTCTCTATCAAGTGCTGTCAGTACAGCAGCTTTCACCAGCATTTGTGAAATAAGGAGTGCATCTGCACAAGATGATTTAAGTTTATCTTGGTGCTTCAGGTTTGGGAAAAATAATTCAAGTGAATGGGCCTGCCTGATTCTGTAATCCTTACTGAGACAGGGCTCCCATAACTTCACTGTGAGTTTTGCCTAAATAAGGACAATGAAACCAAATCATGTTTTACATTTTAGATCAGTAATTCATATCAGTGGTTCTCACCCAGGGAACATGTATCCGTAGGGATATGCAGAGGTCTTCGAGCAAGTACATTAACTCATCTAGATATTTGCCAACAGGCTATGTAAAAAAGTACAAGTAAAGTCAGTACAAACTGAAACTTCATACAATGACTTGTTTATATTACTCTGTATACTATGCACTTTGTGTTTCCTGACTCTTTGTTGTTTGCTAATTAATGGTTCTTATCTGCCTCCTTTGACTATCTAGTCTTTAGGTGCTTATAGACTCGGCTTTCCCTTGATATATTTTTTACCCACTGCCCTTTCTTGCCCCGCCTACCTGCTCCCAATTTTCCCTACTCCCCTAGGCAATTTATTCCAGTGTTTCCTGCCTATCAAGGTGGTTTAAGTTTTTCCTGATGTCCAACCTAAACCTCCCTTGCAGCAGTCTAAGCCCATTGCTTCTTGTCCTACACTCAGAAGCCAAGGAGAACAATTCTTCTCCCTCCTCCTTGTAACACCCTTTTAGATACTTGAAAACTACTATCATGTCCCCTTTCAGTCTTCTATTTTCTAAACTAAACTAGTCCAGTTCCTGCAGTCTTCCTTTATAGCTTATGTTTTCTAGACCTTTAATAATTTTTGTTGCTCTTGTCTGGACCCTCTCCAATTTCTCCACATCTTTCTTGAAATGTGGTGCCCAGAACTGGACACAATACAAGTGAGGACTAATCAGTGCAGAATAGAGTCGAAGAATGACTTCTCATGTCTTGCTCACAACACTCCTGTTAATGTATCCCAGAATCATGTTTGCTTTTTTTGCAAGAGCATCACACTGTTGTCTCATGTTTTACTTGTTGTCCACTATGACCCCTAAATCCCTTTCAGCAGTACTCCTTCCTAGACAGTCGCTTCCCATTCTGTATGTGTGAAGCTGATTGTTCCTTCCTAAGTGGAGTACTTTGCATTTGTCCTTATTAAACTCCATCCTGTTTACTTCAGACCATTTCTCTAGTTTGTCCAGATCATTTTGAATTTTGACCCTATCCTCCAAAGCACTTGCAATCCCTCCCAGCTTGGTATCATCTGCAAACTCAATAATCGTACTCTCTATGCCATCATCTAAATTGATTAAGATATTGAACAGAACCGGTCCCAAAACAGATCCCTGCAGAACTCCACTTGTTATGCCCTTCCAGCATGATTGTGAACCATTAATAACTACTATCTGAGAAGGTTATCCACAAGTTATGCAGCCACCTTATAGTAGCCCCATCTAGGTTGTATTTCCCTAGCTTATTGAAAAGAAGGTCATGTGAGACCATATCAAATGCCTTACTAAAGTCTATGTATACCATGTCCACCAGTTCTCTCTTATCCACAAGACTTGTTATCCTATCAAAGAAAGCTATCAGATTGCTTTGACATGATTTGTTCTTTACAAATCCATTCTGGCTATTACCTATCGCCTTATTATTTTCCAGATGTTTGCAGATGAATTCCTTAATTACTTGCTCCATTATCTTTCCTGGCACAGAAGTTAAACTGACTGGTCTGTAGTTTCCTGGGTTGTTCTTATTTCCATTTTTTATAGATGGGCAGTATATTTGCCCTTTTCCAGTCTTCTGGAATCTCTCCCGACTTCCATGATTGTTCAAAGATGATAGCTAAAGGCTCAGATACCACCTCTATCAGCTCCTTGAGTATTCTAGGATGCATTTCATCAGGCCCTAGTGACTTGCAGACATCTAACTTTTCTAAGTAATTATTAACTTGTTCTTTTATTTTAACTTCTGAACCTACTCCATTTCCACTAGCATTCACTATGTTAGCCATCCCATCACCATCGATCTTCTTGATGAAAACCGAAACAAAGAAGTCATTAAGCACCTCTGCCATTTCCAAGTTTCCTGCTATTGTTTCTCCCTCCTCACTGAGCAATGAGCCTACCCTGTCCTTGGTCTTCCTCTTGCTCCTAATATACTTGTAGAACTCCTTCTTGTTACCCTTCATGCCTCTAGCTAGATTTAGCTCTTTTTGTGCCTTTGCCTTTCTAATCTTGCCCCTGAATACCTGTGTTCTTTGTTTATATTTGCTTTGTAATTTGACCTAGTTTTTACTCTTTATACGACCCCTTTTTTATTTTTAGATAGAAATAGTGTGCCGTGATACTTTCGTGTTTTTAAGGTGTCTAATTTTTTGTAAGCAAGTAGTTTTTAAGTGAGGTGTAACTTGGGGGTACTCAAGGCAAATCAGAGTCATGAAATAGATACATACATGAATAGTCTGAAAAGGCTGAGAACCATTGATCTACTCTAACAATATATAAAACTAGAAAATGCCTGGGTTTTTGTAACAGAAGGTTTGGGGACTGGCACATAAGTCGTCATATCTTTTAGCAAAGGAAACATTTCTTAGAGGAGAAATTGATTAAAAAGACTGATTTAAAGATTCAATTTTGAGGGCTACATAAACTGGATTCCACGCAAACATGAGAATCTGTGTAGTGCAGGCTCTGAACAAAGTGGTTAAGCATATGAAGGATCATTAGACATCTCTCTTCTCTGTACGGTCTCTCTTTGAAAATGCAGTGGGTCCTCAAGCTTTGTTGTGAATGTAGCTAACTGGGGAAAAATGGTTTGGAAAGTGGGGAAGTAGCTGCCCTGGATCAAGGACAACTTATGAGGTTGAATGAGGGATTTTTTTCTACTGGACTGGATTATACCAATAGGTGTGTTAAGGTTAGGAAGGGGGAGAGATGGCTTACATCTCTAGAAAGCAATTTTCCTTTGTCTCAATAACTAACTCTGAAAAGGTCTTATCCAGTTTCACGTATGTCAAGTATAGCTCTAGCTCTGTGGAGCCATCCAGTTCTTTTGGGTCTTTTTTTATTCCATCTGCTCTTCTTACTGATTACTGTTTTCCTGGTAGAAAGGCTTTGTCAAAAGGCTTGGACAAAAGTGTCCCAGTGTGGAGGAAGAGTCATTTGGAGGAGGCGGGGGAACCGAAAGATCCAGGAAGAGATGAGTAAGCAGTGCCACTGTTTTCCCTAACTGTCTTCCAGCTTAACCTAGCTGGTCTGATCCTTTTCATAATTTGCCAGGGATACCCTCTGTGAACATACCATTTAAAATGTGCCAGCACCTATATCCATGGACACTTACAGGCTTGTAAAATACAGTAATTCTTTATTTAACATGGTAGATACATTTCAGAAAATGATCGTGCTAAGTGAAAACGTGTTATGTGGGGTTAATTTTCCCATTGAAAATAATGGAAAAGGTGGGGGTTGTGTTTCAAGCGCATGTGCGCTCACAGCTCCAGCCTGCACTTGTTAGCAGCTGGGATGGGGACATAAGGTTGGGGGAGAAAGGGGACGGGGTTATAGCAGGGAAGGGAGGTGTTTGGCTCTGGGGAAGGGAAGGGAAGGACAGGGGAGGGGGCTTGCAGCCGGCCGCTGGGTTTCCCCAGCTGTCCGGTCACCAGCAGCTGTGCAGGACTTCCCCTGCGTCCTTGCAAAGCGGCAGAGGTTCACTGCTCGCTGCGATGTTCCCTGGTGACCCCCTCTGGCTGGATGCCTCGCTTCCTCTCTTCCGCCCTTTGTTTACAGCCGGCGGCTAGGTTTCCCCAGCTGGCTGGTCGCCGGCAGCTGCACAGGGCTTCCCCTTCCTCCCTGCAAAGTGGCAGAGGTTCACCACTTGCCGCGCCATTCCCCGGCGACCCCTCCTCACCGGACGCAAGGCATCCAGCCAGAGGGGGTTGCCGGGGAATGGCGCGGCGAGCGGCGAACCTCTGCCGCTTTGCAGGGAGGCAGGGGAAGCCTCGCACAGCTGCCGGCGGCCGGCCGGCTGGAACGGGAAATAGTGTTATTGCGGGGATGGGTCATGTTGTTCAAAAAATGTTCCCTAAAAAATAAAATCGTGCTATCGTGAAAACGTGTTAAGCGGGCACGCGTTAAGCGAGGAATTACTGTAAAGACTCTAAATTTTCCCTATCTTTCTCAATTGGGTAGTACTATCCTGTTAATTTTAAGTATCCTTTACATATGCATGATTCATATGAACGTAATAAAAATGAAATGAGAAAGCTGCACTGTCATCTCAGGAATAATCAAGTTCTTAATACTCAGATTTCAGCACTGGCCTTAGCAACCCACCTCCCCTCTGTAGTTATGTGTTTCTACCGTGAGTAATCCAACCATGTTAAACCTGTTATCATGAATGATTTATCTCAGGTGTGAAGTGATTGCTGTGATTTAAAAAAAATAATTTGTGGTTACTGACCTGTGAACATTCATCTTAGGCTGGAAGAAATGCAGCACTTGCATTGCAATGGCCGACTAGGTGCATTTTAAAAAAAGAGATACATGAATGAAGTATCTGAGGTGGGAGGGGAGGAAGAGAGTGCACTTGAACAAAGCTTAGGTTTACTCTCTTTTCCATGCTATTAATCTACCGAAGTTTCTGTGTGGAACAGTAGGATATGTAGTCAAGAAATCACCATCAAGATTTTATGAATAAAGTGCATGTGGATGTTGGAAATTTAATACATTTCAGAAACGTTAGGGGGGGTACCTTTTCCACCAGTAAATAAACAAATTGGTAGATTAAAATACACTGCAATTGCTGGGTTTTAATGACATTTTTAGCTAAATGTTCTGTGAGGAATACAGAGTACTATTTTTTAAGGAAACAAAATTATTCAAGGGCACATTTGTCAGTTCTGAAAGTATCCTTTTATGATGTTTTGTATAAATAAAATGACTTACAATTCCCTAACTAGTCTAGCTTTCAGTGTTTAAATGGGCAAAAGTTCACTTTGAACCAAAGAATGTTAGACTACTTAATGAACACAAATCAAAATTCATGTTTCTGGAGAGTTAGACAGCAAAGTGATTGCTAACTGTTTTGTTCAATGACCCCAGTCTGATGACAATCAACATGTCACACAACCATTATTTTAAAACAATTAAATACATATTCGTCTTTGCCCACATGTTGATATTCTGCCAAAATGTGCTTAGCTTCTTTAGATGTCTGAGGGGTAGCCGTGTTAGTCTGTATCTGCAAAAACAACGAGGAGTACTGTGGTGCCTTAGAGACTAACAGATTTGTTAGGGCATAAGCTTTCTTGGGTAAAACCCACTTCATTAGATGAATTGGAGTGGGAGTTACAGAAGCAGGTGTGTGTATATATAAGGAAGAAGTTGTTTGTGTTAATGAAGCTAGTAAAGTCAGGATGGAAGTGGGTCATTCACAGCATTTGGTGTGGAGATGTAAATATCCAGAGAGGGGAAATTGCCTTTGTAAGGCATTAACCAGTTGAGAGCCTTATTCAATCCTAAGTGGATAGTGTTGAATTTGCAAATGAATTCCAGTTCAGCTGTCTCCAGTTCAGCTGTTGTAACTGATTTTTAAAATTCTTCTGTAGAAGGACAGCTACTTTGAAATCCATTACTGAATGTTCATGGGGATTAAAGTGTTCCCGTACAAGTTTAGGTGTGTTACCATTCCTGATGCCTGATCTGTGTCCATTTATCCTTTGTCACAGAGACTATCTGGCTTGACCAATATACATGGCAGAGGAGCATTGCTGGCAGTTGACGGCATATATGACGTTAGTGGATGAGCCCCCGATGTTGTGGCTTATGTGGTTAGGTCCTGTGATGGTGTCGCTTGTATAAATATGTGGACTGAGTTGGCAACAAGATAGGTTCCTAGGTAAGTGTGTCTGAGGTGTGATGTGTGGATGCTGGTAAGTATTTGCTTCAGGTTGGGGGTTGTCTGTAGGCAAGTACTTGCCTGTTGCACAGGGTCTGTGAGTGTCAGGGATTATTTCCCAGGTTGTGGCTTGGTCCAGAAGTGCCTGTTCAGGTGATGATTTTTCCTGGAATATAGTTAAGCACCTACCTAAATTTAAGTGCATGTGTAGTTTCTTTGATTACACCAGGCCTTTTCATCTCTTTAAGTACCTTTCTGAATAGAGAACTGTTAGAATTTAGTTCCTGTATATGTGGTGGTAGTGTCTATGCTGTTTGGAATTCTTGATCTTAAGTGTATTACATATAGTGCTTTTTACCTTCAAGGCACGTAGAACATTATCTACTTCCTGCTGTAGATTGGACTATGGTACAACAGCATACACACAAAGGGTTTAAGCCTGTGGGGCTATATCTAAGGATATTCTTTGGGTGTCTTTTGTAGCAGTTTGCTTGTGCACAACTTCCTGTGCACCAGCTGGCTACCCATGGGCAGCCATAGCAATGGATTGTCACAGATCTAATCAAGCTGTCTCTGTTGGACGCTTACCAGACTACTGTGAGAGAGATCTGAATGCTGTATCCTACATGCCCTTAGCGGCACAGAGCTTAAGCCTCTAGGCATGCAATAGGAGGAGCTTTCCATAAGGATATTTTAAGCTCTTGAATAGGCTTCCCAGGAAGGTGGTGGAAACTCTATCACTGGAGGTTTTTCAGAACAGGTTGGACAAATGTTTGCTGGGGATAGTCTATATGTACCTGGACCTGCCCCCGAGTTGATGACCACTTCCAGACCTGCATGTCTATGATTCTGACACACACCTTCCCTCTCCCCATCCCACCCAGCCTGTGAGACTAGTGCAGTCTCCTCCAACCCTCTCCAGCAGCTCTTGCACATTCCCAGAACCCTACTGAAAGCAAGAGTCTCCTGGCTTGGGTGACCTATTCAGTGGTACATGACTGGGAGAGGAGAGGAGAGAGAGTGTGATTGCGATTGCACAGGATTTTAAAACACTCTTATGCTTTAGTTAGTATCATGAAAAATGCATGGATGGATACACAATTTAAAAAATGCCCCTATAAGCATTTTGCTGACTCAATTCCTCATCTTTCTGGAGCATTCCCTGGGCTTTGGCAGAGTCCTTGGGTTATCCAGGATCCTTCCCCTTGCAGCTTGTGACTTCACTTCAGAATCATGGGGCCTTTCTAGCTCCTCTATCTTGCTCTGATCTTAGATAGAGGCTACATCTATACTACCAAAGAAAGTGGACCTAAGCTGCACAACTCCAGCTAGAGTCAACGGACCTTAGCTTGTGAATCTACACTGAGGGGGGGAGGTTGATGGGAGAAACTCCCCCATCAATTTCCCTTGTCTCAGCTGAGGTAGGGTAGAGGGGTAGACTGTGGAGTGATCGGCCGTTGACATGGCAAGTGTTAACTGACTGGCTGAATCGACTGCTGGGGGAATCGCCCTCCGAGCATTGTTCCAGGCTGGACTGTAGACCTGGGCAAACCTACAATCAAACCAGGCACAGACTCCTGGGTTATGAAGTCATACCTGTTTCACTCTCTTGTCCAAAGCTTCCTGTCCTTGCCTAAGCTTTCTCCTTTTCTTCTCTTGTGAATCTTTTTTAAACCCCTGCTTTATTGCCTCTGCCTTGTGCTCCTGTCTCTTGTCTGGGAATTTTCTGATCTCCACTTATCCTTGCAGACAAGCTGGAGAAAGTAAGTTCTCCCAGCTGCAGCCAACCTCCTTGTCATACCCATTGTTCAGGCAGATTACAGTTGCTAAGGTTAACAATTCCTCACTGTCTCCTAGGTGGTATGTACATGCTTCAGGCCCTGTCAGCAAATAGTGGATTCCATAGCCACACAGAAGCATTCCTTGATATAAAAATTGTGTAACATTGGCCAGAATTAATAATTTGCATCTAGATTCCCCACATTCTGCACTAAGTTGTATAGGAAACAAAAAGAGCAGAAAAAGGAACCATGCATAGGTTTTGAGCTATTATTTCTAGAAATATGTTTTTAAATTATCGCTGATCAAATAATTCATTCATTTATAGCCCTTTTCCCAAATATTTGCAAATAGGTTGCATTTTATATAAATTCATTATTCAGATTTAGTCAGTGATTGGGTCCCTCCTCTCCCTGCCGCCTTTATTCTACGAGATAACAAATATTTGACAGGTTGGACAAGTCCCATGGCATTGTTTCTGCTCCCTGATACAGATATTTTTAAAAATTGATTTCCACGCACTTTTCCATGAAACTTTGATATGTAATTCCTTTTTTTTGCTAAAACCAAAGCACCTGAATATTAACAGGAACTAAACATGGCCACAAGAAAAGCTTTTCATGGAAATCTTTTTTTTTTTTCTACTCACTTGCCAACCACACAACTAAGTCTAGATAATGACTTCAATGGTACTAAGTATGTGCATTAAATTTTGAATACCTCCTTATGTGCTTTACTGGATCTGGAGCAGAATATTCAAAACCTTCAAGTGCTGAAACATTTTGATCTGTTTCACAATTATATCAGACTCTGAGATGGTAAGCAATGGAAGATCAATAAGAACTGGAAGCACTCCCGGCTTGCAGGATTCTTTGGGTTGTGTTTTCACATGGATGGCTAAAGAGGGTTACTAGTGTGTGTGTGTGTGTGTGTGTGTGTGTGTGTGTGTGCGCGCGCGTGTGTGTGCTTGCTACAGTCTGACATTTGGAGGTGAATAGTAAAATGTTCTTTAATACACCCACAAAAATATTCTAAATGCCATGGGAGCTGGAGTCTGTTGTAAGAGAGTGGGGTTATTTGGGAAGAGGAGTGTTATGAAATCTGAAGAGTGGGTTTGTTTCAGGTTTGGTAGGTTTATTTCTAAGGTTTGGATAATGTGAATGAGCTTCAAGATGCTTATATGAATGGAACACCAATATACATGGCTGAATTCCCCAAGCTGTGCATTACATCAACTTCTGTTACCTGAATGAATTTTTATGCGGTAAATGCACTTGTCATGCAATCTTTTAAAAAGTTGTTTTCTGACATGTCTGGTAAGGAAGGAGGTGGCTGCACCAATTTTTGGCTCCATGTTCTAAGTGGTTCACTGATATCTACACTATTTACATCAAAGGTTGGTCTCTGTTGCCCTATAGGATGATTTCTCTTTGTCGTTTCTATTTGATAATGTACAAAAGCAAGAGGATAACCCACCACTGTAATATTTGTATTCCCATAGTGTGTAAAGTCCCTGACTGAGATTGGCAACCACTGTGTGAGGAGCTGTACATATTTTGAGTCAAAAACAATCCAAGCCCTGAAAGACTTACAAACTAAATAGACAAGACAAAATGTGGAAGAAAGGAAGTACAGGTTGGACCTCTCTGGTCTGGCACCCTCAGGACCTGACTGATCCCGAATGAGGGGATTTACCAGACCAGGGGAGGTCCCATCCCATCATGGCATGTGCTGAACTGTTGCCTGTGGCTAGGGCTCCAGCCCGGCCATGGCTCTCTGGGCCAGAGCTTTGGGGCCAAGGCCGGCCCCCCACTACTTCCCGGTTGCTGGCTCCAGAACTCCCCACAGTGCCATGCACCAGTCTGCCCCACTGTCTCCTTTCCCACCTTGACATGGGGCTCCCTATGCCATGCTCCTGCCCAAGGCCAGACCTCCCTATACCTGGGCTCTGTGGTCCAGGAACTTCCATGATCCTGCCAGACCATGGATGTTGCTGGACCAGAGAGTCCCAGCTAAGGGAGGTACAACCTGTACTATTCGCCCTCTTTTATAGACAGAAGACCACAACACAAAGATTAAGTAATTTGCCTGATGTCACATAGGACATGTGGGACAGAGCTGGGAAAGGAATCCCCATCTTCAAATCTCAGGCCTGTGTTTTAACCAAGGACCATTGTCTTCTCAATTATACTTCTCCAGTATTGTGGATCCTGCTACTGGTGTAAGAGCAGAACTCTGTCTGCATACCCATATCTGAGTGAAAATGTTATCATGCGAAGCAGATTTTTTTTGTTAGCTTTTGCAGAACAGCAATTTAAAAAACCTCCCTTTTCACAGGTTCACTTTCACACGTTCTTCCTTTCCCCCCTAAATCTGTGATCTGTACTATAGTTTTTGCCAATGAAAACTGTGTTGCAAAACTATAAAACATTGGGAAAGTGACTGTGGATAGTCACAAACTATTCTAACCAGATGTATTCAATTGAAATAGGTTAGGTTGGCTGGCTGGCTGTGATTATTCGCCTATGAAAATATTTGGATACTCCAGAAATATATGAAGGAATTAATGTACAGTTTGTATTTTTATAAAGAAGTGTACTAACTATTTAAACTCAAAGTGAAGATGTCACACCAGATGGAAACTTTACAGGGAGAAACTACATACAAATACTTCTATCAGTACCACCAGCTGTCATCATAATTGTGACATTCATTTTGGATCCATTTACAGAATTTACAGTCCCAATTAGGAATAAAATAAAATACAGCCCAATAAGAATCCTGCCTTTATTTTAAAAAGAAAATGTAGACAAAACCCCCAGGGCTCAAAACTGCTTTTTAAAGTGATAGAATCACTAATGTCAGTGGCTTTCCCTGGATGTATCTGAGCATAGGATTTGACCTCTTCTAGCCTTGTCTATGCTAAAGAGATTTTAGTAGGACCCATTTAGTTCCCCTAGAAGGGTTCTAGAACACCACACATTCCCACACAAGTGGTCCAAATAGTCTTTGTAAATTCTGAGAATTGCTTTCTATAGGTCTAAAAACCAATTGGGTTTCAATTGGTTTAACAGCTGCATCTATTTCCTGGCATAGCCGATCTTTAGTACTGTGGACACCCTAGCTTTGTTTTACTTTGCATGGAGCATATTATCAGCAGTCAATAACAATCAGTCCTAAGAGTTATGCCATAAGAATGTCGAGTGCATCAGTCCTACTACTATGAGAGGAGATTAAAAATATATATAAAGAGTCTTGCACAACCCTGGCTCTCTTCGTATCATGCTATACATTCTGTATTTCGTGAAACAAGAACTCCTTGGCTTCCTTTCATGCTTTTATATTTTGGAGCAGTTACTAATAGAGAACAAAACAGCCATAAACACAAACAGATAAGTGAAAAACCACATTTTTTTTCCAAATACAGGGGCACTCTCTTGAATTTTGCCTGCATAAGTGTGCCTGGGTCTTCATAGGTCTGGCACTGGGTGGGGGAAACTGAGGATCTGAACTACCTGAATTTCCTTAAAGCAGAGTTTTCTGTATGGTAGTGTCCAATGCTGCTGCTGCATCACTTAGACAGATTCTCCTGTTGATTCCTTTCAACTTGTATGCTAACCTGATGATTCTCATGAATCCATTTAAGGCTGTGGAGGAAACTAAAATCCAATCCAGAACCCATTAGCAGTTGAAAGCAACAAAAAAGCAGTAAAAAAATACATTAACTATTCTGTTAAACAAGGGGTACAGAAGGAATCAGTCTACTGATGACTGAGGTAAGATTCAGTAATCTATTTCAAATTACAAATAAATAATGATTAAGTCAACAGTGCTGCTGTCTAGACTGACTTGAATATTCCTTTTCTCTTTGCTTCCACAAATAGTCTCTGCAGCGAACTTTATACTTCCTGTTTAGTCCTAACCTTCTATTGCACAGGATACACTAGTCCTTGTTTTACTAGTGCTATTTGTTCCATTCATAATCTGGCGCTCCCTGTCCTGTGCCCACATAGTATGTTTTATAACCCATGGCAATGTTTCCCCACATCATGCAGTACATTGCAGGTACTGCTAAGTCAGACGAGCACAAGAGAACCCATTCCGCTCCTTCCCACTGAAGGAAATGGGATTTTTGCCAGTGATTTCAGTGGACCCAGGACACCGCTTGAGAGTGCAGAGCTGCAATGCAGAGGATACCATATTGACAGGCTGAAGCGGAAAGCTAACCATACTGTAGTCCTGACAAAGCTGAGGACAGACTTTGCCAGGCCCTCTGGAAGAGGCAGGGCTAGGAATTAGTCTCCCCCAGCCAGCCCTTCAGCAGAGTGGGCTGCCAGGAGCTGGCAATTTAAAGGCCTTGGGCTTTTAAAGGGTTGGAGGCTCCAGCTGCTGCCAAGGTAGTGGCGGGGAGCCCCAGGCCCTTTTAAATTACTGGGGCTTCTGTCTCCTTTGCCTCCCTGCCCCCCATCAGTGGTCCTGAGTACTAATACGTTTTCTTTTGTGAACACCACAAAAATTTCTACTGGGAAAAGATCATAAGATATGCCCCATCTGACTGTTAGACTCTCTAAGTATAGGGGGAGGAAATTATCTGTGGAGCAAAACAGCAATAGGTGTGGCAAGAAGATCAACTAGGTAAATATTACTAGAAGATTTAAGTTTGGGTGTGGCAGTTAGGTGGGTTTTCAAGAACTGACCTAAGGCTCTAGGTACAGAGGAAAGAGCGGCATGGTAAGATCATCTACTTCTGATACTATTCTTAAAGTGATCCCCTGATCAAAGGATCCCTGAACTTTGGTATTCTAGAAATACAGAGACTCAGCACTTATGGCTTTAACCCACAAGACCAGATAAAAATTAAATGAGGAGGGGGAACATGTGAATATGAGGATCTTTTGATGTTAGTCCATTTCTAATTTGTCAAATCAGCTTAAGCTACAGCTATGGGAAACTTTCCAACAACCCCAGCCCCTCCAATTCACTAATACGTAGCAAATACTTTGGGCAAGTTCTTTTTTCTGATAAGATGGATTAAAGGGTAGTATTATCTACTTCGACAGAATCCGCATGATTGAATAAGCTGAGCACCAAGAATCCCCCTGCCGCTGCTTTTTTGTGCATCTATGGGACCATCTCTTTAAATCCTCTCTTTCCTGGTTGACGAATGGCTGTAAATGATATTGTATAACCACAAAGAAATGTTGTGGGGAGTAATGTTTGTAATACACATGAAGATGTGAAGGGCTAAGTATTAGTGCCATGCTGCATATTGACACTGAGCCATGCTCAACTTTTCTTTTTGCATTAGAAATCCTCCTTTCTCAACAGTCAGGTGCTGTGATAGCATTTTGGAATGTGATTTTTAACACAGCATTAAAGCTGTTGAATTTAAGGTGCTGTTGGTATAGTTATCACTTCAGGGTTCAGTTTCCTGTATTTCTGTACTAGAAATAGTCCCTCCTTTCTCTGGACTACAGTGAATATCCTTGCTCATGGGGGGGAAAAACAAACTCCAAACAGAGACAGTACCTTGTAATAAACTAAAGCCACCATCCTGCAACAATTTGCATGCTCACTTAACACTTGTGAGCATTCTTACTGAAGAGGATATTTTCCACCATCATAACTATTTGGGCAATCAGGAAAAATGAGGAAACCAGAAGAACCATGGTTTAATGGTCTGCGGGCAGCCACTCTTAATGGACAGTGTTACGGGGAAGGTGAATGAGTTAAAATTACAGGTGGTCAAAATGTTTCACATGAAATTTAAATTTTGCCAAAAGTATTGATAGCTCTGGGATGGACAAACATGGCTCTGATTAGGTAGCTCAGGGAGTAGAAGCTGTGTCTTCCACATCCTAGACTAGTGTGCTAACCACTAAACATAGATGTATTTTCTCTCTGATGCACTCTCAAAGCTCAGACTTTGATCTGAAAAAAAGATATTTTGACAATTCCATTTTAATAGCATTTGAAAGGTTCTGTTTCTGTTCTAATGAAAAAATGAAATCAAATTTAGAAACCTAAAAAGTGGCTATGAAATGGAATTGTCCTTCAGTCGGATCTACTTCAAATTCTGTGGCTTGGGATTATATAGGAGGCCAGATTAGATGATACAATGATTCTTTCTGGCCTTAAAAATCTCTTACAGTTCTTCAAAGTTCTTCCTTTTTGTCACTAGCTCTCCCTTTATTTAAACTTCTCTCCTCAACTTGGCACCAAAGCCCTATACTTGCCAAGCTTGAGAACCTAAATCTAACAATATTGAGATGCAGGTTCATTTCTGAACAAAACTGTTTAGAACTAAGCCCATAAACTGAAACTCCATAATAGGTCAAAATCACCAAGCCTACATCAATAAACCCCGGCATCTTATTTTTCCTCACCTTCAGGCCAACATTAGTGGTTACATTTTGTCCATTTCACATGTTGCCATAGAAACGGGCACTTGAAACTTTGTGGAACAGTCTTTGTCCCTTTTGTCAGATTTAACATAACTGTGCATGTTACTGTCAGTGTCAATTTCATTACCATCAGGGAAATAAACAAAACGGAGCTGAACAAAATCAGCACATCAGGTATGAAAATGCAGATTAAGCTCCCAAGGGGAACAAAGCTTAAAAAATCAAGGGAATCAACCTTTTGAATTTTAATAATACAAATATGCGGCCCCTGAATTTGTATAAAATACTATTGGGGGAAGAAATGAAGTTTACTTGTCTGTCTGGTCTTTTCCTTCTAGGGAGTCAAATCTTATAAATAATTTTTAAAAGCACAGGTAAAAAGTTACCTGACATGAGCAGCATAACTGCAGATGAATGTATAGACTACCTTGTGAAGATATTAGAGGTGAGAAGAGGGAGCTGGAAAAGGAAATTGTGAGTTAACAGGTCTGCCTTTTTACATTTGATTGCATAATTCTGCTACAAAAGTGAAGTTGAGTGAGTAAATTTTTGGAGACTGACTCATAAAAACTATGCTGCTATTAATAAAACAACATCTTAAGAATGCACGGGTTAAGGACACAAGGTGGCAAAAAATCTCGTATCCGGTTGAAGCTTGTAAGGAGAATTTATGTAAATCAGAATAGAATTATCCAACCTGTGGACAAAACACCAGGGACTCTTGACATACTTATTGTTTTGTTTCCTATTGGTTTCTCCCAACAGCCTCCTTTTATTTAACTGTGCACTTAGGCCAGAAAACATGAAGTAGGAAAACTGAAGTGCACAAATTTATTGGAGGGTAGGGTGGGGGAGATTGTCCTCGTTCTCTACATTTATTAGCCACCTGTATTCCTACTAAATGGCAACCTGTTCTGGTAGAAATTAGTAACTCCAAAAATGGTCAGCTTGTTTTAAAATGTTCAAAAGATTAAAAAAAAAAGTATATTAAAAATCCATAGCCCCTTTCATCAGGAGATCTATCATTAAAAAGGAAAAGGTAATGTCTGCCTAGACTCAGAAATACTCTAGATATTATGCAGCCTCAACTACTTAAGTGTGGGAAGTATCTTAGAATAGAATGTTGTCGACATGTTTGTTCTGAGCTCTGAATGTTAAGGTAAAGAGTACTACAGAACTAGATAACTTATAGCTCCCATCATTGCAATACTTGAGTCTTCTCAGAGCATAACCGTTACTGTGGATTATTATCAGCAAAGAGATAGGGTTCCAAGAGGCATATGATCAGGGTCTTTGGGCTGAAAGTCATTGCAACCCACTTTATAATTGGAGTAAGGAGCCTTTTTGGCAGGCATGATTGTAAAGGAAATGCAGTTATCTTTTAAGCCAACATGAATTATTATCTCCTAGGGTTTCCACCTGTTTGTTTTTCAATTCAGTTTTTAGAGAACTGGCTGCTATTTCTAACGAAGCTACAAATGTCCAGTTTTTCTGATTCTCATCTGATTTTCTGTTTGGTGTTCCAGTCCCAGCAGGTTGTCTTATCTGTCACAGTCCTTTATCCCTCACCATGCTAAACTGGTTTTGTTAGAAGCATGACTTCTTGTTAGTTGCTGAATAGAATAGCTGCCCCTGAAAGGTTACAGTACATGCTAGTGTAAGAGAGGCAAAGGAACTTGGCAGCAGGACTGTTCTGTTGTGGAAGGGGTGTGTGTTTTAAAGTCAAGGAGAGGAGAAGAGAGGGGAGAGGTAAGATGGGAAGTGGGCCCTCCTCCCCTGATGTAAGTCTCGTGCCCGATCAAGATGAAAAATGTAAAACCAGGCACTTCTTTATGTTCTGTCTGTACTTTATTTACAATACATACAACTCTTCCTTCCAGTTCCTAGGATCAGTAGTGCAAATTACATACTCTGGAGCCTGCTTCAGGTGTTCATGGACTCAAATATTCGGAGGAGTCTTGAGGCCTCTGTTCCCATCTCTTGAAATGGCTAATGTACTTATTTCCCCTTTGTGTAAGGGCATTTGAGCTTCAGGCTTCAGTGGGGGGGACTCTGCTAGAAGAGGATTAGACTGTTTACTTGGTTGGTGGGTCATGTTGCCTTGTGAGTGTGTGTGTGTGTGTGTGTGTGTGTGTGTGTGTGTGTGTGTGAATGGAAGTTGATTGGTGTCCACAGGTTCTTCCTAGGACTGCAAGCTTTGCAATGTGAGGTTCCAAGTCCAATAGTGTCTGTCTTCTCTAAAGCTACGAGAGGCAGCATTTGTCTTTGGGACACTGCTACTGCATGGAACTGCAGACAAATATGTCAGCAAACTCACCCCATTTCCAAATATATGCTGATCCTCCCCACTTCTAGTTTGACTGTTGTTTGATACTCGCTATACAAGCTGCCTAGCAATCCACAACTTTGCATTTCAGCTGCCCCATCTTTTTGCAATTATCCCTAAGTAAAGAGCCCCCTGCTCTCTTACCAGCTCTAAGGCAGGTAAACTTGTGGGGCTATTCCCTTATCGTGGAGAACCAAGTCCTGTCGGTGAATTTTTTTTTCATGAAACTCTCTTGCTGTTTGTTTCAAGTCATGTTTTTCTGCAGCTGATTTTCACTTTTTGCATTGGAACGTGGAAGAATGCAACAAGGCACTTGAACTCATTTTGTGTGGGAGTGATTTCTAATGCAGTAAGAGTGAGGTGTACAAAACTGAGCACACTGTGGGAGTAGAGATACAGCAACCCATAACCAGACCTTTAGCTCCTGGAGCCATTTTGGTTACTTCACACTCACAGCTTACTCCCCAACTCCCCCCGCAGTCAGGATGTAATGATAGTTGTTTAAATTATCACCTGAGATGATAGCAGTATGACTTTCCATGTAGACAAGCCCTGGATGAAAATTTCTAGACCTTGTGTTTGCACAGAAAGCTTGAGACCAGAGTGTAGTCTGTGCAGTGTCTACCTAGGTCTAAAGAGAGGCTGAAATGATAGATTTTGTGGGTGAAGACTCCTCTGCATCTCAGCGGGAGTTAATTTCAAGTGCCCTTTACCCTGTGAATGCCATTACAACAGTAGAGCTTAGCGGGTCTACCAAGTATTGTACCCTGCCTCTCTGTAAACATAGGGAGTAGAGATCCTGCTACCGCCCCTGAGATGGAGGAGGCCTCTTTCATTATCTGCTGGGAGTGGAGGGTGAACATCACTGTTATTGGGAGCAGGGTCACGGTGCAACATGGAAAGGAGAAACCATAGTGTGCCTAGAGCTGCAGGCTGCCTTTATGTAGCTGCACCACACAAAACTAGTGATGTATGCTACCTTGGCTATTAACCTGGGGCCAGAGGGAAGCTAGTCACCCTACCCATCTATTGTCTCTTCTCGCTCAGTGTGTGTAAAAATATGTGTGTGTTTGAGACAACACAGGTAGAGTATGGCATCTGTTTGGCGGTTGCTTCTGCAGCTTGCTGCCCCCTCCTCCTCCTTTATTTCTGTGCAAACATTCTCCATCAAAATTAGTCCATTGAGTGGGCACCCAAGTAATGCCAGTGGTCTCACTAGTCTGTGTCTGTCATGACTACAAGAACAGCCCCCACTCCCCCACCTCCCAAAAAACTCAAATGGGACCACTGTGTGCTACCATTCTTGCTAATGGCAGTAACCAAAAGGGCTGTGAGCTTGAGTGGACTGGAATTGATGGCAAGCAGACAGGACACAGATCAACAACACCCATCTGTAGCAAATGCAGCAGTATCCAAATTGCAGACAGAGTTCAGAAGAGAAAGTCTATCGCACAACGGAACACACAAGACTGCCCTAGACTCCCACCTTTGTTCCCACAGAAAATCATGCTGTTCAGTCTGAATCTGACCTGTCCCCGGCTGTGCCCTTCTGTCTACGCTCCAGTTTGGATAAGTACCTTGTCAGTTGCTTGGATCTCCAGAGATATTAGATTTAAATGTCTTAAACTTAAAAAAACCAAAACGTCTGGTAGCACTTTATAGACTAACAAAACATGTAGATGGTATCATGAGCTTTCCGGGACACAGCCCACTTCTTCAGATGACCAGAGTTGTGCCATCAGCTGTGCCCACGAAAGCTCATGGTACCATCTATATGTTTTGTTAGTCTATAAAGTGCTACCAGACTATTTGTTGTTTTTTAAGTTTATCCTGTACAGACTAACTCGGCTACCCCCGAAGCTTCTTTAAATGTCTTAGCCAATTGCTAAGAATTGTCTGGGGAAGTAGGTCAAAAGTGAGAGCACTTGTCTGCTACCCCAAGGCCGGACTTCCCACATGTCCCTTCCTAATGACTAGCTAGGATCACGTGATAAGATCAATGCGCTTTTTTTTTTCTTTTGGGGCTGTAGAGCATTGTCTCCCGCTCCCAATGCCCTGGAAACTCTCTGGTTTAAATAATACCTTTCTGGCTGCAGCACTGGAGTATTCTGAATGTCCTCCCTAGTTAAATGGTGTAAAAGTGTGGAGTTTATTTAGTATCTCTAATACTGTGAGGAAATGGCATGCTGTCATCCCACTGGTGCCCACACTTACACAGGTGCCAGTGGCATAGGAATCACAATCCCCAAGTAAATGAGGGCAGCACGTAAATTCCATGTTTTTCTCTGAATACTGCAAAGGCAGCCCATTCTCTCAATGAGAAAAGTCTCCAACGGTTTCTGTTGACTCTCCTGAGCACATTTATTGATTCAAGGCTAGGCGAGACCATGGTGATCATCTAGTTTGACCTCCTGTAGACGCAGGCCAGGATTGATTAGGCTCAACCCCCAAAGCCAAGACGTAAGTGTATGATAAACCTGAAGTAATCCTGCTTGGTATTTAAAAAGTGCAGGCAGCAGGGCTGGCGACAGATTTCGCTGACCCTGAGCAGTGTGAAGGGGCTTGGCTCTGGGCCCTGCTAAAGGGGCAGGGCTAGGTGCAGATATTCCTCAGCACTGCGCCTCCCCCAGCCAGCCCTTAGCACCATCCGGACTGTGCTGTGCAAGGCTCCAGCAGCAATTTAAAGAGCCCAGGACTCCAGCCACACTGCTTTTGCGGTAGCAGCTGTACTGGCCAGGAGCCCCAGGCCCTTTTAAATTTCTAGTTACTCGAAATACATTTCATGCACAACCTTTCATTTTCTGATACCAAATTTTTACTGGAAACACTGTTTTCATCAGGCACCACAGACTCTAAAAGGGGGCATATTTTTAGTATGTTCAGCTCTTAAGGCAAACATTTTGCATAGTTCCAAACAACCATCTTTGAATTCCTTCTCATTTAATGAACATCTCTTTTAATAAAATAAAGCCTACAAAACTACATACTACTGTATTTTAGATCCTTGTCTGTATCATTTCTCCTTAATGTACAATTCCAAGGTGAGAAGGCAACAGAATGGGTAACCTGTGAATTCAGTATAGAATTGCCAGAGTATTTGCTTTCTTCCTATACAAGAGTTCAAAAATGAGAGACTGATCTCTCCCCCTACAGCAGCAGAATTTTAATTATATTTATTTCCACCACTCATTGACTGATATGCAATCTTTTATCTTCATTCCTGCTTCTAGCTGTTAGTAGCAGCTTTAACAAGTAGATTAGATTCAATTTTCAGAAAGTTTGAATTGCTTTGAACTCTGTTTAGGCTTTAGCCTTACAATCACATTTTTTGAGGATTTCCCCATCATGCTATTAAATGTTCTTTTTCTGAGAGGAGATTAAAGAGCTCTCTTACTGAAACTCACTAAAGGGCTGTACTTGTTGAGTAAACACCATAGTTGATAAGGAGAGGAGCCTTCTGCAAAAGGGGATGGATTGACTCAAGTATGCGGCTCAGGAATCTCTGAAATTTAAAATTAAATTAGTTCCGTGCATAGCTAAATTTCAAATCAGTAATGTTGCCTTGATAGTTTTATGTGGAGCCCTGCATGGATACAAAATTGGTATCCGCATCCGCAGAAAGGAGCCATGAATATCCGCATCCATGTCCGCAGATGCAGATATCCATGGGTATCAGCGGATTTGCAGGGCTCTAGTTATGTTAAAATTAGCCGATTTACCCAGCGTTGCTCAGGTGTGTAACTCAAGAAATGGTTGGCTGGGTTTTGTTGGGAAATAAAAGGAAAACGTAGGGTGAAGAGAATCCCCAGCACCAAGAGGAGGGGTGGGAGGGAGTGGGGAAGGAAGGAATCCCTAGACCCTGTGAGGAGCCATGCAGGGATGGGGAGGAAGAGAATCCCCTGGCCTCAAGAGGAGTAGTGTGTATGGGGGTGAATGGTCTGGCCCTGTGAGGAGCCATGAGGGAGGGGGCAGAGCTCCCAGACCCCGAGAGGAGTGATGGAGGGAGGGGGAGAGGAAGACATCCCTAGGACCCATGAGGAGCTGGGGGGGGGAGGGGAAGGAATCCCCAGGCTCTGTGAGGATGTGTGGGGGTAGGCAGGGAGGAAATCCCCACATTCCAGCTGAATGGCGGTGGAGGGGGGAGAATAAGGGGGGAGATCGCTAAGCCCCGTAGGAGCCTCGCATCAGGGTCAGGAAAGAATCTCCATGTGCCCATATGGAGCAGCTGGGGAGGGGGAATGTTCAGGCCCCCATAGGTGGAGGGAGGGGAATCCCCAGGCCCCATAGCAGGGTAAGGGTGTAATGCTCAGGCCCTATAGTTATGGGGAGTGGGGGAAGGGAACCTTACCTGTAGAAGGTGACCTGGCCAGCAAGGTGCAGAACCCGTCCTTAACTGCTCAGTCTCATGCTAGTGTGTCTGTCCCCAGTGCACACTCTGCAATATCCCATCCCCACTCACTGGCCCCAGTGGTAAGTATGAGGATCGTGTCCATTGGCTTTCTGCCCCTCCCTTTCCATGTTGTGGAAGACAGCCCCATTCTTGCCACTTCCCATATTACTGGCACAACCAAACCCTGACCTTGCTTTAAGTTAGGTAAGAGGAAACTGCATACCAAATTTGGTGGCCCTAGTTGCTACCATCCAGGAGGAGTTCTTGTACAAACAGATGGACAGACAGACATTTTTAAAATATATAGATTGACTAATTGATTTACTAGTGAAGTAAGTATAGAAACAATCTGAGTCCCAATTTAGTTTATCACATTTCTCTGGGAAAGAATAAATTAGTGGGACCCAGTTCTCATTTATTTTATGCTGGTGTGAATCAGGAATAGCTTCATTGTCTTATTTATAAAACTAGTATTAAACCAGAATCAAGCCCAAAGGATTTTATTTTCAATTTCCTGCACAAAAGGAGTTTCTGAATTTGATAAAAGGCAACATAAAGATGGTAATGCCTCTAGTGGCATATATAAGCATGGGAGAATTTTGATTCCTAGGCCTTAAGTAAGCAAGGAAAAACATGGAAATACAAAGAGAAAGTAAGGCCCAATCCTCCGGTGCCATGAAGTCAGTGGGAGTTTAGCCATTTTGTTCAACACGTACAAAAATAAGCCCTATGTTAAATGCAATTAACTTTAAAATGATCCCTTCCTTTTTTTTGTCTATTTCAATAAAACATGAGGTAGCATTTAAAGCATTTTTTTATGCTTTGTTAAGGATAATAGTGCAATAATCTTGACAAAAGCTAATACCATGAGCCAAGCTCAGGAAAGCATGAAATTGAATAGGATGGAAAAGAATGGCATTCCATACAGGGAGTTATTAGTCTGTTAGCAGCCTGGATCATGTCTATAGAAAACCCGTCTAGCTGATTTATCAACCTTACTGTAGTACATCTCTACTAATGGGACTGGGACAAAAACACAGAGCAGAGTCCATCTAAACCCTCCTGCTCTGTGTTAGGATACTTCTTCAGAAGAGAAAATAAACAAACAAACAGTAGAAGTATCCTGGATGTAAAATAGGCTTTTATCCTACAACCCTTACTCATGCTAGCAGTCTGATTATAGAGAATGTGATGATCATGAATCATTTGCATGAGTAAGGTTTGCAGGAATGAGTGTTTAAGGTGCTACTGATCTTACCTATGATAGTTCATCTGTAATATAGCAAAACCTCAGACCAAACTTATTGATACAGAACCCCGTTATTCTCTGCAAAAACTGAAATAGGAAGAATATCCTGAAAAGTGCCATTTTTAACGCTACTTTTTTAGAATAGCCTGGATGTGTACAGTTTTTTTTTTTCTCTTTGACTGAAGGATAACTGTAGTGCTTAAGACAGCGAGTGGATTGACATCCTGGACACAGAGTCTTCAATCTATCCACAAAGCCCAAGCCTCCATCTTATGCATTTCCCAAACTTGGCTACAGAGAAACTGACACAGTCTTTTTTTTTTTTTTATGCAAACAGACTAACTCGGCTACACCTCTGATGCTTTTGACATTGCATAGACAAAGACGAAGTTCTCTCCAGGAGAGATGCAAAGACGATAGTTATAAAAATCCTGAGCTATGCTGTTGTGTGACTTGACATAAGGCAGGAGAGATCATCATTTTCTGGTATAAAGATAAATTTATTAAAAAATTGTATTTGCCATATAGTGGGTGATTGGAAGAGGGTCAGCACAAAGGATTTTAGTTTCCCAGTGGAAGTAAGCTTGCCTCCATCTCAAGGTAGACCAGCATTCAGAGATTTGTACGCTCTCGCTATCTATGCTGAGTGTGCACTGTATATGATAGAGTAAGCTTTGCTAGTGAAATGAATGCAGTCTCTTGTTGTTGGATGTTCTTTAGAGTGATATTCAATATGGGTTTCTTTTCATACAATATGGATGGATGCCTTTTTTTAAAAACAATTACAAATGAATAGTCAGATATTTGGCAGACAACACACAGGAAGGATTAGAATTGTAATTATGTGTGGACTGCAGATCTAGATCTCATATATATACACATCACACACACACACATTAGTTTGTAGAAAATGTAGCTGAAGTAAAGCCATTAGTTACTCCTTAAGAAATTAATAGAGAAGACACAGATAGTAAACAACGGAAATCATCGGGCTGAATTCTGTACACTGGAAGTTAATTTCTGGGCAATATTTTTTCATCACTTGCCCTAGTCTCTGATGTGATCAGCATCAGTTCCTTCCGTGGTTTCTCTTTTTGTCTTCCTTTGCATTAAATTCTGCCCTAGTAATTCAACATAACTTGAATTTGAACTTGATTGTGTTCTTATTCTGGTTAGGAGAGATTGTGGGAAGATAAAGAACAGAGAAAACAGGGGATAAAAATCAATGAAAAATTTTGATTTTTCAGTTTTCCCTCCCTCTATTCTTTTTTTTAGTCTCAGAGACTGAGAAACAGGCTTAATAAAATAATAAAAAGCATATACTATGTATCATATACCAGAGCTGCAGCATATCAGAGTTAGGTAGAGTTTCTTTAAATAATGTGTGAGCCTTCCTGTTGTTTTCACTCTGTTCTATGTTTTAGAAATCAGCCAGTAAAGCAGTCTATGTATTAGCACTGGTTGGGACTTTTCTATTTGAAAAATTTTCAGTTTTGCCAGAAAACTTTTTTTTAAAGTTGGCTGCCCACCTAGAAGGCTCTTGTCAATTTATTTGCAGGTAAGAAGTGAAAGTAATAGATGTCAGGACTCCAGACTTGAAGAAAGAGCTCTGTGTAAACCTGAAAGCTTGTGTCTCTCACCAACAATAAAAGATATTGCCTCACCTGCCTTGTCTTTCTAAGTGCCTTCCAGGTGGGCAAACAGCAAAATATTCTGTGTTGGTTCTTTTGATATGGAGTTATGTCTGGACAAAAATAGCATTCTTGCCTTTTCATCCTGAGTTGGGATTTTTTTCTCCCAAAAAAATGTTAAAATTATTTTTGCAGGAGGGGACTTTCATTTTCTGGGTAGCTGTGATTAATTTGTAATTAAGCCATGCATGCAATGAACATTGTTGTTTGGCCCCTGTGGTTTCTTCATACTACTACTGTTGTATGTAGGAAAATAATATAACAGATTCTCCCTTGTGCTAGCTGCTGGGGGATTATTCTTTCCTTTGTGTACCTAGCCGAGGACTCCTTTTAAATAAAAAAATAATTAAAAAAAAAACATGTCTGTTTTTGTGTTGAATGACAAGTGATTAAAGAGTTACATATTCACATCACAGGTAGCTCTGCAAATCCAAACAGTTGGAGTGACTTGCAGTATGCTGACTCCATACAGCTTAATAAAACCATGTACCGGTAGTTCCCAAGAGAGATAAGTTAGTATTACTCTGATCCTTAGCATTACTGTGATCCTATTATAGGCGGGCAAACTGAGACAGGTTATGGAGAACCCAGGAATTTCTTTCTCACTCCTAGTCCTGAGATCTGACCAATAGACCATACTGCTGTGCTGGTGGTGACTGCAATATAAGAAATACCTTCTCATGTTAAGTCATGAAAATAGGCATTCCTATCTATGTACCTGTTTATTCCCAACAAGAACTCATTGGAAGGTTGTTCATGAACTGTGAAAAAAACTTTGCGGATCCTACTCCCCGATTAGACTTTTCCTCTTGAGAGAATTTATTTCTGGAGGGCAGCAAAAGTTTCCCCTTCTCTCTCCCTTTTTAAAAACCTTGTCCTGGAACCAATATCTATTTTTCATGATCGTAATATCATGATAGTACAGTGTCTGGTGTATAAATGAGATTCTATTTATGCAAGTGAGGGGAAAAAAGGCATTCTGAGCTAATAGCTCTAATCAGTGCTTAGCATTCCAATTTTGTATGATGCACTTGAGGAGAGCAAAAGCTTCATTAAACATTTTAAGTATATGCTTCAGTGAGCATAGCTGAGGGAGAAGAACAATCTCCCAAGGTGACTTGCATTCTAGCACAAGAGTGGGTGAAGCATTGCTTTTGGACAAGGTTTACATACCTCATGTATCTCAGGATGTCTTTTTTTTCCCCGAGTACTGACAGCAGGTGCAGAACTGTAGTTAAACTGGTCTCTCAGCTTTTACGAAGTGAAAGTGCTAATTTACCAAACAGACTTCTGTGCCCACCTTCCTGAAGAGAATTCACAAAAAAATATACCTCTTAGAAATCCAGGTAGGAGGCTGAAGCATTAAGAAGTCAATGACGCTCCTCCAGTCTTCCATCACCAGAGCAAGTGGAAGTGTTGCCCTTTTCAGCCTGTTTTCCTAGTTAACTCATGGATGCATGTCAAGCTGCGAACTGCAGTAAGCAGCAGCAATCCAGGAGCTGCAGCCTTTTTGATTTGGTTGTTGAGAATGGGAAGGATGCCCATCTAGAACAGATCCTAACTATGAATGTAAGAGGTGGGAAGCACAGGGAGCCTTATTGACAGACTTTTAAAGACAGCAGACAGCGAGAATGGGACACTCCAATCTCCAATTTACTTCAGATGAAGGCACTGGGATTCCCAGGTGGGTTTGGTGTAGGGCTACAGTCTCTACTAAGTAATGTGCATTCTGAAAATCTTCAACTACAGCCAGCACGTACCCAGAGTTCCTAAATAAAAAAGAATCCTGTTAAATTCCAGGTTATCTGTCCCTGTTAAAATAGCAGCTTGCTCGAAGTTCAACCCTTCTCCAGTACACTAAGAATCCTCATTTGAGCTATATGGCCACATGCTCTCAACATAGGTCAGAGTTGGTGTATGCTACTCCACTGTGCTTCTGTGATCTTATTGCAGGAAAGTGATTCTCCCAAATCTCTTAAGTACCGGCTGATAGCCCCCTATCAGCTTGGATCTTTTGGCAAAAGGTTTCAATCTTAATTATCCTAATTGCTTACTCTTGAGTTCATGTAGTGAATAGACACTTGAACAGGACTCAGGAGACCCTGGTTCTGTTCCCACCTCTGTTTGCTGGCCAGCTGGATGATCTTAAAAGCAAGTCATGTCTCCTGCCTATAACACAGTTTCCCCATCCAAAAATGGGGATAATGTCACTGAACTCTGACCTATTATAAGGCATTTTGAGATGAATGGATGGAAGGTGCCTTGTAAGAACTAGGCGTTTTTATTTACTTTATTTTTAGTTGACTGTCTGCTGTGATATAGAAGCTTCCTCCTACCATAGGGGTAAATTTATTTAATAGATATATCTTTTTATGACTTGTGACATCTCTTTTCATTTGAATAATGTTTGCAAACTTTTTGGACTAGATATTCAGTGGAACTTGTGCACTGCATTTTTTTAAAAGTGGAGACGGCTTTATTATGGAGCTTGTAAATGTTTAGAATGTGTAAATGGAAATGCTCTGAGAATATCTTTCAGGATGTTTAGGGAAATTATTCACTTGGCCTTCTGCCAATGCTATAGAAAGGTCTGAGTTTTACAGGTTAGAAGAGGAGGGATGTTTTAATTTCTAATTTAGTGTGTGCATCCCAAGAGGTTCCAGCAGTGACCCAAGCTCAAATATCAATTCATGATTTTTTGTGTGCTACAGCTGTCCACATTAACTACTAATGGCAGCTCAGATTGTGTGACATTCATTTCTGCTAGAAAATATATAGCGTAGAGAAACAAAGCACAAATATTGCATTAAGCTTGTTCTGGTACTTCTGAGGACAATGATTGATTTAAAAAGAAGTCGAGAGAGAGAGATGTTTAAAATTCAGCTGAGGGCTTCTTGCAAGCAAGCCCCCTCAAATTTATTTAGAACTGCGTCAGGAAGCTTTTAAATACAGTCAGGTTTTTTGTTGAATGTTGTTGGCATAAGTCTAAAGGGGGTGCGCCCTCTGTGTGGCAACTTCACAAAGTTTGTGAGTTTCCTCAGGTTTGTTTTCTGCCAAGTTAGACCACAAAGACTTGTTAAGAAGGCAGATTTCACACATTCGCTTCCTCAAGAGAAAGTGTGTGGCTGTTGCTAAGGCAGCGTTCTGCCCATCTGAGGCAGTATGGTTTGGCTTTTGGCTCCTAAGGGGAGTGGCTATAGGTGCGGGTGTTTTTGTGTGTCTGCCATCCATGCGCCCAGGATTTTTTTCATGACCCCTCACCTGGAGTCCACACGTGGGGTTCTGGTTGCAGCTGGCCTCTCACCAGGGGCTCTGCTCCTGTCTCCTCATGTGAGGTCCCAGCTTTGACTCCCTTCTCCCGATCTCTGTTTCTCCCCTTCCCACCAGAGTCATGATGGCCCCGCTCTTGATCCCACCTCTAGGGTGTTGAGGGGCACAGACAGGAGCAAGGGGAGGGGGGGGTGAGGAAAAAAATTTGGGATGCGGACCCTTGGTTTTCATTACCTCCAATGTAAAAAGTGTTCCAGCACCACTGGGGAGTGGAGGTGTCTCTGGCTATTTTTAAGCTTTCTAGGAGCAAGAGGACCTGCTGCCAGAACTGACATGTCCCCAGACTGAAATGAACCCAATATTGTTGATGTATGTAAACT
The DNA here is from genome assembly GCA_032595735.1 of Pelochelys cantorii. Classification (NCBI taxonomy): domain Eukaryota; kingdom Metazoa; phylum Chordata; order Testudines; family Trionychidae; genus Pelochelys; species Pelochelys cantorii. The sequence goes on along the minus strand of CM064335.1, from coordinate 36,778,592 downwards.
GTTCAATGCCAGTGGAGATCAGATTCAAAACCTAGCATAAAGAGAATGGATTGTGTCATTTGCTTATACAACCTTAATGGATTATACCTGGGGAACATTTGTGCCATATGTTTAACAAGTAGAGTTTCTCCTTTTTTCCTACTAAGGTAAAGTATCTTCTCTCTGCCACTCTTGCACCCACTATTTCTTTCTTTGCTTTTTACGTATGTTTTCTGAAAAAATCCAGTAGAGACAATACTTTCCTTACAACCAGTAATAAACAATGATCAATGCCAATAGCAATAATCATCCCAGGAAATGTCATGGTTAGTTACAATTGTCTCCTTTCCTTTCACCGAAGTTTTAATCACTCTGTTGTTCTCACAGTGAGGCGTGGGAGTGTTCCATTTAACCTCTCTGCCACCTTTCCTGGATGAGCAAAATGGGGTTAAGGACATTTAACCACCTTTTAAAAGTGCTTTAGGATCTTTGTATAATATGCCATTTTATAGAATAGAATAGAATATATAAAATGGCATATTATCTCTCTCTCTCTCTCTCACACACACACTCTCTCACACACACACTCTCTCACACACTCACACACACACACACACACACACAAATTCCAAGGTTTGCTGACATAACCTTGAAGTATGTGGAAATGGATGTACAGCAACATGAGATCCATACTCTATACTAGAAAACCTTGCTGAAAAAAATAGTTTTGTAATTAAGAATGCATTGCAAAACTCACACGACTCGCATATTCTTCTGTGTAATTACTATAAAGAGCCTTCCTGTATCTCTCTACTTCATAAACTCCATTTCTTTTTCATGTAGTTCCTGGCTTCCTATCTTGTTTCCCTTGGGCATGTTTCTAAATTTATTCCTTCCTTTGCTACTCTGTACTGTACATAGATGTTTGCTTTACATAGAACCATAGAAATGTGAGGCTAGAAGAGATCTCAAGAGGTTGTCTAGTCCACCCCTTTGCATTGAGGCAAGAGCAAATTAACCTCGACAATCCCTGACTGGTTTTGTGTACCCCGTTCTTAAAAACATCCAGTGACATGAATTGTGCAATCTCTGTAGGGAACCTTTTTCACTAAGCTATCCTTAGCGTATGAGGTTTTCCCCCTAACTTCTAACCTGAATCTGCCTTACATTTTCATTATTTCTTACTGTGGTGATAAATTGTATAAGAAAAGGTGCTATTTGAATAGATGTTATGTATTGTAGTTGGATTGAAGGATTGGTGACTGAAGCCTCTGGTTTGAAAGCTGTACAGCTTAATTCTCTACTGCTTCTGAGCTTTGCTCTATGGAAGAGATATGGAGTCAGACGGGTCAGACAGCTATGGCTCCTTGATTCTGTGCTAGCCTACAGACCATTCTAACTACCAACGTTGTTTTAGGGGTACTAAAGGAGCTTTGTAGCAATGAATAATCAGTGATGTGGAGCTGCTACCCCTTTTCTTGACTTCTTTCTCTGACAGTTCTCTTCTGTCTCTGGTCCTACCCCACAAACTGGTTTAAGGCAGGGCGCAACTGATATAGGAGCTTGCTTTGTTGGCTTTGTCAGGGGAATTCTCTTCTGATGAGTCATATCCACAATCTAGCTCGTGTGTGTCAGCTGATGTGGAATCTGGCTGAATGCAAACATCTGTCTTGGAGAAAGGAGATTCCACTTCTGTTGAAATTATTCAGAGTAGTGTTTGTTTACCCCACATCTGTACTTGTTCCCTGGAAAAACAAAATTCTTTCCAAGCTTGCCCTTTCATGATTTTGAAATGGCAAATATTAGTGACAAGCAATCTCCTCTGAGTGTATGTTGCAGATCACCCATTAAAAACAGAATTCCTATGTGCTTTAGTTGAGCATTCGACCCTAGGACTGTTTTTGTTAGTGTTGTTGGGCATAATATCCCCCATCTCCAGGGATGTGCAACGCAATCTTTGTCTGCCCTTTTCTACTATAGAGAAGTCTGCATATCACAGTGACATGCTTTGGATTCCTTAAGGAAAACAGATGCATCATACAGTCAGGTATTAATATCAAAAACACATTAGAAATTATCTGTGTTCGATGTCTTTTTATGAAAAACAAACCGAGAACAAAAGGCACATTTTAATTTAGCTAGTACATTTAACAGTCCAATCTTGCAGTCCTTAGGGGCTTATCCTGACAAAACTCTCACTTAAGTCAATGGCAGATTTGCCTGGGAAAGTACTAAGTAAGGATTACCGGATGTGACTCACTGTGATCATTAACAAAGCTACACATTCTTATTAACCTAATAAGATAGCACACATGCCAGTGCTGGTTTCCCCTTGTATAACTTGGTCCCATCATTTTAACGATTCTTGCTTTCAAACTACTTACTGAAATTTATCTCAAAACCAGTTCTGTGAATGGTAGAGTTGGGGCAAACAAAAAATTGTTCTCCTATCCAAAGAGCAATTGTGTATTTCTCTTCTTCCCTGTTCCATATTTACATCCTCTGTACTTTACCAGACGTTTACAAGATTACCTAGGAAGTTGGTGGGAGAGCCAGGACTAGGACTCCAGAGAGGATACCTCTGATAAAATGTTCTATTGTTTTATATATAGGAATAAAGAATTTTGCACAATGACCTATTGTTCAAGTCCATTAATTAAATTGTACTATTCCACATGAGTTGTATGGTAATCTATTGTTGGCAGGAAATGAAGGAATATGGACTGAAAACCAGCTTGCATGCATATGAGCAATGATGACCAGATGATAAAAGTGCGTGATAAATACAATATAGCAGTGGAAAGTTTAAAAGTAAAGATCAGGCCCACGTGGGCCAGATTCTTTTTTCTTCCCCCCCCCCCCTTTTTTCCCCTTTTCTTTTCTACTCCAAGGAGTGGGGTGGGGGAGGGAGGTCCCATGGAATTTTAATAGATTGAAAAGGAGTCTGAATGCTCAAAAAGGTTAGGAACCACTGCAATATAGCACTGCTCCTACACTCTGCCCAGAAGTCTACCTTTGCTGGAGTGACTTCCAGGGCCCTATATTTCAGAACATCTTCAAAACTGCCACATCTCTTAAATTAACCTCAAACTAAAGTATTACTCTCTGCCTTCTGAAGGTCAAATTTCCTCTCCAAAATTATCCTCTGGCAACAGACAGCTGAAGGGTTGAGATCTTGGCCTCACAGAACTCAAAGTTGGGGGCTTTATTTAACTTCAACAGGGTGCACCTAACTCCTGGGAAAGCAGATTATCAGTGAATTGTCAGACATGTCAGGCTTGTGTCTGTGGCCTGCATGTGGTGTTACCCGGGGTTCTTTCAACCCAAACCTCTCGGTAACTTTTACTCTCTGCGAGGTGGTGTCAGGAAATAATTCAGGGGAGACACGGTCATCCGACCAATAGATGGATGGTACAAACAGGACAACACGAGTGCTTTCACTTAAAGCTAAACTTTACTTAATCTCAAGCACTTACACATGTCTGCAACAGGTTAGTAAAACACCCCCGCCCTCGATAATTACCGAAGTTGAGTGTGGCTCTCAAGTGGCACCGGGTAGGCTTCCAATGGCTAATCTTCCATCTACCAGTGGGGACGAAGATGCCTCCAGATGTGAAAAGTCCTCAAGGAGTCCCCGAAGTGTCCCTCCAAGTGTTCCCAAAATTGTCCCCCCAACTCAAACTTTCCTTCCCTATTTATCCATTAGTATCACAATAACATGTCACTCAAATCTTGTTAGGCAAGCACTTTTTAAAGGTTAGTCATGAGGTTTTCTTCTGATCATCACTTTCACCAGATGTGTTTTTTTTTCTTTTTCAGAGACTTCATGCTCAGGGGCCCTGATAGATATATGTCTTAGGGCATTTAGACAAACTTCCTGTTTTTCTTAATGTATAGCTCAGCGATTTCACTAGAGATTTGAGCCTCAGGACGGATGCGGGGTTAAGCTGCCCTTTCTGTGGCACCCAAACTCTTCCTTCTTCCCCCTCCCTGACTTGGTCATGCTGTCTAGGCCTATTTTGGGCCTGTTAGCTTGGTTGCTAAAGTTCAAGCAGTAAGCAATAGTGGTTCAGGCACATTACTGGATTTGCTGAAATCTCCCTGTACAGTGGAACGAAGCAGACTTGCAGCTTTCTGTGGGGACTTGATTCTCTTGGAGAGGTTGCTGGTTGTGCTGGGAGACACAAGGGAGAAATTCCAGGTCTGGGGTTAGATTTCCACATACATGTGATAGAGCAAATGGAATGGAGGGAGCACACTTCATCCCTATTTCCCTGGCTGGTGTGGGAAGTCCTCCCCCTTCTGTTTCAATCTGCTTTGCCCACTGTCCACATCTTCTATATTGTGGTTCTCTTTGGCTTTGAATAGTGCTGCTTAGGGGCTGGTGAAGCCAGCTGGAAGAATATTATCTAACGTAAAAGTTCTGAGTAAGGATGTAAAGGACTAGTCGACTATCCAATAAGCATTTGCTATTGGATAGTGTTTTGACTAGTCGACTAGTTGATATTCCCCCCCACCCCCTTTGCTGCCTCTATAGAGACTGCAAAGGGGGTGAAGGGGTACTTAAAAGTGGCAGCGCTGCACAGTGGCACTGCCACTTTTAAACCCCCAGGCAGCTTTTCAAAGGGACAGCCGTTGCACAGCTGATCCGTGGATCAGCTGTGCGGCGGCGCCCCTTTAAAATGCCTCCTGTGTTCCTTTCAAAGGGGCAGCTGTGGAGCCCGGGATCAGCTGTGATCAGCTGGGATCAGCTGATCCCGGGCTCCGTGCGGCATTTCCTCAGAACCCGGGATCAGCTGGGGACTCCCCAGCCGACCCCAGGCTCCACTGCCCCTTTAAAATGGGTGGAGGCGGCAGTTTCAAAGGGGAAGTGCCATGCGGAACCCGGGGTCAGCTGGAGGAATGCGGAAGTGCCTATCGACTAGTCGATGGAAATTCCATCGAATTGTCGACTAGTCGATTAACCGCATTTTAACATCCTTAGTTCTGAGAAGGGAAGTTTGAGGATAGCAATAGTATCCAGCTCTCTCTACTGTTGTCTCACATTTCCTCTCTCATCTCACCAGCTGTCATAATCAGAAGTGCTGACCAGCACCTGGTGACTAAGGGGTTAACTCTGTCCCTAGCCAGGTGTCTGATCAGCCAATAACAATGCAGGTAGGAAATTCAAACTGGGACAAAGGAGTCTTTATCTTTCCCTCCTTTGTCTGAAAAATGGCGCAGGTTCTTCCAGGTATTAAGGGAGATGGAAGACACTTCTCTCCCCAAGAATGGACTTCTTACAATGTGTAAGTAGGGAAAAGTTTAGCTAGTCTGTCAGGTTTTTGCTGTTTTCCTGGTTTGGGAATTGGAACTAATGTCTGAGCTGGGTAAGTGTTTGATCTTTCTTTATAACTAAGCTTCAACCCAGGGGGCTTCCTGAGAATCTTTATCAATTAGTGGCCCTTTCCTTCTAGCCACTTTACTATGCTTGCAACTGTAGTTTTGTTTTGATAATAAAAGTTTTTCTTTTTTCTAATTAACCAGAATTGGTTGGTTGGTGTGTCCTTGGACTCAGTGCCTAACTGCAAGGGCAGACTCCATTGTTGTCTGTGAATCCCCCCTGGTTTTCCCAACTCCAAGTAAAACGGAGGTTGGGGCAGGGGAGAGGGAGGAGGTTTCCCAAGTGATCTCTTCCCTGGCTTTTCTTGCAATTGCTTGGGTGGTGGCAGCGGATTTCCCCAAATCTGGGTATTAGGATTTTGGGGGGAAGTTTTTGTACCAAAACCTGTAAAGACAAGTTTTTGGGGCGCTCTTGCGGGCCCCCACTTCGGCATTTGTCGTGACAGAGTGGGGAACAGCCTGGACACCAGCTTTTTCTGGTTTTTTTCCCAACACATCTCTGTTTCTCCTCCTCCCCTTCTCTTTCTTTGTATAGTTTCTGTGCCTGACCTATGCACAATATTGTGTGTGAGGGAGAGGACTGTGAAAGCAACTTGTGTATTTTTAGTGAAGAGGTGTTATGGTTCAGGCTAGTACAGCGCTCAGCTTGTAATGAAAGAGGTGCTGAGGTGCAAGCAATTATTTTACTTTCATAGCTGCCATGGCAAGCCTAGAGGTGCCAGGGCACTGACCTACCAATGCAAAAGGTGCCGGGGCTCAACCGTCATACAAATTAAACACTGGGTTTTTAACAGTGTTTAAATAATCTATCTAATCATCCCTACCAATTTCTGAGTAGTTATCATACGACCTCGCTTGATACAATGAAGTTACTCGAGAGGAGGATGGAAGGGGGAACATTTCAGAATAAGGGGGAGGGGAGAAACTAAGAGGCCAAAGGCCTGGTGTGCTCAGGTCAGTCAATATCGCTGGGACAAATGATTGGCTACTGTTTACAATTTATGAATGGAGGGGTGTTTGGAAAATTGTTAGCACAGCTGTGCCTGACACCCTCAGATCACCAATTGTTGAGGGGTCTGTAAATTGTAGTCCAAAGCAGCAATGGCCGTGCTAATTAAATGGGAGAACATTTCAGTTTAATTGAAGGCTCTTCCTCACTTCACCCCTTATTTCAGGGGTGGGGAACTTTTTTTGGGTTGAGGGCCACTGACCCACAGAAAAATCAGTCGGAGGCTGTACACAAGTGAGAAGCTGGAGGGGGGGCTAGAGAACCAGCATGGGCTCCCCAATGGGAGCCCTGAGCCTCAGAGGCCAGATCTAGGCAAGCCAGGGGCTGCATCTGGACCCCGGGCCTTAGGTTCCTCACCCCTGCCTTCCCTTCTCTCTCTGAAATCCCACCCTACTCTACTGTCTCTCTTTCGGTAATTTATTATTCTCATTCCTGTGCAGAATGGTCATCTATAATATGCACACTAATTGTTACAATAAAGAAAAGTCACAAGTGATTGTGTGACTTAAATTTATTACCTTATCTCCATTTAATTGTGTTTTAGTTCAGCTTTAAATCAGCCCGTGAACATGAATCAATAGTGTTCTGTTTGTCCAACATAGATGATTTACAGCTACTACACAAAGATATAATACAATGTTACCAATTCCTCCCTGTGATGGGGCAGACAGGCCTCGCACTGATGGACAGGGGGTAGCCCAGGCCCAGCTGGCTGAGAAGGCCCCGCCCCTCCAGCCCTGCCGGGCATGCTCCCAGCAGAGGCTGGGTATAAAAACAGAGGGAGCCCTGCAGCCGGGGAGGACCGCAGTGGAGGGAGGAGCCCAGGCCGGGCCGGTGTTTCTGCAGCAGCTGAGCCCGGAGTTGCCGCCGGGACCAGACCCGGAGACAGAGCCAGCAGCCGCCACCCCCAGGGAGGCAGGAGCGCACCCGCAACCTCGACAGGCACTGACTCGGAGGCGAATGGGCCCCAGGGGAACCAGGGCGGGGTAGGAAGCAGCCCAGGGCAGAGGACTAAACGCTTGGCTGGGCGTGTATCGGCCGGATTCCCCGCCGAGCGGGCAGGAGCCATAGGCCCTGCCTAAAGGGCCCTGGGCTGGGACCCGGTGGGGCGGGAGGGCCCGGGTCCCCCTACCACCCATTTCCCCTTCCCTGGATAAACAAGCCCCAGGCCAGGAGAGGCTTCTCTGAGCGGCTAGGCCTCGAATACCGTATTTCCCCTGACAGAGGGGCATGGACTTTATAGAGAGACAGGTAATACCATATTTGCCCTGATAGCGGGGCCTGGACCTTATAGAGAGATGGGTAATACCGTATTTACCCTGATAGAGGGACGTGGACTTTTATGTTGGGACTACTAGGGTTGTATTCCCCCTGATAGAGTGAGCAAAGGGCCCGTAAAGGGGGGGTGCACCCCTCGTCAGGGGCATACCCCGTGACACTCCCCTGTTTAGATCTTGCTTTTGAGCTTCCACAACCAAAAGGAAATAGGCAGCTGTTCAATTATCAGTTGCCTCATATTTTTCACTCCCTCCCTCTTCCAAAATAAAGTGACTGACCAGAGGATTTTAGATTCATAATACTGAAGTCTTATTGAATGTTCCTATCTCTTCTCCAGTGGAGACCACCCATTAATTGAACTGGAAATATTGTGCTTCCATTTGACTATGGCCTATTTCTTTGCATCTGGTTTTGTTTTAATTAGCCTCTGAGTACCCTAGTTTATAGATCAACCACAGCAAAAGGAAGTGCTTCTGTCTATAGATGTCTATGAGTTCTGCAGCATGAATATGTTTTTGTACATATTTTTCTTACATTTTTTTCCAGAGAGTTTTTCTGACATTAGCTAGGACTCCCCATTTCCAATTGCAAAGTGTTCCTTCCCATGCTGTAGTGATCTGAATACACGCTTCGCTTATGATTCTGCACTAGCATAAGAATTGTAGTGCTGTCACCCTGAACAATTAGGAAAGAAAATTAGACTTTAAATTTAGTTTTTGTTAACCAATCAAAATAAGTATCATAATCATGCAAATCCTGGCTGTGCTGCTAAAGCCACAGGGGAAGGTGCTATTTTAAGAATCTGAGTAAACTTTGCAGATTCACTGGCAATTCTGTAACTCGAAGTGACTCAAGTGAACTTTTATAGGAAAAGTAATTTCAGCTGTCTGAAAGGAACGCACACATTTTCTTGTTAGTTTCCATTACAAATCAAGAGATAGTGAAAAGTTAAACTGAAGTTGGGAAGGGACTAAGGGTCATAGTGATCCCTTTTCTAGGCTATAACAGTAACCCTTGCAGGTACTAATCCTAAGCTCCAGTAAACAGGTTCATTCTGTAGGATCTAGCAGAAAACAGAAGCAAGCTGCAGAAGTCAGCCTGCTACCAAACTGGCACTCGTTAATGCCCATTCTTCCAGCCATTCATCTGCCTCTATGCTATTTAGCATGGTTATTGTGCATTCACTTCAGTGATTATAGCTATCGATGCATAATTTTTTTAAAGTATCTCCCGCCCCTAGGAGACTAGATATGTCTGTGTTTTGCAAATTTTACAATATACTTCCCAAGAGCCTAAAGAAAGAGATTGAATTTGTAGATGGCGGCACAAACGGGGCCAACCGTTTTATCTGGCATTAATTACGCCTCCGCTTTCCCTCATTCTAATTGCAGGGGGAGTTCAGCTCTCTCAGATGCCCAGGTGCCCGATTTGCAGGGATAATGAAGACATAAGTGACTGGGTGAGAGTAATTGCACCCGCAATAACTCAGGGCACAACGTTGGAGAAAACTGTTTAAAAAAACAAAAACTATGTCTAGACTACAGAGTGTTGTCAGAAAAACAACTGTTTTTCTGAAAAAACGTGAGTTACATCCACATTGCAAGCGCATTCTTTCGACAGAAAATTGAAAGATCAGAGGGGTTTTTGTGCAATTGGTAATCCTCATTCTACGAGAGAGAGCTCTTTCGCAAAAAGGCATGTGTGGACGGGGAAGAGGGAATTTTTTCAGAAGAAGAGGGAAGAGGAAAAAGCACAGGTGCCCTGGTGGCCATTTCTGTCCAAAGCAATCACTGCTTACATGCGAGATAGTATCCAGGCAGTCTGGACGCTATCTTTTGAAAAAGCACATCGCTACTTTCGAAAAAAACGCATCGCTCTCTTTTGCAAGAAGTTTTTTTGGAAGAGCTCTTCCGAAAAAAGCTTCTTGCACAAAAAGCCTGTAGTCTAGACATAGCCCAAAAGAAAAAGAGAACCTTCCCCCCAGTCAGTTAGAAGTACTGCTGCTGCCCGCCTCCACCGCCAAAATAAATAGAACAATATTGATGACAGCTTTACACAGGGACTTCATCCCACTTTAGAAAAAAAAACAGCTCTTGCTGTGCAGCAGTGGAAAAACTGATAATGGACCCCAACAGCTTGGAAAATGAACTTTTCTGTGTACATTTGTAACATGTCTTCTTCCTGCAGCATAAACTATAAACAGGAGAGGAGTCTAGCCAGATGTTCTTAGTGAAGGCCCTGCAGCTTTATTATTTGCTTCCCTGTATGGAGCCCCACAGTCAACTCCATTAACCTTCCAGAAACCTTGCAAAGGCCATCTTCTCCCCCACAAAACACATTTTGAGGGAGAGGCTTGGCAAGTTTGTATTCATTTGCCTGTGGTGTAAGCAAATACTGTTAATATCAGTTCAGCTGGGCAGGCGGGGAGGGGCGGAGATGTGTGGTTTTGGCCATTATGAAATTTTCAAATTCTTAAAAGCACCCAGTGCATGGGGGAAATGTCTCAATAACTCTCACCATCCAAAATCATAAATGCAGATCTGTCAGCCTCGCAGATGGCTCGCTATAAATAAAAACAAAGTCCTGACAGCCAGCTAGCTACTCAAAAAAATACTCACTATGTAAGATGAGAGGGTTACTCACCTTCTGAAGTAACTGAGGTTCTTCAAGATGTGTGTCCCTGTGGGTGCTCCACCTTCTTTCTCTGAAGTGGAGCACCCCCGGGGACAGAACTAGAAGAAGAAATCCGTAGAAAGTTCCGGCCCAGATTGTGAGTGAGGCTGTGTCCCCCCCCTGTATTGTTGTAAGGGCCTCAACTCTCCTCATGCACCAGTACAGCCTTCCTAGACTTTGAGCCTTCAGGGAGACATGTACTGTACATCCACTACATTTCCATGGAGTGAGCAGAAGCTTGGCTCTTCCTTCCCCACAATGTGTAATGTTCAGCAGAGCCAGCAAAGGGATCTGGGATAGCGATTTTGCTACTGGTATATAGGCTAGTAACAAATTGATCTCCCTTGGAGCAAGAGGGGTAATAGTATTCAGGACTTGTGGTAAAGGCACAGTCTTGCCCTATATTTATTATATATGTAGCTTTGGGTCATCAAGAAATGTAATTAATCAGCTCGTGTTTCCACAAAAAAGTCGAAAAAATCTCAGTGAACGTTTTTTTTTGCCCTAACAGTAAATTAAATAGATATACAAGGATCATCTTAAACTTATTTCTGAGATTGCAATGTACAATGTTTAACTGAACATCATGCGGGAATCAGAGGTGACATTGGGACATGCGTGAGAAAAGTGATATTTCCTTTTGGCGCTGTTGGTGAAGTTGCAGAGTCCTACCCCAGTGCTGACCTCTATGCTTCCAAATAATCTCTACCAAATAACCAGTTATAAAATTAATGTGACTGGCTTTCTATGGGTATGTCTAGACTGCAGAGTTTTTCTGGGATACGCTCTGCCACGTCCAAGGAATGCATCTGCTTTAAAAAAAAAAATTTGGGAAAGCAGACACGATTTTTTGGCATCCATGTAAACCTCGTTCTATGAGAAAGAAGGGATGTTCTGAAAGATGCTTTTTTCCCGACATTTGGCCCAGTGTAGATGGGCCAATTGCCAGAAAAGTCTCTTCCGGAAGAAAAGCGGAAAAAGATATGCAAATTGTGGTTCTTTCTGACTTTTTTTTGTAGTCTAGACACAGCCTACGTGTCTTTCTCTTTCAAGATTTAAAATAAAATCTTGTCATCTTTTTTTTTTCGTGGCTAGTGCTCTTAAAAGATTTCAAGATGGGAGGATTGTCAAGCAAAAGTAGACTAATATGCAATGAAATTTAGCCATCCAAGCACTGTGCTATGATTTTTTTTGCTTTAATATACTGAACCTGAGCAGAAAACGCATTCTAAGATCTTGATCCTGCAAATATGTCACAATATGTTTCTTAAACGATGTAAATAGTCCTGTTAAATGAGGACTAGTTCTACAATTAAAGTTAAGCACATGTATAAGTATTTGTATGATCTGGGACTGAAATGCTAATTTTGATCATATTTTGCTTTTGGCTAAATGGATATCTGAAATGTCTGGTCAGAGATTGTCTGGCTAAATCAAACTCTTTGCAGGATATTCCAAAGAGTTGAGTGCTGAATTATCAGTGACATTGTTGTATTACTTATCTGAAACTGACTTATGCATGTGTAACCCACACACCTAGGCTTTGTCTACATTGGTGCGATCTTGCGCCAGAAATATGCAAATGAGGCTGTGTGGAATATTGCCGAGCCTCATTTGCATATCTAATGAGTCGCCATTTTTTTCAGAAGAGGCTCTTGCGCAAGAAGGAGCATCTACACTGCCCCTTCTTGCGCAAGAAAAACCCTCTTGTGCAATGCCGTTACACCTATTACTTTTCAGGAAGAACGGCATTGCGCAAGAGGGTTTTTCTTGCGCAACAAGTGGCAGTGTAGATGCTCCTTCTTGCGCAAGAGCCTCTTCTGAAAAAAATGGCAACTCATTAGATATGCAAATGAGGCTCGGTGATATTCCACGCTTAGGCTCATTTGCATATTTCTGGAGCAAAATTGCGCCAGTGTAGACATAGCCCTAGTGTGGTTACTGAGCAATGCAAGTGGTACCTAGACCACAGCAACAGTTAAGATCAAGAGACCTCTACAGCATGGCCTAGGAGCAAGCTGGCTTTTAGCTCAGAGGGTAGAGGCTCCTATACTCAGCTTCAGAGGTCTAAGGTTCAAATCCACCTGGTGGCGGTTACACGTGATTTATGAGAACCTTATTTTCTGCCTGTGATGCGATCAAAATTAATGGATCAATTAAAAGTTATCTTGTAGTATATAAACACTATGCTCTTGATGCAGGGTTGTTTTTTTTTTTTTTTTTTTACTTTGTTATTTGTGTCATGCTTAGCATGAACTAAAAGTAATAAATTCTGTGTAACAATAAATAGTCTAAATATTTTTGAAGACAGCCCATTACAGCTATTACATAGCAGAAGCTTCAGGGGGTAGCCGAGTTGTCTGTACAGAAAAAAAAAAACCCACAAATGGTCTGGTAGCACTTTATAGACTAAGAAAACACGTAGATGGTATCATGACCTTTCGTGGACACAGCCCACTTCTTCAGATGACCGGTGTTTTGAGTTTAGGATGTGCAGACCCAAAATAAATAGGAGAGAAGGGGCGAGGGGGTAGGGGGTGGGAGACAGGGAGCAGAGGGTAGAGGGAATCAGTAAGTATCTGAAGATTGGGTAGTTAAAACGAAGCAGATAAGAATCAAAGTCAATTGATAGTATACTTCCTGACATAAGAATCTACACAAAGAGCTGTATGCACCTTCATTGACTGTTAGGTAGATAGTGTCCCACCCATCCTTCATCACGATTGAGTCCATTACCATGAGAATTGAATTTGTGGATGAACTCTAATTCCAATGCTTCTCTGTGTATCTGGCTAGTAGAATTGGTTTGTGACAGTTTTAGGAATGCTCTGTAAAGATCCTGTAGTTGTTTGTCTCGGTGTGTGGGATCGGAGCAAATCCAGTTGTATCTTAGGGTTTGGCTGTATACAATAGACTGAGAAATGTGTCTGGGATAGAAGCTGGAGGTGTGCTCCTGAGCACTAACATCATAATCAAAGAGGCGGACAAAGGAGGCTTCATGAGCAGTTTTTTTCATGTTTTTTTTTTTGTATTCCTTAGTGGGGTCACAGAAGAGAGGCCTGTAGAATGTATTGGGGAGTTGTCTGTTTGCCTCCTGTTCATAATCTGTCCAGTTCATGATGACTACAGCACCTCCTTTGACCTACAGGATCTTTACAGAGCATTCCTAAAATTGAAATACCCACCTGGAGAAGTGAAAAAACAAATTGACAGAGCCAAAAAAGTACCCAGACATGAACTACTTCAAGACAGACCCAAAAGAGAAAATAACAGAACTCCACTTGTTATTATCTATAGTCCACAACTCAGACCTCTCCAGTGCATTATACGCAATCTACAACCGATCTTGGAAAAGATCCCTCACTCTGAGGCCTTGGGAGAAAAGCCTATTTTCACTTACAGACAATCCCCCAACCTGAAACAAATTATTTCTGGTAACCATGCCACACAACCACACCATAAGCATCCAGGAACCCAGCCCTGCAACCAAACACAATGCCAACTCTGCCCATATATCTATACTAGAGAATTCATCGCTGGAGCCAACAACATAAGCTACCAAATCAAAAGGTCATTTGACTGCACATCCAGTAATTTGATCTATGTCAGCAATGCCCCACTGCTATATATATTGGACAAACTGGACAGTCTCTGCGGGAAAGAATCAATGGACACAAATCAGATATACGTAAAGGAAACATACAGAAACCTATTGGGGAACACTTTAATCTTCCTAATCACTGCTTAAAAATCTTCAAGTGTCTGTCTTGTCACAAACCAATTCTACTAGCCAGATACACAGAGAAGCATTGGAATTAGAGTTCATCCGCAAATTCAATTCTCATGCTAATGGACTCAATTGTGATGAAGGATGGTTGGGATACTATCTACCAAACAGTCAATGAAGGTGCAAACAGCTCTTTGTGTAGATTCCTATGTCAGGAAGGATACTATCAATTGACATTGATTCTTATCTGCTTCATTTTAACTACTCAATCTTCAGATACTTACTGATTCCCTCTAACCTCTGCTCCTTGTCTCCCACCCCCTCCTTTTTTTCTCCCTCTCCCCTTCTCTCCTATTTATTTTGGGTCTGCACATCCTAAACTCAAAACTCCGGTCATCTGAAGAAGCAAGCTGTGCCCACGAAAGCTCATGATACCATCTACATGTTTTCTTAGTCTATAAAGTGGTACCAGACCATTTGTTGCTATTATATAGTTTCTCTTTGTTTCTGTTGCTCTATACTGCCTTTACTATAATGGCTTGAAATGTCTTAAAGGTAGAAATCACTGGAAATTATCAACAGAGAGATATGAGATTAGTTCCAGTTATGATTTGTTTAATAGAGGAGTTTGTTACACCTGGAATCATTGAGGAATGAAATTGTTCTTACCTCAGTAGTTTCAAAAGATTAACCAGAATTTCCTTTATTTTAAGATTGGTAATTGCTTGCGGTAGTCTCTTGATCTCTCTGGCAATGATGTTACTGAGCTCACAGCAAGAGATGGGTTTAAACAAATGTCTTTGGATCTGAACTTTGAGAGAGTTTTGTTTCAGATCAAGATTTTGTATGTTTGTCTCACTTCTACTGAATCAATAAAAATTACAGTGGATGTCCACTATATAGCTCTATAACAGAAGAAATATAAAAACTAGTACAGTTACCATAAGACATACAAAGTAGAAATACACAAATTACTGTTTAGTTTGGTGGCTAAACAGAAATCTCAATAAAAAGATAAAATAAAATAAAAATTCTGTTTTAGTAGTTTCAGTTGTGATGGTTTTTAAAAATGCTTTTTAATAAAATTGAGTGAAATTCCAAAACAAAACTTCTTTCTGAAATGAAAAACTGTAATGTTCCACTTAAAAAATGTTAAAATGAACATTTCTGACAGTTCTGAAAATATTTTGAAACATAACCTTTTGCCCAAAGCAAGCCAAATTCAGATTATTTTGGTAGATCCAGATCTGGATTTTTCAGGAAAGACAGGTTATGCACCAAATATTTTGTCCCGGGTCTATGGAAAAGTGACTACCAGCTGAGTCAATTTCTGCTTAGTGTCTGTTGGTTTATCCGGCAGTCTGTTTTCTGGCCGTGCCATAGATTTCCTATGTAAAGTGGAGGAAAATCACTTAATCTTAAAGTGTCACCTTTTCTTTGTCTATCAAATAGGGAGAATAATGCTTATTTCACATTAAGCTTGTGAAGGCAAATTAATTATTATAAAGCATGCTGAGATCTTCCCATTAGAATTTCAACAGCAAAGTATCATGCTATTTTAAGTACAAGTTTTCAATTCTATTTTGCAACCACTTATTGATTTAATGAAAATATTTATACATATTAAAATAATCCTTTCTATTTTTGTAGTTATATAATGGTAACTTTATAGCCTCAGCAAGAGACCGTATCAAACCTGTGTCATGCTGCTAGAGTATATTTCCACTTAACAGTTTTGGCTCTGTCCCTAAGGCCCCACAAGACATGTGGTACTAATTCCTGCAAAACATGCTGTTCACCTTGTTACCTTTTATTGCTTAAATAATCTTGCATCTTTCTAGAGCAGCCCTTTGGGTTTCACAACTGATGATTGGTTGTTATTTTTTTTTTGATAATCCTGAATTTTACATTTGTATGGCACCGACTGTAGTAAGGTTTTAAAAAAAGTCTAAGATACTTGGGACCAGAGTTTGAAAGGTATGTAGGCATCTGAAGATGCAGATTTGTGCCTAACCTGCTTAAGTGTTTCAGGAAAAAAACACTCTAAGTGAAACCATGAATGTCCACACAAATAAATGTAGAATGCCTGTATTCTACTACTTTCCACTTGCAGAGCCCCATGACACTGAAGTGAATCTAAGTTTGAGGTACCCTGGAATGCAAATTAGAATAAAAATACAAATAAATATGTGTTATCTTTTCCTAAAGCCCTTTTGAGGTAAAGTACTAAAGAAAGTGAATCAGACTATGAGTTTCCTATAAAAATCCCCAGCAGATTATTTGATTTTTCTTTTGATAATTAAGCTAATGTGTATGTGAGAGCCAAATAACACTCACTCGTTGTGTCACCTTCTTTATTCATGTTCCAACAATCACCTCAGGAAGAACATGTCTTTGGAATAAGGTCTCTCTTCCTATGAATCTCTAGGTTTACAGTCACAAAATGACAGTCCAAACATATTTGCTTTTGCTTAAAAATGTAACCTGTTAACCTTGTTACAATACATATTGATCTGCACCTTCTTTTCTTTGAATACATGTAAAAGTTTAGGAATAATACAGATCATTCTTTGTTCTTCCTGATTATTAGACCTCTTGAATAATTTAGACCAAATCCTACTAGTTAAAAGTTGAAATATGACGGTGGTATAAAGTATAATGGAGCCATATTTTAATTGGACTGGAGACAGAAGTATGTAAAACTATTTTATTGTCAAATACACACTGCACACAATTAAGTTTTATAATATAAAATATATATTTTGAACATTGTTCAATTTTAGATAGGGAGTTGCCTGGACAAATGACTAGATCGCATGGATACAAAATTGGTATCTGCATCCCCATCTGCAAAGATGATCCGTGGATATTCATATCCAGGGATGCAGATACCTGTGGAAATCAAGTGGATATCCACACATTTGCAGGAGTCTACATACAAAATTTGTATCCACATCTGCATCCGTATCTGCAAAAATGAGCCGCAGATACCTTCATTCACATACAGAGATGTAGATACCCACAGATGTAAAGTGTCTATACATGGATTTACAGGGCTCCTCAAATGACTATTGCATGATTTTAGACAGACTAAGTGGATGAAGCAATATCTTTTATTGAACCAACTTCTGTTGGCGTTAGAGAAGCTTTTGAGTTTATACAGAGCTTTTACCACAGCAAAAGCTGCTCCAATAAAAGATATTGCCTTACCCACCTTGCCTTTCTAATATGCTGGACCCAAAATGGTTACAACAACACTCCAGACAGCATGATTTGTCATAAAATGAAATGTGACTGAAGGGCTCAGTTGCTAAATGGTCACCTTCAACATCTGAGCCAAACATATCCCCAGTTTATTGCACATTTATTAGCAATCCAGTAACTCTTTTAGGAAACCGTCTCCCCACTGAATGCTGTCTGCCGTGAAATGATACTACTCTCTAAGGGTATGTCTACACTAGAGTTTTGTAGGAAAAATGGTCATTTTTCCGACAAAACTTGAGGAATGTCCACACTGCAAGGACATTCTTTTGAAAGTAAATCGAAAGAACAGAGGGCTTTTTCTGATGTTGGTAATCCTCATTCTATGAGGAAGAAGCCTTTTTCTGAAAGAGCTCTTTCGGAAAAAGGCATGTGTGGATTTTTTTTTCAAAAGGAGGTTTTTTGTTTTTGTTTTTTTTTTTTTTTTGAAAGAAGAGACCTCCAGGAAGGAGCACAGGTGCCCTGGTGGCCACTCCATACAAAGTAATCACAACTCTATAGTTCCTGTCTCCTGGTCCCTCTTAAAGCTGCAGGCACCCCGGACAAGCCTTGTGGCAGGAAGCCGGCTTCAGAGCAGTACTCTGACCGTGTGAATCTCCCTGCCACAGGCCTGCATAGAATCGCACAGCCTCAAGTCCCCCCCCCCCCCCCCCCCGTAACTCCCCTGGCCTTCTCAGGGACCCACCCAGGAGGACCAAGAGGTGCACCCCACCCTGGTCCGGCCCAGAGATCCAGTCCCTCCTCAGACTGTGGGGCGAGGAGGAGACCTTACAGGATCCCTGGACCAAGCGCCACAACACAGACATTTATGGCTGGATGGCAGAGTCACTGGAAGAGCACTGACACCCCCTCCCCCCCCCCCCCCCCGACCTTGGAACAGGTCTGGAGTAAAGTCAAGGATATGTCCAGGTCACAGAGCGCAGCTCGTGCTCAGGGGCAGGACCCCACACCTGCCCCTATTACCAGGAGCTGCACCAGATCCTGAGGGGTGGGGAAGTGCCTTCCCCCACCCATCGTCGTTGACTCCGGCCTCAGTTGACCCAGCCAGAGGTCTCCGCGGAGGAGGAGCAGGAGGGCCAGGGCCAGCCAGCGGTGGAGGAGGAGACAGGCACTGTGACCCTCTTCCTCGAGCACCCAAGGTAGCACATCCAGCCGCCCCCCTCCCTCTCCCAGTTATGAGCCCCCCTCCCACTGCTCACCTTCTCAGAATCTTTCATTAATACAGACTGCATTTTTTTTTGAAAACCAAACAGGTGTGTTTTTTGAGAGGTCAGGGAAAGGGCAAAGGGAGGGGCTGTGGTGGGAAAGGGATAAGGCCGCAAGCCAGAGGCCCCTAGGGAGGAGGCCCTTGGGAGAGTTACTGGGGTCCTTGAGAGAACATCTCCTTCAGGGCCTCCTGGATGTGCACCCTGGCCTGATGGGCCTGGCGGATGGCATCTGTCTGTGGCTGCTGGAAGGCTTGCCCCTCATGGCTGGCATCTTCCCCCCCTACTCTGGGAGAAAGGCCTACCCTTTCCTCTCCACAATGTTGTGAAGGACACAACATGCCAACACCACCTCGGGGGAGATGTGCTCCCTCACCTTGAGGCGGGTCAGCAGGCACCAGAAACGTGCCTTGAGGTGGCCGAAGGTGCACTCCATCTGGATCCGGGCCTGGTTCAGGTGGACATAGAATTGGTCCCTGCTGGGATCCAAGTGGCCAGTGTACAACTTCATTAGCCACGGGATCAGGGGGTAAGCTGCATCCCCCATGATGTACAGTGGCATCTGCACATCTCCAACGGCAAGTTCATGGTGGGGGAAAAATGTGCCCGCCTTTGCTTGTGGTACAGGCTAGAGTTTCTGAACACTTGGGCATTGTGTGCCCTGCCCGACCACCTGATAAAAATGTCTGTAAAGTCTCCCCGGTGGTTGACCAGGGCCTGCAGCACCATTGAAAAATAGCCCTTTCGATTGATGTACTGGGCCGCTCGATGGTCCCATGCATGGATCGGGATGTGGGTCCCATCTATGGCTCCGCCGCAGTTCGGGAACCCCAGGGCAACAAATCCAGCTACAGTCATGTCCAGGTCTCCCAGACAGATGACCCTCTGCAGCAGGATCGAGTTGATGGCCCTCAGCACCTGCAGAAGGAGACGAAACTCACAAAATAGAGAATCAGAGGGAGTGCCTGAGCCCTTCAGAGGTGCCCACCCTGCTCCACTCCTCTGCACCCCCAACACACCAGGAGCCACCTCCTAGAGGCCACCCCGCTCCCAGCAGCAGGGCTGTGTGGGGATGGGATGGCACAAGTCCCCGGGAACAGGGTTTCTGTCCCCCACACACTCCACCCCCCCACAACCCCCGATCCCCCTTTCCTGAGGGTCCCCCTTATCCAACACTCTCCTCACCCCCCTGCAGGGACTGCAGCCTGCGAGTGCCTTACCTCCATGAGGAGGACCCCTATGGTGGACTTCCCCATGCCGAACTGGTTGCTCACCGACTGGTAGCTGTCGGGGGTGGCGAGCTTCCAGAGGGCTATTGCCACCCAGGGGGATGGCGGTCTGCAAGTGGGTGTCACGTCTCCGGAGGGCAGGGGTGAGCCAGGCACATAGCTCCAAAAAGGTGGCCTTCCACATGCGGCAGTTTTGGGGCCACTGCTGGTCGTCCCACCAGTCCAAACTGGTGTCCAGCCTCCAAAAATGCCTCTCCACAGTGGGCTGTGGTTGCCAGAGTGGACCATCCGCAGCCACAGAGAGGTTCCCCAGAATGAGCTCAGGGTCCAGGTCGTGCAGGACAAGGAAAGCAGCTGGCAAAAAGTGCTGCAAAAACTTCAGCATGGCCATGTGGGGCCATCTCATGCTCAGGGGCAGCTCTGGCTCCATGGCTGAAAGGAAAAATCTGTGGCGTCCAAAAAAGCACGGGGCAACCACAGCATGCACTGAGAGAGCTTTGCTGTCCCTCGAAGAGGTAGCAAGCACGCAGCAGAAGCAGAGAAACAGCTGTCTTGGGGGGGTCCCTTTAAGTGCGTATCTCTGCACTTACTGGAAGCAACTGGTGACCTAAAGCCCTGCCTGAAGTGGTTCCGGGTGGCCTTTTATGCGAGAGAGCATCCAGTCAGTGTGGACACTCTTTCGAAAAAGTGCATCGCTTTTTCGATGCGCTTTTGTGTGTGGGGATGCGCTCTTTCGGAAGAAGTTTTTTCAGAAGATCTCTTCCGAAAAAAACTTCTTCTGAAAGAAGCCTTCAGTCTAGATGTAGCCTAAGTAGATAACTGGCTATAGAATTACAGTCCCTACTGGGATACAAATAGATTAGCAATGTTGGAAATTTAGCACACGACTGGACTGTGTGTAGATAACCAATCATGTGTCTTGAACAGCTATATGGATTCTAAGTACAGAAGAAGATCTTGAGGAGGACCTTGCAATGGATGAGTTTCAAAGGATGGGAATACATGCGCGCCTCTGCACTCTGTGCTCTTTGTACCTTATTCTGGTGAAGTTTTACAGTTACTAGAGAGGTAAATGACTGAGATCTGACAACTTTCAGGGTTGTGTTGATTATATACCATATGATACTTTTTTTCCAGTGTAGATGAGACTGCTCTTTTCAGAAGCTGGATAAAAACAAACGTTTCATTTCACTGGGAAAAAAAATGAATTACATCCCTATTATTTATGGAGAGGAGAAAAACAAAAACCACTCAATAATGGCAAGGGACTCCCCTCTCCACTTTTTTAGAAGCAACAGCACCTGCAATCTCCAAAACTAATCCAAAGGCAAGGTGACATTGGGACTGTTTGAATTCACATAGCAGGAACAAGCACAGAACAAGTAGGCAAAGGCAGGAGGTTATACTGTTTTTAGACAATGCACCTGCACTCCCACAAATCCCTTGAAAGACATTCAGCAGTTCTTCCAATTAATACAATCTCTACATTGCAGCCAATGGATCAAGGTTTCAGTCAAACAACATACTGATAGCATCAGAAAAGGTAGCTGTGGAATCTAATGACAGGAAAAGATGCTGACAACTATGTTTTAATGGCTGATTATTTTAAAAAATGAAGCAATCGATTGGATTAACAGGCATTGGAAAGAAGTGCAAGAAGAAACAATAAAAAAATCCCTTGCTCATGCTGTTTTATGTTTTTTAAATTTAATGTTCAAGCATTGTGGTAGATGATGTACTGAGTGGCTTTTATATTGTTCTGTCTGCATGTTCAGCAAGCAGCAGAGAATGTTTCACTCCATCTTTCAAGATGTCAAATCTACAGATTTTAAAAAATGGGCCGCACAAAACACAAATAGATGGAAGAGTCTACATCAAATTGGAATTCTTCCCCTCCCTTTCCGATGATGGAAAAGTAATAATGAAGGGGGAAAATCATGCATACATTGTAACATATCCCCAAGGAAGAATCATGGCCTTCTCAGGAACTCTTTCTGTACGAAAAGAACACTGGAAAATGATACAATAAGTGACTTAAAATAAGACACCTTGTCAGAAATATGAGGTTACGAAACTGATCACATTGATGGGCCATTGTAGCCTCACCGATTTCTCCAGCAATAGTTTACATCATTACTTTCACTACTAATGACTATTATCAGTACGTTGTAACAAAACATTCTAGTCTACATTTTAGTCCATTGCTACATATTTATAATAAAACTAAAAGTTTGGCACTCGCCTCCAATTTTTTTAATCATGCTGGGCCTGATCCAAAGCACACTGATATCAATGGGAGTCTTTCAATTCACTAGCTTTTTTGACCAGATCGAAGGTGCCTCTTAGCCTGGTTGGAATGGTTTATTTAAACTCTGAACTCCTGGGGGTAGGCACTGTTTTTTTCCCCATATATTTGCAGTGCCAAACAAGCCTTTAGCACAGAACAAATGACTGTTTGCTGGTGACCCTCATTCTAATGGATGAAAATGGAGGCAGAAGAAGGTAAAAAATTAATTATAGCTCAGGGCACACGACATGTTCATAACCATATGGTAATTCCGAGTCAAGCAATTGTATGAATCAACCTGTCACTCTCAGGAAATATTATATATTCAAAAACTCAGTTGAAATTACATTTTTTTTAATATAAAGCAGGACTGAAATGAGCTGAAAAAAATCAATCAGCAAGGAATTATGTTCACGCAGATATTTTGAGCTCCCGTTATTTTGCACTCCTTTGACTAGCCTCTGAGCTGGTGGGTTTCCTAATCTTGACTGACAAAATTGGGTGAGCTAATATATTTTATTGGACTAACTTCTGTTAGTGAGAGAGAGAAATTGGTCCAATAAAAAATATTGCCTTTGCACCTTGTTTCTTCAAAATGATAGGATTAGCACAATTATCACAGCCCTGCATACAACTAATCTTGAATGGACAGACTGAGGAGCGGTAATCCCATTATGTCTCAAAAATAGAAGATTGAAGACCTGGTCAAATAATATTAGAATAGATCTGCCAATATTTTTGTGGATAAACTTAGTGCTGTGGCGTCCAACATGCCAGTCACTAGCCACATGTGGCTATTTGGCTGGTTGAGCGTAGTTAGTTGGCTTGAACAGTGTGGCTATTTGGCCGGCTGAGTGTGTCTAGTTTGCTATATCAGTAGCTGCTATAATGGCTACTGCTTCAGAACTGGTTGGATACCACAGACTTAGTTGCTTCACTCTTTCTATTCCTCTTTTTTTTTTTTTTTTTTTTTTTTTATTACAGGCAGTGTAGGTAATGCTTCCTATAGGTAGGCTTGCCCAATATTTTCCAGTTAAGACCATATTTTCAACTAACACTAATTTTGCCAAAATATAATTATTTGGGCTCAAATGTTCCATGCCAGGAGACTGCCTCAATCATTTTAAAAAAATAATTGTAATGGCTCACCTGTTTCAGAATGACATTATGGACGGATGTTTTCTAAAATCTCTTCCAGCTGTTGATAGGTGTCCTAGAAATTTGGCAGTAGTGTTGTCCTAATGTCAGGGATTTGCGCTGTGCTGTTCCTAGGGAAATCTACCAAAATTTGGCTAAGTTTAAAGCCTCCAAAATGTACTGTTTGCACCTGCTTGGCAGAGAGAGACTTGTTCAGCTACATCTACACTACATGCTTCTTGCACAAAAACTTCTTGCGCAAGAGCACATCCACACCTCAAAGCATATCGCAAAAGCAATGTGCTTTTGAGCAAGAGAGCATCCACACTGCATGGATGCTGTTGCGCAAGAAAGCTCTGATAGCCATTCTGTGAATGGCCATCAGAGCACCTGTGCTTTTTCCCATGGGGTTTCTTTCTTTCTCTGGAGCATCCACACTTGCCTTTTTTGCAATAGCTGTAGTGCAAAAAAGAGTTACGCCTCATAAAAAGAGGTTTACCTACGCCGGAAAAAGCCCTTCCTTTTGCTGTTTTACTGTTGATTTACTTGTGCAAAAGTGAATTTGAGGTGTGGACACTCCATGGGTTTTTGCACAAAAACAGCTGGTTTTGCGCAAAATCTTGCGGTGTAGACATAGCCTTAGAGTTTGGAAGTTAAATTCTCTGAAGATTCTGTCTGCACTGGGCATGCTCCAGTGTAGGGCAGCAAGGGCTCATCATGACTTGACTTGGACTTGCTCATCCAGGCTGCCACAGGCTGCTATAGCACTGGGCACCAAAACTGAGAACAAGGAAACTCTCCCCTGTGGACAGGATGCTTCCTTGGCTAGCACCCATTATGTGATCATAATGCATGAACAAAAGAAGGATAAATGAAGATTTGAGGGCAACCTAAATTTCAGTATTTCCTTTCCCCCAACTCTTCAGAACTTTACAATGTAACCTTAATGCTCTATTTTTTTATATGTAACGTATTACACTAGACCTAGGAAACCCAAATGAAAATAAGGACCCCATTGTTCTAGGGGCTATAAATACAAAAAAGAACACAGAGAGCTTACAGTTTTGGTATCAGGCAAGATGAGATGAGGGACATAGCAAAAGACTGATTTAAGGAAAATGGAAAGATGAGAAAAGAATGATTAATCTGCAAAATTTTCAAACTGGAAGTACATTATTTGCTATTTGGCATTTTCCCCATTTAAAAAACGCTGTTATCTAGTCATTGAAAAAAAACTGATCAGGTCTCCTTTAGCATCCCCAGATTAAAAGTGACTGAAGATGTGATTGGAGGAGAGGAACTCTGTGCAGTAGACTGAATGGAGAAGGGGCACAGCCCTGGAGAGATTCAAAACCAAGCAGTGGAGGTGGTGTCGGGGAGTGAAAGAGCGGGCATGGTTGCTGATGGACTTAGGTCAGTGTCAATGTAGTTCTTAATAAGAGTAGTTTCAGGAGAAGAGGAGTTGTGAACCACAATCCTTGCTGCCTCCTGACAGCCCTTTGTGGCCAGGGTGCCATACCCAGTTTCTTCTTCACAGGACTCCTGAAGCAAAATCCACACAATGTCCCCGTAGGGAGCAATGTATTCAGTTCTCAGGCACACATTGCCCTCCGCCCCCTTCCAGTCTCCAACTCATGTCAGTGCCTCTCTCCGCTTGGTCTGGGAAATTCCTGGCCCTCTTCCCAAGAGCTGGGTCACACTTCAACATCTCTGCAGAAGCCACATTTACTCTCTGCAGCAGCTGCTGCTCTTCTAAGCCAGGTACAGCTTCTCAGACTTCCGTCTCCAGAACATCTCCCAGCTTGCTGCCAGGCTTCCTGCTTCTCATCGTCTCCCTCTATCCCTCCTCCCTTGAAGCTCCTTGCTGCTTTTTACATTAGGATCCTCAGATTCCTCTTAGGTGGGTTTTGTTTTGTAATCAGGGCAGCTTAGCCCCAGGCTTCAAGGGGTATTTGCTTGAGTCATGACAGTAGAATTTGGTCAGGTATGTGTGTTAATATCCAGACTGTTATGTTAATAAAATCTGAATTAAAAATCCATTTACTCTCCAGTGGTAAACTTTGTATCACTTTGAGGGTGTGTCTAGACTACAGGGTTTTTTTCAAAAAAAGTGGCCTTTTTTTCTAAAAAAACTTCCCCTGCGGCTAGACTTCCGCCACGTTCTTTTGAAAGTAAATCGAAAGAACATGGAAGTTTTTTTGATCGTAGAAAACCTCATTTTATGAGGAATAACGCCTTTTTTCGAAAGATTCTTTCGAAAAAGCACCTTTCGAAAGAGGCTTGTAGTCTAGATGTACCCTGAGAGTCTGATATCAGTCACCCAGGAACTTGCTTATATGCACAGATTTGAACTGGGCCATTGAGAAACATATGAAATCCCTTAGCTATAAATGATCTAATCTGTATTGGATTTCTTGATATTTGTTTGTTAAATCTTTTCCTTGCACAGCATATGGAAAAATCAAAGACCTGTTTAAGAAACTCAGAACAGGCTTTGGTGCACTCATGCCTTTCTTCTAGTTTCTTATATTTGTTCTCAGGGATTTCCTGCTTTTGTGCTATCTTCTCCTCCCTGGCAAATTCATAACTCATTATCTGTCCCTTCTCTTTATTGCTTTGGGAGGATTACAAACAATATTAAAAAATGAGTAGGATTATGAATTATTTCTGCAAAGTCAGCATTCTTTCTTTCAATATGATCATACATTCTCCCCCTTAGGGATTTAATAGTCCTCCAGGATTGCTTAGTGTCTAAAATTATTAAAAATAGTTTGGATGATAAAATATATTTTCCACATCTATTTTTCAGGTTGTTTGGCAGCAGACTTCTGAGATATGAGGATAAATTATCAGCCTAACTTTGCGGATTTTTTGCTAACTCAGCCTCATTTTGCTAACTCAATATTCCGTAACACCTAACTTATGTTCCTCTGCCATAATTAACATGCAACATTTATTGTAAGGACCTTGGTTAAGGACCATGAAATCTTCCATAGTCCAGATCTGATGCTGCACTATTCTGCCCCTTCTATCCTTCTACCTTTAGGAAGATTGTTTTTCCCATTTTCAAACCTCAGGGGAGCAGATAACCTCTGACAGATGAATTTTGAAGGATATAATACCAGGGTGCTCTGTACTCCCCTTTTACACCTCCTCCCCCATCCACATCCCTTTCTAGGGATCATGAACTTCTTCTGAAACAAGAAGTTCTATTCCTACTTACTTCACAAAAGAGCCATGGAACCAAGTCAGTACTGGGGAATGAGAATTTTATTCCAAGTACTTCTTGGTTCCTGAAGGAAGGGTGGATGGAAACTGAATGACTTTGTCAGAGTTCAGAAATTCAAAATGACAACACTCATAGCTATCACTACATTCCTCAATCAAGGGGCCTATTTTGTGGTGTTCACAATGTGTACTTTCATACCACAATACCCCTTTCACACAAGAGGATCCTTCATTTTGTTATGGGGCTAGACTGTTTTCAATACTGAGGCCTTTCTGTCAGCCTTCTGCTTCCTCCCTCCACCCAAGTTCATGAAAGTTATGGTGGTAGTTGCTGCACAGCTTTGCAAGTGGGAAATAATTGTCTCCTCAGAGCTTGACAAATAGCTTCTTAAAGGACAGTGCTATGCTGATGTCAGAGCTGCTATAGATGTGACTACAGCTCTGTTCAACAGGCCTTTCTCTCTCTTGCCTGAATGAAAGATAGAGTTCAGAAGGAAACCTTCGATACCATTATGTCCAAAACATATCTACCCCATGACAGATTTTTCACTCTGTCATGCTTCACTGCATAAAATTGAATTGAGTCCACAAGTCACTGCCAGATAATACATGCAACTTCTCAGTCATATGGCAGCATGCACTTTTCCGAGATATATGTCCACCTACACCTGCATTGCTTCTCTGATATTTTATACCCTCAAAAGAGACTGTTTAAACAAGTTATTCTCAGTTCCCCCTCAAGTACTAGTCTCTCTCACAGTTGGGGAAAGAAGCTAGATAAGGGATTCCATTCAACTATCCCCATCCCATAGTTCAGACGGAGCCCTAGTCCCTTGAAATGGCTGCCAGAACACCGCACTGCACACTCTAGGCAGCACTAAGAGCTAGGTGGGGGAGAGAGGGAGGATGTCACATTCTGTGCAGATCTGAAGACCGAGCGTGGAGGGCTGGCTGCTGGGACCCACCCCTTCCACTTGAGGCTCCGCCCCTTGAGGGAACACAGAGCCGGTCCCCTGCCTCATCTTTGCCAGAGGCCTACAGAGGCTGCCATCTCCCTTGATACAGGTATAATAGTTTCTGATGTGTCTCTCCTCTGCTAGGTAGCTCAACTGCAAGATTGTACTATCCAGAACAGGTGCACTGCCCAAGAATCCACCTTAACTATCAACATTCTGAAACTTGGATCTGTAAAGTATGCCTGCCATCACTTCTTCCTTGTGACATAAGGTCAATCTGTCTGTTAAATGACAGACATCAGGGCCAGTATGCACACTCATAGAATCATAGAACCATAGAGCTGGAAGAAACCTTAGAAGGTCATCAAGTCCAGCCCTCTGCCCTAGGCAGGACCAATCCCAACTAAATCAACCCAGCCAGGGCTTTGTCAAGCCTAGACTTAACAATCTCTAGGGATGGAGGCTCCACTACTTCCCTAGGTAACCCATTTCAGTGCTTCACCATCCTCCTAGTGAAATAGTTTTTCCTAATATCCAACCTGGACCTATCCCGCCACAACTTGACACTATTGTTCCCTGTTCTGCCATCCATCACGACTGAGAACAGCCTTTCTCCAGCCTCTTTGGAAGCTCCCTTCAGGAAGTTGAAGGCTGCTATCAAATCCCCCCTCACTCTTTGCTTCTGCAGACTAAACAGACCCAACTCCCTCAGTCTCTCCTTGTAGGTCATATGCTTCAGCCCCCTAATCATTTTAGTTGCCCTCCACTGGACCCTCTCCAGTGCATCCACATCCTTTTTGTAGTGGGGGGGCCCAGAACTGGACACAATACTCCAGATTTAGCCTCACCAGAGCTGAATAAAGGGGAATAATCACATCTCTGGATCTGCTGGCAGTGCTGCTCTTAATGTACCCTAATATGCCATTAGCCTTCTTGGCTACAAGAGCACATTGTTGACACATATCCAGCTTCTCATCCACTATAACCCCCAGGTCTTTTTCTGCAGAACTACTACTTAGCCAGTCAGTCCCCAGCCTGTAAAAATGCTTGGGATTCTTCCGTCCCAAGTGCAGGACTCTGCACTTGTCCTTGTTGAACCTCATCAGATTTCTTTTGACCCAAGCCTCCAATTTATCTAAGTCAATGTGGACCCTATCTCTGCCCTCGAGCGTATCTACCTCTCCCCCTAGCTTAGTGTCATCTGCAAACTTGCTGAGGGTGCAATCCAACCCCTCATCCAGGTCATTAATAAAGATATTGAAGAAAACCGGTCCTAGAATGGAACCTTGGGGCACTCCGCTAGAAACCGACTGCCATCCTGACTTCAAGCCATTGATCACTACCCGCTGGGTCTGACCTTCTAGCCAGCTTTCTATCCATCTTACCGTCCATTTATCCAATCCACATTCCCTTAACTTGCTGGCAAGAATATTGTGGGAGACCATATCATAAGCCTTGCTAAAGTCGAGGTATATCACATCCACTGACTTTCCCATGTCTACAGAGCCAATTACCTCATCATAGAAGCTAATCAGATTGGTCAGGCACGACTTGCCCTTCATGGATCCATGCTGACTATTCCTGATCACTTTCCCCTCTTCCAAGTGCCTCAAAATGGATTCCTTAAGGATCCCTTCCATGATTTTTCCAGGGACCGAGGTAAGACTGACCAGCCTATAGTTCCCTGGATCGTCCTTCTTCCCTTTTTTGAAGATGGGCACTACATTTGCCTTTTTCCAATCATCCGAGATCTCTCCCAATATTCATGACTTTTCAAAGATAATGGCCAAAGGCTCCTCAATGACATTTGCCAACTCCCTCAGTACCCTTGGATGTATTAAGTCCGGACCCATGGATTTATGTACGTTTAGCTTTCCTTAATAGTTCCTAACCTGTTCTTTACCCACCAAGGGCTGTCCATCTTCATCCCATCTTGCATCACTTAGCGCATTAGTCTGGGAGCTGACCTTGTCCATGAAGACAGAAGCAAAGAAAGCATTGAGTGCTTCAGCTTTCCCCACATCATCTGCCACTAGGTTACCTCCTTCATCCAGTAGGGGGCCCCACACCCTCTCTGATCACCTTCTTCTTGCTAACATGCCTGTAGAAACCTTTCTTGTTATTCTTCACATTCTTTGCCAGTCGCAATTCCAATTGTGCTTTCACCTTCCTGATAACCCCCCGGCATTCTCAAGCTATACATTTATACCCCTCCCTGGTCATTTGTCCAAGTTTCCACTTTTTGTAAGCTTCCTTTTTGTGCTTGAGTTTACCAAGGATTTCCTCTGTAAGCCAATCTGGTCTCCTACCATATTTGCTTCTCTTGCTATGCATCAGGATGGCTTCTTTCTGTGCCTTCAATAAGGCTTCTTTAAAATACTGCCAGCTCTCCTGGACTCCTTTCCCCTTCACATAAGCATCCCAGGGAATCCTGCCTATCAGGTCTCTGAGGGAGTCAATCTGCTTTTCTGAAGTCCAAGGTGTGTATTTTACAACTCTCTTTTCTTCCTTTGGTCAGGATCCTGAAATCTACCATCTCATGATCACTGCTTCCCAGGTTGTCACCCACCTCTACTTCCCCTATTAGCGCCTCCCTGTTTGTGAGCAGCAGGTCAAGTTGCGGACAGCCTCTGGTCAGATCCTGCAGCACTTGTACCAAGAAGTTATCCCCAACATTCTCCAAAAACTTCCTGGATTGCCTGTGTACTGCTGTATTGGTCTCCCAACAGATGTCAGGGTGATTAAAATCCCCTGTGAGAACCAGGGCCTGCGATCCAGAAGCTTCTCTCAGTTGTCCGAAGAAAGCCTCACCTACCTCATCCACCTGATTTGGGGGCCTGTAGCAGACACCAACCACAACATCACTGCTGTTGTTTGCACCTCTAAACTTAACCCATAGACTCTCAACAGGCTTTTCTCCCTCTATATACTAGAGTTCTGAGCAATCATACTGCTCTCTTACATACAGTGCAACTCCTCCTCCTTTTCTCCCCTGCCTGTTCTTCCTGAACAGTTTATACCCTTCCATGACAGCACTCCAGTCATGCGAGTCATCCCACCAAGTCTCTGTTATCCCAATTAAATCATATTTCTTGGACTGGGCCAGGGCCTCCAATTCTTCCTGTTTGTTACCCAGGCTTCTTGCATTGGTGTACAAACACCTCAGATAACCAGTTTATCGCCCTACCTTCTCCATTCGAATCAGGGGTCCTCCTTTGTTGCTCGTTCCTCTTTGCATTTCTTCCTGGTATCCGACTTTCCCACTCCCCTCAGGTTTGCAAGCCTGCCCGCAAAGATGCTCCTTCCTATCTTGGTTAGGTGGATCCCATCTCTTCCTAACAATCCTTGTGCCCGGAACAGAGTCCCATGGTTGAAGAAACCAAAGCCCTCTCTCTGACACCACCTGCGCAACCACGCATTTACTTTCTCAATTCGACGATCCCTGCCCGCTCCTTTCCCTTCAGCAGGGAGGATGGACAAGAACACCACTTGCACTCCAAATTCTTTGATCCTTCTTCCCAGTGCTACATAATCTGCAGTAACCTGCTCAAGGTCATTCTTGGCTGTATCGTTAGTTCCCGCATGGAGAAGCAGGAAGGGGTAGCAATCTGAAGGTTTGATCAGTTTTGTAAGCCTCTCAGTCACATCCTGAATTCGAGCTCCCGGTAAGCAGCACACCTTTCAAGATTCCAGGTCTGGATGGCAGATGGATGGCTCAGTCCCTCTTAGGAAGGAGTCCCCGACCACCACCACCCATCGACATCTTTTGGGGGTAGTGGTCGTGGAACTTCTATCCCTAGGACTACACATTCTATGCCTTCTAGTAGATGGTGTTCCCTTCCGGTTTCTTCCTTGTGAGGTCCCTTCCAAAGCATTCACCACCGCAGAACCTGTGGAGAGATACACCCTCTCAATCTCTTTGTATTTGTAAATAGTCTGGCACAGTATTTAATGTGAAGCCTCTGTAAAGACACTCATGCTTTCCAGATTTGTATTTTTCACAGGTAACAAAATTGTTGCTTCAGCGAGTAATTCCTTTTTGGTTTTAAGCTTTCAAAGTAGAGCTGCAACTTATGTTCTATCAAGGCTTTCAAGTTGCTCATTATAGTATGAAATAAAAAAAATAAAAAAATAAAATAAACCAATAATGAATAAACAAGCCTTCTGGGTTTTACTCTGTCCCAATGACATAAAAGAAATTTCATTTCCTCTTTAATTGTGCATAATCATAAACATGAGGTATCATTGCTTGCTTTAGTTCCCCTCTTTTCAATGTTTTTTAGAACATTTTCTGTGAAATTGTACTGTGGGCCAGGTTCGCTGATACTTCATGATGCATTGGGTTAGGGCCGGCAAAGGTGGCCTTTAGCCATCTGTTCAGCTCCCCAGTCCTGGTGCTGCAAGAGACAGGACCTGGCCAGGCTGTGGCATAAGTTTTGTCCTTAGGTTCTGCTCCAAGTTAGCATTTTCTGACAACTGAGGATCTGCCAGGCAAAGCATGAGATGAATGAAAGTAATAACAAATAAGCAAGCTTTTGGCTTTACTCTGTCTGCAGGAAGAGTAGAGTAGGAACCACTGTGGTGGCTGTATGTCATCCAGGGATTCCTATATAAGAGAATCCTTGGATGGATGGTTAAGCCAGTTTTCTGGCTACTTGGTGCCACCACAGCAGCACAAAGCAACCAGAATGAAACAGAGGTTCAGACTTGTTAATTCTTTAGTACATCTAGGAGAAGTAAAAGTTACTTTTAGTGATATATTTGCATTCCCTTTTTATATAGTAAGGAACAACTGATGATACTATCTAAGCCACTCTAAAGTTTAAGCCTCATAACATACTTTTGTGAGAGTCATATGATTGTTTTTGTTTTACAAATGGGAAAAAACAGGGTATCTATCATGCAGGGAAAATACAAAATTCAGGAGCAGAATCCAGAATTGCTAACTCCTTGGCCATGTCTACACTAATGCTGTGTCTAGATGTCTAGACTACATCCCTCTGTTGGCAGAGGGATGTAAATGATGCACTTCCAAAGTGCAAATGAAGCGGGGATTTAACTATCCCACTCTTCATTTGCATAATCGCATCATGGCGCTTTTTCGAAAAAGCGCCATTTCGAAAATAAAACTGCGGTCTAGATGCGGTGCTTTCCAAAACAGAAGGCTTCTTCGAAAGATCCTGTAAACCTGAGATCCTGAGGTTTACAGGATCTTTCAAAAAAGCCTGCCATTTTTGAAAGAACCGTGTCTAGACCGCAGTTTTATTTTCGAAATGGCGCTTTTTCGAAAAAGCGCCATGATGTGATTATGCAAATGAAGAGTGGGATAGTTAAATGCCCGCTTCATTTGCACTTTGGAAGTGCATCATTTACATCCCTCTGCCGACAGAGAGATGTAGTCTAGACATAGCCTAAGAAAGTATTTTGGAATTACTAAATTTGACTTAATACCCGATTTAACTTTAATTTGAACTAGCATGTCCACACTATGGGGAAGCCTTGAAATTAGTCTGAGGCAGGCTCCATTAATGTGGATTCACTACCTTGGACTTACAGCCCCAGGAAGCACTGGGGAATAATTAGTTCGAATTACTCTGGGGAGTAATTAGTTCAAATTAATGGCACCAGAGTGTCCACACTACTGTTATTTTGAAATAACTATTTCAGAATTAGTATTATTCCTGATGAAAAGGAGTACATTTTTTGAATTCCACAGTCCGTTATTTCCAAATAATGGGCTTGGTAATGTGGATGCCCCACTTATAAATTCGACTTGAGGGGAGGGGATACTTCTAAATAAAGTCCAAGTGTAGACAAAGGCCTATTGTGTACTCCAATTCCTTGAAAAAAGTTCCCTTATTCTGCAGACTGTTGACTAGGATAGTCATGCAATGATTTCATTTTACTTTGATCTTTCATTCTCTTAAGAGACCCATTTCATTTTGGTATAACTCCAATGACTGCAAAGGAATTAAGCCATTAGGAATAATTTAAGCCACAAAGTATGGGAAAAACAATAAGAGGAAACTTAGAGATGGCACAGGTGCTTAACGACTTCTTTGTTTCGGTTTTTGTCAATAAGATTGATGGTAACGGGATGCCTAATATAGTGAATGCTAGTGGAAATGGGGTAGGTTTAGAAGTTAAAATAAAAAAAGAACAAGTTAAAAATTACTTAAGAAAAGTTAGATATCTTTAAGTCGCCAGGGCCTGATGTAATGCATCCTAGAATACTCAAGAAGCTGATAAAGGAGGTATCTGAACCTTCAGCTCTCATCTTTAAAAAGTAATTGGAAGTTGGGAGAGATTCTCGAAGACTGAAAAAGGGCAAAGGTTATAGAATCATAGAACACTAGAACTGGAACGGACCTCGAGAGGTCATCAAGTTTAGTCCCCTGCCCTCATGGCAGGACCCTGTACCATATAGACCAATGTTTCTGAAAGCGTTTTGCAGAATCACTCTCAGAAACACATGAACTGGCCACCCCAGTTCGTTTATTTACTGGCAGCACAGCCGCAAAGCCTCGCGGCTCCCATTGGCTCCGTTTTGTCCTTTGCAGTGAAGGGGAGCTGCAGAAAGTGGTGGCCAGGCCCATGCTGCTTCCTGTGGCTCCCCTTGGCTGCAAAGGACGAAACAGAGCCAATGGGAGCCGCGAGGCTCCAAGGCCACTGCGCGAATAAATAAACAAACCAGGGCAGCCAGTTAATGTGTTTCTGAGAGTGATTCTGCAGAGCACTTTCAGAAACACTGATCTAGACCATCCCTGATAGATGTCTATCTAACCTGCTCATAAATATCTCCAGAGATGGAGATTTCACAACCTCCCTAGGCAATTTATTCCTGTGTTTAATCACCATGACAGTCAGGAAGTTTTTCTTAATGGCTAACGTCAACCTCCCCTGCTGCATTTTAAGTCCATTGCTTCTTGTCCTATCATCAGAGGCCAAGGAGAAGAATTTTTCTCCCTCCTCCTTGTGATACTCTTTTAGATACCTGAAAACTGCTATCATATCCCTGGAAACCGCTATCGTGTCCCCTCTCAGTCTTCTCCTTTCCAAACTAAACAAACCCAATTCTTTCAGTCTTCCTTCATAGGTCATGTTCTCTTGACCTTTAATCATTCTTGTTGCTCTTCTCTGGGCCGTCTCCAATTTTTCCGCATCTTTCTTAAATGTGGTGCCCAGAACTAGACACAATATTTCAATTGAGGCCTAATCAGTACAGAGTAGAGTGGAAGAATGACTTCTTGTGCCTTGCTCACAACACTCCTGTTAATGCATCCCAGAATCATGTTTGCTTTTTTTGCCACAGCGGCACACTGTTGGCTCATATTTAGCTTGTGGTCCTCTATGACCCCTAGATCACTTTCTGCAGTACTCCTTCCTAGACAGTCGCTTCCCATTCTGTATGTGTGAAATAGATTGTTCCTTCCTAAGTGGAGTACTTTGCATTTGTCCTTATTAAACTTCATCGTGGTTACCTCCAACCATTTCTCCATTTTTTGCAGATCATTTTGAATTATGACCCTATCCTCCAAAGGAGCTGTAACATTTCCGTTTTGTGCAAAAACTCCTTTTTGCACAAGATCCTTATGCCTCTCCCCGAGGGGTTTTTGCGCAAAACGGAAACGTCCACGCTGCTTGTTTTTGTGCAAAAATCCCTTGTGCAAAAACGGATCAGAAGAGATTATGCAAATGAAGCACGAGAAAATGCTAATCAGTGCTTCATTTGCATTGCCTCTTCTGGCAAAACCCGTAGTGTAGATGTAGCCTTAGTGAAGACACTACCTATGCCTCCGGGAGAAGCTTCTTAATTCTCCTGTCTGTGTACTAATATTTCTCGGAGAGATGAACTAACAGAATGCTTTCTATGTCATGAGGTTGGTCGGTAAAACTGTGTAGCTGGAGGGTGTGGAAAATCCTGAGTGACATAGTTATACAGATGTAAGTCTGTAGTGTAGACCAACCCTGTGCCAAAACCAAGAAAACATTGGCTGGCTGACCTAGGTTAGCAAAAGCTTTTTAGTTACTTCATAAACTGCAATTAAATTTGTGCTGGGCACAGGAAAATGAGATTGAACACTCCTGTTGGCTATGTTATTCAAAACTGATTCTGCTTTGATGGCAGGGAATTTGAAAATGAATAAAAAGGAATTCAGCAAAATTTAATCTGTCAAATTATTAAACTATAGCTAACTAAATCTCAGTTCTTGTAACATAAATAAAATATCATCTCTCTCTCTCTCACTCTCTGAACTATTTTTCTAAAATCACATTTAAAGCAAAGATACTTTTAAATATTCTTTGGTTGTATCAGTTTGCTATTGAAAAGCTGGTTTTTTTATGGTGAGTGAAGTTTATGCATCAGCTGTGTGCTTCAGTTACTGATGTTGCCACTGATCTAACAATACTTTTCATTTGTCCATATAGAAGGCAACAACATTTTGCAGACATTCAGCCTCACAACACTTCTGTAAAGGAATTAAGGAGGGATTATTATCCCCATGTTACAAATGTGGAAACTGATGCTAAGGTAAGAACACAGAGAGACGAAATAACATACGCCGGCTGTTAGTCCCATCACTTAATGTGCTGTACTATATTCAGTCTGCTAAGGGGTGGACAAGAATCTATGTAGACTAGACTACATGAGAGTTGAGTGGCTTGCTATGGGTCCCACAATGAGGCAGGCACAGAATCCAGAGCTTCTGACTCAAGGCCTGTGTTTTTAAACCCCAGACAATACCACTTCCACAGTCCTCGTCTCTAATCTAATCCAGGCGTGGAGCTCTGAAGTCACCTCCAAGATTGGCAATTTAGTTTCTGGGTTTTATTAAATTGGATTAGTGAGGAAAGTCATGAGGAGTTAATAGACACTCAATTAGTTTTCATTGTCTGGACCTTTTTTACATAAAATGCTGGAAAGTAAACTGCCCAACATCCAAACCTATGAAAGGTTTGGATCCCCATGTTAATTGGTGTGAACACATTTTATTTTCGCTAATTCACAGTGGTACTGTCTGCAGCTATGACCCTGACAGCCTCCGATGTTATGTCCTTAGACTCAGGATGCATTCGGCACAGTATTATCACACATGTCGTAGAGAAGGGATTTCTTTTAACAGAGCAAGTGAGCAGGCTTCTGAGATAACTTAACATAAAAGGAATATCTTATTCAAGCTCTTAATGCACAATGTGTCCCATGTTGTGGAAGACTTCAGTTCTGTTTATGCATGTGGCTAGTGGAGCAGAACTACACTATCTCACTAATTCACATTTAACGAGAAGGAGCACAAAGATAAGCCATGTTCTTCAACACATTTTCCCTTTGACTTTTATGAAGGTCTTTATTTTTTAGACCAGATTTATTTTGTTAATTTAGATATCTTAAAAATATTTCCATCCCATGCTGTTGAGTGCATGTATAAGAATTACAAAATATATTCAAAGTCCTTGTCCTCAGCTGACACAAAATGACATAGCTCCATTAAGTTTAAAGGAGCTACACCAGCTAGGAATCAGGTCCATGATATATGATCTGGAATACAAGTTTACACCTCAGATTAGCCCGGCCTTATTTTACCTTAATTGATCATTCTGTTCACTCCTTCTGGGGCATCTGACATTGGCCAGCGATGGAAGACAGGAGGCTGGGCTAGAAGAACCCTGAGTCTGAGCCAGTATGGCTGTTCTCATATTATATTTCCCTGTATAATGTGAGCAGAAAATCCATTCACTGAAATGTTTAGAGGGCAATTTTTAAATCCAAATCATAATAAGAGTGGGTCACTTGCTAAGGTGAGTTTTAAGTATTATGAGACTTTTAACATGGTGCTGCTCACTGAAGACTCATCTATCAGCTGTATTTGGCCTGCTGTTCTCCGTGAATTAAGGTGGCAGTTATGAGCCTGTTTATTGTAAAAGCTGATGCACAATATGTTTCAGCATGCTCTTTTGGGTAAGATCTGAGGTATAAATTGACCTGGGACTGTGTCTGGTCCTTAGGGATAGATAGAACTAGGAGAAGAGAGGACACTGTTAGGAAGTAATCTACGGTGGCAATTATGTAGTACTGCAAAGTGCAGTCATTAACTGTGAACCTTTGGGCCAATGATAACAGTCTATCCTTTTGCCAGAAATCTAGCTGGGGAAGATTCTGAGTGTACAAAGGTCCATCTCTCACTACTCCAAACCACGAGTTAAGTTCTGAACCCCTTGCTGACTTCTGAAGACTTCCCTTTCACTGAACTCTTTGCACACCCCAAAAGAGTGTACTTGCATGTGTGACCTGGCTAAAGGACTGACTGGCTGGATGGACAGATACCACAGGGAAGAGTTACTGTGAGACAGGGATGACTTGGGATCTGTTGTGAAGCAGGCATCACCTGGGAGGGGAACAACCTCCCACACCCCTGCCTGATACCTGGCAGCACAGGTGATGAGTGTTCCTCTTCACAGTTGAACATTATGCTCCCATGTAAAAACAGCCCAGCTCAACCATGACTAATATGGAGTTCTTCGTGCTGATCTTGGTTGATTCACTCGTGTTAGATGCCCTTTCAATATTAATGTATTTCCACAACCTTCTGAAGGTGCAATCTCTTACTATGATTTGGCTGTTCCATTCTGCCCTAGAATCTACAGTATAATATGTAGGCTCATATAGTCTCTTGCTTATGGACAACAAGTGATAAAAGTGCTCAGCAAAAGCAGTGCAATTGATTTAGATTTTGATGACCTGCTTAATGAAACTCAATGGAATCTGGAGGCCAGGAATGCAAAAATGGCATCTTTTATCTATGTCTGCTGACAAAACAAATTCCTGTCAGATACCTCTTTTTCAAGGAAGTACAATTACAGTGTGATATAAAATAATGTTTGTGTAATGAGAGATGTTTTTAAAGGATAGATACAACAATAAGGAGAGTGAAAAATGTATGTTGTCTAAACCTATCTGCAAGAGCTCCTGCTATATAAAAAAGAAAAAAATAGTCAATATAATGACAAAAATGAATCATGAATACATTGTAATTTGTTGCATTGATAATTCAGTATGCTAGGGTGTGTTATATAGCTTTCCTAATGACTTGTTAAATAACTTTGGTTAAGGTTGTAATGTAACCTTTCCAAACTAAATAAATAATGCAGCTCTTGAAGGAAATATTGTTGTGCATAGCATTTTCCTCTCCTTGGTACTTACAAAGATTTCTTATGTGTTGGCAGTGCCTAGCACAATGTGGGTGCCAGCAGATATATAAATGGCATTCATGGATTGCTCTGTTAACATTCTGTGCTGCCACTCTCTTAGGTTATGAGTCGCGGGGTCATGAGTGAAGTTCCTTTGCTTCAACAACTGGCCTCAGGGCTTTTGAATAAGGACAATTGACAACTTTATCAAAACCAAAAATTGGGGTTTTTGTGGAAAAGTAACTGCTTCCGGTGGAACCTGGGTTTTTTTGGGAAAAAAAACCCCAAACAAACCACACACACAACCCCTGAAAACTGAAACAGTTCATCTGAAATGAAAACATTTTGATTCAGCTCTGCCCCCACAGTGCCTCTTGGAATTTGTAGTTCAGGTGGCTCATGTCCCCATTTTTTTTGATGGTCATGGTTCCTCTGCTGGACTTCCCCACCCATGAGGATGCACTGGTGCCAACCAAGAGGGAAAATCATAGTGAATCCTCATGAGATATGTAGTCTAGCCAAGGAACCCAGCTTCCAGAGAATAAAAGCATTCAGCATCATAGTGGCATTTCCAAATCAATTTTTTGGGCTGAAAACGTAATTTTCTTTGGTTGATGTGCATGGTCAGATGCACAGATCCCCATTTTCTCACCATTTTTGTGCTTCTGAATTCATCCAAAGGAAGGGGACTGTTTTGTAAAGGGACTGCTCACTGCACAAGAAATTTTTTACTTGAACTACTGCAGGCTAGGAATGTGGTGTTTTATTCAACTACATAAAAAATAGAAAGGGAAAATATCCCCTACCTAAATAGAAATTGAGAGGGGTGGAAAATGGCTCCAAATCTTACTACTCTGTTTAATCCAGGTAACCTTGGATGATCACTTTACTCTCTCTGTGTGTGTGTGTCTGTGTGTGTGTGGGGGGGGGGCAGGGGCAGTCATGACCATCTTGTGTGGAAGGAAGGAAAGCGCTATGGGGGGCTTGAGGCTCTATCTCTCTGGGGCAGTGCTTCCCAATTTTATTTGGCCATGGAACACTTTTAAACTCGAAAAAATTTTGCGGAACCCCTAATAACAGTCTAATATATGGAGCTGAAAAAGTAGACCACAAATAAGTAAGGATAATAATAAACAAATGCTAAACAGGGTCATGAGATCAACATTTAGTTTAATTGCACATATTTAAAAACAAAAATCACATAACATTAATTATTATTTTTTTAAATCATAAAATGTTGTTGTAATGGAATTTTCTTGCAGACCCCTTATTTTCACTTTGTGGAACCCCAGGGTTCCGCGGAACACCATTTGGGAAACACTGCTCTAGGGGGTGGTACCGGGATGGGAGCTGGACTATAAAATAAGTTGCATTATTGTTATAGCCATGCTGGTCCCAGGATATTAGAGAGACAAGGTTGGTGAGTTAACATCTTTTTATTGGACCAACTTCTCTTGATGAGAGAGATGGGGGGGGGGGGAGAGGGAGAGGGGGCGTGTATCATCAAACAATTATAATCCATATTTGATGGGGACCACATCCTGAAAGACATCTTTCCAGAATCCTCTCTTCTGGTCTTCAGACAACCCTCCCCCCAAGTTCATCATCTGAGGCAATCTTTTTTAATTTGATAATTCAATGACTGTTTTGCTTTTTAATGATAATTGCAAGTGCCTGTACTTCACAAATGAAGCCCACTCTACCCTTTCCCCTCTTCCAGACACATAGCTCCCACCTTGCTGCTGTCATAGTCCTAAAATTGGGAACGATTTTACGGTATACATCAGTCACACTCCTGGAACACAGTGTTAATTGAACTGGAAACAATTAACTGCAATGTTCGGTGTTCTTAATCATCTCACATGAAGCAAGACAGAATAAATGGGAGATATCTTCAGTCACTGAAAAATGAAATAATTACTTAGGTATGCAAAAACTGAACTATTTTCAAAAAGGATGAGTCTGAATTCGTGCTACTAATTATACCTCAGAGCTCCCCATAATTACAGTACAATGTTCTCTATATCAGATTGCTCCGGAAAGTAATGTAGTGTCTGAAGCGGTAATTACTTTCTTCCTGAATAAAATGGAATTATCCTCAGTCTGTGTAATGCATTGAATAAATATGCAATCTGAGGGTGTTAAAATAATATTGAAAGGCACATAGTCAAATTGAAAGAACTGGTTTTAGGAAGCCCACTCTTTAAGCTTCTAGCAGTGGGATTAACTTCCTGTCTTAAAAC
Source organism: Pelochelys cantorii (assembly GCA_032595735.1). Lineage (NCBI taxonomy): Eukaryota > Metazoa > Chordata > Testudines > Trionychidae > Pelochelys > Pelochelys cantorii. The sequence goes on along the minus strand of CM064335.1, from coordinate 36,737,811 downwards.
ACCTAAATTACAGCATTATTCAAAATTATAGTAAATCTGATTATGTGTTTATTTGCAGATTGTCTATGAATTAGAATTTGACATTCCAAACTGTATTAAGAGTGAGTGGGTCTTGCATGGTGAGATCTCAAAGCACCTTACAAACAGAAACTCATTGATAGAATTGGTGAAAAATGCAAAAATGTTCCAGAAATATTATTTTAAATTTCTTAATATATTTATTTTACGCCATGTGGCCTGCGTCTACACTACAGCAGTTATTTCGACATTATGTCAAAATAATGTCAAGCTAGAGGATTTCTTACTCCAACTCCTGTAATCCTCATTTTACGAGGAGTAAGGGAAGTCAGAAGAAGAGTGCTCTTTCTCGGACTTCCTGCTGTGTAGACTGCACCAAAAACTCAAATAACCTGTTTCGACTTAAGCTACGCAATTTACATAGCTCAAGTTGTGAAGCTTATTTCTGCTTTATCCCTGCTGTGTAGATGCACCTATGCTTACCTTTTCCCCCACCTTTTGATGTGCATAAGGTAAAATGGACAGATATGCATGTAAGTGCTTGAAAAAAACAGTTTAAATTAATTTATGTAAATGTTTGCATCAGAAATTGTGTTCGTACAATCAGGGAACTGAAATAATACCTTCCTGTGTATCTGAGCAACCTACTTAAGCAATTTAAATGTTTGTAATCAAACCATAAACCAAGTAAACAATGTAAAAAAGCTTATATAATGTATTCAATCCCTTATTGACGTGTTGGCTTGGACAGAATGGGATTTTTTTTTTCTCCTTTCTCTCTAACTGGTGGGTAGGCTAGGTTGTAAAATTCATAACAACTTGGCAGGTAGCTAGGATCTGATTCTCTGATTAAAGCAGAATTGCAAATGGATTAGGAGAAGGCATTTCCAACAGAAGGGATGGAATGGGTTTGGGGCGCCAAACATCTGGTAGAACGAGCAAACAATCCCTTCTTCACCCCTTTAACCTTTGTACAAGGAGTGATAGTGGATTCCCATCAGTGACCTGACAGCAGCCCTCCCCTGGGTGGAGTGGATTATCAAGGATAGATGATCTGCACTGGATGTGTTATTCTTGGATAATTCCCAGAAATAACCTAATAAAATTGGAGCCTCATTGAACCACCTTCCTGGTTCCTTATGTCTTACTGCAGAGTTCAGGGCAGTGGGAATGTACCAGTGAAACAGTTTGCTGTACAAATAATTGGTTAGCATAAATACCGGGGACAGTACTTCCCTGTAAATAGCTTTAATGATATGGCAGCAGCTGCCAGCCATTTGTATTTGCTTGATATTGTCAGGCACAGATGCTTTTCTGACCAGACAGTAAGTATGATGTCTCCTCTTCTAGTAGATCTGGCATAAGGTATAACAGGGTAAGAGGTAATGGTGCTCTAAGCAACACAATGAAAAATGTAATGTTACTGGTTATTCCTCCCTTAGCAGCATATTCAGCTGTAACCAGATGCTAATTTTTAGTTTAAGTTTCTGTAGGTTAGAAATCATCCTCTCCTCCCCTTCCCCATGACACTCACTGAAACCCAGATGATGTGAAGTCATTGCCACTGATAGCCAGAGAATGTTGTAGATACTCCAAAATAATGATGTACCAAATGCTTCCTTCCCAATTAACAGGAGAACTTAAAAATCCACTGAACCAGAGGGTCAGAAAATGTGTGACATCATGCCCTGTGACAAGTTGGCAGTGTGCCAGGGCAAAGGATCTAGCACAGTCATAGAGAGGCTCCACTGTTATGAGGTGTAGTGGGGATAGAATGGCACGCCCCCATGCAATACTATCTTCCAGGCCTGGCCACAGCACTGTACCCCTCTGCCCAGCACACATGCCACCTGGCAATGCTGCCATAAGTTCCTCCCAAAAGCAGCTGCCCAGGCTGATGCTCCCTCTCCAGGTGTTCAGAAATTGTTTGGAGCCAAGGGGTGAATGCTGCAAGAACTTCAGCCTCTGCCCCAGACTGGACACTTGTTTAGCAATGTGCTTTGTTCCTGCCGTGCTTTAGGCTCTCTGAAGCACTTCTGCTGATGCAAGTAAATAACCTGCATAAGAGATGTTTCACTTGCTGCAAAAATAGTCCACAAAATGTTCCCCTTTGTGCCACATAATGGTGGGGAGGATATGGGCCAGTATTACTGATGCTGTATTGACCTGAGAGTTTGGGTGGTTTTGGTCACTTCTGACAAATTCTACATATTAGTGAGAGATTCCTTACACACACAATATGAGAGAGGGGGAATATGAATATTTGCACATCATATTGAAAGTGGACTGTGTAATATGTGTGCTGATGTTTTTCTTTTTTCCTTGTTTTCACGGGGTTATTGTGCTTTACAAAAGTGAATAACATCACAATTTAAAATGGGCTGATAAAATATCTCTGCTCTTCATCTGCTTTATTAAGGGAGAAAGAGTATTCATCCTCCTTATGCTTACGCTGGGACTTGTATTAAACATGCAAATTATAGTTCAATCCTGTCAGAGTTCCTAAGCCAAAAATGTAACAGATTTGTGGGGGGGAAATTACATTAAAAATCTGATCTTTCAGTTGTCCACTCATACTGACATCAAGGTCACCTCAGGGTGTATTTTTGTTCCTCTCCAAATTCTGATTTAATTTAGAATGTGACCTATTTGTATAAGATGCATGATGTCTTCTTGCTCCTTGAAGTGAAGCTGAGAACAGGGTTTACAAAAAATATAAAGAACTAAATCTAGAAGTAGCATAAAGGGAACTTCAGAGGAGTTGTCCTCACTAACACCATGGGTGAATTTGGCTAGAGGAGTGTAGATCTCAAAAATTATTGGATGGTGCTATCTTCCTCATGTATATCTGGAAATGTATATTAGAGTTATACTATACTGAATTTTATCTATGTAAATATTGTTGGCCTCTGTTACTCTAGATTAAATCCAATAGTTTTGTCATTGATCACCATGAAAGGATCCAGACCTCAAATTGGTGACCGATTCCAATGCATTTCAGCAGTGATAGAAAATTACAGATTTGTAAATACATGATTCAGAAACAGGTTCATGACACTTGAAGTTCTGAATAAGAAAATAAATATTTTTTAAAATTGTCCACAATTGAGACTTCGCAAAATGGAAAGAGCAACTATTCTTTGAGTTCCCTTCTGCCTACATTGTGAAAAATAGTAAATTCCATTTGAAAATTCAGTATTTGCTGATATGTACCATAAAATAGTTTGTTTAGAATAGGGAAATACTCTGATATCCTATAAACAATTCTATGGTACTTGTAACCAAATGACAACTTTTTAATGACAAGTCAAGGTTTATTTAAATTGTGTATCTTAAGGATAGAGAGCCAATATTATATTTTACTTCCAACAACCAATATATTATGTTCTCCATATGGTGAAGAAGGAAAATTGCTCTGACCTTGCTAGGAAATCATGGCCATATTACAAGTGGATTGCTCCTGTATCTCTAACGCATGTGAGACGTACCTCTGAAATCAGCTGGATTATGTACATGAACAAATATTTAGAATTTGCACAAATGTTTAGAATTTAGTAATGCTGAAAAGTAAACACTTTTTTTTTCCCTAAAGAAGATAAATGAGACTGTATTTTTTGTACTTGCTTTTTCAGATAATGGGATTTTTTTATTACTGTAAATTAAATGTCTATACATGCCACCCAGTATGATGCAGGACAGGAGATATCTTTGATAGTTGGTGAGAAGGACTCATAAATAGCAAACACAACTGTCAAGTCAAATTTACATAATCTTCTAGGAAAACTTTACCATTGAAAGTAGTATACATCTTGATATTACTTAAAGCATTTTCCCTATAGAAACTAAATGAAGTCTGACTCTGCACTTTGTATGTGCTGCTGTCAATTAATTTCCGAAGTCATTTTGGAAATACTAATAACTGGTCCTTTTAAATTAACCTTTTGGAAAGTATTCTCTTTATTACACATTTACAACAGTAAGTGGTGCAACGAATGTGACATCTTGGTATTTTCCCTTGTTTTTACCTCACTGAAGCACATTCACATCAACTTGCAAAAAGGCTATATTAATCATTTAAAAAGGAAAGGGATTCCTTTAATAATCCGTTAATGTACAAATGTGTGATATGTCAAATGTCATCTGGCACTGGTGGCACACTCATAGTGGTATGAGGCCTATGTCAAATGCCTTCTCCTTATACAAGGCCTCTCTCATTGAATTTTGTGATCCTGAACCAAAGTCCATGCAAAGACTTTCATAGATTACAGTTGACTGTGGATCAGGCCCCCGTGTGAAGCTCAAGATCTGGATTCCAAAAAAATTGGGCATATTTTATTGATTCCACATTAATCTAGATTAAGTAACAAGCATTTGGAATTCATATTAGTTTTTTGACTTCCTCAAAAATAAACAATGTATCAGTTTTAATACAGTTCTTTTGCTGTTTATTGATGCATCTAATGTGTGCAGTTGGGGGTTTTTTTTGGTAACTCCTATAAAATATCCCCAGTGCCTTTATTAATGCTTGATTTGTGAGGAAGAAATAAATCATGTTAATTTGATCATTCTGAAGACACTGATGTTTCAGATAACAACCTATTTTGAAATCAAGCCTAGAACATATTCAACTTTCCCATGTGCTAACTGTGCTAGTTCTAATGAGATGTAGAAGAAGAAAAAGTATTGTTTGGTCAAAGAACACTGGCTGAAGCGGTTACATCCTTAGATTGTGAGTTTTTGCTCCTTGTGAACATTTCTTTTAAAAATCAGTTCAGGATTAAAAGTAATACTGTCTTTATTTCTGCCTACTGCTAATGTCCAAGCCAGTGCCCACTGAAGTCTTTCTGTTGGTTGAGTTGGATCAGGCCCAGAGTCTGCTCGCACCTGTCACAGCAGGGCCTGCAGCACAGACTGTTCCCAAAAGGCTTTTCCCCATCCACCAATTAATTTTAAAATTGATGTTCTCATTCAGCATGTTGAGGTCTTACTCTATTTTTTCTGCAATCTTTGGGATCTGGGGGCTGCTTTGGAGCCTGTCTGTTCTTCCTAGCCTTTGGCAACTGTCCTTTCCCCATTTTTGGGGGGACTGGAGTGGTCTGTATACACAATTAAGTATTTGATCATAGTTCTTTTCATTCACTATGGACATATCAGAAGTCTACCTATGTCTGATAAGTTGGCCACAATTGATCCCATTATCCATCGTTTTCATCCTCTGGTCTGTTCACAGTAAGCCCAATCAGGGATTGGAGAATTCTCTAGAAAACAAATTACATGATTAAACCAATCAGCCAAGTGCAGTATGAAGGGTCAGAAGGGCCAACTAATGATGTCCAGAAACAGCATTTTTATAAGAAACAGAGCCCCAAAACTTTAAAAGGGGAGAGAATACTACCATTACACCTTGCAATAGGTTTTCAGCTACTGTACTCCTCAGTATGGAGGCTTCTGCAAGGTTTGGGGAATCTACTCCTTCTGCTCAACTTTGATTTATTGGGACTAATCCCTTGAACCATTTGACTATCCGGCTCTGCAACAGGTTGCAGATTTCTCAAGCAGCAGCAGGTTGAATTTGACATGATTGTTGTAGGTAGTGCTGCTTCCCACAAGATTCTGAATACATCAGTCTTGCTATTTTCACGTGGGTGCTGCTTAAAAAATTATAAACAGCAAAGACATTGAAGCTGGCTGAACTCAGGAAGACAGCACTGCATCAGTTCATGGTCAGAAGATTAAAAATGAAACCAAGAGGCTTAGAAACTATTTTAAAAAAAGATATTGAATTCTGCACTGACTCTTTACTTCCCTTTCCCCTCAGCCAATTAAGGAAAGCTAATTATTTATTATAAGTGAGAGGGAGAGTGCATTTTTCTAGCTCTCAAGCCAATCTTTCATTCTCCATTCGACTTAGCTTAGACATAAACCAATGATTTCACTGTATATAATACATACACCTTTAAGACTTCATTTTCATCCTAGCTACCTCTTCTGAGACTACTGATGATATGCTAGAATGAAAATTAGGAAAATATATTACACATGTATGGGGCTAGATTTGCAGCTGCTGTAAATCAACATTGGCTTCAATGAAGATATACCAAATTGAAGGAACTGAGGATCAGGCCAGTTGCTCCTGTTCTTGAATACTTTATTGAATACTTTTTAAATCAATTGCTGTGTAAATATTCATGGATAACTTATGTCATTATTCAACTACTCTAGTTCAGGATAGTAAAAACAGCTGGAAGGTCAAAGAAAATTAGATTATAATTTTTTCTGGGCAACTTGATAGGTAAATAAAGTTATAGCTAGAGCCCTCTTAGAAATAGTTTGTATGCTTTATTTTCTGCTATAAATATTATCCTGCTGCTCAGGGTAAATACATAAAGTGGGCTAAACTCTTCTCTAATTTACACCATTACATTCCCAAAGTAGCTCCAATGACTCCAGAAAACTCCTATGAAGTCTCAGACAGAACTTCATTGAGTAGCTTAACTTGAGGGAAGAAACTCACTTTGTGACTAGCTAATGAATGGCTCTGCAAGAGATTGGTGAGAAAATATGTCATTATCCAGATGTAGTTGCTGACAGATGCCAAGTTCTAATTAATTTTCATGCTCCATTGGGGGTCCCTCATTGCTTTAAATGCAATAGACGCTATGGGGGAGGGGTGGAAAGCCCCCAAACCAGCAGCAGGTCTGAAAGGCATTGTGGTTGCCTCATTGCTGAAAGAGCCAGAGGGCCAGATCCACAAAAGGGACTCATGTATTGCAATACTAGCATCACAACATGTAATGCTTAGGTGCCTAAGTAACGATACTGTGATCCACAAAGCTGAATGAAGCACCTTGTCTTCTATGCAATGCAAGAGGGAAAGAAAAGTGCTTGAGAACGGGATACACAAAGCAAGCATGCGGAGGGGAGGGTCTGCCTAAGCTAGCCAGTGGGCCATGCTGATGAGAGGGCTGTGTGTGCCAAGCCTTGCTCCTCTCTGAGTTCAGTGCCTGAGTTTTGCTTGTGTTTACAGAGTGGCTGAAGGCAGAAGTTCGGACCCCTATGTCACAAAGCAGTGCCCCATCAGAGGGCACCTAACTCTTCACAAACTGGCTGAGGGGAGGCAGCTTGTGAGGAGGAGGCAGGAGACTTCACATATAACCTTAGGCCTAGTGGTACCTCCCTCCCCTGACTGATGACAAGGGATATGAAGAGGGAACTGCCTCCTCTGAGGTGATTGTCCCAGCCACTAGGCTAGAGTTATTCTGACTCTGGACCAATTAATATTTAATTAAAGTGGAATATCTTCAACAGGAGAGATTAAGGAAGCCTCCATGTCGGAATATGTCCAGTGGTTAGAGTACTTAGCGCAGAAAAGGCAGTTCCCTGTTCACATTCCTTTTCCTTAAGCAGAGGGGAACTTGAACTGAGGGATCTCCCGAATTCTAAGTGAGTATTGTCACGAGTAGGCTCAGGGTTGTACAGGAAATCTGCCTACTCTTCCTTGAACTGGAGGTCTCCGACGTTGTAGGTGAGTATCCTAACCCCTCAGGAAAGGCTGTAAGAGAGGGCTTCTTTATCTCCCCCAAACTGCTTTGTGTAGTATTAGGCAGCTTCTGAGCATGCCTACAGGACTGGGCCTTGTGCACCTCTCTTTAAATCATTTGGGGGCTTAGGCAGGAGAGACCCACCTGGGTGCAAAGAATGAGGCAGCATGGTCAGAGATGGAATCCTAGGTGCCTTGGGAACTTTTACTGCAAAAACCTAGTGGTTTTAGGTACATACAGGGGTAGGTGGCAATCAAGCAGGAATTTTGTGGAAAATAGTGGAGCTTAAAAATGGGGCAGAGGTGCCCAAGTACCTTTATGAAAGGCATTCTGTGTGGCATCCATAGTGCTAAGGGAATGCACTACAGAGCTGCCATTGCTATGGCTGTTACCTTAAAAAATGTCACCCTTTGCCAACAGATACCACAGTGACTTCCCTATAGCAGAGGGGTGGACAATAACACTGTGGTGGTTCAGCAGGGTTAGCTTCCTGCTGCTCCCATTGTCCGAGAATGGTGATCCGCAGCCAATGGGAGCTGGGATCACCTGTACATGTGACGATGCAGGTAAATATAGTAGTGGGGTCTCACCAGGAGCTAACTCTGGAGGATTGGCTGCAGCCACTGTACAGATGGCAGGGGCCAGAGCCCCATCTTCAGTTGATTCGTGGCTGTTCAAGCTCTGGAAGGGAGGGACAGAGCACAAATCAGCCATTCATGGCACTCTAAAAGTGCTGGAAGGGAGGGGCAGGAGTAGGAAGTACAGGGCTCCAGTGTGTGAGAGGTGTGTGGGGGAGGAGGGCAAACAAGCGTCTGCTCATGGAACCTCCTGCAGCCCACTGAGACAAAAGAGGGCCACTTATGCATCCCACTCACTCGACTTGGTTGCCCATCATAGATCTAAAGGCTATGAGGGATGCTCAGGCTTGCTCCGTGGAAGCTGATGGGGCTACACTGATTTATAAAAGCTGAGGATCAAGCCTACAACTTAACGTTTATATGGAATTTTCAGCTAGCATTTGGCCACAAATGAGCATTGGGAACTTTTGGCTTAAGAAATTTAAAGACAACCCAGTGAGCTAAAGGAGCAGCTCCATTAGCTCAGATAGGACAGGGGCTCTTCAAGCTCTTGAACAAGTTTGGGCAAATATCTCACATTTTTTGGTTGCTAGTCTTCACTTTGGCAGTGTTTATATCTCTCTTTATATTCCCTGTCTGCAAACGTTTGTATGATCATAGAAACCAAATGGTAAGCACACACAGTTTTTGTTTCAGGGAAGGAAGATGGAGTCAGCTGCTAAATAAAGCAAATACCTGGAAGTAGGTAAATCAAGGCCCTGATCTTGCCCTGAGAACTGTGTGGACAGACTGTTGTACCTGCATGATTTTCAGTGCATGATTAGGGCTTAATACAGCAGCCTACAGCATGATCCAAAGCCCACTGACATCAAAGGAAGGACTCTCCTGGACATTTGAAATAGATTCATAATTACACTCCTGTAACAGATAAGATAGGGAAAAGTAAAGTTGAAAATAGGGAAGGTTTTAGCATAGTATGAAAAAAAAATCAAGGACCAGAAAAATCAAATGCCATTTCTAGTAGGGCAGAAAAAACCTGTGGCTAGTCATGGATTTGGGACAAGTTTTCAGGGTTGATTTTATATGTGGGTTATATGACATGGGTGAAAGTCTGATCCCATTGATGTCAATGTTTTACTCTGCATGTGTTGGAAAGTTCATATTGTGTGTATGTTATGACTTATGCTTTACCATATTGAAATAAGGAGGGCATATGCGCCTATGGTAACTCATTGAGCTTACAGTCCAAAGTCCAATATGTAATCTAATTATGTCAAGCTTTTAGATGAAAATTCTTCCTGGTCAGATTTCTAGTATCGTTGACTGTGTAGGTCTCTCTGAAACATTTGTTTTAAAAGATTTTCTATTTTCAGATCCTGTTTTGTTAGAAATCTAGGTCAGCTTGCTTGGCATACTGCTAGGAGAGTTTTGCTGGAAAACTAGAAAGTCTCTCTTATAGCTGATAAAGTTGTTCACATTTTCAAAGTAGAACTAACACTTTGATTTTTGCACTGAGAAGTCTGAATGCTTTGGAGATGTATAGGTCATTGTTAGAAAGCCTTTAGAATGGGTGATGGTCTTTGAAAGTTCAAAAGATGTATCTTTAAATTAGGCAAAAGCCTGTAGTTAGCTTCCTAAATTGCTCTGTTGGACAACTTATCACTCAATGAAAGCTATCTTTCTGTAAAAATGTATTTCGGCCCCCCCCCCCCAAAAAAAAACCCCGGTGCTCAATTCGATATAAGTTCTCAAAGAGTTAATTCTAATTTGTTTGTACAATTCTTTGCAGTTGTTATACAACACAAGGTCATACCTGAGAAAGGATAATGGTATTTTTACATAATATTAAAAGCATCCTCTAGTCTCCAGCAATCCACTGGGTGATTTAAATAATTCCTAGTGTTAACATGCACTCCTAAATAAATAATTAACCCTCCATACTCAAACACTCATTAATAGGCACATCCTGGAATAAAATAAGTAATAAGAAGGAGGAAAGCATTCTTGTGTAAAAATATCAGTCTAAGTTTCCATGAGGCCTATGGAGCACTGACCATCTATAGCAGAAGTAGAAAGTGTACTGTATTGGCTCCACATCCTTTCAGCTGATTTTGATTTTGTTCTTCTGTGTTTCCTTTCACACCTCACTCTGAAGGCAAATCTATGGCTCCCTATTCTGAGATGGTATGTCTACACTTGCACCCTAGTTCGAACTAGGGATGCAAATGTAGGCGACTGAAATTGCTAATGAAGTGGGGATTTAAATATCCCATGCTTCATTAGCATGGTCTCGCTGGTGTGTTACTCCGCTCAACAGCTGTTCCGAAAGTGAAAGTGCGCACCGGGATGCGTTAGTTCGAACCAAAGTTCGAACTAACGTTACTCCTCAAAAAATGAGGGGGGACGCGTACTTTCACTTTCGGAACAGCTGTTGAGCAGAGTAACTCACCGGCGAGACCATGCTAATGAAGCACGGGATATTTAAATCCCTGCTTCATTAGCAGTTTAGGTCGTCTACATTTGCATCCCTAGTTCGAACTAGGGTGTAAGTGTAGTCGTACCCTCTAGAGGGAGTTTGTTTCTCCGACATAGGAGTTGTGTTGCTTTTGACTTGAAGGTTAGTCCAGTTTCTGACTCAGGTGAACTCATACAAATGAGCACAAGACACATGAGTTTGCAAGGAGATTCTGGGAAAAATTGGGTTAATTTTCAAAGAGCAAGACTTGTGAACCACTGTAAATTACTTTTGACATATAATATTCCCAAACCTGATTAGAATGGGACTTGGAGGACTCTACAATAACTCTATTTTAGACATGCCAAACAAATTATATTGATTATTTTCTGCAGGTTTGGCTTCCTTCCAGTTATCTCCTTGCAGCTACTGCATTTCTTAACTTCCTATCCAGAGTTCAGTCTGCCTCAGTCAGACTTTCCTTTGTTTTTAATGTTGGGGGTTTTTATGGGTTGACAAATGTTCACGAAAACGGGATATTTTCTTTCTGAGTGTTCTCTGTGCTCCTGTTGCTATTCCCCACTTGAAGTCAACGTTTTCTCTTTATAGTATCACAGTAATCTTCAGAAAACAACTGTGGTGGCTTCAAATAAGGCATAAGCAGGAAGAACAGATGAACACTTAAAAAACATATAACACATTTTCATGCAGATATTACAGTAATAACACTGAAGGTGAAGGATATATTGGGTAGGCAAAATGAATGTCTTTATAAAACATTTCTTTTAAGATTTTCTTTACGATGACAGTGTATCTTTAATTCTACCCAGCTTTGCACAGTTAAACTTGTTTCAGCTCCTGTTACTTACTAGTATGATGGATCTACCATGTTTGTAAGTACAGGCATTATCAATCTTAAAATATCTCTGCCAACATAATTACTGCTAACTACAATTGTTGTTTTATACCGAGTGCATTCTGGAACCCCTCTTTAATCACTTACCAAATATTTATACCCTGCTGTAGCATAAAATTTAACTAGCTCAAAACTAATTTCACAGGCATTAGGTACTGGAGTTTTTGTATCACGTTCTTTAAATTACATGAAAGTCATAGTCCTGCAATTTGGAGATCCAGCCCAATCCTGTGATGCTCACACAAAACTAATAGACGTTTTACTTGAGTAAGGAGACTAGGATCAGGGCACAAACCTCATGTGATCATAAAACTGGTCACAAACGGGTTCAGTGATTCCTTGCTTACTATCCCTTCAAAAGAGTGCATGGTCCAAATCCTTTGGATACCAATGGAAAGATGGCCACTGATTTCATAGGCTTTAAATCACACCTCAAATAATCTATGTATTTATCTTGTGAATTAATTGTGTAATTATGTGGAAGGAAAGCATTTGAATGTTGGGATGGTGGTTGAGGGTCATAAGAATGTAAAAGATAGATCGGGAATTTTAATATGTTTAATTTAAATGCCATCATCAACAGCAATCAAACTTTTAATTATCAAATTATGTGCCAATCATCACCTCATCCTGATACCCTGCTTGAGTGGCATTTTAGGTGGGGAGTAGTTCCATTAATCTCAGTGGAATTATTCAAGGAGGAAGGCATTCTTATTCACCTTGAGTAGTATAAGAAACAAAGCTTTCCCTTGTATTCTGCATTCTGCTTCTCCATCCAGGCCAGATTACCCATTAGGCTGATAAGACCTTAGGCCCTCTCATTGTTTAGTCCCTCCTCCTCAGGCAGCCAGCCCCTTTCAGCCTGCCTGCTGCTTAGCACAACAGCCTGCAGGAGAGCTCCAGGATCCCAGTTGGGAGTGCACCCACCTCCTTCTGCAGGAGGGTGCCCCACTTGGCTCTTACTGCATCTTACTGCATGGGTGCACTGGGGTGCACTGCCTTGCTTTCACCTCTGGTTTCATTACAAAAACTAAAAACTAAATAAATTTGAAGCTAATCTCCCCCCCCCCCCCCCAGCTCAAACTAACTTCTTCCCCAAGTGGAAAGTGACTGATGCGAGAAGACTATACAAAGAAAAAAAGGAAAAAGTGGGCTGGGGATTTGAATTTCTGCCCTCAGTAAAGAGACCAATGAAAGGCTCCGGAGGAAAGGTAAGTGAGTGACGCACATTTGCAGACGTGGGCTGGTGAGCTCACGCTAGCACACTAAAAATAGCTGTGCACATAGTGCTTTGAAGCTTTGGGCAGGAGCTCAGGCTCCGAAGACTATTCCCCTCCCCAGGGGGAGCCCGTGCTGTCTGTACACATAGTTTTAAAGCAGTAGCAAGGGCCCTGCTAGCTCAAGTCTGGCAACCCAGGCTGGGAAGCTTGCTCCATACACAGTGCACACATACATGTGTGCACTCCATACACAGTGCACACATATGCCTCACTGACTTCCGCCTAAGGTGTCATGTTCTACCTTTACCAATCAAACATACATGAAAGCCTCCAAACAGTCTTTGAAGAGAGAAGTTAAGCAACTGGTATTTTCATCTCACTCCCATGACAGTGACCTTTACAGAAGCTGAGATATTTCCATCACTGGATATTGGGATATGAAAGTAATTTAAAAAATAAAAGCAGCTTCTCATGTTATAGGCTTTGAAGTGCAGGTTAGAAATTAAAATGAGTTTCCTTTAAACATGAGCCTTCGGAAAATGGGCTCAAAATCCTAAGTGTAGCTAGTGCTGCTGTGCACCACTGCTAACTAACACTTGGCATCTCTTGGAACTCCCCTGTGGTGCCTTAAGGCTCTGACTTCAGCCTCTGAATTTAATGTTCTTTTTCTTAGATCTTGTAAGGTGGTGATACAAGATTTATATGTGAGCTATTCCACTGAATCCTTGCGTCATGGGCATTGGGAAGGCTGCAAAAGTAGGGGTGGGGGTGGGGGTCAAGCAATCAAAATATTTCAAGTTCCACCCCACCACCATCAGCTGGTCCCTCTCCACATTTTAATTCACCCTCCTTCCTAGGGAACACCTAGCTCTTAGCTGATGAATCCACCCCACTTCCCAGACCTGGCCAGTCCCAAGTACTAAGAGGAGCCACTGCTTCAGTTTTGGCAGCTGGCAGGTGAGGGCCCAGCAGGTGGCACAATATGTCACAGGACCTGAGTGGCACATGGAATGGTGGAGAGTGGGCCCTGCCTGGCATGCTGCATGTGGGACAACGCAATGCAGGTCCTGGGTGCCAGCTGGACTATGGTGCACAGCCTGCCAGCTGTGAGCAAGAATGTTACTTCAGATTTCAATAGGAGAGGGCAAATTTTAGTGCAGTCTAGGCCAACACTCTGGGATATTTTTTTAAAGATAAACATGCAAAAATCAGTCTATTTGGAGAGCATTTGTTATGATTACTTCCTATACCACTCAGCAGCGCAGCTCATCCTGATGATCACCTGGAAGCACTCCCAGGTCCCACAGTCATCCCTACCTCAAGTTGCCAGCACCCTCCAACCACTGTACTGCCCCCAGACCACTTGGCAGCACTGCACTGGGCACCTTCCACTCTCAGTTAATATCCCCTTATGCAGGCACACAGTTCAGAAGGGGGAATCCCAGGCCCTTTTAAATCATGGGGCTGTGGGTCAGCTGCCCCCTTTGCCTCCCCTGTCACTGGACTTGTATATACATGTAAATTTAATAGGCCTTTTAGTCCAGCCACACCCTAATTATGAATATTTTAGGCAGTCTGAAGGAAACTGTATCCCAGCAGGCCCCTCCCCTGTGTCCTCAGCTGAATTCTCTGGATATCAGACTTTGTTGTTGAAATTCTATTTCAAATATGTACATTTGGAAATTTCCCCCCCAGAAGCTTATCAATCAAGCTAATAATCAATGTAAAAAGTAAATATCTCTGACAACTTTGGAAGGAATGTCTAATGTAGTGAATGCTAGTGGGAAAGGGGTAGGTTTAGAAGATAAAATAAAAAAGAACAAGTTAAAAATTACTTAGAAAAGTTAGATGTCTGCAAGTCACCAGAGCCTGATGAAATGTATCCTAGAATACTCAAGGAGCTGATAGAAGAGGTATCTAAGCCTTTAGCTATCATCTTTGAACAATCATGGAAGACAGGAGAGATTCCAGAAGACTGGAAAAGGGCAAACATAGTGCCCATCTGTAAAAAGGGAAATAAGAACAACCCAGGAAACTACAGACCAGTCAGTTGAATTTCTGTGCCAGGAAAGATAATGGAGCAAGTAATTAAGGAATTCATATGCAAACATCTGGAAGAAAATAAGGTGACAGGTAACAGCCAGCATTGATTTGTAAAGAACAAATCATGTCAAATCAATCTGATATGTTTCTTTGTTAGGATAACAAGTCTTGTGGATAAGGGAGAAGTGGTGGATGTGGTATACCTAGACTTTAGTAAGGCATTTGATATGGTCTCGTGTAAGCTTCTTATCAATAAAGTAGGCAAATACAACTTAGATGGGGCTACTATAAGGTGGATGCATAGCTGGCTGGATAACCATTCTCAGGGAGTAGTTATTAACGGTTCACAATCATGCAAGAAGGGCATAACAAGTGGGTTTATGCAGGGGTCGTTTTTCAGACCAGTTCTGTTCAATCTTCATCAATGATTTAGATATTGGCATAGAGAGGACGCTTATTAAGTTTGCAGATGATATTAGGCTGGGAGGGGTTGCAAGTGGTTTGGAGGATAGGATCATAATTCAAAATTATCTGGACAAACTGGAGAAATGGTCTGATGTAAATAGGATGAAGTTTAATGAGGACAAATGAAAAGTACTCCACATAGGAAGGAACAATCAGTTTCACACATACAGAATGGGAAGCGACTGTCCAGGAAGGAGTACTGCAGAACAGGATCAAGGGGTCATAGTAGACCACAAGCTAAATATGAGTTAACAGTGTGATGCTGTTGCAAAAAAAAGCAAACATGATTCTGGGATGCATTAACAGGAGTATTGTGAGCAAGACACGACAAGTCATTCTTCTGCTCTATTCTGCGCTGATTAGGCCTTAGTTGGAGTATTGTGTCCAGTTCTGGGCACTACATTTCAAGAAAGATGTGAAAAAATTGGAGAAGGTCCAGACAAGTGCAACACAAATAATCAATGGTCTAGAAAACATAAGCTATGAGGGAAGACTGCAAGAACTGGGCTTGTTTAGTTTAAAAAAGAGAAGACTGAGAGGGGACTTGATAGCAGATTTCAAGTACCTAAGAGTGTTAAAAAGAGGAGGGAGAAAAATTGTTCTCCTTGGCCTCTGAGGATAGGACAGGAAGCAACAGGCTTAAACTGCAGCAAGGGAGATTTAGGTTGGACATTAGGAAAAACTTCCTAACTGCCAGGGTGGTGAAACACTGAAATAAATTGTCTAGGGAGGTTGTAGAATCTCCATCTGTGGAGATATTTAAGAGCAGGTTAGATAGACATCTATCAGGGATCGTCAGACAGTACTGAGCCCTGCCATGAAGGCAGGGGACTGGACTCGATGATCTCTTGAGGCCCCTTCCAGTTCTAGTGTTCTATGGTTCTGTGAACATTTAAAAGCTGCAAACCCCAAGTTTTTGTTGTTGATGAAGTTTTTTTTTAAATAATTTTGTCAAAGTTAGGTCTGATCCAAACATCTTGGATTAATAAGAGTCTTTCTAGTGACTTGAGTGAACCTTGGATCAGGGTGTCAATGAAACAACATTCCTTACATCTGGTAAGTCACATTCAGCTCTTGGGGTATGTCTAGATTACATGGCTCCGTTGACGGAGCCATGTAGATGAGTTTACTAGACATAGCAAAATGAAGTGGCGATTTAAATAATTGCTGCTTCATTTACATCAAAATGGCCGCTGCACTGTGCCCATGATCAGCTGATCGGCACAGCGGGGCAGTCTAGACCTGCTGTGGTCGACAAGGGAAGCCTTTGTCGACCACTCTGGTAAACCTTGTTTCACGAGACATACTGGAGTGTTCGACAAAGGCTTTCCTTGTCGACCGCAGCACATCTAGACTGCCCCTCTGTGCCGATCAGCTGATCATTGGCACAGCGCGGCGGCCATTTTGATGTAAATGATGCAGCGATTATTTAAATCGCCGCTTCATTTTGCTATGTCTAGTAAACACATCTACATGGCTCCGT
Source organism: Pelochelys cantorii (assembly GCA_032595735.1). Classification (NCBI taxonomy): domain Eukaryota; kingdom Metazoa; phylum Chordata; order Testudines; family Trionychidae; genus Pelochelys; species Pelochelys cantorii. Next base: position 36,721,092 of record CM064335.1, on the reverse strand, counting down.
CAACGGAGCCATGTAATCTAGACACCCTTGGATACTCTCTGCAATATGTGAGAGAAGAAACTGGTAATTGTAATGTTCTTAGTACTTTAATTCTTTTCTACTGTTAATTCATCTGTTAACTTCTGTATTATATAGCATGCAAGGCTCAAGGCATTTTTCTTTTTAAACTAGGAATCTTTTGTATGATCTGGAATTCATTTAGTAGAAATGGGGATGGTTTTAATGCAAATCATGATATTTAGCTCAAATATATCCCAATATACATCCATAACTCTACAAGATGAATCAGCATTATCCTTGTTTTACACATGGAATCACTGCAGCACGGAAAAGTTATGGATGAGTTTTTTCAAAAACTCCCAAGTCACTTAGGCAGGTCTATACGGGCGGAGAAAATCGATGCAAGATGTGCAACTTCTTCTGCCACATAAATTGCGTAGCTGGAGTCAACATACAGTAATTACTCGCTTAACACGTGCCCACTTAACACGTTTTCGCGATAGCATGATTTTTGCGAGGGGAACTTTTTTGAACAACATGACCGTCCCCGAAAGAACACGGTTTCCCCAGCCAGCTGGTCACCGGCGGCTGTGCGGGGCTTCCCCCGCCTCCCTGCAAAGCGGCAGAGGGTTTGCCGCGCCGTTCCCCGGAGACTCCCTCTTGCCGGATGCCTTGCTCCCTCTCCTCCGACCCAGCTTGCAGGCCGGCGGCTGGGTTTCCCCATTCCCCACCACTTGAAACGCAACCCCCACCTTTTCCATTATTTTCAATGGGAAAATTGACCCCGCAGAACACTTAACATGATCATTTTCTGAAAGATATCTACCATGTTAAATGAGGAATTACTGTACCTTGCAACAATTTTCTGGGCACCCACGCAGCAGGAGGTTGATCCACTACATTGTACGCTAGAAGATTGACTTCCAGTGTGTTGATCTTCATGGAAGTACAGATGTGCCCTTAGAAGCAGAAGCCTCATTGAAATAGGACTTATAAACCTAAACCACTTGTGCTTTCAAAAATAGCACCACACTTAACTTGGTGTGAGTTACTCAGCAAGTTACTGAAGGAGTGGGAATCAGAATCTAAGATTACTGATCTACAAATCAGTACTCCAACTGCTCTACTCTCTTTCCTGATTGCTTGATGCATATCTAGTCACAGATCCCACACCAGAGAATCTACATTTTTGCTCATGAGTTCAGCTATAGGAGAAGAGCTGTGTGAATAACTGATTTTTTTCAGTTTACTCGCAATTCTAAAAATCTGAAAAAAAAATTTCCTTTGGTTGGGTAGATGAAATGAAAATGTCCACAATTTTTGGTGAATCAAAAAGTTTGGTAAGAAATTATTTTGAATAAAACAAAATATTTCATTAAACCAAAAATGGAACATTTCATTTGTGATTTTAATAATTTTATCTTTTTTAAAATAAAATTAAATGAAATTTCAAAACATATATCATTTTGAATCAAAACATTTTGTTTTGAAAATGTAGAAACTAAATGTTTTAAGAAAAACAATAACTCCAGTGGCACTTGAAAGACTCAGGGTATGTCTACACTACAGCGTTATTTCGAAATAAGCTATTTCGAAATAGTTAATTTCAAATAGTTTATTTCGAAATAACACAGCTACACACAAAATGCATTTCGAAATAGCATTTTGCTATTTCGAAATAGCACATCTACACTGAGTGGATGCTGAATCGCATTTAAGGCCAGCCGGAACCAGGTCTGGCAGGGCATCAGGTCAGGATTTACTTTGTGTGGCTGCTGCCTGAGGCTATCTGAGACCTGTGCTTAAAGGGACCCCCCTGGACAGCTGGTTCTTAGGTTTCCCTGCTTGCTTGCCTACCTTGATGAGGGACAGCAAAGCATTTTCTCTCTGCGTGCTCTGGTTGCCCTCACTTGGGACACCACAGCACTCTGCAACATGGAGCCGGAGCTGCCCCTGGGCACTCTGGTGCTTCTCTTGGATGTGTTGCTGCGAGCCTGGCTGTACTTTCTGCAGGCTGCCATCTGGGAGGTCCATCGGGGGGCTGTCAGTATCCAGGAGGCCCTGCAGGAGAGCTTCCACCCTGAGAGCACTAACAGTCTCCCCGGTCTGCCCCACTGGGGGCTTGTGCCTCATTCCTCCCTCACGTCCTTCCACTCACCGCCCGCCCCCGTTCCTGATGTAAAATAAAATACACGCTTTTTCATAAACACACACTCTCTTTATTTAACAAAACTGGGGGTGGGGAATGAAACTCAGGTGAGACTGGGGAAAGGAGGCAGGAGAGGGGAGGAGAGAGGGTGGGAGAGGGGAGGGAGAAACCTGGGAGGAGGGATCTGGAAGGGGGAAGCATGGGGAAGGAGGAGGAGGGGAAGCTCAGGGGTGGGGGTCTCGCCGGACCAACTTGATTTTCATGCAAACCTGCTCCTGGGTTTGCATGTGGCCTTTGGTGGCCAGGCTGGCAGCTATCCTGCCATAGACAGCCACATTCCTCCATCTAGTTCAGAGATCGTGGATGTTGGGGGCATCCCCACCCAAACCTGAAGAAGGTCCATGATCTCCACCCTAGACCAAGAAGGTGCCCACCTTCTCTGGGCCCTGGCAGGCTCCTGGGAGCTGGTAGACTGCTCCTTGGGGAGTGGTGGAGGGCTGGCTGCCAGTGGCTTGCTGGATCATGTTTTGTGGCCACTGGGTCGGGGCAGTGACTGCTGGCTCTGGGCTGGCAGGCTTGGAGCTGGCACAGGCACTGTGGCCAGAATCTACCCCTTAAAGGGCTCCGGGGAGGGGGGGAGGGAGAGGAGTGTTCTTGGTTGAGGCTGGAGAGGCTACCATGGCACCCTGGGAAGGCTGGAGGCCCCCTATTTCGAAATAAGTGTCTATACAGCACTTATTTTGAAATAGCTATTTTGAATTTGGCATTATTCCTCATAGAATGAGGTTTACCAAATTCAAATAAGCACTCCAGTATTTCAATTTTATTTCAAAATAGTGGTTTGGCTATGTAGACACTAGGAAAGTTATTTCAAAATAAGGGCTGTTATTTCAAAATAACTTTGCTGTGTAGACATACCCTCAGGGTATTAGGGTGTTAGGTCATAAGCTTCCATGAGATACAACTCACTTCCTCAGATGCTGAAGAGAAAAGGAAAATGGACAAGGAAGGGATACAGAGATGGGAGTGTGACATCAGTGCTAATTAAATCAGACTGGACTCCTTGTTGTTCTTGCTGAAACAGATTAACATGACTCCCGTCTGAAAGCTTTTTCAGATTTTTTTAAAAAAAGTTTTGAGTTTTTTGAACCAGAAAAACTCGGCATAATTGCCATGAATTTGCTAAATCAGTGTTGTCAAGAAACAGTTGTGCTCAATTTATTTTGCCTAGCTCTATCAGTGAGGGAGTCCTTTAATTTAATGTTAAAAATGTACTCTGGTAGGTAGGATCATTATAATAATGCCTTCAGTTTTATATCAAAATGATAAGAATCATGCTAGGTACTGTTACTTATCTACCTTACGGCATCCATCGGGTCTGTCATGGGCACACATGGCCTATAGGATTCTTGGCCAGAAGACTCTTGACCGCTAAACATTAGTTTAATTTAATTGCTTAGAGAGTAAGTTTGATCAGTGTGCTTCAAGAAGAGAGAGACAGACACAGAGGGTATGTCTACACTACCACCCTAGTTCGAACTAGGGTGGTTAAGGTAGGCATTCGAAGTTGCAAATGAAGCCCGGGATTTAAATATCCCGGGCTTCATTTGCATCTTGCCGGGCAGGTGCCGTTTTTAAATCCCCTTAGGTCGAACTCCGTGCCCGTGGCTACACGCGGCACGGAGTAGGTAGTTCGAATTAGGATCTCTAATTCGAACTACGAGTACACCTCGTTCCACGAGGAGTAACGGTAGTTCGAATTAGAGATCCTAATTCGAACTACCTACTCCGTGCCGCGTGTAGCCACGGGCACGGAGTTCGACCTAAGGGGATTTAAAAATGGCGCCTGCCCGGCAAGATGCAAATGAAGCCCGGGATATTTAAATCCCGGGCTTCATTTGCAACTTCGAATGCCTACGTTAACCACCCTAGTTCGAACTAGGGTGGTAGTGTAGACATACCCAGAGAGAGCTGCCTAAACCAGCATCATTTCTGTCAGCTTTTTGGACTTTTTTTCCCCCCCTTATTCCTTTTAGATGATGATTCTGATTGTCTCTGCTCAAAAGCTGAGGTGTTAATTTGTTTGGGAAGTCATATTTGGGTGTATTGTTGTTTTGCTATAAAAAGTTAATGGGCTTTGTGCAAAATTGCTTGAATAAATGTTTTCACAAAGAAATAAACTTTGATCTTTATCATCATATTTAGGTTTGTAGCATCCTGAGTAATACACAGATATAAGCAATTTGCTTTAAAATAGTTAATTTCATTGGTAATTCTTTGTGTCTAAAAGGCATTCCTCTAATGACACCTTGCATAGCTCAATTCTCCTGCTGTCTTATGATTCCCAGAGCTTAGTCAGTCCTTATGCTAACCTGAAACAAAGTTTAAAAAAAGTGTTCGGTCTATTTTTAACAATGAATTGACAGTAGCTACTCAGTAATAGACTGCCAATTGCATAGACTCACTCAAGGACATCTAGTGTACTATATCGGGGGGGTATGCAAATAAAATTAAAGTTGTTAGGCATATTTGGAGTTTAACAAAGATGAACGGTGTTCCTCAATTTCAGTGGGAGCAGAGTTAGGTCAACTCTGAGCATGATTGAAAATCCCACCCAAAGTATTGTGATGGTGGGTATAGTCCACAAAGGCAGAGTGTGTTACCTAGAACCAAACTGCAGTTAATGCACCTCATTTCACAAGAAGGGTGATCTTGGCCCACCCTAGGGTTAGATTTAGTTGGGGGACAGCTGAGTGACTGAAATGAGTCCCCGGTGAGAGGAATGGGGTAGCTAATAAAGGAGGATTTGTCTACACTACAGTTCGAACTTAGTTCGAATTAGTTAATTTGAAATAAGCTAATTCGAATTAGTTTTTAGGTCTAGATGCACTAATTCGAATTAGCGCTTCGCTAATTCCAACTAGCATGTCCACATTGAGTGGACCCTGAACCAGAGTTAAGGCTGGCCGGAACCAGTGCCAGCAGGGCATCAGGTTAGGACTTAGAGTGTGGAGCTGCTGCCTCAGGCTAGCCGAGGGCTGTGCTTAAAGGGACCTGACCCCCACCCCGGACAGACAGTTCTCAGGGTTCCCCGCTTGCTTGTCTACCTCGATGAGGGACAGCAAAGCAGTCCTGTCTTGGAGTGCCCTGAGTGCCCACACTCGGAACATCACGGCACTCAGCCATCAGCCCGGCTGCACTTCCTGCAGGCTGCCATCGGGGGGGAGGTCAATTAGGGGGCTGTCAGGATCTAGGAAGCCCTGCAGGAGAGCTTCCACCCCGAGGAAACACAGAGCCACCCCAGTCCTCCCCATCAGGGGCTCGTGCCCCATTCCTCTCTCACCTCCTTCCACTTACTCCTCCCTAGCCCCCCTTCCTGATGTAAAAAATAAAGGACACGTATACAAAAATAGAAACTCTCTTTATTTAACAAAACTGGTGGGGCGGGGGATTAACCTCTGGGGAGACTGGGAAAAGGAGGTGGGAGAGGGGAAGAGAGAGAGTGGGAAAGGGGAGGGGGAAACCTAGGAGGAGGGAGCTGGAAGGGGGAAGCCAGGGGAAGAAAGAGGAGGGGAAGTATAAAACTGTGGTACGCCATATCTTCAGTACTGTGTACAGATGTGGTCTCCTCACCTCAAAAAAGATATTTTGGCCTTGGAAAGGGTTCAGAAAAGGGCAACTAAAATGATTAGGGGTTTGGAATAGGTCCCATATGAAGAGAGGCTAAAGAGACTGGGACTTTTCAGCTTAGAAAAGAGGAGACTGAGGAGGGATATGATAGAGGTATATAAAATCATGAGTGGTGTGGTGAGGGTGAATAAAGAAAAGTTCTTCATTAGTTCCCATAATATAAGGACTAGAGGACACCAAATGAAATGAATGGGCAGCAGGTTTAAAACTAATAAGTGAAAGTTCTTCTTCACACAGCACATAGTCAACCTGTGGAACTACTTGCCACAGGAGGCTATGAAGGCTAGAACTATAACAAAGTTTAAAGAGAAGTTAAATAAATTCATGGAGGTTGGGTCCATGGAGTGCTATTAGCCAAGGGGTAGAAATGGTGTCTCTGGCCTCTGTTTGTGGAAGGCTGGAGATAGATGGCATGAGACAAATTGCTTGATCATTGTCTTCAGTCCATCCCCTCCGGGGTACCTGGTGTTGGCTGCTGTCGGCAGACAGGCTACTGGGCTAGATGGACCTTTGGTCTGACCCAGTACGGTCGTTCATATGTTCTAAGCTCAGGGGGTCTCACTGGACCAACTTGATTTTCATGCAAACCTGCTCCTGGGTTCGCATGTGGCCTCTGGTGGCCAGGCTGGCAGCCATGCGGCTGTAGACGGCCGCGTTCCTGTGGCTAGTGCGGAGATCATGGACGTTGGAGGCCTCCCCCCAAACCTCAATGAGGTCCATGATCTCCGCACTAGACCAGGCGGGCGCCTGCCTCTTGTGGCCCCGGGCAGGCTCCTGGGAGCCACCAGCCTGGTCCTGGGAAGAGGTGGAGGGCTGGGTGGCAGCGGGTGGCTGGCTCATGCTGTGCCAGGTGCAGGGTCTGCTGGCTGGATGCTGGCAGGCTTGCAACTGGCACAAGCACTGTAGCCAGACCGTGCCCCTTTAAGGGCTTCGGGGCTGGGAGGGGGGGCAGAAGAGTTTCCTTGGTTTGGCCCAGAGTGGCCACCAGGGCAACCTGGGAAGGGCTAGCCTCCAGCTAGTTCGAATTAAGTGGCTATACAGCCCTTAATTCGAACTACTTAATTCGAACTAGGCGTTACTCCTCATAGAATGAGGTTTACCTAGTTCAAATTAAGCGCTCCGCTAGTTCGATTTAAATTCGAACTAGCGGTTTGTATGTGTAGCCCCTATTAAAGTTAATTCGAACTAATGGCTGTTAGTTCGAATTAACTTTGTAGTGTAGACATACCCGGAAAGACTTTGGGGCTGTAGAAAGGAGACCAGAAGCTTGGAGTAGACCTTGGGATCCTCTCCAGAGAGGGGAGAACTGGCAAAGAGCAGGAGTGGAGTGAGTTTCTGTGTTGAGCTTTGACAAAAGAGGGACAGTCCTATGTGGAAATTTTGAGAGACTGAGAAAGAAATGGATGCAGAGGAGTAAACAGAAGCCAGGACTCCAGAGGAAAATTCCTAGGAAGTATAGTTTGGTACAGGAGCTGAGGAGAATTCTGCAATGTCCTGGAAGGGGCAAAGAATTTGGAGGAATGAACCCAGAAAGGGGCTAAGAAAAGGGTTTAGAGATGGCCTGAGGCAGGAAGTGTTCCAGAGAGTCAGTAAGAAGGTAAACCTTAGCCAGAATAGTGCAGAGAGGGCTTGGGTTCCGCTACTGGCCATCAAGAAAGGTGAAGGGAAAGCCCCTGATATAAAGGATGTAATGACCACTGAGTCCAGAGTCGGGCTGAAGACATTGCATAAAGACTCTTTCTTGCTCCTGAATGGATGAAACTGTGTGGCCTGGCTGATCATGAAAAGTAGGTCACAGCAGTGATAGGATGGCTGGCAGTTGGGGGTGCCAGAGACAGGGCTGTGACAGAGCTGTGTCTAGCTGAGAGGATATGACAACTGATGAGTCATTCTTCTATAGTATATCCTCTAGGGTATGTCTAGACTACATGGCTCTGTCAATGGAGCCATGTAGATGAGTTTACTAGACATAGGAAAATGAAGCAGCGATTTAAATAATCGCTGCTTCATTTACATCAAAATGGCTGCCGTGCTGTGCCGATCAGCTGTTTGGAGGCACAGCGGGGAAGTCTGAATGCGCTGTGGTCGACAAGGGAAGACTTTGTCGACCGCTCCGTTATGCCTCGTGAAATGAGGTTTACCGGAGTGGTCGACAAAAGCTTCCCTTGTCGACCGCAGCGCGTCCAGACTGCCCTGCTGTGCAGCCGAATAGCTGATCGGCACAGCACGGCGGCCATTTTGATGTAAATGAAGCAGTGATTATTTAAATCGCCGCTTCATTTTCCTATGTAACCCTTCTTCCGGGTAGGCCTGGCAGCAACCAGGGCCGTGTTCAATATCTAGGGGTCCATCTCACACAGAACAGGCTTGAGCCCCCACCCAGTAACCTGGGAAATTCACACACCCCTGGGCACCTCTGAGAGGCAATGCTTCTCCACTCGCAAGTCTGAGTGTAGGAAAGAAACATTTCATGAAACAGAGAGAGAAGTCATATGGCATTAACTTGGGAAAATACCACAAACAGAGTTCATAGCCCAAACATGAGCTAAACCCCTGCCCCCTGCAGCCAAGAATCACCCGAAGTCCCAAAGTCCGACACCACAAAAGTCTGTCCCTGGTCAGTGCTGCCCAGAGTCCAAAAGTTCTCCTGCAGGGTTTTACCTCCCAACTTGGGTGGAAATGGGGGCGGGGGGATAGATAGGGGCACCTTACGTGGTCCGAGGCCGACGGCCCCACCTCTCCATAGGGTTCTGCTGCAGTCTTTAACGCAAGCCACTCTGCCACGCTCCACCAGCTGTCTCGTTCCATTCCACCGGACGCTCCGCTGGTCTCCTGCTGCCGCTCCTACTAGCCGCGCCGCTGGTCGCCTGCTGCTGCTCTTCACCTGCCGCCGCTCCTAACAGCCGTGCCGCGCCGCTGGTCACCTGCCGCCGCTCCTCGCCTGCTGCCGCTCCTACCAGCCGCGCCACACCGCTGGTCTTCTGCCGCCTCGCTGGCTGCAGTGGGTCTGGCTCTCAGCCAAACCAGTGATTTCAGCTCTTAGTGATTTCAACTCTTTAGCCACCACCTAGACTGGCAAAGGATTCCAGCTTCTACTGGACTAGCAAAAAGACTCCTCATGGGCTATGTCTACACTGGCGCAATCTTGCGCAAAAGCGGCCGCTCTTGTGCAAAAACTTGCTGCCTGTCTACATTGGCCGCGTGTTCTTGCACAAGTAAACTGATGTTCTAATATATGAAATCAGGGCTTCTTGCCCCAGAACTTTGACGCTCCCGCTCAGGAATAAGCCCTTTTGTGCAACTGTTCTTGCGCAAGAGGCCAGTGTAGACAGGCAACATGAACAAAAGTGCAAAAGCACTTTTTGCGGAAAAGCGTCCCTGGCCAATCTAGACGCGCTTTTGCGCAAGAAAGCCCCGATCGCCATTTTAGCCATTGGGGCTTTTTTGTGCAAAACAATTCTGGGTTGTCTACACTGGCCCTCTTGCGCAAAAGCATTTGCTCAAGAGAGCTTTTGCCCAAACGGGAGCAGCATAGTATTTGCGCAAGAACACCGACGATCGTACATGAGATCGTCAATGTTCTTGCTCAAATTCAAGCGGCCAGTGTAGACAGCTGGCAAGTTTTTCCAGAAAAGCGGCTGATTTTCCGGAAAAACTGGCCAGTCTAGACACAGCCGAGGGCTTTTGCCTGAACGGGAGCAGCATAGTATTTCTGCAAGAACACTGGCGATCATACATTAGATCGTCAGTGTTCTTGCTCAAATTCAAGCGGCCAGTCTAGACAGCTGGCAAGTTTTTCCAGAAAAGCGGCTGATTTTCTGGAAAAACTGGCCAGTCTAGACACAGCCAACTACTTTAACGCAAGAACTCTTGCGCTAAAGAGTTTTTGCGCAAGATCACGCCAGTGTAGATGTAGCCATGGAGTCTGCTTTAGGTCTGTCCTTAAAACAAAGGGGCAGGTTGGGCCAGTCTTACAGCTCACACCTGGCAGGTATAAAGCAGGCTGACTCAAGTCCTTTAACCCTTCCCCCAGCTCAGTTCACTCAACTCTGGAAGGGGGAGGCTTGTTCCTCGGAGACCTCTTACAATGATGACGTCTCTCCTGCAAGCATTGGTGTCATGTTTTACAGTTCCCACATTTAGGGGTAGCATGATTTGTGACCCCCACAACAGCCCCAAATTATTTACAGTACACCACATTCCATTCCAACACTGATCCTCCGTCAGCCCTGGCTGAATCGGATTTACATAACCACACCTCGGATTCCTTCCCCCTCCTGGCATGAGCTGTATTTACATATCAACAGTTAACAGTTAATTATCTTGCAGAGCTAAACAATTGGGCTACGTCTACACTGGCATGATTTTCCGCAAATGCTTTTAACGGAAAAGTTTTCCATTAAAAGCATTTGCAGAAAAGAGCATCTAGATTGGCACGGACGCTTTTCTGCAAAAGCACTTTTTGCGGAAAAGCGTTCGTGCCAATCTAGCCGCGGTTTTGCGCAAGAAAGCCCCGATCGCCATTTTCACTGGCCCTCTTGCGCAAAAGCACTTGCACAAGAGGGCTTTTGCCTGAACGGGAGCATCATAGCATTTGCGCAAGAACACTGACGATCATACATTAGATCGTCAGTGTTCTTGCACAAATTCAAGCGGCCAGTCTAGACAGCTGGCAAGTTTTTCCGGAAAAGCGGCTGATTTTCCGGGAAAAACTGGCCAGTGTAGACACAGCCTTGGAGTGAGCACACCCACCCACAGGGCAGCTCTTTCCTTTTAGCTGGCTGATAACAAGCAGTAGTTCAGCCCCTGCTTACACCTATATCTAGTAAACTCATCTACATGGCTCCGTCGACGAAGCCATGTAGTCTAGACATACCCCTAGTGAGCAACTGAATGACAAATATTTTCACGAGTAAGGATAACCTTTTGCTATAAAGGGCAGTGTGTCAATCTGGCTTTAGATTATCAGCAGGCTAAGGGGACAGTTGCCTTGGAACCCAACAATTCAAAAGGGCCCACAATTCCTGCCTTTAAATCACCACCAGAGTCCCATGTGACATGTTCTGGACTGTGCTAAGGGGTGCCAGGGTGCGGGAGGGGGGAGGGTATTGACCCCCCCGCCCCCCGATTATTAGTAAAAATATTAGAGCACCTCACTACGTGTGTAAGAATGAAGTCCCATGCTGCTATGATTTCTCCCTCTTCCTCTGGAATAGGTAATGTTTGGGTTTGGATTTTTTGTTGTTTATTTTTAGGATGGAGAATTGCACACCTCTCCTCCTCCTATTTTGTTTCTGGAGAAAGCTAGGCTAAAAATGGAGTTATGCATGTTGTTAGAAACTGTGAGATGGAAAAGGGAGTCTTACAGTTTGGGGCCAATTTCTTAGTTGTCATGCAACAGAGCAGTTAATAGAGATGAGGGCTTCTTTATCTTGAGTGCCTTGAGTCTATACCATGGAGCAAGTATATATTTAAAATTAAAAAAGGAAGGAGAAGAATGAAAAATGTCTTGAATTTGACCCCATAATCTCCAGCAAACCACTGTAGCGAGTGGAGCACTAGCTTTATGTGCTTTGACTGATCAACTCCACTTGAAGGTGCTGCTGAATTCTTGGTTAGCCAAGTTTTTATTGCATTTTCTTGTATTTCATTGTTTTATTATTGAAATTCTCTGGCATGTGATGCACAGGAAACTAGACTAGATGATCTCATGACCCCTTCTGGTCTTAACATCCATGAATCCTAGCTCAAAAAAAATACTGTTCATAGCACACTGTTCACTCACAGTTACATCTAAATTGTAAAAATCTCCTTCCTTTATTTATATTTGTTTATTTATTTATATGCTTAAATTTTTTCTTGTATTTGGCTTACTACCTATTCCATTTTCCAGTTCATTATTATAGTCACAGCTCAGATACAGAGGTGTGGTGAGAGTGGGTTAGTAATGACTATGCAGTGGCCATTGTAAATATACTGGATTTCAACATATATATTTTTTAAAATGCGTGATGACTTGCATCTTTCCCTAGCACGTCTTTGCCCTGCAGGAAGCTGAGAATACTCTCTGCTGTTACTTCTCAAACCAGAGTCTTAGCAAAGTCAGAAAAAGTAATCAATAACAAGACCTTTAGAGAGAGTGTATAAAATCATCAGTGCAAGTCTCATATCACACATTTATAGGTCACTAATCTTCTGGGGTCAGGTTTTTCATAGACAACTGTAGAATATATTTTTCTTTTTGACATGAGAACATAGTCCCCAGTGATCTCTCTATATTACAGAAAACTTTTCCTGCGGAACAGAGTGACATCATCACGTCACTCTGCGCCCCCCTGGGTCCCTCCCTCTCAGCTGCACCTTCTCCTCCCTTCCTCCCTGCTGCATCAGCAGCAGGGATCGGCATCTATGGCTCCCGAGCTGCAGCAGCATTAAAGATAAGCTACTTCTGCTGCGGGCTTAAAATTGCAGGGTGTTGGGGGGAGGCAGCGGGAGAGGCCCACTGTGGGGGGGAAGGGGGGGGGCAAGACTGGGGAATACCCCTCCACCACGGTCCCTGCCGTCCCGGCAGCCACCACATGTCTGCTACCGGCGTTTTAAATTGTAGTCCTCAGGCCTGGGCCTCATCCCACTCCCTCCTGGCGGCCAGAGGGCAAGAGGAGGGGCCCAGAGAGAGTGAGGGGCCTGGGTCTTGCACCCCCTACTTCCTTGCAGCCAGAGGAAGAGGGTCATATCAGTCTAGGTCCAACCCCCCCATCCGCTGCAGGGAGAGCTGGGCCAGCTGCAGCCTTGGCCCAGCCCAATCCCCCCAGCTGCTGGGGGTGAAGAGCTAGGGCTGGCCTGGCTTCGGGGGTGGGGGTGTGGGCTAGTGGCTGGGGGAAGAGAGTCAAGGCAGGCCAGGACTTCCATATCTCATCCCGGCTGTCCCTGGCAGCCGGGGGGAAGGGGGAGCCAGGGACATTTTAGGATCGGTCAGGATGTTTCTTTTGAATAAAATTTAAACTTGGTTTCAGTGGGATTTTTTAAATATTTCTTTCTGATTAAAAATTAAACTTTAGTCCATAGTTTAAAACTACAAAATATGCATTCTACCTGGGAACTGGCAATTATTATTGAAACTGGTTAAGTGACTGGTTTGGTAATTGGTATTGAAATTTGTATAATATAAAAATGAAATATAAAATTTTGAAACTTCAAGTGACTTTGAAACAAAAACATTCAAATATTTAATTTTGATAAGATCAGTAAGGATAACTTAGCAAAACTCTTTGTTACAAGTTTTGTTGAAATCAGCACCTTTACAGAATGTGTTGATTTTGACAAATTGGCATTTTTCAGTGACAAACCTTCTGTTAGAAAATTTTCAGCCAGCTGTATTCTCCAATTTCCAGACCTAAACACTAGATTGTCAATATGTTTTTCAGCAGCTGCAATACTCTGTAGTCTGTTATGGAGGTGTTAAACAAGAAATATAGTCTAACAGCCATCTTTTAAATATGGCTAAGAAGTATTGTGTTGGGGAGGAGAAATGGATAGGTTTTATGTTTCACCTCAAATCATTTCTTTTCTAGAATTTTGGTGGGCAAATTCAAAGCAAGCATGGAGAAACTATAGCACTTAGTACATCAATAAGTTAGTTGATTGATTCTGCATGTCTCTATAGTAATTGGTATGGGGGGTGCAGGGTCTGCCTGGAAGCTTGGGTGCTGGAGTGGGCTAGGGTGGGGGTCTGGCTAGGAGTTTGGATGCTGGAGCAGGCTGGGGGTGGGGCAATGTTCCCTCTAACATTATCCATCGTTGGGTAGGTTGAATTTTCTTTTGGGCAGGTTGAAATTTCTTATGTGCAGCATCAATATGGAGGTAGTTTGTGGATGTGCACCCACCAGTACAAACAATACCTATATATATATATTTATATTAAACAGTCCATAGGTGTGGAATATATTAAAGCAAAGGATAGTTAACAAGGAGCAATGCTTATGATGCTTATTTAATAGGATGTTTATTTAATATGAAATCAAATAAAAGGAAAATTAACACTGCCCTTGGAGTACATGTATCATCTTTCTTTCTAACAATTCAAGCTAGTAAACACACCAAAATGATATTATCCATATATAGCTCAGCTTTAGGATGCTAAAGAAATCTATGAGCCAACCAGAAATAGTCATGCTCTCCTTGCAAATACCAATTCAATATTTATTACCACTGGAAAGGAGAGTACAAGGTATTTACTCTGGCTTATACAGTTTATCTGGGTAATATTTAGGATTCATGCTATACAAATACAAATGAAACAGACCTCTAAAAACAGGAGTTTTCCTGGTTTGAAACTTTCACCTTGTGTATGTCACCAGCTCAAAGAGTAGAAGCCCCAGAGCAAATTAGCACATGGCTTCAGGGTTTGTAGAGCTTGCAAATAAGGTTTCATCCTACAAAACAGCTAGCATCACACCTAGTACTTGCTACTTCTGACTCATAAGAGCCAGAACTCTACCAGATAGCAAAGATCTGGCCTTAATGCAATACAGTTTACCATGTATTAATTGGTAACACAGGAGTTAAAAAAATCATTAAGATCACAATTTTAGATACTTACAGCACTCCAAAAAATTCTGTTAAAAGAATCTTTTTCTTTTTTACCATAAGCCATTAACACCTTGTCACGGGGCTGACTCACCGCCCTGGCACCTCCAGGTGGCAGTCCTGGGAATTAGCTCGCCTACCTCGCTGGGTGCCTCCCTCTAGGTGGTGTCTCCCCATGTTCCTCTTGTCCATGGCGTCCTCTTCAAGACACTGCCTGCTTCAGCTGCTGCACCGTGTCCGCCTAGCACCGCAGCACCTCGTACAGCTCCTGCCTCACGGGGGTGGCAGCTGCTGGCTCGGCTGGCGGCGACTCGAGTCATAACTGCTGCAGAAACACTGGTGTGGTCTGACCTACTCCTTCCCCCAGTGGCTTCCCCTGCTGCAGGATTCTCTCTGCCTTTATACTCTGGCTCTGCTGGGAGCATGCCCAGCAGGGCTGGATGGGTGGGGCCTTCTCAGCCAGCTGGGCCTGGGCTACTCCCCACCCTTCAGTGCGGGGCCTATCTGCCCCATCACATACCTATGTAAACTTTGTTTGAAATGTAATCATGCAAATGTCCTGGCACACATCCTCCCCTAGGCAGTTTGCTCCCCCCAGTCCTTTCCAAGGGAACTCCAAGAAGTCCCCCCTCCCTGGACTCCCTAATATAACATCTATAGAACAAATTTACCAGGGACTCCATCTTGCACTGTTCCCAAGGTAACACACAGCTTCCCAGTCACCCTCCTGGGGAGGGCTAGGGGAGAAGCAGGAAGGTAGGGAGGCTGCTTCCCTGTTAGCAGTTCACTGGGCAGGGGAGGATTTGGGAGCGAAGTCGAGAAGTTGACCCGATCTGGCAGTGACTGTAACTTATCCAGCTTGTTCCATGTGGCTGGTAGAAGGCAATGAATCACCAATCCCTTCTTCCCTTCAGCCGGCAGCTCCTCCAGCTCCAACATGACCTGAGACACATGATCCTCCAAGCACTTCCTGCCTCCTGGATTGGAGAACTTGCTCACCCCCAGTGAGTAAAGACCCTCCATGCAGGTGGGCGGGGAGAGGACAGGAGTAGAGGCTGGAGCCAGCTCCTTCATTTGGGTGGGGGGCCTGTCTGGGAGGTTGGGTGCAGGAATGTATTGGGGGCTCTGGAAGGGAGAGGGTTTATGGGGTTTGGACATGAGGGAGCAGGGGGAGCATTTATCTGGCTCCACGCACCCTGCTGTTCCCATGCACCGCCCGCTGCTGCTCCTGTTGACCATGATTCTAGCCAATGGGTACAGCCAGGAAAGCCATTGGGTGAGCGATTTCCTGCAGTGCCATTCCCTTAGCCAGGGGGAGAGGGAACAGTAGCATATGGAGTTGCTTCCTTCTCCCCCACCCCCCATTGTTCCAGATCTGGCCTGCAAAGCTCAGGGCTTTCCCCCCCCCCACACACAGTGGGAAGCCAGTGCTGGTGCTCCAAGCACATGGGGTGAGGCATGAGATTGGAACATCAGTGCAGGCTCCCCACTGAAAAGGGGACATGCCCCAAAACTACAGCCCACCTACAAGACCACACTTTGAGAACCTGCTACACTATAGTTATCTTACAGTGCAAATGCTGCATAAATGGAGCACTGCCCACTTAGAATGGAGAGCGGGTTCAAAGGAGCAGCAGCAGCCTAGCATATTCCGATGCTCTAATTCTGTGGTGTCCAACATGCTAGCCACTAGCCACATGTTTGGCCAGTTAAGTGTGGCTAGTTGGCTTGAACAATGTGGCTATTTGGCTGGTGGAGTGGGGCTAGCTCATTATAGCAGTAGCCACCAGAGTGGCTTCAGAACTGGTTGGACACCCTAGCTCTAAATGTATATGCCATGTACAGTGTTGGATGAGGCAACCTGAACATTTGACTTCTGTGTAAAGGAAAAGTAGTGAAAGTCCTAGGCTACGTCTACATTGGCGCGATCTTGCACAAATAGTCTTTAACACAAGAGTTCTTGCGTTAAAGTAGTTGTGCAAGAAAGCGTCTATATTGGCCAGGACTCATCGTAAGAATGATGCGCTTTTGCGCAAGAGAGCGTCTACATTGGCGGCACGCTCTTGCGCAAAAGCAGGAGCCCGGAACCATTTTGGAGAGGGCAAAAGGGCACGAGCCCTTTCCAGGGGTGGGGGCTGGAGCTCCTTTGAGACACGTGCTTAAAGGGATCTCCCCGGACAGCCGTTTCTCTCCTGCTGCGAGCTTTAGTACCTCTTGCAGGGACTGACAGCCGTAGCAGTTCTAGCTGTGGTTGCCCTCTGCCTTGTTGGACACCACAGCTTGTGCCTTAGTGCTCTTTGCTGATTTTTTGACCTCAGCTCTTTTCTTGTGCCATGGAGCCGGGGTGGCCTTGTGCCTGCTCTGGCCCCTTCCGGCCATTTTGGAGTGCCTGCAGCTGCTGATCCAGGCTGCTGCACTCCTTGTCCAGGACCTCGAGGCGCAGGTCGCTCTGGACTCCCTCACCAGGGAGGCGGTGGCGTCCCTGTGGCATCCCCACCCCACCGTGGAGAGGCCCTTGCGGAGACTGGACACCAGTACTGACTGGTGAGACCGGCTGGTCCTGGGGCAATGGGACGACCAGCAATGGCTCCGGAACTTTCGGATGCGAAAGCAGACATTCCTGGAGCTATGTGCCTGGCTCGCCCCTGCGCTCCAGAGAAGCACCACCCAGCTGCGGGCACCCATCCCCGTGGACAAGAGGGTCGCCATTGCCATCTGGAAGCTGGCCACCCCGGAGAGCTACCGATCAGTGGCACACCAGTTCGGGGTGGGCAGATTCACCGTCGGTGCTGTCATCATGCAGGTAAGTCCGGGGGGGGGGGGGGAGGGAGGGTGCTGCACTCCATGCCCAGGGGCAGGCAAGACTCCAGGCTGGGGCGATGGGGAATGCCCCATCACCCAGGGGTTCGGGCCATCCCTCCCTTGCACAGGCCTGCTGGTGGGCTGTGGGGCGAGGGGGGCCCTGGTGTGTGTGAGGACAGAGGGCATCGGGGGGGGTGGGAACCCCCCAAGGGAGCACGCACTCACCCTGCCTTATGTGATGCGTTCCCCTGTGTTTCTGTGCACCCTTCTGCAGGTCATCCATGCCATCAACGACGTCCTGCTCCAGTGAGTCATCTGCCTGCGGAATGTGGAGGCTACGGGCTGGCTTCGCTGCCCTGGGGTTCCCCAACTGCGGGGGAGCCCTGGATGCAACCCACATCCCTGTCCATGCCCCGGAGCATCGAGCGGCCCATTTCATAAATCGCAAGGGGTACTTCTCCATCATGCTCCAGGCCCTCGAGGACCACCGTGGCCGCTTCATGGACATTTATGTGGGCTGGTCCAGCAGGGCACATGACGCCCGCATTCTCCAAAACTCCGGCCTGTTTGGCAGGCTGGAGGCAGGCACTTTCTTCCCCCACCGGGAATTTACTGTCGGGGACATGCCCATGCCCACATGTATTGTGGGGGACGCGGCCTACCCCCTGCTGCCCTGGTTGATGCGGCCCTACACGGGGCGGACAGACCACGACTGGGCATGTTTCAATGACTGCCTCAACCAGGCCTGCAACCAGGTGGAGTGCACCTTCGGCCGTCTGAAAGCCTGGTTTCGCTGCTTGCTCACCCGTCTGGAGATGGGTGAGAGGAATGTCCCCGAGGTAGTGGCTGCATGCTGTGTATTCCACAACATCGTGGAGCAGAAGAGGGAGGCCTTCCTCCCGGCATGGATGGCAGGAGAGGGCCAGGCCTTCGAACAGCCCCGCACAGCTGCCATCCGCCAGGCGCACCATGATGGGGTGAGCATATGGGAGGCCCTGATGGAGATGTTCTCCCAGGCCCCACAGTAGGGTCACCTCTGTCTCCCTTTACATCTCCCTCCCATCCCCAACCCTTCCCTCCTCCCCTCCCTGTACCTCCCAATAAACAACCAACACAGTTTTTTTTGGAAAACGTCTTGAATTTTTTATTTACAATGGGGGGACGTGAGGGGGGAGGGGTCTCTGAATGAGGAGGGGGGAGGGGGCTCTGAACTGGGAGGGGGAGGAGGCTCTGAATTAGGAGGGGGGAGGGGGGAGCTACTGCTGGGAGGGGTGGCCCCTGCAACTGCCTCTCCGGGGGCAGATCACTACGTGTGGTTCAGGCCGCGTTGGGGCAGGCAGCACGGGGAGGTGGGCAGGATGGGATGCATCAGGAGGGGGCATTGCGGGAGCAGGAGGGGCAGCAGGAGGGGGCACGGGCATTGCCATGGGAGGGATGGCGGGTGCATGAGGCAATGCCATGCCATAATGCACAGCATGCCCGATGTGTGCAGTGAGGGCGGTGATGGCATCGCTGATGCACTTGCACTGGGCCTGGAAGCAGCTCCAGGCCTGCTGGCGTCACTCCAGGTCCACCTCCACCCGGCATGTGATGGCCGCCTCAATCCTTTCGACGGCCTGGACGTGCCGCCGAAGGAGTTGGTCCCACTGCCGGACCCGCTGGATTGGTGCCTGGGCAGTTGGGGGTGCTGCCACTGCCACAGGGCTGGAGGGTCCCCCGCTCCTGCTTGGTCCCACTGCAGGGAACAGAGGAAAGGATGGGTCAGTCAGGCAGCCCGGCCACCGTCCCCACACCCCATGCCCTCCCCCCCTGAGCCCAGGTGACACCACAGTACTGTGGCTTGGGCCCACTCATTCCCCCCCTGTGTTGTATGTTTGCATACAGGACCTCCCCTGGAGTAGGGTGCTCCTCCATGTATTGTAACCACCGGTCTGTGTGCTGGCCCCTTGGGGGGAGAGGCATATGTTGTGTTAACCTGTGGAACTCCCTGCCAGAAGAGGCTGTGAGGCTTTGGGCTAATTAATGGTGTTTGACAGGGAGTAAGATGAATCCCCACACAGTGCCTGGGAGCACATATGGCAGATGTAGTCGGGGCTCTCAGATCCCCATCACGTGGATGTCTCCTGGACAGAACCAGGGTGACTGGGGAGCGTACCATCCTTGCAGCGAAACTCAGGGGCCCTAGGGCCGACCTGAGCGCTTCTCCCCTCCCCCTCCTGCTAGCCCTCACACACGTAGCCCAGGGACATGTGTGGCTGCAGTGGGGACTTCCCTCGGGGGGCCAGCCAAGGCACCGGTGTGGTAGGGTGAAGCAACCCTGCCACTGCCCCAGGCCAAGGGAGGCCCAGGGGGGCGAAGACGCTGGCACCCGCACTATGCAAGAAGCGGCAGAGCCGGTCTTGAAGGCGCCAGACAGGGAAGGGGCTGCATGAGGAACGCGGGCCCTGCAGGCAGCTGCCGACCCAGCGCAGGGGGATGACGTCACGCCCTCCGAGCGCATGGTGTCAAGCAGGCGCCCAGACATGCCCATGGGGGAGGGGGTAAGGCCGGGGAAGAGGGTGACGTCACCCTTCGAGCCCAGGGGCGGAGATAAAAGGGGGACACCCGGGCAGGAGAGGGGAGAGGCAGCACAGAAAGAGGAGTGCAGGGAGACGGAGACACAGGAAGAGAGGTGAGGGGAGGAACAGCTGCGGGGGAACTCGGGAACAGGGGCATAATGAGCGCATATTGCACTTGCAATCTGAGCCCAGGCGGCGGAGTTGAATGGCGGCCCAGGGCGGGGTTGCAGAGCCCGCGAGCAAACGTGTTTAGGGGCAACACCCCCGTTTGCTACAGTAGGGAGCTTGGCTCCCTGCATTAGGGCCCTGGGCTGGGGCCCGGGAGAGTGGGTGGGCCCGGGCCCCCCTCACCGCCGTCCGAAGGCATTCCTCGAGGCCCAGTCAGGGCGGTTGGCAGGCACCAGGGCAATCTACCTGCATTTTGCCCTGAACTAGATGGCGACTGGGTGTGGGAAAATACATGCTCAAATAAAAGGGTGAAATTCGCATAAACTATGAGTGCGGACTCATGATAACTGGGAGCAGGCGAGGGGCTCAGTGGGGGCCACGCTCACAGGCTGTGACACTGCGGTTTTCCCAGGAGCAGCTGGCTGTGCCGCACAGCCAGGCATGGGACAGTGTGCTGTTCTGTGTGCTGCACCCTTCGGGAGGTGTGGGCTCTGGCCTGAGCCCCTGGGGCCCTGGCTGGTTCCAGCAGACATCCACCCTTCCCCCCCTGGTCCGAATGTGTGTGAGCAGCACGGTCCCAGGTGTGCCCTGGAGCTGCCTGCCGCGGCCACATGCCGCTCGGTCACCAGGCTGCATGTGATTGCACGTGCTGCTTATTGGTAATGCTACACAGCGTGCAGCTCACGCTGCCTGAGTGACGCTCCCTCCCCCTCTCCCCCGGGCGCCTGGCTCCCCCCCACCCTTGTGAGTGCAAAGTGCAACACTCACCAGTGGATCCTTCCCCAGCCTCCGATGACGCACGGGAGACGTCTGGGCTGCCTGAGAGGACCTCGAGCTGGAGGGTGACACTGCTCCCCTTGTCCTCTGATCCACTGGGCAGCTCTGTGTCCCCGCCCCGCCTTGCTGGGCCTGGTGATGGGGGGGCACCTGCTGGTGTCGACAGGCACCGACAGCCCCCGGGGTGCTGCTTCTCCGAGGATGGCGTGGAGCCGCTGGTAATGGGGGCAGCTGTCGGCTCCTACCCCTGGCCCTCGCTGGCCCGGACATAGTCCAGGTGCAGCTCCTTCACTTTAGCCCAGACCTGTTTGAGGGTCTGGGCTGGATGGCCCTGGTCGGAGAGCGCCTGAGCCATGCGGCGGAAGATGTCCGCGTTCCGCCGACAGGACCGTGGGTCGTGGAGGGCCTCTTCCTCTCCCCAGAGGTCCAGAAGGGCCTCGATCTCCCCTAGGGACCAGGAAGGGGCACGCCGCTTTGTGCCCCTTGGGGCCTCCAGCGCTGGGGATGCGGGTTGCTGCTGCCCCCCTGGAGCGGCCATCCTGGGTGGTCTGGTGGCTGAAGGAGCAGAGCTGCGCGGCAGAGCTGGGTGGCAGAGGTGCTTCTGCCGCATGGCCTCTGCAGGCTGCGTCTGCCTTTAAGGAGGCTCGGGTTACCAGGAAGTCCGGAGCTGCCTGAGCATACGGAGCGTCCAAGCGGCCACTAGGGTTTTTTTCTCTTGCGCAAAATCTCTTAGCTGCCTGTCTACACTGGCCTCTTGCGCAAGTACAGTTGCGCAAGAGGGCTTCTTCCTGAGCGGGAGCGTCAGAGTTCTTGCGCAAGAAGCTCTGAATTCATACATTCGAACGTCAGTGTACTTGCGTAAGAACTTGCAGCCAGTGTAGACAGGCAGCAAGTTTTTGCGCAAAAGCGGCTGCTTTTGCGCAAGATCGCGCCAATGTAGACACAGCCCTAGTGTGTTTGGTAAACAGAATGGAAAACATTCCCTCTTATTGTACTCTGCCAGAGATGTGCCAGAGTAGTTTCAGACATTTCTAAACATACCTGTCCTTGGCATTTTAGAAACAAATAAAAATCAGTGACCCACACCCTGATCTAGAATAACTTTATCGGCGTCACTGGAGTACACCCAAGTAATTGAGAACTGTCCCAATGTCATTGCCGCAAAGAGCTTAAAGGGGAGAGCCTCAATCCCTCTCTGATGGAGTGAATGTGTTGGAAAGAAACCTGTACAAAGCCACATTTGTATAGTTTTCTTCAAGCTGGCCTATCAAAATGGGTGGTGATTGTCCTACTGGCTCCAAATGCCATGAATCACAGAGGATCCCCAAAGGCTATATTTCTTATAGCTTCCAAAAATAAGGATGTCTACAAAGACATGAGGGGTATTATGAAATCTCCAGTGATTTGTCAAAATCTGAATTACCAGGAATTGCTAATTTGGCAGCTGCCACTAGGTTTTCTCCTCCCCACACCCATATGCTTTTTAAAAGCAGTTCAGCCACTGAAGGAATACAGAGTAAAGCATTACAATTTGGGTCGGGTGCTATCTTTGTCACAGATTCCATGGGCTTGTAGAAAATAATGTACTTCCCTCCCCTACATCATATCTGGTCTCTTCTCCTTCCCTACATTCACCTCCCCCATGCAGACCTGGAGAGAAGGTCAGTGCCACACAAGTGTTATGATCAGCCATTTATTCACTTTGCCCAAATGAAAAGCCAGCCAAGTGAACATGGAAGAGCACATTAGGAACTGTAGGTAGTGTTCAGAGAGCTTGGCATAATGAGGTCCAGTGGAGTAGAAAGCTGAAGTGACAAGGTTGAAACTTTCTAAGCTTTCTTGAAGACCAGTTTGCCAGATACCTGCTGTTTACTTTCTGTTTTATGAAAGTAGGTCATGAAGCAGCTAAGGGATGTGTCAATGTGCTTGTGGTTTGTTATTTTTAGTCATGTTTTTGTCCCCTTTGCTGATAGTTTTTACAAACGAATGGTGTTGAAAACTGTCCTAAATATATGCCAGTGAATCAATCAAAAAGCCTCGTCTCTGCTACTCCTGGGGAGGCTAGGTCATATAGAAATCAAATCATCCCCTCACTTCTACGTCTGACTGCTTAAAAATAACCCAATAACTCATTTAGTTGACAGATTAAAATGACAGATAAAAGACCCAAGGCACAGTTGTATTGCACAAGTTCAATATGTTGCAGAAATAAATAGCCTTTTTTTCTACCTAGGTATACCCTTGGGATGCACTGGTTCTTTTGAGCCATTAAGGCTGAGGGAACAGTCCTTTATGCATCATTAATTCTAAAGCAGAGATGAAAACTCTCATGGAGCAATTTACACACACAGCACTAACTCTGCAAAGATGGTGGCTTGTTCAGGTATGAATCTTGACTGAACAAACATGACAAATGAACCAATGCAAAAGTAACTGAAAGAGAACGAAGCATTTGTAGTATATTAGCTGCCCCACGAGATGGAGCATAACTGACACAAAATTAGAAAATTGATTGTTTCGTAAGAACGTCTAAACATTTTGGTGTAGGTTCATGCTGTAGTGCTGCTCTGGAATAGTTGCAAAGCGGATATGCACTTTGGGGTCATCATAAAAAATAAGCAACTAAGTGTTCACCTTTGAGTCAGAATTTTGGGGTGAAATGTTGACCCCATTGACTTCAGTGACGTAAGCCTAATTAACTTCAATGTGGCTGGGATTTCATCCTTTATATTTATTTCAACCCCACAGACTTCTTGTTATTACCTCAGTATACATTAGCATGGGATAACAATCTATTCTGGTATAAATTAAACAAGTATCTGATATATCTACATTCAATGGTCTAAATGCTAAAATTAGGCACATCTTTTATAATTTGGCTTGAACAACACAAAGGGAAGAATTCACTATATCTTAAAACCCAGCCAAAGCTTTCAGTTCATGCTTGCAGCTTCAAAGCCAACACTGTTGTGCAGTAGTTAACAGCATCTTGGGTACATGCAAATGGACAAACTGAACATCTTACTTGGAAGACTGAAAAATAGTGCAAGTGGGGCTGGATATAGGAATTCTGCTGCAAGAAGATGTTCGGCTTTTGTAATGTATGAAACCAAAAGTTGATGTGCCTCCATTTTCTCTGCACTGCACTTTTCAGTGTAAAAATGTCTCCAAATGTAGCTGCCATTTGGTTTAATTTTAGATGCACAATGGTAAAGAATGAGTCAGTGTGATATTTTCTTGCCAGGGTTTTTATTCTTTCACTCTTTTATCGTTTAACCTGAAAAAGACACCTATTCTGAATAGTACATGTTGTACTAGCGTATATGAAAATATATGGTAATATGCAAACATTATTTATTACACACACAAAAACCTATATTAAAAGAACATTATTAAAATTGCAATGTCACTCATAGTGGAGAGTCATAGAAATTCATGATAACAATGGATAGGCATTGCCCCAGCAAAAGACTGGCAATCAGGGCACTACTTAGGATGTGGGAGGTCAAAGTTCAAATCTTTGCTTGAATGCCTGGGTATTAAAATACAGTAGAATCGCTTCAACCAGAGATATCAAGAATGACCTATGCCAAAATATTCCATAGCCCAGTGGCTAAGATGCTCTCCTGTGTTACAGGAGACCTAAGTTGAAATCCTTTCTTCCTGTCAAACTTCAAGTCCCGGGTCCACAACACAGGATCAATAGAGCTTTTTAAAGTAAAAGTCACTGGAATTTGTTATGAGTAAAACAACATCTAGTGTTGGTGTCAGAATCAGCTAATTGTTTTGGCTGAAAATTTTCAAAGAAATTTAACCCTGAAGCAGACACCCTAAGTCAAAAATTTCCACCCAGTTAGTTTCCCAAAGTTATAAGCAACTGAAAACCGAGTCTTATAACAGGAAGCAAGGGGCAACTGTCTGGATGGGTCTGGTAGCCCTATCTATAATAGTAGTAGTATCTAGAAAGCTCTAATCTAGATTGTGTTTTGTTGTGATAGGTGCTGCACATGATAGGGTGTGAGAGAGCCCTTGCCCTAAAAATATTACAAAGTGTGAGAACATCATTTGCATGAATATCTAGAATTGTTCTCTATGTGAAAGCTGCTTTATAGCAGTTCTGGTATGAATCAAAAGCCTTAGTTGTGACCTGAATGAATAGCTGTGTGTTTTGTAAAGCAACATATTGGATTCAAGGATGCCTATGTTTAGACCACATTTTTTGTTTGTTTTCAAAAAGGGGCAGTTGGTATGTTTCATTTTGTACCATGCTGAATGCAGACTTTCCTGTTCTGCCGTCTGGAACCATTCATTAGGCAATAGTCCTACAAAATATTGAACATAGGCAGTGTCAGGATGCTGACATAGGCCCATTGTACTTTTTTGCTTCTCATAAAGTCAACCAAAGAACTCGTCTCACAGATGAAAGGTACAGCTTTCCAAAGAACTGTTGTTAGCTGTGGTGCGTCTAGTTGGAAATGTGTGTGGTGTATGTGTTGCAATTCTAAGAACTCTCCCTGTGATCAGCTTTTTTTATCCATAGAGCTTTTGCATGCTGTTACAGAAGAGACTTGCACACTGTGCTCTCCCATGGAGAAACTGTATTTATTCTTTCTTTTGTTATTTTCCTTGGTCCAAACTAGCAAAACATTTGGATGGGATGTGCCTATTCCTCATTATATAAACACACATAAAACTAACCTCCTCCTGTTCCAGATAGCCATTTGGCAAGTGACAAGCTAAAAACAAATGCATTTCAAATTAGGGTTTTAATATGGTGGCTTCTTGTAGTCAGTTACTGAATGATGGACATCGTCGCTTATGTGGTGAAGAAATGTGGCATGTAAAATAATTTATTGGAATAATCCTAATGGTCAAAACATTCCATGTACAAAGCCATGAAAGCTTGGTATCTCATTAAAATATCAAACTCCAGCATGTGCATACATTATGATATACTTCTAATTTAATTTATGTCAGGTTATAGCATGCCAGCTGTATTATGCCAGTGATAGGCATAAACACAATTATAGTTTCCTTAGGCAATAAGAGTATTGTAGTAATTTTTATGTAAATTACCCTTCAGGGAAAAACATGATCCTAGTCGTTTGTGGCAAACAGGGTCTTTTTTCCTTTCAGAGTTACTTGTTAATGAGAAGGATGCCAATAAAGGGGAAACTTAGCAACTGCCAGGAAAGATTGAGTTAAAGATAAGCTTGCAGTAGAAAACAAATTCATACACTGGTGCTGCTTTAGAAAGTTAAAGGCAATCCTATCAATTTATCATGATGTAATTTGTGTTTGGTTACAATATCCATCCCCCTCTGTAGATTAAAATGCAAGCTAATTATTTGGGTCTTCATTGTGTCTTTAAATACAGATTTTTACAGAGAGATATTGCTAGGAAATTGCATATATAACTTCCATCAGAGTTAGTACAAGTGATACAATGCTGGATATGCGAGTGATTTCTGGTGTACCTATGCTCCTGCCCTCCAACTCTGAATGAGCTGCCTCCAGCCTGGATCACAGAAAATATAATCCACTCCACTCAATTTCCATGAAAATGTATTTGTAAAACAACCAAAAACTGAAATTAAAGATGGGACCCCCTAAAGAGAGAGAGTTCTTTTGAACAGCTTCTTTGTTCATGAGTTGTTCACACTCTTGACCTGAACTTTGATCCAAACCTTATTGGCTCATTTCTAGCAGAAATCACGTTAGGGCATTTGTTTTATATTCAAATGTAAAATCTCAGGAAAAAAAGTGGCAGTGTGGAGCATCTAGGCAATGGTAACAATGCTGCATTTATACTTAGCTAAATATTTCATCTTATTTCCTCCCAAGATAGAATTTCACCACATTTTGCTGCAAAGAAAGGCTGTTTACTAAAGGCTCTAGTGATACTTTATCCTTTGGAAATTTTTGAGAGCAATGACAAGCTAAAGTTTTCTCTTGAAAATGTTTGCAAAACAAGAATTGGTAACTATGTACAGTTAAAGCATTCTTTGCTATTTCAAAATATTATGACAATGGTCATGATTTTCAAAAGTAACATTTAAAATATCACAGTTGTATTTCAACCAGTTACAACCACTGTGCAGGTCCAGATTCCATTTCTATATACAAAACTGAGTATTTGCATGTAAAAAATTAGGCATAAAAGAATTATGGTTGTAGTATTAGAGCCTGATTTTGAGATTTGTTTGAAAATTTGAGCAAACTATATTACATAAGTTCGAAGTATGCTTATAGATAAGTAACATTGCAGTACTGCAAAGACCTAATAACTCTATTTAGACTAGTTGAACCATCAAGGGTTAATTAACGCGTGTCTTGAATGCTTTGTATGTCTTAGACATTGAATTTGAAGGGAGTTCTCAAATGACACCCAACCAAACTCTTCTCTTTTATCTGTGCAGCAGTTAGTGATGTAGGTTTGGGAGGGGAACAGTAACTTTGTCGAGAAAGATGCTGTCCTAACCCGTGAACTAAAAACAGGGATCTGTGGTTAAGAAGAGTGATTTGAAAAAATCAAAATTCTGCCTGGATCCTGGCAAAAGTCACTTATACTCAGCTTGAAGATGACAGCACAATCAAACAATAACAGAAGCCACATTTGTTTTTCTGTAGTAGCCAGATGGCCTGATGTCTTGGGTACATTGTAACCCGTCAAAATGTATAAGGGTGATATTGTATGAAAAATAATACACAGTGGAAATCATATTTCTTTCTTAGCTATTTTTTATAAGGCAACATTGTGACTGGCAAAAATAATTGATGGAAATCTGGATTTCATGTAGCAAGTACCCAAATATATATTTAAATATAGCCATGCTGAGTCTATAATGTGCTAGAATTAAATCATTAAAAAGTGTGTGTGTGACTCTTATGCTCAGTCTGTGGGGCAGTAAAGGACAAGCTTAGTCCTAGGTTAAAAAAAAAGCTGGATATCAAAGAGACTAAAATGGGAGACTCAGACCAATGCATGATAGGCAACCAACCTTGCTCAAGGGTCAAAGGTGCAAAATTGCTTTGTGGTGGCAGGGACTCAGGTAAATGATCTCATGACCTCCACTCAATCCTTTCTATAGCAGTCTTTTCCTGCCCACCCCCTTACTATGGTCATGGGATTATTCCAATCCTACAGCTTTTTTATCTTCTTCACTGCTTCTGCAGGAGGGAGAACCCAGATGGAACCATAACCTCCATCCTTTCAAAGGGAAAAGGAAATGGAAACTGTTCCTACATTGAGGAGGCATCTTCCCTTCCATGAGTTAACAACATGAACAGCCCTCTTCAAGCTGCACAATCCCTTTAGTTTCTCCCAATCAGGCAGGAAGAAGGTGTTCATCCTGCTGGGATAGCAGGTTGCTTGACACCCTCCTCTGATATTATCCATAAAGGTCCTACTGCTATATATATCAGCCAGGCTGGGCTGCATCATGGAGTGGGAGAGCTAGGAAGCTGCATAACCATAATCTTTCACATGACCACTTCAGGGAGGGCAACTGTCAGGATCTGCATTGGATTCAACAAGAGATCACACAGTATCAGCACTCCAGAAGCAGCCATCTCATGCTTATAGCAACATTACTGCATAGCACTGTTTTGATATATGTGATTAAAATATAGGAAGAATATTCTTTAAATATAGGGAGGAAAAATGGTGGTGTGTGTCAGGCAGTGGACTCAGGAAATCATTGTCCGATCTCATCTTCTGCCACAGACCTCCCTGTGTGGTCTTGGGTAAGTCACTTAACCTTCCTGTGCTTTGGTAAAGGAAGATAATACTTTTTTCTGATCTCTCACAAGTATAGAGAAAAAAAATCCATACATACCTAGGATACGGCCAAGGAATATGGTTATTTGTCAGGGGAATGTGGGGAACAATTGCAGCTAAGTACCTAGACATAGAATATTCAACATATTTCTTGTCTGAGGGTACATCTACACAGCAGCGTTATTTTGGAATAACAATGAGAGCATCTACACAGCAATTCCATTATTTTTAAATAAATTCAAAATAATGGACGGCTCAATCCTACTTCTGTAAGCCTCGTTCCATAAGGAATAACACCTATTCTGAAATAGCTATTTCAGAATAGCTGTAGTGTGGATGCTCCACTGTTGCTAGTTTGAAATAACTCCTCCCCAAGGCCATTCAAACTAATTACTCCTTGGTGCCTATCGAGGTAGCATGTCTACATCAGGGAAGCCTGCCTCGGACTAATTTTGAGGCTTCCTTGTAGTACAGATGTGCTATTTCGAAATAAGCTCTTTCGGAGTATTTCTTCCGGAATAGCTTATATCGAAATAAGCGTGCAGTGTAGATGTACCCTGAGCGACCATAAGTGTATATCAGTGAAAAGTGATGGGTTATTCATGATTATTTGTTTCAGATAAGGCAGATTCATTTGCATATATTATTCATGCTCTGATACGTTAAGAAAATGTTTGATTTTACCCAAAGAATCCAACTTTAGCAATGTTGACTGATAGTAACCCCAAGAGATATGTTCAGGCATATTACATCTTTCTGGAAACAATTTCTTACATTCTTCTGGAGGAGAAAAAACGGACAGTTATAGGAAATCCCTGGCTATTGGCAGGCTATATTCATGTTGCAAGTCTCAGGTAGAGAACATTTTAAGCTGTTTTAATAACACTCACATGTATTCCACAGCGTAAGAGTTCTTTTCTTATGGAAAGGAGATTTCGACAGAAATGCTTTTTGAAAAAATGTTTTTAATATTAGAGTGGAAAAGGCCATTACCTCCTCCAGAGGAGACTAAAGTTTGATTATACATTTAAATAATTATTTTAAAAGTGTTTTGACTTCATTGAAATTAAAAGGGTGGGACATTTTAGTAGCTGAGAGTAATGAAGCAATTTCATATTGAGTCTGATCCTGCAAAGCCCTCAGTTCCCGAATTTCCATTGATGTCATTTTCTGCAGCACTAATATCAATTGTCTTGAGGGCTCTCTGCACTTCAAAGAGGGCACTTAGAACTTGGCAGGATTAGGCCTGTAAGTTTTGAAGTCATATATTTATTTGGCATTGAAGTGATTTTGAGAAGCCTGTGGCCAATCTTATGAAGAGTAACTGGATAGTTACATGGGTAAGAGTCTGATTTCTTGACTGTCCTTCCAAGGGGTAGTGTGTAGGGAAAAAAATTAACAGAAATAAAGCCGGGGAGATCATAAAATCCCCCAGTTATTGGGGGAAACAAGAAATAAAAGAACAAGAATTGAACGTGGCCATGAAGAAACCTGTCTTCGTACATCATTGATGGCAGTGTGAATAGGGATAAAAGTGTGTTACAACCTGGAACAGTGTGACTGTTTGCCACCCTTCACTCAGGGTAGTCTTCACGGTGTAAAGCTAGCTGTGGAAGTGGGTTTCCTTATATTTTATATACCCTATTGCACAGAATATATTTCACTAAGCAGAACAAATATTCTAAAGGGCAAAAGGGCTTGATGTAGAAATATCAGGGTACCCTAGACACAAGCTAGGAGGAAAGGGAAGGAGGAAAAGACAGTCTATAACAAGAGGCAGAGGAAAATAGTACCCCTAACTTGCTGGTGAGAATCAGTCAGTTCCAAGGAACCTTACCATCTGAACAGTGCGAGGAGGAATCCATGGGGTTTGGAGAACCAGAATGCCTAGTGGAGAAGAAAAAGAAGGGACTGCCACAGTCCCTACCCCAAAGTGATGGAGAGGCCAAAGAGATTGGGGAACAGGTTCTCACACACTGCGGGTGGCCTGTTGTCAGAAACAGGTACACGAAGTGCATCTTAAGGGTGGAAGATGGTCAACCCACCTCAGAGGAAGTATGAGCAGAGGAATCCAGTGCCTCCTCTAAAGAAAGAAGGGCGTGGAGGAAGAGAAACCTGGCTGAATACTTACTGAGTTCTGAAGGCCCCTCTCCCAGCTTAAGGGGGTTAACTAATGAGAACACAGAAATAGAAATGAAGTCATAGGGTCAAAATCAGGGATTCAAAAGGAGACACCAAGCAAAGAATCGTGGACCAGTGCAAGGGCTTTGGAAAACCACAGTGCCCAGTGGAGAAGAAAAAGAAGGGACTGTTCCTCAAAGTGTGTAGGGAGCCGGCAGAGGGTGGCCCTGAAGAAAATCACCTGGACATGTGAACCCACAGTAGGCCCCACAGTTGCAGAGCACCTCTATATCTGACATCCTCCTCCTGGTGCAATGGATGGCCACCTTGCCAATACCAGGTTCACAAGGTGATCTTACAGCTTTGTGGGGCCAGAAGATGTGCATGTCAAGACTTCATTCTGATCACTCAGATATTAATAGGTTCCCTCCCTCCCTTACCTGGAAAAAGCTGATTGAGGTAATTAGATGATGAAGCTAAGTGAGAGAGCCAATTACTCTGTCAGCTGTGAAGGAGAAAGAGCCACAAGGAAGGAAGTGTGAGAAAGGAATAGTACTCACTGAGCCTAATCTCCCAGAGATCCCAGGGAAGGGAAAACTCTGCTCCTCTCAGGAGAGGGCCAAAAGCACAGAGGATATTGTAAGCAGACTGGTGCAGGAAACTCCAAAAAAACAACACTGTGAATGCAGAACCAGTAGAGCCCAAACCAGTTTCTAATGGGCAAGAAGACAGGAGCAAAGGTGCACCCTGTTACAGTATGGCAACAAATCTATATGGAATAAGCAAAAATAGAATGGTGAAGAGTACATACTTGTAGATACATTTTATTTCCATCTGCATTAATGTTTCAGAAAATAGATTGATTTGGGGTTAATTAAGCAAAAATTCTGGTAATATCTCATTAATCTGAGAACTGATTTGGCATAAACAACCAAATAAGGAAATCTTTGCTTCAGGAGCAACTTGTTACAGTTTTGAAAATACATTGGTTCAAAAAGAAATTGTCCACTTACTTCCAGCAGATTCAGTGATGCACAGGCTTCCTATTTACCTATCAATTTAGTTAAATACATCTGACTGAGAAAAATGGCATTGATTTGAAAAATGCTATAAAAAGAAATCTAGTGAAGAGTGCAGCTAGTACAAAGTGTGCTGCTCTGAATACAAATCATCCCTTTCTTAAACATGTATTGACTTTTGTCAGCGTCTTGCAGGTTGTAAGAGATTCCTCAGTGCTCTAAACTTAAATCTCATCAAATATCCATTATATAGCCAAAGAGGTTCAGTAGACGGGTATGATACTAGGTTTAGGAACAAATAAGACTGTATGTTTACCTGGGGCTAGGTCTGTTTGTTATAATGGCCACACCCTGTTTTTGTGGCATGAAGAGTAAGGAGAAAATTGTATTGCTGAACACACTTGATTCAAAAGTAATAAGAGGCTCCATCTACTTCAATTCATTAGAGCCTTCTCTGTGGTGCTATTCTAGTTTTATATGGCTAGAGGGATGGTAGATTGTGCATTAAAATTGACCTGTGGCCTAGGGGGAAATGAGGAATCCTCAGTGTTCTACTGCACCAGAAAAAAAAAGGAATTAATATTTTCCCTACACAACACCCAGATAATCTCTTAGGGTATGTTATGTCTAGACAGCGGGAATATTTTGGGATACCAGAGGTGTCCCAAAATAGATACCCCATGTCTTTTCAATGCACCCATTATTTTGAAATATTTTTCAAAATAATGGGTGTGCTATTCCGGCATCCCTGTAACTCTCGTTCCATGACGGTTAAGGGATGTCTCAAAATAGCATATTATTTCAAAATTTGGCACTGTGGAGACAAGCCAAATTTTGAAATAAGATATGCAATTTGCGTAGGGCAAATTACGTATCTTATTTTGAGTTTAGGCTGCTGTGTAGACACACCCTGAGTGACTTCTGTCCTTTTAGCCACTTTGCTATATACGTAGTGGCTTTGAATTGATTAAAACTGTTGCAATCACAGAGAGGAAAGTAGGTCTGTCTTCTTCTAAAATAGTAAGGGAAAATTTTCTTTTGTGAAGGGCAAGTTGTGAATGTGCATTATCTATTAGCGTTTAATAAAGCCAAATCCTGACTCTCACAAGAAATCCTGCTGACATGGGATTACCTGCCCAAATGAGAAGTCCTCAGGTGAGCAAGTGTTTGCGGGATCAGACCTTTTATTTTCATTTAGGACAAATCAAAATCTCATCAAATGTAATGATTTTTAAGAGAATAAGGTTGCTGGCAGGGTTTGCTGGTGTGTCTGTCTTAACAGTGAACATAAATTGTCTTGGAGGATGGGCTCAGCTGGTGCTTGATGTAACTGCCAACGTAGAGCTCCTGTCAGGCAAGGCGGCAGCTGACTCCTCTGACCCTGGAACAGAAGGTGCTCAGGAGCTCAAACACAAACTGAGGATTAGTTGACTTCTAGTGCTCAGTCAGGGATTGCATCAGTGCCAGCAGCAGCATGGCGAATTGGCAGGAAGGGTTATTTTGGTAGGCTTTTTTCTTTTCCTTTTACAAGTCACTACCAAGATCTCAGGATTACACAAAGAGAAGCAATAGGGCTGCTGCAAAAAGAGAAAGTGAGGGAGGATGCAAAAATGGCTTATGATGCAGATGCACACATGGTTTCTAAGACATTTATCCAAAGGGTAAAATGTAAAGGAAATGAAAAAATCTGAATCATGCAAGAAGCTGGGAGTATATTTAGGAAAAAGAGTTGTAGAGGGTAAGAGCTAAGTTCTAAACAAAAAGAAGGTGAACTATTTTGAGGCATCTTAGAAACAGTAATAATACATTCACTTCCTGGCATTACAGAAGATTCAGTATAATTTTAAGGAAGTGGTTGTTTGGGTTCAAACATATTCTGGGAGGTATAATGAAAATAAGTAAAATATAAAAGATTATAAGAATTGTGCCCAAATAGCTGTATTAAAACTTTAAAAAAATAAAAGATCTGGGATCATGAATACCTAAATTGCGATTCCACCTAAATGCTGCCTGAGAGTTTATAAAGAACATGCAACAGAAATCTTGGGATCTCCCTCTCTCAATAAATCATGAGATGAATCATTGAGCAGTGGAGACCAGGAAGGCGTCCCAGTTACCATACCTCAACCAGTTACCTTACCACAACAACCATCAAGCCCAGGTTAGAAAGGAAGTCAGTGGAGTGAGTGTTAGTGTACTATGCACCAGGTGAGCTCATTTTATTTACATGAGAAGCAATACATTACAGATTTTCAAGGGCTCCTGGGATCATAAAAATGGACAATAGCTTCCTGGTTTTTTCCATTCTTACCTTGTGTAGTCGGCAAGAGTAAGTTTCAGGTCTGACACTGGGCTCTCAAAGCACAAAGGACGCTATGCAGGTATCTGTCAAACACAAGTAGTTTATTTCCTGACAGCTAACAGCTGTGCCCCATAACTGGAAGAACAATATAATAAAGAAGCGGCATATCTTACATCCTTTCCTGCAAGCCTAGAACCCTGGGTAGGCTGCGGATGAACTGGGAGGTTGTCTCAGCTTCCGAGGCGCCGGTACCCAAAACCCATCGGTGAGGTCCAAATTGCTGTGTTTTGGTGCAGCCTTAAATACAGTTCTCTTGCCTTGTTTTGCAGTTTGGAAATTTCCAGGGGTTACTCATTACGTGCTGATGTAGGGCTCAGCTGTTAGTTATCGATCTGGTTCTGATCTAGTTCTACTTGTTCTTTGGCCTTGTTTACGTGATCAGTACATTAGGGTAAACAGAATTGTTTATGCGTTCTTGCCCTTTACCCTTATCTTATACTTGTTCTTGCTATACTGGCAACAATGCTTATCTTAAATGGCATATATTCCCAAAGACTTGCTTCTGGCTCATCAGATATAGGGAAAAGGGAAAGGGGGGGAGGAATGCAGGCCACACCCCTAAACTAGCACATACAAAGTTCTTCCGCAATTAACCCCTATACCTTGCTAGAAAAGTGCATCACTCATCTCCACTGACATAATTTGAGATGCACTGATCTTCACCTTGGAGTCCCACTTGAGGCCCTAACTTGATGTCCTGTAAAGCCAGTTGAATCATTTATTGTGAACAAGTTATTGGGGAGGGTTAGGAACACAACACTCTTTCTTATTTACAAACTGCTCATGAGAGGACCTGTTCATTAATCACAATGCTGTTGGCACCTAAGATACCTGCACTGTGCCCCTGGAGAATGACTGGAAATTTAAACCAGGTGAATAGAGATTATCCCATTGCTGGTCCAAATTTCAGACAACTAGTCACTCGTACTGTAGTCTGTGAATGCTATCATTATTCAGATGAATCCCAAAAGCAACAAATATGACCTTATAAGCAACAGCAGAGCAATCTTACCACTTTATGCATGCAAAAGCTCCCTTGCAACTCTCACTTCATACTAGTCAGACAACTCACAGACCTCAGTTATAGGAGACTAGAGGATTTACCCAGGGTTGCTCGGGTCTTTAACTCAATTAATTTTAGTTTTTCTTCATTTCAATCTTTGTTCTTGGATGGGGATGGGAATTGGATATGCAGGATGCCCCAGGGAGAGAGGACAACCCCAGCCCACTATCACCGTAGCAGGTTGGGGCCAGGTGAGAAACGCCTGTCCATAGCTGCTGTGGCTGCAGTGAGCACAGAAAGGGGAGGGACGCATGTCCCCAAGCTGGGGGACAGCAGACAGACAAACTCTCTCAAATATATAGTAGATAGCTGTCCCTTTCTTCACCCCTTTCCCCTGCTGCCCCAATGGGGTTATGTCTGTCCCTGGCCCCTTGCTGCCCCCTATGGTCATTATACAGTATAACTGTGCCTGCTAGCAGATGCCTCCCTTTTCATTTTATGAGAAACAATTGCATCCCAGGCACATCCCATTGTCCTGGCACAACCAAACCCTGACCTTGCTTTAAATTATGGTAAGAGGAAGCTGCATATCAAAATTGGTGGTCCTAGCTCTGACCATTTAGTAGGAGTACTTGAACAAATAGACTCACAGATGGACAGACAGACAGGCAAACTCTCTAAAATATATAGTAGATTTCTGGGCAATCTGGCCATCTGTTCACTTAGTACAAGAGAAAAGTAGACTTTAAAAAGATTGTTGCCCGTGATTTCTCCTTTTGAACAGTCTTTCACAGAAAGCATTCAGTCTGACCATACTGGTGGAAGCCTGGCTTGGGGGAGAGGAAGGGATGCTGATGTCCTGAATGGTCAGGATAATGATGTGCATTAAAACTTTTCCTTTTGTGGTTAGTTTATGAGGGCTTAGTGATCTTCACTCTCCTAAGCTATTGCATAAGAAGCTGATTAGTTTACACTTTCAAAAAAAAAAAAAGGTTTTTTAAGTTATCAGTATATACTAAAGCAACAAGGAGTCTTGTAATACCTGATAGACTAACAGATGTATTGGAGCATAAGCTTTCGTGCGCAAAGACCCACTTCATCAGATGCATGTAGTGGAAATTTCCAGAGGCAGGTATAAATATTCAGACAAGAATCAGGCTAGAGATAACGAGGTAAAGTCAATCAGGGAGGATGAGGCCCACTTCTAGCAGCTGATCTGGAGGTGTGAACACCAGGGAGAAACTGCTTCTGTAATTGGCTAGCCATTCACAGTCTTTGTTTAATCCTGAGCTGATGGTGTCAAATTTGCAGATGAACTGCAGCTCAGCAGTTTCTCTCTGAAGTCTGTTCCTGAAGTTATTTATATTTATACCTGCCTCTGGAAATTTCCACTAAATGCATCTGATGAAGTGGGTCTTTGTCCACGAAAGCTTATGCTCCAATACATCTGTTAGTCTATAAGGTGCTACAGGACTCCTTGTCGCTTTTGCAGATCCAGACTAACACGGCTACCTCTCTGATACTTGACAGTATATACTAGTATCCTTTTTGGCAAAAAGACAATATATTTTCCTTTCACCTTTTGCAAAATTAAAATCTGGTAGCTCCAGATGTAAAGTATCCTTCTATGGTACGTACCTCATTGTAGAACAGCTCTGAAGTAACCATTAGAATAATCTCTCCCTTAGAGTGTTGTACTGCAACACGCCATCATAACATCTGAGCACCTTCCAAGTGAAAATCAATCAATCAATCAATCATGGAGTCCCTGTCTCTACTCACACTTTAGGATGTAAGAACTTTGCTTGGGTTTTCTTTGCCTATTATTAATTCAGAGTTCCATTGGGTTTGGTTTGAACTTTTCTAGTTTTGGATGGGAGCAGATATTGGAAGAGTCTCACTATTATGAATGTCATTCTTGTTATGATAGTAAGATGTTGTCAAAGAGGAAGACTTAGAGGGGTTAAGTTTAGAGTGGGCATGTGTCATATAGAGGCTGAGTGCTCACAAGAAATACTTTTGGCCTAAGGGGGACTAAAGTCAAGCTTCCTAGCTGTTGAAAAATATTTTTGTTATTAATTGCTTTGTTTCTCTGAGCTACAACTTAATTACCTAAACAAGTTATTTTGTAAGCCTCACTTTTCCATGTGAAATGACTCTATGTGGTCGTTGGCCCCTGATGAGTATCACTCTATATCATTCTTGGAGAATTTCATGTCTCACTAGCTCTAATTGTCTTGTAAACCTTATGAAATTATGTCCTTCCCTAACTCTTGTCAAGAGACAGGCAGCATGAAAATACTCCTCCTACTGGAATAACTCTATAGGCAAAGTTCAACTGAGCAATTAGTGATTGCATCTGTTTTTTGTTATTTTCCCAGCTTGTAATAGTTGAGTTACTAACCTTTCAAAATGTTGACTTGTGTCCTGGGCAGATGTACTTCACTTTCTCTCCAGATCTACTGCAGTGCCCCAAGTGATCACTTTGTTGGGACCATCTGTTTCCTTTCTCCAAAGACACTCCACAAACTCCTTGGCAGCATCTTGGAATGTATTCCAAGCTTCTTAACAAATAAGAATATTCAGTGAATCCAGAAATTAAAAAAATAGTATCCAAAGAGTCCAACAGTGATATTAAACCCAATAGTTGCATATCAGGAATAGTTGCATATCTGAATGCCTCAAAGCACATAAGCAAAGCATTGCAGAACTGTGCAATTTCTTAATTATCGAACATGTTTTACCTGCTATCTGAGAAAAAACCCAGCAAACACCTTAGAATAAACATTTTATCTGGCTTGCTATTATGAAGGTCCTTTGATAATGCTAATTGTACGAATTTTATATCCCTGAACAAGCATGTAATACTCAAAACTACACTAAACTGCTAATATCATTAAACTGTTCCCTTCTGGATCTGATGACTCATTTGGAAGGCGTCTCATACTCAGACTCCACTATTTCTAAATGTGCAAATCCCCAGACTGCACGCAATCCATCCTAATGTGAGAGCATCCTCCAGATACTGGTATAACTGATAATAGTTTAGTTGCCGGCCATCGTTTTCTTTGCTGCCATGAATAGGGTTTTGTTTTTGGTTTTGTTGTTGTGTGGTTTGATTTGTGTATGTGTATAAAGGGTAATATTAGTCCTATTTTTATTTGTAGAGTTGTGTGACGCTTTCTTGGTGCATCCAGAACAAAAAGCTGTTGTTATCCCGCTGCCTGAGCAAGAGAGAGCTTTATTACAGCTTAAATTGTGTGTGCCATCTCCTTGCCACACCAGTCTGTCCACCTCGCCAGTAAATTTCCTGAGATTCTGCCAGTGTTAATCTTGCTTGCAGGTTGCATTTTGTGGGTGTCCAGTGATGGTCTGGAGTAGGGTTGCCAACTGTCTAATCACACAAACCCAAAGCTCCTTGCTCCACTTGCTTACCCCACCCCTTCCATGAGGCCACACCCTGTCCTGCCCATTCTCTGAACCCCTGCCACTGCTCTCTCTATCCCCGGTCTCTCCATGCCTCACTCATTTTCACCAGGCTGGGGATGCAGGAGGTTGTGCAAGCTCTGGGAGGGTGTTTGGGTGCAGGCTGTTGGCATGCAGCAGAGGGTTGGCATGCAGGAGGGATGCAGGTTCTGGGAGGGAGTTTGGGTAT
Organism: Pelochelys cantorii; assembly: GCA_032595735.1. Classification (NCBI taxonomy): domain Eukaryota; kingdom Metazoa; phylum Chordata; order Testudines; family Trionychidae; genus Pelochelys; species Pelochelys cantorii. The sequence continues at coordinate 36,682,422 of CM064335.1, read as the reverse complement.
CGGAGGGGTGAGGGGTTCTGGGAGGTAGTTTGGGTGCAGGCTCTAGGCTGAGGTGGTTGGTGCTTACCTTGGATGGCTCCTGAAAGTGGCAGCACACCCCTATGGCAGTGGCTCCTAGGCAGAATGAAGGGAATCTCTATGGGCCACTACCCACAGGCACCACCCTCACAGCTCCCATTGGCCACAAATCCCACCCAATAGGAGCTGCAGAGTTGGCTCACGGCAGAGGAGGTGTGCGGAGCCCCCCTGCATGTCCCAGGGAGAGCAAGGACTATGCTTGCTGCTTCTGGAAGTGGCCAGGAACCAAGGTAGATAAAGGAGCCTGCCTTAACCCACTGCTGTGCTGGACTGTTAGTGCACAAAATCTCCTGGTTGGCTGTAGTAGTCTTTAGGAGAATAAGTGTGATTCTAGGAGACTCCCAGTGAAAGTGGGAGGGTTATCAACCCTAGACCTGGTATGTAATGCAGAGGAACATTCTTCCAGGAGGTTTAGAACTGGGGTTCACTGAAATTGCCAAGTTTGCTGTTTGCAAAGACAGAATAAACATCTATCTGCTGGCTCAACTGAGGATGTATACCTCATTTTGGTATACCAGTAGTGAGAGGAATTTATTAAAAAAAAAACAAGAATGAGTTTGTGATATTAAGCAAAGATAATAAAACCAAAAATGGTTACAAATGAAATATCTACTGTCTAAAATTTAACAGTTTACATCTTGGTCTCAGGTGATTTCTCACCTACAGTCAATTCTCAGCATCCCGAACCCACATAACTGGAAGAGCCATCTTTCACAGATTCCAGGAGCATTGGTCTCTTTTCTTCCTTAAAGGATGGACAACAAAGGAGTCCCTTTTCTTCTCTCTTAGGCTACGGCTAGACTACACACTTTTTTCAAAAGAGGCTTTTTCGAAAGATACTTTCGAAAAAGCCTCTTTCGAAAAAGAGCATCTAGACTACAATCAGTACTTTCGAAAAAGCAAGCCGCTTTTTCAAAAGAGAGCACCCAGGCAGTCTAGATGTTCTCTTTCAAAAAAGCACAGTTTGCATTCCATAGCGCCTTTTTTCGAAAGAGCACTTTAAAAAAAAGCATTCCTCCTCATAAAACAAGGTTTTCCATGGTCAAAAAAACTGCCGCGTTCTTTCAATTTACTTTCGAAAGAATGCGACAGCAGTCTAGACGCAGGTAAAGATTTTTCGAAAAAAGACCACTTTTTTTGAAAAATCCCTGTAGTCTAGACACACCTTTACAGTCCAAACCCCTTTGAAAATATAGTCTCTGAAGAGTAACCCTCTCCCTTGCTATTTCAGTGCAGGCATCAAGCCTCTCCATCATCTGGTCAATTTGGGTTTTTTGATTGGCTCGATAACTTTGTTTACCTTAGATGAAAATGTGTTTTCATTGTCCTTTGCTTGTAATGGAGCCATGCTGTTTTCTCTTCTGCCTATTAGCTTGGTCCATGCAGACAGGTAAATCCTCATTCCTTTGACAAGGGCAGGCTTGTTTATCAACAGCTGTCTCCAGGACACATTTAAAGAACATATTTCAATATACTTACACAAGTACTTGTACAAACCCATGCATCCATCATGCAAGGATATTCATGGCCAGCATGTCCCCTGTTTTCATGTGAAACCTTACAAGACACTCTTTGGATAAATATTCCAACAACAGTTTGTCGAGCAGAGTGATTTTGACACACTGCTAGGATTTACTGTTGCATAACCGTGAACCCTTTGCCCGTTGATACAAAGCAGCTTTTAGGGTAACTAGCTGGTTGAAACAGTTTCCAACTTTGAAACTTTTCATTGACTCTTTGATGGAAAAACTGGACAGAGAGAAATTCAGTGACATCTTCTGAAACTTTTTTCCATTTTCACCCCACTATAGTTATCTGACTCCTGAACTACATAGATTGCTTCTTTTCTGCCTGCAGCACTTTTCCTTACTGAACCTCATCTGACATTCTTATGAATACAATCAACTCCTGTTTCCCATCCCCTATGACTTTGTGCTTGTTTAGTGTATTCTGTCAGGAAAGTCTGAGTACATCATGAACTCAAACATGAACCAAAGGAGTGTTTTCATGCTGCCTCTCACTTCACAATTCCTTTGCCAACGATAGTGCTTGTTATTTAATTGCCAGTATGTCCCTTTTCGTATCTTAACGTTTTAGGATTTACAGCACAAATGTGGTATGGTGAAAAGTACAGATCTAGGCTCAGGTATACTTTCTCAGTTTTAATAGAGCCTAGGAGACTTATAGCAGATTTGATTAAGCTGCAGTCTTATAGAAGATTAGATTAAGTCTCAGTCTTGCAAACCTGAACTTGGAAAGAGGGCCTGCTCATACCAGTCAAAATTAGCTGTACAGATGAAGTAAATAGGATCAAGTTTAATAAGGACAATGCAAAGTACTCCACTTAGGAAGGAACAATCAGTTTCCCACATATAGAATGGGAAGTGAGTGTCTAGGAAGGAGTACTTCAGAATGGGATCTAAGGGTCATAGGGGACCGCAAGCTAAATACGAGTCAAAAGTTTGATGCTGTTGCAAAAAAAGCAAACATGATTCTGGGATGCATTAACTGGAGTGTTGTGAGCAAGACATGAGAAGTCATTCTTCTGCTCTACTCTGCACTGACTAGACCTCAATTGGAGTATTATGTCCAGTTCTGGGCACCACATTTCAAGAAAGATGTGGAGAAATTGGAGAAGGTCCAGAGAAGAGCAATAAAAATAATTAAAAGGTCTAGAAAACATGAGCTGTGAGGCAAGGCTGAAGGAATTGGGCTTGCTTAGTTTGGAAAAGAGAAGACTGAGAGGGGACATGATAGTGATTTTCAGGTATCTAAAAGGGTGTCACAGGGAGGAGGGAGGAAAATTGTTCTCCTTGGCCTCTGATGATAGGACAAGAAGAAATGGACTTAAACCGCAGAAAGGGAGGTTTAAGTTGAACAATAGGAAAAACTTCCTAACTGTCAGGGTGGTTAAACACTGGAATAAATTGCCTAGGGAGGTTGTGGAATCTCCATCACTGAAGATATTTAAGAGCAGGCTGGATAGACATCTATCAAGGATGATCTAGATGGTGCTTGGTCCTGCTGTGAGGGCAGGAGACTGGACTTGATGATCTCTCAAGGTCCCTTTCAGTTCTAGTGTTCTATGACTGTATGATCTTTCAGGCTCAGTTCCCTATTTCTCCATATGGTTCCAAAGCTTTTTATGAAAAATTTTCCTTCTCAGAATTTCCAATAATTTCCAAACATTCCTGCCACCATCTCATTTTCTGCTACTAGTATTTAAAAGCCAGGGCACAGGTGTGCCTTTGATTTGTGGCATTTGGCCTTGACACTCTACATCCTTCCATAGGCAACTGGTGCTGGGGAAGTGAGGGAGAGGGGGATGCAGGGAGCGTAATCTAGAGGAACAGGGAGGTGGTATGAGGAGGAACCCCATTTAGCAGTTAAGGTGGGGATGCAGCAGGACGATGCACCTCCTGAGTCCTATCACGAGGTGCCTACGCATCCTGCTGTCTTGTACTTGTTATTCCTCCACATAGTGTACTCGCTCAGTTGTGCATTTGTAGCCTATTTCTCATTCATGCACAGAGTTAAATAACAACCTGCCTTTCCTTATCAGTGCACTCTATATCTAGAGTAACTCATTGATTGTGTCTCCACTGGACAGCAGACCAGTTCGTTCACCCTGCTGTGTCTTCCTGAGAAATCAGTGACTTCAGTTAAATAATCAGCTGCCATAAGCAGGGACAACATCAAGCCAGCCTCCTTGATATCTTCAGTCCTCTACTGAAATGATAATGAAACCTCAGTGATTCAGGAACCAAGTTGGTGATATATGTTACCTGAAGGAGCCACTGAAGCATGAATTCATTGTTTCATTTACTCTCTTCTTACATCGGAATGACTGTTCAGGTATTTTAGAATTGGTTAATAACACAGTAAAAACATTCTGACTGGCTAATAATTAAATCACACAGTGTTTTAATATTGTGTGCTGTGAAGAGCTGCAGAGACACATTAAAGAGCCACTTGCAGCTCCAAAGTCTTAATCTGAGTATCACCGCTCTTTTGTTTTCTAGACTGACATTCACCATTTGCTTGGTACACATTCCTTCTGCTTCTTTATTTTGTAGGCAGCATGATGGCATGTTAGGATTTGCCTCCAACATTTGTAATTACCAGAGATTTTCAGCATAGTGTGTATTCTCTAATTAGTACACCCCTCGCCTTCCTCGCCTGCCCAGCCACTGAAACTGAAAAGTGAAGAGGACCTTACACATGACTCTGTGTGCTTGGGTTTGCCTTATCTGAATGTATATTGTAAGAGTTGCTGTGCTGGCGGGGTGAATGAGGGTTACTTGATGCGCAGACATCCCCTAATGGGTCTGACACCTCCCATGAGGTTTGGGAAGTAATCCCAAGAGGAAACAGAGAGATACTTTTGATCTAGAGGAGGGAGTCTTTTCTCTCATTGGGGAAAGAATGAACCCAAATGGAACAGCGGCAGGGGTAGGCGAGCTCCCTGTGCAATATCAGACCCATTTCTTTTGTTTAGCTTCAGCACATGCTAAATCTATGGGCCTAGTATTTGCATCTCATTTTCTCATTAAATACTCTTTGCATTGATCTTATATCATATTTTCAAGGGACATAATTAATTTTCCATGGGTGAATTCAAATGCAGCTTGTGGTTTTTAGAACGTTACTGATTAGCAACATGTTCTTTGAAAAGATAGTCCTGTAATTGAAATGCGAAGCGGGGCTAATCCATAGACCTTTGAAATCAATGGGAAGATTCCCATTATCTTCAGTTGGCTTTGAATCAAGTTCTTATATAGACACCCCCTACAGGGGCAATCGAAAAAGTCAAGCATGTGTCAAGCTGTACCAAGTGTTTCTGCCTGCAAAGTGTGTTTACAAGCACCTGGACATGCAGTTTTGTGTGTTGTACAGTATCCATGGGGTTAAGTCCCTGGCAGTATATATATGATGATTGTACACGGATGCTAGAAGCAAGTGAAAAGCTGCAGGTACAGTCTTCTTCCTTTCACACCCCGCTGGAACTCATGAGAATGAACATGTGAGTAGCATGTGAACCTGACTATGTACCAGCTACACAGGAAGAGCATTACCTGAACTGTCACATGCATTTCTGAGGCAAAATGTTGCACATTTTCCAATTTTCCCTTGGTGTGGCTTGTGTACAGTAATGATTGGAATTACACAGGACAGAATTTACAAGTAGCATCACTCAGAGTTTCTATGAGAGAGGCCTTATGTTTAGTGGAAATAATGTGATGGCCTGCACCCATAACACCTTTGAGCACTGTAAGATCTCATCAAGCAAGTTGGATTAGGTCTGGTCAATGGGTGGGTGAAAAATCTAAGGGTAAGATGTGTCTTTGCATCTGTATATCTGATTTATAGATACCATGGTGACACTTTAAAACTGGAATGAATATTCATTATGAGCTGTTACCAATTACAGGCATTTTCTTATTATATATATTTGAAATATGCTTAGGTCTGTCCGTCTGAGAGTCCATTTGTTCAAGATCTCCCCCTAAACAGTAAGAGCTGGGACCAACAAATTTGGCATGCAGCTTCCTCTTATCATAACTGAAAGCAAGTTCAGGGATTGGTTGTGCCAGGAAAATGGAATTTGCATGGAATTTGATTGTTTCTCATAAAATGAAAAGGGAAGAGTCTGGCAGTAGGGAGTTGTACTTCAGAATGACCATGGGGGGAGGGAAGGAAGCAGCAAGGGGCCAGAGATAAGGGCCAGGACAGCTATAACCCCTTGGGCCAGCTGGGAGGGTGGGGGTGGAGAAAGGGACAGCTATCTACTATGGGTGTCAGAGAGTTTGTTTGTGTGTCTATCTGTCCCCCAGCCAGGAGATATGCATCCCTCCCCAGGCTGTGTCCGCTGGAGCTGAAGCAGCCATGGGCAGGTGCTTCTCACATGGCCCCAAGTTGCTATGGTGAGAGAGGGCTGGGGTTGTCCTCTCTCCCGGGGACTGAACTCTTCCTCCCTACCCCTACCCCAGAACAACAATTTAAAAAAAGGAAAACAAAACATACTTGAGTTGGTACGGACTGTATGCTTACATAACAAAGGAGGCTATTAAATATCTACAGCATTTATATGATTCACTGTATTTCTGTAGCTAAATCTTTCCTATTTCACTAAATATTCATTGACCTCTGTTAGAATAATATTTAGGGTAGTCTATTACCACTGCATGAGAATCACATCAAAATCAGGGACCATCCTCTTTCCCACATAGGTTTTCAGCAAATTCTATCCAGATCAGTCTTGGTGACTCATCCTTTTCTTGTGACAAGAAACAGAACATGGAAGGCCCAGTGGTGGAAAGTTTTTATTATACCATCAGATTGCCTAAACTAAGCTCTGGAGAACAGCGAGGTGGATGTGTGTGACACTGGAGCCCTTTATAGGCAGACTTTTAAGCTGCAACCTGCAATAGGTACAACTCATTGTAAAGACACCTTGCTGGAGGGCAGACCCCTAGCACTGAGCACATGGCACAGCATGTGCTCCCAGTGCACTGACTCAGCTCCGCTGGCCTAAGGGCATAGGCCAACCCATGACTGATGTGCCTGAGACAAAACTTCCCCAAATGACAATTACTCCATGGCATGCACCTTCTCAGAAGCTACTGGGACTGTCCACTGTGGAAATCAGAATGCTAGGTAGACTGCTGGACTGATCAGGAATGACAGTTCCCTTGTTTGCTTGTTTGGTTTTTCTTAAATAAAAGTTTTGTTACCTCATGGAACACCATTTATAATCTTGCATGCACTTCATAATATAGCTCTATGACCTCTCACCCTGGTAGGAGTGTTAGATGTTAGAAAGTGTTTTGCATGGGTACTTGAGGGTGTTCACACTGCACGTGAGCCAATTATTAATTTTTCATCCATCGGTGTCTTTGTGAGATTTCCATTGTGCTGGTTCTTCCCCGGGTCTGTCTTTTACCCTGGCTGAGTGTGTGTCGTTTGTTTCTGGGAAAATTTACTCCACCGCTGCTCTCCTCCAGAGCGTTCCAAGTAGGGATAGTTCATTGCTTGCCACTCACTATTCCTTTTCTCTTTGTATATGCCTTGTTGGGAGCGCCATCCCACTGGAAAAACCTAACGATTTTATTTAATGCAATCAAGTGTCAAAGTGACTAATTGGATGCTTTAGACTAGTGACTAGTGAAAAGATGAAGCTACTGTGGAAACGTGTCAGGAGACGTCATAAATTAATAGCTAAAAATAACAGTCTTAAATTTAGCGATGATAGAGTTGAGAGCAGACAGCGTAACTACCAAGAACTGGGAGTCCCCGAGGAAAAAAATATAGCTAAGTATAGATTTGGGAATTGAATGTTTGGACTACAGCTGAGTAAACCCTACAGAGTCTGGTTCATTCAAGGTCTGTTTGTTAGGGTTGGCAATGGACTAATACCTAGAAAGCTAGAAAGATCAGGTTCTATAGATACCAAGATTAGTTCTTGCTGGCAATCTATTTATGCTTTGGAGGATTTATGGGGAGATAGGCAGTGGCATCATCTACTATAGGAATAGCTGCAATTTCCACTGCAATGTCATCCATGCCCTACTAGTAGATGCTGCTCATAAATTCACTATTTCAGCGTATCAGAGTGTCATGTTTACTGTAGCATATTAGAACTTGGAAAGTCTGTTGAAATATATTATTGAGAGAAATATTAACAGCATCTTATTTTCATAAGCCACTTTCTTCCGAGGAAGGGGGAAATATAGACGTGAAGCTGGTCTTATTTGTCAACCTGAGCTATTAAATGACTTCAGTGTGAAAGTCAGAAAATAATTTCAGGACTAATTTCTCTGACCGTCTTTATAAACAGATTGATAGAAACCCTTTGAGAGTAATGGTTCAGTTTCTGGGTACTAGTCAGAGGCAGAATATCTGAAAAGTACCAGAACTATTTGTTAAAGTTAACTAAGCTTTGGGTTTGATTGTGTTTGGGTGTAAAGATTTAATAAATCAAAGCATTGGAAGTTCGCTGTAGATAAATTACTATTTAGTTCAAAGAATAGCTGGCATTTATGTATAGCTGTTCAAGTGTTCTGTGAGTCAAGAGATTTCCATATTACAGTTACAGCAGATGTGCAGAGACTGAGTTCTCTCTCTCTCTCCCTCTCTAATAGCCGTATGACAGGAAAGCCTTATAATCAGACATATTGAGGACTCTTGTTCTGTTTACATCCTTTGTGATTTGTGTACTTGTGTTTATTTTGAGCTTAGAAATTACTCCATGGAAAATTGATAAATCATGATTAGGGCTCCATAACAGTCATGAAGGTCGTGGGAGTCATGGAAGTCTGTGACTTCCATGATTTCTCCACGGCCAGCTCCTCAGGTGGCCTCAGGGACAACCGTACCAGCCACTGATGAAGCAGCCCCAGGACAGCCCTATCATCTGCTGCTCCAGTGGCCCCTGGATAGCAGTCCGTGACCAGCTGGAACATCCATGGTCTGGTGCCACTGGCCCCAGGTGCACCTTTGCCCGCAGAATAGCCTCCTCCAACTTTTAATCATGTTTTTTGGAGGTATTTTTAGAAAAAGTCATGTACAGGTCACAGACAGTGAATTTTTGTTTACTGCCCATGACCTGTCCATGACTTAGGCTACGAGTGAGTCGCAGGTATTTTTAATATTTTTCATGAGGTAAAAAAGAAAATGCATGCAAGAACAACAGGCTGACTTTGGTCTGCACTGACTTAACTGGGTTATAAAGCACCTCGCAGTCTGGCTTACAACCTACAGCAACGGGTGATAAATTTTGTCCCGGAAACATGGCATGAACCCACTGAAATCAATGTGTCTGATTCTCCTCACACTAGAGTCATACAATTCAAAATCTGGGGAAACTGAGGTTAGAACTTTTCCCGTTGTCTTTCCACTTTTTATTTTGCTACAGAATGTAACGCCTGTTCTCAAAGCTTTAATCTGTGCCCCAGATGGGAATGAAAGCTGATGTGCTGAAATCAGGCCTGCCAACAGGGGAGGTGGATAAGGGGGCAACCGCCTTGGAGCCCAGAGATATAAAAGCAGCCAGAGCCCCAGATCCTTAACTGCTGCTGGAGTGCCACATGGTGCGCTCTGGGAAGCACTGAGGGCTGTTCTCCAAGTACCACTGCCCAGCCACTCCCTTCCCACCAATAGCCCCTCCCCTTCTGGGGACATGGAGCAGCCACCCCCACTTTGCCTAGAGGCCAGGTGAGACTGTCAGCCCCACTGCCTGAAGTAATCTAAGAAAGGATGTGTTCCATGGCATTGGTCGCCCAGCCAGGATGTGGGAACTATCGCATATCTCACAAAAGGCAATTTCAACCCTGTTTCAGAGCAGGGAAGATTTAGATTGAGGAAGAAGATGGTGTTGTGATTCAGATATTGCATTTATGCAGTCTAATAGAATTCCCAGACTGCCACAGATTCTGTTACCATAAGAAAATCACTTAATCTACTTGTTCTCATTTTACAAGAGGAATTGAGAAATTGTTCATTTTTTCTCCCACTTTCTATTTAGATTTTTGTTTCCCTTAATGCATATCTATACAGTGCCCAGAACAGTTTATTTTATATTGTTTGTATTTAGGGTTGTCAGCTGTCTAATCACACAAATCCAAACACCTTTGCCCCATCCAGATCACTCCATCTCCTCTCCCTCTGTTGCTTGCTCTCTCCCACCCTCACTTACCATCCTCACTTACTTTCACCAGGCTGGGGCAGGAGGTTGAGGTGTGGGAGGTGGTGCAGGCTCTGGACTGGAACCAAGGGGTTTCAGAGTGTGGGAGGAGTCTCTGAGTTGAGCCTAGGCTGGGGATTGGGATCTGGGAGGAGTGTGGGGTGCAGGCTCTTGGAGGGAGCTGAGGACTAGGGCAGGGGATTGGGGTGTGGGATGGCAGGTGTGTCGGCTCTGAGGGAGTTTGGGTGCCAGGCTGGTGTCTTCTCCTGGCCATCTGGGGTGTGTTTAGACTACAGGGTTTTTTCGAAAAAAGTAGCCTTTTTTCAAAAAAACTTCACCTGCGTCTAGACTGCAGCCACGTTCCTTTGAAAGTAAATCGAAAGAACGCGGCAGTTTTCTCAATCGCAGAAAACCTCATTTTACGAGGAATAACGCCTTTTTTCAAAAGTGCTCTTTCGAAAAAAGGCGCTATTGAATGCAAACTGTGCTTTTTCGAAAGAGAGCGTCTAGACTCTCTTTCAAAAAAGCGGCTTGCTTTTTCAAAAAATCTGCTTGTAGTCTAGACGCTCTCTTTTGAAAGAGGCTTTTTTGAAAAATTCTTTTGAAAAAGCCTCTTGTGAAAGAGGTTTGTAGTCTAGACGTAGCATTGGTGATCAGCTCGAGGTCAGCACGCCCCTCCTGTCTGCAATCTGCATACTGTGATGCTTCAGCCCCTCTCACAGCCTCAAAAACAGTCTCCTCTTTGTGGCTCGGCCTTTGCTGAAGCATACGAGAATCTCGGCCTCTCACTTAACATCAAAAAGACCAAGATGCTCCATCAACTATCGCTGACAGGACAATCTCATGTACCGTCTATTAAAGTCAGCAGAGAACTGCAGGAAAACATGGAGCATTTCCTGCACCTTGGAAATCATCTCTCCGCCACAGTCAACATTTACGCGGAAATCCACAATATCACCTGAGCTGCGCACGCTCTGCCTTTACCCGCCTGAGATGAAGGGTCTTCGAGAACTGGGAAACCAGTGCCAAGACACAGCTCCTTGCATACCGCACAGTGGTTTTTCCAACACTGCTGTACACATGTGAAACCTGGGCTTAAGCTAAGGTTTGGGAGAGTAATGTGCATAGGAAGACACATGTGCGTGACTACTTTTAACGTGGGGGAATGTTGCACTGCAGTCACCACACAATCCATGATGGATAGGAGGCCTGGGTCCAATGGCGTGGAATCCATGATGATTGTGAGTCTCCTGTCCACTGCAGCCTTCATCCACCTTCACAGCCATGGTAGCCTTACCCTTGCTATCCTCTGCCTGTTCTGCCATTGAGGACTTTTTAGGATTGTTCTTTGTCTGGTCCCTCCCCCTTGACCTTGCCACCATGGGTGACCATACTGGGTGTATGAGACTCCCTACAGCATCACTCTTGGGTTCATTGGAACACGCAAGCCCACTCACCGTGACAAATTGACGATCCGGAGAGTGAGAAACATTGCATCACACCCTTGTCAGAATAATAGTTTTTCAGATTATTTTTCAGGTTATTGTTTTTCAAACCCTAAGTTACACAATCTACTTGAATGTTTTACTAGGTACCAAGACCTATCATGTGAGGGACACTGGCTCACCAGTGACAAAGACAAGAATGAAACCACCATAAAGAACAATCCATGCCTACCCTAACACTCAGCAGATAGTGAAATAGCCTATGGATGGATCTGAAGTGAAACTGCTGCCTACCCACATTCATACGCATCTCTCCCTGGCTCATGCTCACTCACACTGGGCTAGGCATGGCAGAAACACAACAAAATGATGATCCCTGCCACAGAGAGTTTTCAATCTAAGGAAAAACAATGGGGTCCTGATCTCAGTTGATGCCTGTAAATGCTACCATCAAACCAACAATCGTAACAATAGTCAATATGTTTTGCATGAGCAGCTGTGCTTTGAGGTCTCGTCTGAACCAAGGCCCTGAGATTTGACTAACAGTAACAGTAAAGTTATTTTGTATGACTTTAAATGAAGACAGGGTTTAAAGCTAAACAACTGTCTAAGTCCAATGGGCACGAAGCAATAAAACCTTAATTCCAGTGAAAGTTTTAGGTATGCAATTAAAGCTCATGGGTGTGCCAAAAATACAAGGGTTTAACTAAATCAGTATGTAATGGCAAAGCCTCCATTTGAAGTCAATAACTATTCAAGGGATGGAGGCAAGATATTTATTCACTGTTTGTATTTTCTTGTACTACCACACATAGTAATTCAATTATTTTATTCCTCAGGTGGGAGATAAATCTCCCTGGAGTTCTGTAAATGCTTTAAGACTAAATATTTCTGTCACAGAGGAAGTATATCCAGGTTCATGGAAAGTAGTTAAATGTCAGAGTTGAAGTTTGGCCCCAGATCTCTCAACCTGGTTCTTAGGAACTTCAGGGAGTGCTGCACAAATGCCTCTGCAGCAGGAATTTGATTTGTAGTATTCATTTTTGTTTTACAAGTAACTGTCTTTTTTAATTTTCATATCCAAGCCCTGGACAATTGTCACTTCAAACTCAATTCCAAAACAAGAACAATATAGTACTGCTGAGACAGAAATATTGTTTGTGCATTTTTCACTGTGCTTGGAAGCTCTAATTTCTCTGTATTTTTCCTTTTTTTTTAAGTCCATCTCTTTGTTCTTCTTTGAAGGAGATACAATTGCATTTAAGTGTAATTTAAATCGAAATACCTCTTCCCCTTCACCATAATTTGTTCCTGCAATTTAGATAACTATTGTGCACATTTCTGAGCAATGCATTCAATTTTTTTCCTGGTTTTCTACCTTTGATTTCTCCCTCTCCCCCCCACCTTGCCAAACTTCTTTGTTAAATTTCCTTTAACTATTGTAAAAGAAGTTGTCATTCTTGTTATGCTGAATAATAGTATGACAGGTACAGATAGGATACACTAGAGGTACAGCAGAATTTACCTAATTTATCATATTTCAGTTAAAATCAATGCATCCCAATCCATAGATCAACCATGTCACTAGAAACCCATAAAAATATTAGCTGTGAAATGATCTTTTTGTGACGTGCTTTTAAAAGAATTCTGAAGGTTTATAATAATATATTAGTGTGGCCAATCAGAATTTATGCAGTCATTCTAGCTCTGGTGAGCAGCATAAAAGATAATACTGTGGAAGGGTATTTACCCCAATTTACACCTACAAACAACTGTGACTAGTCTCTCATAACATCAGTCTTCTTATTTGACCATATTAAGTGTGCCATATAGCCAGTGCATAGAGTAAATGAAATGGACTACACTTGATTTCTGTTGTTGTTGTTGTTCCTGGCTAGTGTTTATGATAGTCATTGTGGTGTCTATTAGTGAGCTCTCCTGTGCTTTTTAAATAGTGCACTTCTTTTACTTCAAACACTTTGGAAGGAAGTTTTCAGGTAAGAAGAAAGGCTGTTAATTATTTTGGTCCCAATTATACTATGTTTAGTCTGTTATTGAAAGAGTATATAATTTTGTGCATGGTAATCAGAGAAAATTTATCTTTTGAAAAGACTGCAAATCACATCACCCAGAGTTATTGTGTGACTTGCACTAAGGCTAACAAACGTTCCTCAGCACTTATGAGATTAGAATTCACAATATTATTAAGGAAGAGAGCCAAGGTTTCTCAGGCGTTTTTTTGTCTCTCACGTTGATGATGAAGCTCCTGGTTTGGCTCTGCCACTCTAACATCTGATCCCTGCTACATATTTCAGAAACCTATAAAAAATGTTTGCTTATGTTTTCAAAGTGAACATGAAGCAAAATCTGCAGTCTCTTCCCCCCCACTAAGTCTACATCTAGACTACAGGCTTTTGTTGACAGAGCCTCTGTCGATAAAGCCTCTGTTGACAAAGAGCGTCTAGACTACAGCCAGTTATGTCGACAAAGCAAGCTGCTTTTTCGACAGAGAGTGTAGACGCTCTCTTTTGAAAAAGCACAGTGTGGATGCAATAATGCCTTTTGTCGACATAACTCTGTCGACAAAAGGCGTTATTCCTCGTAGAATGAGGTTTACCGCCGTTGATAAAACTGCCGCATTCTGTTGACTTACTGTCAACATAACACGGCGGTAGTGTAGACGCAGGTATAGGTAGACGCAGCCCACTTTTGTCGATAAAATCCTGTACTCTAGGCACACCCTAAGGGTTTACAATCCACTTCTTCCATAATACTTTTGATTAATCATATGTAGGCAGCCTAAAGGGATTGTTCAGAAAACGAAATGACTTTGCTCATCCAGTGAATTTTCCCTCATCTAAAAGTGACAAATTTCCACAATAGTGTAAACCAAATACATGCTCCAGTCATAGATGATGGACCAAATGTTGTTGCCAGTTTCACCAGAGTAAATTCAGATTAAGTTGATCATCTTCAATGCAGTTACTCTGATTTTTTTTTTTAATTCTGGTGTGACTGAGCCCTTTTTGTCCATTTATAATACCAACAGGTGACATGATTAATATCTGTTTTCCTGAATGCCTGCTCTTACTAAATAAACTCAATTTGCTGGAAAAACTTTTTATTATAGCAAGGTTACAATAAAAGATTAAGGAACTGAATCTTATGTTACTTGTTACTTATTCAGACTCAGGTGACTATTCAAAGCACTTGGCTATAGATTCTTGTTGGTTGGGAAAACTTCTTCTTCCAGCTATGCTAAAAAAGGGTGACCAAATGTCCAAACACCTAGCCTCTCTTTGTCACTTCTCTTATTTATGAACTTAGTGTAAAAGCTTTTTCATTTCAAGGATAAGTCCATATTTTATTGTACCTTAATTCCACAGGAAGGTCATATTTTTCAAATAATGTACATTACAAATCTAGCTAATAGTGATAAAGACATTAAATTGTCATTCTTTTTAAAATGCAGATCTTTTTCTGGAACATTAAGTAAGCAAGTTGAGGATCACTAGGAAGCCAGCATTTTGCTATAAGGTGAAACTCTTTAATAATTTCCTATTAAAACCATCTAATTCCTGAAAACAAATACCTGATGTGCAAATATGTTCTCCACAATCCCTCCAACAGACCCCCTCCCTACTAACAAATATATGATGTTTTTTAACTGGAGGGTTTTTTTTTTTTTGTGCTACACAAATGGAAGATGTACTGCCCCTTTTCTCATATAGAGATCTAGTCAACTATCTGGATTGTCTTATCAACCTCTTTTGCACTCAATTGTACATAGTTAAGAAATTCAATAATTTATTCCAAGTCATGAGTTAACTTCTCAAATGCAGCTAAAGGTCTAGGCCAGAGCTCCCTTGTATGCAAAATTCACATATAAAACTGACCTGTAAATCCTGAAAATATGGGATGTTTATATTACATATCTCTTGGCAGGATTTTAAACCAGAACCCAGGAGCAGCTCTCCGAATTCAGTAATCTCAGCCCTTACTCACAACAGCAGTCACTTGGAATTTATTCATTCCCAGGAATAAATTCCTTATTAATGAAAGCACCCAAAGGAGATGGCCTTCGTGACAGGAACTTTAAAAAAAATGTCCAAAGCTGCTGAAGTAACCTAGATGAAAGAGTAAATTTATTTTTCTTAGCTCAATAATTACTGGGAATACCTATATTTGTGCTACAGTCTTATTCAAGTTTTACCCAGTGCTTGCAAGGTCTGTGAACCCAAGTAATCACATCTTTTAATTGTACTGCATAATAAGACAAATTATGCACAAGTTAATCACTGCACTTCGTAGGTTTGTACCAAATTTTACAACTAGTCCTTTGTCTTTTGTTTCCATAGGAATTTTAATAGCACATCCTCCCATGGTTTGTAATGTCATGTTGAGGTTATCAATCAGGATGCAATGAAACAAAAATAATAATGCTGGGAGGACATTTATCTTTATGGAGGTTACCCTGTCTAACCAAGAAACCTCATTTGTTTTGTTCCTCATCTTATTTTATTCACCCCTGTGTGGCATTGACTTGAAGATTTTTTTTGTTTCTCTGCAATACTTATTCTTAAATATTTTAAAGATTCCTTTACCCATTTAAACGTATGTAGCTGAAAAGTTTGTTTTGATCCTTTTGGCAATATGAATGCCTAAAATGTCAGGTTTAGATCGGCTTATTTTGAAGCCTGATGCCAGTGTCTGTTGTATAATTTCTAATGAAGTTTCTGGATCCTGCAGATGCAACAAGACACCATTGATATGCAAAGCTATTTCTGTGTTCTAATTCAGAAGGTGTTTTGATGCCCTTAACCAAGTGCAGTTTTACATATGTTGCAGATGGTTCCATTTGCAAACTAACAGTCTTATACTCCCAGACAAATTAAAAGGTGGGGATTGATGGCCATTAACCAAAGCAGATGCTTGAGCCATTATGCCCCTTTAAAATCGACTTCCCAAATCAAATGTCACCCAAATTTGTATTCCCAGTGCTCAATTTGTAATGAAAGAGGTGCCAGGGCTCAAACAATTAGGTTCTGAGACTCAAGCAGTTTTACTTTTACTTTCATAATTGATACAGCAAGCCCAGAGGTGCCCTGGCTATGAACTGCCAAGCTTACAGGTGCTGGTGTTTCCCCACTCCAGACCATCAAAGGCTTTCTCAGCATTCAAAGAAAACAGCCTGGTGAGGGTGAACATTTTGGGCAAGATGATACTAAATCTGTTTGTCAGAAAATAATTATAAATGTTTGCATCCACGTAAACTGAAGAAATAGGAGTATATGATGCACAATTGGGAAGATCTTTTTCTTTAGGAATGACCACAGTTATTGCCTCTTCCTCTGAATCTGAAATCTCATTCCTCTGCAATGTACCATTAAACAATTCACTTAAATAAGGACCAAAGCTTGTTTTAGAGCTCTGTAAATCTCCCCCGAAAACCTATTGGGTCCTGGAGCTTTACTGGATTTTAAATTCTTAATTATAACTCGAACTTCCTCTGCAGCAATTTCTCTATCAAGTGCTCCCACCTCCGGCTCTGAGAACTCAGGTACTTTCACACTTCAGCATCTATCAGTTAAAGATTTGGGTGTTCCGTAAATATTTCAGAGGTCTTTTTGATACTAGTTACTAAATCTTTCTTTTTATTTCTTATCAGAGGGAAGGCTGAATTATCCTATTTCTTTAACATTGTTGCTAAAAGCCTCTCTGGTTTATTTTTGTCGTTATAATATTTTTCTTTGTTTAATACAACTGCTTGTTTGCTCAGCCTTAACTGTGTTCTCTAAGGGATGAGGTTACTAAATCTGGGAAAATATGTATGGACTGACTGAGAATCAACAGTAGTTAAGCGCGCTCTCTCATTGCTCTTGTACTTTATCCTCATCTTAATAGAAGTGTAGACCAACAATCCAATCTGTTGGAATTGGAGCCTGGGGAGTAATGCTAATTGCTCAATTATTCCTGTTTTCAGAACTGATATTCTTCCATCAATCTCCTATGGCAAAAGATGTAATAAAATGAAAGTCTGTAACTCTTTCTTTATCTCCTTATTAATCTTTGTTATTTCTAACAGCAGGTCTTTCAGATCAGCCTTAGTGACTGGTGGTTCTCTACTCATAGGTAGGGCTTTACCAAATTCACAGTCCATTTTGGTCAATTTCACAGCCATAGGACTTTTAAATGGTAGATTTCATTATTTCAGATATTTAAATCTGAAATTTTATGCTGTTGTAGGGGTCCTGACTCAAAGTGGAACTTTATGGGGGTTGCAGGGTTCTTGTATGGGGATGCAGTATTGCTACCCTTACTTCTGCACAGCTGCTGGTAACAGCATTGACTTCAGAGCTCGGCAGCTGGAGAAGCAAACTCGGAAGGAATCAAGCAGCAGTATGGATGGCATGGTATGGTGTTGCCACCCTTACTTCTGTGCTGCTGCCTGCAGAGCTGGGCCCTTAGTCAGCAGCTGCCACACAGGTCGCCCAGCTCTGAAAGCAGCAGAGCAAAAATAAGGGCAACATGGGCGTGATATTGCCACCCTTACTTCTGCACTGCTGATAGTGGGGTGCTACCTTCAGAGCTGGGCACCCAGCCAACATTACAACCGCTGCCCTCCAATTGCCCAGCTTTGAAGGCAATGTAGAAGAAAAAGTGGCAATACCATGACCCTCCTAAAGTAACTTTGTGATCTCCCTGCAACTCCCTTTTGGGTCAGGACTCCCAATTTGAGAAATGCTGGGAAATCTGTATAATATGGGGTAAAAATGCACAAAAGGCCAGATTTTATGGGAGTACACTAGATTTCATGGTCCGTGATACATTTTGAATGTTTGTGCATTTGATAAGGCCCAACTCATAGTTTGTTTACAAGGGAAGCAAAAGAGCATGGGAGTTACTCTCTCTTGTGGCTACGCTTTTATTTAGGGAAGGAACGGAAGGTGTGCAACAGATTTTTTGTGTTGGACAATTTTTTCTTTATTTCTCAGACATGTAAATCTTCCTCTGCTTTCTTCCATTCCCAGTATGCCATGCTTCCTCTCCTACCCAGAGCACTTGTAATTACAATTGTATTTTTTTATCCTGGTGCACTCACCCATCCTGTTGCATTATATCATTATAGGATAATGAGGATCCAGCTCAACATCTGAGCTTGGAGTTTCATTTTTAATGTTCTGCTGGGTGATGGCACTGGATTCTGTTGCTGGTTTTTATCCTCCCCCTACCTCCCCATTTATGCTCTGGGGCTGGGTTCAGTCAGCTGTCTAGTCATCTTGTTTTCTTTTCGAACTGTCTGCAAAGGTAGTTGTTCACATTTATACCACAAACCTTTGGAGTCAGTTTGGCTTTGTTCTTTGGATCTTGCTAAATTTCTTTTATTCCCCATTTATTGCAGATAGTTGGCTTAAGATATCATTTTATCTGTTGGATTAGCCACACTTCATATGGCCTAATTTTTACACCTGTGTAGCTCCAGTAACTTCCATGGAGTTACTGCTGATTCTCAGTGGTGCGAAAGCAGAAGCAAGTCATAAGTCCATAACATTCAAACATGGGTACTGAAAGTAGGTAGACTGAGAACCCACAACGTCCATTAGCCACAGTAGTGCAGTGCTGCTCAACAGCTTTCACAATCACACCTTGAACAGGCATCCACTTTTGAATAATGTGGTTTAAATAGTTAGTCAGAAAGGGTTAGGCATACTTCCAAAAGATTCTTTCCTCCAATTTTCACATTAAAATGGATTATGTAGATTCTAAAAATAACCTCCAATATTGCAGCCTCTGAGCTAAGCATGTACAATGAAAACACACCACAGGAATATCAAATCAAGTAGAAGTTTTTAGAACAGTGTTTCTTAAACGAGGAACACCAAACCAATATATTTTTTTTTATGAGGAACACCAAAGATTTTTTTGTTGACCGCCCTTCCCTCTCCCCCCCCCCCCCAAAAAAACAAGGTCGGGGGGAAAGTTATTGAGCAAAAAAAGGGTCACCTGCCCCTTTAAGGGTGGCCATTTTGAACTCTGTTGTTCTCCGTGGCACACCTCTGACTGCCTCATGGCACACCAGTGTGCCACAGAACACAGTTTAAGAAACACAGTTTTAGAAATTCAGTCAAACCATTAAGAAACTTTGGCACTGGGACTTATCTAACATATTCCTTCCTACTGCTTAAGGTCTGGGGCATGTTCTGGGGCATGTTCACCTAAAAAACAAACAACTGACCTAACTGTACTACAAAAATTCAAAAATATCTGTGACTGACATTGATGCTACACAGATTGGAGAGCAGACCACAACATCAGCTTCTTTCTCGTTCTGTATTATAATAGCTAATTCCAATGTGGAATAACCTGGAGAGAAAACCTTATACTCTGAACATTTCTTCTAAAGTACAATGTTCGTATACCTTGCTATCTAGTTATGTTTCTCCATACACGAGCAAAATAGATGCTTTCAGATTGAACAAGCTTGCCTTTATTAAGAACAAAACAAGAGTAAAAGTGGTCTCCATGAAACCACAGTGTGACACTCCTCTGACAGACCACAAAATGGCAGTTGTCTCAGAGTAAGGAGGATGCATCTCTCCCTTTTTAAAGAAGCAGAACACATGAAATGAGTCAGCCCAGCAGAATGTATAGACAAAAACTACTTGGTGATTATGATTCCTGTATCTCCTTACTCACTGTGTTGGCAGGTGCTGTAGCTCAAGGATTTGGTCCAAAATAAAGATGGGTGATTATATACAACTTTACTATGTTTATGTACGTAGTGATTGTTTACAATAAGCTATTTCTTATTTATGCCGAACTCTTTCTTTTGCTCGGAGGATGATTCAGAACTTCCCTTATGTTAGAATCAAATATTTATCTGCACTGGAAACCCCTCCATGCACATACTTCTTCTAAATGAGGAAGTAGCATTTATACATGGCAACATAGATTTATGTAACATGCTTCATTACTCTCTGGCAAATGAAAGAGTTAATGTGGTCTCATGTCCGTGTCTAGTCCTAGAAGGTAGAAAAAGGTTTTTCCTCCCATCTCTAGTATTGATTTTCCTCTGTTGCTATAGGTAAATCCTTTAACTTGTGTGCCTCAGTCTTCTTACCTAGGTAGCGAAGGTACCTTTCAGGGATGTTGAGGAATACTTAATGTCTGAAAGCACCCTGAAGAGGAGACATACTCTATAAGCAGATATATTTTCAATCATTCTTCTATATAATGCGCAGTTCTAAAAATGACACAAAGTAGAGATTCAAGACTCAAGGCTGCCATGTGAACAAAACCCAGAATATTGATCTAATCTCACTGTAATCCTTTGGTCAAATATGATTTACTTTCACAGGTCTGGCTGTAAGTGTGACACAGACAAATTTAGCTCTGAGTTTATAGTCTTTGTTTTCCTCCTGGTTCTGTGGGGATAGAAATTTGCACCTCACACTGAAGAGGAGTATTTATAGCTTTCAGACTGACGTGACCAATGTCAGCATTGACAGTTTCCTACCTTCTGAATGTAACAGCATAATAAGTAAGCTTCTTTCCAGTATGCAGGCAGCTCCCAGAGTAGAAAAGCTACTCTATAGTTTCTTTTTTAATCTGGTGAAATGCATGTAGTGCTATTTAACAGAGTGTAGTCTTGCACTCCAGGGACAGATGTGTTGCTCACTGAGAAAATAATGAACATCACAGGAAAGAATGAGTAATTTTCCATGCATTCTCTCTTCATTGTATCTTGTCTATAAATATAAGTGCAGATTCTATCTCTGGTGATGGTTGACTCTGTTGGCTGGAAACCATTTTTAAACCGAAATATGTCACAATACCAAGTCCCTGTATTGTAAGCCAAAAGTGAGGTCAGGAGAGAGTCTACTACTTGCCCTCCAATTAATGGAACAGTCTGCACAAATCAAAGCATCTATAAAGATATCCTAACCTGTGGGAGGACAGCAGGATCCAAGTACATAATGGGTTGGGAAACTTTTACATTTGGCTTAAAATAAGGCTATGTATGAGTTCTCTTGGAAGCTGGTGAGAAAACAGCCAGAGACCTAATCATCCTCGCGAATGACTTAAACTTATGGCAAGTCTTCAAAGTAAAGATAGACGTCGTTACTCATCCGCTTTGGGTGCTCCAGTGCCATTTCCAAAGTATAAAGAGAAGGAAACACTTCAAGAGGGAGAACAGGATATTAAAGAAGCACCAAAGAGAAATACCTCACAGCCCAATCCTCACCAGAAAAGAGTGGCTCTTCATGTTCTATTCTTATGCTTCTGTCATGAAAATGCTAGTTATTAACAACAGGCTGTTGATATCTGATTTCTGTTTGCTGGCATTCTGATTTCTAGTGAAGTCTTGTCTATGGCACTGAACCATGGAGCTGCAATTGGTGTTTTTGTTACCCATCTTGATTGGCTCACCAGAGAAGACATGAATTGAATGGGTGATATCCTATAGGTCAGCCTTGCAACATATTGGTGGGAATGGAGAAAATCGGCATAACTCATGCTCTAATCATTCTATGGATAAAATATAAGGATTCCTATCTGTTAATCTGGTACCTTTGCCTAGCTTCAGATTTACTCTCTTTTTAACTTCAAAGTTAACAGCCATAAGTTTTATTAATGGGCTTCAGCCTGATCTCAGTTAATGAAAAAACAGATGCTATTTGATGGTGCGGAATCAAATAAAATAATTGTTTTTCTTAAGTCTTGTCCTAGTTGTAGGACTTATGGAGGTCTCTTGGTAATATGTTACAAGTGACTGGTGATGTACCTTTCATCAGCTTCCTGCATTCCTTTCCTGCTGCCAGGGATTCATAGTAACAGCTTTTGAAGTGAGATAAAGTAAAGGGAAAACCTAATCACAGCCACAAGCTTGATGTTTCTGTCTTCTGGTTCCTTGATATTTGGCTTTTGAATTCCTCATGAAATAAACAGAAAATGTCTTGTTTAGGCACCATTTTTGCTATTAATCATTCTTTGGAAGCTATTCAGTGAATTGACTCATAATTTTAAGTGTGTTTTTATATGCCAGACTATAAAAGTGTATTGCCAGAGGAAGAAAAGTAAGCAAACAAAAGCAAATAAACATTAGATTATGACTCAATTTTCCTAATGTGTTCTCTGATATTCTGTATGTACACAATATCGTATGAAATACTAAAAAAACAAGCACCTGGCCAGTAATAATGACTGAGAGGACAAGATATTTATAAAGGACTGTTTGTTGTTATTAATATACCCTGCTGTGATTTAGCTACCCACAATTGTTGTTTTAAGCTTATGTTTCTATGGCTATAGCATATGTTTGTAATGCGGGGTGCTGTAGGAGCACAAGCCATGAAAATACAGATACACCACTTAACAAAATCTTACGCTTTGGGATTAGGAGGATGGTTATCTTTGGAGAAATGGGTATATTGCCATGTTCAACGGAGTCCTCTTCAGAAGGCAACTTGTGTTAGTTCACACTGCAGAAGGCACTGCACTACAGCAAGATTATTTCTCCTACGCTATACGAAACCATTTTCAGAAACAGAAGCTGTCACTTTTCTTACCAGTGTTAATCCCTGTTTTGTTATACATTTTGCTCCTTTCCAAGTGGCACTGAAATTAGTTAGCCTCTTTCTAGACATAGAAGGAGATTGTGTGGAACTGGAGTAAAACGTTTCTTAGGAGAATTCTGCAAATAGGAACATGTTTGGGGAGTAAGGTCTGGTAGAGAGCAACTCCTGGCAGTCTGTAAGGGTTTTTTTTACATAAAGCAAGATCCAGTAATGAGCAGATGGAACAGTATCATAATGGCAAGGTATATATAGGGAAAAGGTGGCCAAGAAAGTAGGAAAATATAATGCCAGTTTGTCAGCATATGTGCAGGGCAGCTGTTGCTTCACTTATGACATTTTACTGTATATGGAGTACTGTAGTACTATGTATTGGAGGATTATAATAAACTACAGAGAGTCATCACTAGATTGGAACTGGGCTATGCCTTAGATATATAGCAGTAAAGCTGGAGGGCAGGCACCTTTTGTGTCTCTGTGTTGATCCAGGGGACTGGATCATATGCCTGAATAGCTTGGCAGAGTAAGAGTGGCCCAACAGTGGGAGAGTTGCAGAGAAGCTCTCAGAAGGAAAGGATCCTGAATAGTTCCAGAGTCACCAGAATTCTGGGTAGTCCATCCCCCAGTCCAGCAGAAGCACTTTTGGGAACAGCTGGGGGAATCCAGTGATGTGCTTTAACTGCAGCAGGCCTGGGCTTATTAGGCGAGAATGCCCAATAATGGAATGTGTTTTCCCTGGCCTGTGGCAGCCAGCCCTGTGGCCTGGGGTTTATTCCAAATGATGTTGGGACTCAGCCATATGTGGTACCAGTCAGACTGGGAGAGACAGTGGAAGGACGGCTTGTGAACTCAGAGCGCAAATCCTTGTCCGGGAAGACAGTGTGATAGTAGCGAAGATGGACCAGTATCTCTTGGGTATAATCTTGTCCATGTGGTGAGGCACATGTCTATCCCACAGTTGAATTGGGGGTCCAAGGCTAGAGAGCTTGCCTATCTATTGGTCAGGACCTGGGATCATGGGGAGAGATTGGCCCAGTTTCCCATCCCTGAGGTGGAGGAGGGTAGAATGACAGCCTGTGGGAGAGGAAACCCATAGCTGATTGGAAAAGAAGAAAGGAAGTGGAGGCAGCTTGAGTAGAGATGGCAGCATGCAGTCAAGAGGAAGCCCTTGACTGTCTTCAGAACTTGTAAGATCAACTGACAAAGCACCGACAGGAGCTAATGGTTGTAAACCCTTCTGACAGAATATCATCAATCAGTGGATGATACTGGAACAAGAAATAGCTACGTTAGGATAGGGGCAGAGGATGGAAATGTTCTTGGGCAGAGTAGGGGGCCAGTTGGAAGAGAAGCTATTGGCAGAGACAGATGAGGGTACAGTGGGGACCCATACAGAATCTCATCTCAGCCTCAGCCTGCTGATAAAGGCCAAAGGTATAAACAGTGGCCCTTGCCAGGGTGAGAGACAGAGGCCATTGCTTCTCTGATTCAGCAAAGAAAAGGAGCAGCTGGCTGTGGAATATCAGGCCACTTAAGAAGAGAGGATATGTCTACACTAGCCCCCTAGTTCGAACTAGGGAGGCTAATGTAGGCATTCGAAGTTGCAAATGAAGCCCGGGATTTAAATATCCCGGGCTTTATTTGCATCTTCCCGTCGGGCGCCATTTTTAAATCCCCCTAGTCCAAACTAACTGCCCGTGGCTACACGCGGCAGTCAAAAGTTAACTCGAACTAAGTCCTTAGTTCGAGTTAACTGTTACATCTCATTCCCTCAGTCCCAGGGCCCGGACACCTTCCAGGCATCCTCTGAGGGCAGGGAAGGATCATCAGGTGAGTGCTCTCAGTTTCTCACACACACAGGGTGGTGGAGGCGGGTGCAGACGGGATGGGGTGTGATCGTCGCTCGGCCTGCTTGGTCTGGACATCGCACTGCACTCTGTGCACATGGAAGTACGTGCAGCACCAGTCTGCACCATGTGGCCTCGAGGCAGTCCTGGAGCACCCCTGCTTACAGGCTCACACACACGTCTGACCTCTAGAGGGACGGGGGGACACCCTCCCACCACCAGCCACCGCTGGATGCAGGCTGGGCACAAGAGCACACACACGACCCCACACAGACCGAGGAGTGCAGCACACGGGCATTCCTGTCCGTGTGAAGCACCACACGCTCCCACCAACAGTGCTGCCAGGTGCAGGTGTGTGTGCAGGCCTCATGGAAGGCCAGGCTGCTCCAGGCCCCTCTCCTACCCATAGGATCCCAGTGTGGCTGGACACTTCCCTTGCCTGCTTCCCATGGGATGGGGGAGGGAAGGAAAATGGGAAACATGGTCCCCTGGGCACCTCGGGGCCCCTGTGAGGCAGGGCCCTCTGTGCAGGCTACACATGGCCTTGCTCCCGGGACCTCCCAGTCCTCTGGTCTGAAGACTGTTGCTCACAGCTCACAGGGGAGGGCACGGCCCCAGGGACAGTGTCTGCATGGATGACTGACCACCTCTCCCTATTTATTCTCCACAGCTGGACCAGCCATCACTGAGGGGCGATCCATGCCATTGGAGGCAGCCGCCTGACCCTGGGGGAGCCACAAGCGCAGGAGGGTCCACGAGAACCTCATGAGGGAGCACGTGGCCGTCCTGCACGACATGCAACAAATCCTGATCCAGAAGGTCCAGGATGACGCTGAGTGGCAGAAATGCATGTGGGACCAGCTTGTGCAGTGGGGTGAAAAAATGTGTGCCACCATCTGGGAAGTGATGACACACCTGGCTCCTGTCCCTGCTCCAGCTCCCCCTGCTATGCTTATGCCTCCACCCACTGCCTCCCTGCAATACCTGACCCCACTCCATCCCCACCTCCTGTCCATCCCCCTGTTGTCCCAGGCCCCTCCCACACCCAAAGTCGCCGAGGTCCCCGGACCCAAGGCAGTACTTCCAGAGGCACCGTGCCACTCCCAGATCTGAGCCCCCCTCTTCTGTCCCCTATCCAGGTTCTCATCCCTGCTCCTCCCCAGTTGCTTTTATTATAAAAAAATATACAAAGTTTTTGTTGTTCAACTAAAATATGCGCACCCCCACCTGATGGGCTTGGCAGATGGTGGCTGTCCAGGGCTGCTCGAAGGCCCTTCCTTCCTGGCCAGCCTCTGCCCCCTACCCTGGTAGGAAGGCCTCCCCCTTTCTCTCCATGATGTTGTGAAGAACACAACGCACCGTGACCACCTCAGAGGTGTTGTGCTCCCCTATGTTGAGGCGGGTCAAGAGGCACCTGAACCACACCTTGAAGTGCCTGAAGGTGCCTACCTGCATTTCGGCCCTGCTGAGGTGGGCATTGAATGAGGTAGGGTCCAGGTGGCCACTGTAGGACTTCATGAGCCAAGGCATTAAAGGGTAGGCTGCATCCCTGATGATTCACAGTGGCATCTGCACATCCCCCACATGAAAGTGACACTGGGGGAAGAATGTCCCAGCCTCCAGCTTCTGGTAGAGACTGGAGTTTCTGAAAATGCGGGTGTTGTGCTCCCTGCCCAACCACCCAACGAAAATGTCCGTGAACTGTCCACGGTGGTCAACCAAGGACTGCAGCACCCTGGAGAAATAGCCCTTCCTGTTAATGTATTGGGTGGCTTGATGATTTGGTGTGTGGATTGGGATGTGGGTTCCATCAATGGTTCCCCCACAGTTGGGGAACCCCAGAGCGGAAAATCCTGTGACAATAGAGTCCAGGTCTCCTAGGTGGATGACCCTGCGCAGCAGGACAGAGTTGATGGTCCTCACAACCTTCAGAAGGAGACAAAGAAACACGTAAAACAGAGAATCAGAGGGAGTGCCTGAGCCCTTGAGAGGTGCCTGCCCCTCTCCCCCTGCCCTAAACTCCCCAGGAGCCACCCCCTATGACACCACCACCCCAGTAGGACTGTGTGAAGGTGGGACTGCAGAACCCCTGGGGACGAAGGTTCCCCCCCTCACCCCATCACTCCCCCTTTCTCTAGGGTCCCCCTTTCCAGGACTCCACTCCCCCTGCAGGGACTGCAGCCCAGGAGTGCCTTACCTCCATGAGGAGGGCCCCAAGGGTGGTCTTCACCACACTAAACTGGTTGCCCACTGACCAGTGGCTGTCTGGGGTGACGAGCTTCCAGATGGTGATGGCAACCTGCTTCTCCAGTGGGATCGTGGGTTGCATCTGGGTGACCCATCGTTGGAGGGCAGGGGCGAGCCAGGCACACAGCTCCATAAAGGTGGCCTTCCACATGCAGAAGTTTTGGAGCCACTGCTGGTTGTCCCACCACTCCATCACCAGCCGGTCCCACCAGTCGGAATTGGTGTCCAGCCTCCAGAATTGTCCAGCCTCCAGCTACCAGCCTCTCCACCACAGGGTGCAGTTGCAAGGGCCTTGCTCCTGCACACAGGGAGAGGGATTCACTGATGAGCTCGGAGTTGAGCTGGGGCAGGACTGTCAAGACAGTCTGCACAAACTGCTGCAGAAGCTGCAGCATGGCAGTGTGGGGCCATTGCATGCCCAAAGGCAGCTCTGGCTCCATGGCAAGAAGTATGCTGTGGCGTCCAAAAGATGGGCAACCAGAGCATGCACTGCTAAAGCTTTGCTGTCCCTCAGAGAGGTTGGCAAGCAAGCAAGCAGCAGAAACTGAGAAATGGTTGTCCATGGGGGTTGCTTTAAGCACGTGCCCTGCCTGAACTGGTTCCAGGTGGCCTTAAATCCAAGATAGTGTCCAATCAATGTGGATGCTATCTTTTGAAAAAGCACATTGCTTTTTTGTTGCGCTTTTGCTGTGTAGACGCTCTCTTTCAAAATAAGTTTTTTCTGGAAGATCTCTTCTGGAAAAGCTTCTTCTGAAAGAAGCTTGCAGTGTAGATGTAGCTCCAGTTGGCTCAATTAAGGAAGTGGGGCTGTTCCTGGGGCTATTAAGGTCAAAGAAGATCCCATGAATCAGAAATGGCTAGAGGGAGTTAGGAAGCAGGAGGGGAGGCCATAAGACCCCAAAATGTAATTGGTGAGCCAAGGATCTGGTTTCTTTCGTTAAGACTGGACAATGAAACTGCTTAAAAGACACTGGGTGTGGCAGTGAGTCTTTAGCAATCTGGGGAAAAGCCTTGCTTTGTGACAGAAGAAAAGACAGATAGGTCTGCAAAGTATTTGTGGTAGTTTGTGTGTTTGTTTGCAGGTTCAGTTAGTATTTGTATGTATCCCCATACTTCTGTATACCACACTGAACGTCTGGGAGCTCTCACATAATTTGTCTGATTTATTTGATGTGAATTATACTTGAAGTATGAAAATAATCCCCCACTCTGTCATCCATGCACCAGGGCTGAATTTAGCTTTTTGTAATCTGGTTGCTTTTGCGAAAAAGCATTCTCCTCTCTGCACATATAAAAACAAAATATATTAACAAAAATACAGAGGAAAAGCAAAGCTCTGACGCAGAAAGAGTTATTTGCTTGTTCTCAGTAAATATGCAAAGCAAGGCTCTAGAGCAGTTTGCTTTGTGATACTGAATGCAAGAGAGTTTGTGTCTTTGTCTGCCCAAGAACTCCTCCTAAACAGAAAGAGCTAGGACCTCCAAATTCAGTATACAGATTCCTCTTATAACTTAAAACAACGTGAAGGTTTGGTTGTGCCAGGAAAATGGGATGTGCCTGGAATGGGACTGCTTCTTATAACCGTAGAGAAAAGCGACAGAATTACCAGGCAGGTAAAAGGGGCTGGAAGGAGGCACTCTTTAGAGAGGGCGGGTAGGTTCTACACATTCAATTTGTGATCCACTATAACCCTGAAATCTTTTTGTGTAGTAATATTGCCTAGCCAGTTAATCCCCATTTGTAGTGGTGCATTTGTTTTCCTCACTTCCTAAATGTAGTACCTTGTATTTATCTTTATTGAATGTCATCTTGCAGATTTCAAGCCAATTCTCAAAATTGTCAAGGCATTCTAAATTTTAAATCTGTCCTCCAAAGTGCTAGCAACCCCTCCGATCTAGGTGTTGTATACAAATTTTATAAACTTACTGTCTACTCTATTATTGAAGTCGTAACTGAAAACATTTACTAGAACTAGAACCAGAACATATCCCTCCTCAATTTAACAGCAAAGAAATGAGTACAGTCTTTCAACCTTTTTTGCATTCGATTTACATTAATTTAATCTAGACCATGTTTCCTTAGCTTCATTTGAGAACATTGTGGTACTATATCAAAAAAATGAAGGGAGATCATCTACAGCTTCCTTGGTATCTGCTAGGCCAGTTTGTCTGCCAAAGAAGGAAATTAAGCTGGTTTGGCATGATTTGTTTGACAAATCCACACTGGTTATTACTTGTAAATCCTTGTGTCTCCTCTAGGAGTTTATATATTGATGGCAAAAATTGTTGATAAATCTCTCCCTGGCTTAAGACTGTGGCTACCTGTGAGAATACCTTAGGTTTTAGCATGAATATTTGCAAAAATGTTACAGTTAAGAAAAGGAAGTGCTTTTAGCAACAAGCTTTCCATTTTGACATTTAATACCCTGTTGTCCTATCTTTATGCCTTAGTATGCATTAACTAGATACACCTCAGTTGTTTAACTGCTTGCTTATATTTTCATTTGGGAAGTGAAGTTTTTCATTAATCTTGTCAATACTAAGAAGACCAAATAACAAGTGTGAAAAGTCAAGACTGAATGTATGGGGTAATAGGCAATGAATTCATACAAAGCCCCAAATAAAATGGTGATATCTGATCACCCTTGTCACCCTTGATCTTTTCAATATTGAGACCATTTCCTATAATAATGTTGATTTGACTTAATGAATGATTGGTAGTATAACTGTTTTACTCGTCCCATCAGATAATTGTTCAAAATCACATGACTAAGCTTTATTATGGGTCAGCAACATTACAATGATTTCACCTGGTAGCAGTTTCTTGTAAGTTTGCCCCTCCCCCCCCCCCCCCCCCCAAAAAAAAGCAATACAAGACAAAAAACGTTCTTGCATGAATCAAGTATCCTTGACATTTGGGACTGACATTTATCTGGCAGTATTCAGTCTCCCTCATGCTCTCACTGCAACATATATTATCCATAACTTCCATTGTGCCTCTGGGCCTGCCTACAGCAACACTGTGGAGATTTCACTCCATCCAATGTTTTTCTTCATTATCACTTAACTCCAGGAACATTTTGGAAGTGCTGCCACTACCTTTTTCCAGTTTCATGCCAGGTTTTTACCCAGGTTAAAAGGCCCCCGAGGCTTTATCTGCCTCACTTTTAGCAGAGAATTAGTGTACATGTGACACCATGTCATAAGCATGGGACACAGTACTTATGCTAAGAGTGCTGTGGGAGCATGATTTTTATTTTTTGGAGACAGTAACATGAAATAGGTCAGGCTTCTGCTATAATTCACTCCACTCCCCCAGCCACTCACCAGGGTGGAATACCTGGTCCAATGGCTGCGTTCACTGGGAGGTGATTTTTCCAGCTATGTCCCAACCCTTCTCTACCAAGCCATGACTTCATGGAGGCACAGGCTCAGTCCCACAGCAGTCTTTTCCATTGCACTTACAAACAGGATTCTTATGCCCCCAGAAAACAAGTTTTTAATGTGTTTTTTCCTCCTCCTTGTTCCCTCACTCTACCCTCTCCAGTTTAAGGCTCCCCCGGCACCCGAAGAGTAACCAGAGCTCTTTTCCTTCAAAGTTCTTTTATGAGGAGCTGAATCAGTGTCTTTGAATTCTGTGGTGACACATGGAAGTTTCTCGCTTTTGTAGTACATGCTGAATTGTGTAGAGAGCTGCCTCACAAGAGAGTATTGAATCAATCAGCATTTTCTTTGCTTCCATATATAAAATTCAGAGAAGGTATCTTATCTTTCCCCCATGTCTGCTCCACTTCATGTAGCACATAGGATTTATAATACAACTGTCCTTTTAAAATGTTTGCTGAGTTAATAGGGTGGCTCAACAAATGGATGTTCCAGCCTGTTGTTGGGCTTTTTGAGTCAGGTCTGCTCTGATTCATGGATTGTGACACGTCTGATATTTATTGGGGGAAGCCAAAGAATACTGAATTATAGTTCCTTATGTGCTCAGCACACACTATAAGCCCTGTATCATAGCCACTGAAGTTAATAAAGCTGATTTCCATGGCTTAAAAACTTTATTTTATGAAAATGATAATGAATCTAGACCAGTGGGAAAAGTTGTCAATAACACAATAGACAAGGTTGTCACAAGCAAAGCCAGTGACCCTGTGTGTTTAGTACTGCTGTTCTGCAAGTCTTCTAAAGGCATATTAGGTAACAGAGTAGAAACAGGAAAAAAGAGAAGGAGTAGAGGCAGACTTAATATTCTAAACACTGGTGCAAAACTGCAGGAAGTAGGTAAGTAGAGCAGTAGATGTCTGGATAAAGGGTTGATGTAGATACACCTTGATAGATGGGATTAGGGGATATGTTTCAAAGATGGGTAGGAGCTTCCTAGAAAAAAGAAATTAATTCAGCTGGCCAGTGTGAATCAGGCAGCTTATCACTCCAAGCTGCCTGGTCACAGCAGGGGAGATCGCTGGGAGAACAAGAGTCAGGCTCTCTTGTGATAATTGGGGCCTTGCAGTCTTTCTTTAATTGTCAGCCTCACCAGCGGGAAGTGGGTAAAGTTTCATGAATTGTCACAGTGGCTTATAATATAAAATTGTTTGAGAAAAGATATAAGAAGGAGATAGACAGGATCAGTTTAAAGCAAGAGGTTCTACTAATACTACCCAAGGACGGTGCTAAGATTATGACTTGTAAATAGGAGCAGTAGAGGATCAGAAATCAATGGAGCAAAACTGGGGCTTTGAAATTAGGCCTAATTAGTAGGCAAAATGATGAGAGGATGGACTATTTCACCCATCACCCCTTTGAGGGGCCTTTAAAAAGAGACTTGGGGGGAAAAAAGCATTTCGACCCTTCTTGTGGCCATGGCAAGAGGATTTTTATCATGACACCCAGACTTTGACACACAGGCCCACTGAACGGGGGTGGGGCAAAGGGGGCAACTGCCCTGGAGCCTGGCGATTCAAAAGTGCCTGAGACTCCCAGCTGCTGCTGCTGCTACTACTGCCGCAGCCAGAGCCCTGGGCTCTTGCAGTTGTCACTGTGGCCCCAAGGGGAGTGCTCTGGGTGGCACTGAAGGGCTGGCAGGGGGAGGCTGCCTTCCAGGAGCATGGAGCTGCCCCTTTTCCCCAGGGGCTCGGCAATTCTGTCAGCCCCCCTGTTGACAAACCAGTAGGGATGCTTGACCATCACCACTGCACCAGCAAGGAGCCCAGCCTAATATCGGTTAGATCCTGTTTTATTTTTCCCTCCCTTGAGTGTCCTTTTCTATCCCTCACTATCTTCATCCTGTCCAATCTCTCTCTCTCTGCCTAAACCTGAAATCAGCTACATAACACAGAATCAACATGATGAAACGAGACTGCCCGGATTACTCATCCAAGAAAGACTAGTGAAGGAGATGGTTGGTCTGGCCTGGTTCAAGTGTTGCTTCTGGCAGGGGAGGCAAGCCAGGGTCCAGACCAGGGGTGGGCAATAATTTTTGCAGGGGAACCACTTAATGAATTCTGGTCATGGGCTGGTTCCACCCCTGGAAGGGGCGGGGCCTGGAGTAGAAGGGTGTGGGGCTGGGGACTAGCCTCCCCTCTGTGATGAGGCATCTGCCCCACACTGTCCCTTTAAGGCTTAAAACCCAGTCCTGGGAGAGAGCTGGAGCTGTGGAGCCAGCAGCTGTGGCCAGTATGAGCCAATTAGGGCCCAGCTGAAGGCAATATAAATAAAGGCTCCTCCTTGCTCCAGCAGTGGCCCAAGAGGGACTTAGGTGCCAGGAAGCTAGAGGCTTCCAGACTTTGAGCAGGGGAAAGGCAGGCAGGCAGGCAGAGCTGTGTGGGCAAGTTCTGGCCAGGCAAGCTCCCATGCTGCAGGGCATGAAGCAAGGCCTGAGGTTACTAAGGCTGCAGAGAGGCAGCCAGAGTGGGCAACGGTGGCAGCTCCACATCCCCTTGCCAATGATGAGTGGACATTTCAGACAGTCCCTGAGGCAGGGACTAGATGAACCCTGCAGGTAGGGTCACTGAGGCAAGGTGGGAAAAGGGAATTGGAGATTCCCAGAGGGGGAGGACCCCTGAGTGTGGTGGCACTGTGGTAGACCAGTACCCAGGTGGGAGGACACGACTGTCTGGGAGGGACATAGATCCTAATACACAGATGTGGAGGAAAACAGGTAACAACAGGTGTGACACCAGCCAGAAGGGGGCACTCCAAGGCTGAAAAGCTAATTCCCAGTGTCCATCAGGAGGCACCTGTGCTGGTGAGGCCCACTGTGTTACACCCTCTCAGAGTTGTCTGGGGCCGAGGCTTTGAATTGAAAACACAGCAGAGGGCTCACAGCTCAGCTGCTACCGCATTGTCTGGCAGCCTCCCTGGCTGGCTGTGGTTATTTAAAGGGCTCGCAGCTCCAGTCCCTGCTGGGGTAGCACTGCAACTGGGAGCAGTGAGCCATTTATATAGGATCTTGGTGCCTGAGCCACCGCCTGGAAATTCAGTGGCATGGGCAGCAGGATATAAATAGAAAGCAGACAGATGCAGTCCGCAGGCTGGATCAAAGTGTAGGCAGGCTGGATACGGTCCCCGGGCTGCAACTTGTCCAGCTTTGGTTCAGACCAACCACTACTGTGGCTGACCCATCAGCCCAAAGCACCTGTCTGTGATTCATTAGCCACCTTGTATTCTGAGGACATCCGAAATAGCCCCATTTCCCTCATCTTTGCTACCCTGTCTCTTTTCTAATTTCTGTCCTTGTCATTTGTCAAAAGCAGGAAAGTGACTCATTCTCAACTCAAAATTAAGCAATCGAACTAACACCCACCAAGGAGGACTGCTTGACAGAATAATAGACTTTAACCAATATTCCCTCTCTTCAAAAAGACACTTTGATAGATTTTGATTAAGTTTGAAACAGAGTGATTATGTAAAACAGTTTCAATTCTTTTTGCCTTGTTTAGTTCTTCATATTTTGTCTGTTTCGATCAATACACTTCTAACCTTTTGGCATGAGTTTCCTGGTGCGTTTGCCACATTACCAAGTGGGTTGAGATGCAGGAAGTGGTGTCCCAGTCTGCACTGCTTCCCACTGCTCCCATTTGCTGGGAATAGTGATCCACAGTCAATGGGAGCTACGATTTCTGATAGCTGTGTAGGTGTATATAGTGGCGGCGGCCTGACAGGGGCTAACCCTGGTGAACTGCTGCTGTTTTATTGCCCACTCCTGGGCTGTGTCTAGACTGGCCAGTTTTTCCG
This sequence comes from Pelochelys cantorii, assembly GCA_032595735.1. Lineage (NCBI taxonomy): Eukaryota > Metazoa > Chordata > Testudines > Trionychidae > Pelochelys > Pelochelys cantorii. The sequence continues at coordinate 36,648,315 of CM064335.1, read as the reverse complement.
GAAAAACTTGCCAGCTGTCTAGACTGGCCGCTTGAATTTGCACAAGAACACTGACGATCTAATGTATGATCGTCAGTGTTCTTGAGCAAATACTATGACGCTCCTGTTGGACAAAAGCCCTCTTGCGCAAATGCTTTTGCGCAAGAGGGCCAGTGTAGACAACCCAGAATTGTTTTGCGCAAAAAAGCCCCGATGGCTAAAATGGCGATCGGGGCTTTCTTGCGCAAAAGCGCGTCTAGATTGGTACGGACGCTTTTCCACAAAAAGTGCTTTTGTGGAAAAGCATCCGTGCCAATCTAGACGCTCTTTTCTGAAAATGCTTTTAACGGAAAACTTTTCCGTTAAAAGCATTTGTGGAAAATCATGCCAGTCTAGATGTAGCCCTGGAGTAGATGGTGTATGTGGAAAGCTATAACATGTCACATTTCTCAAAGAGGAAAACTGAGGCATGGTCCTGCCCTGTTGGAAAAGTAAGAACCTGCTACATTAATGATTACAACACACGTTAATAGTTTTGGGAACTGAGATTTAGTTACGGGCTTCTTTGAGTCTTATAGCAGCCTTGATTTTATATGATTGGATCTGCCTGTGTGTAAACTAGTACCCCTCCCGTCTTATTTTTATTTAACTTAAACAGTATGGCTGTACATGCAACATTACCACATACTACTTGCAAACAATATCTGAGGAGCTATGAAATGGAGCCTGGTTTCATACACAAGTTCAGTTCTATTGGCTTCAGTAGAACTGTGTGGGTGTATGAATGTAGAACATGACTCTATGGATGAAATCCTGACCCCCTTGAAGTTTATGTCTGAGTTGTCAGTGAAGCATTGACTCAAATGAGTGAAAGTATAGGGTGATGTTTGGTCTAACCACTTTTACACCTCAACAGGGTTGTCAATATGACTCTTCCATTGTGTTTTCTTGAGTGCCTAGATCAATTGAACCCCAGTCCTGGGTAGGGCCTTTGAGTGCTACTGGAATAGAAATTAGAAACAACCAGTGCTTTTTTTGTGACGGTACTGCCCGGTACACAGTACCGGCACCTCCAGTCAGAGCTCAACAACTTTTTCCCCTGGAGTACCAGCACCTTTTTTTTTTTTTTTTTTTAAACAAAAAAAGCATTGGAAACAACCAAATATCATGTACTATTGTTTTAAAAAATGAGATGCACAAATTAGAACACATCTCTTGAAGTGACTTTGCTTTACCTTTGTGTATTTCTAAATTATTTTTGGCAAATTAAAATTGAAGCCATAAACCAATCTGGTTTTATAATGCTGTATGAACACAAAGACCTTCAACTTTTGAGACGGATTTTACTTATTAACAATACAAACTTTCCTTTCCCACACTGGTACTCGTTATTTGCTGGTTCAAATTTTTCCCCTCAAAAACTTGGCTTTAATCTCCTAAGAGAACACTGTGTAGAAAGGGCATCTATCTTTTAACACATGTTCCAGATGCTTGCATGGAGTCCAGTGGGGACAAAATTAAATGAAACAGAATGAACAAAGAATCAAGCATTGCTCTGTCTGTGATTAAGGGCTGTTAGTCTCCTAAAAATCATCCTTTTCTGAAATGGCTGTCCCAACTGGACTATCTGTGATAGCCCTTGTAATCTTCCCTGCATGAACCTTATCTAATCCTGAGATTGTGATGCAAGTAGTAGATTGCTTATCATAACATGTATATACCAGGAATATGGTTTTACAGAAATGCTCTTGGCTTCTCTCAGAGTGCTATATATACTTCATATTTGTATGTTTTATCAATGGTTTGGTATAGGGTAGGCCTATTACATGATTTTTTTTCCTGCTATGAGTTTAAGGATTATAGAGGTGCTGGTTTGACTCCAGGATTAAAGACAGAAGTGAAAAAACACTTGAGCTGCCTGTTAACCTTTGCTTTAGAGATTTCCAGCACGTTCATTCTTCTGTCTCCTCCCTCCATTGTCCCCACACATTCATTTCCAGGTTCCAGCAGCAACGAAAAGCAGAAATACTGAAACAGACAGAAAATGGTAGTTCCCATCTAGTTGGAAGTGAGAAATACCTGACATTACACCAAAAACTTTCTTCTTGGGAGGCTTGTAGCCCAGGTTTTCCAGCTCAAAAGGTTCAGCTAGGCCAGATAAACTTATAAAAATGTGATTCTCTATAATCTCATCAAGACTTCATGTTATAATTCTTTTACAGGTGTCAATCCTGTTGGAAGTGTAGCCTGAGTGAGTATTATCAGATCCATCCCTAAGTGGTACAAAAGAAACTGTGGAGTCCATTTTGTTTAACTTTAGTTTGGCTCTGAAATTTAAAAAGTTCTGGGTGTCCACCCTGGTGAATACAGGATTCATAACCAGGCCCTTAACCTTTATCACTCTGAGACACAATGGCAAATCTAAATTAAAAAATGAACATATTGGCTAAATTTGTCCTAGATAGAACACTACTGTTGGCAATGGATCAGGTTTAGGAATGAGATTATCCTGTGGTATTTTGTTCCTTTAATTTTCTTTCACAAAGAGCTAGCTGGTCTAAACCAGCATAGATCCATGTGTTCCAACAGAGAGATGCTTACTCACACAAGTTTCAGATCTGACCCTTTGGCCTATTTTATTTCTTTGAACAGTCATATGTTCTGGCAAGCAATACCTGAAACCTAATTTAAGAACTCCATGGTAATGATAAAACAATGCAATTGATTTTTTCTACACAGTTCTATTTAATGGTGGCACCTATTAATAGGACAATAATCCTCAAGAAATAAATTGATGAAAATGAAGTCTGTTTATTTTTTGTATGGGTTTTTGGTTTTGTTTTACTGGTCTCCATAAAAACAGGCATTCATTGCAGAGGATATTTTTGTGCATTATTGTCTCTGATTCAGACCCTGCCATTCCAGTCCCTCTGAACACCTTATATTATCTCATCTGAAAGCCAGCATTACATTTTGCCTTTGCACAATGCTTGTTTGTATTTGTGTCCACTCATTAAGGTATCTCAGTTTTTGGCTGTGCTCTCTCGGACACCTTGAGGTCTTATAGTCAGAGTTCTTGAGCATCCACTAGAGCAGTTGAAGACAGTGAGAGCCCAGGACCTCTAAAATCAGGCTACAGTTGTCCACCCAGAAATAGAGAACACTTTTGAAAACACAGGTCCTAATCTGCATTTTAGTCAGTCTCTTTCTCTCTCACCTATCCATTCCAAAGGCTACTCTTTTGAGTAATACAGAAAGTAACAAAAATATATAATATCATGAGCTTTAATGGGCAAAAAAGCTCATGATGATAATCTATCTATCTATCTATCTATCTATATGTTAGTCTTTAAGGTGCCAAAGAACTATTTGTTCTTTTTTAAGTTATAGACTAACATGGCTACCTCTCTGAGACTGAGTACTACAGGTTGAACCTCTCTAGTCTGGCACCCTTGGAACCTGACCGGTGCCAGACCAGAGAATTTGCCAAACCATGGGAGGTCAATATTGTCTAACAGCATTACCAATACTTCACTGCTTACTGGGCTCATACAAAACATTTAGGGGTAAACTAGAGCTAAATAACAGCACAGAACACTGAGAGCCAGGACTGGTGGCTGTAAACATACTTTAGGAGACCACAGGAAACTTGACCACGCTCATGATATGTGGACATCCAGCTAACTAAAATCATGCCGGACCATGGATGTTACCAAACTGGAGGAGTTCAACCTGTATTCTTAGCTCTTCTACTGACTTGCTATGTGACCATGGGCAAATCTCTTTATCTTTCTGTGACTCAGCTAAAATACCTGTTAGCTCTTTGAGAATTTGGACTTAGTGTTTGCATAAGCAACTTTTTCTAACATGAACTTTAATACTTTTGAGATTTCCTCATCACAAGTTTGTGATGGCAAGTGTGTTTTTAAAATATGATTTAATGATGAATAAAATATAACTGTATAAATAGCAGTTTATAGCACAAAGGTTCTTTGCTAGAATAATTTCAATAAATACATCTGATTTTACATTTCAGTAATGGAACAAAAAAGCTTTACCTAAACCGTTTCTCTGCTTCATTACTATTTTATAGTCAATTTCAGTGTAGCATTATCAAATTTAGATTTTATGTATAATTTATTTTATAGATATTTTCTTAACATTAATTGCAATTTGTATTCAATTTTCCAGCACTGAAGTGGGTTTGTTCTATGCTTCCATGAAATGCATCTGCATTATGTATATTTTTAAAATAACTTTTTCCCTGTGGTGATGGTAATAGACTGGACACTATTTTCCTATTTATGTGCTGTGTTAAGGCTGGTTTATCACATACTTTGGTTTTTCTGTGATGTTTCACTTACTTGGTGTCCTCCTTTGTGCAAAAGTTGTGTGTGCTAGAAGCTAGGGTTAATAGGGTTTTACATTTTATTCAGGTTTCATTCCTATAAGCAAAGCAAGAAAGGAATATTTAGTCCATTACAAGTGACAAAGTGAAAAATGTAAAATAAATGAACCCAAACTCAATACCAAACCAGGGGGTCTTATTATGAATACAAAGTCAAAATATGATTATTGAGGTTTAACCAAAATGAAACATGGTGTCTGTGTTCTCCCATTTCTATTAATAAAATATAAAGTATACTTTTGGATTACCGTAAATTGATGCATTCACGCTAAAGTCATTGCACAACTGTTAGTCATTGCATTGAGTTGGTATATTAACGTCTAACGTGATAGATTTATTAAACAGGCAGACCACTCATTTCATAAACTTACTATAAGAGAACAATTAGACTAAATTTTTTTCTATTTCTTTGCTGTCATCATCTAAGATGCCAGTAAGCACGATTCTGGGAATGAATGCAATAAGATTTTCCTTTTTTCAAAAAATTCTGTATTGTGGATAAGGAAATTGAGTGTCTAGATGGCAAAATTGACACACAGGAAAAGGAGGTTGGGGAGGAAAAAACATGGCTAGAGGCACAATTTTTTTATTTTATATGTCAGTAATGGAACAAAAAAGCTTTATTACCTAAAATTATATATTTCATTGGTGTATTTCTTCTTTCTAGTGGAATTTTGGCCTTTTTCATGGAAAAGATTTGAAATTTTAATTTCAAGATAATATGGAAACAAGTATATTAGAGACGATGGTACCCTGATATAAATCTGGCATAAATCCACTGAAATCAATTGGGGTACAATGATGTAAAAGTGATGTAGGCGAGAATAGATTCTGAACCTGCTGCCTGGTTCTTATGCTGTATCTGCTAGATGGATTTTTCAATACATGTTTTAAATCATAAATAGAATCATAGTTGCAGGCAGTGTTCCTTCTAAGCTTTCGTGGGCCAGACCCACTTCCTCAGATCAAATTGTGGAAGAAAATAGGCATGACCATATATACCAAAGGGATATAATCAAAAAAAGTGAACACATGTAAAAAGGACAAATCAAATTTCAGAACAGAGGGGGGATAGTGAAGGGGGGGAGGTAAATGTCTGTGAGCTAATGATATTAGAGGTGATAATTGGGGAAGCTATCTTTGTAATGGGTAAGGTAATTAGCGTCTTTGTTAAGACCCTGGCGTAAAGTGTCAAATTTAAGCATGAATGACAGTTCAGAGGTTTCTCTTTCAAGCCTGGTGTGAAAATGTCTTTGAAGCAGTATGCAGGTAATCAAGTCATTGAGACAATGCCCTTTCTGGTTGAAATGGCAAGAAACTGTTTTTTTCTTTGTGATACTGTCTGATATCCATTTTGTGTGCATTGATTCTTTGGCGAAGCGTCTGAGACGTTTGTCCAATGTACATAGCAGATGGACACTGTCGGCACATGATGATATAGATTATATTTCTGGATGAGCAGGAATATGTGTTCTTGATCTTATAACTGAATTGGTTAGGTCCAATAATGGTGTCAGCAGAGTAAATATGTGGACAAAGCTGGCAACGGGGTTTGTTGCAAGGAAAGGTCCCAGGGTTGGTATTAGTGTGGTATGTCCTGTGGTTGTTGGTAAGAATCATCCTGAGGTTAGGTGGTTGTCTGTAGGAGACTATGGGTCTGTCTCCCAGAGCCTCTCGGAGTGTAGTATCCTGTTCTGGTATAGGTTGTAGTTTATTGATAATATGTTGGACGGGTTTAAGTTGGGGGCTATAGGTGATGACAATGGTGTTCTATTGTTGGTTTTCTTGGGTCTGTCTTGAAGTAGATGGTTTCTGGGTATTCGTCTGGCTCTTTCAATTTGTGTTTTTATTTCTCCAGGTGGGTAATTGAGGTTTATAAATGCTTGGTAGAGATCTTGAAGTTTCTGGTCTCTGTCAGTGGGATTAGAGTAGATGCGGTTGTATCGAAGGGCTTGACTATAGATGATGGATCGTATGGTGTGTTCTGGATGGGAGCTGGAGGCATGAAGGTAACTGTATGAATCAATGGGTTTTCTGTAGAGAGTGTTGTCTAATTTACCGTTGGTGATTTGTACTGTGGTATCCAGGAAATGGATCTCTTGTGTAAAATGGTCCAGGCTGAGATTGATGGTGGGGTGTAGGTTGTTAAAATCTCTGTAGAATGTCTCCAGTGTTTCTTGGCCGTGGGTCCAGATCATAAAGATGTCATCGATGTAGCATAAGTATAGAAGGAGTAAAAGGGGACGGGATCTGAGGAAACGTTGTTCTAAGTCAGCCATAAAGATGTTAGTGTACTGTGGAAGTGGGTCTGGCCCACGAAAGCTCATCACCTAATAAACCATCTTGTTAGTCTTTAAAGTGCTACATACTCCTGTTTTTTGTTTCAGCTAGACTAGACTAACACGGCTACACTCTATTACTATTCCTTCTAAGCAGCAGGGCCGCACAGCTTCACAGGTGATTAATCAGCCCCGCCCAGTCAGTCAGCTCCCTGCTCAGAGTACTGAGCCTCTGACTGATCCCTGCTGATTAATCACCTGTGAAGCTGTACTGCTGCTTAGAGGGAAGATTGCTTGCAGGATCCTGTTTTCTTAGATGAAAAACTTCATCCTTGGTCAAAACTGGAATACTTCTACACAGCTGTCCACACAGCGGACAAGGCCAGAGCTAAACAAGGCCTAGACTGAAATAAGAGTCAAAATAAGAGTGAAAAAAGAGACAAAGCCTTTAATTACTGCAGTCAGACACAAGCTAAAATCATGATTGCTTGAGAGAGGTTCTGGAGAAATCTGCCTTTGATTTGTTGTTCAAGTAAGAAGAGAAAACACCACCAACCAATATGGGACCAGATCTTCAGCTATTGTAAAACAACATAGCTTTGACATCAACAGAGTTACACTGGAAAAACAACCAGGAGTCCTGGGGCAGCTTTAAGACTAAGAAATGTATTTGGGCATAAGCTTTCATGGACTGGAGCCTATTTTGTCAGATGCATGATGTTGCATCTGACAAATGGGCTCCAGCCCATGAATGCTTATGCCCAAATACATTTGTTAGTCTGTAAAATGCCACAGGATTCCTCATGGTTTTTGCTGAAACAGCTTAAGATGGCTACCCCTCTGAAAATGGTTACACCAGCTTACGCTTTGCCTCACTAACATTTGGCACTGAGAGATTTTACTGGTTAAAAGAACCAGTCTTTCAAAACCTACATATGTATTCTAAACATCCAGGCTGCAAGATGGGAAGTGCATTGTATAATATGCCCTTTTCCTTGACATTGCCCATTGAGATTTTTTATGGCACTGGTTGATCACAATCAGTAGCACATCAAGTGTTGTTTTATGCAAATACTCACAGCTGTGCAAAATGCATGTTCTCAACAGCAGCCAGCAGCATTACCTCTGCCGCCTCCTTCTCCACCTCCAGACCAAGACCATGTTAGCGAATTAAAAGAATGAGAGAAATGTAAAACATTGGCTCTTTCGGCAATCCAGATAGAAAAGCATTCTGCTGGAAAAGCTAAGGGTTTAATGATTATGTTGCATTCTCAGTATAAGGGAGTAATGGAGGAGTACACAGACCAAGGAACGCTCACTTAAGAAGCTGAACAGTTTCTGACTATAGTAATATGGCACATATCTCAGGGCTGTATGGTTACATTGCAATAGCAGCCCAGAGCTAGTAGAAGTCCAGTTAGCAGCCCCTGGGTTTGTTAACCTAGGGCTGGAGCATCTATACTCATTTGTGACCCCAGGTTAGGATTTGTTGAGCCTGAGATCTCAGCCAAGGGCTCCAGTATCTAACACTGCATTATATGGGCCAAAGTCCAGCTACCCATATCCCAGCATTCACGGTGTCCTCCCTAAACATGCCTGTTTTAGCCCTTTGTGGTTCAGTGTGGAAAAATCTCACTGCCCACCAAACTTGACTATCCAGTGGACAAAAAAAGTTGGCCTTTGAGATTGTTGGATACTTTTCACAGACTCCCACAGCACAGCTTCTGTGAGGCTGCATCCACACTGCAAAGGAATACAGAGGGAATCCTGGGCCCTGGGTTGACTCAGGCTCAGACCCTCAATCTCTATGGGTCCTAAGAGCCTGGGTAATCACAGTGTGTGTGTAGACAGAAGCAGGGTTAGGTTTGAGACTGGGGTTGAACCCTACGCTTTATATTTAAGTATAGACATAATCTGACAACCAGCCTTTACTTAGAAAAGGTTACAGTTAAATGAAATGGCAAAAGGTGGTTTTCTGCATTTGCAGCCTCATTTTTCAATTCTAGTCGTCATGTCTGAACTATATAGTAAGTGTGAAAAGAGCGCTTCCCAGAATAGAGTTGTACATGTTTATATTTTACCTTATTAAAATGCATATGGTTTGTTTGTAACAAGCTTACTAAGTGATCCAGATCACTCAAAATCAATGACCTTTCCTCTTTCTTATCAACCATTCCCAGTTTGGTGTTATCTGTAATTATTTATCAGCGATTATTTGGGGGGGGGGGCATGTTTTGGATTATTGATGAAAATGTTAAATAGTGTAGGACTAAGAACCAAACCCTGTGAAACCTCATGAGAAACATACCTGCTTGATGATGAATCCATATTTAACACTACATTTTGAGACCTTTCAGTTAGCCATCTTTTCATACATTTAATACGTGACATGTTAATTTTATATTGTTCTATTTTTTTAATCAAATTGTCATGCAATACGAAGTCGAGTATCTTACAGCTATCTAAGTATATCACATCAACACTATTACCTTTATCAACCAAACTTATAATTTCATCAAAAATATATTATTTGCAGAAACTATTTTAAAAAAACTCAGGTTGATTGGCATTAATTATGTTATCTTCCTTTAATTCTTTATATATTGAGTCCTGTATTAGCTGCTCCATAATCTTGTCTGAGATCAATTTCAGACTAACAGACTTATAATTACCTGGGTCATCCCATTTACCCTTTTAAAATATTGACATTCCAACTATGGCACATATTCTCCAGTCATGGAGAATTCCCCAGAGCAACCAGAAAATTGTTCCAGTGGTTAATTGCTCTCTTTGTTAGAAATTAGCTTTCTTCAAGTCTTCTGGATAAAAGCTTCCAGCTAAAGCTCAATTGTCACTTTCAACTTTTTAATTGTACAAATATTTTTAAAGCTATCATTTGGTTACATGGAAATGTTTATTGATGATTCTTGCATAAATACAACACTAGAAGATTTACTTGTTGCTTGGGTCCTTAACTAAAATAAGTTTTGTTTTTCTTCATTTTCATTTAAATCATTGTTCTGGGGTAGGGGTGGGGATGGGGCTGAAGGATGCAGGGTTCAGTATGCAGGTTGCCCCAGGAGAGAAGACGACCCAGCCCCCTCTTACCACAGCAGCTTGGGGCCAGGTAAGAATAGGGTTGCCAGGTATTCGGTTTTGAACTGGACAGTCCAGTATTTGAGCTTTCTGTTCGGTAAACAAATGGAGAAACTATAAATGAAAAAATATAAATGTCTGGTATTTTCTAAATAAGATGTAATGTAGATTGTGATGTAATGTCAAGTGTGTCGTTGTTGAAACCATCTGGCAACCCTAGGTAAGAAGTGACTGTCCATGGCTGGTGCAGCTGCAGTGGGCATAACCAGGAGAAGGGTGCATGTCCCCCAGCTGAGGGACAGACAGACACGTAGACAAACAGACACACAAACATACAAACTCTCTGAAACATATAGTAGATAGCTGCCACTTTCTGCACCCCTATCCCCTGCTGAGCCGATGGGGTTATAGCTGTCCCAGTCTCCATCTCTGGCCCCTTGCTGCTCCCCTGTGGTCATGCTATAGCAGGGCTACTCAACTTTGGAAGCCCCGGAGGCCACAATGATACTCACAGCACATGCCAAGGGCTGTAACTTAAGTGTGGTTGCAAATATATATGCAAATAGCTTGTTTCACACTGATGGGCATGAATACAAAGGTTAAGGCACAACTACACAACACACAGGCCCCATTTAAGTCAGTTCTGCTGATATTAATAAAATGCAATATGTACCTGATTTCCCCCCATATGACAGCACTTTTAATGAGCAATGACAGTGCAGGAATTTCACTACTAAAACACATAACAACAGAAGATCATTATACTGACTACTTTTTGGTTTTGGCTCTCGCCCATGGGTCACGTGTTGAGCCCTGTGTAAACCCAAATCACACCACAGGCTGCAAACAAACAGGCCACGTGCCAAGTTTTGAGTAACCCTGTACTACAGTATAACTGTCTCTCCTACCAGACCTCTTCCTTTCCATTTTAAGAGAAACAATCCAATTCTAGGCACATTTCTAAAATTTATAGTAAGATATATTCACTAGAAGCATAATGTACCTCTGTCTGTCTGTCCATTGAGAGTTCATTTGTTCAAGAACTCCTTCTAAACAGTAAGAGCTAGGACCATCAACACTGATAAGCAGTTTCCTCTTATCATAACTCAAAACAAGGCCAGGGTTTGATTGTGCCAGGACAATGGGATGTGCCTGGAATTCGATGTGCAGTTAAATGAGCCTCTGATTTGGTGGCTGACGTGGTTGAGTCCAGTGATGAAATCACTAGCGTAGATGTGTGGGCAGAGTTGGCACCAGGCTAATTGCAGGGGTAGGTTCCTGGATGATTATGATGGAGGTGTGTTGCATGGGTACTGGGAAGAATTTGTTTGAGGTTAGGGGATTGTCTGTAGGTGAGGACTGGCCTTTTCCCCAAGGCCTGTGAGAGTGAGGGGTCATTTTCCAGGATAGGTTGTAAATTGTTGATAATGCATTGGAGGGGTTTAAGTTGTGGGCTGTAGGTGATGACAAATGGAATTCTTTTGTTTTCTCTTTTGGGCCTGTCTTGAAGTAGTTCATGTCGGGGTACTCTTTTGGTTCTATCGATCTGTTTTTTCACTTCTCTGGGTGGGTATTTCAATTTTATGAATGCTCTATATAGATCCTGTAGGTGTTTGTCTCTGTCTGTGGGAAAGTAAAATGCGAGACTTGCTGCATTTCAGCACCATGAACTAGTTTGTTGTAAAAAAGCAGAAAAGGCCAGTTCTGTGAATTGTGCAGTAATGGAATCATTTTAAGCACCATATATCATGTCCTGGTGGAAAAAATATGGCTTTGGAAAAAAAGACCTTTTTTTTTTTTTTTTTTAAGTCCTATGCATGATCTCAGGGGATTTGGTGTCTAAATTCTAACACCAGTTCCAACAAGCACATAAAAAACTTGTCTATCCCAAAGATCACTAACACAAGCCCCAAAATAATTGCAAAATATAATTAGCATGTGACTCCATTGATGTCAGTAGGGTGATACTCACTTGTGCATTGTGTCTACCAGTAAATTGCAAACTGCTCAGTGCCAGGCATGTGTTAGGAGTTTCTGGACTGACATAGTGTGCTAGGAATACTTATTATTATTGCTTACTCATATGGGGGAGGGTTAAAAAGTGTCCCTAAATTTGAAGCACATCATCTGTGTTTAACATAGTTGGCAATGGCAAAGGAACCTCTTTAGATTTCTTGTATAAATGCCCACTCGGTAGTACTAAGCATCTGCACAACAATAAACATAGAGCATTAACCTCAAAGAGCCAAAAGAAAAAAAAAACCAAGCACAAATTCATCACTTGAGTGAAATAAATAAATACCAAACCCAGTCTCTCAACTTTCTTCTTTCTAGAACTCCAGTCTTCACTGAATACCCGGAAGTCAAAGTTGTGTTATTTCAGGCTGACGGTGTGCAGTGAGGTCCAAAGTTCAGGGCCTCTCTTCCTTAAATTCCTCCCATTTAAACCAAGAATGATCCAGAATGAGTCCTCTAGAATTATTGCAGTGGTAGTGAATATTTCACAGGGGGAGAGAAGTTTTCTCAAGTAGACATGTCCCAAGCTAATTGGGGTTTGGTAGGTCAAATCCAACACTTCAATTTCTGCCTGGAAACTAGCAAATGCAGAACATGGAGCACTGCTGAACTATTCAGGGACTCAACCCTGCAAATAGGCATATAGTTAACTTTATTCTTGTGCATAGTCACAGTCTTTTGTGGCCTAATTTAGAGTGCATTGCAGTGATCTAAACTTTTCAGATGTATTGCTCTCTTCTGTGTGGTTTTCTTTAACAAAATGAATCACTTTCTCCAGAGTTTTTAAAATTTAAACTTTATTAGTCCAGATCCTGTATGGTTTGCAGCAGAAATTAACTTTGAGCTGAGATTTGAAAGAGGGGATATTGATGGCTTGATGCAAAGGTTTCAGGAGAGTGCTCCATGCATTAGAGGTAGCATGGAAGGATGACTGTGTTAATCAGGAAGGTTTGCAAGTAAAAAAGAAAGAAAAAAAAAAAAAGGTCCGATAATTGAAGCACATCAGTGGGCTCTCGTTCTAATTCTCCCTTTAACATAATTTTCTCTGTGACTGAAGACATCTTTAAAATGGGGATGACAATACTATATAGGTATTTTTGTGAGGATTAAATAGTGTTTTTTAATTAATTTTGAGATCCTCCTAATGAGAAGTGGTGGTGATTTATTTGTGGTAGTTCTGTGCGTGAAGAGATTGAACATTATAACTTACTAGGGGGAAAAAACATATAAAATAATTGAAAATTCAGAGCAAGTAACACATAACTTTAAGAATTACCTAAATAATGCTTCTGAATAGTGCAAAATCAAGCTTATTATAACCAAATACAATATTTCACTATATAAATTATAGCGTTTGACCTTGATAAGCTCTCCATAAAAGGCAGAGTAAAACAAGCATTTTACATGTAAATTGGTCTACTTTTTCAGAACCAGTGAATTGAAAACAGAGCTAAGAGATTTTCATCATAAAAGATTGCAGCTTGTAAAAGGATGTGATGAATAATGAATTTTCTATAGATCCTTTTTCTTCTTCACACGTCACTATTTTGACAGCATTTTGTTAAAATTCATATAGTACTTACTGTTCTATTTATCCATTCTAAGCTATTATGTTTATGCTGCTTTTTGACTGGATTTATTCAATAAAATAATTATTAGACTTCTTACATTTTAAATTGGTAAGATGTGGTGGTGTTGTCGGTTATAACCAAATAATATACTTGGGTCTTATGTTCAAGGTTATTTTAATAGTGGAAACATGGCCATAGAAATTGAATCAACTTTGTGTAATCATAGAATCATAGAATACTAAAATACTAGAACTTGAAGGGACTTCCAAAGGTCATCAAGTCTAGTTCCCCATCCTCACTACAGGACCAAGCACCATCTAGATCATCCCTGATAGATGTCTCTCTAACCTGCTCTTAGATGAAGATTCTGTTCATGCTCAATAAACATAAAACAAATCCACAATGAAAATGAGCTATTGTTGAGTATTGTTGGCCTGAATCATGTTACAAATATACTTAGGCTGAACACACTCACCCAGCATTTCCCAAAATTCTGCAAGTCATCCCCCCATCCCCATGAAATCAATAAGCACCCCCTTTCAACTGTCCATGCATTGGTTTGGTTGGTTGGTTAGGTTTACTTTTTTTAAAAGCCCATTCAAAATGAGCAGTCAACCACAGTAGCTTGTGTAGACCTTCCTAGTACAGTAAAACTCCAATAGTCCGGCACCCAATTGTCTGGCACTCCCGATAGTCGGGCATCAAAATGGCAAGTGCTCCTGATGGAACCGGGATGGAACCCGGAACCGCTCAGGTCAGCCGCTCTCACGTGGGTTACAGCAGGGAGGGGAGGTGTTTGGCTCTGGGGAAGAGGAGGGAAGGGAGATTGGGTTACGCATGGCGTCCTGGCCAGCTCATTGAAAAGCCGGCCGCTCAGCATACGGAGGGTGGTGAAGCACTGGAATGGGTTACCTAGGGAGATGGTAGAATCTCCATCCCTAGAGGTTTTTAAGTCCTGACTTGACAAAGTCCTGGCTGGGATGATTTCGTTAGGGTTTGTCCTGCCTTGGACAGGAGATTGGATTTGATGACCTCTTAAGGTCTCTTCCAACCTTTTGATTCTAATCATAATAGTTAGACACTTCTTTCTGTGTTCATTTAAAAAAAAAAACACCTTAGCACCCAATGGCTAGCTATTCTTTCACTCCTCCTTAGGGAGAGCTCTGGGGAAAAACCTGCTTTTAGAGTTTTCTGATCTAAGCCTATAACTTGCCTTGTACCATTCTCAGTGAATAGCAAATATAATGTGACCATCAAATCCAGAAGTTAAGTAAGAGAAATAAATAGTTAGATAGCAACAGGGATATTGGCATTCAGAAAATATTATAATGACAAGGGAAACATGCAGCTTTGATTTTTTTTTCCACCAGTCAAATATAAATCCCAGGTCACTCCTGAGAAAAGTCTCGTTCACTTTATTTTCTATTCCCAATATGCATTTAAAACAACATTCCTTTTTGGTTCATTGCAGCCTCTGCTCTGCCCCTATTTAATGTTATTTTCATATTTAAACAGTGTGGTTGTTTATGGCAGTATTTCGCCAATAACGTCAACCTAGCTCACATAAAGATGATATATAACCAATCTGAGGTTATTTTTGACCACAAGGTACAGAGAGTTTGTCAAGGCAGTGCTGATAAATAAGGATGATCCTGTTACAAAGATTCTGGATCAAACTGTCACCTCAAATTTAATATGAAATAATGAACAGACTCTAGCAATAATACATTCCCATATGACAGCTGTGTTTATAGGAAGTTTGAGTATATGCCAGTGATAAGACTTATTCTAGTATCACAGCAATTTGCATAGGATGTAAACAGTGACCCAGACTTAATATTGGCATGGTTAAAATGTCTTGGATATGCAAAGCAATTTGCCAACAAAGGCTAATAGCCTCATTAATATACTTGCACTGTATCATCTTATTCAAGGCCCCATCATGAACTGCAGTAGTGAATTACAAGTTTATTTTGTTAGGACAGAAAATTACCTCAAGAACTCTTATTGTGATATTTAGGTTTTTTTCAAAAACAAAGAAAATATGATTTCTGTGCATAAGAACTTTTTTGCTGACAAATCTTTTGTTGATAAATCTCTGGTTTGAAAACTTAGCTATGGTGCATTGGTTATGATTTGTTGCTTCATTACTAGAACCATAAAAAAGTTTTGTTAAATACAGAACCTCAGCTTGATTCAGGACTCGGACCACTTTTTTACAATTCTTACCCTAAGTTTGATGCTTAAATAGGAACTGAATGCTATTGAAAATATGGCCCCGGTTATAAGAGTTGAACATCTGAATATCTGTCACAGGAGGGTGATCTATTCTTGCTTCTCTCTCAGAAGGGGAGCAGATTGGTGAACAAGTCTGGCCCTTTAGAAGTTGTAAACTTTGAGATCATTTCAGAGTAAAAGATCTCAGTTACATGAAGTACCAGAAACTCCATTAGCCATGGGTAAGGTCTTGTCTACACATGGAGGTATTCAGGAACAGCTTTTCTTGAAGAACTCAGTGTGTGGACATACTTACTTTGGAACAAGACTGCCTTGTTCCTATTTAGCTTAATGTACTTTGAAATTACCTTCTAGGACGTAAGCATGTGCTTATGACCATTCTTATTCAGGGCATGACTTAAATACATACTTAATTGCTTTTCTAAATTATGGTCATAACTTCAGACAAGATGACGCACAGAATTCCCAAGAATAAACATACTGTTGTAAAATTGTGATTCAGCCCTGCTATAATTTTCTCTCGGAAAAATATCTGAATGGAAAACCAGCAAAGTTTCATTCATCACTCCTTATCACGTTAACCTAAGCAATTTTTGAGGCTTTCATGAGGACAATTAATTTTGCTTTCCTGGGGCTTAATTAGAAAATGGTTTTAGTTCTCTCTTCTTTTCCAGGGTGGGCAGAATAGCTTAAACCTGTATACACCTCCCGAGGCTGTTTTATATCTGCCTTTTGTAATTTTGATTGAATGTGGAGCCCAACAAATATACATGTTAATATCCTAGCAGAAGGAAAGGCTGGGTTTTTCTTAGATTTTTTTCCCTAAGTACGAACTCTTTAAAAGAATTGATGGCTTAGATCCCTGTCCATGCTAAAATCCTGCACCACTAGAGCAGTGCAAAAGAGCCTTAAATCTGCCATTCATCAGCAGCCAAGGATGGGAGAACCCGCTGCTGGTATGAAATTCTTATACGCAGATCTACAGCAGGCCTCTAAATCCTGCAGTGTAGGATTAATGCCAGAAGGGAATAGGATGGAGCACAGTGCATTATGTCATCCTTGTCAGTGTAGTTGGCACCAAAGGCATTAATCTGTTGCAAGCCAGAGAAGTATTGTACCTTTTGGCTGCTGTGGTCCTAGTCAGCCAGAGAATCAGGCAGAGGTCTAATCTGCATAGTTCAGGGTTTAGTGTGATATATCTAAGTGGACGTTCAGGATATAAATACTCTGGGATGTATTCTTCTTTTGTATTTGAGTATCAGAGGGGTAGCCATGTTAGTCTGGATCAGCAAAAGCGACAAGGAGTCCTGTGGCACCTTATAGACTCAGGGTACATCTACTCTAGCCCCCTAGTTCGAACTAGGGAGGCTAACGAGGGTGACCAAAATTGCTAATGAAGCACGGGATTTAAATATCCTGCGCTTGATTAGCATATTCCCGGCCGGTCGCTATTTTGGAAACTGACTAGCCCGAAGTAACTGTCCATGTCTACACGTGGCAGAGAAGCGCGATTCCGAGATAAACCCCTAAGTTCAAATTAACAGTTAAACCTCATAAGGTGCCACAGGACTCCTTGTTGCTTTTGCAGATCCAAACTAACATGGCTACCCCTCTGATACTCAAATACAAAAGAAGAATATACCCCAGAGTATTTATATCCTGAACGTCCACTTTGATATATCATGGAATGAGGTTTAACTGTTAATTCAAACTAAGGGGTTTATCTCAGAATCGCGCTTCTCTGCCGCGTGTAGACGCAGGCAGTTACTTCGGGCTAGTCAGTTTCCAAAATGGTGACCAGCCAGGAATATGCTAATCAAGCGCAGGATATTTAAATCCCGCTCTTCATTAGCAATTTCGGTCGCCCTCATTAGCCTCCCTAGTTCGAACTAGGGGGCTAGTGTAGACGTACCCTAACAGATGTATTGGAGCATAAGCTTTTGTGGGCAAAGCTTTCATGGGCATCTGACCAAGTGGGTCTTTGCCCACGAAAGCTTATGCTCCAATACATCTGTTAGTCTATAAGGTGCCACAGGACTCCTTGTTGCTTTTGTATTTGAGGAGGTCAGTTATTTCTAATACTGCTTATTCTTAAGTATATTTATTTAGGTGTCTTATTTGTTAAGAACAGAAAATGTGGCACATACCAGATTGTTTGAAAAGCAGAAAACCAGCGTGGCTTGAATATGTTGATGATGAATTGCTCCAGTTGCTGCCATTCCAATTCTGACAAGTTTCCACACTGAGACTGGTGTGTCTAGAACCTGTGTACAACCATTGTCATGAGGACCCCTAAAGAAGCAGAATGGTGACTGAAGACTTCTGAGGAGTTATTCAATTAAAGTAGCTGAACAACAGAGGTTGAATCCGACATCTTGGGTGGAGGTGGGTGAATGAATAGGAGAATAAGTATCTCATAGGTGTAGCATTAAAGAAAAACAATTAATGCCTCATAGCATATTATTCTGGGCCTGCTTTCCTTGGCAAGATAATTTTGAAATATAATACTTATTCTGAAAAACTTCTATCACATTTTACTTCCAAAATAGAGCTCCGATATGATTTCATATCTTTTTCCTGCTCAAATTGGAAACACAGCATTGTTTCTAATACGCTCATTTTAGTGCCATATAGAAAGTCTATCAAATACAATTTTCTAGATTGAAGTTTTCCTAATGTGTTTATGTTGAGTTCTTTTGACTTACATATGACACATACTGCAGAACAGTCTCAGTAGAGTAATAAAGCTTTCACTCACCTGTTCCTACTGCATTATAAACAGAAATAGATAAATAGGAGCGTGGAGGAAGAGTTAACTTCATACTGCTGAGTATTAATGTTGCTGCCTCAGGAATTGCTGATTCAAATATATATGGAACTCTCACAGTAACACCAATCCTCACAGTACATGGGACAAAATACATACTTAACTATCCCACTCTACTGCTAATTTTGCTTGGTGAGATAACACAACTTCAGTATTTGGAAAGTTTTTTCCCTTTCCTTTAAAAGTCAAAATAGGCATTTTTTCCCCTGAAAACAAGGTGCTAAAGGAAAAATTGGCAAGTAGGACAGAAATGAACATTCCATATTGGCCTTC
This sequence comes from Pelochelys cantorii, assembly GCA_032595735.1. Classification (NCBI taxonomy): domain Eukaryota; kingdom Metazoa; phylum Chordata; order Testudines; family Trionychidae; genus Pelochelys; species Pelochelys cantorii. The sequence continues at coordinate 36,629,628 of CM064335.1, read as the reverse complement.
CTCCCCCCCCCCCCCCACCTTCACATGCTACTTAATCCTGTACATTTGTGATGGTTTAGTTCAATCTTTATAACTTGATATTCATTTGAACTCATCTTGGACTCTCATTGTTTGAGATTTTGAGTGAGTTATAATTTCTGTTCTCTGGATTAAAATGAAAATAAATTATCTCAAGTTTATGATAAACCTCAAATGTCAGCCAGCATGAGAAATGAGACTTGATAAACTGCTTTAGAATTTCTTCGGACTTTGATGACAGTTCGTCGTCAAAGTAAATCAACAGCAGACGGACACTCATGCTCCTTCCTAGAGGTTATATACCACTGGTATCAATGCCCTGAATTCACTTAAAACAACTGGTAACTCCAAAAAATTTGTTTTGTTTCTTCTTCTGTTCAAACTTAGATACTGTTCTAGTGCCAGTTAGCACACTGGTGAGAAGATATAGTTAGGCTAAATAGCATTAAATAACATAGATACTCTATTTGTAATTTGTGGTTTATTTCTGAAAAGCAACTCTCTGCAACTGGCAACTCGATATGCTTCTGCACTTATTGCCTCATTAGTGATTCCAAATTATGCTGTCTTAGGTCAAAGGAAGTATTTCTTCATACAAGGCACAGTAAATCTGTGAAACTTCTTGCCAGAGGATGCTGTGAAGGCCAAGACTATCACAGGGTTGAAAACCAATTACATAAGTTAATGGAAGATAGGTCCATCAATGGCTATTAGTTAAGATGGGCTGGGATGCAAAACCATGTTTTGAAGTGTCCCTAGCTGCTATTTGTTTATCCCCCTGAAGCACTTGACATTGGCTAGTGTTGGAAGACAGGATACTGAGCTAGCTGGACCTTTGGTCTAAACTGGTATGGCCATTCTTATGTTTACAATATTTTTTTTCCTAATTGCAGCCAATGTCTTAAAAAGCACACTGTTTTCCTTCTGGCTCACAGATCCCTATATGTAAAGATTCTACATCAAAATGCTATTAACAAAACTGCTGAAGACGCGTGATCCAGAATACAGTTCAGTCTCCAAGGTTAAATTAATGTCACCTGCATAAAGCCCAACTATTGTCTCCTAAGATAGGTGCTGTTGAAGGAGGCTGGGGTGATTTAAATCAACCATTCTCATTCCTACACACTGTGTTGGGGTGTGACTACCACAACCATTTGTATTAATTTCCTTTCTATTCTCTTTATGGTTACTAAGCAACTGCAAGGGGATATAGTCAGCAGGGAAAATGAAGAAGCCTTAGAACAACAGAGCAATTAATGTGATTAGCTCCTACCACCACATAGGTAGTGACTTTCTTCTACATGGATCCAGAGAATGTGTAGGGTTTGACACTTCATCTGGTATGAACTCTCCCCCACCTCTCCCACAGGATAAACCTCAGTCACCTTCCCATGAGGACATCTGTCCTGACATTTTCTCATACTATAAATATAGCAAACAATTCCACAGACCTTTTTAAATGTAGGATGGATGCAAAGCAAAACTAGAAATCCTTATGAAATTCTAAAGTATGAGGTTCATGTGTATTCTAGAGAGAGACCCTTTTGTGAATACTATTCATGGAAGGTAACCATTTTAGATATTTCTATTGCACTTGTCTTGTTTGCATTATGTATTTTTCACTCACAACTATTTGTAAATGATCTGCGGGAGGTGATGGAAATGTATGTAGATGATCCTCTAATCATAAACATCTCACAGTAAGAAAATGGTTAGAATAAGCAATTTCCCTTAATCTAAAACATGAAGCCAATTTTGTTTAAGGTTGGAAAATGTTTGTAACACTTTAACAGAGATTCAAAAAAGAAAACTAAACTATCAGACAAGACTGGACGTAGAAGTGCTGAAATACCACATGGAAAGCTGATCTTGCAGCAGTTCTGGCACAGTCACATGGAAGAGATTCTAGAAACCTTATTCTCATAAAGATCTCCAGGCCTGCTTTTGAAGTTCAAGAGACCTGCATAAGCTTCTGAAACTTTAGGTTCTTGACATGTATCAGAGGGGTAGCCGTGTTAGTCTGAATCTGCATAAACAACAAGAAGTCCTGTGGCACCTTATAGACTAAGAGATGTATTTATTGATTTATTAACAGATCCAATAAATCTGTTAGTCTACAAGGTGCCACAGGACTTTTTGTTGTTTATTCAGGTTCTTGAGTCAATCATATTGAAACTTGCAACTTCTTTAGGTTTCCTACTGTATCTAGCATAAAGCTGCATCTGAATAAGAAATTGATAGTCCAGCCAGTATTTCCTAGTCTCTGCATTGTAGAGAGATGTGAGTGTAGGTGTAATAATATTCACTGATATTTGTAAGAGTGTACATTAACATTTGTTAGGTCCACTGCTATTCTTGCAAATATTCACACAGTTATTAATTTTTTTAAACTTTGGGGAAGTGCACCACGTTGATTTTCTTTTTCTTTTAAAGTTTTAATCAATGGGAAATCTGAAAATATCATATGACTAACAATACTAATGAATTGTCACAGTGAATGTTTCATGAATAGCCCCATAGTCTGTTTATGTCTGAATAATTAATTCTTTGTATTACCACTGTACCTACATCCTCCAAGTATGGACCAGGATTGCATCATGCTGCATTCTGCATAAACACAGAACAAAGATAATCTCTGCCCAAAGAGTTAATTTCCGTTATCCAAATCAAACTGATGTAATTTTTTTGTGGAAGAAAATTTCCCTAATGTTACTTCATTCCAAGCATATGATTTTGGATACCAATATATTTTTACCATCTTAGTTAATTTCTTTGAAACGAGTTCCTTATTTAAGGTATCTTTTAATGCTTTTTATAATGGATAAAACAGAAGGGAGTGTCATTGAAAGGACGGTTCAGAAAATGTAGAAGTTTAGTAAAGATTGCCTCCAGTAATTGTCAATGAAAATGATGTTCTTTTGACCCAGCTTTTCTAAAAGCTCCTAATCAATGTCTTCTTTGGCATCATAAAAGAATGTAATGCTGCCTTTTAATAGTATTTTGTGAATAATTGCATTATTGTGGTGTTATTCTACGTAATTACAGTTCTCTACTAAAAATCTTTACCTTTTCCCAAGCTATTTTTCACTCAGGAACTCTTTTACAACACAGAAAAATGGATGATGATAAGAAAGCATTGACAAAATAGGTTTTTGTTTTTGAAATTGAAAACATTTATTCCTAGTGAGATTTTTTTCATACACTGTTCTGAATTGTCACCATTTTTTGTACTACAACAAATACATGCTTTAAATAAAGACAATTTCTTATTGCTACAACTATTTCCTGAGGCCTGTGTTTTGTTACCTTTTTTCATGTTGCGTATAATCATGAATATCCTCCTTGAAATTGACTAATGGATTGAATTGGACCTACTTGTAGAAAAAAGTGCTGCTGAGTTTGGATAAGGCTGGCAGAATGGGGCTATGAATCTGCACTTGAAGTATGTTAACAATAAAACACTCTTTCCCCATGAACAATGTGAGGATGCACATGGCTTCAGCGAACATGCTTATAATGCTATACCTTCTGAGAAGGCAGGCACTTTGAAAATCCCCACTTTCAGCCTTTTAAAATTTCTACAAACAATTCTTACCTGAAAATTATATGATAGTTTCAGCCTATACCTCTTCCATATATGAAAAAATGCATACCTTATAAGGCTGTGATAATCTAATCTATCCTCTTGTATGCCACATTGCAAAGGACTCTGCTGAATTCTTATATAAAATAGATCATATCTTTAAAAAAAACTAATATTGATTTTCAATTGCTAGTGGTGAAGAATCCACCACAATCCTTGGCAATTTGTTTCAATACCTAAAAAAGCCTTATTGCCCGTTTGAATTTGCCTAGCTTAAATTTCAGCCATTGTATTTTGCTCTACTTTTGTCTGCTAGAATCCATGATCAAATTCTGTTTACTCTGTAGGTACTTGTATCCTGTGATCAAGTTCCTTAACTGTCTTTTGTTAAGCTATATAGATTCAGCTTCTTGTATCTATGACTGCAAGGCATATTTTCAAATAATTTAATTATTCTGTTGCTCTTCTCTGAATCCTCTCTAAATTATCTACATCCTTATGTTGTGCACAACAGAACTGGACATAGTATTCCAGCAATGGTCACACCAGTGCCAAGTATAGCTGTAATAGAACTTCCCTATTCCTACCTGAGGTTTCCCTGTTTATACATCCAATGATCATGTTAGCCTTTTTGGACAATCTCATGCTGGAAGCTTGGGGGTTATAGTGGATAATCAGCTGAACAAAAGTCTTTTTTAGAGTCACTGATTCCTGGAATAGTTTCCCATCCTGTAATATGGCCTATGTTCTTTGTTTTCTAGATGTATAACTTTATATTTGGATTAACTCAACCACTCAGTGAACAGCTCCCATTAACTTGAAATCTGTCAAATTAGTCATTTTTCTGTACAGTCAAAGTGTGCCATGTTGACATTGCATTATTCTTGTTTTTAATCAAAATGTCATGCAATACAAGTTAAATATTCTACAGAAATCTAAGTATACTGCATCAACATATTACCTTTTATCAATTAAACTTGTAGTTTCATCGACGATATTAAGTTAGTTTGACAGACTCTGTTTTCCATTAAGCCATGTTGATTATCCTCCTTAATTCTGTGTCAGCTGAATTTTTCTCATTGTTGTTTTGCCTGGGATCAGTGTCAGACCGCCACGCCTGAAATTATCCAAGTCTTCCTGTTTATGCTTTTAAAATATTGGAACAATGGTAGTTTTCTTCCAGTCTTCTGTAACTTCCCCAGTGTTGTAAGATTTATTGAAAATAAACCTTGCATTTGTCTCTGTTTGAGTTATAAGAGCATTGTTTTGATGGTTATGGTGGAAGCATTTCGGAATATTCAGAGGTTTGCTCGGTTACTTATCTAAACTTGCTAGAACCTGTTTGGCATGGATATGAGGCTTTAAATCTGTCTGCGATTGGTACAGGGAGCCCAGAATTCCTGATTTCCCTACCATCTTTGTCATTGTCTTGCTTTGAGGCCTTGAGCCATTCACATATATTCTGCCTCCATTTCCCCATTTATACAGTGGGGATGACCTGTTAAACAAGCCTTTCTGTACCCTTCGAAGATGCTTCATAGCTGTCTTTTTTTTTAAAGGAATTCCTTTGGCATAAATTTATCCATATAAAAATGTGTGGTTGTCATCAAAACAATGGAATTGCTACACTGCATCAAACCCAATGTCTGTTTAGCCCTATTTAATATCCTGTCTCTGAAGTGGCCAGTACTAGATGAAAGTGAAAGAAATCTGTAGTAGACAGATGTGAAAAACTGTGCCTTATATTAACGGTCATTCGGGTATCTATATATTTACACTGGAATAAGGCACCTATGGCTGGTCCATGCCAGATGACTCTGATCTGTGGGGTTCAGGCTTCTGGGATGGAGCTGCAGCCAATCTTTGGGGCCTTCCCATGGTTCTAGAGTCTAGGCTCCAGCCACGGCCCAGAAGTCTACATTGTAACTAAATAGCCCCACAGCCTAAGCCCCACAAACTGGAGTCAGCTGTCACAGGCCAGCCACAAGTTTTTAATTACAGTGTAGACATAGGCTAAAAATCTTTAATTATTACTTATGTCGTATCCACCAAAAAAGATGGGGTAACAAACAGGATGGTAGAACTAAACAGGAAAACAACCTTCTTAAATTATAGCATATAGAACAGCAGACCAAAAAAAAACACATGCTGGGTTACTAAACACAGGTTGGTCCAGCACCTCCCTGGTCCAGCACCGTCGGAACCTGAACAGTCCGGGATGAGGGATTTTTCCAGACCAGGGGAGGTTATACCTGCCCCCCCTCCTGCTGGCTACTGCCCTCCCCCCCAGCCATGGATCCTCCTCAGGCTCTGCTTCTCTGCTGGTTCCCATCCTCCTTTGCCTATCATGCCAGGCAGCCCAGCTGGGGCACTCTGGGAACTGAGCCCCAATGCAGCGTGCTGGGGTCATAGTGCCACTGTGCAGCCTAGCTGCGGAGAGCCAGGCTTCTGGCCCCCCAGCAGCTCACTGCCTCCTCACAGGGCTCGTAGGCACCTGTGCTCCACTGGGACTCTCTGGTCCTGGAACATCTGTGGTCCTCCCAGGCCATGGATGTTGCTGGACAAGAAAGAGCTGGTTCACAGAGGTTCAACCTGTACTATCATTACTGAGTGAAGGAGTGTGATATTGAAAGGACCCATTTGTTAAGAAGAACTCTCTTTTTTTCCAAGTGAGACGCTCTGTTTACAAATTAAGGGCATGATGTTGTTTATATTTTGGGAAGTTTTTTCCATTGAATTTAGCAAGTGCCTGAGTTATAACAAAACCTTCTCTCACTCTCTCTACTATACAGAAAATAAATCAGTATTTATTTATCTGTCCCACTTTTTTCAGTTTACAATGACAAGTGATAAATATTCACATTAGGAATTTTGGCACTAATAAATGTTTAGCTCAAATAAAGACTATGTGTTTAGGACAAAAACAAAATATCAAGTACACTTTAATTTTTATTCTTTCACTAAAAATGTTACTTTTATCCAAGCATTTATAGGATATACTGTCACCTCCAAATGTTACCGATGGCCTTGCTCACTAAACTACTTATATTAGGTAATGAGATAACAATTTCTAGTGGTGCAATAGATTACAGCATTCTATGACATATCAAGCAGATTCTATTTGTGCATCAGGGACATACATAAATATTTATATCTGCAAAATCAAGCCAAAATTTAACAGATGTTCATCCTTAGCTTCATGATGAATTCAGCAAACAAACAAAAAATGGCAGGATAATATATTTCACCTATAATCCTTGTATCCATGAAGACAGTACCCCGCCACTGCACTCTTCCATAGTTATCAAAACACCACCGTAACACCTACATGTGGTGTTCTTGTTATTGTTAATATTAGTTATTATTATTATTTTTGGAGAGTTTGAGCCCCGTTCAGGGACCAAGACCCAGTTGTGTTAGGTGTTGTACAAACACAGGACAAAAAGACTTTCCTCTGTCAAAGAGCTTATCATCTAATTCACAGTACCTCACAACTCCATCTAATGTCAATGAAGCTATTAGAGGAGAAACTTGTTCCTAAAAAGCATTGATAAAAATTAATGTAATAATGAGGAATGTGCTAGTCACTTGTAATTTCAGGGTCTCCCACTGAAATTAAGGGGAGTCCTTCCACACACCACAGTGGGCTTTGAATTGTACACTAGTGACAGTCCTCTTCTTTTCTGTGCCTAACTCTTTCTTAGTGTTTTCCATGCAATAGAATGGCAAGAAAATGGGGTAAACCTTTTTTTCAAATATTTCTGTACCCTTGAATTTGCTTTTCTCTCTAGTTTCAGGCCAGTGGTTATTTTTTTCACTTTGAAAGATGCTAAAATGTGCAAAATGACCTTTTATGCAGGCACCTTTTCAAACACATGCGACTGCAGTAATGTAATGATTGTCTCTGAAATTTTTCTATTGTGGGTCATGATGCAGAACGTGAGCGATTTTCTGCTATAAGTATTATTATAGGTCCTCTTTTGATCCTTTAAAATTTCCTTTCCTTAAAGCTTACCTACCACACACTCCCACGCATGCAACCTCCAACCACTGGTTTTTCAGGTCTGTAAATATTTATTCACAAGCTCTCCGAGGTTGCAAATGGGACTAGCAATGTTTGGCACAACTTTTTTGCTTTCTTGTTAAAGCAACTTTGCTTTGTGGGGAGCAGCAGGGAGGGCTAGAAGCTTGTTTTCCACTCACCATCTTAGGTGTCTTCAGAGGAAAGATAAGGCTACCATCCCCCCCTAACCAAAATGTTCTTCAGAGGAAGATTGGAGTCCAGAGTTTCACCCTGTGTTCCTTGAATTTATGGCACAACTCCCATTGTCTTTAGCGGTTTAAGATCAGGCATTCAGAGTTCCTCCATGCAAACTTGTTGTAGGCGTATAGGGACTTGCACCAGAGACAGCTCAAAAAGCCTAGTTGTAGCTAAGGAAAATCTAGGGCTCAGGCCATTTGGAAAAAAAAAACAAAGGGCCAAATTCTACAGTTCTTACTACATCAAAATTCCATTGAATTAAAAAGGAGGCTTTTTTAATTAAAAACAGCAGGGAGCCTAACTTATTTCTGACTCGCTTAGAAAGGGCACATAAAGTGAGAAGTCAGATTTATAGTTGCTGTGTGGTTTATCATTAAAACCATGATTAAATGTTTTCAAAAGTGGACAAAAATTGTCCTTTTTTGTACAGAGAGATTCTTAGAAAATGGAAGAGCGCATACAAAGAAAGGTATGTTGTATTAGCAAACAATAGCTACATATGATCATTTGATAAATAAGATTAATAACCAAATAAAACTCTTCTATGCTTTGGGAAACATACAGATGTACAAGGAAAAGGTACATGAGATTGCTACGCAGGTGTGGTGTAGCACTCCCAGATTTCCCCTGATCTAGTAAACTCCCTTCTCCAGGACTAGTCAGGTCCCAGGGTGCTGGACCAGGGAGGTCCAACCCGTACAGAAAACTTAATATGCTACAGAATTAAGCACCACCAAACATGGTTTTGCCACAGTATTTAATTCCAATGTCCCCCACAATACTGAAGATCCTAACAATTAACATTTCTTTTACTAAAAAGTATAAAGTATGGATATAACTTTTCTCCTTTTCCTCTATATTAATAGATTATGCATTTCACAGGCTAATTTCCCAGGTTAAGTTAATCAAGGTGTCCAGCAGTGCTCATTGGTGGAGGACAGGTATGGTAAATTAATTACCCTGTCCTGATCTTTCTAAAGAAATTGACACACTCTTAACAGTCAGACCTGTACTCTAGCAGGCAGATATTTTGGGACTGAGTCTTTCAGTGGATTGGAAAGATGAGGTGGCGCCTTCAAACAAGTAGGCAAATAACTGATTTTTCATTTCAGTTGTGAAAAATTGGAAAGAGAAGAAAATTCAGATTGGACGCTGTGTGTGGAAAAACTTGAATGGTCAGTGGGCGAGGGAAAGAGACTGAGACTGGCACTATAGCCTTATGGTTAGGGAGCTCACCTGAAGGATGGGAAGTCCATTGTTAGGTCCCCACTCCGATGTATATGTATTTATTCATAGTGGAATAGCTTCAATAGGAAACACTGATGGCTTCAGCTCCCGCTCTGCAGTAGCATATAGCCTGGTGACTAGGGCATTTCACCTGGAATGAGGGAGACCCTTTGGATCCAGGTCTTCCCCCTTCCAGCTGAGTGTCCAAATCATTGGGCAAAAAGCACGAACTCAGTCAATAGCACCTTCTCTTCTTCTTCTTCTGTTCCATATTATTAATCTAACTCGCAAAATACAGGGTTGAAATTTGGTGAATTTTATCATATTTGTGAATAGTTGTGGGTTGATTGAGACTGCATTTCCAGGTGAGTAAACTATTCCTCTGACCAGTTTCGCTTAGCTCTGTCATCTTTCGGGCTGCTGATTTATATTCAACCTGGGTTATTATTAACCAAACTTTTTCACCATTCAGTCTGCAACTTGAGTTGGAGGTTTCAGTCCGCTAATGGACAATCCACATCATAAAGACACTAAACAGCCATTATGGCACAAACTAGCCCTTCTATTTCTAGATTCAGCTGAGCGTCATGGGACCAAATGGATCAGAGATTAAATTCATGTCACACTCTAGAGATAGTTTCGTGAGGTAAAACAAATTAAATCTCTGTGACCCATCTGGTTCTTCAAAGCACACTGCCAGGAAGTTCTTGGAAATTTGTACCACTGCTGTCCCAGTGTTATGGATAAAGGAAGGGCTTGCAGTCTCTGGGACTGTGACTCTGGAACTTTTTACAAATATTAAACTTCCTCTATTCTTAGCCCCATCTCTGTCATTAATTCATTAATGACAATCTCCTTCTTTTGGTGATCTATGATGAATTTGTCAGATCATCAGACCCAAGTAGCTAAATACCTGTGATGATAAGCAATATTGATATGACATATTATGTTTGAAATGTTTTATAAACTATATTCCAAATACAACTGAAATTGAAGAATTTCAATTGACAGCTTTTAGAGAATAGCTGCTTTTGCAAAGTAGCTAATTTATGAGTTCTAAGAAGAGCTTTTACTTCCTGATGCAGAAGAATATCTTAATTGAATTAAGTGGTTTTTCCTATCTTATTTTTTATGCCTATTATAAGTAAAAGATCTGTTTGTATTCTTAATTAAGTGATAATATTAATGGAATTGTATTTTGCTCCCAGAAAATGGGATCCAGCTAAAAAATAAATGGAGAAGCATTAGCAAAGACATTTATCAAAATTAAACACTGAGACAAAGCAATTAGGGTTATTTCAAATAATTTACATTTAAAATAAATATACATGAAATAAACCCAGCAGTCCTACAGCATGTTCCCACTGGGAGATTCAAAAAAAGCTAAGTGAGCTTATGATCTCCTGCCTGCAGCCCAATCCTGCATTAAAACTTCTTGTGAAATCAGTAGAAATGTACAACATGTAATACAGGATGAAATTGAGGGAGGGGTGGGAGCTTGGCCCAGTATCTTTTCACTGCTTTTGATGGGTTTTCCCCGTGGGTGTTCCAGCCCTGGAGCACCTATGGTGTCAGTGACTACACAGAAGCTGCCAAGTTCTATTATCCTGAGCTTCAGCCTATACCCTGGATGGGCCTGCCTACTCAAGTTAATGACACAGTTGCCATCCCGTTAACACATTTTACATGTGACTGGGACTCAACCAAAATAGCGGCAACACTAGAGATGTGACTTAAGTTGCTATCGCAGTAAAGACAAGCATGTAGGCCTGCATGTACAAAAGGAGATCGGTGTTGTGAATCTGAGCATCACGGCGCCTAACTTTTAAGCATCTAGACCCGGGCTGGGGAATCTAAGGCCCAGGGGCTGGATGCAGCCCCCAACTTGCCTGGATCTGGCCCCTGAGGCTTGGGGCTCTTCCCAGCATTGGGGAGCCCATGCTGGTGAGGGATTTTTTTGTTTTGTTTCTCACTTGTGTGCAGCCCCTGGCTGATTTTTCTATGGGTCAGTGGCCCTCAGCCCAAAAAAGGTTCCCTACCCCTGACCTAGATAATTACTACAATTTGCAAAGCCTGAGTAACATGCCTAAGCACTTGTACCATAAATGGAGAGAGACAGACAATTTAGACTGCAATCCACAGAAGCCAGCATGCTGGATGGGGAATCATCTGGCCTAGCCATTGAGAGATGACAAGGAAAGAGGTATGTACAACACTCCACCCCTCATGAGTATAGGCACCTAATTCTGCTAGTGATTCATAGCAGGGAATCCTCAGTGGAGCTATGCTGTTCCCCCCCACAGAAAATATTCAGTTTATCTCCAATGGTTTGACACTATTTCCTTACATATATTTTGCTCACATACATTTTAAAAATAAAGCAGCACATGGTAAAGCTTTAGTTTATTTTCTATTCCAGTAAATACAAAAAGTCATTGACTACTGGTGCCTGTCTCAAGTCCTCCAGCATAGACACATTAGTCTGTGAACTATTTGTGATGACTTGCTGGCTGGCAGTGCAGCCTCTGGGTTTAACTTTAATAACAACCAATTTCATTTGAAAATCTTGCATACACATCGCACACTAATAACAGTGCTTCCAGCTTTGTGTATCCTTAAATTCCACGGCAGTCAAATCTTTTGAGTATATTGAGTAATTTGCATTAAGATTATGAGGAACATTTTGAAGACTTCTCCTGAGCTTAAATTGAGTTTTTTATTTGCAAACCGCAAGACCATGGAAGGCCCACAAAATTAAATATGTTTCACTCCCCTCCCCACCACTTGTCCATGCATTTCAAGGTTTCTAGGTCATGGAAATGTATTTCCACTGTTCTGTGAAGTCTCTGAGTGTCGACTTGGTCAGTGTTGTGAGGCAGATAATGCCACATTTGAGTTGGTTTAATTATAGTGAATGGCTTTTATTCTGAAAGAAACGTAAAAGCAGCTTCTTTTGTTTCTAGGGCAAAAGTCTTAAATTTACACCTAGATAAGGCTATCTCCACCGCTGTTTCCTTAAGTTATGTCATGAATTGGTAAGCGATACAAATGAGCCGTGTATGCAATACATTTATTAGCTATTTTAAAGAAACTGCCAAACAGTTAATGCTGCTAAAAGTGGAGTCTCTCATCTGTTATCCTAAATGGAAGGCTGGTACCAGTTTTTCCAGGCTAGGCTGGGGTGGCTCTGTCAATCTCTTCTGTTTTGAAGGTGTTCCACTGTATATAAATATTAATATAGTCATTCGGCCAGAGAGAGGTTACTGTCTAGTCTGTGGATTATGGCACTCACCTACAGCAGGGGTGGGCAATAAGACAGATGCGGTTCACCAGGGTTGGCCCCTGGTGGGCCGCTGGCACTTTATTTACCTGCAATCCCACAGGTATGGACACTTGAAGCTCCTGTTGGCTGTGGACTCCTGTTCCCAGCCAATGGGAGCTGCAGGAAGTGGCCCAGATTGATACACTGCTTCCTGCAGCTGCTATTGGCTGGGAATGATGATCCATGGCCAATGGTAGATTCAAGCACCCATACCTGTGGAGGTTGCAGGTAAATAAAGCACTGATGGCCTGCCAGGGGCCAACCCTGGTGAACCACATCCAGCCCTCAGACCAGTTATTGCCCACTGCTGACCTACTGTGTGGAGACCTAATTATAAGTCTCTTCTTCACATCAGGCAAAGGGGAAATTGAACCAGAATCCCACATACCCTGGCTACTTCTCACTGGGCTAAAACTCATGGGAAGAAACTAGCATGACCTGCATCTCTGGCCATTTTGGGTGGGATTAGTCATACTCTGAGAGTGCCTGTTGGATAGGACCCCATAGGTGAGATTAGTGCTGGCAAAAATGTAGGCCCCTAAGGGACTTTAACAGTGGAAATATAGGGGTATAAGGATTTCCAATGCCTATACAATTAGGTGCCAGTGGGGGATTTGATGATCTCACTAGCACCTAAATGGTATACTTAATTGGCTCTTTAGGCACCTAAATCATTCTGTGTATTTCACCTTTTGTATTTCTTCTGCTTCCTGATTGGATAGCTGAAATGTTTTAAATAAAGGAAGAGTGAATAAGGATATAGTTTTATTTCTGTTCTGTCATATTTTCTGATGCCAGACATGGAGAGGGAAGAAAGAGCATGTGAATGCACTGAGAAGGGCATAGGATAGGATGATTACCAATGCTGTATTTTAAGACATAACCATACTTGGAGCCTAATAGCTAATGAGTCATTCAGCAAGAAGGTACTAAGAAGCATTTGGTAAGTTTGAAAAGCATGTTTACAACCCATAATTGTGTATGGCTTTGTACAAAGAATTAGCCCTTGTCAGCTGCTATCCTTTAAAAATAAACGATGCTGTCTTTTTTCATACAGTTTTCCTTTGTGTGTGTGTGTGTGTGTGTGTGTGTGTGACTTTTATTTTATTTATTTAAATATAGGTGGTCCTCCTGCATGGCTGAGGAATTTGGTATGTATTGCAAGAAAATTAATGGCATAAGCAGTGCAACAGGGAACTGCTGTGATCATTATATGCCTCAATTTAACTACTCCCAGGAGTGTTTCAAAGTAAAAATAATCTAGGTGAAAAGTATCTCATTTCAGAAAAATCTTCTAAAATCATGCTTAGAATTCTTGCTTTTCCATATGACATTTGAACTTTATTTGCTTTGCTTTCCTACCATACAACTTTTTTTTCTATTGCAAACACCAGGGATTGACTGATTCAGTTAAACTTAGGTTTGCAGAAATGTAGGCACTGGAAAACCTAGAGCAAAAGAATCAGATTTAAACTGTTATAGAATCAGATCAATTAGGCGCATGTCAGTTATTTCTGCTGTCAGCCAGAATGCAATTGATTGCACAGGGAGGCAAATGTGTCCCATAGAAGATTATAAATTTGAAAAGTGTCTCCTTTCCTTTGTTGATGCAGATGGCTGTAAGTTTTAAAGTGTGAGATATATTGCTTAGATATAGTTACAGGTTACCAAGCAGAATGAAAGGCAGTGTAACTACTATACATGATTCATTGCCATGTGGAAAACTTGCTCATTTGTTTTAGAAAATAGAGATTTTAAAATACTGTTGGTACAGGGACTTTTTTTCTATCTTTTTTCATATATTAACTCTCTCTCACTCTCACACACACACACACACACACACACACACACACACACACACACACCCCTTCCCTTTTCCCAGACTCCCTACTGCTTGATTCTGAAAATCATTTCACCCTCTGGATCCTGAAGTACAGAATTGCTGACTTGCAGTGGGCCATAAAGCATGCCTGAGTACCATTGCTATAGGGTATTCTTAATGGGTAGCTCTGAGTCTCAGGGGTTGTGACTGCACTGCATCTGGTATCAAGCCTTCCCTCCCACTTGAGGTGATGGAGTACATGTTAATGTGCTAAAAATAGCTATGTAGACACTGAAACTCAGGCTGGAGCTTGGACTCTCTAGCCGGGGGATAGATGGGAAGTAGCCTTGAGCATGTCTACATAGCTACATAACTCCGGTCAACTGAAGAAGTGGGCTATGCTCACGAAAGCTCATGATACCATCTACAGTAAAACTCCAGTGGTCTGGCATCCAGTGGTCTGGCACTCCTGATTGTCCAACACCATCTGGAACCCGGAAGTGCTCCGGGCAGCTGGACAATTGGAGCTGCTCTGCCCCCGGCTTCCCGGATTCAGCCACTGCTGAAACTGACCAGCGGTTGCTGAAACTGACCCCGGGCCGCTGCCGAAACTGACCCCCGGCTTTCCCGAGTCAGCCGCTGGTCAGTTTCAGCAGCGGCTGACTTGGGGACGCCTGGGGCAGAGCAGCTGGGGTGCTGCCGGGTTGGTCCGGCAGCACCGAGGGGCGCATCTCCCCCACTCCACCCCAGACCCCTCATAGCCCCCCCTTCCGATAGTCCGGCATATTTGATAATCCGGCACCCCCTGGGTCCTAAAGGTGCCGGATTATCGGAAGTTTACTGTACATGTTTTGTTAGTCTTTAAAGTGCTACCAGACTATTTGTTGTTATTTGTTGTACATAGCTATTGTTAGTGTGCTACAATGAGCCTAACTACCCCAAGTTTGTGGGCTGGGAGGCTCACTCTCAGATAGGTTGTAGACATGCCATGAATGACAATGAACAAAGGAAGATCCATAACTGCTTAGCTCTTCTAGACGGCTCAGTCCTGCACTCCTAACTCAGGCCATATTCCTGAATACTGTTCTCCACTCCTGCAAAACTATGGATGACTGCTTACCATAAAAACTATTGTATGTCAGCTGTAACATAGATATGGTTATTTACTAGGTGTATCTAACTCTAGAGTGGTCTTATTCAGTTGTGCCATGGTTTCTGTCCATTGTGCTGAAAATTTCTAGGCATAGTTTGGTGCTGAATGAGCTCCTCCATCAATGACAAATTCTTACCATAATTACTAAGGAGAGGACTCAAAATTTTTCTGATAATGAAAAGGGCACATAAGTGCTATGCTACATACACAACACACATCAAGCAAAAGCATTTTCATGATCACAGATTGGGAACTGCAGTGACAATAACTTTCTAAGGATCCCCAAACTCACAGTCTTACAACTCCGCTGGATTCAGGACCATCAACAACAAAGTAGCAAACAACTTAATAGATGTTTATATGATGGAATTATTCAAACACAAGGCTTCTTCAGTGATACCACGTTGCCCAGCCTGTATAAGATCTGATCAGGTGGGCAGTTTCTGTGCTCACTGAAGCATAGGGCCATCACCCTGTCTATTCCCTTATCTGACAAGCATCATAGCAGTGTTCATACATTAAAAAGCTTCTGAACACAGCAGTATTTTGGTGGAGTTCAGGTGAATCATCATCTTACAGTAGAAAAATACTTTGGGCAAAGGGCCTCTGATCTGGAACACCTTGATGCCAGACAGGATGGATAAATCCCCCCACCCTTTCAGAGCAAAAATTACTCAGGCCTGCCTCTATTGATAGAGGTTTCGTCCAAACATGCACATATCCTTATTTCCATGATACTCTCTCAACTGCTGTTCAGTTGACTGGCAAGCGGTGTATGGTTCTCTTTAGTTATAGAACTGGCCAGCTAGATATTATAGTAATATGCATAATAAAATACCTAGAAATACTCTCTCTCTATAAAAAAACCTTTTTCCTGTGGGATGACAGAGTAACGTCATCACATCACTCAGCTTCTGGGCTTCCTCCCTCCCACCTGCCTGCCTGGTGCTCCAACAGGCTGGGAGCTGCACTGCCTCCCTAGTGCTCCGAGGCGGGAGGGGCCAGGAGCCAGGCCCCCTCCCCATTCCTGCCTCCCCTTTTCTGGGGGGGTCTGAGAGCCATGCCCACTTCCCCTTCCTCCCTCCCAGGGGGAGCCAGAAGCTGCGCCCCCTCCTCCCTCCTGGGGGAATCAGGGGCCACAACCGCAGGAGCCATGCCCATCTCTCCACCCTCCCAGGGGGGCTGGAAGCCACACCACCTCCCCCCTCCTGGGAGGGGCTGGGAGCCACATGGCCCCCCACTCCCCTTTCCCTGGTGCTCAGGGGGTGGGAGCCGTGTGGCCTCTCCCCTCCCGGTGCTCTGTGGGGGCAGGAGGTGGGAGCCATACAGCCTCCCCCATCCCCAGTGCTCTGGGGAGGTGGGAGAGCCGTAAGCCGCACGCCCTTCCTGCTCTCTCAGCCCCCTCACACACACCATTGCCAAAGACCTGTACTCCCAGCCCCCTCACTCATGCCCTCCCAAGCTGAGACCATGCACCCCCAGCTCCCTCACTCATCCCCCTGCTGAGACCTCACACCCCCAACCCCCTCAGACACCTCTGCCACCAAGACCCTGCACCCTCACACACCTCCTCTGAGATCCTGCACCCCCAGCCCTTTTGCTCACTCCTTGCACTCTGACCCCCACACCGCCAGCCCACTCCTGACCCATCCCTCTGGCAGACATCTATCCCCAGCCTGCTCCTGCACCACCCCCACCCCCAAAGAGATGGGGGTTGGTGAGTGTAGCGAGCAGGGAGCACAGCCCCCTACTTACATTTATAAAATTAAAGTTCCTGTGGAGGAAATGCTACAATGCACAGAAATATCCTTCCCCAACCAAAGTCCTGTGTTAATAAACCATCAAACTACCTAAAGGAAACTGAAAATCGGAGAATGAGAAAACATGTATCAGGCCTAAAAGCAAAAGCAAAAACCAAAACACAAAACCCCCAGTTTCTTTCAGTTTCAAATCAGGTAGGAATTAACCTGAATTAATAACCTACCTCTTAGGTTATAGTTTAGGTCTCACTGTTTTTATTTTTTGCTCTCACTGTTAAGAGAAAAATGAACTTTCCTGAACTGAGTTTAGAGCATCTGCGCCCAAATGCCTCCATCCGTGCTGTGTGTTTGTGCGCGCCCAGTAAGAAACAAATTGGAGGTAACAGATAAAGATTCTGATAAGCAAGTAAAAAAGAAAATTAGATGGAACTATCCAAAATTTTTTCCATGCAATTCAAAATTATGGGTGATGCCAGCTCTTAAACTGTAGAGAGTGCAGATGCCAGCTCTTAAACTGTAGAGAGTGCAGAATTTAGATAGGCACTTCTGAATTGGTTTTTGTTTACATGATTGCATTTATTTTTAACTTCTAACTGTGAGTAAATGAGGAGCTTTGGGGTGTGCCTATACCTGCAGGAATGAGCAAAATTTTACCTAAAAGGCCTAACAGCAAAAAACTCTGAGTAAGCCATGGAATGTACTGGCACAATGTTTCACTGAGGCCAAAGCCTTACTAAAATCTAAATGTCAGGGCACATCTACACTTGGAAATTATTTCGAAATAACTAAATTTGAAATAACTGCCGAAATAACAAAATTGAAATAGCATGTCCACACTATGGGAGAGCCTCGAAATTAGTCTGAGGCAGGTTCTGTTATTGTGGACATGCTACCTCAACTTAGAGCCCCAGGAAGCAGTGGGGAGTAATTACTTTGAATTACTCTGGGGAGTAGTTATTACGAAATACCAAGCAGTGAAGCAGCCGCACTATTGCTATTGCAAAATAACTATTTCAAAATAATGATAGAGATGCAGCCATGTTAGTCTGGTGTAGCTGAAACAAAAGACAGAACTACATAGTTCTGTCTTTTGTTTCTATTTCAAAATAAGCGTTATTCCCTGAGGAAAGCAGGAGTGCAGATTTTGAAATAACCAGTTGGTTATTTCAAAATAACGGGGTTGGTAGTGTGGATGCTCCGCTTATTATTTCATAATAAAGGGGGTTATTTCAAAATAACTCCCTAGTGTAGACCACGGCTTAGATATTTATATGGATAATGAAAACATAAATATTTACATTAGTTTAGAGACAGATAATGTAAATACAGAAGGGACTCAAACCTTCATGTTTTATGGCAAGCCAACCACTGATAGGGATTAGGAAGAAACTTCCTATGTAGGCAGATTATTCCCTAATTATGTATCGTGATTATTTATGCCTTCTTCTGGAAAATCTTCAATTGGCCATGTCAGAG
Organism: Pelochelys cantorii; assembly: GCA_032595735.1. Taxonomy (NCBI): domain Eukaryota; kingdom Metazoa; phylum Chordata; order Testudines; family Trionychidae; genus Pelochelys; species Pelochelys cantorii. The sequence goes on along the minus strand of CM064335.1, from coordinate 36,611,006 downwards.
TCAGGCTATTGGCTCAAAGGAATAAAACACTATTTTCTCAGGTCATGTCTACACTAGGAAATTATTTCAAAATAACTTATTTTGGAATAATAACTCCCGAAATAACTATTTTGAAATACGCATATTCCCCCAGGAAAGCAGGAGTACAGATTTCAAAATAACCAGCCTGTTATTTCGAAATAGCAGGCTTGGTAGTGTGGACGCGCCGCTTATTATTTCGAAATAAAGGGTATTATTTTGAAATAAGGGGGGGGGGAGTATTTCAAAGTAACTCCCTAGTGTAGACCAGGGCTCACAGGCTAAACTAGTCTGTGAGGTTAAATAGGCTCAGAAGTGTGGGCTAATTAAAAATTCTATGCAAGACTGGTGAATGAGTTGTAAGTCAGCATAGAATTTGCCCCCAAACTATATACGGATGTCATGTAATAATTATACTGAGATCACCTCCCTGGTGTAATGAGGTGCAACCTGTGCATGCCAGAGCTGCTGTATCCCAGGGGCAAGGTGAACTTCACTCCCCAGACCATGTTCCCGTAAGGCTGCTATAATCTCTGCTGGAAGCACTCTCTGAACGCTGCCAGTAGCTCCTGCTCTGGGGATGTGGTGAGCAGTTGTGACTTCCTGCCAGGCAGACTGTCCACTGTTAGGAGCACTCTGCCAGTTTTTGTTGGCTTCCACCAACACAGACCCTGGTTTATATCTGGCCCATTGAATAAAGCACTTGAAACACATGCTTCATTATCAAAATGACTTGTGTGGATCACATTTCAGCCCTCTTCAGCTTGCTTACAATAACTACGTGCATGTAACAAGACAGGTATATTACTGAAGCTTATACCTGTTTTTTTTTTAATAGTGTCTACTTATAGATGGTTGATCCTTGGTATCATGAGCTTTCGTGGGCACGACCCACTCATCTGAAGAAGTGGGTTGTGCCCACGAAAGCTCATGATACCATCTACAAGTTTTGTTGGTCTTTAAGGTGCTACTAGACTGTTTGTTGTTTTTTAAGTTTTTCCTGTTACAGACTAACTCGGCTACCCCTCTGAAGATGATGATCCTTGTTAGAAATAACCTTGAACTTACTTGAAGCCTGGGATGTCACCTAAACAAATGAGACATTACTGTTCAGATACACAGGTCTAGTTCTAAATTTAAACCTGGCTCCAGGAAATGACTGTAAACCTAATGCATCCCGCTTAGCCCTTGTGCTTTCACAACATATATTCTGTGACAATGCAGTTCAAGAATTCCTAGGTGAATTTTTACAAGTTATAAAATAAACTTGTTTATAAACATAAATAAAAATGGTGTGGTAACAAGAGAGACTCCAGGCACATATCCTAGAAGGTCTTCCTGCAACACAGTTTTTTTATTATAAAATGGAGGTCAAATTTTCCTGTTTGGTCACAGCTCACCAACTGTCCAGTAGTTTACCAGACTGCAAACTAACACCTGAGAAGCCTTAGAGCTGTGGAAATTATATGATCATGATGTGTAATACAAAGGTCAACCGAAGAGGCCTTTGCTCAACCACAGCAGCTATAAATTTCATAGCTAAATAAGCAGCGATAAATGTTAATAAATGAAAATTGATTTTTCTGCATACATAGGCAGTTGGCACAGAATAACAATGCTGAAGCTGTTCTTATTATAGCTGCATAACCATATAGCTTGGGACCAAAATATGCCTGAAGAATGACATTATCAAAAACTGAAACATTTTCTATTTTGATGCCTACTTCTACCTGGACTGTCCCTCTTTCTTTACCTGTCCCTCTGCTGCAAGCTAAGTGCCTAGTTCTGCTGAATCATGTAAGTGGTGAACGTTATTTACTCACATAAAATAAGATCCACCACACACTGAAGTCAGTGGAAGCAGTGGACTCATTTAGGGCACTACAAGAGATATTTAACATAATACACCCCATCAATATCCGTGGAGTCATCTCCTTCCCACCCCCCAAAGCTTCTGGCACCAGAATCTCACCCATCAAGACTACACCACTCAGGCTTTGCCTTCTAGCTTGTCCCAGCCAGGTTCAGAGTCATTCCACATCCCTGAGAGGGCACATGTGCTGCCAGAAGCAAGATGAGGCCAAGCAGATCTTGTGGGGACAGGGAGTGCTGGTAGGGGAGCCAGCCCCACAGCAGGGACAAGGAGAAACAGCACTGGCCACCTCATTAGTCACTTGGGATTGGCACCATAGCTCCACCATTAAGGCATTGTTTCCCCTGTGCACCAGGTTGGAATGTTACTCCTTCAGTTGTGATGCTGTACTCCCCAACCCTGCTTCATGGCAGAGGACCAGCAATGCCAAATATGAGTAAACTTGCTGCTGACAGTGGTGTGCTCCACATGTAACATGCTGTGTGGCTATGGGTGCCTTTGGACTCACCACTCAGGTGCTTTTGCTTGGCCAGAAATGGCACCATCATTGCCTCACCACCAGGCACCCTCTGAGATTGTTTAGGTATCTGGGGGGTTGTTTGGATTTGTGTTTTGCTTTCTTCAAAGCTAAGGGAGAAATACTCTCCTCCAATGGTAAGAGGGAGCACCGCGTTCTTCTCTAACGCCGTCTAGATAATGGAGTCTTTAAATAAGAGGAAAATCATATGGTTTTATTTTCCAGGAAAGAATCACCACAGCCATTATGCTGGAAATAAGATAAAATAGACATGCAGCTAAATTATTCGCAGAGTCAAATAGGAAACAAATTCTGGGTTTAGAATTGGGATCTGAACACATGACTGTTTCATCTTCAAAGGGTGAAGCTGAACTTTATTAAACCCTGCACACTTCTCTGTCCATGTGGCTAAGTTGTTTCCGGCCCAACTTTTCACGCTCCCAGCTTTCCTCATGTCTCATCAGTAAGGGTCACTCTGGGTTCTCTGTATCAGAGGGTAGTCTGAATCTGCATAAATTATGAGAAGTCCTATGTCACCTTATAAGCTAACAGATTTATTGGAGCATAAGCTTTCGTGGGCAAAGACCCACTTCGCCAGATGCACATAGTGGAAATTCCAGAGGCAGGTTTAGGAACTCTGACTCTAGTTCCAAAACTGTGATAAAATGGCTATTTCCAAATTTAGTACTTATAGTCATAACCTGATGCTGAGGGGAATTTTTAGCCTTTGTTGCCTATTCCGTGATCCCTCTGGCTAGGAATAGGCGGCTTGCTGCTGCAGGATAAATACTGAGCATTTCCCTACGCAGCCAGTTACCAGTGCATGAGAGAGGACTGTGAAACATCCTCACCATATTTGAGGTAGCTAGTGCTTGAGAGCAGTGCTATCCATGCAGAATCCTAAAGCTCACTATGTCTGCACCAGGATCCCCAGTGCCCTGCTCACATCAGGAGCAAAGTTCCCTCTAATGTTTTCCAATCTTTCGCAGAATAAATTTTGTTATGTGTGCTGAGGCATGTGCACATGTGCACCACCAGCAGAAACATGTGGTCACTGCAAAAGTGACAAGAAACTCATGTGGGCACTGTGGGTGCTCTGCTCATCAGCTGGGAGGCATTTGAATCTCTCTTGGCTGGCCGCCCAAGTGCTCAATTACAGGAAATTCCCATCAGGCAGCTCATGGAAATGGTGGAGCTTCATCTCCCAGATTGCAGCACCAGTGGAGGTGGCAGGTCCATGGCTGTGGGGTTGTTGGCCATTCTGCTATCTCTAGTATGTATAGGAGGGAAGGCAGCAGCTGTTAGGATTCTCCTATTGTCAGAGCCTCTGGCACCCCCTTCTTGTTCTCAAGCCAGGGGGCAGAGAAGCCCTTCACTGATGCACAGGCCGAAGAATGCTGGTAGGAACTCCCTCGACCTCATTTGCTGTCCCTGAGAGTGGACAAGAATGGAATCCACAGAGTTCCAAGAGAGAAGTGAGTTCTGGGACTTCTTTTTTTTTTTAAGGGACTCAGATACTGCCTGTAAAGGAGCTTTAGATCAGTACAGTTAATTCTTCTTAATTTATGGGAATAAGAACATAAGAACATAAGAACGGCCGTACCGGGTCAGACCAAAGGTCCATCTAGCCCAGTATCCTGTCTGCCGACAGTGGCCAGCACCAGGTGCCCCAGAGGGGGTGGACCGAAGACAATGATCAAGCGCTTTGTCTCCTGCCATCCCTCTCCAGCCTCTGTCAAACAGAGGCCAAGGACACCATTTTATCCCCTGGCTAATAGCCTTTTATGGACCTAACCTCCATGAAATTATCTAGCTTCTCTTTAAACTCTATTATAGTCCTAGCCTTCACAGCCTCCTCTGGCAAGGAGTTCCACATGCTGACTACACGCTGTGTGAAGAAGAACTTTCTTTTATTAGTTTTAAACCTGCTACCCATTAATTTCATTTGGTGTCCTCTAGTTCTTCTATTTAGGGAACTAATAAATAACTTTTCTTTATCGGCCCTCTCCATACCACTCATGATTTTATACACCTCTATCATATCCCCCCTCAGTCTCCTCTTTTCTAAACTGAAAAGTCCCAGTCGCTTTAACCTCTCCTCATATGGGACCCGTTCCAAACCCCTAATCAATTTAGTTGCCCTTTTCTGAACCCTTTCCAAGGCCAAAATATCTTTTTTGAGGTGAGGAGACCACATCTGTACACAGTATTCAAGATGTGGGCGTACCATAGTTTTATACAGGGGCAGTAAGATATTCCGGGTCTTATTTTCTATCCCTTTCTTAATAATACCTAGCATCCTATTTGCCTTTTTGACCGCCGCTGCACACTGTGTGGAAGTTTTCAGAGAACTGTCCACGATAACTCCAAGATCTCTTTCCTGATTTGTCGTAGCCAAATTAGCCCCCATCATACTGTACGTATAGTTGGGGTTATTTTTCCCAATGTGCATTACTTTACACTTATCCACATTAAATTTCATTTGCCATTTTGTTGCCCAATCACTCAGTTTGGTGAGATCTTCTTGGAGTCCCTTACAGTCTGCTTCTGTCTTGACTATCCTAAACAGTTTGGTATCATCCGCAAACTTTACCACCTCACTGCTTACCCCTTTCTCCAGATCATTTATGAATAAGTTGAACAGGATTGGTCCTAGGACTGACCCTTGGGGGACACCACTAGTTACCCCTCTCCACTCTGAAAATTTACCATTTATTCCTACCCTTTGTTTCCTGTCTTTTAACCAGTTCTCAATCCAAGAAAGGACCTTCCCTCTTATCCCATGGCCATGTAATTTACACAAGAGCCTTTGGTGAGGGACCTTGTCAAAGGCTTTCTGGAAATCTAAGTATACTATATCTACTGGATCCCCCTTGTCCGCATGTTTGTTAACCCCTTCAAAGAACTCTAATAGATTAGTAAGACAGGATTTCCCTTTACAAAACCCATGTTGACTTTTGTCCAACAAATTATGTTCTTCTACATGCTTCACAATTTTATTCTTTACTATTGTTTCGACTAATTTGCCCGGTTAAGGATAAGGAATAAGGAAGCTATGCTGGTACAAGCACATCTATACCAGCATATCTGTATCCACACTAAGAATACTGTACTGCATCAATACCACAATAGTTAAAAGTGCAAATTTGTGTGCAGTGAAGGCCTTGAAACATTTCTGTTCATGTAGTAGCCTTTACGCTTTATTTCAGTTCAAGTTCCTGCTCCTTCCTAAGGTTTCTGTTTGTTCTCTGTCTGCTTTGGTTAAACTGGTGATGAAACCAGAAAAGCAGAGCACATTCTATGGCTGTGTAAGCTGCATTACATTGGTTTGTGATCAGCTCCTCTCCCAGAGCTGCTCTCAGTGTTTGGCTTTCAGGATTAGCTATGTAAATGGCTGTTTCTGTATTACTCTTTCTGAATCTGTGCTGGTTATCAAATGCTAAACCCAAGTGCAGGCCACGGTGTGTCTCGGGGTGAGTATTTGCACAGATTTAGGCCAGTGATATGAATAGTTCAAGCATTAAAGGCCTTTAAAGATTAGTGACAAAAATACAATTGGGCTGCTGTCCCTATGCATCAGGCCTTTCCTCTGCACCAGTCTTTATCAGTGGTGTTCTCTCACTGAGAAGATCACATATCACTTTGCACAGTCAGAAAGTAATTATCTCTTGTCAATTTGACTCAGTCAGCTTCATAAACAAACAGCTGGTGGTGCATGCCAATCATAATGCCTAAATCTACACATCTACAAGACTGAGGAATAGTGGCCCAGCAAATGGCTATAACAAGAACAAGCTGTGAGATGGAATCACAGAATTTTTCTCTAGAAAAACAAGCTCTCTTTTCCATTAGTTTGCTTTAATGTAGTTACACCCAAGTTGAATTTACCCATTCTTATTTATGATCTAACTACATTATAGTCCCATTTAGATGTACAGAATTATGTAAAGAAGATTAGATTAACATGACTGTAGCTTTTTTTATAGATATTGTTTACCTTATCCTCTTCCAAAATGTTCTCTGGACTATTCTAACTCTGTTGCTCCTTTTTGGCAGTGCATGGCAGCTAGAATCAGTTGGGAATCTCACAGCTGGAATAATGCCAGGGTTACCAGGTGCTGCACCTACTGACCCATTCTCTTTATCTCATACAGGATAGGGTAGAAGCAGGCTTTAACAAGTTGACATAAATTAGAGCAGCCCACAGGCTCTTCTCACTCGTGCCAGGACCAGTTAACTGGCCTAGAGAATTGGGGAGCTAAAAAATCACTCACTGAGACATCATTGCCCAGTCTAGGTGGATCTCCTAGCATGAATATATCTAGCCCTTCTTACTCAAAGCATTGTTTAAATTGTGACAGATCCAGAGGAGCTGACTACAGTAGTTTGGTTTGTTTGAAAGGCCGTGTGCTCAGGCACTATTTGGTGTCCGGGAGGTGGGCGGGCGTTAGCCCGCCCACATCAAAAGGACCTCCCCCCAGCCTGCGGGGAGGACCACAGAACCCAGGAGAACCAACTAATTACTGGGGACAAATAATGAAAAAAACAGGGACGGGTGTGAGGGTCAAAGGGCTAAAACGAGGGAGCCGGATGGGGATACCGAGCAGAGAACCCCGGACAGCGCCCACTGCTCCCCGAAGGTCTCGAGAGAGCCAGCGGACGCTGCCCATTGGAACTCTGCCCGGATACGTGAGCGGATACAGCAACGGAAATAGGCCCCACAGTCGCAGGCCCCTCCCCGCCAACCTCTTTTCCCTGGTTTTATAGATTGCCGATTTGGCAATTGCCAGGAGGAGGTTGACCAGGAGGTCCCGCGACTTTGTGGGGCCACGGATGGGGTGTGCGTAAATTAACAAGTGGGGGAAAAATGCAGCCAGAACCTCAACAGGAGGTTCTGGAGGAGCCGAAAGAGGGGCTGTAACCTGGCGCACTCGAGGTAGATGTGCGCCAGGGTCTCCCTCACGCCACAGAAGAGGCACGTTTCGGGGGTGGGGGTGAACCGCGCCAAGTACACGCCCGTGCTCACCGCGCCGTGCAGGATTCTCCAACAGATGTCTCCGGTGGGTCGTGGAACCAAAGTCGAATAGAGGCTGGCCCACCGGGGCTCCCCACCCTCTATTGATGGTAGGAGGTCCCGCCACTTGGTGTCTGGGCGGGACATACAGTAGTTTGGTGGAGGGCAGACATACCAGGAGCTGAGTGAATGATTTTCTGTTTTCTGAATAAACTGCCATGTAATCAAGCTAATCAGGCACCTGCAGCCAATTAAGGCCTGCTGGGCATCTTTAAAAGCCTCCCCCCTCCCCCCCCCCCAAAAAAAACCAAAAAAAACAAGGTAAGGGAAAGAGTGAGAGGAGGAAGTGTGTTGCTGGAAAGCTGGGACTAAGAAAAGGAAAGAATATTTGGGCTGAAGTAAAAAAGATTTACTCAGGTACCAGGGAAATGGAACTAGGGGAGCATATGGGGAAGTGGCCCAGGGATGCTGAGTTGTGGCTAAGAGGAAAAAATCCTTGTCAGTTGTCTCTACCTAGGTTCCCTGGGCCAGACCCCAGAGTAGTGAGCGGGCCTGGGTTCCCTCCAACTGTCCCCACACCAGTCAAGTAGTCTGTTCCTGGAAAAGGAGGCCAGGTTGAAGGAGGGGTTTCATCCCAGTCCTTTGACTTTTCCAATGGTGAGAATGGCTCAGTAAGCTGTGACCCTGGTCTCCAGACAAGATAAGAGGCAGTGTGGAGGGTCATAGTGAGCCTCTGAGGCATACAATAACCACCAGAAACATAGGATCCATGGGCATGGCTGGAGCTTTGCCACAAAATGTAAAGTAAAAATGTTGTTGCATGAAAATGCAAAGTCCTTTCCAGTCCTACAATTCTATGATTCAGTGTTATGAATGACAATGGCCTTGATCCAATCTCCATCAATGCCCATGAAAAGACATTTAATCCATTCATAGTGGCTAACAATAGCTTAGCCAAAATTAAAGTTAACCTGAGGAGAGAAAATAAAAATGGTTGTCCAGTCATTCCTTGTTTAAGCATTTTTTATTTTATTTAACTACCCCATTTAATAATAAAAGAGGAAGTCTTAGCAAATTTTCATTATTAGAAAGATGCCATTATTGTTATCTGCTCATTAAAGTTATTCTTCTGGAAATAAAATATCAATTCTCTTAATTTAATATATGAAACAAAAAGTGATAGAGTATTATTTAAAAATACAGGAACTGAAAACTTCTTGTAGAAGACTGGGGATGATGAAAGTTAAGGAAGATAAACAATGGAGTGCATTGTAGGGCAGCCTGAGGGGAAACCTCCCCTGATTTTCTGACACTGAGCACAGTGTGTAATGTTAACTCAAGAACTTGCTAGTGATGGCCAAACCTTGAAAGGCTCAGAATTTCCATGTAACTCAGATAAGCAGCTGATTGTAATAGTTCAGGTGGTCAGATTAATTTACTAATTTTATCTTATCAAAATACCACATAGACACATTCAGTGATGAAGTTTTACCTCCGTTCTCTAAGAATTTGAATCTTTCAGTTCAAACAAACTTCTTAGCACAACCATCGGTTGGCCTCAGATTCCATTTTACGGGCTTGATTTTGAACACATTTGCAAAGTTGTACGCCAGTGTTGCTCCACTGACTTCCATGAAATTGCATCAGATTTACATTGGAATATAATTTTTCACTCGAGTTCTAAGCACAAACTACTTGATCAGAGAACTATTTTATTTTATTTAAAAATACTCAAACATGTGCCTAATGTAAACATGACAATAGGTCCATTGGCTTCAATTTAGTCATGCACTTTGTAGGAATGTAGTAGTGTAGTTGATTAACCAATAAGCAAAAGCTTATCAGTTAATGCTATAGACTACATGCATTCCCCCCCTTGCCAGTAAATTTTTTTAGCAGGCTGACCCACAGCCCTGCTCAGTCCTCGCTTGTGATGAGTCCAGGACCTACCCCCACTGTGGCTCTGCATTTAAAGTGTATTTTGGAGCCAGGCAGGCAGCCCGGCTCAGTTCTAGCTCATGCCAGGAGTGGGAGTTCAGCACCCCTCCCTTGGACAGGAGATGTATCAAAAGCAGCAGTGCAGGGCGGCAGGCATCCAGTCCATGAGGGGAGCTGGTTTTTAAATTGGCTCCCCTCACGGACCAGCTCCTGCCTGGCACCCCAGGCTACAGAGGCAGCAGCACAGAGTGGCAGGGGGCTCCTCAGAAGTGGGGCTGGAGCACACTGGCTGCTGGCCCCATCCTGCAGGGATTATAGAATAGTTGAGTAACTGATAAGAATTTGAAGTGAATCAACTATTCAATTAACCAATATTTAACATCCCTTGCGCTTTGGTAGTTCAGGACCAAAACCAAGAATTATGTATTTTATGTAACCAGTGCCTAGATGTCTTCCATTCCTATTGGTGATATAAGCAAACCTGCAAAACATTTTTATGGCTGTGGGATATGTCTGTATCAAACTGTGAATCCCCTTTGTATTGCAGCCTTCACCTTAGATTACAACTTTTGCATTAACCATTTCATAGTGTAGCCTCTCTTTTGCATTAGAACGTCTATTTTGTAGTAGGGTCCTGGCACATACTGAGTGACTCTGGCTGAGAAGCCATCACAGCACAATCTAGGGCATCAGCATGGATTGTGACTCGCCTTGTGGCCCATTCCCATGGGACAATGGACTTTCATGCAGAGTGGAGCTTAAATGTCCCAGTGGAGGCCATTGGTAAAACAGAGTCAGAGACTGTATTTAACGGGGCTTTTCTGAGTAAGGAGATCACCCACTGCTGTAAACCAAAAGTCTGGGCTGAAGGGAAAAAAGGCAGGAGGGGCTCTGTCTTGCCTGAAATGCTGACCAGACCTTAGGCTCAAAAGGGTTGAGATCAGACTAAAAGGCATCTCCAGGTCTGTTTGTTAATCTATAAAGAACTGTAACTCTGCAGTACTTCTTTAAGAATAAAAGAAGACTGTGGTTAAGAAATTTCTCTGCTAAGCTGTATTCTTTGCTTACCTGCCACATTGACCTTGAAGGGGTTCATGAAGAAGCTCAGAGCCCTCATAACAAGAAAGAACTCCAAGGGTAGGTCTACACAGTCTGCATCAGTGAGTATCCTAGCCCAGATCAACAGACACAGGTTTGTGGTGCTTACGCTACTGTGTGCTAAAAGCAGCTGTGTAGATATTAAGTATCAGAGAGGTAGCCGTGTTAGTCTGGATCTGCAAAAGCCACAAGGAGTCCTGTGGCATACTGAGGGTATGTCTATACTTGCTCCCTAGTTCGGACTAGGGAGGCAAATGAAGCATACCAAAGTTGCTAATGAAGCATGGGATTTAAATATCCTGCACTTGATTAGCATATTTGCGGCCTGTTGCCATTTTAAAATGCCGGTAGCCTGAATTAACTCGCCGCGTGTAGACGCGGTAGTCCGATCCAAAACCCTTCCCTCGAATTGACTGTTACTCCTCATTGCACGAGGTCAACATGGCAGGTAAGCAAAGAATACAGCTTAGCAGAGAAATTTCTTACCCACAGTCTTCTTTTATTCTTATTCTCATTGCATGAGGAGTAACAATTAATTCGAGGGAAGGGTTTTGGATCGGACTACCGTGTCTACACGGGACAAGTTAATTCGGGCTACTGGCATCTTAAAATGGCGACCGGCCGCGAATATGCTAATCAAGCGCGGGATATTTAAATCCCGTGCTTCATTAGCAACTTCGGTATGCTTCATTTGCCTCCCTAGTCCGAACTAGGGGACAAATATAGACATACCCTAACAGATGTCTTGGAGCATAAGCTTTCATGGGCAAAGACCCACTTCGTCAGATGCAGTTCAAAATGGCTGCCCTTAAAGGCAATGCCTGAACAGAGTTCAAAATGGCCACCCTTAAAAGGGCAATGCCTGCTCTTCTGATAAAAGGGCAAACTGTTTGGGGTTTTTTTTGCTTAACAACTTTTCCCCATCCTTTTTTGTTTGTTTTGCTCAACAACTTTTCCCTTGGGAATGACTGCCCTTAAAGGGGCAAGCCTCCTTTTTTTTCACTCAACAAAAAAATCTTTGGTGTTCCCCATTTAAAAAAAATTATTGTTTGGTGTTCCTTGGTCTTAAAAAGTTTAAGAAACACTGTTCCAGACAATCTGTGACACATAATCTCACTGACATCAATTGGACTACTAAACATAAGTAGAGACTAATCCTGTGAGGAAAAGCTGCAGATCTTTTCAGTGGGAGTTAAAGATACTCAGAACTACTACAGTAGTTGTACACCACCTTACAGAACTGGCCATAAGAGTGCAATAGATTTTCTAGAAGCAGACTTTTCTAGTAATTTAACTCATTTCCTCAAAATATCTACCTTTTACAAATAACTGTGGTGAAGTTCACTGGATTTCCTTAAGATTATGGTTATTTATTTTTTCCCTCTGTCTTTTAAGTCAGGCTTAGTCTCTAAATAAAAGCTGGCCTTTCTGATAATGAACAATAATAATGTTTAACTCCACTATTCTGCCAGCAATGATATATGGAGTGGAAAGCTTGTGAATGACTAAAGTGAAGGAAGAAAAATGTTCTGTGGGTGATGGCAAAATGGAAAGGTGACACTGTAAGATATCACTCTGTGATCATATCCTGAATGAAGAGATCATATACTGAATGAGGAGAAGGTGTACTGAGGTGACCAATGTAGTCCAGATGATTTAAAATGCAAAACTGAGATGGGTGGGTCATGTCGTCCCACAGGCAAGACAGTGGATGGACAACCCACATCAGAGGCTGGATTCCCAGGGCCCACAAGTGACTGCTGGGCAGACGGAAAATGTGCTGGGCTGATCCCATGACAAAACAATTTTGCCAGAAATAGAAAGTTTGTACTCACCAGAAAAATGGATGGTTAGGTATCACCTTGCATTTGTTGAAGAATGAATAAGAACAAGCCTCACAAAGACGTCAATAATGTTACCTAGTTCTTATTCAGTGCTGTTCCATAGTAGATCTTAAAATACTTTTGCGAAGGAAGTCAGAATAATTGTCTCCATTTTGCAGATGGACAGTCTGAAACACATAGTCATCCAGTGGAAAAAGCTGGGAATAAAACCCAGACCTTTCAAATACCAGTTCAATGTTCTAGCTATTAGGCAACACTGTCAATATGTTATGCTCATAAAGAACCAGATCTCTTTGATGCCTTAAAAAAAGTTTCTTTTTTTCCCGAAGCAATAGATAATAAGGCTTCTTCCTTGTTAGAGGAGTCCTGGATATTTGCCATCACGAGTACTAAGAGGCGCCTAAATCCTTTTATAATCTACTTATAACAACTGTTTGAGGGATGTTTTTATGCAGTGAGATGACTAGTGAAATTGATGCAAACACAATTACCTCCAAAGGGCCTGATCCTGTTCCTTTGGAAGTAAGTGGTAATTTTACCACTGCTGTGGAAAGGGAATTGAGAGAGCTCAGAATTTTTTAGGGGATATTAACACTTCACAAGATCTAGCGCTAATGCTCCACCTCATGTTCTGATTGAATAAAAGAGTGTGGTTAATTATTTTTCACTCTGCCTTTTAAGTCAGTCTTAGTCTCTAAATAGGAGTTGTCACATTTGTCACAATACCATTTAAAATAATCAAGTATTTGTTTAAACATTTTTGAAATATAATTTATGAAAAAAATTATCTGGAGATACTTCACTCTTGAAGTCAGTTTCCACATTAGTTCTGCAGAAAATACCATTATGAAAGTCATAATCCACAGCATGATCCCTTTAGAAAATTAGTGTGGAGAAGTACTCATTACAGTGAGGCACATGAACATGCGGTACAAGACAAACTCAGATGTTTTCCAGCCATCTGTCCTGCTGATTCTCCCCAATGCCTCCCAATTCCAGAAATATCTACTAACAAGGGCCAAGCATGCTGCTTTCTCATCACTCACAGCCCTGTCTTTCTAGGTCTCAACTCTGGACCTAAGTTCAGACCTTTCCTCTTAGGGCATGAGCCAAAGTCCCTTGAAGTCAATGGGAAGATGAGTTCAATAGACTGTGGAAACAGCCTCTTTCAAATTTCCTATGCAACAACAACAGGCAGAGCACTGACAAGTTCTGGAGTGAATTGTGTAGGACTGCTTCAGTTTGGAGGAATGGTTTCTTTGAAAATTTGCAACAAGTTCAGCACCCAGATTCATTTTTTATTTTATTTTTTTCTTGACTTACCATCATTGGGCCATATCCTCAGCTCCGGATCCAAGACTGAAGTTGATTGGACTTGCATGCTTGGAATTAGGCACAGGCTTAAGTGCTACATTGGACTTGGGTATTGATGTAAACTGGCAGAATTCCATTGAAGTCAACAGAGTTATATTGATTTACACCAGCTAAAGATCTGGAGTGTCTATCCAAAGAGGTTTTGAACTGTTGCCATGCGAAAATGAAACATACAGCTTTTAATGAAAAACCCAAACCCGCAGGGGAACTCAAGATCAACCTAAAATTCTAATATAGCAGACATGGAGGTAAACAAAGTAATTACTGTTGGTATATTAGGTCATTGTTTTAAAATGTTATCTTGTTGCAATCAATCAAATATAATTAAAATATTCTTAGTGACAGTTCATCAGAACTCATTTTGTCCAATGACACAGGATTCTGTGGAATCTTTAACAGCAGTGCCAGTGAAAAGTTTATAGAAAAATCAGATAAATATGCATCACCCACATTGATAAATGGTCTTTGGGGGAATGCTTCTTCCAAGATATTATCACATCTGCTGCTTAATTTAATTTCTGTTGCTACAGAAACACATTTGTATGTAGCTTTGAGTCATAAAGCACCATGTTTTACACATTTATTAAACTCTCATTGACAGTGATTTACATCAAATATTGCCACAAGAGATAAAAGTAAAAGCCTTCATAGTTCTCAAATACATAGTACAATTTGTTTAATATACACAGATTAAGACTCTGATTCAGCAGATTTAAGAATGTGCCTAATTTTAAGCATAAAAGTAGTCTCACTAAAGCCAATGGGACTTCTCGGGTGCTTAAAGTTGAGCAACTGCTCAGGTAGCTCACTGAATCCAAGCCTAAACTAGGAAGGGGATGGTTCCTTATGGCATGTTATCCCAGATAAATCCTTTTGCAGAATTGGAGCCTATAGTTGTTTGTTACTGAATAGCGTTCTCTAGTAGCTTTTTGTGATATTTAGTGTATGTGCAGTTTAAAATATAAATCATCTTTCTTCTCTAGAAAGTTAGAGAGCTAGAGAGAGAAATAGCTCAAAAGAAATTGCAAGCATCAGTTTTACATCAAGCTGTATTTATGAAATAACTACAGGCTGGATCGAGCTAGTTTCACAAAGCCTAGAAAGAGGGGCACTACAGAGCCAGAGGGAGATAAAGGGACAGATTCTACCTCAAAGAGTACTCGGTGTTTTGCCCAGGACCACTGTTGGGGGAAGGAGGCCACTGTTGGGGGAAGGAGGATACAATTACCCCAGTTCCTGACAATTCAAAAGGGCCCAGGCCCTTTAGGCTATATCTACACGATGATGGTTTTTCAGAAAAAGGTACGCAAATTGTGCTCCGCAATTTTCATACTTTTTTCTGATACTTTTGTCGGAAGAGGCTTTTCCGAAATTTGGCCCATCTACACTGGGCCAGATTTGGAAAAACCTCCTCTTTCGGAAGATCCCTTCTTCCTCGAGGAACGAGGAAGATGGGGCTTCCAAAAGAGCATGTCTGCCTTTCCGCAAAAAAACAAAAAGTAGAAGAGTAAATACGTTCCCTGGACACGGCAGTATCCCAAAAAAACCCTGCAGTCTAGACGTACTATTAAATCGCTGTTAGAGCCCCACGCAGCATACTCCGGGCGGCGTGGACAGCTAATAGGGTGTGGTGTGATCTGGGCAGTGCTGAGGGCTGCCTACCCCAGCCCTGCCCCTTCTGCCTGAGGTCCCGCCCTAGTGTGGAGTTGGAGTTGCTTGCCCAGAGGCCAGCAATTCTTTTGCCCTCCCCACTCAAGGTTTTATCCTTTTGCTGAAATTTGAGCCATATCTTATGTTAAAGGTAAAAATTATCCCAGTTTTTAAATGTTTCTTTTAAAACTGAGCCAGATATGCAGTTAAAATAGACCCATTCTCCCTAAAGAGTCACGCAAAAGTGGGTGCATTTGCAATGGCAGAGATGCCATTAGTGGAGATGATTCATTCCCAGATTTTTGATGCAAAAAAGAACATAAGAACATAAGAATGGCCGTACTGGGTCAGACCAAAGGTCCATCTAGCCCAGTATCCTGTCTGCCGACAGTGGCCAGCACAAGGTGCCCCAGAGAGGGTGGACCGAAGACAATGATCAAGCGATTTGTCTCCTGCCATCCCTCTCCAGCCTCTGACAAACAGAGGCCAAGGACACCATTTTATCCCCTGGCTAATAGCCTTTTATGGACCTAACCTCCATGAAATTATCTAGCTTCTCTTTAAACTCTATTATAGTCCTAGCCTTCACAGCCTCCTCTGGCAAGGAGTTCCACAGGCTGACTACACGCTGTGTGAAGAAGAACTTTCTTTTATTAGTTTTAAACCTGCTACCCATTAATTTCATTTGGTGTCCTCTAGTTCTTCTATTTAGGGAACTAATAAATAACTTTTCTTTATCGGCCCTCTCCACACCACTCATGATTTTATAGACCTCTATCATATCCCCCCTCAGTCTCCTCTTTTCTAAACTGAAAAGTCCCAGTCTCTTTAGCCTCACCTCATATGGGACCCGTTCCAAACCCCTAATCATTTTAGTTGCCCTTTTCTGAACCCTTTCCAAGGCCAAAATATCTTTTTTGAGGTGAGGAGACCACATCTGTACACAGTATTCAAGATGTGGGCGTACCATAGTTTTATACAGGGGCAGTAAGATATTCTGGGTCTTATTTTCTATCCCTTTCTTAATAATTCCGAGCATCCTATTTGCCTTTTTGACCACCGCTGCACACTGCGTGGAAGTTTTCAGAGAACTGTCCACGATAACTCCAAGATCTCTTTCCTGATTTGTCATAGCCAAATTAGCCCCCATCATACTGTACGTATAGTTGGGGTTATTTTTCCCGATGTGCATTACTTTACACTTATCCACATTAAATTTCATTTGCCATTTTGTTGCCCAATCACTCAGTTTGGTGAGATCTTCTTGGAGTCCCTCACAGTCTGCTTCTGTCTTGACTATCCTAAACAGTTTGGTAGCATCTGCAAACTTTACCACCTCACTGCTTACCCCTTTCTCCAGATCATTTATGAATAAGTTGAACAGGATTGGTCCTAGGACTGACCCTTGGGGGACACCACTAGTTACCCCTCTCCATTCTGAAAATTTACCATTTATTCCTACCCTTTGTCTCCTGTCTTTTAACCAGTTCTCAATCCAAGAAAGGACCTTCCCTCTTATCCCATGGCCATGTAATTTACACAAGAGCCTTTGGTGAGGGACCTTGTCAAAGGCTTTCTGAAAATCTAAGTATACTATATCTACTGGATCCTCCTTGTCCGCATGTTTGTTAACCCCTTCAAAGAACTCTAATAGATTAGTAAGACAGGATTTCCCTTTACAGAAACCATGTTGACTTTTGTCCAACAAATTATGTTCTTCTACATGCTTCACAATTTTATTCTTTACTATTGTTTCAACTAATTTGCCCGGTACTGAAGTTAGACTTACCGGTCTGTAATTGCCCGGATCGCCTCTGGAGCCCTTTTAAAATATTGGTGTCAAAAGAATTTAGCACAGTTGTGGAGGGGAAGGAAGCAAAACTTTGCATGGAGTATCTTCATGAAACACAACTGTAAATAAAAAAAAAATCTGAAAGTTTTCACTTTTGCATACCTCTTGTTCAGATGCATTTCCCTACCATTGAAGGTATTTTCATTCATGTTGCTAAAAGCAAACTTCTCTCAAATGACAACAGGAAACTTTAAAATTCCTAGCACATCATATTTCAGCATACGATAAAGAAATCTTCACTTGATCTACTTGTCTGACTTTCAGAAAGTGGGCTGGTGAAATATGGAACAGGTTGGACCTCGGGACCTGACTGGTCCCGAATGAGGGGATTTGCTGAACCAGGGAAGGTCCCCCCCCGATGGGCCGTGCTGCCACTGGACTAGGGCTCTACCCTGCCCCCACTGCTGCTTGAGCCCCCCAGAACTTTCTAGATGCTGCTGGTTGTGCTACTGCCAGGGCTGGAGTGCCCCACTTGGAGCTGCACAACCCAGAAGAGCTCTGCAGCCATCTGGCTCCACGGATGGGGCCAGAGCTCCCTGGCTGCCGCTGGGGCTGGAGCTCCCCATCCACAGGAACCAGAAGGGGGCTGGAGCTCTGCAGCTGGGGCCAGGCCCACAGCTCCCTGGCTGCCACTGGGGTTGGAGCTCCACAGCCGCTGCTAGGCTAGAGCTTCACCGCCACTGAGGGCTCCCAGCTGAGTTGCTGATGCCAGACCTCCTTGCTCCTGGCCTCTGTGGTCCAGGAACATCCATGGTCCATGCCAGACCACAGATGTTGCCAGACCAGAGAGTCCCGGTTAAGGGAGGTACAACCTGTACAAACAGTTCTAAAAGTGGTCATGCTAGCAGCCTAACATTTCTTAGTCCCAATGCTTTGCAGGTGTGACAAGCTTGATACACCGGCTTAATCATTCCTGGACTAAAAGGGAATATTGGCTAGAAAATCTAGTTTATCACTTGTTCTCTGTAATCCTTCCACCAAATCCACAAGGGATAATGGTAAACTCCAAGGGGGATTACATCCATTCATCCTCAGCTGCCTAGGCAGTTCACCCTGGTCTTCTTATTTGTATAATAGTAATGCTTAAAAGCCTCAATCAAGGGTCAGGACCCTACTCTGCTTGGTGCTTTGGGATGGGGAAGAGCGTTCGCACACACCCTCACACACACTTGTGAGATTCAGGAAAAGTGAACTAAAAGGCAATAATATCAGGAATTAAGCTGAAAAAGATTTAGCAGAATCTTTTCACCCCTACAAGGATGATGTTTCTAAGCCACATTTCCACAAGGATAAACCCATGAATCAACATGCAATTTTTTTTAAAAGAACTTTTCCATCTTTGAGGTTTCTACTATAGTTACTCCTCTGTCAATACATCTAACTACCTGCTATTAATTATTCTTGTCAAGATAGTTGTTTGTTTCTCAGCATAAAATCACATTTTAAAGACTACTGTAATACATCCTCAAATACATTACATGCAATGCACATTTTTGTACTTCAAGGAATATATTTTCTGAATTAAAGACTATTTTTTTTAATGGATAGGTCAAACAGAAATAAAAGGACCCCAGAGATATGGAATAAGCATTAAAAGGACCAGAGGTACCCATCCATAATTTGTGAAATCCTTTCAGGTATCTCTGAGGGCATGTCTACAATGGGGAATTGGTTCAAAATAACTCCCCTTATTTCGAAATAACAAGGTGAGCATCCATGTAGCAAGCCCATTATTTCAAAATAATTCCAAAATAATGGGTTGGTGATTTCAAAATAACCCTTGGTTCTGATGAGGAATAATGCCTATTTTGAAATTAAAAAACAACAAAGAGTCTGGTAGCGCTTTAAAGACTAACAAAACATGTAGATGATATCGTGAGCTTTTGTGGGCACAGCCCACTTCTTCAAATGACTGGAATGTTGGATGTCCAGAACCAAAATTTTGAAATTGTTATTTTGAGAGTTATTATTTTGAAATAAATAACCTGGCATTGTAGACATAGCCTTAGGCTTAGTCTACACTGCAGGGTTTTTGTGCAAGAAGCCTTTTGTGGAAGAATTCTTGCACAAAAACTTCTTGTGCAAAAGTGCGTCCAGACCTCAAAGCACATCGCAAAAGTGATGTGCTGTTGCGCAAGAGAGCGTCCACATTGCATGGATGCTCTTGCGCAAGAAAGCTCTGATGGCCACTCACAGAATGGCCATCAGCGCACCTGTGCTTTTTCCGATAGGGGTTTCTTGTGCAAAAACCCCTCCGGAGCATCCACACTTGCTTTTTTGCACAAGACCTGTAGCGCAAAAAGGAGTTATTCCTCGTGGGGAGAGGAATAGCTCTGCTGGCAAAAGCCCTCTGTTCTGTCGATTTTCAGCCGGTTTTGTGCAAAAACCTGGCAGTGTAGACATAACCTTAGTGTATACATTTATTAGGCAGACTACTGAACCTAAACCAAACTCTCCAGATACTTACACTCCTAATAAGGGAGGGTTTGCAAAATTTCTTTCTCCATTTTGCTACACAGATTTGAAACTTTTCTTCCGACCAGCAGACGGAGATAAAGAACGTCAGTTTTTTATACCCTTCTCCCTTGTATGTTAGAATTCTCAGTAGTCATTCTTTCAGTCAGTGGAACACCTTCTGGCTGGTATACAACCAGAAAGTTACCTGTCCTAACTGTACCACATTTTGCATTTAGCTGGTCAGAAAATGGTAAGTATTTTTGGTGATATTTTTGAAAGAAAAATTGTTTTCTCAAACTATTTTCAGAGTCTGTCTTTTCTACTTAAAATTGAGGGGTTTTTAGGTTTTCATTGATTTTTGGTTTTCTAAAACAAAAGCCCTGTTGTGGAAAAAAATGGCAACTATTGAAGAAAACCCAAACTTTCAGTGAAATATTTTATTTCCTTCCTCCCCACCCCCCCAAAAAGCCTTTTTTAAAATTATACTTTCCTTTTTTACTATACTGTCCTTACCGGGGCGCTGTGGTTAGCTGATGGGATCATTTTGAACTAGGAACACAGACTTCAGGATTTTAAAAGGACACATATTTTTTCTTCTCTTTTGCTATTTGGAAGTTTTGGAGGTTTTTTTCCTTCTTCTTCTTCTTCTTCTTCTTCTTTTCTGTTGCTGCCTTGACATGGTAGTGGACTGAACCAAGAGAAGATCATGAGTAAATAAAAGGAAAAAGTGAATCTAGTCATAAATCAGGATATTTTTCTTTATTTTGTGGTTTGGTTTGAACTGCTCTATGTGAATCTGTGCCTCCCCTTCCCCATTCACTATCTAAGAATTGTTCCCAGAGATTTTTTCTGTTTTAATTTGTTTTCCTTAGTTGCTC
This sequence comes from Pelochelys cantorii, assembly GCA_032595735.1. Taxonomy (NCBI): domain Eukaryota; kingdom Metazoa; phylum Chordata; order Testudines; family Trionychidae; genus Pelochelys; species Pelochelys cantorii. Next base: position 36,590,493 of record CM064335.1, on the reverse strand, counting down.
TGTAACATCAAGTATATTTTTTGTTGTGTTAATAAAAATCACTTTTTAAGGTGATTATTTGATTCCTGTGTGCTGGAAAGTAACAGTGGTCTGTGTGTGTATGTGTGTGTGTGTGTGTTTGCCTGCCTGAGACTAGGCAGTCAGCTACCAGAGACTGCACCTTGTTTTTCTCTTACCTTTTTTAAAGCTCTTTTGGGACAAAAGAGTTTGGGGTACCCCTGGGGGAGAAATCACTTGATGGTGGCAGCTCCTCCCCCCCAACCCAAAGTTAGTGAATCTGTGATTTGGGGGCCGGGAGGGGGGGTTAACCAGAGCTTATAGAGGCAAGGTATATTTAAAGTTTTTGCAGGTCCCCACCTTCTGCACTTGGAGTGCCTGAGTGGGGAACAGCCCTGATACCCCTGCACAAGTAGTTAGGCTCCACTTGTCCAAGAAAAGGCTAGGTCAGGGGAGGGCTAAAGATCCACCATTAGCCCAATACATTCACTCTCTCCCTGTATATATCTATATATAATGAGTTAATTAAATCTGGATAAACTTGAAGAACAACAAATAGTCTAGCATCACCTTAAGGACTAACAAACATGTTTTGTTAGTCTTTAAGGTGCTGCTAAACTATTAGTTGTTTTTCCAGTTACAGACTAACTCAGCTACCCCTCTGAAGTTTTTCTATCTGGATGTATCTTATGGATCATCTCATGAACACTCCCCAACATCTGCAGTCCTGTTCACTGTGGTGTAATCAAAGTGGATAGTAGTTGGTTATACCTGAAGAAGGCAAAAAAAATTGTTTTGAAGGCCCACACAAATATGCTAAGACTGCTTCTGGACATGGTTGTTTTCATCTCTAATGAGACTAGGACACAATAACTCTAGCAACTGCATGGTGTGTTACAGCAAATGTTTGTATAATGGCCACTATTGGATGCCAAATAAAATGCTTCCTTGTGGATTTCCTTTTCCTGTTCATGTGTAATCAAGGGGAAAAAAAACAGAAGGATAAAGAATGCTTTGTCATATATGACAATCATTTAAAATAAAGGCCAAAAAAAGAGAGAGAGAGAGAGAGAGAGAGAGAGAGAGAATGCATTTTCTAAGCTAGAGCTGTCAAAGAAGCTCTTATGTGTTTGAAAATGAAGGTCTTATTCAACTAATTTTTCAACAAAATAGTTGAAGTCACCATAGCAACAGCCATTTTGTAAGATGCTTACACCTTGGTACATTCCAGATATGGAGCAGCTAACTTAGAAAAATGTATGCCTTAGCCATCACATGGGAACTTTGTACTTTTTATGATGACTTATGGGAAAAGATACAGTACCTACTGCAATGAGCTGACAATTTCCCAAGAATAATGCTTATTTATAACTTTTATAGAGTATATATTTTTCCTTTTTTAATCCATCGTGGGCATAAGATGCAATATTATAAAAATAGAATTTTAAAGGACCAAGTTATTGGCAGGTGGAAACCAGCATATATTTACTGAAGTCAGGGGAGATATGCATATTTACACCAACTAAGGATCCAGCCTCAGTTTACCAATGGAGGGATATGGTAGATGCTATGATCATTTGAAGAATGTTTCTTCCATATCACAAACTGGCAGATACTGTGCAACTAAAAACACAATGACTTATGCAGTCAGTCTGAAAGCTTTTATTTCGTCTGTGGTGTTTTTTGTTACCATGAGGCCAGAATTAAATATAATGGGCCAAATCCTGCCTCTTTCTTGCATTGTGTGATTGCCCAAATATGGTGCAAATTTCTGGTCTGAAAAATCACACACAAGTAGAGATGGTCCCTTGAGACAGGGTACCCTGGCTAATGTGACACTATCAGAGAACAGGGAAGGTCATAGGTGCACAAAGCCGATGTGGAGGCATGAGGCTTCTGCGCAGATGAGCCTTGTAGAGGATCTTGTATGGGGTGGGTGGGTCACTGTTCTATGGGGAGGTCAGACTCAGCCTCACTGTAGGAAATGTGGGAGAATTCATCTGCAAGGAGATCCAAACCTGAGTTTCTCTCCCCAATCCTCCTTCCATTGTTTTTTAGCGTGAGAATGAGCAATCTGGTTCCATGTATGTTTTTTCAGACTATCCATGTACTTTTACACAGTACACCTTCCAATCCGAGTCATTGTGTGCATTACTTTTTCAGAGTGCTTGATGGATCCGTACATATTGTTATGTGGTACACTGTGTTCTCTGTAGCAATATTATGATATTTTCTTCTTATAGTATATTCAAGATAACAGGCCAAGTTCATTCTTGTTTTAACTCCACTGCCATCTGTATGTTTAAGATTATTGAGGCTTTTAATATAATCAATTTTAACACCACACTTCGCTCTTAGGTTAGTTCTGTAATTTTTTAAATCTAAGCTAATTTCTTTCCTTCTGATGTCTCAGTACTGACAGCTTGACTGCTAAATTTGCTGCATGTCTCCCATGAACTCCAATAATCCATAAATATAATGTGCACAAAAACAACAGGTGATAGGTACAATATTTCTGTAAAGCTGTAATGCAAAATGCATTTGTTAAGTGTCAAGAACTCCTGAAGACTGAACCAGAGGATTACCATAAAATTACATATTAAGAGTGTCTCCATAGGTCTATGTGGCAAAAAATAATAAATATAATATTAATCTATGTAAACTGTTGCCAGCACAATTTACATTCTCCAATATTTACATATGTTAGCCATTCCAAAGACAATGACAACTAAGCCACATAAGATCTTCTTCATTGTGCAAAGAGGAAGAGAAGCTAATCTGTGTTCATCCAGCTCATGTGGGCCTGAAAACTGTAGCAGGAGGGGAGCCCATTCCAAACTTGTGAATAGTTGCATACAGACACCAGTTCAAAAAAACAGTTACTGAAATCTTTCTTTCTTTTCCCCCCAAAATTGCTTTGCTGTGAGATGTAGGACAGGCATAATTCAGTTCTAAGGCAGTGATTGCTTTTGAGACTGATCTCACATCCTATTGGAGATAAAAATTAGAGGCTCCCATTTGGGCTTTTCACAACCAAACAGTGGGAAATCCTGAGTTTTCCAGGAAGGTATACTATATTAGCATCAAGCCTTTGAAGTTCAAGATGCTAGACCTTAATCTTATGGTATTAGAAGATGTAAAAAATTCTAAACTTATTTTTATAAGCTTCTAACCATTTCGTAGCTTTGTTTTTTCTTTGCCTCAGAGACTTTCCAATGTCAGATGTTTTTAAGGGAATTAATTTCCTCTCGTGCTCTTGTTTTGACCACTTAGTACTCTATTCTATCAGTATCTCTTCTTTACATTTATCTTCTTTTTGCACAATTGGAGAAGTCCAAAGTGACATAATTTAGAGTATTTGGGCATTCATGCCCACTTTCTGACTCACACCTGCTGTGTAATTTTGGATTCTGTTTACATTGTCATTGTTTCTAAGGATAGAGCTGCTTATCAATAAGGCAGATGTCAGTGCAGAAGTGTAATGATGCACCTTGAGTTTTATCTATTGGTGATTGTGGTGGGTGAGCAGAAGGGATCCTCCCACTTGGGGGTCCATGGGAGGCTAGTCTGCCTCACTACATCTCAGGACACCAGTTGTTATGGGGAATGAACAGCTCCTGCAGGAGTCTATGGCTGTGGCCCATAGTTAGGGGCCAAGCAAACAAAATGGTTCAGTAGACCCAAGCCCTTAGTCAGTGAGTCAATAGAGAGTCAGTGTGCTCAGGCCTGTGCATAGCCTGAACAATCAAGTGGTTCATTAGCCCAGCCCTTGGATCAAGGCAGTGAGCTCCAGAGTCTTTGGGCTAAGGCCTGCACTCAGGCAGAGTGGCAAATAATTGGGTCTCCTAGCTCTAGTGGAAGGCCAACAAGCACAGGCTTCATGAGTCCCGGGCTAGAGCCCTAGCTGAGTGAAAAGGGATCCTGATCACAACATGCTGACTCACTCAGCGGCAGTGTTTCAGCCAGAGAAGGGGTTGGCCACCAGAGGGCCACTTCCAAACTCCGTCTTTGGGCATACCTGGCTCCATACAGGGACATTGAGGTCATTTGGAAAGGCAGCTTCATGGAGGGCTTGCACCCCCTTCATGTCCGTATCAGTATGCAGCTCTGGTAGTCCAGGCCAACCCTCAGTTCCCTCAGTATCCACAACAGCCACCCAGCTCAGGAGTCCGCAGGCCCGCCTTTTATATTTCTTGTTCCTCCCACTAACTTCCAGTGGGAGAGGCAAATAGGGCCTGGCTCAACCCAGTAGGGCTCAATGGGAGGTCTGTGGGAGCCCATTGCACCTAACTACAGTAATGAAATTTAGAGGAAATGTACCTCAAAATAATGGACTCCTAATTTAATCTCACATTCATAAAACTACAGAACTTTGACTAAGGACTACATACCAGTTTGCACACCAGGCCAATCCATAGATATTTTGTTGGACAAATGGAAACTCTTACTACATTTGGTGAAAGAAATTAGCATGAGCTACTTACCTTGTTGACTCAGCTATAGACTATGACTTTGTGTGTTTTGTAAGACAGTGCAACATGCTGATTTTTTTTATTGAGGAAACTGGGTACACCTCTGGTGGGTAAATGATAGCTGTATGGTCTCGTATGAAACAGAATAGGTTGAAAGCAGGGGCAGGCAAAATAAAGAAGGCCACAGTCAAAGCTTCTAATCCAGCCTGCCATAATCCTCTGGGCTGCCAATACCCTGTGGCCCAGAAGGACACTCAAGCAGGCTCCCTGCCTATCATAGTCCCACACACTGCTCCGAGTGGCCAGCTGCTGGGCCATGTCTGTCTCTGCTCCACGCACCCAATGGGTGAGCCTCCACACACTGCCCCCACCCACAGCACAATCCTCCCACCTCCCATTGTCCAGAAATTGGCCAATGTGTGCTGCTTGGGCCATGCTTGTGGCACAGGAAGTGCACGAAGCCATCCTCCCAAGCAAACAAAGACACACATGGCCTCAGCAGTTGGCCACTTTGAACAGTGAGCTGCTGAGGCAGGCAGAGAGCCATCTTGAAGGTCCTGCTGTCCATGAACCACCTAGGGTAAGTGCCTCCCAGCCAGAGCCTGCACCTGGCACCCCAGCCCCTCCTGCACCCTGATTCCCTGTCCCAGGGCACAATCCATCCCTCTGCACTGCCTCCTATAACCCTGCTTTGGTCACAACTCCCTCCAAGACCTTACATGTCCTCCTACATCCCTCCTCTTCACCCTAGTCCCCTGCCCAAGGTCACAACCTCCTCCTTCACCCAAACTCCTTCTCAGACTCCACATCCCTTCCTATACCCTGATCTCTTATCCCAAAATCCCTTCTGAACCCAACCTCCATCCCAGACCCCGCACTTCCTCTATTAATATCATAGAAAAGTACGGCCCTTGACCGCTTACCAAATTCTTGGAGTGGCCCCCATCAAAATTATTGCTAGAATAACCCACTTGACTTCTCTGAATCAAATTCTGTGCATGATTACACCAAAGTATATCCAGACTCTCCCCTAAGAATTCAATAGTGTTGTACTTCAATGTAATCCAGAGCAGAATTTGGCTCATTTACTAAGATTAGAATCTGGTTTTGTGTATTACCACTTATTGCAACATAGTTCATACATCTGTTGATTTGAAGAAAAAACAAAGGAAACACGAGTATTTGTTTCACAGAAAGGGGCTACTACAGGAGTGGTGACTCATCCATATGGCACCTCCTGCTGGTCTCCTCAGGAATTAGCTCTTCAGCCTCAGAGCTCCTGCTGGCTGTTGTCTTGCCCTTAGTTACCTGACTTCTGTACTGGTTCAGGCCCTGGGTCCCTCCCAGCCCATAGTGCCCTTTCATCATAGTGCTGCCGAACGGTGGGGTCCTCCCCTCCCAGGGACTCCCAATTCCTTATACTCACCTTCCTTCATTGACCCACTGCCAGTCATCCCATAGCCCCTGCCCGAGGGGCAAACTGCAGTCTGAAATGGCCACACTGCCTTCTGAGCCTGGAAATTCTGCCTCTGCAGCTTTGTCATCAATGTCTTCTGGCTCAGAAGGAGACTAGTAAGCAAAAAATAAAACTGCAATGACTGTGAGCTAGATTTTACCAGCATTACTGGCATGTGTAGTCCAATGGCAAATCCTCTGCATATGTACATTGAGTCACAATCTTACTCTGTCTATATTATTGTTTTACCTATGTCTGTTATGCCATCTTTGTGCAGGCAAGATTGCCATTCAAAATAGCAGAGTATGGAGGGAAATTAGGATTTGGCTCTGGGAATTGGCTTTCTTCACCAGAAGTTCAATAGCATTGGGATTGCTAGCTTCAGCAGATTTTTTTTAAAAATAGTTATTAACCTAACCCAGTTGGTTTAGATATGGCAGAGTCTCACCAGACTCTGGAAAGTGCCTCCTTCAGCTCTGACACACTTTCTTCTATCATGGTTAGAAACAAAAAGATTCCTCAGCATAAACCTCATAAAGTTGTGACTATTTTATGCACAATACTACAGTTGCAAGGGAACATGTGCTGTGTTTGTGCAGGGCGTCTTAGGTTTATACCTTTTAAGAACTATCAGTTGACTTGTGTCTTTGTTTTGTGTGTTTTTTTTTAATTTTGCTTGATATGACTGTGCTTATTTATTTAATGGACATTTCATGTATAATGAAATGAGCAGCAGCTATATTTTGCCCTTTGGCTGCATCAACAATAAAGGAAGACAGATTGATAGCTCAGACAAGTAAAAATCTCTTATTTTTTCTGTGTTTGTATGAAGATGCCATGTTTCATTTAGAACTCAGTTATGGAACCCTTACTTATATTTGTGAGCAGTGAACTTACACAAGTAGGCCCAGTAATCTTCAGTCTAATCCTTGAATAGTACTTGGACAACTTTCTCAGACAGGGTATTAACACACACTTGATCAAAAAGAGAAGCTAGTTGATGAACCCTCACTTGGATGATTGTCACTTTTTAAGAGTAATTCTTATGGTACTTTGAATATCCTTGGAGAAATCTTCGTTGATACTAAGGTACTGGTATTACAACCCTCTCCACTTACTCAACAGGATTATTCATGTATCAGAAATATACCTATGAATAAGGCTTGCAGAATCAGGTTCCTTATCAGCAGGAGAAATCTTTATCAGCACAGCAGTTTATAGTATTATTTGCCTCTTCTGGTTTTCCAAAAGTTGTTATCATGACTGATATCCAGATGATTTATTGTCAACAGTTTTTCTCTAAGCAAGACATCAGGATTCCTATAGCCAGGTTGTTTTAGTTTCTCTATTCAAAATGACATTGGTGCATGCATATGGCAAAGGCTGTACATAAGCCTTCCTGTCTATATGCTTTTAGCCAACTGAGGCACTGTAGAGAAAAGCCACAAAGTGGTATCAAGCTGTGTTTTGAGAGCCCTCAATCACCTGGTGATGAGCAGCCTGTCACCAAATCCATTAAGATCTGCTCCTGGAGATTTGACATTTTAAACCTATGGAAGAGACTCGCAGCTGTGATGGGCAAAGAAAGAGCAGCAATGGACTTGTGACCTGAGAGTGTAAAGATGCTTTATTTCTAGTAGAGGTAATGTAAGGCAATCAAGGGCATGAATAAATGAAGAACAGCTAGACAGGTGGGTATCAAATTTGATTACCATAGAGGCCCTCAATAACTAAGACTTGAGGAGAGGAAAAGAAGGAGAGGAAATCTAGCATATTTTAAAATACGTGAAGAGGAAAGTGTAGAATTGTGAGCAAAAACACTGATGATTTTTAATAGTTGTGGTGTTTTCTAATATGCAGCATACATCCTAGAAATAGCGATGGCCTTTGGATCTACAGTCTCTCTCTAGCCCATATTTTACCATTTTCCTGTTGGATGACTCATGCTTTTATTAACATTTCTGGAAATAACAAAAAATGTCAACAATCTAGAGCCTTGGATATTGATGTCTGCACCTGAGCAAAGATTTTATAACCTTCTCTTACATATTGGTTTGAGGCACTTTTTAATGATCATCTCAGTGTTCTTATTCCTGTCTGCTAGTCATGGAAGGAGAATCATGCTTTGTTCTCTTGTCATCTGGGAACAGTTTACTTCTCCTATACCTTTCCTCTGGTAAATAACATCAAGAGAGCCCAGCTGACTCCCTCACTGATATTGTGGGCAAGCCTATAGAAAATACTCTGTACTGCTTTCCTACCTCTCTCTTTCCTGCGGCATTTCTGAACACCACAATTTCAAGTTATCAACTGAGTCTTTAATGTTCTAATGGAATCCATTCAGGCAAATTCTTATGCCCAGCTGGAGTCCCAATGAAGTGAGTGGGCGTCTATACTCAGAAATCTATTCACATGGATTGTGCTGAAGGACTCATTGGGGACATAGATCCTTAATTCTAAATAACCAGCTAATTGTTCTTTTGCTGCACTAGTGGTTATTTAAATCCATTAGTTTTTACCTAAATTCTACACCTCCTGTGTGTTCATTGTGCACCATTTTAATCCAGGAACTAAAAGATAATTATCTGCATGTGGTTAATTAAATACCACTCACTTGCTGCTGTGCTCCTTTTGGCTAGTTGTGCCGGTGGCAGAGAAAATGCTATGCATTGTTGCAACAATTTTTCTAGTTTGCATCTATGTATAATTACAGGAGTATGCTGTAGCTCACTGAGATTTTTGCTTGAGAGTGACTCCAGTTCTGCTCTCAATCACACCCAGGAAATGCAAAGGAAGTCAATGAAGTTAAATGAATGCAAATGAGAGCAGAGTTTGAGCCCATTAAGAAGTTGACCAGGCTGCTGTATTTAGCTTTAATACTCTGGGTTGCCATTTATATTGTTTGTTTTGTATTGTGCTTAAATGTCTTTGATCAAGGATCTGGACTTCATTCCACTAAGTGCTGCTTCTGCATATAGGCATGAAAAAAAAGATAACTCCTGACTCAAAGACCTTATAGCTGCATTGTATGATGAAATACAGGCAGCAACAAACAAACAAGGGTACCATGAAATAATCATGAGATGATTCTCATTCATGTAATATGCAACAGTTGCAGCATGTTAGTTGTTTTGTTAAGAAATGTGAAGTGGTGCTGAGTGATTCTGCTATACCCAGCAACAGAATCTTTGTGTATATTGTGAATATCATTTACACTTTTGGGATGTAAATTTGGTAGGGCGAGATTCCTGCCTCAGGAGTCAGATGGTATTAGGATAGACTGGTTTTGCTATCATGTCACACTTGTCCCTTTGAGCAAGTAGAGTATTTCAGTCCGCAGTAGAATTGGGCCTTATCTTTGCAAAACTTCCAGTATTGGTGATACACTAAGAAATGACATGAAGGAACGTTTTGTAACACTCTCTCCCGGCTTATCCAAGGCCTGGATTTGACATTAAGATGGGAGAAAGGAAAAGAAAAGGATTGCACATGCCATAATTTTACAGAGCAGTGCATAAGCATTCTGCTGCTGGAAACTCCACTTTTAATCAATGTTCCCTCTATTTTTTCTATCCATGTGTGGAATCAATTTTGTTATGTGCACCAAGGCATATGCAGAAACATATGCTGCCTGCTATGGGAGACTGTGAGTACTCTGCTAATCAGCTGGGAGGCATTTGAATCTTTCATAGGTGGCCATCCAAGTGCTCAGCTTACAAGGAATATGTTTGTAATATGCATGGACCAAAATGATCAATACTAGGATACTGGCAAAGCTATCTCAGATTTCATGAATATAGTCCAAAAGGGATGCAGCCAAAGTGGGGAGAGAGAGAGAGCTGACATATTGATTTGGCTCTGTATGTGTATACACGTTCTAAAATAACAAAAGGTTAGTTAAAAAAGGAAGAGGAAAAAACAAACCAAAAGCCTATGATTTTGTAAAAAGTAGTTGTTGTTTAAAGTATCCCTTAAGAGTAAAACACTACAAATGCTTACATCTAATGAAAAGTAGAACAGTGCAAGAAGATACTGATTTTTTTTTTATGGCTTTGACCCTGCAGTTGTACCATGCCTGTGGCCAGAGCTATCCTTAGGATTTATGGTGCCCTAGGCGGGATTATTAAACTGGTGCCCCTATGCCTGACTTGCTCTTTCACCCCAGCCCCACCGTCCCCTTCCCAGAGACCCCAGCAGCCAATCCCCTCCCTCAGACTGTGCTGCAAGCAGCACATTCAGCTCTCTCTAGGACCCAGCCCTGCTGTTACATGCTCCACTGCAGTGTTTCCCAATTTTATTTGGCCATGGAACCCTTTTCAGCTTTTCAGAATTTCAAGGAACCCCTAGGTTTGTCAAGCAAAGAAAAGAAAAAAAAGAGGAACCCACCAATACATTAAAATTACATTTTACATTCCTTCCCCAAAACTCCACCCCTTTGAGGCCCCATCCTCTCTGTTCCCCTCCTCTCCATCACTTGCTATCCCCAGCTCTCACTTGGTTGAGAGAGGAGGTGCGGGCTCTGGGGTGGGAATGAGGGATTTGGGTGTGGGAAGGGGTGAGAGGTGCAAGCTCTGGGAGGGAATTTGGATGCAGGAGAAGGGGATGCTGGCTCGGGGAGGGGGCTCCAGGCTGGGGAGTGTTGGGCTCAGGTGGAAGGTTGGGATGCTGAGCAAGTCACAGGCTTGTGGATATGAGGGTGCAGGAGTTTGTGTTTGGATATGTGAGGGGCTCAGGGCAAGGAGGTTGTGAGTATGATGGGCTCAGGACACACATTTGCCATGTGTGGATGGTGCAGGAATGTTGTGGCAGAAGACTGAGGATGTGGGGATGCAGGAGTTTGGGGATGTAAGAGGCTCAGGACAGGGGGTTCCAGTGTATGATAGGCTCAGATTTGGGGTCAGGTGGTGCAAGAGTGTTATGATGCTGCAGTGAGATGGGGATTTGGCCCCAATTGGGGGCATGTTGGCCAGGCTTCATTTTTAAATAAAATATTGTGTTAAACTCAAAAGGTTTTAGCATTGTCTTTATATATCAGAGGGGCAGGGAACCTGTTTTGAATCAAAGGTCACTGACCCACAGAAAAGTCAGTTGGGGCCACACAAGTGAGATGCCAAACCCCCCCCAAGCCTCACTAATGCAGTCCCAAGGATGCTGGCACAGCTGGCAGGATGCTGGAGCCAAGGACAGGGTGGTGCTGGTGACAGTGTTGGTGGGGGCAGGGGACAGGGTACTTGCGGGGGGTCTGGGCAGGGGACAGGGGCAGCTGGGACCAGTACCTGGCAATCCTGCAGCACCTCTGGGAAGTGTGCGACTGCACTCCCCCTCCCCAGACAGCTGGCATGCGCGCTGCCTGAGCAGCAGGGGCTGTTGCACCCCAGCAACTTACCTCCACGATGCCATCCTGCGAGGGTGGGGGAGGGCGCGGGGAGTCCCAGGGCAGAGCGTGCTGCCTGCACAGTCAGAGCTGTGCAGACCCGGGTCTCCTGATCTTCCCACACCGTGCAGAAAAGCCGGGTGCCACAGCCCAAGCTGTTCCAGCAGGCGCCGGCTCCTGTGGGGAGGGAAAGTGCTTCCCTCCCTGTTGTGGGTCACGTGGAGTCACTCCTGTCCGGCACCCCCTGGTGTGCCGGCCAGGAACAACTGTTCCCTCTGCCCCCGCCTCCCTATGCCTCTGCATCGCCTGGGAGGAATGGGAAACAAGTCTGCTGATTCTTTAAGCAGCTGGCTAGCCGATGCTTTCTCTTTCAGAGGGGGCAGGGGAGTGCCGGCTTTTCGCACTGCTCCACTGATTCCCGACCATCCCGGCAGAGTGGTGCCCCAGAAATACTGGTGCCCTCTGCAACTGCCTATTCTGCCTATGCCTAAGGAAGGCCCTGCCTGTGGCCAAGTTGTGGTGGAAGTGTTGGCTTTGCATTCATTAATCCTCATTTGTGTTTAACAGCTAATATAGCCTATAATCTAGAATCATTTCTAGGGTTTCATTAATTCATTAATGCCAGCATGCAGCATGGAATCGGATATCATCATTTCCACTATTTGGAAATGAATCAGCTGAGCAGCAGCAGTGGTGACATTGACCCTTTGTTCCTTATGCCTACCAATATATTAGAACTCTGTTCTTTGAGCAATAGTTTTCTGAGGTTAGATTTCAAGACATTTGTTTACTCGTGAGTCAATGCCATAATCTATGTAATACGAAAGAGCAGAGCCTGTATATAAAGGCTTTATTTTGAGAAAAACATTGGGGATTGAATGAAACCGCTGCCTCAAACAACCAGTCTATTTGCACAAGTGGTACTATAGGTAATGGGTAGTGCACACAGTCTCCTAGCTATTAGGTAGTTCTTTGGATCTGATCAGTGCACAGAGCACATGTCTAGGATCCATTCACAGCCTTTCCATCCCACTGATGAGCTACAAGATCCACCACAGAGAGAGTCTTTGGAATTTAAAGAAAGTGGGAAGTGTAGCCTCCTTGTGCAAGATCTTGCTGCTAATAAACGAGTGTCAAATAGCTTTCCTCAGAACATAGGGGACTGAAGGGTTCACCCAATAGTGAGGCAAGAACCTGAATATGCTTGTCTGCTTATTTTGATTTTGACCTAGTACATTTTGACCCCCTTCTGCAGTAGGATGTCATAATAATTTTGCTACTTGTCATGCTGCTGCATAGCACAGGCTTTTCTTTGTTGATGGGCAGTGCCAAAACTGTCTACAGAAAAAGAGCAGAAATAACAAAAAATGAAAATAATGTCATTGCTTTGTGCCTCTCTTTATCTCAAACAGGTAACAGGTAGAAAGGGAGTCAGTGATTTTTTTCTTAAATCTTGCAACTGAATATCTCCTATAATTAAACCAATTAAAATGGCAAAACATTTCAGACTTTATTTCCAATATTCCCTTTTCTTTATATCCAGAAGAAGTGTATACTAAGTCAAAGGTTCTTTCCTATTTGGTTCATATACAACAGAAACTTATATCAGGGAGAGGATGGGTGTTGTACATATAGTTAGTTGCATATATTAAATGCTGCTATTCCATACATATTGAGAACATTCTTCATCATTAACAAATATGACATTATTAAAACAAAAATAAAGAAGATACATACAATGAAGTAGTGCAAAGAGAACCTTTCATCCTTGTTTGAAATTTGTTCACTCTTGTCTAGGTTAAATATTGGAGAAGAAACCTGTAGGTATTTCCAAGCAAAATTGTTGTGATTCTCCACAACCTGAAAAAGTCCAGGTGTAATTAAAATAAGATGATGCAATCGGTCAGATTCTAATACCCTAACATAATGAGTAAGGCTGTGTCTACATTGGTGTGATCTTGCGCAAAAGCAACTGCTTTTGCGCCAAAACTTGCTGCCTGTCTACACTGGCCACGAGTTCTTGCGCAAGAACACTGACGTTCTAATGTATGAAATCAGTGCTTCTTGCGCAAGAACTATGATGCTCCCACTCAGGAATAAGCCCTCTTGTGCAACTGTTCTTGCGCAAGAGGCCAGTGTAGACAGGCAACATGAATTTCTTGCGCAAGAAAGCCCTGTGGTTAAAATGGCCATCAGAGCTTTCTTGCGCAAGAGAGCGTCTACACTGGCATGGATGCTCTTGTGCAAAAGCACATCTCTTGCGCAAAGGCACATGCCAGTGTAGACGCTCTCTTCTGGAAGAGTTTTTGCACAAGAACTCTTCCGCAAAAGAGTTCTTGCGCAAAATCATGCCAGTGTAGACGTAGCCTAAGGTTTTCAAATTTTTTCTCTGATTCAGTTTGGGAAACCAAATGACAAGAGTATGTGGCTTTTAAAAAGCGACAACGTTCTGAATTTTCTTGCCCTGCTTTTCATTATTTTACTTCCATTATTTTCCACTATTTCCATCCAGGGAACTGGGATGCAATCTTCTCTTCAATGATTCTCTCAAACTTCTGTGCTAAATAGTAGAAGAGAAGGGAGAATTATATTCAATCAGCCACAATTTTAGCCTCTGATTTATTTGCTAGGCTCAGATTTTCAGCTTGTATTTGTACAAAGCTTCTATGAAGTGTGCTATGTTTTTAACTAAATTCACTCTATGTAAAATGCAAGTTTCAATGCACAGTGCATATGGGTGCAAATGGAAAAAGACCATCTCCTCAGAGTTTCAGAGAGTGATATTGGGAAGATCAAGATGTCTACCCTGCATTATTCAGTGAGGAAATTCTGAGCTCGATGGGGTAGTCCTTTAGGATTACATAGAGTGGTGTTTTTTCAGCAATATCCTGTTGAATGCACATCCACCAGAAGAGTAAAGTTGTTATTCTTAATACGATGATCTGCTAATGTTCTAACCAGCATCATAGCACCATATTTAATTTTTGAACTAGTAAACTTATTGTAATAAACACTGTGTATACTTAAATAACAACTAAATACCATGAACCAAATTCTGCCAGCCATATTCTCAGACTCAGTGTTGTTACAGAAGTGTAAATGAGTGTGCAATGTTAGCCCACTCAATATTGTATTAAAAGAATAAAGTGTTTGGCTCTGGATATTTCAAATGGTAGATGAACCAACCTGGGTCACTTTAGGTCTTGCTAAAGCAATATCCACAGCTGATTTAAAACCTTATGGGAGACAAATGCCAGCCACCTGGTAAAGTCAGTGGATTAGGATTAGAAGACCTGGGTTCAATTGCTAATTTTGCCACAGATATCCAGTGTGATCGAGGGAGAATTATTTCATCTGTTGTGCCTCAGTTCTTCCTTCTGTAAAATGGGGATAACTTTCCCATCCTTATACATTTCAGCTGATTGTTTGCTCTTCAGGTTGGAAACGGTCTCTTATATAAGACTTTATGCAATGAGGTCTGTGACGGGGCACCTTTAAGGGTTAAAACAGCCCTGGGAGAGAGCCAGAAGCTGTGGCAGACATTAGCCAATTAGGGTATTAGCCAATTAGGGCCAATGTGTGGCAATTAGGGCCAATGTGTGGCAGAGTTTCAGTGGGTATCTTTAGACAGCAGTTAAATACCTGCAGCTGATATGAGCTCAGGTTGCAGGATGTAGTCACTCAGTTTTGGGCTGGAGCTTGGGTTCTGGGACCTTCTCTGTCCTGCAGAGTTCCAGAGCTGGGACTCTAGTCCAAATCTTTACACCATAGTTTTGCAGCCCATGCCCACACCATCTGGCATGGGCTAGCCAGAGGTGATAATTGCCATGTAGACATACGTGTTGGAGCCAGATACATAGACAAGCATCCAAAAGTTCAGATATTCAAACGTTATCAGTACATCTCCACCATTCTTGTTCATGAGCCGTATCCTGAGCTTACTGAAGTAAGTGGAAAGAGTCCTATTGACTTCAGTGACATTTGAGCACTCATGACTCACCATTAATCCCCTATCACTCTGACATTGGGAAACATGGGAAAGATTTAGATGCAATAGCCTCTCAAAAGACATAGTGGCTGATCCATCACCTAAGCAATTTAAACCTAGATAGGACATTTAAAGTGAGGACAGTTCTGAAAAACATATATAAAATATTGCTGTGGAGTATTATGTTGATTCACTCTCCATATTTGACATGAGTGTGTGCAGGCAGTATGCAACACACAAAAACAGCCTTTTCCTCAGTATCTTTTCTTTGGTGACTCAGTGATCCAAACTAACCCTTCTTTAAGTGCAGGTTATCCTCTTACAGGAATATTATTTTCCAGCACGCCTTTCAGTGAATTGTCACTAAGATTATCAGACCTGAAGATCTGAGACCTGAAGCTGCATCTTAAAGTGGCTATTTTACCATGAATTACAGAATCTTGCTCTCTTCCAGTTGATGGTACAGTCTCCTATAAGGTAGTTCCTTGCAGAATGTAAATTAATTTGCACAGCAAGTTGCTAGAACAAAGGGCTGAAACTTAATTTACAAATTAACAATTGTATCATTTGTCACCAGCACTGACCAGTGAAAACTAGAGATGGGACAAAACCTAACATTAAAAAACACTTTTAGGCCATCTGCATTCTGGAGGGGGCTACTGATGCTTGCAAGATTTCCACCAGTGGGAGCCAGCATCTTGTTAAAACAGCTTGTGAAAATTACTCACTGTTTTTTAAGTGGGGTTTGTGGCTCCTGAGTCCCTGTTTAACAGAGCTGGCAGTAGACCCCATGAAGGAGAATCTTTGCTTTCACTAGACAAGACAGTAAATCCGTAACCTTTTTTTCTGGTGGTGAAGGTAGCTGGGAATTGCAAACTGATTGGTGCTAAAAGAAGCAAACATCTGAGCTCTACCTCTGCAGCAGGAGGATGATAGGACCAAAATATCTGGGGAGGAAATATACAAAAAAAAAAAATCTTCTTGCTTAACCCTCTTCAAAATCTTCAGGTCTAGCCTGTGCACAAAATTGTGGCTATAATGAAATTGTTTCCTGGTTTCCTGACTCATGGACTCCAGCAAACTCCACAATACCAGTCCAGGGAGGCTCACCACAGTTTAAAGATGGTGCATTGGTGGCAAACAGCTGGCGTAGGGCTCCAACACCACAAACCTCCATGTCTCTAGCATAGTCAAGGCAAATGCTCAGCATTGTCAATAGCAATGCAAACATCCCTGGTGCTTTCCTAGTATATATACCAGGGGTGGGCAATAATTTTTAAAAGGGGGGCACTTCACACATTTCTGAAAAGGCCCTGGACCACCCAGAAGGAGCAGGGCCAGGAGACTTCTCATGCTCCCCCACCTACAGACCCTGATTGGCCTGATGGTGGGAGAGCGTGTGATGTCTTTGCCCTGCCCCCGGCACCTAGAGAGAATCGCCAGCTCTTTTAAAACAGCTGGTGGTTCCCTCCAGGTGCTGCAGTGGGAGGAGACCTCACACATTCCTCTCCAGACCAAACAGGGTCTGGGGGTGGGGAGAGCGCGTGAAGTCTCTCGCTCCCTGCCCCCATCCTGCCAGGGGTGCACGGCAGCTAGAGAGAACCAACGGCTGTTTTAAAACAGCTGGCGGTTCCCTCTGATGCCACGTGCCCCTGGCTGGGGGAGGAAACTTCACTTGCTCCCTCATCTGCAGGTCTCAATTGGTCTGGGAGCGGGGGGAGTGGCACGGCAGCCACAGGCTGCATCCAGCCTGCAGAGGCTCCTTTGCCCACCCCTGATATATACACATTTATGAAATAGTCAACTAAGTTAGCAATTGGTGCCAGTTGTAGTGATGGTGCTTATTGTGATGTGGCCCCTTCCCTGAGAGCACCAAGTACATTCCAAATTGATCAGTAATCAGCCATCACATGATAATACGTGGTCACTGCTGTTCAAATTAATGCAATTTTTAAGCATTGTTATTAATCCATAATGAATATTGTTCACACTTTTTAATGTGACAGCATAACCTACGCTGCTCGAACTGTAGGGATTAGATATTATTGAAATTAATTTGTATCTGATAACTGTGCAATATACATTGTGTGTGATTCAGCTTACAAAAATGAAAGATTGATAAATATCAGGTTGGGGTAAAATTGGCATGTACTGAAGTGGCATAGCAGTCACTTGGATGTACCCTTGAACTCACTAAGGTTTTGCACTTGTATTTTTGAATACTGAATGTATGTAGACCTCTAGGGATTGTTCAGTTTCACTATCTGAGGGGAAGTTTCTAATCAACCAGCGGACAATGCATTAACTGGAGCCTTTTGGAGGTATGTGGTGTTTACACTGATATTGATAAGTTATACAGTTGACCTAATATCTGTAGCTATTGAAAGGCTTGATTTCAGCTTGGATGTATAAAATAAATCAATGATTTTTTTTCAATCTCAAATGTACCACAGAGAGTAAAAGAAATGAGTTAATGTATAATTCACACATTATGACCAAGAATGAAATTTCTAGGTTTAATGTTATGAGTGGCTCTAAATCAACCCTACGCACTATGATAGGTAATTTTTTTTGTCCATTGTTTTTTTGTCATTGGATGTATACACAATAATTAATGGGCAATGGTGAATTATGAGGCTATTAGTGGGTTATGTGATACAATAAATCATGGTAATGAAGTGATTTATGTTACTGAAAACCTTAGACATATCAGAACTTTGTTCTAAATGTTCATATTTTCATTTTACATAATATAAAAGTTTGTGCTACAATTTAAGGTTCCTTTAACCTTCTTCTCAGCTATCCAGTTATGAGTTGCTGGTGTTATATATTAATTTTTTTTACCAACATGATAAGAGCAGCAGCTACTTATTTATGCAATTTATTTTTAACATTGTTTTGTACACAGCTTCTAATTGTGAGATATATGGAATACTGTGGAATTTTGTCTGTGCCTTTTCCTTGGATTTCCTTCTTTTCCTTATTCTGTTCTTTAGATGAGCTCCTTCTTTTCTCCATACATCTCTTGCTTGTCCACTGCTTTGTTTGTCTGTGCACATGTATATAAAAAAGTAACTAGATTAACTGGGGATACAGGCTATATACCATCTAACCTGTTGTACTGATAGTTTAAATACTGTGTTCAAATCATCTTTAATTTAAATTCATTTCCAGCTCTTATTAGGCTAATATTCTTCCTACTCATTATCACCACTTTCTGATCTTTTTCCATTTTTTCGATCATCTGCATCAGTGAATAGGACCATGTTTTCAAGAGAATATGAACTTTCCTATATGTTTCCAAAAATCTGGCCCAATCATTACATGCCAATTTACATACTAATCATGTGTATTTAGGACTTGTGTGGTTAAGTTCAAAGATGTAGAATATTCACTTGTGCTCAAAGTGGTGCTGTTGTGTATCCCCATTCACACTCACTCTTGGCATTCAGCTAAAGATGCTATTTTTACTTTAATTTGGAAGTCCTTGTCACTTAGAATCCCTACAAATCCTCTTCTCTCACATCAGATAATGGCTTTTTATTTTAGTTATCACACCACAATTTCTCTGCTTACCCGACTCCCTACTTACCGGTTCAGAGAGAAGAATGCAAGCTACTAGCCCTGCAGTCCTGCAAATATATAAGCACACGAATAACTGCATTCATATGAGTAATCCTATTGACTTCACTGAGTGACTCACATGAGTAAAATGACACCCAAAACTCTTCATTTGGCTGCTGGATTCTCACAGTAGATTCCATAAGTGCCAAACCACTTGAGAGAAAAGAAAAATCAAACCTGTGAAACAGAAAGGGTTTACTATTATGTGAGTCTTATTATGGCAAAGGCCCTGGTCTCTCATGTTTCATTTCATCTCTTGTCTAACGGAGTCTTCTGGTGTGGGGATCATTGCAGTCTTATCGATCGGTAGCAGATTTACCATGGCACCATTAGCTCCGTGGTGCTGGCCCAGGCTCACAAAGGGTCCATATCACTTGCTTCCTCTCCTCTGACAGTGGAGCAGCAGTGATCCAGAAGCATGGGAGCAGAGAGTCCAAGGTACCCTGAGGAGCTGTAGTTCCTTGGTCAGCTCCCTGGCTAGAGAGCTGGCCCAGGAGAGGAAAGGGACTACATCCCTAATGAGATGTGCTGCAACTGCATTTTTTGAAGTTACCGCAAAACTACCAAGTGTGCTCCATTTCCTCAAACCAGAATGACAATGACAACTGAACTAGCCTTGGCAATTATAGGGTAGAGAAGACCATATCACTAACGCTCACCACCACTGCTTGAAAGGTACATTTCCCATGGAGGGCAATGAGTCTTGGCTATTTTATATGTAAAGCTACTGAGAAATGTATGTCAATACCATGATGGCTATGCTTATATTATGTAAATAATACCTAATAATAATTGCCAAATTAGACCATTTCCCAACCTGCTTACAAAGGGCCTGATTCAATTTAAACTTTAAGCTAGGAGTGGGCCCAAAGCAATCTGCTGACATTACCCAAGAAGATCCAGTTAATATTTAGTCACTTCAAAAACAATCAGTAAAAGCCCCACTGGCTGGTAGAGGCAATCTTTGAAGAAAATTGGAAAGACTTTGAATTGACTTCTTTCTGACAGCAGTGCTTTTTCTCACTGGACATGGAGTCTTTAGCACAGATATCACTTTGTGTGTATCAGAATAACTCAGAAGTGTGTTGTCACAGCTAACTCCATTCAGGTCTAGGAACGTGCAGTCCAGAGACAGAAAAACAAATCCTTTGAAACTGGAACATCTCACCTCTTCAGGAGCTCACAAAGGGCTTGTTTACCCAGACACACAAGTCATGACAACCCTCTCTGGGGAGAGTTGATACATGCAGCTTCTCTGTGGCTGCGCCAAGTATTTTCACGTGGCATCTTAACACGCTACTTAAATTATTAGTTGCTTGGATGAGGAACACTCACAAAGAGACTGTC
Organism: Pelochelys cantorii; assembly: GCA_032595735.1. NCBI lineage: Eukaryota > Metazoa > Chordata > Testudines > Trionychidae > Pelochelys > Pelochelys cantorii. The sequence goes on along the minus strand of CM064335.1, from coordinate 36,570,235 downwards.
CATCATCCACACCAGAGTTACAGGGTGATTTCACTAATGTGGTAACAGACCTGATCTCTCTGTAGGCTCTTGTGGAGTAGCAGGGAGTTCAGGGCAATCTCTCGGGGGGAGAGGCCGGGGATGCCTCTACTTCAGTGGTTCTCAAACTTTTTGACCTGTGAACCACCTGGTTCAATGTAAACCTTTCTGTGGACCACCAGTTGCTCATGGAAACTCACTGTTAATGACATAATTAAGCCTGAGCTATTTTGGTAGTGCTGCAGCAAGGGGAAATGGTTTAATTTAAATGATTAAACAAATTAAACATTTTAACTTTCTCATGTTAGTTTATCAAACTTCATTTTAAATAACGTAAAAATATGAATTTATGTCCAACACAAAAGATTTAAATGTTTTCTTTATTTATGGCAGGGGTGGGGAACCTTTTTAGGGTCAGGGGCCACTGACCCACAGAAAAAGCAGTTGGAACCCACACAACTGAGAAGCAAAAAAACTTGTTAGGGACAGGGCTGCCAGTGAGTGGGATAGGGATGGGTTTACAGGATCAGGGAGGGAGGTGGGGTGCAGAAGGGGGGAGAGGTTGCAAGATCTGGATGGGACTGGGAGTAGGGTGTCTGGCCAGGGGGAGGGGAGCAGGAGCAACAGTTGATGCAAAAAAAGGGTTGGGGTAGGTGTCTGGCCAGGAGGGATGGTGTTAGAGCAAGCTGGGATCTTGGTGTGGAGAGGGGAGTGAGTGAGGGGGATTGAGGTGTAGAGGTTTGGGCACAAGGGGGTATGCTAACCTGGCTTCAAGCCCCCTTGCCGCGGGGAAAGCCTCTGGACAGCATGCTGCCATTCCCCCAATGGGGTGGGGGAGGGAAGGGAGCGCAGCTTCACCCTCCCATGCAGTGGAGAGTCCATGCAGCCAGGAGGCTGCAGCACCATCTCTGGCTTCCAGCTCAGAGGGCACATGGTGGGGGTGGAGGTGAAGAAAGCCCGACCTTCCCCACCAGACCCAGCTCATGGAGAGAGGCAAAATAAGCAGCTCCATGTGCTGCCATTCCCCCAGCAAGGTGGGAAGGGGCAGAGGGAAAGCAAAGCACTCTGTGGCTGGGGGGAGGCCATTGCTGTTGCACCATGCTAGGGTGTGTCCGTGGGGAAGGAAAATGGCAGTGTATGGAGCCATTTCTGGCTTGCTTCTTCCCCACAAGACAGATCAGGTGGGACTTTCCAGGAAATTTCACAATTTGGTGGAGACACAGTATTTAAAATCAGGACTGTCCTAGAAAATCCAGCTTGCTGTGAATTGAGAGCTGCTTGTTAGAAGGGGGTGGCACTCTGAATGGGAAACATGTATAAACAAGATTGTTAAAAGGCCCAGATATCGCCCTTAAAAGACTCCCTCAGACTGGATAAGGGATGCTAATGGCCTCAGCTGGCAACACCCAAAGAAGGAATACAGTGGATTGAATGGACAATGTGCTTCTATCTGAAGCTTAGCAAGGATGGTATGTGAACCCCACCAGGTTCCTGCTAGAGGACCTGGGCAGCTTTAGGAACAATACCAGGAGGATTTGACTCAATTTCCATTTCTCAGCCATGCAAGCAGAAATTAACTTTTCTTTTCCAGATATATCTAACATTCAGAAAGGGAATCTAGCACTTGCCTTCAAAATTAGAACACCCTCAAAAATCAGGAGCAATCAAGTTAAGTTTGAACTGCTGTTACTTCATTTCTCCCAAATCAAATATTGTTTGACTGTAAATTGCTGTAGAAAAAGTAGGATAAAATTGAGCAACATCTTCCCAATGGTAATTAGGACTGGAGTTGCTATTTGCAACAGCTATTACCATATTTTAGTTTTCTTTTAAAAAGACAGTAATATTGCATTGCAAATTCCCCACAAATTAAGAGGACAACAACAAAGGCACCAACTTTTCCTAATTACTTAGGATGAGTTTTACAATATGGATTCAGATGGCCTCCAGTCACACAAACTGGAAATTGTTCTACTTTACAAGAGTGGCACTGTATGTGAAAGATAATGTAGAATCAAATGAAATAAAAATATTAAGTGAATCAACATGTTCAATAGAATCGCTATGGATAGTAATTCCATGCTCCAATAATAAGAAATTAGCAGTAGGAATATATTACCAACCACCTGACTAGGACAGCGATATTGACATTGAAATGCTGAGGGAGATTAGAGAGGCTACCAGAATAAAGAACTCTATAATAATGGGGGATTTTAATTATCCCCATATTGACTGGGTACATGTCACCTCAGGAAGAGAAGCGGAGATAAAATTTCTCAATGGCCTAAATGACTGCTTCTTGGAGCAGGAACCCACAAGGGGAGAGGCAATTCTCGATTTAGTCCTGAGTGGAATGCAGGATCAGGTCCAGGAAATAACCATTACAGGACCACTTGGGACCATAATATAATAACATTCAACATTCCTGTGGTGGGTAGAACACCTCAGCAGTCCAGCACCCTTGCATTTAATTTCAAAAAGGGGAATTACACAAAAATGAGGAGGCTAGTTAAACAGAAATTAAAAGGCACAGTGACTAGAGCCAAATCCCTGCAAGCTGCATGGAAACTTTTTAAAGACACCATAATAGAGGCCCAACTTAAATGTATACCCCAAATTAAAAAACATAGCAAGAGACCTAAAAAAGAGTCACCGTGGCTTAACCACCATGTAAAAGAAGCAGTGAGGGACAAAAAGGCATCTTTTAAGAAGTGGAAGTCCAATCCTAGTGAGATAAATAGAAAGGAACATAAACACTGTCAAATCAAGTGTAAAAATGTAATAAGAAAAGCAAAAAAAGATTTTGAGGAACAGCTAGCCAAAAACTCAAAAAGAAATAACAAAATGTTTTTTAAGTACATTAGAAGCAGGAAAGCTGCTAAAAAACCTGTGGGTCCCCTAGACGATCGAACTATAAAAGACACAATCAAGGACGATAAAGCCATTGCGGAGAAACTAAATGATTTCTTTGCTTCAGTCTTCACGGCTGAGGACGTTGGGGAGATTCCCAAATCTGCACCATCCTTTGTGGGTGATGAATCTGAGGAACTGTCCCGGATTGAAGTATCATTAGAGGAGGTTTTGGAACAAATAGAGAAACTTAATGTTAACAAATCTCCGGGACCGGATGGCATTCATCCAAGGGTTCTAAAAGAACTCAAATGGGAAATTGCTGAACTATTATCTGTGGTTTGTAACCTATCCCTTAAATCGGCTTCTGTACCTAATGACTGGAAGGTAGCTAATGTGACACCAATATTTAAAAATGGCTCCAGAGGCGATCCGGGCAATTACAGACCGGTAAGTCTAACTTCAGTACCGGGCAAATTAGCTGAAACAATAGTAAAGAATAAAATTGTGAAGCATGTAGAAGAACATAATTTATTGGACAAAAGTCAACATGGTTTCTGTAAAGGGAAATCCTGTCTTACTAATCTATTAGAGTTCTTTGAAGGGGTTAACAAACATACGGACAAGGGGGATCCAGTAGATATAGTATACTTAGATTTTCAGAAAGCCTTTGACAAGGTCCCTCACCAAAGGCTCTTGTGTAAATTACATGGCCATGGGATAAGAGAGAAGGTCCTTTCTTGGATTGAGAACTGGTTAAAAGACAGGAGACAAAGGGTAGGAATAAATGGTAAATTTTCAGAATGGAGAGGGGTAACTAGTGGTGTCCCCCAAGGGTCAGTCCTAGGACCAATCCTGTTCAACTTATTCATAAATGATCTGGAGAAAAGGGTAAGCAGTGAGGTGGTAAAGTTTGCAGATGCTACCAAACTGTTTAGGATAGTCAAGACAGAAGCAGACTGTGAGGGACTCCAAGAAGATCTCACCAAACTGAGTGATTGGGCAACAAAATGGCAAATGAAATTTAATGTGGATAAGTGTAAAGTAATGCACATCGGGAAAAATAACCCCAACTATACGTACAGTATGATGGGGGCTAATTTGGCTACGACAAATCAGGAAAGAGATCTTGGAGTTATCGTGGACAGTTCTCTGAAAACTTCCACGCAGTGTGCAGCAGCAGTCAAAAAGGCAAATAGGATGCTCAGAATTATTAAGAAAGGGATAGAAAATAAGACCCAGAATATCTTACTGCCCCTGTATAAAACTATGGTACGCCCACATCTTGAATACTGTGTACAGATGTGGTCTCCTCACCTCAAAAAAGATATTTTGGCCTTGGAAAGGGTTCAGAAAAGGGCAACTAAAATGATTAGGGGTTTGGAACGGGTCCCATATGAGGTGAGGCTAAAGAGACTGGGACTTTTCAGTTTAGAAAAGAGGAGACTGAGGGGGGATATGATAGAGGTATATAAAATCATGAGTGGTGTGGAGAGGGCCGATAAAGAGAAGTTATTTATTAGTTCCCTAAATAGAAGAACTAGAGGACACCAAATGAAATTAATGGGTAGCAGGTTTAAAACTAATAAAAGAAAGTTCTTCTTCACACAGCGTGTAGTCAGCCTGTGGAACTCCTTGCCAGAGGAGGCTGTGAAGGCTAGGACTATAATAGAGTTTAAAGAGAAGCTAGATAATTTCACGGAGGTTAGGTCCATAAAAGGCTATTAGCCAGGGGATAAAATGGTGTCCTTGGCCTCTGTTTGTCAGAGGCTGGAGAGGGATGGCAGGAGACAAATCGCTTGATCATTGTCTTCGGTCCACCCTCTCTGGGGCACCTGGTGCTGGCCACTGTCGGCAGACAGGATACTGGGCTAGATGGACCTTTGGTCTGACCCAGTACGGCCATTCTTATGTTCTTATGTACTGCAGTTCTGTAACCATGCGGGAACCAGACCTGTGTTCTGTGCTCTTCCAAAATTCTGATTGATTTCAGAAGTGGCTTCCTTTTGTAACCATACTATCTGATGATTTCAGCCCTTGTAAGCTAAGCAGGTTTACATTTAGTAATTGGGTGGGAGACTTCTCAGAAAAAGTTAAGTGCTGCAGGATGTGTTGATTACTCACTAGATAACGTGACACCCTCCTGTTAAAATAGTAAACCAGTGCAGCATAGAATGCACTTTGCTCCTAGAGTCTTGATACATAGCCCATTAAAGACCATGAAAGGACACTTATTTCAGCAGGTTTTGGGGAGAACTGGTTATACACAGGGTAAGTCCACTGTCTTCATAGGGTACTGGTTCCACAGCGGAACAGGGGGGCATGTGAACTTGCTGCAGAGCTCCTGCTCCAGGATGGGTACCTCCTAGTACCTCCCAGCCTCCAAAATCACTCAGGCTGCACTTTCTGCATAACGATGTGCTAGGTGAGGGGTACAGGGGAACTGGTGGCCTCTGCTGCAGGTGATGGAAATATCCATGACCAGGAGAAGAGAAGCACCTAACTGCAAGTCAGCAGCTGTCTAGGCCCAGTGCTAGAGATTTAGAGCCCCCGAGTGCTGCTTTTTCAAGGTTCAATCATGCTCAGCATTGGAATTGCCATCCATCCCGGGGCGAGTAGCTACAGCCGTCTAATGCTGACACTGGGAATTGGCCCCATGGCTGTAGCCAGAGAAGCTACAAGTGGGTCTGTGACTGTTGGGGTGATTAAGCTAGGAGCAGATAAAGAAAAAGGCAATAACGTCAAGGAACAGAGGTCACCAGTAAGAAAGGAATATCAAGGGGAGCAGAGAAAGAGGAAGCAAGTCAGGCTTGTAGGAGGGAGAATAACCCCAGCTGACTGAAGAGCATGTCTGAGGTAGAAGGGAAACAAGCACTAGGAGAGATGGTGGGGACCAGATACAGACTAGCATGTAGATGGGAGCAGAGGGAGAAAGGCTAATGACTTCAGGTTCCCGATGGCTAAGTCCTCACTTTGGGGAAATGGTGTTTGCCAGTGGCTTGCTCAAATGGCAGGAGGGGTGCTGTGGGAGGGATATGTCAGAACTGATCTATTTTCTGCTGGATGTAGAAATTGAGCTGAAACCAGTACCACATATGATCCATACCACTTCCTGCCATTCCCATTGGCCAGGAACGGCAATCCATGGCCAACGGGAGCTGCAGTCTCCTGTATCTGCAGCTATGAAGGTGGTGCCCAGCCAGGGGCTAACCCTAAGGAACTGTTGCTGTGTTATTGCACATCCCTGATCTATGCCATTCCTGTCAAGTGTTTGACTAACTTGCTCTTAAAAGTCTCTAATAATGGAGATTCCACAACCTCTCTAGGCAATTTATTCCAGTGTTTCACCACCCTGACAGGCAGGAAGTTTTTCCTAATGTCCAACCCAAACCTCTCTTGCTGCAATTTAAACCTATTGTTCCTTGTCCTATCATCAGCAGTTCAGTAGAATAATTTTTCTCCCTCCTCCTTGTAACAAGCTTTTAGCTATCATCAAGTCCCCTCTCAGTTGTCTCTTTTCCAGACTAAACAAACTCACTTCTTTCAATCTTCCCTCATAGGTCACGTTTTTTAGACCATTTTTGTTGTTGTTCTCTGAATTTTTTCCAATTTGTCCACTTTTTTTTTCTGAAATGTGACACCCAATACTAGACACTATGCTCCAGCTAAGGCCTAATTAGTGCAGAGTGGAGGAGCAGAATTATTTCTAGTGTCTTGCTTACCATACTCCTGCTAATACATACCTGAATGATGTTGCCTCCTGCCAATAGCTTTCTCCACCTTCTGAAATAAATTGTCTTCAGTACATTCCAAGAACTTGTTAGATAATCTGTACCCTGCTGTGTTATTTTCCTAACAGATTCCTTGATTCTTGAAGTCCCCCATCATCAAGTCCTGTGCATTGGATGGTTTTTGTTAGCTGTTGAAAGAAAAAACTCATCCACCTTTTCTTCCCTTTTGGTGGTCTGTAGTAGACACCTAACATGATGTCTTTTATTCTTACACAGACTGTCACTGAGTCTATGTTCATTTCAACCTTAGTCCAAATGTATACAATTTTAATATGTAAGGCATATTACATATATATTTCCCCCGGCTGTCCTTCCTGAGTAACTTGTAATCTATACTAGCTTTCCAGTCATGTGTATTAGCTCACCAAGTCTTCGTATTGCCAACTGTGTCATAATTGTATTTATTTACTAGCATTGTGAGTTCTTTCTCGTTATTCCCCATACTTCTCACATTAGTATACAGACTATTAAGACATTGATTTGATTTTGACTCCTGGTTCTGTCTTGTCTCTCCTCTATACCTGCAATTACAGCCAATGCTCCCCCCCAATTTCTGATCCTTCTCCGACGTCTCCATGTTTTCGACTTACCTGTAGGCTTTGGTCGCCTGCCCCCATCAAACCTATTTTAAAGCCCTCCTCACTAGGTTAGCCAATCTTTATCCAAATACATTCTTCCCCTTCCTCGGTAGGTGGACTCCATCTTTGCTTAACAGCCCTTCTTCTTGGAACAGCATCCTGTGGTCAAAGAAGTAGAAACCCTCCTGATGACACCATCTTTTCAGCCAGGCATTCACCTCCAGGATGCCTAGACCCTGACCTTTGACCAGAAGGATTGAAGAAAACACCACGTATGCTCCAAACTCCTTCACCTCCCAGAGCCCTGTAGTCACTTCTGATTTGCTGAGGGTCCTTCCTCTCAGTATCATTAGTGCCCTCATGGATGAGTAGCATGGGGAAATAATCAGAAAGCTGGAGGATCCTTAACAATCCCTCCATAACATCTCGGATACATACCTCCCAGGATGCCATGTCAGGGCAACAGATGATTCCCTCCACTCCCCCTCAGAAGACAGTCTCCAACCACCACTACCCTACATTTCCTTTTGAGAGTGGTGGCTGCAGACCTCCCAGCCTTGGGGGGTACATGACTTCTCCTCCACCTTCCTCGTCTCTCATTGCTAGGGCAGTGTAATCGTTCTTGATCAGCATGGTGGGTGGGTTGGGAGCAGGGGTGGAGCACTGTCTGCTGCCAGAAGTAATCAGCTGTCCTCCCTGTGACAGAGCCATTTCCTCCTCCCCCAGTGATGTGAGAGCAGACGTCTGCAGCTGGATAGCTTTCTCAGCCTTGGATGTCTCCACATAAATACTCTCCAGGCATTCCTCATGAGCACAGAAGCTCCTCTAACCCCCTCCTCCTGTAGCTCTCCCACTTGTTTCCTGAGAGATTCCACCAGCAGTCACCGTTCACATTGGATGGCCCCAGCCTAGATTTCTGAGAGTGGGAAATGCAGGCCACAGTCTCTGTAAAACCACACTAGGATCTGGATCTGAGGCATCCATGGTCAGGTTGTCTGTTTGGATACAGGTGTAGGTAGAGGAGACATGAGTAATGTTGGTGCTGGTGATGCAGCCCTTCCCAACCATAATGGCTATATTAGGATTCTCTCCTACAAACTCCCCTGTTTGCAGTCCCCTGGTTGCTTAGCCTCTAGCTTTTTAAGAGCTTTTCTCCTAGTTCAGCCCTACCCACCCATTAACCAAATGGGGAAGGGTGATCACAAGGCTGATTAAGGGTGATCAAGGCAACAAAATGTCAAACAGTTCCCAGACACACAATCCCAACTAAACTAAAACCCAGTAACAAAAATAACTGAAATAACTCGAGAGAGAGAAAAATGCAAACAGTCAAGTAAACTTACCCCAAGGTTAGAACTTACACCTTGTTTGTTTAGTAGAGAGGGAAATCTCCTTCTCCCCCTCTCAAACTCCCCTATTTGCAGTCTCTTGTTCGTTAGGTATTTGTGTACCTATGTTACAAATGGCTAATCAAGGAACAGAAGAGAAATAAAGAGATTTATCTAAATTGGTGTAATTGTTAGCATAGTTGGAACTAGAATACAAGACCTAATTTCCTGCTCTGAATACATCTAGGTGAGAGGTCCACCTAATTTTAATGCTTGCATCGTTCAGTTGCCACTTTTGTTCAAATGCTTCAGGGACTTGCAGGCTTGTTTCTGTTAGGATGAGAAATTAATCTTACGCGTAAGATATGTTTTTGGTGTAATCTTTTTTTTATTTACAAAAGTAACACACACAAAGTCCAGTTTCCCTGAACATGGTAGAAACAAACAACTGTGGGCAGTTAATTTCCTTCCTCAAAAGCCCAACATCTGCCTCTCCAGCAGGCTCTGTGCCCAAAAGTGTGCTCTCTTTGTTTCTTCTTAGGGTCCCAGTGCTCACAACTCCAGCAAAGCTTTCTGCCTCTAAATACACACAGGCTGCAAAACCAATATCCGAACATCCATGCCTGCAATCAGGAAGCCCTCAATCCACCCAATATAGCTCTGACCTGCTATGTGCCTTGGACAGTCCTCCTGTTGTTTCTGCTGTTTCTGCTATATAAAGGGAGTTAATTGTTCCTTGCATTGGATCTGAAAGAATGACTGGCACGCTCATTGATTTTAACAAGATCTGTCATTATTTTTGGATTAAAAATTCACCTGAAGGTAATATAACATTTCATTCCCATGAATTAATCATTCCCTTAGAAACTAAACTAAAACAACTCCACACATTTTACTTAGTTGCATAAACATAACTCCCATTGAAACTTCATACAGAATTTGTTGTACTAAGCAGAATTTATCCCTTTGTTTTTCATTAACATGGTGTGGCAGACTATAGGTATAGCTATGAATAAATAAATACTGAAAGGATACACTGCCTGTAAATTTGAAGCTTTAATTCACAAATACACTAATTGAAAGCCAAAATTATCCTTTTTCATTGTGTTTCTTTAAAAATAAAGTTGTGGATAATAAGGATTTAGCTCCATCTTGAGGATTCACTTGTAATGTTTATTATTTAAAAATTATTTCAGGTGTGGAAAATAGAGATTTGTGGTAATGGCTTGCAATCAAGAACAGTATTTTGACACTGGATGCATCACAAACGTATTTATCTATCCAGAAGTAGGATAGTTTGGGTTCAGCTTTATAGCAGATTGAAATATGAGTGGGTTTTGTACACCCCAAATCTTGCTTTGGTTTTTGGATCAAAATAAACAACAAAATGCAAAGGACTGGAATCTGTTACCCTTACTCATGTCGAGTAGTACTTTACATCACCTGTGATGTATCTCTCTTTAAAGGGACTGTGTTTGTGGAGCATGATACTACATTAGTGTTAGGGGAGAGATTCATTTGTTTTTCCAACATTTTTCTGGTTGACTTTTTTGGTGAGGTTGGTTGTTTATTGTTCACAAAATAAAAATTGTGTAGAAAATTGGACCAGCGCCATTCAATATCAGTAAGGGCTTCAGAAAATGGCTGCAGATTAAACCCAGTTGAACCATTGTGTTTGTCTAGTTTGGGCTAGAAAAAATAGATAAATACATTATGATTAAGTCTCTTCATTTTCAGTTTAAACCAATTTTTACCCAATAAATCCTGGGTTTTACAAAAAAGTATTTTTTTTCCTGATTTTCACTCCTATTTTTGTTTCATCCAAATATATAAAAATAGCTTGTTTTATTAAGAAAATAAACCACATTGCATGTATGAAATACGTTAGTATTAGTATGTAGTAATGGTTGAAAGACCTGACACACTAAAATCAGGAAAAAATGAAACTCTATATCAGAAATACAGGTTGAACCTCAAATCCAGCACCATCCTAACAATCTAAGGAGAATGGGGCTTCACCTGCCTGGGCTGTCCTGTTAGAGGGAGAGATACCCATCTTTAAAGGTTGATATAAATTCTGTCCCTCCCTCAAAAATACATTTATGGAACAGATCTCTTTGCCATGGATCTGGAGGGGAACAGAAAGGATTACCCAGTCCCAGTTGGGTTCACCAAGTAAAGGACACCACTTGAAGACATCTAAGGTAAGGTGTTCTGCAGCATGCTTAGTCGAGGGGGTACAAGAGAAGCCTATGAAACCACAAAACCACACTCTGCAACATACAGTGTGCTTTGATCAGACTCTCACCCCTTTCAAATCCATGACAGAAACCATTGCCATTTAACCACAGAGCCATTTCTTAATCTGCTGTGCCACTCTGTGGGCTGATATATAAATACATGTCTAAGAGGAGAGCAGTAGCACAGCATACAGTGTTCTGCTTATAATTCCATTCTAGCTAGACCCACAGTTCAGTTACTAATGTCATGCCAAATATACCAACTCAATCCAGACCAGTGTGTATGTTTAATTAACATAGTGCAATTATCTGCCCAAGAGCAGCCACAGACATTTTAATTGATCTTCTTCGCTTTTAGGTGACAAAGCAGCAAAACTAAGTAAAGACAGGTCCTAGATTGAAATTTTTCCATTTGATATCGGTGTATTAAAGATCTTTGTTTGAATATACATGTTAGCTATTGGGTGTGATGATATGAGCTAACAAAGCCAGTGTTCCGCTGTGTATTAACAGGCTTTGGAGCTCCACCTCCTTGCTGGAATTTGATTTTCTGTATGAATGGGTTTCACACTTGGGTGCCTTTTCTGGTCTGTGAAAGATGATGGATTTTAATATTTGGGCTCATAATTATGTTTTAAGTGCAATCAAGTAGCAATTGTGGGACAAATGCAGCTAAGGTGTAAGTTTCTTTACCTCAGTACAGTTATCCAGGGAATAAATATAGCTTGCGAAATTTATTTTGCATGCTATATTTATTCCATGTAGGCAATCTGAAACACTCCCCCCAATATTTTAAACTCAGCAATTTATTTTAAAAATTCACTTTTGTGACCAACGGTAAATTAGTCACAAACAACCCAAGTGTGTTTATGATTTAAATGAACATGTTTTTCCCAGCTTGCATACATAATTAAAGCTGTGAATTTCCCTGGCATTGCAATAATTTTCTTCTTATAGCTCCTCTGCCCAAAATAAAAAACAGGCAGGCATATAGGAAGGTCTAGTCCAAACCAAGGAGAGTTTGCATTTCCGGGCACCAATCCTGCAGTTAATATTGTGTGGACAGATTGTTGTATTCATGAGAGGGCCCCCCTAATTTTAAGGGGCTCTGCACCAAGGCACTAGTCCAGCCACATGCTTTCAGTTGCAGGTTAAGAGCCAAGTGACCAAAGGAAAAGGCAGATGAAGTGTGGAAGGCAGGAAACCTACATATAGGGAATGGTGTCAGGAGGATGATTAGCACCCCCCTTGTTAGTTCCAAGTTGAAGAGATTTTTGGCTCATGTAGAAGTGTCCCCATCTGCCCTCAAGCTTCATCAGTTTTATTTTTAAATTATGAATATAAGTATTTCTAGTAGTAATTAGAATGCAAAGTGATTACAATGAGGAGAGGATTGCAATGATATCGTCTTTGACAAGACTACAAGTTTGGTTGATAAAGGTAATAGTTTAGATGTTGCACACACAGACTTCTGTAATCTATCACACTGGGTTACTGCATGACATTTTTATTAAAACACCAGATTAAATGGATTAAAAACTGGCTAACTGATAAGTCTCAAAATATAATTGCAAATGGGAAATCATCATGAAACAGGTGGGTTTCTAGTGAGGCCAAAGGTATTGGTTCTTGTTTCTACACTATTTAACATTTGAATTAATGATAATATAACAGAAAAAAACATAAAATCATCATTACTAAAGTTTGAAAATGACCCACGAAATTGTGGAAGTGGTAAATAATGAGGAGGGGAGGTCACTAATTCAGAGTGATCTGGGTCACTTGGGCTCACATGGGCCTGGTCTACACTAGGAGTTTAGATTGAATTTAGCTGCCTAAGGTTGATTTTCTAAACAATGCATCCACACTATTAAGCCTGTAGTGTCGACCTTAAGGGCTTCAGAAGTCAATGTTGGTTACTCCTAATTTCATGAGGAGTAATGCTATTCCCGATCTTGCATGGCCGAGTTTTCAGTAGTGCAGATGCAGCACTAGGTGAAAGTCAAGTCTATTGGCCTCCAGGAGGCATTCCATAGTTCCCCGCTCTGTCCAGAACTTGCACCTCTACTGTTCTCCCGAGGAGCAGAAAAAGTCCCAGGAAAATTTGAATTTAATTTCCTGTGTTGCAAGTGGCACACTTGGACATGACTTCTGGCGGTTCAAAAATTTCTGCTCTCATGGGCTCCATTTCCTGGGGGCACAGAAGAGCACCACTGTGGAGTGTCCCAGAAATCTTGGACCTCATCAAGGCATGGGGAGATGAATGCATTTTCTCTGAGCACCGACCCCGCAAATGGAACACTGACATTTACATGAAGATTGCAAGCTGTCTGGTGGAGAAGGGCCATTCCCGGGACACCCAGCAGTACTGAGTCAAAATCAAGGAGCTGAAACAGTTCTATCACAAAGCAAAGGAGACCAGCAGACGGTCTGGTGCAGCACCTTACAGCTACTGCTTCTACAAGTAGCTGGATGCCATTGGAGAGGGGAGGGGAGCTTCCCAAGACACTCCTGGTGTCAGTGTGGAGGGCAGCATGGTGGCAGAGGGAGAGGAGAAGGAGACTGGCCTAACAGCGATCGATGAGAGCCAAGAGCTGTTCATGACACTGGATCTAGTCCTCTCCTCCCAGGATGTCTCCCAGTCAAGGAGCAGCCCTGGAGAGGGCACCTCTGGTGAGGGCACAATTTTTTTCTTACTGCAAGTAGGTTAAGGCAATTGGGTGCAATGTGCACTGTACTCTGTGCCTACACAGCAGGTGGGAACCAGGACAGCTTGTTAATGTGGAGTGGGAATCTTGCCTATGCATCTCCATGAAGCTCTCAGGTAGGAACTCTTTGATCCTTCTCACAAGGTTTTTGAGGAGGCCTGCCTTATTCCTTCCTCCACAATAAGACAGCTTCCCACGCTGGCACCCTTGAACCACAAAGCATTGCAGCATAAGGGCCAGGTGTTTGGCCATATTCAGTCAGCATCTGCTCCTAATCACTCTCTGTGATTCGGAGAAGACCGATATCTCCCATGGCAACCTAGAGGAAGGAGGAGGGGACGCTATTAGCACTCTCTCAAGGAGGCCGCATGTGTTGGACACACGCACGCACGCACGCACGCACGCACGCACGCATGCACGCACGCACGCACGCACGCTGGAAATTTGCACTACCCCAGAAAGCCACAAGTGCTGGAGCCAGCATGTTCCAGACACAGAAGAAAGCCACCCTCCCCTCATACCCCCCTCCAGCCTGCAGGCACCTGCCATGGCGGGGTCTTTACCATGCCTGCCTGTGCGAGACTTGGAAATGCATGTGTCCAGATGCTCCCCTTAGAACTCTGCACCTTCTGTAAAGTACCCACCTTAAAGCAAACATTTGGCCTTGCACAGAACACATCTCCATTGTCTTTAATGAGACCTTTGGTGTAGGCTAACAAATTAGGGGTAGGCTTAACACAGTGTATCTGCTGTAATGTGCACACTTGTAACTTTTCATTGCAGCTGGGACTGCAGCCAGCTTGGTGCATATTCCCCTTCTTCCAGCATCTGTCCACCTGGCTCAGGTCCACAGGCAAAAATGCACAAGGCAGGACATGTTCAGTGGAAATAAATATGTGTGTGTCTGTCTGTCAGCCATCTGTCTGGTAGGTATTGTTTCCTGGAAGTGGTTAAAATTCCACATGGAAAGCAAAGATACCTGACAGGCTGACTTACTAATAGCCTAAATAAGTGAGCTCATTTTGTTCCAGCGTCGTGGATGTCAAGCTAATTAGATCAGGAAGAAGACAAAGTTTATAGAATTGGTGTCACTGATATTGACTAAATGGAAAACTTTGTGGAACCATAGCTACAATGTTCAGCAACATTTCTTTATTTACCCCAAAATGTCTCAGCTGTGTCCATTCTTTGGTTACATAAAAGTAAAGAGAATTATTTGTAGTTCTTCACATTTTTATTTTTAACAGTTAGTTTCTGTTATTGGATCTGAGCATGAGCTAAAGTGCATTTAAAAGGGTCTGGAAAGATACATATTAGATATTACTTAAGCCTTGGTTATAGCAAAATTCAGAGCTAATCTGAAGTCTTTAAAAGATCTGTAAGATCTCTTAGAGTACTTCTACACTGCAGGGCAAAAGTTGAATTAAGCTACACAACTTAAGCTATATCACTTTTCCTTCAACTTTCCTTACTCCTCATGAAATGGAGGTTACCATGAGTCAGAGTAAGAAGTCCTCCAGCTCGTCATTATTTCGAAATAATGGCTTGTAGTGTAGACACACTCTTTGTAATTTCGGAATGTTATTCTGAAATGACGCTACTGTGTAGATGGACCCTTAGAAATTCAATAGTGAAGTGGTACAAAGCTTAGCGTTTGCCTTGAAAAATTCTGCTAACATGGTCACTCTCTTACACTATCAGAATTAAATAGACTGTTTCATATACAGTATAGATTACCAAGGCATTGTATTTTCTCAACAATAAAACATAGCATGGAATGAAATTTATAGTTGCATGTGTTTATACAGAGTAAAAAATCTGACTTTATGAATTTGTCAACTCAGAGAGCTAATTCAGATTTATTCTGTGAGTGCAAAGTAATTTATTGACCACAGGATTGTAACTCATTGCAATAAAAAGCCATGCTCAATATTGCAGTATTATGAAAATGTGTGAAGAGAAGGTTACAACAGCAAATTTGAAGTAACAGCTACTGGTTTTGAAGTCATGTCTTGAAAAACATTGTAAGCCAAAAAGTACCGGAGTTACTTCTGAGAGGAGGTTCTTTAATTATAGTCTTGTTACATGACAATAAAGAGACTATCACCAATTATTCTTTTTTAGAGTTCATTGCCATTGCTAAGAATCTTAATACATTTCCTAAAAATTTGGAACCAGCAAAAATTGTTAATGTCAATGCTCAAGACTGTCATTTACCTTGAGATTCACTGCCTGGAATTCTTCCAGTGAGGCAGAGGTTCTTTTTTTCTCCCTCTCCATTGAGCCAATTTTAGAAGTGATACACAGAATCACCAATATGAAGGCCCTGTTCTACCAGCTTGCTCCCTATCGTCACCCCTTTCAGGAGACAGTCCATACATTTGGGTATTGCTGCAGAAAAGAAATACACCTCAAGCTGTGTAATTTTTTCAGAGTATATCCCATGAGGTTGGGGTGGGGCTGGTTACCACTATGGCTACAATCCAACAAAACCCACTCCCAGCCCTCCTCGTTCTTTGTTCTTAGCTCCCCCTTCCCACTCAGGGTTGTTCCTTGGGTCTGTGGGGAGTCTGTCCAAGGTCAACGGTGGTGCTTTGGGGGCACAGCATATACTGCACCTTCTGAACATGCAGAATGAATCCCTCACTATGTACACAACTGTTAGGACAATGTTGCCCCATGCCTCTGAGGTGGATCTGATCTTGAGCAGTTTATCATGCTACCTGCCATAGACAAAGCAGAAAAGGGAATGCTGAACAAATGGATCAGAGCCTCTAGCATCTCTTGCTATCTGTCCAAGTGGAAGATAAATGGGGAAAAGAGACCCTCCCTTCTGCCTCACTTCCTCCCTCCCTCCCAGCAGCCTGGAGAGAGGGGATAGTGTCTGGTGGGACTGAAGAGAACTACAGAATACTAGTCATGCAATTCACTGGAATGTCTGCACCATAGTACTGCCCCAGTTCATACTCACCTCATTTCAGGAGAACACAGTGCCATAACTCAGATAATAGAATCACAGAATACTAGAACTGGAAGGGAACTTGAGAGATCATCAAGTCCAGTCCCCTGCCCTCACAGCAGGACCAAGCACCATCTAGACTGTCCCTGATGTCTATCCAAACTGCTCTTAAATATCTCCAGTGATGGCTATTGCACGACCTCCCTAGGCAATTTATTCCAGTGTTTAACCACCCCGACAGTTAGAAAGTTTTTCCCAATGTCCAACCTAAACCTCCTCTGCTGCAATTTAAGCCCGTTGCTTCTTGTCCTATCATCAGAGGCCAAGGAAAACAATTTTTCTACCTCCTCCTCCTTGGAACACCCTTTTAGATACTTGAAAACTGCTATCATGTCCCCTCTCAGTCTTTTCTTTTCTAAACTAAACAAGCCCAATTCTTTTAGCCTTCCCTCATAACTCATGTTTTCTATACCTTTAATCATTCTTGTTGCTCTTCTCTGAACCTTCTCCCATTTTTCCACATCTTTCTTGAAATGTGGTACCCAGAACTGGACCCAATACTCCATCTGAGACCTAATCAGCGCAGAGTAAAGCGGAAGAATGACTTCTCGTGTCTTGCTCAAAACACTCCTATTCATGCATCCCAGAATCATGTTTGCTTTTTTTGCAGCAGTGTCACACTGTTGGCTCATATTTAGCTTGTGGTCCACTATGACTCCTAGATCCCTTTCTGCAGTACTCCTTCCTAGACAATCACTTCCCATTCTGTATGTGTGAAACTGATTGTTCCTTCCTAAGTGGAGTACTTTGCACTTGTTCTTATTAAATATCATCATGAATTGTAATTCTACAACTCTCTAACTTCCTGTGATGTCAGCTGTTAATTCAGTGGCTCCCCATCTCTACGAGGGCCTGATCCAAAGTCCCCCCCCCCCCCAAAAAAAAAGTCAACAGAGAGACTATTATTGATTTCAATGAGTTTGGATAAGGACTGCTAGATTGACTAATGTTTTTGAGTGCAGAAAGAAAACCTTCATGGGAAATGTGTTATAACTTGCCTTGTAAGTCAGCAGTTATCACTTTGGATAGACTGTTTATCTGTCCATTTCTTAAAAGGGGAAAAACTGAATTATTGTGCAGTGCCTTCTGGCATTAGAATCTATAAATTCAACACATTGGCATTACAGCTGTTCTCTTCTTTGCAGTTCAGGTTGTTTATGTTCGTTCGTGTACAGGATGTTTCTTTAAAAATGGCTCCAAACAAAATGATTACACTGTGAGCAGATGAGCTGTCTTGAATTTATGTCACAATTCATCTGCCTGTTGTAAACAGGCTTTCTGCTTCGTGCAGTTTCCTCCTCATTGAGTAGCCAGTAATACTGACTGCATGCATTTAGCTTCCTCTTGCATTTGATCTTCTGAAGTTTTATTTTGAAACTTGTTCCACTCCCGCAACCCACTGCAACAACAAACCCTGATTCTTCTGTGCCCCTTCTGATAGCAGGACTTTCTGCTAGGGGACTGCATCTTTAAGCAGGGTTTCTGCTAGAATCTAAGATAGGTTAGACCTATAAACTTCAAAATAGCATGGGGAGTATGGTTCTGAACTACCTCAAGGTTGGAAGGTGTTCGGGTATGACAGATGAGCATAAGCCATTAAACAAAAAGGTTAACCACCAAATCTGGATTTGAATCAAGATCAGATTTTCTGTGCAGTTGAAGTTTATCTCTGGTCTGGCTCTTCAACCTGCAGTTCTAGTTTTCTTTCTAAAACAGATACAGAAAATGCAAACATTTTCAGTTGTTTCATATGGTAGTCTGGATACAGTAGTTTCTGTCCTTTAAAAATACGCATTATGATGAACTACCACTAGATGCCAGAGTAGTACAGAAGATAATCACTAGTAGAGGCTGTAGAATTCTCATTAGTACAGTAATATAATTAAAAACTCACTTCTGGTGAGTCATAAGCCTTACTAATTGCCTACAAAAATTCAGGTCAGGTCACCTGAATTATTTAATCAATAAAAGCTTCTGATGGAAAAGGGGAAAAATAAGTTGGTGTAAGGGCACGTCTACACTACAGAGGAGATCGAAGCTGCCACTGTCGATCTTCGAGGGTTCGCATTAGCAGGTCAGTACCAGTACTCCTGCTTCCACGAGGAGTAAGGGAAGTCAAAGGGAGAGTGTTCTCCCTTCAACTTCCTGCAGTGTGGACAGTGCCAAAAGTCGAGTTAAGGTACTTCGACCTCAGCTACGCAATTAAAGTAGCTAAGTTGCGTATCTTAATTTGACCTTATCCCGTAGTGTAGATGTACCATAAATTACTAAAATAAAAATATTGTTTGTAATGTTGGACTTGAAGAATGGCTTTGTGGGGTTCAAGAGCTTGTCTTGTTGACGAACAGAAGTTGGTCAGATAAAAGTTATGACCTCACTCACCTTGTCTCTAAAATTAAAATGTGACCAACCGCAAATACAAACTTTAAACCTAGGCCTGGAAACATTAGATTTGTGTACACACACACACACACACACACACACACACACACACACACGAGAATTCCATCAATAGTAATCAAAAGGTACACACAGAGAACTTGGTAGAGTTTGACTTAAGGATATTTGGCCTGTATATTTTGACACTTGAGAATGACAATTTGTGTTTTAGTGATCATAAACCTTTAACATCTACTGCCATTACTTAATTATTGTCTAATCCCTCCCCCCTTGTCTGTCACACACATGATACACCTATTATTTCTCACAAGTATGAAATTTAAATAAAGAAAAATTCTGAAAACATCGATACCGACCAAATTACAAAAAAAAAAACCCTAAATAAATAAAAAATAAAAATTTCTTCTAAGCCTACTTATAGCTTAGTAAACTTCAGAAGTAAAGTCTGACATGTTGTGTGTTAGAACTAGTTGGGTAATCAATTGTCTCTCAAACCTGAAAAGTGACCAAAGTAAAAATTAAAATAAATTAACTCTTTGAGGCCAAGAGTGAGAATTTATAGATGAAATGTCTGTTGTGTTCATTACTTATGGGCTTAACTACTGATGAACAAAAGGGAAACAAAAATACTATATTCCTGGACTCCATTAAGTCTCTTTCATACAGGTCTTTGGGCATCATTAAATATAAGGAAAGAGTCAAAGAGCAAAGAATGAGATGATGCAATATAGAGCACAAGGAGACAGATTACAACCAATGGGAGTCAGTCACCTAAGTACCATTGAGGACCTGAGCCTGAGCTCTCATTAAATTTCAGTGAGATCTGGGCACTTGATTCTCATAGCCTCATTTGAAAATGATAACATTACAATATCTTTCCCACTGTGGAAAGAGAGAGTAATTGGACAGTAGGGAGAGGATGGAGAGGGGGAAGCAGCAAAAAAGAAAATAAGGTGTTGAAATTGTTATATTTCTCTTAACCCGCTCAGTTGAAAAGTCTTAGGGGGGTAGCCTTTTTAGTCTGTAACTAATAACAATGAGTAGTCCTGTGGCATCTCAGAGTACATCTACACTGTGCACTTATTTTGTAATAAGCTATTTCGGAATAGAAATTCTGAAATAGCGCATCTACAGAGCAAATGCCCATCAAAATAGTGCTGGATGCTGAATCGCATTTCAGGCCACCTGGAAGCACTTCAGGCAGGGCATCAGGACAGCACTCATTTCCTGGAGTTGCTTCCTGAGGCTATCTGAGGCTCAAGCTTAAAGGGACCCCCCTGTGTCTCAGGCTCCTCTCTTTTGCCTGCCTCCTGGAGGGACAGCAAAGCCTTTTTACTGCCTGCTCTGGTTGCCCTTGTGGACACTTCAGCACTCTCAGCCATGGAGCCAGACCTGCCTGCAGGCAGTCGACAGCTCTTAGACCCCATGTTTTACCGCCTGCTGCAGCTTCTGCAGGCTGCCCTCATGGCCCTGCAGGAACAGGACCTCCAGCTCATTGTGGGGCATCTCCTCTTTTCTCTCCACGTGCTGCTAATACAGCATGACCCTTCCCACCCTCTGCTGCACACCATGCACAGCCACTTCCAGTGATGGGACACCAGTTCCCAATGGTGGGACCGGATCATCATGAAGCAGTGAGATGTCCAGCAGTGTCTCCAGAATTTCTGCATGTGGAAGGACACCTTCATGGAGCTCTGCCAGTAGCTCATCCCTGCCCTCATGCAATAGCACATCCACATGAGACCTGCCAACCCTCTCCCCCCTTCCCCCTTCCCCCCCCTGCAAAAGCATATCACCATCACTATCTGGAAGCTCCCCACCCCAGACACCTACTGCTCCTTGAGGAACCAGTTTTGCATGGGGAGGTTGACCATTGGGGGTTGTGGCTATGCAGATATGGCACTCTCGTGCAATTGTCCCAGGAGGGTGGTGAACTGCTAGAATAGGGTTCCCTAGGGAAGGGGGTGGAGTGGTGGAGACTGCCTCCCTGGAAGGTTTTTCAGTCCTGCCTTCACAAAGCCCTGCTGTGGGATGAGGTAAGTAGGGGTGGGTCCTGGTGGGTCCAAGGCTGGGGGGGAGTTTGGATTAGGGGACCTCCCAAGATCCCTGGCAACCCTGTGATTCTCTGTTTGTTTCCTTCCACAGGTGGTGAGGGTCATCAACACCATCCTGCTGTGGGGCTATTGACAGCACCCTCATCCCCATCCAGAATCTGAATATATCAACCAGAAGGGGTTTTTTCCCATGGTCCTGTAGGCCCTCATGGATCACTGAGGCCAGTTCACAGACATCAGTGTTGAGTGGTCAGGGAAGGCGCCCGTGTGACGCCCGCGTCTTCTGCAACTCCAGCCTCTACAAGAAGATGCATGCCAGCACTTTTTTTTGTGACCATACCATCAGAAATGTGGACATACCAATGTGCATCCTGGGGGATGCTGCCTACCCTCTGCTCCCAGGGCTAGTAAAGCCTTATACTGCACACATGGACCACAGCAAAGAACATTCCAGTGCCAGGCTCAGCAGGGCTCACATGGTAGTGGAGAGCATCTTTGGGCATCTCAAAGGGAGGTTCCATTGTCTCCTCACCTGCCTCGACGTCGGTGAGTGGAACATCCCATAAGTGGTGGCAGCCTGTTGTGCTCTGCACGATATATGTGAAAATAAGGGGGAATCATTCCTGCCAGGGTGGGGGCAGAGGCCAAGCAGCTTGCAAGGGCCTTTGAGCAGCTGTGCACGGCTTCCATCCGGCAGGACCATCAGGGGCTGTGCCCATCCAAGAGGCCCTGAGGGAGAGTTTCACACAAGGACCCCAGTGACACTCCCCTGGGCTTCCCCACAAGTGAGGCCTGAGACGTTCCCTCAGAGACTAACAAAAACATATAGGATCGTGAGCTTTCCTAGGTAAAACCCACTTCATCAGATGAGTTGGAGTGTAAATAACAGAATCCAAGATATACATAACAGCAAAAGCAGTTACCTCTCAATTGTAGGACCTGTGTAAATTAGTCTAATTAAGTGGGCTGGATGTGTCCCCTTCATAGCTTTTGATGTGAAAATGTGAATGTCAAAGGGAGGAGAAATTGGGTTTGTAGTGTAATAACCAGTTAATATCATTTTTCAAGCTCAAGTTGACAGTGTCAAATTTGTAAACAAATTCCAGTTCTGCAGTCTCTCTCTCTGTAATTGGGTAGTAAATTTCCTTTGTAGAAGATGGTTACTTTTAAATTCATGATTGAGTGTCCAGGGAGGTTAAAGTGTTCCTCTATTTGTTTATATGTCTTACAATTCCTGATGCCTGATTTGCATCCATTTATCCTTTGGCATAGAGGCTGTCTGGTTTGGCCAATATACAGGGCAGTGGGGCATTGTTGGCACTTGATGGCATACATCACATTAGAGGATGTGCAGTTGCATGAGCTCCTGATGTTGTGGCTTATGTGGTTAGGTCCTGTCATGGTGTCACTTGTATAGATATGTGGACAGAGTTGGCAATGGGTTTTGTTGCAGGGGTAGGTTCCTGGGTAAATGTATCTGAGATATGGTGTGTGGCTGCTGGTAAGTATTTGCTTCGGGTATGTAGGTGTTAATGCCTATCCATATTGTATTTTGCACTAAGTAAAAGTCTTTGAATATGCTGTCTATTGGACAATGAAGTAGAAAAACAATTGGATTTATTTCTTTAAAGGACAAAGGAAAGATGGAAAGTTCTATTTACTCCAAGAACTGACTTCTTAAAAATTCTAAACCAGCTGTGACACCATGCTGTTCTTTAGGAGATGTTTTACCAAGCAGCTGACCAGTATCAGAAGTCAACAGAGCAAAAGCAAAAGATGCATCATGTTCCTGAGAGCTCAGCGGAGGCAGTTTGGGATAGCAGGTATCGAAACTGTGGGACTAGGACTCATGTTGCTTCTATTCTCATGTTGCTGCCATTCTTCCCTCTTCTGAGCATTTTTTATTTCTTATCACACTTTCATGAGAGGATTCAGAGACATACAGATGTTAACAGTGGTATGAGAAGAAACAAAAGACTGGGTGGTGGGTTTGAAGTTTGTCTGAATGTGAGGGGCCTTAGAAGTCGCTCCTAGAAGCAACAGGAAAGCAAACTCCTCACTGGTCTGTACTACAAGGTTAGGTCAGTGTAAGCTTCCGTACGCCGATCTATTTATGGAAGTGTCTACACTCAAATTTGTCTCCTACTGAAGTAAGCACCCTGTTACAGCAATGAAATAACACTACTTCCCAAATGGCATTGAGCCAGGGTGGATTTACTGTGGTTGATACAGTGTGAGTGTAAACAGAAAGGTTTATGCCATTACTGTAGTAACTCTGCCTCTTCGACAGACAGTGGCTAGGTCAGTGGAAGAATTCTTTCATCAACCTAGCTGTGTCTACAGTAGGGTGCTGGTGCTAATTATGTCACACAGGAGATGACATTTTTCACAGCCCTGAATTATGTAGCTAAGTCAACCTCAGTTTTAGGTGTAGACCAGGCCTCAGTCTCCACTGCCTTCCTCTTTCTGTAACTACTGCCATGTATGCAAAGTGGGTATGAAACACTACTATTTGGCAGCCCTCCTCAGCCATGTGGCACAGGAGGAGGAGTGAAGATACTCCCAGAAGCTGCTACACTGTGTTGGGGGGTCCTGTAACCAGTGCAGCCACTAAATGTTGCGTTGATCCCTGTCGACATTTTCTGAGGTAGGTTCATGTTGATATTTTGGCAGCACATCACTGGCATTAATGTCTGGATTGGTGGGGAAGTATGAGGGAGTCATTTCTGCAAGCAGTTTTGAAAACTTGGCTTTTTTTCTTCAAGGAGACAGAAGTTTACTGCAAAAATACACTACTCTTAGCCAAATCTATATCACTCCTGGCCTTTATGGCCACAGTGAAACTTGTTATTTCTGATGGGATAATTCAGACTTCATGCCACATTCATCATTGGCCATGAGTCACAAATCTAATGCTAATCCAATTTTAAGATAACAGTATTCTTACATCCAGGTAAAATAATTTCTCTGCCATAATGTTCAGTATTACATTCCAACTATACTGATAAGAGACTTTTCCAAATTAAGCAAGTGATTAAGAGCCCAAGATTCAGTTCCTTCTAACTGTGCACTGAAAGATTTTTCATTAGCTCTTCTTGTAAAGAATGAAGTCATAAGCATTCTAAAATTAACAATCCCTTTTGGATCTCTTCATGATTTCACTCAGAAACTGCCATATCTTTGTCCTAGGATTTTTGAGTGGGTTAACTTAGTTTCAGACAGAAGAAATAGAGGTGGCTTTAATTAAACTGGCAAGGTGCCATTGCTTGGGGGCTAATTAAAACGATAAATATGTTTGTGGCTATGTATTCTGGATAATGCAAATGACCTACCTTATCTTCTGCTCCAATAGGAATATGCAAAACTTAAAGGAAAAAATGCATTCTGTGGAGCAGATTCTATGTACTAAAATCCTCTGAGTAGTAACTAAGAAGCAGTTCCATTGATATCAATGGGACACAATTCATTGGGAGGAAGGGAAGCAGAATTTGGTTTTATACTTCTCAATGTGAGAAATATAACAGGAGCTCCCCAAAGCAATAGGAGAGCAAACTTAGGACTACCCTTCACTACAAAGTTAGGTCGTTGTAAGCCACCTTGCACCAACCTGTCTATGCATGTGCCTCCCCATTATTGTAAATTGCAATAATGCAGTAACACCACCTCCCTGAATGGTGCTGAAATAGAAGGAAAGTTTTCATTTCATTCCAACTGGTACATTTCATGTTTTCTAACTACATATGGTGTCTAATTATTTCAAAACAGAAAGTAGAGTCTGGGCAAATTGTTATAATAAGCATCAACAAGAAGAAAATAAAACTGATGGGTCACAGCAAAAGGTTAACTCAGAGTGACTCAGACAGCATTCAGTTCTGAACTCCAACAGAAAAATCTCTCACCAGTCTGTGAATGAAATAACATGCATGCACATAGCTGTGATGTAGCTAATGATGGCAGCTGCAAGCCTATTAGCAGGTAAAAACATTTAGTAAGTGAATGAATTAAAAGAGATGATGGAACTATTAGAAGAATAAGATAAAGAGAGATTTCAGTGCGAGAAAGATGATTAACCACATTGAAATGCGCAAGACCCTAAAGGAAAGGAAGCCTCCACTGACCTCAGAAAAGTTAATGTCAGTATAAGAGGAACTTGAGGAAGAAGAAAAGAAAATCACTGATAATGGGCTCACATCATATAAGGATTGTTCTAAGGAGCATACTGATATCAGCTTGTAATTACAATTGGATACAGAGAAAACACTGACTGCATCAGGAATACTGTGATAGAACCCTTAACAATTTCTTCTATTGTTTGTTAATGATATCTGACAAAAGAACAAGGGAAAGCTTCATCTTCCCCCCTTAACTGATTTTTCCTGAAATATTCTGTATCTACTCCTTGGCTCCAACACTGGAAGGGGGAGGGAGAAAACCCTGCCAGATGGGGGGGAGGTGTTGAGGTATGGGGGCTACTTACCCAGTCTGGTGGAAGGCAAGATGGTGAGCCCCAGGCCCTTGGAGGAGACCTGCTGAATGGGAGTAAAGAGCCTTGTCATCCAGGGCGTAGAGGGGAAGACCCCTGCCAGCTGGAGTAGATGCGGGAAGAGAAAAAGCTCCTCCTAGCTGGGGGTGGGGAGGCTGAGAGGAGAGAGAAAGCCTCTGCCAGTGGGAGGCTGGGGGGAGAGAAGGGCCTACTGGATGGGACCGTCTGTACTGAGCCCCTCCTCACCCCCTAACCCTAACACATGCACCCCACTATATCTCCAGCCCCTCGCCCTGAGCTCCTCCTCAACCCCCAACCCTGCCTGCTGCCCTGTTGCCCCTCCACACTGCCAGCACCCCTGACTTCTGCACCCCCTACACTGCCAGCCCCCTGTCCTGAAGTACCTGGGCATGGTCGGGGCTAAGTCCTCTAGTGTCTATATACACTGGACATTTTTGCCTAGATTTGTTTATTTTTACTTAGGAGTATGTAACGTTCCCATTTCAGGGGGAGGAAGGGAAGACCTGACCCCTAAGCTTCACTGAATAAAGTGACAGATTACCCTGTCACAGTAACCAACAAAGGAAAGAGAGCAAAGGAAATGGATATGACTGATGTCAATGTTTCATACACAGTTTTTAAGTGCCATATGGCTAAGTCTTTTCAGGTTAGTAGCTAAATTTCACGACAGTCCAGGTGGCCTGGTAGCTTCCATTAGTAATGCATTTGGTTTTGTGTTTTCTTTGGTCATCTGTTTTATTCCAGAGACCATATGGATTCCAATTATAACTCAGATTTTTTTGTATTTGTAATCTGAAATAGAAAAAAAAAAACAGATTCACAATCAACTAACTCATCCGCTACACAAACCAAATAAAGCAATTTTAGTAAGTAGAAATGGCTTTTAAGATACAGCATGACACTTCATTTCTCAATTATATCAGGACTAGAAGAGTTATCTGGCATTGCTCAGGTCCTTCAGGGCAGGGGTTGGTGGGGGGGTGCAGAGGGCAGGGGCTTGGGGATGTGGGGGACTCAGGGCAGGAGGCTAGGGGCATGGGGAATGCAGGAGTCAGGGTTGGGGGTTGAGGCAGGGCTCAGCAGGGAGCTGGGGATGTGGGGAAGTGCGGGGTGAGGGGTAATGGTGAGGAGAGACTCAGGGCACTGAATGGGGATGCAGGAGTCAGAACAGGCAGTGAGGAAGAGCTCAGGCCAGGGAGTGGGGATGCAGGGGTTAATTCAGGGGGCTGAGGAGGAGTGGGGGCGGGTTCAAAAGAGAGGGTGGGGATGGCCATTGGCTTCTCCCTGGGGCAGTGGAGCCACACATCCTGCCCCAGGCTTCTCTCCAGCATGCGGGAGTCTGTGCCCCCTGCCTGCTGGCTTCTCCTCAGGGGTGGCCCACTCACCGGCTACCTCTGAAGTTCACCGGCTTCTCCTGGGTGCCGGTCCAGGGGAAGTGGGGGGACCATGTGGCGGCTGGCAGCTGCTCCTTGGCACAGGCCATGCTGCAGGCTAGTGGCTGCTCACTGGGGAGCTTGCTGCCCCCCTGTGGTCATTCATGTCCCTGTGCTTGCTGCCTTCCTGTGGCCATACGTGAGTATAACTGTCCTTGCTATCACTCCCCTCCCTTTCCATTCGATACAAAACAATTGCATTCTATGCACAACTCATTCTCCTAGCACAACAGTTCCTGGCCTTGCTTTAAGTTATGATAAGAGAAAGCTGCATACCAAATTTGGTGGTTCTGGCTCTTACTATTTAGGAGGAGTTCTTGAACAAATGGACTCACAGATGGATGGACAGACAGACAGATGTGCATTTCTAAAATATATAGTAAGATGTTCTTGATGGCAGAGGAATGAATCCACTCTGTTGTGATTTATATATACCAGGATTGTCAAACTTAATGTTACCAGTGGTCATTTTCAATTTCTCATTTAAGTGTAAAATATAGGTGTTGAATTTCACTCTAACATGACAGCTGTAGATGTGTAGAAGATGTAATATCAAGAAATATGTCTTAAGCACAGACATTTTTAACATTGTTCAGCTGACACACATCTGTAACAGTGTTGTGATTATATTAACCAGGACACAAAAATTGTATGCCTGAAAGATGCTTCATGTTCAAACAAGATGTTTGATTACCAGCAAAGCATCTTAAATGCTGCACATGTTATTTGTTTGAATAAATGTAGCTATGTGAATAATATTGTGAAGTCCCTCCAATGCTGTGGAGTCTGAAAAATGCGTGAAACAAAAGTTTCAAGAGTCCATCAAAACTTATAGCTTATTAGAAGCTGTAGTCCTTCCCTTGTTCCCATCTCTGAGAAAATTCTGTTTCTGTTTAAATACCTGGCTAGTTCTAATGTCTGGTTCATACTCTACTAATTGCTCATGTTGGACTCAACTCAGTCTAGAGTTATTTTAGGTCTCATAGTGCTGCTCCTGTTGCTATGCTGAGTCATGTTCTGATCTTTTTGAGTCTCAAAGAACCAGATGTTGGACTCATTTTGTGCTTGGATGGCAGACCAGTAGCTTTGCAGCTACAGGAATTGTTACTCAGTCAGTAGGTAACACTTTTCCCTTTGTATCTTTTAAAACCATTGTCTAGACCTCAAATGTGCTGAACATGAACTTATCATCACAAACATCCTTTTTCAACAAGTTCAAAACATCTTGGCGACATCCACATTCAAAGCACTGGCATCTTCTTGACTATGTCATAGTTTGTGCTCAAGATCGCAGCGATGTACTTCTCACAAGAGCAATAAGTGCTGATGACTGCTGGATGACCTCATTCAATCCCCAATGAAAATTAAGATTGCCCCCAAATGGAGGCTGCAAAAGAAGCAGGTCAGGCCCAAGATGAAGGTTCAAGATCTGAAGGATCCCATTAAGTGTGAACACTTCCAAGCAGTCTTAGAAAAAAAGCTTCCATCAGAGTTTCTGGAAGAAACTGAGAAACATTGGAGCCAGCTGAAAGCAGCCATCATCAATACCTGTGAGGAAACCATCGGCTACCCCACCAGGAAGCATCAGGACTGGTTTGATGAGAATGATGTTGACATTGAGCAACTCATCAATGAGAAGAGAATGGCATTTATTGCTTGGCAGAATGATATGAACTGCAAAACAAAGAGAGAAGCCTATGTTAAAGGTGAGGGTGGAAGTCCAATGTAAAGGCAAAGAACTCAAGAACAGATATAGACTAAAAGTGCAAGAACTCCAACATTTTGTGGACGCCCATAATACATGTGGTGTCTTTAATGCCATTAAGGCTGTTTAAGGCTAGCTTGTCATGGCATGAACCCCCTTCACTTTAAGGATGGAACCACAATTTTGAAGGACAATGAAGCCATTAATTTTTGCTGGACAGAACATTTTAAAGATGTTCTGAATCATAACTCTAAGTGGGCTTTGCTCAAGAACTTCATCTGCAACCAATGACCTTCTAGGAATGAGCTCGCAGACCTTCCCAATGTGCATGAGGTATGCAATACCATCAAGCAGATGAAGAACAACAAGGCTTCAGGTCCAGATGGAATCCCCACTGAAATCTTTAAAGACAATGGACCAGAGTTAATTCTGCAGCTTAGCCTGCTTAGCCTTTTAATCTGGATATAGGAGATACCCAGTGAAATGAGGGACATCTTGATTGTTATCCTCTGTAAGAAAGGGGATGAAGCAGACTGAAAACTATCACGGTGGCTCTTTCCTTGCTGTTGCAAGCAAAGCATGGGTCCTTGCAACCTGTCTTCTGCCTGTCGGAAGAAATTTTACTGGAGTAACAGAGTGGCTTCCGACCATGTCACAGAAGTGTGGATATGATCTTCATTGCATGGCAGCTGCAAGAAAAGTGTCAGGAGCAATACTGACCACTGTACATGGCTTTTATTGATCTAACTAAAGCATTTGGCTTACATAACTTTGTCCAGTGTTGCTTTGATTTCTAGATTACTTTTGAAAACTAGGAAAAGTCTTACAAGAGAATTCTCATACAGAGCCTATCTGGCCACCCTAAACTACTTTCCAGGTTTGCCTTAGACATATAACATGGCAGCAATATTTCCACTGCATTATTATACACATTTTTCAGATGGAGGAACTAAGGCAGAAGGGATAAAGTTGGATGACCTATGTCAAATCACAAGCTAGTGCTTCACAATTGCTGGTCCTAGTAAAGCAATACTAAATTTAATCATATTAAGGCTTAGATTCAGAGAAGTACTTTAATATGGAGCTGTGATGGGGTATTCACCCTACGGCAGAGTTGAAAAGGTATATGAAGGCCTCACAGGCCAGAAAGGAGCAGGGGAGGAGAGTCCTCCAAGCAACCAAGGGAGGTGATACAGGAAGCAACCAATTACAGGAAGGCTGTATGAATTAGCCAATCAGTGGCTAGTGAGCTCACATAAAATCAGCTACAGAACCACAGACAGTCAGTTGCTTGCAGGGAGCCCAGGGAGAGTGAGACTATGTTTTTAGTCAGCTGCAGGAAAGTAGAGCCTTGGACAGAGCAGTTGCTAACAGGGATCAAAGGAGCAAGAGGGAGCTTCTGGCTGGCTGCTGGGACTTCCTGGCTGGAGGCCCTGAGAAGAGGATGAATAAGGTGTTGGGGCTGTGAGGAAATGGACCAGGGAATTGAAATAGTATTGGTGGAGATGTTAAAAAAATATAGCAGGAGGCTACTAGTTACAGCCAGGACCTGAATAGTGGATTGGCTTGGGTCCCCCCGTGTGTCACTGGGGAATTGACTGGACTATTGAATTAGGACAGTGGTTCCCCACATTTTTTATACCAGGGACCGGCAAATCCATTCACAAACTTTTGGCAGACCAGTAACATTTTATTTGCATTTTTATTTGCAAGATGATGGCACAGCATTGTCTCACTTCCCTGGAACCAGGCAGCTCTTCTGTCTGGTGGTTTCAGATGGGCCTTGCCTGAGTGCATATTTGAGTCTGGCATGTGACTACCAGCCTGGGTGGGGAAAATATGCAACCTGGTGCTGGTTGCCTGAGATGTGGGGCAGGATACACCTCACCCAACAGCTGCAGCAGGAGAGGAGGGGCTGGGCAATGTATCTCAGCCCTGGGCCCAGCAGCCAGTGGTTTGCAGCCTAGCGGTTGGGAACCACTGAATTAGGAGATTCCCCCTCTTCTCCCCACAGAAGGGGATAACAGAGATGTTCACACACCCAGAGGGCCAAGGCCAAGTCATGAAAAGAGTGTTGTGGTTCCAGTGTTGAGGTGAGGTGGCAGGTGGAGAAGATAGCTAGCAGGCCCTCTCCTGGTGGTACCTCTTGCACTAAGAGAGCTAATCCGTGAGATGGCTAGCAACAGGCACTGATCTGTGATGGAGTTCAGTCACCAGGGGCCTCCATGATTAAAGCACAGTGATTACAGATAAGAAGAAATTAATACTTAGATCACGGTGACTTTATATAACACCATTTTTTCACCAAGTCAATGATTTTTCTAACTTCTAAAAAAAAATATCATTTTTATAGAATCAAGCCCCCTGTTTTTCTCCTTAGAATCTCCATACCATTTACAGCACTCAGAATGGGACACCGCTATTTACAAGGATTTTTGTTTTGTTTTTCCTGAGAGTTAATTTAGTTAATTATCCATGTTCCTACAAACATGTTTCCCTGAACATTCATTTGAAAATGCTCTCAGTATGTCAACAAGGGTCCTTAGGCCAGCAACTTTCTTCGGCAGTAGCCACTGAAGTCATTTCGAGTTATCTTGCTGCATAGAACAGCAGCTCGTATTACACGTTTCCACAGCTGAGCATAGATATGTGAACCAGACTAAAATGTTTTTTGCATTTTTCAGTTTAATACATTCCTTACTTCTGTGCTGTTGCCAGCCCGTCTGCTTTCTCAATCATTGTGGTACTCTGGGAACTTCTAATGATAAAGCAATTTAATACTGTCTGTGTTTATCCCCCCAGGAGTTTGTACTTGAGCAGAACCACATTTACACTGTGCATGGACTCTACTCATCCTACTAACACTTCTGGCAAAAAGGAAAGCTTCTTTGTAGCTTTGGATGGGAGCTATAGAAACAGTTGCATCTTTCCTGATTTAGGAATTGATAAAAACTTCACAAAGAAGATGTATTTGATCCCATTTGAAATGTTTCTTTATGAACATTAAATTAACATGTGAACTAACATAGGCATAAAGGGCTTGATTCTGAGAGGGAATAAGTGCCCATCACTCCAGCTGATTTCAGAAGGAGCTATGGATCTCTCAGAATCAGACCAAAGATACTAATGGGAAAAACAATGATTAATGCAGAGTTTATATTTCTAAAAATATTGGGCTGTTCCTAGGCCCTCCATATCTGTGCTAGGCACAGGGGAACAAAAATAGTCACTAGATAATTTAGAGCAGCCATAGGTCAGCTCTAACATATGCTCTGACTCTCCATAGTCCCCTAGGGTGTGTGTACACATTAAAGCTGAAGCTGGCATGTACCAGCCAACACCAGGCTCACAGGGCTCATGCTATTGGGCTATAAAATTATTGTATAGACTTCTGGGCTCAGGAAAGAATCCAGAATATTGGGCTAGATAGACCATTGGTCTTACCACGTATGGCCATTTTTCTGTTCTATGTTTTGCTCTAATGTAGCCAGGTCCACCAACAGGGAGAGGGGACAAAGGGGGCAACGGTCTCAAGACCTGGCAATTCAAAAGGGCCCCAGGTCCTTTAAATTAGCCCAGGAACTCCAGGTGGTGCACTCTGGACAGCGCCAAAGGCTGACTAGTGCAGAGGGGGGTGTTCAGCACAGTCCATGCAGTGCTGAGGGCTAGCTGCTTCAGCCACACCCCTTCTGCCTGAGGCTCCGTACTTTCTGGAAATAAAGAGCCACCCTCTCATGCACACCTTGCCTAGGGGCCCATAATTTCTGTCATCCCTCCCCCCCCCCCCCGAAGTTAGCTGTTTTCAGGTTCACTCAGTATAGCAATTCTGATCTGCACATGCACATGTCACTCTCTTGTTTTTAAGGATATGGTTTTCTGCAGTTATTTTAAGATGTTCTCTTTCAGTTCTTCCTAATGCAACCTAGGATATCTGGAAATTAAAATAGGCTTTCCAAATAATTTTTCATCTTGAATTGGGCAAAAATGTTCTTTCCCTGTTTCTAATGGAAAAGATGCCAGAATGATTTCCTTTGGTTTATTTCTTGACTTCTGTGCCAGTATCATTAGTCCTTTCAGCAGGAATAGGAGCTAACCTTTTCGTTGTTTAGGTGTGTGTTATATAAAAATGACATTACTGGTCCTGACAATTTTTTGGCAAACGAGGTGGCATTCATTTGAGATATATATTGAGAGAAATATATTTAGAATGTGCAAAGAATTTTTTCAGTTTAAAGGAATCCACATTTTTGGCCTAAACTATAGTGTTTAAGTCTTCCTTTCAACGGCATTTTAAAACAACATTGCCACTAGAGAGAGGTTCAAACCAAAATACCAGACCTGAATACCCCTCTAAACTTTGAGAAAGTTTAGAACTGGATCTGTGGCCATTCCTTATTTCTGAAACGAGCAGGGCTCGCCCTACCATGAGGCGAACTGAGGCAGCCACCTCAGGTGCCAGACTGTGTGGGGGGGTGCCACTAGGACCCAGAGTGTAAAAAATGTGTCTGCTGCTGGTGCATATGTAGATAGCAGAGCAGTACCATGAGAGGAGCAGAACAGGAAGAAGGCAGAATTGAGACCTTTCAAAGTTTTGCCCAAGCGAGGGGGCATGGGGGCGTCATTTGAGCTCCCTGCCTCAGGTGCCAAAATGTTATGGGCCAGCCCTGAAAATGAGCTATTTAAAGATCCCAGATCTAAAGTCCCCCTAAATTTGGAGAAATATGGACCAAGCTCTGAAGTGAACTTCTCTAATTTCTATATACATACTAGATTTTGAAACAAAAACAACTCCAAAACCCAGCGCTTTTTCTGAAAAAAGCAAGATAGAACTGAGGGCAGCTACTCTTGTTCCAATAAGTTTGAGTTAATAGTAAAATAACGCCCACAGTCTGGTAACACAAGGATAGTTTAATTGTTGCCATTGGAAGAAATGTATCAGCATACTGCTGTGTAAATCATCCAGAAAAATGTGTTCCTTGGCTTTTTCTCCTTTGAGCAAAATATTGTTTAAGACAGAGAAAACAGTTCAATTTCCTTATATGTTTTTAGTGTGTCTTCAGAGCATTGCTATTTATTTTGTAGGATCATGGTAATTGTATGTTATTCATTTCACTGAATTTTTGAAGCATGGCCCAGCAACTATCAGTTGAAGTGAGGATTGACTTAACAGTGCAGTGTTTTTGTCGGTTATGAGCCACAGTCTCTAATATTTCATTACCCATTCCTTTTACATGAGTTCTCTGCTTTATAATAGAGACTCAATTATAGTGGGCTTGGAACAAATACCAAAATGTGAACAATGATTTACAGATCCATTTCAAGGGCAACAGCTGAACAGGGATCACTATTTTAAAATGTTAATTTAAAAAAAGTATTGATTTGCTCTGTTTGCCAAACAACATGAACTAAATGGATTTCTCTACAAGAAATCTCTAAATATGTGGTAGCTAGATGTGATTTTGCCAGTCACATATTGAAGAATGGAATTCAGTTATAGATTTATTTTGGCCACATCATGTTCTAGAGAGTCACAGGACTGAAATTTAATGTAAGATTGTTAAAATAATTCAATTTTCACTTTACTTTTTGGATTAGTTTTCTTTCTGTAACTGATGCACAACAAATCACATGTTGGGCAATGCTCCTATGAATGAGGGTGGAAGGCACTGTTGGCCAAAGTTTTACAATTCAAGCCTCTTTTTAAAAAGGAGATACACTTAGGATCCCATCCTGCTGTCCTTGCACATTCAACCTCACCTTAGCTAAGTCCAGAGATCACCAGTTAGGTATAACTAAGCCTTTTAAAGACAATGGGAGAAATCTGTCACAGGACAGAGGTTTTTGTTGCTGAGGTTTTTCTGAGAATGCTGTCTCAGCATATGCTCAGCATGCAGACTTCACAGATGTGGTAACTATCCAAGTTCCTCTTTCACATCCACTGTTGTTGATGATGCAGTACATTCTTAGATAATCTATCTCAGGAGTGGGCAATAATTTTTGACGGGGGGCCACTTCCAAAATTTCTGAAGTGGCCCCAGGCTGCCCCAGAAGGGGCAGGGTCTCACGTTGAAGGGGAGGAGCCAGGACACTTTCTGCTTCCCCACCCACAGACCCTGATTGGTCATGGGGTGAGGGTGTGCGTGAAATATTTGCCCCGCCCCAGAGAGAACCACCAGCTGTTCTGAAAAGCTGGCAGTTCCCTCTAGGCACCCGTGCCACTGGGAGGAGACTTTGTGTGCTTCCCCTCTGGCCCCAAGTCAGTCAGGGCCTGGGGGAGGAGGAGCATGCGAAGTGTCTCGTTCCCTGCCCCCGCCCTGCAAGGGAGCAAAGTGCTTAGAATCAACTGGCTGCTGAGCAGCCAGGTGATGGTGGTCTGGGGGTGGGGGGAGCATGCAAAGTCTCCTCCCACCCTTCCCCCATCCTGCAAGGAGTGTGCAGCACTTAGAAGCACTGTGTCCCTCACAAGCTGGGAGGAGACTTCGTGCACTCCTTCCACCCCCCCAGACCGATCAGGGTTTGCGGGCGGGGGGAAGCGCACCAAGTCTCCTCCCACCCTGCCAGGAGCACACGGCACTTCTAAGTGCCGCATGCTCCTTGCAGGGCAGGGGCAGGGTGGGAGGAGACTTCATGCGCTTCCCCCCACCCCCAGGCCCTGATTGGCCTGGGGGCAGGGTAGCATCAGGGCCTCCGTGGGCCAGATCCAGCCTGCAGAGGCCCTTTTGCCCACCCCTGATCTATATCCAGGGCTCCTGCATAGCACAGTGATATCTGACTACCTCCTACAGTTTTGAAATATGCATATAGCTAAGGTTTGTTAGGACATAGGACACCCCCAATATTCACAGACGAGGATGAGAACAATGAAAAAACACTCCCTGAAAACAGACCTTTGCAAGGAATTGGTGAACACATGAACTAGTGTAAGCCACACACCTTTTGGGTATGGTTTAGTGTCCCATCTAGTGTCACTAAGACCACTTAGAGAGAATAATGAGTCTGCTCTAAAGCCTTCACCACCAGACAGCTGGCTTTTAGTGCATGCGGTAGAGGTATGCACTAAACTCCAGAGATCCCAGGTTCAATTCCACCTGCAGATAACACGGGTCTGTTGGCATTACAAGTAGGGGCTCATTCGGGATTTCAACTGGGAAGTCTCTGAAGCTTGGGACACGCTTCCTAAGCTAGGGGAAGTATGTAACCCACACATTTTCAGGGTGTGGTGTAGTGTCCTCTCTAGTGGCACTCAGACTATTTACGGAGAGAATAGTGAGTCTCCTCTACAGCCTTATCTAATAGCCAGCTGGCTTTTCTCTCATGCAGTAGAGGCCTCATGCACTAAGCTCCAGAGGTTTCAGGTGTGATTCTGCTTGCAGATGACCTGGGTTTGTTGGCATTACAACAGCAAA
This sequence comes from Pelochelys cantorii, assembly GCA_032595735.1. Taxonomy (NCBI): domain Eukaryota; kingdom Metazoa; phylum Chordata; order Testudines; family Trionychidae; genus Pelochelys; species Pelochelys cantorii. The sequence goes on along the minus strand of CM064335.1, from coordinate 36,534,201 downwards.
CACAATGGTTTAACCCAGGGGCTAGGAGATGGATCTCCCTCAATATCTATACCAGACTCAAGCCAATGCTCAGGAGCCCCTTCTGCACCCAGGACTACTAGTGGGCAGGAGGTGGTTGTCCTGGGGCCTGGAGATTTAAAACACCCTAGGGCTCCGAGCCACCACCACATCAGCAGCAGCAGCAGCTGGTGCCTCGAGCACTTTAAATTACTGTGCATGTGGCACAGTCTGAGCAGTGTTGAGGGAGGCTAAACCCTAGCCCACACCTTTTAGGGGGGCCCAGAAATTAGCCACCCCCATATTGCCCAAGGCCCTGAAAAATCTGTCACCAGCCTTCTGTCTGCATCATTTTGGTGTTCTGTATCTGCCAGGTTAGCAAGGTGCAATAAGAGACACCCCATAGAAGATTTGGGTCTGAGGTACATCAGGGGTCTGTGATCCCCTCAGAGATTTGTCCCACTTAGTATGATTGAACAGTATATCCAGTGCAAAGCTAATTTAAGTATCTCTGTGACTGAATATACAATAACCAGCATGATAACTATAATTCACTGTATTATAATTAATGCTGAACATTTAATCAAAAGCAATTTCACCTTATTTAATCCACCAATTTGGGCCAAGAATAAAGTGATGTGTAAGTAAAACTCCAGACTGAGCAGACGCTAAGGACTCTAATGCTGTAATTCCACAAATCATATACACAATAGTTAACTGCAGAAGGAGAATCCTCAGCTCCAGCTTGCACAGCTCATAGCTAGAAGATTGTCAAACATTTAGAGTATGCAAAGAAACAGAATCACATGGCAGGGAAAGGCAGAATACAGGAAACGTTCAGCAGCACAGCCAGATGCTGTCAGTTCTGAACTATAGTATTAATAACAAAACACACAGAGGGAGAAGCAGACTGATCACAACAGAGGGCTGCTTAAAGTGCAGAGAGAGAAAATCGTACAAAGAGCAAGACTAACTTATTTTAAGAGAGACAAACTACTTGTCTGAATTTTTATTTTAAACTACAGATAAACATATGCTTATAAGTATCTAATACTTCAGTCTTAGAGCTTCCCATACATGCTAAGGGGAGCTTACTGTCAGTTCCCTGCACGTTAGTGGCAGAATGGATTTCCAGACTTGATTTAGACTGCTGCTCATTACTTGAGATGTGTAGTCTCAAGGTTGGCTCCAAACTAAATCCTAAACATTCAGATATTTTAAAATATCTGAACATTTAGGGTTTAAACTAACTGGTACTCTCTTGTGTACTCTTTTCCACTCTTATAACATACATGTAAAACAGCTGAGTTTTTGGTAGGCAGCTGAGATTTTTTTTAAACGATGTTCATTGTGTATTTTATTACATTTTTTTACTGTACAGAATAATTTGCATTATCGCGTCAGACTTTTAAATAATCAAACTAATAATAGGTCTACATTCATAAAAAAGACCAGAATAAATTACTATAGATTTTAAAATAAGACTCTTTTTTTAACCCAAATAAGTACCAGAATGGGGTGTCTCATAAGAAATTTGATTTTCTCAGGTATTGTTTCATAACTCTCAGCTAGGTGAAGTGGAAGAAGGATTCTCTACAAATGTAACTCCACTGGAAATGTTTCATAAGGGCATGTACATTTCAGGAACAAGAATATTTGATTTCTTTTCAAAGGTTTTGTGCACCCACATTGACTTAAGTGAGAAACATGTGTTTGGCACCTCACAGAATAAGGTTCTTCTGCTTATAGATAAAATAGGCAGTTTGCTAATATCCTTAGTGTGTTCACAGACATAAACATATCTATGTTGTAGGATCAATGTGTGTCTTTAATATTTCTGCCAAGCGGGGCATTTGAAATGAGAAACATTTCCAGAAAAATTGTTGCTGTGATAGAGATTGTGTAAATCTTTGAAAAATTTTCCTTTCTTTTGTATGGGACATAGGTTTTGCTTTGCTTTTTGCTGATGTACTTTGTGTCTTGAACACACACAGTAATTGCATCTTAGGGCTAAGTATCAGAAAAACATTCTGTGTACAGTATTCAAATAGTGAAAATATACCAGTGGAACTAGTATAACATATTATTGTTTAGGCCATATAACATCCCTCAGAGCAGTCATGAGACAGTAAACTATATATCTAGCTAGGCATTCATACCAGGAGTATGGGACACTATCTGAATATAGATGGATGAGTAATACTGACACATACAACTGAAAAAAATGTGCTTTGCACTGCATGAAGCAAGATCTCAGGAAAAGCCTAACTGTGTGATTTTGAAAAGGGTGAGAATCATATCACAAAAGCCAAATGGTATTTTAATAAACCATTCTTCTAATCATAATAGCAATTAGTCTTCAGTATATGTTCAGCCCTGCTCAGGATGTTCTGGCAGTTCAAACTGACATAACGGTAACCTACCAGGTTAGAAAAGTCCTCTGTATCTATGTCATTCTTGTCCCCACGTGGAAGGGACTGTGGCTATGAGATTCCTCTCACAGTGGAAACCAGACCTAACCCCAAATCAGGAAGCCATAAAGCTGACTTGAAGCCATTGTCTCTCCCAGCTCCTATAATCTTGTGTTGAGTCCAGTTTAGCCAAACCAGAGACTACAAACCAAAAATGTTCAATGATGGGAAAGCTTTTAGACATGGAGAGGTGGAAATTAAGGAACCTCTAGAGAGCTAGACTGATGATGCCTGCAATCCATCATGTAGTTGGGAATGAATCTTTATAGATGACACTATATGCTGTTCAGGCCATTGGAGCAACAACATTTTTATCTGTTAGCCCCATATCTGGCATGTTGCATAACCCTGGGCCACTACTAGGCCGATTAGCAATGACCTCTGGCACTGATTCTACCCTACTGCCTACTACTTGTGGTGCTGCCTCTTTACTTCAACAGCAGATTATTTGATGGTAACAGTAGGAGATGCTTGTTCATCCAAAATATGCAAGTTTGTGAATGTGTTTAGTATGGCACACCAGCCTACGTCTGAAAGAGCAGATGTGATTTTTGCAATTAAGCCCTGTATGCCCACTTCTGTAGTGAAGTGGATGGATGTCTCTATATATGTATTATCAAGTCCATACAATATATATATTAAGGCTGCGTCTAGACTGGCATGATTTTCCGCAAATGCTTTTAATGGAAAAGTTTTTCCGTTAAAAGCATTTGCGGAAAAGCATCCGTGCCACTCTAGACGCGGTTTTGCGCAAGAAAGCCCCGATCGCCATTTTCACCATCAGGGCTTTTTTGCGCAAAACTGTTCTCAGCTGTCTACACTGGCCCTCTTGCGCAAAAGCATTTGCGCAAGAGGGCTTTTTCCCGAACGGGAGAGTCATTGTATTTGCGCAAGAACACTGACAATCATACATTAGATCGTCAGTGTTCTTGCGCAAATTCAAGCGGCCAGTCTAGACAGCTGGCAAGTTTTTGCACAAAAGCGGCCGCTTTTGCAGAAAAACTTGCCAGTCTAGACACAGCCTAAGTGTCTCACTAACACTCTCATTGCATGAATTTTTAATATGTGTCTGGATAGCTGAATCCATCACCAGTTTTATAGCATCTTACCTGAGAGCCTACCTCTGCCCCAGTTGAGGTCAGCAGGTATGCTTAAGCTAACCCTCCCTTTGTTTGTGAGACAGAGTTGCTTACAAGACAGTCTCCATGAGGGCCCATAAACTGAAATTCTCTTCCCTACCTTTGGTTCAAAGTAGCCCAGTTTGTTGCCCTTCTGGGCATGCTGCAAAACCCATCTTTTAGACCAAGTATTCATGGAATCATAGGCCTGGAACAGACCTCAAGAGGTCAACAAGTCCAGTCCCCTGCACTCATGGCAGGAGCAAGCACCATCTAAATCATTCCTGACAGATGTTTATCTAATCTTCTCTTAAAAATCTCCAATGATGGAGATTCCATAGCCTCTCTAGGCAATTTATCCCAGTGCTTAACCACTCTGACAGTTAGGAAGTTTCTCCTAATGTCCAACTTTAACCTTATGCTGCAATTTAGGCCCATTATTCCTTATCCTATCATTAGAGGTTAAGGAAAATCATTTTCCCCTCCTCCTTGTAACAATCTTCTCTCTGTCGTCTTCTTTTTCCATTTTAAACAAACCCAGTTGTTTCAATCTTCCCTCATAGGTCATGTTTTCTAGGCTTTAGTCATATTTTTTGTTCTTTTCTAGATCTTCCCCAATTTGTCCACATCTTTCCTGAAATGGTGCCCAGAACGGAACACACTACTCCAGTTGAGACAGAGTGTGAGGACAGAAACAATCAGAGTTGATATCTCTTTGAGGAAACTTCAGATTGGAAACATTTTGATTTGATTTATCATACTTATTAGCAGACCAATGTAGGGGAACATGCAGCCATTTCACTTTGTAATTATTTTAGTATTGTATTTTAACTGATGGCAAGGGCATGGCTTCAGAAGTAGATGGGAGGAGTGCTATTTATGCTAGTGTATTTATATCCAGTAAACTTTTCTTTGAGGTTCACATCTCCCCTACTTCTCAGGTTTCACTAGAAGCCCAAGAATTCAAGGTCCACAACCTATTTTACTTATCCTTATCTATTACTAGTCACATAGCATAATACTTAACAACAAAATGTTAGAGAAGCCACCATCCCTCACATCAGTACTGAGCAAAGGAACTTTTGAGTAAATCAGCAACATTTCATATGTAAAATCTAAATCTAATTGGGATTATAATAATCCAGGACCCTGATACTCAAGCATTGTACTAATGTATTAACAGCCCAATTCTGTAATCGTCACTCACTTTGAGTAATTCTTTTGTAACCCACTGGTGAGTATGTGTTACAGATCCCTTCTGTGCCTGATCCACAGAAATGTGACTATATTCAACCCCATCTTAGAGCCTTAGCTCATGCATTGGTCCCCTGTTCAGTCCCTGATATGTTGGCCAACGTAGGTACCATTGTTTTTAACTTACATTGTAGTCCCATTAACTAGATCTACATTGAATCCTGAATTGTCCCTGTTAATAGGAAAAATATTTCTTTGAAGTTTGCAATATGGATCTCAGCCCATGGATTATCAGGGTGTAGCCACTCTTAAACTCTTAAAAGAAATTTACATGCTGAGGAGTTGACATTTTTTAGTTATCTGGTCTATTAGCATCTTGAGGAGGTATTACAAGACACAGGGAAGTGTTAGCAGAGAAAAGATTTATTGCAGTAGTTTCTCCTTTCACGTGTCTTTTCTAAACAAGTCTGTTTTATAACCTGTATCTAGCAAATAAGAAAACAGCAACATAAATTATTCTTAAATTACTTTTGACAAAAAGAGAATCTTGCACTTATTCTACAGTTTGTTAGTCTGGAAACCCTTTATCTGCACAATACCATCCATCCTAATTCTACTGAAGGAGATGACCTTCCTGTATTAGCCAAGTTGGCTAACATAAGTGTGCATTTGAAGAGTCCCAAAAAGAACAGAATGTCTTGTTCATTTACATACAGTAAACACATGTATCATCCAAACAGCATGGAATTGTGAAATAGTTTTGGAATACAATAGCTTCTTTCATTTCAGTTTTGAAAATTGTGGCTAACGAGTCCCAGAAGGATATATTTTTTCTTGTTTACAACAGCTTTATATTATAAAAATATTTTTGAAAGAACATCAGTCTTTCATTTTTCTGAGCACTCTGTTTCATTGAAACTGCTGTTTCTAAGACTGAACAACAGGCAATCCCATGATTCATTCATTTATAGTTACTCATAACATTGAGATAGATAGATAGACATATTGATAGGCTATCTGTATCACCACAGCCTAGAAGTAATTTAGAAGTTGAAAATGCTTTTTATAACAGTCATAATTCTGTCTGCATTTATCTGGCACCAGCCTCCTCCTCTCTCTGGAAATGTACGCAGTGCAGACAAGACCCTATATTTAAACCTTGAAATGCTGATAATTACTTAAAGAAAGTGGTTTAGTTTCAATCTTATGGAGGAAGACAGATTCTAATACACTGATTTATCTCATATCAAAAGTAGGTTAGGATGTTAAATTACAATTATCTATCTCCACTTCAGATAGAGGATTGCAGTGTAACATACAATCACTAAGCAAATTGCAAACAATGATAAAATACTTCTAAACTGCTCTCTACAAGTATTTCATTTGTTTGCTCATGAGTTTTTCATACTCCGAAAAGCGGTAGCATGAATGCCTAAAATTCCAGCTGATGCTAATACTGATTTTGGTCATTGATTTCAGTGGAGCATGAAGGTATTCAGTCCCTCCCAGGATCAAGTCCAAAGAGAAAGCTGACAGTTGTAGCATGGACTATACAATTATCATAGCAACAACAAACTATCAATTCTCAAAAGGCTATCTTGTGTATGTGGAGCCAATTCTATAAGTTTTCCACAGGATTGTTGCTGTACAGCCATCCAGGTACATAAAGCAGAAATGAAGAGGAAAAAAAATCAGAGGGTGGAATGCCTTAAGTGCTGAGCTTTTACTTCTGAGATCAGCGTTTAATTTTAAAATAAATCATATGCAAAACAAATGATGGGGTCTCTTTTCAGTCCCTGGAAGGTAGGCTTCCATATCACAAACCTGTCTCGCAGAATTTGACGTATTTGGCAGTCACTGTCTGACAGTGGCTCAAATCTTATTTGCCAGCAGCTGGACTATCTCTTAAGTGAGGGGTTAGCAGCAAAGGAAATCTTGCACTGCAATCAAATGTATCCAAGCTGTGGAAAATCCTCTTTGTATGCAAAATGCAAGATTCATTTCTGACCTTGCATAAGCTCAACCACTAATCCAAATTTTAACCCTTCCTTTCATAAATTGCTATGTTAAGACTCCTGTGCATGCAGTATACTGCAATAGCATCTGGAAAATCTGAGCTACAGTAAGGTGCATACATCACCCCAAAGGGCTAGTCAGAACACAGCTACTGCAAAATGAGTACACTGAAGATGAGTGATCAGTCCAAAATTGCACGGCAGGTGCAGAGTTAAGAGCAAAAGGCACAAGTCCAGTCTGACTCCCAATGATCTGTTCTAACTACTAGAGACTACTCCCTGCAGAGGAACCTAAGGATCTGTTTACACTAGCATGTTTGTCAGTATAATGTATGTCACTCACCGTGTGGAAAAACCCCCCTCACAGTGACCTAAATTACACTGACAGACGCGCCAATGTGGACAGCACTATGTTGGTAGGAGGCACTCCCCCACCAACATAGCTACTGTCACTTGTTGAGGGTGGTTTAATTATGTTGACAAAAGAGCTCTTATCTTCACCCCCACGGGGGAGGGGCAGAACAAATGGGGCAGTTGCCCTGAGGCCTGGCTATTCAAAGGGGCCCAGGGACCCTTTAAATCCTACTGGAGCACAGCTCCATGTGGCTCTCAGGGCTGGGGAGTGCCAGTGCGGTCCAGACAGCTCTGAGGGCTGACTGCCCCTGGCCCCGCCCCTTCTGCCCAAGGCTCCACCCCTTCTGGGGCACAAAGTTGGCCCCCTCCACAACTTGCTCAGGGGCCCACAAAAGCTGTCAGCCCCTTCCGCCGGTCAACACAAAGGGTCTACATAGGCAATCTTACAGCAGTGCATCAGCATCAGTACTGCTGGTCTGCTGTAAGGGCTCTAATGCTGACATGACCAAAGTTCCTACATTGTGTGGCGTTTCCCTCATTCTCTTCAGTGTGTGCAGTGCTAGAATTTTTGTCCTATTTTAGTTAGACTAGTATTTGTTAAATCCACCTACGGTATTTTCTGTGAAACTGGTGTCAAACCATAACATTTCCATCTTATCCCACTAAACAGGTATGTAAGGAGGAAGAGACTTTTCCCCATTGTCTCTGAATAGGTGTATTCAATTACTTATGTTAGGTCACTGGCAATCTAGAAAGAGAATTTTTTTTATCATTTACTTACCTTTATAGAGAGAATAATACATATAAAATGAATGTCATGCCTCATTTCTTTTTATTTGAAGCTATGGTCAATGAGCTGCTTCTTTTTTTTTTTTGCTAAAGTAAATAAAATATTCATTAAGTGTTTATGGAACCGCAAGCCCCATAGAATGGGTCCCACGGAGCTTGCACAGACTTTACCACAAGGCGAAATAAGGCTCTATTGTTTTACATTTATCAGACTCGTAAGACTAGGTTTATGTGGAGCACTCTGTGAAGCTACAAGAGGAGATTTATATTTAGGCCTTGATCCTCTGACATGTTGCATGTAGACTAACTCTTGTGTCTGCCTAAAATCAATTGCAGGATCAGGGCTTTAAAGCTTAGACTCAGTCGTTTGTTCCCAGGGCAATCAGTGCTATAGAAATGTGGCTGAAAGCAATGGCAGGCACCCACAAAGCAATGTAAAGTACAGCCATGTAGAGACTTCGGTTCTTCTGGGCTAAAGGTGTGACTTCTGGTGGGAGGGAAAACAGGTGGAAATTCTCAGCACTTCATCTGTGATAAAGAGGCACTAAAGTAATTTAGTGCCTCTTTACCGTCAGCAGCAATTTCTCCTCGGCAAATCAGTGTCATAAGTTTCTACAGAAAAAGAGTAGGTTATTTGTTGAGGCATGACACTTAATTGATACTGTATATTGAGAGAAAGCTATCTAATTCAGATGCAGATAATACAGTTCAAATATACATTGGCTCATGGTGAATGGTCAAATAGATGGGGCTGTCTAGGAGAGGTCAATCTAGAAAGTCCCCAAGAAAAAATGGGTTTTCAGCATAGTGTGGAAGGAGAAGAAGGGAACCCCTGAGTTGATGAGAAGAGAGAGGCAGCAAAAGCATAAGGATGGGCATGGAAGAAGGTAAGAGTAGAAGGATACAAAGGGATTAACTGGGAGTGTTTAGGAGAGAAGATGGAGCATGAGATGAGGGAGGGAAGAGAGCTGGACTTGTGCAGGAATGATGGAGCACGAGGGAGAATGAGACGTGAGCTGGATGCACTTTCTCCAGGCTCACAGCCATACAACCCAGAATAGTGTTTGGCAGGGCTGTCCTTAGGGAACAATGGTGCCTCGGGTAACCTCCCCCTGTGCCCCAGGCACAGTGACCAAAGCAATCCCCAGGGCTGGCCCCAGCCATTTGTGCGCCCCGGGCCCTGGGAGCACGGCGCCACCCCTGGGCGCGCGGTGCATGCACGGCCCTACCCCTGGGTGCGCGGCGCCCCTGGGTGCGCGGCGCCCCCGGGTGCCCAGCACATGCAGGGTCCCACCCCTGGGCTCCCAGCGCATGTGTGGCCCCACCCCCAGGGCACTGGCGCATGCACAGCCCCGCCCCTACCCAGTCCGGCAGCCCCGCACAGCGCCCCCTACAATGGGGTGCCCCGGGCAGTAGCCTGGTCAGCCCGTAGCTTGGGCCGGCTCTGGCAACCCCCCATAAGCTCACCCCTGCCCTACCTCTGCTTCACCTCGAGCCCTTCCCCTGTTGTGCCCATGCTCCATCCCTGGTCTGCCCCTTTGCCCTCTCCCCCAAGCAATGCAAGCTGGGAGATTACAGGGACCTGGCGCGAGATGGCAGCATGGACACCACACTCCTATTATGCTAACCATGGTGGTAGGAGCCTGCTCCATCCTGCCACTCTCTACCGGCTTCTTTGTGGCGTCGGAAAGTGGAGTGCTTTAGGGCTGGGTGATCTACTTCCTGCTGCCATGGTGAAATAGAGTGCAGCTGGCCCTAAGGCAGCATGGCAAGGCAAAACATGTAGTGATGGGGGGCAGCAGGGGAAGAGGGCAATCCCTGCTGTCCCCCATAATAAGTTAAAGAGGTTTGTCATTTACTTGCTAGCATAGGCCACATGCTTATATGTGATGCCAGCACAACTCAGGCACACTAAAGACTACCAAAAGAAAATTAGCCACCCAAGAGTAAAACTAAATCTTCACTCTTCATTCTCAGACAAACAAATCTAATGATAAACCTAACACGAACAGCCCTAAACTTCGAAGTTCAGAGCTTACTGATGTGGAAAAAGTGAATAAGAAAAAGTTATTTACATATTCCCACAATATAAGAACTAAGGGTCACCAAATGAAATTAATAGGCAGTAGGTTTAAAACAAACAGAAGGAAGTTCTTCTTCACTCAGTATACAGTCAATCGGTGGAACTCCTTGCCAGAGGATGCGGTGAAGGCTAGGACTTTAACAGGGTTCAAAAAAGAGCTAGATAGATTCATGGAGCTTAGATCCATCAATGGCTATTAGCCAGGATGGGTAGGAATGGTGTCCCTAACCTCTGTTTCTCTGGAGGTGGGTGACACGGGAGGGAGCACATGAGGATTACCTGTTGTGCCCCCTCCCTCTGGGGCATCTGGTATTGGCCTCCATCGGCAGACAGGATACTGGGCTGGATGAACCATTGGTCTGATCCAGTATGGCTGTTCTTATGTTCTTACTCCAAATCTTTTCTTCCCAGCAGACTTTGTTCTTACAGTGGGCCCAGCTCTGGTCCAAACACCCCAATCTGATGGAAACTGTATTTCCAGATCTGAAATGTGAAGCTGGAGGTCATCTCCAAAAAACATCACTGATAGTTTTGGCTGCGCTGTCCTGGACTCTATATTCAGTGAGCTATCTGGTCAAAGGGACTAGCACAGCGATGGGCAACCTTGGCTAGTGAGTGTGCCGCATGAGTGACCCTACTTCTTCTCAGTGGGCTGCAAGATTATCATAACAAAGCCAGTGGACTGGGATAAGGCAGTTTTGTTAACTGAGATTCGTACCTCAAATTTATGGGCTGTCCTGATTGAACTGTAGCAATGCTTTGATTGGAGGCAGGGGGAACGCACAGCTCTCAGTCACGTGCCCTTCCTTTATGTGCATGTCACTTTAGTAATACCAGTATTAAAAGAAGTACGTGGTCAGAAATCAGCGGAATGTGGTAACCCTGCACATCAAGCAACAGTAAACAACAGTGGTCTTGTGGGCCACCTATAGAACCCTGATGGCCACTTGTAGTTCACAGGCCACAGGCTGCCCAACATTGGACTAGTATCTTCAACCTGACCTACCAGGAAGCTGGTGGTACTGCCTTCTATACACCTTCAACAGCTTTTCTCCTGCAACCCTTTTTCCCAGCCTCAAGCACTGCTACCTCATTATGTGCTAAAAAAAGCCATTTGTAAAGGGCTATCAGCAGTGTTCCTTGTAAGTTGTGTGGGTGCTCAGGAGAAATTCAAATGCCATCCAGCTGATTAGCAAAGCACCCACAGTGTTTCTATTGGTGGTGCTCATTCACACATGCCTTCGTGCACATAAAACATTTAGTCCACACCTGGATGGAAAACATATGCACATGGATGGAAAGGATTAAAGGGAACATTGGCTATTGGTCCCCATATTCCAAAAGAATTAGTGAAGGAAGCAAACAAAAATACAACTGGAAGCAAACTGCACTAAAGGCTTCACTACCTCACATTTAAAGATAAATATTCTCAAGTAAATCGTGCACGGCATTCAGATATTTTAGAATTGTACCAGGGACTCATTTTGGCCTTGCTTATAGTTTATATATTTAATGCAACAGGCTATGAATATAAAGTGACCATTTTCCTCTGTTTTAAAAGCAAAGTGGAGAATTTTTTTCTGTACATGCTATGGAAGTTGGCTACTAGCATCCAATATAGTAAACATTATAAGAAACTAGACATTTTTCTCACAGGCAGCTATTAGGGTTGCCAGATGCTTTCACCAAAAATAAAGCATCCCCACCCCCAAAAAAAGCGCTGGGCCACCGAAATGCAGTCGCAGCACCTTTAATAGCCAGGCTGCTCCCCTGCCACTCCCCCCACCCCGCCGCGTGTCTGTCGGGCGCCAAGTCAGGAAAAGCAGAAAATACTGGACATTTGATATGTCCGGTATTTTCTCAATTTCTTTACCTGACAGAAGGCGCAAATTCTGGACTGTCCGGTTCAATACCAGACACCTGGCAACCCTAGCAGCTATTTCTGGTTGATACAGTGCCACATTTTCTTAGGCCTTGATTTTTGCACACACCAAAATTTGCCTAAGGAAGAAAGGAAAGTGAAAGTGAAATAATAATATTTATTATTAAGTTGTGTAACACAATCTTGCTACATACAGCTGATTTTTCCAGTTATAAAACAAGACACTATTTACAAAGCAACGTTGGCTTGTGTTTAATGGTTTCCATACAAGATTGTCATTTTCCTTAGCATAATTTCTGGCTGATTACTTTTGCCTAGCCATCTTCTCCCTGCTCTCTGTACACTGACCATGAGTATTGCAACCAGAGTAGTTTACATTTACATGGGAGAGGTGGATGGTCTGTTTTAATCAGGGAAGAAGGACATTATTTGGATTTGGTATAAAAAGGTTGTGTTTTTCCAGTGTTAAAACTTTTAATAAATGGTTCTGCATTATTGATTCTGGATTTTTACATCTATTTTCCCATGGCATCTGACAGACCACATTATCCTGACTCTAGCAGACAAAGATAAGGGTGGCAAGACTACATAATTAACCAAGGAGAAATAGTTGTGACATGGGAGCAGTATGAGTTCAGGGCCAAATCTTCTGTATATCAGTTTAGTTCTACTGACGTCAATAGAGATATGCTCAGTGTATCCCAGAAGATGTTTGGTCCTTTGCAGAACTGAGCCCTGACTCCCCTTCCCCCCTCCCCAACATATGAGGTATGCATGGCTATAACTAGTAAGGCAGTACTGAGAGAGCACTGGTAATTAATAAAAAAAAACAATAAAGCAAATTCATCCCTCATGTACCACCACTGAAAGGAATAGTGTGAAGGCAAGAATAAATATGGGCCAATGTGTAACATAATGTAGTAAAGAAAAATGTTAGCAAGTTAGTTCTGAGAGAGACAGAAAGAGCGAGCGAGTGAGCGAGAGCACAAGATTTATGTAGAGTGTGGGGTTCAGTTCTCAGCCATACTGAGTTTATACTTTAACCCATTCCAACAAGAGCTGCAATACACACTGAGGGTATGTCTAAACTACTACAGCATTAATTCAAAATATCTTATTTCGAAATAGTTAATTCAAAATAAGTTACTTGAAATAACGCGTCTTTACTCAAAATGCATTTCGAAATACCTTTTTTCTATTTCGAAATACCACATCCACACTGAGAGGACACTGATTCGGATTTAAGGCCGGCCGGAACCAGGTCAGGCAGGGCATCAGGTCAGGAGTGTCTGTGTGTGGCTGTTGCCTGAGGCTATCTGAGGCCTGTGCTTAAAGGGACACCCCCCACGCCCTGGGCAGCCACTTCTCAGGTGTCCCTGCTTGCTTGCCTGCCTTGATGAGGGACAGCAAAGCATTTGTGTCTGGAGTGCTCTGCTTGCCCTCACTCGGGACACCACAGCAGTCTGCAACATGGAGCCAGAGCTGCCCCTGCGCACTCCGGTGCATCTTGTGCACGCGTTGCTACCAGCCTGGCTGCACTTTCTTCAGGCTGCCATCCGGGAGGTCCATCGGGGGGCTGTCAGTATCCGGGAGGCCCTGCGGGAGAGCGTCCACCCTGAGGAGCACTCAGAGCTTCCCTGGTCTGCCCCACTGGGGGCTTGTGCCTCATTCCTCCCTCATGTCCTTCCACGTACCCCTCCTTAGCCCCCCTTCCTAATGTCAAATAAAATACACGTATTTTCAAAAATATAAACACACTTTATTTAACAAAATGGGGGGGGGGAATGAAACTATGAGGAGACTGGGGAAAGGAGGCGGGAGAGGGGAGGAGAGAGGGTGGGAGAGGGGAGGGGGAAAACTGGGAGGAGGGAGTTGGAAGGGGGAAACAAGGGGAAGAAGGGGGAGGGGAAGCTCAGGGCTCAGGGATGGGGGGTCTCACCGGGCCAACTGTCTCCCAGCACAGCGGGTGTGGGGGCATCAGCGTCCCCGGGGGGATGGGGAGGAGGGTGTGGAGGTTGAGGAGGGAGAGGCGGGAGGGGGAGAAGGAGTGGGAGGAGGAGTGGGAGCTGGGGAGGCAGCAGACACTGGAGTGGCACGAGGCAGCACGCTCTGCACCAGGGTCTGCAGGTGTTCACAGATGGCACGACCCAGGGAAGCAGCTCCCGCCGGAACTCCCGGTCATCCTGCACCCAGTGCTCCAAGGTGCAGTGAAGGGCTCGCAGGGCCCCCAGGTGCTGCTGTCGGTACCCCTGCAGTGTTCAGGTGGACCCGCTGAGCCCTTGGGTGCGGGAGGATGTCCCGGGCAGAGTGGTGTGCCCTGCACGTGCAGCTGGTGCGGCTGTGGAGAAAGAAGAGAAGTGGTCAGTTCTCCCTGCGGACACAGTGGGTGAAGCCCAGACCCCCCCTGCGAGCCGATGTGCTTGCACAGAGGCCATGGTCGGAATGTCCAGCTATCCCCAGGAGTGGGAGCTGCCCCGAGACCACACCCATGCCCCTGTGCTGTGTATAGTGCGGCCGAGGTTGGGGGGGAGATGTTCCCTGCCTCTGTGTAGAGGGGGCTAGTGGAGGGAGGGTGTCCTGCTGTGTCCCGCCCCGGGGTCAGGAGAATGTCATGTCTCTTCACACACATGTGTGGCTATCAGGCCACGGCCCCTGTGTGGCAGTCAGGTGGAGCCACCTGCCCAGGGGTGGCACCACACGTGCTCGCACATGCATAGGTTGCTGGGTGATCCATGGTAAGCAAGGCCTGCGCGCGTGGTCCCTGGTCTCCCTCCTCACTCCCACCCCTCCCAGGAAGGGGACAGTGATGGCACTCACCTGGTGTGGCCTCCCCAGATGACTCTGGTGACTCTGCTGCTGGAAAAGCTTGGGGGTCCTGTCGGCGTGGCACCCTCAGTGACGGCTCCTGCGGCTCCTCCTCCGCTCCCTGCTCAGGGCCCTCCGCTCCAGGATCGGAGCCCCCGGGGTGGCACGAACCGTCCCGCACCCCATGATGCGGTCCAGGGCATCCAAATAGGGGCAGGTGTCTGCCCCTGTTGAGGAGCTGCCCTGAGTGGCCCTGGCATATGCCTGTTGCAGCTCCTTAATCTTCATGCATACCTGCTCTTGGGTGCACGTGGCCTTTGGTGGCCATGGTGGCAGCTAAGCAGCCGTACACGGTGGCGTTCCTCCATCTAGTGCGGAGATCATGGACATTGGAGGCCTCCCTCCAAACCTCAATGAGGTCCATGATCTCTGCACTAGTCCAGGAGGGCGCCCGCCGTCTCCAGCCCCTGGCTGGCTCCTGGGAACTGGGGGACTGGACGGAGGACAGCTGGCTGGCACTGGGTGAGGGTCAGTGACTGCTGGCTCTGTACTGGCAGGCCTGTAGCTGACACATGCACTATGGCAAGAGTCTACCCTTTTAAGGGCTCTGGGGCTAGGGGAGAGGAGAGGAGTTTTCCTGGTTTGGCCCAGAGTAGCCACCAGGGGAAACTGGGAAGGGCTGGAGGCCCCCTATTTCGAAATAAGTGTCTACACAGAGCTTATTTTGAATTAGCTATTTCGAATTTGGCATTATTCCTTGTAGAATGAGGTTTACCAAATTCGAAATAAGCACCCCGCTATTTCGATTTTATTTTGAAATAGCGGTTTGCCTGTGTAGATGCTAGGAAAGTTAATTCGAAATAATGGCTGTTATTTCAAATTAACTTTGATGTGTAGACATACCGTAAGATAGTTGCTGAATACTTGGTTGTAAAGCTCAAAAGTCAGATGTGACAGGAAACAAATATGAATAAATAAACCTTGAAGCTCAAAATTATTGAAAATATTTTGCTCAAATTCTAGGAAATTTGCATGGAAATTGTATGGAATAGACCAAAATACCTGATGTCTCACAGCATTTAGGGTGCGTCTACACAGCACCCTAAAATCAAAATAAGATACACAATTTGCGCTATACAAATTGCATATCTTATTTCGAATCTATTTTGAAATTTGGCACATCTACACAGTGCAAAATTTCAAAATAACGTGTTATTTTGAGACATCCCTTAACTCTCATGGAACGAGGGTTACCGGGATACTGAAATAACATGCCCGTTATTTCGAAAAATATTTTGACATACCGGGTGCCTTGTGTAGACGTGGGGTAGCTATTTCAGGATACCTCTGGTATCCCAAAATAGCTGTGCAGTGTAGACGTATCTTTAGAGTCCCCTAAAACTTTTATCCATGCTGCACATTTTCTGTTTGCTATCTCTGAATCCACATGGAGTGTGAAACAGAGAAAAGGACAAATAAAATGAAAAGAAATATAAAAATACAGAGGGCAACAATCCTATTTGATCCTATTTAATCTGGACATTTATTTCTACTTTATTGGCCAAACCCCCTGAATTTAAATGAAACAGTTAGATGAGACTATAGTGCAAAGGGTTATCTTATACTTAAAAAAAACCACCCAAATTGTTATACATGAATTTTTTGTAATTTTTTGCATAGTGTTAGGCCTAATCTTGCTCTCACTTCCAATTCTACAACAGTGTAACTTCGCTTATTCAGCTATTCCTGATTTACAAATTTGTGAGATCAGAATCAGGCCCATTATGTTCATGGTGTTAAAAAACTAAGCTAAGGGAAGCAGAGTAAACCTACTCATAAAAATATATGCCATTTGGATGTGGGCAGATGGATAACTATGATGTTGTTTTACCATAGGGTAGGAATAAGTTGTCAGTTTTAAGAATGGTAAGAAGAAAATAGTGGTGTTCCCAGAGTCCACACTGGAACCAGTGCTGTTCAACATGTTCAGAAAAGATCTGAAAAAAACGAGTAAACAGTGCTGGGCCCTAAAATGTACAGATGATACAAAACTACGTAAGAGAGTTAAGATGACTATGAAGAAGTTACAAAGAGACCTTATGAAACTAGGTGACTGGTGAACAAATTGGCAGATGAAATTCACTGTAGATAAATGCCAATAATGCACATGGGAAAACATAATCCAAATATACAGAAAAATGATGGGATTTAAATTAGCTGTTTCCTCTCAAAAAATGAGATCTGTAGCTAGTTCTCTAAAAACATCTACTCAGTGTGCAGCGGCAGTCAAACAAGCTAATATAAGGTTAGAAACAATTCGGAAAAGGATATAAAATAAGACAGAAAATATTATAATGCCTCTATATAAATTCATGGTATGCCCACATCTTGAATACCGTATGCAGAGCTGATCAACCCATCTCAAAAAAAAGAAGAAGATATTTTAACCTTAAAATGGTGCAGAGAATGGCAACAAAAATTATTTGTGATATGGAATAGCTTTGTTATGAGCAGAGATTAAAAAGACTAGGACTTCTCAGTTTGGACAAGAGACGGCTAAGAGAGGATTTGATAAAGGTCTATAAAATCTTGACTGGTGTGGAGAAAGAGAATAAGGTAATACTATATACTCCTTCACCTAACACAAGAAATAGTGGACAACTCAATGAAATATATGAGCAGTAGGTTTAAAACAAATAAAATGAAGTACTACTTCTCACAACACAAGGTCAACCTGTGGAACTTGTTGCCAGGTGATGTTGTGAAGGCCAAAACCACAACAAGTTTCAAAAAAAGGACTAGCTAATGTGACAAAGTCAAATCAGAGAAAAGGCAGCCCTAGAAGGATAAAAAGCCCACTCCCCTGTTAACTAGAAGTGGGTTACTGCAGGTCAAGCAGGAACAGCTGACAAGGGGTTGTCTCAGACAGATTAGGATCAGTTTGGATAGGGCTAGCTTGGCCCATTTAGGAACAGCTGGTTCCGCTTCAGGCCTGCCTAAGACCTTTTAAAGTCTCCCCTGTTGGGTTAAGGGGGTGAGACAGCTACACAGAAACACCAACAGCTACTGAGTGAAGAGACAGTGGGTGGTAAGGAGCTCCAGAAGGAGAGGCTGGGCTCCCTACCCCAGGGAAACACTGCAAGCCCAACTCCCTGCTAAGGAGAAGGCTGACTGCCAGACACAGCAGAGAGGGGGTTGTTTTCCCTGAGGTTCATCCCTCCAAGGGGAGGCTGGCAGGGGAAAGAGGGGCCCTTGCCCTAATAAGCTCATGGAGGATAGGTCCCTTAATGGCTATACCAGGATGTTCAGAGTGAACCTAGCCTCAGTTTGCCAGTATCTAGAAGTGGATGACAGGGGATAGATCACTTGATGATTGCCTGTTCTGTTTATTCCTTCTGAAGCACCTGGCATTGGCCACTGTTGAAAGACAGGATACTGGGCTAGCTGGACCATTGTTCTGACTCAATATGGCCATTCTTATGTTCTTATATTGACTCATTTCATTCTTCCTTATCCATCTTCATCATTCTTCTTTCTTTTGAAATTGAGTAGGGAAAAAATGAAATAGAAACCTTCATCACTGATGTTCTTTGTTACAGAACACAATACAACTCTCATAATGTTTGAGAATCTACCATACCCCTCATCTCATTTGTATCCATTTTTAAGACAGGGGTCAAACAATTTCTATTTGTAATGTTCAGCACTTCCATTCTATTGTCAGTTACCATGAGCACCAGTAACATGCATAACTACAACACATTTGATACCTTGCCCTGCCCTTTTACCACCAGTAAAATCAGCCACAGTCTGCTGCATAAATTTACTAACACAATTAGGAAAAACATCATAATCAAAGCCAGTCTCACCCTGTAGATTATAATTTCTGTTCTTTGATATCAAATAGGCACAGCTCCCTCCTAACAGTGGGATGTCCTCTGGCTTATCTGGGATGTAGAAATGACAAAATATCCAATATTTGAAGTAGGTAACGTAACTTGAGTAGTGCATGCACCTTGATCACTCCTGCATCAGTGTCATGGGAATGACCTGATTGTCACTTCATTCTGCACCACACTTCTGCATGAGCTACTGAGGAGAGAACACAAAAAAATAGTGCCAAGACACTGCAGGTTTGTTAGGGAGGAATCTCTCAAACTGAGGCTGGCAGAGTGCTAGGGAGGAATCAAAGCAGAGAAGCCAGTGTAGCCGTCTTCAATAGAGGTTGCTGTTAGACAGAGATAGGCATGAACAGAAACTGCTTTCAGGACCAAATATGACTACCTGCAGGACCAGAGCTATCAGCCAGCAGTAGGCACAAACTGCTAGGAATCCTAGTGTATATCAGGTTTCTGTTCATCACTATTTGTGTGATTAACTCACTTGCGGCCGTTTATTATCCATAACTCATCATGTGGTCTCATATCAAATAACTTTCAAATGAATCTCTAACCACTTCAGAATGCTGCCATCAGTGGTTACCAATGCTTCCTGGCCCCATGCCAGCTTGGAGGAAGATGGAGTATTTCACTCTACTGCGGCAGACATTTCTGGCAGGAAATCGTCTGCTACTCTGATTGCAGTGGTTTATTCTTTTCCTTGCTGCCTCCCTTGCTCCTAATGGGACCTTCCCTTTTCAGAGAGGGAAGGTCAGTCACAGAATTGGCAGCCAACAGGGCAAGCTAGAATCCACCAGAAGATTATAATGGGAGAGAGCAGTCAGAGCAAAGTATGTCTGGTCAGCTCTGCACTGAGCCACAACCCAGATTGTGTTTAATAAAATAAACTAACATACCCTGTAGAACAGTTTCTTTGTATAATAAACCTTTTCCTCTGCTCTGCTTTTCCATTAAAACTGAGAAGCTATAGCTAGGCAACAGGAATTTTTGCCTGAAGACTGCTAGATTTGTCTCATAGTCAAGTTGTTCCTTGTTGTTTAAATGCCATTGTCTGCTGCCAACCTTAGGGTAGTCTAAATGATTCACTCAGTCAAATGCTCTTCGCAGTATAGTAGAATGTCGTGACCCAGAATGTCATTTAAAGCAAGGCATTATCTGCTCACTGGCTAGCAAAGGGAGATCATATTTGAATGTAATTATGAGACCATACCTTTCAGCTTGTGCTTAATACCAATTCCTAAATACTGCTCGCTGTCCTCATTTAGTTCACCTCATGAAGGATCATTAAACTGATGAATATGTCATGTTTAGAATAAGGCAGGATCCAAAGTCTTAAATCCTAAGAGGCTGTATATGACTTTTAATATAAATGTAGAAGAAAACATTCTGGATGGGTAAATTTAACTTTCATGCTATAGTCTGCATTGCTAATTTCCCTTACGTATCTCTCGCCAATGATACATGAAATAGATCCATCTCCAAAATACAGAAACAAACAGTGGATACATAATTGCTAAGAAACCCTACTATATAAAGCTTTTTCAAATGGACACAGGGACTTTAAAGCCCAAAGGGGACTATCTTGAAGGGCTAATCAGTCCTCCTGTACATTGCAAGCCACAGAACCTAACCCATCCACTCCTGTAGTAGGCTGAGTTACTGAAGTCTTCAAATCTTGGTTTAAAGACTTCCTATTACAAAGAAGCCACCATTTACTCTAGTTCAAATGATTTGTTCCTATTTGTCATAAGGTTCTTGTCATAATATAAACATTCTACACTCCTTCTGCTATTTCTGAATATTCTGCTCTGCAAACAGCCTGTGTAGATATAGCATAATCTAATTTTATATCCCTTATTCTTTTTTTAGCATGCAGTCATGGTACCCTTGTAATTTATTCCTGTAAATTTTCATACACTATGCGTAGTCTTACCGGACGAAGAATTGGATGGGAAACGTCTAAGCAGCACTGTGATATTGTAAGAAGTTAAGTGATTCAGCATGTGAAACTTTACCTTCTTAATCACAATTGTCCCAGAGTGCTGCTGGAGGAGCTTTCAAATGATGTACAATTGAGATCATCACCATAATGGGAGACAAAGACTCCAAGCTCGGCTTTCATAAGAATGGGGTTAATCCCTGTGTTCTGACCCCCATTCAAACAGGTAGATCCATTCTGGTCTGCTTTAGGGCATGACTACACTAGGGCATTATTTCAAAATAATAGTTGCCAAAATAATCATTTCAAAACAGTGTGTCCACTACAGGGAAGCCTCGCAATTAGTCGAAGGCAGGCTCCCTAAATGTGGATGTGCTATCTCGACTTAGAGCCCCAGGAAGCACTGGGGGTCATTACTTTGAATGACTCTGGGGAGTAGTTATTTTGAAATAGTAGCAGTGGAGCATCCACATTACTGCTATTTCAAAATAACTGTTTCAAAATAAGCATTATTCCTCATGGAAAGCGGGAGTTCTTATTTCGAAATAACAGGCTTGGCAGTGTGGATGCTCTGCTTGTTATTCAAAATAAGGGGTGGTATTTCAAAATAACTCCCTAGTGTAGACCAGGCCTTAATGGCCTTTGCAGGGCAGTTTCAAATGAAAAGCAACTCTTGACTTCCTTTCCTAGAATGATGGGCAGGGCTGTTGTATGTTTTTAAACAGCCACTCCATTTCTCAGAGGTGGATGAAGTGTTCCCAGTTTATAGTCTACATATTTGTTTGAAAAGGGCTTTGAAATCCTTTGTGATGAGCAGTGCTATATAAAAGTAACAGCATTAGGGTCAGTTCTGCAGGGTCAGGGGGGCCACCCAGAGGAACAGGAAGGGGGCATGAGGAGCCACCCCATTTAACAATTAGGATTTTGGCAGGGGCACCAGAGAGGTGGAGGGGGTACTCTTCCTGAGCACTACCATGAATCATCCATGCCTACATGCATGCTGAAAGCTTACTAGAGCACTCCAACTACAACATGGGCTCTGTCTGGAACAGTCCTTCCCCATTCCACCCAGGGGATTTCTTTTGTGGTCACAAGTTCATCATAGTTGCTGCTCAGAACAAGCACACTCATAATATATTTAGTCAGTTATATTCATCATAATATATTTAGTCAGATATATTTATCAGTTCAGGGATCTTCGAACTGGAGTTGCCAGGAGCAGGTAATTAGTAGGCAATTGATTTTCCTCCCCAGAACATAACTTCAAAAGGATAGTTTTTATGTATGTCATTTGCATTCCCCTTGCCACAAGGTACTCGTTAGAAAATCCATTGCACAGGTGGTGTTCCAAAAAGCCCTTTGAGAGATTGCATTCAGGAGCAGTGAGTTGGATGGACCTGTGATGTTTTGGCTCCAGGAATATTCCAGGCCTGGGAGCCCAGCTCCACTAATGTTCAGAGCTGGGTCTCCTCCCTGGTCCCACATGGCACCTCTGTGTGCCTCCCCCTCAGTGTTCCTGCTTGCCCTGGGCAGTTGGCAGCTGTCCCCTGCAGCTCCTGCATTGGTCACGGCCATGGTCAACTACAAGGAAGCCGCATCAGGGAGGCTGGGGTGGCTACTGCACCAGCGGGAGTCGGGGGGGGGGGGAAGGAAGGGCAGGGGGAGGTGAGGAATTGCATGGCAGCCCTTCCTGTCAGGCAACTCTGAGTGGAGGAAGGCTAACCCTGAATGGTCCTCCTGAGCAGCAGGCTGGGAGGGCTTGGGTGAGTGTCATGCCAGGGTGGGGAGAAGGGGAGTCCTGCCATGAATCTCTCTGTTTCTGGTGGGGAAAGTGGTGGGGGGAGTCTCCCTCTGTGCCCCATGCTGCCCCAGACTCCAGGTAGCCTTCTTGCTGCTCCTCAAACTCTTCATCTCTGGCCCAGCCCTATGCCCTGCATCTAACCATCCATTTCAGTCTAGAGCCTGCACCCCAAACCCTCTCCCACACCCGAACTCCCTCCAAGAGCCTGCATCCCACAACCTCTCCTGCACCCCAACCTTTTGCCCCATCCATTGTTGGCACCTCTAACCTGCTCCTGCACCCAAACACCTTCCCAGAGCCTTAGGCGCATGTGTGTGTGTGGGGGGGGGAGACTTGGACCTGTTTTGGGCACCACCAACAGTTACACAAAGCTGCCACTCCTGACTGCATTTGTCAGTGTCCTGGAGACATCCCAAACATACAATAACACACCCACACATGCATTTTTAATACAATAGACCCCAAAGGTATTAAATCTAATTCCATCAGATTTAACATAATTCAGTAGTATCCACCTAAGATAGTGTCAGTCTCTCACACTCAGCATTGGCCTAACTGATCCCACTGAAATCAGTGTTAGACCTCCCAGTGATGCCACAGCAGAATTGAGCCAAAGTTCCTGGCTTCTAAAAATCCCACCTAAGAATTCCGGACGTGTCAGCCAACCACCATTTATGGCAATGGTCACCAACCTGTCGATCACGATCAATTGGTAGATCTTGGAGCCTCTGCCCACCCATCGCAATCCTCAAGTAAGTTACCTCTGCCCGCCTGGCCCCCATGCTACTCCAGGAAGCAGCTGGCTAACTGAATTCATGTAGTCTGTAGTTCCTGGGAGGGAGGGAAGGACTAGGTCCCTACTGTTGCCACTTTCATTGGCTGGGAACTGGCCAATGGGGACAACACTTGCAGGGTCCAGGTACGCCTTTTGCCTTTCCCCTCCAGGGGCCACATACATAGGGTACCTTAACACAGCCAGCCAGTGTTCCCAGGAGCAGGATGGAGCCAGACAGAAGCAGCTTGCCTGAGCTCCACTGCACTGCTGACCGGGAACCACTTGTAGTTAAGTGCTTCCTGGCTGCAGCCTGCATCCCTACCCCTTGTGTCAGCCCTGAGCCAGCCCTCAAACTACCTCCTGGAGTCAACAGTCCTCACCCTGTCCTGCACTGAATACTCTGCCCCAATTTGGAGCTCCTCCTGCATCCAAACTCCCTCCCAAAGTGTTGAGATGCCAAAGGGAGTGAGGGGCATGACTTCTGGGAGAGAATGTGGGTACAGGAGGGGGCCCCAGGCTGGGCCAAACTCCCAGAGCTTGCACTCCTCACTACTCCAAAGCTCTGCCCCAGCCTGGAGTCTCCTCCTGCTCCCAAATTCCCTCTCAGAGCCTGCCATGCTCACCTCCTCTAGCACCCCAACCCCATGCCCCAGCCAGATGAGAGTGAATGAGGGTGGGGGAGAGCAAGGGAGACGGGGGGGGGGGAAGTGGAGTAGGCAGAGCTTTGGCGAAGGTGTGGGGCCTTGGAGAAGGGATAGGGTAGTTCCTGGGTTGCCCTTAAATTCAAAAAGTGATCTTCCATGTAAAAAGATTAAAGAACACTGATTTACAGCATGGCTACACCATTCCTTTAAATACCTGGTTTTACTCTCCTGACTCTCACATACATCCTGACCTGCGGGTAGAAATGCCTTGACTTCAATGGGGCAGATCCAAGCTGAAATCAATGGAGTTTTGCACCGATACAGATGTCCAGCCACAGGGTTCAGTATGCAGGATCAGGAACATAGCGCAGAGGCATCTGTTCTCTCATAGTAGGATAGATATCAAATGTAAACCCTCCCTATACTTTAATTTTTATTTAACATTTTATTAAATTATGTATTGTTACTGGTGCCTCTGTCATGTATCTGGATCTCATTGTGCTGGGCACTGTAAAAACACAATCTTTTTTTTTTTTTTTTTTGTAAATACACTGCAAAAATAAAAAAGGAGCAAAAACATTAAATCCTTCAATAATAAGTGCACTGTTTCTGAATGACTCTCTTCTATTAACTTAATTTTTCCCTCTATAAATGCACTCTAGGTACCACAACAATGCCTATCTTTGAACCGTTTGAAAAAAGTCAACTCAGTGTTCAAAATATACAAATATGTGGCAGTTAAATATGTGTAAAACAGAAGGTGAAGAAGATTCTGATGGAAACTAAAAATAGTACTACCGCTGACCAAAGTGAATGAGTATAATTTGAATAAAATAATGAAATACTGCATGAGGGATTCAAACACGTTTTATCCTCTACTCTGTGGGTTATGCAAAGGCTTCTCTGTTTCATGATTTTAACCATCAAATAGCACATGCTCACGCATAGAATCATAGAACCATAGAGCTGGAAGAGACCTCAGAAGGTCATTAAGTCCAGCCCCCTGCTCTAGGCAGGACCAATCCCAACTAAATCAATCCAGCCAGGGCTTTGTCAAGCCGAGACTTAAACACCTCTAGGGATGGAGACTCCACTACTTCCCTAGGTAACCCATTCCCGTGCTTCACTACCCTCCTAGTGAAATAGTTTTCCCTAATATCCAACCTGGACCTCTCCCACCACAACTTGAGACCATTGCTCCTTGTTCTGCCATCTGTCACTACTGCGAACAGCCTTTCTCCATCCTCTTTGGAACCTCCCTTCAGGAAGTTGAAGGCTGCTATCAAATCCCCCCTCACTCTTTGCTTCTGCAGACTAAACAGACCCAACTCCCTCAGCCTCTCCTCATAAGTCATATGCTCCAGCCCCCTAATCATTTTGGTTGCCCTCCGCTGGACCCTCTCCAATGCGTCCACATCCTTTTTGTAGTGGGGGGCCCAGAACTGGACACAATACTCCAGATGTGGCCTCACCAGAGCCGAATAAAGGGGAATAATGACATCTCTGGATCTGCTGGCAATGCTCCTCTTAATGCAACATAATATGCCATTAGCCTTCTTGGCTACAAGGACACACTGTTGACTCATATCCAGCTTCTCATCCACTGTAACCCCCGGTCCTTTTCTGCAGAACTACTGCTTAACTGGTTGGTCCCCAGCTTGTAACTATGCTTGGGATTCTTCTGTCCCAAGTGCAGGACTCTGCACTTGTCCTTGTTGAACTTCATCAGATTTCTTGTGGCCCAATCCTCCAATTTGTCTAAGTCACTCTGGACCCTATCTCTGCCCTCAAGCGTATCTACCTCTTCCCCTAGCTTAGTGTCATCCGCAAACTTGCTGAGGGTGCAATCCATCCCCTCATCCAGGTCATTAATAAAGATATTGAACAAAACCGGTCCTAGAACCGAACCTTGGGGCACTCTGCTAGAAACCGACCGCCATCCTGACATCGAGCCGTTGATCACTACCCGCTGGGCCCGGCCTTCTAGCCATCTTTCTATCCATCTTACTTTCCGTTTATCTAATCCACATTCCCTTAACTTGCTGGCAAGAATATTGTGGGAGACCATGTCAAAAGCCTTGCTAAAGTCAAGGTAGATCACATCCACTGACTTTCCCATGTCCACAGAGCCAGTTACCCCATCATAGAAGCTAATCAAATTGGTCAGGCACGACTTGCCCTTTGTGAATCCATGCTGACTATTCCAAATCACTTTCCCCTCTTCCAAGTGCCTCAAAATGGATTCCTTAAGGATCCCTTCCATGATTTTTCCAGGAACCGAGGTAAGACTGACCGGCCTATAGTTGCCTGGATCGTCCTTCTTCCCTTTTTTGAAGATGGGCACTACATTTGCCTTTTTCCAATCATCTGGGATTGCTCCCGATCTCCACGACTTTTCAAAGATAATGGCTAAAGGCTCCTCAATGACATTTGCCAACTCCCTCAGTACCCTCGGATGCATTAAGTCCAGACCCATGGATTTATGTACGTTTAGCTTTTCTAAATAGTTCCTAACCTGTTCTTTACCCACCACGGGCTGTCCATCTTCATCCCATCTTGCGTCACTTGGCTCCTGGACTTCTGTGCTGACCTTGTCTGTGAATACAGAGGCAAAGAAAGCATTGAGTACTTCAGCTTTCCCCACATCATCTGTCACTAGGTTACCTCCTTCATCCAGCAGGGGCCGCACACCCTCTTTGATCACCTTCTTCTTGTTAACATGCCTGTAGAAACCTTTCTTGTTATCCTTCACATCCTTAGCCAGTCGCAATTCCATTTGCGCTTTCACCTTCCTGATAACCCCCGCATTCTCGAGCTATACATTTAAACCCCTCCCTGGTCATTTGTCCAAGTTTCCACTTTTTGTAAGCTTCCTTTTTGTGCTTAAGTTCACCAAGGATTTCCCCTGTAAGCCAATTCGGTCTCCTACCATTTTGCCTCTCTCGCTACACGTTGGGATGGTTTCTTTCTGTGCCTTCAATAAGTCTTCTTTAAAATACTGCCAGCTGTCCTGGACTCCTTTCCCCTTCATGTTAGCATCCCAGAGGATTCTGCCCATCAGATCTCTGAGGGAGTCAAAATCTGCTTTTCTCAAGTCCAAGGTATGTATTTTACTACTCTCTTTTCTTCCTTTGGTCAGGATCCTGAAATCTACCATCTCATGATCACTGCTTCCCAGGTTGTCACCCACCTCTACTTCCCCTATTAGTTCCTCCCTGTTTGTGAGCAGAAGGTCAAGCTGCGCACGGCCCCTGGTCGGATCCTTCAGCACTTGTACCAAGAAGTTATCCCCAACATTCTCCAAAAACTTCCTGGATTGCCTGTGTACTGCCGTATTGGTTTCCCAACAGATGTCAGGGTGATTAAAGTCCCCTACGAGAACCAGGGCCTGCGATCTGGGAGCTTCTCTCAGTTGTCTGAAGAAAGCCTCATCTACCTCATCCACCTGATTCGGTGGCCTGTAGCAGACAGCAACCACAACATCACTGCTGTTGTTTGCACCTCTAAACTTAACCCATAGACTCTCAACAGATTTTTCTCCCTCTTTATACTGGAGTTCAGAGCAATCATAGTGCTCTCTTACATACAGTGCAACTCCTCCTCCTTTTCTCCCCTGCCTGTTCTTCCTGAACAGTTTATACCCTTCCATGACAGCGCTCCAGTCATGCGAGTCATCCCACCAAGTCTCTGTTATCCCAATTAAATCATATTTCTTGGACTGGGCCAGGGCCTCCAGTTCTTCCTGTTTGTTGCCCAGGCTTCTCGCATTAGTGTACAAACACTCAGGTAACCAGTTGATCGCCCTATCTTCTCCATTCAAAACAGGGGTTCTCCTTTCTTGCTCATTCCTCTCTGCATTTCTTCCCGGTATCCGACTTTCCCACTCCCCTCAGGGTTTTGGTCACCATCCCCCTGACGAACCTAGTTTAAAGCCCTCCTCACTAGGTTTGCAAGCCTGCCCGCAAAGATTCTCCTTCCTCTCTTCGTTAGGTGGATCCCATCTCTTCCTAACAATCCTCGTGCCCGGAACAGAGTCCCATGGTTGAAGAAACCAAAGCCCTCTCTGTGACACCACCTGCGCAACCACGCATTTGCTTCCTCAATTCGATGATCCCTGCCCAGTCTTTTCCCTTCAACAGGGAGGATGGACGAGAACACCACTTGCGCTCCAAATTCTTGGGTCCTTCTTCCCAGCGCTAGTAACCGCAGTAACCCGCTCAAGGTCATTCTTGGCCGTATCGTTAGTTCGCAGTAACCCGCTCAAGGTCATTCTTGGCCGTATTGTTAGTTCCCACGTGGAGAAGCAGGAAGGGGTAGCAATCCGAAGGTTTGATCAGTTTGGTAAGCCTCTCAGTCACATCCTGAATGCAAGCTCCCAGTAAGCAGCACACCTCTTGAGATTCCAGGTCCGGACGGCAGAGGGATGGCTCAGTCCCTCTTAGGAGGGAGTCCCCAACCACTACCACCCATCGTTTTCTTTTGGGGGTGGTGGCTGTGGAACCCCCCATCCCTAGGACTACGCATCCCATGCCTTCCAGTAGATGGTGTTCCCTTCCGGTTTCTTCTTTGTGAGGTCCCTTCCAAAGCATTCACCACCGCAGAGCCTGTGGAGAGAGCCTGAAAGTGATTACTTACCTCTATAGCATTGGGGGATTCCCATACTGGCCTTTTTCCCCTTCTAGAAGTTACATGCTGCCAGTTTTCTTCCTGGTCACGTACTGCCCTTTCTGGCTCTTCCGCCTGCCGTGCTTGTAGGATTAACCGCTGCCTTCTATCGAGGAAGTCTTCATCCTCTCTGATCGAGCGTAGGGTCGACACTTGGGCCCCCAGTCTTCTAATTTTTTCTTCCAAAATGGCAACCAGCTTGCACTTAGTGCAGATGAAATCCGTTCTTTCTTCCAGGAGGAAGACAAACATGGCACACTCCGTGCAGGTAACAACAGCAGACTTATCACCATCCATCCCTGCTGTCCTGGAGAAGGGATTTAAAAAGAAAGGCAAGAGAACCTCACCCCCTTCCCAACTCCCTCTCTAAACTCCCTGTTAGTACTCACCTGTTCGCAAGCTCCTTGGTCGCTTGCCCAAGGAGCCTTATAAAGCCCTGGACTGCCTGAAAGTCCCACCCCCTACCAAGGCTCAGCCAATCAGCAGAGGCTTCTAGAATTCAAACTCTAATTAGAAGCTAACAGTTTCCACCTGCCAATCACAGCGCGCACACACTCCATGAAGGGGAGGGGGAGGGCAAAGGGGAAGTGGGGAAAAAAAAAGCCTCACTCACAAACACAGGGGAAAAAACAAACAAAAACAAAAAAAAAGCACACACCAACCCTCACTCACAAACACAAGCTCAGCACACAGCAAGAAAGCCCCAAACACAACACACACTTCCCTCAAGAGTCCTGTATCTCCTTCTCCTCTACCTGGAGAACTCCCTCTCTAAAGCCTCACTCAAAAACACAGGGAAGAGGGGGAAAAAAAAACCCACCACCACACACCAACAAACACAAGCTCAGCACACAGTAAGAAAGCCCCAATAACTACACACACTTCCCTCAAGAGTCCTGTATCTGCTTCTCCTTTACCTGGAGAACTCCCTCTCTAAACTCCCTGTTAGCACTCACCTGTTCGCAAGCTCCTTGGTCGCTTGCCCAAGGAGCCTTATAAAGCCCTGGACTGCCTGAAAGTCCCTGAAGCATAAGCATCACATCGACTGAAAAGGAGAAGCTAATGAAATTATAATTCATCTACATACACAAAACATCTCAGTGCATCTAAAGTTTTCTATTAATGAAGACATTAAAGTCTGTCTTAAAGACATAAACCAAGCAATGAAGCATAATATTTATGGTTCTCAAGCAAAAGTAATATTAGCAGCAGTTTATAATCCCGCTTATATAGAAGAGTAACGCTCCATGCACAGTCTATCCAGATTTATTCCCACCCTTGTAGCCTCATCTACTCACTAGAAATCAATGAAAACTTGCCTGGCTTTATCATATGAGTCACATTGGGAATGCAATCTGTACATTACAGTTTCTAGCCACATACAACGGAAATCATTTCTTCAGTAGCAGTTGTTTGGCACCAGCAGCTTTAGCCATAGACTTGATCTATAGTCCTACTTCTTCCAAAGCGACTCTAATCTGTTTGCCTATATAGGTCCCCCAGTAGTCCCCATACCATTATAATTGAGTGCCTCCCAAGAAAGAAGAACAATAGAACTATCTCTGCATTTCTCCCAGGAAAGTAGAAAGGAACATGATTATTGTTTTTCGGGTGGTGGTGTGCTTGCGAGCAAGAATTTTGGAGGCACAGTAAACTTCGCATTTTGTTCAGACTGTGATGAGATTAGTAGTTGTTAGCATCTCTTTGGGTGCATGGAATAATCTCTAAGGCTACGTCTACACTGCAGGCTTCTTGCGCAAGAATCTTTTTGTGGAAGAGATCTTCCGCAAAAAGTTCTTGTGCAAGAGACCGTTCACACTGCATGGACGCTCTTGCTCAAGAAAGCTCTGATTGCCATTAACAGAATGGCCATCAGAGCACCTGTGCTTTTTCTGATAGGCTGTTTTTGTGCAAGAATCCCTGTCTGCCGTCCACACACACCTTTTTGCGCAAGAGCTCTTGCACAAAAAAGCTTATTCCTCGTAGAAAGAGGAATAACTCTTGTGCAAAAAGCTCTCTCTTCTTACGATGTACTGTAAATTTTCCTGAGCAAAAATGCACTTGTAGTATGGACGCACCACAAGATTTTTGCACAAAAACTCTGCAGAGTAGCCGTAGCCTAAGTGTGAGTTGCAATACTCAAGTGTGGAGGTACAAATATGAAATTTGCCATGACTAGGAAGAATGGATGCAGTTTTTAGCTGCAGTTTTATAATGGGTAGACTTTTATCATTGTGCCAAATGACCTCAAGAGTGCAGATCAACTCTACAATCTGAGAACAGCTACCTTAAATAGATGCAGATGTTATAGCTAAAATGAGTTCTTCCTCTACCTCAGCGCATCACTTCAGTCTCACCCAGCTACAGTGCAAGTCGGCTGCTTTACATCCAGGTTCTGATTCTAACTAACCATTGAGCAAGCTAGCTGAGTAGAGCTGCTGGTTGTCACCCAAGTATGGCTGACACCTCAGCATTTGTCATCTCACCGGTTCTTCTAACAGCTTCATATACATATTGGCTGCGTCTAGACTGGCATGAATTTGCGCAAATGCTTTTAACGGAAAACTTTTCTGTTAAAAGTATTTGCGCAAGAGAGCATCTAGATTGGCATGGACACTTTTGCGCAAAAGCACTTTTTGCGCAAAAGCGTCCATGGCCAATCTAGACGCGCTTTTGCACAAGAAAGCCCCGATCGCCATTTTAGCCATCGGGGCTTTTTTGCGCAAAACAAAACTGAGCTGTCTACGCTGGCCCTTTTGCGCAAAAGGTTTTGCGCAAAAGGACTTTTGCCCGAACAGGAGAGTCAAAGTATTTGCGCAAGAAGCACTGATTTCTTACATTAGAACGTCAGTGCTCTTGCGCAAATTCAAGCGGCCAGTGTAGACAGCTGGCAAGTTTTTGCGCAAAAGCAGCCTCTTTTGTGGAAAAACTGGCCAGTCTAGACACAGCCATTGAGTGCTGGCATATAATTAAACATGGTTGATCTGTATAAGATTTGTGCACAAAAGGAAGAGAGAAGATGCCAGACCCAAAATCTGATGCCAGACCCAAAATCTGGTGGCAGGAGCAACAAGTGAGTGTTTGACAAAACCATTGTTTCCAGCCTCCCAGCTATTCAAGCATTGTGATAGATACTCACCTGACATCCCTATAAAAAGAAAATACAGTAGATATTTAAGGTTCTATTCTCACTCCTTGTGCACTCAAACCCCTGGTCTCTACTAGGGGATAAGTTCAAATTAAGATATGCAACTTCAGCTATGTTAATTGCATAGCTTAAGTTGAAGTATCTTAACTTGAATTTTGGCACTGTCCACACTGCGGGAAGTTGAAGGGAGCACACTCGCCCTTTGACTTCCCTTACTCCTCATAAAAGCAGTACTAGCGGGATCAACGGGAGCGCTCTCTCAGTTTGAATTAGTGTGTTTTCACTAGACCCACTAATTCAAACTCTGGACGATCAATTGCAGCTGCTTCAATCTTATCTGTTGTGTAGACATGGCCAAATTGACCATTTAAGAATGAGAGAGATTCAGGATTAGGCCCAAGACAGGAAAGCAAAACAAATATTCCTCCAGGCCAGATAAACTCAGATCCTAGGATTTCTTTAACAAAATTCTTTAACAAACTGCCACTCCACAGACTGTAAAGGAAAATGCCAACTGTGTGACCAATTGGCTCATAAGGACTTTTAGCCATCCACAGAGACATGAAGTGATTGTGTTAATGAAAATGGCTGCAAATGTGATTTGCAGATGATTTACTCTGTATTCTGGGATTTTCAGAATGAGTCATATTTCCATACCAAGCAATGGTAGGACAAAACAAATCTGTTTTCCTGATTAGGAGAGGGGGAAATCCATAGTGGAGAAACAAGCAGGATCTTCAGCATTGTAAAGATGGCAAGTAAATATTGAAAATGATGATAGAAATGTGCCACCTACAACACTAGTCACAAAAAGCTTTTGATAACTTAGATTATCATGCTTGTTCTTAAGAAAATTACGTAGCTTCTTTTTTACTGTACAGTTTTGAAAAAATACTAGACATGTGCCTGAAAATTCTCCAAGTTTGGGTCAGGAATCTGATCTCTATCAGAAAACTATTGATCTGAGGAAAGTTTGGATCTGGTCTTTGAAACTGGAACTCGACAGAGGACAGCGTTCCCCCTTTAACACAACTGACTTTTTTAAAAACCTGAATAACAGCAGCCATATTCCCATTACAGGTTGCACCTCACTGAACCGGGATTCTCTCGTGCTGAACCACAGATGTTGCTGAACAAGAGAGACCCAGAGCAGGAGAGCCAGCTGCTGAGAGCCCTGTGCACTGCGAGGCTGGTGGTAGCGGGGAGAGGGCCTCAGCAGCCCAGCAGTAGTAGCGGGGCAGAGGCAGCCTGGTAACCCAGCAGAGACCAAGGCAGCCCGTGTGTGCTGGCCCAGCTGCAGAGTTGTGCCGCAGTAACCCAAGAAGGGCTGTGTGCCAGCCTGGCAGTGGGGACAGAGCCATGGCAGCCTGGCTGGTAGCAAGGCCAGGCCGTGGCAGCTCAGCAAGGGAGTCTGTCTGCAGCCACGGCAGTGGAGCTGGGACCATGGTAATCCAGCTGGGGCCCCGGCAGGTCAGCAGCCCAATCAGGGCCGCGTGCTGGCCAGCAGTGGGGCTGGTGCAGCAGCTATGGCAGCGGGCCCGGGGCAGCCGAGTCACCCGCCTGCAGCAGGGATGAAGGAGCCAGCGGCGGGGTGGGGTGGCAGACTGAGGGGGCTGGTGGCAGGGGACCTTTCCTAGTCCAGCAAATTCCCTCACCTGGGACTGCTCAGGTCCCGAGGATGCCAGATCAGTGAGGTCCAACCTGTACTAAGTATAGGGATAGAAGGGACTGGCAATGTTTTCTGGAATCTTCTACTGTTAGCAGGTGCTGCTCCTTCCAGGGCATGTTAAATTGCATCTGCCAGTTCATGTTGGCAGGCATCTCATAAACTGTCCCAGATTTAAGATAGGCAGATAGGGATTTCTGAGCGAAAGGATACAAAGTATGAATTGAGAACCCTTGAAATAATGAAAAACACCTTAGAATTTATAAATTATACCAAGCAATATCCGTGTTTGAATACTGTTAAATAAAAGTTCAACTAAACCTTTATCCTAACATTACAGAGTACTTAAAAAATGTATGATACTTTCCAGAAATACAATGAATAACACTACATGAATCAAAGATATCATCTATTTTCTGCATACGTGAGGGCATTGGTGGGCACTACATGTGGCCCATTGGGGTTCTAGATGCAGCCCACAAGACATGTTGTTTACCGTTGTCCATGTGCACAGTTGTCAGATTCCACTGGTTTCCATCCGTGTTGTTTTTTTCATACCAGTGTTACTGAAGTGACACACACATAAAGCAAGAGCATGTGAAGTGAGTGAGGTGCATGCTGACTGCACACAATGCTGAGTGTGAGAGCCGTACGCTCCCTCTGCAGTCACTCAAAGTGCTGCTACCGTTAAATTGGCACATCCCACAAATTCTAGGTTCGCAAGTGCAATTGGCAATCCTAGAACACTCTATTGGTTATGACAATCTTGTGGCCCACTGAGATAAAGGGCACTCCTAGCCTAGGTTGCCTATCATTGCACTTGGGTGTTCAGGGCTCAGCTACCTACCTCAGGAAAATTGACACATCACAATGCCCCAAACTCAAGCACACATGGCCTTTCGTTTACAGTCCCTGCACAACATTCCTCTAAGCAGGCCCAGGCTTTCACTGTTATCATGTGTTGCTGTCTAGGCGAGAGCCAGTCTTGGTGGCATGGTCCCTTTGCATGCTTTTCTCAAAGGACGTTGGCAATACAGTGAGACATGTGGTTAAATGCTGCCCTCAGATTCACATGCACAAATCCCATCGAGGTCAGTGGGAGTGGTACCCCTGTAACCAGTGGCAGAATTTGCATTTTAGAGACTTGTTAATCCACACACCTCTCTCAAATAATGCTTTCCAAAGGTGATGCTCTGGAGCAATACCAAACCAGGGCAAGCCTTACCCGTCCATAGTACCCATTTTGGTACACAGGTCAACAACAGCTACTAGAAATATGCCAGCTGGCTCATCAGTGGCCTTTCTCTCTGAAACTACCAACAGCAGAATGGAACCGGCAGAGGAAAATGTTGCTGGGTTACCTATGTAATTAGATCTATTCGTGTCAGGTGCTGATCCATCCTGCAAGGCCCAGTAACTCAAACCATTAGGACCTTAAATTATTTACTAGCTGCACTATAGGACTATCTATTCAAAGTAGGACTGATTAAAAAATAGATTCCAAGGGTCTATTAAAACACAAATAATAGTAGTGGAGGATGCAAAGTTACAAATGACTGTGTCTTTTGATTTTATTTTGTTACTGTTTTTTATTTCCCTTGTATGTTGCTTGAAAAAGCTTTGATGGTGTCACACAGCTGAGGTATTAAATCAGCAGTTTGCTTGTTAAAATCCCAGTTGAAGCCAAGAGCGGAAATGCTGGCTGTTGTGTTTCTGAAAAAGAATCTATAGAAGGCATTTTGAACTGGTGAGTATAGAGCAGCTTATTTTTGCATTTGTAGTGCTGCACAGATAGCCTTTTGATGTTCAGCTGTTTCCATCACAGATTTGATAAGGGGCCTCCAGTGTACTGAACTGCATCCGTGATTATGGAAATAAAACCATGGAATTGATAAAGGGCTGCACAGACACATTTTAATTGGTTAATTAAAATCCTGCAGCCTGTATTATAGTCTGGTTGCGGCAGAACTATTCAATAGGTTTATGCCTAGAGTACCGCCATAGGCAGTACATTTCGAGTTACCACATAACTTGCAGCAAAACCTTGGGGCTTATTCTATTTCACTCACACCAAAAATAAAGTTATCACAAACCATTTTTGTTATTTCAGAGTATCTCCATTTTGCTCTGTGATGTAAAATGGAGCTGAAGCAATTACAAAATCTCATGCTTGGGTACGTCTCCCACAATCTTGTGATAAGTAGACAGTGACTAATTGTCAGCATTTCTGTCCACTGGTTTGTAGCCTACTGAGAGATCTAATCTTTCTACCATGGATAAGTAGTCTATTTTACACATGGTAGGAATCAAATTGAAGGACAATAGTCTCTAAAGTTTCTCTCCTCCACTTTCATAAGCAGAAAGGAGCAAGAACATGCCAATCCCAGAGTGGGAAATCCTGGTTTCAAGGAATGCTCCTCCCCATCTTGCCAATGTGCCCCCCCCCCCTTCCTGAAATCTTCCTCTAGCTCTCCATAGGGTTGTTAGTCCAGAAATTTAGGAGGCTATGGAGAAGAATGAAATCACAGAACAGCTGCCTTCTATAGCATGCTCCCCTCCACACTGTACAGGTTTGTTATCGGAATCAGAACAGATGTTAATGCCAGTGGACACGTCCTCTCTCCTGCACCACTGTGAGCATGCACCCTTGCTTGTAGAAGCAGAGGAGCGAGGATCTCAGAGACCCACTGGTTTGTGTAAGATACTGCTGAAATAGCTTATTTAACAGAGAACAAACTCTGCCTTTCTATAAGAAGGGCTACCCCACAAGGAAGCGCTCTGTATCAGTTCAGAAGTTTGTCTCTTTTGCCAAAAGAAGATGGTCTAATAAAAAAAATTACTTCACCCACCTTGTCTCTCCTATAAGTGTGGTGAATGGTAGGGATGTAAAATCCTGTTTAAGCAGTTAATAGTGTAAATGTTGTATTTAACTGGTCAGCAGCTTAAACGGGGGTGCTGCAGACAGAGGCTGCTCTGACCAGGCTGGAGTGCTCCCCCCCACCCTTGGTGGACCCCATTAAGCTGGAGGAGCCCCATGCTCACAGCAGGTGGGCGGGGGCGGGGGGAGTGCTGCTCTAGCCCCTGCTGGTTAACTGTAACCAGGTTAACTATTCACATCCCTAGTGAGAGTCACACCTTATAGAATCTCCTACCTACTTTACAGGGAAAACCTGAGCAAGGAAGAATCTGAGTTCAGATGAGCACCAATGACAGCCCTGTGCTTCCAGAACATAAGAAAACAGCCCCCTCCCTGGCTGCTGGTAGTACAGGTTTAGTCCACTCCCTGTCATCAGCAGGAGTACTGGGTTTAAAACGTGCCCTACAAAATTGGCTCCCAGACAAATATGGGCCAATTTAGCTAGAAAATGTTAATTCCCTCCCTTTTCATGCATACTATACTTTGGGAAATCCATTGTTGGGACTCAACAAAGAGCCATTAAAGTGAGCAGAGCAGATGGATAAGAGCTTGCTCTGGGTCTGTCAATAGAACTCAGATAATCAGCTTCTGCCATTCCAGGCACTCCACCACCTCTACAAATTATATGGAGATATGCCTATCTTGTAGAACCAGAAGGGACCTTGCAAGGTCATTGAGTCCAGTCCAGTCCCCTGCCCTCATGACAGGACTAAGTACCATCCCTGACAGATTTGCCCTAGATCCCTAAATGACCTCCTTAAGAATTGAGCTCCCAACCCTGGGTTTAGCAGACTAATGCTCAAACCACTGAGTTATCCCTCCCCTCGGGTCCAGGGATGGTGTTACCTCCAGCTTAAACATCTCTTAAAGGATATATTTGATTTTGATGCTCTGGAAGCACCAAAGTCTCCAGAATTGTCAGAACGCTATAGATTCACCCAAACAACTGCAGTCTGTTATGACTTCCTAGTCCAAAAGACCATTCCTTTATTAGATTGCCTATGCCAGGCCTGGAACAAATATTTCTTTATATCCTTGAACACTAGCCCATGAGGAAGTGCCTTAGAAAACATTAAAAACTCTCCCATTGATCTTTGATTAAAGCAGATTCAGGAGAAAATTATATTTCATTCACACTGGTCCCTGCAGATGTTACAGTGCATGGGCCTTGCCGAGGACTGCACATGTGGATCTCCAGGAACCACACTACCTCATGTTTTGGATCTGTCCCATTGTGCTGTCAGCTCAAACTGCTTGTGCCTAGAAGTAGGAATGTTTTGGGATATCAAGACTGTTATCTTGGAAACTCTCCAGCTCATGAGAAGTTTCTTTCCTTAGAGCAGTTAAGGTAGCCAAACAGCTCTTGTTGCTCAGAGGGAGGAGCAGACTGTCTGCAGGGAGAGAAGCTCGGCTCTACAGCTTTGCTGACCTGGCAGCTGAGAAGCGGGTAATCGTTCGTGGAGGACGGACCTCAGACAATTCTGAAAAGATCTGATCAGACTCTTTAGAAATCTTTGATTTCTACCTTGTGCATATAAACTGAGTGACTGCTCTCCTTTCTCCTGCCTGCCCCCTTCCTTCCCATTCCCTCCTTTTCCATGTTTGTTTTTTCTGGGGACAGAAGTGGTGCATGGGGATCACCAGGGTCACATGCCCCAAATGCTGTGGATGGGAGAGGCTGGTCAGCAGTCTATGGGAGGGACTAGCAGGGTGGGAGGTCCTGGTATCCACTGCAGGGGTGTGCCCCCCCAACTCACTGGCAGGAAAAGCGGAGCAAGGTGACCCCAACTCCTCACTTTGTTCTCTTAGGCTATGTCTAGACTGCAGGCTTCTTTCACAAGAAGCTTTTCCGGAAGAGATCTTTCCGAAAAACTTCTTCTGAAAGAGAGCATCCACAAAAGAGAACAAAAGCATATCGAGAGCAAAAGCACATCGAAAAAGCAATCTGCTTTTTCAAATGATAGCATCCACATTGATTGGATGCTATCTCGCATTTAAGGCCACCTGGAACCAGTTCAGGCAGGGCATTAGATCAGCAGTTGCTTCCAGCTATCTGAAACAGATGCACTCGCATTTCAGCTGTGATTACTATGGACGGAGTGGCCTCTAGGGCGCCTGTGCTTTTTCTTCTTTCCTCTTCTTTCGAAAGAACTCCCTCTTCCCCATCCACACACGCCTTTTTCTGAAAGAGCTCTTTCAGAAAAAGGCTTCTTCCTCGTAGAATGAGGATTACCAATGTCAGAAAAACCCTGGTTTTTTTCAATTTCTTTTGGAAGAACGCGATTGCAGTGTGGACCTCCACCTCTGCTTGTGAGGCTGGAGGGGCATCAGCCCTCAGCCCTGCTAGTCCCCTAGTCTGCCAGATTAGGGGAAGAAGTGGGGTGAAGTGGAGAAAGGGCAGGAAGAGACAGGGAGCAGGCGGGGGGGCAGATGGCTGGTGCCCCCTGAGCCCTCCCTGAACCAATCACCTATGCCTGGAAATGCATTAACATAAACAAACAACAACAACAATAGGTGCACCAAGGACAAAATTTTCAAATATAAATACCTAAAATTAGGCCTCTATTACAAGCCAGCCTGATTTTCAGGTATATCAAATATCTGGAGTATGCATGTAGAGACAATGACAACTGCAGGTGCTCAGCAACTTTCAAAACCAGACAGCTTTGATTTAGGTCCCCAAGAAAAGATTTAGGAGCCTTATCATTATGGACATCAGTGGCAAGATTCCGATTAACTTCAGTGGGAGCAGAATTGAGCTCTAGATGCACATATTTTTAAAAGTACTTCGATGCTTAAAGATGCAGCTAGGAAAATCCCACAGGGCACATATCTGCCTCTTTGCAACTTCAGAAACCTGGCCCTAGATGCCTTGCTTTTGATAACTAAGTTTTATTGGCCTGAAATTTAAAAATACCCCCCCTTCAAAAATAAATCCGTATTTTCATGTGTGAAGAGATACTGTAAAAGCTTGACTTTTGTTGTGATGAGGTTTCATTACATATATTTATGTGTATATGTTCTGCGAAGAAAGATGACACTTTTAAAACTCATCACAGTGACTACACGGTTTGAGGAAGGCAAAACTGATATGTTTACAGCAGATGTCTGCTGGTCTCCAAAGGAAAGATCAGATAATATGAAAAGAGTAGTTTGTCTGGCTTGATGGCTGTGCTGAAATGACTAAAAAAAGTGAGTTTGAATACTACTCTAGGAATGAAATGTACCAAATTTATTTCCTTGTGTGAATAATGCCTACTGATTTAGGGCACAAAAATGTTAATCATATTATAATTTAAACATGATTTGCTAATATAAAATCACAGTAGGTAGTGTGAATATTCTGATAAAGTTGGCTTCATATTTTGACATTATTAATGTTATTAAAGTTATGCAATGATATCTGACCTCTATGCATCAGTGCAGATGGTTCACTTTCTAGAAAGGACTGGAAATTGAAATAGAATTGAGGAGGGGATAGGAGACAACAGTGAACTCACAGGATCAGATAGAGTCAGGGAGGCCGACAGAATTTCCAAGCCCCTGGACAAGGTGAGATGGGCAGTTTCTGGAAGGGATGGGGCCTCATGCTGAAGGGGCGGGGCTGAGACAGCCAGCCATCCACACAGCTCAGAGCATGCTGCATCCCTCCTCCCTCCCCTAGCCAGCCCTTAGCACTGCCCGGCAGTGCTGCCTGGGACTCCAGCAATGATTTAAAGGTCCCAGGACTCTGGCCACTGCGGCTGCTGCAGTGGTGGCAGCAGCAGTCAGAAGCCCTAGGCCTTTTTGAATCGCTGGGTACCAGGGCAGTTTCTTTGCCCCTCAATCCCCACTGGCAGGTCAGTGGGCCTAGTAGAAGCTGAGCAAGATCATGCTTTTGATTTATTAGACATCATTAATAGCATTGGAAGAGATGAAGTATTCAACACACAACCTGGTATTTAATTACTCTTAATATGCAGAACACAAGTGTTTTGAATAAAAGTTATTTGTTATAATAAATATGATCAAATTTATAAGAGCACAGTGCCGCCAAGCATTCAAAATGAAGAGAAGGCAGTGTACATGAATACACGATATGGTATTTAGAGCTGCAAGTGCTTTTACAGCTATACTTTCAAGGAAGAATTCTATGCTTAGAGTGGGAGCGTTACCATGGGAACAAAAACAGGACCTTTATATGTTTGTCCCTTTGTTCGAAAGGTTAAGGTTGTATCCTACAATACGATGGGGATACCATAGAACCGTTGTTCTAGCGAATATTTAAGCATTGTTTAGAAGTTGATAGAATTATATGGCTGGATCCTTAGCTGAAGATCTGACCCGTGATAACTTAAAATAATAGATTTGCAATATGTCTGTGATCAGTTTTCATCCTGCTTTGGATCATTTCAGCTGTGAAGGCCAAACTAGTTCAGAGAAAACAGTTGATCTGAACCATTCCCTAAACCTGGAATTGGGGACCTCCCAAAACGCTTCTTTTGATATTTGAATAACTTGGAGTAACTTTCTGTTGTTTCTTTTTGCCCCTGCACCTGGTTTTGGCTAACACCAGAAGTGAATGTACAAACCCTGTCATAGGGACTATTATTGAAGTATTACTTTTTACCTGGCCAGAGACAAGACAAAATCTGATGAGAGCCTGTTCTTATTAAATAGGTTAAGATAAGTGGCAGAAAAAAATCCAAACTGAAGTCCCTACATCTTTGGGGTTTTATCAGTGCATTAACTTTTCCTTATTCACTTTTACCACACAAGTCATAATTTTATAGCCTATCATATCACACACACACCCCAGTCTCCTCTTTTCTAAAATGAAAAGTAGCAGGCTTTTTCATCTTTCTTCATATGGGATCCGTTCCAAACCCCTAATCATTTTTGTTGCCCTTTTCTGAACCTTTTCCAATGCCAGTATATATTTTTGGAAATGAGGTGACCACATCTGTACGCAGTATTCAAGATGTGGGCGTACCGTGGTTTTATATAAAGGCAATAAGATATTCTATGTCAGTGGCAGATTCAGATTATAATCACCTGAAAATAGGGATTTAATTTTTTTTCTGTGTGCCAACTGCTGAATTAACTGATCACCCTCCGTAAATAACAACCAGTCCTGCAGGGGATGATGGGGAACAGGTCCTTTGTCTGTAAATAATACCCTTGCTACCTCAAGCACTACAATTTCTAAACCTATGAACCAAATAAAACAAATGATCTTTCTCCTTCCACCCCCTGGTTCCAAATGGTATTTAGCCTTATCGCTCAGCCACGGGTGAAAGTAAATTAACAGTTCTTACAGGTGTGGTCCTATTGCAGTCTAGGTTCCTGTCCGCTCTTAAAATAGCTCCCTGATGGCTTTTGCAACAGCTCATCCAGTTGGTGCTGGAGCTGTGCACCAGGGCACACCCACTTACTTTCACCTCTGCCCTCAGCCAGCCCTCAGTACTGCCCTGGCCCTGGGCCTGGCAGTGATTTAAAAGGTCTGGGGCTCCAGCTGCCACTGGTGCTGCAGTGGTGGCCCTTTTCAATAGCTGGGCCCTGGGGCAGCTGCCCCTTTTACCTTCCTCCCTCTGCCTCCATTGGTGGTCCTGGTTGTAGTTATGTTTGTCCTAGGATATTAAAGAGACAAGGTGGGTTAGGAAATATCTTTTATTGGACTAATTTCTGTTGGTGCGGGAGACAAGCCTTGGAGCTACACAAAGCCCTTCCTCAGGTCTGGGAAAGGCCCACCTTTTGAAGGAGTTGTGCTGGAAAAACAGATGCAAAACCAGCTGACAACCTACTACTATAATGATCAGCATACCTTACAATATACCTGGGTCCTACACATGCCTACCACAAGAGGTGGTGTACCTTATTCAGTGCACTAAATACCCCTCCCCCCCCACAATGAAAACTATGTGTGAGTGAAACCAGACAATCCCCATGCTCTCAAATGAACTCAGACTGGACAAAGATAAGACAAAACACCACATCTCCTGTGGGTGAAAATTTTTCACAAAACCATCTCTCCATATTTGACCGCTCAGGCCTCATCCTCAAAAGAAACCTGCACAACACTTTCAAAAGACAAGCCTGGAAGCTTAAATTCATAATTTTGCTTGATACCAAAAATCATGGTTGTAATAAAGACATTGGTTTTATGTCTTATAACAGTCTGTAAGGGTATGTCTACACTACCACCCTAGTTCGAACTAGGGTGGCTAATGTAGGCATTCGAAGTTGCAAATGAAGCCCGGGATTTAAATATCCCGGGCTTCATTTGCATCTTCCCGGGCGCCGCCATTTTTAAAAGTCCCCTAGTCCGAACTCCGTGCCCGCGGCTACACGCGGCACGGAGTAGGTAGTTCGAATTAGGTTCTCCTCTTGGAACGAGGTGTACCGGTAGTTCGAATTAGAGAACCTAATTCGAACTACCTACTCCGTGCCGCGTGTAGCTGCGGGCACAGAGTTCGGACTAGGGGACTTTTAAAAATGGCGGCTCCCGGGAAGATGCAAATGAAGCCCGGGATATTTAAATCCCGGGCTTCATTTGCAACTTCGAATGCCTACATTAGCCACCCTAGTTTGAACTAGGGTGGTAGTGTAGACATACCCTAACAAACTAACCCTCAACCCCATTTTGTCTTAAGACTGCAGGGGTGTTAACAGGTGACTTCACCTTGAATGGTCCCTTAGAATGTGTCCCAACTACGTTTATCACACTATCTATTCAATCTTGTGTTTAGCTGTGACAACCTGAGTAACTTTCCTCAACTTGAAGAAGATCTCTGTAAAGCCTGTAAGTTTGTCTCACCAACAGAGGCTGGCTGATCCAACGAGAAATTACTTTACCCGCCTTGTCCATCCATGCAATAACATACAGTAATCATATACTTCTTCCTAAGAATGTATTTCTGGGAATGTGTGCATGCTTGGATAGGGATTTAGGATACCAGAAATGGAATTTATACACCCAGCACATTTGGACTCCAAAAAGAGCTGTGTTCAGACCTTCAGCCAGACAATGTCTGTGCATCTCACGTGCACACTTCCATATTTCTTGCTTGGTATCAGTGTCTCAGGATTCAGCCCTGAAATCACCCCATGTCCATCAGAACTATCCTTGTCCCTCAGAAACCCTTCCTGCCTTGAAAGCCCATGCTGAATTTAGCTCTCCTGTCTTTCCTAACACAAAGGCTCATTATCAGCTGTTAATGGCTCATCAAGTTTACAGGCACCTCACTAATGAGCTGTACTCATCCTTAAGTTGGTTAGGTTTGCTGTAGGTAACTTTCAGATGA
Source organism: Pelochelys cantorii (assembly GCA_032595735.1). Taxonomy (NCBI): domain Eukaryota; kingdom Metazoa; phylum Chordata; order Testudines; family Trionychidae; genus Pelochelys; species Pelochelys cantorii. The sequence goes on along the minus strand of CM064335.1, from coordinate 36,490,756 downwards.
GAAATGCATCCATGTAGTCCATTTCAATAGAATTATTACTTGTATGTTTACCACTGTTGCTGTACAATGTAAGATAAGGTTTGTCAGTTTTAAACAATTAAAAATGATTCACTGAGATATGGATTGGAAATTATGAGGTTTATGACAATGCATTAAGCAGCAGTGGTTCTGTTTCTTTGTACATGTTTCTGTAGCGCACCGGTAACCATGAGATATCTTGAATTCTTGGGTAACCAATATAATTTCAGTATCACTAAAAATATATATTGTTCCTGTTGTCATTTGTTAGGTCTATGCATTTTTGGATATTATGAAGTACCCAAAGACAACTACATGAAATTACATGAAATAATACATTTAAAATAATTTTAAGATGGTTTCTATGGCATGTCCGTCAGTGACTAGATATACTGGAAAAATAGAATACATATAATGCAGCATCACTTCAGGCTCAAGAGTTTGAAGATGATGAGCAGACGGGGAGGCACTATAGCAGATTGTTATAGTAGTATGCAATTGCGATGGGATATAGATCCTATTACCAGTTCAAATATGAGCTATTAGATATTGACATCTGTTTAGTTCCTTTCAAATTGGTGGTCTCAGTTTAATTCATAGTGAATAAGCATCCACATCACAAAACTCACCATTTGTCATCTCAACAGAGACCAAAGATTAATTTAGCACAGAGCAGATTGACTGTCACTGCTGGAGTAGTTGTCTCTGCTGTTTGGGGGAGATTTTCAATAGAGCTTTGTGTGGGATGGGCTCAGTGGAAAAATGCAGGCCTCCAACCTGCAGGGTTGTCCATCTTGCTTCTCTCATAATATCTAAATTCACTATGTTTCATGGAAAACAGATTAGGAATTTTAAAACATGAGGGCTACGTCTAGACTGGCATGATTTTCCGCAAATGCTTTTAATGGAAAAGTTTTCCATTAAAAGCATTTGCGGAAAAGAGAGTCTAGATTGGCACGGACGCTTTTCCGCAAAAGCACTTTTTGCGGAAAAGCGTCCATGCCAATCTAGACGCGCTTTTGCGCAAAAAAGCCCCGATCGCCATTTTCGCGATCAGGGCTTTTTTGCACAAAACAAATCTGAGCTGTCTACATTGGTCCTTTTGCGCAAAAGCTTTGCGCAAAAAGGACTTTTGCCCGAACGGGAGCAGCATAGTATTTCCACAAGAACACTGACAATCTTACATGAGATCGTCAGTGTTCTTGTGGAAATTCAAGCGGCCAGTTTAGACAGCTGGCAAGTTTTTCCGGAAAAGCGGCTGATTTTCCGGAAAAACTTGCCAGTCTAGACACAGCCGAGGAGAATGAGGAAATCCTCGTTTTGTCTCCCAGATAGAAGACCAAGCAGCTGATGTCAAGCAATGAATGAAAACGGTAGCACTGTAGTATCAAAAAAGTAACGGTTGACAACAATGTTTTTTTGACTAGCAATTTGGTGAATGGGCCATCTTTAGTTAGACATATTTTCTCTGAAACACATTTTTAATTCTTTGCATTCAGCTCTAGTCACAAGGATTCAATGTAATTGTTTTGGGGCACAATAAAGTACTGAACACAGTTTTCTGTGTTATCTTGGTGTTGGTAGCAATCACCAGTAGAAGGTCACCATTTATCAACATTACTACACTATTATAAGACAAGGTGAATGAGATAATACCTTTATTGGATCAGCTTCTAATGGTAGAAAAGACAAGCTTTTGATTTTCACAGAGTTCTTCTACACATCTGGAAAAGGTAGCCAAAGTCGAATAGCTAAATAAATGTTGGGACATATTGTTAAGCATAGTAGTAGAGATGTAGCCGTGTTAGTCTAGTCTAGCTGAAACAAAAAAACAGGACTATGTAGCACTTTAAAGACTAACAAGATGGTTTATTAGGTGATGAGCTTTCGTGGTCCAGACCCACTTCCTCAGATCAAATTGTGGAAGAAAATAGGCATGACCATATATACCAAAGGGATACAATCAAAAAAAGTGAACACATGTAAAAAGGACAAATCAAATTTCAGAACAGAGGGGGTCTTAACAAAGACGCTAATTACCTTACCCATTACAAAGATAGCTTCCCCAATTATCACCTCTAATATCATTAGCTCACAGACATTTACCTTCCTCTCCCCCTCCTTATCCCCCCCTCTGTTCTGAAATTTGATTTGTCCTTTTTACATGTGTTCACTTTTTTTGATTGTATCCCTTTGGTATATATGGTCATGCCTATTTTCTTCCACAATTTGATCTGAGGAAGTGGGTCTGGCCCATGAAAGCTCATCACCTAATAAACCATCTTGTTAGTCTTTAAAGTGCTACATAGTCCCATTGTTAACCATGGGGGCTTTGCAGCCATAGGACAAAGATGAGTTAGTAGGTTACACATTGTAATGAGCCATTTCTGTTGAGACCATCACCATGTCTAGTAGTGTTATGAATTTAAGTTCCCACACATCTTTTGAAGGTGTTGTGCAGATCTCATTTGAGTATGAAGACTAGTATGTCAAATATATAGTGATCATTTTGTAAAAAAAAATGATCCCCTGGCCCACTTCCCCAAGGCCTTCACCAGCACTTTCCTTACCACAGGCTTTTCTTTCTGCTACCTGCTTATGCTTGCTCCTCCAGATCTTCCACAACTCCTTCTCTCCTCAGTTCCTTGTGCACACTGAGCTAACAAAAGAGGAGCCCTTTTTAACCAATCTCAACTGGTTCTTAGTTGGCCCCATGTATTCTGATTAATATGACTCACTTGACCCTGGAAACCTCCTTTTGGCAGCAGATGTTTTAATCGGCCTGATTGCACTGAATGATTCTAGCAGTTTCCTTTTAGGTCTGAGTTAACCCTTGTTAATAGGGACCTATTTAATCTGTGGTTAATATATTTCCCTTCCACTACTGTCTTGTAGCCTTCTGTGACTCTGTCACAATATAATACAGTTTAATAGTGCATTTTTCCAGAAATTCTTTCTTGAGGTGGCCCTTGAAGAGGTTGTTATATTAAGGAGCCATTGTAGTATCCATGGCTGTTCCCATTGTTTGGACAAAGTATTTGTTGTTTAATATAAAGTCATTATGGGTAAGGATGAAATGGATGAGTTTGGCAATGTGTTTGGGGCGGATAGCTGAAGATTTTCCATTTTCTTGGAAATATTTGAGGCAGGCAGTGCTGCCACCATGATAAAGGATGTTGATGTACAAGAAGGTGACATCCACAATTGGCAAGGGTAGTGTTCTAAGTAATTAACATAGCAGAATTTCTGAAGGAAGTCAGTTGGCTCCTGGAGTAAACTGACCACTTGTCAGATAAGTGGTTAAGGAATGGTTTCCAGGAGTCCTGATATTCCTGCAGTAAGAGCTCTGTGTCCAGATATAATTGGCCTTCCTGAGTTCCCTTGTTTGTGTACCTTGAGAAGCATGTAGAAGGTCATTGGGCAGGATTAATGTGGGATGAGATTGTGGAATTTCTCTTAGAGTTGTTTGGGGAAAGATTTGATTATATCCTTGTGAATTGTGGTATGGGGATCTTTGAGTTCTTTATCCTAGGTGCTGTCATAGAGCTGTCAGGTGGCCTTGTTGATGTAGTCACCATGGAACCACATTTCCACATTCTTATGTCCCTGGTTTGTTTCTCCTTTGGCATATGACCGTCGTATCCCAAATGCTACAATGTGGTTACTGTTGTAAATTCCAAATTTTGCATATCAACCAAAGGATATTGCTTTCATCTATTATTGATGAGAGCATGCTGGTTTGTTCCTGAAATAATGTTTCTGAATTCTTTCATGTCAACAGCTGTAAAAACACAAAAAATGAACAAAAAATACCTCTTTGAAATCAAGTAATAAAGAGGTACTGCTAGTAAGCAGGCATCAAAATAGAATGAGTTCTGTATAACAGAACTCCCCAGCATAAAGGTCCTGGAATCTGGAAACTGTCAGCATCCCATTGGAAAGGCCCGTCAGAGGGTGTAGCACACCAGGTTAAAGTCTAACCAGATGCTTTTGTTTTGTAGATTGACACCTTCAGGAGAATGTCTGTGACATTCATGTGGGTACTGCACATGACTGTAGACTTGGAAGGATTCGATTTTTTTTGCTAAATGCTGATTTCCGTATAAGCACACAAACCTATCAAAAAAATGATAATAATTGAAAATTACAGGTAGGCAGTTAGAAAAACGCTGCTTGAAAACATATTAGAGTCCCACCATAATGTATATAAAACATGTTGTAATGAATGCTGGATAAAGCACATATTTACCATTCTACTAAAGCAACCGGCTTTGGTGTTAGTGGATCTGGAGCTGTGCATAATAAAATAATTATTGTCTACCCTATAGTTTCCCACAACCATGACAATTTAAATAGATGAAAATAGAAAAAAAATGCTTAAAGCCCATAATTTTACAAAGTGGTGAAAATATAAATTGGGAATTGGGGGGAAAGAATTTAAAAAATAAATATTGATATTATCTGCCAGAATTATTAGGAAAAAAATTTGCTGTCACTGAACACCTCAAGTCAGGTACACGAGGGAAGGCTTTAAAAAAAAAACTGACTTCTATAACACCATGAAGCTTTAGCTCTCTGGAGTTACATCTATACTGCAGTGCTATTTTGAAATCAGCTATTTCGAAATTGACTCAAAATAAGCTACGCAATTTGTGTAGCTCAAATTGCATAGCTTATTTCGAGCTACAGGTGCAGTGTAGACACACCCTGGTTGTGGTTAAGTCAAACTGAACAGACAGAGCCAAAGGAGAATGTCCTTCTGACAGTGATGATTCTGAAGCTGCCCTGATGAAGCAGTTCTATCACAGGAGGAGTCTGCTTTGGAGGTGCACTCTTCCTACTTGCAGAGGTAATGATGTGGGGCCATTTTAGAAAGTTTTTATGCACCTGAAGATGCAGATAGATGCCTAATGGAATTAAGAGTGCCTGAGCACTGGCATGGGAGTTAGGTTCGTAAGTGCCTTTGAACATTTCATCTGCATCCTTAGTTGCCTAGATATCTTTAAAAATCTTCCAAGAACTTTAGGAAGGAAATTCACTGTGAACAGCTCTCTGACTCCTTGCAGTATTGAACTATAGATCACGCATTGGGTCCTCTGACTAGGTCTGACCTCACTACCATTCTGAGATGATTGTGTGAATTGAAAAGGGACTGGATGCCATTCAGACTCATTGAAGGAAAGGGAAATTGTGATCTAAATTAAAAAGTGGAGAAAAAGCACCTTGACTCCTGCTTCAACCAGCCTTTTACCATTATTCCCTGATATGGAGAGCCAAGAGTCTGCTGTGCACATATTCAATGAGGGACAAGAGAGAGCCAATGCTAAAAGGTCACTGCTAGAGCATCGTGCTGCAAAAAATGTGATAAGATTTTTTTAAGTGTTGAGTCTGCTTACATGGACCAGGGTTGTTAATGGATTCCTATATCTTGGTGTGAAAATACAAACCCAGCTACACAGATATTTGAATTGCTTGGCTAATGTTCTGATTTGACCCATTAGCTTTAATCATTTTCTGTGTATTTATCATCATTTAAAAAAAAGACATATTTCAAAATAACTTGTAGTGCTTTTTTTTGCCATTATACACTTTTAATTCTTATCTTCTAGTTGCTTCATTGATTATAGGATGGGATTTCTACGAGATGTTGACATGCACAGTTGTGCACTTGCTGTCATAATTCACAGCATGTGGAATCATTATATTTGTGTTTTGCTATTTTTTTTATAGCGATAAGTGCTCAGAGATGGCCTTTCCCTACCAGAGAATGACTAAAGGAGGACGGAGGGGAGAATTTAATTTAAGTATAGTAAATAGGAAAAGTGACACTTCCCGCCACCAGCCAACCCATATTTATAATGAATGCAGGTCAGCATAGGTTTGCTTTGGCCAGTTACCAAAGAAAGCAAGTGTAGGTGTGAAAATGGCATTCCAAAGGAATGAATGCAATGCTATGTTTCTCTCTGAGAAGGAGCATACCTCCTGTCTTTCTTCTCGCCTTTCACTTTGTTCCTTTTTATTTGCAATTTCTTTGTAGCTGTTCCACACATCAGGGGGCTGCTAAACAAGAGGAAGCAGTCTACTGTATACCCTGAGGAATGCTTGCCATTTTGGTAAACTGTGCACACTTATGCTGCATGCAGATCTGGAGACTTTTAAGCTTACAGTAAATGACATTATATGAAGCTTCCTTATTCATAGATAATGAATAATTTTATTGACTAGTACCAAAGGCATGAGTTGAAAAGTGATAAAGCAGAAATAATATCAAACCACATAGCCGTATTATATAACATTTTTATCCAGCAAAGTGAATGAGATTTCAGATCGTATTTTATAAGATCTTTATAGTTCTTTCCTTCTCAAGTTTGGAATTTACAAAATTAAATGTCATTCCTAGGCTTAGAGATTTGTGGTTTGGATCCAAACCATACCTAAAGTGAATCAGAATCAGAAACGAAAATATTTCTAGAAAGTCTTAGAAGTTGGCAAGAAAAAGAAACAAAAGTATTTCCAAACCATATCCCAAGAGGAGGCACGAGAGGCAAAGCCTATTGCTAGAGCATTTTCAGACAAAATGTAGAAACTGAAACAAAGGTAAATTAAAGAAGTCCTCATTCGACCACATGCAAAGTAATATTTGCCTTTTTTCATATCTGCCATTCAGATTTGTGTAACTGCTATAGATGGGCCTGATTTTCTAATACCTTGTCCCTTGGGGAGTCAGTTACACCTATGCAAAGTGGGGATAACATGCTCCCAGATTTGATGTATGGCTTTGAATTCAGCAAAGTACTTCAACAAGTACGCTTCTAGGCTTTGCTGAATAGGGATGGATTAAAGTGCTTTTGAATACGTTTACACAGCACACTTTTTTCGGAATAAGCTGTTCCGGAAGATATATTCCAAAATACTTATTTCAAAATAGAGAGTGTCTACACTACAGGGAAGCCTCAGAATTAGTCCGAGGCAGGCTCCCCTAATGTGGACATGCTATCTTGATTTAGAGCCCCAGAAAGCAACGGGGAGTAATTACTTTGCACGGCCCTGGGAAGGAGCTATTTCGAAATAGCAGCAGTGGAGCATCCACGCTACTGCTATTTTGAAATAGCTATTTCAGAATAGGTGTTATTTCTCATGGAATGAGGTTTACAGAAGTCAGAATAAGTTGTTCATTATTTCCATATTATTTTGAAATAACAGAATTGCTGTGTAGACACATGCATTTTTATTTCGGAATCACGGCTGTTATTCTGAAATAATGCTGCTGTGTAGACACACCCTTTCTGACCTGAGATTAAAGAGACTAGGACTTTTCAGCTTGGAAAAGGGGAGACTAAGGGGGGATATGATAGAGATATATAAAATCATGAGTGGTGTGGAGAAAGTGAATAAGGAAAAGTTATTTACTTGTTCCCATAATATAAGAATTAGGGCCCACCAAATGAAACTAATGGGCAGCAGGTTTAAAACAAATAAAAGGAAGTTCTTCACACAGTGCATATTCAATCTGTGGAACTCCTTGCCTGAGGAAAAACAGTACTATGTAGCACTTTAAAGACTAACAAGATAGTTTATTAGGTGATGAGCTTTTGTGGGCCAGACCCACTTCCTCAGATCAAATTGTGGAAGAAAATTGGCACGACCATATATACCAAAGGATACAATCAAAAAAATGAACACATATGAAAAGGACAAATCAAATTTCAGAACAGAAGGGGGATGAGGCTTCTGTTCTGAAATTTGATTTGTCCTTTTCATATGTGTTCATTTTTTTGATTGTATCCTTTGGTATATATGGTCATGCCAATTTTCTTCCACAATTTGATCTGAGGAAGTGGGTCTGGCCCACGAAAGCTCATCACCTAATAAAACATCTTGTTAGTCTTTAAAGTGCTACATAGTCCTGTTTTTTGTTTCAGCTAGACTAGACTAACACGGCTACATCTCTATTACTTGTCTGAGGAGGTTGTGAAGGCGAGGACTATAACAAGGTTTAAAAAAGAACTAGATAAATTCATGGAGGTTAAGTCCATTAATGGCTATTAGCCAGTATGGGTAAGGAATGGTGACTGTCACTAGCCTCTGTTTGTCAGAGGGTGGAGATGGATGGCAGGAGAGAGATCGCTTGATCATTACCTGCAACCCTCTGATTAGTTTCTCTAGCATGTCTACACCCTGATGCATAATGAAGTGTCGGGGGTGTGTGGAAGGGTATAAATCAGTTGTCTACACCCCTCATCTTCCCTTGAATAATCCCCAACCTGAATCTAACATCACAATGAATTAAGAAAATACACCGGGCACTAAAAAGGGAAAATAATCTGTGGGAATATCTGTATTCAACAGGAAGATAAGCAATGGCATTAATGGATGTGCAGCATCTCTGAAAATCAGGTCACTTATATTTAGGTACCTAAATATGGATTTGGGAGTCTAATCATTCAGGTTTGAACATTTTGACTCATATACATAAAATATTAGTAAGAGAAGTTTCATATATGCATAGGTGCCAATTCCATGGGTGCTCCGGGGCTGGAGCACCCAGTGGAAAAAATTAATGGGTACTTAGCACCCATTGGCAGCCTGCTTCCCACCCCAGTGCCTCCTGTCCACTGCAATCAGCTGTTTCTTGGCATGCAGGAGGCTCTTGTAGGAAGGAGTGAAGATGGAATGCACTCAGGGGAAGAGGCAGGGTAGGGGCAGGAGCCTGGCCGGAAGGGACTGGGTAAGAGCAAGGCTTGTTGCAGACAGAGGAGCTTAGCACCTATTTAGTCTAGAGGAAGCAGGCACCTATGCATACATGTATATATCAGTATAAATGGTATACCAGCCCTTGGGGGGCATAACCAACAATATAATCAGAGCAGCCTAAAGATTGCTCTAAATTGCACTGGGGTTCCAGCCAATTCCACTTTATTTCCCTCCCTTGACTGTGCAACTGAGGCTTTACTCCTATATCTAGTCATTGATTCGCTGAAATGATCTGATGGCACTTCAAAATTTCTTTCTTACCTTTAATCCCATCATGATGCGTGAACTCCCATGTAATCAGCATTTATATACATTCCACTTCGTACGTGAAAGGAAGTATTTGTCATAACCACTAGGGGCAGCATTCATGTCATTTGGTAAATGTGCTATTGAACTCCTTAGATCACTGGCACAACCACATGTAAATGAGTATAATGCAAAGCCACTGGTTATACTTGGAATTCATTCATTTTAAAAGAAAAGCTGTTTTCCACAGGCACACAGTAGCTTCATCTCTCAGTTCCATACTCCGAGCCTCTAGGGCTGTCCTGGCTTTGTGGCAACCGTTTTAAAGCTAGACTACAGCAGCTGCAAGGTTTTAGCAAGGACAGAAGTTGACGGTGCTCTTTTTCCTCTATTTAGCTGCAGGATGCATAGTTGTGCGGTGAGAAAGTGGGATATTAATCCAGCTACTTAGCAGAGGAGCTAACAGAGATTTGTTTCAGGCAAACATTTCAATATCCAGATGTTCACCACCACCTCATAACTATTTCTCTCTTTCCATCAACTGCAAAAACAAAGCTGTAGTTTCTTTACAATAGCAACCGTGTTGTGACAGTCTCTTAACATTATTTTACCCACTTAATAGGTGCTGCACCTTTATTGTCTTTATGTCACAGAGAAAAGATGTATTAATTGTTCCCTTAAAATTGTGCACAACCTCAGGAAACATGCTGCCCAAACATGCAGGGAAATTCTGCACTGAATGCCCTTGATATGACTGAAGAATGCACATACTGATTGAGATGTTATAGACAACTAACAGACTTACCCAGTGTTCCCTGGGCCCTTTAGGGAAGGGAGCTGGTGGAGGGGCAGTGAGAAGGCTGGAAGTGTATGGGGGGTGACAGAGTGAATGTTGAAGGGTGAGGTGGGGCTCAGTGTGGGAAATGCCATCCAACACAGGCCTTTTCTCCCCCCCCCACCCCCCAACTCCGGCCTCCAGGGGCTTTTTCTCAAGGGCCGCGGGTGGGGCGGGAAGGTTTGGGGCAGGGAGGGCTAATTACCCAGTGTGCTGGCAGGCAAGATGGTGGAGCCCAGACCTGCTGGCCACTTTTTGGTGGTGTGGCTGCCCCCAGTGGAGACTGCACATCCCTCAGAACAGCAGCCCCTCCCTTTGCATGTTATGGAAAACAGTCTCTTTCCCAGGGCTTCTGGTTGTCCTGGCACAACCAAACCCTGATCTTGCTTTAAATTAGGAGAAGAGGCAGCTGCTTACCAAATTTGATGTCCCTAGCTCTTACTATTTAGGAGTTCTTTGAACAAATGGACTCACAGACACTCTAAAATATATATAGAGAGAGATCTAGCTGTTGAAGTGATATATATATGATCAATATAATTTGCAATATGCTAGTGCCTAAAATCCCCAACTGAGGCTGGGGCCCCAGTATGCAAGGCATTGTACGAATAGTAAGACGGTCTCTTTTCTGACAAGCTTACATTCCAGTTAGACAAGCTAGGTCAAGGATGTGGGAATGGAAATATTATTTCCTGTAGATACTATGGAGAGAATTGAGGCATAGAAAGATTAGGGCTGTTTTTCAAAGGGGTTTATGCCTGGCTTAGGGAGTGGCCCGTGTTCCCAGAAGTCTGTGAGAAATCTGGGAATTAAACCCAGATTTCCCAAGTCACAGGCCAGTGCCTTAGACACGAAACCATTCTGTCTCAGCATGCAGAAATGATAGAATCCACAGCCACTATTTAAAAGCCACTAGACTTCATGCTTTGCCTTAGTGTCTTGAATTTAAAATGGGTCTGAATGATTTTTATGTTACTTGATTATTTTTTCTATTTTCATACATATCTTGATGATAAATGTTAATCTAAAAGCTAATACACCAGTTTGTTTCCTTAGACTTTTTTAAATCCAGGCAACTCCATTGCTTTCAGAAAAACTTAAAGATGCTTTAATTTCTGCGTACCTGGTACCAGCCAGTATTTTTGCAGTACTGGTTTTATTGCTACTATTGAAATATGCATATGTATTGATTATAGCAAGGAGATGTGGACTACCTCAGATGTGCAGTTGAAGGGAAGTCACAAAACATGTAGGGTATGTCTAGGCAGCAGTGCTATTTTGGCCGCCGCAGCACTTCTGCCATAGAGCCAGTCCTGCTGCAAAGCACTCACCAGCTCTTAGACCTCATGCTGCACCTCCTGGTGCAGTTATTGCTGGCTGCCCACATGGCACTGCAGAACCAGGACCAGCAGTTCATCTGGGACACCTCCTCTCCTCTCTCCACATGCTGCTCATGTAGTACAGCACCCCCCACTTCCCCTGCACCAGTGTTGTGTACCGCTGCTTCTGGCACTGGGACACCAGTTCTGACTGGTGGGACCAGATTGTCATGGAGTGGTGGGATGACCAGCAGTAGCTCCAAAACTTCTGCATGTGGAAGGAAATTTTCCTGTAAATGGCTGTCCTCAGGTAACAGGAAATCCACATGCGACCTGCCATCCCCCTTCAGAAGCATGTCATCATCGCCATTTGGGAGCTCACCATGCCGGACAGCTACCACTCCATCGGTGTGGGGAGATCGACAGTTGGGGCCATGTGCATGCACGTTTACTCTTTTACTATTGTCCCAAGAGCATGGGGAAGCACTGGAATGGGGTTTCCTAAGGAAGGGGATGGGGGTGGACTCTCCCTCCCTGGAGGTTTGGCAGTCCTGCCTTCACAAAGCCCTGCAGGGGATGAGGGGCTTGGGCTTGGAGAGTTCCTGAGGGCTCTGGCAACCTTGCAATTCTATGTTTGTATCCTTCTACAGGTGTAGAGGGCCATCAACACCATCCTGCTGCACAGGGTCATAATCCAGGGTGATGTGGATCCTATCATCACCAGCTTTGCTGCCATGGGCTTCCCCAGTTGCCAGGGGGATATTGATGGCACTGACATCCCCATCTGGGCCCCTGACCACCAGGCCTCTGATTACCTCAACCAGAAGGAGTACTTTTCAATGATGCTGCGGGATCTCATGGACCACTGGGGCCACTTCACCAACGTTAATATCAGGTGGCTGGGGAAGGCGCATGACACTCACATATTCCACAACTCCAGCTTCTTCCACAGGATGCATGCCAGCACTTTTTTCACTGACTGTACCATCAGGGGCGGGAATGTGGACATGCCCATGTGCATCATGAGCGATGCAGCCTTCCCCTTGCTCCACTGGCTGATGAAGCCCTACACGGAAGTTGGACGCCACTAAGGAATGGTTCAATGCCAGGCTCAGCGGGGCCTGCATTGTGGTGGAGGGTGCCTTCAGCCATTTGAAGGGGAAGTTCTGTTGTCTCCTCGTCCACCTGGACCTCAGTGAATAGATCATCCACCAGGTGGTGGTAGCCTGCTGTGTCCTGCAGAACCTGTGAGAGAACAAGGGGGAGACAGTCCTGCCAGGGTTGGGGGGCAGAGGCCGAACAGTTGTCCAAGGCCTTTGAGCAGCCATGCATTGCTGCCATCTGGCAGGCCCATTGGGGGCTGTGCACATCTGAGAGACCCTGAGGGAGAGTTTCAGACAAGGCCAGCTGTGACACTCTCCCACTGTCCCCTGGGCTTCCCTACAAGGGGCTCTGCATTGCCCCTCCGTGCCCTTCCTCCCCCACCCCCTGCAGATATAATAAACCAGACTTTTTGGTTTGAAATAATCAACGGGTTTTTAAAATTTGGGGTAAATGTAACAGGGGAGGGCCTGGGGAAAGAACCTAGGAGGGAGGAGAAGGGGAAAGGTAAGGGGAAGAGGGGGCAGAAGGGCTCAGAGATGGGGCTGGGACTGGAGCCTGACTTGGGTGATCCCACCGCCTCATGTGCGGGGCCCTTGGTGGCCACGAGAAGGGTAGGAGGAGAAGCCAGAGGGGCAAGGTCAGAGGTGGGGACCGGAGCAGGAGTGGGTGTGGGGGGGAGGGGACTTGGCAAGGGGCAGCTGCTGGACCACTCAATTGTGGCGAGTAGGTGGTCAATGGTGGCAGTGTGTGCCGTGCATATGCTCCCAGTCTGCTGGGACAGCTCCTGCCAGAGGGTGCAGTGCAGCTGCAAGTCAGCATCCCACCTCTACTCCTAACACTCAAGACACCACTGCAGGGCATGCAGGCAGGCGATGTGCTCCTGCTCCAGGTTGTCTCGTGGTCATCTGCGCCTGTGGCTCTTGCAGAGTCTGGAGGAGGAGAATGGCACATGAGGTGCTGGACATGTCTCACTTGCAGCTGGTTCAACTGTGAAGAAAAGTGAGTAGGCTAGTCATCCTAGGAGACAGTGTGCATGAAGCCTAGCACTAATCTCTGAGCTGACACTGAAAGTCTTAGTTCAGACAATGGCAATGTGCTTTGAGCAAGGCCATCTGTGGTCTGGACAGCGTGCACTGTACTGCAGGAGCACAGATGTCCCAGGGAGCATTACTACCCCTATGCCCCAGGGGCAAGCAAGCATGGGAAGGTACCAACCAGATCAGGAGCCTCCAGGCAGGAGGGGGGCAATGGGGCAGCTCATCTTCCCTCTGTACTGCAAACAGGGAGAAGACCTCTATCACTGCCTGCTGGAGGGTGGGGGGGAGGGTGTCGAGGGATGTGTGTGTGACCAGTAGACACCACTTGTCAAGGTGCATGTTACTGGGAACCTCTCCTCTTCTCCTCCCCCTCCGCCCAGCAGGTTCCCATGCAGGGGCTCAGTGTCCTCTGCCTTGCCACACTTGACTGGGAGTGAATGCTGACCCAAGAGAGCAGGCATGAGCCTTTGCCGTGTGGAGCACTGCTGTGTGTGTCCATTACCCCAGACTACTTAGTGATGGCTTGAGGTGGAAAAGCATCCCACCATGGAATTGGGAGTAAGACATGTGCAGAACCTTGTGAGAAGGAGTGAAAGGTTCCTTTGTGGCAGTCTCATGAGCTGTCTGCTCTAGACTGGCGCTCCATGTGCACCCATGTGAACGGGTTGTTGTGTGAGACCCAGACCGAGAAGGCTGAGCGAAGAGCATGCAGCCCCTCGCTGCCAACCATCTCCCTGTACCTCTGTCTAGAGAAAGTAATGGAATTCACCTCTGGGCCTTCCCTGCCTTCCTGACCGTCTCTCACTCTCTCCATAGAGTTAATAACAAAATAAGAATATATATTAAAATGTTAAGACTAACCAGTGTCCCTTAAGTAATGGACAGATGTCACAGATGCCACAGATGTCAGAATATGTTAGCATTAGAGCTGAATGGATCTAATAATTATTTCATTTTCTTTCTTTTATATAGGAATTAAATACAGTGCTCCTGTCTGCTAATTGCTAAGTAATCTCCCAAAATAACTAGAGTTTCCCAGTGCCTTAGTAGCTCCTGGAAACAGATGATGTGTGTAGAAGGGAGGCGGGTGGATGGGGTCGATTTCCCTCCCACCCCCAATTTTCTGCTTAAGTTGTACGTAGCATGCTCAGTAACACTGCTGTCCTCAGTCTGTCTCCCCTGCTCTTATTCCCCCTCCCCCATCATGGCATGCATAGGTCACCTCCCACACCAAAATATGAAATGGCACCCCTGGCTCCAGCCTACACTAATCCAGATTCTGCTCTCATTTAAACTGCCACAAACTGAAGTCTAAAGGAGATCAGCTATTGAATGCCAGGTATATAATATCACTTCTTTCTGTTAAAAAATATTCTCTTTCATTGTTACCAGTTAAGTTAATCATAAAACTTGCATTGATTCCAGAGGGCAAAGTTGGGTCCTTAGAAAATAAGCAAATAATTTCGTCCATTTCAGAGATCCTGAAGAGTTCTTCTGCTTTTAATTTAACTAACAAAGGGAGTTGCTCCTAATTTCCACACATGTAAATGACAAGAGAATCAGGCTCAATGTTCAGTGCTCTGTCTTCTGGCTTTGCATCAGAAGTTAACTAACACAGCACTGTTCCCAGAGCTCTGCTAACATAGCTGATGGGACTGCTGTGCAAACAAAGATGCTTTCACATGAAAAGAGATGTAAAAAATTGTTGTTAAACAAGAATTTCCATGTTAATTTCAGTCCCATTAAAAATACAAGAAACCTGAATCTGGGCCTGCAAAAGAAAATATATATATATATATATATGAAAGTACATCTTCTAAGGCTTCTAGAAAAGCATTGCAAATGATGGGAGGCAACCCCCCAAAATTATAAACCATAAACAAAGGAATGATGCTTTCTGTGTCCTAGGCTAAAATATCTTGAACATTGGATAAAAGGATTTAACGTTCTTTTTATTCTATCCACTTTTAATAAGAAAATCCAGATGCAGATGTAGGCTTGATTCCAGTAGCAAGCTGCCTGCTCTGTTTAATAAAGAGTTTAATACAATTTAAACTGAAGAAGCAAAGAGCTCTAAGATACTAGCACAAGAGATTCAGAATCCTAATTAATTTTCTGTTTGTCACAGTTGTCAGAGATTCTCTCCTTATGCCTCTGCTACCATGGGACAACATAGTCAATAAAGTCTGATTTTGCACTCCGTTGAAATTATAAAAGAAATGATTAATATTTATGTAAAAAAATAGAATATTACCCCACTAAAATTATTTAGTGATTTTTGAACTCTGTGTCTGTAATGAAGGGATAAGTGTAAAGGTATGCAAATACTGACAGCTGATTCTGCCTTATCTTATGTGGATGTGCTGAGAAGGGAAGATGGCACAGTCTTTTCTCCCCCAGCCTCTTCCAGAACATCTGTGGAGAAACAGATAGTACATGGAAGTAGGACTTAACTAACACATCCAGCAACATTCCACAATCCCAAGGAAGTACAGAAATTGGCTGGGGAGACAATTAGGCCCCTGAATCATATTATCTTTTTTCAGCAAACCCTGGAATGGGAGATCACTGTATGCCCTTTGCCCAAGTACAGTTTGGGAGGCATGAATGGAAAAGATATAAATTATGGTGATACAGAAACTATAGAAATATTTCTTCCTTCCCAGTAGGTATGTAAAGGCTTAACCAGTTAACCAGCACTCAGACTGGCAGTGTAATCCTCTGTGGTTGCTCCGGCTCAGCTGGGCCTATATAGGAGGAAACTACATATAGTTTAACCAGTTAACAATTTAAATGGGATTTTACATCCCTACTCTCCAGCATGCAACACACAAACATAGACAGGTGTTCAGGACAAACAGCTAAAAGTCTGAAAGGTAAATGAGCGATGCTGAAAGGTAAGTAACTGAAAGGCAGTACTTGGGGGTAGAGTGACCATTTCAGGAAAACCCTTATGCCAACAGACATATTATGGACACAGAGAGCAACAAAGGATCAAATATGCATGTGCCAAAAGAAAGCAAATGTAAGACGTTTCTGGAGTAGAAAGGTATAACAAATGAGATGGATACCTAGACAGTTGAAAAGCTTTGTGGTTAGTATTGAAATGTTTACTGCTGCTCCTGGCAAAGTCCCCCATACTTGGGGTACCACCATTGTACTCACCCAAGGATTCTCGTTTCTCACAAGACCAGGTGAGAATATGGCCCTGAGAACTTAGCTGAGAGAATTTAAGGATGAGGCACTGTGTGAGCTCGCTGGGGCTACGTCTATACTGCAGCCTTCTTCCGCAAAAGCTTATGCAAATGAAGCACAGAGTAGAATATCGCCATGCTTCAGTTGCATAATTAATTTGCAGCCATTTTTGCACAGGAGGCTTTTGAGCAAAAAGGAGCTATGTGTAGACAGCTCCTTTTTGCGCAAAAACCCCCTCTTGCGCAAGAGCCATTCTTCCTATTTTTTCAGCTCCTTTTTTGCGCAAAAGTCTCTTGCGCAAAACGGCTGCTAATTAATTATGCAAATGAAGCGTGGCAATATTCTACTCCGTGTTTCATTTGAATAAGCTTTTTGAGGAAGAAGGCTGCAGTATAGATGAACCCTAGGAGGAGAAAAGGGAGTGGTGTCTGGGAACATGGATTTTACCCTAAATATCAATAAGCCCAAACCAGCAGAGACCATAATCCACCAGGGGTCATGTAGCAGAGGCCATAATCTACCAGGGGGCATTATCCCCTTTTAAACCTGAACTATTAGCCACTATTCAGGACCTTGCAGGTTGCTTGTATGGAGAAAATGATGACAAAGTCTGATATGTCTTTGATGCAATGCAGTTTGTTTACAAAGAAAGAACACAAAATCCTGTTACCCTGAACACAGTCGGAATTAAACAGGAAGAAGTTTCTTTGCTAACAGTACTAACCTCTTAACAAGACTTTGTGGCAGGGTCACTTTATAAAAAGGCTTCTCTTACATAAGAATATAAGAACATAAAAACGGCCATACTGGGTCAAAACAAAGGTCCATCTAGCTCAGTATCCTGTCTTCCAACAGTGGCCAATGCAAGATGCCCCAGAGGGAGTGAACAGAACAGGGAATCTTCCAGCAATCCCTCTCCCACCATGCATTCCCAGCCTCTGACAGATACCATTCCTACCCATCCTGGCTAATAGCCATTGATGAACCTAACCTTCATGAATTTATCTAGTTCTTGAATGAACCCTGTTAAAGTCCTGGTCTTCACAATCTCCTCTGGCAAGGAATTCCACAGGCCAACCATGCACTGGGAAGAAAATCTTCCTTTTGTTTGTTTTAAACCTGCTATCCATTGATTTCATTTGGTGGCCCCTAGGGTATGTCTACACTAGCCCCCTAGTTCGAACTAGGGTGGCTAATGTAGGCATTCGAACTTGCAAATGAAGCCCAGGATTTAAATATCCCGGGCTTCATTTGCATGTTCCCAGGCGGGCGCCAATTTTAAATCCCCTTAGTTTGAACTGACTGCCCGCGGCTATACGCGGCAGTCAGAAGTTAATCCGAACTAAGTTCCTGCCCGGGAACATGCAAATGAAGCCCGGGATATTTAAATCCTGGGCTTCATTTGCAAGTTCGAATGCCTACATTAGCCACCCTAGTTCAAACTAGGGGGCTAGTGTAGACATACCCCTAGTTCTTATGTTATGGGAACAAGTAAATAACTTTTCCTTATTCACTTTTTCACATCTAGCATATCCCCCCCCCTTAGGCTCCTCTTTTCTAAGTTGAAAAGTCCCAGTCTTTTAAATCTCTTTTCATATGGGACCCCAAACCCCTAATAATTTTGTTGCCCTTTTCTGAACCTTTTCCAATGCCAATATATCTTTTTTGAGATGAGGCAACCACATCTGTAGGCAGTTTTCAAAATGTGGGTATACCATGGTTGTATATAGAGGCAATAAAATGTTCTCTGTCTTAATCTCTATCCCTTTTTTAATGATTCCTATCATTCCATTTGCTTTTTTTGCCTACCGCTGCACACTGAGTGGATGTTTTCAGAGAACTAGCCACAATGACTCCAAGATCTCTCTTTTGAGTAGTTATAGCTAAATTAGTCCCCATCATAGTGCATGTATAATTGAGATTATTTTTTCCAATGTGCATTACTTTACATTTACCAGCATTGAATTTCATTTGCCATTTTGTTGCCTAATCACTTAATTTGGTGAGATCTTTTCGAAGCTCTTCACAGTCTGCTTTGGTCTTAACCATCTTGAGCAGTTTAGTATCATCTGCAAATTTTGCCACATCTCTGTTTACTCTTTTCTCCAGATCATTTATAAATAGGTTGAATAGGATTGGACCCAGTAGGGACACTTGGGGGACACCACTAGTTACCTCCCTCCATTCTGAAAACTTACTATGTATTCCTACCCCTTGTTTCCTGTCCTTTAACCCATTATCAGTCCATGAAAGGACCTTTCCTCTGATCCCATGACAACTTACTTTACTTAAGAGCCTTTGGTGAGAGACCTTGTCAAAGGCTTTCTGGAAATGTAAGTACACTATATCCACTGGATCCCCCTTGTCCACATGTTTGTTGACTCCCTTAAAGAATTCTAGATTAGTAAGGCATGATTTCCCTTTACAGAAATCATGTTGACTTTTCCCCAATGAATTATGTTCCTCTATGTGTCTGACAATTTTATTCTTTACTATCGTTTCAACTAACTAACGTGCCCGGTATTGACATTAGACTTGCTTGTCTGTAATTGCCAGGATCACCTCTAGAGCCCTTTTTAAATATTGGTATTATATTAGCTATCTTCCAGTCATTAGGTACAAAAAGCTGATTTAAATGATAGGTTACAAACCACAGTTAATCATTCCACAATTTCACATCTGAGTTCCTTCAGAACTCTTGGGTGAATTCCATCTGGTCCCGATGACTTGTTACTGTTAAGTTGATCGATTTGTTCCAAAACCTCCTCTAATGACACCTCAATCTGGGACAATTCCTCAGATTTGTCACCTAAAAAGAATGTCTGAGGTTTGGGAATCTCCCCAATAGCCTCAGCCGTGAAGACCAAAGCAAAGAATTCATTTCATATCTGCGCAATGACTTTATCATCTTTGAGTGCTCCTTTGGTATCTTGATTACCCAGGAGCCCTACTGGTTGTTTAGCAGGCTTCCTGCTTCTGATATACTTAAAAAACATTTTGCAATGACTTTTTGAGTTTTTGGCTAACTATTCTTCAAACTCCTTTTTGGCTTTTCTTCTTATATTTTTACACTTAATTTGACAGAGTTTATGTTCCTTTTTATTTTCCTCACAAGGAAATCTCCTCCCCACTCCAGGGCCATGCAGCACCAAAGGGAACTGCCAGCTGTTCAAAACAGCTGTCGATTCCCTCTAGACATTGCGCACCCCTGGCAGGGCAGGGGGCAAGAGACTTCGTGCACTCTCAGACTCTGAATGGCCTGGGGGTGGAGGAGTGCACGAAGTCTCCTCCCATGGCCGGGCACACATAGCGCCTAGAGGGAGCTGCCAGTTGTTCAAAACAGCTCACGGTTTTCTCTATATCTGCCGGGGGATAGGGGCAATCAGGGTCCATGGGCAGGGGAGCATGGGAAGTGCCCTGGCTCCATCCATTTTGCCCAAAGCCCCACTCCTTCTGGGGCGGCCCAGGGCCACTTCAGAAATTTGTGAAGTGGCCCCACTTCAAAAATTATTGCCCACCCCTGCCCTAGAACTCCAAAGGGGGTTGTGATTGCCTATATAACAAAGGCACTAGGGGCCATCCAACCTCCAGCATAACAACTCTGACCACCCATTACCAGGAATGAAGAAAATGCAGATTAGGTGGATCCAGGCATTATGGGAGGAGAGCAGTCACAGACTGGGAAACTTCTATTTATATTGAGACTGGACTGTACAAGAATGAAGTGCAGACTGAATCTAAAAGTTACAATGGAAGTCAGTGTTGGCAGGGGAAAAACACATCTCAGAGAATGTGCTTAATTCCTAAGGAATTTAAGAAAGCTACAGTGTGCACTTTCATGGAAAAAATAACTAACAGACTGGCTGGAACAAAATACTTATGTGTTTTGGACATCACCAATGGATTTTGAAAAATACCTGTGGAGAGGTACAGCTACCCCATTTTGCCTATGCCTTTTGACAGAAGTTATTGTCATTTTTTCCTATGGTTGCCTTTCAGTATCTCTGGTACACAACATATTCTATAGAAAATAGTGGAGACAATGGTACAAAGAATAATGGTGCTACTACTTACAATAAACTAACCTAGTGTGAATACATGGATAGCTGATACAGTTTTGGAAAGTTCACGATATGAAGTACAGGGCGTCCCTGCTATAAGTCTCCCGGAATACATCCATTCCACACTAAAGTCACTGACATTTGTAGGAACTAATGCATTATAAGTCCTTCTATTCCCCATCCTTAAGTTGCACACACACAAAAAAATTGTGCAAATGGAAGTCAGCCGGGGTAAAAAAGTTCCTTTAAGTTGTTTTGCTCTACGTCCAAGTTGTTTGGAACATATTATAACGAGGATGGCCTGCATTTTACCCAAACAGACCAAGGGCTTGTCTTCAGTACATGGAGGATTGACACTGCAGCACTCGATCCACTGGCAGTCAATTTATCATGTCTGCTTAAATGTAATAAATTGACCTTCAAGCGCTCTCCCTTCGACTCCAGTACTCCACCAGGATGAGAAGAGTCGCTGGAGTCAATGGAAGAGCCGACCTGATGACTTTACAGAACATAACATAACATCCTCATAAGAAAATAAGAATGGCCATACAGGGTCAGACCAAAGGTCCATCTAGCCCAGTATCCTGTCTGCTGACAGTGGCCAATACCTGATGCCCCAGACGGAGGGATCACAACAGGTAATCCTCACCTAATCCCTCTCCTGTCACCCACTCCAGAGAAACAGAGGCTCGTGACACCGTTCCAAGCCATCCTGGCTATTAGCCATTGATGGACGGAAGATACTGTGCAGTAAGTATGTTTATATCAGCTACGCTATTTGCATAGCTAAAGTTGTGTAGGTTAGATTGATGGGAGGTAGGGGTCGTATAGAGTAGGCCTAAGAAGCTACTGAGCGTGAATTCCAGAAAGGGTGACACAACTGGGACCAAAAGCTTCATTCAACAAGGTTCTTTGTGCTTATACCTAATTTTAAGCATACAAATAGGTCCATTGACTTTAGTGGAACTAGTCACATGCTTAAATTTAGTATATGCTTAATTACCTTGTTGACACAGCCTCCACGTAGCTAAATTAGAGTAATCTAGTTTGGGGCAATGTTTTGGTCTCTAATGTCCGCATGTATTACTGAGGCATGCACAGAATGATGTGGGTAATGGATAATAAGAAAATTGCACATTTCTGCTCTGTTCTGATTTGAAAAGCCTGCTTTAGCTCGCTTGTCTGAATGAAGGAACAGGGTGTCAGAGGAATCATAGCTAATACAACATGGCAAGTTAACTGTGCATATCACAACAGATTACTCTGGATGTAACCTATTCAGAGCAAACTGTGTTTATAGTACCATTTCATAATCACTTACTACAGGAAGTTTTAAGGTAGTTATTTGTTTCTGAGCCTACATTCTAAAAATGAGCTTTTAATGAGATAGTCCCCAATGGTAAATTTAATTTTGAATTACAAGTAAACAATGAGGGCAGGGCATGATGATAGTCACATTAAAATGCAACCACTAAATCAATATAATCAATACAGGTGAAGTAAATTCCAAAAGAATTTGCAGTGCTGTGACTAATCCTAATGTCTTTTGAAGCACATAGATAATTTATCAAGTTAGGTTACTTCCTCCGGACTCACCTGGCAGATGATATTCTCTGAAAGCCAAATTGGTTTTTGACTTAATAAGAGACCATGCTGCTGTAAAAAAAATATATCAGATATCTTAAACAAGAGGAACCCTGCAGAAATCTCCCAAGGCTCTAATAGACTGTGTAGTTTTTTTTCAAGGTAGTAGATTTTGAACAAATGATAAAAGCTGAACTCACTATTAAAAGTCTTTTTTGTCACACAGACTGTGGAAAAATATGAAATACCCTGTGTTTGACTAATCGTTGAAAATATTTTCATTGTATTACTTGGTCTTGTGTACATTATTCATTAACACTTAAATATACTTAAAAGAAAGTCACTTCCAGTGAGGACACAAGGTCCAGTAAAGCATCATCTGTTTGTACTCTATGGGAATGGAGTTACCTCTTATATGACCTCTTTAGGCTAAATTCTGGACCTAAGCAATACGTCTAGGAAATTGGTTTTGTATCGAAGATTTCCCAGAAGTAGGGAGGGGTGACACATGGTATGGAATTCCCTCTATTCATGACCTTCAGGGGGTAGCCGAGTTAGTCTGTTACAGAAAAAAACAACAAATGGTCTAGTAGCACTTTATAGACTAACGAAACATGTAGATGGTATCATGAGCTTTCATGGGCACAGCCCACTTCTTCATCCCACGAAAGCTCATGATACCATCTACATGTTTCGTTAGTCTATAAAGTGCTACCAGACCATTTGTTGTTTTTCTCTATTCATGAATTGCAGTCACTGCACCTTCCCCCCCTCTACACCATTTTGGTATTTTGTTGAGAAAGTCTCATGCCAAGGAATTTTGATCAGTTGACCTCTTGGGTTGTCTCAACCTCATACCCTTGCCAATCTCTACACTGCTGAGGAGAGAGTTGCTGCACAGGAGGGAGACTATTAAACCCGTCTTTGGCTTTTGCAGAGCCTCCTGATCTGGAAATGTAAATGAGACTATAAACCCTTCAGAAATGAAATTTGATTCTAGCCCTTTCCCATGTGAAGCTTGCAATGAAAACATACACTGAAGGCTGAAAGGGACAATCAGCCGGGATCTAGCTCTGTAGAAGGAGGCATGGTGGAGGGAGGCTGTTTGTGTAAAATAAGTAAAATGGTCACAATCAGCCAAAATATCCAGCACATAATTTATTTGGTGAATATTGCTGGTATTTGCTAAATATGGGAGGTGTGAATAAAATCAATCAGAGAACTTCAGAGTTGGTCAAGTAGTGACAATTATTCCTTACATAAATTATTTCATGGAAATTTGGGGTGTTTGCCAAATAATGTGTTCATAGAATATTATTTAACCAAACTAAAATGAGTCCTTTCAACTCAGGGAGAGCAGTAAAAAGTTGCTAGAGACAATGTTGAAGAAGTTTGACTTCATCAGGGTCAGCATTAGCAAAGAGAAAATGCTAATGCCCATGCTGAAAAGATAGGAGCCTCCTTCATAGCCTTTCCAATCTTTCTTGCACAATACAACTGTGACAGTTCCACTACATTTAGCGGGGGGTGGATGGGTAGGATTGCAGCAGAATCGGGGAACCAGAGGTATGAACAGGATTTGACCCATGTATTTGCCCGCACTTTCTCACCTCTCATGTGAACTTCTGATCTGAATTTATTGTAAAGACCAGATACACTAACAGCATAGCATCATGCAACAGTTCTCTTTTACTAAAAACTGTTGTTATTTTAACCACATTACAATTAAATAAAGAGTTATTCTTTATAGTGATCTGGCTGTAGTGGCTTTGTAGTAATTTACTGAACTGAGCCTATCGCCAGTGTGACAAACTGTACGCCTCTATTCACCCCAGCATACTATTGTAATAATCTTGTACAAAGTATGCTTTGTGAGATATCATTTGAAAACTCATAATTTTCTGGTCATTATTGCCCCGGTAAAATATGTGTTGTAAAGTTGTAAGATTCCACTGTATGTTATTATTAAAACATGTTCCAAGTTTTGGGAGTGGCCAAATCCTGTTCCTCAAAGACAAAGGACAAGTTGACTCCTCAGCCAGGTGTAAACAAAGTCAGTGGGCTGTTATCTGCTAAGTGGCTAGTCATTGGCTCAAAAAGAGGAATGGGTGGTGAACCCAGACCGTAGCAAAGAAGCAGTGTATGGTTCCCCTTCACACAGTCTGTCTGGCACCAGGGTCCCAGCTGGATATGCCTCTCAAAGGAGGAGGACTATAAAAATAAAGGGTAGACACCCCACTTTACTGGGGATTATCTGACAGAAGAAGAGTTCCAGTGGCCAACTTTTCTCCTGGCCACTAATGAGTTAGGTGTCAGTCTTCTATCTCAAAGAAATCATTTCAGATTTCTACCAGATTTTCCAAAGTTCACCAACTAACAAAATGTTTATGTATATAATTCAAAATAAAGAACTCGTAGACTGGGGTTTCCCTAGCAACAACAAAAAAATCCTCATAATTTCTACTTATCAGCAAATCTCAACAGCTTCCAGCAAAAAATTTACAAACACAGGCACCCAGACTCAAGGTCAGCTATTCAGATTCCCCTCTCCCTCTTTTAGATAATCTGTCCTTGTTAGTAACACACTGCAGCTGCAGTTGTTTTTGTTCAGTCTGCCTAAGCCAAGGCCAGATTTTCTGACTCTGAGATGTCCTGGATTTCAGTTTATGGGGGATAAGTCCACAAGATGAATGTGAATTATATCAAATCCAATTCTCTCATAACATCTAAGGCTTCTCACCCTCCCCCACTTACTGTGTCCATTGGTGCAAATCACCCCCAAGAACAAAGGAAGCAGCCATTAAACAGAAGAAGGGGGCCTGTCTAAAGAAGTTTGACTTGTCAAATTGTTGAGAACATAAGGTGAGAAAAAAAATGCATTGAATTTAACATAGTTTGCTAAATCAGGCATTAGTTGCATTTATCTTTATTTCTCTTGTAACCCTTTCTGATTATTACGCCTCATTACTTGTGTTCACTTAAAATCTCTCTCTGTAGTTAACAAACTTGTGTTATTGTTTCATCTAATCTAGTGTGTTTAAATTGAAGAGTAGGTCCCCTTTAGTAGAGGGGCCTCTGAACTTTTTCAGAAAGATCCTGTGTGCTGCAACCTATCTTTAGAGACTACAACTCCCTTGATGCCTTAGGGTGCAATGCAGCCTGCAGGCGGTGGGCTCCATTTTGCAGAGAGGGCCTAGAGGTCTGTCCATACCAGGAGTTGCTGCTAGGTAGCCAGAAGCTGCTGCTGAGAGCCTGCTGGAGCTTTGCTCGAGCAGTGCACTTCAGAGATGGTCGATGCATTCCCTGGATCCAGGGAAGAGACTAGTGCTGCAGAGAAAGAACTCTGAGCAACCCCCACCTTGTTTGGGAAACTTGCAAGGGAAGGTGTACTGCAGTCTGAGGCGTGGCAGAGTGATTGTCCCATTGAACCAGGACCCAGAGCTGCTGACATTGGGTGAGGCCAGCTCCAGTCTTCAGAGGGTCTGTTCAACTTGTTGCCTTGGGCTGGGCTGATACACAGAACCTGAAGAGTGTTATCTCTGGCTGCAGATCTGCAAGTGGGCCCAGGCAAAGAAGTGTCTGGGACTCTGAAATCCAGAGGCGCATACGTCGTAGGTTGGGGTAAATGGTGGCAGCGTAAATGCTAGTTAGACAAGTTTCATTTATTACCATGCCCTAAATGTGTTAATTGATTTTATTCCTGTGGAATTAAACTAGTAGTGTCATTTAATCTCAATCTCATATACCCAGGTTTTTAAAAAATGGTTAAGAAAATGTGCATTTAACTCTAATTAAAGTATATTGGATGTACATAATTTATAATTGGTATTTTGACTTAGATCACAGATTATTATTATTGTTATTAGAATAGGTTTATTCCTGGAGGTTCCCAAGTCAGGCCACTAAGTGTGTACAGGGGCCAGTCAGGTGGAGGTATTGCCAATTTTAAGCTCCTTTAGAAGTAAAGGAACTGTCGCAGAGGGATGGAATGAGGATTCCCACCTATCTGACATTACCACTGGGATATTCTCCTTTAATGTCAACTACCTCAGGTGCCCAGGCACACAGCTGATTGTTGCCAGCACCCAAGTAGCCCACAGAGGAAAGGGGAGGAGTTACATACATGTTTGAGAAACTCCATTTGGGTCATCAAGATTTGTGCATATCATTTCTATTAACAACATGAAGGATTGTTTATGAGTTTGTATTGTTCAGGAGTGGGCTGGGTAGTACAACATGTACTTCTTTGGGGAAACTCTGAGACTGGGAGCGTATTGGGGTTACCCTGCAGTGTAATTCAGGCTGGAGGCTGCCATGACACACAGACATGGCTGGGAATGACTTACATGCTGGAGGCTGGCTGTGAGCAGTCCAGGAGTGGAGGCAACAGGAGTGGAACAGTGTAAAAGGTACCCCAGATTAAAGGACAAGAGTGGACTAGTCTGGACTGTGCCCTCGCTATGTCACAACCATTCAATCCCTTTAGACACAAAACAAAACTCCTCCCACATGCCCTGACCGCCTCCATTAGGATCAGTGTTAGAAGAATTGTCATTGAATTCAGTGCTCTTCCTAAATCAGTCCAGATAAAACACTCTCCCTTTCATCAGCCCTTCTGTCACTGTGTGTCTCTCTCCCAGTAAAGACATTAGTTTCCACAGTGATTCCTCAGTAGTTTGAATAAAAAGCTTTCAGAAATCAGCCAAAGTGGCAGCCGCAGACACAGATGCCATTCCTGGAAAAATACTTCAGATTCTGGCAGCTTTGCAACAGACTAGAAATCCCTCTGTGTGGTTAATGTTGTTCTTGGCTTCATGTTGCCAGAGAAGGTAAAAAAGAAGGGACAGGAAAGGAAGCAGCTTCCAGACAGCTAGCAAGAGCCACAAGCTGTATTGATTGGGTTGTACCAAAATCTCCTTTTAGGTGTCAGTACTAATCTCAGGTTCCCTTATAGGGCCCAGTTCTGATTTTCTTCTCTCACGCGTAAGAGTAAGGGATGTGGAAGTGAGCCCAAGCTTTCTGGAGATTTTCATTGCAAAGACAGCTTCAAAGTGCAGCCCAACTGCTAGAAATGTAGGTCTGACATGGTGATTTTGTGCTGTGCATGGGCAAGTCTACCCAGGGCTGATTTTAGGGCATATTTAGTTCATGAGCAGAGATCTTGAAATTGTCAGTGGGGGAGCCCAAGGAATCATCCTAATGATTCACTCCAAAATTCTAAGGACTGTTTTGTGTACGTAAGATAGTTGTCATAACATTCATTCCTTACATGAATGAATGTCTTAGTGATCCAAGATCATTGATAATTTTCAAATCTAGGCCTAATTCATCCCCTATCACATAATACAAGGTATAATTGTAAGATTTTTGGGACAGGGACTTTATCTGCCCCTTTTCTATTACCTAGCTCAGGGGAGACCCATTTCTGATCAAGAATCTGAGTGCTAGACACATTAATTCAGGGCTGGGGAACCTTTTTTGGTTGGGGGGGGGGGGCCACTGACCCACAGAAAAATCAGTCAAGGGGCCATACATAAGTGAGACGCCCCCCCCCAAAAAAAAACCTTATTGATGGGGTCCCCGACTAAAATGGAGAAAGTTTCAGGCGGTAGCCATGTTAGTCTGTAACTGGAAAACTGGAAAAGCTTAAAAAGCAACAAATAGTCTTGCAGCATCTTAGGGTACGTCTAAACTACGATTTTTTTTCGAAAGAGGATATGCAAATTACACAGGAATTTGCATATCTTCTTCTTATCACTTTTTCAAAAGCGGGTCTTTCGAAAGTGAAAGCAGTCTGGATGTGGTTTTTTTGAAAAAGGGGTTTTTTCCCCCAAAAAACCAACGTCCAGACTACTTTCACTTTCGAAAAGACCCACTTTTGAAAAAGCGATCAGAAGAAGATATGCAAATTCCGATGGAATTTACATATCCTCTTCCCCCCCCCCCCGTAGTTTCTATGTACCCTTAGAGACTAACAAAGAATGTAGATGGTATCATGAGCTTTCATGGGCACAACCCACTTCTTCAAATGAAACTTCAGATGAGGACATGCAGAATTCTTAGCCAATCAGTAGAAGTTATCACACCTCACCACCTATCTGGCTACTGTCAGGTTGTAGTTTGTTGTATGCATTTTGGAAGGAGTGAGACAAAACACTATTATAATAACCATTCAACTCTAAAAGCCAAAATTGAATTTTCCTTCCAACATCACAGTCTTTCAAAAGTTGTATTTTATTTTCCCACAGTGACTGCTAATGTCTTGGTCACCCCTAAAATGTTCAGTAGCATTTGTTTCCATTGCACATTTAGCATCCAATTTTAAATGAATGGTAACAGTCCTATTGACTTCACTTGGAGGAGGAATAGGTGCTGGGAGGAATACATTTGCCACTTCATGAATCTGTAGTAAGATTATTTGTTCTTGTATAAGGAGGCAAATACTGATGCTTTTAATCATCAGTTTGATCTCACCAGGTGTAGCCAACCTGACATATTAAAACATAACATCAGCTAACTAGTACCAGAGACATTCACTGAACCTTCCACTATTTTTCATTTAGAGATGGCAGGATAAGGAAGTAAGTGAGAAAAACGTATGGAAATGTTTGGACATGCGTAGAAATGATTTGCTGCAAGAGAAAAATGACATGGTAGGTAGAGAACACTGCGAGTTGGACACTCACTGCTAAAAAAACCTCCCAAAACCCAGAAATCAGAGGGAATATAATTATGTATCCTGAATAATGAGTCCCAAATTCAGAGACCCCTATTGATGGGCAAAAGAATGCATACAATCTGCATTGCTTTGTCTGTTGACATCTTTTGTTGGCAACGTATCTTTATGTTTCTAAAGGAAATGAAAATGAGCCTCACAGCTTCTGTTTTTAGATTGAGACCCTAACACATAGTTCTTTCTGTGTTGTTTATTTCCATAATAATTAAGAGGTCTTAGTGCACAGTAACCAAAGGCAATGACACCATTTTATTTATTTAAAAGTCAGACCGTGCTTTGCACAGGAAATGAGCAAGTACTTTGCAATGTTATAAGGCCAAGGCAATGTGCAAGCATGTTGTGGGAGCAAAATCCAACCTGGACTTAAGGCAGAAGTGGAATAGCTCTTATAGGGCCTCCACCTCATTTTCATGCACTATGAGAGGTAATCTATGAAAAAGCCTAGCTCCCAAGACATCTCTGAATGCCATTGGGAAAATAGGTAGGCCACTTTATTGTTGCTGGCCAAATTTAAAACTCCCCTACAAAAACAAAACTGATGACCTGATGTAGTTTTGGGACTCTGAAATCTGCAAAAGGCTTGTAAGAAAAAAAATAAGGGGGGAATTTTCCTCCTGGACAGAGAAGTGAGTAAGCGATTTGGGCTGGAAAGGGTGGGTCAGCTATAACCTTACCATATGGTGGATACTGCTGGCTTTTATTTTGTCAAAATGTACTATATTATTTTCATATATTTTAAATTGGCAGACCCATAAGGCATTCTGTAGTGTGGAAATTACTTGCTTATACTGTCATACCACATATTCATTCGTCATGGCACAAAGCTCTTCTTTCAGTCATCTTGGAACTGCAAGGAGACAAGTAAGACCATAAGAATGGCCTTACTGGGTCAATGATCCATCTAGGCCAATATCCTGTTGTCCGATAGTGGCTGCCAGATGCTTCAGTGGCTTATAGGGCACTCTATTGAGTGTCATCCAGTCCTAGCTTCTAATGTTAGAGGTGTAGGGACAGAAGGGCTTTGTCTACACTGTGAGTTTTTGTGCAGAAAATATGCTAATGAGGGACTCATTAGCATATGTCACCATATCATTAGCATATTTTCTGCCTCTCTGGGAGAGGCATAAGGAGCTTGCGCAAAACGGGGGGTTTTGTGCAAAACGGAAGTGGCTACACTGCTTCTTTTTGTGCAAAAACCCCTTGCGCAAAAAGAAACAGCAGAAAATATGCTAATGATATTGCGATTTAGGCTAATGAGTCCCTCATTAGCATATTTTCTGCCGCAAAAAACTCGCAGTATAGACAAAGCCCAAGAGTACAAGGTTACATTCCTGACTAGCGTGGCTAGTAATCCTTGATGGACCTGTCCTCTGTGAACGTATCTAATTCGTTTTACTAACCTAGTTATCCTGTGAGCCTCCACACCATCCTTGGCAATGAGTTCCCCAGGTGACTGTGTTGTGTGAAATATTTCTCTGTTTGTTAAAACCTGCTGCCCATTAATTTCATGGGGTGACCCTCTGGTTCTTGTATTATGTGAATAGCACTTTTCTTACTCACTTTTCTCCACATCATTCATGATTTTATAGTCTTCTTTTATCCCTTCCCTCCATCATCTCTTTTCCAATCTGAACAATCCCAGTCTTTTTTTAATTCCTGTACATATGGAAGCTGTTCCATACCACTAAGCATTTTTGTTGCCCTCCGCTGTACTTTTTCCAATTTAAATATATCTCTTTTGAGATGAGGTAACTACAATTGCATGCAGTATTCAAAGTGCGGGCATAACATGGATTTATATACAGGCATTGTGCTGTTTTTTCTTATTATCTATGCTTTTCCTAACGGTTCCTTACATTCTGTTAGCTTTTCTGACTGCCACATTAAGCAAACATTTTCAGAGAGCTAGCCACAATGATTCCAAGATCTCATTCTTGAGGGATAACAGCTAACTTAGACCCCAGTACTTTGTACAAATAGTTTGGATTATGTTTTCCAGTGTGCATTACATTTTATTTATCACACTGAATTTCATCTTTCTACTCAGTCACCCAGTTATGTGAGATCCCTTTGTATCACAGGCTGCTTTGGAACTAATTATCTTAAATAAGTTATTATAGCTTGCCACATTTACAGCTGCACTGTTTATCTCTTTTTCCAGCTCATTTATGAATATGTTTAAAAGAAATGACCCCAATGCAGATCCTACTATTAGACTCTCTCCCCTGTCAAAACTGACCATTTTCTCTGCCCTTGTTTCCTATCTTCGGCCAAGTTACTGAGTCATGACCCTCCCTCTTATCTTATGAGTGCTTACTTTGCTTACTAACCTTTGATGAGAGATGTTGTCAAATAGCTCTCTGAAAGTCCAAGTACACTATATTCACCAAATCACACTTGTCCACGTGTTTATTGATATCCTCAAAGAATTCTGATTGATTTCCCTTGACAAAGCCATGTTAACTTTTCCTAAGCATAGCACGTTCATCTGAGTGTTCAATAATTCCTATAGTTTGCCTGGTACTGAAGTAGGACTTACTAGTCTGTAATTGCAAAGATTGCCTTTGGAATCACAGTAGCTAACTGCCAGTCAGCTGGTACCGAAAATGATTTAAGCAATAGATTAAATGCCACAATTAGTAGCTGTGCAATTTCACGTTTGAGTTCCTTCAAAACTCTCAGGTGAATAGAGTCTTGTCCTGGTGACTTATTACTGTTTAATCAATTTATTCTCTACTGACTCTTCAGTTCCTCAGATTTGTCACTGGCTCAGATGTGAGGAAATCTCCCTCACAATCTCTACAGTGAAGGCTGAACGACTGTACAACAGACTTGTATTCCTTGAGTGCTCTGTTAGTACATCTATTGTTGAATGGCCTCACTGATTGCATGGGTGCTTATGTTCATAAAAATATTTGATGTTACTTTTCCTAGTGGCTCTTCAAGTTTTTTTTGCCTGCCTATTTATATTTTTACACTTGAGTTGCCAGAACTTCTGCTGCTTTCTATTTGTCGTGGTAGGATTTGCTATCCAGTTTTTAAAAGATGCCTTTTTTGTCTCTAACTGCCTCTTTCACTCAATTGGTTAGCCACTGTAGCATTTTGATCCTTTTACAGTTTCTTTTTATTTGGAGTATATATTTATTTTGAACCTCCATCATGGTGTTTTTAAAAAGTTTCCATGCAGCTTGCAGTCATTTCACTCTTGTGACTGTTCCCTTTAATTTTCATTTAATGAACCTCCTTATTTTTGAATAAGTCCTCCTTTTTTAAATAAAATGCTACTGTTGTGAGTTTCTTTGGTATAGCCCCCTTACAAGGAGATTAAATTCAATTGCATAATGGGTGCTATTACCATGCTGTTCAGATTTATTCATTTCTTAAACAGATTCTTTGCTCCACATAGAATTAAATCAAGAAATGTCTTGGCCTTTGTGGGTTCCAGAAGCAGCTGCTCTTAGAACCAGTCATTCATGGTATCTAGACATTTTATTTCTACTTCCCATATTGACTGATAGTTCCAGTCAATACGGGGATGCCTTAAATACCCATTATTATTGGGTTTTGTGTTTTTGAGCCCTCTCTAGTTTCCCTGAGCATTTCACTATCATTGTCACGATCCTGGTCAGTAGTATATTCCTTCGGCTGTGAAGCACGGAATTTTTAGCCATGGAGATTTTGTGGTACTGTTTGATTCATTTAAGATTTTTACTATATTTCACCCTATGCTTGCTTTCACATATAGTGCCACTCTCCCACCAACATGACCTACTCTGTCAATCCTATGTATTTTGTATCCTGCTATTATCAGATCCCCTTGACTCCTCTTTCCTCCAAGTTTCTATGATGCCTAGTATACCAGTAGTCTCATTTAAGACCAGCCATTGTAGCTCATCCATCTTAGTATTTAGACTTGGTGCATTTATATACAAGAGTTCTGGAAAATTGTATATGTGTCTCAAAAGCATGCTAAGGATCTTCCTTAAATCATTTTGGACCAGCCCCGTGCCTTTACTTATTGTTTGCTAAAAACTTAGGTGAATGCCCATTGAAGTTAAGGAACTTGCAGTTTGGGTCTTTGATTAAAACAAGAGTCAAGATGCCTTACAAGAGCTTCAGAACACCTTGATGGAAGCGACCCCCCCCCCCCAGGGGCCAACTCTAACCTGAGCAACATCTATCTGACTCCTAATTCAATCATTGTTAGCTATGTGTGCTCATCTGTTGTCAGAACTGGCTCCTACGTTTTTAAAGTCCAAAGCAGAGTGCATTCTAGACTATTTCAGTACAGATTATGGATTCCTCCTCATACTTCCCAGCTCCCCCACATTGTGGCCCAATCAACTCAAAATCGCCCAGAATAAGCATAATATAAAAGAGTAGGTAAAGGGAGACAAAGACAAGGAAAAATAAAATCAAAAAGGGGGGAGGAAGGAAGTATCAGTATTTATTATGTCATTTCTACAGTAAGTAAAAAGGAAACTTCT
Organism: Pelochelys cantorii; assembly: GCA_032595735.1. NCBI lineage: Eukaryota > Metazoa > Chordata > Testudines > Trionychidae > Pelochelys > Pelochelys cantorii. The sequence goes on along the minus strand of CM064335.1, from coordinate 36,457,380 downwards.
GAGCCCTAGCAGATAGAACAGATGTGAGTGTTCAAATATTTATATATTACATCATTCATACCATCTTGAATATAAGCTATAAACTGTCTCCAGATGCCTTTTCTTCTCTAGTCTAAGTGCTCTGCATTCCTCTCCTTTCTGAATTCCAGGCAATTTCTTTAATATAAACCAGATAATGCCTCTTGTTCGATTAGATTAGATTAGATTAGATTAGATTAGATAAAATGGATAGGAATGTATGGGTATTTTTTATTTTAATTTCCATCCTTTATTCCATCCAAAATGGTTCAGTTTCATTCCATATGATGGACGAAAGTAATACTTGTGCATACGTGGGATGTAAATGAATGTAAAGTCTATTTTCTGTACAATGAATAAGTAGCTAATTAACAAAACAGTGACATGCAGTGAGCTGTTACATTGCCAGTTCAGGCAAGGTACATTATGTAGTGACAAGTCGATAGCACGCAGGAGTGCAAATCTCTGAAAAAGATATATTCTCCCTTCCCTCCCAAAAGCCTATGATGTATCAGACTGCTGGGCCTAATCCAAAAGCCCAAACTCATATGGTGAGGAGACAGATGACGAGAATAGATACAATGGCCTGTTTCCACTGCAATAAATGGCAAAATTCCTATAGACTTCAGTGGCCTTTTTGATAATTAGGGATGCTGAGCTTCTCCTGGAAGAAGCTGAAAACTTGTTGATTGATCTGAGGGTGCTCAGCATCTCTGATGAGCCAGTCAGTGCTGCACAGGGTCAAGACCTCACAAAATGTGTCAGTACATATACTAACTCTCCTGAATGTTAAAAAATGGCTCAGGGCCAAATAATAAGAACCTTCAGCTTTTTTTAAAAAAAAATTCTTATCAGTTCCCACTAAGACAAATTCCCATGGAAGTCAGGGAGTTAAAAAAAAAAGGGAGAGAGTAAGTCTTTCTGGATTTGTCACTAAAGGGTAAAGATAAAATTTTAAAGTATGCTGAAGAACAAGGTTTACAGAAATTAATAGAGTCTCCTTACTGCAGTTAATGTAGCAAAGAATCCCTGAAGGATATATTGATAATGGCAGTTTTGACCATGACCAGTCATAAATCCATGCTATTTTGGTTTGCTCATTATCCAGTTCATGCTCCATCTTTGTGTGACCTGTGAAAGACATCTAGCCTCACAACTGTCTCTTCTCTGAATCTTGATCAGAATGTCTCATCAAATATTTCTTTAATTAAGTCTTTTGGCTGCTGGATATACTGGAACAATCCACATTTTTTTTCTATTTTTGATCTTTTTCAGTTGTTGCATTTATTCAAGATGAAAGCCAGATGTTATATTAATAAAGAGAATTGCCTTTCCTAAAGGGATTCATCAGCAAAGAAGCAGATGTAGGTTTGCTGAGAATTACTTAAATTCCTCCTTTATTCTTTTGAGCTGGAAATCCAAGATGATGTATTTGAAAGTAATAGTATTGTGACTGCAGAATAATACCTATTTACTATGATCTCTTTAAAAGCTGGTAATAGGGATTTAGAGTTTATGTACTGAAGTTTACAAAGTTTAAATTTGGAAAGGGGAATGTAGTGACAAAATATATTTGAAGTAAAGCTTGGATACTTTAAACATGGTATTATCAAGGGGAGGGGTGTTTGTTTTTTAAAATTCAAACATAAACATAGATGATTACTTTCAACTAGCTGGAAGTTTTATGTTCCACAGCTATTCATTTATTTGCCTTTGGAGATGATTCACTTAACACCAGCTCTCCATGTAGCTAGTGGCAGAACCTTAAATCAACATTCTATCCCACCCGCTGCTCTCATATGTGCACTGCTCCCTGCCCTTATTCCCACCTATTCATGTGCCTAAATATACAAACCTTATGTAGACCTCCAATTTAGAACATTTTGGCCAGAATGCCCCAGCAGCTTACACACTCAGATTGCCCCCTTTGCAAATAACCTGTGCATGAATGAACTAACTTGTAATATGTATACACAGAGCCCTGCGCGGATACAAAAATGTGGATCTGCATCCGATTCACATTCGCCAGTCTCAAACTCATCACCTGATCCGCAATCTGCACTTCGGATTTTATTTGCATCTGCACAACAAACATTCTGGAGGGGAGGAGGCAGGGAGCACAAATGAGGAGTAGGGAGCAGGGTGATGCAGGGAAGAGGCAGGCAGCATGAAAGCAGGGACTGTGGGTAAGGGGCCGCAGGGACCCAGGGCCAGGGCTCTGCAGGGCTTGTGATGGGAGGGGACCCAAGTAGGGCCAGCACACAGCTCCTCCTGCAGAGAGATTTAAGAGAAAGCTTCTTGTGTCCTTTCCCTGTTGGCAGTGCAGGAGCCTGCCCTGGCGACCCTTCTCCCGTTTGGCAGCCGGACGGAGGGCAGGGGAGAGCCCTGCACAGGTGTCCACTCTACTAGCCCTGGATATGAAGCAGATATCTGCAGATATGCAGGGTTCTATTGATACAAATAAATAAGAGGTACATCACACATGCATAATACTGTCTGACCACAAAATCATCAAAACTAGAATATAAATATAGTTCATGAACAGGTTTTAGAGACCTTGTTAAAAGGTTCATACAGTTATTCTCTTAAACATAGCATTGCACCAGCTATATGATTACATGTCTCCATTATGCTTTCCATGTTGTATTTTAAAGCTTAACATTATCAGTTGCAATATAAAGCCCAGTCCTAGCATCATTTTGCAAAATATGTTCTAGTTGAATGAGCTAATTAACTTTTAAAAATAAGACCTCACCAATGGCATTATAAAGCAAGCTAATGGAGCTTAATGAGCACAGAGCCATCACATTTACAAGTTAATGGAGTGTAAATTATTCATGGACATCTTATAAATAAGTGTAATAGGATATTTTCAGCACTACTGTGGCCTTAAAAATAACCAAATTTTACTTCTGAAAAGTAACATTAGCATTGTGGGTGGGGGCCCCTGCTGGTTGTGCCGCAGGGATTGCCAGATCAAATTTGCTCAGTTTGCATCTACAAGAAAGCTCTCTAAACACCTGCCCTTCTCTCTTCTTTTTCCATGCCTCTGCGCAGGCCCCAGATGGGGTGGGAGGGTGCAGACCGGCTGGTCTCCTGTTCTGTCATATAACAAGACTGAAGGAGAATGCAGTAGAAGATTTTCATTTGCGCTGCTTCCCTCTGCCACAGAACCCACCTTTAGGGGAAAGTTTGGGGGCAGCCAGATGCAAGGAATATTGGGGAAGCACAGCTTCTGCCAGCAGCCAGGCCATCTTAGGTCTAGCTGTAGTGTTAGGACAATATGGCTCCATGAAACATGGGGACAAGAAGGATCACTGTGGGCACATGGATACCAGAAGCTAAACACCTCTTTGCCCACTGTAGGAAGATAGTATGCCCCCTTCCGAAAATTTCATTAAAAAACCTTCATGAAATGAAATGATGAGTCACATCTTAGCTTCATCAGTGTGCCCTCCTCAGCAGTGCCCCAGCAAGTAATTTTACTTGGCTAAAAAGGACCTTTGACAACCAAGCTTTGGATGCATTCTCTGGACCCAGATAAGCAAGTGCTCACTTTTCCCTCTGGAAATGAGTGTGATTTGGTAGGGAACAGCTGCCCAAAGCCTACAAACCTTAGCCTGGAATGCATATAGGCCCAGGATAGCTGATTGTTGTGGTTGCACCTAAAACTAGGGATGTTAGAGATCAGGTAAAAGAATAGTTAAGTCACATGAATTCTTATTGGTTACTCAACTATTTTATAGTCCCCAGTGGCAGGGCTGGCAGCCAGTGCAATCCAGCCTCACTCCTGGGGAGTTGCCTGCCACTCCGCACTGCTGCTTTAGTATCAGAGGCAGCAGCATGGGGTGGCAGCAGCCCCTGTCCAGGAGGGAGGGGCAGTCCGAGCACGCCATAGACAGAACCTGCTGGGGGGGTAGAGGCTGCTGAGAAGCAGCCTCTGCCCACAGTGGGATGCAGAGCAGCCTCTGTCCATGGGAAGCATGGACCCCCCCCCTGTGGACAAGGGCTGCTTCCACAAAGTAGTCTCTGCCTGCAGCCAGCCCAGGCTCACCACAGGCAGAGGCTGCTCCATGGGATGCAGAGCAGCTGCTGTCCATGGCAAGCCTGGGTCTGCTGCGGGCAGAGGCTGCTTTTCAGCAGCCTCCCCTGTTCCTCCCACTCCCCCCGCTGCTGCCTCTGCTAGAAGCAGCACCACAGAGCCGGTGCTGGGGGGAATTGGCTGATACAGAGGCAGCAAGGTGGGGGGAAATGCAAGTAGTCGACATGATTAACCGATAAGCCTAAGTGTATGGTTAATCATATATTTGACTACTTGTTCACATCCCTACCTAAAACATGTCCCAAAAATTGAGGAATTAAGTTGGCAGATAACAAAAGCACTCTTCCACTGACTCTTGCATCACTTTTAAAACCAAACTCGAACCAACCCTTTCGATAGGGTTTATTTGGCCAATGCAGTTTCTGGCATGCGATGGATTTAGAAGACCAAGTGCTTGACATACCATTAAGTAATAAGAATTTTCCATTTTGGCCAGAAACAGAATGGTGAAAATCTCACAAGAAGATTTGTGCTAGTGAGTTTTCCATAGTGATGTTGCATACTAAAGAGTGTTTGATAGTTTAGATCAGCTTTGGATGCTTATTGCAACCAAAACTTAACTTTCTGAGGTTTGCCTACCCTGTGTGCTTTAAAGCAGATACTACTGTTTCTTATGAATAATACCTGTTTTGAATTTAGCCCTCTTGTGATTGATGAAGGAATAACTAAACTTTTTAAAGATGGGCACAATGAATGTTTGAACACGATATAGTGTATTATCAGTAATGCCAAGTCCGGCAATTTTACCCAAAATAGCTGCCACCATTTATTGCTGTCAGCAGGACTGGAGTTAGAGACTGCACTTAGCCTTGACACGTGCCTTTTATCCCTTGCAACTGACTGTGAGGCTGTTCCCAATAAAAAAAAGTTGATACCTCCTAGAGTTTCCAAAGGGGGCCAAAGCCACGCTGTTTTCAGGGACGATGACGGTCCCTTAGTGATCATGTGAGAGCCAAGCAGGAGGTGCAGAGAATTAAGTTGTGGTACTACCAGGAAGATGTGCTTGTTGGGAAATGAGAATGGAGACTCTGGATATATAAGGAGAATATAGAATAAGAATATAAGGAGCAGGAGGTAGCCTGAGGGATGCGAGGGAGAGCGCGAGAAAATGGAAGGAGCAGGAGTCAAACCGACTGGGTGCTGAGGAAATGTGTGGAGGAGACTGAGGTATGCAGGGAAAGGTGGATTGGCAGAAAGGAAGAATGTGATGGATAGGAGGAGATGGATGGGAGAGAAGGAGGAAAATATGGAGAATGAAAGTGGGACAGTTGCCTGTGCCGTCTAGTTCACAGAGGGATAAAATGGCACCTCCCTGTACCTAGGGGGATACGTAAAGTGGAATCCTCTCCGAGTAACCAACAAGGAGATCTGCATTGTATGTGTTTATTTGATGTTGAATTTGGAACCTGAAATAATGACACACTAATTTAGGATTCTCAGCTTCCCCTTCAATGTATTTTTTTAAATGGAAGACAGGAGAAAAACATAGTCTAGAATTTAATTTAATTTTAATTTTTTATAATCCAATCTCATAATTTTGGGAGTTCTGAAATGAGTTTTGGTCAGTACTAATACTTTATATGTTTAAAGGTATTATTCATGCTAGAATTCATGAAATGTTTTGGATTTGCAAACAGTTTTGTGGATATCCAGAAGTGGTCATAAGAACATAAGAATGGCCATACTGGGTCAGACCAAAGGTCCATCGAGCCCAGCATCCCATCTGCCGACGGTGGCCAATGCCAGGTGCCCCAGAGAAGGAGAATAGAAGACAATGATCAAGTGATTTATCTCCTGCCATCCATCTCCTGCCCTTGTTATGAAGGCTAGGGCACCATACTTTATCCCTGGCTAATAGCCATTTATGGACCTAACCTGCAAAAATTTATCAAGCTCTTTTTTAAACCCTAATAGAGTCCTGGCCTTCACAGCCTCCTCGGGCAAGGAGTTCCACAGGTTGACTGTGCGCTGTGTGAAGAAAAATTTCCTTTTATTAGTTTTGAACCTACTACCCATCAATTTCATTTGGTGTCCCCTAGTTCTTGTATTATGGGAAAAGGTAAATAATTTTTCTATAATCACTTTCTCCACACCATTCATGATTTTATATACCTCTATCATATCGCCCCTCAATCGCCTTTTTTCCAAACTGAAAAGTCCCAGTCTCTCTAGCCTCTCCCCATATGGGACCCTTTCCAAGCCCCTAATCATCTTAGTCGCCCTTTTCTGAACCTTTTCTAATGCCAATATATCTTTTTTGAGGTGAGGAGACCACATCTGCACGCAGTACTCGAGATGTGGGCGTACCATAGTTTTATATAGGGGAAGTATGATATCTTTTGTCTTATTATCTATCCCTTTTTTAATAATTCCTAACATCCTATTTGCCTTACTAACTGCCGCTGCACACTGCGTGGATGTCTTCATAGAACTATCCACTATAACTCCAAGATCCCTTTCCTGATCTGTCGTAGCTAAATTTGACCCCATCATGTAGTACGTGTAATTTGGGTTATTTTTTCCAACATGCATTACCTTACACTTACCCACATTAAATTTCATTTGCCATTTTGCTGCCCAATCACTCAGTTTGCTGAGATCTTTTTGTAGTTCTTCACAATCCCTTTTGCTTTTGACTGTCCTGAACAACTTTGTGTCATCTGCAAACTTGGCCACCTCACTGCTTACCTCATTTTCTAGATCATTGATGAACAAGTTGAACAGGATTGGTCCCAGTACTGACCCCTGGGGAACACCACTAGTTACCCTCCTCCATTGTGAAAATTTACCATTTATTCCCACCCTTTGTTTTCTGTCTTTTAACCAATTCTTGATCCATGAAAGGACCTTTCCTCCTATCCCATGACCACCTAATTTACGTAAAAGCCTTTGGTGTGGGACCGTGTCAAAGGCTTTCTGGAAATCTAGGTATATTATATCCACTGGGTGCCCCTTGTCCGCATGTTTATTAACCCCTTCAAAGAATTCTAACAGATTAGTTAGACACGACTTCCCTCTGCAGAAACCATGCTGACTTTTGCCCAACAATTCGTGCTCTTCTATGTGCCTTGCAATTTTACTCTTTACTAGTGTTTCTACTAATTTGCCTGGTACTGATGTTAAACTTATCGGTCTATAATTGCCAGGATCTCCTCTAGAGCCTTTTTTAAATATTGGTGTTATATTGGCCATCTTCCAGTCATTTGGTACCAAAGTGGATTTAAAGGATAGGTTACAAACCACTGTTAATAACTCCGCAATTTCACATTTGAGTTCTTTCAGAACCCTTGGGTGAATGCCGTCTGGTCCCGGAGACTTGTTACTATTCAGCTTATCAATTAATTCCATAACCTCCTCTAATGGCACTTCAATCTGAGTGAGTTCCTCAGATTTGTCACCTAAAAAGGCTGGCTCAGATTTAGGAACCTCTGTAACATCCTCAGCCGTGAAGACTGAAGCAAAGAAATCATTTAATCGCTCCGCAATGGCACTGTCTTCCTTGATCGCTCCTTTTATATCTTTATCATCCAAGGGCCCCACTGCTTTTTTAGCGGGCTTCCTGCTTCTAATGTATTTAAAAAACATTTTACTATCATTTTTTGAATTTTTGGCTAGCTGTTCCTCAAACTCTTTTTTGGCTTTTCTTACTACATTATGACACTTAATTTGGGAGTGTTTATGTTCCTTTCTATTTTCCTCACTAGGATTTGACTTCCACTTTTTAAAAGCTGCCCTTTTCTCTCTCACTGCCTTTTTAACATGGCTGTTTAGCCATGGTGGTTCTTTGTTAGGTCTCTTACTGTGTTTTTTTATTTGGGGTATACATTTAAGTTGGGCCTCTAGTATGGTGTCTTTAAACAGTTCCCATGCAGCTTCCAGGGATTTTAGTTTAATTACTCTCCCTTTTAGTTTCTGTTTAACTAGCTTCCTCATTTTAGTGTAATTCCCCTTTTTGAAATTAAATGCCAGAGTGTTTGACCACTGCGGTGTTCTTCCCAACACAGGAATATTAAAAGTTATTATATTGTGGTCACTATTTCCAAGCGGTCCAGTAACAGTTACCTCTTGGACCAGATCCTGCGTTCCAGTCAAGACTAGGTCGAGAATCGACTCTCCCCTTGTGGGTTCCTGTACTAGCTGCTCCAAGAAGCAGTCATTTAAGGCATCAAGAAATTTAATCTCTGAATCCCGTCCTGAGGTGACATGCACCCAATCAATATGGGGATAATTGAAATCTCCTATTATTACTGTGTTTTTTATTTTGGTAGCCTCTCTAATCTCCCTTATCATTTCAGCATCACTATCACTGTCCTGGTTAGGTGGTCGGTAATATATTCCTAATGCCATATTCATATTAGAGGAATGAATTGTTATCCATAATGATTCTATGGAACATTTTGATTCCTTTAGGATTTTTACTTCATTTGATTCTATATTATCCTTCACATATAGTACCACTCCGCCACCCGCACGACCTGTTCTGTCTTTCCGATATAATTTATATCCCGGTATGATAGTGTCCCACTGATTGTCCTCATTCCACCATGTTTCTGAGATGCCTATTATGTCAACTTCCTCCTTTGATATGAGGTACTCCAGTTCACCCATCTTATTAGACAGACTCCTAGCATTAGTGTAAAAGCATGTTAGAAAACTACCACTATTTATATGTCCGCCTTTCACAGACACATTGGATTTTTTTATGCACGATTGTTTCACATCTGATCTTGCCCATATATTATTTCCCACGTTCCCTATCTGACTAACTTCTAGGGAATCTCTACCTATGGAGCCTCGTGTAAGAGAAGTCTCCGTCCGATCCAGGTGCTCCCCCGCACCAATCGGCTTTCCCCCACCTCTTAGTTTAAAAACTGCTCTATGACCTTTTTAATGTTTAATGCCAGCAGTCTGGATCCACCTTGATTTAGGTGGAGCCCATCATTCCTGTATAGGCTCCCCCTACCCCAAAAGTGTCCCCAGTTCCTAATAAATCTAAACCCCTCTTCCCTGCACCATCGTCTCATCCACGCATTGAGACTCTGAAGTTCTGCCTGTCTATCTGGCCCTGCGCGTGGAACTGGAAGCATTTCAGAGAATGCCACCAAAGATGTTCTGGATTTCAGTCTCTTTCCTAGTAACCTAAATTTGGCCTCCAGAATATCTCTTCTACCCTTCCCTATGTCATTGGTACCAACATGTACCACGACGACCGGCTCCTCCCCAGCACTGCCCATAAGTCTGTCTAGATGCCTCGAGAGATCCGCAACCTTCGCACCAGGCAGGCAAGTAACCATACGGTTCTCCCGGTCATCACAAACCCAACTATCTATATTTCTAATGATCGAATCCCCCACTACTAAAACCTGCTTCTTCCTAACAGCTGGAGCTCCCTCCCCCGGAGAAGTATCCTCGGCACGAGAGGATACAACATCACCCTCTGGAAGGAGGGTCCCAACTATGGGATGGTTTCCCTCTGCTCCCATTGACTGCTCTCCTTCCCTGAGCCTTTCATCCTCCGTAACAGCATCAGGACTGTCAGATTGGAGGTGGGACAGCCCTACTATGTCCCGGAAAGTCTCATCCACAAACACCTCTGCCTTCCTTAGCTCCTCCAGTTCAGCCACCCTGGCCTCCAAAGCACGCACTCGGTCTCTGAGGGCCAGGAGCTCCTTGCATCGAGCGCACACATACGCCACCCACCCACAGGGTAGGTAGTCATACATACTGCACTCGACACAATAAACAGGATAGCCCCCACTCTGCTGCTGGGCTTCTGCCTCCATTTCCTACTCTAATTATATATGAGGGTTAATTAAATGTTTCAGACAGAGGTTGTTATAAAGGATTTAGTTTAAGGGCAATAGAAGTCACTGACTCCCCCCAATCTCCCCCTCTAAACTCCCCTCTCAAAACTCCCTCCTGTTAGCACTCACCCTGTTCGCGAGCACCCGGTCGCAAAGCTCCCTGGTCGCTTACCAGCAGGGTTTAAGTGCTCGGCCTCCCTGATAGCTCTGGATAATTATAAACAAAAAATTATATGCCCATATTCATCATAATGAGTGACTTAGTAGTCAACCAGCTTTGCCTATCATTAGCCTTTTGGGGGGGGGAAATGCACACAAAACTCTGATTTACTTTATATATGGTACATAAGCCTGCAAGTCACAGCTCTACATTAAAGCAGCAAAGTAAATGTACAATAAAATTTAACTTGGGAATGCTTGTGTGTTAAATAATTTATATTTCATCAAATTTGCATGTGTGATCCACGCTTTGGTAAAGTTCATGATTGTATGTTTGTTTTTTACTAATGATATTATAAGTATTTCCTCCACTTTTTGTTATTTCTGCTACCAATCTTAAATCATTACAGAAACATCAGATTTTTCTTGAAATGCTGCATATACATGGGGAAAAAAACCCTTTCAATTATTCCAACTATATTTGATTTGATTTCGCTGCATTTGCGGTGATAGCAAAATGTCTTCATACTTTGGAAGTAACTATGTGGTCCTCCCAGTTGCTGTTTGGTTGAAAAAAATCGATACCACTAGGACTGCTACAGAGTAAAGGGGGCAACTGTTTTTAAGGAGAGGAGCCACAGGGAATATTGCTTTTTCAGTTAAAAATGGGACTTAGCAACATTTATTTATTTTCTGACAACATGGAAAAAATTAACTGCACATTATAAAACATGTACCTGTTATTCACTTGTTATCCAGAGAAGCTTTTCAATGTAAATTTAAATGAACAGCAGATTCATTAGCTGTATTAGCTCTAAACTGAAAATTAATACAGGTAGTTCTTTTGCCTAACACATGTAAAGCCAATATGTCATGGATTTTGTTTCCAGCAGAATGGATTCAGTACATTAGATCTTCCCTAGAGCAAGCCCACAACTGTGGAATGAACTCCCACAAGAACTAAGCACTATCACAAACATTGTCACCATTCTGCTAAGTGCAAGGTAGATTTCTTTGCTCTAGCACCATGTATAGATGAAATAAACAAATCCAGAACAAAGCATGCCGCTTTGCATACTTTCCCTGCTGAGAGTATGAGAGTACAGTGCTTAATGCAGTAGCTGAAGGCACTGGCGTAGAACAGTGATGACTGTGGTATAAACCTATAGAAAAGAATTCTGGCCATAGAATCTATATTCATGCCTTACAATTTATGAATCTTTCATTTAAATTATGCTGCTTTGGTGTTTTTTCCTCCTAGTAGTGGATATGCATTTCAGAAAACATATGGAATAGAAACCCTGATCTCAGAACACATAGACACACACATGACAAAAGTCATTCATGCGCTTAAGAGTTTATGGGATTGAGTCTATGGTATTAAAGTGCTTAGTTATCTCAGGGAGGTGGAGAAGTGATTATAGAGGGGAAGCCTTACATTGATGAGCCCAGTCACTGTCCCTGTATTTTTAAGGCCTTGTTTACCCTTGGTGATTTTTGAACTGATTCATATAAATCAGTGTAAATACCTGCATTGCCATGAATATTCTGCTTATTATTAAGAGCAGCTTGTTTTGGTTTAAATACAGTTGACTGGGAATCTGTGTACAGCAAGTCAAATCCACTCAGGCTAAATGTCTTGGAGGGGTCTCCGTGTTAGTCTGTAACTGGGTGAAAGTGATCATGAAATCATAGAGTTCACAATTCTAAGGAAGGGTAGAAGGGAGAACAGCAAAATAGAGACAATGGATTTCAGGAAGGCAGATTTTGGTAAGCTCAGAGAGCTGATAGGTAAGGTCCCATGGGAATCAAGACTGAGGGGAAAAACAACTGAGGAGATTTGGCAGTTTTTCAAAGGGACATTATTAAGGGCCCAAAAGCAAACTATTCCGCTGCGTCGGAAAGATAGAAAATATGGCAAAAGACCACCTTGGCTTAACCACGAGATCTTGCATGATCTAAAAATAAAAAAGGAGTCCTATAAAAAATGGAAAGTAGGACAAATTACAAAGGATGAATATAGGCAGACAACACAGGAATGCAGGGGCAAGAATAGAAAGGCAAAGGCACAAAACGAGCTCAAACTAGCTACGGGAATAAAGGGAAACAAGAAGACTTTTTATAAATACATTAGAAGCAAGAGGAAGACCAAGGACAGGGTAGGCCCACTGGTCAGTGAGGAGGGAGAAACAGTAACAGGAAACTTGGAAATGGCAGAGATACTTAATGATTTCTTTGTTTCAGTCTTCACCGAGAAGTCTGAAGGAATGCCTAACATAGGGAATGCTAGTGGGAAGGGGGTAGGTTTAGAAGATAAAATAAAAAAAGAACAACTTAAAAATCACCTAGAAAAGTTAGATGCCTGCAAGTCACCAGGGCCTGATGAAATGCATCCTCGAATACTCAAGGAGCTGATAGAGGAGGTATCTGAGCCTCTTTGGAAAATCATGGGAGACAGGAGAGATTCCAGAAGACTGGAAAAGGGCAAATATAGTGCCCATCTATAAAAAGGGAAACAAGAACAACCCAGGAAACTACAGACCAGTTAGTTTAACTTCTGTGCCAGGGAAGATAATGGAGCAAGTAATTAAGGAAATCATCTGTAAACACTTGGAAGGTGGCAAGGTGATAGGGAACAGCCAGCATGAATTTGTAAAGAACAAATCATGTCAAACCAATCTGATAGCTTTCTTTGATAGAATAACGAGCCTTGTGGATAAGGGAGAAGCAGTGGATGTGGTATACCTAGACTTTAGTAAGATGTTTGATACGGTCTTGCATGATATTCTTATCAATAAACTTGGCAAATACAAGTTAGATGGGGCTACTATAAGGTGGGTGCATAACTGGCTGGATAACTGTACTCAGAGAGTAGTTATTAATGGTTCACAATCCTGCTGGAAAGGTATAACAAGTGGGGTTCCGCAGGGGTCTGTTTTGGGACCGGCTCTGTTCAATATCTTCATCAACGATTTAGATATTGGCATAGAAAGTACACTTATTAAGTTTGCAGACGATACCAAGCTGGGAGGAGTTGCGACTGCTCTGGAGGATAGGGTCATAATTCAAAATGATCTGGACAAATTGGAGAAATGGTCTGAGGTAAACAGGATGAAGTTTAATAAAGACAAATACAAAGTGCTCCACTTCGGAAGGAACAATCAGTTTCACACATACAGAATGGGAGGCGACTGTCTAGGAAGGAGTACGGCAGAAAGGGATCTAGGGGTTATAGTGGACCACAAGCTGAATATGAGTCAGCAGTGTGATGCTGTTGCAAAAAAAGCAAACATGATTCTGGGATGCATTAACAGGTGTGTTGTGAGCAAGACACGAGAAGTCATTCTTCCGCTCTACTCTGCACTGGTTAGGCCTCAGTTGGAGTATTGTGTCCAGTTCTGGGCACCGCATTTCAAGAAAGATGTGGAGAAATTGGAGAGGGTCCAGAGAAGAGCAACAAGAATGATTAAAGGTCTAAGGAACATGACCTATGAAGGAAGGCTGAAAGAATTGGGTTTGTTTAGTTTAGAAAAGAGAAGATTTAGGGGGGACATGAGAGCAGTTTTCAGGTATCTAAAAGGGTGTCATAAGGAGGAGGGAGAAAACTTGTTCATCTTGGCCTCTGAGGATAGAACAAGAAGCAATGGGCTTAAACTGCAACAAGGGAGGTTTAGGTTGGACATTAGGAAAAAGTTCCTAACTGTCAGGGTAGTCAAACACTGGAATAAATTGCCCAGGGAGGTTGTGGAATCTCCATCTATGGAGATATTTAAGAGTAGGTTAGATAAATGTATATCAGGGATGGTCTAGACAGTATTCGGTCCTGCCATGAGGGCAGGGGACTGGACTCGATGACCTCTCGAGGTCCCTCCCAGTCCTAGTATTCTATGAAAAAAAAATTAAAAAACAACAAGCAGCCCTGCAGCACCTTAGCAACTAACGAAACATGTAGATGGTATCATGGGCTTTCATGGGCACAACCCACTTCTTTCATCTGAAGAACTGGGTTGTGCTCATGAAAGCCCATGATACCGTCTACATGTTTTGTTAGTCTCTAAGGGTACGTCTACACTAGCTCGTTAGTTCAAGCTAGGTAGGGTAATGAGGGCAAGCGGAGTTGCAAATGAAGCCCGGGATTTAAATATCCCGGGCTTCATTTGCATGTTCCCGGGCGCCGCCATTTTTAAATCCCCCTTAGTCCGAACTCCGTGCCTGCGGCTACACGCAGAACGGACTAGGTAGTTCGAATTAAAGCTCCTAATTCGAACTACCGTTACTCCTCATTGCAGGATATTTAAATCCCGGGCTTCATTTGCAACTCCGCTTGCCCTCATTACCCTACCTAGCTCGAACTAACGAGCTAGTGTAGACGTACCCTAAGGGGTTGCAGGGCTGTTTGTTGTTTTTTAAGTTTGCTCAGACTAAGAGTATCAACACTGGAGTTTCCACAGCAATTTAACTGAAATCAGTTTAAAAATCATTGAATAGCCACTCTGCATCCAGAACTTTACTGAGCAGCTCACTGTATGTAGTTCATTGATCCGTACAGAGGTACAGGGACTTTAGAAAACACACAGTTGAACTGTCTCACATGAACAACGCTTTAGTCACCAACAGATTTATATGGAAAAGCAGCTACACAGTACATTTTCCTCGTCTCATTGTACATTGTTACTAGATTTATGTTTGGCCACAACTGAAATGGTCACTCTGTATCCCAGTGATGTATTTATTCCCCTTTTCCGGTATCACAAAGTAATCAAGAAACAAAAGATCCCATTCATGGCTGCTTTGTGGTTTGTTTTTGCAGAAGCCCCTACCAGAGTGCACTGCTACAGAAAGTCATTTCAAACTGACATCTTCTTTCCAAAAAGGTTTCCTGGAAATTGATCAACTTTATGCATCCTAGACTATACCATTTCAACACATCCCAATGGTGTGCTTTGCTACCACCATCAAAAAATGTTGAGTCCTCTGCTTTTAAGAGGGCAGTTGTGACACCATCATCATGAGTAGACTATGTTGTCAAAGTAATGCCACACTTTTTCAAAGGCCCCTGAATGATGTTTGGGCACTCTCCCCATATAAAAGCTGCCTCTTATGAGAAAATACACTGTAAGTTGTAACAGTGCCTGTGAAGTCCTTTACATTCCTTATGGTACAGTGTCAATAAATAAGAGACATACCTTTCAAATGCAAAGTTATCTTAACTTCATCCATAGCCAGTAGATACTCACATGTTTGGGGTAGTCTCTGTGTCTGTTACAAAAAGCAGGAGGCCAGAAAATACTATACAGGGACACCTCAATTTTAGTGATCACTCAAGGGACCAATAAAACACAATTTCTTGCTCAACACGACTTTCTAGCAAAGGAGGACCAATATTGTACTCAGAATGGGTCCAATTGCACCTGGTGTACAAGAGTGTGAGAAGTCACACAGGAGCCTCCCACCACCTTACTACTTCGCTGGCTGCCCCACACAGTGGGGAAACACTATATTCAAAGGCTCTAGCGGGCTAGCAGCACTGGTGCATGCAAAGAGGCGAGAACAAATCACTTCTACATCAAAAAGTGGAGATGGCAAGCCCCGTAGGAGAGGATACACTGCAGCAGTCTCCTTGCACATCCACTGAACACACTGAGATTTCCCCATCCACAGAGTACAAACAAGGCAGGTTTGCTAGCCTGGCTGCCCTACCATTTCCTCTGACTGGCATTTTCTAGCCAAGTTTTGTTGACACAAGAGGTTCTGAGAAGTAAGAGAAAATTTGGATCCAGGGGGTTTTTTTTGTTTTTTTTTTTGCTTATCTGATCCTTCCAACACTCATGCATTCCCTAGACTCGAGCTCCTTGGCCTATTTGTTACAGAGCATGATTTGCTATATATTTAGCCTCTTTTTGACACTGGTTTTTAAAAAGGTATCTAATGTGCACGTTAATTTCCATATTTTGGTTTTACTCAATGACTTATTAAATACCAGAACTATAGTACATGCCATTTTGATTAGGCATTGGCATAAGTTAATCTCAAACAGATACATCTTTTAGGCTGATTTAATTAGACAGCTTGAAACCAGAAGTTGATGTAAATTAAACAAGTTTTTATTAAGTATGTATAGCAGAATTTCACTTGCACTGGTAGTAAAGGTTATTTTCTGTATTAATTCACATTATGTAAGAGGTTTCCTGTACAGTCTATTAGAAAGAAATATCCAGGCATGGACAGAAATATTACGGATGTTACATCACCTTTTAAATGGGTTCCTCTAAGTCCCCTCTTTTGTGACACTATACTAAGGGCTCACAATTAAGAGCAATCTTTCTAACTTGACTGGGCTTCCTATTTGGTCCCTAGAATTTAAATCAGACACTTAATTTTATTATAACCTCTGTTTTGGTAGGGCTCTCAGAGAACACTTGATCATTTTTGTGTATCAACTGCTCCTAATCAGAGCAGGTGAAAATTAGGTATGGTATCATCTCTCCCATGAAAGATGATTTATGTGTACTTTAAGATATTTGCCTAGTGTTTCTTATTTTTCTAACCATGAAACTTAATAATTAATGGATTATTTTGGCTGTTTTTTTAAACTGACTCTTTAAAAACCTCAGATCGATAGATAGTAATAAACACGGATTTTTCAAAAGAAATCAGGAAAGAACAATCTAATTTCTTTCTTTGATGAATTAGAATCTAATTTGACAGAGCAACTGGCCTAATGGATAGGGAGAAGTAGTATATGTGAAATACCTGGACTTTGTCAGACTACCTAGGTGTATCAAGTGGAATACTTCAAGGGTCTGTCTTACTACTAGTCATGGTGTTTTCATGAACCACATGGTTGATGGAGTGGAGACTGTGATTATAAAATTTGCTGATGACTCTGAGCTGGTCGGGGCTGCAAGCACTTTGGAATACAGGAATAAAATTCAAAAATGATCTTGAAATATTGGAGCATAGCTCTAAAATTAACATGAAATTCAATAAAGATATGGAAATTCACTTAGAAAGGAAACAAAATCAAATACACAAATACAAAATGTGAAATAACGGCTAGGCAACAGTACTGCAAAAAAGGATCAGAGGATTATGGTAGATCACTAATTGAATATGAGCCAATGGTCCAAAATTGTTGCAAAAAAGATTATTGTCATGCTGGATATACAACAGGAGTGTCATATTTAAGACACAGGAGTAATTGTTCCACTCTACATTGAATCGGTGAGGTCCTATTCTTGGCCTGTGGAATTCTGTAACCAGTTTTGAAGATACATATGAACAAATTGGATCATATCTAAAGAAAAGCAACAAAAATGATAAGGGGTTTGGAAACCATGACTTATGAGGAATGGTTGAAAGAAGTGTGCATATGTAGACTAGAGATGAGAAGGATTTGGGAAAGGTGTAATAGGTCTTCAATATGTAAAAGGAAAGAGGACGAGAAGGATTCATCAGTTGTTCTCAATATCCACTGTGGATAGGACAAGAAGCAATTGACAGTTTGTAGCAAGGGAAATTTAGGTTATATATTAGGAACACTGTTCTAACTATAAGGACAGTTAAGCATTGGGAGGTTGGGAGTTAGTTACCTTGGGTTGGGAGGTTGTGGAATCCCCATCCTTGCAAGTTTTTAAAAACAGGCTAGTCGTTTGATGGTTGTCAGGGATGGTCTAATTATACTTATCCCACTCTCTGTCAATATCAGTGCCAAGATAATAGTAGCAGAGCCTTTGTGAAAGAGGAGAAATAGGCAAAATATTGTCTCTAGTGGATTATTCTTTTCAGAGTAATAGGGGAATACAGATGCTACCTTTGCATGAGTGTGATATAAGGGGAAGAAAGCATGAGAGTGCCTTCAGCCCCCACAGCAGCACATCTGTTTATGGGCCAGGTGTAATTTGGTTTCCAGTGCTAAGTAGCAAAAAGGGCTGGTAAAGAAGGGGGAAGTAGAGCTATGAGCTCCTAAGGGACCATTCTGGACGGCTTGGTCCTCCCCCACACTCACACAGTAGGATAGCTGCATTGAGAATAGACTTCTTTTTCTTGTGAGATACTCCATCCCATAGTCATCCAGAGAGTTTCTGGAGGCATTTCAAATTTCAGACACAATACCTCCAGCCACTCCAGCTCCAACATTGCAGCTTGTATTCTTGGCCCATGGTGCTCAGGTTCCTAAGAGTCATCATAAAGCTTGAAGTGTGAGTGGCCAAGATGTGTCCAATAAAAGTGGTTCAGCAAACAAGACAATGGAACTTCCAGAAGCAAATGTCAAATTCGTCAACATGGGAGTCTGTTTATCAAAGTGGTTTCCATTCTCATTTCAAGGCAGGCAGAAAGCAATAGTAAATGTTGAAGAAAGAACATGTATTTGCCACAAGAGCATTTTAATGAATAAAATGCTAGAAAAAAAATCAGGGCGAATTCTAGTTTAATATAACATTTGTTTTTCTTACTGGTAATTTATCTTGGTAGCTCTTGATGGTTAAGACTTTACATAAACAAGTGTACATGTGAGCTTTCAGTCAAGTGAAGAACAAACACTGAATATCAATGAGGCATTCAGAGAATAGGAAACATATGGTACTTGGCAATATTTCCCTAAGACTGCATGTTCGTCATAGTGATACGTTTTGAGGAAATTCATTGTGGGTTGATAGTAGCAATGCCAAAATTCATTTACATTTTTGCTAGTTAATCCAAATTATATGCATAATATATAATTTTCCCATTGTTCCAGTTCTCTTTCATTTTAAGTTTACTACAGATTGTACTTCCCTAAACAGGGACTCTCTGGTTCAGCAACTCTCTGGTCCAACTCTCTGCCAGACCAAAGTTGCTCCTGGACCAGAAAGCCCTGAGACATACGGGCCGGTGACACAAGGAGCTCTATAGTGAGGGCAGAGGGGGAGTCCTATGGCAGGGGGTGGTCTGGTAGCATGGTGGAAGGCAATCCAGTGATGTGCCGGGGGGGAAGGGGGAGTGACTCAGCCGGGAACCCCATGGCAGCTGGGGTCCTGAAGTGCAGGGCATCGTGAGACGGGGAGGGAGTTGGGCAGACTGGCTGGGAGCCCCACGGCATGGGGAGGCTGGCGATGTGGCCAGGAGCCTGGTGGTGGGAGTCCAGTGTCTGGCAAGCCTGGCCAGGGCTAACAGCACAGCCAGCTGGAGGTAGGAGGGCCAGCCAGAGCTGGAAGCGGAGCCAGAGGCGGGCAGGAGGGGAGGACCCTCCCTGGTCCAGCAAATTCCATCATTTAGGACTAGTCAGGGCCCAGGGGTACCAGTCCAGGGAGGTCTAACCTGTACTCATCTGTCTTGTTACAGCCAGGATATTTGAAAATATAACCATATACATGTTTAGCTAATTATATTAAAGCTAATCAATAGTTCTGCACTGTTTCTAGCTCCAGACAACAAGCAAACAAACATCAAGCAGCCACTTTTAGGAAACACTTGGTTGTGAAAGAAATTCAGGCTTTGTCTAGACTTAAAAGTGTAAAGCAAGGCCATGGCAGCGCTTTAAACTGAAAGGCTTTGTCAACACTGGCGGCTTCTTGCGCAAGAACATCTTGCGCAAGGGTTCTTGTGCAAGAAGTCTTGCGCAAGAAAACGTCCACACTGCCATGTGCGAGCTGTGCTTTTGCGCAAGAGCGCCCATGGCAGTGTGGACGCTCTCTTGCGCAAGAAAGCTCTGATGGCCATTTTAGCCATAGGGCTTTCTTGCGCAAGAAATCCCTGCCGAGCGTCCACACTGCCCTCTTGCGCAAGAGCTCCTGCGCAAGAGGGCTTACACCTGTTAAAAAAGAGCATAGCTCTTGTGCAAGGAGCCCTCTCTTACCACGCCATACTGTAAATTTCCTTGCGCAAGAGAGGGCGGGCAGTGTGGACGCTCTGCAGATTCTTACACAAGAACGGCCGTACTTGTGCAAGAAGCCGTGAGTGTAGACATAGCCAAAGTGTGGCCATGGCACCAGAGCTGGGAAGGAGCTTTCCCAGCACTCTATGTAAACCACCTCTGCTAGAACGCTAGCTAACAGCTCTGGGAGTGCCAGAAAGTTACAGCACTGTAAAGTGCCAGTGTAGACTTAGCCACAGGGTTGTGTTGTCAGAGCAATAAATCTAGAAATAAAGTGGGCAAATTCCAAACCACCCTTCCCCTTTTCTTTCCAAAGAAAGATTTGGTTTTAAACCCACACAAAGAATTCTAGAAATATCCTTATTAAAAAGGATTCTGAGTCTTCATTCTGTAGACTTGGACATTTAAGGCAGGAAATATTTATTGTGTGCTTCCAACCCATGTTGCCACATAATGGCAAAAATATTTACTGTTTCTCAAATGCTTCACATGGCATAACCTTGAATATGAATATTTATAACTATATTGCATCTGAATGCAAGCCTTCCTGCTATTGTTCTGTGAATAGTAAGTTTTTTTTGTACAAATATAGCACATTTGATGCTAGATTAATTATTTAATGTAAGAAACCATTTCAATGTACAATGTTTATATTAATGGGGAATTAAATAATCACTGGCAGCGCAAAAGAAAACCCTTATTGGAGGGAAACAAGAAAATCATCACTTCAAAAATTTTCACAAATTAAGATTTTTGGTTGAAGAGTTATTGAATTTTAGGGTATTGTTGTAAAAAGTCATACTAGAGATGGTCATGATGGTCCCTTCTGACCTTAAAGTCTATGAGTTTATGATAATTAAAAACTTTTATATAAAAAGGCCAGGTGAGTTTGTGCCGTTTAAAAGCGGGATTTTATTTCCTTTCAAATTCTAATAAAAGTAAAAAATAACCCCTTTAAAATGGACTATACAAAAAGAAAGTTCAAAACTAACTTTAAAAGGTATCTGGATTTTTCCTGCCACAAAAAGAGCAAAGGAAGAAAGGTCACATATTTGTTAAACAGATTGCATATACAGTTTAAAGTGTCACCTAAGCCAATCCTGAATGCTTAGATCCAGTAAAAATGTGACAGCAACCAACCTGAATCTAAACAAGCATGAGAGAGGTGTGTTTTCCTGTAATTTCAAGAAAATAGAACAATGGCATAAAAGACTATGAAGTAAAATCTCCTCTACCACTCTGTATAGAAAGCAAGAGTTCTACAACTCACATTGTCCATCTCTACAAACAAGCTGTCACTCATGGATAAGAAAAACAGAAAAAGAAACCAACCCAAGAAAACCTTGCCAAAACTTCAGCATGAATTGGCAAGAGAAAGTTAAGTAAGACACTGCCAAGGGATTGTATTTAAATTGCTATAATGAGTTTACTGGGATATTAAAATGCTATTATAAAGCTTAAAGTATTAATAGTTCTGTTGGTTATTCACCAAGAGGTTAGACCACATATTCCTGGAGAGGAACTAGGAACTAAATATTGGTAAGCAGAGAAATAGTGGGATTTAATGAGATTTAAGATTTTTAATATTGGTTAAGGGTTGGCCTGTATCAAGACAGCTCCTCAAGTGGCTTTTTCTAAGTAACTGATCTAAATATTTTCTTTGGTTCCATATAATGTTGTTCAAATCGCTTACTTTGCTAACTATAAACTGGCTAGTTATTTATTAATAACCAACTGATTCGTTTGCCCTAAAACAGCAGTGGTGTCTTCTCTCCATAGAGAACAACACAGAAAAAAAATAACAGAACCTAACTTGTCATTTGTGTCGTTTAATGTTTTCTTTTTCTCTCTAATAATAAAATAAACTTGATTAATAATTGTCTTTTTTTTTGCTTGGTCTTGATCACAGTGTCCCCTAAGGTTTATAAAAAATATAAAGCTCTGTAAATAATGGGAGCCATGCCCTTGAGCTGACAGTAAAAGAAACAATAAGCGGAAAAAGAAAAAGAAACAATGGCCTACCATTTTTTTTTTTGTCTAAATGTTTTTAATACAAAATTCCTTGGAGTCCAATGATTTAAAAGTACCCCTTTTCAACCTCACAATATAAGTAATTATGGGTAAAATACATTACAGAGATATTCTGATTGTTCCTAAACTAAACATTGAAAGCTCAGTGGTTATATCAAAATTAAAATAAATTAAAAAATGTTAAATGTGGAACTGTACAGTTAAGGAGCTCTTTTTTTAAATCTCTGTGCTGCAGAGACACAACAGGGCAAAGGGGAACTAAAATACTATTTTCAAAAACTGGCTGTAGAGTTAGCCAAATTTTTGGTTGGTTGG
This sequence comes from Pelochelys cantorii, assembly GCA_032595735.1. Classification (NCBI taxonomy): domain Eukaryota; kingdom Metazoa; phylum Chordata; order Testudines; family Trionychidae; genus Pelochelys; species Pelochelys cantorii. Next base: position 36,435,095 of record CM064335.1, on the reverse strand, counting down.
TTGGATGGCCAAACCGAAAAATATGGAAAAAAAATGTGGGTCACCCAAAACAGATTTTTTTTGTTCTTGGCTTTTTTTCCCCTTGCCAAATCAATAAGTTTTTTAAAAGGGTGTCATTCAGGGTATGTCTACACAGTGGGGCTATAGCTACCCCACGTCTTTTGAATGCACCCAGTATTTCGAGATAGCGGATGAGCTATTTTGACATTCCTGTAACCTTCATTCCACGAGGGTTAAGGGATGTCTTGAAATAGTGTTTTATTTTGAAATTTGGCATTGTGTAGATGCATCAAATTTTGAAATACGCTATTTTGAAATTCAAGCAAAATAAGATACACAATTTGCGAACCACAACTTGTGTATCTTACTTCGAGTTTAGGATGCTGTGTAGATGCACCCTCAGGACAACAGGAAAAGATTCAGGTGTCTCTATATCCAGTGGCTTAAAGGTACCAATTCTAGCCCTACTGGTCCACATGATAGTATAACATGATAACAGACCTTAATATTTGAGGGGAAGAAGGAAATATTTCTATACTTTTTTTTCAGCTGTTAGAATCCTATTGGAAGTTAGAATGTACCACTAAATTGGTGGGCAGACTGCAGATGAAGTGGTTCTATTAGTAACACCTTGTAGCACAGCAGGCTTCACCACCACAGGCACCTCCTACTGGTCACTCAGGGAATTAGCTCTTTGGTGCTGGAGCACCCCTTTCTGGCTGGTGTATTGCCTGCTGTGACCTATTCTTCTCCACCTCTGTGTATTAGGACCCACATCTCTCCCAGAGCATAGCATCCTCCTCTTTAGGTACTCCCCTACTGCAGTGCACCCATACTCTGGGGTCCTCCCCCTCTGGGAAAGTCCAACCCCCTATGTCCACCTTGCTTCAGTGACCCACTGCCCATCTTCATCTAGCCCCTGCCACAGAGGCAAACTGAAGTCTGAAATGGCCATTCATCATTGGCAAGGGGGTGTGGACTTACTGCCTTTACTTACTTTGGCTGCCTCCCTGCAGCCCTGGTAGCCTCAGGCCTTGCTTCAGGCCCTGCAGCCTGGAATCTTGCCTAGCCAAGCTCTGCCTGGCTTTCCCCAGCCCTGCCCAAAGTCAGGAAGTCTCTTGCTTCCCTAACAGCCAGGGCCCTCCTGCCCACAGCAAGAGTGAGTCTGTCTCCACCCCTCCAGAAGCCTTTATTTATAATGCCTTCACGTGGGCCTAATTGGCTCATGCTGGCCACAGCAGCTGGCTCCACAGCTCCAGTGCTCCAGGTCTCTCCCGGGCTGGGTTTTAATCCCTTAAAGGGCCAGTGTGGGGGCAGATGCCCCATCACACACCTGTTACTACAATACACCATATGTGATAGGGTGTAAAACCCCCACACTAGGCAACAAAGAGTTGGGCAATTATTTTGGGGGATCAGCCAGCACCACTATGTCCCACCTACAGCAAATGTGCCATCTTCTGGAGGAGTAAATACACTGGGAATAGGTCATTTGGGTGGCAGGGCTGGAGATGAGCAGAGCTACAAACCCCAGCTCCAGCAGCACAAAGCAGAGGGAAACCTAAAAGCTTTGACATACCTGCTGAAAAAGGGTCTCCCCGAGGCAAGAGAGGACCCACCCCAGAGACAATGACAGAGTGAAGTCCTCCCCCACCCACCACCTCTGGATCCTGCCCTGGAACATCAGTAACCTTTATTTTGGTTTGGATGTCCCCAACAGGGGAAAAGCTTAGACTAACCTGACCCAGGACGGAGTGAGAGGAAGACGCCCAAGGTGGGCAGTCTTAAGCAGCCCTGTTTGCCAGACCACTGGTAACCAGAGGGCCTGGGTTGGAGCCCAGTGGAGTGGGAGGCCTTGGGCTCCCCTCCCCACAATTGCATTGGCAGTCCAGGGTTGTACCCATGATCACTAGGCCACATTCCCTGACCAGACCCCAAGTGAGAACCATTACAACATAATGGAATCCTGGCTCCATTGAAAGCAATGGGAGGTTTGCAATTTTTTCAGTGGGGGCAGGAGTTCACCCTATTTCTGTTAAAATGCCAGATAATGTGTAAAAATGTGGTTTGTAAGACAGAATGAGCTGGATTCAAGTTTAGCTTCTATATATTATATATTTTAAAATAATCTTTCGAAAGACAAGGACCTTTCACTTTTCCTGGAACCATGAAGTTATAGACCAATTTGTACTGTTTAAGAGCAGCTGATATCTAATAATCATTTTCCTATTATCTAAAAAAATTAATTTATATTTAAAAATGTAGCTGTTCTTACTACAAAATAAATGTAAGTAATACACAAAATAAGGGAACATGTTTTGCGTGAAAAGGATTGAGTAGAATTTCTCCAGTGTATTCTGTTTAATATGTACTCCTGGCACGTTCTCTTATACTTCTCTCTTCATAATGGATGTCAAATATAATGGACAATGCTTGAAAATATGGTTGAGTCTGCATACCTAGCATTACGTCATCTTTTCCTCATTCTTCTTCCTGGAAATGTTCCACAGTTTATCGAGTTTATCATTCTTATAATTACATTTTCTCTTTCTTTCCTTGCTTATATGGTCAGAATTGGACATATCACTTTGCTGCTTTGACTTTCACTTGAATATGGTAATCATTTTCTAAATATTGTGTGTAACAATGTGCAGGGCCAGCCTGAGTAGTAAGGCTGTAATTTGATTAAGGATTTGTGGTGCCATTTTTTCATTTTCTTGAGCATCAGTCTCCACAGATAGGAAATCTGCATAACCCCTGAGATGAGTTATGATCTTGTGTGGAGCAGAAAGCTGCGCTTTATTCAATAACACTAATTCTGAGTCAGGCATATACAGAAAAAAATATTGCTGTATAAGACTTGTTTATAGTCCTGCATGTCCCCAAACCTGGAATTTATCAACTAATTATATGGCACAAGTAATAACTATAACACGTGTTTTATGTCCTGTTGCAGAAAGTCAATTATAAAACTTCTTTAACATTGCTTCCCTGAAGTTTTGCTAATTGATGGTATATATATATATATATCAGTGATGGAGACAGAGCCAATTTTTCACAATTTTTTTTCTTTTTAAGTAAAGGACTCAATATAGCAAGTTCAGGCCTTCCTAACACTAGGGCTATGTCTACACTGCCCCTGTTTTGCACAAAAAATATGCAAATGAGGTAAAGCGTGGAATATCACAGTGCCTCATTTGCATATTTAATGAGGCTCCATTTTTGCGCAAGAGGCTTTTGTGCAAAAAGGAGCCGTCTACATGGCTCCTTTTTGCTCAAAAACCCCCTCTTGTGCAAAAAATGCAGAAGAATGGCTCTTGTGCAAGAGGGGGGTTTTGTGCAAAAGCCTCTTGTGCAAAAACGGAGCCTCATTAATTAAGTGGCAATATTCCACACTTTGCCTCATTTGCATATTTTTTTGCACAAAACAGGGGCAGTGTAGTCAGAGCCTTGATGTATTCCTTTCACAACTAAGTGAAAGCAGGACTAATGCCAGATTTTTTGCCTACTAAATCATCTTTTTTAAAATGCAGCTGCAGTTATTTCTATAGCCATTAATCAATTTTCCTACTAAATTTGGGTTTGAAATTCAGTAAAATTCAGTAGCTCCACTTTGCACAGATTCAGCTGAGAATTTATCCACATATCTGTTAGTTCAGACGCTGAATATCATTTAGGGTTCGAGGAGCAAACTGACCAAGTTTCACTTGTTTGTATATCAAGATCATGCAAAGCCATGAATTTTGCATCATTTCAATGCTGAAATATAGTCTCTTTTGCCAATTACTAGAGTCAAATCCTAGATCTGAACCAATGCATGACTGTAATTTGGATTTTTTAAAAAGCTAGAGAGTCCCATTTTCCAATCTGCTGCAAACATGACTCAAGATGGCAAAAAGGGGTGTGCAGCAATCTGGGTTGTGACTGGGGGAAGGGATTGGGGTGCATAGTCTGGGAGGGGGGTTGTGACCTGGAGGAGTAGTGTAGGAGGAGATGCAGGGTCTGGGAGAGGGCAAACTTCCCTTACTCCTCATGCTTTGACTATCTTGGCCTGTCCATATGCAATATTTACCCCTCTACAAAAAGAGTGAACACCAGCATCTTTTATACTTTGCTGGCAAGTTCAGATAACCTATGAAGCTTTAAAAACACATATCCAGGAGTCAGATTAGTCCCTGTAAGATGAGGTATCTTTGTGGGGTGTATTTGAAAGTGCTAGAATCTTTCATTCCTTACCTCCTCCGTTGATCATTCCTTACTTTTGACTGTCTCTCCAAAGTTCATTGCCTTTGACTGAAATTAGCATCCTCACAGGATGCTAGTTAGCAAATGGCCCAGCAGAATGTGAATCATCTGTTCACCAAAATGAATTTCAGTAAGAGACCTCTCAGAGACTAAGAAGGAAAGGAGGGGATATTCATCTGAATCCAAAAATGACTGCATAGTTTTAAGATTAGAATTGATTTTTCTGTTTTTGTGAACCACATTGCCTATCTCTAATAAATATGAAGTGTGATATCAAAATATGGATATTAAAGATACAAGACCAGATCCAGATCCTAAATCAATGCAGCTACACTGGCTTCCACTGGGCTGTTGTGATTAGCACTCACTGAGGATCTGGCCCACAAAGTACTGTATTGCCTGTGTATTGCAGTCTCAGAATCAGTATCTACTCTCCCTTCCTTAAAACATCTGCAGGCCAGAGTGGAGAGTGCTCAGCTTCTTGCAGGATCAGACCCTTAGTGGAGGAATAGAGAGGGACCTTTCTTGTGTGGACAGCCAGTAGTGCTAGAAGCAAACAATGCATGCACACATGCATTGCTCCTTCTGATAAGCAACTCTTCAGAGCTGCAAAGAACAGCAACAAGGATGAGGGCCACAAAGAGTTGACTGTCCTTATTATGGAGCCATAGCAGAGCCACACGTGAAAGATTCTATCTAGGCAAGGATACAGGACGCACAGCTGAGATCAGAGATCAGTTTGGAGATCTAAAATCACTTAATTGTTATGGTATTTCCCATTCTTTTTATACATTTAATAAATGACTTCAAAGTTTTGTGTATCAGTATCTGTAGATTAGACATTGGTGGGGTATTAATAGGTACATGTAAATCCAGAGAGAGAGAGAGAGAGAGAGAGTGAGTAACTTCCTGTGGAATCTAGTGATACCACACTAAAAATATTCAGCAAAGGATAAAACTTCAGAATGCTGAGTATCCTGAGGGTGTGGGTCAGATTAAAGGTTTGCAAATGAAGTTTGTTTCATTAAAAGCCGGTAATGGACTAAAATATCCATTCTATTTACACCTCTTATTAATTGCCAAATGCCCAGACAGCATAAGTAAACATAGAATCCTAGAACTGGAAGGGACTACAAGAGGTCATAGAGTCCAGTCCGCTACCCCAGATGGGCAGTGGGTAGGAAACCATCTGCTTCTGCAGTGTCTGAATGGTCTGGCATTTCAATGAAGCAGTGGTAAAATTCCTATTACAAAGACTTTTCAGTCATTTCTCCAAAACAAATAGGGAGAAATTTCCCTCAGCACTACTCAACATGCCCACCCCTCCCATCTCAGAGCCAGAACACTGAGGACTAGGTTCCTAGGCCCTCCTGCAGTTTTTTGTGTTCGTGAGCCTGCTGCTTCCTGCTCGCTTCCTCTGGGGCACAAGGAGCAATGAAATAGGTTCATAGTGGGCAGGGGCCATGACTCACTCCCGTTCACATTATGCTGCTTCCTGGAGCGGTCCAGAGATAATATATCCCACCTTCGCTACAGAGCGCTACTGACAGGCTAGATAGTTTTGCATCACTCCCAGCATGGGCCAGTGCCTCAGAGGCACCAGCCAGACAGAATTTGCTTTAAATCCTCTTTTTTCCTTTAAAAAAGAATCATGACCTATTCTGTAAATGCATTACTATTCATGCTGGGTAGGCCAATTGTGAGCAAATTGGGATATTTAAACAGATACCAGGAAAAATGGAGATCCCTAAAATCTGAAAACATAAATGCTATTAAAATAAGCTGACTTATTTCCTCCTGACACTTGTCCCAATCTTTCCAGGTGAGTACTTGAGTGTATATGATTGACAGGGGATGGGGGGGGGGGGAGGAGGAAGCGGGAAAGGGCTTTGCTGTTATTTTGAGGAGTAACGGTAGTTCGAATTAGGAGCTTTAATTTGAACTACTTAGTCCGTGCCGCGTGTAGCCGTGGGCAGGGAGTTCGAACTACGGGGCATTTAAAAATGGCGGCACCCGGGAACATGCAAATAAAGCCCGGGATATTTAAATCCCGGGCTTCATTTGCAAGTTCGAATGCCTTCATTAGCCACCCTAGTTCGAACTAGGGTGGCAGTGTAGACATACCCCTATATACTGGTAAAAGGAGCAGACACAATATAGCTCTTTTTCAATATTTGCATTTGTGAATTGCAGCTATAAACCTCTGAAAGAAAGCACAGTTTTAAGTACCTTAGGTGCTGTTTTACAAGAAGTATCCTTTGGAAAGAGTTTATAAAGGGTTAAATAATTGTCACTGGTTCACGTTTAGCACATAGAATGAAGACCACCAAACCAATATCTCACTTTATTTAGTAATACATTAGCACTCTTAGCTCTTATTGTGAATTCTTATTGTTATTCTTTCCCTCTTCAAAGTATTTCTTGACCATTCGGTAACCTTACTGCACCACTAGTAGACGTTGTAACGTATGGGAAAATTAAGGTAGAGAAGATAAATGACCTGCCCAAAAGCACAGAGAAAATCAGCATTCAAATTGGGATTAAAGCCCCCTTTACTGAATGGGAATTACACACATGTATAAATAAATGGTGAGAGGGAGAATGGAATCAGGCCTATTTGCCATCAATTTATGCGTAGGACTTTTTTCCCCACAGAAATTCTGCACCTAGTAAGTAGTATTAAAACATGAAGCAAAGAGATCTCAATATGTTCTACCAATAGTTATGTGAAGCAAAATCTCTTCATTGCCTTCATCCAAAAAAGATTTCCCATCTTTAAATGTCATGAGTGGCTCATAATTGTTGCCTCTTACCCATAGTTCCCATATTCTGGGGAAATGTCTTATTTTTAAAAACCTTAGTCCCGAAACCTTCCCAAAATCATTTTGCAAGCCTTGTACTTTATTGGAACATAATCAGTCTCCTAAATTATAAAACAGAAGGCTAAATGTTTCAAACCTAGTTAATTACAGTAAGGCACCAAAATAAAAGTGCTCTGATTTTCAGAGGTGCTAAACACCCACAAAACACAATGACAGCTGTGGGCAATCAGCACTTCTGAAAGTTGAACCACATGCTTTTTCAATGCCAAAATGCAGCTAGAAACCTTATGTGAGGCACTCATGCTTTAAGGATGCGTCTTTAGAGCCTTTAATTTGTCAAGATATAAATATACTATGTATGCTTTAAATAATTCTGTGCAACAAACTGCTCTGGCACATCAGAAATTGATTTACATAGAACGTGTGATTTGGCAAACAGGGGGCGAGGTAAGACTCAACCATGAAGTGTTCTCATACAACAAACAGGTTGAATTCAAAATTTGTTTTCAAATGAATATTCATTAAAAGAAGGATTCCACTATTTTCTCAGCTGTAGCAAATATTCATTTAAAAGCTAGACCCAGAATCTTGGCTAATGAACATTCATTTACAAAAAATGGTATGGGATTTTAATGACTGCAGGATCTCTGCTTTACATCTCCTGCAAGAAACAACACTTCTAGTAGCACAATATTTCTACAAGAATGATCACATTCTACCTGCCAGTACCTGCTCATGATAATTATGCATTTAGCCCCAACAAAACCAGGGAAGCAGGATTTGTTACTCGAGGACTACTGGTACTTTCTGCCACACCTAGCTTGTCTTAAAAGTTCTCTCATCCATGTAGAGATTTGGCCCAACACAAGTTAGCTAACGAGCTTTGACAAGATTAGAGACAATAGCTGCAAGCACAAGCTGAGGCAAGTCATAATACAAGGTGAGAAGATCAACTTGCCCTGACGTTAGTGTGACCAATGCACTCCTGTATCCGCACCCTACATACTTGTAATAATCTTTATGCAAAATATGCCTGGGAAGGTATTAGTTGAAAACTAATAACTCTCCAGTTTATAATAGCATGATGAAATGTATGTCGAAATACTGTATGTAAAGTTATGAATTCCCCTGGGATGACATTGCTAGCACATGTTTAAACCATGTAGCCCTGAGTAGGTAGAAGTTGTTAAACACATCTATCCTAAACAAAGAAATGTGTGTTTGCCTTGAGGAATCATTTACCCTCTTTTGCTGTCCTAGGATCCTGGTTACTATTTGCATGTAAATTGAGGCAAAGGAGAAGATAAGGCTTCTAGTCAGGTGCCATCAAAGTTGACTGGCAATCATTGGCCAACTGGCCATTCTTTGGAAATGAAGCGGGGCTGGGACAGATAAATCTACATTTTGGCAAACAACATGGAGCCTCTCACTGTGCAGTGCTATGCTTCTCTCCTCACAGCCAGAAGGAGTTTTATCTAGTGGGAGCCATAGCCTTTAGAAATGCATTTCAAATGGTGACTGAGCTATAAAATGTAAGGGCAAAAATACCTTAGGCTTTTTACTTTGGGAGGGAGGGATTCTGATCTAAAAATTTGGTCAGCAATATCACTGGGAACATGTGCTAAGGATTTTTTGAACCAAGCCTGCCTTTGTTAAGTTTTAGTTACTAGAAAGCATTTTATCTTTTTCCTCTTGTAACCATTACTGACATTAATATCTCATATCTGTACTCATTTAAAATCTCTTTGTAGTTAAATACTCTTCTTTTTGAGCTATTTGGTAACTCAGATTAAAGTAGCAGGCTGTTGGATATTGACACCTCCATGGCCCCACACCTGGACAACAAACCTTTAACACCTGACCTGTGCAGGCTAGGGCTGGACAGTGCAGAACAGATGTTTTGGGGAAAATTCAGATTGGGAGTGTATCAGGGACATACTGCAAGTCGTAACCAAGGCTGATGAATCACTATGAGGCTGGAGTGTTGCCAACAAGCTGCTGGGGTCAGAATTGCTGGACCAGCCTGCAAGTATATGCAGATACTCAGTGTATCACCTCCATGCTGTTTGTGAGGACCACAGGTTGGGAGCTACAACAGAAAAGTATTGTGAGGCACTTATGGTTACAGATCAGATGATGACAACCCCTCAGTGATCTGGAAGGTGACAATTAGATTCAACATTTCTTTGTGTGTGAGCTTCTGTGTGTGTCATGAAACAGTTTCTGTGTGTGTGATGAAACTCTATTAATCAGTCCTGTTAAAGTCTATTCCCTGGCTTTCAGTTCTCTCCAAAATCAAACTAAGACTCTTTATTTTCAACAGCAGACCCCTTCAATTGCTGTTTTTTCTGCCTCAGCCATTTCTTCCATGTTTTGCTTATTTGCTCCACCTAACTGCTTGCTTGAATGCCCCTTGTGTCCCTCTCCCACGCCTATCACTGAGGCTACCATCATACTTTTTCCGCCGCCCCATCCCATGTAAGGAACTATTTTCCTTATGCCAATATCCCTGCCTCCTCCTTTCCCCCTTAGAACCACAGAATCATAGAATACTAGAACTGGAAGGGACCTTGAGAGGTCATCAAGTCCAGTCCCCTGCCTTCATGGCAGGACCAAGCATTATCTAGATCATCCCTGATAGAAATCTATCCAACCTGCTCTTAAATATCTCCAGTGATGGAGATTCCACAACCTCCCTAGGCAATTTATTCCAGTGTTTAACCACCTTGACCGTTAGGAAGATTTTCCTAATGTCCAACCTAAACCTCCTTTGCTTCAATTTAAGCCCATTGCTTCTTGTCCTGTCATCAGAAGCCAAGGAAAACAATTTTTCTCCCTCCTCCTTGTAACCCTTTTAGATACTTGAAAAATCCATTTTAAGTCTCCTTGTAGACTAAAGCCTCCAATGCATTATTAGTAGTAGTAGTAGTAGTAGTATGGTTTGTGAATTTCAAAACATATGACTTCATAATGAAAATATCTTCCCCTAGCCAATGTTTCCCTAAGTTATCTGAATCTGGGTCTGATCCTGCAAGCCTTTTTAGCCAGAAACATTCCCATCATCTCCACTGGAACGGCATATGCTTATTAACATTATGCACAATATTTACATTTAGTCCTACAAAATTAATGGGGATTGAATGAACAGGGCTATTTAATGAAGTTCTATAAAAGTTACATTCTGGAGTATTTTAGAGTAATAATGTTGCTCTATCTACATTTTTAAACCAACCCACAGTATTCTATCGATGGGGTTATGACAGGGTGCAACAATAGAAGTCCCTTTAAGATTGTTCCTGGTGTGCTGATCATGCCACTGATACCCACCTTCCTGCTCTCTGGAGCACTCCACCACCCTGTCCTTCTGGGCCAGAGCCTCTGGTCTCCCATAGACAAAGCACAGAGTTAGGCAATTGCCTCCCTGAAGAGCAACACAGACAATGAAATAGTTTAGCTCTGGGAGGGGTCAGTTCTAAGGGCTCACCACACAGGAAACCAAATTCCAAATGGGACTGTTGCATAAATTGCTAGTTTCGTCCCCTGGAGGCTAGTCCAATTTGCCCCAAGAAGAGAGTCACACTTTCAGGCTGGGTCCAACTCCATTTTATTGTTTGCAAACAAGGTCGACAAAGGAGCTCTGTTGCTCAAAGCAGAGTCGACCTTGAGCAGCGCTTGAGCTGAAGCTTTTGTAGATTCTGCATTCCTTCTGGCTAGCGTGTTGCAACATGATTGGTTACTGCAAGTCTACTTAATTCCCTTATCTAAAAAGAGCTAGCGGAGAGTTTATCAGCTTCTAAGACATGCGCAATCAGCTAAATGATACGTGCGGTTTTGAGCTTAAGCAAGGGGGGGAAGAAGCACACTTAGTTTTTACTACAATTCCCTCCTCAAGATGCTTTCTTCGAATTATACTTAATCTGTCTCAGCCATTGCTAGTCTCTGGTAATGTACAAACATTTCACGTTTTACAACTGACCGTACAGTTTGCTGTACAAGAGCTATAATACGTGGTACTAGGCAAGGCAATAAGTATAATATCATCATAGCAAGACAAGACACTAGGAAGGCCCCTTTAAGCCCTTTCAAATTTGGCAGCCAGGAAGTGAGCCAGTCAAAATCCCAACCTTTCCAGGTTTGCACCGGGACATGGGCTACACTTCGAATGTCTGAAGCCAAATTCTTAATCAGCTTGCCATTATCATCCATTTGTAGGCAGCAGTCCGTCCAATTAAACTTTTGGCACAATCCTGCCAGCAAATAGTCAAGACCCATTCGGTTCTGGAGGACTGCAGTCCACAATTGGGTAAGCTGGTTGGCTATCAAATCCAAAGTATCAGCAGTGCGGTTAGCAAATATTTCGACTACTGCTTGGAGTCAAATTATTCGGTTAGTTAAGTAAGTAGGCTCTCTGCCGACCACATTGGGCTCCCAGGTGGCAGGACCATAATATCGTACAATTCTCTCTGTGGGCCACTCATCCTTTCCCCACTTTTGGGTAGCTGACAAGTCTGCGGCTGTGAGGGTACGCTTGGCCGGTGTATACATACAGTGCAAAAGTGGAGCCTCCTTGGGAAGCAAAATAAAGGGGGGTCAAAGGATGGCAGGGTAACATACACCAGTCCAATTTGCAGGCAGTTGTGTGTATGCATGGGTACCACACACCCAGTAATGACCCGTTAAAGCAGGCCAGGGGTCATGTTTGACACCTCCTGCCCTTACAAACTTGCTATTTACAAACCTACTATAAAACCCAAGGAAGGGGAGAGAAGAAATTCCTGCCCCCTTTGTCCGTGTGCCATTTAAGAAACAGGTCTCTTCATTTGTGGAATCTGCAACACAATAGTACAAAGTTTTATCTCCTCTTGTAACTAAGGTTGTACAGTTTATGGAGACCTCAACATGACCCGTTGTCAAGCCAACCAAATCAGTAACGGAGAAGAAATCCCTATATTCCGGGCAATATGAACGATTAGTGGTGTTGGAGTTATGCCAGGCCCCTGTATTTAAGAAATAATTCTTGCAGGTGCTATTTCCTACAAAATGCATGGCGGAGCGCGATTTATTCTTTGTGAAGCCACCTAACTGTGGCTGAACCTCCCACGATGGGGTTTCGTGGGCCAACTGGTCCGTTGCCCAGGTGCTATTGTTAGAATGCATTCTATACGCGAGCTCTACTAATGTGGTCAGATTTAATGGTTGGGGTATCCAGGGCCCGAGGCGGCCCTGATCTTTGGCCTGGACACAAACCCAACAATTAGACAACCTTAGATATTTTGCTATGTTTTCTGCCAAAAACAATACTCCATTCTCGGAGTCCTTCCCTACAACAAAACTAAACAGGAATGTGTACCAACATAGTACAATAAGGTTCGTGTTCATGTTCCCTTTTTACTAATTTTTAGTTTTAGTCCTTCTCCTAGACTGCTAATCCATTGGCTGGATTCTTGTTCCGAGGGGTGGTCAGCCTCCGGAGTGACCACACCCTGGGAGTTGTTGTCCTGTGCTCCCTTTAAATATTTCTTTACTCTGGAACAATGGGTCCACTTGTCGCTGCCTGCTAGCTTAACAGCCGTATGAGTTGTTAATAGCACCTGGTAAGGTCCTTCCCATTTTTCTGTCAGCGGATCCTTCTTCCACTTCTGGAGCAGCACCTGATCTCCCGGCTGGAAGTCATGGATCAGGGCGTCTAACGGAAAGCTCTGGAACGGCGCAGCAAACCTGTGGAGGGATGACAAAACAGACTGCAAGGCGATAACATGTTCTCTGAGTTCAGTTTTTCCCAAATCAACAGTAACTTGTTCCCTCCACCCCGCCGGCAAGACCCTGGGAGGCATTCCAAACATTAACTCGAAAGGGGACAATTTTATCCCGCTACGTGGTATGCTACGAATGCGAGTTAAAGCCGGTGGGAGCGCCTGGGGCCATATTAAATGGGTTTCAATACAGATTTTTGTTAGCATTGTTTTCAAGGTTCTATTCATGCGCTCCACCTGACCTGAACTCTGAGGTCTCAATGGAGTATGGAGCTTCCACTTAATGTCTAAGGCTTTGGCCACTTCCTGCACTACCTTCCCCACAAAATGACTACCCGGATCTGACTCAATTGACTCCGGCAGTAAAAATCGTGGTATCAGGTCCTGCAGTAGGACACGTGCTACTGTCGATGCTGTAGCCATCCTGATGGGATATGCTTCCACCCATCCTGTTAGCTGGTCCACTAACACCAGCAAGTATCGGTATTGTCCAGACTTCGGAAGTTCAGCAAAATCTATCTGCCATGCTTGGCCAGGGTAGTAGGCCCATTGTCTTCCTCCCATAGGAGCGGGTGGTCAGGCTGGCTTGGGGTTCACTCTCTGACAGGTTGGGCACTGTGACACCACTCGCTGTGCTTCCAAGTACAATCCTGGTGCCACCATCTGTTGCACCAGCAAATCTCCCATTGCTGTGCCTCCCATGTGGGTGGAGGCATGAAGACGTAGGAGCACTTCTAGCAGCAAGGGTCGAGGTACCATAACTTTTCCTCCTGGTGCTATCCACCAGCCATTCTCATTCTTTACTGCATTGTTTTCCCTTGCTGCGGCATCGTCCATGGGGGAGTAACGTACTATACAATCCTCTAGGAAGAATGGAACTTCATGTGCAGAGCCCTGGAATCCCACATCGCCTCCCATTAGCGCCGCTTCTTTGGCAGCTGCATCCGCTCTTGCATTTCCCTTCTTCTGGCGTTCGTCGGCAGCCCTTCCATGCACTCTTACGTGAACCACAGCTACTTCTTTAGGCAGCTTAAGGGCTTCTAGCAACATCACAATCTGTGGTCCATTGGCTATTCTTTGCCCTGATGCTGTAATGAATCCACGCTCCTTCCACAATAGTCCATGAGCGTGCACAGTGGCAAAGGCATAACGGGAATCAGTGAAGATGTTTACTCTCTTGTCTGCTCCTATCTCTAGGGCTCGAGTCAGGGCAGTCAGCTCTGCTGCCTGTGCCGACCAGCTTGCAGGAAGCTTTTCCTTCCACACTGTTTCTGTCAAAGTCACTAGGGCACAGCCTGTGTGCCTAGTGCCTTTTACTACACTGCTTGAGCCGTCCACAAAAAAACTCCTCCGCTGGGTTTTCAAGAGGATCATCCTTCAGATTTGGCCAAATCAACACTATTTGAGTTAACACTTCCAGGCAATCATGGCATGGTGGCCCCGGTTCTGGCAGCAAGGTGGCTGGGTTTAAGGCAGTGGTGTGTTTAAAAGTGAGTCCGGGGTTAGACAACAAAAAAATCTCATATCTGGACTGCCTGGAGGGGTTCAAGAACTTTCCCCCTTCCCCTCCAAGGATTTGAGGTACTCCATGTGGAATGTGTATTTCCATGTCGGTTCCCATTACAATCTTTTGAGCTTCCTCCACAATGGTAGCTGTTGCTGCAATGGCTCTCAAACATGCAGGTCACCCTTTAGATACAGGGTCCAGCACCTTTGAATAATAGCCCACAGGTTTCCAAGTTGGGCCCACTGGTTGGGTCAGGACTCCTGAGGCAATGCCCTTATTTTCATGTACATAGAGTCTATAGGGCTTGCGCTCATTGGGGATCATTAGGGCTGGGGGCTGCATTAAAGCAGTCTTTAACAATTCAAAGGCATGCTGATTCTCTTTGGTCCATTTCCAGTTTGCGAGACCCTCTTTAGTGAGGGACTCATATAGAGGTTTGGCCTTGCCCCCATAGTCTGGAATCCACATCCTACAGAATCCAGTTAAGCCTAGGAAAGCCCGTAGTTCTTTCGGAGTGGTTGGGGCAGGCATGTCCTGTATTGCTTGGATTCGATCCTTGCTCAAAGCCCGCACTCCCTTTTCAATCTCATAGCCCAAAAAGGTGACCTTTGGCTGACATATTTGGGCCTTCTCTTGTGAAACTTTATACCCCTTTTTCCCTAGAGTATTCAACAGGGACTCCGTTGCCCTTTTTCCCTTTTGCATATCAGGACTTACAATCAACAAATCATCAACATACTGGAGCAGAGCTACCTCAGGGTGCTGCCTCTTCCAGTTTTCCAAGTCTTTCTGCAATGCGGTCCCAAAGATATGGGGAGCTGATACAAAACCCTGGGGCAACACAGTCCACAACAGCTGAGTTTTGTAATGGGTATCTGGGTCCTCCCACTCAAAGGTAAATAGTTTCCAACTGTCTTTATGCAAAGGGATAGAGAAGAAAGCATCTTTTAAATCCAACACTGAGAACACCTTTGCATCTGCCGGAACTTGTGTTAAAATGGTGTGTGGATTTGGGACCATAGGGTGATCCACAAGAACCTTCTTATTTACAGCCCTCAGGTCCTGCACTAATCTATACGAGGTGCCATCTGCTTTGAGCACCCCCAAAACCGGGGTGTTAAAGCGGGAAGAGCCCTCTACCAACCAGCCATATTCTTTGAACTTTTCAATTAATGGCTTCAACCCTATTCGGGTGGCTTTCTTCAGGGGATATTGCTTCACACACACAGGGCCCTCTCCTTCCTTAAGAGGAATTTTTACTGGAGTCACGGACTTCGCCCAGGCAGGGGTCCCATCTGCCCATACACATGGATTGACACCTTCTAAGATCTCAGTCCCTTTTGCCTCTAACACCGTCTCAATTGCCCAGAGAGCCATCTGGTAATTTGAGCCCTGTTTCACCGGCAGCTGCACTACAATCTGATCTCCACGGAAGAAAATTTCAGCCTGCAGCTTAGTTAGCATATCTCGCCCCAGCAGAGCAACTGGGTACGCAGATGAAACAACAAAGGCATGTTCCAGCATATTATTTCCAATCTTCGTGAGGAGGGGTTTACATACAGGTAGCCTGCTTCGTCTCCCTTCAGTCCCTTCCACTACCACATGCTTTCTACTTTCCTTAGCTGAGGGGGGTTTCATGGGAATCATAGAAAACGTGGCCCCAGTATCCACCAGAGCCTCATAGTCTCTGCCACCAACCCTTATTTTCACCATGGGATCCTCTCGAGCCTTAGCTCGTAGGGTGGTGGCCTTAGATCCCGGTCCCCTTCAGCTAGAGTCCTCTCCAGAGGATTCTGCCCGCATCTGCCGGCCCTCTGGCTGACTCTCCTTTTTCTCTGCAACCTGCTCTCTGTTTCCATACACCTTGTAAGCTATTTCCACCAATTCAGAAATGGGCTTTCCCGGCCCACCTTCAGTCTTTTGCAACTTTTTGCAGATATCAGGGGCAGCCTGTCCTATAAACATCAAATTCACCATCCGTTGGTTTTCAGAGGCCTCCGGATCCAAATCACTAAACCTTCAAAAAGCTTCAAACAAACGCCCCAAAAAGGCAGAGGGGTTTTCATCTTTCCCTTGCTGAACTTCATACAACTTAGACAAGTTTGTGACGCGGGGCACCACCTTGCCCAGTGCCTCCACTATGATTCCTAAATATTCTGCATTTCGCTCCCGGCCTGCTGCCTGGCGGCCATTCCATCCTGGATCCTCTATTGGGCACAGTTCTCTTAACCCCCTTCCCCCTTCTCCAGCCGCGGTTCTACACTCTTCAGCTATTCGATCCGCAGTGCCAAGAACCAAACGCCGCTCCTCTGTGGTTAACAGCGTCTGCAACATCATCTGGACATCTGCCCATGTGGGTTGATGGGTCTGGCCCACAGACACAAAAAGGCTTTGCATCTTTAGGGGATCCTCTCTGAAAGAGGGGTTCTGATTCTTCCAATTGAACAAGTCAGAAGTACTGAAGGGGACAGAGACAAAAGCTGTATCCCCGTCCCCTGTTGCCACCTCTCTCATGGGAAATACATATTGGGGCTTGTTCTCGGGTAGGGGGCGCAGATCATAGGGGTTTTCCGTGTTATATGGCCTGAGCTGGGGCCATTCTAGACCCCCATCCTTCAGAACTTTCAGAAGGGGGGATTCAAGAGGAGCGGAGGGTGTCTTCCCCTAATCGGGCGATTTATAAGGGGGAGGGGTGTGCTTTGGAGATGGCAGCAGAGTTTGAGTTTGTGCCTGAGCTTCTGCTGAGCTTTCTCTCTCTCCCTCCTCATGTTGCTCCACCACAGGAGTTTCTCTACGCCTGCCTTGAGTCAGCTCAACTTCACTACCAGAATCATTTAAAAGCCTGGGGCATGCAGCCTTGCCTCCCGTGGCCCTAGCTTTTGCTACCATGACCTTACAAGCTCCTATGCTACACTTCAGCAGCCACGCAGGTCACCTCTGCGTGTGATTCAACCAACAATCAATATATGGGAACTGATCCCAGTGCCCATCTCAAGTAACAACACCATGCACAGAGGCAACTAGATTTACATCAAAAGACCCTGTATCTGGCCAGCCTACCCCAAAGGTTGGCCACTCTAGCTGACAGAACTTAATTAAATCATCCTTTGTCATCTTAATCCCAAAATCACCCTTAAATTTACTGAAATTGCGCAGCATGCATCCCAATGGGGTTGCGGAGTTTTCTATCCGGGAGCGACCCGAACCCATTGTGTCAACTTCTCAGCCCCAAGTGCCGAGTGCAATGTTCAGACCTATGTGCTGAACGCAAGAGTCCCCGAAGGACTAACAACCACAAAAGACACAGGGAATATGTATACTTACTCCGTCAACACCCTGGCGCCGTTCCTTCGGACTTCACAGCCTGGTTGATTCGTTGGGTGGAGATTCCTTTAACTTTCTGGATGTCCCGACTCTCGCTTTCGGTGTTGTGACGGATTCAAACACGGTCCGGTGCAAACTTCACGGTCACCTACGACAGTCTTGTCATCCGACTCTGGAGTAGTCCAAGGGGTATCTCCTGGCTGGCTTGCCAAATTTGTTGCATAAATTGCTAGTTTCGTCCCCTGGAGGCTAGTCCAATTTGCTCCAAGAAGAGAGTCACACTTTCAGGCTGGGTCCAACTCCATTTTATTGTTTGCAAACAAGGTCGACAAAGGAGCTCTGTTGCTCAAAGCAGAGTTGACCTCGAGCAGCGCCTGAGCTGAAACTTTTGTAGATTCTGCCTTCCTTCTGGCTAGCGTGTTGCAACATGATTGGTTACTGCAAGTCTACTTAATTCCCTTATCTAAAAAGAGCTAGCGGAGAGTTTATCAGCTTCTAAGACATGCGCAATCAGGTAAATGATACGTGCTGTTTTGAGCTTAAGCAAGGGGGGGGAAGAAGCACACTTAGTTTTTACTACAGGACTAACACCCTAAATAAATCTGTCTTGCTCTGTATAAAAGTTTTACACAGAGAAAGCTCATAAGGTCAGCCCACTTTATCAATGAAAGAGAGATATGCACAGTGGTTGGTCTCCCATCTCCGCCCAGGTAACAGTTATTTATATTGGTCCTAATAGTAAACACAAGTGTTTTTATTAAGTACAAAAAGAAGGATTTAAGTTACGCAATTAAAATGAATAGAAAATTCATAGCTAGTTCTAATCCACTAAGAAACTAGTTACATGCAAATTCTTACCCGAAGCAAGCTGTTCTTATTTCAGATACATGCTTCAAATCAGAGTTGATCTTTGACTTGGGTCTACAGCCTTCTTCAGAGTTCTTTTGTATCCTCTTAAAGTGTGCCAGGCAGTTTCAAAGGCCAGCTGAAGACAAAAACTGCTTGATTCCCATGCTTAAACAGACTTTTCCCCCAAGGGCAGAAATCCTTTGTTTTGCATTGCTCATCCCCATGGAAAATTAACAGATCCAAGATGGATTCCAGTACCAGGTGGCATGATCACATGTCTTTCTAGGACCAACCCCAGGCTGGGCTCAGAGGACAAACAAGGCCTTTCACAGGTCATTGAGTTGATCACTGAGTCTTTAAATTTCTGGGGCACCAGTAATGATCCTCATTAGCACATTTAAAACTATAAACAGTTCCACACTTTTTATGTCTAACTTTATATACAAAAATGATACATGTACAAAAATGTGATCTACAGATCCAGCAGATTGCAACTATAAAATTAATATATTACATGACCTGTTTTGCATTAAAGCATCATCAAGTTCTATGCATTCATATACACAATGCATGGATGGAAGGGACCATCACAGGATTATTTCTCTCTTTTGTATTTTATAAGCTTCAGAGGGTTAGCCGAGTTAGTCTGTAACAGGAAAAACTTAAAAAACAAATAGTCTAGTAGCACCTTAGAGACTAACCAAACATGTAGATGGTATCATGAGATTTCATGGGCGCAACCCACTTTTTCAGATGACAAGAGTATTAGAAGTCCAGAGCCAAGAATAAATAAGGAACGGGGGAGGGGGAGGAAAAAAAAAGAGAGAGAAAAGGAAGAGAGACACATTTCTAATACTCCTGTCATCTGAAGAAGTGGGTTGTGCCTACGAAAGCTCATGATACCATCTACATGTTTGGTTAGTCTTTAAGGTGCTACTATACTATTTGTTGTTTTTTAAGTTTTTCTTGTATTTTATAGTCATGCAATTATTGTGCTATTATGCCAGATAGAACTTTTCAGGGTCCTAGATTGTGAGCTCTTCAAGAAAGGGAATCTAATATTATCTCTACTGTACTGTGCATTGGTATTTTATGGCCTTACAGTATGTAAATAACTAGAAACAATCACATCTTAGGAAAGTGGTAGCCTAGTAACAAAACACCACCACACTGGATAAAATCCTAAAACTCAGTGGGAGTTTTGCTATTTGTGTTGATAGAGCCAATTAATCATCCCTTGTGTTCTGAAAAGTTAGTCTGATCATTTTGTGTTGTGATTTTACCTTTTTTAAAGAATGGTTAGATTTTTAAAAGAGAACAAATAACCGGTTATAGTTATGAACTGTATGCTGAATTACAAAAATGCTGATTATTATTTGATAAAATATTTATCAGGTAACAGTAGTAAAAACACCACAGCTTCACACACAGTCTCCTAGGTCTTAAACAAAACAAAAGAGAGAAAAACTGAATAATAATGTTCAAGAGAAAAGAAAACCAGGCTTTTCTTCTGGTGTCCTATTTGTTCTGTGTCCTCAAATTTTAAAAGGAATGAATTTACAACATAGTAAAAGTGAATCATGCTTTACAATTGAGGTGTATGAAATTAGACATTTTTATGAGCTACTTTGCATGTTTATTCACAAGCAGTATGAAAGCTATTATAGCAAAAATGGAACATTTAGGTGCCATTGTGTTAAATTGGACCATGCAGTCACTAACGGAGGGTATGTTTGTAATAAGAGCATCCTCTATGAGCCCAACCCAATCCTGGTAAAACTTTCATTGAAGCTAATGGAAGTTGTACCTTCCTAGGATTGGATTCTGCCACCCTTACTGATGTTGAGTACTGATGTGTTCCCCAGCTAGTCCCAATGGGGCTTTGAAGAGTGCATGGCAAGACACTTACCTGTATGTTGTAGGGTGAAATTGTGGTTTTATTATACAATTCATAGGATGGATTGCACAATGGCACTTAGGCAGGATCAGGTCTTGAAAGGAAATGGCAGAAGTGGGACTCCTTGTTCATGAATTCTGCTGGTGCTTAAGAAGAGCTGGGCCCCAAACTTCTGGGCAGTGTTAAGTCTTAGGCAGCTGTGTGCATGTGTGTCATACCAAAGTTTCAGCGCTTTTGGGGATTTTAGTGTCAGAAAAGTAGGCAGTTAGGGTGCATCTACAAAGCAGGGCTTAACTCGAAATAAGCTACACAAATTGATCTATGTCAATTGTGTAGCTTCTTTTGAAACAGCTTATTTCGAAATTGGGGGAGTCTACACAGCACTTATTTCAAAATAGAACACTCTTCCTCCAACTTCCCTTACTCCTCGTACAATGAGGGTTACAGGAGTAGAAGTAAGAAGTCCTCCAGCTTTACAGTATTTCTACATTATTTCGAAACAATTGCCTGCTGTGTAGACGCGGACTAAGTTATTTCAAAATAACGCTAATTATTGCAAAATAACGTTGCTGTGTAGATGTATCCTAAGGGAATTAAGTAGCCTACAGAGTTAAGGGCTTTGTAATTGCCAGCAATGCCTAAATATTGGACTTAGGTGCCTACATCCTCCCTGTGATCCTTTTCATCTTCTGAGTGCTACAAGCACTAGCTGACTGAACCTCTAGCATCCTGGGAGGCCGATACATCCACTCTGCATATAGGACAAATAAGGAAGAGACTCATTCCAAGTCAAGGAAGCAACTATTATTAGTGGCAGAATGAGAAGTCCTGGGTCCGTAGGCCCTGGTTTACACTAGCGAGTTACTTCAAAATAACTCCCCTATTTCAAAATAACAAGCGGAGCATCCACACTACCAAGCCCCTTATTTCAAAATAAGGGGGTGCTTAGTTTGAAATAATAACTCCTCCTTTCCACAAGGAATAACGCTTATTCTGAAATAGTTATTTCAAAATAACAGTAGCATGGATGCCTCACTGCTGCTATTTTGTCATAACTACTCCCCAGAGTCATTCAAAGTAATTATTCCCCAATGCTTCCTGGGGCTCTAAGTTGAGGTCATGCACCCACATTAAGGGAGCCTGCCCTGGACTAATTTTGAGGCTTCCCTGTAGTGTGGACACGCTATTTCAATGTTGTTATTTCAGGAGCTATTATTTTGAAATAAGTTGTTTATTATTATTATTATTTTATTTCAAAATAATTTCTGTGTGTAGACATGCCCCAGGAGAGTCAAGCAGTCTGCCCAGCAGTTTATGCCTCCTCCTTTTAGGCCAACACTCAAATTCATGTAATAAAATGGCCACAGTCAGTTTACACTTTGTAGGTCAATCCTTTTGGTGGGGCTGCATATGAGGATCTGTGATCATTTTGATTTCTCTCCATTATTTCCCCCACTGCCACCATCCTAATAAGACATTACATAGGCAAGGACGGATGACATTTCCACTAGTACTCATCTATATTGTGGGTAGAGAATCACATGAGAGGACCTGCAGTGCTCCTGCTGAGGAGACTGACTAAATTTATTCCTTGTACCACTGAGGAGAGAGTTCAATCCTGCTCCTTAGAAGCTGCACCTCTGTTTGGAGTTTTTGATGGATTATAATCAATGGAGTGTATGATGAGCCAGTTTTCCAGGGCAACATTGTATGCTCCATTGCAATAGGTATTAGAGAATGTTTTTCTAAGACGGACATTGATGAACCTGTTCCTCCTTTCTGTTTGTCTTTTCCCTTGCCAAACAATGTCACAAAACTCTTAATTTCACTATAAAGGGAGGAGCTAAGATGGTGGAATTACAAAGATGGAATGCTAAAGAAAGGATCTTTACATAAAGAACTGTCTGTATTGTGAGCATTTCTGAGAATTTATGCAGAACTCTCTCTTGGTGGTTTAAAAAAATCATGAAAGCCAAAGCCACCATGTGTGTATTATGGACAGATTGTCAGCTGATCAGGTGGTGTTCACAGACAATTAAAGGCTCCCAAAAGGAATGTTTGGGAGTTTATTTACTATATTTATGGATCTTTATATAGGGAAAATGTGTTCTGAGGCATCTTTAAGAGGGGGGAGGGATGTTGGTGAAGAAGGGGTTGATTTCTCTTTTTTGTTTGTTTTGTTTTGTTTTTTTGGCTAGGGACAGTAGGAGTATGTCTTCACTGTGGGACAAAGTCGAATTAAGAGAGACAGCTTCAGCTACGTTAATTGTGTAGCTGAAGTCAAGTACCTTAATTTGGCTTTTGGCGCTATCTACATAGCAGGAATTTGAAGTAAGAACACTCTTCCTTCGAATTCCCTTACTCTTCATGAAATGAGGGTTACTGGCATCAACAGGAGCACCCCTCTCAGTTTGAATTACCTGTCGTAACTCGATCGCTAATTCAAACCCTTGAAGACTGACAGTGGCAGTTTCAATCTTCTTCTGCAGTGTAGACATACCCTCGGAGACGAGGGGTGTTTTTGTTTTCTCTTCTGAAAAATAATTGCTCTATCATTTCATCTCTTGGTTCTCTTAGCCAAAAAAAAAAGGATTTTAAAAAGAGTACTATGTACTAATAAATGTATGTATTAAAGAAATAGCACATCATTCATGATAACCACTTATTAGTTATCTATTCACGGACCTTCCAGAACAGCATAACTTTCATTTTCATGTTTAACTTTCCCTATCAACCCTTTCATTGTATCACTTGCCTTGATTCATTGTATCACCTTTTTCGGTCTTACTTCATTTTTCTGCCTGGTCAATAGTCTTTCTAATCCCAGATAAGAGCCCTCATTATTAAGTGGATATAGTGTATAGAAATGCAGCTCTCTGTCATTTTGATATTAATAAATACCTTTCCTGTAAATGCTTAATTTCCTTACTCCCACTTCTTTGTTATCTCATCCAGCAATCAAAGCTATGCCATGTTCATCCAGTTTTAATTCTCATTGTGCTGATCCAACTCAATTCCCTCTCACACCTACCCAAGTAAAATTCACAGGCAGCATGGTCGCCTAAAATCATACTCCTAAAAAGCAAAGCCAGAGATGTTTGTGGTCCCATGTCATGCTTTTGTTGTTGTTGTTGTTGTTGTTGTGAGTGAGGCTTTAGAGAGGGAGTTCCCCAGGTAGAGGAGAAGGAGATACAGGACTCTTGACGGAAGTGAGTGTTGTGTTTGGGGCTTTCTTGCTGTGTGATGCGCTTGTTGTTGTGAGTGAGGGTTGGTGTGTTTTTTGTCTGATTGTTTGTTTGTTTGTTTTTTTCCCCTGTGTTTGGGAGTGAGGCTTTTTTTTTTTCACTTCCCCTTTCCCCTCCCCCTCTCCTTCATGGAGTGTGTGCTGTGAATGGCAGGTGGAAACTGTTGGCTTCTAATTAAGTTTGAATTCTAGAAGCCTCTGCTGATTGGCTGAGCCTTGGTATGGGGAGGGACTTTCAGGCAGTCCAGGGCTTTATAAGGCAGTGGGCAAGCGACCAAGGAGCTTGGGAACAGGTGAGTGCTAACAGGGAGTTTAGAGAGGGAGTTTGGAAGGGGAGAGGGAAGGGCGTGAGCTTCTCTTGCTTTTTTTTTTTTTTTTTTTTTAAATCCTTTTTCCAGGACAGGAGGGATGGATGGTGATAGGTCTGCTGTTGTTACCTGCACAGCGTGTGCCATGTTTGTCTTCCTCCCGGAAGAAAGAACGGATTTCATCTGCACGAGGTGCAAGCTGGTCGCCATTTTGGAAGAAAAAATTAGAGGACTGGAGGCCCAAGTGTCGACCCTATGCTTGATCAGAGAGGATGAAGACTTCCTCGATAGAAGGCAGCGGTTAATCCTACAAGCACGGCAGGCGGAAGAGACAGAGAGGGCAGTACGGGACCAGGAAGAGAACTGGCAGCATGTAACTTCTAGAAGGGGAAAAAGGCCAGTACGGGAATCCCCCAATGCTATAGAGGTAAGTAATCACTTTCAGGCTCTCTCCACAGACTCTGCGGTGGTGAATGCTTTGGAAGGGACCTCACAAGGAAGAAACCGCAAGGGAACACCATCTACTGGAAGGCATGGGATGCGTAGTCCTAGGGATGGGGGTTTCACGACCACCACCCCCAAAAGAAGACGACGGGTGGTGGTGGTTGGGGATTCCCTCCTAAGAGGGACTGAGCCATCCGGACCTGGAATCTCGAGAGGTGTGCTGCTTACTGGGAGCTCGAATTCAGGATGTGACTGAGAGGCTTACCAAGCTGATCAAACCTTCGGATTGCTACCCCTTCCTGCTTCTCCACGTGGGAACTAACGATATGGCCAAGAATGACCTTGAGCGGGTTACTGCGGATTATGTAGCGCTGGGAAGAAGGACCCAAGAATTCGGAGCGCAAGTGGTGTTCTCGTCCATCCTCCCTGTTGAAGGGAAAGGACTGGGCAGGGATTGTCGAATTGAGGACATAAATGCATGGTTGTGCAGGTGGTGTCACAGAGAGGGCTTTGGTTTCTTTGACCATGGGACTCTGTTCCGGGCACAAGGATTGTTAGGAAGAGATGGGATCCACCTAACGAAGAGAGGAAGGAGCATCTTTGCGGGCAGGCTGCAAACCTAGTGAGGAGGGCTTTAAACTAGGTTCGTGGGGGGACGGTGACCAACACCCTGAGAGGAGTGGGAAAGTCGGATACCGGGAAGGAATGCAAAGAGGAACGAGCAAGAAAGGAGGACCCCTGATTCAAATGGAGAAGATGGGGTGATCAACTGGTTATCTGAGCTGTTTGTACACTAATGCGAGAAGCCTGGGCAACAAACAGGAAGAACAGGAGGCCCTGGCCCAGTCCAAGAAATATGATTTAATTGGGATAACAGACACTTGGTGGGATGACTCGCATGACTGGAGAGCTGTCATGGAAGGGTATAGACTGTTCAGGAAAAACAGGCAGGGGAGAAAAGGAGGGGGAGTTGCACTATACGTAAGAAAGCACTATGATTGCTCTGAACTCCAGTATATAGAGGGAGAAAAACCTGTTGAGAGTCTATGGGTTAAGTTCAGAGGTGCAAACAACAGCAGTGATGTTGTGGTTGGTGTTTACTATAGGCCACCGAATCAGCTGGATGAGGTAGATGAGGCTTTCTTCGGACAACTGAGAGAAGCTCCCAGATCGCAGGCCCTGGTTCTCGTAGGGGACTTTAATCACCCTGACATCTGTTGGGAAACCAATACGGCAGTACACAGGCAATCCAGGAAGTTTTTGAAGAATGTTGGGGATAACTTCTTGGTACAAGTGCTGAAGGATCCGACCAGGGGCCGTGCGCAGCTTGACCTTCTGCTCACAAACAGGGAGGAACTAATAGGGGAAGTAGAGGTGGGTGACAACCTGGGAAGCAGTGATCATGAGATGGTAGATTTCAGGATCCTGACCAAAGGAAGAAAAGAGAGTAGTAAAATACACACCTTGGACTTGAGAAAAGCAGATTTTGACTCCCTCAGAGACCGGATGGGCAGAATCCCCTGGGATGCTAACATGAAGGGGGAAAGGAGTCCAGGACAGCTGGCAGTATTTTAAAGAAGCCTCATTGAAGGCACAGAAAGAAACCATCCCGATGCGTAGCAAGAGAGGCAAACACCGGATTGGCTTATAGGGGAAATCCTTGGTGAACTTAAGCACAAAAAGGAAGCTTACAAAAAGTGGAAACTTGGACAAATGACCAGGGAGGGGTTTAAATGTATAGCTCGAGAATGCCGGGGGGTTATCAGGAAGGCGAAAGCGCAAATGGAATTGCGACTGGCTAAGGATGTGAAGGATAACAAAGGTTTCTACAGGCATGTTAACAAGAAGAAGGTGATCAGAGAGGGTGTGCGGCTCCTACTGGATGAAGGAGGTAACCTAGTGACAGATGATGTGGGGAAAGCTGAAGTACTCAATGCTTTCTTTGCCTCTGTATTCACGGACAAGGTGGGCTCCCGGACTAATGTGCTAAGTGACGCAAGATGGGATGAAGATCGATAGCCCTTAGTGGGTAAAGAACAGGTTAGGAACTATTTAGAAAAGCTAAACGTTGGGTGTGTATTTTTGGTTTTGAGTTCCAGGGTGTATATTTTACATAGGTACTGAAAAAGAATTTAGTAAGTTCCATGATCTATTTTCAAACATAAGGAACCATTTTTCTCCAGGACTACAATAAGGTCAAAACAGCCAAATATCTCTGGGAAGGGTTTGGAAGGACGAGATCCATTGCAATTATTTTACCTTGCTTCACAGATAGTCCATCTCATCCTGATGAAAAATAAGGACAAATAGCACATCTGTTGTGCTGCATTGTGAAGATCAAACATACAGCACACACACAAGAGGTGTTATTTTAAACACACCACTAAGTCAGTCTAGTAATCCCATGTAGAAAAAGACTTTTAGTACAGAAACATATTTTAAACTGTACACTTAACAGATCTGGCCTCTAAATGCTTCATTGTTTATTCTTGCACATCATATAAGCAACCATAAAGCTATCATGTTTTACACCATGGAGAAAATATACAGGCCCAATCCTGCAGAGATATAAGAACGTAAATAGAATGTGCAAGGAGATAGAAAAATTACTTTTTTCTAATGCAATATCTTCGTGCTTTTTTGGTATGTGTGTGCACAATCTGGTTTGTTTAATGCCAAAATTTCAACAATAAGATTAAGACAATATTTTAGGCAGATAAATTGGCAGAGTGCACATACCTTTGATGGAACACATGAGTCAATGTATTTGTATAACATTAAAGAGAGTGCAAAAACCAAGAATATATGCCAAATCAAATGAAAATAATAGACTCCAGATTAATAGCTGTTTTGCCAATTAAAGAAAAGTCTGCTGTTCGTTACAATGGATGAAAATGTTTTGTTCACTACTGTATCCCATGTACATGGACAACGTCACAAAGAGAATGATCACCACCTGCTACAGTCCCACTTCCAAGTGTGGGTCATGCAAAATATGATCAATGATTTAAAACCAGGCTCAATAATAACTGCAGATCACCATGATTCATTTTTGCAGGGAAGGCAAACTAGTGTCATCTAGCCACAAAATACACATGCTTTGTAATGTGGTATTTATTAAAAAGAATACGTGTTGGAATTAGTACAGCATTCTGCTTTCGCCTAATAGGGTGTCAGTTTTTCCATTTTGATTCTTCAATAAAAAGGGATTATTCTTTATTACATTTGTGGAATTGTTTAAAGCAGGATGAAAAAAATACGATGCCACGTGCTCTTCAGTAGGACTTCTCTGAAAATTGTGTATGATTCCCTAAAATGTACCAGTCAAGTGTCATTAATAAGAGATAAATAATAGTCCCCCATAAGAAGCTGGTCCAAGAAAGACAAGGTTTCAAGCTTCACAGAGCTGCCATGAAGAAGAGCCCTGTGAAGTCTGAAAGCTTGTCTCTTTCACTACCAGAAGCTCATCCAGTAAAATATATTACCTCACCCACTTTGTCTCTCACATATCCATCATGGCCCAAACCACAATATTTGGATCTGAATTTCAATTATCGCCATGTGTATAGGTTCAAAGGGGTTTGTTCTGTCTGTTGTAACGGAAGGAATTATTTGCAAAATTCAAACCTACGTCTAGGTTTTGATTTCAAACACTCATGATTCAAGGGCTTTTGGATCCACATCATGTCAAGTTAAAGGAGCTTTGTGGTATTGATGGGTTTGATAAGGTTTGCCCAGAAGTGCATGCAAGCCAAATATAAGGTAATGTTAGTGAGAGGATCCAGTTGAAGAACAGAGCCAGAGGAGCTCAGACAAATCAAAGGTCTGACTACTTGTAGCTAATACTGCAAGGCCTTCCTCTTTAATATAGTTTTTCTGCTCTAACCAGTATAATATTCACAATAGGCAACTCATGCCCCTACTACCAAAAAAGTCTTATTTGGAGCAGATTTCATGGGAAAGAAGAACAACCAAGGAATCTGATTTCTATTATGGACCTTACTGTGTTAATAAGTTACACTATAAAAAACCTAACAACATAAAAACATTGTATTCTTGATTCCTGGCAATCATGCCATTTGAGGATTCATTTTCTTTTGAAGTATAAAGAGGTAATGTTCATACAAAATTGACTGCAAGTACTGCAAGTATGAACAATGAACAAGTGCTATAATGTCTGCACCTGCAGAAGACACGTGGGATGAAATGTTGACCCTAATAATATCAAGGGGAGTTTTGCCATTTACTTTAATAGAGTCAAGATTTCACCCAAGAAGTGCAGGTGTCTGCTTAAATAACAAGCTATTCAGTGCCTGGTGGTTTCATAGTTGCCTGCTACTTAGAAGCATCTATTATTTTCAGAGTGGCATACAACTGCCTTAACCATAAGACTATCTTGTACTCACTGGACAATCTCTTTCCTCATTCACTGAACATCTCCTGACTTCTGCCACAAATGAGGTAGGGTGATAGAGCCTGTCTTCTGGTTAATTTCTGAGCATCAGCCATCTTGTGCACAGAATATGACACTGGTCCTGTGGAAAAATGGGATCATGTAGTTAATGAAAGTATCAGTGTACATGTACTAGGAAGCTGAATTAAGATTGCTCAGGAAGCCCTAACTCTAGTGTTTCCTAGCTTCTGATTGATTGGCTTTATAATGTTCTTTAAGTACGTTTTTAAAAGTATGTAATAGAACTTGACAGTGTGAACTCTTCATTCATGGCCCTCATCCACCAAAGGGTCAGCCTGCCCCTTTTGGGAGGCAGCAATAATTTTGTCACTGATCATGCAGCATTCTGCTCCTGCTTCTCCTCCCCATTTTGCATGGCCAGAAATTTCAGCATCCTCCTCCTCAGTATTAGGGACCATAAGGAGTCTTCCTGTTTCAAGCTGGCAACACCCGCGTCTGCCTCTGAAACATCCCTTCCTGATCCCTTTTTGGTTCTGGTAATATTTAGTGAACTGAAGATAATATTTGGAGAACTTTTGTTCTGAAGCATTTCTGATGGAGTGGCCGGGTTCTAAATGAGCCAAGCGATGCATCTCTGCCCAGTGTGTCCACCCACAACCCTTTGATAAAGCTGAATCTGCAGCAAATATGAGCACTGCCTCTCCTGAGCCTGCTCCTCTATTTGGAGGGAAACATCTGATGAAATGGACAGACATGGTGAGACTAGAGTGTTATCAGATACCAATATACCTTCTAAGCAATACCTGAATGAATACTAGAAGTGGTTCTGTCAAGTACAGCCCACCAACTAGACATAATGTATTATAAATCCACATGTTACGTGCACAAAGATCTCATACCAGAAGGAAAGTTTCCCTATGTAAAACTGGCAACCAGTTTTTCTGGAGAAAGATACAGGCCCGGCCTTACGGCAAGGTGAACAAGGCGGTTGCCTTGGGCCCCATGCAATCAGGGCCCTGCAGGCCCACACATTCAGGGCCCCGCTCTGCCTGGCTCCCAGCCCCGCCCACCCGGCCGCTCACTCGCTGCCCTGACTGGGAGCCGCATGGCCGTGCTGCTCAGCCACGCTGCTTTGGGCCCCACAATCTCTTTGGCCAGGCCTGGAAAGATAATATAAGATACTTTTCATTAATTGAAAGGACTGCAAAAAAAGCACGTAGGCAGCTCTCCAGGAACAATCATAAATAACACCCTCTGAGTCTGTTGTGACAGAGAACTCATAACAGTAAAACAAACAGAAGTATCTCCACTGTGGTAAGGAGAAATGTAACAGATCAAATATGAACCAGTGACAGCATAAGAAAGTCCTCATAGGAATTAAAGATGATAATAACATACTCGATTCCTGCCTGCTAAAGTCAGACAGGTACAGGGGATGGGACTAAGAGAAGGATGTTTTTCTTGACACTTTTCAATATGATTAGAGATCTCATCATCTGGGCAAAATCTTGCTGAGACAGACAAAAGCCCCAAAAAACAGTAGAACTATGCAGCTCAACAGCAAGTGTGAGCAACTAAGAGTAGTGCTCAGTAGCCACAGAACAGCCATTCAGGCACTAGTAGAAGTGGGAAGAGAGTCTGCATCCCTGGAGAACCACAGGCCAGAGTGTGAGAGGTAGGGAGGTAGTGTTGCATGCTACTGTAGCCTATGAATTATTGTAGTTGCTCTAAGGTGGGTGTGTTGGTGCTTTGCACTTTGCCATTATTGAGCAAGAAGGGGATTCCAGTTTTCTGCAAATGGATATATGTATCTTGCCCTAGACCTACTTACTCAACACTTTATGCAAGGAATCAGAATTTAGGCCTCAGAAACCAGATCAAATAGATTGTTTATTTGTGCTGACCTTCCTGATTGCATGGGCATTTCAGCCAGGGAGCAGCGAAAGAGAAACACCATTCCTTCTTTGCCCCTCTACATCCTGGCCTGAGGAACCATGTTCTAACTTAAAATACGCTGCCTTCCATATTCTGATGATGTTTGTGTGGATCCACGTGGTGCAGAAGTGTTGACAAAATTCTTTTGCTGACCATTTACACAAGAAAGTTCTACAAAACCACTGCTGCACCAAAAACACATGAAGTCTGATTGCAAGCGCTTCTGCACTAAGACTAACTAGCTGTACTAGTTTGTACAGCTCTACTCCAAACCTCATATTTGTTTAGGATGAAACATGTCATTTAAGCACAAGTGTTGAAAGCTAAATTACACCTGCCTGAGACCAGGACAAATGAGTTTTAATTCTGGATGAGAAACAGCTTTTCTAAACTAATATATGTTTAATGCCCATTATCTTACAGTTGGATGGGGCTAGAGAAATAATCTCCACCCCAATTGGAAGAGGGTGATTGTCATGTGATCTGTGGGATAGACAGTGCTCACTTCTAGCCCTTGAAGTATTTGATATGTCTGACATTAGAACATTTTTATATACAGAAAACACCTTTTGGTCAGATTTTGGAAGAATTTAGCTCTGCATCCTGTACAGATGGACACATGAAATCAAGGCACCTGGTTTTCCAGGCAGAAGAATAAAGTTCCAGTTAAAAGAAAAAAGAGCTTTCTAAAATATTTGTGAAACAGTGTTTGTGACTTATATTACCTACAGACAATACATGATGCTGTGGTCTGAAGGGATTTTTTTTTTTATTAGAAACCATTTGGGGTGTCTATACGGTTCATTTGTAGTTTTACCACTTTTAATTCAGCCATCCCAAACTAATAAATCAGTTATCTATTTCGCCATGTATTCTTTATACAGAAACTTACATATTCAAATAGGAGTGCAATATACACATATTCCTGTGCTTTCACTGCATTCATATGAAAGAGTGCATAGTCTATGTATTATCAAATCAATGAACAGTGGCCTGCAAAAAAAGCAAATGACTATACCAGACACAAGTAGAAAATATTTAAATGTTATGGTGCCATTATAGTTAAATGGTTTGCCTCCACTTGGAAGATTATGTATAGTTCAAAAACAACCAGTAGTCCTATGGCACCTTAGAGACTAACAGTAATATATATAGTGTCACAAGCTTTCATGGGCAAAACCCACTTCATCAGATGATGAACTGGCACCCGCATGGCCCCACAATATACCAACATTTTTATAGCTGACCTTGAACAAAGTTTCCTCAGCTCTTGCCCTCTAGCACTCTTCCTCTACTTACACTGCATGGATGACTTTTTCATCATATGAGCCCATGGAAAGGAGACCCTTGAAGAATTCCACAAAGATTTCAACAAATTCCACCCCACCATCGACCTTAGCCTGGACCAGACCACACAAGAGATTCACTTCCTTGACACAACAATTAAATGATGGGCACATTAACACCACCCTATACCAGAAAACTACTGATCACTATTCTTACCTACATGCCTCTAGCTTCCATCCAGGACACATCACACAATTGATCATTTACAGCCAAGCCCTAAAATACTCCCACATTTACTCCAAGCCCATGGACAGAGACAAACACCTACAGGCTCTTTATCAGGCATTCTTAAAACTTAAATACCTACCTGGGGAAGTGAAGAAACAGATTGACAGAGGCAGACAAGTACCCAGGAATCTACTTCTTCAAGACAGGCCCAGCAAGGAAAATAACAGAACACCAACAGCCATCACCTACAGCAGCTGTGGCCAACCCGAGGCTCGCAAGCTGCATGCGGCTCTTCCCCCCTCCTCCCTTCCCTGTGGCTTGTAAGCCTCCCCTGCGCTCCCAAAAATGGCCCTCTCCTCCTGGCTCCCTGTGCTGACCTGGGCAGGGGAGCCGTCCGGCGTGGCCGTGAAAGATGCAGAATTAAAGATGGTGGCGAGCGGCAGGAGCCTGCTGTGGCCAAAAAGCCTCAAAATGCATTTAAATGCATTTTCTTAAAGGGGCGGAGCTTTTTTTTTCCCCTTGACCAAACGCAACCAGGGGCTCCTTTTAAAGGGGCAAAAGGGGCAGTCCTTTTTTTTTC
Organism: Pelochelys cantorii; assembly: GCA_032595735.1. Taxonomy (NCBI): domain Eukaryota; kingdom Metazoa; phylum Chordata; order Testudines; family Trionychidae; genus Pelochelys; species Pelochelys cantorii. Next base: position 36,402,258 of record CM064335.1, on the reverse strand, counting down.
TTTGTGCAACAACTTTGCCCCAGCTCTTTGCACAGGATCCACTGCTGTCTTGGCTCTTTGCCCAGAATGGGTTGGCCACCTCTGGCCTACAGCCCCCAGCTTAAGCCCCTCCAACGCATCATTGACAAGCTACAATCTATCCTGGAAAATGATCCCTCACTTACAGGCCTTGGGGACAGGCCAATCCTCGCCTACAGACAACCCCCTGACTTAAAGCAAATACTTTCCAGCAGCCACACATCACACCTCAGACATTCTCACCCAGGAACCTACACCTGCAATAAACCCCATTGCCAGCTCTGTCCAAATACTTATACAAGTGACACCATCACAGGACCTAACCACATAAGCCACAACATTAGGGCTCATACAACTGCACATCCACTAATGTGATCTATGCCATCAAGTGCCAGCAATGCCTCTCTGCCATGTATCTTGACCAATCTGGACAGTCTCTATGACAAAGAATAAATGGACACAAATCAGACATCAGAAATGGTAACACACATAAACCTGTAGGGGAACATTTTAACCTCACACATGGATTTAAAAATAGAAAGAAATTTCACCAGCCAATTAGAGGGGAAGGCGGGGGGGGGGAGGGAATTGATATTCATCTACAAATTTGACACTGTTTCCCTGGGCTTGAACAAAGACATTAACTGGATGTCACATCATAAAGCTAGTCTCCCTTGCCTTTTACCCCTCATTATTATATGAAAAGTTAAGTATAGGACAATTCCAGCTCACTTCATTAACGTGATTAGCACTGATACTACAATTGACAGATACATTTTTTCCCGTTATAAATAACTTGATTTCTGTTATTCTTCTCAAGCTCTTCATCCAATGAAGTAGGTTTTGTTAGTTTCTAAGAGTGCGCCTACAGTGACCTGTACCTCGAAATAAGATACGCAATTTGAGCTATGCAAATTGCGTATCTTCTTTCAATGTTATTTTGAAATAGCTTATTTCATCATTTGGCGCTGTTTACACTGCGCCAAATTTCACAATAAAGCACTGTTTCGAAACGTCCCTTACTCCTCATAGAATGAGGTTTACAGGGACGTCAGAATAGGAAGCCTGAAATAACAGGCTTGCTGTGAAGATACGGGATAGCTATTTCAGGATATTCTGGTATCCCTAAATAGCGTTGCAGTGTAAACGTAGCCTAAGTTGCCACAGGATTACTCATTGTTTTTAAAGTTACAAACTAACACAGCTACCCCTCTGAAACTTTTTATGTTCAGTTCAGTTCACCCATCTCACAAGAATCATGCTGCAAGGGCGTATTGAGTGGGGCTTTGCAGGGATTAGTTCTGGGACCACTTCTGTTCAGTATCTTCATCAGTGATTTAGATAATGGCATAGAGAATAAACATAAAACGTTTGTGGACAATAGTAAGTTGGAAGATATGGCAAATGCTTGGGAACATAGGATTATAATTTCAAAATGATCTAGACCAGTGTTTCTGCAAGTGTTCCACGGAATCACTCTCAGAAACACATTAACTGGCCGCCCCGGTTTGTTTATTTACTTGTGCCACGGCTATGGAAGCCTCGTGGCTCCCATTGGCTCCGTTTCATCCTTTGCAGCCAGGGGGAGCCGCAGGAAGCAGCCTGGGCCGGGCCACCTCTTCCCGCTGCTCCACTTGGCTGCAAAAGATGAAGCAGAGCCAAAGGGAGCCACGAGGCTCCGTGGCCACAGCACCAGTAAATAAACAAACTGGGGCAGCCAGTTAATGTGTTTCTGAGAGTGATTTCGCAGAACACTTTCAGAAACACTAGTATAGACAAACAGGAGAAATGGTCTGAGGTAAACAGGATGAAATTCAATAAGGATAAATAGTACTCCACTTAGGAAGCAACAATCAGTTGCACAGACACAAAATGGGAAATGACTACTTAGGAAGGAGTACTGCAGAAAGGAATGTAAGGGTTATAGTGGACCATTAGCTAAATGTGTGTCAACAATGAAACACTGATCCAAAAAAAGCAAACAACATTCTGGAACGTATTAACAGGAGTGTTGAAAGGAAGACACGAGAAGTAATTCTTTAACTCTGCACTGTTTAGCCCTCAACTGGAGAACTGTGTCCAGTTCTGGGCACGACATTTCAGAAAAAAGATGTTCACAAAGTAGTGATGGTTCAGAGGAGAGCAACAAAACAATTGAAGGCCTAGAAAACATGACCAATGAGGGAAGACTGAAAGAACTGGGTTTGTTTAGTCTGGAAAAGAGAAGGCTGAGAGGGGACGTGATAGCAGCTAAAAGGTTTTTGTAAGTATTTAAAAGGCTGTTACAAGGAAGAGGGAGAAAAATTATTTCCTTAACCTCTGAGGATAGGACAAGAAGCAATGGGTTTAAACAGTAGCAAGGGAGGTTTAGGTTGAACATTAGGAAAAACTTCCTACATGTCAGGGTTGTTAATCACTGGAATAAATTGTGTAGGAAGGATGTGCAATTTCCATCACTGCAAATTGTTAAGAGCAGATTAAATAAGCACCTGTCAGGGATGGTCTAGATGGTGCTTGGTCCTGCCACTTCTACAATTCTATAAGAATATAGAAGAAATATGAATCCAAAGATGAGCAACAAACTCACTAGCAACTTTTTAAGGTTTCCATCTGAGAAGAGACTAGAAAGAATTTTTAGCTTAATGAAGAGATGAACACAAAGTACATACAAATAAGGGCATAGATAAGGTAAATTGGATGTACCTATTTACTTGTTTTCATAATGATGTACTTAAACATTTGATAATGATAAATGAAAATGTTACTCAACACATGCTTAATGTTAAACACATTGTCACATGCTCCTGAAGCCAGTGGGTTGTTAGGTTTGAAGAAGAATTAGACATTTCCATGGAAAGTGAGATTATATGAGGTAAAATATAAACACTCACCTCTCAGGGCAAATTTATGGGACATTAAGAAGAAACTTTTCCAGGCAACAGCTTACTCCAGTCTCAGACTTCCTGTGTCAACCTCTGAAGCTACGGTCAGAGACAGTAGGTCCATACTATAGCCTTTTTTTTGGAAAAAGCTACGGAAATTGCCCTCCAGAATTTGCATAGCTTTTTCCGATTGCTTTTCCGGAAAAGGCTTTTCTGACATTCCGCCCCGACTAGACAGGGCCAAATGGTGGAAAAGCCCCCTCTTTCGGAGGAGCCCTTATTCCTCATAGAACAAGGCATACAGGGCTCCCTGAAAAAGCGCATTTGCTCTTCCATAAAAAAAAAAAAAAAAAAAAAAGCAGAAGAGCAACCGCGTTCCCTGGACGCAGTGGAGTTTTTCCAGGATACCTCTGGTAACCCGGAAAAACCCCACAGTCTAGACATACCCAGAGAGACTAATGGACAAATGGAGCACTAGTCTGTTCTGATATAACATCTGTACTATTAAATGGATTCCTATTGCATTTTCTTGTATTTTACTATTTTCTCTCAGGCATAAACTGTATTTGTTATGTTTGACATGTATACAAGAATGTTTGGCCTGTTGACCATGTAAATGTGAAAAACATACAATTTGCAGTGGGTTTTCTGCTGGCATTATCATAAACAAAGTGCCGTGCCTATTAGCTGGTTATAGAGGAATTCTTGTCATACTGTGGGGAAGCTGACAGTGAATCAGAGCAGACCGAGCCTTGACGCTGCGGTTAAGCGATGAACAATTTAGTGAATTGCTACCATAGCTTCAACATTCCTGAAGACATTAGCCTTCAGCCCAGCGTTATATTTGTACCCTACAATCCTGTCATAAATTCTGTGGTTTGGGGACCCGATTGCGTAACTTCACTCCCACGGCTTCAATGGGACAGAATAAGTCAAGCCCCCAGGACTGGGCCCTGAATTCCACATCTATCAGGTTGAGGGCCAAAAACCTGAGCAGAGTCCAAGCTGGTGCAATTTAGACATTCTTCTGGCCCTTTCTCCACATAAACACCAACCAAGGCTCCAATACACTCATATCACTGAGCAGTTTTCATCCCTTACCCCTAACCTCTCAATGTGGCCTTCTAAGTCTAAGTGAGTGTAAATTGGTGTCACTTTCACATTTAATTAGACAAGCAATTTGTATATTACAGCTACATCTGCTTAGATGTGGGGAGACTCAGGGATGGGACAACAATGGTCAATAATGGCAAGACTGCTATTTGCTGAGTTTCTCTCCCCAAAAAAGATTGCGCAAACAACATTCATAACCCCTGCACACCAGGATGGTGGCACTGGAGGAAGCTAGTTAAACAGGCTAAGCAAGGGTCACCCTTCCCTCTGGCCCCCTCCCAACTTCCAGAGCTTTGTCACCCCCCTGGCACCATGGCTGGTATGGTGCACTTACTCCTCCTCCTGCTCCTGAGAGCCAGACATCACACTGTAGTGGTTGTGTGAACAATGATCACTCAAGTATGATTCACTGAACTAATTCAGTAACTGCTCACTTAACACTGTAGTTGTGTTCATGAAAAATGCCACTTTAAGCAAAACGATGTTAGGTGAATCCAATTTCCCCATAAGAATTAATGTAAATGGTGAGGGGAGGGGATTAGGTTCCAGGGAATTGTTTTCTGACAAAAGACAGAATATATATACATGTACAGTGTACATTTTAAACAATTTTGAACAATTTAGTACTGTACACAGGAATGATGACTATGAAGCTTGGCTGAGATGGTGGAGTCAGAGGGTGGAATATTTCCCAGGAAATATCTTGCTACCAGATGATGAGCTAGCACTCAGATGAGCCCTCAAGAGTTAACATGTTGTTGTCAATGTCACCTCATGCTCTAGAAGCAGCTTGGACTGAGGCAGGAGGCAGGAAACACAATAGACACACAGCAATAGCTGCAAACACTTCCCTGCAGAAACTGAAGATAATGATGTGCTCACACTTTCCAATGATGTGCACCACTCTCTCCTCAGGCCGATGCATACAGGGCTGCACAGTGCCAAGTGGTCAGGGTGGGGGGGCTGTCTGAGTCATACACATACACTGTGGTGTGTTTGAAAGAGAGAGGCAGACAGAGATGTGAACTGGCCCTTTAAGTACACTGATTCCACTTCAAGTATATGGCCCTTGTAAGTAGTAGGGATGCAATAGCTTAGTCGGTTAAACGATTAACCAATAAGTGAAAGCTTATCAGTTAATGCTACTGACTACACTCATCCCCTCTCCCCACCCTGAGGCTCCAGTAAATTTTTAGAGGGCTGGCCAGCAGCCCGGCTCAGTCCCAGCTCGCACTGGTCCCAGGAGCAATCCCAGCTGCAGCTCTGCATTAAAAGTAATTTAGGAACTGGCAGGCAGGGAGCCCAGCTCAGTCCCGGCTCGTGCTCTGCAAGGAAAGTAGGCAACCGAATGGCATTACAAGGGAGCATTGCACAACTTTAAATAAGCATGTGCTCTAATAGATAAGCAACATAACAACAAAACAATATTAACTAGGACAATGTTAAGCTACATTATTTTGTGTCATGCATATGACTTGCCCTGAATGGATATAAACATGGGTGATAGCTACACAGTAAATGTAGATTTACAAAGCTGGCTATATGTGAGTTGGTAAGCGACAGATCAGACTGTTACCTGGATAAAAATAATCCTACAACTGAGTACCTTAGACGTGTGTTTTATACGATCCATAATTACACTCAGTTAATTTTATAGTTAATATTTCTGGTATGTTACAATACAAACTTAGTATTATATTGGTTCAGCATATTATGAAATCAGGAGCTATTTTGAAATACAGTAATTACTCGTTTAATACGTGCCCGCTTAACACGTTTTTGCAATAGCACGATTTTTTTTCAGGGAATGTTTTTCGAATAACACAACCATCCCTGAAATAACACAACAATAATCAAGTGGCAAACTACTTCACGTGGCGATATAAGTTGGTGAAAACAGTGGTAATACACATGAGCGGATGAATACACGTGGTCACAGTGCTCCTCCGCTTACTCACGTGTTTATCTTTGTGTTTTAACAAACCGCGCGACTTATAAGTGATGTAATAAACATTTTTTATGAGAATGATCCTGATCGTGAACAGAGCTCAAAAGCAGTGAAAAGCTTAGAAAGCGCCATATGTTGCTACAAGCAACTTACAAAAGTTTCACGAACAAAAAATTTACTTCGCCACCACCACCTGAAATGCAACTCCCATCTTTTCCATTATTTTTAATGGGAAAATTGACCCCCATAGCACATTTTCACTTAGCATGAACATTTTCAGAAACTCGTCTATCATGTTAAATGAGGAATTACTGTACTTGATCGAGAATAAAAAGCCTCATGTTTCATGAGTGGTTTGGGCCCTTCTTTCCCCAGAATCCTATGAATCTTAATACATACTGTTGTTATTTTTTCCCTACTGTCTGTCTCTTCCTCTCCAATCCATTCATTGTTGGCATAATCCAGTGTTGGTGACATAATTCATCAACATGTATGTGCTTGTGATATGATAAACACCATATACTTCAGTCACTGAGGGTATGTCTACACTAGCCCTCTAGTTCGAGCTAGGGTGGCTAATGTAGGCATTGGAACTTGCAAATGAAGCCCGGGGGTTTAAATATCCCGGGCTTCATTTGCAAGTTCCCGGGCTGGCGCCATTTTTAAATGCCCCGTAGTTCGAACTGACTGCCTGCGGCTACACGCGGCAGTCAGAAATTAATCCAAACTAAGTCCTTAGTTCGAATTAACTGTTACTCTTCCTTCAGTGAGGTGTAACAGTTAATCCGAACTAAGGACTTAGTTCGGATTAACTTCTGACTGCCGCGTGTAGCCGCGGGCAGTCAGTTCAAACTACGGGGCATTTAAAAATGGCACCCGCCCGGGAACATGCAAATGAAGCTCGGGATATTTAAATCCCGGGCTTCCTATGCAAGTTCGAATGCCTACATTAGCCTCCCTAGTTCGAACTAGGGGGTTAGTGTAGACATACCCTGAGAGCATCAAACAAGATTAGGGAGAAGTGACATTTCTATTAACATGAAATAATCACAGATAAAAGGACGTACATGGTATTGTCAGGTAATGTAACTCAGAAAACTACCATACTTCAAAGAGTGATTTAACACGTGCTTTAAGGCATAATGGGCCAGATCTAGTGCTCACCGAAGACATGAGTCAATGTAGTAAATGAGAAACATACGTGCAACGTTATACAGCATGCTCCAGGTTCACAAAAGGCATTTAGGCGCCATATTGCCATTGCAATCTTGTTCTCTCTCTATTTGGAATGAGGACACTTGTATATTTTAGTAGCATTTTCGGTGTTTTAATATAAAGCTGCTACATATTCATTTACAGACATTAATTTTGCCTTTTAAGTTTGCCTTGCAGTGGCCACGTGGTAAAAATAGCAAAATTCATTATTTCCAATTTTAAAATTTTGATTCGGCTTGTTCAGTTTTTGGTTATTTGTGAAAGTGACAAGCTAACATAAGTGGCTTGACCCTGGAGCCACGTCAGCTCCAGTCATGCCCTGCTCACAATTCCACCATTGGAACTCTGTTGAACAGAGCCTTGCAATCATTGCTAGCAAATTGTGCTGTGAACCAAGCACAGTATCATTCAGGACCCAGCTCTGACTTGATGCCACCTCTCCACAGAAGAACCGCTACAGCATCGTCCAGATAAAAAGGAAAGAGCCAGGATTTTAAGCAGATGAGTTTTCACCATGTGCAAAGCATCCTGCCCCATTTCTTTGTCGCATCATTTGTGTTTTCTAGTTTATGAAACACCTATTACGTTTATCAAGAAGTTGTAAACTTTAACGAGCTTTATGCAATTGAACCAAAGACACATATTGAATCCATAACTACCAAAAGATTTACTAGACAAACTTTTAGACAATCTTCCTAAGTCACGAATTTATTAATTTCCCTTCACATTTTCATTGGAAAATGGTAGATAAGAAGGAAAAAAACCAACAATATTTGTGTACAGTTTGGCATTTGCATATACTATGCAGCTGCAAATTTTGCAGGTGCTGTTTTTTCTAGTCTCGCCCTCATGACCCCTCAACTTGAATTCCATCCTGAAAGAAAGACAAGGTGGGTGAAATAATGTCTTTTATTGGCAAACTTCTGTTGATCTCTCTCACTAACAGAAGTTGGACCAATAAGAGCTATTACCTCACTCTTATTGACTCTGTCACCTTGGGACCTAAACAGCTACAACAATTATACAATGTTGTGAAAGAAGGCAGGTGCAAAGTTGACTTTTCTTATGGCTGTGCTAATTATGAAAATTTGTGCTGAGTTTTTTGTTCAAGCAGGGGGAGTCTGATTTATCTCCTGCTTTTTCCTCCATGAGAATGGTTAGATGGCAGATATAGTTCTTTTTCACCTAGTCTATGTGGGACTTAGTGTGGAACAGAGAGGGGGGAGGAGTCAGTTGGTCTAAGAAGGGGTTTTTTGGTCCACCTTTGGAGCAGGGTGCTCTAGGAAAGTAGAATTTTTGGTTTTGAGGTGAAAAATCCTATCCCAATGCAAGCTGAGCTAGGTGGCCTCTGTTGTTCTGGATGATCATCCTAGGGGCTGCAACTCTAAAGGTTATTTTGAAAGTGTCTCTCAAAAGCTTCTGGTCTTAGTGAATTCTTATTTTTAGGTCACAGTATAATATTCACTTCAGGGTCTGGATTTTAGGACAGAGGGGTGTCTAAGTGTTTTTGGTGGCACTGTATAAGTAAATAAGTTGAAGGAGCATGCTCCTTATTACATGGGTGGGATATAGTACATATGTTTTTGCTTTCTTTGTATGTACAGGCTTGCTCATATTTCTTCAGGCTTTCTAAAATGTCTCTGTTCATTAGCCATGTTTCTGTATTTGTAACATGACCTTTATACAATAATGAATGGCTGGCTGGCTATGACGTACAAAGAGCGGTTAAGGGTTTTTATGGTCATTGAACAAGGATACGAATAAAACCAGGGGAAGTTGCATGAAAATGGGGGAGAGCGTCTAGAGGTTACATTACCTGCTGCTTTCAAGGATGTGCTGGAGCCATGCTAACTGAACAGCAATAGTCTCAGGCTCTTGAATGGGAGCACTAGGGTGAGCTGTACTCTTCACATTACCCACTGATGTTCACCTTGCACCACCCATTGTGCACAGGCACCTGAGCCCTGCCTTTGGCCCATCCTGGCTGGCCAGAGCCCTTTGAGAGCCCCAGGCAGGCGGGCTGGCTCACTCCCTTAATCCAAGAGGCATTAAGGACAGCACTTTTACCAGTGCCTACGTAAGAGTTCTGGAGAAAGGAACAAAAGTCTCTGTGCACTTTTCTCACCATCACTCCCATGCAAATGAAGCTTTAACTACTCACCACTAAAACTATTGTGTCCCTGTGCAGCATTGTAATACTGAAGTAGAGCTATACAATGAGAACAGACCATCATTCAGTTCCCATACAGGGCATTGTAAACAATCCCTTCTAAGCAACACTGACGTCTTCTTTCATTGACGATCTCCAGTCACGTTCACCCTTCCCAGGTGTTGTTTCCTTGAAAGTAAAGGGGCCCAGTCCTGCTGTTTTTGGCAAGAGGGGCAAAACTGACAGATTCCAAACCAAGCAAGTGTGCACCAATAACCCCTCTCACTCAGGGCCTAAGTCAGTTCTTCGGAATAAACGAGAGCATCACAGTTGGACTTCAATGGAAGCAGAATACGGGTTCAGTTATTGTGCCTCCTGCTGAGAAATCCTAGAGCCATATGATAAATATAGCTTGCCATGCACCTTTGACAGCCTCCCCATAACTCTGCTCCGTGATTTGTCTCTGCTGATATTACCACCACCATTCCAACCCTCTGAACAGTTTGGGGTGTTTGTTTTCTATAAATCAGCCTGCTTGAAAATATTCTCTCACATGTGGGATTGCCTTCCAAGCCACAGTGGCCCAAGGTCCAGGATGAACAATAGTTATTCTGGGAAGAGAGACAGATTTATGCTTAGGATCTTATTACCCAGCTGGGCTAGGGACACAAGTTTTATAGGAAAGATGGGATTCTCAGTTTTCACATTCCCAAGGCTTCAGACCTTATCTAAAGGAGACAACATTATTATGTATAGAAGAGGCTATGATATGGAATTTCTCAAGCTGACATTTTATTAGTTTGATTTTCCTCTCCCTGAAATATTTGCACAGCTGGGTTCAGGATGCTAAGAGGAATTGGATTTATAGGCAGAAAGATACAAAGTACCATGCAGTGACTAGTTGGTATGTTACTTCATGTTGGGCCCAGAATAGCACCCCCTTTTTCTTTATCACCCCTACCCAGTCAGCTGCCACTCAGCAGGTCTGCCAACAGGAATTGCAGGCCCGTGGGCAGAGCAGTCAAAGGGCCTGCATGCACACAGGTTGTGCCTGGCAGACACAGTCCACCTGACATTAGGGCAGTGCTGCACCTGCACTGGCTGGTGCCCAGTGAGCTCTTCCAGCATGGCCAGGGTTTCCACATGCCTGCCTGGTAGGATTACCAGCTGCCTGGTCACACAAACCCAAAGACCCTTGCTCTGCCCTCTGATCCTTCCCTGAAGCCACGCCCCTGTCCTGCCCCTTCTCCAAGGCCCTTGTTCACTCCATCGCTTGCCCCCACCCACACTCACTTTAGCCAGGCTGGGGTAGGAGGTTGGAATGTGGGCTGTAGGAAGGAGTTTGGGTGTGGAGTGCAGGTTCTGGGCTGGGGCAGGGGGTTGAGATGAAGGAAGCAGTGAGGGGATGGCTCCTGAAAGCAACTGGCACACCCAACTGGCAGTAGTTTCGAGGTGGGGCAGGTGATCTCTGCTGCCCACAGACACCACCTCGACAGCTCCCATTGGTTGCAGTTCCCAGCCCACGAGAGCTGCGGAGTCAGTGCTCAGGACAGGAGACCCCTCTTGGGGTCGGTGCTGCAGGAAGCCTGCCTTATTCCTGCTGTACTTCTGGTGGCAGCCAGGGCCCTCACACCCTTTTAAATTACCTGAGCCCTTGGCCTCTGCCTGTCAGTGAGCCTGCAGCTCCGACTACTCAACAGTCTGGTACTTGCCTGATCCCTTCTAGGGCAACAGAAAAGCCCAAACACACATTTGATATTCAATGACTCTAGGTCATACCTTCAGTCTTAGTCCAGACACAATAGTCCTGATTCATTTATTCCAACCAAGGCTTGTATCTCCCCTTCTACAGGGGCTGGCGAGAAAACCCAGGCCTGCCCTCTCCTTGGGGTTCCAGCCCAGGGCCATTCTGACAAACAAGTAGGGATTGTTTCTTATAATATCCCAGTAACTCCTTGGGCTGCTTCCTTCCTTTGTCTGTCAGGTCTGGTCTACACTGGGAGTTTTAGGTCAAAATTAACTGCATTAGGTCGATTCTCTAAACAATGAGTCCACACCACCAAGCCTGTTCTGTCAATTTTAAAGGCCATTAAAGTCAATTTTGGTACTCCTTTTCACAAGGAGTAACAGTGAATTCGACCTTGTATGGTCAACTTTAGGTAATGCAGATGCAGCACTTTGAAGGTCAACATTCTTGGCCTCCAGGAGATGTCCCACAATGCCCCACTGTGATCACTCTGGCCAGGACTTTCAATTTTGTTGATCTTCAGGTACACTGGAAAAGTCCTGGGAAAATTTGAATTTCATTTCCTGTGTGGGCAGCGTCATGAGCAGACCTTAGAGTAGGCAACACACTGGAGCAGCACATCTGGCCAGGAATGAATGCCCAAGGTCGTGAATGAGTACCAGCATGGAGCATGCAGGAGATCATGGACCTCATTGCTTTCTGGGGAGAGCAATCTGTTGGCACAGAACTATGAACCAGCAAAAGAAATGCAGATATCTATGCCAAGATCGCAAAGGGCATGGAGGAGAAAGGATATGCCAGGGACGCCCAGCAGTGCTGAGGCAGTTGGACCAGAAAACAAAAGAGAGAACAGTTATTCCAGATCATTGTTGCAAACATGCCATTTCTATAAACAGCTGCATGGGATCCTAGAGGGAAGAACAGACAAGCTTCCCAGGTGAGCCCGTGGATTCCTCCCAAGATACTCCTCAGGCAGTCTTGATCAGCAGCGTTGAGGACAGTGTCGATATAGAAGAGGAGAAGGAGAATGGTCAGCAGATAAGTGGGGCAACCAATTTCACCACAGCCAGGGCCTTTTTATAACCTTGGAGACAATCCTCTCCTCCCAGGTTGTCTCACTGCCAGGCCCTAATGTTGGGGAAGACTCTTCTGATAAGTTCACACCAATCTTTTTATCATGCTACAAGTGGGTTAAGGCAAATGAGTGTGATCTATGGTGGTCATTGTGCCTACACAGCAGGAGCTCCCTGGAACAGCTAGTCAATGTGTCTGGAGTCGGAGTGGAAATCTTCCCTGCACATCTCCATAAAGCTCTCAGAGAGGAACTCTTTAATCCTTCTCACATTGTCCTCCATGGTAGGACACCTTTCCACTCCAAGCCAGAAGTAAGTGGTCTGGCATCATAGAATCATAAAATACTAAAACTGGAAGGGACATTGAGAGGTCATCAAGTCCAGTCCCCTGTACTCATGGCAGGACCAAGCACTGTCTAGATAATCTCTGATAGATGTCAATCCAACCTGCTCTTAAATATCTCCAGTGCTGGATATTCTACAACCTCCCCAGGCAATTTATTCCAGTGCTTAACCACCCTGACACTTGGGAAGTTTTTCCTAATGTCCATCCTAAATCTCCCCTGCTGCAATTTAAGTCCATTGCTTCTTGTCCTATCATTGGAGGCCATTGGAGAACCATTTTTCTCCCTCCTCCTTGTAACACCCTTTTAGATACTTGAAAACAGCTATCATGCCCCCTCTTAGTCTTCTCTTTTCTAAACTAAACAAGCCCAGTTCTTTCAGTCTTCCCTCATAGGTTATGTTTTCTAGACCTTTAATCATTTTTGTGGCACTTCTCTGGACCTTCTTCAGTTTTTCCACATCTTTCTTGAAATGTGTTGCCCAGAACTGGACACAGTGGTGAACTCCCTTCACCAGCCAGGTGTGAGAGGCATGAACGGGATGCAAGCACTTTCCCTTCACTCCTTTAGTGTCCAGGAAATGGGATGAATAGCTAGCCGCATCCTGGAGCGCACGACTGCTGTCCCTCCTACCCTCCCGAAATGGCACTCTTGGTGGCAGGAACTGTGGGATAGCTACCCACAGTGCATAACTCTCAAAGTTGATGGAAGTCACCCTACTGGGAATGCACTACTTTGAACTACATCAAATTCTTGTGCACAGTGGGGACATGTACCTTTGACAATGCAAAAATGGGTGATAGAAAATCCACCTTAATACATTTGACCTTATCACTCAAAGCAGACAAGCTCTTAGTAAGCATCTGTCCTGGAGCTTCCTCAGAGTTTCTCAGAAGAGTTCTTAGGCTTTCAGTCAGTCACTAGCTTCTGCTTCAGCTGCAGCCTTTTATCACCATTGTGATACACTGATTCATCTATTAACCCCTTCGTGGCTCTCTCAACTATGTTCTATACACTCACCCCATACCAATAAAAACATTTAAAAGTAATTTACAACCATTCTAAAGTAATTTTTTCTAACGTGACATAACAGAATGGCATAAAAGTTTCCTTGGACACATTTGAAAAGACCTGTGTAATTCACAGATTTGCCACTCAGAAGCAATGCAGCCGCACCAACAGAATCTTTTACCACACCACACAGCGTATGATTTATTTAATCCAGCTCCCCATGTGTGCATAGTTAGAAGTGTACAAGTCCATTTCTTACCCTTACAGGATTATGTCCTCTTACATCATCATAGTACTCACCTAATAAATGGCTTCTGGGATTGGATAAATTTCCCAGCTTAGCTATGAATTTACAAAAGTCCACCAGCAAATACAAGAATGGGGGAATGGCTGCTGGAAGGGTCACAAGATGAGGAGTCTAACGCCACCACTTTCCCTCTCTCCAATATTTGACTTCTACCACTACACATTCATTTACCATGGTTTTGCACATATAGAGACTATGCCTGCAGTACCTACTCATGTGCAGCATCAAGCCTGTAATATGTAAATAATGTGATATTGTAGTTATTATCTTTGTGTTTGCTTCAGGGAATTTGCACCTTAAAACTTTAATCAGCCAATCCAATGTCAACGGGCAACATTTTGCCCACTATATTAAAATGTTTATGGTAAAAGAGAAGGATGAGTCTTTCATTCATGACTAATAGTCCTGTCCTTATCCTCTGAGCTCCTGCATACTCATCCAGCTGCTTGGACTCTGTGCTGAGCCAAGTAGTTGACAGTAGGTCCATTGTATTAATATTAGGGCTTAGTTTTAGACATACTTATTCTGTATTTAAAGGTCCAATAAGCGAAAACATTTGATGATGATTTAACCACAACTTTCCAGCAGAAACATGGATATATGTAAGATGATGCTCAATATAACCTTCATGATCAAAAAGGGTCTTTGCCTTAATTTACCTATGATTCTATGTATAAGGTGAAAGTAGTCAAAACAAAGAGGGGGAAATACCATCTGTGCAACATCATGTCCTTCCTTACATCCCCCCCCCCCGCCACGAATTATGCGTTGGTGTAGCCAGAATCTCCTATAGAGAAATTCTGTAATACAATTCAAGTTTTTCCCTTAAGTATTCTAATTACATTAACTGAATCAAGACCCAACACCTAATCTTTTTCGTCTGTAACAGGCAAAGTTAATATCACCTTAAGGGCAAATCCTGCTCTAATTTACGCAGTTGTCAGCCCAGAATAACTTCATTGACTTTAAGGAATTACTCCAGATTTCTACCAGTCTGGCTGAGAGCAAAATTTGGCTCTACAATGATAGTTTTGGGTGCTCCTGAAATATGGTCCACTTACCTTGCTTACCCACAAGGTGCTGGATGGATTTTGTCTAATGAGTCACAGTCAAATCAAATTAGTTTTGATTATAATTGTAAAGGGTCCAGTCTCACCCTCACCCCTCCACTGCTTGCTACCATTTTGCTCTCCCTGGGGAAAAGCATGAAAGAAAAATATGCCAAAAGTGACAAAAACTCAGACAGCACAAGTTCCAAGAATGTAATTGCAGTAATAAACTACACATGGTGTTCTCTTTTAGTATCTGTTCTCCTTCACAGAAAACACATGAGACACAGACGATGTCCGCTATGATGCAGTCCCTCCTGGCATCAGCTCAATACAAACATGGTTCTGGTGGGGTTTTTTTGGTTGTTTGTTTTTTTCTTCTTCGTCTCTGAACTAAACTAAACTAAACTGAGTCTGTTCAATTATTTGCTGACTTCCTAGAAAAGATACACAAACCTTCTCTACGCTAGTGAGGATGGTGTATGCTTAGCTGACCCATGTAGCCTAGTTCAACGCATTATCCAGAGTCACTGTTACACTACAACGGCATGCACCCTGGTATACATGCTGGTGGAGAACTCATTCAAAAATGTTGTGGGGTTGTGGTCATACAAAGTAGTACAAGACAGTTAAGTCCAAATCAGAGTGTGAAGAGCTTCAAAAGGATCTCACAAAACTAGGTGACTGGGCAACAAAATGGCAGATGAATTTTAATGTTGATACATGCAAAGTAATGATATTGGGAAACATACTCCCAACTATAAGTACAAAATGATGTGGAGTAAATTAGATATTACCACGCAAAAGAGAGAGATCTTACAGTCATTGTGGCTAGTTTTCTGAAAACATCCACTGAGTATGCAGCAGCAGTCAAAAAAGGAGGCAATGTTAGGAATCATTGAAAAAGGGATAGAGAATATCTTATTGCCTCTATATAAATTCATCGTACTCCCACATCTTGAATACTGAGTGTAGATGTGGTTGCCTCATCTCAGAAAAGATATCTTGGCATTAGAAAAAGTTCAGAAAAGGGCAACAAAAATTATAAGGAGTTTGGAACGGTTGCCATATGAGGAGAGATCAATATGTAGCCCTGGAATTTTGTAACTAATAAGTCAGTTAGTTATAATGAATGTATGTTATGGCAAAAGATTTGGATTAAACTTAAATACAAGATGTAGGCCTCAGACAGGCCAGGAAGCTTTGTTGACTTGGATCCAGCTCTGTTAGCATGTTCTGATGTTAAAGTGAAGGGATGGAATATTGTAATGCATAGTGATGTTAATCTTAGGTAAGGCCTTGTAATAGATAGAAAGAAGTTTAATGTTGAAAGACTTTGTAACTTTGTTAAAGTGACTAGAAGTACCCCTTTGTTCCATGCTGCAATTCTGTAAATGTATTGTTTGTGTGAATGAGAGAGAGAATGTTTTAGCAGCTATAAGTATGAAGGCCACTGCATGCTCAAAGGATCAGACGAGGGGCCGGAGACTCAGAAGCACCAACTAAGTGCAACTAATTATCAACTAAGTGAAGGCATACTGAAGACACAGACTATAGGGAACTGATAAAAACTTTCACCACAAGACAACACCTAGGAGGGGTCGTCAGCATACTGATATCA
Source organism: Pelochelys cantorii (assembly GCA_032595735.1). Classification (NCBI taxonomy): domain Eukaryota; kingdom Metazoa; phylum Chordata; order Testudines; family Trionychidae; genus Pelochelys; species Pelochelys cantorii. The sequence goes on along the minus strand of CM064335.1, from coordinate 36,385,781 downwards.
GATGACTACGAGAACAACCTCCAGATAAACGTATGTCACAGAAAAACTGATTGTGATGCTAAATGACTGATTAAGGCCTGACAAGGCAAAATGCATAGACTTGCATGGAAGGAAAATCCTATAAAGGATGGGGTGTCTTGTATGGTTCTTCAGATTCCCATCCTGCCAAGCGGAGCATCAGTCCAGATTGACAAGAATCCGGCTCCCCCCCTCATACTCGACCTATCTGGCCAATAGGTTGGGCTGAGCAACAGACTGGTAACTATTCCATCAGCAGGGCATGTGTGTGTGTGTGTGTGCGCGCGTATGTGTGTGTGTGTGTGTGTAAATGCATATGCTACTTTGTTATATTATCAATAAACGCAGCGCATTGCCTTATCCCCCTGAAAAAGATCCCGTGTGCTTCTTTTAAGCATAACAAATAAAAATACAACTTTTCATCTTAGAAAAGAGGAGACTAAGAAGGGATATGATGGAGGTCTATAAAATCATGACTAGTGCAGAGAAAGTAAATAAGGAAAAGGCATTTATTTGTTCCTGTAACAAACAACTAGGGGTCATCAAATGAAATTAATAGGTAGCAGGATTAAAACAAACAAAAAGAAGTAGTTCTTCACACAGTGCAGTCAACCTGAGGAACTCCTTGCCAGAAGATGTTGTGAAGACTAGGACTAACAGGGTTCAAAAAAGAACTAGATTAATTAATGGAGGAAAGGTCCATCAATGGCTATTAGCCAGGATGGGCAAGAATGGTGTCTCTAGCCTCTGTTTGTCAAAAGCTGGGAATGAATGATCACTTGATGGATCACTTGATGATTACGTGTTCTGTTCATTCCCTCTGGGGCACCTGGCATTAGTCACTGTCAGAAGACAGGATAGGGGGTTGATGGACCTTTGGTGTGACCCAGTATGGCTGTTCTTATTCTTATAGTAGCGGAAACAGACTCTACCAGAGTTAGAAATTGACACATGTAAGCTATACTTCTACCTCTGTGGAACTGCTCTTCTGAACTTGAAACATGATAGGTGAATGAAAATAAATGCCCTTGTTTCCTTTTTGCCAAAATTAATAGAAAAATTCCCATTTGATTTTATACTCCCAAAAGTTTGATTTTTAATGGAATGGGAAGTTCCTTGCCTCATGTTTATATATTGTACTTATGAATTCTAAGGGAGAAAAAATGCTTAGTTATTTCTAAAATGAAACGTAAATGTATCTATATGTACACAATAATAAACATGATTTTAAAATTCATTCGATTTGGAAATATCAGCCTCCTGCTTGGGTTGCATTTGACCAAGAGTTGTAACCCTTTATGGCTACATCTTTGACAATAACCCTTTCACATTTTCCCTTTTAACATTTATTTACATTTTGCATCTCTCCCCAGTATAAACATGCACAGAGACACATGCACCTGCCTCTACCAAGAAGCTATTATAATACATGCGTAATCTGGTGCCCATAAAACTGTTGCTGCAGCACAGTCTAATTTCAGAGAGAATATCAGACCAGAGGTTCCAGCTGTGAGACCTTCCTAGGTATGCCCTGCACAGAGCTGATTGCTAGATGGGACCCTAGGTGGACAGCTGATCTGACCCACTCTGGCAATTCTAGATGATCACATCTCCCCTCCAACCCCATGACATGCAGTAAAACAGGAATTAGGAAGCAGGCTTGTCTGTAAATGTTTTGTTCCTAAACCCTCTTCTCTGCTGCCCTTCTACTACTTGCAGTTTTTTTCAGATGCCACTGCAGTTAACTAGTCACTTTATAATGACAGACACTGAGTGTACACTAATGTACAGTAACTGAACAGTGTCAGTCCTGCTGGCTTGAAAATCAGTGCACAGTCCCACACAAGCCTTCTGCACCATTTTACCTCATAACAGAGGGTGTAAGACAAGTGGTGCTGTCCAAAAGACTTCATGGCCAGCCCTCTGTACAGCAACAAATTTCAGCCCTACTAAGCTATGAAAAGCAGCAAGTCCATTGTATTCATATTGTTTAGAACCCATACGAACAATATCTGAGCCTTTACATAGAGGAAACATTTATTTCATTGGACAAATTTTGAAAACAGCCTTATATCTGTAAGGGTAGTATCCCTCTAGACACCTCCCACAAGCAATGCGGTAGATATAATGAAAAGTAAGATAAATATGTCAGGGGAAAAAGAACAAAGTTATTCAACAACAGTGAGTTTTCACTTATGGGATTTTTAAATGCACAGCCAAACAGAGCTGAGTTCCCTGTTTGAACTTAAAAAGCTGTGGTAATAAGCACACACTGGCTTTTGGTATAAATTGTGTCAGACAAATAGCTTAGGGGCTTGTCAAATACAAACGAAGCAAATGTTGTAATGCACTGTATCCAAGCTTTTTACAATAGTGGATTGAGTGCCAGAAGTGGATATGGGCTGTCAAATGTTGTTATGTAATATGAAAGCTCTGTTAAAGGAGGGACACATTTTCACTAAGCACAGGGGCCTGGTGCTGGACACTGTCTGATCAGTTAGCAGCTCCTTCTTGGAGACGGTCAGAATCATAGACACTCCAAGGACTTCTAGAGTAAGAGGCTGAGCACCTCCTATAAGGGTCCAATCCTGCAAGTGTCCTGCTGCCCTGTTCCTGAGATGAAAAGCTTGCAGGCATAGGACTGGGTACTGACCCAGAGGTTGAAGGTACCACCCTCTAGGTGCAAGACATTGGTAGCATTACAGCTCCAACTACCATGGATATCACACTTTGTTCCCTGGGATGATATTCTCATGCAGAGCAGAGGTTTGCATTTTCAGAATGGTCACTGGTATACTTCTTAAAGAGAAGGCATTAAAGCAACCAGTGACTTTACTGAGGGCACAAGGGAGTTTATCAGTCCAGAATTTACCCATTAGCATCCTTAGAGAGATGTGCACAGTTCCCCTCCCCCAAACTCGTGAAGCACAGTAAAATAGAAATGAGACTGCAGTCACAGAAAGCAGGCTTGACTGTAAATATGTTGTTCCTAAACTCTTCTCTGCTGCCAACAAATTTGAGTAAATTCAGCTGTTTTCCCATACATCCAAAGGACTGAGAGAGCAGTGTCATTACTGAGGCTATGTCTACACTGCAGGCTTCTTGCACAAGAAGCTTTTTGAGGAAGAGATCTTGTCCACACTGCAAAGCGCATCGGAAAAGTGATGCAAGAAAGCGTCCAGACTGCATGGATGCTTTCTCGAAAGAAATCTCTGATTGCTATTCACAGAATAGCCACCAGCGCACCTGAGTGCTTTTTTTCAATTGGCTTTTTGTGCACAAACCCCCGTAGCCTGTCCACACACACCTATTTGCGCAAGAACTCTTGTGCAAAAAAGGAGTTATTCCTCGTAGAAAGAGGAATATCTACACTGTAAAGACCCCTCTGTTCTTTTGATTTACCGTAAATTTACTAGCGCAAAAACACACTTGAGGTGTGCTGTTTTTGCACAAAAACCCTGTAGTGTAGACATAGCCTGCGTAACAAGAAGTGGGCCTTTGTGAGATGTGGCAGGGGCAAGCTGGCCTTCCTTTACTGCATCTAGATTGTTTAATTTAAAAATGCCAGTGTTATGAGAATGTAGCATTGAAGTCTAAATGTTGTTATGGTGACTGAGTTGGTGGATGGGATCTTTCCTAAGTGAGCTGTACAACTCTTTTGCAACACCTACAGTTAGCTATTTGCTTATGAAGTTTTATTAAATCTCAATGGAGTGGCAGCTTAGCTGATTTTGATTTGCACAGAGGTGAACATGGCTAACCACCTACAACCTCAAAAAAATCACTTTGCCTGGTAGATTGGAGTTAATTTTCTTTCTTGCCTAATTAACTTCATTGGCCTGCTTGAGCATATTCAACTTTGCCTGTCCAAGAATACAAATTATCTCATATCCTGGTTATGCTGCTGACACCAGGTCATGAAAAAATGTGCAGGCAAAACACAGTCCCCAGTGCTCCAGGAGACAACAACGAACCTCATATTTTACTAGGACTTGGCACTCAAGTAAGATGAAATATCTTAGGAAAAGAAACAGTCTCTAGGAGCTCAAGCAGAACAAACTACTTCTGATGTATTCGAAGCAACCTAGTGCCAGGCCGTGTCCTACCGCTTGTGCAGATCACAAGCAATTCAGAGCCTGATTCTTTTCCCTATGTAAGATTTCCGTAGAAAGGGAAGGTGACATAATATGCAAATGCACTAGCGGGCAGCTGTTCAGGCTTAGTTCAAAGCAATGTCATTTCACCCATCTTTGAAGAGACTAAGCTGTGACAAAACTTTACAGTTTTTAAAGATGGGCTACAACATGTCACTCAGCCAGACGACGATGGATGAATGCAAATACAGGAGCTATATAGTCCACTATTTTTGTTATAAAAATATGTCCATGATCATTAATGAATATGCGTGATCAACAACAATCAGCAAGTATTCCAGTGAACTTGCACAATGGTGCTATAACAATTCAGAGAAGAATGCCACCTTGCTACATCACCACCAAGCCTTCCAGTATCAGCTGAGTATTCCTTAGAGGCTATCTGTCCTGCTCAGTTTCTAGGAGCTGGTGGAACAATAACAGCTGCCATCTTAGCCAACAGACTGCGTTGAAATCGGGACCTTCATAGCTAAAAGCATGAACTACTTAGGCTATAGAACTGTATATTCTCAGATGCTTGGATACAAAAGAGGATCTGTGAGTTACAAAATCACAGAGCAAAGTGAATAGGGCTGCCAGGTATCCTTGTGTATTAGTGGCCGGTAAAAGGGAAAAGTGCTGCATCTTCCCTGAGCTCCTGTAAATTAAAACTTCTAGATGTTATTTCAAGGACTCCACTTACAGACGATCAATTAATATTAGTTTCAGCTAATGATGGGGTATCCCATGAGCACACGACCAATGAAAAATGGTAACAACAAATAAGTAATTATTTTCTCAAATTGGTCAGGAGTAATTCTGTTCAAGTCAGGAGGATTATGTTGGGGTGAGGGACGAGAGAGTCAGGTACCCAAAGCTCTCAGAACTCCTTGTTTAAAATAGCCTGGGTAACTGGCAGTCCTAGTATATCTGTCGATGTGTCATCACTTCAGTTTTCACCTGTTTCTACATTTGAAGCGGCCTGACATCTTTTATGATTATAGAAATATTCAGCAGTTCACCAGCTCACCATTTAAACACTTTTGTGTGTACAAGTTTCCTTTGAAGTTCCTCCTAGCATTTTATTATTCTCTGGGGCTCTGAAATACCTTTTGTTATTTGAAACACAGCAGAATCTGGAATCCATTATGGATGAGATCAAACCAAAGAGCAATAGGTACTGCAGTGCTCAGGCTTATGGCCACCAGAGCCTGTTTAACCTAACTTTAAAAGAAAGGATTATATCTTAGAATTAATTATAACCATCCTGTTCATTAAAAAAACCTCTGTAAAGAGGTTACTAAATCAAAAGAAAAAGTAGCTTTAAACAATCTTTCATTCATAGGCCCCTTAAATCAGACTGAGAAACAACTTGATTTCCAGGAAAGAAATCTGGAAGGTTAATTGCAAGCTTTCACGATCTGTAAAGCCAGGGTAGGAATGCCCAAGTCCAAGATTTCCAGAAAAATGATATTGTCTACAGAACAAACTATTTTCCCTACTTTGTATGAATTATACAAGACAACGCTATCTTCTCTCTTCTCATTACAGTGTAAAAACACTGAGGCTATGTCTACACTGGTGGCTTCTTGCGTAAGGGTTGTTGTGCAAGAAGTCTTGTGCAAGAAAACGTCCACACTGCCATGTGCAAGCTGTGCTTTTGCACAAGAGCTCCCATGGCAGTGTGGACGCTCTCTTGTGCAAGAAAGCTCTGATGGCCATTTTAGCCATAGGGCTCTCTTGCGCAAGAAATCCCTGCCGAGCGTCCACACTGCCCTCTTGCGCAAGAGGGCTTACACCTGATAAAAAAGAGCGTAGCGCTTGTGCAAGGAGCACTCTCTTACCACGCCGTACTGTAAATTTCCTTGCGCAAGAGTGGGTGGGCAGTGTAGACGCTCTGCGGATTCATGCGCAAGAATGGCCGTACTTGCGCAATAACCCGCCAGTGTAGACATAGCTTGACAGTGTAGTGGCCAACTCAGCCTAAAAGTACATCACTCTCTGTTAATTCTACTGATGGTGGAAAGGTAAAAGATGCTATGCTCTGTAGGGATGTTAAGATGAGGTTAATTGGCTAATCGAGTAGTCAATAGAATTTTTATCGACAGCAGCCCGGCTCAGGCCCAAATTTTTAAAGGCAGCCTGGCTCAGTCCTAGCTCATGCCTGGTCTGGGAACTACCCTGACTGTGGCTCTGCATTTTAAATGTAGTAAGAGCTGGGCTGCCTGCCCACCTGGCTCTTAGTACATTTAAACTGCAGATCTGCAGTGGGGGTAGGACCCAGACCCAGTGCAAGTTGGGAATGAGCCAGGCTGCCTGCCCAGTTGGAGCAGCCTCTGTCCATGGCCAGCCTGCCCGCCTGCCCCTTCCCTGCGCCGCTGCCTTTATTAAAGACAGTAGCATGGGTGGGGTGGGAGGGGGCAGGTGGCACCACGGAGATGGTGCGGGGGGAGTCAGCTTTTAAGTCAGCTCCCCCCAGCACCAGCTCCTGCTTCCCCCCCACCTTTGCTGCCTCTGATACAGAGGCAGCATGGTGTGGGGGGGAAGTATATAGCAGAGTAGATTAACCAATATGCCTAGGATTATTGGTTAGTCAACTACTCACTTACATCCCTAGTGCCCTGCCGACTAATATGCTTCATCTTCCTGCTTGCTGAGCATATGCAGGGGTCTCAAACTCCAGGCTGTGGGCCATCCCTGTCCAGAGCAGATACACGATCTGGCTTGGGAGTCCTGGAGGACTAGGGGGAGGCCTATCTGTTGCCATCTCCCAAGCCCCACCTCTTCCTGCCACCCCATCCTCACCCTCTATTATAGCCCATACCCTGAGGATTGGGCTTTCGGGATTCCTGGGGGGGCCTGGGGCAGGACTACGCTGCAGCAGCCGTCAGGTTCCCCTGCACTCCCTGTGGCGGCCAGAGCTGCAGGGAACCAAAGCACACTGGGCAGGCCCATCACAGGAATTAATTCCATTTTGCTGCAGTTTTTCTCCCCTGAGCAAGGGAGCTTCCTACCTCTTTGGTCCTGGGTCCTTTCTAAGTGAGCCCTCTCCCATTTCCCCTCAGTCCTGTCCTGATCCTTTTACAGGTGGGGGTCACTAATTATAATGAAGATGGCAGACCGGGACCAACTGAAGGATAATTGCTATGTCATAGGCAAGGCTGGGCCGCGTTCTGTGCAAGAGGCCAGCCAACCTGGGACAAAGCCATGCAACACAGAACAGCTCCATGGCTGCAACTGTGCTCAGAACCCAGTCAGGGCAAGCTGTGCAGAATACACTGAGTCTGCAGGGAACCCACATGGGACTGGAAGGGGAAAATGCTCCCCTCCTAGCCCTGAGGCTTGGCCCTCTCCACCTGGCCTACACAAGCACCACTAGCATACAACCCAGTGTAGAGTGGCCTCTGGAGCAGGGGAGTGGTACCAGGGAGACATCTGAACCTACATCAGGGGACAATGGGGAAGATTCATGGATGGATGGACACAGGGGCACAATATGGAACTAAATACTGAAGTTACTCAAACTGGCACAAGGCAACTAAAAACTGGTGGGCAGCTGAGTAATATTTTTATGTGAAATTCATTAAATAAGATCATTTTGTGGAAAATAATTGTAAATCTTCTATCAGAAAACAGGCTGGCTTTTAGTAAAGAAGTGCCCTTTTACAAAATGATGAATGATGACAGTGAGAAAATGTCCATACTAAATTATTTTCACTTCTGCACTGCTTTCTTGCAAAGTGAGGGGTATGGACTTCTCTTGATGGCTAGCAAGTTGCAGATATACCTCCCTGTTCAGAGAGCTGACAACTACACATTTTCCATTTCATCATTCAAATTATGCACAAGACACTAATGCAGGAACTTTAGGTTCCAGTCCTGCTCAATCTCCCCACTCCATTAAAGCCAATGGGCACATGAGCACAGCTATATCATTTCTGAAGAAATATAAAAATTGGACACAGAATTGGTAAATAGTCTGTATTTATTGTCAATAATGCATGTAGCATTTGAAAAGTAACATTTTAAATAGACAAATTAGTTAACCTCCCTTTATAAAACTGGGGTTTGACAAGCTTATTAATATCATATGAACAATTTATCTGAATTCCAGCGCATAGGATTCCTTTTTATATGTACATCCACAATTTTACCACAAAACAATTATTAAACTGCTAACAAACATCTTGTTTCAAAGTGTGGTCGTTTCATAAAGAATATCTGGCTATTTACAGCTCCTTACGTTTTAGGGAAAATGTACTGTAACCCAAACAGCACTGGCGCCCGAACTCACAAGCTAGTGATAACTGTAAACTAGTCTGATAGCTTGATCTGAGGTTTCCTCTTCATTCCAAACCTCTGACCCTCAAGTCAGAATTGTTTTTACTGGTGCATTTTAGGAATTTTAAATGTAATCCATGAGACATGTACAGCTGGGAGCCGAGTGTGTATGTTTGGGGGAGGGAGGATGGATGGCATGCGGGGGGGGAGAGTTCTGGCCCCAGCAGAGTTTCCTGACCCCAGCAGCTAGGGAGTGCTAGTCTAGCCACGGCTGTGGATCTTCAGCTCTGGCCAGGAGCTCTGACCCCAGCGGCAGCCAGAGTGCTTTGGTCCCATCTCTGGCTGCGGAGCTCTGGCTGTGTTCTGGCTCCAGCAGCTGGGGAACTCCAGCCCTGGCCCCTGTGGCAGCCAGGGAGCTCTAGCCCAGGCCTCAGAGCTCCAGCCGCAAAGCCTGGCAGCTGCAGAGCTCTGCTCCGGCTGCGAAACTCTGGCCGTAGCACTCTGGCCTGGCAGCAGCAGGGTCAGGGAGAGCACCGGGGGGTTGAGGCAGCAGCAGGGGGAGGCTGGAGCCCTAGCCCAGCGGCAGCATGGCCACAAGGCGAAAGACCTTTCCTGGTCCAGCAAATTCCCTTGTTCGGGATCAGTCAGGTCCAGAGGCGTAGCGAAGAGTGGACGGGGGGGCAATTGCCCCCCGGGCGCCACACTAAGGGGGCGCCAGGCCAGGGTGAGAGTGAGCGCACGCTGCACAGGCTCACCTGGCATGGGCGGCGAGTTATGTGGGCATCCCCCCCTCCCCGGCCCCGGACCATCCCTGCCCTGTGCAGCGTTCAGTCAGCTCCCCCTTGCCGGCGTGCACTGCCAGCTGCTGCTGCCACCATGTGCGGCATTTCCAGGTGACTGGGGAGACACCCGGGCGTGACATCACGGCCCGGGACTTTAAAACTGCTCAGCGCCGCATTGCGCCGCACGCAGCCTAGCTCCAGGTTTGGAGTCCGGGGACTTCTGGGGCCTGAGCACAGACTCCGGCTCCGCAAAGTGGAAGGCAGAAGGTACGGCAGGGCAGGGAAGGGGGAAAACTAGGGGGAAGGGGTGGGAGAGGAAGGGGTTTGTGCGGAGGGGGAGGGGGAGGGAGAGGAAGGCACCAAGGGACAGCCTGGAGGAGAGACAAATGCCAGGTGGCAAAGTGGAGACAATGAGGAAAAGGGCAGGAGGGGAGGTGTCAGTGGGAGGGGGGACAGGGTGATGCTGGGAGAGGAGAGGGTAAAGGCATTGGGTTCTAGAGGGGGCAGGTGGAGGTGCTGTGAGAAGGCTTGAAAGAAGGGGTAGGCATGAGAAAGGTGGGAATGGAGCAAGTCATGTGTGAGGGCACAGAGGGGCATGAAGGGAATGGGGGCAGAGAGTGGTGAGGGGGTGGGCATCAGGGAAAAAGAGGGCAAAGGGGGCAGGGGCAGTGAGGGAAGTGGGAGGCACCAGGAGGGTGCAGGGGTGAGGGAAGATGCAGGGGCCAGGGGATTCTGGGGGTGAAGCAGAAGGGCAGACACCTGCAGGGGAGGGACCAGCACCAGAGGAGAGAGGCAGGGCAGGTGTGTAGAGGGAGGTGTTAGAAGAGGGGATGAGGAGGAGTAGTTCACATGAGCAGAGTGGGGCTACTGAAGGAGTGGGCACGGGGGGGGGGGAGAAGGGCTGGTGGAGGGGGGCAGGTTGCAGAAGGGCTGAGGGCAGTGAGAAGGGCAGGAGTCAGGACAGCAGAGGAGGGTGAGGAGTTGGGGGGCAGCAGGCACCAGGGGAGATGATGGAGCAAGGGGAGGAGACATGGCAGCAGAGAGAAAAGGTAAAGGTTGATAAAATATTTATTAATAACTTGGTATGCTGCCCACAGCCAGTTTGTTTGCGCCCCACGGTGCAGTTTGGGTTTATGTGGGGATGAACACGTGGCCGGCGAGTGGGAGCCAAAACAAAAAAAAGTAGTCAGTGTAATGATCTTCTGTTGATGTGCATTTTAGTAGTTAAATTCTTGGACTGTCATTGCTCATGAAAAGTGCTGTCACATGGGTAGAAATCGGGTAAATGTTGCATTTTATTAATATCGGCAGAACTGACTTAAATGGGGCCTGCATGTTGTGTAGTCTTGCCTTAATCTTTGTATTCATGCCTGTCAGTGTGAGAGAAGCTATTTGTATATATTTGCTTGTATATGCAACCACACTTAAGTTGAGGCCCTCAGCATGTTCTGTAAGTATCAGGGTGGTCCCTGGGCTTCCAAAGTTGAGTTGCCCTAGCTCATCCCTGATAGGTATCTGTCTAACCTGGTCTTAAATATCTCCAGTGATGGAGATTCTGCAATCTCCCTAGGCCAGTGGTCTCCAACCTTTTTACACCCAAGATCACTTTTTAAATGACAGAACAAGCCAAGATCTACCGCCCTGCCCCTTCCTCGAAGCCCCGCCTCTTCCTCTCCATCACTTGCTATCCCCAACCCTTATACTGCTGCTTTTTTCCCCAATTCTTCTGTAGGAAGAGGTTTTTCCAACATTTGACCTGTCTAGACTGGACCAAATGTCAGAAAAACCCCTTCTTTTGGAAGCCCCCTTATTCCTCGTGGAAAGAGGAATATAGGGGTGACTGAACACGCACGTTTACTCTTCCACTAAAAAAAGTGGAAGAACAAACACGTCCCTGGATGTAGAAGAGTTTTTCTGGGATATCTCCGGAATCCTGAAAAACTCCTGCAGTCTAGCCTTACCCTCTCTGGGTTGAGGCAGGATGTGTAGGCTCTGGGTTGGGAATGAGGGATTTGGGTATGGGAAGGGGTGAGAGGTGCAAGCTCTGGGAGGATATCTGGATGCAGGAGGAGGTGGAGAAGGGGACGCTGGGTCGGGGAGGGGACTTCAGGCTGGGCAGTGTTGGGGTCAGATGTAGGGTTGGGGTACTAAGCAAACCACAGGCTTGTGGGTATGAGGGTGCAGGAATTTGAGTTGGGGTATGTGAGGGGCTCAGGGCAGGGGGTTTCAGTGTATGATAGGTTCTGATCTAGGGTCTGGAGAAAGGGGGAGTGCAGGAGTGTTATGATGCTGTGGGCAGTTGGGGGCTTGGCCCCAGTTGGGGTTTGTTGGCCAGGCTTCATTTTTAAATAAAATGCTGTGTCAAACACAAAAAGTTTCTGCATTGTCTTTATTTATGAGAAGGGCAGGGAACCTGTTTTGAGTCAGGGGTCACTGACCCACAGAAAAGTCAGTTGGGGCCACACAAGTGAGACGCAAAATAAAAACTCCTCCAAAACCCCCACAAGCCTCACTAATGTGGCCCCAACTGTGCTGGTGGGAGCAGGGGACATGGTATTGGGGAAGGGTGCTAGGGGGTACCAGGACAGGGGACAGGGTGCTAGGTAGGATGCCAGTGGGTGCTGGGGCAAGGGCCTGGGGCAGAGGACAGGGTGCCGGTGGGTGGTGGGGCAGGGTACTTTGGCGGGTCTGGGCAGGGGGAGGCGACAGGAACCAGTACCTGGGGATCCTGCAGCTGCAGGCCAAGGCCCAGGAAGTGAGTGGGCTGCTCCCCCAAGCCCTAAACAGTAGCACGGTACCTAAAACACTGGTTTGTCGTGTAGCCTGATGCCTTCCTGTGCGGGCTGGGAACGGGGGAGATGGGGAGTCCCGGACCACGCCGGCTCCAGCTGGCGTGCTGGAGACTTTATTCCCCTCTGCCTTCGGGGGTGGAGGGTGAATCCCAGACCGCACCAGCCCCAACCTAAAATGCCGGGCCGTCGCGCACTGAGGACTTTGTTCCCCTGCTGCCTTCCTGTGCGCGGGGAAGGGGTTTGGTGTCCGGGACTGTGCTGGCTTGAGCTGCTCAGGCAGCGCGCGCTGCCCAAGCAGTTGGGGCTGGCGTGGTCTGGGACTCCCCGTTCCCACTGCCCGAGCAGCTGGAGCCAGCGTCCTGGGGACTTTATTCCCCTGCTGCCTGCCTGCGGGGGAGGGGGGCGTCCCAGCTCACGCCAACCGCAACCGCTCGGGAAGCTTGCGCCTTACTCCTCCCCTCCCCACGGCAGCACGCGCTGCCTGAGCAGCCAGAGCCGGCGCAGTCCTGGACACCCAACCCCTTCCCCGCGCGCAGGAAGGCAGCAGGGGAACAAAGTCCCCAGCGCACGACGGACCGGCATTTTAGGTACCGCGCCAGCTGTTCGGGGGGGAGGAACTTCTGGTACCAGGCGCGCGGCTGCAGAAATCTCCCCACCCCACTAGAAGCCCGCGCTACCTCTGTTGTTCCTGGAGGTAGCATCAGCGCGGCATTTATCCAGGGGGGGTGGGGGCAGTGAGGGGGGCCCCCCCAAAAGCCTCACGATCGACTGGTCGGGCCCCCAAGATCGACCAGTAGATCGCGATTGACGCGTTGGTGACCACAGCCCAAGGCAATTTATTCCAGTGTTTAACCACCCTGACAGGCAGGAAGTTTTTCCTAATGTCCAACCTAAACCTCCCTTGATGCAATTTAAGCCCATTGCTTCCCATCCTAACCTCAGAGGCCAAGGAGAACAATTTTTCTTCCTCCTCCTTATGCTACCCTTTTAGATACTTGAAAGCTGCTCATGTCCCTTTTCAGTCTTCTCTTTTCCAAGGTAAACAAGGCCAATTCCTTCAGCCTTGCCTCATAGCTCATGTTCTCTAGACCTTTCATCATTTGTGTTATCTTCTCTGGACTTTCTCCGGTTTCGCCACGTTTCCTGAAATGTGGCGCCCAGAACTGGACATGATACTCCAGCTGGGGCCTAATGTAGATGGCTCATTCCCTGCCTAGGGGACGTGAGACTGGGCGGGTTAATTTCCAGTCCTCCTGTTTATTCTTTTCCTAAGCCAGGTGGGCACAGTAGTTCTGATGGGGGCTCTGCAGGAAGGCAGCCCGCACTGCCCCCTGCCTGAAACCTTGTGCATGTGTTAAACAACTGTCCAGCCCACCCTAGAGGTGACTGCATTTCAGCATGCCTGAAGCAACACAGCACCAGCAATGGACAGGAGAATGGCTCCCGGGCATGGCTTGCTCATGACTGCTTCAGTCCCGTTGATGGGCCTCAGCCTCTTCCCTTCCCCTCCCCCGCTTTGCAATGGGGCTGTAGACTCTGGGGGAGAGGGGTGGAGGCAGGCAGAGGTGTCTCCCTGCAGCAGATGTAGACACATCTCTGTATTAATCATTCTCTCATTGAAGTTTTTAAGCTTTTGTATTGAGTCCTTTTACATGGAAACTTTGTATTGAGTCTTGGTAGAATAGTCCCTAGGACAAGTGAGGCAGAGACTGTCCCTGTGGGGTGGGTGAGTGAGGTGGGAATGGATAAGGCGGAAGGTGAGCATCTCTGGGCAGTTGCAAAGGTTGGAGAAGGATGGAAGCCAGATCCAAGATCAATGAGCCCTGGGAAGTGGGCCCATTGAAAGGAGACTGGACCTGTGGATGCCTTGGGGGTCAGCTTTGGGAAGCCCCCTCTTTGGAGGTGAATGTGGCAGCATTGAGACGCACCCAGAAGCAGGCGCCACAGACACTAACTGCAGGTTCATGGGACGGCTCTCACAGATCTTGCACATGCATAAGATGATAGATCTGCGGGGGTGGAGGGGGCAGTGGCGTAGCGAGGGGGCCGGAGGGGTCAGTTGCCCCTGGGCACCATGCTAGGGAGTGGCCAATTTAATCCCATTCTGCTCCCCCCGTTATCCCTTCAGCTCACGTGCTCCTACTCCGCCTGCCACCGGCAGCTGGAGCCTCCTCCCTGCCTCTCTGCTCCAACCAAGCCCGACCCTCCTCCATCTCCACTGGCAGGTTAGTGCATGCGGGAGCCTGGCCCCAAACTGTAGGGGGTGGGGGAAGATGCGGTACAAGTTCCCCTCAGCTGTGCACCAGGTTCGGGGCCCTGCCACATGGAGGCGGGGAGGGTGGGGCACAAATTTTTCCTTTGCCCCTGGGCGCATAACACCCTCGCTACACCTCTGGTCAGGTCTTGAGGTGCTGGACCAGCAAGGTCCAACCTGAATACTAGTTAACTTGATCATTTTACAAGCTTTACATTCTTGCAATTACAAATGAATAAACAAATAAACCCCAGCCCATTTCCCAAATGTTTTATTTATTTAAATCCCACATATCAGCAACCGCTTCTAGATTATAAGCATGCCTTGCAAAACTGTTTAAATGAACTTTTCGTCAGTCTTGTACAGCTTTTTTATACAAGAGAGTATATCTATCTCTACTCAGATACACTCTTGTTTATCCCAAATGCTCAAAAATCATGAGCCAAGAACCCCGCAAAAGTAAGACTAGCTTAAAAATCATAAGATTTTTTTTAAAAACCAATACATTTGATGTTTTGTTTACTTGCTATCTAGTTTTTGAGCCTTTGGAAAACACTTTGGTCAAATTTCCAAGCTTTGCATCACGCACATGGAGGCTGAAAAGTTACTTTTTAAAAGACAAGAGCTGAGTGGCACATGCCTCACAGCTGGGGGTCTATGAAAGTCACCAAATATTGAGAGACTTGTACTAAGTAACTAGAGTCAGTAATGTACTATGTATAAGGGTCTCAACTGATATATATCATTTTAACATCATTAAAGCTAAGTATATAAAACTATCCCCCTTCCCCGTGAAGGATATCCCTATGTAGGAGCTGTGAGTGTACTTCTCAGCATTGTTTCACAGACACACTGCTTGTGCTAGTGCAATAAAAATAGCTGGCAGGACCCAGCAGTTCAGATTAGCCCCTTTATATATGTAGTCAGAGGTTTGGGCAGGAGCATACGCAAGTGGCTAGCCAGAGCTGCTACCTGTGTCACAGCACCACACTGCTATTTTTAGCATGCTAACTCAAACTGAGCTAGCCTGTGTCAGCCTACCCACTGCTGTGTAGATGTACCCTGAGTGTGAGCAGGCGTAGTGACAAGTACACGAATAACGTTCTCTATTTAAGTGACGAGCCATTGATTTCAGTAGCACCGAGTCTTTAGCACGAGTGGTTTCCACTAAGCAATACACTCATTCATGTAACTAAAGTCAAGTATGTGCTTAAGTGCTTTGCTGGATTGAGCCTTAGTCAGGGCCATCAAGAAGACAATTGGAAGCTCCTCTCCCATGCATTGGTTTAAGTCAGTAGGAACTCCACTGAAGGCCACAAATTTACACCAGGATAAACATGAGAAAGATTGGGAACACAGTCAAAAGTGCAAACATAAAATCAATAAAAATATGCAAACAGCCAAATTTTGTTTACTTTCTTGCATTGAAAGCTTTTAATTTAAAAATCACCATTTAATTCGAAATTGTAACCTAAGAAAACCCCTCCAAACCCAAATTATTCTAGACTACCTGATGTCTACAAAACCCTAGTCATAAGGTACAATTCACTAAACAAGCCAAGCCAGAAGGTAATGGCTTTGCATCTTATAGCAGGTCAGATTTATTTACCATTGTCTGACAGTATGTTGTGCAAGACAGAACATCAAGACTCTGGGGGATAAGAGATGGCACCCTGTATAGCAAAACATGTTATTCCTTCTTCACATTGTTGAATGCAGGACTGTACTAGTGTCATCAAAATGTGAAGTTGTCCTCTTTCTCATGAAGTTATTGTTTACTAAAGCAGATGAAAGTTTTGAGCTGTGAAGCTGCTTCACACAAAACTTTCAGATCAGATAGGCTGATTTAAGTGGTGGCTTACTCCTATTCCCATTAAAAACCAGTGGCAAAACCAACTAGATGGCATTATAATCAGTTTGCTGGCATTCCTGGTCATAGAGGCGCTGAGAACGGCAAACAGCCAGATTAGCCAAAAGCAACATACATCTCCTGGGCAGATAAATGTGTTGAAGTTAATGAAGGAGCATTTAGACTTCACTTTCCTTCACTATGTTTAGGGGCATTGGAGAATAAAGCCATCTTAGAATAAGTGCCTGAATAGCTGTCTAGTTATTGGAGTCCAGTGCACTCTTTGCATTGCTTTAGTGAAAGAAGAGTCCACACTATTTGCAGAGGGTTAGAATCTGCCTTTTAACTTATTCTTGGTCTTAGACCTGGAAGTTCTTTATGATTTGGGGAAAGGGAATGTGTTCAACAGTATTCAATATGAAGTACAAACATGAATAAAAATGGAACAGTAACTATTTTTGTCTCCAGTTCTATCCTGATCTGTTATGCTTATTAAAAGGGATACACTGTGTCTACAAAGGGACCAGGTCCATTGTTTATGTTCCTTTTGAAAGCACTATATACAGGTAACTTGAGACTATTTTAAATTAAATACAAATTATTGCGTTGCACACCTCTATAATGACAACGACACATCCCATTGATTGATAAATAATTACTAAAGATTTTTAGCTGCCGTTTATTTGCCGATTAGATAGGCTGAGCACTTTTAGGCCCATAACATTCTATTAAATATAACAGTCGATGTTACACTTTGACACAAAGAAATGAGTGCCAGAAAATTCAGAAACTCAATATTGTATGTTGCAACAGAGCCCACAGCAATGTTCTCTAGTCCGACCTTCTGGGTATACAAATATTTAATTATATCAGTTATTATTTATAGTTTTGTTTTTCACTTTGGCAACCTTTTTTCTGATACGTTATGAGACTGATGCAAGATGCTAAGGACAGAAATCCATCACACATTCATCAGGGCTCAATTTAGTAAAAATCTGGCTTCGCAGCTTGGCAACTTTTTTAGTGCTTAATCAAGATTTTTTTAATGCTTGTTGCTTAATCAAGACACATTTCTTTAAAAAGCCTTTTAAAATTGCAAGCTCTGGGTTTTTGGACCTGTCTCTTGCCAACAAACATGTAAGCTATCTAATCGGTAGTGGTGAAATCCAGAGGAATCCATTGAACCTTGTCAAAGAGACATCTGGGGTTACTCTGAAAAGAAGCAGAGAATGGACCTGAGAAGCCGCGTGGTAGCAATTGTGGCTGCCAAATGTCCAAAAATAGCTAAATGGAGATTATTACTCTGTAGAAATAAACAGAATTTGACCCAAAGTTGAAGAAATGGTGCCTTCGGCCATAAAGAGACATACCTGCCTAAAAGAGTTCAAATTTATTTTTTTTAAATAAGGGCTGTAGATTAACCCAACTTCTTACTAACCATAGTGAGGAGAAAGCAATCTCAATTTTGAGAAACACATTTAAGCCCTCCATACTCAGAGTTCTGTACTCTTGATAATTTCTCTGCAGCAGGCACTCAAAGATCACAGAATCATAGAATACTAGAACTGGAAGGGACCTCGAGAGGTCATCAAGTCCAATACCCTGCCCTCATGGAAGGACCAAGCACCATCTAGATAATCTCTGATATCTATCCAACCTGCTCTTAAATATCTCCAGTGATGGAGACTCCACAATCTCCCCAGGCAATTTATTCCAGTGTTTAGCCACCCTGACAGTTAGGAAGTTTTTCCTAAAGTCCAACCCAAACCTCCCTTGCTTCAATCTAAGCCCATTATTTCTTGTCCTATCAACAGAGGACAAGAAAAACAAATTTTCTCCCTCCTCCTTATAACACTCTTTTAGATACTTGAAAACTGCTGTTGTGTGCACTCTGTCTTTTCTTTTCTAAACTAAACAAGCCCAATTCTTTCAGTCTTCCTTCATAACTCATGTTTTCTAGACCTTTAATCATTTTTGTTGCTCTTCTCCAATTTCTCCACATCTTTCTTGAAACGTGGTGCCCAGAACTGGACACAATACTCCAATTGAGGCCTAATCAGCACAGAGTAGAGCGGAAGAATGACTAGGGTTGCCAGGACAGTCCAGTATTCGTGGCCCCTGTCTGTTAAAAAAAAAAAACAGAAAATTTTACATGTCCGGTATTTTCTGTTTTTCTCAGACGGAAAGCTGGCGGGGACATTTTTCCCCTGACACGTCTGGTGGTGGGCAGGAGGAGCAGGGAGCGCAGGCATTTAAAGGCACAGTGACTTTTTTTTCCCCTCAACCAATTTTTTTCCCCATCATGTTTAGGATTTTTTGTGAAAGTATCTGGCAACCCTAAGAATGACTTCTCGTATCTTGCTCACAACACTCCTGTGACATCCCAGACATCCCAGAGTCATGTTTGTTTGTTTGTTGCAACAGCATCACAGTATATTTAGCTTGTGGTTCACTATGCACTCTGCAGAACCCCTTCCTAGGCAGTCACTTCCCATTCTGTGTGTGTGAATTTAATACCAAACTATTCCAGGAACTTGCTGGGCTTATTTTATCTTTATGCTGGTTGCTGATGCCAGCTCTGAACCATTCGATGGTAAGGGAGGCAAGATATTACTTCTGTTCAGCAGGGTTCTTAAGTTAAAATCATTTCTTGGAGAAAAATGTCTGCCACCTACTGGAAAGCAGAAAGTATAGGTCATACCTCCCTAAACTGGAACACTCTGGCAACATATGTAGTCTGGCGAGATGTTCCTGAACCAGAGATCCCTGGGCTGGGAGTCCAGTGGCAGCAGGCCAGCATCTGGCAGCCTCAGCCAGAGCCAGGAGCCCACGACAGCCCAGGGCTGAGAGCTCACAGCAGCCCAGGCTCAGCAGCAGCCTAGGGCTGGGACCCCATGTCAGCCCGGGGCCAGGGCTAGTGGTATGGGGGGGTCGGAGGGCTGGCTGGGGCTGGCCATCCAGCTGGGTCAAAGGCAGGGCACAAAGCTGGTGGTGCAGACGGTCAGCAGGCTGGGAGGCAAGTGGCCGAGGGCCTCCACTGGTCAGGTAAATTTCCTTGTTCAAGACTGGTCTGTTACATGGGTGTTGGACCAAGGAGATCCAACTTGTATGGACTGGGTTCCACATACATTAAAATAAGAGTTAAAAACTTATCTCAGCTAGTAATAAATTCAGTTCAACAGGAAGTCATGAAAATTCCCATTGTCCTTCTTGGAATGTAATGTAATGTTTTAAAAGTAAATAAATTAACTTTTTAATCCTATTAACTGTCTGGGGGTTGTATATATAACTAAGCCTATAACAATTTTAATCAGTTTAATTGGTGTTTGTAAAAACATATCAGTGGAACACAGAACCCAAGATACTTAAATAAAAGCAGAGTTTGCACTGGAAACAGAGCCTAAAACTATCATAGCTTTAACTCAAACATATTTTTATTAAAGTATGAATGCTGGAGAATAGTTTACATACATTATAAAGCAACAAGCATATTTTCAAGAGCTGTGGGTCCTTTTCACCATGTCTCCATGCTCAATCTACATGCTTTAACATTGTCCATACACACAGGCATACATATGCGCTCTCACACAATGTATATAGACACACACAAAACACAGACACATAGCTTTCTTTTAAGGCTTCTGTAAGGTGCCCTAGTGCCCCTAACATTACCATGGTTATGAACAAAATTGTATAAAGGAGCAGCATTACCTGCAAACTATTCTTCTACTCTTAGTGAACCAAAGGTTTTATTTTTATTTGAGTTACGAACTTTTTTGTCCGTGGACCAGGAAAAGTGCAGGATAGCTTAATGTAATCTTCTCAACCAGAACAAACAAATCATTTCAAACCTGACTCTGAAAGGACCAGTGCCTTTTAATTATCAGACACTGTGCTATTTATGGTAACACCCCTGGCTGATATGACCCAGCTTTACAAGCAATGTCAAATTATATGTACTAGGTTGCTGATGGAGACTACTATGGCGTTAAGGCTATCATGTTTGTATCATGTCAGACCTGAGGTTGATCATAATTTTCAGTTCAACTGGTTAAAGAACATGGGTCTTAGCAACATGTCACTCAACTCTCAGCAGGAAGAATGGAGCTGGTTCACTGTATTACCAGCTATTATAGAGTTTTTTCCCCTTTTTTGGTATTCTGGAAATTGTAATTAATGCTGTTTGGTGGGAGACGAGTGGCTGCAGGTTCATTAAGAAAATAGGCAAAATGAATAAAATAAAGGATAGCATATGATATAGTGTGTAAATATAAGCATCTTTTAAAAAATCTGTGAAATATGAATAAACTGCAGAACGTCAGACCATTTGTGAAAAAGCCTAGGTAAGGTTGAAAGATTTTGCTGTATGACGTGGGAAGGGATTCATTTTTCTCAAAGAGCTTCCTTTTTCACTTGCTGCTGCATGCAGCGTCAGATCCCAGCTACTAATCCTAGAGGATCTACTGTTATAATTGCTTGATGAGTTTCATAAGGCAATCTGGGCTGAATCAACTTCAGACTGAACACCTGAATTATACCAGGCTGTAAAGGGTTGGGGAGGTGAAATGGGGAAGGGGAGCTTTTTCCTCACATTTACAACAGCAGCAGATTTCAATGTAACATAATTACTTTAATGATGCATATCTTTAGGTACTGATTTGCTTGTTTGATTTAAAAAGCTGGTCAGCCATGTGTTTGGCAGTCTTTGATTCCAGATATCAGTTGTTGCTTATTCATCTATCAGCTCCTATTCCCTGGGCAATTTTTGCCCTTGTTCCACCACCAATGAGTTCAGTCAACCATCATCAGATTCAAATTCATGAGGCACTTCCTCAGATGAGCTATTCCTATGGATCCGGCCATCACTTTTCATGCTGTGGAAAGTCTTCTTAAAGGCCTCCATCATGGCATGAGCCAACTTCTTGGCCTCTAGCTTGCTCTCACACTCTACAGCATGGCAGTCCATCTGATAGGACAAGTCATCATTTATCTCTCTGTAAACCCAAGCAAAGATGTTTGGGCTGACATTGTGGTCAGCAGTGCAGTAGGCAATACGTGCCACCTGAAAGGTATCCATGTGGACTGTGGCTTCGCCTTTGAGGTCCAGGTGATGAAGCCAGACTTGGAAGGGGCGGATTTCCAGAAGGGCATTGGCTGGGAAGATGTCCTCCCTGGCTAGTGTGTGCTTCTTCCATAATTCAATGACAGGTTTTTCTGTGCAGCCTGATAAAAATTGCATTCCTGTTGTGGACACCTTCCCCAAATACGTAACCTACAAAGATAAAGAACAGATAGACACCACATCAAACATAGTCTTTTGATATTTATTTTTATCATCCCATTAATTGAGCTCTTTATCTAGATTGATGGGGTTTTTCTACACATTAAAATGAAGTTTTCAGATTGTCAGCAATGGATTAGCATCTACAAATAGTATTTTCAGTCATTCATGCTGGGATTTTCAATGGAGTTAGCAGCCCAGTTCTCACTGAATTTCAATTCTGGGCAACTAACTTCCTTAAGCTCCTTTGAAAGTCTCCACCTTAAAGCCCACTACAGGAAATCGTCATGATTTGTGGATTCACAGCTCTGTGTATTCATGGGTCTCCTGTCCCAGCATGGGGGGGAGGGGAGAGGGAGGAGAAAGGTAGGGACCGGGAGACAGGTGGAACTGAAGCAGTTCTTGGTCCCTGCAGTGTGTTTGGGAGCCACGGGGAGCTCCCAGTAGTCAGGAATTTCAACATTCACAGTGGAGGCAGGAGCGCAGGCACTGTGAATGGCGAGGGTTTCCTGTACTGCTACTCTCACTCATGCTAGCAGCCCCTAGAAAGCCAATGGGACTGATCATGTAAGTATGGTCAATAGAGGCCTAGAGGCCACATAATTGAACTATGGTGCTTACCCACAGGGTTTTTTTTTACCTTATAATGTTCATATTATTTTTGTTAATACATTTCAAAGAGTAGTTTTACTTACACAGAAACATACATAATGTATAATAGTGCAAGTACACAATGTGGTCCAAAGAGCATGACCACAACAGAAAATATAAAAACTATTCTACTGCATTTTGCAGCATGATTTGGTTTGTTTCTTCCACTGCTTCTACTTAATTATCCAGAGATATCTAGAAACTAGTCAAAATGTGACATCTTTCTACTGTCAGCTAAAGGGCCGAGGCATTCACTACTTCAATTTAATAGAAAATATGCCATTAAATAAAGGAGTAATAAATTTAGCCTAGTTTAACCACACCAGCTCTCTCTGCTCTAGTGTCTAACTCCATTGGATAAATATTCGAAGATAAGAATCCTGTTAACCAATTTCTGTGGGAAAATGACAAGCCTTGACTAACATTTGTTTCACATGTCAAAATGTAACTCATTCTACAGCCCAAATCAAACCTTTAAACATAGCACATGAGAATGCACCTAAATCAATGCACCTAAATCTTTGTAGATAAAGAAACACTGATGAGTTATATTTTGAATGGAGACTTTATTAACTGGAAAGTTAGATTTTAGGTTGGTCAATATGATTTAAATATAGTTTATACATAGCATTACCCTCTATCACTGTTGTCTGCAAGATGCATTTAAGAACAAGTATTATACAAATAAAAGCAAAATTAGTTTGTCCAATTTTAAATATAATGCACATAAAACTATAAAATGATCAAGCAAGTGGCCCATTATCCTGTGTCTGACAGTTACCAATACTAAATATATTTGTAAGTATCATGTACACTGTATCATTTAATTTCTATAAAATAGTGCTATATATTTTTATTTTCATCTAAGTTTTTAAAAAAGGAAAAATACATTTTTCACATGTTTAAATACATTAAAGATGCAGCTGTAGAGAATACTGGATTTACATTTCATGCAAAACAAAATTCTTTCAAAAACAATTCTGGGTTTTGCTGCAAGCTTTGTTAAACTCACTCAGAGACCTAAATTAGGCTATTATTACAGAAAAGATTACAAAATAGCGTGGCTTAATCATGCCTGCCAAAAAAGCAAATACATAACTGAGACATTTCAGGACAAAAAGTTGTATTCTCCTCCAATAAATATTCATGGCTTTCATTGGGAATATTTTAAATCGTATAAAACCTTTATATTTTTGGGAACAGTGAGAACCACGATAGCTAGAACTGCTAGGGCAAGTCCTAGCAGTGCATTGTTTGATTTTATTGTACTAGTGAGGAGAGAGTAAAGTATCTAACAGCTCATAGTACTCATACAAATAGTACATAAAAGACCAAGCAGCAGTTTCACTGCAGTGTACCATGGAGTAGTTCAAATGTATTCATAGGCATACTTCTAGCAAAATAAAATAATAATAATAATAATATACATGTGGAACTCAGCATATTCACAAACTATCCAATATATTTTCTCTAAAAATCCATTATGTTCCATTTAAAATTCACAAATAGTTAACAAAAGATTAGCACATTGTAAAGCACTTTGCACATCTGGGGCCTGATCCAAAACCCAATGCAGTCATGGTGAATCTTTCTGTTGGTTTCAATAAGATTTACATCAAGTTTAGAAAACGCAAAGAAGAGTGAGCCTTCTGCTTTAACACATTGTCCCAGCCAACCTATTGCCCTCAATTCTACTTCATAAGTGGGATCCTGCCACAAATTTTCTGGCTTTGCCTTTCTAAGCTTTTGCTGGTTAGAGGACACTGATCTTGCTTGGTAATGTGAAGAAATATGAGCACGGAATGAATAAAAACATTGACTGGGGCAATGGTGGTGGCCAATTTTTTACATTTATTTTTTCAATGGTCAACTCTAAAGTAAGCAAAGATGGACTATGTTGTATTGTATAAGCGTGTGTTGCAAGCTGAGGAATTTGACTTATTTGTCACAGGGAAGGGTAGCTGAACAGAGGATTGACTTTTATCACATTCACTGAGCACCTACAAGCTTCTAGATTTTCTGTTCTGACCAGTCAATCTTTCATCATGCTTCTTCTGCCATTAACTATCTGTTGTATCTTAGTATATACTGTATCTAAATGTAAAGTCTAAAACAAACTTTCCTACGGGAAAATATTCTATATAAACTTGTGTGAAAGCTGGGTGTCCCTTACATGGAAGAGCTGTGAATTACTCTGAAAACCAGAAAATGTCAGCACCAATAATGATTGAGAAGAAGGACAAGGCTTGTGGCAAAGGCATTGGAATGGGACTTAAATGATGTGGTTTATATTCCCAGCTTGACCACAGACTGTTTCACTGTCGGTAAATAATTTAATCTATTTATACTTCAAATCCCCATTTTATAGACAGGGAATAATACTATTACCCCATAAGGATATATTCATTGGTATTTGTGATATTCTAAGTTACTACAGCAATGAGTACCAGAGAAGAGACTATAAATAAATAAAACTTTTAGCTTTTAGATTCACAGTCCTGCTACATTTATTTTTCGGAGAAACATTTACCTCTAGCCATGTATTTAGACATTTAACAAGGAATCAGATTTTTTCCCCATTTGATGCCTGAGCATTACATTAGTATAGGACATTTTATTGAAGACAGATTGCACTATACATCATTACTTCACAGTCCCCGCTATTAGATATAGAGCAGAGATGCAGAAGGCTGGCAAGAGTTCTTGAAGAGCTGACATAAAAAAAATCAGCATTCTTTTCAGAACATCAAAGGCCTCTTTATAATTAAATGCCATCATAAGTGTTGTACATTTGACATTAAACCTTCTGGAGCTAGCTACTTTAGCAACCTGCCCGTTAGCATCTGCACAATTGCAGGTTTTGAGCCAACATAAACTAAAACTGGCAGAGGATGGATTTATTATGCATTCCTCTCCGGGTTCTCAGTTACAAAATTATTCCGCAAGTAAGGTTACTATACATTGGCTTCTACCACCATTTAATTCTCATTACAGACACATACTTTATAATCTTCACCTCACTTACATACACAAAATCAGGCCAAGCACATTGTTACAGAATACAGATATTAGAACAAACCATTTTTCCTTTTCCAACACCTTTGAATTCACTAATGGAAGATCAAAGAACAGATCGTCCCATCCATTTTGAGATGCAATGGGGAACAGGTTTAGAGTACAAACCATAAAATCTGGGTAATCTTAGGACCCTCAGAAGTAATCATCCTCATTTCCCACCAAATGTGATCCTAAAATGTGTGGCCACGCAACACAATCTGCCACCCTTGGCAAAACTTCAGTGTGTTTCCCCTATGGGTGAAGCCATGTGCAGTGGACAGAGTTGTATGGTATACTGGGTGGAGAGCTATTTGTTACCAAGGCCTGAGTTCTATGCCAATGCAGGTGTGGGTCAGTGGGGTGGGAGGAAGCTGCGTGGTACAGTGGGTGGAGCTCTATGAAGTATGAGTGAGGCAGCATGGTTGAGAGCTGGAGGCTCTGTGCAGAGGAAGGGCTACATGGTACAGAGTAGGATACCAGGGGTGAGGCTGCTAAAGGGCGTGTGCGCGCCAATGATCTGGGAGGGCAGCATTTTCAGCAGCAGCAGACTACACCATGAGTATTAAAAAATATTTTCTTCTCCCAGATATCTGCTGCCTTAGGCAGATGCTTAGCTGGCCTACAGTTAGAGCAGCCCCTGTCCACTACACTATGGTAGCTTTTTTGCAGGATTTTTGAGTGGGGTTAAAGAAGAAAACACAATATGTAGCTATGTGCTTAGGAAATCTGGCAGAATTTCCAGTGGTTGTACAGCAACAAATAGGAATGTCAGAGAAATCACGTAAGTACAAAAATATATACACATCCACTCAAAATACTCCCCTATTGTATATGTAACATTGCCAGCTGTGGCAGAAAAGTTACAGGTTTGAATTTTCTGACTTTTATGTGCTTAACTTTTCAACTCAGTTTTGCATTAAAATGGCTTCCAGCTTCAGCCATTTGGGATACACGGGACTACACATGTCATTCAGAACATACAGGAAAACTATTTCCTTTCACATTCACATTTCTCAAAATAGCTGAACCATTTTTTCCTTATGCTTTCCAAGATGGATAATCTTTGGGCTGAGATCAAGTATGGGATAATTTCCACCTAAGAGGAAAACATTCCAGAAAGAAACATGCAACCAATCAGTTCCCTTCCCAGAAATATTTCCCATTTTGCATTTAGAGCCCCCCACTTAACAGCCCATTATGTTCTTTTGTTGCTGTTCTTATTGTAAACAGGCCATTTTGCCTTTACCGCTTTCCCTCAGATTTCAGAGAAAACACCACATTTAAAAAGTAATCCATTATAAAGGTACAAAACATAAATGGATACCCACACAGTAAATTCACCTTGTGTAGTTTACCATCACAGGATATTACAAAGGAGTACAATTTAGCAAGATTAAAAATAGCATTAGATACTGGATCTGATTCTCCTCTCACACTAGTGGGAAATGGGAATCAGTCCAATGAAAACTGATGCAAAGTGAGAAAAAATAATTTCTTCTGTACTTGCATGTGTCAAACATGATGGATGCATTTTAAAAAATACCATTTTACAGGGATACACATATAATTAACAAGAATAACACTGGTAGTTACACTATTTAGGTTAATCTCTTGAAAGATTTAGCAATATTTAAGCTTTAGTACATAAACTAGGGTTAAGAAAAAAACTCCTGCAGTAGGACAGCACCACATGATTGGGTTGAATTCTCTTCCTTCCTCTGAGCCACTAGGTTAATGTAACTGATGGAGGCATGAGAAGAACAAACTATTTGTTTTGGTATGGCAAGATCTAAAATGAGCCCAATCCTACACACATTGAAGTCAGAAGCCAAATCCCACATTGATTTCAATGAGCACTGCCTCAGCCTCTTTCGAGTACAGAGATTATCATCAGGCTGTTGAAGCACTTAGTAGGTTCACATACTGTATTTTACATATGAAATAGGTAATGGAAAAGCCCACTCACCACTCTATTGCTACTCTTAAGTAAAAAAAGAGGAGGTTACTCACCTAGATAGTAACTGACGTTCTTCGAGATAAGTGCCCCCGTGGGTGCTCACATTAGGTCAGTGTCCCGCCGCCGAGCCTCAGAGCAGAGATTTCATAGCAGTGTCTCGGGCTGCACAGGCGTGCACCAGCAGTCATGCACTGTCAGACTGTAGGTATTGCGCATATGCGAACTCCCCTCTCCCACTACTCAGTTCCTTCTCTATCCCGAAACCATGGCTTGAGAAAGCCAGGATCCTGAAGTAGAGGGGAGGAAGGAAGGTTGCGGAGCACCCACGGGGACACTCATCTCAAAGAACGTCAGTTACCATCAAGGTGACTAATCTCCTCTTCGAGAGAGAGATGTCCCCGTGGGTGCTCCACATTAGGTGACTACAAAGCAATTTCCCATTAGGGAGGTAGGGGCTTTGGATCTGGCAAAAAAGTGGTGGAAAGAATTGCCTTAGCTAGTTTCAGGTTGGAAAGAGGTACCCACATAAGTGCGTAGTCCTTTGCAAATGTGTTGTTGGAGAAGCACATGGCAGCTATGCAGATGCCTCTTATGGGTACTTTACGGAGGAATGCGATAGAGGTAGCCATGGCTCTGGTTGAGTGTGCCCTTATGCTCTCTGGAGGCAGCACGTCAGACTGTGTGTAATAAAACTTGATGCAATCCAAGATCCAGTGGGAAAGTCTCTGATGAGACGGCCTGGCCCTTATTGTGGTTTGCAATTGAGACAAATAGTCTGGGAGACGCTCGGAACGGTCTCATTCGCTGCAGGTAAAAAGAGAGCGCTCCGCGCAGGTCAAACATGTGCATTTTCATCTCGAAAGAGTTGGCATATTGTTTGGGGAAGCAGGTGGGAAGATGCATTGTCTGGTTGATATGGAAGGATGAATGTACTTTGGGGAGGAATTTGGGATGGGTATGTAAAGTGACCTTGTCTTTAAAAAAGGTGGTATATGGGGGATCTGCCATTAGGGCCACGATCTGTCCTACCCATCTGGCCGAGGAAATAGCCACAAGGAAAACAGTTTTCATGGAAAAGTGTACTACTGAAGTGGTCGCCATTGGTTCAAAGGGTAGCCTAGTTAGAACATTCAATACTAGATGCAGGTCCCATGGTTGCTTCGGTGGATTGATCTCTGGATAAAGTGCCTGCAGGCCCTTTAAGAACCTCTTGGTGAGTGGATGAGCAAATATGGACGAGTTGTCTATTTTGGATTAAAACGTAGCAATGGCTGCAAGGTGAACTTTAATGGAGCATATTGTGAGGCCTGCTTGTTTAAAGTGCAGAAGATAGTCAAGGATGGTAGGTAAGGAGGATGTTGAAGGAACCAGCTAGTGACGAGCACGCAATGTTGAGAATCTTTTCCATTTCTGAAGGTAAGTCTTGTGGGCGCTCTGCACCCTACTGTGTAGAAGGACCGTTTGAACTTGCTGTGAGCAGGTTAACTCCAGGTCAGAGAACCATCCAGGAGCCACGCCTTCAGGTGTAGGGAGTAGAGGTTCAGATGGCCATAGTGGGAGCCCAGATGAAAAAGAAGATCCCTCACGCAAGGTAAGTGGATCGGTGGGGCGCAGGACATCGCCACTAGGAAGGGAAACCATGGCTGGTGTGGCCATGCTGGTGCTATAAGTACGAGATGAGCCCTGTCCCTCCTTGCCTTGTGAACTACCTTATTCAATAGGGGTATTGGAGGAAATGCATGGAATAGGTGAGTTCTCCATGCAATTAGGAAGACATCCCCCATTGATCTCTTACCTATTCATGCCCTGGAACAGAACAGGGGGAACTGACTGTTGGACTGTGTAGCAAACAAGTCTGTGGTCGGATGACCCCACTGGTGGAAGATGTCCTCCAATATGTGCGGGTTCATTTGCTACTCGCGTTCAACCAGGAGGGCTCTGCTGAGTGCATCTGCCATTGTATTCAGGGCATCTGGAAGATGCACTGCAGTGATAATTGTGTTGTATTTCAAGCACCAGTTCCAAAGTGCTATGGCCTCTGTGCAAAGCACTCGAGATCAGGTTCTGACCTGACCATTTATGTAGAACATTGCTGTGACATTGTCTATATACAGTCTGACGGTGTCTGTTGGCGATGAATGGGAGGAATTTGTTGCATGTATTCCTGACTGCACAGAGTTCTAAGACGTTTATGTGCAAGTTCTTGTCAGTGCTGGACCACAGGCCCTGATAGGTATGATGTCGCAAATGGGCGCCCCGTCCTGTACGGGATGCATCTCTTGTCATAGAGACAGATGGTTCTGGTGGGTGGAAGGAGACTCCGGAACACAGGTTCTGTGGGCTCAGCCACTAGCACAAGGATTCCCTGGAAGGGCTAGGGATTTGGATAGCGGATGGACATTGGGTTTGTATACCTGTCCCAGCCAGCTCTGTAAACATCTCATGTGAAGGCAGGCATTGCCGACTACAAAGCTGTACGCCGCCATGTGTCCCAACAGCCAGAGGCATTTAAGTGCTGTTGAGCGGGGGCTGGATCGTAAGGTATTTACCGAGGCCACAATTTTTTGAAAACAGTCTGTAGGTAGGGATGCGGGGGCCATTATTGAATTGAGGCATGCTCCTATAAACTGTATCTTTTGTGTAGGAGAGAATGTCGATTTGGCTTTGTTCACCTGAAGGCCTAGGTGTCGGAATAGGTATCTTGTGACCGACAGAGCGGCAGGAATCGTTGTGTAAGTGCAACTTGAGGAGGCAGCCGTCTAGGTAAGAAAATATGAAAACACTTTGTTTCCTCAGGTATGCTGTGACAACTGCCAACACCTTTGAAAAGACCCTTGGTGCTGTAGAGAGTCCGAATGGACGCACTTTGTATTGGTAGTGTTGAGAATCTACAACGAAATGAAGAAAACGCCTGTGAGCAGGGTGGATGGATATGTGAAAATATGCATCTTGTAAGTCGAGGGACAAGAACCAGTCATCCTTTTCCAATGCTGGTTATATGGTAGAAAGCGTTCCCATCTTTAATTTTTGTATGAATTTGTTGAGTGCTCGAAGGTCCAGGATAGGCCTCCAACCCCCCGATCTTTTTTCTATAAAAAAGTAATGGGAGTAGAATCCCTTGCCCCTAAAATGTGTAGGGACTGGTTCAATCACCCCAATGGGTAAGAGGTACTCTACTTCTTGTTGAAGGAGGATCTCATGAGAGTGGTCCCTGAAGAGGGATGGGGAAGAGGTGGAGAAGGGGTATGGGCACAAAGGGAATAAGGTAGCCTCTCTCAATTATCTGTAGAACCCATCTATCAGAGGTTATAAGTTGCCAGTTGTTGAAGAAAGGCAACAATCGGTGATGGAAGAGATTTGCTTGCTTCAACGGTGTTGGAATAGGTGAGAGGCTCTCCAGACCCTCAATTTGATGATCAAATTTTCTTGTGGACTGCTGTGACCGTTGAGAATTGGTAGAGGAAGGGACGATGTCATTGGTTTCTGCCTTTGCCTCTGTTCTGCTGCTGGTGGTCTTGTCTATTGTAGTGTTGTGTATATGGAGGGTATCAAGGTCTCAGATAGGTGCGTGGTTGTAGATCCCCAAAGACCAAATCATTATTCTGGATTCCTTCATGGAGTGGAGAATTTCATTGGTGTGAGCTGCAAACAGCTTCTGGCCATTGAAGAGGAGATCTTCTATTGTAGATTGAATCTCCCTGGGGAATGGAGTGCAGCTAAACCACAATGACCTTCTCATTACTACCGATGTTGCTGTAGAATGTGCAGCCATGTCAGCAGCGTCTAAGGCACCTTGTAACGCTGTTCTTGAAATCGTGTGACCTTTGGATATCAATGCTTTGTATTGTTGTCTCTCATCCTCAGGAATGTCTACAACTAAGTTGTTCGGTTTGGTGTAATTTCTGTAATCGTATGTGCTCAATAAAGCTGCATAATTCAAAATACAAAATCATAAAGTGGAAGACTTATATGTTTTGTGCCCGAATGCATCGAACCTTTTGCTATCACGGTATGATGGAGTAGGCTGGTGTTGTTGCTGCTTGGATTTTTGTTGTGCAGCCTCTTCCATGAGAGAATTAGGTGCTGGGTGAGAAAAAAGGAATTCCAAACCCTTGGGTGGGACACAATATTTCTTATCAGTTTTCTTAGCCATGGAAGAGATTGATGCCGGAGTTTGCCACAGCATCCTTGCCAGTTTCATTACTGCTGGATTAATTGGCAATGCTATCTTTAATGGTGTTACTGAGTGCAGTATGTCTGTTAGGTCGTGTTAATTTTCCACAACCACCTGGAGAGGAATGTTTAATTCAGCAGCTACATGTTTAAAAGATCTTGGAAATGCGTAGCATTGTCTGAAGTCGTTTTGACGCTGGGGCCAGAGATCCTCCCTCCACTAGAGGGGGGTCCTCTGGGTCAGGAGGAGTTGTAGCCTCCTGTGAGAGTGGGTTCTCTTCCTGTATTTGTTTGGAGGGGGAGTATTGCACTCTGTCTCTCTTCTGGCCCAGCTGGTAAATTGCCATTTGTCCCAGTATTGCCAATAGGGATAAGGCTCAGGTGGAGGTACTCAAGGATTGCCATAATACAGAGGCATATTCCCAAATCTGGGAGAGTAAATACTCTGAGCTGTGTAAGGAGAATTCTCTGGTGAAAAACCCCTAGAGAAGTCATCATCAGATTCAGATGAAAATCCTTCCTGAGAGAGTGATCTCTGTAATGTTAACATAGCGGGAGAGCATTCAGGTTGTAAAAATGGTGAATTAAAAGTGGATGAGACTAATAAATCTCTGTGCTGAGTGTAGTGCTCAACAGGTGTTGCCGGTGCCATAGTGGGGGGCATGGAGGCTATCTGAGGTGCTGAATCATGCCTCAGTGCCAAGGGCAGTTGTGGTGCATCAGGCTCCTC
Organism: Pelochelys cantorii; assembly: GCA_032595735.1. NCBI lineage: Eukaryota > Metazoa > Chordata > Testudines > Trionychidae > Pelochelys > Pelochelys cantorii. Next base: position 36,353,823 of record CM064335.1, on the reverse strand, counting down.
TGAGGTAGAAGCTGAGGTGCCTGTTAACGTAGTCCGTGCTGCGCTCTCGTGCTGCATCAGCAAGTTCGTATCATTGCCAGATGGTGCTGCAGCTAATGAGGCAGGCAACTTGAAGCCTGTCACTTCAGAGCACGATTTAGTGCATGCACGATTTGTCTCCGCTGGGGGATCAGAGACGCCAGCGGCGTCATACGTGCTGAGGCGTGGTGCCACTGCTGCTCTCGGCACCGGCCGTGAGGGGGATGCCGTGTTGGTGCCATAGCCCCTTGAGGAGCTGAGGAGGTTTGCTTTTTGGATCCCTGCTGCTTGAGTTCCTCGGGCTGTTGGCCTAGATCAGAGGCTGGTCTGAGTGAGTTTTCTAATAATAATAATTTGAGTCTGAGGTCTCTGTCTTTCCGTGCCTGTGATTTTACCTTTGCACAATGAGGGCCTTTCTGAGAGATATGCTGCTCTCCAAGGCAGCAGAGGCATTGTGAGTGACCATCCGAAAGCGGACTATGCTCTTTACAGGAGGTGCAGCGTTTAAAGCCAGGTGATCTAGGCATGCCGGCGTATGCAGTCAGAAAAACTTAGGGAGGGATTAACGGGGAAAAAGAAGAAAGCCCCTTATACCAATTAAGATTTCTTTCTTTCTTCTTTTTTTAAAACTAACGTAGTAATTAACTATTTAAAACTCACTAACTAACTATTATAATGAATTTTTTCATTTATTAAAATGAACTGGTTTTAAAAAGTATAATCATGTAGACGCGAAGAAGCTAGGGAGCACTGCCGAGTCCATTTGTAGCTGGAGGCAGTAGAGAAGGAACTGAGGAGTAGGAGGGGGGGCTCATGCATGCAGCGTGTGACTGCTGGTGCACACCTGCGCGGCCCCAGGAACACTGCTCCGAAATCTCCGCTCTGAGGCTCGGCGGTGGTGCACCCGACCTGGAGCACCCAAACGGGGACATTCTCTCTCTCTCTCTCTTTCTCTCAGGATATTTCATATCCTATGCTTTTCCAGAAGTAGAAATATATTTCTTTATGGCATTTATAATAATTCGATCTAAACATTCTATTTTTCAAAAGGAATATGGAAGTCGTGACTCAGACAACTTCCTGTGCATTCTAAAAATTGCCTATATCCTTTTCATCATTTCCCCTGTGAACTGGGAATTTCTATCTAATTCCTCTCTCACTGGCAAGCCACTAAAACCAAACACATGCATGACTTGAAATACAGCTGTGGTTTGAGCACTGTTATTATGTGCATGTGAACACTCTAACCTTTAGCAAAAAGGCAAGTCACTCTTCATAAACTTTGCAACTAGCTGTAGCCAATGTCAATATCTGACTCAAGGTGCACTCAGTAGAAAAATGCTTTGCCCTGTCCCCGTTAGTGATTAAAACTAGAGCTACATGCTACACAAAGATTCTCAGCATCATTAATGAACATTGTGTTCTATAACACCTTCATGACTTGTCTAGGAAACATAGAACAAAGACATTTTTAAAATTTACAAGTATTTTGACAACAAATGTTTAACTTACTACAGTTCTTGTAAGAGCGAGGATGTATGTTTTTAGAATTGTTTGTCATATCCCTGATATTTTAGTATCTTCAAAGGAAAATGGTATGGCACCTCCTATATGAATTTTCGCTTCTATTAGAGACAAATTTGTTACACAACATGATGAGGATTTATTTTCCAATTGTTTTCTTTAATTGATTTCAAATTGTTCATTCTCTGTTCATTTTAAGAAGAAGAATGGCTTGGCTCCTGTAGTGCCTTGCACAAAAAGCCTGTCACATAAAGACAGGAAGGTTTCAGGATGCCAGGAAGGAATATCTTCTCAATACAGTTTATTCAAACTGCCCATACCATCTTCTGATGCATGTTCTAAAACGTGGGATGCCTTTGCACATTCATAGGTGAAGCGTCAAAAGGCAAATCCCAGACCCGCCCCACAAAATGTCAAAACAGCTCAGCCTTAAGAAAAACAAAAAAAGCTTTCAAGTCCTGCCTTGAAGGGTGCCAGGGATGCAGTATTCTGGCCTTCAGGGAGATAGAGCAATCCCCCACGTGGCAAGGGCAGACCATGGAGGAACCCAGAGGCTTTGTGCTGGAAGGTACTGGGTCCAGTTTGAATACATTCATACCATAGCACTCATGTCTACAAAGATACTTAATCAATAAAATGTTCTATGGTTCTGTGATTTCAATTAAGAGCAATTGGGGATTTAAATAGGATTGAAGCAAGAAATCATTCTCTTCTCTCTGATTTCCATTTGATCTGATTCAAATACTTGTCAAAATGCCAAAAACCAAAAAGATTCCTCTGAAAAAAAAGTAACCTCAGGATTTTTCATTTTTAAGCCTAGTCCTGTGGTTTTGGTAATCCCCAACTCTTGCCATAAATACCTATATGCATTCCAATAGCACCAGGAAGTCCCAATCAGGACTGAGGCCTCCATTTGTGCTGGGTGCAGCACAAACAAATAATAAGAGACAGTCCTGGCAGTCTGAGCCTGACCTTGGGGAACCATATGCTGGGCCAACAAAATGGAGGCATGGGAGCTGGTCCTCATCATGATCCCACAGCTTCTAGCCACATTCAACCTCCATGAAGTGACACTGGCACACATCTTGTCACTGATACAAAAATGACAGTGCAGCCCCATGCCAATAGGTGCTCTTGCTATTATTTCTCTTGCCTGTTACTTCTGTCTCCCATGATCTGTCAAATTTGCACAAAACTGGATGTCAAAGCCCCCAACTCTGCCTTACTGATTCCCTAGCACCTACCACGAAATTCTGTTCATAGGATTGTCCATCACCTCACAGCTCCTGTGTGTGACCAGATCACATCATCCCCACACATCATATTCTAGTCTGGAGCTCCTGGGCTGAGCACAAATATCCCCTGCTCCTACCGGCTGTCAGGGCTGCTGTGGGACCAGGCACTGGAACTGACAACAGGGAAACTGTCTTTCTTGTGCTTCCAGTGCACATCCTGCTGGCAACCTAAAATCTGACATTCCCGAATTTTGGAGAGCTCGACATTACATCTATATCGCTCCTTTAGTACAGTTTTTTGGGATGTAATTCTATATACACCGCCAAGGTCTAGATTCTTGATGCACTTCTCTGGTCTTGCCACAAACAACATAATTGTGTTTGTATTGGTCAGTCTTGCTTCTCTCAATTTTCACTTTTTTTCTTGTAATGAAATATGCTGAGGGAAGTTGTATAATCACCATCAGTAGGGGTTTTCAAGAACAAGTTAGGCAAACAACTGTCAGGAATTGTCTAGTTATTACTTAGTCCTGCCTGGGGTATAGGAAATAGGACTAGATGACCTAGAGCCGTCCCTTCTATGATCCTATGATTTAATATTGCTTTTACTTTCCCTTACCCTGTCAAATTACTCTTTTTATTTAAAAGGGCTGATAACTTCTTTTTAAGTATGTTTGTTTATTCTGCACTAAAAAGCTCTAATGAATTAGATCCTGTACTTTATTTTTTACCCCGACAGGTTATAGGAGAAAAAGCACATACTCTATCATGAGCAAGCATTGAGATTTGCCCAGCACTGAAAGCACAAATACATGTTTACATATAGAAAGTAAGAATGGAGGTAAAAGGAAAGTGCCCATTTGATGTTTGCATAAATTATACAGACTCCTTTTAAACTGACAAAACTAATCAATATAAATTATTGGTTGTGAGCTAAGGTCAATGTCATCTTCCTTGTTCCACTGCCATCAATCCAACTAATTAGAAATGTCCAAGAATTTCACTGATTCACATTATTTTTGAGAAAGTGCTTCCAGTTTTTATTCATGAGTCATGGTGATATGCTCATTTGTTATAATCCCACCTGCTCTTCCCTCCCCTGCCTCTGGGTCCCCCACTCTCTTCTCTCCATTGAGCGCGACCCATTACAATTAGCTGTATAAGTGACAGCTCTGGTTTCTGGACTCACATTACAACTTAGCTCTGACATTTTTCAGTGATGAATAGGGAATTGAATTTTTGTTTTCCCCATCTCACTCTTATCAAGCTGCCCCAGTGTATAATTTGTCCTGCCAGCTGGCTTCCTGGATGTATAAAGACTGTAGATATTGTCACTGTCATTGACGGAGACCGAAGTGATTTATCTATGAGGCATTAAAGCATGCCTGGGGAGACAAAGTCACTTGATAAAAATGACATCACAGTAATATATGCGTACTCTGTCTTTGACTCCATTGCCCCATTTGTCCAGCTCAGAGTCAAAACAAAGGATTTTTACTCTCACAGTAACAAAAACAATTTAGTTTATGACTTTAAGATGCCCTCTTGCTACTTGATATACTTCATGATGTGAGCAATGCAAACAAAATCCTGAAATGTCCAGAAACCTACACATCCTGTGATTAAAGGAGAGAAAGAAAGGAAAATACAATCAAAATCTTCTTTAAAGAGATGCCAGATAATAGTGTATGCATTTTATTTTAACTCTTTTTCCAACTACCTACAGCATTTTGAAAATTACAGTAACAGAAAAAGAATCTGAGAAGACTGAATATACAGAGCTGACAAGCAGAACTGCTTCTAATTACAACAGTGAGGGGAACTACTATCAGTACATGGGATATTCTGACAAACTATTAAGGGTGATGAAACTATAATTGCTTTATTAATACACCATTTCTCTCTTCCGTTATATAGCTACTATCATAACAAAATTATTAGAGTTAGTTGAATAAAAGCAAATATGTTTTGAGAAGAAAGGTGGGGGGGGGAATTGTTGATTCAAATGTCCACAATTTTGACACAAAACACGAACCGACGTCCTATCACTTTTTTCCCCTTCTTCCCTTCAAAAACAAAATGAAAATTAAAAAGGAGTGAGGGAAAAAGAAAGGGGAAGAAAGCCAACAAAAATCAATTAATCTGTTTCAAAAATACAAAATGTTTGTAAATGGTAAAATTTTGAAAAAAATAAAAATTTCTGCAAAAAAAAAATCAGTTTAGAAACAAGGCTTTTTTTTGCATAAAAAGATATTGAATGAAAAATGGCCATTCTGGAAGCATTCAAACAAAATAGGCTACAACTGAATTCTCCTACTTTTTAACTAAATAATGTGTATGCGTGTGTGTGTGATGCATGTGTGTAAACACAATAAATAAAATATTATGGACTTAATTTTTCCCTTATGTACATCCCTTTTATGCTGTTGTAATTTTATTGTGAAAATTTCTACCCTTTGCTATATCTGATTTACATTTGTGCAAATCCATTGACTTCTCTTGTTACTCCATATTTACATCATTGCAAGGGAAATGAGCAAAGAACCATACCGTATGATTCTACTGTTTTAAATTCTCATCACTAACTAAAGTGTAAGACCTGTGTTCCTCAAGTCTCAAAAAGTCAGTGTAAATGAATAAAAAACTATAATGCTGTGAACTACGTGATCTTGTTATTAGCCTACAACCAAGAAAATGTCACCATCTCTTCTTATTAATGTACCCTAACTAATGTACTCACAAAATGCAAACCTAATAAGGTAACTCTTACAAGGATTCAATGGCTTCCATCATCGAGCAGCATTTTGATTTATAAAGGAAAAAAGGCATGGAAAAAATAACATTATGATACTAGAAGTAATAGTGTTCTTTCAGCTTGAACTAGGGGATATTCTTTTGCAATTTCACTTAAAGAACAAATTTACCAGCAGTAATTTTTGCACATAGTATATATGTACCATTTATGTTTCTTCCATTCTGTACTATGTACACTACATAAATTATGTTTTCTTGAAATCTTGTTTTTAAATGTTATATGCATAACATTTAATTTATCTATCTAATCATTTACAGGGTCATAGACGGTTGTAGCTCCATTAAAGTTGACAAAGCTACACCAACTTAGACCAGCTGGGGATCTGACCAACACTGTTTTACTAGTCTGTTTAATGGAGGTATATTTCTAAATTTCCATTTTGTTGATTAAATTATACAACTCAACTAACAAAGACATCTAATTCTGAACCCTCAGTCTAATGTTACTAAGGGTTGAAGGTGTGTAATTCTAGTTTTGTAGGCTGCTTTGAAGTGTCTGATTGCAATTCTCCTCTCTGTGTGAGTGAAACTCACTCCTGTGCTGATTCCCCTCCCTGGCATGATGGCCTACTGCTGCCCTGTACCAATTAAGTAATTTTAAATGAGCACATAGAAGCCCTCTGAAACCCAGGGATATGGGGTAAGGGATATGGGATAAGGAAAGGAAAATGGGGAGCAAGGAGGTGGGGGGAACACCCACCATTGCAACGTTGTTGTCTACCTCCAGCTTGGGACATGGATATGGTTGCTTGTAGGCTTCTCACAATACAACATCCTGGAGCCCTATTTTCAGGATTTTGGGAGTTTCCAGAATTTGACTACACAAAAACATCACTCCTGTGTGGTCCCTCTACCTCTTAGACAGCCATCCAGATCCTATATGGTGCTCCAAAAGTAGCCGCAAGGGCTTCTCAGTAGGAGAAAGAAATCCTCCCTTTGCCAGGTCCCTTTTGTTATGGCAGGGGCCAGTGAGAATGGTAAATTAAGGGTTTGTAATCCAGTGTGAGGGCCTTAGGGCATACATAAAGTAGCAGAGAGTGAATCTATTGGCTTGCCCTCGCAGTCATGCCAGGATGCCTTAGCACCAATCTAACATAAAAAAGGTTCTGAGTGTCTCCCTGAGGCAAATGTATCTAGGGGTAGTTACAGAGAAGTCCTAAAGGAAACAAGCCTTAGAAACAGCCAGGAGCAAATAGGAGTAGTAAATTTGTTTCTTATTACTAGATGCTACTGCAATATATTTCAATTACTAATAAAGGAGGGGTTAACTCTGGACTTTATCCTGAGTGTGTGGGCACAGGTATCCTGTAGTAGTGGCAAAGTAGAAACACCACTTAATTATAGGTTCCATATGTCTCAAAAACACCTAGTATTTAAGTTCCACAGTGACTGCAAGATAGATGGAAAGACTAAATTAGACAGGGCACTGGTGAATCCAAAATGCCCCTTCTGTTGCCCAGAGGTAAATAAATAGAGCTTGCCTCATTATTATCATCATCATCATCATGACTCTCTTAACGTTTATACAGCACATTTCAACTCAAAAGGCGTAAAGAGCTTCCCATATTTTCAAGCAACCTCTATTTTCATGAAGCTTCTAGAATGGCTCCTCTCCAACTCCAAGAGTGGACAAAGGCATCATTCAATCTCACAGGATGTGTGGAGAGGGGACTTTCTACGCCACAAACACTTTAAAGTGCACAGTTTGGAAAACGGGAAGTGGGACAAGGTAACTGGTTTGGTGTTTTACTTTAGCTGAAACTCAGAGAGCGCATGTGTGTTTTTCCAAGGCCCTTTAGCTCAACTGCTTCAGATTTCTGTTGAAAGTTGCACGTGCTAGTGTTCCAAAACGGAATTTCTTCTTTACAGTGGCACTCAGACATTAGCTAGACAGGTCTACAGAGCGCTGACTGGTAGGTGAGTCAGTCAGTCATGGCACATTTTTCATTTCAGTAAAAGCAAACCTAGCTTTAGTGTCATTTTAAATAACTTTAATCTGCAAACACGGTTTTTGGCAGAGACAGACAGAGCATACTCTGTGCCAGAAAAAGCTCCCCTGCCAGTCTTAATGCAAATTGCTAACAGTTCAAGTCACAGCTCTCCTCTACTCAGCTTTAGGTAGAGTAACTCAGTCTCTGGCTGGTGGCATTGAATATAAGAGCTGGAAAAAGAAGTGATTTTTGGCTCAAGAGGAAAAACAAAAATGCCTCAGACATTCCACTGGATTACTAACCAAATATTGTGAACTAAGTTCATTTTTCATCAGACCCAACAAACCAACTTAGTTTTTAAAAAAAGTTGTTTCCCTCCAGCCTGTCACTACTTCTTTACCCACATTGTATGTGATCAAGCCAGAGCCTTTTTACCATAAACACGAGATTCTTTGTGGAGACCAACAGCTCACAGAAATGCGGCTTACACAAATAAATTAAGAACAGTTTTATTTTGGAAAAGAAATTCAGCATCAGCATTGACTGACTTGGCTAAATGTTTAATGGAAAATAACCAATGATTCTTATATCTGCACTCCAATTTAGGAGGGAGGGGGCAAAAATATCACTTTAACATCTGATTTACTTAGTTAAGTATAATTTAAAATAATCTAAGCTTACCCCAAGGGAAGCCAGAGAATCAAGATCCTGCACATGCTAAAGACAATGACAAAGCTTCCAAATGACTGTTTCAATGGCAGTAAGACTAGTCCCAAGATTTCTACACATTCATTCAGATCAGGAGTAATAAAATAAGGCAGTATGAAAACTGAACAACAAATATAAACAAAACCAAGATAAATACATTCAACAGTTTAGTCCTCTGCATTCCTGACAGCTGTATGCCCTCCTTCTTGCTAACAAGAAGCTAACCTCCTGTCCCCTCCCTCCCCTCTATAGTCTTTACTTCTGTTATCTAAGTTATGATCTCTTCAAAGGTGCCTTTATCTTTATGCCTATCTCCTAAACATTATGGGTATGTCTACACTGCATTCCTCTTTCGAGAGAGGAATGCAAATGCAGCTGAGTGAAATTGCAAATGAAGCACGGATTTGAATTTCCCGCGCTTCATTTGCATAATCACATCCGGGAGCTATTTCGAAATACCCTATTTCGAAAAAAAGAAACGCTGTCTAGACGCGGTTATTTCAAAAGAAAACCCTTTTTCGAAATTACCCTTAAACCTCATTTTATAAGGAGTAAGGGTAATTTTGAAAGAAGGGTTTTCTTTCAAAATAACCGCATCTAGACAGCATTTCTTTTTTTCGAAATAGGGCATTTCAAAATAGCGCCCGGATGTGATTATGCAAATGAAGCATGGGAAATTCAAATCCGCGCTTTATATGCAATTTCGCTCAGCTGCATTTGCATTCCTCTCTCGAAAGAGGAATGCAGTGTAGACATACCTTCACACTGCACCAATGATTATATTATCTAAGTCCTGAAAGGGCCTAAGGTTAAGATGTAAAATTATAGGAATGGGTGAATCACTTTTGGAGGTTAGGTTTTGTCTACACTGCCATATATGTCGACAAAACTTATGTTGCTCAGGGGTGTGACTATTCCACTCCCAAGGAGTTTTCCCTGTAAGTTGTGTGTTTGTGCAGTTCCTCAGGAGAGACTGAAATGCTGCCCAGCTGATTAGCAGACTGTCCACAACTAGGTTCTATTTCTACTGGTGGTGCACATTCAGGCTATGTCTACACTACAGGGTTTTTCTGGGATACTTAAGGTATCCCGGAAAAACTCCTCCATGTCCAGGGAACACATCTGCTCTTCCACTTTTTTTTTTTGTGGAAGAGCAGACGTGCTCTTTCAGAAGCCCGGTCTTCCTCCTCCCACGAGGAAGAGGGGTTCTTCCAAAAGAGGAGGCTTTTCCAAAATTTGGCCCAGTGTAGACGGGCCAAATTTCGGAAAAACCTCTTCCGAAAAAACTATCGGAAAAAGGTATGCAAATTGTGGAATGCAATTTGCGTTTCTTTTTCCAATAGATCATTGTAGTGTAGACATAGCCTCACATGTGCCTCAGTGCACAGACAAGCTTATTCTGCACATTGATGGAAAAAATCTGCACACGGATGAAAATGATTATGCCAGAATAAGCCCTAGTATACACAGTGCTATATGGGTGGGGCAGCTTTTTCCTCTGACACAGCTGCTGCCATTCATGAAAGTGTTATTTTCATGCTGATGGGAGAGCTCTCTCCCATTGGCATAGAGTGTCTTCATGACATGCATAGCAGCAGTACAGCTGCACTGGTGCAGCTTTGCAGCTACAGCACTGTAAGTGAAGACATGCCCTTATTCAACACTCCAAACATATTTATTTTTACAGGTGTAAAAGTTTTGAATAAATTTTAAAATTCCACATTATTTTTCAGTTTCCCTAACCTCCGTACACTCCCACATTGTGCTCGACAGCAGAAGGGAAACAGCTGAAACACTGTGGAAATTGCTTTTATCATATTTTAGGTCTTAGTGAAAGCAGAAAATATTGCATCTATTACCTGAAAATTTATCAATTCATAGCATTGTAGAAGCAAACGTGGCCTTGAAAGGTCATCTGATCCAGTCACCTCCACTCACAGGAGGACTAAGTATTATCTAAATTATCCCTGACAGATGCATGTCTAATCTGCTCTTTAAAATTGCCAATGATGGAGATTCCACAACCTCCCTAGTCAATTTATTCCAGTGCTTAACCATCCTGACAATTAGGAAACTTTTTCTAATGTGCACCTTAAACCACTTTTCTTGCAATTTAAGTCCATTGCTTCTTGTCCTCTCCTCTTAAGTTAAGGGGAATAATTTTTCTCACTTCTCCTTGTAAAAACCTTTTATGTACCTGAAAACTGTTATCATGCTACGCTGCATGCCACTAGGAGCCCGATCAGCTGTGCGGTGGCTGTCCCTTTGAGCCACGCATCTGTGCGATTCAAAGAGGCAGCTGCGCAGAGCCCGGGATCAGCTGGGGAGTCCCCACCTGACGCTGGGCTGCTAGTGGCACGCAGCGTAACATGGAGCCCAGGGTCAGCGGGCCTCTGAGTCCCCCACTGACCCTGGGCTCCATGGCTTTCAAATGCACAAGAGCCACCCCCCGCACTGGGGACTCTTGTGCATTTCAAAGAAGGCACCCACGTGCAGCCCGGAGTCAGTGGGACTTCCCGCTGGCCCCAGGCTATATGCGGAGTTCCGCATTCTTTCTTTGAAACGTACAAGAGCCTCTTGTACATTTTAAAGGAGGAATGAGGAAGTGCCTATTGACTAGTTAACTAGTCAAAAGACTTTCCAATAAGCAAATGCTTATTGGATAGTCGACTAGTCTTTAACATCCTTAATGACCCCCACATCTCTTTTTAAAACACTCCTTCCTCAGTAGTCACTCCCCATTTTCTATGTGTGAAACTGTTCATCCCTAAGTGGAGTACATTATATTTGCCCTTATTTAATTTAATCCAATTTACTTCAGACCATTTCTCCAGTTTTTCCAAATCTTTTTGAATTATAATTCTATTCTCCAAAGCATTTGCTATATTCCCTTACCCCCATCTTGGCATCACCTGCAAACATTACAAGTGTATTCTCTATGTCATTATCTAAAATCATTCATGGAGATATTCAACAGAACCAGACCCCAAACCAATCCCTGCAGGATCCCACTCAACATATTCTTCCAATCTGACTGTGAGCTACTGAGAATACTCTCTGAGAATGATTTACCAACCAGTTATGCACCCACCTTATAGGAGCTCCATCTAGGTTGTATTTCACCAGTTTGTTTACAAGACAATCATGAGAGACAGTATCAAAAGCTTTAGTAAAGTCAAAACAGACCAGATATACTGCTTTCCTCCTATCCATGAGACTTGTTACCCTGTCAAAGAAAGGTATTAGGTTGGTTTGACATGATTTGTTCTTTACAAATCCATACTGACTGTCACTTATGTTACCTTTTAGGTGTATGCAAATTATTTGCTAAATTACTTGCTTCATTTTCTTTCCAGATCCTGAAGTTAAGATCACTGGTCTAATTCTCTGGTTGTCCTTATCCTCCTTTTCATAGATGGACATTAGATTTGCCCTTTTCCAATTCTCTGAAATTCTAACCAACTTCCATGATTTTTTCAAGATACAGGCTGTCCCCGACTTGCAACGTGATCAGTTCCTGGGATAGCGTCGCAAGTTGGGGGCATCGTAACTTGAGTCCACATTTACGACTGGCGTTGTATGCCATCATAAATGTGGGGCCGAGGATGTAAGTCAGGGGATTTTGGCCCCTTCCACACTTACAGAAAAGGTTTTAAGTGCAGAGGGGTCGTAAATTGGGCCATCGTGAAGTGGGGGCCTCCTGTAATTGCTAATGTGTCAGTTTGCTCCCTGAGTATTTTAGGATGTATTTCATCAGATTCTGTCACCTTGAAGACATCTAATTTTTAAATTGTTTTTCCCTATTTTACCTCTAATCCTACTTCATTTTCACTGGAATTCATTAAGTTACTTGTTCAATTGCTACTAAACTTTTTTGGGGAAAATGAAGGTGGATAAAAATCAATGATTTAAATAAATTGGATTTTTTATTTAAATTTGATTTAAAAAAAATTAAATAAGAACATAAGCAGGGCTCAACAAATCACTGAATCTACTCGCCCGTGGCGAGTAGATTTCAGCCAGTCGCCCCGTTCATCGGCGGCGCGCACATGCGCAATGCGGGTCTTGCGCATGCACAGTGCGAGGCTGGTGAGTAGATTTCGCCGCCGTTTGTCAAGCCCTGAACATAAGAATGGCCATACTGGGTCAGACCAAAGATCCATCTAGCTCAGTATACTGTCTGCCGACAGTGGCCAATACCAGATGCCCCAGAGGGAGGGATCACAACAGGTAATCCTAACGTGATCCCTCCGCTGTCATCCACCTCCAGAGAAACAGAGGCTAGGGATACTATTCCTACCTAGCAATAAAATAAACAATAAAATACTAAATTTCTCATTTAAAAAAAGTTACAATTAAATCTCATCACAAACAGGCTACACATACATACCGGTTTCATAAAAATGAATTAATACCTCTAATCATAGAATCATAGAGTTGGAAGAGACCTCAGGAGGTCAAGTCCAGCCCCCGGCCCAATGCAGCATTAATCCCAACTAAATCAACCCAGCCACGGCTTTGTCAAGCCAAGATTTAAAAACCGCTACGGATGGAAATTCCACCACCTCCTTGGGTAATCCATTCCAGAGCTTCACCACCCTCCTAGTGAAATAGTTTTTCCTAATATCTAACCTAGACCTCTCCCACTGTAACTTGAGACCACTGCTCCTTGTTCTGCCATCTGTCACTACTTTGAACAGCCTCTCTCCATCCTCTTTGGAACCGCCCTTCAGGAAGTTGAAGGCTTCTATCCAATCCCCCCTCACTTTTCTCTTCTGCAGACTAAACAAACCCAAATCCCTCAGTCTCTCCTCACAGGTTATGTGCTGCAGCCCCCTTATAATTTTGGTCACCCTCCGCTGGACCCTCTCCAATGCATCCACATCCTTTCTATAGTGGGAGGCCGAGAACTGGACACAATACTCCAGATGTGGCCTCACCAGAGCTGAATAAAGGGGAATAATCACTTCTCTGGATCTGCTGCCAATGCTCCTCCTAATGCACCCTAATATGCCATTAGCCTTCTTGGCTGCAAGGGCACACTGTTGACTCATATCCAGCTTTTCATCCACTATAATCCCCAGGTCCTTTTCTGCAGAACTGCTACTTAGCCATTCGGTCCCCGGCCTATAACAATGCTTGGGATTCTTCTGTCCCAAGTGCAGGACTCTACACTTGTCCTTGTTGAACCTCATCAGATTTCTTTTGGCCCAATCCTCTAATCTGTCCAGGTCACTCTGGATCCTATCCCTGCCCTCCAGTGTATCTACCTCTCCCCCTAGCTTAGTGTCATCTGCAAACTTGCTGAGGGTGCAATCCATCCCCTCGTCCAGGTCATTAATAAAGATGTTGAACAAAACCGGTCCTAGAACCGAACCTTGGGGCACTCTTCTAGAAACCAACTGCCAACCTGACATCGAGCCATTGATCACTACCTCTTGGGCCCGTCAGTCTAGCCAGCTTTCTATCCATCTTACAGTCCATTTATCCAATCCATATTCCCTTAACTTACTGACAAGAATATTTTAGGAGACCTTTTCAAAAGCTTTGCTAAAGTCAAGGTACATCACATACACTGTTCCACAGAGCCAGTTACCTCATCATAGAAGCTAAACAGATTGGTCAGCCATGACTTGCCCTTTGTGAATCCATGTTGACTATTCCTGATCACTTTCCCCTCTTCCAAGTGCTTCAAAATGGATTCCTTGAGGATCCCCTCCATGATTTTTCTGGGGACTGAGGTAAGGCTGACTGGTCTGTAGTTCCCTGGATTGTCCTTCTTCCCTTTTTTTAAAGATGGGCCCTACATTTACCTTTTTCCAATCTCCCGATCTCCATGAGTCCAGCCTAACTACTAGCTCTTGCTTCTTGAAACATCTGGGCTTTCAATTTCTGTTTCTCCTCAGACTGAAAAGTAACATTTGCAAAGATACATACAAGCTGGATAGGATTGTTTTTGTTCTGTGTTTATGTAGTGGTGGAACTTAGCCAAGCCCGGCAGAGGAGTTAATTAAGACATTGTCTTAAAGACAGAGACACAATATATAGGAAAGGACAGAGGCAGCATAGAAAGGAACCATGGAATGGACTGGGAGAGGGGGGAAGATAAGACATTATTCAGCATATACACAGCTTCCTATATTCCCCCAATATTTTGAAGAAATTTGTTCCCTGGGTAAAAAAGGAAAATGTGTCAAGTATAAGCAGGGTAAGATGATGATGCAGGCCTAGCAGCAATATTTAAATATCATAAGGAAAACTTATTGGGAGAAAATGATGTGGATGAAGATGTGGATATGGCTGAGTGGATCAACTGGTTAGTAAATTAAATAATTCACTTTGCAATGCATCATTCTTCAAGTCTCTCTCTATGCCTTTTAGTATAAGTGGGAATTTACTTGTCAAATCAGAAACTTCTTGCTGCTACGTTGAGTTTAGTTTAGCTAATCCTTATGGCTTGTTTAAACTGGGTTTTGAATCTATCATTCATGTATACAATACAGAAAGCTACAGTATCAGAAAACTAGAGTTGCTAGTTGCCACTGAATGTCATTTTCTTATTTTATATTACATAATACATACCCCTTTTTTTGGAGCATCATGGTCACAGATCATAATGATGATGTCATAAATCTATTTCCTGTTTTACTTCAGCATAACTCAGCTTTTCCAAGGGAACCACATCCTATAATTTTTTTCTCAAAAACAGAAGTGCCAGTGAGTTCAATGGAGCTTACTCCAAAATTAAGTGCACTCTAAGCACAATCCATATTAGCATTTTTGGTAACTTGATTTAAATCAATGATTTTTTTTGTGATTTAAATCAATGATTTAAAATCACCTTGATTTAAATCAACCTACCCCAAAGAAAACTGAAACAAAAACATCATTTAACACGTCTCTCATTATTATAAAGGAGGAAAATGTTTATTATAAAACTTCTTTTATTAAAAAAGAATGAGTCTCCAGTTTCACAGACTCAAGAGGTTTAGACAGTTGAGATTGACAGCAAGAATGAACACTAGAATCCTTGATGGAAAATGTTATGTAGCAGCCACTTAAATGTGAACGTGTGATTTTTTTTTCATTTTTATACTAAAAGAGGCCGTTTTTAAATTCTAGTCCTTAAAACAATCAAAGCTCCAAAACCACAATATAATTTTTAATATATTTATACCATTTGGCTTTTAAAAAAAATTCTGATTAAATCTGGCACTAAAATGGATTCTCCAGATGAGACTTTAGAAGCTAAATTTTCAAATGGACCCTGCAAGCATCTCTGAGACTGAAGTAATGGACAGGACCCACATTTTGCATCAATGAGGAATGGGGGATTACTTGATGGCATTTTGTATGATGAGTGGTTGTGCGCCTGAAGCCCTCTCTTGTCTCTTCAGCCCAAACAACAATACAAACTCAGGACCAGAGATACTTCTAGGGGATTTTTAGTATCAGGACATGGAGCCAATCAGTTAAAACTGGGAGTTCTAGCACACAGGAGGCAAGATTCATGAATTCTACCCTCAATTAACAGCTGTACAACTTTGCTTCAATGTTTGTTTCCCTGATTCACTTTTTGTTCTGTGGTCTACATCATTCCAGTATGCAGCCAAAATGATAAGCCAGAGGGAGCTCAAGCATCCCTGATAGCCATATATATTTTTCTGTGAAGAAAACCCCAAAGGTGAGACTCATCCTCACCCACAGGGCTAGTACAAGGTGTATGTAAACTTTAATTCTTCAAAATAGGGTCTAAGTTGTCCAAGGCTTTTGTGCTGACTTTCTGTGCCTTTATCTTCAAGGTGCTCAATGTCTTGGTGTCAGATGTCACAGTTTAACATGTATTGCCACTCTATGGTCCATTCCAGAAGTTTTCAGCAAAGTCTCAGGCCTCCAGCCCTTGTTGGTCTCTGATCAGGAACTCTTGTGTCACTCCCTTCCAACTGGGGGTTTTAAAATCTGCCTAGCTCTGTACCGTACACTGTGATATCCCAAGCAAGCCAGTCTGTGTAAAGTTCAGTGCCTGTGATGTGCTTTCTCCCAAGGGCTATGACCAGTGAATTGCCAGGAGTTCCAAGTTACCACGTAGCTCCTTCTATGCAGGCATGTTTATTCTTAAGAAAGAAGCATTAGAGAGAAAATACATACAAACAACAAACACATTTGACACACACACACTAAACATACCAGGATAGACCCATCAGTGTTATAAGACCCAGGAGGCCAAAGTCTTTTCAAGTTTTCAGCAGGATTGGGACCCCCTCAGACAAAAGTTCATGTCCATTTGTTGCATCAGATAGAAGCCCCTGAGTCAGTTTAAAGTCAGCCTCTTTATACCAAAATCCTGTTCTTTATCTCTTGGTGTCTGGAAATGCCACTTTGAACCACTATATGCAAATCATCCTGTGGAAGGGGGAGTACCTTTGTGAAGTCGTTTACAGTCTCTGTGATTCATTTTAATCACCTGCTAGTGTCTTCAGTTCTGATAGGAGCTGTGGTAACCCTATCCCAAATAGATGTAAACCCAAGTAGAGCAAGTAGATGTAAACCCTTCATAAATTTAATACAATGGTCCCCAAAGATACTACATAGGGTTGCAATCTCTGTGTCACCAGGATATCTTACAGATCACCTACAGAGCTGGGATGGAATCCAATGTCAACAGCTCCTCTGGTTCAATGGAACTTTCCACCATAAGGGTAACATATGTTGGGGCTGAAGACAGAGAGTTCTCAAGGGCTGGCTCAAAAGTATGAAATAACTCCCCAACCCAAACTGAGGGTTATCACAGTCCCCACCACCTTCCACTCCAAGTGCAAGGTACACTTCTTTGACTTGACTGCTCTACTATAAACATATGTCAGTGTGTATATTATATAACCCCCCAAAAACTAAACTGAAACCCTACCAAAACAAATCCCTGTACTGCACACACACGAGTCTCCCCTAGGAGACAGGATAAGATACAGAATGAACCTGAGATATTAGTCACATTGCTTCATGCATTATTGGTAGGTTCTTAAATGATAAGATGGATACAAGAATCCACATCAAACAGAATGTGTTTAGTGGGCAAATTTCCTCCTTTGAAGTTCTGTGAACAGACTGATTGCTATCTGTAAGCAACTTCTGCAGGAACCAAGATCTTCCAATCCCAGTATGGAGAGAGGATTAAAAAAAGAGAAAACTGACATTTGGAAGATTTAATATGTAGTAATTAAATGTACTGGAAAGGAAAATTATTTACTCTTGACAGCTTCATTTGTAGACTCTGATGGACAGGAATAGCAGCCAATAAATAAATAAAGCCCTCTGGCCCCAAAGCTTAAGTAGTCAGTGTGGGATAAATAAAGAAGCAACTAAAAGCTTTCCTCTGGAAACTCAGAAGACACACCGTGGAATGAGAATCTTTGTACCTTACATTACCTCAGACTGCTGCTCAAAAGTCTCTTTATAAGCTATTCTGGATACTAAAGTACTGTTTCCAGTGAGACTATAAATAGCATCTTAATACTGGAGGAGAAAATGCCCTTTAATTGGCAAAATGGGGAAATCTGAACACAATGTCACCAAGAGCCAGTTCCCCCCAGCATAGTTTCCACCAGAGGCCGTGGAGACAGGGATGTAGCGGTGACCGGGCACAAGCCAGGAATCACCTGATTCCCGGCTCATGCCCAGTCCCAGAAGCTGTGCCTCTGCTTTTTAAATGTATTAAAAGCCTCCCAGCTCTTAATACATTTAAAAATCAGAAGTGCAGTGGGGGGACCTGGCACAAGCTGGGACAGCTGATTCCTGGCTTACACTGGGTCCCACCCCCGTTGCGCTTTAACCTTTTAAATGTATTGAGAGCTGACAAGATCTTAATATATTTAAAAGGCAGAGCTCCCAGGGCAGGAACTAACCCCGCTCTGGCTCCCGCGCTTATCGACTAATCGATGGAAAATCCATCGATTAGTCGATTAGTTGATTAAACTAAATTTAACATCCCTGAAGTACAATTCAATTCTAAAATACATTCAAAAATGTTTTTAGTGAGAGATATAATGGAATGAACAAATGTTAAGATGACATGCAACCTCTGCAGGGTTGTTGGATTCTTTACCATACAAATCAATGGCTACTTTAATTCCTAAGAAAATATTTTTGTTTATCTTGGTAATAGAAATATTTTGTTTTGCTATTTCTCCTAGTTCTTCTCATTTCACTGCCTCATAGAACTTCCTTTGATCTGCAAATCTAAGACTTGTGTGCTTCCATGTACAGAAAGATTCAATTCCAGCGGCTCTCCTGGGGGGCAGGAAGGGAGGCTGTGAGAAAAAATGTAGAGAGAATTGAGAAAAGAATCACGTCCCTGGCTACAGATATTTAAAACATCTCCTTGGCTGCTCAGCCATGACCCCTCCTTGGCCAAAAAAACCTAATTTGGGCTGTGCTTTTTGTCTATAGCATCTTTGCTGGAAGAAGGCTGCTGCAGCTTTGCATTGCCATAATCTATGCCGGTGAACATTACAGATATTCATCTCCACATTCATGCTGACCGGGTTATCCAAGAGACCATTCATGTCAGAAATACAGGTAACTCTGTTGCCTAAATCTGTGATAAACAGAAACCCTAAGTATGGAACTCTTGCTCTTGGTCTTCTCTCACATCACTATGTTTCTCAGTCATAAATAATTCCAGACTTTACAGACTTTCCATTTTTGCTTCTCCAATCTGCAGAAAGCTCATTTAGGTACCCATCCTAGACAAAGACTTGCAACTGAACTCAATGGGACTACTCACATCCGCACATGAATGGATGCAGGGTTAGGACCTTTGTTTAAAGAGCTCCAAATTTTTCATATTTATTCTCAAATACCTTTGACAGAAAAACACTGATGTGAAAATATTGAATTCTTTTTCACAATCTCATTAGTGGCAAAAGCCCTGTCCAAAAAATCACTCCTGCCAGATACAGATGAAGTCACCTTCATTATCCCCCATCCATACTATCACATTTCCTCTTTAGTTCTTCCTTTAAAAAAAAAAAGGACATAAGAATGTCCATACTGGGTCAGACCAATGGTCCATCCAGCCCAGTATCCTGTCTGCCAACAGTGGCCAAAACCAGATGCTCCAGAGGAAGGGAATACAATAGGTAATCCTCACATGACCCCTTCCCTGTCACCCACCTCCAGAGAAACAGAGGCTAGGGACACCATTCCTACCCATCCTGGCTAATAGCCATAGATGGACCTAACCTCCATGAATTTATCTAGCTCTTTTTTGAACCCTGTTAAAGTCCTAGCCTTCACCACATCCTCTGGCAAGGAGTTCCACAAGACATTGTGAGCTAAACATAATAATTTAAACAAATGTTTAAATGTTCTTATCTGTGTTACTTTTATCATCTTAGACTACTGAAACTGAAAATGTTGAAAATGTAATTTACTTGTCACAAACTATGCTTCCATTTAAATGTTGTGTTTTTCTGTTTGGACAATAAGAACAGACGAGTCAGTTTCAGTATTTAGCTTCCATTTAATGACTCTTCGTTTATATATGTTAGCAGAATGCTGCAATATTTAGGTTGCAAACATAGCAGGAGAATGTGTTTCACTTGTAAACATTTTAGAATATTTAAAATTAATGCAGACATTTTTATTGGGCCTAAATTTGAACAGCAAAACTCTAAATCTGTAGCAAAGTTCAACCTGACATGGGAAAAGGTTACCTCGCTTTATTATTAAACATTCATATTGTTACAGTGCCTAGAATCCAAGCAGATCAGAGTCCCAGTGTGCCAGACACTATATAAAAACAAAAGAGGAAATGACAGTCCTTGTCCCAAAGCGTTTAAGTTTTAAAAAAATCAGACATAAAAGATGATGACACAAATGAGTCAGATTGGGAGCCTGGACTTTACTTACGAACAAGATTGTGATATTTTTACTACTCTATTATTGCCTTCAATGAAACTACTCTAGAAGTAAATTATTCAACATATGTAAAGGTATTATTCACAATTTGTCCTAATGTGAATAATCCAGTTAAATGCATGGAACTAGGTGCATGAAGGAGTTTAGCAGTTATGCGCCCATGCTTGAGGAAGCAGCCCTATTCTAATTGCAGTCAAAAGCTCTTAGAGAATAGTTTCCTCACTTTGATAAAATGAGAATGCTGCTCCTCCAAATCCACTTTAATTAAGTCTTATTTTACATTCTAATTGATAGATCAACCTCCTTAAACTTCTCAAGTTAACATTCTTTTCGCCAAGAAAATAAGTACTCTAGTAACAGTCTTCACATATTTAGAGCACATAGCAAAATGTTTTTTGCCTGAAGACAAGAAAAAATAGCATTGTTTGGAAGTCAATTTCCTTTGCAAATTCCCTGAATTCTGGAATCTCCTGTTCTAGAACAGCTGTTTAAAAATATATGAAACCTTCTTTCTCCCATATTTTAAATAATGCTGAATGAAGACCCTGAATAAATTTCAGATTATATCATCTACTAGTGGATTACCAACATTTTACACACTATAAACATCCCTATTCATATGCAAAAAGAAATTCCTTAGTTTATTTAGATTATAAATTCCTACAGGAGTTTATAAACTCCTAGCTTTTACTCTCTGTGCATAATGTGTTTGGCAGAATGGAATTCTCATACAGAGTCTCCAAGTGCTGCCATAATGCAAATAATGAGTTATATAGACAGCCCTTTGTAAAAACATACTCCATGAACCTATGCTCTAGTCATGCCATCCTGAAAAATACAGGATGGCGCAGTGTTAGTAGCATAGGACCGGACTCAGGAGACCAGGGTTTTATTGCTAGCTCTCTTATGAGCTACTGGGAAGCCCTGGGCAAGTCATGGCACTTTTCAGTGCTTCAGATTTTCGATCCATAAAATGGGAATAATCACACCAGGCTCCTTTCTTAAGAGCTTTGGGATCAATGGATGAAAAGCGCTACGTAAGAGCTACGGGTCTTAGAGTCAAACTACTTGTGTGTGCACTGATTTTGTTCAGACTACTCATTTGTGGAAAAAAAGTCTTTTAACTACTGGTTTGCAAGCATTCAAACATTAGAATGCATCAGTGATGATTTACTTTTTAATTTCTCACTCAAATGGATTCCATGCCATGATTTCAGTTTTCTTCCCTAATTGGTTTGTCAAGATAAGAAGCTATAGAATAACACTGAATAGTACATGATAGTTGAAGTAAAACAACAGCACATCTGTTTTCAGCGACACTGTTTTTGTCAGAGTTACCAGATAAAGTACACTGAAAGAATATAACCCAGCAAAGTTATTTGGACTATAGACTTTACTGTGCCTACTCATATTAAATAACTTGGTATCAAATAAAACTTAACCATTAAAGCATTTTGAGTCATTAAAGCATGTTGTAAGTAACTTTTGTTAAGAATTACACATGGAATCGAAGCTATTTTACAGAACAAATTAACTGAGCAAGTATATAATTGTGGGAATCATCTATCACATTGTTCTCACCAGGGACATGAACATGTGCCCGAGTATATGGTTACAGGCAGGCTTCCCCTTCCCCATGCTGCTGCATATGTATCAGAGGCAGCCGCATGGGAAGGCTGGGAGGTGGGAGCCGGTACACATGAAGCCAGCTCCCCGCGCATGTGGGGGCATTACAGCAGCAGTTCATGCTGCTAGAATTTTGGGGAATTTATGACTTAATTATGTGCCTAATTGAAAATGCACCCTTTTGTCATTTTACCTGAATAGCATGTGCTTACATTTTCTGAAAAGAACCGGACGTAAGCATCGCGACCCCTTGGGAAGACATCCGCGACCCCATGGGGGTTGCAACCCACAGGTTGTGCACCACTGGTCTATAACAAAGTGTAATTTAATAAGTGGCTAAAAAGGCAAGAAATAAAACAAAGCAGATTACTGAGAAAATAATCCAAAGCGAGCTATCTAAGGTTGATTCACTAGTAATATTGATCACAAATATTAATTTCTCATCCTAATATTATTTTAGGTAACATCCTTCACAGGACAGAAGTGTCTTTCTAGCCTAGGTCCAGTAGCCCTTCCTCTGCTCTCAGTTCAAGTCCTTTTATTTCCAGGTGTTTTCAAGGGGAGGGGAGGCAGAGGAGAAGCAAACTGAAGGCTCTGGTTGTTTTTCTGATGTGTCTTTCCTCTAATACTAGTAAGTAAGTTACACATCTGTTAAATGGTTAAGCTTTTAGTTCTGTATTGTGGGAATGAATATGCAGGAGAAAAGAGAAACATTACAAATTTACTAACTTTTGTTGCTCTGTGTGGAAGCTTTCCAGAGATGTGATCTCCAAGGGAAACAATGCCTGGAAATGGCACACTTCACTGGAAAGATGGAGCCACTGTTTGGAAATAACTGTTTCCATGATAACTGAGAAGAACGATTCTTGTCATGCTGAAGTTATGACAAAATTCCTATAGATATCAATGAAGGTAGAACTCGGTCTGTACTGCAATAAAAACAAATTAATCTCAAATTTTTTTTCCTGCGTGTCATTAAACCACGAGAAAATCAAAGAAATTGTGAAACAAATCACAATATGTTAGATTCTCTCAGAAAAGCAGCACACACTTTGCTGCACTCACTGCACATCTCAGATGAAATGTATTCCCTTCAGTGAGAGACCACAAAACTGTAGCCATCTAAAAAATAACTGTATCCACATCTGTGAACACTCCTATTAAGCACTCAGTCATTACATTTGCAACTCCTTCATGTGAAACGAGTTCCATGATTTAGCAAAACCCTTTGAGATTTTTCCAGCTGTGACAATTTATAGTGTTTCCAAGATTCTGCTTTCTGTCTTACCCCAGGACTGCAGAATAACAAAAATACTACTACAGATTGTAGGTTCTGAAGCGTCTTCATTGCAGTTACATCAAAGGAACACTTCTTTAAAATATTTGTACTATTCTGAGGTTCACTGGATACTCTTGTGCATTCTTATTTTATAATGTGAGAAGGCCAAGTTGCAATGCTTTCCTGAAATCATTCAGATCTTCACTGATTTTCATTTTACAGTTAAAAAAAACTGTTGAAAGCCCTTTTTTCCCTCTAAGCCACCAATGCATGCTCAGTAGTGCTATGGTCAAACTGCTGATCTAGCCATGACAATATATTCGAACAATGATTATTTAGCATTCTTCTGATACTTAAACTAAACACAGACGTACATCTCTTACAGACAAATCAGAGTATGACAAGCGCATTAGCAGCAGTTGATTTTCAAGCCCATGTAGTTAAATAGAGAACAATATTCTTACTTTTCTCCAGTTTTAACAGAGAAACTTGTTCAGTAATCTATTGTTCTCAGTTTGATCTATGTTCTTATTTTCTCTTGGACCTCCCCCTATCACACTGAAAATCTGTACAGAGAAATTGTTGAATTAAATTCAGTCCAGTGCCGCATATATACACATTAATGAATAAGGGAGGCAGAAATGTAAACATATTCTGATTATTTAGTGATTAGGTTAGGTAATTACACCCCAATTCAAAGGACAGCACTTTAGTACTGGCTTAATTATTAAGCATATGCTTAAATCTTATTGAAGTCAAGGCCAGAGGATTAACTTTTGTGGATATGAAAGGACACTTAAGAATATAATGCAGGACTGACAGAATAGTACAGTAATCAATCTTGGACTGCGATTTTGCCTAGCAGGTGCCCTGATGGAAAACACTTTCCTATGTTCCCTTCCATGCCATTTCATCTCTAAAGATGAGGAACATGCTGTTATTAATTCCAGTTTGGAGACCCTCTCCTCTATTTCTATCTTCGACCCTTTTCAATTCAATTTCTGATCCTTGCACTTCACTGAATTCTAGCCAAAGTCTCTACTGACCTTTCCCTAGCTAAACCTCAGAACCAGTACTCCATCCCCATGCTCCTTGGCCTGCCTTTGCCACAGTCTATCATGCTCTTGCTGAAATCTTGTCTTCCCTTAGCCTCCATGACTCTGTGCTCGCCAGGTTCCCGTCCTACCACCTTAATTGCTCCTTCAGCATGCCCTTTGAAGGATCCTCTTCATCAAGGTAATAGAGTGCTAATGCAGGACTCAATTAATGAAGAACTAAAGGAGGAGGATGTAATGAATGCAAATCAATATGGATTTATGGAAAATGACAAAAAATTTTGATTGCAGGCTTGGTTAATAAAGGTAATGGTATTGATGGAATATAGTTAGACCTCAGTAAGGGGTTTGATTTGATACTGCACAACATTTTTATTAAAATCCAGAATGATATAAAATTAACATGGCACTCATTAAATGGATGAAAACTGGCTAACTAATAGGTCTCAAAAGGTAATTGTAAATGGGGAATTATCTTTCTATGACTCACAGATCTCCCTGTCTACTCCAGACTTGTCTCCTTCTGTCCTCTCTCTCTGACATCTCCCAATAGATGTTTAGTTGCCAGCTCAAGCAAAACATGACTAAAATAGAGCTCCTTATCTTATCCCCCAAACCCTCCCTACTACTTTTATGAACACTTTGAACACCTCTGTCCTGTATGTCACTGAGACCTGTAACTAGAGGTCATCTTCAACTCAGACTTTTCTCTAGCTCCTTATATCCAAACTATATTAAAATCTTGTAGATTATTTCCACATTTCATCTCTTCGATACTGTGTTTCCTACCCAAACAAACAGATAAAACTCCCCTCCAGGCTTTCATCATCCTGCTCTTGATGACTGCAGCATTCTTTTCTCTGGCCTTGACAAATGTAATTTTGCCCTACTCATTCACTCAGAATGCTGCTGTAAAGATCATTTTCCTGGCCCATCACTTTGACCTAGAGTTGTCAAGTGTCTAGTTTTTGACCAAAATACCTGATCCAAAGGGGACCCCCGAGTCCAGTCAGCAGTGCAGAGAGCTAAGGCAGGCTCCTTGGCTGCCATGGCTCTGTGTGGGATCCAGAAGCAGCAGTATGTCCCCCCTTTGGATCCTACAAATGGGGAGCTCCACACACTTGCCCCCACCCCAACGGCTGGCTCTGCTGCTCGCATTGGCCGGAGCCACAGACAATAGGAGCTGTGGGAGTGGTGCCTATGGACTGATTCAAAAGTAAATTTATGATTGCTGATCCCAGAGAATATGTATAAGAGTCCCAGAGAAATTATGTAAAATGATGGTTAAACTTACATATATTGACAACTGTTTGGATTATACTGAATATTATTTTATTTAAAATCCTTCTAGAAAAGTGACACTCTATCCGTTAAATATTGCTGAGTTTAGAAGCCTTTTTCTCTCTCTCTCTTTTTTTTTTTTTTTTGGCTTCTTTAATTCAAACATCAGACAAAGTTATGCTGGCAACAGCTTATGCTAATGATATAAATTTCTCCTTTATGTCAATGCCTCTTCTTCATTTTCAAGCAGCATTATCTGGCACCACCTGAAGCAACTGGTTAAATCTAACGATCTCTGTTTTTCTAATTTTAATAAAGATAAAAGGAAAGAATAAATCTTTAGTTTTCAAACCATGAAAAGCAATGTTTTAAAATGGAGGATTATAAGAAATGAGCAAGGACAGCAAAAAGAAAGTTATCTTTTATCTTCTCTAGGGACAACTATAACTAACACAGCTGCAACCATATGTAGCCCAAGTCATCTATCATAACAACATTCCCATAGTGTAAGTCAGGACAGCACAGTTCTGATCTGAACTCCAATTAGTCTCCTCAACTTCCTTTTCTATCCATGGAAGTTAAACTCTCTGCTATTGGCCATTGCCATTGCAAACTCATTTTCATAACTTCTCCTGACCCTGAAGTGAACTCTGTAATGGCTTGTTGATTAAATAAACCAATGGGTACCTGCAACTGAACAACCCAGTCCTTCTTGCCAGAAATAGGTCATATTTAAGGGACTTGTGGAAAAAAAGAAACTATAAATACAGCAGAAGTTATACTTGCTTCTTTATCTTGATGTACCTCATCTTCATATAAAGATGGATCAATGCAATTTAAATTTATAGTATGGCAATTTATGTAAAGTAAATTGCATTATTTACAGTAATGCAATTTAAATTTCCAGTATGACTCCTTTAGTTCTTTAATAACCTAATATACCAAATCATTAGAAGGGTCTGATTCTGCAATTCCTAAACAACCAAAACTTCCATATGGACTATCCTATAAACTCATACTATACTGTGCATATACATCTGCATGGAAAAAATACAGAAAAGAAAGATGCAAGATACAGTAACAAAGTAGAAAGCTAGGACTGAAAATAACTTGACAGAATCAATTTTATTGGACAAAATGGCTATCACATCTTCCTATTCCCTGTCATATGTTGCTTTATAAGAAGTTCAAGTAAAAGAAAAATAGATGGCACTCTACCTGTTTCTACTACTCTTTTCCAAATGGACATCCGTAAAACTGCAGAACTAAGCCTTAGATAGCAGTAGCTCTAGGGACAGTATTGACAAATAAGACCACTGAATCTACTTGCCTTCAAGTTTGGCCTACCTAGGCCAAATCATGAATAAAACAGCCCTTAGTAGCCATGGAACAGATAGCCTTTAACAGATATACCTCAGAGCAAAGAACAAACACAAGTTGTGTAGTATGCAGTATCCCCAGGCAGAAAAAGTAGGCCATTCCTCAGCACAGTATTCTAAGTAAGGTCTCAATACAAAAGCTTATAAAGTAATGGCATAACATAACATAACATCACATCATAGAATTCTGATAATGAATTCTAGAAGCCTGATGGCCTAGAGTGTTTTTATAAGGTAACCTGAATCCTTCCAAGGGCAAAAAAGTTTTTCAAGTGTTTATAATTCATTGTTTTTAATTGTTTGTCACTAACATACTTTTAGAAATTTCACACACATTTCTTGGAATTTTAATATACCAAGCTGTGAATTTTAGGAGCACAGGAATTGCTTTACCGTACCAGAATAGTGGTCCAACCAGTGCATACTACCATCTCCAACACTTGCTAGTGTCAGCAACTTAGGTGGTGGATTCAAGAAAGCATATAATTAGGTCATGGATCCTACGCCAGCCAATGGCAAAACTTTCACTTTTCAAGTCAATGGAAGATCAGTGACCTATAGAATAACCCACTAGAGGAAAGGTCTTCATTGTCCACACAGTTGGGGCCAAATTTTCAAACCAACTGTTTCCTTTTAGATACCTAAATAAGGGCCAGATTTTTGAAAGTTCCCAGCAGCTCCCATTATGTCAATTACAATTCACTTTTCAAAAGATCTTGTTCACAACATGTACTGAGCTCTTATGAAAATATACCCACTTATTTTGGAGCGAAACCTGAGCTGTTCTGAGAATGTGGTCCCTAATGGTTGGTTAACAGCCTGAAACAACAGGGTTTATATCCCTTTTAAATTCTGTAGCTAGCCCTATCTAGGTTTAGCAAGTAAAATCTTTTCACTTCTCAGGACCTTGATTCTATCATATTAAGAGACACATTGTCCATTTAGTCAAAGGATTACAATCTAAGGATGTTAAATATAGAGTATTTAAATATCGACCCTGGGCTCAGCTGTGTGGCGCTGCCACGTTGAAGTATCCCCTTCTCCTCCCAGCCTTTCCTGCCCCTATCTGATAGAGGCAGCAAACGGGCGGTGGGGGATGGGAGGAGGGAAGAGGAGGGAAAATTGACTAATCGACTCAACTAGTCCTTAACATCCTTATTACAATCCTGGTTGAGACCTTCACAATGAACTGTTTCCTACCAAAATATTATGCTTCCAGTTAAATTATTACATACTTCAGTTTATAGATAGATAGATAGATAGATAGATAGATAGATAGATAATGAGACAGACAGACCGATCGATTGATCTGCAGTGGAAGGGAATACATATTTATAAAAAACGAGTTCCTTTTTTTCCATATCACTTATTTCCATTCTTCCTTCTTTCTCCCCCATTTGCTCTGCTCCCTTTTGAGCAAACAAGTTAGTGGTTGTTTGATGAGCAGAAACTAAGCAAAGGATTCCTCATTTGGACACAAAAAACACAAACAACATAAAAGTTCAAGTCCTCAATGCAAATATCAACTTTGACCGAGCAAATGAACCTGTGTGTACACAGGAATTATATTTAAAAGAAAAGGTCTTCTTTCTTTGGGTACATCTAGACTGCAAGGCTATTTTGGGATACTGGAGGTATCCAAAATAGCTATCCCGTGTCTAAGGAACGTATCCACTATTTCGAAATAATTTTCGAAATAACAGATGCGCTATTCGGCATCCCTGAAAACCTTGTTCCACAAGGAATAAGGTACGTCTCAAAATAGTACTTTATTTTAAAATTTGGCGTCATGTAGGTGCGCCAAATTTCTAAATAGCCTATTTCAAAATAAAATGGAAATAAGATACACAATTTGCGTAGTGCAAATTGCATATATTATTTCAATTTTAGAGTGCAGTCTAGATCAGGGCTACTAAACACACAGCCCATGGGCCACATGTGGCCTGCAGCCCATTTGTTTGCAGCCCGCGGGTGGGAGCCAAAACAAAAAAGTAGTCAATATAATGGTCTTCTGTTGATATGCGTTTTAGTAGTTAAATTCCTGGACTGTCATTGCTCATTAAAAGTGCTGTCATATGGGTGGAAATCAGGTAAATATTGCATTTTATTAATATCAGCAGAACTGACTTAAATGGGGCTTGTGTGTTGTGTAGTCTTGCCTTAATCTTTGTATTCATGCCCGTCAGCGTGAAAGAAGCTATTTGCATATATATTTGCATGTATATGCAAGCACACTTAAGCTGCAGCCCTCGGCATGTGTGGTGAGTATCAATGTGGCCCCCCCCGGGCTTCCAAAGTTGAGTAGCCCTGGTCTAGATGTACCCTTTGAGTACCTCACAAAAAAAAGACATCTGTACCTGCTTCACCTGGCAGGACTGAATTCAGCATAAAAGATTCTAATTGAAATAATCCCTCTACATTTAGTTTTCCAAGGATAAAAGACTCAGACTTGAGCTAGAAATTTTCATGTAAGAACTATTTTTCAGAAATTCCTCATTGTAAATAGTCTAGGCACACCACTCTAATTTTGATTTATTAAATGTTTTGTCAATAAAAATGTAGAATGTTTTTAACATAAGCCATAATACAATTCCACACAACTGCATCTCTTCTCACACCATAGAAAGATAATTAGAAATATATTCATATTTATGATGGAGTAAAAGCAAATATAATTCACTTTTCTCCTTTTCTCCTACAAAGACAGGATATAATTAGCAAGGTCTGTTGAACTGGTGAATCAGCTGTAGTTCTGGCCCATGAATCGAATGTCATGTTGTATTACTTGCCATATCCTTAGCTTTAATATCTAGAAATGGAAAACATAAATAACATGTACAATATTATATACACAAATAGGATAAAGTTCTATTGCATATTGATATAACACATTTCCAATGTTACACATGTTCTATCAATGAAATATAAGCAGCAGCTGTTTGAACAGCACAGAGTAACCCAATACAACAA
This sequence comes from Pelochelys cantorii, assembly GCA_032595735.1. Lineage (NCBI taxonomy): Eukaryota > Metazoa > Chordata > Testudines > Trionychidae > Pelochelys > Pelochelys cantorii. The sequence continues at coordinate 36,324,084 of CM064335.1, read as the reverse complement.
TTTAAAGTAGTATGTGATGAATAATATATACAGTTGAAACGGCAGGGAAAATTTATAAAGGCACAAATTAATTAACTGAAAGGAAAGTTGGCAGTGACACCAAGGTTAACTATCCTTCCCTTGCAAAAAAAAGTACCATGAGATTTTAAATGTGCACAAGTGCTCAGTTACAAAGATTTGTTCATAATACAGCATCTCCAGAGGAAATATTCCCCCAACACCATGCTGAGGGCACTGGTTCTACATTGACTCACAGGTAAGAGAGTCAGTTTCCTATTGAATCACCACCACCACATCCTGCTTGAAATAGTTCTAGCTAGGAATTTACAGTTTTACTGTTCTTTTTACTTTTGTTGGTGTCGATTTGGGATGGGAAGGAGGTTCTAATCTAGGCTATGGTGGGCAAGGTTTGGATTCAAATCCCTCACCGCTGTGGACTTGGTTCTGGGCTAGATGAGAAGACGTACATATTTTCTGGTTCTAATTATTATTATGTTACTGAAATCTTGTAAGAACAGTTTGCAAGATTTCACCATCACTGAATTCAAACACTAACCCTTGTTTAGTCTTTAGCCCAAATCCTTAGCTTATCTGGCTCCTGCACCCTTGATCGACTTCTGCTACATACAACTGCTGTGTTTTCCATCTCATTACTCACAAGGCTCAATCTTTTGTAGCGTGGGAGATCACATGCTGCCCAGTGTTAAAATGTTAATGTGATCTTGTTGGTAATGTGATTTGTTTATGATAGCTTTTATGCATCACATAACTCAAAAATCACAATATAAGAAAATTAACAATGACAATATCTGATTCTTGTATTGATATTTATTCTGTATGTCAGCCACTGAAGCTATTCTGCTTTCTCTATAGAGAGCAAATGATTTAGTGGCTTAAACTAAGTTAATGAACATAAAACTGAAGGACAATGAACTAGTCCTCCTTCATTTATGAGGGGGAGGGTGGGAAGCCTATAATATTTTTATCTTATACTCTCTTAAGCAATTAAAAATTAGAAAAGTTGGTAATAATGGAAAAAACCAGAATGAACAGTGAATGTGTCACCTAAATGCTTGTAAATTAAGTAACTGAGGTGGACAAAAAGTCGGAAGAAAGTGAATCCGCAGGAGTGATCCAATAAAGAGGAAGAAGGGCCCACAGAAAGAGAATGGATCACATTGAAGATACATAATCTTGAAAAGCAAGCAACTGTTAAAACGGGTAGATGCCAATATGTTTGCTACCAGTGCTCTCATTGAGGATTGCCCAATACGACAACAGCAGCAGCAGCAACACACACACTAATCCAAAATCTGCTATTGTTTTCTCTACCAAACCTGAGACATAAGGAACTTGAGTAACACATCATCAACATTAACATGTTTGGGGAGAGTCCTTAAGAAAAGGCAAAGTCATATTGGTAACTAAAAGCCTAGCTTTTAAAGTTACACTGCCATTTTTTGACTGTATTTTGGACTCTTGCTAAAATCTGTCTGCCCAGTGACCAGAAAGCCAATAGTTTTAGCTGCTTTTCTTTGATATGCAGCATGGTGTCCGGGAGAGTCTTTCTACAGATAAATGGCCTTTTCCTTTCATGCTTGAGGCAACAGAGACCTAATTTTTTATATATATATTTCACAGCTAAGCCCAGGGAGGAAAAGCAACATGCAGTCTATAATAACTAAGATCCTGCAACTGGAATAATTAAATTGAAGATACAATGGCTAAAACAGGCTTTAGCTTATTTGCATTTTTCCCTGAATTCCAACTGCAAGAAACTATTTATTCAGAATGAAAAACAGGATTAAAGAAACTGGACACGAACAGAGCAATCAGTTGGGAGTCCCCCTTGAAGAGTGAAAAAGTAGACCAAGATTAGTGGTTTATTCAGGTGGCATAATAATCACCTCAGCCTGGAAAAGTTCTTTAGAACACTATAAAAACACAAGTTCGAGTCCTTCCATATGGAATGCATAATTTCACATATGACAGATTCTATAATGATTAAAGAAGCCTCTAACACAGCTAAGATAACGATTTCCCTCTAATCATCAGGTAACACGTATGAAAAGAAAAGGTCTGCCACTCAAACTTCAACTCTGCCATGAAGCCTCTAGGGGTTTCATGCCAGTCCCAAGCCTGGATAAAGGAGGAGGTTGGTCAGATGCGTGTCGATGAACTGATCATAAAACAACAATATGAATGAAATCTGATGCCAGTACCATTAACTGATAAAAGATACCAGTTCAGACGTTGCCCGGATAAACAAGGTCTACGATACCTATCGAGCAATTGGGGTTGGATTGATAAGTTAGCTACCGAAAGGAAACTACAACTAACACATATACTATCAATCGGAATGTGGAATGTCTGAACTCTGTAGGCAATGGGAAAGTTAGAGCTGCTTCGAAAGGAGATGGAGAGATATTGATGTGATATACTTGGACTGGCAGAGATGTGTTGGACGGCTTCCGGAGAGATGTACGTTTGTGAAGTCATTTGGTCAGGGAATGAAACGAAACATGAGGCAGGAGTCGGATACCTTCTTCGCAAAAGAGCTAGAGGAGCATTGTTAGGATACAAACTGGTGAGTGTGAGAATGATGGTAGAGAGATTCAGAGTGAAACCATTCAACATCTCGGTCATTCAGGTGTATGCACCACATCAGACAGCACAGAGGAAGAGATCGAGCTATTCTACAAAGATTTGACAGACGCAGGAGGAAATACCGAAGACAGATGTATTGATCATCAGAGGAGACTGGAACACGAAGGTCGGAACAGATAATGAAGCTTAGGAGAAAGTCATGGGAAGGTTTGGGGAAAGAAATGAACGAGGTGAGGAACTACTAGAGTTTGCTATGGAGCATGAGATGGTGATCTGCAACATGAGATTCCAACGAAAGGACTGTAGGAAGTGGACATGGCGATCGAACAACGGGAAGTCTAAGAATATGATAGACATGATTGTGATAAGAAGATGGGTAACATCAGTACAGCAGTGTCGAACTTTCCAAGGAGCGGCTATGGACTTGGACCACAGTCTAGTGTTTGCGAACATCAAGATGAAACTTAAGAGAAAGTATAAAACACAATTTAAGAAACGAAGAGACATGGCAAGGCTAGGCAAGGAAGAAATACGGAACGCGTATAGATCAGTACTCGAAGAGAAGATCAAGAAGGCGGGCACAGAGAAAGACCTAGATAAGAGAGTCGAAGGGATAGCTATGGCGATAGAAGAGGCAATTGAGAAGACGGTTCCGGGGGTGATAACGAAAGATTAGAAGAGAAGGATATTGGCTTTTGAGAGGAGTTGTTATAGAAAGATCCTGAAAATAGGATGGATGCAGGTGGTCACCAACGAGGAATTATACAGGAAGACACAGCCGAAAGAGAACCTACTGCAGAAGGTTATACAACGGAAGTTACAGCTATTCAGGCATATCTGCAGAATGAACAACGAGCGAAAAGTTAAGACCTTGGTATTGGGCATAATGGATGGTCCAAATAGGAGAGGCAGACTCCACAGAGAATGGGTAGATGATATAGTAGATTGGTGCGGAGCTCGTCTACAGAAACTAAGCCACTCTGCACTGGACAGGGAAAGATGGAAGGAAATAGTGAGGGAGGCATCAGAAACCAATGGGCATTGAGACCATGGTTGTTGATGATGATGATGATGACTCAAACTTCCTTCTAATTCATATGCAATTCTACTACCCAAGCTGGTGAAGGTAATGTCACGTTTTGATAGGAAATCCTCATCTCATTAGTCTTCAGCATCCAACTTTCCCAACTGGCCAATTCACACTAAAGCATTAACGCCAAAGAAAAATGCATGTTTTGACAACCAGAATCAGGAAAGGTGCTGAAAGAGTAATTGGAACAACACAGCTAAGGCCAAAAATGTGAGAACATAGCAGTGGCCTCTAATTAAAGGATTTAGGGGTGAGCCCCTGTTAGCAAAAACTAGCCAGTAACAGCAATCTCTCCTCTCTGATGCAAGAGCATAACTACTGCTTCAGTAAAGCAAGCCAGTAAAACAGTTACCCTAGGATTGTGCAAACAGGTGCACTTTAATGTGGTCTTGTTGATATATTATACCCAGAATAAGCTAACCTGTAAAACAACCTGAGGTATAGCAATCTTAGAAAGTTGGCTCCAGTTTCATGACATATATACCACTTGGTCAGATCAGAACACATATGAAATATTTAATACAGTATCTTATCCTCAAGTAAGTTATTTCTATCCCTTTCCTAACAGAAAGCTTATAGGGGTTTTGATCCATTATGCACTGGGTCACAGTGCCTACCAAGTAGAAAGTGGAAGAAACAATTACCATTTTTAACCTCTGACATGGAATACGAAAGGCAAACAGAAATGCACCACAGAGCTCAGTCCATTGCACAGTGATGTATATTATTTGAAGTGATCCCACAGCTTTTAATGACTAGACCTTTTTGATCTGTACTCCTTCATCCTCTTCTACAGCTGTACAATCAACGTCTGATCACTTTAAAACATTCAGACTGAAAACAAAGCTAGAAAGCTTACAGAAACCCAGCAAAAATAGAAGGATTTAAAAAGTCACATTTTTAATCTGGAAAATTGGATTTAGTACATACAATTCCATTCCCAATACTTGCGGTTTAGGCATAGTGCAGTAGTACATCAACGTCCTAAGAGGAAACATGGGACTACTTCAACATCTCTTTGACATATGAGCCATAATGCCATATGGTGAATGAGCATCATGAGCCAAGATAAATACTTTTGCTTGTCATTAAAGTAATTGAGGCACAGCTGTCACAGCTGTATTATACTAAAACTAAAAATAAATGGGGTCAAAAGCCCATCCTATTGGCCTATTAAGTCCTTTGGCATGATCAAGCACTATTAGAGAAAGTGTTGGTCATATAGAATGAGTCAGTTGCTCGAATGAGTCAGTTTACGGAGATGAAAGGCAGATAAGTTATTGTGCAAGAAAGCTTGGTCTCCACAACTCGGCAGACTGATGGAAAAGACAACGAAGGATGAAATCATTCATTGTACATTAAACAGATGGGTTATCATCAGGCTCGGAAGCACACAGAGATCTGACATAGAGCTTGTCTTCACTGCAGTGTTGGCTCAAGCTGAGCATTGCCCCCTCTCCAACAAAACAGTCTCTAGCTCAAGTTAAGAGGTGCCTTAAACTTGAATGAGCTGGCTCCTATGGGTATGGGTTGACACTGAAGTTCTGCTGACACAGGGCATGTCTAGATTTGCTTTCACTTTTGAAAGACGACATGCAAATTCGGCACAAATTTGCATATCTTCTTCTGATCACTTTTTTGTAAGAGGTTCTTTGGAAAAAGAAAGTAGTCTAGACACAGTTCTTATGAGAAAAAAACCCTTTTTCAAAAGAACCGCGTAAACCTCATTTTTTTAGGAAGAACGGTTCATTCGAAAAAGGGGTTTTTTCTCGAAAGAACTGCGTCTAGACTACTTTCTTTTTCAAAAGAACCTCTTTTGAAATAGCAATCAGAAGAAGATATGCAAATTCGCACCTCATTTGCATGTCTTTCAAAAGTGAAAGCAAATCTAGACATGCCCACAGGAGTTAGTTCTGCAGGGGGATGCAGCTATAAGCTACAAACACAGCTCACACAAACACAACTCATTAGTGGCTGTTCCAAACTCAATCCATTTGTGCTGGTGCGGTGTTGTTTTGCAGTGTGGGTGCTCTCACTTGAGTTAAACTAACCCAAGTGTACTAACTGGAGTTAACTATGTCAGTGAAGACAACCTGCTGTGAAGACAGCTATTGCAAATACACTCTACTTCACATACTCTGTACTGACCTTTTATTCTAAAGAAGGGACACTCACCTAACCTTGGGGAGGTGAACATGAATGGGAAGGTAAACAAGGTATCACAGCAGATGGAACCAAACAGATATTCAACCATGTATCAGTGCAACAGCCTCAACAAGAAAGTCTGAGAGAGCCACATTCCAGAGCATCCTATAGTCCAATGGCAAAAGCAGCTGACTTGGGAGCTGGGAGAGCTAAGTTCAATCCCTGCTCCACATCTAGCTGTGTGAGGATTTGCAATTGGGTCTCCCACATTCTGGGTGAGTGCTCTAATTCCTAGGATAAAGGTTACATTTAACACTTTCTCCTATTTATCTTTTCTGAGAAAGGGCTTGGACACCTAATGCCAGGAGAAGGTTCACAGGTGAGAATAGACAGCTGAAACCTGCCTCCACCCCATATTTAGATTCCTAAATTCCTTTCAGGAGTGGTGCTGAAGCCACCCCAACTAACTCAATATTACCTCTTGGCTAGATTAGACAGCTCCCTGACAGCATTCTCTGTAAGCTGAGCGCTTGGGTGGCCACCCAGGCAAGATTCAAATGACACCTAGATGATTAGCAGAGTGCTCATAGTACCCACAGCTAGCAGCATGTGTTTCTATTGGTTGTGCACAAACACACATGCTTCAGTGTACATAAAATTTATTCCACACATGGATGGAAAAACATAGAGGGAACATTGCTGCCTGCTCAGCTTACAGGCTTGTGTGGATCCCATTCTCAGGCACCTAGCTCTCCCCAAACACTACCTGGAGCCTATCCTCCTATCTCAAGGTTGCAGGTTTCACTAGGCTGCAGGCACTTAAAAGTTAGATGTTGCAACCCTGAGTCCAAGTCCCCATTCTGGATCTAGCCCTATGTGCTCAAGAACAGAACCCTCAGAAAGAAAGTATTTCTATAATTCATCCATGAAAGTTTGCCCTGGTTTATAATGGAAATTTGCAAAGCTCCCTCTTATTACCAGTGGTGACCTTCTTTTGACCTGTCCCTGGCTGGCTTGTCACTCCCTCTTGGGGCTCTTGTACATTTCAAAAGCAGAATCGCAGCAGAAGTGGCACGAGTAGAGATGGCCTCTACCTCTCCTGCCCCCCCGCAGAGATGGTGCGGGGGGCAGGAGGGGACTGGCTTTTAAGCTGGCTCCCCACAGCACCAGCTCCTGCCGCCCCTTGCTGCCTCTCTCTGATAGAGGCAGCAAGGGGGGGTGGGGGGGAGCAAGTAGTTGCATCACTAGTCGACCGTCCACTAAAAATTGTTGCAGTTACATGATTACTAAAATAGATGATTTCTAACATTCCTACTTAGCATAGTTCTGTACCAGGGATTTGTACGATTATTTCTGTTAATGCCTCCTTACTTATCTCCGTAAAGCAATATCCTGGTTCTAAATGGCTGAAAATGGCTTCTGTTTTGACGTTTAGATATCTTGTTACTGAAACACAAATGGCCCTCTTCCCACAACCCATTCTACTCATGAGCAATCAGTGAAATTACTCATGTGAATCAGAACTGCTGCATATGCAATAGGTAAAGGATTGTAGGATGAAGTTCTATATGCTGGAAAGAGTAAAATAGTTGTGGAAATGTCAACAGAAAAGATGATGGACACTTGCAGTGAGCATTTTAAAATTCTGGATCCTTACTTTAGCTCTGACTTGATCTCCTACTATAGGATATCAACACTTAAGAGACTAGTTTTGAGGGAATTGGGGCTATATCCACAACTGGTATAAATCTGTAGCTCTATTGACATCAGTGATGCTATGTTGGTTCACACTAGCTAAGGAGTTGGCCCACAATGTGTGATTACTTCAGGTCACAATATAAGAAGAAAACATTGGCCTGCATAAGCTCTTTTTTCCAAAATAGTCAACCTATTTAACAGTGCTATCTTCGATAAACTCCAGAGGGAACCATAACTCTATCTTAGCTACACAGACATCCTGTCATCATTAGAAACAGGAGCTGTATCCAGTGCACTTATGCATAAATATAACTCTCTTTTTTCCCCCAACAGCTGTCTTTACAGTAATATGTGTAAAGAAGAATGTTGGAGTCATCCATTAATCATATAAAAAGAATTTGATCGATGTCATCTAGTTTGAATGGTTATTGTACTATCAGCTAGAAAATGTTCCCTATAATAAAAATGGTTATAAACAACCTGAGATCTATAGAGTTTGATGGATGATCTGTTGTGACACTCATAATCTTTTAAATTATGCACTGCTTAGCTATGACATACTGGGCCAAATTCAGTGTAATTCAAATTAAATCAATTTATACCAGATAGCAATTTGATCCATTGTTTCATCATTTAAAAATAAAAGGAAAATTAAGTTAACTGCTCACCGCAATGCACTCCTACATTGTACTTATTCATAGAAAGGCACTGAGGTTGTGAGATGCAGTGAATACATTTTATTTTGTCTGATTAAAAACCATACATCAGACTGGAATGCTGACCTAAGTACCAATGCTGGCCTTTCTCAAGATGAATTTTCAAAAAAAGATGAAATATAGATTAAAAAAAAAAAAAAAACAAGTGCTGCCCCCCAAAAGCAACAGTTTGCTAAGGCCTGGTCTACACTACATGGGAAGGTCCAAGTAAGATATACAACTCCAACTATGTAAATTACTTAGCTTTTGGAGTTGACGTATCTCAAACCCTGTCCACCCAGCAGGAGGTCAACGGGAGCAAGAAGGAGTACCAGCACCACGAGGGCACCCTTTGAGTTTGATTTAGCAGGTCTACTACACCCACTAAATCAATCCCCAGAAGATCGACTGCAGCAACATCGATCTTCTGTGCAGTAGTAGACGTGCCTTAAAGATTAGTGGCCATGCAGAAAGAGTCTGTATGAGCTACAACACATACAAATGTATGTTTTCAGTACAGGTTGTACCTCCTTTAACCGGGACTCTCTCATCCAGCAACATCTGTGGTCCAGCATGACCATGGATGTTCCTGGATGAGAGAGCCCCAAAGCAGGAGGGCCAGCAGCTGGGAGCCGGGCGAGTCTGTACATGGTGGTACCACAGCAGCCAGGGCAGCAGTGATGCCATGGCAGCCCACGTGGCAGTGGAGCGCTATTGGGGCTGCCTGCCACCCAGCAGTGGGACCGGGGCCAAGGCTGCAGCCACAGCAGCCCAGGAGGGGAAGTCGGGCCAGGGCCAGGCAGCTTGGCCGAATCAGTGCAGCTGGGGCCACGTGCCACCCAGCACTGGGGCTGGGGCTGTGACCTCAACTGCAGAAGCCTGGGAGGGGAAACCTGGCCAGGGATATGACAGCCTGGCAGAAGCAGTGTGACCAGGGCCACGTGCCATCCAGCAGGCAGTGGAACCAGGGCTGGGGCTAGCCAGCTGGCAGCCTGGCCAAGCCAAAGGAGCCGGCAGCAGGGAAGGGCAACAGGCTGAAGGATTGATGCCAGTGGGCCTCTCCTTGTCCAGCAAATTCCCTCATCCAGGATCAGTCAGGTCCCATGGGTGCTGGACCAGGGAGGTCCAATCTGCAGCTGCCCCAAACACAGACACCTGTGATAAGCTATAGTGCAGCACTCTGTGGGGAAGTAGAGTTCCAGCATGCAAACCCTAGACTATTTTTTCATGGGTGTTTTCACTGTTATAATCCACCTTTACAAACCAATTTGATGTTTATTCGTTTATTTTATTTCAGTTTTTCTTAAATAGAAATGATGGAATGATATATCCAAGGTATTTTCTGTTAGCTAATAAAATTTATATTCATATTATTGTCTTGGGATAGTGAAAATGCACTTTTGAAGACAGCAAGTTACCCTTCAGTAAATCAGTTTGATTAGATACTGCCTAGTCACTCACCAAAAATTGTCTTTAAAGAGCCCACTACTCTGATGCCAGACACATACTCTTACCCTCTTAAATTTGTGGGACATGACTGTCACTCTTAAAAGTGGGGGACATCTATCACAACTTATGGTCAACATTATTCTCATTTTCTGAAAGAGCTGTGGGGAGAAGATAGCACAGGGATAAGGAAGACGAAAGAAGAAACAAGGCAATGGAAAAGAAAACGGGGGGGGGGAGCAATCACTATATGTAGAAATACGCAACCCTTTGTACCTCAGGAAAACATAAATATCCCAAGCGAAAAAAAGATGAGGACTTTTTTATAACTATTCTTATTTGAGGTACCCCACGGCACCCTTCCCCTATGGGCAGCAAATTGGGAGCAGAGTATCACACAGTGGAAATCAACATCTTAAATGAGGAAACTCTGCTTTAGAAATCAGACTATACTGCAACAAGTAATGCCAAACATGTATTAATTATTAATTATTATTATTATCATCATCATCTTTCCAAATTGCTAGCCAACCTTCCAGTATCACAACCCAGGAAAAGGCTATCTTCCTCCTGTTTTCTCATTAAAATAACTTAGCTCATGAAAGCATTTCACAAGTTTACTCAGAGTTTACTTTTTATGATAAATTATTTGGACAAATCCCAAACATATCAAACTGAATGACTTCAATGATCCACCTGTACCAATGTAATGGGGGGGAAATGACTCAACTGTATTATGACAGAACTCATAAGAAAACCAACCACAGCAACTGTCAACTGCAACCCAAGGTGGGAAACAACACATAATTCTGAATTCCACAGAACATTAACACAGCGCACAGGCAACCTGTTTCACCACGCTGAAATACTGTATTAATTCAGAAGAATGGGAAATTGGAAGTTGGGCTTGAACCTGATGCCTGGAATATCCACCCCTTCTGGTGCCCATCAGAAACTACTGATACACTTCTGCCTTTTCCTGAGAAAAAGATTCCATTGAAGTTCATACCCCTTGCTTTCAACTGTTCCACTTTGGTTATTACACATAATAGATTGTTAGAGGTTTATGCCTATATCAGGCAGCGGAAAGGTATTCTACAGAATCAAGATAAAAATACAGCATTTTCTTGATGTTGTACAGGCAGCTCATCCACAAGATATGAACTTTTTGAGTTCATGTAGCATTTCAAGTAGTCAGTCAGCACTTTTTATGGATTCTCAGGAGGTAATCCAAATATGAAGTATTTTGTGGAAGGTAAGCAGCTCTTTGCAGTGCCATTTCTACTGAAAATTTAAGCATGACCTGAAAGGAACAGTGTTTGCAAAAGTCTAACTCATACCCCCCCCAAAAAACAAAGGTGCAAGAAAAGCCCTCTGCATACTAGCTTGAAAAGGAGGAAAATGCAAAAAGCCTTTATGTCAAAGGGACCATTTCCAAAGCCAGCATCCTGATTCCTCCAGGAGTCTTTAAAGGCCATATATTTAAATTACAATACCGTTAAAGTCATAAGTCCTTGTAAATAAAGTGGTCCAATCAGTCCTTTGTGCATATGAATTTATGCACAGAATGGTGTTATTGAATGAAATAAAAGGAAATTATTTCAGAAAACTGCCAAGAGCAGGTAAATTACATGTCTGAGGTAAGATGTATTGTGTGACTAATACATATTTCATTTAAGTTGACATCAACTTCCCTGGAATGCAATGACAGTTTTGGACTTGAAAAAAAAAAGAAGTGCCACCACATAATATGCCTTGCCAGTTTTGGCTAGTAAGCAACAGACCGCCACAACAGGGGCAGAATTTATAATGGAAATACACAGAAAGCTGGTAGAGTGCCCAAAGAGTAGCAAAAAACTCAGTTCTTTATTCTTTTCATATTACTTTAGCCAAGCTTTTAAGTGCCGAAACCTACCACATGCTCTATGTTTAATAGGGAACGTTTACTTCCATGAATGATTATAAACAGAAGGCTCTTGAAACAGCTCAGCCTCCAATAGGACCCTTTAAATATTTACATTCTGTTGGCTGACACATAACAAAGAGTGTATATTGTCATGGCTGCTCCAAGAATACTTACTATAGTGCCTGCACACAGTGTGTTGCTTCCTTTCTTTCATCCATCATACCAGAGGCTACATTTGGCTAAAAGCTGAAATGGTCAGGTTTCAGTCTAAGACCCTCTTGAAGTTCATTTGTAAATAATCCTTCTATTTTTTTTATTCTAGAATCCATATGGCAGCAACTGCAAATGTGGCTGGCTGAACAATGGAATTGAGAATTAGAATATCACACTATCATTATGCATAAGTGCAGCATGGAAAGATATAAGCTCTTCTTGCAATTGATAACTATGCTGGAAGCTGTAATTTCTGTGCTGCAGTTAACCTGGAATTACGGAGTTGGTTTCAGTAGACAAAGCCTGAGTTTACTTTTATAGGAGCTGAAGCTGAAGCTGTGTCTGTCATAAGAATCGTTATGGCTGTTTTCCTTTTAAAAACACAATTAGAATCTAGATAAAAAAATGTTGATGGGGAAAAAGCAAACTAATTATGAGCATTTTAATCATTTACTGTGTCATCACTAAAGATTTTATTAATTGTGTGAGTTTAGGCAACCCTGTCATGAATTCACCTCTCAATTTAGACAGAAAAATAGCCATTTAAAAAAAGAAAATCTTCAGATTTCACAATGATTGGTGCCTGCTTTTGGTTGCCAGAATTTTTCTTGTTTGTTATTTAACTATTTGTGTTAACCTGTTCTTTCCCTGTTCCTAATTTCTGCCACTGAGCTTTCAGTACTTCTAGAGACAAGATACTCCCAGGCCTGAAGGCAAGCCAGGCAGAAAGATCCTGAAGAAAAATCCATTTCAGTTTACCAGAATCATTTATAGGGCATCAAAATAAAATATACTGAAACTCTAATGTTAGTGGCAATGAGAACATTTTGAGGTTTTCAGGGGGACAGTCTTTTTAATCTCTCTTCATATGGGACCCGTTCCAAACCCCTAATCATTTTTGTTACCCTTTTCTGAAGCCTGCCACCCCATCCCACCCTGACCTTGCCCAAGGGCCCAGCAATTCTGTCAGCCCTCAGGTTTCAACAAAAATAACAAGGAGTCCTTTGGCATCTTAAAGACTAACACATTTATTTGGGCATAAGCTTTCAAGGGCTGGAGCATCTGTTGTATCTGATGAAGTGGGCTCTAGCCCAGAAAACCTTATGCCCAAATAAATGTGTTAATCTTTAAGGTGCCACAGGAATTCTCATTATTTTGAGGATTCTGTTCCTTATCTTCTCTTCCCCCAATACCATTACATATTTTTTTAAATTAGCTCATTTTACTGCTGCAAATGGCATTATAACATTTTGAGGTGTGCAAAGTATTTGCAATGAAATATAGAATCTGCCGGTTTTGGAGTTTTGTAATTGACTAAGGAAATGTTTGTTGATAGGTTCATTTATCTTGGTCAGTTTCAAGCCACACTTTTCCAATTTTACAAAGTCATGTGAAAGCTATGTGAAATTTTGGGTTTTCAGTTGAAGTTGCTAGATTACAAAGACAATGGTGAAATATTATAGTTAAAACTCTTATTCATTGAAACATTTCCATCAACACTTCTAACAATCAAATCCTGATGTGGGTCTGTGCATTGCACATCTACCATTGTCAGCAGGAACCCTATGCATGCTGAGTAGTCCCTTAATCAACAGTCATTCATGCCTTTGTTTATAAAGGTGCAGGTATATTTTCATGACAAGTTTAGCCCCAAATTACAATTCTGTAAATTCGAATTCTATAAAAAATTATATCAAATCCCAAAACAAATATGTTTCCCTAGTTTTCTGTTTAATTCCAATATCATCAGTTGTTTTGAAAAACAAATACATATGTTCATGCAATATTTGCAGCCTAAACATTGCAACTTTATATTCATGCACAAACATTAGAAAACAAACCTGTCTAAAATGATTATCAAAAGTGAAACTAACTGGTCTATTGTTTGCAGTGTAGATATAGCTGTTTTGGTCCTAGGGTATTAGAGAGATAAGGTGGGTGAGAGAATATCTTATACTGGATCATCTTTTGTTCATCCAGCATGAAGAAAGAAAAAAGAAATTCTATCATGTTTTTTTTGTGTGCCACAGTACACAAAAATGTGTGTCTTATCTCTGCATGTAGTTCCTGTTAATGTCAGCATGAGCTGAATGCAGGAAACAAAGACTTAAAATGATAATTCATTTTAATCGACCTTTTCACCCATAGATTACAAAGTGTTTTACCATAGAGATAAGTATCATTTACCCCCATTTCACAGATGGTAAAACTGAGATAGGTCAGAAAACAGATCAGTAACAGAACCCAGAGCTCCTAATTCCTAGTTTATTACCTTTCACCTGGACCACTCCACCTCCTTTATAAAGGCCCAATTTTGTCTGTTATGCTAGAAACAGCCAAATCTCTCTGCCTTGCACCGGGGTTAAAGATATTGGCTGAGTTTTTAGAGACAGCAATGGAGATAATAAACTTCACTGATCTGGGCTGGTACCTTTCATTCACACTTTGTCTGGAGAGCTAGAGAAAATGAATCTGTTTGTTTATTGTTATTTTGTTTATTACTATTACTCACCCTACAGAGCAAGAAATCTTCAGAAGTGGGAGTTCAATCTTCAGAACTGCACACTTCATTGGCTTTAAACGCATGAAAAGTCCTCCAGTGCGCACACTCTCATGAAAAGCAGGACATGCGATAAATGTGATAATTGGTTAAAGTCAAAAAATGTCTAATAAAACCAAATGTGTCCTACCTTTAACATTGCTAAACTATAATACAATGTAAGATAAAGTGAAGTAGAAACAAATCATGGAAACTACAGCACAGAGCTAGCATGATGATCCTGGACCAGATTCTGATTCAATTATTCCACTGGAATTACCCTCCCCCTGTTTACACCAGACTAGCCCAGCAGAATCTGGACCCATGTATATGAAATCCTAATTTGAATCCACACAAAACTGCTCTAAAAAGTGCCTTCCAAGAACCTTAGGCAAAAATATGGTTTTTGTGTGCAAAATATCTCATTAAAATACAAACAAACAATTTGATTGTCTTTCACAAAAGGGCTAATGTTCTCTTTCCAAAAAAAGGAAATGAGTAAGGTGCTTGCAGCTAATAACCAGCTATATAGCTGATCAATTTGGAAATTGCAAGTTTTATTCTCCTCCTACTAACCTAAATCTGGAGGAAAGGAGGGAGGATAAAAGCAAGGTACAGCTTGTACTTTAAAACCTTGATCATTGTGACCTTTCAGCTTTGGAGTCCCAGGAAATTTCTGCAGGCTACAATGTCTATTACAGCCGTTCTGAAAAAGGAACAAAGAATGAAACATTCTATTCAAGCAATAAAATTATTGTTTACAACTGATGGCACCACATAGTGTCTATTATTTTCAAAGAAGCTCTGTTAAACAAACTTTATTCTGATCATCGATTTCCTTCCAAATATTTTTATAGCTAAGATTTTTTTTCCATATTAAAAAGTGACAAACTTAAATGCTTAATATGGTGATGGGCAACCAAGAAGGATGAGTGGGATGCATGAGTGGTCCGCCTGCACTCTACTTGGATTCCACCTACCCATTTGTGTGTGGGGGAGGGGGACAAGGAAGGGGTACACAGGCCACAGATGGAGCCCCAGGGGTTGCATGTGGCCCACAGGCTGCAGTTTGTCCACCACTTGCTTAAAGACGGAAGACTTTTTTCAGGACTACAGAAATGAGAAAGATAGCTGATCCCCAGAAGTCCAGAGTCTGACTTTGCTCCAGGATAAATCATGGGGCAAGTCCACTGGGAGTGGGGTTCAGCAGTTAATCCACCAGCAACCTCTTATCAGAGCCCCTGTAGGGAGGCTGCTGTGTGCGCAAATGGTGCATGCTAAGGAGGGGCAATCAAGATATCTCCATGGCAGTCACCACTGATAAAGCTGGTATGAAGGCCTCAGAACTTAAGGTGGTCTCCTTTCTGGGGCCACCTTGAGTTTGGGAGGAGGTAGTAACCTGGGATTATCAGATTTACCTAATATGGATAGATGTAATTGCTTCCTTTCCCAAAAGTTGTGATATGTCACTGTACTTAGCTCTGGTTGTGAATAGGTCCTACCATCCTAAGTTCCCCCTAAGCTGCACTGCTGCACAGCTTCCCACTAAGCTCGGCACAGAGGCTCAGGGCTGCAGCAGGGAGAGATATCCCTTCTCAAACCTTGAAGCTGCGGCAGCCAGAGAAAAGGAGCAGTCCCAGCACTGAGCTGCCACGACCAGGAGAGAGGAATCGCTCCCTGTTGTCCCTGCCAGAGAGCTGACCAAGTAAGCCCGAGCCCCAAATCCCTGCTCCAAACACCCTCTTGCACTAGGGATGTAAAATCATGTTTAATTAGTTAACTGGTTAAACATTAAGTTTAATCAGTTAACCGATTAAACGGTGGCAAATGGGGGGCTGCTCCAGCCAGGCTGGGCAGAAGTGGCCCCCCTGCCCACCACGGTTGGGTTGAAACGGTCCACCCACCTGTCTGTGGTGGGCCCGACGGAGCTGGAGCAGATCCCACCAGTAAACCGTAACTAGTTAACATCACCCGTTAGGGCTTACCACTTAACCATTAACATCCCTATCCTGCACCCCAAAGCCCATACCACCAGCCCCACCCCACTTCCTGACTTGTCTGCAACCAGAAAGCGATGAGAGGCAAAAGATAAGGTACAAATGCATTGGTGCCTAAGCAAAATCTTACCTGATCTACCAGTTGTTTTAGCCAAATAAATATGGAGTTAGAAAAAGTACAGAGTATTCAAAACAGCATTTACTTCATGGGCAAAGATGGAATACATATTCTGATTTCATTTACACCAGTGTTAATGAAAGCAAAATGTGGTCCTGAAATTTTAACTATAAAAACAAAAAGACAATTGTGACACAGACATATGGCAGTTCTAATCATACCGATGAGCAACAGAGAAATCTGAAAAGAGAAGCAGAGTTGCAGTATGCATACAAAACACCCTATAACGGGGTGTATCAACCCTGGACTGGACTGGCAAGGGTTAACCAGGGTTACCTGGCTGAGAAAGCCCCGCCTCCACAGCCCTGCTGGCCATGCTCCAGCTGAAGAACAGATATTAAGGCCAATGGAGCAGCTCATCAGGGCTGACTGCTGCTGGGGAAGGAGATGCTGCCAGAACTCTGGAGGAAAAGCAGCGGGCAGACCGAACCGTGGAGTCCAGTCAGTGGGGAGTATCCGGAGAACCCCTAGTCTGCAGGAAAGGGGTTGAAGAAGGCGTCTGCAGTAAGTCTGGTAGGAAGACACTAAGGGCGGGGAGTTAGACTCCCAAGAACTCAGTATGTTTTGGGCGGATTCTCCACTGAGCTAATGGTGGTCAACCCCCCCGCCCACTGACAGGCCCTGGCCTGAGACCCAGTGAAGAGAGTGAGCCCAGGTTCCCCTACTCCATCCCCCTTTAACTCTCCAAAAGAGGGTGCTACAGCTGTGATTGGTGACTTGAGCTGCTAGGCCATGCTGCCCTGTGTGAAGGGGCATTGATATTGACTTTGGGACTGCAGCCACTAGGCCTCACTACCCTGAGAGCTACTGACTCTGGCCACTGGGCCTTACTGCCCTGAGAGGAGGGAGTGTTGCTACTGACTTTGGTTGCTAGGCCTCACTGCCCTGAGGGAAGTGTGAGAGTATCTGGCTGCTGGGCCTCTCTACCCTTCAAGAAAGGGTGTTTTACTGACTTTAGCAGCTAGGCCACTCTGTGTCATGGGAGATGGGGGTGTAGTTATAGACCCTGAGCCATAGGGACTGTGACATTCTTTGAGGGGCCTCAAAGGCCTAACACCCTGCCTCTGAGGGGGCCCGGTGTATCCATCCCATGACACACCCTTAGATAAGATTTCAAGCAACATTGCTGATCAAAATGCCCTTATTGACTACCTCTTTGTTCTGTTCTGGTTCTGAAAACCAACTGGAAGTTAAACAATAAGAACATGAAGACAGATATATTTCCCAAGAAGAACACGAGACGTTCTGTCAATATGAACTTCTTAAAGTTATTGCAATAATTAAAGAGGTTTTAATACTAACTTTTTGTGTTAACATTTTCCAAGAGCTCTTGTTCCGTGCTACAGTCTGTGTTGGCCATAACAGGCCTTAAGCACAGTAGCATAACATTCTCCAAGAGCAAGGATCCCCATTCATTGTTTCCTGTTATTAGTTAGCTCATTAGTTGCATAATCCTTCCCCTCTTTTTGATCACTTTTACAAACAGTATTTTTTAATCTTCCTTTTTCAACTCCTGTTTTATACTACACAGACTCTAAACCACTTGCACTACAGGTTCAAATTTAGATGGAACAATTTGCTTTTTCTTGACAAGGTCTCTTGACTTGCTACTATAGCATCCTACATCTTTCTTTTTTCCTCTAGATCATCTTATTGGCTTTCTACTCCACTGCACTTCACTAAGGAGGGTGCCTCTGACTCTTGCTCCTGCCAGAACAAAAAGCCTGGGGGACATTTGAGGCTCCTGCTTGAAGACATGTTGTGCAATGGACAAAATTAGCTGATTTTCTGGAAATTTTAGGAACTCTTACTAAACCAATTTAACAAAATTCAACAATGCAAAATAAAGAGAGAGCTTTTCACAAAGTCAATACCAAGTGGGTGGCTTGAAATTCACTTAAATACCCAGATATTTTCTCTCTGCTATTTACTCTACAACTCTTCTATTTTATTCCTTTTACTGGGTGTTCAATAGATTTGTAGAATACTGACTGCTGTTTGGAATGAATAAAACAATGCTGTCCTTATTTTCAAAGTATCGCAGGGAACTGAAACATTGAACTCTAAGCTCTAAAAAAGCTTTGTATTGAACTTTTACATAGGGAGGTTTATTGATATAGAACCTCTGATTGAATTCTTGGAGAGTCCCACCCTAGCAGGGACATGGAAGAAGGAAGAGGCTAATTCAGGGGTGGGCAAGAGGCTGCCAGAGGGCCAGATCCGGCCCACCAAGCCACCACATCCGACCCATAGCTGCCTCACTGGGACCCTTAAGCACAGCACAGTGACAGCCAGTTTAAATGTGGCTGCTCTATTCTGGGAGAAAGGAGGGAGGCTTTGTCCCGCCCCTCAACAAAATCTCTCAGCTCCCATTGGCCAGTTTCTGACCAATAGCAGCCAAGATATTTGCTGGCAGCAGAGGCAGTCAATGAAGCCTCCCTCCCTCCCTACACTCCTCCTTCACCCTGTCCCAGCAGAGCCATGTGCAGCAGACTGAGACTGCAGTCTTCAGTTCTTGCAGGGCTGCTGACTGGGAGCTGCCTAGGTAAGTGCCTCCCAGCCAGAGCCTGCCTCTGGTATCTACCTGTCCCAGGCTACCACCCCAAGCTCTCTGTATCCCTTTCCCCTAGGTCACAATCCTTCCCAGACCCTGCACCCTCTCCTACACCCTTCCCCCAGGCCAGAATCCTCTCTGGCACCCACACACTCTCCCTGACCCTGCACCCCATTCCCCTGCCCCAAGTCATCATCCAAACCCTCTGCACCCCCCTTCACTCAGGTCACAAATCCCATGCAGACCTTACATACCCCCTCCTAGAGCCCCTCCCTCAGCCCAGAATACTCTTCTGCACCCATACTTCCTCCTGGACTGTGCACCCTAAGCCTCTGCCCCAGATTGCAACCCCTTCCTTTACCCAAACTCCCTCTCAGACTCCACACCCCCTCCTGCACCACAGTCTCCTACCCCAAGCTGCCTTCTGCACCCAAACTCTGTCCCAGACCCCAAACCTCCCCTCAGTGGAAATGCGGCCCTTGAGCACTTGCCAAAAACTTGGAGTGGCCCCCCATTAAAAATTATTGCCCACCCTGGGCTAAATAAAAGTCACTTGGACAGCATCTGAAATAGTCTTAAGCCCCTCTGCAATTGACACTGACCGTTATACAAAGACAGTGTTCTCCATTAGTGGGTTAATGGTGTAGAGTAGCTTCTGATACACTGACAAATGGAAGAAAGAAGTGGTAAATAAAGCAGCCCAGAATTAAGAGTGTGAAAAACATATTATAGTCTGCCTATCCTGACTCCGTACCGGAGAGATGAAAATGCCACTGATTAGGAGGATGCTCAGGACAAGCCTACTCTGTAGTTAGTGGGAGCACTGCTCATTCTTGGTAAGAGTACCAATATTTCTGTCATCTGTAGGGCATTATTGCCTCTTCAGTTCTGAAGCTTTAATTATACCTCAAAATGATTTTAGAAGCTTATATGGTATTCATTTCAATAGCATTCTAACACTGCACCATACTCACATGATACAGTGTATGTTTTATGAGACAGACATGACAGGAAAATTAAAAACAGGCTTCTTCTCTTGACTACACAGAGTAACAACAAAGGAAAACTATGCAGGCCCGGATAAACTTCATCCAAGAATATTAAAGAAATTGGCACATGAAATTGCAAGCCCAATAGCAAGTATTTTTAATGAATCTGTAAACTCAGGGGCTGTACCCTCTGAATGAGGAACTGCTAATATAATTCCTATTTTTAAGAAAAGGGGAAAAGGTAATCCAGGAAACAAAATGCCTGTTAGTTTGACTTCAACTGTATGAAAGGTCTTGGAACAAATTTTGAACGAGAAAGTAGTAAAGGACATAGAGGTGAATAGTAATTGAGATAAAATACAACATGGTTTTACAGAAGGCACATCGTGCCACACCAACCTGATCTCCTTCTTTGAGAAGATAACTGATTATTTTTTAAAAAATAAAAGAAATGTAGTAGATCTAATCAACCTGGATGTCAATAAGTTGTTTAATACTAGGGTTGCCAGGTGTCCAGTTTTGAACTGGACAGTCCAGTATTTGAGCTTTCTGTCCAGGAAACAAACTAAGAAAATATCGAACTTATAAATGTCCGGTATTTTCTAATTAGGTTAGTTTTATTATTATCATGAGTATCAGTACATAGTTGCATACTGCCTGGCTGGTAGACACGCTCACACTGTGAGAGCCTGTCTACCAGCCAGGCAGTATGCAACTACGCAGTAGAGGGGGAGGCGGGGCCGGGGCAGGATGGACTCCCCGGGGCCGGACTCCCCGGGGTCAGACTCGCCCATGCGCTCCGCCGGGACTGTACATGGGATGTGCAGCGCCCCGGGATCTGCATGTGCCTGGGCCAGCCCTGCTTCCCCCCCCCCGCCATCTTCCCCAGCCAGCCCCGCTCCCCCTGACCTCCTCCCAGCCAGCCCTGCTCCCCGCCAGCCAGTCCCCCCCAATCTCCCTCGGCCAGTCCCGCTCCCCCCGAATCCCTCCCAGTCAGCCCTGCTCCCCACCGGTCAGTTCCCCCCAATCTTCCTGACCCCCTCCCAACCAGCCCCGCTCCCCCCATGGCCAGTTCCTCTTCCCCCCCATCTGAGATCAAGTGTGTCCGGTATTTTTGTCGAAACCGTATGGCAACCCTATTTAATACAGTTCCACACGGGAAATTATTAGTTAAAATGGAGAAGACAGGGCTTAATATGAATTGAAAGGTGGTGAACTGGTTAAAGAGACAGATGCACTGAACCACACTGAAAGGTGAACTATCAGGCTGGAGGGATGTTACTAGTGGAGTTCCTCAGAGATTGGTCTTATTTAACAGTGATATTACTGACCTTGGCATGAAAAGTGAAAATGTGCTAATAAAATTTGTGGAGGTAAATACAAAGTGCAGGACGACTGTAATATCATACAAGATATGGATGACCTTGTAAACTGGAATGCAAAATGCAAGTTCATGCACTTAGGGGCTAACAACAAAAATTCTTTCTGTTAGGTGGGGTTTTATCAGTTGGAAATGACAGTCGAGGAGAAAAACCTGGATGTATCGGTTGAGCACAGGATGACTGTGAGCTGTCGAAGTAATGTGGGCATGAAAAAGGCTAATGAAGTCCCAGAATGTATCAAATGAGGTGTTTCCAGTAGAGACAGGGAAACAATAGTAGGATTGTACAAGGCACTAGTGAGACCTCATCTGGCATACTCTGTTCTGGTCTCCCCACATTTAAGAAAAATGAACTCTAACTACTAGGACGATCCAAGAATTGAAAACAGACTTTATGAGAGAAGACTCAAAGAGTTTGCCTGTTTAACTTAACCAAAAGAAGCCTGAAGGGAGATATGATAGCTCTAGATAAACACAAAAGGGGGATAAATACCACAGAAGAAAAGGAATTATTTAAGTTAAGCACCTTTGAGAACACAAGAACAAAAGGCCTTCATCAAATTTAGGCTCAAATGTAGAGGAAGGCATCTAATTATCCTGAAGTTCAGGAAAAGCCCTCCAAGGGGAGCCATGGGAGCAAAAAATTAACTGGTATCAAGACTGAGCTAGATTAGTTTATGGGGTGCATGGTATGGTATGACGGACCTGCCTGTGATAGGCATCAGTAATTGGTGGTGGGACAATAGCGTGGGAAGGCCCAGAGTTATTACAGAGCATTCTTTCCCAGGTTGCTTCTTGGTGTGTCTTGCCCATATGCTCAGGATCTAAGAAATTTTGCTCACATCAGATTGGTAGGGCTTTTTTTTTTTTCCTCTGCAGCATGGGGTACTAGTCAGTTGCAGACATAGTATACATGGTGACTTCTCTGTAAACTTGAAATTTCTAAACTAGGAATGTCAACGAGTAGTTGACTATACGATTAACTGATATGCCTACGCTTATCAGTTAATCTTGTCAACTACTCGCATTGCCCCCCTTGCTGCCTCTATATCAGAGGCAGCAAGCAGGGGAGAAACAGAAGCCAGTCCTGGGGGGAGCCGGTTTAAAAGCTGGTTCCCACACACCACCACCAGCTCTGCAGTGCTGCTCAGCCCCCCACTCCCGCACTGCTGCCACTGCTTCGCAGCGGCCTCTCACCACCCCAGCAGCAGACTCTGTCCATGGGGACTGGCAGGCTTTTCCCCTGCTCTCCTCACGGAACAGAGGAAGCAATGTGGGGTAGCAGGGGGCTCCCCAAAAGAAGGATCAGGAGCTCACTGGCTGCTGGCCCTGCTCCCAGGGACTATCAAATAGTCATGTAACTGCAAAGTTTTGATGCGGTTACATGACTATTCAGTTACCATTACATAGTATTCTATTATAGTTGTTGCAGATAAAGATAACTAGGAACCCATCACACCTCAGTATCTCCAGAGGGTCCCTTATGCCGCCTGCCTCCGACCGCTTCTGGGGCGGGACTAGAACCCACCATCCTGCACTCCCCAGGCGAATGTCCCTTATAGTCCAGTAAGTTTATTAATATGCATGTAATTCCCTTACACAAACTGCAGCATACAGTTCTTTGCACTACAAATGAAATTGTCTGTAGATGTTACTAATGAAGAAAATTACAGTGAATTATGCTTCTAACACATTGTAATGTACAGGATTTGTTGTTTAGTCTAAAGCCCATAATTAACCATTGACTAAAATACTAGGTTATATCATATACTCAACCACATCCTATCTGAAGTTCTGCTTAACTGATGACATTATATGGTCTACCATATTAAATGCAGAGGATGTACAGGCATCACATACAGCATTCTACTGTTCACACCTTTCATTTAGACCCCCCCACCTCCGACCACCTCTGAAGCACTGGTGTTGGGCCATTCATCATTTACACAAAGAATATGTCTATATGTGCCTGTCTGTCATTATGGCTAGGTCTACACTGCAATGGTAAGTCAGAAAAAGAAATGCAATTTATGGTACGCAAATTGCATATTTTTTTCCGCTTTACTGTCGAAAGAGGCTTTTCTGAAATTTGGCACGTCTACACAGTGCCAAATTTCAGAAAAAAGTGCTCTTTTGATACATCCCTTATTCCTTGTAAAACGAGGTTTAAGGGGATGGCGAAAGAGCACATCCACTTTTTTGAAAATTTTTCTGAAAAAGCGGACGTGTTCCTTGGACACAGCATTGCCTCTCCATTATACCTCTGATATCTCGGAAAAGCAGTGCAGTCTAGATGTAGCCTATGATGTCATATGGAGCAGATCATACATACAGAATACCTCAAAACAAGGAACAGTGGGTACAAGACCTATTTTGTGAATCTTCATAGTGATCACAGTTGGCACACTTCTCATTTATTTGGCTTTATTTGCTGCTTTAAAAAGAGATAGTCCTAGTTTTAACCAGCCACACTTCTTCTTTGGATTATAGGACTGGATGAAAGTAAGGAATATGAATTACATTTACAGCTACTTGAGGTAGAACAAAAAGATACAAGGAAATCAAATATCAAGCAACAAGGATGAAAAGATCCATAAAATGATCACCAGCTGGGATCAAGAACAAATCCTTAGAGCCCTGCAAATATATGAATATCCACTTAATAGCTGCGGGTATCCGCAGATGCAGATGTGGGTATCTGCAGCTCAGTTTTGTAGATATGGATGCTAATGCAGATGCAGATTTTGTAACTATAACCCTACAAATCTGAGGATATCTACTTTACATCCACAGATATCCAAATCCGGGGATGTCAGTGTGGATATCTGCAGCTCATTTTTGCAGACGCAGATACAGATACAAATTTTGTATCCGCACAGGGTTCTACAAATCCCACCCCTACATCAACACACAGCCCATTCCAGGGCAGTTTAGGTGGTTATTTTTGCTTTCTTTGAAGTATCCAGCATACTTCTTAAATGCAGACCATGATGGGTCCATTATATAGATTCATAACAGTCACTTCATACATTTTCTCTAAGGACAACATGTAAAATCTGTGTCAATAAATATGAGGGGGATAGCTATGCAAGAAAGACAATTATACTTTTCATGGTTACCATAAATTCCAAACTGAGCCCAGTACTGTAGATACTCACGTGAGTAGTCTCTACTCACTCTGCCCATCTCATCTGACTTTAGTGGGGCTGTTCATGTGACTGAGGACAATTTCTGTGCCGTGCATTGCAAGACAGGAGTATATGTTGTTTCTCAAATGAGTGTGCTAGCTCATCTTTATTGGGTTCTTCTTAAATATGTTATGATATACTTATCAATCTTTAAATTACATAAGGCTGATTGGCTGGTTCTACCCCCCCAACTGGAGCTACTTGCAGAGCAAAAATAGCAGAATCACATCCTTATATATATATAAACTTTCATAATTTGTTTTTAAAAATATTTTTTGCAAAGTCTATTTTCATTTTATAGCGAGAAAATGACAACAAAAAGACATACAAATGCTACATACAAGCTACATAATCTGTAGCTACAAAACAGCTATATAATCATGTTATAAATAAATCATAATATAATCATGTCATAATAAAAAGCAATTGAGACATGTTCCTATCATGGTTCAAATATACTCATGGCTATACATACAGTAGAAATGAACAACACCTCCTATTCAGGCACAAAGGGCCTACTTTTGAAAATGTACACAAGCAACTGACTGCCTAATTCGCATGTGCAAGTATCACATAGTATATTGTATGCAAGTGCATGATCAGTTATGTGCCTGCCTGGCTTCTTCATATATTCAAACACCAACAGATTAGGTGGATAATCGCCTGCACACAGTTTCAAAATAAGAGCAGTACAAATCAAAAATAAGAAAACAAAGCATTGGCAGCCATTTAAGATTCCTCTCCAAAAATAGTGGAATCTGGTTAGCCTACACCTACTCAAAGCATTACTTAACCTTCATTATGTATTCTACAAATACATTTAATTCCTTTCATATGCTCTATATGGTTACAGACTATTTAAGCAATTTTTTTTAGCTTCTCTTGGTATCATTTGTACTCGTGAAATGTTGGGGTTACTATCTGATTGCAGTGACCACAATAAAGATATTCTGGGAGGCAAGAAGGGGAAGGAAAAAAACCCACCATAATAATGTGCAATAATCCTTACAGCCAAATCCTTATTCTGTCAAAGTCAATGGGAGTTTCATCACAAGCTTCAATAGGACAAGAATCTGGCCCTTAAAATGACATCCTGCTATAATGGCCATTTTCACAATTGGTAGAGCATCGCAATTAACAGGATGTATAGGATATGGATGCCTGAATTCTTAACTGAATCTATTCACTGGTTATCCTAACCCACCAAAAACTGATGGCTCTACATACTCTTCTCCTAGGTCACAGCACTGCAGCTAGTAGAAGTTCTACAAATCTATTATATATTTTACGCTGCTTCCTCTTATCATACCTTAAGGAAAGGTAAAGGTTTGGTTGTGCCAGGATAATGGGATGTGTTTGGAATTTGTTCCTCATAAAATGGAAGGGAAGGGGTCTGCTAAGAAGGACAGTTACACTGTAGAATGACCATAGGGAGACAGCAAGGGGCCAGGGAGAATGCCAATACAAATTCTGATGATGCTAAACATGCTCAGAAAAACAACATATGGCAAAAACTGCAAGTCAAACTAGGGAAAGACATCTTTGGGTTGGTTGTGGTGCTCACATTGTTCATAAAACTGCTGCAAACAGCAGCTAATTGTCTTCCAGTTGTTTTGGAGTCCTTTGCCATGAAAGTTTATTCAAACTTTCACATTTACATTGTTCACATGGAAGAATTGAAAGGATTCTATTGATTTGTTGACCTTAAGTATTTTAAAATTGCTAGAGCACGTCAGCACATGACTCCTTTCTCTTGGACCAGCACTACACAGAATGTTGTTGATTTTTTATGAGCACAAGGCATATTTTCCCTCTCTGGACACATGGCTCCACACTGTTCAAGGAAGTCTTCAGTGACCTTTCACAGAACTGTCACTTTCTTTGGCTAGTAAACAAATAGCCACCTTTCCGTAAGATGGTAGAGAGGCAATCAAGAAAAACAAGCAGCACTGCATATTTGTGCCCTTCAAAGTAATTTCACATGAGGCTAGGAGACGGGTTTATTACATCACACACAAAGACCCTGCTTCAGTCTCTTTGGAACAGGAATTTTACAATGAAGTCGAAAATTTTAATTCAACATCTCTGAAAAAGTTAGAACATTGGAAACCTGCCTTTGAATGCACAGAAAACTTGAGTGGTTCTTGTTAAGAAGGATGCTAATATGGGATAATGTACAAAGCAGTCTTGCCTTTGCTACACAAGAATTCTCAACCTAGATGACATGAGCATAGATGAGAACCGATTTTTTGACAAATGGACAAATGCAAAACCAATAATATCCTGTCAAATGTCTGACTGGAACACTCAGAAAACCTCCATTTCCAAAAGAGGGTGAAACATTGTTGAAGAGATGGACAATAAGGCAGCAGAATACTCAGAACTGGCAAAGGCAGTTGAGTTCATTTTGTGTTTGCTGGGCACCACCCTGTTCAATGTGTCATTTCAGTAATGAATGCAGTTTGGTCACCTAAAAAAACCCTCACATCTCAGTGTTTCTCATATAAAGGCTATTTTATTTGTGAGTGTGAATTTTGACCTAGACTGTGCTGCATTTTATGAAAAGGTGCTAAAAAAGCAAGTGGATCTTTTGAAAAATTGATTCACATGAGAAATACAGTCCAAAGAAGCATCACACTGTGGAGAGCAGCAAGATGAGGACAAGGCAGGCACTTTTAAATGGCAGTAACTATTTAATTGTAAATATATATTTTCAATTTTTTTACTTATTAGTTACTAGAGGATTTACCCAGTGATGCCCAGGTTCTTGTGGGGATGGGTGATGTGGCAATCGAGCCAGGGGGCTGGGAGGTTTGTAGGAGACTCAAGGCAGAGGGTGATGTACAGAGCAGAGGTCTCAGGGCAGGGAATTCAGAGCAGGAGGTGGAACATTTTGGGTGGGCTGAGGACCAAGGATGGGGTGCAAGAGTCGGGGCAGGGGTCGGGGCTCTGGGCATGTGGTGGGGGGAGGTTACCAGGGAGATCACTGTGGCGAGGGTGGTGATGCTCCAGCTATGCCTCCTCAATGAATGCGGGAGGGGGCAGTGACTCATCCCAGGGGGCTGGTGCTGCACTTCCCAGCCTCCCATATCCAGCAATTATTGGGGGGGGGGCATCTGTTTCCACCTGCTGGCCAGCCTGCCCAGTCCCACCGGCTGGTGGCTGCTGGCAAGTGGGGAGCTATCTGACTCCCGAGATGGCCATCATGTCTGCCCCTGGCAACTCATTGGTACCACAGACTCCCCCCAACCTCTACGATCTTTGGGGGATGGGTTGCACTGTCCAGCCCCAGGGGTGGTCCCAAGGGGACCAGACCTCTGGGGCCACTGGCTGGCAGGGCTGTTACTGTTTAGAACAGGGGTGGGCAAATATAAGCCCACAGGCCAGATCCAGTCTGTCAGGGTTTGCCCTGGTGGGCCCCCACACTGCCATATTTACCTCCGCCTCTGCAGGTACAGGGATCACAGCTCTCATTAGCCTCGGGCCACCATTTCTGGCTAATGGGAGCTGTGATCACCCGTACCTGCAGAGGTGCCAGTAAATACAGTGGCAGTGGCCACCAGGGGCTAACCCTGGCAAACAACCACTGCTTTATTGCCCACCCCTGGTTTGTGAGGAGTTTGTGAATGAATGGACTCACGATGGATGGACAAACAGATGCACATTTCTAAAATACAGACACAGACAATAATGCAGTGTCTCTTTTAACAGGGGCTCGGTGAACTTAAAGCTTTTTTGAATGTTTCTGCTTCATAGCTCTGTCTGATTGCTGTTGAACTCACTTAAATCAGAGCAATTTTACTAGGTGTCCCGTATTGTGAATAGGGAAATATGGTCACCCTATACCTGTGTATATGGTAACTATCTTAAAGTCACAATGGATATTTTTCTGTTCATGTCTAAAATATTGGAAGTGAGGAACTGGTGAAGACACAAATGGAACCGAGACTCTAGTTTTCCATGAAATGAAATTCTATGCTCTTTAGTATGCATAGCACACTATCAAACAACTGAGTGCCTGCATTAGTAATCATCTATAGTAACGTAAGCCAGATGAATCAATTTTCACAGAAACTTGGTTAAAAATCAAATAACCTCCTAATTTTGCTCATAAAGCCAGCCATAAAATAGACTGACTAATGACACTAAAGCTGAAGTGCATCACTGTATATCCCTAAAGTAATTTTCCTAGAATGTCTATACAGCAACTTAATGTTCATCTTTGTGTTATAACTGCAATTTTCTGTGTCTCTGGTGCAAAGCCCGAAATGCAAGATTAAATTGTGTATGCTGAAGAATCGCTCGAGTACAGGACATTTAAGATTTGTGTATGTACCAATAATTTAAAATAATACAGGGCCAATGCTTCAGAGGAGAGTTAGAATTAATGCACACCCACTGCATATTCAAAACCTTGTATTTGGATGTGCAAAGAGATGCATCCAGAGAAGGCAACTGCATGCATAACTACACATTTCCAGGAGCATGCGTTGTTCATGTGTTTTGCAGCCTTCGCTTATGATGATAGTACCAGAAAATTGTTGGCTCCAATTAATTAGCCATGAACATTACTTGTGAATAAAGCAACTTCCTCAAATTTGCATTTTTAAACCTCCTTTTGCACAAAAGAGCACAAAATGTCAATATTCTAGAACAGTGGTACCCAATATGTGGTCTGCAGACCCCTGGTGGTCTGCAACAGCAATGCAGGGGGTCTGTGGAAAGTTTAAAACTAAGGATTGGGCCCACCACTTACTTTTATTTTCCTTTTCTTTTTTTTCCTCACCCAGAGAAATTTTAATAAATTGAAAAAGGGGTCCATATGCTCAAAAAGGTTGGGAACCACTGCTCTAGAAACCTACATAATGAGATTCGGTCAAATACTGAATACTGTAGCCAGGACCAGCATATTCTAAGCTAGTGAAGGAACTATTAAAATATATAGACAGATACAGAGAGCTCATGGCCAAGTTTTGATGCTATACTACTAGATAACATATACTGATCTGAGGTCAGTAGAAGAAACATAAAACAGATTCCAGTTGCTGGAATATTAATAATCTCTCTCATATAATATGAAAAAATACGACATTCTATTTATGAAACTCCTCCCATCTTGAAGGATTGGTCCTATTTTTCTCTCAAGTACTGCATAAGTGCAGAATAACTCCATTGGCTTCAATGCAGTTATCGTGGATTCATATTGCTGTAACTAACATAAAAATTTGCTGCTCCATACATAAAGCTCCATTACATGCAGGCACCTCTCAAGCACAAGCTTGCTGTATGCCTTTTGGGCTGCACACTATAGACAAGGAGTCTAGGAAGGGATTTATTGACCAGAGAAACTGGGGAAAATACGTATTTTAACAAAATATGCCACCACCTTTTAAACACAAAAAGCAGACAGCACATCTGTTTTTAAAAACCTCTCAAAGTCACGCAGCCACACTAAATTTCATAGTATTCTTCATACCTACTTTGGAAGAATTAAGTGGGGTGCTTAACCTTTTGAGATCTGAACCACTACACTAGGTGTAACACACCTTATGGATAAACTATCCCCTCCCCAGGTACCACTCAAAGGTAAACCCACTCCTTGATTATATATTCATCAACAATCAATCAGCTGGAAATAAAGGCAAGTCATTTCTTAATGCCAGAACCTAGTGTGACTGCAGAATATTGTGTTTCTCCTACACCAGCGGTTCTCAAACTTTTTGGGCTCCGGAGCCCTTTACATGCGTAAAAATATATGCGGAGCCCCAGCGGTCCACTGATTTTATATGTTGTACTTATGCGGAGCCCCGGTGGTCCACTGATTGTATGTGTTGTACCTATCGATGTTTCCAGTTTGTCAACTTCGCGGAGCCCCTGGAGATGTCTCGCGGAGCACAGTTTGAGAAACACTGTCCTATACAAACATGAGCATGAAATATCAGTGAATTTATGTATTAATTTCACATTTATTGCCTACTCATCGTGTAATAGCCAGACTGAACAAAATAAAGATGATGATAAACTAACTCCAGCCTTGCTTTACTCAAATTATATTTGATACTTGCTTGGAAAAAAAACCAAAATTTCGGGGATAATTCCTCAGGAAACTCAACCCCCTTTAAATCCCAGCCTCAAAGATTATACTTCTCTGTGTCACCTCAAACTGACCGGTGCAGAAGAATGACTGTGGTTCCCTTCACAGTACTCAACCCCAGTTAGCTCAGAAACTTCATCCCCTGCCTGGCATCAGACCACTGAGGGCATGTCTACACTAGGAAATTATTTCAAAATAGCTAAAATCAACACAATAACTTTGGATTTAACAATATCAAAATAGCATGTCCCCACTATGGGTACGTCTAGACTACATGGCTCCATTGACGGAGCCATGTAGATTTGTTTGTTCGGCAAAGGGAAATGAAGCCGCGATTTAAACAATCGCGGCTTCATTTAAATTTAAATGGCTGCCGCGCTCTGCCGACCAGCTGTTTGTCGGCAGATCGGTGCAGTCTGGACGCTCCCCTGTCAACCTGAAAGCCCTTTGTCGACCTCCCCGGTAAACCTCATCCTACGAGGCATAAGGGGAAGGTCGACAAAGGGCTTTGATGTCGACTGTGGAGCGTCCAGACTAGCACGCTGAGCCGACAAACAGCTGACCAGCTGTTTGTCGGCTCAGCGCGGCAGCCATTTAAATTTAAATGAAGCGCCGCTTCATTTCCCTTTGCCTACAACCCTAATCTACATGGCTCCGTCGATGGAGCCATGTAGTCTAGACACAGCCTATGGGGGAGCATCAAAATTAGTCAGAATTATTTTGAAACAGCATGTCCACAGTGATTGGAGCCTGCCGCGGACTTACAGCCCCTGGAAGCACTCTGAAGAAGGCACCAGGAGGGCGGAGACTTCTCGTGGCTGCTTGGTCAGGCAAGCTACGATGCGTGCTTTCAGAGGCTCTCTCTATGGTCAGATCTCACAAGCCGCTCCTCCATTGCCTGTCCCCTCGCCAGACACAAAAGAGACAGAGGGTATGTCTACACTACAAAGTTAATTCGAACTAACAGCTGTTAGTTCGAATTTTAACTTTCATAGGCGCTACACACGCAAACCGCTAGTTCAAACTTAATTCGAACTAGCGGAGCACTTAATTCGAACTAGGTAAACCTCATTTTACGAGGACTAACGCCTAGTTCGAATTAAGGGCTGTATAGCCACTTAATTCGAACTAGTGGGAGGCTAGCCCTTCCCAGGTTGCCCTGGTGGCCACTCTGGGCCAAGCCAGGGAAACTCGTCTGCCCCCCTGCCGGCCCCGGAGCCCTTAAAGGGGCACGGTCTGGCAACGGTGCCCGTGCCAGGTGCAAGCCTGCCAGCACCCAGCCAGCAGACCCTGCACCTGGCACGGGATGAGCCAGCCACCCGCTGCCACCCAGCCCTCCCCCTTTTCCCAGGACGAGGCTGACGGCTCCCAGGAGCCTGCCCGGGGCCGCAAGAGGCAGATGCCCGCCTGGTCTAGTGCAGAGATCGTGGACCTCATCGAGGGTTGGGGGAAGACCTCCAACCTCCACAATCTCCGCACTAGGCACAGGAAAGCGGCCGTCTAGGGCAGGATAGCTGCCAGCCTGGCCACCAAAGGCCACATGCGAACCCAGGAGCAGGTTTTCATGAAAATCAAGTTGGTCCAGTGAGACCCCCGACCCTGAGCTGAGAACATAAGAACATAAGAATGGCCGTACTGGGTCAGACCAAAGGTCCATCTCGCCCAGTAGCCTGTCTGCCAACAACGGCCAACACCAGGTACCCCGGAGGGGATGGACCGAAGACAATGACCAAGCGATTTGTCTCATGCCATCCATCTCCAGCCTTCCACAAACAGAGGCCAGGGACACCATTCCTACCTCCGGCTAATAGCACTCCATGGACCCAACCTCCATGACTTTATCTAGCTTCTCTTTAAACTCTGTTCTAGTTCTCACCTTCACAGCCTCCTGTGGCAAGGAGTTCCACAGGTTGACTATTTGCTTTGTGAAGAAGAACTTTCTTTTATTAGTTTGAAGCCTGCTACCCATTCATTTCATTTGGTGTCCTCTAGTCCTTCTATTATGGGAACTAATGAAGAACTTTTCTTTATGCACCCTCTCCACACCACTCATGATTTTATAGACCTCTATCATATCCCCCCTCAGTCTCCTTTTTTCTAAGCTGAAAAGTCCCAGTCTCTTTAGCCTCTCTTCATATGGGACCAGTTCCAAACCCCTAATCATTTTAGTTGCCCTTTTCTGAACCCTTTCCAACGCCAAAATATCTTTTTTGAGGTGAGGAGACCCCATCTCTACACAATACTGAAGATATGGCGTACCATAGTTTTAGACTTCCCCTCCTCCTTCTTCCCCTGGCTTCCCCCTTCCAGCTCCCTCCTCCCAGGTTTCCACCTCCCCTCTCCCACCCTCTCTCTTCCCCTCTCCCACCTCCTTTTCCCAGTCTCCCCAGAGGTTAATCCGCCCCCCCCCTCAGTTTTGTTAAATAAAGAGAGTTTCTATTTTTGAACATACGTGTCCTTTATTTTTTACATCAGGAAGGGGGGCTAGGGAAGGGTAAGTGGAAGGAAGTGAGGGAGGAATGGGGCACGAGCCTCCGATGGGGTGGACTGGGGTGGCTCTGCGGGCTCCTCAGGGTGGAAGCTCTCCTGCAGGGCCTCCTGGATCCTGACAGCCCCCCGAATGACCCCCCCAGATGGCAGTCTGCGGCAAGTGCAGCCGGGCTGATGGCCAAGTGCTGTGATGTGCTGAGTGTGGGCACTCAGGGCACTCCAAGACAGGACTGCTTTGCTGTCCCTCATCGAGGTAGACAAGCAAGCGGGGAACCCTGAGAACTGTCTGTCCGGGGTGGGGGTCGGCTCCCTTTAAGCACAGCCCTCGGCTAGCCTGAGGCAGCAGCTCCACGCTCTAAGTCCTAAGCTGATGCCCTGCCGGCACTGGTTCCGGCCAGCCTTAACTTCGGTTCAGGGTCCACTCAATGTGGACATGCTAGTTCGAATTAGCAAAACGCTAATTCGAACTAGTTTTTAGGTCTAGATGCGCTAATTCGAATTAGCTTAGTTCGAATTAACTAATTCGAACTAAGTTAGTTCGAATTAACTAATTCGAACTAAGTTAGTTCGAATTAGTGCTGTAGTGTAGACATACCCAGAGTGTGCTCCGGTTGTCCTTGCAGAAGCCACAGCACTCAGAGCATGGAGCCAAAGCTGCTGCAAAGCAGTGCTAGGCTTATGGGCCTCATGGCACAGTACTTCCAAACTACCCACATGCTGCTTCAGCAGGACCACGACCAGCCTGGACTGTAGGCCCTCATCACCCAGGTCCTGGAGCTCCTGCTGCTACGCATGCCTCTCAATCCCCTGGACACCACAGAACACCGCTTCTGGTGGCAGGAGACCAGTTCAGAGTGGTGGGACCGCATCGTCCTGCAGCTGTGGGATGACCAGCAGTGGCTGCAGAACTTCTGCATGTGGAAGGCCACCTTCCTCAAGCTCAGCAAGTAACTCGGCACTGCCCTCAGGTGACAGGACAGGGGGCAGAAGCTAAATGGCTGGCCCATGCGTATGAGCAACCAGACACCAGCACCATCAGGAGAGCACATCAAGGGGCTGTGTTCATCAGGGAGGCTTTGAGGGAGAGTTTCGTCCAAGGCCAGCTGAGAGGCTCTCCCCTGTGCCTCTTCACAAGGGAACCCTGCATTCCCCATGTGTGTTTCTCCTCCCCCACCCCTCTGGTCCCCCTCCCCTCCAGAGTAAATAATAAAGCCTTCTTTGCTGAAAAAAACCAGGACTGTTTATTGGGAGGATATACAACAGGGGAGGGATGGGGGAAAGAACCTGGAATGGATGGGGGGGCCCCTCAGGAATGGGGATGGGAATGGCGCCTGTCTTCAGCTGGTCAGGAGGCTTCAGCTGCTTGAGAGGTCCCACCACCACGTGTTCTAGGGCCCTGGCATGAGGGGAAGCCATGGGGGAGGCAGCTCACTCCATGCACGAGGCCATGCACTTCATCACCAAGGTGAGGAAGAAGCACATGGCCTCGTGCTGGCTTGACAGCTGGTCCCAGGCGGCCTTCCTCTGCTCCCGGTCAGTGGCCCACTCCCAGCGCTCCTCCGCAAGTCCCCGGACCAGGGATTGCAGGCAGACCATCTGCTCCCGCATCAGGTCCTCACAGGTTCTTTCCCACCTGTGGATCCTGCGGAGTCATGCAGATGGCCTGGGAGGCAGGGAATGCACCAAGCTCGCAGCTGGCCCAGCTGTGAAGAATAGTGACAAGGGCAGTCATCCCAGGAGACACTGTGTATGAAGCCTAGTCCTAAGCTCGGAAGGTCTCGGTTCAGACAATGGCGATGTGCTTTGAGCAAGGCCATCTGTTGCCTAGACAGTGGGCATTTTCCAGCAGGGGCACAGACTTCACAGGGGAACATTGCAACACACATAGCCTGGGGACAAGCAGGCATGGGAAGGCGCTAACCAGGCCAGGAGCCTGCAGGCAGGAGTGGGGATGGGGTTGTTTGGCTTCCTTCTATGGCCCGCACATGCTGGGTCCAGCACTGGTAATGTCCCACGGAGAGAACTTCTATCCCTGCCTGCTGGAGGAGGGGGCGTGTGAGCGGCAGAGGTGGCTTGCCAGAAAGAGTTCTACTGGGTTCCCTTCCTCTTCCTCCTCCAGCAGGTTCCCATGCATGGGATCAGTCTCCTCCACAATGCCACACTTGATCAGGAGTGGATGCTGCCTGAGTGCGGGCATGACTCTGTGCCACGTGTGCACTGCTTTGTGTTTCCATGACCCCCGACTCCTTAGTGGTGGCTTGTCATGGGAAGGTGTCCCACCACGGAGGCTGGAGTAAGGCAGGCCTCTACAGGAAACTTATGAGAAGGACCGAAGCATTTCTGTGTGAGAGCATCATGAGGCTAAGTGCTCCGGACTAGCGCTCCATGTGCACCCACGTGCACAGACTGTTGCGTAACCCCCAGGCCGAGTAGGCCAAGAGAGGAGCATGCAGCCCCTTGCAGCCCATTGCCTGCCCCTGTGTGTAGACAGGGAAAGTTATAGAACTCACCAGAAGTACCTTCCTCAGGTTCATCCAAGGCCTGCAAGACATCCTGGGAGGGGTGACTGTCTCTAGGGTGAGGAGCATGTCCTGGCTGGCAGGTATGGTCACCTGCCTGGCCGCCGCCTCCTCCTCTTTGTCCGCAACCTCATCCTCCTGGAGGCTGATGCCAGGTGTGTCCTGGCCGGACTCCAGGACAATGTGGGGGAAAGTGACTGGCCCCCCCTCACACGATGGCATCCAGCTGGTTGAAGTAGCGGCAGGTGTGCGATGCCACTCTGGAGCGTCCGTTCTGCTCTCTGGCCTTGTGGTAGGCCTGACGGAGCTCCTTGACCTTCATCTGGACCTGGTCCAGTGTCTGATTGTGGCCTTTGTTGGCCAGATTGGTGGCGATCTGGCCATAGATGTTCGCATTTTGCTTTCTGGCGTGGAGATCCTGAAAGCTAGTCTCCTCCCCCCAGACCTTGATGAGGTCTAGGCTCTCCACACCAGTCCAGGATGGAGCTCTCCTTCGTCCCTGGCCAGTGGCAGCTGATGGACCAGCAGGGGTACTAGAAGCCACAGGAGACTCTGAAGGAGTGTTGGGGTCACTCATGGCTCCCTGGGATGCGGCTGTCTGGCACAGGGCTGGCAAAGCTGGGCACGTGGGACAAGTCTTTTTTCTGCTGCCTAGAGTTTTCAGATCTGCAGGAGAAGGGGAGCAGTGGAGGTGCCAGGTATGACCAGAGGGGTCAGAAGTGCAGCTGTGAGAGGCCTCTGGAGGCCAGTTATTTCAAATTAGCAGCACTGGATTGTCCACACTAACACTACTTCAAAATAACAATTTCAAAATTAGTGTTATTCCCGAAGGAAAGCAGGAGTACAGATTTCAAAATAAACTACCTGTTATTTCAAAATAATGGGCCTGGTCATGTGAACTCTCCACTTATTAATTCAAAATAAGAGGGGGTTATTTTGAAATAACTCCCTTATGTAGACCAGGGCTGAGTTAGCCACACATCCATATATCTGAATCATAGTTTTTGGCCTTTGAACACTATATGGAAAACAGAGATTGAATCAAACACTGCCAGCCCTGTATCAGTGTGGGTGCAAACTCCACAGATGGAGTTTCATTCACTTAAAACCAAGGTGGAGTCTGACAATCAGCTATTTCTCTCATGACTGTCACATGCAAAGCACTGTATCCAAAGTCCTTTATCTTAGTACTCAGATAAAATCATTAAGTGTTTTTGTTTTCCTGGAAGGAGATAGAGGATTGTCTTTTAGATATTGTGTAGTCATTCCATTAGGAAATCTGTTTCAATTGTCTCCGCAATTATCCAGGTACATAAGCAGCACAATTAATTGAAAAATCAATTCATTTCCAACTTACTTAATCCTTTCTAGATGTCCTGATGTGAGCTCTTCTGTCTCTCACCTATATAACTTTGTATTGTTTTCTGAAGGATAGTGGGACAATGCCAAATAGTTATTGTCACAACTTTACAGAAAGGCTTTGGCTTGTTTGGGTATTATTTATTTATTTTTTGGAAAACTGATCTTGAGATATTACCGTGTAGTGGTTTGCAAAGGCAGGTAGGAGTCAGGAATACTGGTTTCTATCCTTGATTGCCACCGACTTCTGAATAAGTGTGGGGAAGTCATTTAGGGATAGATCCACAAATGGGATTTAGATTTAGCATTGCAACACCTAACTTTAGGAGCCCAGCTGACTAATGGATCTTGAGTCATGAGTTTCTCACCCAAGTTCTCTTTACAATGCATGAGGAGAATCAGGGATCTAAGAATGGGAGTGGTGACAGCCAACACATTGAGCAACCTAGCCAATAGGAAATTCACTGGTGCAGGAACTTGGTCCTTTCCCCTCCCTCCCCCACACATGTGCCAAACACTGGACTATGGAATGACTCACATTCTCTCAGAATATGTAAGTTATTTCCACACAATGGAACAGCTTCACCAGGAGAGTTTGAGACAATCCCACTCAACCCCCTTCTCCCACCTACCCCCTAGAAAATCCCAGAATACCTGGTAGTCTGGTAATTGTGGCACTCTGCTGGGATTTAAGAAACCTGTGTTTGATCCCAGCGGAAGAGCCAGAATTTGAACCTGGGATTCCTACACCCAGGTGAACACTCTAATCATTGAACTATTTGACAAAAAGGAAAAGAGCCACCCTCCACTAGCTATGTTTTTGCAAGGCCTGATCTGAGCTCTCAGGAAGCTTGTGAAAATGTCTGCTGAATTAGGCCTGTAGACGGGATTGGAGGAAGAACACCTAGTCTGAGAATCTCACCATGGCCTATCTGACAGGCAACAGGATGTAGGTGGTTTCGTCTGTGTCTGCTACCAGATTTGTAGATGCCACTGGGACTTTGCTGATGGAAATTTAGGTGCTTACAAGGTCACAAGGGAACTGAACAGAGGTTTTTGAGGATCTAAATTTTGGATGTAGGTGCATAAACTGGCAGCCTGATGCCTGAATCACTTTGTGGATCTAACCACAAAACTTTCTGATCTTTAATATGCCCACATATAAAATAGATATACTACTTACCTCACAGGATTGTTGAGACTTCATTAATTGATAGTAAATAGCTTTGAGACCTGTTCTGTAAAAGCTATTTTTACAAAAGTGCATATGCATTGAGTACTAATTGCAGCCAGATGGCCACTCATCATCTCAGACAGTCAGACCACAGCTTCTTTCCAGACGTTTGCTGCTTAAATGATCTGCTTTTCATTTCTGGATCTAGATTTTTGCTCTGAAGGGTACGAGCCCTCTGATTGTCCTAAACACAGCACTTAGTTTACTGGGCATATTGAGAAATGCTTAAACACTTGATTCCTCATCTCTGCACCAAACAACACTGCCATTCCAATGCCCTTAGAAAGGCGAGATGGCTCCGATCTGTGGTGTTCTGATCTAGATCTAACTCCAAACATACTTCCTTTTAACAGGTGAGGTGAGTGAACTCCTGCTAAACATTCTACAGGGACTGAAGCTGGAGGTGATCCTTACATTACATCTCCATGCAACTGGAGAGGGAGGTTCCCTGTGCTGCCCTTCACATATGCCAGCCCCAATCTGTACGTGACACCTTGCTATTGCACAATAAAAAATAAGTGTCTTGGTATTGTACAGACCCTGCAAATACTTTTGAGGCCCCTCAGCTATAGGGATTATGCATCACCCCATTTTTATTATACTGAGGGAAGCTCCAAAGTGTTGCTCAAGACTTGGAATTACTCCACCTGCTTGTGTTCACTGTTAGGAGCTGGAAGAGTTTTCCCTTCATCTGTTTCACAGATGCTCAGATTTTCATCTTACAAGACAACATGTCATGCAAAAATGTCTTCAAGACAATCAGCAGGATTACTGGGCACTTCTATCGTGAAGTCTGCACGTAAGGAAACGCTCAAACAGTTCTGAAGAATCTGCAGCTCTGGACTACATCTGGGACTTTTACAGCATCCTTTTACAACTTCCTGCATGACATTTATTGTTATCTATGTAATTCAAAGGGTGGCAGGGCTGGTATGAAAGCCTCCCCAGTCCTATAACCTGTCATTTTCTTATACTGAAGTAAGTTTAACTGAAAACAGAGAATAAAAATTAAGTATATTTCCAAAGAGAAAAATCCAATTTATGTTTATAATCCAAAATCTCTGTGTAAATGCTCAGGTTGGATCCTAACCTCTGGGTCCTTCAGCCCTCTAAGGGTCCCAGAGCTCAGGCTCTGGACTGAACCCAAATGTCCATAGAGTTATTTTCAGTCCCAGAACCCAAGGCCTGGGAACTTGAGTCAGCTGACCTGGGCCAGCTGTAGGGTTTTTTAATCCCTATGTCAATGTTCATGGGTTGGAATCCAGAAAAGCAGGTGGGCCCAAGTTCTTCTAACAAACACTAGCAAAGTGGCCCAAGACCTGGACTTGGAACACAAGATTGCCTGTGATGGCATGGAGACAACTTGTGTGGTTGGATTTTGTTACCCTGGAGGGGAGTGGAGGGAATGATTATATAGTGACATGGCTGGGGGGCTGAGTCACAAAGAGGGAGCACCCCAAGTCATGGGAGGAGGGAGCAGAGAAAGACTATGATGTAAGCAAATGAGAGTAGGGGGCATCAGATGGGGGTGAAAGCTAATTTCCTAGGCCCACCACAAGGAGGTGCAACTGCACAGACCAAACCCCTTCATATACCTCCTTTGTTGCAGCTAATGTAGGAAATACGACCGGGGAAAGAGTTTCAAAGGGGTAGCCGAGTTAGTCTGTAACAAGAAAAACTTAAAAAACAATAAATAGCCTAGTAGCACCTTAAAGGCTAACAAACCACTTCTGGGTTGTGCCCATGAAAGCTCATGATACTATCTACATGTTTTGTTAGTCTTTAAGGTGTGAAGGGAAAGAGTGTGAGACTAGGGCTTCCCATAGCTCTGCCTGCTTTGACTTATTTCCCAGAACCATTATGTGGATAACGGCCATTGGATTAGGGGAGAAACGTGGCTTAGAGCCTTGCTTGTTACGCTGGCCAGGCAGAAGACCATGCCATAGGATGTAGGGTGATTTCTTTTGTATGAAAACAACACAATACTTTACATCAAAGCCAAACTGGCATTAAATCAGTTTTGTGCTTGTGGGAGGAGCACTGTGAACCAACATAAATAAAAAACCAACCAGGGGGGTCATATCACCCCCTGCCATTTCAAACTGCCAAGCTTCCCCAGGCAGCGTTATGTTTAATCCTTCTGGTTCTGTTTCCTTTGTGAAAGACCAGGGAAGAGGGAAAGATATGAGCAAAACTAAACATGATTTAGTGTGTGAATTCAGTTATAGCTGCTGAATAGCTTTATATCTGTACAGGGTTGGCAACACTTCCAAATACCCCCTAGCAACATCCCCATTGAGTGACAGCTAAGCCAGTGACAACCCATAACCAATTGATCTCTGCAGAAAATTTTCAGTGCTTATGAATCAAAAACTCTTTGATCTTTGGAACAGTGTCTCCCCCTTTTTTCCCCTTAATATTGTCCTCGTTTTGCTCTTAGACATGCATACTTAAAACACTAGATACAAGTCTAGTGGCATTTATTGAGCACCAGTATCATTTTTGTTAGATTTTTACATTAACTAGCCAGTCACAATACAAACAAATATTATTATTTAGATAATGCTAAAAGAAGAATTTTTCAAAGGATACAGAACATCTTGCTTCCAATTTTAAACCAAGAGCAAACTGTCATGGTTTAGGATGATACCTCTTTGATGCGGGTAGATTATCTCACATGTGTCTTCTTCAGAATCAGCTGGTATTGAACACTGAACTAGACAGCCCATGGATTTTAGATGCCTCACAAGATGTATATTTGAAAATTTCCCACTAAGAACGTTAGCTGCCTAAATCATACTGAGAGCAGAGACTTGAAGTCCAAGACTAGGGATGTAAAATCCCATTTAATTAGTTAAACCAGTTAAACGTTATGCTTAACCAGTTAACCAATTAAATGGGGGTGGGTCCACTGTGGAATGGGGCTGCTCTGGCCAGGCTGGAGTGCCGCCTGCTCAGGGCGGGCCCCACAGAGCTGGAGTAGCCCTCTGTACACAGAGACAAGGGGCTGCTCCAGCCCCCGTCATTTAACCATAACTGGTAAGCATGACAGTTAACCATTCAC
Source organism: Pelochelys cantorii (assembly GCA_032595735.1). Taxonomy (NCBI): domain Eukaryota; kingdom Metazoa; phylum Chordata; order Testudines; family Trionychidae; genus Pelochelys; species Pelochelys cantorii. Next base: position 36,282,698 of record CM064335.1, on the reverse strand, counting down.
ATCCCTATCCCAGACTAGCACTCCAACCACCAAACCCACTGGGAAACTTACATTAAGGCCAGGCCCACATAGGCATGAATGATCTTGTCACTTGGGGCGGCCTAATCTGGTAGTGTCCTTACACAGACACAGTTCCCATTGCTTTCTCCACACCAGGATGAAGCTTCTGAGCATCAACTGAGAAGAATGTAGCCTCCTTCCATTACCTCACTGAAGCACTGCCCCAGACACAACTAGGATGCAGACAAGAGAAACCCATATAATACATCATGCAGACTCTTGCAACATACCAGGCTGAAGTGAATGGAAGCGCAGACTGTGCTGCAGATAAATTAAGAGGCATACAAGAAACTCATATTCCACAACCTGTTTATTCAGTTCCTGGGCCAAATTTGACCCAGGTTTGTTCATTATCTCTCTCAGCCTGAAAAGTTGTCAGAAAACCATCTATAGTACAGAACCACTCCAAATAAATTTCAATTTTATTCTTATTGCCAGCTTTTACTCAATAATTGCTACAGAAACACAAGAAAAACATCAGCATTAAACGCTGATCATGTAAAATATGTCCAGAAAAGGCTTTGGGGGTGGGTGGTGTGGGGGTGGGTGGGAAGAGGGAAAGAATTTTACAGAAAGTAAGTTCTGCTATGTGCTGTAATTGCTGAAGTGGAGTTAACTGCTGCTGTGTAAAATACCCCTTTCCCAAAATAAGAAGCAATTGTCTTGTATGTTTCAGAACCCTCATCTCAAAGAGTTACTAAGTTGGGAAACATGTCACATTTTATTGGACTCTCTTCTATAATAGGCTGGGGGACAATTTCAGGTGGCACCAGGTGTGTAGGCATTCTTCTCCTATCTACTCCCTCGTTTAGCTAACAGTAGAAACACCTTAAATTAGTTTCCCCTCCAATAAAACATCTTCATGATAAAGGGCGTACACATAGTAGGGCTATTATTTGTAGCGTACGTGGCATGTGTGACTTCTCTTGCAGCCCTACACACAGCACTATTTGTGGTTGGGGTGGAAGCCTCACCTGCTACAGCCACTGAATATAGAGGAACCCCTGAACTACCACTTCCGCAAGACACCCTCCTACCCTGCACAGTCCCACAGCAGTGAACTTCATCCTTCAGGCAAACCCTAACTGCATTACATAAAAGCTCCTTTGTATTAACAAAGGATATTAAATGATAAGAAAATGCTTTGAGAATAAAATCCTTCGAGTAACTTGTCAAGAAGTCAGTGGTAATTGAAGTCACTATGTTAGCTCACTCCTGGGCATTTCCTAAGTCAGGGCTGTAAACTGTGCCAAACCATATTAAATAATATATATTTATGTCCATTTGGGACTGAATCAAAGTCACTTTTTTTTTTTGAACTTCAGGACTTAAAGCAAAGTTTCAGGATGAAATACTCTTCTCTTCAACGCGCTGCCACTTTTTATGTAATAAATATTATTCGAAGGATTATTTTATATTTTTAACACTTCAGGTTAAAAAGTGACAAAACCTTGTATTGGTTCACATCTGCTGTATTCTAATATTTTGTTTTAAGTAACAGCATGCTCTAAATCATCAGAATTTTGCACAGAAGATGAGATTCTCAGGTGGTGTAAACAGACATGGCACCAGCGAAGTCAAAGAAAAGATGGATTTGTATCAGCTGAGGATCCTGCATGGATCCATGCAGGATCCATGCTTTTTAAATGCATCAGCTGCATTTAAAAAGCATTCCACAAAGGAAGCCATGTATCCCCAAGGCTGCAAGATTTGAAGCACTACTCCCAGGAGGAAACATAAGGTAGTGGTGGTTGGAGACTCTTCTGAGGGGGACAAGGCACACATCTGTCACCTTGACTTGGCATCTTGGGAGACATGCTGTCTTCCACAGGTCCATATTTAAGATATTATGGAGGAACTGTTGAGGATCATCTGGCCCAGCAGAACCCCATACCACTCATCCATCTGGGTACTAACAATACTGCAAACTATCACTACCCTCAGCAGATCAGAAGTGACTACAGGGCTCTGGGAGCACGGGTGAATGAGTTTGGTGCACAAGTGACCCTTTGATTCTTCTGGTCAAGGGTAGGGGCCCAGGCAGAGACAGATGCATCCTGGAGGTGAATGCCTGGTTGCAAAGATGGTGTCGCCAGGAGGGCTTCAACTTCCTTAATCACAGGATGCTGTTCCAGGAAGAAGGACTGCTAAGCAAAAATGGGATCCATCTATCGATGAAGGGGAAGAGCATATCTGGATACAGACTGGCTAACCTAGTTAGGAAGGCTTTAAACTATGTTCAATGGGGACATGGACCCAAAGCCCACAAGTCAGTCAAAAATATGGAGACCTTGGAGAAGGGTCAGAAATTGGGGGGAAGCATGGGCTGTAATAGCAGGGATAAAGGAGAGACAAGATAGAACTGGGGGAGGGGGAATCAAATCAGTATCTTAGTTGTATGTATACGAATACAAGTCGTATGGGGAATAAACGGGAAAAATTCAAAATGCTAGCAAATAAACACAGCTATGACATAGTTGGCATCACAGAGAATTGGTGGGATAATATGCATGACTGGAAAACAAGAGTGATGTCACGATAGGGATTTACTACAGGCCACCTAACGAGGAAGAAGAGGTGGATGAGCCTTTTTTTAAACTACTAACAAAATCATCTGAAGCACAGGACTTGGTGGTAATGGGGGACTTCGACGGGTATATAATCCAACAAGTCCTTGGAATGTTTTGGAGACTTTTTTATTTCAGTAGGTGGAGAAAGCTACTGGCGGGGAGACTGATCTAGATTTGACTTTAACAATTAAGTTAAGAATTTGAAAGTGGATGGCAACTTGAGTAAAAGTGATCATGAAATGACAGTTCATGATTCTAAGGAATGGTAGAAAGGATGCAAAATAAAGACAGTGGATTTCAAGGCGGCAAACTTGAGCAAACTCAGGGAATTGGCAGATCAGATCCCATGGGAAATACGTCTAAGAGGAAAAACAATTGAAAACACTTAGCAGTTTTCTGAAGAGACATTAAGGGTACAAAAACAAACTACAGTAAAACTCCAATTGTCCGGCATCCAGTGGTCCGGCATTCCTGATAGTCCGGCACCAACTGGAATCCGGAAGTGCTCCAGCCATCCAGACAATTGGAGATCCTGTGAGCCCCACGCGTGCTCATGGGCCGGGAAAGGGAAGGGGAGGAGAAGGGAAGGGGATTATACCCCTGTGACAGGTCTGCCGGACCGCACTGCGTCTGGCCAGGGGGCGGGAAACGGTGCGGCAAGGGGCGAACCCTCCACCATTTTGCAGGGAGGCGGGGGAAGCCCTGCGCAGCTGCCGGCAACAGGCCAGCTGGGGCTGCAAGCGGCAGCGGCGGACTTGGGGAAGTGGCTGAGCAGAGCAGCTGGGGTGCTGCCGGGTTGGTCCCGCAGCGCTGCCCCTTACCTGAGCGGCGCTGCGGGACCAACCCGGCAGCACCCCAGCTGCTCTGCCCTGCCGCTTCCCCAAGTCCGCCGCTCGTCAGTTTCAGCAGCAGCGGACTTGGGGAAGCGGCTGAGCAGAGCAGCTGGGGTGCTGCGGGGTTGGTCCCGCAGCGCCACTCAGGTGAGGGGCAGCGCTGCGAGACCAACCCGGCAGCACCCCAGCTGCTCTGCTCAGCCACTTCCCCAAGTCCGCCGCTGCCGCTTGCAGCCCCAGCTGGCCTGTCGCCGGCGGCTGCGCGGGGCTTCCCCCGCCTCCCTGCAAAACAGCGGAGGGTTCGCCCCTCGCCGCGCTGTTCCCCGGTGCCCACCCGCCCACCCCCCACCCCCACTGGTCGCAGTGCGGTCCCGGCAGACCCGTCACAGCCCCCCCGCCGGAGTACCTCCTGATACTCCGGCATATCCGATAATCCGGCACACCCCTGGGTCCCAAAGGTGCCGGATTATTGGAAGTCTATTGTATTCTAATGTGTAGGAAAGAGAGGAAGTACAAGAAGAGACCACCCTGAGTTAACTAGGAGATCTTCAATGATCTAAAAATAAAAAAGGAGTCCTACAAACAGTGGAAACTAGGTCAAATTACAAATGATGAACACAAACATATAATACAAAAAATTAGAAAGGCCAAAGCACAAGACAAAATAAAACTAACTAGAGGTAACAAAGAAAATCTACAAATACATTAGAAGCAAGAGGAAGACCAAGGACAGGGTAGGACCATTACCTAATGAAGAAGGAAAAACAGAAGAAAATATGGAAATAGCAGAGATGCTTAATTACTTCTTGTTTTTGTTTTCACCAAAATCAGAGCTGATTGCATGCCAAAATAGTGAATGCCAGTGAAAATGGGGTAGGCTCAGAACCTAATAATAAGTTAAAATTACTTGGACAAGTTAGATGTAATCAGGTCATTAGGGATTAATGAAATCCATCCTAGAATACTCAGGGAGCTGATTGAGGAGATCTTCAAGTCATTAACTATTATCTTTGATAAGTCATGGAAGATGGTAGATACCAGAAGACTGGAAAGGGGCAAACATGGTGCCCAACTATTAAAAAGGGAAATAAGGAAAGTGCAGGAAATTACAGTTACCTTAACTTCTGTGCCAAGAAAGATAATGGAGCAAATAATTGAATAATTAATAATTAGAAAACGTATGGAAGATAATAAGGTGATAAGTAATAGCATGGATTTGTAAAGAACAAATCACTTCAGAACAACCTGATAGCTTTCTTGAGAGGGTAACAACGCTTGTGGATATGGGGGAAAGTGATAGATATGGTATATCTAAACTTTAGCAAAGCATTTCATCCACTCTCACCTGACCTTCTCATTATAAACTAGGGAAATACAACCTAGATGGGACTACTTTAAGGTGAGTGCATATCTGGTTGGATAGCCATTCCCAGAAAGTAGTTATCAGTGGTTCACAGTCATGCTGAAAGGGCATAAGTGAGGTTCCACAGGGATCAGTTCTGGGTCTGGTTCTGTTCAATATCTTATCAATGATTTAGAGAATGGCACAGAGCGTTCACTTATAAAATCTGTAGGCAATACCAAGCTGGAAGAGGCAGCACGTACTTTGAAGGATAGGATTATATTTCAAAATTTTCAAGACAAACTGGAGAAATTGTCTGAGGTTAACAGAATGAAATTTAATAACAACAAATGCAAATTACTCCACTTAGGAAGGAACAATCACTTGTGTACATATAAAATGGGAAATGACTACCTATAAAGGAGTACTGCACAAAGGGATCTCGTGGTCATAATGGGTGCGAAGTTAAATATGAAAGTCAACAGTGATATACAAGTGCAAAAAAGCAAACATAATTCTGAGATGTATTACCAGGAGCGTTGTAAGCAAGATACAAGAATTAATTCTTCCACTCTAATTAGGCCTCAGCTAGACTATTGTGTGCAGTTCTGCATGCCACATTTTAGGAAAGATGTTGACAAATTGTCAAAAGTACAGAGAAGAGAAACAAAAATGTTTAAAAGTCTAGAAAACATAACCTATGAGGGAAGGCCGAATCAACTGAGTTGTTTAGTCTGGAAAAGAGAAGAGAGAGGAGACATGTTAACAGTTTTCAAGTACAGACTGCACCTCCCAAAACTGGAATTTTCTGGTCTGGCAACATCCGTGGTCTGGCAGGACCACGTATGTTCCTTGATCAGAGAACCTGAGTAGTCTAGTGGCAGGAGGGCAATCCAGGAGTGGTCAGATTGAAGCAGCGGGATGGGGTAGGGCCTGGCAGCAGCCCCTGACAGCCTGCAGCACTGGGACTGGGTAGGGGCAACCCCCGGCAGTGCAGGATCAGGCCGGCGACAGCCTGTGGCAGTGTGGGGCCAGAGCCCCAGGCAGCCCGAGGAAGTGGGGCCAAGGCTGGAGCTGGAGGCAGCCACCAGACAGCCCACGGAAGCAGGGCTAGAACCTGTGGGCTGCTGTGGGGCAGGAGCCCACGCTCTCGGCAGCCTGTGGTAGGAGGACTGGGTTTAGGGCTGAAGAAAGCCCCAGCAGCCCACAACAACATGTGGAAGCAGGGCCAGAGACGGCAGGCTGCAGTGGGGCTAGGACCAGAACCCGAGCCTAAGCCCCTGGTAGCCTGAACCAGGAGCCAGCACCCAGAAGCCCATGGTAGTGCTGGGCTGGAGCCTGACAAGCAGTCTGGCTGGAGTGGTAGCAGCAGCGGGGTCCACGACCCAGCAGACAGCCCAGCAGAGGCTGGAGAGAGTCCCTCTGCCTCTCCAACCCCCACAGCTAACAGAGTCAGCTGCTGAGGGCTGTAGCACAGAACCATCTCCATTCCAGCAAATTCCCTGGTTTGGGACCAGTCAGATCCTTAGGGTGCCAGATAAGAGATGTCGAATCTATACCTGAAAGATTGTTACAGCAGAGACACACCAACAGCAGAGAGACACTCACCTCACTCACAGAGGCATAGGGGCTCCCCCAAAGTGAGGCGAGCTGGCATTTGCACTCGAACCCCAGAGGGGGCACCAAGGCTCACGACTTCCCCCAGAAGGAGGGCAAGTTGGCATTTGCGCTCCAGCCCCGGTGGGAGAGAGGGGCTGAAGCTTGGAGACTTGACGTGGTCTGGAGCACAAGCACTGTCTCGCTCTGCTGCGGGTGGAAGCCCCTGAGTCTCAACATGGGCTGGATCAAGGCAAGCTGGGGCTAGATTCCCCACCTCTGGTCTAGATGGTGCTTGGTCCTGCCATGAGTGCAGGGGTCTGGACTTAATGACTTCTTGAGGTCCCTTCCAGTTCTATGAAAAGCATTTCCAAGGTAGCTTCAGAAAACAGAAAAAGGTAAGGTGTACAGTAAGCCCTGTCAAAGTGTTTGAGATGTTACCAGGGACAAGTTATGCTTAGCCTTCTGACAATTCAGTCACATCAGTAGTTTTAATAGAATAGTACAAACCAGTCTTCTCTCTTCTTTCAGGCTAAACAACCAAAATACACTCAAAATAATTATGGCTCACATGTTATGTAACCTCATTTCAATTTGCTTTCTCCTTCTCCTTCCTCTTCCCCCCTCCAACCAGGTACTCAACTGTACCTATTTTAGACACTTACTTTTTCAACCTTTCATATTATTTTAAAAATGATTTCTGGTTGCCCTGGGCTTAGCTTTCTCCCCTATTTTGCACTCAGAACCACTTGCTGCAAAAAATAAACTGAAACACATGACACTTGCTAATCTGAAAACAGAAAGGTAACATTGGAAATTCTGTAGCAGCAGAGAATGCAACAAATTTGTCAGTACAGGTTGAACCTCTCTAGTCTGGCACTCTCTGATCCGGCAACATCCATGGGCCTTCATGATTTTAGTTAGCCAGATGTTCACTTATCATGAATGTGGCTAAGTTTCCCACGGTCCCATAAAGTTTGTTTACAACCACCAGTCCTGGCACACAGTGTTCTGTGCTGTTACTTACCTCTAATTTACCCCTAAATGTCTTCTAAGAGCTCAGTAAGCAGTGGAAGTGTTGGTAATGCTGCTAGACAACATTGACCTCATATGATTCAGCAAATCTCTGGTTCAGCACCAGTCAGGTCCCAAGGGTGCCAGACTATAGAGGTTCAATCTATAGCAGCAACACCATCTAGAATTTTGTAAAGTTATAGATATTTACAATTTACTATTTTTCTTCCTAACTACTCTCTGCCCTTTACCTTGCTTAAAATATAGTTTCCTTTTCCATGACTTAATTCTACATTGGCAGCCCACTAAATGCAAGTCTGTAGACATCCTGAGTTTTATTAATTATCAGATGAAGAGCCAATGACATGCCCTTTAAATATTGGAAGCACTGTCAGTAGGGAACCATGTAACCAGGACAAATAACTTCATATATAAACACTATAGGTGGGGAAGAAACTGAAGATGAAAATTAATTAAGCCTGTCTTCACAATGATTACCAAATCAATCTTCTTACTTTTGTTGTATTACTGTATCTAAACTAAGGTCCAGATCCTTCAAACCCTACAAAGCATAAAGCCAGATTCACAGCTGGTGAAAACCAGCAAGACCCTACCAGTGTTAACAGTGCTCTTTCAATTTACATCAGCTGAAGATCTGGTCTACATTCAGGTATTATGAATAGTTACTGAGGACTTATTAAGATGGTGTTGTAATGTACTCTACAGAGATATGATGTCTAACACAAACCACCATGTTGTACATTAATTGGTCTGAGAGGGGTAGCCTTGTTATTCTGTAACTGAAAAACCTAAAAAACAATGAATGGTCCTGCAGCACCTTACAGACTAACAAGAAATGTAGATGGTATCATGAGCTTTTGTGGGCACAACCCACTTCTTCAGATGAATGGAGTTTCGGCCCATGGACCAGATCCAATGTGCCAGTGTTAGCCCCTGGTGGGCCTCCACACTGCCATATTTACCTGCACGTCCGCAGGTACAGGAGATCATAGCTCCCATTGCCGCGGATCACTGTTCCAAGCCAATGGGAACTGCAATTGCTCGTACCTGCAGAGGTGCTGGTAAACATAGTGGCAGCAGCCCACCAGGGCTAACCTGGTGAACTGCCGCTGCTTTATTGCCCACGCCTGACTTAATGGCTAATACCACAGATTTTCAGGTTTACTAGAATAAGAGAACTGATAACTAATGGAAAATTTATTAACTAAAGTCAGCTGAGATAGTAAATCCTAAGCAAGGAGATGCATCAAGTTTAAAATTTGAACAATTTTCATTATTTCGCTGCAACAGCCATTACCAGAAGAGCTAAAAAGCTCCCAAAAAGAGGAAACTTAATGAATTGTGACCAAGCAGGAAAGCATTTCCTTTAGAAAATGAAGAAGTCATAGCAAATGTAGCTTCTTAACAGAACACACAGACTACATCCACCCACAGACTTAAAATTGCCTAGAAGAGCCTGAGTATTTTGTCTCTTAGTATAGAGCATATTTTGTTAAATAGCCATCAAAAGAGCAGAGGGTATTTTCTTCATAAAACAAAATATTATGGCATCATTAGTCTCAAGAGTTGGAAACATTCCCCTATATCTAATCTGCACTTATTTATAAATTATGTGGTACAGTAGATTATAAAGAAATGGGATGGAAAAGAACAGAAAATCTCTAATAAGTAGAATTAGAAAAGATTTGTGCTAGCCACATTTTTTTCTTTGCCTAAATCAAATCTTTTTATTGGAGTAGCTATATATAAAGGACCATTATTGGCATTCCCTTTGTCCTCGATAGGCTGTGGCTCAGGCTCACATCGTCTCACTCCAGGTAAGTGGATTTGCACTCCAATTCCAACATTCTTGTATACCAAAAATCACATTGGCTTCAAGGGGACCTTTGAGCAGCCAGGATCAGCCACAAGAGACTAGACATTACGTTAGTAGACTGACATTGACTAGAATACAGCAGTTAGAAATGATTATGAACTGCTAAGAAGGCTCAATTTAGCTTGAAACAGCATGGGCATTCTGTGTTTGTATCAATAGTGCAAGGCACCAAATTTTGGGATCCTCTGTGTGTTCATACATATGCATTCATATTAGAATCTAAATGCAATGCTGTCCAAGTAAATCAAACCTAACACCGGTGGTTTCAGAAGAGTAGCAAAATGAAATACCTCCATGGATTAATAAAGATGCATTCATTTATTTATTTCACAAAGAAGCATTGTCTAAAAAGATCTAACTAACATTTGTCACATCTGATTTTGTGCTGCAGCACAGAAGCACATTCTTTAATGATATTTGGCAGGTGAGAGGATTAATACCCACAGAACCCAATGCTGCCGGACTTACATTGAAGAATGGCTTCAAGTGTTAAAAATGAAGGCTGTTTCATTCTATAAGAGCCAATACAAAGCAAAGATGCAGTGTCTACACTAATTATCATGAAAAGCCATCCTGCTACCCAGCATCCTTCAGTAACCATGGAAACCTAGCCTGGATATCACTCAGACAAATTAGATCGAAGAAGTTTCTAGTGGCTTTATCCCCATCCTGAAACTGAAGCAGTCATAAGAATATGGAAACATTTCTCAAGGACACTACATAACAAAACGACTGACAGTGACTGCAGCATCTGCTCAGAGTAACCACTATAATAAATTTCAATTTTGATTTAATGTCTAGTGTCAAAAGCTATTAAGTACAAGATATCTGAACCCTGCTTATCACAAAACTGGTTAAGTTCTCTGATTAAAAGATCTTGCATGCATGAGCATGGGCCTTTCTACAACATCAAAAATTCTAAAAAAAATACTGTAACAAATCTGTGAATGTCTAAGGCTTCACAGATGTCACTTTACTAAATTCCAACATGCTGCTTTAAGGGCTGGAACTTTAAACTCTATTTTAACTCTAGCTTTTTGTATATAGGCATTACAATACAGTCTCTTGTCATTCAAAATCATATTTTCATTTTTTAAAACATTACATCTTTGTAATTTTTACTCTCCACAGAATGCTTCAATAATTTCATCACCTATAAGGGTCCACATCCTTAGAATGGCTACTTGTCAGCAACTTCCACTCACACTGGAGGTTGGAGGCACTTCTATTGATATGGACATACATTTTTTACAATCCATTCTCTTTCCACCAAAGTATGTATTTTAATAATTTTCTCTATACCCATGTATCATACATTTAGAAGGATAATATTCCATTCTTTTGCAGACACATATATCACTGGACAGTAATTTCTGCCAGTACTTTAAGTCATTCCCTGCTGAAATACATGTACGGTGTTGTATTAACTGTACTTAGTTTTTATGACTCATTTGATTATTAGTGCAGTTACACTTCTATATATTTCAGGGTTTGTATTAAATATTCAAAATGTACTAATAAAATGTAAATATTTATCCTATTAATGGACTTCAAAATATTAAATTGACTAAGAATTGTATATAGAATTTATTCTTGTATATTACTAACCTGAAAGTTATTGACTACCAAGCTACTAGCTCAGGGGTGGGCAAAAGGGCCTCTGCGGGCCGGATCCCGCCTGCCAAGTGAGGGGAAGAGCGGAATAAGCCTTGCGTGCTCCCCCGCCCCCAGGCCAATCAGAGCCTGGGGGCGGGGAAGCTGCATGAAGCTTCCTTCTCCCTGCCCTGGCCCTGCGAGGAGCCCGCAGCACTTTCAAGTGCCAGGTGCTCCTCGTAGGGCAGGAGAAGGCTTTCCACGCTCCCCTGTCCCAAGGCCTTGATTGGCCAGAGGGTGGGGGAGCATGCCAAGCCTCTTCCAGGGCATGGGTGCCTAGTGGAAAGGGGGGGGGGCAAAGGATCCCCCACTCCCAGACCAATCATGGTCTGGGGGTGGAGTAGCTCTGCCCCTTCCCAATTGGCCCCGCCCCTTCTGGAGTGTCCCGGGGCTACTTCAAAAATTTTTGAAGTGGCCCCTGTGCAAAAATTATTGCCCACCCCTGTACTAGCTGATAGGGGACATGTGGAACCCTCTTGAGGGAAACTTGACTGGCTGGTTGGCCAAATTGCACAGTCCCCTAGCAGACTGCTCAATGAACTTCCAGTGGGCATGTCAGCTACCCCCAATGCCACCAAAAGAAGATGCCCCGAACAGTGTTCCCTCTAGGAATGAGTTTTGGCTTTTGCTCCAATACTGAGATCATGCGCACTTGTTTGGATGTGCGCCACCATGGCACCCAATTTATTAACACACACACGCACACACACGCATATGTTCCTGGCCACCGGAGCAAACCCCCCCCCTTCCCCCCCCATGCAGCATGTCCTATTCCTGGCCTCCAGAGCAGACACCACCCCCACCACCCCTGACCCAGGTGGCAGGTCCCGTTCCCGGCCCTAGCCACCAGAACAGGCCCCAACCCCCCAGCCATGTGGCAGCCTTGGCCATCAGAGCAGGCCTCCCACTTCCCCACCACATGGCTGGTCCTGGCCCCCCACTGCAGCAGCTCCCTCACCATGCCATCTCAGTTGGCCCCACCTGCCGGAGGAGCCATCTGCCACACAAGTGCTGCTGCATGGCTCTCTAGAGGAGGTGGGCGAGAAAATAAATTTTTGTGCGTGGCTGCGCAGGTGCGCAACTTAGCAGGAACATTGGCCCTGACCCTGAGAGGAACATTACAGACATTAAATACCATTTCCAAGTTATAAGCATTGTACAAATTTAAATTAAAACCAGACATATATTCTCTTTATAGAGCTGTATTTTCTATAAAGTCTTGTTCAAATTTTTCTAATCAAGCATCACCTGTCTGATGAATAAGGATTAATATTCCCATTTCACAGATGGTAAAACAGTAGTATTAAGTGGCTTACCCAGGATCACATTAAAATAAATATCAGAAGCTGAACCCTAGCCATGGGGCTCATATCTTGGATTTACATAGTACTTTTAATATGTAGAGTCAGAGCATTTAACAAGGGTGGGTACATAAGGAGTCCCATAGTTAGTAAAGTGCTTTGGGATCCTATTGGATGAAAGATGCTATTGCTGTGTCTATACCTGAAGCTGGGGATGTGACTCTCAGTTCACAGAGACATATTTGTACTCACCTTCATCACGCCATGCCAAAATAGTAATGTAGCCACCATACCATGGGCAATGGCAAGCAATGACATGGTCTAGCTGCCCCAAGTATGTACCCAGGTGGATTTGTACCCAGTGTTCCTATCTTGTGCTGCTGTCACCACTGCCTCTGCTACTGTGGCAGCACTCCTATTTTTAGCTCTCTAGCTCAACGAAGGCTAGATCTCTGCACAAGCTGAGAATCACACCCCCAGTGCCAAGAGTGGAGATAGTCTTAAAATGTATTAGTCTTAAAATTTTGCAATAAATCTGCTATTCAAATCTTAGCTTAATGAAACAAAGCATTCTTCAAGTTTGTGTCCTCAGTCTAGAATCATACTATCTGGGAGCAGTGTAAGCTACTGTTCCCAGCAAACAACTTTTACCAAAGGAAGGCATTTTTTTTGCCATCTTGCTTCTGAAATCATGCCTCTAAAACCAAGTCCTATTTTGCCATCTCACCCACTGATGAATATAACCTTCTACCATGCCGAAGCAATTAAGATCTGTGCCACTCTTCCTAATGCAGCTGGGAGAAGCTGGAGGGAAAACTCAGCAACTAGAGCAATGCTTTCAATATGTAGCACGAATTGTCCATGGCTTAAGCGTAAACAAAAAAAAAAAAAAATAGAGGCCCCTTAATGAAGCAAAAAGAAAATGAGGCATTGTGTTTCCTATTCACATATGTGGGTTTTATTATTATTGTTTATTATTGTTTGTTTGGGTTATTTGTTTCTTCATTGAAAGATAATGGCCACCTTCAAGTTACCATCTAACAAAATAGTAATAAAGATAATCAAAAAGCTAGGTAGCCACATTATATTAATGGGTGGCTGCAGCTGTGATCAGGAAAACTGCTCCTGACCTCACTACAGCTGCAAAGAGAACATTTTTATTACATTTAAAGATGAGATGAAATGGGGTTAAGAATATATGCAGCAACTACCTAACTATGGTTTGAATAATCAAATTGGCAATAAATGTTTAAAGGTTGGATGGGTATTTAAATGGGCTGAAGGAAATTTAAATAAAACAGAGGACTTTTAAGCACCAGAGATGTCAAAAAGCAAATGCATGTTCTGTTATGTATTAATACTTAATTGTCTGCTGTTCTGAATGAATAATAGATTGCCATGTGCTCTTAGTTCAGAGTGTGAACCTTTGCAGCACCTGTGATCCCAGATACACTGAAAATTACTGCACATGATTCCATATAGCTGAGCACAAATAACCAAGTCGTTTGATTATATAACCAAAATCTAAACTAGGACTGGACTCTTAGCTGCACCAAAGTTCTGCTCTAAAGCTGAAGCTGCTAGGCATAATTTCAACCCTGCGGCTTGTTCTACATTATATTGCCCTCTGGGGCCATTACCTCAACTTGTAACAGATCTCTGAGCCACCAGACCAGCCAAGAAATTGCCAGCTGAAAAACCCCCTTAAACCAACTTTATGCCACCTGGGATTTCCACCACAAAAGGAGAAACCTCGATTGACCTCATAGGACTAGGGTTGCCAGGCATCCGGTTTTGAACTGGACAGTCCAGTATTTGAGCTTTCTGTTCTGGAAACAAATTGAGAAAATAGAAATGAGAAAATAGAAATGCCCGGTATTTTCTAAATAAGATGTAATGCAGATTGTGATGTGATGTCAAGTGTGTCCGGTATTTTTGTTGAAACCATCTGGCAATCCTACATAGGACATTTTTTCAGCCCCTCTGCTCATCCATGAGGATAGCACAAAGTGGTCAGAGCAGGGACAAGAAATGACACTCACTATTCAATGAGAAGAAAATCTTTATTTGCACCACATTCTACTTACTCGCTATCAAGATTATCTAGAGTTCAGTAGCATAAGATATGGGCAGGAAATAGCAAGTATGCAATACAGGGTAGTAAATGGGCCCCTTTTAAGTGACTGAGGTGAGAATTTGGGATTTGTTGAACAAATGTGGAGGAAAAGGATGGGGTTGGGACTTGCTACAGTAATTCCTCATTTAACACTATAGATAGGTTTCAGAAAATGATCGTGTTAAGTGAAAACGTGTTATGCGGGGTCAATTTTCCCATTGAAAATAATGGAAAAGGTGGGGGTTGCATTTCAAGTGGTGGTGTCTGTTGGGACCAGGACATAAGGTTGGGGGAGAAAGGGGACTGGCTTACAGCACGGAGGGAAGTGTTTGGCTCTGGGGAAAGGAAGAGGATGAGAGGGGAGGGGGATTGGGTTGGGAGTATGCCCCTGTGATGGGTCTGCCGGGACCCACACTGCGTCCGGCGAGGGGGGGGTCGCCGGGGAATGGTGCGGCGAGCGGCGAACCCTCTGCCACTTTGCAGGGAGGCGGGGTAAGCTCCACGCAGCTGCCGGCGATGCGCCGGCTGGGGAAATCATGTTATTCCGGGGACAGTCATGTAATTCAAAAAATGTTCCTTAAAAAAAAAAATCATGCTATCGCAAAAACGTGTTAAGCGGGCACGTGTTAAATGAGGAATTATGGCCTTAGGCTATTGTGTCATACTATAAGAAATTTGAGACTTGACATGTCAGCTTTTAGCGGCTGTCCAAAATTCACTGAATGTTGTTTTTATTGTTTGCATCATCGTAGCACCAAGAGGCCTCCAGTCAGACTCAGGATCCCATTGTCCTAGATATTTTTCAAATATATACAGTACCTCCGTGTCCCAAAGAGTCTGCAATCTAAACAGACGAGAGACAAGCAGAAATAGATGAAAAGTAATACCCATGCAAGAGATCAGTAAAATTTAACTGGGATATATATCAGTAAAAAAAAAAAATTAACTTAGAAATTCTGTTACTCTAGGATTCCAAACTTCTTGTATTTGAGAGGGTGAGTAAGAACAGATCTTTCAAATGTGTGCAGTTCCATTAACTTTGCAGGCTTTATTTTTCTAATAAAAAGAAGATCAGAATCAGGCTAGGAAGAGCAACTTTAGTACACCGATTTAACAGGTATCCCAATGAAAATTTTCTTATTTGTGTGGAACATAATCAGATTATTATTTTTCAGGCATCAGACAACATTGTTTACTATTCACTCTATAATGGGGATGGGCTAAAGGCTACCAGCGGGCCAGATGCAGCCTGCCAAGCCACTGGATCCGGCCCGTGGCCGTCTTGCTGGCACCCTTAAGCACAGTGCAGCAGCAGCCTCTTTAAATGTGGCTGCTCTATTCTGGGAGCCCACAGGGAGGCTTTGCATTCTGCCCCGCCCCTCAGCAAAATCTCTCAGCTCCCATTGGCCAGTTTCCGACCAATACCAGCTAAGTTATTTTGCTGGCAGCAGAGGCAGCCAATGAAACCTCCTCCCCCCCCCCCCAACTCCTTCACCCTGCCCAGAGCAGAGCCACAAGGAGCAGCTTGAGACTGCCGCCTTCAGGTTCCTGGAGAAGCTGCTGACTGGAAGCTGCCTAGGTAAGCACCTCCCAACCAGAGCCTGCCTCTGGCAGCCTTGCTCTCTTCCCTCCCCCCCTCAGCTACCTGCCCCAGGCCACCACCTAAACTCTCTGTACCCCTTTCCCCAGGTTGCAACTCCCTCCCAGACCCTGCACCCTCTCCTACACCTTTCTCCCAGGCCAGAATCCTCTTTGGCACCCATAGTCCCTCTCTGCCCTGCACCCCATTCCCCTGCCCCAAGTTATCACCCAAACCCTCTGCACCCCCTTCACCCAGGGCAGAACTCCCTCCCAGACCGTGCACCCCCTCCTAGAGCCCCTCCCTGAGCCCAGAATCCCCTCCTGCACCCATACTCCCTCCTGGATTCTGCACCCCAAATGTCTGCCCCAGATCACAATCCCCTCCTTCACTCAAACTCCCTCTCAGACTCCACACCTCCTGCACCACAGTCTCCTACCCCAAGCTCCCTTCTGCACCCAACCTCTGTCCCAGACTCCAAGTCCCCTTAACAGAAATGCAGCCCTTGAGCACTTGCCAAAATCTTGGAGTTGCACCCCATTAAAAATGATTGCCCACCCCAGCTCTAGAAGTTAATTATGGACATTTGCACTGTGAGTCAAATTCTGATTTATGTGATGCCTCTATTATGGTTGCCAGGTGTCCGGTTTTCTCCCGGACTGTCCATTATTCGGGTCCCCTGTCCGATAAAAAACAGAAAATACCGGACATGTGAAATGTCCGGTATTTCCTGTTTCCCTCAGATGGAAGCCCGGCGGGGACAATTTTCCCCTGCTGCATCTGGCGGGGGCAGGGGAAGTGAGCTCCCCCTTTTGTTTTCAACAGAATTTTTCCCTGGTGGGGTTTTTTTTGGGGGGGGGGAGGGGCGCGCAGGGTGTTCAATATTTTTTGTTAAACCATCTGGCAATCCTAGCTGGTATAAATCTACAGTAAATCCATATAAAGTTAATGATTTAACAGAGGTTTAATGAAAAGATGGATTTGGCCCAGGGTCTTCAGTATTGCACGAAGCCATACCATACACTAAATACAGAAGATTATTAGTATAATGTACATTGCAGTAGCACCTAGACACTCCAATTGTGGGCCAGAACACCAGTGTGCGCAGAACACAAACTACACTAACAATTAGGGCAGTCCAAGCACTGGATTAGGTCCGTTCTGCTGCTGGTGGAGATCTCTTTTGACCAACTCCAGAATAACAGGTATAGTTTTCTTCTATTAATTCTAATTTTTCATCTTTATCCTTAAGAATGAGATTTGATTTTAAAATGTTATTATCTCACCAGGGCCAATTATGGCAGCTATCTGCCATCTTATTTGAAAAGAACTTTACAAGCATTCAGATCACATAAGTTATTTCAGAAATGTTAAATGTTCCAACAGAGAACTTGAATTTAATAATCTTGCCAATTAAATAAATAATAGAAAAACACAGGAAATGTGTCATGCCTGCAAATGCTGTATCACGGAAATGTATGTTGCCATTTAACAAGAGTGTATCACTAGGAAAGGAAGGAGTTGTACCAACATTATGGCAAATCAGCTTTGATTAATAATATTCCTTGCTGGGTTCACGCTGCTCTAATCCAGGCCTCCCACTTAATCCAAGTATAAGGGACTATGTCATCCAAAGTGATGGAGACAAGAAGAATAAAATTTGCCCTCAGAGCAGGGTCACTACATTTGACTGAAACCATTACTGACTCTGGTCACTGATTCTTCAGTACAGACTTCACAGTGAAGAGCCTTATAATTTAATAAAAATGTTCAACCGTTGACACCACTTCACAAGTTACAAGGCAACATTTTTAACCTCTGTCCTTTTGCATTACAGTAAAATTGCCTAGAAAAGCAGCAGAAGAATACACAAGATCCCTTGTTATGCCCCATAGCTTTAAGAGTTAGAACCAAGAAATGTTGAAATATGCATAAACCAATATAATATTGGATTATTCTTCAAAGGATACGGATAAAAATTTTTAAAAAATTTGAAAAGGGACAGCTTGGTGGAGTCATGCTGTTGAGCCGAAACTGATATAAAGTCAGGAAAAGGCAAGCCTAGTATAAAGTCTAAGGAAATGCAGACACAGGAGGAATTCTGGTGGTTTTAAAAGGCTGGATAAACATTTTTTTTAGGAACCAATCTAAGGAGAAAATCTACTCGATGGCCTAATGCAGGATGGTGTGTCAAAACTGGTAGGTGACGGCTGCCTGAATAATATTTGCTGAATGATTTAATATTTTTTAAATATACAACTAATTTTTTCCCTAAAATATTCATCCAGGAGATAGAGCTGGGCAAATAATTTGTGACTATCTGCTGTGTTTGTCATTATTCATCCTTTGGAGGGTCTAAGGGGCAAAAGAATAACAGCAAATGTTATTGAGAAAGTTATCTGTGGAAGTAGAAATTAGACTCGAAAGTGCTTCTGAGGTGAAAGCATCGACAGGGAAGGAAGCCTAGCCAGCTACAAATATTTGAAGGCAAGGATGAATAAATGGAGCAATGAGGTAAAATAGGGAAAGGAAAAAATTGGGCTAATAACTAAGAAAACTTAACCAGAAGAGCAATATAAATATGGAATGGTCTCCCAAGAAAGACAGTAGAAATCCCACCTCTTAAGTCATTTGAAACTGACTCAGCAAAGTTCTGGAAACTACATTGTAGGCAATAATCCTGGCAGAGAGGGGGACTACAGTACAACATGGCACAGAGCTGTTGCTATTGGCAAGTAGGAGAAGATTTGTATATAGCAGTAGCTAGTATTTTCTTAGACAAAAACAGGATGCTTTTTCACAGAAACATCAAAAATGCTAATAGATTTCAACTCACTCTGCAATACACCTCACTCTGCAGTACATGAGTTTTCATTAGTTGAAATAGTGCTTTTCAAACTGTGTCAAGCACTGGGTCTCATTGCTACAGGGTGATCAGGTGACCAGTGAGGATGGTAAGGCAAGCTACTGTCCTGGCACCTCAGACTGCACTGCGCCCCAGAAGAGTCTGGCAACGGGTCTTAGGGTGGGAGACAGTGCACAGGGCTCCCTGCCCTCAGCACTAGCTCTGCGCTCCCACTGGCTGGGAATCTACTGCTGGCTGCTTCTGGGGTGCAGCATGGTCTGAGGTGCCAGGACAGGCAGGAAGCTGACTGGACACTGCTGACCAGGTACACCACTGCTCGAGCCCCTCCTGCCCCAGCCCTGACACCTCGAAAGCCAAGGCCCTTTCCTACAGCCCAAAGCTCTCATCCTCAGCCCCACTCTTGAACCCACACTCTAGTCAAATTATGTTGGGTCGAGGGCATCAACGATTTTCTTCAACTGGGTCATGCTCTGTTAAAGAACTTCAGGATGAGACAAACTGCACACAGATTTGAACTCCACAACTATACTTTCAGAGGCAGAGTTAAATCTCCTTTCAGAGAGTATTTCTATGCCTATCCCCATTTACACAAAATATGCAAGTCAGACCCTTCACACGCGATCGTTTTGACTATGGATGTTCCCTAAATTTCATTCTGCATTGATACAAAGCACAAAAGACATCACTACAGAAACCTCTGGCTGAAGCAATGACTTAGAATATTATGTAGGGCTCATTTGCCCTGTGCTCCACAGTATCACTACAATGCAGCCATGGCACTTGGTACTAACCATGAGCACTCACAGCAACAAGCCACAAGAATGTCAAACTTCCTAGAACAAAGGTAACCGACATGCCAGGAAAATAAATCACCTCACGATGTAAAGGATTTCAGTTCATAATGTACCCACAACTCATTTCCTTTCCTAATGCTGTGAAAAGCATAGGAAACCCCAGAAAGCAACCTTTCCCTCCACACATCTCCCAAATGGCAATCTCTCAATGGCTATTAACAGAAACAAAACAACAGGCACAAAAGGTCTTGTAAGTTTTACTTGTAACTTGAACTTTCTGTTTCACCTACCACTGTGACATCAGAAAGGGTTTTATTTTACAACTGGCATCTTGCAGAGCAAGGGATGCCCAAGACTAAGAGAACCATTCTGCCATTACCTTTTAATGGAGGTCACTGGGCTCAGGTATGTATCTGGCTCCACAGTTGGAACTTAGTTAACAATCCTGTTGATGATGTACAGGCCAAATGAGAAACCATTTAAGTCTCACAGAGCATCTGTGCTTTCACTGGGCTAACCCAGCTCTGTAATTGAATTAAACTTATATACCTAGAGAGACCAGCCGATCTGTTCACTATTGTTAAACAGTCACAGTAGAGAAAGTAGCACTTAATCAGATTAGAAATAAATACACTTTTTCTGTGCCTCTGGTTAGCTGTAATCGGACAAATTCATCTTGTTGGTTAACTGATTCAAGATCTAATTCTTTATTTTTAACTATGATCTCAAGCCTGATCCTGCAAACCCATTTCATTGGGTTCATATGCATATTAGTAAGAGTAGCTAAACAGAGTGCTCAAGCCTGGTACCCTCATTATTCATCTCAGTGTTAATATCAATAATTGTGTTTAAATTAGCCAAAGTGAAATGATACCATCATTAAAACACTTACACATTGAATGTAAGCAGCAATTTAGAAGGCCAGAATCCAAGTGCAATTTATTGCCAGGATTGCAAAACTGCTTTGGGATTCATTCTCTATGCATGAGAGCCTCATTTATTATGAAGCAAAATGTTAATTTTAAAAAACCCAAAGAGTCTTTTGATTTATAAACCTCACAGTATTAGCATTACTTAATGAGGTTTCTGAGATAACAAAACAATTTTTCCCACTTTCCTCTTACATGTGTAGAATAATTCCACAGTTGTTTTGCACCTTGGGTTTTTGATCTTTCAAATACCTTGCATCCAGTGTGGGTCCGGGTCTTCATTAAGGGAGTTGTGGTGCACAGCTCAATGGCTTCTGGCTCATGAAAGATCACTGTAGGAAGAGGCTCTTTCCGAAGAGTTAGGACATTCAACTTGGTCTTCAACATGGTCTGAAAATGCTAAAATACAAACAAAAAAGCAATTCACTTGAATTCAGACAAAGAAGGACTGAAAATTAATATTTTTATTCACTTGAGTGTCTTTAACTGTCCATTCGGGGCACTGAAATCCTTATATGCAATAGGAGGATTTTTAAACATTAAAAATATATTGATATTAGAAACGAGTAAATACATGCAATTAAATAGAGTGGCCCCATAGCTTTTAGAACAGAGGCCAAAAATTCCTAATTTGAATGACTAACTTAGCTTCAAATATCCATATTTGTGCACCTAAATGAAAGTGACCTGATTTTCAGGGATGCTGGGTATGATGTCACACCCCGTATTCTTAATATAATAGTGATATGAATATATGTTTTATGCAAGATAGGTCATGTGAGGTATCATTGGAGCGGTTATGATTTACTGAATGTGTTTATACAATTTGTATGTATGGATCATTTCTGTATCTGAAATTAGGAATAATGACTCTGTAACAATTACACCTTTGTATGTACTTGGGGGAACACCCGCCAGACAGAAGAAGCCGCCTCCTGGAATGCTGCTTTGATACTGCAAGGTCATGTCACCTAGTATGAAATACCACTTTGGATATTGCTGGTACTTTTCCACTGAAAGGGCAGGATAACCAAACAAGAAAAGCAAAGATTCCTGCCTTATGTAAATCCCATTTAAGGCTGGGAAGTGAAACAATCAAGGTCCGTTCTTCTCTTTCCTGGAAGCCCCAACCAAGATGACTGCTGTAAACACCTAAGAATGAGCTGGGGAAGAAGGGGATTGGACCCAGGCAGGAAAGGTGGCTGGCCTGCGAACAAGATACTTAAAACAATATTTATGTTGAGAAAATTACCACTTGTACCCACTCTTTTAGGTCATTATGCTTAGTTTGCATGTTCGTTTTATTTGCTCAGTAATCTTCTTTGTTCTGTTCGCTATCCCTTGTAATCACTTAAAATTTTCCATTTATAGATAATAAATTTGTTCTTTGTTTATTCCAAAACCCAGTTTATGCAATTCATATGGCGGGAACAGGAGGGTGAAGCTGTGCATATCTCCCTCTACATTGAGGGTGGGGACAATTTTTATAGCCTGTGCTATACAGATCTCTCTATACAGAGCAAGATAATATTATTTTGAATTTACACTCCAAAGGAGGTGTGCATGTGAGTGCCAGATAAATCCCTGAGCTGAATCTGACCACACAAAGCTGATTTCAGACTGTGTCTGCAGCTGGGTGTGGTCTTATTTCCTTGTGTGCCAGAGAAGGTTTCGGGGCAGTGTTCCCTCTAATATTTCCATCCATGAGCAGAACAAATTTTGTTATGTGTACCAAGGCATATGCAGATGTGCACCACCAATAGAAACACATGCTACAGGCTCTGGGTGGCTGAGGGTGCTCTGCTAATCAGCTGAGCAGCACCTGAATCTCTCCAGGGTGGCCACTCAAGTGCTCAGCTTATAGGGAACACTGCTTCAGGGCCTAGCATAGCAAGAACAGGGCAAGGAAGCTCAGGCTGGTGGAGTGGTATCCCAGCATAAGCGACACCCCGGGTGGAAGGCCAACTCCTCACATTGGGCACCCACAGATCCCACTCAAATCAATCAAGATCATAGGCTGAATCTGTTTACAGACTGCCCTTCCTAGCAAAGCCACACCATGTCCAGCAAGCCTCTGCTTAAGATAAAACAGGAAAATAACATTTAAAAAAAGAAAGGATCAGATAAATGCCTTACCTCTGTGGCCCTATAATTCAACTATCAACATTTCAAAGGAATTTTTTAGTATTTATTTTTATTTTCCATCTCATTTGTGGCTAAATTCTCACTGGCAACACTCCCATTGTCTGGCCCGCTCCATTTGTCTTTGATTCCCTGGCTCGTAAATTTTGGACCCCCTTCTGTTGTTGGCTTTGAATACAATATAGAGTACACTGAGGTAAATGGTAGTGTTGGTCCACAAGAACAGGTGGTACTTACCACAGTAAAACATTTTAAATTTTTTTAAATAAAGAAAGTCTATTCTCAAGAGATTTCCAAACCAGTTTTGCAGAGTCAGCTTTGAACTGATCCTGAACTCAGAAATTAATAGTGTTTGCTCCTCACTTTTTACTCTCAAAGAACATAGTTATTAACATACAGAACGTATTTCTAAAAGCAGGCCCATGAATTACATACCTTTACTGACCTTACCATATTTATCTTTTTTTTTTTTACACTGAAACTAAACTTTAAAATCACCAATTTAGCAAAGAAGATTTATTAATTTGGTGTAACCACCATTGGGTGGATTTGAACCTGGGACCTCTAGAGCTTAGTGTAGAGGTTGAAAGCCAGCTGCCTCTACAGCTTGAAAGCCAGCTGCCTCTCAGCCTAGGCTGTACAGCTCCCTTGTTCTTCTCTCTCACTAAGTGGTTTCAGTGCCACTACATGGCATTTTCTATCACTGGATTTCAGCATGCTTTGCAAACCTCATTTAGCTTAGCCTTCCTAGGAAGAATATAGGCCTTATTGTCCCTGTTTTACAAAATAGGAAGCCAAGTGATCTGCCCAAAGTCACACAGAAAATCTGAGTCAGAACTGGGACTAGAATCCATGACTTCTGATTTTCAGTTCTGTGCTTTAAACTCAAGATCCTATTCACTATTTTACTTAATCATATTTGTTCTACATTGCCCTGTCTTGTCTATATGAAGAATTTATATAGACCCTTGACAATGATGGTTTTCCAATCAAAATGAATGGTAAGGTGTGACGGGGCGGACAGGCCCCTCACTGAAGGACAGGGGGTAGCCCAGGTCCAACTGGCGGAGAAAGCCCCGCCCCTTCAGCCCTGCTGGGCAGGCTCCCAGCAGAGCCTAGGTATAAAAGCAGAGGGAGCCGTACAGCCAGGGAGGCCGCAGGGTGAGGGAGTAGCCCAGGCCGGGCTGGTGTTTCTGCAGCAGCTGAGACTGGAGTGCCCACCCATGCCTGACCCGGAGGCAGAGCCAGCAGCCACCAACTCCAGAGAGGCAGGAGCGCACCCGCAACCCCAACGGCAACCCTGGCAAGTACTAACTTGGAGGCGAATAGGCCCCCGGGGCACCAGGGCGGGGTAGGAAGCAGCCCAGGGCAGAGGACTAAAAGTGCAGCTTGGCGTGTATCGGCCGGATTCCCCGCCGAGCGGGCAGGAGCCATAGTCCCTGCCTAAAGGGCCCTGGGCTGGGACCTGGTGGAGAGGGAGGGCCTGGGTCCCCCTACCACCCATTTCCCCTTCCCTGGACCCTACTCCAGGAGGGGCTTCTCTGAGCAGTTAGGCCTTCAAAGCCATAGTTACCCTGATAGAGGGGCATGGACTTTTATGTTGGGACTGCTAGGGTTGTATTTACCCTGATAGAGTGGGGCAACGGGACCTTAAGAGGGGGGCGCACCCCATGCCAGGGGCGTATCCCATGACATAAGGCCTTAGCAATAACCTTTATAACTTACATAAATATACCATCGGGGAGCAAACTGAAGGACTTTAAAACAATACACTACTCAAACACTTTAATCCTTAGTTCCTCAATGTTTAGTATTAATGACTGTTATGATGAATATTGAATCCACAGCATCCTAAACATTTTCAAAAGTATACTGAAAAGGCAGAAACACTGATGGTCTGTGGAAATAATACTTGATTTCCTGCTCTACGTATGAAGTTATGGCCTGTCATCATACTATAGGGTACCTGTAAATGTTTCCATGCTGTTTATACAGCCATTTGGGTTTTCACTCTAAGAGATCGATGCATATTTTAAATTTGGCTTCCTCTCATAATATACACTACCCTATTCACTCTCCTAAGCATAGCAATACATCTAAGGAAAAGAGCATTCTGTTTAAGATTATTGTCCATTAAAGAATATACTTTGACATATGTATAGAGAAGAGCAATCTTTGTGAATAGCTATTAACTCATTGGGAACATTCTTTTACATACCCTTATTTATTTACCCTTTTATTTCCTTTCCCATTCTGAATAAGAAGTTTATTGATTTGAATTTCATAGGGTCATTCTGTAAGTTTTTAGTAAAGGCTTAGAAATACCTCATTGCCTTTGATTAGGCTTAGAAATACCTCATTGCCCTTGATTAGCAAAACATATTATCAAACTTTGAGATACTCAATTTGGAAAGAGGAATGTAAGATCAGTTACGGAACACAACTTGCTATTTCCAGTTAAGGAATTGCTAAGTCTACTAACCTGCACCACTGTCTCCCTTAAATTCTCACCACAGTCTTTCCCTTGATAATATTATCTCATAGGTTTTACTAGTACCCCCTCTATGATACAGCCTCAGAAACAGCATGGTCATTCTATCAAGCACACAAAAACTCCAGCCCAGAGGAGCTCTGCACTTTCATGTCTGTGGCTGGCTGGCTGGGTGGGGGAAGATGAGTGAAAGAATTTCCACCAGTAGTATCTTACTGGCAGACTGATTCTAGCTGCAAACAGAATTCATGGCAGGAAACATTTCAAACTAAAAACAAAATATTAACTCAGTGCCTTGTCACTGCATCACTGTAGGCCAAAACTTCTGTTTCCACAGATAAGTACATTGGGGAGAAAACAGAAGATGCAGGGAGAAATTCTTAAATGAGATAAAAAGAGAATCATTCCCATAGCCCTGTTTTATTTATGTAAGTATTATTTCACTGGTACATTTAGATATAGCAAAACCACTCTAAACAGGAACATTTCCCACTTTCCCGGTGGATAAACTCCTCTAGACTTTAGTGAATACGAGATCAGACCCCAAATATGGGTCACCTTGCTTCTCGTCTTCACTGGGGTTACTTACAGGGTAAAAAATAAAAATAAATTAAAAAAAAAAAAGCACAGTTTGACCAAAAGTGAGAAAAAGCTGTGTTAATCCAAACTATGATCTGTCTTTGGGTGTTCTCAGAGCACATCTAAACTCACACAAAAGAACCAGGAAGGTGCAAGAGGTGGCCTTTAGCCTGGTGATTAGGGCATTTCTCTGTGATATAGGACCCCCAGGTTCAATTTCCCACCCTTGCCTAATGCACCGCAGGCCTTTCCCATCCCCAAGTGAGTACCCTGAGCAATGGGATATTATGACTGGGTCTCTACTCTTGAAACTGTTCCACTATCTTTAAATAATTAAGTATGCACTGAACACAAAGATTGAGAGAAGACCTCTATTAGCCAGTGGCTAAGGCACTTACCTATGAAGTGGGCAGCTCAGATTCAACTCCCTACTCCACATCAGGCAAAGGGGGTTGAAATTGTACCCACGTCTCTCACATCCCATGTGAATACGCTGAGCTAAACATCATGAGAGAAGCTGCAGCCTTCTCCCCCTTCCCCCTCCCTCCCCCCAGCAATTCTTCCAAAAACAGCGTCAGCACTTAACCCAAGCTGAGAATTGCAAGGAGTGATAGGCACCAATATCTCGCCCAGACTAGGGCACCCGACATCTGGAGAGGGGGCAGTGCTTCAGTCACAGCCTTCCTAGTGAGTAACTTAGGTGTCTCAGAGTGCTGGCTTGTATGGATCTTACTCTTTGGTACCTGACTCTCCCCATTCATGGTCTTGGGAATTATGAACTCCACGGAGTGTCAAGACACCCTGGAGTTAGTAACTGCAAAACTGAAGGCCCTTTGTACATCTGAGCCTTAGTTCCTGTTCCAAACTGATATCTTCAATTGAAACAGCTGACAAATGCTGCATTTTAATGGTGACAAGTACACTTTTTTTTTAACTGAGATATTAACTTTCCAATGTTGTCAATCTGCAGCCTTTAAAGAGCATTAAACTCAGTTCTTAAGAAGCATGATTTATACCAATTTAACACACAACAGTTCAGGGCACACTATCATCATTTATGTTTTATGTGTCAGAACTCCTCCTTTCCTGAGGCTCATTCTTATATTAAAAATGCTCAAGGAAGCAAAACCGTACATAAATTTATAATCCGTCCGTTTAGACAGTGCTGTTGATTTAGGCTCTCCTTTTACAAGAAACACAAAGAGCCAATAAGTACTATAACACACAGTTTCTCGGCATGGTTCAATTTCCTGGAGCAGGTAAACTAGCCTAATTAATTCCCAAAGAATGATACAGACCGGATTAGTATGTTAATTATAATTGTATTTTCATGTTTGCAGGATCAGAAAACTTTTCAGTTTAAAATCTACACAAACTTTTACAGTTCTAATAATCATCCTAGAAAACTATCTTCACACACAACCATGGTGTTGGTCTTTCAAACCCTTCTTGAAACCACTGAGGTTCTGACAATTAGGGATCCCATTTGATTGGTTAACTGGTTAAACATAGTGTTTAACCGGTTAACTGATTAAAGGGGAAATGGCTGAGACAGCCACTCCAGCCCAGAGGCGAACAGGGGCTGCTGCTCCAGCAAGATCTGTGGAGTTGGAGCAGCCCCTTGGGGAACTGCTCCAGCCCTCACCAGTTAAGTGGAACAGGTAAGCCTTAGGGATGTGATATTAACACTGCGCTCATTGATTAACCTGCACAGTTACATGCAGGGTCCCTGCTGGGCTGCTGCCTGTACCGGAGGCCACGTGGAAGATGTTTGTGTGTAACAACACAGGGAAGAACAAAGCTAGTATTATCAGCAGGAGACAATGTGACAAATGACAGAGAAGGGGTGAAATGGAGAATATTTTGCGAGAAAGAAAAATAATTTGATTTTGGCCACTCAGTAAACTTTGTGAGACATCCAGCAGGAGATGTCAGAGGAACAAAACAAAAAAAAAATGCAGGACTGGATGGAAGGAAAAATGTCATGGAAAAGTGAGTCATTGACATAGAGAAGATGGCAGGTACCATTTGAGTAGATGAGATCACCAAAAATATAAAATCAAAGGATGCTGGCAACAGTGAAATACAGAAGGAATCTCACAGAAAGTGAGAGGGGGAAGAAGGGAACCACAGACAGGAGACAAGACTGTTGCTGGAGAGGCAGAAGGGGATTGATCACATCTGGGCTTCTTTAAGATGAGGAGACTAGGGTACATATGAATTTTGAAGGAACTGGAATGAAAGGAAAGAGAAACCAATTCAACTTCAAAAAATATTTTCAGTGGGAGCTTCTGTTCCTCCTTGCTTGTGAGCAGTAAAGTACATTTCCTCTCATGATCAATGCCAATCAGTAGGCAGACATCTTGCTCTTTGTTGTGGCATGTAATATGCTGCTTTCAATAACTCTAATCAGGGTTTTATAAATACAAGTGGTAAACTCTGCCAGTGGCCACTGTTACCGTCCCCTGTTATGATGCTCTCTTTGCATTATTTTCTTAAAAGTTCAAAGAATTTGTGTTTCTTGACAGCTTAATTCATGTGAAACATTTTGTTCTCATACACTGTGTACTTGTTTGCTCTGGCTTGGATTACTTGGTTCTATTACCAAGTTATGTGACTCCAATCAGCAGGATTGCTGCTCAAACAAAAACACAAGACCAGATGCAAACACCCTCTCAACTCTGGGGAAGTATGGATGCAGATGAGAAGTGCATGACTGATCTTATCTTTACAACAGGCTAACCAAAATCTCAACTGTGAATTTGCTCAGATGCCAATTTGCAGCTTGGACCGAAGAGCTAGGTAATTAGAGTCCCATTATCAAGATGATCATCTGGGTGAGAGGGAATCAAAATTTGGCTGTTATTCTTGTGTTCCCGTGCAAAATAAAATGTCAACATTAAGCATGCAAATTAACATTATTATTTAATTACTAAATATTAATTTAAGTTCTGTTATTGTTGACTATTTTGTATATCTTGACATTGATTGCTGAATATTCCTGGTGTTATGTCCACAGTGAATAACTTTTAAATAAATAATATAAAGATTATGAATACTGTTAGAAACAAAGTGCAACTACTTTATTTTAATAATTTTTACAATAGCTGCTTGCCCTTCGTGGCTCCATAGGATTACATCAGATATGAACAGTTTTCACACCTGTTTGAACTCCACTAATCTTAGCATGGTGTTTGTATATTACAGCATCTTCTTATTTATCGTTCTTTCCCTCTCTAATAATATTTGAACTAACTCCAGCAGTGAGCAAACAAAAATGCTACATGCTTTTGCTCAAAAGCACATCAAAAAGAAAACTGCATACATGTCATTTAACACAGGTGTTATCCTCAACACCAGCTGTTGTCCTCAAGCAACATTATGTGTGCCTGTGTGCAAATCAGCATTCTTAAATTGGATAAAATTCTGAAAGGACCAAGTGGAAGCTTGAGTGTTTATGGTCAAATGTAAACCAGAAAACACAGATAACAGAACAGGAAGAGCAAAGAAAGGAAATAAAGAAAATTAAGAAATAAAGATGTTAAGAAGGAGAGAGAACCCACAGAGACACAGATATGTCATGTCTATTCATTTTTATTTTGAGCTGACCTCTCAGATGCCCTCCAACAATTTCTTTTCCTCACTTGAGTTTCCAGTAGGAATGTTATGGGATACAGAAGACCCAATATTAAAACAATGGAATCATGCAGCATGAACAAGGCTATTTCTTTTTCAATTTACTTTTGGAGCCATTCCAATATTTTCCGTGTCAGAGAATACCTTAAAAAGGTCTTTGACTACTCTCTGTGACAGGCAGAGTGAATCTATCTAGTACAATACGTACCAGAAATACAGGCATTCACTAACCTAACCTTTTCAAAAAGCATTTTAGTCATATTCCTGCTCTTCCTTCTTTCTCTGCAATAAATCAATAACTCGTTAAGCAGTTATATAGTGGAGTGCTCCCTCACTGCCTCTGTGAAGCTTTCTTGTGAGCCAAAGATTTGGATTGGGTTAGTTAGGTGTCTGTTCCAGATAGGAAATTTATACTGACCTTTAAGAAAGTGAAGTGCATATTATAAATTAAGAGCTAATTTTGAGCTTATCAATATGAAGGACACCGAAGATCTGAGTCTCTCTCAAACAAATCTCACATGAGCTTTTAAATGCAATGAGCCAAATGAAAGCCTACTGAATTCCTAGAGTCACAGCTTCATAATTGGGACTGTGCATCTAACATGATGCTAATCCATTTGTTTATATAAAAGTTACTCATTTCATTGACCTCTGCTACTAGTTGGCAGCACTCCCTTTCATTGGTCTGAGTTTTTAAATCTGATGTTCTCAAGGGTTCCATGTTCTCAAAGTTCCATTCGGTTGTTAGAAAGGAGCCACCACGGTGAAACCGGTGAAGGCCAGGCTGGTCACAAACTGCTGAGATCCAAGCTACAGTGAAAGCAGCACATAAGACCACTGGAACTCAGTTTAGGCTGAAAGGCTAATTCAGGAACAATCTGTTTCTATTGCATTGAAGTGGGGCACAAAAGAAGGTACTTGCCCAAGAAAAACTAACTCAGGAAGGCAGTACTGGTACTATCACAGGCCCAGGACCCTTCATAACTGGCAAACCTGGACTAGAGAAGGAAGGACTGAGGCCCTATCATAGAAACTGAAGAGCAATCATGGGGCTTATACAGCCTTTTTGACGAAGCCTCCAGTTTCTGTCACAAGGGAAATGTACCTCACATGTCACAGGAACTGAGACAGGACCAGTGTCCTGCGATGATTTCAGTGGAGAAGAGCCAAATGAGAAAATCTGAGGGACAGCAGGGCTCACTGTCAGGTGGTATGAGAGAGAGAGGGAAATCTGTTTCATGGGGCCTGGGACCTCAGAGAATGACTGATAGACAGGGCTATCAGTTAGGCACTGGGCAACCCACAGAACCAGATGAATTCTCTCAGTTATCAGCATGAAGGCTTGTGAGACCCAGGTTCAGGGAACAGAACAGAGATGGTCATAAGCAGTGAAAGAGATGGCCGAACAACTCAGACAGACCAAGCAAGAGACAGCCAACCGTGAGGCGGTGAAGCTGGCACTGGTGTCTGAATGTAAGGAGTTGGCCACGGAAAGCAAAATGTGCCCACTAGTACGTAAGACACTCAACACACAACAGACAGGAACCCTGTAAAGGGGGTGAGCCTAAAAGGAAGAAATCTCCAACCTAAAAGACAGACAAAAGGAAGTGGAGCATCTGCTAGTTTGGAGATGAAATGCTCCACCTCCTACAGAGACACACATGGAGGTACAGGAGCAGGAGAGAGAGACACCTCCTTTGGCTGAGCAGGATGCTGAAAGAAAGCCAGTAACAGGAGCTGGATCCAGAAAAAGCACAGCAGACCTCAGATGATCAGCTTCCCACACTGAGAGGAGCTAGAGACTAAGACCAGAAAAGGTGAGGGAGGGCAGGCAGGAGCCAGTACACGTGAGAAGCTGGCTTTCCATCAGAGACAGAAGTGCGGGGAGGGAGGGGAGTACAGGCTGGAGTCAATACACATGGGGAGCCAGCTTTTAAGCCAGCTTTCCCCACATCCTGGCTCTGCAGAGCCTCCTGTCCCCCACCCCTTTGCACCTCCCACAAAGGCAGAGGAGAGAGGGGCTGGCAGGAGCCGGTGCTCAGGGGGAGCCAGCTTAAAAACCATCTCCCCATGTGTATGCCTCCATCAGAGGCAGCAGCACAGGAATGAGAGGCAGAGGCTGCTCTCTAAATGCCAGGACAGCCTCTGTCTATAGGGAGCTCGGTCCTATGTGGACAGGGGCTGCTGCTGCTCTACTGCCTCTGTATTAGAGGCAGCAGCACGACATGGCAGGATGCTCCCTAGGAATGGGGCCAGGAGCACACTAGCTGCCAGCCCTGTCCAAAGCGACTAGCAAATAGTCATGAAACCACTAAAATTTGACGCAGTTACACAATTATTCAGTTACACAGTATATGACCTCCCGAATAGCCCATGCACAACAGAGGCTGCAGAAGGAGACAGGGGGAACAACAATGTTTTCTGTTACAAAAGGAGCTGACTAAGCTCTAGAACCTGCTCAGGGTTCAGCCTGGGTCAAAGTACAACATGGCAAAGAAGAAAAAGTTGGAGCTGTGTGGACCAAGGCCACTACAGAAGGAATATGACGTGGATGAGGATGTACACTGGCCTGCTGAAGCAGGTAACTGCCCAGCAGCGGCTCTAAAATCCCAGAATCTTGATGTGGCAGCAAGGCAAGATCACAACAGGACCTCTGCTAAAAAGAAGACCTCTTCCCAGAGGAAAAAAGGAAGATAAGAATGATCCTGAACAGCTGAATGTCATTCACACAATTTGTGTATGGAAAGAACAAAAGTGTGTGTTGCTAGGCCAAGTATTGAAAACAGTGGGCAAACAATACAGTTCCTTCAGAAATTGTGGAAGGGATCTGAATCTGGGCAGAGATTCTTAACTCTGTAGGATGTACATGGAGATGTGTCCAGAAGGATTCCTCTCCAGATCACGAGGCCACAGTAAAAGACATTATTTCCGAAGACATCCCAACTCTACTGACCAGCCTAGAGATGGTAAAAGACTTTGATGATCCGAACACCCTAAATATGGTAAATTATAACATGCCACTGACTATGCAGAGTTATAGGCACTGTATGGTCTACCTACCAGAAGGGGGAGCCTAGGCTGTGGTATCTTCATATTTCTTAGAGGAAGATACTGGCATTGCCAAAGATCTAGTGGATTTCCTAATATCAGCAAAATAGGAAGTTCCCCCTTGGCTAAAGAACATGGCTAAAGAGTAATGTTGGTCGAACCCACCCTTCAGATATCTTGGCTCCAGATGGAGGAGCTCCCAGGGAGCCTAAACAATGAAAGCTCTCCAGACAGAGGTCTGAGAGGAATTTTGACCAACTGGGACAAAGGAAAATATCTGCAGGCAGAGAGGCCTAGGAGAGAGAGCCTGAGAAAAAGGGCAAAGAGTACTATGAATACCTCTCCAGATAAAAAGGCCTGGAAGAGAAGTATCCTGGCAAACTAATAAAGGTGGGTCACAGAGCTACTTAAGGATGAAGCCCTGAGACACTGCTGTATTCCAGAGCAGGAACAAACTGAGACAGACAGTAGAGATGGTACTGAGGGAGAGACTCCTCCTCCCCAGAAGGGGCTGCTTTATTTCACTGTGTGCATCTCAGCGAAAGGGCTGAGTCACTGAAGAAACACCACAGAGACAGAGTGCCGGTACACACTCTCAGCCAGGGGGTGCTCGCGAGAGGTGAGTACACCCCATTACACCATCATAGTTGGAAAGCCAAACACAACAGCAGCGTTCTAGTTGCACAAGATGATGATGTTAAGTGGTTATACACGCAAGTGAAAGGTCAGCGTAGTTTCATTGTTCAAGGGAATGAAAACACAAAAACAGAAACAGCAAAAATGGTGAAAAATTAACTGAATTTGTTTTGATGTTTTGGTTTAATAACCTATAAATGATTAGTAACAAATGTCAGGAAACATTTTAAAATAATGATTTTCTGTATGGACACTGGCCTCTGAATGGCATCTCTTCTATAGGATTAACAGAGACAGGGCTTCACCAACCCAATGCATGAGACTCTGACTATAATCCCTCTTCCCTGTAGATAAATAGCTTTGATACTTGCCCTTTGGACATGGATATTTTTCTCTTTCATTTTACCACCTTTTTAGTATCACTAATACCCTCGATGTGACAGAGAAACTGATATGAGATTTCCACTTAAGTTTAGATTAGGAATGTTAGCGCATAGCCATTTACATGATTAACCAATAAACTTGGGCTTATATCAGTTAATCCTAAAACTACACACATTCTCCCCACCCCCTTACTGCCTCTGTATCACATAGGAAGCTGTATCAGAGGCAGCAATGGGGGGGATGTGGGAGCTGGTGCCCTTGAGGAGTCAGCTTTTAAACTGGCTCCCCGCGTGTGCTGACTCCTGTGGAGCTGTCTGCTCCCCTTCCCCCACTGCCTCCCACAGAGGCAGCAGCACAGGGGGACAGAAAGGAGCTGGTGCTTGGGGGGGAAATGTCTTTTAAGCCATAGAACCACCTCTCCCCCCCCCCTTACCCTCCACACTGCTGCCTCTCTAAGGGGGACAGGCGGGAGCTGGTATACGCAGGAGAATGGCTTTCAAACCAGCTCTCTGTGCGTGATGGCTCCTGCGGAACCACCTGCCGCCCCTAACTGCCTCCCACAGAGGCAGCAGCAGAGGAGGGGAGGTGGGAGCTGTCTGCCCCCTGTGCTGCTGCCTCAGATAGACAGGCAGCAACACGGAGGGGGGAGGAGCAGGTGGTACATGCAGGAAGCCAGCTTTCAAGCCAACTCCCTGCGCATACTGACTCTGCAGAGCCACCTCCCTCCCCCATGTCCTGCTGCCTCTGTATTAGAGGCAGCAGGGCAGGACAGAGGGGAGGCGTGAGCTGGTGTCTGTCCCCCGGCCTGTAAATGTGTAACGACTGAAAAATTCAGCAGTTACACATTTACAAAAATAAACATTTGCTAACATCCTTAGTTTAGAAAGGGAACACTTAAAGCATGTAATGCACCATTCATTAATCCACACCAAATATTCGGTGAATCTCAGTAACGCACTATGGACATAGAGAGAGAGAGAATAAAATAAATCTCCATTATCATCATCTTCCTCCATACGCTCAGTGATATTTTTATCTGCAACTATTTTTATCGGAGGGTGAACGGCAGTAGAACATAGAACTTTTGGCTGTTTATTCACTCATTCATTATCAGAGATAAGTTGCTCAGACATACTGTTATCCTTCATATAAATCACAATCTCAGAAGTAACCATTCATTTATACAGAAACGAGATGTATTACAAAGGTCAATTTCAAGAAATGACATTCTTTGTCAAAAGGCAGAGAGCTTCCTTGCAAAGCTCCTGCTGCAACAGTATAATATTATGACAGTTCCATAAGAAATTTCCTGAACACATTGCTGAAATTCCTGATTTTCTGGAAGAATGTGCACACTGCACGTGATTCGCATTGTCATGCTTCCGAATTAGGAATGTGCACGGGTAACGATGAGCAGTTACCCAGGAACAGCCCTCCATCTGTGGCCTGATGCAGATGGAGGGCTGATCCAGCCTATATGGGCTGGGTGTTGGCAGCCTCATAAACAGAAGGAGGGAAACAAAAGCGGCAGCAGAGAGGGGTGGGCTGTCAGATGCCAGCCTGCAGGGCCCGCAAGCCCATGTGGGCTGGGAGCCAGCAGCCCTCCTCCCTGCTAATGCTGTTTCTGTGGCCTTCCAGCCCATGCAGGTTGGGAGCCAGTAACCACACAGGGCTGGAACAGCTGGTCTGGAACTGCCCCTGCCCATGGCATGGGGGCCAACTCCAACCCATCCGGGGCAGGCAAGGGGGCAGCTCCAACCCAGCAGGGTGGAACAATATTTAACCAGTTAACTAATTAAACAGGATTTTACAACTCTATTCTGAATATAGCAAACAGATAATTCTGTACCTAGAGCTTGTCAAGTATCTTTAATAAGATTTAAACATAAAACTGTTGTTATTTTTTTAAATAATTTTTGAGAGGTGTCTTGCAGCTGTCATTATTGTATTTTGCATTAGTTACTAAGCAGAAAACAAAATATTAAGTACATAATCTAACTAGGTGTTTCAGCCATTTTTCCATTATGTCTGTGCACAACACCTAACACAATCCCCAACTGCTGCTGTACACGCTACTTCAATTTCAGAAGTGACATTAAAAAGCAGAAGCAGAACTGTAATATACTCTCACTGTTCTTGTATTTCTATATTCCATGCCAATCCCCACCCATTCCCAAAAATTATGTTAAAAAGAAAATTGAGGATGTAAAATCAAAAAAAATCTCAAAAATAGGATGCACCAAAATCAAGGTTGACCACATAATCTTAACTTTTCCCCCATGTATATGTGCATTGGGATATAATCTTTGATTGCATTATCATATACTATTTTTTTCACAGGACCCCCGCCGCTCCCTTCACTCAATGCTTATGTAGGACAGTGCTCAGGGCAGCAGATCAATATTTCTTTTTATCCTTATTAGTCACTGTGCAGCCCCACTGAATTAAAAAAGTATTTCCTGGACTTTTTTATGGCACTTATCATTGCAACACTCGCTGCTGTCCTTTTAACCCACCCCTTTGTGCAGGGATTTTCAGTCACTGTACATGCATAGTTGTGGACTGAGTAATCTTTTCCACCAAATTTTACAGTAAAATTTCTTCCTCGGAACATAGTTTTGAAATAATTTGTTTAGAAATAACAAAAAAAAAAAAAAAGAAAAATACTTCCAAGATTTTCCCATCTCTGATTATGAAATTGTATGCTTACTGACCATAAAAGACACTTGCAACTAACCTAAAATTTCAGCAGGAAGAATGAATGGGTGTTCAACAAAATAACACATCACATCAAAGCAGTGCATTGAAACCTCAAGAATACATTTGTAATCTATGCTGACTCTATAACAATGCCATTTAAAGCATAGAATTTAATTTTTAAAAAAGGGCTTTTTCTCAAAAGAAACCCCTTAAAAGAGATTAACTGTCCTTAAAAATAGCATAATTAACCACTTATCAGCAGGTAGTTGGTACTTATGTCAGATGAGTACTGCAGAATACAGTAATCCACTAAGTAAATGAGGCTGTTTAAAATCCATAAATCTACTTACAACAAGTTTGAGACACAAATATCTATAGCTTACTCCATTCAAGAATTCTCTGCTTTCGAAATGTCCATTCAGCAATCCTGCCACAAATTGTTTCACAATACTACAGGCTCACTTATTCATAAACAAATCATTAACATTCTTGACATAAAATCACAGTGTACAATGAAGCCCAGCTACGATGGTGTTTTACTACTTTTGCTCAGCCCATCATGAATGGAAGTTTTGTTTCACAAAAACTATCCTCAATGAATAAAAGACAAATTATGCTCCATGAGAAAACTGCCAGCATGAAACACTTACGCAAAAATTACAGGCTCATTTTCAAGTCCACAGAGTAGTAGCCCCTATGTTCAGTTTCTGAAACCAGTAATCTACAGCCCATGCATTACTAGAACTACAAGATACAATGATGTGCTATGTTACAAAGATTTTTGTTTTTTACTTTCTCAGATATTGCAAGAAAATACTGCGCATGCTAAAAGGGAATGATTCCTTCTCCCACTTCCCCAAAACAGAATTTTATTGTAAACGCCATTTGAAAAGGCTAGCTGTTCAGAGTCAAAGGTTTTCAGCCAAGAGCTGCTATGACCAAGAACCATTTTTATACAGATGTGTTGAGATTTAAATTAGATTAATTAGAAAGAATGGAGTGGACTAATTAATGACAAGAACTGGACAGCTCACACTGTAGTTAAAATTCTCCATGTCCTACGTCCAAATACGCCAAACCTGTTTTCAACAAAAAGAATTTGTAATGTTCCTGTAATGTTCATACTTAAAAGGATAAGAAACAGATGGAAAATAGTTAGACTCACTAATGATCTGCATTATGTTTTTGGCAGCTTGAAAATATATTCTACAAGAACTGGATGGCTCAGCAGACTGAAACTAGAATAATGTGGGCGTTTTTTCCCTACTTTGGCTACCAGTTCAAATCTAGCCCAATAAATGCAACATTTCAACTCTGAAGAAGACATGTGTGTGCTGAAACATTAATATTTACCAAAAAAAATGAAGCGTAGCTAACTTTGGCCTTGATCCTGAAAAAAGTTACACTCATGCTTAACTAAACAAAGCGAGTACTCCTGTTGGCTTCAGTGACTACTCACAATGTGTAAAAGTTAAGCACATATCTAAGTTAGCAAAATTGAAAATTTGTTATTCATACGTAACTTGCAACATTTAATTTGGGGTATTCCTGCTCTTTTTTTAAAGATTATTTTGTGTACTATATCCTTTCCTTTCATAACTTGTTTTATTTATAGCACGGGGGCCAACAGCTTTCACTGGCCCCCAACCAAGGTAGGGGGGAGCTATAGTGCATGCATGAATGATGGGCTTGATACAGCAATTGGTGGGACAGACTCTATTGCCTGTATTATGTAGGAGATCAAACTTACTGGACTTATGTTACTCATCCAAACCTATAAACTATGTTTATATCTGTTGTTGTTAAGTGCACATGTTTTTCAAAGATTAATAGATTTTTAGGCAACAAGAGACCATCATGACCATCTAATTTGACCTCCAGCACAACAAAGTCAATAAGTTACACATGAGCTATCGCATAACTTTTGGAAAGGTATTCACTTTTGACTTAAAGATTTTGTACAATGGATCTATCAAATTGTTTCAACAGTTAATAACTTAGACTGTTAAAAATTTGCACATTATTTATAAATCGGAATTTATCTTGTCACATCTTCCAACCACTGGACTTTAATTAAATCAAAACCAAAGGATGAGAAAAGGTTTAAATACAGAGGAAAGATGGTTCAAAATGAAGAAAACAGCCAGGATCAATGGAATGGGAGTGAAGGCAAAGTCCTGCAAGGGTTCTGTAAAAACAAGAAAAGAAAACTTATACAAAATAGTGTGTGTGGTATTTAATACCTCTAGGTAAAGAGAAATTCCTTCCCGCACATATCTAGGGATCCCCCAGAAAGGGAGAGAGCAGCACTCTATGCTGAGTCCAGCCTTATTTAATATCTTCATTAACAAATGAGAGATCCAAAGTTGAAAGGAGTTGCAAACATCAGAGAGAAAAGGAAAAATACAAAGGCAACTATAAAGACCAAAAAAAAACCATGAGCAAGATCAGTATTCTGGTTTTTGTTTTTGTAAGGAGGTAATTTATTTAGGAATTCAGTTTTGGGGAGTTATAGGACTGCTAGCTATTAAAGTACTCATATATTTTACATCTATAAAAATCAATTAGAAGATAAGAGATACTTGCCAAGCTCGTTCCCTATTATAAAAATCATTCAAAAGCCTATTCTGGCCCAATGTAACTCAGGCTCTGATGGGACTACTGAAGAAAGCAAGTTACAGAAATATGGTATTTACTCTAAAGTAAACACCATAAACTCAGAAGCCAACACAGAGTGCCAACTGCATGAGTCAAAGATAATGATTCTGGTCTCAAAAAAAAAAAAAAAAAACACCCACAACAGATTTAAAAAAAAAAAAATTATTATAAAGTTGTTTTTATTTGCCTTCTGTTTTTTTAGTTTTTAAGGTACATGTTTTCAAACTTTATTTTGTAATCATAAGAGCAAGAAACTTACTTTCTCTTTAACAATGAGAGGCCTGTGGCTTTAAGAAAAATACAAAGTATTATGACACATGATAAAATGATAGTCACTTGAAGAAAGGAAAGCTGTGATATCCAAAGGTCAAAGTAACAAATTTCTTACAGTTACTGTCCTATCATAATCCACCCCCTCTTGGGGAGTGACCTTAGGGCGGGGGGGGGGGGGGAGGTTGTGATACATTAGTACCTGTAAGAAATTAAAGTGTGGAGTTAGGGGGGCTCAGGGCAGAGGGTTGGGGTATGTGTGGGGGTGCAGGAGTCACGGCAGAAGGCTGGGGACATGGGGGGATACAGGAGTCAGGGCTGGGGTGTACAGGGTCTCAGGGCAGAAGATTGGGCTATATGAGGGGCTCAGGGCAGGGGGCTGGAGTACAAGTGGTGGTGCAGGAATTAGGGCAGGGTGCTGGGGACGTGAGGCTGCAGGAGTCAGGGTTGCAGTGTATGATGGATTCAGGGCAAAGGGTTGGGTGTATCAGGGGCTCAGGACAGAGGATTGAGGTGTTTTTGAGATGCAGGAGTTATGGCAGGGAGCTAGGAATGTGGAAGGTGCAGGAATCAGGGTTGGGGAGTATGAGGAGGGGCTCAGGGCAGAGGGTTGAGGTGTGGGGAGTCAGGGTAGGGGGCTAGTAGTGGGGGGGATATGGGGGAGCAGGATTGAGGGCAGGGGGCTGGGTGCATATAGAGGTAGGGATGTTACATTTCAATTAATCAGCTTATCGAGTAGTCGATGGAATTTCCATCAACTACTTGATTAGTTGATAAGGGGGCGCTCTCTGTCCCACTGTACCTGTGACTCTTGTGCATTTCAAAGAAAGAGGTACAGTGGGAATCTGCGCAAACAGAGACCGAAGCAGTCCCCACTCGCACAGGGTCCTGACTGCTGCACCTCTCCCTTTGAAATGTACAAGCATCATGGGCGGCTCTTGTACATTTCAAAGGGAGAGATGCAGCAGTTGGGACCCCGCATGAGCTAGCTCTCTCAGCCAGCTTATATGCCCGCTCCCCCCAGCACCAGCTCCTGCTCCCTCCCCCTCTGGTGCCTCTGATACAGAGGCAGCAAGTGGGGGGAGGGAAGTGACTGGTTGAGTAGTGACTCGACTACCCAATAAGACTAGGCTTATCAGGTGGTCGACTAGTTGCCTACATCCCTATACAAGGGTGAGTGCGGGAGGAGGCCAAGCACTGCAGCCACACACACCAGGTATCTGTCACTCTGCCCATTTCCTGTGACTAGGGAGTGAGGGGAAGTGCAGAGCCTGCTGTATTCCTCTGCCCCTCCCCTGGGCAGCCTGCAGCAAGAGAAATGCAGCAAGCTCTGCACTTGCCACTCACTCCCTGGTCAGAGGAAGCATGAAAAGCAACAGGAACCAGTAGGTGTGGCTACAGATCCCCACCCCCTGAAATGGCAGCAGCGGGAGGTAGGGGGCTCAGGACTGGGGCAGTCCTGGGGAGGCACCCTCAAGCCAGTTCTTCTAACCTTTCTGGCTGCCTACTCCTGAGTGTGGTAGCCCGCAGGCAGCTGGGAGCCGGGCTGAGAGCACCCCACCCCTCCCACTGCAGCTGAGTGCCCCAGCCAGCCGGCTGACTTCATGCCAGAGTGCCACACTGAGACACACCAGCTTACTTTTACCTCCACCAATATCTGATATCAATAGAAAGTTCAGAGAGTACCAGTAATGCATAGCAGAGCCCTTAGTAGTGCTAACAGAGAAGAAATTAAACAGGAATTTGCAACATGACATGGCAGCAAAAAATATCAATACAATTTGGGTGGCTTGTGGAAAGGCATCTCACCACTTGACAGGGAAGTTGTAGTCTAATTCCAATATACCAGGAAGAGTGTATTCACCTATAGGTGTTTGACTAACGGGAAGAATTTCAAATTTGAGCAATAAAAATCAGAGAGCTGGAGGCTGATTTATAATGAAAGGTTAATGAGTTCAATAATGCTCTAAGTACAGCTTGCATAAGCAACAACTGGGATAAGAGAAAACAAAGCAGCAGCCTGCATACAAAGAGTTTAAACACAAATGAGGAAGACAATCTATTTGTCTTAATAAAGGGAATATAATTAGTAATAATGGGGTGAACTTAAGGAATAGGGAAATTTAGGCAGCACATCAGGGGAAGCCTCCTGACAATGAGAACAATTATTCAGTGAAATAATTTAAGTGTTGAAGACCCATTGCTGGGCACATTTAAAAACAGACTAGATAAAAACAGCAATAAAAGTACAATAGCACACAATCCTGTCTATGCAAGGGGGCTGAACAGAAGATCTGAGAATACCTGGAACAATTAATTGGTTATTGCTTTGTCTGACATTTGAATTCTAGGAAATGCGATAATGCAAACCTAGGCCCTTCCTACTGGCTAAAGCTGTAACACCACACGTCCTCACTCTTGTACCAAATGGAAATCTGCAGATTGATGAAAATTTGACATTTAATCCAAAGAATAAATCATTACACTAAAAACTGAGCAGTTTTTCCAGTGCCCAATACGTACTAGTGTAACAGATGCTTGCTTGGTATAATGCTCTGTCCCCCTCTAGTGGCAGCTAGTCCTGCTAGAGATTGAGGAATCTGCTACAGCCTTGGCTCAGAGCTACAGTAGCACTTAGAGTTATGCACACCTTGGGAATGGAGGATGTTCATAGTTCTGAAATGTTCATAACTCTGAACAAAACATTATAGTGGTTCTTTCAAAAGTTTACAACTGAGTATTAATACAACATTGAAACTTTATTATTCAGAAGAAAATGCTGTTCCCTCCCCCCCGTTTTTAGTAGTTTTACATTAAGCACAATACTATACTGTACTTGCTCTATTTTTGTATTTATATATTTTGTCTCTCTGCTTCCTGATTACGTACTTCTAGTACCAAATGAGGTGTGTGGTTGACTGGTCAGTTTGTAACTCTGGTGTTCATAACTCTGAGGTTCTATTGTATGTGGCTTTTAACCCATGAAGTAGAGGCTCATACGCTAAGTTTCAAAGGTCCCAGGTTCGATCCCGTGTGCTGATGACCAGGGTCTGTCAGCATTGCATTAAGGCTACTACCCACCATGAAACACACAGGGCAGTTTGTCCTGATTCCTAAAAGGGCAGTTAAAGAGGTCCAGATTCATTTTGGGCCGCATGACAATGAATTAGGATAATATTAAATACCATTGTGATGATATAAGGTAAGCGGGCAAG
Source organism: Pelochelys cantorii (assembly GCA_032595735.1). Lineage (NCBI taxonomy): Eukaryota > Metazoa > Chordata > Testudines > Trionychidae > Pelochelys > Pelochelys cantorii. The sequence goes on along the minus strand of CM064335.1, from coordinate 36,240,389 downwards.
TCACGAGACATAAATAGCTATGTGATTATCAGGGTTTCTTTTAAGTATGTGTAATGGCACAGTTTAGAAAACAGAAAATAAATTTCACAGGGCAAACAGAAGTAAACAAAAGTTTTCTGTGATGAGTTATGATTTCTGCAAAGGAAATCTTCTCAGGATATACATCATTCTCTGCTCTTTTCAAGGTATAGAGATAACAGGGACAGGCAACAGACTCCGTTTGGATTGTAAAACGACAGACAATGAAGAAGGGAGAAGACAGCTCAGCCAGTTGGCAACAGGCTCTAGAGCAGTGGTGGGCAATCTGCAGCTCTTGGGCCACAGGTGGACCATCAGGGTAATCTGATGTCACAAGACATTTTGCTAATGTTGACCATCTGCAGGCACCACTGCCAGCAGCTCCCAGTAGCCGCAGTTCACTGTTCCCAGCCAATGGGAGCTACAGGAAGTATGGCCCCACATCTCCTTTGCCTTAAGGTGCTGTCCTCACAGTTCCCATTGGCTGTGAATGGCAAACTGCAGCCACCAGGAGCTGCGAGAAGCGGTGCCCACAAACAGTCAACATTACCAAAATGTCTCGCAGCCCACAATCTGATTACTCTTATGATCCATGGGTTGCCCGCCACTTCTCTAGAGTCTTTTAACTTGATGTTGCTGGTTCAAGCCCAGCATATGCCAAAAATCATTACCGTCCAGCAGTTGTTCTGACTCTTGTGTACTACATAAAATTAGATGGTGGTTTCAATTCAGTTCCTGACAGAGATGTGTGCATGTTATTAAAACCACTGCTACTGTTGAAACTAATTAGCATCTTTGTTTCTGGTCTCAAAACAGAAGTTGACATGGTTGGGGTGAAGTGCAACTGATAGGCAATGTGATAAAATCAGAACGTCTGCTTCTGCTATCACACTTCAGGGCTGTCATAAGCACTAAATTTGTAATAAAAATGTAAATGATATTGTTGATAATTTACTGGGCCAAACAGCTAACAATGGGTATCCCTAAAGGTCTTTAAAAAGCACTGATCATGAGCAAGCTGCCTCCAGGCAGTGAAAATATAAAGCAAGGCTATAAAAGGTATAATTAAAGCAAATCCTGTAAATGTGCTTAGAAAAGTTTAAAGTTCTGAACTAAATTGGGGATTTTCTTATACTTAATTTTATGTGGGAAGAAGCAGGGGTAGGGAGGGAATGTGCTGCAAATATATATATTTACCTGATGACTGTAATGAACCAGGGCTATATTTAAAGCAAAAAATACAAATATCTGAAGACTCAACTGTGATTTTGCTCCTACTGATGTCAGTGACAAAAACGTCCATCAACTTCTGTGGTGCTGAACAGGAGTTGTAGGCTTCATTTTGGAGCGGTAAAAAAGGAGAGAAAGGCAAACAGATTGGATTCTATCAACCCAAAAGGAAATAACATGTAAATATGTTAGCTTCAAGGTTCCTGTCAGCTGCGTGGCTGTGTGGTGGTATAGCTGTTTTCTGAACCCCATGCAGAGGCTCAGAGCTCTCATTCAGGCAGGGAACTCAACTGACCGGCAGGGGGAGGGTCGTCTGGCTAAACAGCAGCTCAACTGAGCTGCTGTGTGCTTGAAACTGAGGAGCTCCCAGAAGGGAGGGGAGTTTGGAGAGTCCCATCTGCATGAGCTGCGAGGAGAGAGAGAGAGGTAGAAAATCATCACTCTCCTCAAGCCTCCTGGGCTGGGAATGGGGAGGTAAGAGGCTACTGCATAGAGCAGGTGGGGAGGGGGAAGGGTGGGTTGGTGCTGGCATTGGGGTGAAGTGGAGGCAGGGGGAAGTCTGTTTGTGCTGTGTCTTGTCCTAACTCCCAGCTAAACTGCTGGTGACAGCACATTTCAGAAGTAGGATTTTATCCAGCCCCCCACTGGGCTGCAGGGAGCAGATTGCACAGGAGTAGGTGGGTGAAAGGGGGTGAGTGGATGCTAGCATCTATGCAGTGAGGTGGAGGCAGGAGGCAGTCTGTTTGGGGTGTCCTGCCTCACTTGCTACAGTCCTTTCTGCATAGCTGGGTTGGAGGGGAAAGCAGGTTACATGGGGCGGGCAGTGTGCCAGAATATCTGCATAATTACGTTTAAAACAAAGGTTACATAGGTATTAACGGCTTAAGGTAAGAAAGAAAAAGATTCTTTTAACAGAACTTTTTGGAGTGTTGCAGATATCTAAAATGCTGATCTTAATGATTTTTTTAATTAATACATGATATATTAATATTGCATTAAGGCCAGATCTTTGCTACATGGTAGAGTTCTGACTCATAAATCAGAAGTAGCAAGTGTTAGGTGTGGTGATAGTTGTTTTGTAGGATGAAATCTTATTTGCAAGCTCTTTGAAACATGCATCTGTCTACAAACCCTGAAGCCATGTGTTAATTTGTTCTGGGGCTTCCAGTCTTTGACTTGGTGACACACATAAGGTGAAAGTTTCAAGCCAAGAGAACTATTTTTATAGGTCTCTGTTTCACCCTAATCCTAAACATTCCCCAGAGAAACTGTATAAGCCTTAGTGTATTAGTCATGCTCTCTTGCAAATATTTGCAAATAAATGTTTGTTGGTATTGGTAGTACACATCCACACACTACCTCAATATTGGTGTTGCACATAAGAAATTTCAACCAACCCAAAAGAAAATTCAACACACCCAACGATAGAAAATTTTAGAGGGAACACTGGTTGGCTTGGATGGCTTCTTTTTCTGTTCTTAAAGTCTCTTATGTCCATAAAACGGGGGGAAATTAACCCAGAAATGCATACTTCTGTAAATTTGCCAATCATCATAGCACACTGAAAGTATGCATAAATCTTTTTCTTCAGTCAAAGAATATTAGAAATGACTTCCTTTACAGCCAGTCACTTAATAAGAAGAAGCACTGTTTAGACAGCCAAGCATTTTTGTAAAATCCACACATTGTTAGTAATAGCACTCCCATTTTCATTCATGAAAATTAATTATTTATTTACTATGAAAAAAACCACCTTAAATGGTGAGTGATCTTGTACAGTGTTCGCTCTAAGCTGCGTGGCAGCACAGCTTCACAGGTGATTAATCAGCCTCACCCATGCATGGAGCTGACTGATGGGTCAGGGCTGATTAATCACCTGTGAAGCTGTGCCACCCCACAACTTAGAGGGAACACTGATCCTCTAGCACCTTAGAGACTACATGACCACTCATTTTTAAAATTATTATTATTTTTTAAGTTACAGGCTGACATGTCTATCACTCTGAGACTTGTTTACGCAATGGTTTGATACTGAGTTAATTCTTACACATTATCTAAATTACTTTTTTTCCTTTTCTCCAGCTACTGAAAGACTGCACAGATTGCTGGTCAATGGAAAACCTTGATTAAAAAAAACCTCACCAAGTATTATTAAGGCAGGTGTTTGCAGACCATAAAAAGCAAGAGAGCAATGTTAGAATTAGTGATGACCCCTTCTTAGTGCCTTCCTGGTATTTCTATGAAAAGAAGTTCTGGAATAAAATGCTACTATGTATAAACTAACTGAGATGCTCTTAATATATGAAAATCATGTCATAAACCTGAAGCTATTAATTCCTATTTGCTAAGGGCTATAGTTTATCATTACCATCTAACAGTGAATGATGGCTTTTAAAGCCAGTTCCATTTCTCCACAGAGGCTGAATTCGCTAAATCATTTATGAATGTCATGGACTGACATTTTTCTAACAACATAATGAGTTTTCGGCAGTTCAGGCCATAAGAATCCTCCATTTGTCCATGCTCTTTTGCCAGTTTAAAAAAAATAAGAGCATTCTCTGTGTTTGTGTCTTTACTTAAACTGACCATTATTAACATTCCTAAATTAATCACACAAACAACATCTAGAGCCAAACAAACATGAATAAGCTTCTACAACGCAGAAAAAGAAACCACACTGATCTCATTGGCGATGACTCAAAATATACAGACTTTGGAGATTGTAAGAGACAGAGATAATTTAGCATGAATTATCTGTACCAAATACCTCAGCTCCTCAGACTTCAACAAACTGCTTTCAGTGGATGAATTTACGAAAGAGTTCTTTACTAAGGTCTCAGCTACAGAGTCTGCTTTAGTTCCATATTGTAGGTAAGGATACACCTTATTTTGAGGACTGGCTTATTTGTGAATGGAGGAAGGGGGAAAAAACTACCAACAGAGAAAAACAAAACCACACACACAGCAGAGTGAGCTTGCAGCAGTACAGACATCCCTTGCTTCTGAAAACTCTCCTTTGATGCTCAAATTTGGGGAGTAAAGGGTGTAAATCCTCTGCCATTTCCTGAGGGAAAGGAACAAATCCCCTCCATCAACATCACATGTCAGGAAATTCTATGAATAGAAGCCAGCTAGTCCAGTTACACAGGACTATTCCATGTATGGGAACATCAGGTCCTCCACTATTAACATCTCATATAGCACCAACAGCAGAAACTAGTATTGACCCCTGTATTTAGGTTGCCTAATAACTTACATTATAAAGGTTTCTTGTGACATTTTCTATGAGGAGCTCTCATGCATCCGTTATTTGAAGATGACCTTTCATATTTAGCAGGGGATAGACCTTTAAGGTAGGGAATTGCCTTTGCTTTGTCCCATAAAATTCCATTCAGCTTGTGCTGAGACAAACTGTCAGAAATTGCCCTTTTCCCTTCTATCATGTGTTCTTCAGGAAAACGTTATCAGCACACTGAAACAATAACCCAACACAAACATTCTAAGGCTAGGTTCATGCTAACACAAAAGCAGCAACGGTAATAGGAATGCCTGGTAGCTGACAGAGTGACTGTCAAGTGGGGAGGGGAGTGAAAAGAGATGGGACCCACCCCAGGATCAGCAGTCCAGTTCAGGTCCATTCAACACCATCCCCTTGTGGAAAACCAAACCTTTCCCTGCTGCCAGCTAATGTACTTAGTCCTGAGTTCCAGAGGTTGTTGTCCGTGATGCAATATTGATGGTTCAGGGTTCAAACCTTAGTGACGGTGTGTGATGGGGAGGGGATGTTGCAGTTGTACATAACAATGTGCTTTTTTACCTTTTTCTTTAAAAAAAAAAAACCTAGGAAATTACAGGTTTTTCCTATGTTAAAAGAGTATTATTGATGTTACAAAAAGTCAAACTCCAAAGGTATGGTTAGGAAATACCAAACTTACGATTGCCCATGCAGCCCTAATTCACACCTGTTGTGCTCATGCATTATTGTACAGTCTTTAATTACATAATCAAATACTATTTTTCTCCTGCATGACTCCTGCCTTATTCTCTCCACAGGTGGGCAAACAAGGCAGTAGAATTAGTATTGTGCAGGCACACAAATCTGATATTTCCTAGCTTTTGTATGTTTGACATTACAACTTAAACAACAGTCCTCTAATATGGGGTGTGAAATTGTATGTCATAACAAGAGCGTCACTCAAGCTCGGCAACAATTAAGTAGAATATGAGAAGCAGATACATTAGTCTCCCTGAATGTTTGAAACAACATAAGGAAGAGTATACAAGAGTTTCACAGAGCAACATCTATCATTCAGTCTTCAATTTTCCAACTATATAAAGTGAGATTTTTGATAAATGTGCAGAGCAGGTCAAATTTAAATATTAACTTGAATTGGCATGGAGAACACTCAGCACTATGTAGGTTTGGGCCCTATGCCAAAGCAAATAGGACAGAATTACCTCAAAGAGTCAGAAACTCAGTAGTCCTCCTCATTTGGTTGCTGTAAACTGCATTTGACTATTTCTCCAAATGACGGAAAGAGTTTCCCTACTAAGTGACAGGCCAAGGAATCTGCCAGTGTAGGACATTATTTTCTCTCTAATTTTGTCACATGTATCCCATAACAATATGGCTCACTGGGTAGCATTCTCACCTTTGGGCCCATAGCAAGACTTGGGCTTACAGACAATGCTGGTAATGCTTTATAGTATAATTAGGAATGTACACTGTGCAAAAGTGTTGTCCTTTGATGGAGAGACTAAATCAAAATCACTTTTCACTACTTTTTAGTTGCTGTCCATTTGGGGAAAAAACACCCAATAGCATGCTCAGAAAAAATGTACACCACTCCACTGGGTTCCTGGTGGAATATTCTCTTGTGAAAGATAAATGCTAAATGTCAAAAACCATTTTTGAGGTATTGCACATACACTGACTGTGCTTGTTGCTTATGTAGTGATTGCCCTCCATAAATTATCAGATATTTTAAGGTTGCCTACAGGGTATGACAGGAAGTCCATAAATCAAAGTTCTACAGCATAGCACGTAGCATTTACTTAAGAGAGACACGCTGAGAATATCCAATGACAATATTGGTAATAAAATATTTTGCATTTAGATTGAGATCTGTAGCTAAAAAGGCTCTAAGTAATCATTTCTCCCCACAGAACAACTTCACTATGCACCAAATACCAGCATGCAACAAAACTGGTAACGTGGCGCACTGTAAATAGGCTGCGGAGGTCCTCTCCCCATCCACAAAGCAGTACGGCAAATATATCTGCATTGCTGTAGACATGCCAGCATTACCTCTACACCTCCAATGTCCAGGTCCCCAAACTACGGCCTTCCTCTCCATAGCAGAACATACGAGTTCTGATGCACTACAGCCTTCCTCTACAGAGATAGAGGAAGACACAGGATTTGGTATTGGAGCAATAGTTCAATGTAACTATAATTATATTTTGCATATTGTAATTCCTTGGAACAATCTGGACCTTCATTCTATTTCAATTAAAAGAAACACTCCAAGAAGCAATGTAAACACTGAAGTTTCACTATACAGTAGTGCCAAGAAAAGCCTCACGGGTCCATCTGTAAGAGTCGCATCCTTTGAACCTAGATTTGTTTAGTTATTTTATTATTACAAATGTTAAATCCACTTCATGCAAATCAAGTATGAGAAATCAGGTTCTATGTGCAAACAAGTGCAGGGGGGTGGAAGGGAGTGGTGAAATTTATCTCCAAACGTGGTACGAGGATATGGCACTGTCTATCAACCCAAATCTTCTGGCCACTTCCTCCAGTGTATAGACTGAAACAACAGACTTTAGGATTGCCAGATGGTTTCAGAACAAAAACACACCAGGAAAAATTTGTTAAGCCCAAAGAGTTGTTAAGCCAAAAAAAAGCACCATGGCCCCTTTAAAAACCGCGTGGTAAGGCTTTTTGGCCCTAACAGGCCACTGGCGGCCCCCCACCATCTTGCCTCCCTGCACCAGGCCAGATAGCTCCCCAGTAAGCGGTAAGCACTAGGCTTGCGAAGCTGCTCCGTATTGAGCTAGACAGCCCGGGATTTTTGCCTCCTGGCCGGGAAAGACTCAGAAAGTACCAAACATTTTAGGTCTCCGGTATTTTAGTATTTTCTGAATTTTTTTACCAGACAGGACATAACATAAGTAACAATGATCAACCTCAACATAGGTAAATGCTACACCCAAACCCACAGCGGGGAATTTAATAGTCATTGTAGTCTCAGTACAGCACACAATATTAATATACATATACTATGAAAAACACAAAGTACACTGAGTATATCTTCAAAAATCCATTAAACTCTAGTGAAAACAGGTTAGGCGAATAAAACAGTATCAGAGTAATTGGCTAGGATGCTAGCTAGATCTGGCCAAACTTCAGATTTTACCCTAAAATTTTACTTCGCCTCATTTGCCTTTAGCTGATAAAAATCATTAACTAGCAAATCACTTTCTCCTTTGATTTCTAAGTGTACAGAGCATTATCACACATAAATACTTCCTGAACTAGACCTAACATTTAAAAAAAAACATTTCACAATACAGCACTACTTGGAATAGTTAAAACTAACTCTAAATTGCATTGCTTTATTTACAGAGCAAAGTCAAACTATTGCAACATTTTTATTTTTCAAATAAAATCCATACATATAGGTAACAGAAGCAGAAGATAACATGCAAACCTTAGCACCTGCTTTGAAACAGGATTTCCCATCCACACCCTCATCCAAAGATGTGTGTCAAGTCTGGGCCAGTATGAAAATTAATGCCCGATTGTATCAGAGAAAAGAAGAGATCTGAAGCCTGATTCTCCACTGCCCCATATAGGTTGAACCTCTCTAGTCCGGTACCCTCGGCACCTGACTGGTGTTGAACCAGAAAATTTGTCGAACTATGGCCCGTCAGTATTGTCTAGCAGCATTACCAACACTTCCATGGCTTACTGAGCTCTTAGAAGATGTTTAGGAGTATATTAGAATTAAATAACAGCACAAAACACTGAGAGCCAGGACTAGTGGCTATAAACAAACTTTATGGGACTGCAAGAAACTTGGCCACTCCCATGATAAATGGACATCTGGCTAACTAAAATCATGCTGGACCACAGATGTTGACAGACCAGAGTGTGCTGGACTAGAGAGGTTCAACCTGTACTTTATATAGCCAAGACAGGAAGGGTAGTCCAGTGGCCAAGGCATCAATTTACAGTTTAAGAGATCTGATTTCAATTGCCTGCTCCACCACTGACTTCCTGTGTGACCTTAGTTTCTCTGTACCTCAGTACTCCTCTACCTCATAGGAATATTGTGAGAATAAATGCATAAAAAACTGTGGATGCCCAAAGAATGTGATAATTGGGGCCATATATTCCGCAAACCAGGGGAAGCTACTTTGATGCTTCATAAGTACCTATTGTTTATGCTCTTAATACATTAAAGTTTGTGACATGTCCTTGGATAGCAGAATGTATGTGTTTCAGGGTAATCTGTTAATTAAAGGTACTTGTGACTGCACTGCAGAGGCAGTCTCCCTATCTTAGTCTGCAGGATAACAAGTCAATGGGATAACGAACCCCAGAAGATTAGTGGCTCTCTCTCAATGATAGGCAGAGTGTTTTCAATCTGAAGCTTTTCAGTAAGTTTACATTACGAGTTAAATGGCTGATTTTATGTTTTGCAAACTGAACTCTCCTTGGCCCTTGTAATAAGCAAAAAAAGCTTAAATGTCATTTAGTGCCAAAAGTTTGTTTATCTCATTTCTGATTGAAAGTTTCTCTTTGGGATTGTTCATGTTTCCCATTTCCTTGAAACTCTTGAATGTATGTGTTATTTTACCCATATAGTTTCACTGTTGAACCAGTTTTGATGTTGCTGGCTTTCATGTCTAAACAAAAAAATGATTGCTTTATGCTGCTCCATAATCTCTCTGTTCACTAATGTTTCCTCAATAATTTATTACAAATGATTTTTTTTCTTAACGGAACATGGCAATATAATTTTCAAATTGTCAGCGTAATCCCCAAGAGAAGCACTTTCTGAAGACTCACCCCTCCTTGGTCAGCATTGTAATTTATAAGGAGCTAGATGTCACTCAAAGGGAACCAAGGTTGACCTCTGGGAGGCTAGGGAAACACCAAGGAAGGAAGTTTCAGCCCATGGACTGCACCAAACCAAAGTTACTGAGTCTCAGAAGTGCTTATGAGGGGGAGGGTTTTAAAGTAACAGAATCTACAGGAAAGTTAACCCTTAAACACTAGAAAAAAATCCCTAAGCCAGTTTGATGAAATCTGTTCTATAAATCCAAAATATAATATTACTTTGTCTCTGACATGCCTTGCAAAAATTATTCTTATTTTAAGAACACCATTGTTGAATATAAGTTTTGAATCTCATCAAGTGTTATATTCCTGTAGATCTCTAAAAGCTGGAGTGCGTACAAAGGTTTATGTTGTAGTTGGCAGTCTCAGATGCCACAGAGTTTCTATAGACCAGAGTTCCAAACAATAAGTGATGTGTTACCATGCCTTCCTCCTCTGGAACTGGAGTGAAGACTTCACACAGAAGCAGTGTTCTGCTTATTTTGTCCACGTGGCAGAAAAAAGCTTAAACGTCAAAAGAATGCAATTTTATACAAGATTCACAGACCTCCAGCCACACAACATACTGCTACAGCTGTGGTCAGCAAAGTACCTGAGCTGAACCCCCTCTTCCCCATTATAAGAGATCTACTGGTAAAGCACTCTCTGAGAAGACCTGAGGACTGTAAACCTTTCTCCCCACCTTTGCAATGTGCCTGGAAGGTCATTGAAACAGCCCAAATTCAATGACCTTCCAGGCACATTGCAAAAAACACGTGTGAAAGTTTTTTGGGGGTGAGGGAGGATTAGGGTATGTTTCTCTTTAAGATGTGGATGGGGGAGGACTTTTGGAATTTTTTTCATTTTTAGTGTCTGTTGGCTAACATAAATTATTGCCTCGATTCGGTCATTAAAGTCTGCTGGGTAGAGCTGATGCAGAAATGTTCTTTGTTCCTTCAAAAAATGTCAACAAAAACAAACTGTTTGCGACATCTTTTCTTCAAAAGTTTTCCCAAGAATCCAGAAAAACAAAAAAAAGGTTTCTTTTTGGCAACTAAAATGTTTTGACCAAAATTTTGGTGGTTTCTTCTTTCCATGTCCCCTCCCCCCCAAAAAAAATAACAAAAAAAAAACAAAAACAAAAAAGACCACACACACAAAACTTTTTTATTTTGTATACTGTTTTCAATTTTTGTAATTTAAAAATTAAATCAGAAATGGACAAAGCCTTTCTTTGTAAAACTTTGGGAAAGTGATCAGGAATAGTCAACATGGATTTTACCAAGGGCAAGTCATGCCTGACCAATCTGATTAGCTTCTATGAAGAGGTAACTGGCTATGTGGATATGAGAAAGTCGGTGGATGTGATATACCTTGACTTTAGCAAAGCTTTTGATCCAGTCTTCCACAATATTCTTGCCAGTAAGTTAAGGAAGTATGGGTTGGATAAATGGACTGTAAGATGGATAGAAAGCTGGCCAGACTGTCGGGCACAACAGGTCATGATTAACAGCTTAATGTCAGGTTGGCGGTCGGTTTCTAGTGGAGTGCCCGAAGGATCGGTTCTAGGCCTGGCTTTGTTCAACATCTCTATTAATGACCTGGATGAGGGGACGGATTGCACCCTAAGCAAGTTCGCAGATGACACTAAGCTAAGGGAAGAGGTAGGATCCAGAGTGACCTAGACAGATTAGAGGATTGGGCCAAAAGAAATCTGATGAGGTTCAACATGGACAAGTGTAGAGTCCTGCACTTGGGACAGAAGAATCCCAAGCATTATTACAGGCTGGGGACCAAATGGCTAAGTAGCAGTTCTGCAGAAAAGGACCTGGGGATTACAGTGGATGAGAAGCTGGATATGAGTCAACAGTGTGCCCTTGTAGCTAAGAAGGCGAACGGAATATTAGGCTGCATCAGGAAGAGCATTGCCAGCAGATCCAGAGAAGTGATTATTCCTCTTTATTCGGCTCTGGTGAGGCCACATGTGGAGTACTGCATCCAGTTCTGGGCCCCCCACTATAGAAAGGATGTGGACACATTGGAGAGAGTCCAGCAGAGGGCAACCAAAATGTGCTGGAGCACATGACCTATGAGGAGAGGCTTTGGGCTTAGTCAGTCTACAGAAGAGAAGAGGGAGGGGGGTTTGACAGCAGCCTTCAACATCCTGAAGGGAGGTTCCAAAGAGGATCGAGAAAGGCTGGTCACAGGAGTAACAGATTGCAGAACAAGGAGCAATGCTGTCAAGTTACAGTGGGGGAGGTCTACACTGGATATTAGGAAAAACTACTTCACTAGGAGGGTGAAATACTGGAATGGGTTACCCTAGGGAAGTGGTGGAATCTCCTTCCCTAGAGGTTTTTAAGTCTCAGCTTGACAAAGCCCTGGCTGGGTTGATTTAGTTGGGATTGGTCCTGCTTTGGGCAGGGGGCTGGACTTGATGACCTCCTGAGGTCTCTTCCAGCCCCAGGATTGTATGATTCTATGAAAACAAGCAAACAACATTTTCAACAAAAGGTTTTGACCGGCTCTATTGCCGTGCTGGTGGAATTTATTCCATCACCATCTATCCTGATGGGTGATTGATGCGAATTAAACTTACAACAAGTGCTCAAAGCTTGGTTTAGGTCCTCTTTTGACATTTATATCTAAAGAAATAAAAATAAACAAATAGACCTATGTGGCTAGTGACCCATATTCTACAATGTCATGAAGTCACTGGGACAAGGTCTTTAGGTCAACTCTTCTGCAGGGCTCTACCTTTTTTTTTTGTTTGACAACTATGTTGGAAAAGTTGAAGCATGTGCAACTAGCCTCTTCCACTTCCTATTTATGCCTATTTGTCAGCCTGACAAAGAAGACTTCGTGTGGCAACAGAGTATATCAACATTCCCATAAGCATTTTTAAGTGGTTCTCTCCTCTGAAGTAAGTGGGCTTTTACTTACTAAAATCTCATACATTATCCTGTCATAACTCTTAGGGGTTTCAGGGGTAGCCAAGTTAAAAATCAGGGAAATGACCAGTTACGCTTGCTGAGACATTTGCTGTTAATCCTTCCACATAATAATAGGCAGATAAATTTACATAAAAATGCTGGAGAGAAAGTATTTCAGAGAGAAAATGGTTCCATAAGGCAGATCAACCAGGGCACCACACCAAGGCCCTGGTCCCATAAAGGGGTTTTGGTGTATCCCTGACACATTAAACTCCAAAGCTAGACAGGAAGTTCCCTTTTGCAGGATTGGGATCACAGGCTGAATCCTGCCTACGGCCACACATATTCAATTCCCACTACCTTTTGTGGGATTGAGAAAGCTTGCTTCCACAAATGCATTTATGCAATTACAGGGGTCAACCTTCTCTCTCAGTTAAACCTGTATAAATCTAAAAAGTCTCAGACAGGTAGCCGTATTAGTCTGTAACTTTAAAAACAATGAGTAATTCTGTGGCACCTTAGAGACTAACAAAAATATACAGAATCATATCAATCTATAAAAATCATATAAATCTAGACTAACTCTATGGACCTCAGTGACCTGATATGGACTTACATCAAGGTAACCAAGATCAGAATGTGGCCCATATGTTTGTGACCTGTACAAAGATACAGAAAAGTTTATTCTCAAGTGAACATAACCAAATCCATAACTCTGTTGATAAAGTATTAACTTAGATATGTATCACTTCTGAAACACTCTAGCTTGATACATTAGCTATTGACATGCCAAACCACATTCATTTATCTTGGAAAGCTTCACATACATGTTAAAAAGCTTCAGATCATAATAGAAACGAAAGGTCAATCTGTTACTTTCAGACATTTTCATGTGGAACTTCCTATTGTATAGTGGGTGTTTTTTACAATATAGTGCAATTGGATCAGCTTTTCCTTTGACGTTCAGAAATGCTACACTTGATAATACATCCTGGTAAGTCTCCTCTGAAAAACATTTAAAATATTTACTTGTTCCTCATAACTAATTGGCAGTGAGTTGCTCCAAAGCAAAGCTCCTAAAAACAGAGTTTAGATAACTAATCCTTAGTGCACACAATACAATTGAATTATCCACAATACACGGAAGAGACATACTAATCCTCACAAACTTTCCTCCAGTTCCTGATACATTCTTCTCCCTGGACAGAGGACCTGACCCCAGTGTATATTCAGATTATCGTCCAACCACCTCACAAAAATTAGTACAGGGCATCCCCACTATATGTCCAAGATATGTTCCAAAAAAGTGGATGTATAGTGAAAAAACATAAAGTGGAACCAATATATATCAGGGCGACTTATAGCGGGGATGCCCTGTATGTTTTCTCATTGCTGGTTTCCAACCTGGACCCAAGTTTCTGCAGGATCAGGCAACCAGAGAGTGCTAGTCCAAGCATGAGAGAAAACCTAAATATGTAGTGGTGGAGTTTCTCTCTCTCCTGACAAAAAGCATTCAACAATCAATGGATTAGTGCCAGCTATGCAACCCACCTTCCAGACCATTAAAAGATCAGGTTCCATGTTTTAACCATATGGGAACTTGCTAGTGTTCCACATCAGATGGGCACCAGCAAATAATTTAAGAAGTGCACATTTACAAATAAATTAATCAAAACTTTAATGAACATTTTCACTTGCCTGAAATTTTGTTGCCCCATTCGTTTAGGGCCTGCTTCAAAACTCGCAGAATTCAACAGAAAAACTCCCATTTTACTTCCACAGACCTTGGACCTTTACTTCCACAGGACCATATTTCTCATTACACTGCTTCCATCAAAAAAGCCAGGTTATCACAGTACGTTAGAAGTTTCTGAATACAGTCCATGCCAGCACATCAAGGGAAACAGTCCATGAGACAGACCTAGACGACTAAAGCATTCCACAATAGGATGCCATGTTGCTTGGTTTTCACAACAGGAACAACTATAGTGGAAGACTTCAAGGACAGGAGGGTTCTTTGCAAGCACAAAGCTTCAAAAAACAAATATCAGAGGAGTAGCCGTGTTAGTCTGAATCTGCAAGAACAACAAGAAGTCCTGTGGCACCTTATAGACTAACAGATATATTGGAGCATAAGCTTTCGTGGGCAAAGACCCACTTCGTCATGCATCTGACGAAGTGGGTCTTTGCCCATGAAAGCTTACGCTCCAATGTATCTGTTAGTCTATAAGGTGCCACAGGACTTCTCGTTGTTCTTGAAAAAACAAAGAGAAAATTGCAAAGTAGGATTTTCTCATTCCTGATGCAAACCTGCTAATATGAGCTATCTTTATTCAAGCAACCTTTTAAATGTGTAATATTCACTTCCTCTATATTCTAGGAGTAAAAAACAAAAGCTTGCCCTTTAGAAATGCCATGCCTTTTTGCACTAAGATTAATCTTCGGGGTTCTTTAATTACAAAGCACTAAACATAAGATCAAAACAAAAGAGTCTCTCTCAAGAAATATTTTCTATCCATTCCTTATAAATAAGTGAAGCTGAAAACTGTCATCTCACTATTGTACCATGAAAGTTAATAGGATTCAGAGATATATCTCCATGCACTGAGATAAGACTAAACCCCTAGGGGTGAGTGAGGTGAGTAGTTCAACATATATTTATCAAAGAGAACTGTCCAGTCTTATAGAAAATAAAATGCACTCTGTGGAACTCTGCACCTGATGTTCCATCAATAAAACATAGAAAAGAAGTAGGAGTTCCGCCTCCTTAGCAACCAGAACTACATTTTTAAGAAAGGCCATTTATCAGAGGCTTTAACAAGGGTTAGATAATATATTCCAATGGACACAGTGACACTGATTTAGCAAAAGACAACATTTCACTGGAAAATCTTCTCTGCAAAGAGAAGTCAGGGACTATAATCACAAACCTGATGTTGGGCACAAACTCTTGGGCACAGCTGCCCAGAGCCTGCTGTCTATGAACCTAGACTGGTGTTTTCCAAAGAAATACCAGAACAAATTCAAAGTGGAATAGAAACAAATGTGCTGGGAGGGAGTAGTGGAAGATCTCGACATCTCTTTTTGCTTCCCACCTACATACCTTCCCATCCACACTCTTATAAAGGAAGAATGTGAATTCCAAGCCCTAAAAATGGAAAGTGCAAAGGTGTTAAACTTGCAATTTTTAATTAGTATACATTATTATATTTTAGGATCTAATTCCAAAATGAATCTGGTGTGGGCATGACCCAGGAACTCCTGCAGAGACCATGACAAGATGGTGGCCTTGGTAACCAGCTTTTAATACCAATACAAAAAAAGTGGCACTACTAGTTCCTCTTTCTTTTTTCCTTTCCTCCTCTGCTCCCAGTTACCCTGCTCTGGTCACAGTCCACTGAAGGATTCCCCACACAATACTCAGATTTGGAGTAGAGATGTGATGGTGTATATGTGTAAACCAGGGGTGGGGTACCTCAGGCCTGGAGGCCAGATGTGGCCCTCAGCTTGCCTGGGTCCAGTCTCCAAAGCTCAGGGCCCTTGCTCAGCATTGGGGAGCCCGTGCTGGTGCTCCAGATCCCCTGATGCCCCCCTGGGGGCTAGAGCACACAAAATCTACTAGGCTGGGCCCCCCTAGGCTCTAGCTTTTAAGCCATCTCCACTCACTCCTGTGGAGACACCTGCCTCCCACCCTCATGCTGCTGCCTCTAATACAGATGCAGCAATGCCAGGGGAGAGGGGAGAAGAGGCAGCTCCATGGGAGCCGGGGCTCTCTGGAAGCTGGTTTTAAAGCCATCGCCCCTGCACACTGGTTCCCGGGGAGCCACCTCCCTCCCGAGTGTAAATGTGTAACCACTGAAATGTTCAACAGTTACACGTTTACCAGAATACACACATTTTAACATCCCTAATTTAGAGAGAGTACTGTGAACAATCTCCCTTCAAGATGCTCTTTCCTTATAGAGCAGAGTTCCCACTTCTGTTTCCAGTTTCCCTAACCTGACAAGAAATAGTAGAGATTCACATTTTGTGGTGGCCACGGAAAAGCCCATCCAGCTGTGAACAAAGTATGTTTACTCCTTAAAAAGCCAAAGCAACATGAGGGGACTCCAGTGACTCTAAAAGATTGAGTGGGTAAAAGAAGGCAATCTCTGAGGGGTGGTGTGGGGGCAGAGAAAAAAGCTAGAATCCTCTGATCCCACCTGACCTTCAAATAGTTCCACTAGTGGCTTTGATGTACTATCGTTGTGGGAGCTGGGGTCTTAAGCAAATGTCCTCCAGCAGACCATCCAGAGGACCTGAGAAAGGTCAGAGTCAAAGCCCTCCCACCTCCAACAAGGAATCAACAAGCCTTTTATCTCTGTGGGATACTCTGACTTGAGAGCAAATGCAAAAGTATTTCAGAAAGTATGTGCATCATCATGGGATCACTGCTGAGTAGCTTTTTGATTGTCTACCAAAAAAATCAGCTCTCCATCACTATTTTGCTACATTTCACGCCAGTCTGGCAGTCCATTGCAGTGGAATTCACTGAAGCTTATCTTTATCAAAAATTTGCTCAAACAAGAAACATCAAACTCAGTAGTCCCATGCAGTCTAATTATAGAGTAGACCTAAAAGTCGTATTTTCTAAATCCTATTGCTTCGGATTCTAATCTAAACAACTGAACACAGCTATGAAAATGAAGCTTGTCAATATCTGAATTGTATAGGTTCCCATAAAAACACTGAAAGATAATCAGGCTGCTTCACTGTTTTAATCACATTTATAAATATTCATGCCTATCTCCCTGAAAATTCTCTTACAGCAGCAGGAAGCATTCAAAAAGACATTCAAGTTGATTTAACGTTATGCAGCAGTGCTGGTATAGACAGCATGGAAAGCAACATGAACTTTGAGGAGTATTCTAACGGGTGTTGTGGGTGTAGCAGCGCCTTCTGGCTTTACGTGATTTCTGTCATTACAAGGTGTATAGGTTTATTCAATAACTTTAAGAGCCCCCACTTACTCCTGGAGGCATTCCATAATTCTACTATGACTCCAAATGCAACAATTGCAGAATTCCCCCTAGGACTAGCCCCCAGTATAAAAAAATGATTCCAATACCCCTACATATGGCACAGAAACAGAAAATGGTACAAATAGAAACCTCTCGCTTTGTTTACTAATGTATACATATTATCCTTACAAGCCTGACTTGCCTCTGCCTTATTCTAGTTCAGTGGTTCTCAAAGTACAGTCCGCGGACCACTAGTAGTCTGCAGCCACCTCCCAGGTGGTCCACAGCTTGAGCTCAGCTCCCTCCCTTTCCTTCCCCATGTGGTGGGGAGCCCACACTGCCTCTCTGCTGCATGGGAGGAGGGGGAAGCTCCCCCCCGCCCCACTGCAGGAACAGCAGCTCAGTGGCACACTAGCTGGAGGTTTGGTCGTGCCCAGCAGGGAAGCAGCAGCCCACATGCCTCACCGCCACTGCGAGCCCTCTAGCACCGCTGCAGTCCGGCATCCAGCCCTGCCCACGGGAAGCCAGTTCCACTAGATGGGAGATCAGCCTCCATCTCCCAATGCTGTACCTTGGCATCTGCCCATGGGCCCTGCCGCCTCCAGGTACTGCAGAGCGAAGTGCTGTGCTAGCTGCTGGAGAAGGCTTGGAAGCGGCAGGGCTGACACATTCACACTGCGGGACTGGGGAAGCATCCAGAGGAGCCTGGAGGCCTTTCCCCCATGGGACCTGCCCATCCTGCTTTCTGCTCAGCAGTGCAGGCAGCTGCATTTCCATGGCGGGGAGGGTTGCTCTGTAGGGCAGCTGCATAGAGCGGGGCTCCTCTACAAGCCAGGGGAGGGGACTGCCTGTCTTCCCAGAAGGTCGGGGGGGTTCAGCCAGTGGGAGTGGGGTCACTAGGGTACTCTGTCCCCATCTTCACCCTTTGCAGAAGAGCTGTGTATAAAACGAGAAACACTTCTGTATTGCGTTGTTCCCAGTGCACCCCACCCTCGGCTTGCTCTGTACCACCACGAAAAATTTTATCTGGAATCTCAGGATTTCCTGTGCTGACAAGATACCATTTGGGTTGCCATAAACACAAAGCCATGCAGAGGACAACTGAGGAGCCTCTCCCCACCAAACCCCACCCCCGCCCCGAAAAGGGTAGCAATTCTAAACATTTGGTTTTCTGTTTAGAAATAATTGCCTGTAGGATTTGTGCTACTTCTGGTTGCTATATATTATAGGAGCAGTTCCTGCTACCAGTAGCACAGTCTTACAAGGGAGCAATTCGCTAACAGGCTGCCAGCAGCTGCCCACCATCTTGCCTCCCTGCGCCGGGCCGGACAGCTCCCCAGTAATCACTAGGGTTGCCAGGCTGCCTCCGTATTGAGCCAGACAGCCCGGGATTTTCGCCTCCTGGCCGGGAAAAAATCAGAAAGTACCAGACATTCTAGGTGTCCGGTATTTTCTGAATTTTTTTTTTTTTACCAGACAGGAGGCGAAAATATCGCACTGTCTGGGTCAATACCGAACACCTGGCAACCCTAGGGGCAGCAGCACTCTGCCCCCAGTAGCCCACAATAGGCATTCTGGGGGCAGAGAGTGGTCGGGGCCAGGCTGGTTGTGTGGGAAGGCAACACCTCCCCCTGCCTATGATATCCACTGCCCCTGGTTAGCACCATTGGGGGCTTTCCAAACCTCTTGTCCCTTTGTTTTTTGCACAATATCTGTCTGTCCCTCTCCTGGATGCTAGTTGCTGCAGCTGCCTCCAGCCTCTCAGGCACTGCCAGCCGGCACCTTCTCCCCACACGCCTCCCTGCGGACAGCAGGAGCATCCTTGGGAAGGGGGCCTTGTCCCCGGGGCCAGGCTGCCTGCCACCTTTGGGGCAAGCCCACAGTTGGGGAATTGGAGCCTGGAGCAGAATGAGCCCAGGTACATTCTTTGTTGTATTTGAGACCAAAGAGAAAGTCTTAACCAGCGCAGCCGGCTCTTTGAACGGGGATTCGGAGCAAGAGCTTCAAAACACTTTCATGTTGCAGCCTTCCCCTGCCAGATGGACCCCTGCAGCAGCCAACACCCTCCGAGGCAGTAGCAAGAACAGGGGCTCGGCGACGAACCCCAAACACGAACGAGGCCTACGGAGCCAAATCCCTCGGCCTGGCTGCAGCGTCCTGAGCTCCCTGCATTGTAGCAGGGTCGCCCTGCGGGGGGTGTTCTGCCAGAGAGGCACTGTGGAGAGATTCACACTCCTGGGGGGGGGGGGGGGAGGGAAATAGGCAGGTGAGTGCAGCCTCAGAGCCAGGGGGTGGCACAGGGACCACCTGTGGGGAAGGTCTGAGGGAGACCCCTGCTTCCAGAGTGAATTCCCAGAGCATTAGGGCCCAGATACTGGGGTCATGGGCTCGTGAGCATCGCCAGCAATTCCAGAGAACCGGCTGGGAGCCGGGGAGCGTGAGCAGCAATCGCTCTCTTTGCCCCAAAGCTCACTGAGATGCCCAGTGCCGGGCCTGATGGAGCCCTTTGCTCCTGTGTAAATGGGGGCAGCAGCATTGACACTGGCAGAGCTAGTCCAGGTTTTCCCCAGCCAGCATCTCAGGGAACAGGATCTGTTCTGGCCCGGGGCCAGCCAGATCATTCTCTGTCCATGGGGCCCGCTGAGCAATGGCTGGCAAACCGTACAGAGGAACCCTGCTCACGGCTCTCAGATGGGCGGACAGGGGGCCCAGCCCTGCTCGGGGGAGGGTCCTGCAGGGTGTGTGGGCCAGTCCCCAGCAGACCCAGCCCCTGCCCCGTCTTGGGCCAGGGCAGCAGGGGGCATGTGAGGAGGCTGGGTCTATTGGGTCACCTCAAATCGAAAATTAGATGAGTTAAAGCAATGAGGAATTCAGCCTCCTAGGAACCATCCTCTGGGTGAGAGACTCTCCGGACCTCTCCAGACCAGCCAGTGCCTGAGGGCAGCATTCTCCCCACCCAGCCTCTCCAAGGCCCCTGCCTGGGCTCTGTGCACCAGGCTGGGCAGCCCAGAGCTGCCCATGTGACTCTCACCCAAGCGCTCAGCTGTTGGCCTTGGGTGCAGGCTCAGGAGGGGCGAGTGTTGACTCCCTGGCCTGCTCCCACCCTTGGCTCTGCTGCTCCCACCCCCTTCCCTCCAGCCCTCAGCATCTGGTGCCAGGGCTACAGATTAATTCTCCCTGAGTGGTCAGAAGCCAGCCAACCTGCCTTATCTGCAGCAACCTGGGAACACAATGGTGGGAAAAGCTGAAAAACAAACACAGGCGAAAATGTAAGAAGCTTTTCTTGAGCCAACAACAAAGGGTGGACTTGAGCACGCGGCTGGTTTCCAGGAACCAGGGCCATGTGGCGCCGGATAGCTCCGTGTTGGGGGAGGGGGCCTGTGCCCCATGCACAGCAAGCCCCAGGGAGACGCTGGCTTCTGCTGAATCATGTCCGTTGGCTGTCACCAGCCCTCCATGGGCTGAGTCCTCTTTGTTCTCCTCCATTCACCCAGCCTCTCCTGCCAGCCCACATTCCCTGGCGGTTTGCCCTCTGCTGAGCTCTGCCCCCATCCGGCTTCTCCTTTATCAGCACAATTCCTCTTCCTTTGCCCCATCCACACTGCCCATCCAGCCACCATCCATCTGCTAATTTGTCCTTTCAGGCCCCCAGGCCACAGACTGTGGGTAAGTGCTGGCTCCCTCCCTGCCTCCCTTGCTAGCCAGAGACACCTGGGCAGGCAGGGAGAACACTTAGAATTGCCCGCCTGCGACTCGGCGGTGTGGGATCCTTGCCGCAGGCGTGGGAGCCAGCCTCAGGGTGGAGAGGATGGAGTCAAGTCGCCTGCTCCGAACTCAGCTTGCATCTGCACGCCAGGGTGGAACCTCTCCACAGAGACAGGGGCACTTCCTCAACGGAGGCTTGCTGGTTCTCCCCACTTCCTCCACCCTCAGCCCTACCCTGCATGGAGAGTTGCCTGACCAGTGTTCCCGCTAAGCTGAGCGCTTGGGCAGCCACTGCAGAGAGACTCAAGTGCCACCCAGCTGATTAGCCGAGTGCCCAAAGCCCTCAGCGTGTGTTTCTGTTGGTGGTGCACATCCACACATGCCTCAGTGTATAGAATAAAATGCATTCCACACAGGAATGGAAAAAATGAGAGGGAACATTGCACCTGATGGTTTGCTTGTATGGCTGCCAGGTGCATCTCAATGGCCGGAGGATGAAGTCATGGCTCAGCATGGTCTAGGTCTCTAGTGGAGACCAGGCCCGGGAGCACTGGAGCATGGCTCCAGCACCCTGGGCTGGGCTGAGGCCTCCCCAGCAGGAAGGAATGGGATGGGAGAGGGAGGACACGTCCACCAACCACTTGCAACACCCAGGAGTTATAGAGACAGGGCCCTGGGCTCCCCACACTCTCCTACCAGTCTGGGCCCAGGAGGCAGCTGCCCTGAGAAGCCGCAAGCCAAGTGCTGAGGCCTCAGGGACAGAGCTCTGGACAGGTATCTCCTTGGAGCAGGCTGGAAGCTCCCATCTGCCATGCAAAGGGGTCCCGGCCCTGCCATCAAACCGGTTCACCCGGGTTCTAGCAGCGATAGAAACAAAGCGGCAGCTGGGCCCTGCTGTGTGTGCCCAAGACGACGAGCCTCGCCTACACTGGCTAGTCGCAGTGTGCCAGCCGGAGCTGGGGAAGGCTCCTCTCTGGGGCAGGGCACAGGCTGGCGAGCCCTTCCCTCTCTGGGAAGCAAACATGCATTTGCAGCAGGAGCTGGGGGTTAGGGTGCACTTTAAGGATCAGGCCACTTCCCTGCCGGTGGGTAGCCTGAGTGGGTGAACACGGCTTGCGCCCAGCAGGAGAACTGAGCATGATCCTCCTTTGGTGCTCCCAGTTGGGAAGGACTGTTCCGGGGGGAGAGGGGGGGAGATTCCCCAATGAGATCCCAGGGCACATTCTGGGCAAAGGGGCAGCCCCTGCCAGGGAGGAAAGGAAGGAGGTGAAGAGAGGAGGTAGCAGATAGGGAAGAGTTGGGGATGGGGAGACAAGAAAAAGGAGAGGGTGAGGAGGGGAGGACCAGGAGGGTGAGGAGGTCAGGGAGGGCTGGGAGAGGGTGGGGAGGGAAGGACCCGGGGGGGGGGGGAGTTAGGAGAAGACGGGCTGAGAGTGATGGGATGAGGAGAGGGTAGGGTTGCCAGATGGTTTAACCAAAAATACCGAACATCCCCGCCCCCCTCCCCTACCCCACCCAAAAAAAAACACTGGAGAAAAAATTCTGTTGAGGGGGACCTTTAAGAAATGCTTTTGAGGCTTTTTGGCCCTAACAGGCTGCCAGTGGCTGTCCACCATCTTGTCTCCCTGTTCCGGGCCGGACAGCTCCCCTGCGGAACCAGGTAAGCACCCGGGATTTTTGCCTCCTGCCTGGGAAAAAAAATCAGAAAATACCAGACATTTTAGATGTCCAGTATTTTCTGAATTTTTTTACCAGACAGGAGGCGAAAATACCAGACTGTCAGGGTCAATACCGGACACCTGGCAACCCTACCTCCTGCACTCTACCTCCCACCCACATCCTGCACCCCCATCCCTATCCCACTCCCTGGCAGCTGTGTCCCATACACTGAACCCCTCATTTTGTCCCCACCTCAGAGCTTAAGGGGGTCCACAAAATCCACTAACTCCAGAACCTCAGAAAAGTAAATCTGGCCTATGGGAAGCCTTGAACCTCAGTCCCCCCTGCCCTTTCCCCTCACCTCATAGGGCTGGAGCACAAGAGGAGTGAGGTGTCTCATTTGGGGGCCACATAGGTGAGAGTTGGGGGGTTTTGGAGAAATTTTTTTGCTTCTCACTTGTGTGGTCCCCAACTGATTTTTCTGTGGGTCAGTGGTCCCTGTCCCCCCCCCCAAAAAAGGGGGGGGGTTCCCAGCCCTGCCACAAATAAAGAAAACATTGAAACCTTTTTTGTTGGACATAAATTAATATTTTACTTTATTTAAAATGAAGTTTGAAAAACTAACATGAGAAAGCTAAAATGCTTAATCTGTTCAATAATTTAAATTAAACCATTCTCCCTAGCTGCAGCACTAGCAAAATGGCTCAGGCATAATTATGTATTTAACAGTGAGTTTCCAATAGCAACTGGTGGTCCATGGAAAGATCTGCATTGAGCCAGGTGGTCCAAGGGCCAAAAAGTTTGAGAACTATTGCTCTAGTACACAATGAAATCAATGGAGTTTTGTGAGATAATACTGGAGTAATGTAGCGAAACATTGAATATAATTTTGTTTTAACACAAACACAATATTAGACTTTAAGAAATGTTACATTTGATTGGGTCACTAGTGAAAAAATCAGGAAGTACCACAAATCCTATGACTATACCAGGAATGGCTCCTTTAGTAAAATATAAAGAAGCGACTTTCTTGATATAATACATCGGATATATTGAGCAGACTATATACATGCAATCTGTAGGGCAACATTTATATCTTCATTTATATTACATGCAAATGCATAATATTTGGTTTATCTTTAAAGATACAGTATACAGTAGGGAGCAAAAATTGTGGAATGGTAAAGGACTGTAAAGAGAAAAGCTAAAGGTTTGAGTCCATTGGTGGGCAACCTGTAGCCCGAGGGCCTGCGTGGCCCACAAGACATTTTGTTTACCATTGCTCATGCACGGGGCTGTCATACTCCGATGGTTGCCATCTGTGTCATTTTTTTCATACCAGTGTTACTAAAGTGACATGCAGATAAAGCCATGGCACATGAAGTGAGGTGCATGCTGACTGCACACAACATTGACTATAAGAGCCATGGGCTCTCTCTGCATCCAATCAAAGTAGGGATGTTTAAAAAAAAAAAAAAAAAGTTTAAAAAAATGTACCATGTAACCATTAAAAATCCTAGTGGTTACCCTGTTACACATGCTGTGGGGTCTGCAGTATAAGATTTATACCGCAGAGCCCACACAACAGCTCCCGGCTGCCGGCCCCACTTCCGGAGAGCTGGCTGCCACCCCACACTGCGAGGTCTTATAAGCCAGCTGCCAGAGTGCACTGGCTCCCAGCTGCTGGCCCTGCTCCTGGGGAGCCATTTGCACTGTGGGCTCTGCAGTATAAGCTGTTGCTTATCAGTTAACCATTTAAACAGTTACTAGCTTACATCCCTAAAAAAAGCGCTGCTATGGTTCAGTTGGCACACCCCACACATTCTAAGTACACAAGTGCAGTTCACAAAACTGCCCTATTACAAGAGACTGTCTTGTTTACAACAGTCTTGCAGTCCTCTGAGATGAAGGAGGGACACTCTTGAGGCCCACTCACAAGCCTAGGTCTCTCACTGCTGTTCTAGGCCCAAAGAATTCTGACATAAACTGGCCTTTAGGGAGCTATTCTAAAAAGTGTTTTGCAGTTAATGGATTATGAGGATGTTCTGGAGCGCTCAAGATCAGTGTGTTAATTTCTCAGTGACTCAGTTTCCTATCTGTGAAATAGGAAGAATGCTATGCTATGCTACCTACCCTTACTAACAACTCTGTGAAATAAATTCACTCGGGTTCATAAAACACTAAAAACCACTGCTGGAAGTGCAAAATCATCAGTGCAAAGTCATATTGCCATATTCATCCTTTATCTTGTATCTTTGTTTGGTATTAGTTTTTTCTTGTTTATGTGAAGATACAACTCAGTTTTCTGAAATGATAAAAATGTTCTGTCACTTCTGAGTCTTACAGTAAATACAGTAGTGCATAGGTAATATCTACACTAGCATTCAAGCACCAGCTTGGATAACTAAGTGTGGCATTTTGTATAATTCCTGAAAAATGTTTTTTCTGGCAAAACAGAAAACATAATAGATTCCAGATGGTAAAAACTAATAGCGGGCAAAGGGTTTTATTACAGTAAAAACAGACTCAAGTCTAACTTGAACCAAACTTATTTTTTCCTAATTATTTTCCTGGCCAACCTGGGACCAGAAGTACCAACATACCGTGACAAGGCTGTTCTTAGGATACTTCTGTCCCCACTGAAAATCTCAGGAGAAGGCTTCTTAGCATAACATTTTAAACAAAGTTTATCAGAGTCATGAGACTTAGATAGTTCAAATAAACATCTACTTGAGACTTTGTTGTACTGAACTTTGAGGTTTTCCCAGCAATCATATGAATTTCAACCTCAGATGACTATCAGCGTAATTAGTTTAAAGGCTCACATTGATCCTGACAGTAGGAAAGCTTGTCTCCACCTGCAAAAAAAAAAATCACTGGAGGAAGCCATCAATACCTGTGTGACACACTATACCTTGGGGG
Organism: Pelochelys cantorii; assembly: GCA_032595735.1. Classification (NCBI taxonomy): domain Eukaryota; kingdom Metazoa; phylum Chordata; order Testudines; family Trionychidae; genus Pelochelys; species Pelochelys cantorii. The sequence continues at coordinate 36,214,812 of CM064335.1, read as the reverse complement.
AAGCACTCTGTAACCCCCATATTTCTAATTTTCATATAAACATGTTATGGCACATAAAGCATGTCATGTGCGGTATCGTGGAAAAGGTTATGAATTGCTGAAACCAACTATTCTTGCTCAATATGTATATCTGTACTGCATATGAAGTCTGAGATTATATGGTATGGTTGTCACTAAAACATGCTGTAAATTGGGAAATTAGCTTAGACAAGAGCCGGGCAGGTTTCAAAACAACAATCCATACTCACTGTACAGCAGGGGAAACTACTATTCAATGACTCAAGTGCACTGAACTCAGCAATGCCCACCAGACTTGCCTGGACTTGTCTTCTCCAACAGATGTACCATGGGTACAAAACCAAACACAGGAGCCCCATGCTTTGCCTTTCTCCTGCCCCCACACATGCTGCAAGCAACAAAGACACTGAGGAAAAGACAGAGGACACTAACAGAGGACTGGTCCAGGTTTCAAAGGTGAAATGTGTATACTATGAAATGCAATATCCAGTGTGGTGAGAAAAACTGCTTATGTATGTGCTGCCCAGTCTGATAGGGTTGAGAGTTTAGACTGTGGGTTTATATTCTATTTCTTTCGGTAATTAACTCTGTCTTTTTGACTATCACTTACATATCAATCTTTTGTAGCAGGGTGGATTGATTTAAATCCATGTGACTTAAATCACCAAAAAAAATTAACTTAAATCAAATCAAATTTCCATTAATACTTCTTCACACATTTCATCAAACAATGGTGCAAATCTGATCATTAAAACATGTTAATTTACCGCTCAGTACAACATTTTACACATCTAAGAGGGTATACTTTGTATAATTTTTTAGATAACTTGATTTTTTATAATTTAGGAAATAATACAGAATACTCATGTCAGAATACTTGTGTCAAGCTGCAGATGAAGTGGCAGTTCATTAGGAATGGTAAGTACTAAATCTCACACACAAACACAATACTTATATTTTTGTAAACTAAATTTAAAATGTTACATAAATGTTTCACATTTGCAATTGCAGCAGTCTCCTGAGTTGCTGGCTGATGGCTCTCCTTAAACTCTTTTTTTTTTTTAAACTCAAATTCTATTAACTCTGACAAGCCCTCAAAACACTAAATGTATGTTGTCCTTAAAGCTTCTACAACAAGCTTGATCTTCCCCACTCCCCTATCATTTTGATGCAGATCTGATTCCAAGTTACCAAAAAAACTAAGACTGACTGTGCTTGGAGTAGGGATGTGAAAGGTTAACTGGATAACCAATAAGCATCACTCTTAACAGGTGATGCATATCGGTTCCTGTTAACCAGTAACCAGTGGAGGCTGGTGCAGCTCCCCACCTGCCATGGGCAGGGGGCTACACCCACCCTGAAGGGCTCCGGAGCAGCCTCTGTCTGTGGGGTGCCCAGGTGCCTCGGAGGCAGGAACTACTCTGGGGTCTGAATCCCACTTAATTGGTTAACCTAACATTTAACCAGTTAACTGATTAACTGGGATTTTACATCCCTAGCTTAGACTGCACTTTATTTTGGACTAAGCCCCCCACTGAAAACAAGTATAGGATGGAGTTCCTCTGGGAGAAATTAGTTATGCTGAAGTAAAATAGGGAATAGACTTATAGCATCACCATTATGGTCTGTGACCATGATGTTCCTAAATAAGAGGCATGTATTATGTAATATAAAATAAGAAAATGACACTCAGTTGCAACTGGCAACTCTAGATTTCTATTAATGCAGCTTTCTGTACTGTATGCTTAGGTGATAGATTCTAATCCTAGCTAACTACTTAAGCCATAAGGATTAGCTAAAATAAGAATTTTTTATTCTAGCAACGTCCAACATAGCAAGCAGCTTAGACATTTACTTGTTAAATCACACTTATAGTAAAACAGATAGAGAGAGTCTTGAAGAATGATGGATCGCAAAGTTGATCCACATTGTTCTTCAGACATATCCACAACTTCATCTATATCATTTTTCCCCAATAAGCAGATTTCCTTATGATGTTTCATTCTTGCATCTAGGCTCTGCATCTTCTTCTTGCACTGCTTACATTTAACACATTTTCCTTTTTCAACCAGGGAATGAATTTATTCAAAATATTCCCACATATGGTCTCTTTTAAACCCAGAAGCCAGGACTGTTTTCCCATGGCAAAAGTGTAGGGGGACATAGGAAGCTGTTTGTGTGCTGAATTACATCTTTCCTTTTTCTTTCCAGTCTACTCTATGGTTCCTTTCTATGTTGCCTCCATCCTTTCCTTTATATTGTGTCTCTGACTTTAGATAAATGTCTAAATTAACTCTGCTGTGCTCAGACCAGGTCCACCACCACATAAGCACAGAACAAAACCAATCCCATTCAGCCGGTGTCTATCTTTGCATATGTTAATCTGCTGAGAAACAGAATTTGAAGACCCAGAACTCCAGGTCCCAGACTGCTGTGCCTCTGCCTCCCCTGTCCCCCCACACTGCAGAGATGGTGATGGGGGGAACTGGCTTTTAAACCAGCTCCCCCCAACACCGGCTCCTGCTTCCCCCCTGCTTTGCTGCCTCTGATACAGAGGCAGTGGGGCGGGAGGAGCATGTACTTGAGTAGTAACTCGACTAGTTGCTTACATCCCTCAACAGGGTCTGGAGGGCTTTGCTGCTTCTCACTATCAAAGCATTGTGAGAGAGAGCCCAGACTGGCTGGAGAGTAAAAGGCAGCACAGTCCCACAGACTCTCTTGGGATCCTGTCACAACCTGCATGGGAACCTTGAGCTGCCGTGTTGCTAGATAGCCCCTTGCTGCGCTCCTGTGGATCCATATCAGCAGCTGACCCTGGAAACCTTCTTACTGAGAGGCTCTGTTTCATGGAGTTTTTTCTGAAACTACTACAACCGTAAACGTACTTCTTTTCTACAGATTCCCTGTGGGACTGGCAAAGGGGAGAAAAATGTGGACCTAACCCAATGGTCCCCAATCTTTTTAAGCATGAAATCACTTTTTGAATTTAAGTGCTATCCAGGATCTACCTCACACCCAAGCACCCTTGCCCTCCCTCCTTCCCGCCCCTTCTCTGAGGCCCCGACCCTGCTCACTCCATCCTCCCTCCCTCATCCTTACTCACTTTCATCAGGCTGGGGGCAGGAGTTTGGGGTGCTGGATGGGTTCAGGACTGGGGCCAGGGTTTGGAATGCGTGCGCTCCAGCTGGGCACTGCTTACCACAGATGACTTCTGGGTGGTGGTGCAGGTGGCTAAGGCAGGATCATCCCCACCCTGCCCCTGCACCACTCCCAAAAGCAGCCAGCAAACACTCCATCTCTGCCCCCCTCTGCTTTATGGAGATGGGGTACAAGGTGGAGGGATGGACACCATGACATCAGCACCTCCAGTTCCTCTTCTTCCTGTGCCCTGCACAGCAAGCAGGAGGCTCCCAGGAGTGAGGGGCACCTCCAAGGCAGAAGGCAGGAGCAATACACCAGTGCTGAGGGGCAGATGAAGAGCTGGCACTTGATAGCCTCCCAGCCAAACCTATCAGGATCACCTGTCAAAGGTTCCAAGATCTACCAGTAGATCCCGATCTATTGGTTGGTGATCACTGACCTAACCCAATGAAGTCACTGAGAATCTTTCTACTGTCTTCAGCAGGCTCTACATCGGATCAGAATTTTCAAAAGAGCTCAGCAGACCTAATTTGGGCCACATTCTGAAAACCGTGCATCTCCATAGAGGCATCAAAAGAAGTGGCTCGGTTTTCAAAAGGGCTCTCTCCCTGTGTGCTGAGCACTAGAATAGCTAACCCTGAGCTCTTCTTAAAATCTGGCCCCAAATATAAAGCTCACCCACGCCCTTCAGGCTCACAGATACCCAAGTCAGGAGAGGGCTTCCCTTGAGCTCTGGGTTGGAGGCATAAAGAAAGTGGTCACAAGCCTGACCTTTCGGACCCTCAGCTTTCTTTCACAAAAAGAACCTCCATTCTCAGTGTTCTTGGCAAGTCTCATCAAATACCATTGGCCAAAATGCTTTCACATGAGGCAGGATTTGAAACTTGTCTGACAATGCAGTCACAACTTCAACTGAATGTTTAAACACAGGGCTGCTATCAGTTTCAAACTTTCAATGCTAGTATGCCAATCTCACAGTATTAACTAGGTTTTAAATGTTAATAACTTTAAGTCGCCAAATCTTAAACTAACAACTCTGGTCAAAACCTGTATTCAATTTATTTTCTTAGAACAAAATAGCAGCAGCTTTACCATCAGTGAACTGATAGGGTAATTTTTAAAGTAACAAGTGTAAATAAATCAAGTCTTCATACCATTTTACAAAAGCAGTGTTATTAAAATATCGAGCTGGCAAGGGCAAGCAGGTTGGCAATGATTGCTTAAGTTCATTAAATTTCTGTGCATTGAGATTCCTGTTTGTTGCTCAACAGTTTGCAGTTCCAGTGGAACGGCAAACACATTGATTTCACCTCAGTTTTGGCAAATGGGAATCCTTTACTGAAATGAGAAATTTGCTCATATTCTGATCCAAATACAAATGGCTTTAATGTCTCTCTCTCCAACAAAGGGAGCACAAAGTCATTAAAAGCTATGCCTGAGCCCCCCAAATCTGCAGAGATCTGCTTTATATCTGTATATATTTGCATCCACAGATATCTGTGGCTCATTTTTGTGACTACAGATGCAGATACAACTTTTGTATCCGCACAGGGCTCTATATGCCACATCAAGACTTGTTCCCTCTTACCTGCTATCAAGATATCTTGCACTTAAAGTGTGTACTTAAAAACATCCCAGTATGCTTATTTTTATAAAATACACTGTAGCAGCCCAAAAGACCATCACTGCCATTAGCTGCAGTCTTTCCAGCTGTTACTGTAAGTGAAAATTAGATTATTACATAACATCAAATGGCTGTGAAAAAACAAGTATTGCTCAAAGGACTTTTCAATTACCCACTTTTAGCATATATGGGCCAAATTCTCATCTCACTTATATAGACACATCCCAGTTAAGTCACTGGGATTATATTAATATAAGTGAGAGGAGAATTTGTGCCTGGTCCATGTTCTAGTCCTGTCAATCAGAAACACTGAATCCTATTTCAAAGGCAATCTACAGTGCTCTCAGCCAAGGATTAGAGACAATACCATTGATCCCACCAGTGCTGTTTGCCATCAGACAGCTGAAGAATAAAACCCACACAAATAAAATAGTAAGCTATTTAGACTCTACATTCTTCAGTCCCTTGACTGCCTTCATTCAAGGAAACCATTGATTTTCGTCAGACAGATTGTCAGTTTCATAAACAGAAACTAGCAGTAGACTATAAATGAACCCTGATGATAATTTTCCAGAAGGCTTTCTACAAAGGAACCACTGATTTTTATTTTCTTTGGTCGTACATTAGTTCCCAAAATTAGCACTTTTTAAGCTCCATTCTTTTTCTACAAGGAATAAATATAGAGAAACACCCAGATGAGATTTTCTGACTTAAGAAAAGATTGTTGACTGATATTAAATCAGAGTAACAATGTTCATATTGAAATTTTGATGCACTATAAAGTATCCAGAACTCAGATAATGCCAAAACCTGGGTAATAAGACTTTCTGGACTGAGGAATCTACTTTGCCCCAGATTCAATTTCAAGCACTTTTCAAATAGCAATATAGTGTGTTTTTATGTCTTGTAGCCATTTATATTAATGACTGAATACTGCATCACACAAAATATTGTTTGTTTTGATGAGTATAGGTTACCTTAAATTTTTTGATAATACTTCAGAATATACAGTAAAACTCCAGTGGTCCGGCATCCAGTGGTCTGGCACTCCTGATGGTCCAGCACCATCTGGAACCCGGAAGTGCTCCGGGCAGCTGGACAATTGGAGCTGCTCTGCCCCCGGCTTCCCCGATTCAGCCGCTGCTGAAACTGACCAGCAGCGGCTGACTTGGGGAAGTCTGGGGCAGAGCAGCTGGGGTGCTGCTGGGTTGGTCCCGCAGCGCTGAGGGGCACATCCCCCCCACTCCACCCCAGGCCCCCCCTTCCGATAGTCCGGCATATCTGATAATCCAGCACCCCCTGGGTCCTAAAGGTGCCGGATTATCGGAAGTTTACTGTATTAGGAAATGTCTGGTAGTACAGTTCTATAAAAAAATTTAGTCCAGTAGTACATACTACAGATGTCAGCTAAAGTGCTACAGGAAAGCATTTGGCCTTTCACATTTGCTAATTGTGACTCTTCACAGAATGATATTCTGAACTGGAAAGAACACAGTACTAGTTTAGATGCTCTTGATTTGGGTGGGGGAGGGGGAAGGCAAAGGGAGGAAATGTATTCTATCGCCCTTCACTGATTTGAGCCATGCCTAGAAGTAAAAAAGAAATCAAGCAGTAGTGATGGACAACTGTGCATTGTTAAAAAGGGATCTCCCAGGATGTTCGATTATACCAATATATATAAGGCCTTTTAATACACCCAACTTGAAAACATGAGGTAGATACAGAAACACTTCATACAATTATTAGTTTCCTTTCAACATCTAAATTATCTGGTTTATTTGCATGTTGTGTCATTTCAGATTCATAGTTAAGGCAAAGTGAGAGATTTATGGCAGTGGTTTTCAAACCAGAGGTCACGACCTGGTACTGGGCCATGGAATATCAGGCACTGGGTCTCACTACTGCAGAGTGATCGGTGGGAGTGCTAAAGCAGGCTTCCTGACTGTTGTGGCACCGCTGACTGTGCTGCACCCCAGAAGCAGCCAGCAGCAAGCCCAGCTCCTGGGAGGAGGAGGGAAAAGAGTGCACAGGGCTCCGTACACTGCCCCTGCCCTGAGCACTAGCTCTTCACTCCCCCTGGCTGGGAAGCTGCTGCTGGCTGCTTCTTTGGCGCAGCACGGTCTGTGGTGCCAGGACAGGCAGGAAGCCTGCCTAAGCACCCCCATTGTACAACTGACCAGGAGCCACTCAGGGTAAGCCTCTCCTTCTCCAGCCCTAACCTCCCCAAAGCCTGAGTACGCTCCTACAGCGCAGAGCTCTCATCCTCAGCCCCACCCCGGAGCCCCGACTCTAGCGAAATTATGTTGGGTCACGGGTATCAACAATTTTTTGCAACTGGGTCATGAGAAAAACATTTTAAAAAACCACTGCTGTATGATACCAATTGTTTGCAAATGAACATTATGGGGTTTATATGCATGTAAATAATAATTAGGGAGAACCAAAAGGCTTATTAACAGTATGTACTAGGAAACTATACACCTACTCAAATTTGCTACGGTGACCAATTGGAAAACGGGCAGCCAGGCCTTGTGATTGAAATAAAAGTTCAGCCTATTGGTTAGACTTATGTCAAGGAACATGCTGAGGGTCAGAAGCCAAATGCCAGAGCCAGTGTGTAACCCAGAATTGTAAGCCAAAAGGCAGAGCAAAGGATCAAGGCCAGAGGGGAACAAGGTCTGGAGCAACCTTTCGACAGAGCAGGCAGAAGGTGAAGCAGGAGCAGATTCAGAAACAAGCCTAGAGTAGCGGAACAGGCAAGTACAGCGGCAAGTGTGATACACATTGAGTAGCTGCTGATCTGCTGTGGCTTATAAGTAGGTGCTATGGCTACTCTGTCAAGTTTTAAGAAGTGCAGTTGTATGCACTGGTTACCTGGCAGCTAAATTAGTCAGGGAGCAGGCCAACACCTAGTCCTAGCAGGGCGAGCCCTTGCCAGTTATCTAGAAGCAGTGCATGGCACCATACAGTCAGAAAAATGTAGGTTTCACAACAAATGCCATTCATCTCAAAAGCAGGCAAATGGAACCATACTAGGCCATTGGATGTTTTCAAAACCACTTCTGCAGAGCCGGTCTTAGGGGCAGGTGATCTGAGCGGTCGCCCGGGCCGCCATGTTCAAGGGGCTGCCAACAAAGCCAGTATTAGGGACGGGCCCCGACTGCATTTCAGCCTGACCTCTTTAATCCTCCCCCCAGGTTTCCCTGGTTACTCAAATTTTTGTCCGCTATTTTTTTTTAAACTATCTGGCAATCCTACGGGCGAGCCAGGCGGTCGCCCAGGGCCACCAATTGGTTAGGACCAGCCCTGAACTTCAGAACTCTGTATGATGAACAACAAAAATAGCTGCCCCAGACAACACAGACTCAACAAAAGCAATAGGTGTCTGATTCTCACATCCTACGCCAGGAATAGAAGATAAGTTTAGAAATAATTTAAAAGGAAAGGCTTCAGAGAAGTCCATGTGATTACAGCTGTGGACTATGGGACAATCTCATCAGCCTTCTGTTTACAACTATCACTAAAGTCTACAGCAAGTACCAATGCAAAGACAGTATGTGAGAAAACACAGCAAGCCAGGTGATTATGGTGTCGCTGTAGGTATAAGGGAAGAGCAAATTTTAAACCAATACATCAAACACCTCTGGATAAACACTCCAAGAGAAAAGATGAGGTATGTTCACACTTTATGCTTCGCTTGACATTTTCTTGATAGAAAATTAAAGCAAATCAGAGGGGCAATCAGACACTGGAGATGAACGGTGTTTTAAAAGAGAGAGAGCATACCATAAGCATGATTGATAATATGTCTCTATGACCAGCAGTGTAGCAGTGCATTTCTCTGCACAAGTAGTTTTGAAAAGTCAGACAGCATTACATGAGTTTGTGTCCACACTGCATAGAACAGTGCACTGTTTGTGCAATTACAAGAACTGTCCTAGCCAAAAAGCAGGGTAAAATGAAGATGTTTATACAAGTGAAGGAATAAGGCACAATCCAAAACATGTTCTTCCTATATCATATTTTCAAGGCAACTCCAAAAAGTTTGCATGTTTAAGTATCTCTACTCTAATTTTTGTTAAATCCACTGAATTCAGTAAAAAGAAAATTCAACAACAAAAAATATAAATACAATGAATAATTCTTCATTAAACAGGATAACAGTGAGACAGACCTCATTCTGAGAGAACTGGAGCATATTGTTGAGTGACAAAGAAAGCATTGGCCGTGGTTTATTAAGCAGGAACAGAAATTTATGCCACATTATTACAAAAATTACACCTTTCAACAGCATATCAACCTTTCAACATGTCATGACAGGGCTAGGTACAAATCCAACATCTGTTGGAACTGCACTCACAACCATCTGTTCCAGAGGTATGAAGGTTACCAAATGTTACATTTTCTGCAATCTGAGTTTATTGCAAACATTTTCATTGCCTTACTCTATCCTTGATGCCCTTACACAATATCTGAACTCGATTAATGATGTTATTGCTGGTGTCAATTAGGGTTGTAAGCAACTAGTCGACTATCAGATAAGCTTATCAGATAGTCGATTACTGACTCAACTAATCTCTTTCTCCCCTGCCCCCCTTGCTGCCTCTCTCTGATGGAGGCAGCAAGGGAGGCAGGGAGCAGGTTCAAAAGCCAGTCCCCCCCAGCGCCATCTCCGTGCGGGATAGGGGCGCAGCGGGGAACTGGTGGCACTTCCACCTGTGAAATGTAGCAAGAGCAGAGCTCTTGTGGACACAAACAAGAGCAGAGCTCTTGCTACGTTTCAAAAGCGGAAGCATCACAGAAGCACAAGGTGATTGGTGGACTCAAGCAGTCCCATGCTCTTTGTGCACTCTTTGGGGTTTTTTGGTTTTTGTTTTGGTGGGGTTTGTTTTGTTTTGTTTTTAATGTACAAGAGCCTGAGAGCTCTTGTACATTTAAAAAACACAGAGCATGGGGCCAGTGGGGGACCACTTGCCCCATGATCCCCACGGCGCTTCTGCCTTTGAAATGTACCAAGAACCGGCAGCGCCCTTACCGACTAATCAAATAGTCGATGCAAATTGCATCGACTATTCGATTAGTTGATTTAATCTGAATGTAACAGCCTTAGTGTCAGTTGTAATTATTACATACTGTCACAGTCAAATCTAAATTTCAAGAGAAAAACAATGGAACTTGGGAGGGCTGACCATGTTAGAATAAATAGCAACTTTTATATAAGCTACACAAAACTGAAATGTATATAGCATATGGAGGATGCTAAGTGTATGCCATACACAAGAAAGACACAATCATTCTAACTCTGATATAATCCTCAAATACCAAAAGCCTTATTCTAATTAAAAAGTTCAAGCTGGAAGATACAAATATTTTCTCAGCCATTTAACTTTTTACTTTTTGATGGAGCCCTTTATAGACTATACTGCAATAACTATGAATTAAGGCACATATACCTTGGATCAAATCCTGTATACCATATGCAACTTGATATGAGAACTCAAGGTGAAAAACAGTAATTAACCAATACAACTGAGAGGGTTCTCCAAGCAAGCATGGAGCAAGCCCAGTGTAAAACATTTACACTCTCTCTGCCTGAAAAGAAGTTAGCAAACACTCAGATTGAAAATTACCAGCCTGGCTACGCTACTTGTATCCATTTCTAAAATGTAATGGGTACCCATAGATAGCAATACCGTCTCTGCGTTCTCCCCATAGATAGCAATACCATCTCTTCATTCTACCCCTAACTTAATGTCCAAATACAATTGGAACTGCTCTGTCAAAACTGTTCCCTACTCTAACACTCTGAGGGCAGAAGGTGGGGGCCTGCAAGAGACCTTAAAAAGTACCTTGCCTCTATAGGCTTCTGCTTTTAGAAACTCCCCAAGGTCACATATGCCCTGACCCTGGGAGATAGGCAGCCACTACCAAGTAAAAAACCCCTTTCTTCTTGAATCCAGGAAGAAAGCACTTGGAACTTCTTCCAAAGGGGTACCCCCAAGCTCTTTTACCACAAGAGAGCTTGAAAAAAAGAAAAATTACAATCTCTGATAGCTGACCTCTCAGTATCAGGCATGCATACACAAACCTCCTATTATCTTCCATGACACAAGAATCAAATCATAGCCTTTTTAAAAAAGGCTGATTTTATTTACAGAACAAAAGGTATACTTGGTAAAGCATATTTGGTTGCTAAGTGATTTAAAGCAACTGAGAAAAGAACAAATTGAAACACAAAGGATTTCATCCCTGGGATACAGCTTAAAGTTACAGCATATGGGGGGGGGGGCACATGGACTTAGCACAGAGAAGTTTAACCAAACAACAAAACAAATAAAATAACCTGATCGCATCTAAATAGACATTCCCTATCTACTCACATATCCATGCTTCAAGGTCCAGTCTATTTTGATGCCCAGTATTTTTTGTAGGCATGGTAATCCTGCTTGGCTCGATTCATCTTGTTCCCCCAGCTCCTGGCTTAAGCTCACACAAAGAAAAACAGCAGGCAGGTATCCCTTTCAATTCAGATCTTAATACTTTCTTCTCACTGGTTCTCCACCAACACTTTCTTGCTACCTGGATTTAACCCTTCGGTTACTGAATGCTGGGATGTTCAGAGAAGGCCAGCACTCCTCCTACCCATCACAGCTCCATCAGATCTTTTTCAATAATTTATATTAGAGACCAGATGGCAGCTGATGGTCTTGTTATGGTCAAGAGATTGTTTCTTGGGCAGGGATCTTACTGTTTAAATGGGCTACCCTGTGTTCTTGAAAGGCAACATCAACAATCTTTATCAACAATGAATGCAATAGGTCTCTCCCTGATTTTCACCAACTGTGAAGAACAATGTTCTGGCTTACAAAACAGTGGATCACAGCTAACAAAGATAAGATAAAGGAGCTCACTCAGTAGTCTGCTGCCACTTCTTCACACTTATCTTCTCACTAGGTTAATACCTGCGAAATAAATTCCAGTTCTTAGCCAGTTCAACTAGGGCCAGAACCTTGCTTCATAAAAGTCCATGTTTCAATCATCCGTGGCATCTCTTGCATCCTCTCTTGATATCATTCTCTTAGTCATGGAGACCATAATGCAGATGTAACAACTAACTGCCATTTCAAGTAGCATTTTGAAGGGGTTATTCTCTCCCCACCTCTGGTGTGACTGTTCTTTAACTTCCCCTTGTATTTATTCAGACCATAAACTCTTTGTAACAGGGATTTGCTCTCTTTAAATCTTCTGGCCTCATCATTAGTAACTTCTACTTCTGTGCTCACATATGACTCCTTAGCATGGTGGCTCTTTACCCCCCTCCTTCTGGTCTCTTTCAACATTAGATCAACTTTTCCATACACGATAATGACCACTTCACTAGAGCTTGTCTTCAACTCAACAATGTTCAATTTCTAATCTCTCAGTAGCTGTTTTATTTCCCTCACACTACCATCTGATTTTCTTCAACACTGCCCACCCGCTATGGCCTCTAGTCCATCATTCGCCATGGCTTCCTCCTAATGCTTATGTTGACTCAGCTGTTCATTCACTTTGCTCACAGAGTTCATCCACTACATATTTGCTTTCTCCTCCTTCAAACTTTGCCATCTTCCTAGACAAGCAATACTAATTCTCCAACCTCAGTGATTCCCTCTTCCACAAACCTAGCAGCCTATTCACTAGTTTTAACTCTCCTTAAACCCTCCCCTTCTGCTGTGTTCTCTTCCAGACAGATTATTGCCAGTCTTTTCAGAAAAAAAGATTGAGCAGATTTGACGTGACCTCATGCTCCCTCTCTCTTCTGCCTAAACCATTCAACACTTCCTTCTACAACTCTCCCTTCCTCTTCTAACTCTCCTCCCCTCTCACTGTTTCCTACACCTCACAAGGCAAACATGCATGGTCTCTCCATCCTTACAAAAGTTTTATTTCCAGTTCACTCTCCAGTTACCCCCTCTTCTCCACTAACTTAATTGACTACACCACCTACAATTTCCTTGTGCTCTTTCCCTCCATCAGCTCCATACTTGCTCCCCATTCATAAGGCTTTTCCTCCATTTCACTGAAACCATTCTCAGCAAGTTTTCCAATAATCTCTTCTTCAGACCTCTCTCATTTCCCTTTATCTACTCTGAATAGCATCACTCACTTCTTCTTACTGTCTTGTTCTTTGTTAGTATTCATGATTCTGACCCCTCATGGTATTCCTACCTCTCTGAGCACTTTATTTTTCACCAGCTTGTCCTTCTAACTCCCATTCTCAATTAGCCTCACAGGGCTCCCCAGTTAGTCCTGTCATCATTGCCAGGTAGTCCTCTGGTCTAGATAATCTCATCTACTCACACACATGCAACTACCATACTCATGCTGATGATTCAAAAACTGCCTCTCCAGTCCTGACCTATCTCCTCCTAGCAACTCCTTGATCTCGGTCTGACATCTCCTAATGGATTTTTGCTATCCATTTAACGAGAAGAGAACTGTGATTCACATCATCTATGTTTATCCCACTGCAAACTATCAATTGACAAAGATTAGGCAGGTGGCTAGCACAGATTACCATATTATAGGCTGAGCTGGCGTCCTTCTGTGTCTGGGATGTGTCTTTTGCCATCCCAATAAGACTCCACTGAAATCTGACCATGTTATAAACCTTTGAAAAAAAATTTAGTTTGAACATTCACAGTAGAAATGTATTAGAGATTATCAGCTAAATTCTCAAACATTCAATCCCTCACAACTTCCATGTGCTGGCTGGACTGGGTATGCACCACCCCCAAAACACGACTCAGCATGATCCAGCCCAGAGCTGCAGAGACTGAGAACTTTTCCTGCAACCACAGTACTTAGCTACTGTGTCACTCTGCATCAGAAACTGAGAACAAGGGACTCTTGCTCCTGTGCTTTCAGTTCTCGCACCATCAGCACCTAGCAGGGTGGAGGTGGGAGACATCTAATTCAAAAGCAGGGAAAAAGAGAGATGAACCTCTGGGGAGTGGTAAGGGGAGAAGAGTGGGATATAAAGCCTGGGGCAGAAGTGAGAAAATTACATTGGACAATGAGTGGAGGGTAAGGGTACACCAGGACTGGAAACCAGTAGTGGAGAGAAGCAATCAATCAGACTGCACAAGCAGTCTGGGAAGGACAGAAGATTGTGAAAAGAGGATAGAGTTGGGGAAGTCTAGCTCAAATAAAGGATCCCAGGGTCAGGAGACTGGGACAAGAAGTCTGGGTATGGAGACTGAGAATAGTAGCAATAAAGGGGAGGAAACTGAGATTAAATGAGGCTCCAAGGGCTTGGGAGAAGCACGTCAACAGACTGGCTGGGCAAAGAGCCTAGGATGAGGCACCAGGAATGGCAAGCCAGGGAAGGAGGGAAGTGGAGTAGGATGAGGCGCCTTTGGGGGAGCTTTAAAGATTGACTAGATGAGCACACCAGGACTGGGAAAAGGAGGTGGAATGCTGAGGTGAAGAGACAGGACTGGAGCAGGGGCAGATGGCACCAGGCTTTTGAGGAACAGAAGGAGAAGTGTCTGTGACTGCCAGAGAAACTTCCCTTTCAGAACAGGAAATGGAACCCACAAGTTCTCTGTCTCCTCACTCCTTTCCTGTGAGCAAATATCTGTCAAACCCACCAGTAAAGTGCCTCCTCTCCCCCACTAGCACTGCTCCACATAGAGCAGAGGGCCCCAAACCATGGGGTGACCCCTCAGGGGCATGAAGGAATGTTCACAGGGCCATGCCCAAGCCAATCCCACAGACAGTAGGGAGGGAGAAGCGGCCAACCCCACTCCATCCTCAGCCCCACTCTAACCTCAGCCACAGCTCCACTCCACTCCCTGCTCCATTCCTCCCCAACCCCACCCCAGTTCCAGCCCCACTCCCTGCTCTGTTCCAGCCCAGCTCTGCCATCATTCCCTCTTCACTGCCAGGCCAGCTCCACCTCTAGCCCAGCTCCTCTCCCACCCTCAGTTTTGCCCCCAGCTCCATCTTCAATCCAAACACCTCTGCTGAGCCCACTGTGCAGTAATGGAGTGGGAGGCACAGACCAATTCCATTACTGGTAAGGCAAGATAGAAAACATCTGCGCACCGCTGACATAGTGGATGCCAACCTACTACGGCAATCAATTACTGCATTAGCTCAAGTGGCAGAGGCTTCTGCAGTGAATCTAAATGTTCCAACCCTGCTGACAATTCACGTGTGTGTCAATATGATGCCACATGACAGAATTTCTGCTTTTTTGTTTTTTAGTTTGCTTTAAAAAACGAAAAACTATTTTAAAACAATAATAACATTACAAAGTCAAACATTCAAAAGTTAGAAAACACCAGATCTATGATTGCCCTTGCAGACTTATTTCTGTCCCCTGCTATGACAGGATAGATGGGTATTCAGCTATTAAATATTTTGTTTGTCCTGATTGCACAAAGTGTAGCTACATGGCTTACTTATGACATACTACTCAAACCCTACTCTGAATACAAAACTGTTCATTTCCTCATGGGCATTTCTATGCATTCATCACAATAGGAGCTGACTGCTCCACAAACATCACTGAATTTCTTTCCAGAACAGCCCTGTTAAATGAGGTAATTTTATTATCCCCATTTCACAGACAGACAGAACATAGAGATTAAGATGCAAAGTGTTCAGTAGTTCTGAATACCCAGTCTGTGATACCTAGAGCTGATCTGTCAGAGTACTTAGCATTATATGGCACCTTTTATGTTCAAAGCATAGCTCCCAGCATAGCTTTGAGTGTTCAGCGCTTCGGCAAATCAAACTTCAGGTACCTCGGATTGGCCACCTAGAGAACATGAGGAATGCCCAATTCGTGGCCATCTATGAAAAGTTTGCTTTCCATGATTTGCCTATAGCATCAAATATGAACTCTGTCTCTTTCTCAATATGCTTTTCACATTCTGCAACCAATGATTGTGAAACAAACTATAAATACGTCTCCTTCATTATATAACCCTCCTCTCTCCACCAGGCCCATCCTTTACAATGAATGAAACAAGGGGTCCTGTGGGAAAAATGAACTGTGATAATGTAAATATGGACTGTATCCTAACACACATGCAAAAGGGGGCTGAATTATAAATTTGCACAGGCATTTCCTAACTTTGGAGTGCAGAATTTTGCAACCTCACATTCTTTAAATTAGGGATGTAAAGATTTAACCGGTTAACTGGTCAGCATTGCCTTACCAGCATGCTTACCAGAGTAACCGGTTAACCAGCTGGGTAGGGGGACTGCTCCAGTGCCCCATGCCTCTGCCCATGCATGGTGGGTGGTTAACCAATGAAATCCTATAGTTTAACTAGTTAATAATTTACACAGGATTTTATATCACTACTTCAGATATAATGTTGGATATATTTATGCTATAGTATTAATCTTATGTTATATATTAGACACCTAATCCTACAACACGTACACTCAATCACCTTTTCATTCATTACATCCAGTCATTACACATTTTTAATCTAGATTTACCTTACATGTGCTCAACTTTATGCAGAGTGGCTGTGTCTAGACTGGTGCGATCTTGCTCCAGAGCTATGCAAATGAGGCTCAGCGTGGAATATCGCCGAGCCTCATTTACATAACTAATGAGCCACCATTTTTGCGGAACAGGCTCTTGCGCAAGACGGAGCTGTCTACACTGCCCCGTCTTGCGCAAGAAAAACCCTCTTGCGCAAAGCCGTTATGCTGATTATTTTCAGGCATAACAGCTTTGCGCAAGAGGGTTTTTCTTGCGCAAGACGGGGCAGTGTAGACAGCTCCGTCTTGCTCAAGAGCCTCTTTCGCAAAAATGGCGGCTCATTAGTTATGCAAATGAGGCTCGGCGATATTCCATGCTGAGCCTCATTTGCATAGCTCTGGCGCAAGATCGCACCAGTCTAGACACAGCCAGTGAGTGGTCTTATTGACTTCACTGAGACTATTTACAGTATGTCAAGTTAAACATTTGCAAAAGTTTTTGCAGTTATCAGGGCCTGAGACTAAGATCTTCAGGGCAGATAATGTCTTTTACTGTGTGATTGTAAAGAGCCTCTAGCCATTAATAGAGAATGAATAAATAATAACATGCCACCACGATTAATTTCATTCATAAACCACATTTTAAGCATACACTAAATCAAAGGGTTCCTATCAATTGAAATTGCATTCCTTGGTCTGGTTAAGAAGCATGGATTATAACTGCTACTGGCTGGTAGGGATTAAAACTCCCAAAGACTTGATCAAACTTGACTTTAACATCAAATCAGTGCAAGTCTTTGAATTTTCTGCTTTCTGGTATCAAAGCAATTCTTTAATTCCAATTATGAAAGCAATACAAATATTTTAATATGTTCAACTATTTCGCATTAGATATTTGTTTTGGAAACTGCATTGAAGTTGATATAGTGGAACTGCAAAGTAAGCTTTATTTTGTTTTACATTCGGCAAGTCTCAAGTTCCCATATGTACTTATTTATATATATTTATTAATAAAATATAAGAATAAGGGAATACTCTTCAGGCATGTAGGCCTAAAACTAGCTGTGGTTTGGTTTGCAGGCACACTATTTCCCATCACACCACCATCCTTCCACAAGTCCACACTGCATTCCTAGTCTCTTCTCATGAAAAGGGTGTTGAAATATACAAGACCTCTGAATTGGAAAGTGGCAGGAAAACAAAATTCTTGTATATTTCATTAGCCTGCCTGCTCATAAGAAGACCAGATACAGAGTAGAGAGATTAAGACACACACACACACCCTTTCAGATCTGCCTTCCAGAAAAATGTGATTTTTAACTTTTGCATCTGTCCACTTTGTCACTGTCCCACTCATAGTATTTTTCATAACATTTTGTAAAATTTAACCCTAGTCTTTAATGAGGCAGGCCTTTCTTCATTATATGACAAATTTTATATAGACTGATATAATAAAATACTACTTACACGACAAATAATACAACAAGAAGCACTAGAAGAAACAGCTGCATAGCCAAATAATCATGAAACGAAAGGTGATATTTCTAATACGGAAATACTCACAAAGCAAAATATATGCCAAAATAGCTCCGTTGCCATGTGGCATGGGCTTTAGAAGTTGAAACCCACACACTTCCCTAAGTAAAACATGTTGCACATGAATAACTTAAATAGATTTTTTTTTAATCAAACATACTCAGAAGAGCAAGAGCTGTAAGCCACAAAGAAAGCATATCAAGGAATTTTGACTACTGGCATGACATTACCTTCAAAGTGATGCTGCATCAATACCTCTCCCTCCTTCCCTCTCTCACACTTACACACACACACATCCTTTTATAGATAAATGAAAAGTTAAAACGAGCTTACTTTGCACTCAATTAGGTGGTGTTTGAATGCAGATTTGAATTCAAATAAGACCTTTCAGAACATTTTGAATATCCACTTAATATTCCAGAGTACAGTTCCTTGAGGTTTGATCACTTGCCACAAAAATGTAAATGTGTTATTTCCCATCATGAAACTTAGAGCATCAGTGGTCTAACTGGAATCTTCAGTATTACAAGATACTGATATTCTATAAGCAGGTGGTTTTCATTCCTTGCTGCAAAAATGAATCCAGTTTGTGAATTTTACCTACCGTTTTTCATGGGATTATGTGTTTGCTTACTTATCAGTGAGCTTCAAGTTAAATCATTTATTTTGCATGCCCCAGTAATGGTGCTTCTCCCCTCATTTCAGTATATTTTCTTTTTGCCCTATGCCTTCAAATTCATTCTGCCTTAAAGCTTGTTTTATTTTGCCACTTACACAGTTATTCAAAGTTTACTATGAGATTTAATGCTCCTTTAGGCATGCCAAAAAGTTTGTCTCTGGGATTGTATAAATTCATCTGGCAATCTGTCTGGTTGGCCATCTGGAGAACATTTCAGAGCAAAAAGCATGGAGCAAAACCCTCCAGTAAGGACAACCCTGAGCCTCCTGAGACTTCACTACGTGTCACTGATGACTCCTGCAAATAACTAGCCTTGTCCAATTTTCAGGATTGCACAACTCCAAATACTCTCCTGCGCCCCACATCCAAATCGCATTAAAGAAACATTTTCTTGTTTGTAGTCAATGAAGTGGCCAGCCCAGTACCTGACCAATGTTCTAAACTTTTCTCCTTAACAAGGGGGAGAGAAATGGAGTGGAGCTGTAACAACCAGAATTAAAATTAAAACCCCATTTTCTGGATGAGCATAAATGCAGAAAGACAACAGGACAGGCACGAACCCAAAGCTTTGCAGATCATCTGTTTTGCCTTTGTAAAAGGCAGCAAGAAACATCTGGACTCAAGCAGCCCAGCCCCAGCTCTGGACACCCTGTCAGGGGATGCAATGTGCAGTCGTTGGGCAGAAAGTGCCGCACACACCGACCCGATGGAAGTTGCGGGCACGGCACGGGGTGGCGGGGGACTGACCCCCCGCGCACCCGACCCCCTATTTTTAACACGGCCCTACAATCACGTGACGCTGTTCCTTCGCCGAGAGGCCAGCTCCGCCTCAGTTTCCCCCCTTGCCCTCTCACCTGCAGTCTCTCCGTGGCCGGCTGCCACATCGCTGCGCCTGGCGGGTTGCGCGGGGAGAGGCGGACGCTGGTGCTTGCGAGCGGGGGGCTCAGGGCGCCAGGCTCGCTCACATCTGCTGGCGCTGCGTTCCCGGGGCAGACTCCAGCGGCTGCGCGCCTGGGACCTCGCAGCCGGGCTCCGCGCGCCTCAGGCACCAGCGAGCGGGACGCAGCGCTCCGCCGGCGGCCGCCCCTGCTGCAGCAGCAGCACCCCGGCCTCTGGCCCCGCCCCCGGCTCCGCCCCCCGCGTCTCTCCCTCCTCCCGCCGCCCAGCCTGGCTGCGCACCGGTGAGCCGGGCTCCGGCCGCTTCCTCGGCCCGCGCCAGGGCTCCGCTCCCTGCAGGCGTGGGAGGCGGCGGCTGCACCCAGCGCGCAAGCATTGGGGGGCTGGCATGAGACAGGCACGTACCGCCGGTGGCCAGCCAGTCTCCGTAGCCGGCTCGTGCGAGCGTGGGCTATGCGTGCATAGCGCAGCGGGGCGGCCAGACTCACCGCCCACCTTGCTGTGCACGACAGTGGGGGGTTGGGGCGTCAGCTGGGAAAAAGCCCCTAGGCCCCACCTGGCTGCAAGGGAGTAGGGAGCCTCTGTGAGCTGCACTTTCAGGGCAAAAGTGCCGCGTGTGGCTCGCAAGCCGCGTTTGTCCACCCCTGACAAATATGATCTAGAGACTTAGTACTGAGGGTCAAATCCTAGGCAGCTTCCAGCGCCACGAGAGACACATTTTCAGATCGACTTGCAAGGCTTCGGTAGCATGCAGCCCATGTTCACGTCCAGGCTGTAAGCATTTGTACTTACAGAGGACGCCCTTTGGACAATTTAAAAATGAAAGTAACTTAAAGATGCCGATTAACATTAGGCAGAATGTTTGCTGATGCCTCAAATAAATAAAGTAGATTGATTATGTCCAGCTGTGACATGAACTCCCTCCTGAAACACTACATGCATAACAGTAGGTGAGTGTAACAGAGACATCTACTGGTTAGTGGTGTAGCTTGTTTTCTCAGGGGCACAGATCTTCCTCTGGACTTGGGTAAAACATCTTGGGTGTAGGCGGGCCTATAGTTTAATAAAGGATCATTTCTTATACTAAATGGCAATGTTATTTTCTTCTTCATTAAGCCCTTTAAAACAGTGTTTCTCTACCTTTTTTATAAAGTACCCTCAGTACCTACAGTTTTCAGACACACAAAACTTTTTTCTACAATTGCAACACATTTGTTTAAACAATCGTAGATGGGCGGGCGATGAAATTGTTGGGTGTAAAAAGTACAAAAATAATAAAGCGCTGTAAAACTAAAAACAAAAATTCAGTTTTCTCCAAATTTCAGTTGTTGACGTATCCCTCAGACTTCTCTCGAGTACCCCGGAGGGTACTTGTACCACTGGTTGAGAAACGCTGCTTTAAAACACTGCACCAGTCACATTAGTGATCATATTGTGTAAGGTATCACACCTACCTTTTGACCTCATGGATGTGGTGTGTTTTCAGAGCAAAGGGATTAACTGATGTGGTCACAGTACCAGTGCAGTTAGTTGACTACCCCACTGTATTTTTCAAATTTATGATGTATTCCAGGCATAACAGTGTCTCTGAGGCTGCTTCTTATTTCCGTGCCTAATGCAAAGAGATCCTGTAATAACAGAAAATCCATGTCTGGAGTATGCAGTGTAGGTAGCTTTACTGGGAGATGACCTGACAGCATATCCCTGACAAAACATCTGTTGTATCAAAATGAATGAGGAGAGCTAAAATATCATTAAACAGGATAAGGCCTTAAAATCTGAGCCCCTGCTTGTGCCATGGGGTCATAAAATTGCCCATGGCAGTTTTCCTGTGAGAAGTAACTTGCCCCGCATCCTTGGCCAATTCTTCCTTGTCTCTCCTACCCAACTGTACAATCTCTCTGGGATACACAGCAATACTACAGCATAAATACATTGATGTACTGTGACGATTGCTTCCTGGGTCTTGCTCTAGTGTGGCTGCATTTCAGTGGTGCTGTATTCATATCATTAGCTAAAAAGAGTTCTGGATTGTTTGGGAAGGTGTGTAAATTCTGCAATGCTCAGAATTTCTCCTTGGGATTATTAAAATTAAAACAATCTGCAGCACACCTTGAACTTTATCTATAAATATGTCTACATTGTATACAGGCTGCAATAGTTTCACTTTCCATTCATTATATCCCACCTCTATCCATGTGCCAAGGAAAGGAGGGAGAGAAAATGCATTTGGTTCCTGCACAAAAAAAGTAGCTAACATTGACCGTGAAGAATTTTGAGTCTATCATTCGCAATAGCTAACAAAAAGACAGAAATCCAAAAATTCTAAACCTTAACAAGTATGAGAATGGCAAATTAAGGTGATCTAAGAATATTTGATAAACCTTTTTGTTCATAAATTTGCTTAGCAATACTGACATGCAAAAATTCACATGCCTGCAGGCACTTTGAGTATATCTATTGCAACACATGGGGCTCAGACTCCAGAACTAGGACATTACATTGTAGATATTCAGGCTTAGGCTGATGCTCAAGCTCTGAGACTTTTCCCTCCGCATACCCAAATATCCATTTGATAGCCCTGCAACGTGAGCCCTGCAAACCTGAGTCACCTGACAGGTGCCAGTCACAGGTGTTTTATTACAGTGTACATCTAGCCTATAAGGGTACATATACTGTGCCAAGTAAGCCTGGGGTTTGAACTGAGGTTCAAGCCTAACCCCCTTCCATAAGCACATACAAATTGCACTAACCCACTATGTAGACATAGGGTCCCAGGTCCAAGTCTGAGTCAAGCCAAGACCTAGGGCTCAAAGCTTGTTGCTTCACAGTATAAATGCAGACTCACAGAACTCATGCTCTGGGAATCTGCCAAAAGTATCCCACAAATGTAGTGTGACCATATTTCCCTCTGACAAATATTAGGCACCTAGTAAAATTGCTCTGATTTAAGTGAGTTCAACAGAAATCAGTCAGAGCTCTGCAGCACAAATGTTCAAAATAGCGTTAAGTTGCCTCAGCCCCTATTAAAAGACACAGTGCATTATTAGCTGTCTATATATTTTAGAAACGTGCATCTGTCTGCCCGTCCCTCCATCTGTGAGTACATTTGTTCACAAACTCCTCCCAAACCATGGGCGGGCAATAAAATGTTGGCAGTTCTCCAACGTTAGCCCCTGATGAGCCGCTACTACTGTATTTACCCACACCTCCGCAGGTAGGTGCATTCATAGCTCCTATTGTCCAGGAACAGCAATCTGCTGACAATGAGAGCTATAATCTTGTGTATCTGCAGAGGCGGAGGTAAATACAGTGGTGTGGGGGCCCACCAGGAGCTAACCCTGGCAGATTGGATCTGGCCAATGGGTTGGTATTTGTCCACGCCTGTCCTAAACAAGGATGTTCTCATAAACTCATAGACTTTAAGGTCAGAAGGGACCATTATGATCATCTAGTCTGACCCCCTGCACAATGCAGGCCACAGAATCTCACCCACCCACACCTGGAATAATCCTCTCACCTATATCTCAGATATTGAAGGCCTCAAATGGTTTAAAGACCCCAAGATGCAGAGAATCCTCCAGCAGTGATCCATGCCCCATGCTTCAGAGGAAGGCAAAAAATGTTAAAATGAGGTTATCAGGCTAATCATATGGTCGATACAATTTGTATTGACTATACAGTTAGTCAATAGGACCTCTCTGCAGACACGCAGTGGAGGTAGCTCCAAGAGCCAGCTCGAGCTGGGACTGAGCAGTCCTGGCTTGTGTCGGCTCCAGGAGCCACCAGGCTCTTACTACATTTAAAATGCAGAGGCGCAGTGATCAGTGTGAGTCAGGACTGCTTGGTCCCGGCTCGTGCTGAGTCCAGCAGCCCCTGTTCGTGGCGGACAAGGTCGGCCGTGGGCAGGGGCTGCTCCAGCAGCAGCAGCCCCTATCCGTGGCCACTTTGTCTGCCATGAACTGGGGCTAGCTGCTGCAAATGGGCTGCTTGGCAGCAGGGACTCAAGCACCTCAGAGCTTCAGCCTTTGAAAGGTACAAGAGCCCACCAGCCCCAGCTCCTGCTCCCCCACTGCCTCTCTCTGGTAAAGGCAGCAAGGGGAGAAGCGACTAGTCGAGTCACTACTCGACTATCCAATACATTTATGCTTATCAGATAGTCAACTAGTCACTTACATCCCTAGTCCTAAACGGTAATAGCCACCAAGCCTGCCAGCCACTGGCCCCAGAGCTGTGGCCTCTTTGGGACCACCTCCAGGGGTGGACAGCACAACCCCATCCCCAGGGTTAGTAGAGGCGGTGGGGAGGTATGCTCCCCAAGAGCTTGCCAGGGAGAGCCATGCTGCCAATCTGGGGGAGCCAGATAGCCACCCCCCTGCCAGCAGCCACCAGCCGGGGGGGGGGAGTGGCAGCCTGGCCAACACAAGGAACCAGACAGCCCACCTCCAATAACTGCTGTCTGGTGGGTGCTGGGAAATGCAGCAGCAGCCCCCTGGGATGAGCCACCGCCCACCACCACATTCATGGAGGAGCCACAGCTGAAGCAGAGCCATCCTCACCAAAAGAGGTGGCCCGGTAACCCCCTCAGCTCCCATCCCTCTGGCCCTGAGCTCCCCCTCCCCGCTTCCCATCCCATACCAAAAGTCCTCCCCCTTGACTCTTGCTCCCCCACCCTTGGTCCTCAGCCCCCCCCCCCCCACCTTCCACCCCTGCCCTGAGTCCCCTGCCCTGCACCCCCAACTCTTTCCCTGAGCCCCCAACTCCCATTGGGTTCTCATTTATTCTCATGTCATCTAGGATGGGAATTCTTGGGTGGCAAAGGCAAGACTGCTTTGTATATCATCCCACACTGGCATGCATTTCACCAGGGCCCACTTAAGGTTGTCTGTGAACTCAAAGGCAGGTTTCCAGTGCTCCATGTACTTCAGAGATGGTGAATAAAAATTCTCAACTGCCTTGTAAAATTCCAGTTCCTTAATTTCCTCACCCTCAACCAAAGACTGCATCAGGGTCTTGGTGTGTAATGTGATAAACCTTTCTCTGAGCCTTATGCTACATTATTGTGAAAGGTAGGAATATGCAGTGCAACTTCTGTCACAGATGAGTTATTTTTCTCAATTGCCTCTACCATCTTCAGAGGCAAGCCCCAGTTCTGTGCAAGGGTCACTGAAGACTTTCCTGAACAGTGTTGGGCATGTGTCTTGAGAGAGAAAATATGCCTTTGTGCCCATCAAAAATCAACACCATTCTGTCTAGCGCTGGTCCCAGAGAAGGGAATTCTGTGCTACTTGGCTCCAGCAATATAAAATATTCAAGGTGAAAAAAAAATGGGTGGAAGGGTTTTAATTCTTCAACACAGTGTACACATGAGAGTGACTATACACTTACACTGCAAAGGACTCCAAAAACAACTGGAAGACAGTCAGCTGCCGTTAGCAACAGTCATGAATGATGTAAACCAAAACCAAAGATCTTTCCTCTAGTTTGACTTGCAGTTATCACTATATATTATTTTCCCCAGCAAGTTTAGCTCCATCAGAGTTTGTATTGGCATTGTCTGCACAAAACCCAACAAGCTTTTCACCACGGGTATGTCTACACTGTGGCGCTATTTTGGGATGTTTCCAATATTCCAAAATACCTATTCCATGTGTTTTAAGCAAGCACGTTATTTCAAAATATAACAGACTCGCTATGCCGATGTCCCTGTGAACGTCTTTCCATGAGGATGAAGGGATGTTTCAGAATAGTGGTTTATTTTGAAATTTGGTGCTGTGTAGACAGCGCCAAATTATGAAATAAACTAGTTTGAAATTGACTAAAAAAAAGCTATGCAATTTGTGTAGCTTATTTCGAGCTAAGGGTGCAGTGTAGACACACCCTAAAGACGTCTCAATTAATTGATATAGGAATCCGTACTGTGTATCAGAAGTTTCACATGGTAGAGAAGAAAACTCAATAAAGTTTGTGTTTACCCCCACCAGAGGAAGCAGGTAGGGACTGTGTGTGTCCAAGGGATAGCTCAGTGGGCAGGGAGGGGGCAGCTAGGGGCTGTGTGCCAAGAGGGCTTTGTTGTCCCCCTGTTCCCTGAGAGCTGTGCTAACCATGGAACCAAGTCCCCCAGCCCTGTGGCTCTTACCAGCTGTGTGAGTAAAGGGGGCTGGGAGCTGATGAGCAGCTTCAACCCTCAGCACCAGTGGCAGAAGAGGAGAGAGCACATGGCTGCCTGACCCATGCCCCTGCCCCAGCCAGAGGAGCAGTCGTCCCACCTGGCCTGCCTCTGGCTTCCTGCCTCCAAACTGATCAGGAGGTGGGGAAGGAGGGGTGGTGGCTCTGTCCTTGGGACTATCCAGCACTTCCACTGAAATTTGAGGGACAACATCCCCAGCACCGCTCAGCTCTGCCCACAGGCTTGTGGGCTCCTGCTGCATGGGGAGCTGCAGGGATCCAGGATTCAGCCATGCCACTCCTGGCTTCAGTTTTGGTCGGGGGGGCGGGAGGGGGTTGGGGAGGAGGGAATCAGGACTTCAGCCCCTCAAACTCCTGCTTTCTGCCCTGCAGGGGTTGCCAGGATTTGTGGCTACAGCCTTGGGGAAGGGGGATGCCAGGGACTGGGGCTTCAGCTGGGGGGAGAGAGGCTGGGGATCAGGGCTACAGCCTGGTTGTACTGGGAATTCAAGGGTTGCACCACAGATTAGGGCTTCAGCCTGAGAGCACTTGGAATCCACTGTGGGAAGAACCACCGGGGATCAAGAGTTCAAGCCCCACAGCAGGTCCTGAGGACCGTGGCTTGAGTCCTGCAGCCTGAAAGGGCTGGCAGATAAACCTCATCCCTGGGAACCCTGCTGTGGGGTGCACATGGGAAGGGGTGACACACACCCCTCACTTACACCCAGGTGGGCAAAAGTGCCTCTGTGGGCTGGATCTGGCCCACCAAGCAGGTTGATCCATCCTGCAGACACCCTGCAACTACCCCACCCCCCAGGCCAATCGGGGCCTGGGGATGGGAGAGCATGCAACGTCTCCTCCAATACCAGGGGTGTGAAGTGCTTTGAGTCAACCACCAGTCCCTTGCAGGGCCATAGGAGACTTTGTGCGCTCCCCCCACTCTGAGGCCCTGATTGACCTGGGGGTAGGGGGAGCGCGCAAAATCTCTTCCTGCCCTGCAAGGGGCACACAGCGCTTAGAGTCAACTGCCAGCTACTGCTCAGCAGTTGACTCTAAGCATAGCGCCCCCTTGCAGGGCAAGGGCACGGAGTGAGAGATATCCCCATGCTCCCCCGTCCCCAGGACCCAATTGACCAGAGGCAGGGGGATCACACAAAGTCTCCTCCCATGCATCTAGAAGGAACCGCCAGCTGTTCAGAATAGATTTCATTGTCAATGACAGCACTGCTGGAACTCCTTGCCAGAGGATGTGGTGAAGGTGAGGACTTTAACAGGGTTCAAAAAAGTACTAGATCAATTCAACAGGGTTCAAAAAAGGACTAGATAGTCGTTCTTATTTAGGTCCATCAATGGCTATTAGCCAGGATGGGTAGGAATGGTATCCCTAGCCTCTGTTTGTTTGGAGGTGGGTGACAGGAGAGGGATCACGTGAGGATTCTCTGTTGTGTTCCCTCCCTTTGAGGCATCTGGTATTGGCCATTGTTGACAGACAGGACACTGGGCTGGATGGACTGTTGGTCTGACCAAGTATGGCCGTTCTTATGTTCTTAAATAACTTTCGAGATAGGGGAAGCTACTGACAGTCTCCAGCAGTTGGTCATCCACTGTGATGGTTGGTTTGGATAATGAAATGGCAGGTGTTAGCTGAAAGAGAACCTTGGTCTTTTGTGCATTGAGAGTCAGACTCAACCTGCAGCAGGCCACGGCAAAAATGTCAATGATTGCTTGGAGATCAGTCAGAGACTCAGGCAGTGGGATGCAGAGACCCAGGAGACCACCGCGAGCTACCAGTGCCAGAGGAGCCCCAAGGAGAGGTGGCTGCAGGGAAACCAGAGGATCCAGAGACCTCCTGGAATGAAGCTGCATCAGGGCTGGTAGGAAGTGACTCAGGGAGGGTATTGGAGTGGTATCTCCCACCCAGGTGAGCTCAGCATGGGTATGTCTACATTTGCTCCCTAATTCGAGCTAGGGATGCAAATGCAGGCGACCAAAATTGCCAATGAAGCAGGGATTTAAATATCCCATGCTTCATGAGCATGATTTTGCCGGTGCGTTACTCCGCTCAACAACTGATTCGAGCCAGGAAGTGCGTGCTGGGACATGTTAGTTCGAACCAAACACCTTGGTTCGAATTAACGTTACTCCTCATTTTTTGAGGAGTAATGTTAGTTCGAACCAAGAGGTTTGGTTCGAACTAACGCATCCCAGTGCACACTTCCTGGTTCGAATCAGCTGTTGAGCGGAGTAACGCGCCGGCGAGATCATGCTAATGAAGCATGGGATATTTAAATCCCCACTTCATTAGCAATTTCGGTCACCTGCATTTGCATCCCTAACTCAAATTAGGAAGCAAGTGTAGATGTACCCCATGTTTCGGTCAGACTCCCCGCTGAGCAAGTGCTAGAATGCTCTGCCATTCACAGGGCCCTGGGTCGGGACCTGGTGGAGTAGGGTGGGCCGGTGTCCCCCTGCTGGGGTGGTTACCCCCCTCCCAAACTTATTGACTCTGCCCTGAGTTAAAAGACCACCCCTTATTGACTTCAGTTACTAGGCCATGTGGCCCTGAGTTAAAGGGCCACCCCCTATAGACTCTGGCCGCTAGGCCTTGCTTCCCTGAGTTAAAGAGCCACCCTGTATTGACCTTGGTCACTAGGCTATGCTGCTCTGAATTAAAGGGCCATACCTTATCGACTGTAGCCTTTAGGCCATACTACTCTAGTTTGTACAGACAGAGAGAGGTGGCTGGCAACCCAACTGACAACCAGGCAATGTCCATACTTACTTGAAACCCGAGGATGGGGTGTTCATACCCCACGACACCCACATTGAGTGCATTACAATCATTAAATCAGGATGTGACAGGATCATGAATCACTGTTGCCAAGTCGTTCTTATGTAGGAAGCAGCTGGCAGATCAGCCAAAGCTGCCCAAAAGCATTCCTGGACACTGAGGAAAACTGATTTTCAAATGTTAAAAAGGGTCCAGGAGGACTCCCAAGCTGTGTACTGTTCTTTCAGGGAACGTATGACATCATCCAGAACAGATAACACACCATATTCCCAGTCAGATGGCTTCCTGATCCACAGGACCTCAGTCTTATCTGGACTCAGCTTCAGCCTATTCGACCTCATCCAGTCCATCATTGCCTCCAGATACTGGTTCAGATTGATCACTGCCACACCTGGATCCAATGTCACAGAGAAATAGAGTTGGGTGCCATCTGCATATTGATGGCACCATCCTCCAAATCTCCTTACGACCTCTCCCAGCAGTTTCATGTAGATGTTAAACAGCATGGGGACAAGATGGAACCTTGCAGGACCCTGTAGCACAGTCACCATGGAGCCAAGTAGCAGCCCTCTAGCTCCACTTCCTGAAAGTGCAAGACTGGAACCATGGCAAAGTAGTGCCTCCAATACCCAACTCCACCAGGTGCTCCAGAAGGATTTCATAGTCGATGGTATTGAAAGCTGCTGATAGGTCCAAGAGAATCAACATGGACACACTCCTGTCTACCTCAGGAGTAGGTCGTCTACCAGGGTGACCAGGGCTGGATTACCCAATAGGCAGACTTAGCACATGCTTAGGGCACCAGCAAAGCAGGGGCACCAAAAAAAAATGAGATTTTAGGGTATAGTATTGTTTTTATTTTGAATTACATATGGGGGCACCATAATCTTTTCAGTGCTTAGGGCCTCTAAAGGTCTTAATCCGGCCCTGAGGATGACCAAGGTGGTTTCTGTTCCAAAACAAGGCCTGACGCCAGACTGAAATGGATCCAGATAATCTGTTTCTTCCAAGAAAGTTTGGCATTGGAACGCCACTGCCCATTCGAGTACCTTCCCCAAGAAGGGAATATTAGTGACTGGGCGATAGTTATTCAAATTGCGTGAGTCCAGGGAAGGCTTCTTAAGGAACAGTTTTACCACTGCCTCTTTCAAAGTGGTGGGAACTGTCCCAGATCTAAAAGAAGCATTAATAATCCCCTGGACGCAACCAGTCATCCCTTCTCAGCTCAATTTAATAAGCCACAAAAGGCAGGGGTCGAGCTAGCACATGGTTGGTTGCAATCCTCCAAGCACCTCGGTCTGCAAAATCTGAAACTGATCCATGTTATATAAAGCCTCCGCCCTAGCTATTACTTGATTTACACATAAATTTTCTGGAAATGCATTAAACTGTAGGGTCCTGCCAACACATGACTTAGAAAAATAACAAAACCTGCTGCTGACTGAATTGCTGTGAACACTGTTTGAGGTGGGGCAGTTGTCTTCTAAGTGACTTTATTACTGTTGATTTGTAGATGGTTATGATGGAAATTGTTCTCAGTCAGTTGCTGTGCTTTGGAGGGTATCTTTGTAACCATTGAGCTTTGAAGCTTTGTAATTGTTTCTTTATAACTTTCAGCTACCTTGCCTTTTAAATTCTGCAACTTGTTGTAACACTGTTGAGCTTTGCAACTTTGTAATCTTTGTAGCTCTCAGCCACTTTGCTTTATAAGTTCAGAAACTTAATGTGAGCTTGGTGATTGTTGAGCTTTACAACTTGGTACTCTTTGTAACTTTCAGCCACTTTGCTTGTAACTTGCTCTAAACTGCATTCCACCCTGTGATAAGAATGTGTGTGTGAATGGAGACTGGAGTGTGTTTGGGGTGAGGAAAACAGCAAGGCTTAAAACCTGCCAGGAGCCAGGCAAATTAAAGCAATCAGGGAGACACCTCTGCTCTAAGCAAACAAAGGACTAGGATGAAGGGAGGTTTGGACATGCCCTTCCCTGACAAGTGGAAGAAAGACCCTGTGTGCATGACAGGAGCTGCCCAGTTTCAATAAAAGGAGAGAGCACCTGGCAGAAGCCCTCTTTCTGACCAGCTCCCCTGCAGAGATCCATGACTGCAGGCAGACGCTCCAGAGATAATATGCCTTGGCTAGCTCTGCAACCTTTTGCCTGTGTAAGTGCCTGAGGCATGAAGGAATGAGTGTTTGTGTGTGTGAGAGATAGCTCCTTCCCCTTGAGTTTAACCCTATGGTGGATTGTTAATTCCTCATTTAATAAATCCATATGAGTGTAACCCTGGGGTGGTCTCCAGTGAAATTTGGGGTAACAATCCAAATTAAAACAACCGGGCAGCAAGCTCAACACATTCCGTACCCCGCTTTAATGACAGCCAGAGTCCGAACCAAACTGGATGCAAGTACGGTAATCTTATCTGCAAAGTGCTTTGCAAACAAGTCACAGTGGACTGCCGAGACTCCTCCATTTCATCATGTGGGCCAGGCTGTAAGAGGCCCGCACCACTCAAAACAATTCTGTTGGATGGCACTGTGCAGATGCAATGTGGGTGGAGAAGTAACTTTTTTTCGCCATCAGCACCGCCACAGAATAGGCTTACAATTCAGCTCTAACCTGCAATCGATCAGACTTGGCTTGAGTTCTCCTCCAGTGGTGCTCTAGCCATCGCACAGACAGTTTTGCCACCTGCAACTCCCCAGAAAGCCAGGGAGCAAACCTGTAGCCCAAAGAGGGCACTTAGGAACAATCATGTCAACCACCTGGGCTACCTCGAAATTCCATACATCGACCAGGGCATCGACAGGACCACTAGCCCTAACAGCCGAACAATCCCCCACAGACCTCAGGAAACCTTCTGGATCCATCAGCCTCCGAGGGCGGACCATCTTAATCGGTCCTAATGCCTCTGCAGAGGGGAAGGTCAGCAAATAGTGTAAACTTGACCATGTAGTGATCAGCCCATGACAAAGGGAGCATAACCACATCTCTTATCCTGAAATCTCTATCACCCTTAGTCCAAAAGACTAGATCGAGCGTATGACCTGCCACATGTGTGAGGGCAGTTATTTCCCCCATCATTATCAGCACGTGGGATAGTTCTAAGGTCATCACGATGGCTATAAAGTCTCAAGCTGGACCAGACAGGACAGCCTCGGTGTGCACATTAAAGTTCCCCAAGACCAAAAGTGTCAGAGTCCCCAATACCACATCTAAGACCACCTTAGCCAGCTTGAGCAGAGCATCTACCGTGCCATGAGGCAGGTGCTACACAAGCAGAATACCCAACTTATCCCAACCACCCAACACCCAGTACAAATGTAACCCACACACCTAGTGTGGTTACTGAGCAATGCAAGTGGTACCTAGACCACAGCAACAGTTAAGATCAAGAGACCTCTACAGCATGGGTTGGAAGCCAGCTGGCTTTTAGCTCAGAGGGTAGAGGCTCCTAGAGTCAGCTCCTGAGGTCCCAGGTTCAAACCCGCCCCATGGCAGTTACAAGAAATAAAAGCCCATGCTGTAGAGGTCTCTTGATCTTAACTGCTACTGTGGTCTAGGTACCACTTGCATTGCTCAGTAACCACACTAGATGTGTGGGTTACACAAACACCAATGTCTTTAAGCTAGCCCTGTTTGGCTAGCCGGGTCTCATTCAAAGTAGCAATGTCAACACTGAACCTCCTCAGCTCTCAGGCAATGAGAGTTGTTCGGTGTTCAGGCCGGTCAGACTAATCAGTGTCCTGACATTCCAGCTTCCAAATCTAAGTGTAAATGTTGTTCTCTTCTTATTGTTGCCCCCATGAATTGAAGGGTGTTCCTCCCTGGCCACAGTTACCAGGCAGGTTCGGTTGAGACAGACTATTTTTAGGGCATCTTTTCTAGTCCCCTCCCCATTCATGGTGAGCAGAGTGGATCCTAAGTAGGACTGCTCAGTCACAACTACAGCTGCCAGGGCACACTTCTGTCTCATCCAAGTGTGCAACAACCATCTTGCAGCTGCTGCCTCTGTGCCAGCTTGTGACTAGAGGCTTCTGGTCACACAAGACTGCCCCTATTGTCACTTGCTGATCACCAAAGGACTTGCGTCATGGACACTAGTCATGAAAAGAGAAGGATATAAAGGAGATTATCCGAGGAAGAGCCTGTGTGTGATTAAGTTTTACCCGGAGACTCCATCGCATATCAGCGACTACATGATGCTTGACCAAGGCATGGCCTGGATCCAATGGCAAAGAGGTCCAAGATGAATGGGAAACCGTGGCTCGAAGCATAGGCCCCAGCAGCTCATCCACCCAGACCTGGACTGAACAAAATGGTGAGCCTGTGAAATAGCTATAGTGACTATTGTTAATTACTGTTTACCAGACACCTGCATATTCAGTAACATATCATAAGCCAAAAGGGTCCTACTGCTGTAGAACAAGGTACAAAAGCTAGAAGAGTCCAAAAATATGTCCAAGGGAACCTTCCAAAAATAATAGGATTTTACTATCTTCAGCTGCCTATACAAGATCTTGATTTCTGGTCAGGCTGAGTAATCTGGCACCACAATGAAGCCAATTGAAGCCAATGTGCTTAAGTGCTTTGCTGGATCAGGGGTTCAGTACTTGTAAGATTGAGACTCGTTCTTAAATTTTCTTAAAAACAATCAATCGGCACCTTCATGAGAAATAAAGGTTTGCAGTTTCAATTCTCAACACACTGAAATCTCAATTAAAAGGCAGGCTAACTGCAGCCTGAATCACACACATCAGAATACAGTCTAGATCACAGACCCATTGCTGACACCTCAATAGTCCTATTGGAGTCCAGGAAGGAGGCAGGTATAAGCCCGCCCATGGCTTAAGGAACCAGTCTATGGGGAGGATCCACTGAGCTCAGAAAATCAACTGATTACTTGTGACAAAGAAAAAGAAAACGGGGCAGACGTGAAGGGCCAAAACAAGGGAGCCAAAGGGAACACCAAGCGGAGAGCCCCGAACAGTACTTACTGCTCCTCAAAAGTATCAAGGGAGCCAGCAAAGGCCACCAAGAGGAACTCCGCCTGGATGTGTGAACAAATAAAGGAACGAAAACAAGCTCTCCGGATGCAGGCCCCTCCCTCAGCCAACCTCCACTCCCCGGTGTTACGAATAGCCCCACCTCAGCCATTGCGAGAAGGAGGTTGACAAGAAAGTCCTACGATTTGAGGGGCCATGGATGGGTGTGCATAAATAAACAGATGAGGGGGAAAAGTGCAGCCAGAACCTCTTCTGGAGGAGCCAGAAGAGAGGCTGCAACCAAGCCCGGCATGGGGCAAAGCAAGCAAGGCGGTTGCCTTGGGCTCTGTGCGTTTAGGGCCCCGCGCTGCCTAACACCTGCCCAGCCACTCACTTACTGCCCTGGCTGAGAGCTGCTTTCTCTTGCTCATGGCACAGCCAACCACAACGTGCCACCGTGGCTCCCTGCAAACTCTTTAGCCAGGTGTGGCTGCAACCTGGTGCACTCAAGGTAGACTTGCACCGGGGTCTCCTTCATGTCACAGAAGGGGCAGGCTGCAGAGATGGGGGTGAACTGCACTAGGTACACACCCATTCTCACTGCTCCATGCAGGATGCCCTGGGATCAAGGTCGAATATAAACTGGCCCACCAGTGACATCTCCATGGTCCTAGGGAGATAAAAAACTGAGAAAAGGGCCCATCAGCTTTTAAATATCAACCCAAAATATTTACCAGAGCTCTCCTTTGCAGATTTTCAAAGTGAACAGGATGTGTGGTTTGTCTCCTTGACCCCTCTCTGTCTTCTCACTAAGGTTTTAAATTCTTTGCTGCTCTCTGCAACAGAGGTATTTTCTGAAAGCTTCTCTCTTTTTCAAAACAGCTTTGCAAACAATTTCATTGTTCCCTG
The DNA here is from genome assembly GCA_032595735.1 of Pelochelys cantorii. Taxonomy (NCBI): domain Eukaryota; kingdom Metazoa; phylum Chordata; order Testudines; family Trionychidae; genus Pelochelys; species Pelochelys cantorii. The sequence continues at coordinate 36,180,579 of CM064335.1, read as the reverse complement.
ATGTAACAATCAATTTACCAAGCACTTTAGACTGAATCAGATGGGACTACATATAATCCAGTCTGTTGTCAGCTGATGTTCTAAAAAGGAAGCTAAGAATTTACTGCAATTAACAAAGAGACTGAACATACAAGTTGGGGTTCATCTTCATTTCTTAATTTACACAACTTTTATACAGCTTAAGACAACTGAAAAAGAGTCATTAACTATTTCATGGGTTCTGCTAGCATGTGGCAAAACCATTACTAAAATAAACAAACAGAAGCCAGTCTCCTTTATTTTGACTGCCAAAACAATGTTCATACAATGCAAAAGAAAACTTGTCTATTGTGACTATTTTCCATGTCACCTTTATCTGTGAACAGCAAGGTGCAAAAGCAGCACACAAGCCTAGCACTAAGCAGACTGGAAATATCTGATCATTTCTTTTAATGGTTTGGGGAAGGAAGGATAATATTGGTCAAGATCTTCCTTTGAAGGATATAATATGTATGCAGTGTTTTTGTAGCCGGGTCTGTGCCAGGGTATTTGACAAGACTGATGAGGTAATATCTTTTATTGGGCCAATTTCTGTTGATGAGAAAGAGACAAGTTTTTGAGCTTGCATAGAGCTCTTCTTCAGGTCACCTGGTGATAAAAACCATTACCTCACACACCTTGTCTTTCCAGGAGAAAGTAGCGCATATAATGTTCTATATGCTGACACAGCTTTAACCCCCATAGTCTTCTGAAATGACCATCCAGAGAAACAATGTAAGGAGGGAAGGAAATATGAAAATACACGAAGGGACCAAGACTTCTCAAACGTTCAGTGAGTTAAAATATATCACATCAGGAAAAACTGTGCTCCCTTTTTGGTCCTGTTCAGTACCATATTCTGCTTTTCTTCTTAGAGGTAGCACGTAAGCCTCTTGGGAAGAACATCTATCAAATGGTTTAATTTGTATCACCCCACTGCTTCCACAGACATTTTGCAATGGTGTTAAACTCTTTGCTAATTAAAATGTGTCCTTATGAAACCTGCCATGCTACTGGAGAAGCGCTATGGAACTGCATAGAGGTAGAATTCAGGTAATTTTCACTTAAACACAGATGTCATCATTCTTCTGTATTTTTTCCCCAGACTAACTCATATTTTAATCCAGCCACATCTTCTTTTGGGTATCTGAGTTGTTTGACCATTATGCAATTTCTTACTCTCAGCCAATGATAAATCTTTTACCTAAAAACCCACAATCACAATTACACACACATACAGATAAATGCGTGTGAATTCATATTCCAGTGTTTAGGTCAGTCACTCTGGCAGTTGAACATAGGTGAGGTTGATGCAAAGGAAGGAACCTCAGGTATGTGTTTAATTATTTTGCCCATTACAGTGATGTACTGATGGTTCCCCTGGCTTAATAGAACACAGCTGTAGACTTTTCCTTAATTTACTCATACTAGAAGAGATAGTGCTACCCCTATGAGAGGCAGAGGTGTCATGTGTTTTTCAGTTTTTTGTGCAGTGATACAGTTTACCTTCACAGGGATGGCCCTTGAATTCTCCTGAGAGATCTCGAGGAAATGTCCATGGTAGGGATGTAATAGATACAGTCAACTAACCGATTAGCAAAAGTGTATAGGTTAATGCTACAGACTACATGCATTTCCCTCCCTCCACACTTGCCAGTACATTTTTTAGCAGGTTGGCCAGCAGCACAGCTCATTTCTGGCTCACACTGGGTCCAGTACCTCTTCCTGCTGTGGCTCCACATTTAAAGTGTATTAGGAGCCAGGCAGGCAGGCAGCCTGGCTCAGTTCCAGCTCGTGCTAGGTCCAGGAGCTCAGATCCACCTTAGACAGGGGCTGCTGCCACCCTGCACTGCTGCCTCTGTATCAAAGGCAGCAGCACTGGGCAACAGGCAGCCAGTCCACAAGGGGAGCTAATTTTTAAACTGGCTCCCATCATGGACCAGCTCCTGCCTGATACCCTGCACTGCTGCCTCTGATACAGTGGCTGCCGGCCCCATCCCCAGGGACTATAGAATAGTCGACTAACCAATAAGAATGGCCATATTGGTCCTGTCTGCTGACAGATGCCCAAGAGAGAGGGAACACAACAGGTAATCCTCATATGATCCCTCCCCTGTCACCCACTTCCAAAGAAACAGAGGTTAGGGACACCATTCCTACCCATCCTGGATAATAGCCATTGATGGACCTAACCTCCATGAATCTATCCAGCTCTTTTTTGAACCCTGTTAAAGCCTTAGCCTTCACAACATCCTCTGGCAAGGAGTTCCACAGGTTCACTGTGCGCTGAGTGAAGATAAACTTTCTTTTGTTTGTTTTAAACATGCTGCCTATTAACTTCATTTGGTGACCCTTAGTTCTTATACTGTGGGAATAAGTAAATAACTTTTCCTTATTTGCTTTTTCCACACCAGTCATGATTTTATAGACCTCTATAATATCCCCCCTTAGTCTCCTCTTTTCTAAGCTGAGAAGTCCAGGTCTTTTTAATCTCTCTTCATATGGGACCCGTTCCAAACCCCTAATCATTTTGCTTGCTCTTTTCTGAACCTTTTCCAGTGCCAATATATCTCTTTTGAGATGAGGCGACCACATCTGTACGCAATATGCAAGATGTGGGCGTACCATGAATGACATAGTCAGTGGGCTCCTGGCAAGTCAGTGATCCATCAGACCAGGAGCACCAATCCTGCAGCACGAGCACTGCGAACAGCCTTGAGAAGGAGAGAGGAGACAGGAGAAAAGCCTGGAATCCCAGCAGGAAAAGGAGAGGGACTTGCACCAAGACGTAATGAGGTTTCGCCAGCAATAAACTGAGATGCTGCATATACCCCTCAATGTTGCACTTGGCCTCAGAGGCCACATCCTGCCCCTACCAATCTGGCATTGCAATGTTCCACAGTGAGAATGCTGCTCACTTCTCCACTGTCAGTGCCACTCTCAGGTGAGCCAACAGACTCCTTGGGTGCCTGGGCAAGGTGGTGGTAGGGGGTGTGGAGGGCAGCACCATACTGTCTGGAGTGTGCTGTCCAGGGCTCCAGCGGCAATTTAAATGGCCCACGACTCTGGCCACTACAGCTGTCTCAGTAGCAGTGGCAGCAGTAGCTAGAAATCCTGGGCCCCGGGGCAGTTGCTCTTTTGCCCTCCCCTCCCCCACCACCCTTTGCCAGGCCTGGTCGCTCTCATTTTGCTGTCCCTGCACTCTGTTTGTACACACATCCAGCCAGGAACGTGGCCTAGCACATCTGAAAGCTCTACAGCTGCTGCTCATCATCCCAAGTCTGCATTATGAGCAGCCCCACCAGCTCATATCTCATGCCCAGAAGTGGCAATGCACTGTCTGCAGCTCCTTCTTGAATGGTTCTCGCTCTGTCCCACAGCAATCATCAAGAAACCGTCATGATCCTTGTTTTCCTTATGACTCTGCAAATACTAGCAGCTCATGCAGCCTGTGCTTGCAGTGCTCATAGTACTAGTGTGGATCTGTGCAGGATCCAGCCACCTGTCCCAGGTGATGGACAGTATGGAGAGCAGCACAGGTTTGCGAGACTTTTTAAAAGGCATGAAAATTTTGAAAGATAAATAACATTATGAGATGGAAACAGTTGCACACTGGGAAGCTGACCCCTTCTTTCCAGTCACTCTGCACAACTAATTTCTACCCTACAATGCATTTGCAAAAACATCCGTTGGATGAGCACACACACAGACTCCTAGTGACAACACAGGAAGCCAAGTATGCATGTGCACAAGTGATATACCAACTGCAACAGTGTTGTGCCAACATAAATTGCATCAACCAAAACTTGTAGTATAGACACAGACTTTGTCTTTTTAAGTACAGATAACTAGCATTATCTAATTTCTGGACTCTGCTGAATTGTTGAGCTTCACAACATTCTTGTTGCTTAAGGACACTTTTCTCCATCACTACAAAATATTGTTATAAAAATTAGTTCTGTTATTTAAACGTTGCTTCTCCAAATATTGTAAACACTTAACAATCCCTGTTTCTAAAATCCTTATTTCACTTATTCAAGCTCATACATGCTTCATTAAATATTACTTGTTTATCAAGAATTCACTTTGCCATGTTGTTTTTCTGCAGTGTAATAGGCCTAATTAGCAAATTAAATGTTTTGTGAAGTACTCTAGCTAATAGCGTCCTTCCAAAATCCAAATCCAGTTGTCACTGTCAACCTGTTACACCCAAATGCATTCTTCTTGCATCACTGGAGGATGCCATATGTATTTTCTTCTATAAAAAGAAAAACATTAACAGATGTGTTTTTGAAGCATTTTTTTCCTGAGCAAACCAAACACAGAATCACTGAGGAATCAAGTGTTTACTCATAAAGTATTACCTCCTCTTAAATAACATTCATGGTTAAATCTGAAAATCTGAAACGCCATACTCAAGTAAGGAGCTCACCTCAAAGGCAATCAATAGTGTATAGAAAAACTATCCTGCCAATATATTGCTTCTGCCAGGGGATTTTTTTCTTGCGCTAAAGGAAGGTAATTTTTTTGGTTAAACATATTGACTACTAGAAGATTTATCTGGTGTTGCTCAGCTCTTTAACTCAATTCATTTTTGTTTTTCTTCATTTAAATCTTTGCCCTGGGGTGGTGCTGGGGATGAGGTGTTCGGTATGCAGGCTGCTCCAGGGAGAAAGGCTGACCCCCTCTCACCGCAGTAGCTTGGGACCAGGTGAGAAGCACTTCTCCATGGTCACTGCAGCTCCAGTAGGCACAGCCAGAGAAGAGGTGCATATCCCTCCGTTGGGGCAGGTCCAGATTTATCTGCCCCCTGCATTCCCCAGCCAGAGTGAGGAATGCAGCAAACTGTGCACATTCCCCTCCCAACCTGGTGAAAAGGAACAACCAGCAATGTTCCTGTATGAATAGGGGTCGGGGCTTCAGCCTCCTCCCCTCCAAAGGGCATCTGGAGAGTGGGAGGCTTGGACAGTCCCAGAGGGGTGGGGGCATGCCCCCAGCCAGCCCCTTTCACCTGCCTAGTAATTCTGTCTCTTTTCTGTATGGTTTTCTGAGAAGCAATCCCATTCCCGGCACATCCTGTTTTCCTAGCACAATCAAACGCTTACCTTGCCTTAAGTTATAATAAGAGGAAGCTGCACACTGAATTTGGTGGTCCTAGCTGTTCCCGTTTAGGAGGAGTTCTTGAATAAACAGACAGAGACACTCACAGATAAACTCTCTCAAATATATATAGTAAATGACCCTTTCGACATCAGATCATAATTCTTTGTGTGTCTATCTTTTTACATTATCTTCAACAACAACCAACCAAGGCATACATTCTTCTCTTATCATGAACTTAGTGGGGTTGCATTGACCCAATTTTGACCCACCTGTTTTATTTTAAACTATTTTTATGTATAAAGACAACTAGAAGATACTTTAATCTAGAAAACAAAAGCATCATGAAAGCCAATGACTGGACGGTTATGTCAGAAAAACTCAAAGTGAAAATAAGATACACACCTTTATTATTCGTGACAATTAACCACAGGAACAGATTACCAAGGGATGTGGTGAATTTTTCATCGAGATGAGTGTTTGAATGACAATGATATATGTTTTCTTAAAGAAATCACCTAGTTCTGTGACAAGTTATTGGGCTCAATAAAATTCTGTGGCTTATATTATGCAAGTGGTCAGGCTAGATCAATATAATGCCACCTTCTGGCTCTAATATTTATCAGTCTATTTAAAAAAACATTAATAAATAAAACAAAATTTGGTCCTTAGATAAATCCATGCAACCACTATTGCCTTCTATAAGATTGCACAGACTCAGGCAAGAAAATAATTTTGTCCTGCAATTACATTCAAAGATTAGGCACACGTCACATTTGCTCAGGTTCATTGGAATGTATACCTCCACACATTGCATGCTATAGTGTCATTTCTTTACTCTGCAATAAGCATGGTCCCCCCCTTTCAGACACATGTTTGAAAGGAAAAGTACTGTTTCCTTTATTTATGTCAAGTCTCATTAATCAAGTCCTTTGTCCCAAAATAGCTCTCCATGGTTCTGTGATGAATTATTCCACTAATCTTAATTAGTGACTTCTCAAATGTAATTTAACAGCAAATATTTTTAAATGTGGAACTTCCTTTTCTGGTAGGAGAAAGCAAAACTAGATGGAACAAAAATATCTATTTAATTTCTTACTGACATAGTAATAATTTACAGTTTCAATCTACCCTATCTGTTATTTCCCAGTGTTCACTAGGCTGCACATCACAGCCACATGGAAACATAATTCAGAGCCTCCTCTTCTACCTCTTTCATTTGATTTAATCGAGTCTTCAGGGTATCTCATTTACTCACTGAGTAATTACATTTCCATCCAATAAAAGGAAATGTTATACTGACACATCATTTAACCTTTGATATTACAGTACCACGTAGAGGATCCAACTGAGATCAGGGCTTAGGGTTGCCAGATGGTTTCAACAAAAATACTGGACACACTTGACATTACATCGCAATCTACATTACATCTTATTTAGAAAATACCAGACATTTATATTTTTTCATTTATATTTTCTCAATTTGTTTCCCAAACAGAAAACTCAAATACTGGACTGTCCGGTTCAAAACCAGACACATGGCAACCCTATCAGGGCTCGATGGTGTACATAGAAAGAGACAGTCTCTGCCTCAAAGATCTCTCAGTAGACAAGACAAATAAAAGGTATAAAGGAAGGATTATTATTCCCATTTTCTGATGGAGTACTGAGGTTTGGAGAGATTAAGACTCTAATCAAGCAAATTCTTTAAGCATATGATAAATTTTAAGCCTGTGACTAGTTCCATTTGAATCAACGAGGTTACTTAAAGTACCTTCTTAAGTGCTTTGCTGGTTTAGGGACTAAGTGACTTGTCCAAAGTCACACAGGAAGTCTGTGGCAGAGACAAGAATTAAATGCAAATCTTCTGAATTCCAGTTTAGTGCCTTACCAACCAGATCATCCTCCTGCTACTTATATGTCTGGGTAAATATTTGGTAAGAGCTTGTTTTTGCATTGTACTCTGGAGACCTGGTTCAGCGCTCAGGAAAGTAAATTAACCTTTCCACTGATTTAAATAGGATCAAGATTGACTCCTAGATGAGACACTTGTTTGTGGCCTGGTTTTTCTTATGCATTTCATTATTCTGCTCACTGTACTATTGTCAAATATTTCTTATTTATTATCACTCCCGCTACCAGGCCTTGAGTCTGTTGCTAACAAGGAAGCAAAGGTTGCTCACCTTACTTATCCTAGGAGTAAGTATTGTAGTGTGTATTGAAGGCAAAGTAATGAGAACAGGTATTCAAACCCTCTCAAAACCTGTGTAGTGGCTATTGGTTTTTTTTCCCCCTCCAGAAGATCAGCATTTCACTTATTATATTTCTTATATTTCTTAAAGTAGCAGCAATTTAATTGCTAGAAATTTATTTAAATACTGACAATATAAAGGCCTCATTTCCCCAAAGATTCTGTATTTCCTGTCAATATTTTTCCTTAGAGCAGATGAAAGAGAGAGTTGCTTAGATACCTACTTACTGAACAATCACAATAGAGAAATAGATGGGCTTTATTTAGAGAGGGATACGTTTGTCTTCCTCTTTGTTCTGAAGATTTCAGACACATGAAGCCAAGCTGGCAGCTGTGACAAGTGGGTGCAACTTCCACTAAAATCAGCAGAATTGCATCCACTGATGCCAGCTGTAAATCTGGCCTAGTATCTACGTTACAGGGGACTTCAAATGGAAACAGTGGCTGACATAGACCTGAAGCATTGGGCTCATAATGAGCTCTGAAATTGATGCAGAAGTAAATATCCCCAAGAACTGGAATAATTTAGTCACTGATACAGATACTTTTGACACTAGATGTAAAAGAGGTTTGTCAAAATGTATTGAAATCCTGTTTGCCCATTTATTCATGCCTGGGTTCCTATAGTAACCAGGTATCCTTTAATGACCTGCCTCAGTGCCAAAAGGGGTAGTTTATATTTTTGATTATCCAATCAGCTGTAATCATTGCGCTGCTTTCATGAAGTGCCATGGGGGCCTACTTTTGTTCTCCTTCTGTATAAAATAGCCTTGAGGAGCATAACGGCCAATGTGGCTACTTTTGTAAATAAGCAAAATACAAAATAAATCCACTGAACTAACAAGAAGCGACCACTTTGCCTGTTCTGTATATAGTAGCCCTTTTCCTCTCCCACCCTTTTGCTTATTGTCATTTTAAGGTGCAAGCTGTTTGGACAAGGACTGTCTCTTCCTATAGCTTTGCAGAGCAACTAAACCAATGCTGGTGGTCCAATAATACAAACAATAACAGCAAATGACACGAAACATTGTGGTAGGTCAACCAAAATACATTAGTGCCTATTGCACAAGCATTGGGTGGATTCAGTGTAACAGGCTCCTGAAGTTCAGTTGCAGTATAATATGGTCATAAATTACCAAAAATATTTTATCCCAAATTCACTTCTCACTTATACCAGTGTATGTCAGGAGTAATTCCATAGCCACAAATAGAATTACATCAGTGTAATTGATACTAGAGGGCAACCAGGGTCTTTAGCCTGGAAGGAAATAAAATAGAAATCAGCCAAAGTTGTGAAGAAATGGGTAGAAATCCCATCTTGTTCTCAATCTGGAGTGAGGCCACTCAAGACAGTTCTTTTCTTTTCTTTTCTTTTCGGGGTGGAGGATGGAAAGGAGGAGATAGGTTAGGGTAAGAACCAATGGGATTTATCAATGGCCCGAATAGGGGAGACAGTGAGGGTGTGCTAGCCTCACATATGAATAAAATACTATGAAAGAATAGTGTCACATATGAATTAGGGAGGAATGCTGGGCGGGAAGGGAAGCTGTCTCATTTTAGTCATGCTGAGTCTGGGTCTGTGGCAGGCACGAAAGGCAGAAAGGGAGCTGCAGATAAGAGACTGAACCCAAGTGGAGCATTTTGGGGTGGTGAGTGAATTTGGCAGCCATCACCGCACAGGGGAGAGCTGAGGCAATGCAAACAGATGGGTTATTCAAGGAAGAATATATCGAGGGAAGAGAAGAGGGTACCAAGTGCAGAACCTGAGCTGTCTCAACACAGAGAATGGGAGAGGAGAGAGAGGAAGCAGCAAAGAAGAGGGCAGAGGGGAACCAGAGGAGCAAAGATTAATGGAAGCCAAAGGATGTACAAGCTCATGAGGAGAGAGTGACACACTAAGTACAAGGCAGCAGAGACACTGTGGTGAGTGGAGGACAAGCTCTCATTTTACACTGCCACGTGTTCCAAGTGTGTCTTTGTTAACAGAGAAAACCACTGGGCAGAAGAGTCTCTTCAGTGATGAATGACTTGTCATAGACAAGTAATGTCTTGGGGCAAATTCAGCCCACACAGCCACAGTTGAGTTCAAATCCAGCATTCTGCTCTGCCGATGGAGTTTTAGCAGAGGTAGACCATGCAGAGGATCACCGATGAGCTAAGATTTAACAAAAGGGATCCCTACAATCAGACTCCTCCGTTCTTATTTATGAATTGAACCCTGCTTCTCTTGTGATTGTTTTATAGCTGCCCTGCCCAAAATCTTTCCATAAATATGCACAGAGGCCAGATTCTCATCTCACACAATATAATTCCACTAACTTCTTTACAGCTATAATGCCCAAGTCTCCTCCCATTTATGGCTGGTGTAACTCAATTAACTTCAATTGAATCTTCCCTGATTTCAGCAGCATAAGTGAGAGAAGAATCAGGCTCTGCAGGCATATTTATGGAAACAGTTTCTGGATATAGCTTGGGATTCAGTGGAGTGGCAACTGGGATGAATTTGGTCTTCAGTCTAACAGAAGGTCTGATAACATTTGGACAATTTCACAAGTATATTATGGATGCTGGCCTGAGACAACAGAACATACGGAGAGAAGAATTAGAACTCTGTAGGGTCCAAAATGTTTTCAGAACATAATTACTGAGAAAGAAAAAGTTTAGAGCTCCATGAAGTATGTTTCACAATTTCCAAAGAGTCTCATTTAAGTGAAAATAGGAAGTGTGCTGGAAGTCAGACTTCCTATTTCAGCATGAGCACATGGTGGCTATGTCTAAACTGCATCCCTCTGCTGACAGAGGGATGCAAATCCAGCACTTGGGAAGTGCAAATGAGCCCGGGATTTAAATATCCTGGGCTTCATTTGCATACTCACGTTCGGGCGCTATGCCGATCATACGCCCTTTCGAAAGTGAAAGTAAAGTGTAGCCGCAGCTCTGCTGACAGCAGGGAGCTTTTTCAGCAGATCCTGTACAGGCACAGCGCCCGAACGTGAGTATGCAACTGAAGCCTGGGATATTTAAATCCCGGGCTCATTTGCACTTCTGAAGTGCTTGATTTGCATCCCTCTGTCAGCAGAGGGTTGCAGTCTAGACACAGCCGGTGACTATTCACAAGAATGCAGGCAGTTTCTAATTACTGTATCTCTAAGCATTTTTGCAGTCTTGTATTCTTCCATCACTTGGGCTAAGACTTGCAAAGAATCATTGTTTGCTAACAATGCAGAACAGAGCTGTCCAAACAAATCAAAGCAAATAAGGGGAATCCAATAGAAAACGACAGGAAAAGAGGGAACATTATACATAAGAATGGCCATAATGGGTCAGACCAAAGGTCCATCCAGCCCAGTATCCTGTCTGCCAACACTAGCCAATACCAGATGCCCCAGAGGTAGGGAATACAATGGGTAATTATCACATGATCCCTCTCCTGTCATACATTTCTAGACAAATAGACGCTAGGGACTCCATTCCTACCCATCCTGGCTAATAGCCATTGATGGACCTTACCTCCATGAATCTATCCAGCTCTTTTTTGAACCCTGTTAAAGTCCTAGTCTTCACAACATCCTCTGGCAAGGAGTTCCAGAGGCTGATTATGCGCTGAGTGAAGAAAAACTTCCTTTTGTTTGTTTTAAACCTGCTGCCTATTAATTTCATTTGGTGACCCCTAGTTCTTATATTGTGGGAATAAGTAAATAACTTCCCCTTATTCACTTTTTCCACACCAGTCATGATTTTATATACCTCTATCATATCCCTCCCCTTAGTCTCCTCTTTTCAGCTGAAAAGTCCAAGTCTTTTTAATCACTCTTCATATGGGACCTGTTCCAAACCCCTAATCATTTTTGTTGCCCTTTTCTGAACCCTTTCCAATGCCAATATATCTTTTTTGAGATGAGGCGACCACATCTGTATGCAGTATTCAAGATGTGGGCGAAACATGGTTTTATATAGAGGCATTAAGATATTTTCTGTCTTATTCTCTATCCCTTTTTAATGATTCCTGACATTCTATTTGCTTTTTTGACTGCTGCTGCACACTGAGTGGATGTTTTCAGAGAACTATCCACAATGACTCCAAGAGCTCTCTCTCAAACATGGGACCTAATAGTGGTCATTCTGTGAAGAACTATCCTGTGAAAAATACACTTTTTTTTATAAAGTTGGGACAGATTTCACAGAGCAAGAGTTTCACACATAGGTTCCATGACAGCAAAGGCCAGGCACATACGAACTTGAAACTACATGGTAAGATTACTAAAACAAGGAGTGTTTGCTTATAAGTCTTACACCCACTGTCTCTGCATAGGCTCCCAGAAAGAGTTTCTTCTTATAGATGAGCTGCCCGTATGGTATGAACTGAATTAACTTGTAAACAGGCATTAAGGCCTGCAATTCAAATTTATGTAATAGCAATGGAAATCCTACCAAGTGTGTTGAATCAGCAGTCAACACAAAGCTGCAGTGGTTGAAGACCTGTGTCACCAACGTTCTGTATTAGATTTTGCCTGAACTATACAACCATATAAGGTAAGTTTTGGGGCTCTGAGAGAACTAACGGTGCATATTAAAAAATACTTACTTTAAAGTTTCAGGAGACTTAATCCTGGAAGGTGCTGAGTACGTTGGCCCTTATACAGCAAAGGGCTTAACTATGTGCTTATTTTTCAGAATATAAATAACAATTCATAGATCCACTGAAGTCAATGCTCTAGATCCAATCCAAGATAACTTGTTATCCATGCCCTTCTATTGCTTTCATAATAGAGAATCCAGTTAATATGTTTCCAAAGCAATTTTAGTATATGTAAATTATGTGAGGAGAATGTAAGTTACTCATCCACATATGGGAGGCAGTTGGATTTTTATTTTTTAATTTAAAAAACATGCCAAAATAGGTATGTGAAGATTTTTGTTCACCTTGTGCCTCACGTTGTCTCCACGATGTATCTCTTTTGGTGTATAAAAAAAGGAGAGCCTATGAATTCAGAGGAAAATGGATTTACTAAATTGTACAATGGTATATATTATGTGGAAAATTGCATTCTTACGTCTCACCCTGACACTGAACTTTGGGCGAAAAGGGGCTTAAATCATAGACATTCTGTTAGAGAGAAAGAAACTCTCAGATAGCTCTAGACTGAAATAGCTGTGTACATTTAACAGAAACTTAGCTGGTCATTTAGGACCTACTTTTGTTCTCCTTCTGTATTAAATAGCCTTCCTAAAAAGAGGAGGTTTACGTGTTTTTTTCCGAAAAAGAGGGGTTTTTTCCCGAAAAAAATGCGTCCAGACTACTTTCACTTTCGAAAGAGCCTCTTTTGAAAATGTGATTGGAAGAAGATATGCGAATTCCCATGGAATTTGCATAGCCTCTTTTAAAACGTAGTCTAGACGTGCCCTTAAAGTCTGACATTGTTTCTGATTTTTAAATTTCTGCCTTTAAGGTCACCATCAGCTAAAGAGAGAATATTTTTTATACAAAATTGGAGGCTTTTGTGGAAAACCATTTGAGAGACATGTGCATGAGGGCTGGCCTGGGAACAGTTTTCTCATCCAAAGAAACTGACAAAAAATATTATGTTTCAATCATTTCAAACTGTTTTGTTTTGATGTCAATCTTTCCACACTTTTCTTATAAATGAAATTAAATTAAATTTCAACACAATAAAGGTTTTTAAACTAAAAAAAACCATCAAAACAAGATGTTCTGCTCATTTAAAAACTTCTAAAAATACTTTGCCAAGTCAGGAAATTAAGTAAAATTCATGCTTATGAATGGTTTCAGTTTAGACAAATTAGTATTTTTTGGCAAAAATAGTTTCATCAAAATAATATCCTCCCAACTTTAATGAGTACCAAAAAGTCTCACTGCCAGTTCTGTATGTGGCAATAGCTTTTTGATAAGAGATTGTTTTTATCTTGATAAAAAAATCATCTCCTAGTTTGTAGCATAAGTAGAAAATGTGATTTAATTTGTACAGGAAACTTGCAGCATATTTCTCAAACCTAAAAGTGTCATCGAAGTAATACAGTATTTACTATCTAAAAGGTTCAGTAAACTATTCCTTTCTAAATTCAGTAGCACATATCTTCGAATAAGTAAATCACAGCCAAGGGGCATTTTGATTTAAAATTAACATGCATTTCTTCATTGCTAGTCACCATCCCGTTCTGTATTTCACACATTAAAAAATAATAACCCTTCAAAGCTATCAGGAGTTATGCCATCTCGGTGGAATCATCAGATATTTGGTCTGTGGAAATGAAATTGGTGGCAGTAAAAGATGGGAGCAAAACTGATAAATTGCACACCTAATTTAGCACTTCAAAATCCGCTCCCAGTTTCATCCTTATCAAATTAAATGTAATCTGTGCTTTGTGGAAAAGCAACATGCCCAGTAGCTGAAATAAATTAGCTTGTCACCATCTTTCAAGTGTGAAACAATTTAAATGTAAAGTACATAACAAGATAAAAGTAGACTGAAAGTTATAGACTGATGTGCTGAGTCAGATTGATCCTTATTTGTAGGAAGTGTCTAATCAAAGTGATGTGTCGGTGTGGTGTCACGGGACAGAAAAGAGCAAAGTAAAATAAAATTACATTCACACACATAGACACACCAAAATACGTGGTGTGGGTAGGAACCACGGGTCTTTTTTTGATGCCTAGTGCCTGCACCCAAAGTGGCTTCTTATAGTGGCATATGCAGAGGGGTGCAGTTCCTAGAGAAAACCAATGCTAATACTGTTAGCTGGAAAGGCACGCAAAGTCCAGTACACAGAGGACAATAAAAGAAATACAACAAATGTCATCAAAGGAATACCATACCAAAAATAACAGCACCACAGGCTGGGAACTCAGTTGCGAGGAATGGGTTAAGGTTAATAACCTACTCTATATTTGAGAGCGTTTTGTCTGTCTGTCTGTCTGTTCAAGAACTCCTCCTAAGTGGTAAGAGCTAGGATCACCACATTTGATATACAGCTTCCTCTTATAACTTAAAGCAAGGTAAAGCCAGAAAAATGGGATGTGCCCGGTATGGGATTGCTTCTCATAAAACCATACAGAAAAGAGACAGAATCACCAGAGCAAACAGTCCTGATCTGAATCTTGGGGGAAGCCCTTCTGCCCTCCCTCCTACACAAACTCAAAGTCCCCTACCCAGAGCCTCTCCTCATTCCCCCAACCCTGACTCCTGCACCCCCCCACACACCTTCAACCCCCTGCCCTGAGCCCCTCATTAAGGACCTGACAACATTGGGTAAATGTGCTATTAATAAATAAATAGGACCATTATCCAGCCGCTAACATTCTCAAATTCCTCCAATCTCAGCTTTCCCCACACCACCCTGCCATCTCCTTCCTGAGGCAAATGGTAAGACCCAAGTTGCCTCCAGAGATGGAGTGTGCAGCACTATGGTGTATGACTTACTTTTCTGGCACCTTACTTTATCTTCACCCTGGGCGGGACAGGTCTTTTCCTGACTCTATCTGGGGTTGCTGATTCCCTGACTGGGATTCTTCTGGGGTCTTGTCCGGCTCTGAGTTCCAAATGTCGGGTTGAACAGTCTCTCTCTCTCTCTCTCTCTGGAGTTTGGTTATGGCAGCACTGGAACTGCCCTGATCCATGCAGCTGGCATCTCAGAACTGTGCAAAATTTCCTTGGGGGTGGAGTGGAATTTAACAAGGATTCCCTGAAGAGCACTCTCCCTTTGTCAGCTTCCAAATTGAAACTGAAAGTACATTCACTCCTTCCCTCCCTCTCTTTCTCCCTTGTCCCTGCTCGGGCCATGCAGAAGCCTTCCTATTGGCCCATGCAGGAGGTTCTAGATCCTTCTTTTCCCAACCCTGACTGCAACCATGCTGGAAATAGGGGCAAGGTTAGAAGAGTTTGGAAAGCATCTTAGTTGTATAGGTTGAACTGCTCTAGTCTGGCATCCTTGGGATGTGACTGGAGCCAAACCAGAGAATTTGCTGAAGCATGGGAAGTCAGTATTGTCTCGCAGCATTATCAACTCTTCCACTGTTTACTGGGTACTTAGAAGACATCTATGGGTAAATTAGAGCTAAATAATACACAGAAGACTGAGAGCCAGGGCTGGTGGCTATAATCAAACTTTACAGGACCATGGGAAACCTGGCTACACCCATGATAAGTAGACATCCAGTTAACTAAAAACATGCTGGACCACAGACATTGCCAGACCAAAGTGTGCCGGACTAGAGAGGTTCAACCTGTAGCTCCTTTTGGTAGGGTCTTCTCTAGACTCAGCCTGCAGTCCCAGGGGAAGGCAAGCTCCAAGCAGAGATTACGTAAGAAAAGAATCGATTCATTTTTCTGTCCATTGACCGCATCATCCCATTCCTTTTCAAACAGATGCATCTGGATATTACAGGTATAGCCATGAATAGTCAGCTCAGCCACTCCTACCATGTGTGAGCAACTAAGGCTGAGGCCAAGAGCAGTAAGAAAAGGAAATTTAAGCCAAGTGGATTGGAAGCACCCAGCGAAAGCAACATCTGGAAGACAATGCCCCAGCACAGCGCGGTGGCAATGCGGCATGCTCTGGTGACATTGTATCTCCTTTTGAATGAGATTGCATAAGGCAGAAACCACCAAAATATTCTTATGAGACATTTCCTGTCATGCCACCAAGAAATGAAGACAGTTGCGCAGCTGGCTGATTCATTTCCTTTTCAGATAAATTAAGATCTTTAATAGCTAAGTGGAGCAACTGAAGGCTGGTGCAAGTCTGCCATCCCCTTTACTGTGTAGCTATAGTGGGTGGGGTAAATGAGGCATTTATAGGTCTTCACATTTAGCCCCCATTCTGTCTGGGTTCTGCTACTCCTCTGGCTAACTTCATTCCCTCCAGGTGAGGCTCAGGGCAGCACAAAGCTGCTTGAAAGTTGCCTGTCCCCACCGTGCAAACTGCGTGGCCACTCCTAAGGATCAAGGCCACACGAGTATCTTCAGAGGGGAAGGATTGGGCCCCACGAGGGCTTCCTTGAGCTGGAACTTCCAGACCAGGGGTCAGCAAGGTACAGCACGTGTGCTATAAGTGGCACGTGAGCTGATTTTGAGTGGCACGCACAGTTCACGGTGGGTGCTCACCCCCCTGGAGCCTGCAAGGCTTGGAGCACCAGCTCCAGCTTCTGGGTGCACGGGAGGGAGGGAGGTGAAGAAAGCCCCAACCAGACCCGGCTTCCCACTTGCATCCACCCCCCCAGTGTCCCCAAGAGCCACCCCAGCTCCCCACCCACCTCCCCTAGGCAGTACAGGGATGCCGCACAGAGCTAGGACAGTCCCTCCCTCTCCCCCCCACAGGATTGAGGTCCCGCCCCTGCTGGCCTGTGGGGGAACTGGAGGAGAAGGAAGCAATGGGGTGGGGGAGTCTGCCCCAGTTTCCCCAAGAGCCACCCTGGTTCCCCTTCCTCTTCCACCATGCGGCACAGGGACCCCGCCCAGAGCCACGGGATTGAGGTCTTGCCCCTGCATGTGCACTGCTGCTGCTCTGCCTGCCCCAGCCCCACCAGCATGTGGGGACCTACAGGAAGGAGGGGCAGGAACAGGCTGCCCTGACCCCGAGAAGCCACCACTGTGCAAGATGGGGGGGGGGGAGGCTGGGGTGTGATGAGGCAGTGGGGATGGGGTGGGCAAGAAGGAAGCCATGGGGTGGGGGAGTCCACCCCCAGTGCCCCCGAGAGCCACCCCGTCTCCCTGCCCGCTTCCACAGGTGGCACAGGGACCCCACAGGGAGCTGGGACCCCCCTTGTGGGAGGGGTGCAGGAGTGGGGGCCAGGAACAGGAGCAGCGGGGGCTGGGGTGAAGAGCTAATGGGGCAGTTGGAGTGTGATGGGGTCAGGCTCAGAGGGTTGGGGGTTTTTGGAGTAGGATTTTTTTTTCTTTTTTGCTTCTCACTTGTGTGGTCCCCAGCTGATTTTTCTGTGTGTCAGTGGCCTACCACCCAAAAGTTCCCCACCCCTGCCATAAATAAAGACAACACTGAAACCTTTTGTGTTGGACATAAATTAATATTTTACTTTATTTAAAAACCAAGTTTGATAAACTAACATGAGAAAGTTATAATGCTTAATCTGTTTAATAATTTAAACTAAACCATTCTCCCTAGCTGCAGCACTAGCAAATGGCTCGGGCGTAATTATGTAATTTACGGTGAGTTTCCATTAGCAACTGGTGGTCTGCAAAAAGGTTTGCATTGAGCCAGATGGTCCACACATCAAAAAGTTTAAGAACCACTGCACTAGAGGGTGCATGTTGCCCGGGCTGAGGCTCCAGGGCCAGGTGGCAGTGGGGGGAGGAAAATGCATGGGGGGGTCCCCCTGCCCCAAAGCTGCATTGGCCCCTGGGTGCCTGGTTCCATGACAGGAAAGCGAGGGCACCATGGACAGGACCCCCACAGGACCCTGCCCTCAGCAGGGCTGGACACCCCAGGGTCACCCACCCACCCCTGCCTTGCCCATTTCCCTGACACCCCCCCCCGAGCCACCCTGACTCCAGCCCTTGCTGGTGATCCAGCATAGCATCCCCCGAGGCTCCTTGCCGTATCTGACTTCCGGGGAACCATGTGTGCGCTGCTCCTCCCCTCCCCACAGGAAAAGCCAGAGTGGAGTCCAAGCAGGTGACCAAGTGGGGCACAAGTTGCGGAGAGAGCCCCTCCCCCCCTCCCGGGAGAGCAGTGCAACACAGGGCAGGAGGATTAAATCTTGGCACACCTCTTCAGAAAGGTTTCGGCCCCCCCCGTTCTAGACTCAAGAAATCCTATTTGGATCCTGGCCATTTCCAGATGTGTCTATGTTGTTTCTTTTATGAAACCTGCAAGAAGCTCCAGGATATGAAAAGACAAAACTTTGCACTTTGGTACGGCCTTTGCCCCGGGGTGTCAGAAAAGGCTTTATTTAACCTTGAATAAAGCAACACCATGGGACTCTGCTGCCAGTCCTGCATGCCAGAGGCTCTGCTTTGGCCCTGTGCTCTGGGACTTCTGCTGCCAACCCCGTGCCCTGGGTCCTGGCTGCTCCACACCAGGGCTCTGCTCCCAGCCTCGGCTAGGGGGGAAGGCATAGAAAAGGAGGGGCATCAGCACCCCCACTCTTTGAAACAGTCCTGCACCACTGTTTCAAATTAAACAAAATCAGAACTGCGAGCCAGGCCGTGTGCTCTCATCTTCTCAATGCAGCTTTATAGGCACACTGCCACTTTAAAACAATTTTAGAGAGAGCACGACATGTTCGTGAATATCAATGCCAGATGGGAATTTGCTGATGCTAATAGAGCTTCACCCAGTATGAAATGGACCACTGGCCCTAATACTCAGCACCTATTTCCTTTCTTGACATTGTGGGTGGTCAGCTTTGCAGATGAATGCTGAGTAAGGGCTCAGAGAGTCTGCGTCTTCTTTCATGCCCTGGAGAAATCCTAGGTTGCGTTTCCTGCAATCACTAATAACTACATTGTCTTTTTTTTTTTGACAGTTGCAGTAGATGTTATAACTCACTTAATACAAGAACCTCTTCTAAGGCATTAAATGTGCCAGCTATTTCAAGAAGTGATGAGTTTGCACAAACTAAATTCTTGCCCAAAGGAAGCGGGCAGGAATGCTCAAACAAGTTTCCGCCACTGCCATATGCAGTGAATGTCTCTAATCAACATTGTTCCAGCATCATGAGTATTTCTGAGCTGGTATTTTTAGTACTAGTTTTTAATATGGTGTCCCTAGAGCCCACATACATTAAAACACAGTGAATATGATTGTCAGCTAAAAGAAACTGTCCAAAGAATGTTCTTGCATAGTTCCCTATATGTATGCACTATCAGATGTACCCCGTATTGCTCAGGGCCTTAACTCATTTTTAGGAGGTTGGGAGGTGTTGGGCGACTCAAGGCAGGGGGTGGATGGCTCAGGGCAGGAGATGAGGGGTGCAGGAGTTAGAGCAGGGGGATGGGAATCGTGGGGGCAAAATGGTAGGGCTTCACAGAGTCTTTTCACTTAAACTGAGTAACTGCCTCAACTGTTGTGCTCTGAGAAATGCTACTTCTCCCCCTTCTCCCCCACCCCAATATGGCTACATGCGCATGCCAGCTCCATCTTGTCTTGCTTCATTCCAGTCACTGCCAAGACATATCACCAGAAACGATTTCTCATAATATTTTAGCATGCATATTCGGTGCCAGTTGTTACAAGCCGTGGACATTTTTCTTCAAAAGCTTTCAGAATGTTCCTGAAGGTTCTCTCCCTCTCGCTAACCCTCCCAAATGGGGCAAAAGATGGTTGTGATGAAATAAAGACTCAGTGAAACAAAGGCAAAACGTGAAGCCATATCTCAAGGGCATTTGGCTAAAAGTGTCATATCTTACCATCAGTCGCCATGCATTTCACTAAGCATCTTTCTTCAGAGAGCTGTTTATGGGAGCAAGCATGAGATGAAGGTCTATTGTGCAAAAGGTTATTGCAACAAACCTGTTACAAGGCAAGGCCCAGTTTCCTTCTGGCCTGCTGTGGTAGAGTTTCGCAGCCAGGAATGCTTACTGACAAGTCTTTGTCTGAACCTCCAGAGGCCCTCATCTTGGGTACAGCTGTAGCTTCTCCATAAGACAGTACTGTCTTGTAGGGGTGCAGAGGGAGGAACTGCCTTTCCTTAACCTCATAGGACCCCAGCCAGTTGAATACAACTGGAGCGAGAAGAGAAAGATTAATCCTATAGGAATTACCATTAACTAGCATAGGAAGCAGGGACATCTGTTATTTCTTGAGCCTCTGATCAATCTAAATTGTACTTTCTACATGCCAAATCCACCTGGTTACACTACAGTACCCTCCACTTACACATTCGGTCTACCTTGGTCAGAAAATAGGGGTAATTTACACAACAAGTCACATCAGGCCCACGTTTGGCTCAAAAGCCCAGATATTGATCTGTGTTCTGCTGGCATAAATTCAGACTAAATCCACTGCTGAAGTCAATGAAAGAAGAATAAATGAGATGAACAGCGGGCCCATCACATTTGGATTTATACTGATGGCTAGAGATAATTGCAATGTTCTTCACTGTGCACTCAGAATGAGACTGTCGGCTTTGCTAACGG
This sequence comes from Pelochelys cantorii, assembly GCA_032595735.1. Taxonomy (NCBI): domain Eukaryota; kingdom Metazoa; phylum Chordata; order Testudines; family Trionychidae; genus Pelochelys; species Pelochelys cantorii. The sequence continues at coordinate 36,160,095 of CM064335.1, read as the reverse complement.
GGTAGAGCAGAGAGAATTCCAAAGGCTGACTTCCTGTAGAATCTCGCAAGGCGGGCTGCTGCAGTTTGGATCAACTCTCGCAGGGGGCATTGCTTCAGGAAGGTGGAAAAGACACCAAGCCTGACCTGTTGCTCTAATACCAAGTGCACTGTGTATGCTGCTGCATAGAAAGAAAGAAGATGAGTACAAAAACCAGCACTGGCCGCAGACGCAGATACACAGAACAAACTGGGGGATGGGCATATTCCTGGGTAATTTGACCTCAGACGGATCAAAAGGAACGCCTTCTGACTACGTGGGAACCTGTAGCAGAACGTCCAAGGTCAGAGAGCCTCAGCCAATTGTTTTCATTAGCATATTCCTGGCCTGCTATTGAAACAAAGCACAAGAGACCAGCTTATTTTTCTAAATATTAACTTTGCTGCCTGCTCTTCTCAGCTCTTCAGATGAAGATGTTTGCTCAACAAACTTATTTATTTATATTCTTTCACCAACGATCTCCCCAACGAGGCCCTGTCTGGGGGTTTATTTTTCCCTTATGTGGAAGATTATTTATAACAATTGCCTTATTGTCAAAACAGTAAAAGGAGTTTAAAACTAGAATCCCCATAGGTACCCAGCTGCCTGGAAAGCTGACTTTTGGAGAGAGCTCATTTCAGTCCCCCATTCTGCACTGCAGAAATGATATCAGAGAATGAGCCCACACAGAGCTAGTTTATTTGCGTTGGTTGATCAGAGGAAGTTACCTACTTTGGTGCACCTGATTGCAGCTATTTCAAACCCAAGAAGATGAGCAGCAGTAACAGGAGAATGGATGTCACTGGGCATAAAAGTGGCTCAGCTTTGGTTTCTTCATACCTTACATCTGCACTAAGCTGAGTGCCAGGGCATGAAGGCATTTAGCAAAAGGTCTCAAGGAATGGAGGATGGAACGTGCTAATAAAGAGAATGGGATAAAGAGAAGGATCAGGTCCATTTTTCCATGTTGCTATTTATCAGGTCTGTTGCCTTTTCCTGCTCACTCTGTAGATGAGAATATAATGAGCCCTATTGTGCAAATTAGCTGAAATAACACCAGTCATACCTTACCTTTGGGATGCCTAGTAGATCCAGCATATACCCATAGCACTGTGCCAGAAGAGGGGAGGAGTCCCAGGGGAGATCTTTTAGTGGTCCTGGAACCAGGTGAACTCTCTTCCACTTGTTAAACTATTCCCATCAATATAATTATACACACAGGAAGGGACCACTGAGAGGGAACCCACAGTCCCTTTTTATAATGATTTTTATTAGAGCCCTGAGCATGCTGGGAAAGAAACTGCACCTCAGGAGAGGCTGATAACATGGGGCCCAACACTGTGCAAAGCTCTCGCTGAAGAGTAGGAGAGAGATGCACAACTGGGTGAGAATAATTGCACCTGGGGTCAGGCGGGCGACCAATTCTGAACTCTTTGTGGAGTTTTGCAACATGGCAAAATGAACCAAACATTTAATGTGGAAACAAGCTTTATGATAACAGGACTCTTGGTATGCTGGAGAAACCTGAAAGGAAGATAGCTTTGGTCTGCCCACCCTTATGGAGGGGCCATTTCCGCAAGCAGTGAATTAAACAGTAAAGCTGTTCCACTAGTACAGAGAAATCTCAGATAAACAGGACTATGTCTAAGTAAGACCAGAATCTCAAAGGCACTCTGGATGGCACAGGGGACAGTTTAAATAGATGGTAAAATAGCTACCCTCACATTTAAGGCTGATACAATCACACAAGCAAGGAGCCGCTATTTCATTTCACTGAAACATGCCCTAATGGAGCAACGTTCAGCTGTGCTGGATTTATTCGCTACCAAGCTTCCAGTGTTATTGAAAGAAAGAAATTTATGTCGCCTGGGCTAGTCTGTCTGCTCAGGCATTTCTCAACAAAGAGCTGCTGGAGAAAGGCCAAGCTTTATTCCAGAAATGAAGAAGAGTCAGCGCTGAGAACATCGCAGCTGTAAGCTCAGTGAGAATCACACTGAACTGATCAGCTTTTGACTGAGTCTTTCCTGTTGTATCTCTAAGGCCAATTTTTTAAAGGCATTTAGACACCTAAAGATGCAGAGGGGTGCCTGGGGCAGGGCCATCCCTACTGATAGGCAAAACACACAGCTGTTCTGGCACCATGAAATTTGGGGCATCTCTGGCACCCCCCACTCTATCCCCCGCCAGCCCCATCCTACAGCCCTAGCCTGCCCATGGGCTGTGTCCAGCCTCCACTCACCAGGCAGCAGTGAGCAGCGCGGGCACAGGCTGTGGAGCTCAGGAGGAGCAGGGGGGCAGCTGTGCAGCTGACAGCCAGAGAGAAGTGGCACTTTGAAGGGGAAACTGCCCCTTCTCTCCAGCTGCTGGCTGTATGGCTGCCCTGTGGCTCCTCCTGAATCCTCCAGCCTGTGCTGGCATAGCTCACTGCCTCCTGTGCCTCACGCCTGCTCCCCAAGCCTCCTTCCCTGCCTGCTACAGCCTTGGGTTGCCAACTCTCCTGACCAGATGGACCGGATGCCATTTGCGGCAATGTAGTCCAGTCTACTCCCCACAGCTTCTGCCCGTAATTTTCCACCCCTCCCACACGGAGCAGCTGCTCTCCCCGTCGGGAGGGTCGGTAGTGCTGAGCTGCATATGACACCCACATTGGTAGGCACGGCCCTGCCCATGGGGATTTTCAAAAGCACCTAGCTCCCCCGGTTAACTCAGACATGGATTCAGATTGGATTTGACTAATCATGAGACACAACGTGAGTGAGGCAATATCTTTTATTGGTCCAGCTTCTATTGGTGAAAAAACCCCCATGCTTACAAGTTGCACAGAACTTTTCTTCAGGTCTAATCTTGGCAGGCAGTGGCCAGAGCCTGATTCCAAGCACTCACAAATCACCCTGGAGTAAAAGCCCCTAAAACCTCAGGCCACTCTGAGCTTGTTCATTACTCTGATAATAAGGAAATGTTAAGGAAAATGAATGGCATTTACAGAGGCTTTTCTCTCTCACCCAGATATTCACCCAGATTCCCAGCAAGTTCTGAAGCAATTCCACAGCACCCTCCATCCTTCCTCTTACTTCATCTTCCTAATCAGTGGCTGGGCGGAGGCAATTTTCTATTTGATAACAATGCAGATGGAACACAAATAATGCCTGTTAAAATTTCTATCTCCTCCTTGCAGCAGTGCTGTCTCCTGCCCCCTGCTGCTCACAGGATGCCACTGCACTAACTCAGTTACATGTGCGCATGCTCTACTATTTTTACTCTTACAACACGTTTCTACAGCACCCCTCATTTACAGTAAAAGCAAGGGAGTGAGAGAACCCTTTGCTTGTCAACTGCCTTTGACAGGTAATGGCTAGATTGTACAAACTGCACACAGCCAGGGTAAGGAGCAATGGTGAGCTACGCCCTCCTCCTGCTTGGGGAAGGTCAGTGAGAAGTAGGGTTGCCAGGTGTCCGGTATTGAACTGGACAGCTCGGTATTTGCGCCTTCTGTCCAGTAAAAAAATTCAGAAAATACCAGACATCTAAAATGTCTGTTATTTTCTGTTTTTCCTGGGGCTGCATTTTGGCCCTTTTTTTTTTGTTTGCGTTCAACAACTTTTTCTGTGGCCTTTTTTTTTCCTCTCAACAGAATTTTTCCTCGGCATTTTTTGTTGTTGTGGGGGGTGGTATTTTTTGTGAAACCATCTGGCAACCCTAAGTGAGAAAGTTTGTCTCAGAGAGGCAGAATTCTTCCTTATTTTGGGGTGGAGATGCTTGGTCCTTCAAGGGCTGTTTTCCCCCATCTACTGCGGGATAGATTATCTCCCTAAGGCTGCATGGGAGTCACAGTATCTACAGTTGTGGCTGACCTTTGCATGGCCTATGCTAGGTAAGGACAAAGGCACCATGCGCCTCATGGCATAATTAAGTACAATCTGTTAGATAACTTCAGTATTTAAAAGACCTAAGTATTTCTTGTAGTAAATACAGAGCCATGCCTGGGCAGACTGCCGCTATGCAGATAAGCTCATTTATTTACCTTATGCAAAACTGGTGCATGAATAGCAGCTACGGCTGTTTATTTTAATGTGGGACCTTTAGATCTGTGTTTAAATACTGCAGGGAGTATATGGCCATTGTGCTCATTTGTTTTGTCTGCACCTCTTTCGTCTGCTGTATTTATTCCTCCCACAGGGATGGAGCTACATACCGTATTCCTCTCTGCATAGTGTGGTCAGCAATACACAGCATAAAGACTAAGGCCATATCTATATTTACAGTGCTGCCTTGGAACAGCTGTATAGCTGCAGTGGCACCGCATCAGAGCATCTAGTGAAGATGCCTAATGCCGATGGGAAAGAGCTCTCCTCCCATCATGATATCATTGTGATAAAATCACCTTCACCGGTGGCAGAAGCCATGTCGTGGAGAGCAGCTCTCCCACTGAGACAGCACTGTGCACACAGGTGCTTATGTCAGTGTAACTTATGTCCCTTTGGGGGCAGGATTCACACCCAAGTTACACAAGCTATGCCAATACAGGCTATAGTGTTAATGGACTAAAACTGGACATGAGCCGGTTCTGTCACAATATTTAGCCATGTATTAAATTCAGATGTCAGAGCTCCCAGAGTGGTGGTAAGAATGATACAGTTGGGGAAAAACAAGCCCAGGGATGTTTCTTTCTATTTTTGCAGAGTGGAAAACAAATGTGGGCAGAATTTGGAGAGTGAGCCAAAGTGGGGAGGAGGCAGGCTCAGAGCACACTCAAGGAGCTGTAGGCAGAGAAGGCCTGGAGCAACACACGCTGTGTGCTCCCCTCTGAACATAGTCAAGTTGCAATAAGAAACCTGTGTAAAAGTTCTCCAGAGTAGCACTAACTCCCTCTCACTTCGTGGATTGTCACGAGTCTTTCCCCGCTCGGGGGTTAGACCTCCCATCTAGGTCCTCCCTTTCGGGGGCCACCGAGTTTTTCCCACTTTTGAAGCCTGCGTCGCCGCTCTGGTGCCGGCCGCGAGTGGAGGGGGACCTGGGTCCTCCCTCTGTTCAGGTTCCAGCCCAGGACCCAAAGAACAGGTGTCTCTGATGTCCTGCTCGACCGGGGGGGCTACCGCCGCAACTCACTGGTCCCCGGGTCCTCCTTGGTCCCATCCTGGGCTGCTTCCTCCTCTCGGGCCGGGTTCCGGTCCTCCCCACCAGGTCCTGCGGTTATCCTCACCCAGTCCTGGCGAGCCGATCCCCCACCGATGTATCCGTCGCTCCATCGGGTCCGGTCTGGTCCCGGCTGGTCCGGGGCGGCTGCGTCTTGCGGCCCCGCTTCCCGTCCCTGCTGGCCTGGGGCGGCTACCTCCCACGGCCTCATGGTCCCGGTCCCGGTCCTCTCTCTTCTCCCGGCTGGGAGCTCCCTTTTGAAGCCGGCGTCCCTTCCCAGGGATGCTGACGCATGCGATCTCCGGCCCCTCTGCCGGTGCGCCCAGCGGGGAGTCTCCTGCACCTGTGCCGGCGGCCACCACCGAACAGGCTCAGCAAAGCCGCTCGGGTCTTGCGGCACCTGGGCCGTCCGGCACCCGAGTGCGGGGCGCGGGGCTAGCCTCGGTGCTCCCCGCCGCCCCGTCACACACCCTCGCCTTTGAGTTTCTTGCCTCTTTCCCTTCTCCGTCACTTCCTCGCTCATCAGTCCTTGAAAAAAAGTCTGCGTTATGTTTCCATCCTGGTTGGTGCGCCACTTCAAACCTGTAGGGTTGTAAGGCCAAATACCACGAGTTTACCTCTTTCATGGATTGCAACCACTTCAGGGGGGCGTGGTCGGTTACTAGCTTGAAAGAGCTCCCAAGTAAGTAATAATGAAGGGACTCGACTGCCCATTTTACTGCTAGGGCCTCCTTTTCAATTGTGGCGTATGCCCTCTCCCGGGGGAACAATTTTCAGCTTAAGTATAATATTGGGTGTTCTTCCCCGTCTATCTCTTGGGCCAGGACTGCCCCTAATCCTACTGTGGAGGCATCAGTCTGTACTACAAATTCCTTTGAGAAGTCTGGTTGCCTCAGCACCGGTGCCCCCATCAATGCGGTCCTAAACTTGTTAAAGGCTTTTTCTCCCTCCGCTGACTTCACGACTCTTTTCGGTTGGTTGGCCCGTGTCAGGTCCGTGAGGGGCCCGCTATGGTTGCGAAATGGGGGATAAATCTCCTGTAATATCCCACTAAGCCTAAGAACTGCCGCACTTGCTTTTTGGTCGTCAGAAAGTGGTATTCGGCTAGGGCTCTCACCTTGTCCGTCAGAGGCCTCAGCTTCCCCCTCCCCACAGTATAACCCAAATAGGTTACTTCGTGTTGGCCTATGTGGCATTTGGTTGGGTTGGCCGTGAGGCCAGCGTCCCTTAAGGTCTCTAACACCGCTCAGAGGTGTCGTACGTGTTCTGCCCAGTTTTGGCTGTAGATGACGATGTCATCAATATAAGCCACAGCATATCTCCGGTGTTTCCGTAAGACTAGGTCCATCAACCTCTGGAATGTTGCTGCAGCCCCGTGCAAGCCAAACGGCATTGTCTTAAACTGGAACAAACCAAACGGAGTGGAGAAGGCAGTCTTTTCTTTGGAAGCCGGCGTAAGAGGGATCTGCCAACACCCTTTTGTGAAATCCAGAGTCGATATGTATTGGGCCTGTCCCAATCGATCTAACAGCTCGTCCACCCTGGGCATGGAGTACGCATCAAACCGGGATATCACGTTTACCTTCCGAAAATCCATGCAAAACCGGAATGATCCATCTGGTTTCGGTACCAGTACAATTGCACTCCTCCTTCGTCCGCTCCGGGATTCCTTGATCACTCCCAGGTGCAACATTTCCTGGACTTCTTTCCTGACGGTGTCCCACATCTTCCGGGGTAAGGGTCTTACCGTGTCACATACTTTTTTCCCCGGGGGTTGTTGAGATGTGGTGGTAAATAGCTCGGGTCCTCCTGGGCATCTTGGAGAGGGTGGTGGCATATTCCTGTGGGATCACTCCCACTTCCCGGCACTGGGCGGTCGTTAGCTCAGCCCCCATAGCTAGGGGTGCAGGACCCTCCATCTCCCCGGTCCAGGGGCCCACTTCTGGTTCCTCGAGCTCTGGTACCATCATGAGGGTCTTGCGGGGTTTCCACTTCTTCAGGAGATTGACGTGGTATATTTGCGACCTGGCCCTCTTGCCCTCTAGCCGCACTTCGTAATCTACAGGCCCCACCCTTCGTATTATTTCAAAGGGTCCTTGCCACCGTGCCAGTAGTTTTGACTCCCTTATCGGCAACAGGAAGAGGACCCGATCCCTGGCTTCGAATTCCCTCATTTTGGTGTCCTGGTTATAGTAGGAGGCCTGCCGGTCTTGGGCTTGCTGTAAATTTCTTTTCGCAAAGTCGCCGAGCCACTTTAGCCTTTCCCTAAACTTTAGGATATAGCTTACGGTTCCCTGAACGCGGGGCTCCTGCTCTTCCCATGTCTCCTTGATGAGGTCCAGGATGCCACGGGGCTGCCTTCCGTACAGCAGTTCGAAAGAAGAGAACCCGGTCGAGGCCTGCAGCACTTCTCTTATGGCGAACAGCAGGGCTGGTAGGGCCTTATCCCACTCCCGGGGCTCCTCATCTAAGAATCGTCTTAACATTCCCTTTAACGTTCGGTTGAACCTTTCTACCACCCCGTCCATCTGGGGGTGGTAGACAGAGGTCCGCAGGATCTTGACCCGTAACAACTTGCACAATTCTCAGATTAATTGGGACGTTAAGTTCGTCCCTTGAGCCATCAAGATCTCTTTCGGGATCCCCACCCGGGCGAATATCTTGACTAGCTCCCCTGCTGTCATCGCTGTGGTGGTGTTTCTCAGGGGCACCGCTTCCGGGTATCAGGTCGCATAATCCACCAGGACCATGATATATTGTAATCCGGCTTTAGATTTTTCCACCGGTCCCACCAAGTCCAGACCAACCCTATCGAAGGGAACGCCTATGACCAGGAGGGCTACCAATGGGGCCTTAGGGCAGAGCTGTAAACGGGTCCGTTGGCAGGTGGGACATGAGTCACAAAAGTCCTGGACAGCTTTGTATATCCCTGGCCAAAAAAACCGCTGTGTAAGCCGCTGCAGGGTCTTTTCCTGACCTAAATGCCCCACCCACGGGTTTGCGTGGGCCAGTTCCAGCACTTTATTTCGGTAGTGGGCTGGTACCAGTAGCTGCCAGACCACCCCCTGCCCTTCGGTCTCCCAGGCCACGCGGTATAGGCGGTCCCCCCGTACCTCAAAGTGTGGCCCCTGTTGATTCGGGGTCTCAACTTCTTCATTTCCTCTGGCCTGCTCCCAGGCTCGTACTAGGGACAGATCGTTCTTCTGTTCCTCTAGGAAGTCGTGGTCCGTGACCCAATCCAGCTCGGTCTCCGCCACCACCAGCCCCTCCTCTTGATTCTCGGGGTCCGGTTGGTTCCAGGTCTGCAAAATTCGTCGGAAGCCAGGCCAATCCCTTCCGAGGACCACTGGGTAGGCCAGTTGCAGAGCCAAGGCCACCTGGCAGATGCCTTCCTCCCCCTCGCATTGCATCCATACCTACGCTGTGTGGTAGGGCCGGACATCTCTGTGGATGCACCGCACCCAAACTGTGGACCCGGCGGGCTTGGGGCTTGGGACCAATTCCGTACGGACCATTGTCTGTCCGCAACCCAAGTCTACAAAGCCTGGACCGGTACCCCTTCCACTAGTACCTGGGTGGTTACTGTAGCTCCTTGCCTGGGTAAAGGGGGCACCCCCCCGAGGGTACGCCCTGCCCGAAGGAGCAATCCATGAAGGGGCATTCCCGCTTGAAGTGCCCCTCCTGACCGCACTCGTAACAGCGGTTCTTGGGGGTACCCCCTTCTGCAGTCACCCCCCTGCTGCCTCGGCCCTGGGCCCACCCATTCCCGAGTTCTTGAGGGGTCCCTCCTTTCCCTCTTCCGGAGGTCGCCTCACCACCCCCCGTCCTAGGCCCCATCGGGGCTCCACTCCTTTCCCGCCCCTTTCCGACCGTCTTCTATCGCTAGGCGGCCGCTCCCCCCAGGTATCTCTTTCTCCCTTCCCTGACACTCCCGGGGTCTCTGCAGCCATATAGTTTTCCATAAGGGCGACCGCGTCCACCAGCACCTGGGGGCAGTGCCTGCGTACCCATTTCTGGGCCCCTAGGGGGAGAACCTGCAGGAATTGCTCAAGCACCACGACATCGGCTAGCTGGGTGCTATCTCACTTATCTGGCTCCAGCCACCGCCAGGCCAGTTCCTTTAATTTTTGCGCCACGGCGCGTGGCCGCACCCCGTTGGGGTATCGCTCATGCTGTAACCTCTGCCTATAGATCTCTGGCATGACCCGATCTGGTCAAGTATCGCCTCTTTTACTTTATAGTACTTCAAGGCATCTTGGGCGGCTAGGCTCCTATCTGCCAGTTGCGCGGGCCCTGTGAGGTATGGGGCCAGGAGGGTGGCCCAGTGTTCTTCGGGCCAGCGGGCAGCTTGTGCTACCCTCTCAAAGGTTACGAGGTACGCCTCTGGGTCGTCCAGTGGCCCCATCTTCATTAACCTGATGGGCAATTGGGCCATCCCTGCCGGCCCCGCGCTCCCATCTACCAGGGGTACGGCACTGGCCTGGCCTAAATTGGCCCCGTGCTGCACCCATCTTTCCTGTTGCTGGGTTATTTCCCTAACCAGCTGTCATTGCTGTCCCTGTCTTTGGGCGGCTAGCTGCTGTAGCAACTGTACTTGTTGCTGTTGCTGCTGTTTTTGGTGCTCTGTGAGCCACTCGAATATCTGAGCGGGGTCCATGGCTCTTGGCCTCCTCCCCTTTCCCCGGGGAGGCGCTGCTCACCCCTTTTGGGATTTACAGCCGTTTTCCCTTTTCTCTCTCTCTTTTCTTCTTCTTTTTTTTTCGCTATCCTCCCCTCAATTCTAGGGGTTCTGGGTCACTGCCCCCATTCTCCACCACTTGTCACGAGTCTTTCCCCACTCAGGGGTTAGACCTCCCGTCTAGGTCCTCCCTTTCAGGGGCCATCGAGTTTTTCCTGCTTTTGAAGCCTGCGTTGCCGCTCTGGCGCTGGCCGCGAGTGGAGGGGGACCTGGGCCCTCCCTCTCTCCAGGTCCCAGCCCAGGAACCAAAGAACAGGCATCTCTGACGTCCTGCTCAACCAGGGGGGCTACTGCCGCAACTCACTGGTCCCCGGGTCCTCCTTGGTCCCATCCTGGGCTGCTTCCTCCTCTCGGGCCAGCCCCCAGTTCTCCCCACCAGGTCCTGCGGTTATCCTCACCCAGTCCTGGCGAGCCGATGACGTATCCATCGCTCCGTCGGGTCCAGTCTGGTCCCGGCTGGTCCGGGGCGGCTGCATCCCGCGGCCCCGCTTCCCGTCCCTGCTGGCCCGGGGCGGCTACCTCCCACGGCCTCATGGTCCCAGTCCCGGTCCTCTCTCCTCTCCCGGCTGGGAGCTCCCTTTTGAAGCCGGCGTCCCTTCCCAGGGACGCCGGCACATGCACTCTCCGGCCCCTCCGCCCCTCACCCGGTGCGCCTGCCAGGGAGTCTCCTGCACCTGCGCCGGCGGCCGCCGCTGAACAGACTCAGCAAAGCCGCTCGGGAATCGCGGCACCCGGGCCGTCCGGTGCCCGAGTGCAGGGCGCGGGGCTACCCTCAGAGGTCGCCGCTGCTCCGTCACATGGATATTACCAGCGCACTTCCCCAGCCTCACTTTTTTCCTCACAAGAGCATAATCAGGCATGCAAAGTGGTGAAGTCACTGGCCGAAACTGGCATCAGAGTTTGGATGGGAACTACTGAGAGGCTTCTGCCCTCCAGGTCTGTGGTCAGTTTGGAAGATTGTACAGCCCCTCACAAAAGCAGAGATGTGTATAGGTCATCTATAATACCCTGCCAGAGTTTACTAAAATAAATGGAAAGAAGCAATTTCCAATAAATTTCATGAGCAGCAAAGGATGATTTACAGAAGCTAAAGGTTCCATGTCCACAGAAAGATAGCGCCTCACAAATTATTTATCTTTCAGATCAGTTACTCCAGAGAGATAGGGAGTGATTTAGTGTCATTACCAAAGAGTGATTTGTATGCAAAGAGGCTATTGCTCATTGCAACATCTCGCTGGTAAAATACAGATGATTAAGTAGCATGCTCTCTCAAACAATATAAAGTTTCTTGTTTGCATACTCACATACAGAATCGCAGCTTGCCAGCATTTTATTATTGTTGGGATTAAAATTCTAATTAGTATTACTGCCTTTACATTTGTTTAATATTAAATCATCTAAAGATCAAATACCCTCTAAAAGGGCTAGGTGGGTCACTGGACAATTTTAGGGGAATGATACATAAAAGTTGCCTTTTCACTGGCCTTTGGAGAGCATTGCTCCTGCCAGGGTCTTCCAACCACAGCTCCACTTGGAACTTCCCTTCTAGCAGGATCTCCAACACATGCAGAAAGGAGCAGAAGAAGGCATTGCAGATTCTGTAAACATGCAAAATAGGTAGCCGGACATCTGCCAAATTTGTATGGGCAAAGTGTTCTAAGCAATACATGACTGTGCATGCAAAATTTCCCCTCCAAACTCAGAAGCTGCTTTTAGATTAGGGTCATTACTCATTAGGTCTCTTTCTGGAAGTGAGTGGCTTGGTCAAATTTTGGTAAAATCTATTTTACTAGTTACAAGTGTATAGAGAAAATTGGAACTTTTAAGATGTGTTTGGCATTTATATAATTCAAATAGTTTTTGGTCTTATTCATATGTAGATTTACAGTCCAGTTGCTCCTCACAATTATTATTACTATGTTTATTTAGAAAACACGTTACAGTGTTTAATTTTAGCAGAGCTAAAATCATGCTATGATTTTGTTTTGCTTTGCTTCCTTTCTTTCTCTAAACTGCTTTACAAATTTGACTTGCTTCTGCTATTTTTATTCTTTACACTATTTTTAATTTTTGGACTAAAATGTAATTAAAATCACAACCATCCTGCATTTTAATAACATTTACAGCCTGATTCAAGAAAATAATATCTCCATGTTCTGCCTGTACATTAGTGTAAAATCAGAAAATAGATTGGGTCTCTTCCGTTGGCTAGAATCAGAAACAGTAATAGCAAGGAATTCACAATTAATAGCAACATACCAGATGTGCTCCAACCACCAGTCAAGGTATTAACAAGAGGCAGTTATTTGTGCCTTCTCTATTCTTTGTATTTTATTTGTCTTCAGGAGCAAATCCTGGAACCAACCTCAGTGACTGAGCTCTGGGGATCTCTGTAGTAGCTGAGGGGGTGAATTAATCCCCTGGGCTGCAGTTCCTCCCACACGGCCAGTCTCTTTGGTGGTGTCTACATAGCAGCGTTACTTCGGAATAACTGATGTTATTTTGGAATAACAGTGCTCATCTGCACAGCAAGCCATTATTTCAAAATAATGTTGAACTAGAGGACTTTGTACTCCAACTCCTGTAACCCTCATTTCACGAGGAGTAAGGGGAGTCAGAGGAAGAGAATGTTCTTCCTTCGACTTTCTGCTGTGTCGACAGCGCCAAAAGCCGAATTAAGCTTTTTGACTTCAGCTACACAGTCGACATAGCTGAAGTTATGTATCTTAATTGGACTTTTGCCCTGCTATGTAGACGTGCCCTTTCTGGAACATACCTCCTCGCCAACAGACTGTGCCCTCTTGTATAAACTGTCTGGCTGCTGCAAGAGCACTGACAATGCCCCAGACTCCTTCATTCCTTGCAAGGGGGAGTTGGGATAGAGCTTCACCTACATCCTAGGCTCCCATGTAGCATGCACTTAGCAGAAGGCAGGATCTTCACATAATTTGGAGGGCAGTGATTTTTCTTCTCACTGCTCACAGAAGTGAGGAATCAACAGCGATGACTGAGATCAGACACTGAACAGGCATTGTGCAAGTTTCTCCAGGCAGCTATGCCAGTTACTCTCAATCCTGATGTGTAGACTGCCATGCTAACAGGGGGCATCGCTGAAACCTGTAACTGTGCGTTTCTGTGAATGCCCATGTGGAATGAACTGGAGGACTGGGGCTTACAACACTATAGTCGTTCTGCTTTTCAAAGGCAAATTAGGATCACCACCTTTCATATTCCAGGCAAAACTGGAAACACCGTGTTTCTGTTCATACGTTTGATCTGTGTCTGACCCATCTACTGCCTTGTCCCAAATTTTTATGAGGTAATTTCTAGAACTAACAATTCCATCTCACAGTAATTTTTGAAGATTCAAAATGTCATTGTGTGTACGCATGCACTGGGCCAGGATGCGGGATATCCAAATTCAAGTCCCTGCTTGAGAGAGAGAGAGAATGAACCTAACACAGGTCCTTCCAAATATCGAGACTGCATGTAACCTGAAATGTAGGAAATGACCAGATCAGATTCAATCTTGACTTGATAACATTTATTTAATATTCTCTGAAATACGCAAGAATTTAAAGAAGCACATAAGCAATCAAATGCAGCCACGAAAAAACCATACTGTGTATAAATAAGATGCACGATGAGAAATACACAATATTGAATGAAATAGTACTGTACTTTAACAACCTTTGAGAAACAAACAACTCAAACTATAGGTTTAGTTTACTCACGATATAAAAAACTTGACTTTTAAAGAAAAATATAGATTCAATCCAATCCTAGGGCCAGAGCCTGTACAAACTGAAGTCAACAGCAGTTTTGCCACTGATTTCAATAAGTTCATGATCAAGTCCTTAGTTTGCCTCCACAGGCACTTTAATTATATATTATTTTTAAAAGGCCTAGCTTGAATACTATTACAAAAATGACAAAACATCAACTCAAAAGTATGTCAGCAACTTCCAGAAAAATAATGCAGAAATAGGTTATCTATCCATGCACAGAATAAGGCAAAAGCTAATTCATTCCAGTTAGGAATAATAAATTTTACTAATTTCTTCTTCACAACACAAACATTTTAGACTTTTTTTTAAAATTAATGGATATATTATGCATCATATTATTTTTCACTTTTTCCTATCTCTACTGAGAAAGCTGGCACTGAAATGTCAAAAAGGAACTGTTCATGGATTAAACTTACTGTATTCTGTTCCGTAACAACCACAAAATTTCATCTGGGTTTATTAATAGTGTCTACCATGAAAAAGCACACACTATTATAAGCTAACAATTCATAGAGTTGAATGTACATTAAAATGTAATCCATGAATTTCAAACACTCAGTTTTAAAATATTTTTTCAGACTAAAAGCTGCAGAAAATTTGTTCTTAAATATTCTACAGAAAATTCTGGAACATCTAACATTTTAAGTTTCTCACGCTTTCTTCTTAAAAATATTTAAATTAGTTCACTAGCCCATCCTTTTGAAAAATAATCCAAAAAAGATAATCAATTACAAATCTTTTGTTTTAATTAGCGTGACCAAAGGTTTGTCATCTGGGCTGTAATCTTCATAAGCAATAGGAGTTGCATCATACATTGCAGGTCGGGATTTCTTTCCAAACCTAAAAGGAGGGGAAAAAAAGGCTGTGACACAAACAGAAGTACATATTTCGTAATGGTAATAATCCACTTATTCACAAATCCCCGTCAAAAAAATCTTTTGGGGAAAACGGTAAATTCTAAACCATATTGCTTTTTTTTTTTTTTATTCAATAGTAAAAATACAGAATGATCTATCCCTGGAATGTTTGAACTATGTGGATCTCAGAAACCAAGCCCTGTCTAAAAAGAGTAAGGAACAGATTCTGTACCCCAATCCTTTGGAAGTTTTACCACTGAATTCAACAGAATCAAAATCACTCACTAAGGCTGAAATCCTAGCTCTGTTGAAATCAGTAGAGAAACACCCACTGACTACAATGGGCCCAGAATTCTATTTTGAGAGAGTAGCAAACAACAAACAACGCTGAGGTTCCCTGATGCAATGTAACACAGTTATGACACACCTTTCATTAGTTTTTCTTCTATTAGCCATCTGTTAATAAATAAAACTATATAGTCAGGTTGAATTGTGAACTGGCAGATGAAGTGTCAAATAATTCAACTAGATTTTTTTTTTGCTAACTAGATATATCCATTTGAGAGTTTATCAAAATTGTATCAAAATTGCAATGCTGAAAAACAATGCCTATTAGTGCACCACTCACATGAACACATGGGCAGCAGGTATATCAGGCAAGGAGAGGCAATGCCTATCCTGGGTCTTAGTGCTCAACCTCTCCCTTCTTCCTATCCCTATTCTGACCATTCCTGAAGGCTCCCACAGTAAGCTGTTGCACCTTGCAGACTTGTGATTCTTCCCCCAAAGTGGTTCTGTTAAATTAAAAGTGAAAAGACTTCCAGCTTGCCAGACCTGTTAGCATAACATTGAACCTATGGGAAGAGCCATTAAGTGGTAATGAATTCATTTAACATGCATGTGCCAACCCTGAATTTACTGACAAAAACATTTGTGCATTACTATGTCTACAGCAGTGTTTCTCAACCAGTGGTACGAGTACCCTTAGGGGTACTTGAGAGAAGTCTGGGGGGTACGTCAACACAACTGAAATTTAGAGAAAACTGAATTTTTGTTTAAGTTTTACAGCACTTTATTATTTTTGTACTTTTTACACCCAAAACTTTCTTCATCCATCCGGCTACTATTCAGTTGTTTAAACAAATGTGTTGCAATGGTAGAAAAAAATTTGTGTGTCTGAAAACTGTAGGTACTGGGGGTACTTATAATTATTTTTTTAAAAGGGGTACTTTATAAAAAAAGGTTGAGAAATACTGGTCTACGGGACCTCAGTTTTAAATTTGCCTTAAATATTTCATTAGTTTGTTGCTGAAGATTATGAAATCACTTCTCTAAAAAATCCTTGCATAGATATTTAGATGAACAATCTGAATATTCAGCATTAACCTTAAATGCATGGATCTTCAGACATAGTTTTTTAAAAGAATTCTTCAAAAAACCACCCTAAAGTAGACATTTTAATTTTAATTACTATAGCACAAAAACTTGCTTCCAGAGTATTCCATCCTTTCCATCGATCCTTACTCTTCTTTCATCCCCCTGTTGAAGAGAGCCCTTAAATGGGCATTACTTTTCTTCCAGATAGCTGGACAAATGTTTTTCCTTTTTACTTCTGACTATATGAACAACTAGTTTTAAGAGTTTCAGAGGGGGAGCTGTGTTAGTCTGTAACTGAAAAAACTTTAAAAAATAACAAATAGTTTTGTAGCACCTTAGGGTACATCTACACTTGCACCCTAGTTCGAACTAGGGATGCAAATGTAGGCATTCGAAATAGTAAATGAAGCCGGGATTTAAATATCCAGCGCTTCATTAGCATGATCTCAGCTGCCTGCTGTTTCGGAACCCAGATGATTCGAAAGTGAAAGTGCGCTCCGGGCTGCATTAGTTCAAAGCAAACCCCTTGGTTTGAACTAAGGTTACTCCTCATGAGCAAACACTCCCATCGGCTTCCCTTACTCCTCATGACTGTGAGAAGAACAAGCATTGGCCGGGGCTGCCCTCGGCATTCGATTTACGGGTCTATATTAGACCCACTAAATCGAACTCCAGGATGTCGATCTCTGGCATGGCAAGTGAAGATGTACTCTTACAAGTGATAAACTCATGGAATTAACTCCTATTTGATACACAAACAGAAGGCTACAGGTGACTGAACACTGTCCATATATCAGGGCTGGGCAAAATACGGCCTGCCAAGCCACTGGATACAGCTTGCGGACAAAGCAGGGAGCCTCAGGCAGACTGCCTGCTTGCCCTGCCCCCTACACTGCTCAGAAAAGTGGAAACTAGCCCTTTGTGTTTTACAGCTGTGGGAAGGGGGGGAGGACAGAGGCTTCATGCGCTGCCCCTGCCCCCAGCACAATCCCACTGGCTGGCTTCCAGCCAATGGGAGCTGCCTGTTCTTCAAACAGGCAGCATGCAAAGCTGCACTCCCCCTCCTCTCAGGGTCTTATTCACAGATGCACATGGCCCCTGCAGCCTGTGCGGGGGGCAAGGCAGGAGCAAAGCGGCCTGAGAAACATGCTGGGCTGCTGGCTGGAGTCACCTGTGCACTCCCTCATGCATCCCAGTCATCTGCCTCAGGTCACAATCCCCTCCTTCCCTAGGTCACAACCCAAACCCCTGCATCCCAATCACTTGTTCCAGGCCACAACCCAAACCCCTGTACTACCTCCTGCACCCCAGTCCCATGCCCCAACTGCCTCCTTCACCCAAACACCCTCTCAGACCCCACATGCCCTCCTGCACCCCATTCCATTACCCCAAGCTTCCTTCTGCACCTAGCCTTCATCCCAGACTCCACACCTCCTCCATTAATATCATGCAAGAGTGTGGCCCTCAACCACTTTCCAAAATCTTGGAGTGGCCCCCCCACCGTCAAAAATTATAGCCCACCCTTGCTATATATACTTATGTGGAGAACATAAATTTGATAACATATGGTTCTTTCAAACTAGCAAACAGAGTGTATAACAAGATCCTGTGGTTGGAACTTGAAATCAGAAAAATTCAGACTAGAAATAAGGCACAGTAATTAACCACTGGAACAACTTACCAATGGTGCGATTTCTTCTCCAGCAATGAGAATTTTAAAATCAATATTGGATGTTTTTCTAAACTAGATGTTCTAGTTTAAATACAGCTATTGGACTGGAAGCAGTAATTAGAACAGGGAGTCCTCTGTTATGAAAAACGTCAGACTAGATGATCACGTTTCCTTTCCTCCTTCCTTAAAATCTTTGAACTACAAAGTTACAGCAATATTTCCCTGCTTTCCAGAATCAGAGATACTGGAACAATTTTTATATTGGGGGTGCTGAAAGTCATTGAACCAAACTGTAAACTTTGTATAAAACGGAAACAGCGTGAACCCAGCACACCTAGTTCTAGCACTTGCACCGAACGGCTGGTCAAGAGATGCTTTCTAAACCATTTCCCCCACTTAGCACGTCTGTGCAGCACAGGACTAGATAGGTTATGCTGATCTAGATATTTGCACTTAGAATTGTGCATCCGCTACTAAAGAGGAGTGTTGTATGTGATCTCTCTGTCTTCTACTTGATCTTTACCAATCTGTCACAACCTAAGAGACACATGTTGGGACAAAAACAGATGAAACTGGAAAGACCTGACACAGCAGATGAAAATAAACCACCATCTTGAGTATAAACATTTCTATTAAGTATCTTACATACTAGGAATCTACTATTCTCTATATGCATATCTGCTATTGATTCCAAACTGACACCTGAAAGGGGGTCTGATTTTCAGAAAGTGCTGAGAACGTGTTCTTTGAAAACAGGCCCCTTTAATATGTTTCAAGTTGAGCACCTAAAGTAAGTCACTTTTGAGAACAAAGGCCTTGGTGGTCTCAGTATGTATATACATGTCTGTGTCCAAGACAACTGGGAATTTCTGGTTCCTCGCCTGTTCTGAGAGCACCAATTTATACTGCTTTCTAGCCTACCAAAACAGAAATAAAGACTGAAGACTGTACACTAAATCTCAGAAAAGTACCAGCTTGGCAGGTATAGAGTAGATTTTTATATAGCATCAAATGATTTATTTCTCATTTTCCTTTTTTGGCAGTGCACAATTATTATTTGCAATTCAAACATTCTTTTTCAGTGACATTAACTAGAATATATTTCACGAAGGTGCATACAAAAGTTCTTTTTTATTTACAGGCTCTGGCATTCTCCCTTTGAATGCAGGCTTCAAAAACCTATATGAATGCAGCCCCAATCCAAAGGCTTTTTATGAGCTTGTTCACCTTGACTCTCACTGGTTTCACTGAAAGGCCTCCCTTGGCACTATGCAGAGATTAATTCAGAACAGGCCAGAGAGGTAAAGGAAAGGACTCCAACAAACAGTCCAGGTCCCAAGATTTAGAAAATCTGACAGCAGCACTGTTTCCATCACATCAATCAACAACTTGCAGTGAAAATAGTTTGAGTCAAGGTAAATGAGCAAATTTAAATGGCTTTGGACTGGGGCACCGAACCACAGAGTACCCTCTGTCCTCCCCTGGACGTGGAGGAGCAATTATCTCACCAGCTACCTTCCTCCTCTCTACCCCCTAAAGAGGGTAGGGAGGGGAGTGAACATCCAGTGGGTCTTAAAGATAAAGATCTAGGAGAAAGATTACAGCCATTAGGCAACCCCCTCTCCATCCTAGATAACATCAAAGGAAAGAGGAGGCCCTACAATCTGTATGGCTAGGGGTTATCAGGCTTCCAGTAGGAGAGATGCTAGCCACGGTAGGGAAGCCCTGAGAAAGGGAATGAGTAATACTTGGCTACTCCAAACACTCTCCTGAAACATTCAGCTACTAAGAAAAGCACCGACAGTGGAGATGATTTTATTTGGGTCTCATATACCTGCTGTGCACAAAGCCTCAGAGTCTCTTTAAATGTCATCAGTGGCCACATTTGAGAAAACCCTGCTGCACAGAGAGTGAGAATGCAAAGAATTGGGAAAACATGGCCACCAATCATACCATTGCCGAATCACACTTTTGCCAGTAGGAATATCAACAAGTAGTTGACTAGACGATTAACCAATAAGCCTAGGCTTATCAGTTAATCTTATTGACTACTCGCATTCCCCCCCCTTGCAAGAGAGGCAGGAAGGGAGGGGAAGCAGAAGCCTATGCTGGGGGGAGCGGGCTTAAAAGCACCGGCTCTGTGGTGCTGCCTGCCTCCCCCCTGATAGAGGCAGCAGCATGGGGGGGGGGGGAGGGCAGGCAAGGTTGCCGCAAAGCAGCCTCTGTCCACAGCGGGCACGAGCTCCCCACAGACAGAGGCTGCTCCGCCTCCCATGGAGCAGCCATTGTTTGTCTGGGCCCACCGCAGGCAGAGGCTGATTCCCAGTAGTAGCCCCTGTCCATAGGGGAGTCCAAGCTCCCTGCATACAGTGGCTGCTCTGCATCTCCCGGAGCAGCCTCTGTCTGTGGGGAGCTTTCCCCCTGTGGACAGGAGCTGCTGCCACCCCACACAGCTCCCTCTGTATCAGAGGCAGCAGCGCAGGGCAGCCAGGCAGCCAGTCCATGAGGGGAGCTGGTTTTTAAACTGGCTCCCCTCGCAGACTGGTTCCCTGGGAATGGGGCTGGGAGTGCTGCCGGCCCCGCCCATGGGGACTTCGAATAGTCATGTCATAGCGAAGATTTCATGTAGTTACATGACTATTCAAGTACCTGCTATCTAACATCCCTATTTGCTCGGCACTCCCATATTTCCAGATGGGTGAGAATAAATACTCTTTCAGTTCTCTATCTGGAGACGGGAAAAGGGCATGGCCAGAGAGGGCTTCACTTCAGCAGTCCCTCGCTGTTATATTGCTCCAAACAGAAGCTAGACAGCAGGCATAGTTTGAGCATTTTTGGCAGGAGGTGGGGAGGTAGGAGAGGGCACAGCACTAGAAAATTGCTGAGGGAAGCCCAGGCCCGAGGCAGGAGGAAAGTGGGGATTCTGGAAAGCCAGGAGTGAAGAAACAGCCATGGTGAGCAAATGAGTTAGGGAGCTCCTTCATCCCCTGACCTACTTTAATCTGTGATTACTGGCCCTGGTTTTATCACTAATAATCTGATGCACTAACTGATCACATACGATACATAATATAATAACATTCAACATTCCTGTGGTGGGTAGAACACCTCAGCAGTCCAGCACCCTGGCATTTAATTTCAAAAAGGGGAATTACACAAAAATGAGGAGGCTAGTTAAACAGAAATTAAAAGGCACAGTGACTAGAGCCAAATCCCTGCAAGCTGCATGGAAACTTTGTAAAGACACCATAATAGAGGCCCAACTTAAATGTATACCCCAAATTGAAAAAACATAGCAAGAGACCTAAAAAAGTGTCACCGTGGCTTAACCACCATGTCAAAGAAGCAGTGAGGGACAAAAAGGCATCTTTTAAGAAGTGGAAGTCCAATCCTAGTGAGATAAATAGAAAGGAACATAAACACTGTCAAATCAAGTGTAAAAATGTAATAAGAAAAGCAAAAAAAGATTTTGAGGAACAGCTAGCCAAAAACTCAAAAAGAAATAACAAAATGTTTTTTAAGTACATTAGAAGCAGGAAGCCTGCTAAAAAACCTGTGGGTCCCCTAGACGATCGAACTATAAAAGACGCAATCAAGGACGATAAAGCCATTGCGGAGAAACTAAATGATTTCTTTGCTTCAGTCTTCACGGCTGAGGACGTTGGGGAGATTCCCAAATCTGCACCATCCTTTGTGGGTGATGAATCTGAGGAACTGTCCCGGATTGAAGTGTCATTAGAGGAGGTTTTGGAACAAATAGAGAAACTTAATGTTAACAAATCTCTGGGACCGGATGGCATTCATCCAAGGGTTCTAAAAGAACTCAAATGGGAAATTGCTGAACTATTATCTGTGGTTTGTAACCTATCCCTTAAATCGGCTTCTGTACCTAATGACTGGAAGGTAGCTAATGTGACACCAATATTTAAAAACGGCTCCAGAGGCGATCCGGGCAATTACAGACCGGTAAGTCTAACTTCAGTACCGGGCAAATTAGTTGAAACAATAGTAAAGAATAAAATTGTGAAGCATGTAGAAGAACATAATTTGTTGGACAAAAGTCAACATGGTTTCTGTAAAGGGAAATCCTGTCTTACTAATCTATTAGAGTTCTTTGAAGGGGTTAACAAACATGCGGACAAGGAGGATCCAGTAGATATAGTATACTTAGATTTTCAGAAAGCCTTTGACAAGGTCCCTCACCAAAGGCTCTTGTGTAAATTACATGGCCATGGGATAAGAGGGAAGGTCCTTTCTTGGATTGAGAACTGGTTAAAAGACAGGAAACAAAGGGTAGGAATAAATGGTAAATTTTCAGAATGGAGAGGGGTAACTAGTGGTGTCCCCCAAGGGTCAGTCCTAGGACCAATCCTGTTCAACTTATTCATAAATGATCTGGAGAAAAGGGTAAGCAGTGAGGTGGTAAAGTTTGCAGATGCTACCAAACTGTTTAGGATAGTCAAGACAGAAGCAGACTGTGAGGGACTCCAAGAAGATCTCACCAAACTGAGTGATTGGGCAACAAAATGGCAAATGAAATTTAATGTGGATAAGTGTAAAGTAATGCACATCGGGAAAAATAACCCCAACTATACGTACAGTATGATGGGGGCTAATTTGGCTACGACAAATCAGGAAAGAGATCTTGGAGTTATCGTGGACAGTTCTCTGAAAACTTCCACGCAGTGTGCAGCGGCGGTCAAAAAGGCAAATAGGATGCTCGGAATTATTAAGAAAGGGATAGAAAATAAGACCCAGAATATCTTACTGTCCCTGTATAAAACTATGGTACGCCCACATCTCGAATACTGTGTACAGATGTGGTCTCCTCACCTCAAAAAAGATATTTTGGCCTTGGAAAGGGTTCAGAAAAGGGCAACTAAAATGATTAGGGGTTTGGAACGGGTCCCATATGAGGTGAGGCTAAAGAGACTGGGACTTTTCAGTTCAGAAAAGAGGAGACTGAGGGGGGATATGATAGAGGTATATAAAATCATGAGTGGTGTGGAGAGGACCGATAAAGAGAAGTTATTTATTAGTTCCCTAAATAGAAGAACTAGAGGACACCAAATGAAAGTAATGGGTAGCAGGTTTAAAACTAATAAAAGAAAGTTCTTCTTCACACAGCGTGTAGTCAGCCTGTGGAACTCCTTGCCAGAGGAGGCTGTGAAGGCTAGGACTATAATAGAGTTTAAAGAGAAGCTAGATAATTTCATGGAGGTTAGGTCCATAAAAGGCTATTAGCCAGGGGATAAAATGGTGTCCTTGGCCTCTGTTTGTCAGAGGCTGGAGAGGGATGGCAGGAGACAAATCGCTTGATCATTGTCTTCGGTCCACCCTCTCTGGGGCACCTGGTGCTGGCCACTGTCGGCAGACAGGATACTGGGCTAGATGGACCTTTGGTCTGACCCAGTACGGCCATTCTTATGTTCTTATGCGACTATATCATTAGCTGTTCTGTCCATTATTTCACTTCCATTTTAGCTGCAATCAAACACTATTTCCAGTTCTTATTTGGCTGCCAATGGAAATTAATTATTTCGTTTCTATAGATGTACTTTAAACAGCTGTTTATTAACCCAGCATAGCAGAATGGAAACCGATCTACAGACTAATACAATGACTTCCCATGCTGAGGGTATCAGCAAGTTACCTGCCATTGTTATCTCACAAACAGCTGTTCTAAACTATACATTATATCTCAAATGGATTTCACTCATTGTATTTGGTGTGAAATGTTTCAATTATATTTAGATTGCGGCGTTGAACAAAATACATATGCAGCGTTCTTTCAAAAACCTTTTCAAATTATATCGATTTCTCAGTCATCTAGCACAATATGTGACTCTCCCACAACCATTTAAGGATTTATATTCATAATACTATTGCGAGGCAGAAAAGAATTATTGCCCTTTCATGAATAGAAAAACAAAGATTAAATGACTTGACCAGGGTCACACCGCAATCTGTGGCAGAAATGGGCATTGATCCCAGATTGCCAGAGTCTTGCGCCAATGATTTAAAACCAGAGACCAATCACTGGCATTTTGATGAATTATTTAGTGATATTTTGTTTTGTTAAGTGTCAAAATAATTTTGAAGAATATATGCAACAAAACAAATAAAATGTTCCCAAATGCATTATTCGTTACTACACAAAGTTTGTGCACGATAAAGCATGTAGATTTTGAAATGTGTAAATATAACAAGAAAAATAAAGGCTTACAAAAGGAAAAAGAATATTTGCACACTTCCCAAAATGAAACTCTTTACAGACTGGTGAAAAGGGACAGATTCAGTTCTCAAGAACACTGTAAATCCAGAGTAACTCTACTGTCTTCAGTGAAGCTGCACTGGATTCACACTGTTTCACTGAGACCAGAGTGTAGCCCAAATGTAATGATGAGCAATTAAAATAATGATATATTCTAATTTGGAAGTGGTACACCTTTTCTATTTGTCAATAGTAATTAGCTGATGCAGTGCTACTACACAAGAATTTGAAGTTGGTATAGCAAAGGGATTCCATTTTCCTTCCCTTCCCCACAACAAACCTGGCATGTCGGATAGAAGCAATTGCACTACTAAATTCACTGTCAATGCTTCTACAGTTGTAGAACTCCTCATAGGCTGGCCTGGAAGATCCTTGGTATTCAATGCGGCTTATGCGACATATCCCCACAATCAGAATGATCAGCATAAGGACAAATGCAACACAGAGGGCTCCAATTATGATGTAGAGAGAATGACGAGGCATGTTTGTTAGACTCTCTGCCATGTGCCCCGACTTCCACTGTAGATCTGGCAATAAATAAATAAGTAAATAAACAAACAAATAAATACCTGCTGAATAGAAGTTTGGGGTATATTCATTTTCAACATATCTAAATAGAATAACTTTAACAACAGAAGTCTATTAACATTATATATTACATTCGAAGCTCAGACATGGACATAACTATATTTAATATGCTGTAAATACCAATATTACAAAATCTGAAAGATAGTTCTGATTTTGGTTGGCCCTGTAACTGCTAATTGAGGATCATCAGTTGCAATGGCTACAAGAGCAGGGTTATAATTACCAGCTCTGTCTCCAATTTGCTCTATAACCTTGATAATACCACTTAACCTCTCTGTACTTCCATTTTCCCTTCTATACTTTCATAGTTTATTCATAGCTTTCAAAGTCTTCTAGTTTGTTCTGCTGTATAAAACAAAGGTCACAGAATTACACACAGTTACTCTAGCATTGAGCCTAACAATAGTTTGTGATTGACTGAATCATGTCTTCCAGAAAGGCATCCAGTCTTGATCTGAGGACTTCAAGAGATAGAGAACTTACCACTTTCCATAGTAGTTTGTCCAAAGGTTTATCACTCTATTAAAAATTGATGCCTGACTTCTAATTTGAATTTGTCTGTCATTAACTTGTAGTCATTCTTCCTATGCCTTTCTCTGCTGCATTAAAACCCTTTAGTACCTGGTATTTTCTCCTTGTGAATGTACTTCTACACTATAATCAAATCACTTCTCAGATTGAGTTATTTAAGTTTTTTGCTGTAAGGCATTTTCTCTAGCTCTTGAATAATTTTTGTGGCTCTTTTCTGCATCCTCATAAATTTGTCAACAGCTATTTAAAAAATGTGAACACCAGAACTGTATCCAGTATCGGTTTCAACAATGCTATATACCATGGGTCTCAGACTCACAGCCGGCAGGCCATCTACAGCCCAAGCATTTCCACAATCCAACCCATGTGGCTGCTGGCATGCGAGTCCCTTCCCCCAAGCCCAGCCTCTGCTTTGTCCCCCCCACCCTGTCCTGATCTCTGCCCCTGCACTGCACCCCTTCCCTCAAACCTCCTACCTCAAGGGACGCAGCCTTGGGGATTTCCGGGGGGGAGGGTGGCCTGGAGTGGCAGTACGGGTCGGGGTCCCCTGCACTCTCCACGGTGGCACGAGCTGCAGGGAAGCAGCCTGAAGAAGCTGCCCCGAACCACTCTATTGACAGGACAGATCTGCACACGCCTCCCCTGGGCCACAGGGATGTGCCTGCAGGGGAGCTGCTCTAGCCTTGCTGAACTGCTGGTAGTGGCCCAAGGGCATTTAAGTAACCTGGGGGCAGCAGGTGGACACATGATGGCTGTGTCTAGACTACATCCCTCTGTCCGCAGAGGGATGTAAATGAAGCACTTTGAAAGTGCAAATGAAGCTGGGATTTAAATATCCCGCACTTCATTTGCATAATCACATAATGGCACTCTTTCAAAAAAGCGCTCTTTCGAAATTGAAACTGCAGTCTAGACATGGTTCTTTCGAAAACAGGGCACTTTTTCGAAAGATCCTGTAAACCTCATTTTTTGAAAAAACCTCGTTTTCGAAAGAACCGTGTCTAGGCTGCGGTTTCAATTTCGAAAGAGCGCTTTTTTGAAAGAGTGCCATTACGTGAATATGCAAATGAAGTGCGGGATATTTCAATCCCAGCTTCATTTGCACTTTCAAAATGCTTCATTTACATCCCTCTGCTGACAGAGAGATGTAGTCTAGACGTAGCCATGGGGAGGTGGAGCACATGGGCTGGCAGATGTGTGCGGAGGGAGGCATGGAGCCCCTCCCTCTCCCATGCTCCCCAAAACCGCTGCCAGAGGGTGTGCCCACTGGCCTGCTAGAACAACTTGAGCACAGGCCCTAAGGTAAATTCAGGCTATATACAAAGGTAAAATAACTTGTCTACTTCTATTCACTTCTCCCCTTGTTTATACACACAAGGATTGCATTTGTTCTTTTGCGCACAATATTTCATGAGGGGCTCATACTGAGTTGCTTGTCCATTGGGACCCCTAAAATCCTTTAATCCTTTTCAGAGTCAGTTTTCCAGGATACAGTTTCCTATGTTGTAGGTACGACTTGCATTCTTAGCTCTCTGACTTTGCATGAGACTGCATCAAAACACACTTTGTTTGAATTGGTCTAGTTTATCAGATCACTCTTTGTGACTTGCCCCGGCTTCATCATTATTTACCATTCTGCCAATCTTTACCTCATTTGCAAGTATTATCAGCAGTGATTTGTATTAACTTCCAGATCATGCTCCAGATCTTCTTGGAATCACAGAATCGTAGGGCTGGAAGGGAACTTGGAAAATCATCGTGTCCAGTCCCCTGTGCTCCAGGCAGGGCTAAATATTCTAGATCATCTCTGATAGGTGTTGGTCTAATCTTCCCTAAAAAACCCCACTAGTGACAGAGATTCCACAAAGATCTCCAATGACTGAGATTCCTCCTCAAGTGCTTTGAGACACTTGGTTTTAACATGTACATAAAAGTGACAGTTGTTCTTATTACTTCACTTGCCAAAAAAAAAAAAAAAAAAAAAAAAGATTCAGAGGGGTAGTTGAGTTAGTCTGTAACAGGAAAAACTTAAAAAACCAACAAATAGTCTAGTAGCACCTTAAAGACTAACAGAACATGTAGACGGTATCATGAGCTTTCATGGGCAAAACCCAAAGAGAAAAAGAAAGAATCATCCTTGGATGCAATTAAATAATTTAAAGGTCTCCTTCAGGGCAAAACAGTTGCAAACTAAAACGTGATAAAAGAGGTTCCTGTGTGAGAAACTTTCCTATTGGCTTGTGTGCATAGATCTAAAATGTTTTGCAAAAAATTAAAGCTTGACTGTTAAACTATTATTCAATCCGTGCAATATACAGCCATAAACATGTTGACTGTAGTTGACTACAGGCTATCCAAGTTCTACGTTTTCCATGCTTTCTACCCAAGGAAGCAAAAAAGAAGAGTTCTTAAAACTCAGACACACTTCCCAGGAGACTAGAGTTGTCTGCCTTTATAAAATAAGCAAGATTCACTTGAAAAGAAAGCATTTCAGTAATTCCTGTGTGAGAACCAGACAACAAGCATAGCCCTGGTGTATCCTCACATTAGATTAATGCCTTTTAACACAAGCCTATTATGTTTGCATCAAAATGTTTCCATTTCATTTCAGCTCTTTAATCATCAGGAAAATCACAAACATGACCAACTCTCTCCAAGTTCTGTGTTTAGATTCTAAGTAAATAGATTTCATTTTATAACACAGTCAAAGATTCATTTAAGGCCAACTGTTCCTAGCTGTTACAGAGGCACAGGTTGGACCTCCCTGGTCCTGCTGCCATCCCCAGCCAGGCTTCTTGGGTCCCCTTGTAGCCCAGCTGAGCTGTGCGCCAGCTCCCATCCCCTCCCCAGCCCAACTGATCCACATGCCAGCTCCTGGTGCACCTCCTCTGCAGCCCAGATGAGCCAAGTGCTGGCTCCCACCCGCACCTCACAGCCCAGATGAGTCACGCACTGACTCCTGCACCCTCACCTGCCTGCAGTGTGCTGGGACTCTCTGACCCTGGAACATCCATGGTCCGGCATGACCATGGATGTTGCTGGACCAGAGAATCCTGGATTTTAGAGGTGCAACCTGTAAATGAGACTGGGGAAGTAGAAGGATGCACCATAATTGCAGTCCCTGCGCTCAAGGGGGAAAACTGCTCTCTTCCCTACTCCTCTGTCATGCTTTGGGCCCCAAAGGGATAAGGAGGTGAGATACTGGCTGTATCCCCCTACCCATCCAGAACTAGCTGATTACATTACAGGGAGCAACGTGGACCTCATAAAGAGGTTGCAGTACTGAGCTTACATAGGCTGGGTGTAACCCACACACCTAGCATGGTTACTGAGCAATGCAAGTGGTATTTAGACCACAGCAACAGTTAAGATCAAGAGACCTCTATAGCACAGGTTGGAAGCTATCTAGCTTTTAGCTCAGAGGGTAGCGGCTCCTATACTCTGCTTCAGAGGTCCCAGGTTCAAATCCACCTGATGGCGGCTACATGGGCATCCTTTTGTGTCCTGTCTGAGACGAAATGGGTCTTGCAGTTTTTTTGCAGGATGGTGCCTTAAATAAAGGACTAAGCTCTTATTTTGGATGTGACTTCTTGTATCTTATCTGTTCCATCTCCCTTCATCAAGTTACTGATGTCTAAACTGACTAGAAGATATGAGTCTTCCATTGCTTTTCTCTTGCCCTCAAATCTGTGATTTTTATCACTGGTCAAATGTCCTCCAACTTAATATCACCTCTACCCCATCTGTTGTTAAACTCATGGCAAACTTTTAAAATGATATGGGTGAGCTTCCCCCTTCCCCCCACACATAATTGCTATGATAGCACTAAATGTCTTCATGGCTTCTGTGGGCCTAGCAAATGGCTTGGAACCAGTGTTCAATCTCAATGAACATAGAGCCATTTGGACTGCAGAAATCGGACACTGTGTCAATAATTATTCATAGTTATTTTCACCTGGTGATTGAACCTGCCATGTCATATTCCATCCACTGTTCTCAAATGGCCAACCTAGTACTTTAAGACAGATTAGGAGAAATCCTTTAATAGGCTGTGAAGATTATGGGCTTGTGGACTTACTTATTACATAGAAGGTACTTGAGGGATGCTGTTGCCAACAGAGCTCATCTGCTGGGTGGTATCCAGAGACAGAGTCCTGATTACTGAAATACTTTACATGTATAATAGTGGTACAAAAGGAGGCTGCAGGTAGATGGAACTCACTTGGAAAACAGTGTGAGGAACAAGTAAGGTTATAACATCCAGTAGGATAGATTAGAGACACAGTGCTGAGAGGGAGGTAAGTGGACAGTATTTTTTGTTCCTGTGGAGATGATGGATTGATGCCCACTATTTCTTCATGTCTGTATTTACTCAGAATGTCTTGTAGTCTTTGTACAGCTGAGTAAGTTTTCAAGGTTGCTTGTTTGTATTTGGTTCTGCACAGAACCTTAGAATTTGCTCAATCTGGACCACAAAGCACTGAATGTTTTTAAGGATTTAATATTTTAATGCTATCTGCCTGCTAGTGAATGAATGGCCCAGTTGTGTGGTGTTTGGAAGAGCTTCTGCTTTTGCTCCATAGTGCATCTATCAGACACTGTTCTGTCAGATTGTAAAATACATTCAGCCAAATCCAGACCTAATGTCAGCAGATACATCTGCCCTGGAGACAAGGAAAACCCGATTCCAGCTCACTGTCTTCAATCTCTGGATGATAAGGATGTAAGGAATTTCTTCTGTTCTCTTTCCACAGATAAAAACCAAAAGATGTCTGGCACATATTCCACAGGTCAAGAAGAAAGTGGCAGTGATTCTAATTTACGATCTTCTCAATTGCCAGAAAACCATGATAAGATTCAGTAAGACTACAAATTATGACATAAACATATATATACCTAGGATTACCCTGTAAACGATTTTCCTTGTTGGTCATATTATCCATTATCTGTAGTGTCAGAGAAGGTATAAGTACTGCACGTTAATGTGCAGGCACTAAGGGCTTTATAAAGGGACAATTTTATATACAGCTGCAAACTTAAATCTTACATTATCCTCCTTGGCCAAGAGTATTTCATTTTAATGGGGACATTTTTGTCTTGTGTAACTCAGGTTGCTTGCAGTGTTCTTAGGATTTATTTTTAATTCCACTGTTTTTCAGTGGGAAAGACCACAAAATGATATAACAAATAATGGGACTCACTAGGAGGGAAATGATCTCTTGCCAAATTGATTGGAGAATATTTGGAAGTAGCTAACGGATACAATTTAATGGGTAGCTGAGGAGCCTTAACCCTGAAATATCCATACAAATAATAAGCCCAGTGAAATGGATATCTGGATCAACTGTGGAAAAGCTAATATTATAATAATATGTGGAGATATACCTATCTCATAGAACTGGAAGGGACCTTGAGAGGTCATCAAGTCCAGTCTCCTGCCCTCATGGCAGGACCAAGTACCATCCCTGACAGATTTGCCCCAGATCCCTAAATGCCCCACCCCCTCAAGGACTGAGCTCACAACCCTGGGTTTAGCATGCTAATGCTCAGACCACTGAGCTATCCATTCCCCCCAGGATGCTGAGCTGCCAATATTAGACAGACATTTTCTCTGCAAAGTAAAGCAAAATTTCATCAACCTGCATTCTGACTGACAAAAAATCATCATAAAATGCAAGGTTGGATCAGTTTTGGAATATGGCTGAGTTACAGCCACCACACTCCATCCTCTGTGAAGGTCTGGAACTCAACTTCATCGTATGTTTGAGTCCGTCAGATCAGGAAGCTGGATCAATCCCATGAAGCTAGCATTTCAATGGTGAATTTAATATCCAGTTTGTCAGTATGTGGAAGCTGCTGAAGCTGTGTGATGTATAATCTGTATGGCTCTGACAATGAGGAATACACTGCTGAAACAGAGGTAGATTAGTTGAGACATAAAATCAGTGGGACAAAGTGAGACCTAATGCACAATGGGATCAACTCCAGGCAAGTTAACTGAGACCTGATCTATATTACAAAGTTAGGTTGGCTTAATTGCATTGGCTAGGGGCTATGAAAAATCCACACTCCGGAGCAGCATGATTTTGCTAGCCTAAATCAACATATAGACAGCACTAAATCAATGGAAAAATTCTTCCATCAACCTAGCTGCCACCTTCCAGGGAGGTGGACTACATATTCTGACAGGAGAGCCCCTCCCACCGGTGTAAGTAGCGTCTATCCTGAAGCACTGCCTCAGTGCCACTGCAGTGTTTTAAAACATACCCAAGCACTAAGTCATGCCCCTTTATTCCAGGTTTAAACATGGTCCTTTTCTCCTCTAGGCATACTCAGAATTGCACTTGGCCTCTAACCATTTAGTTAATTTTAGACAACGCAAAGACAGAGAGAGGGCATTCGCTGCGGTACACGGCTCTTTGGAAAGTCTACTGAAGATCAAGTGCTTTCAGTTCTAGTGTGTAAAGAGATTCTTCAGAAATCCACCCTGATATATCTTGGCAATCCTTTATATGCCAGCTGAAATCCTGGCTCTTTTAAAAAAGTTTTAAGTGTTTTTAAGGTTTGACTTTAATTCTGTAGATTTACAGCAGGGGCTGAGAATGGTTTTTTTTCTTTTATCATTTTACTGTGTGAGTTCATTTGAGAGTATAGCTGGTTTCACTCAACTAGCTGTTATAGGGCCATTTAGTGCACTGGGTGAGGTACACCTCCTACTGTGATGGGCATGTGCAGGGCCAGGAGATCTTTAAAAGGTGCGTGCATGTGTGTGTGTGTGGGGGGGGTATTTATCATTGTAGCAGAGGAGATAGATGCCAAACCCGGAGATGGATGTTATGGCTTGGTATTGGGGGGTCCTGGTTAGTGGGGTGCTTGATTCTGATGATGGACTTGACAAGGTTGGAGGGGCTATTTGAGGACCAGAAGAGGGCGTTTATAATAGTATAAAGCTATTCTGTAAAGATTAAAATGGCAAGTAAATAGCTATAGGCTGCTGATTGCAGTGTCAGCAGGTGATATTATCCAAGTCCCTAGCATACAGATGGCTACATGGCTGCCACCAGTGATAATGGGGTGGAAAACAAACTTGGCTGTAGACCTAGGTGCTGCCAGTGGGACTCTGAAACACACTAGCACAGTAAGTCTCAGTACATAGCAACAGTAAGCTTCACCAGTGCCTGTAGCTGCTGTGGAAGAGATCCAGCAAGGGGTTTCTTCAGGCGAAGGTGATACATAAAGAAGACAGGGATATAGTGTGAAGAACAGTCCTTGACCAGCCAGACACACAACTTGGGTGAAATGCGCTCCCCACTGAAGGCAATGACAAAACTCCCATTGATTTCCATGTCTGAGAGCAAGCATGAAAGACAGATAGTTCTCCCCACTGAGCAGAATGACATCTTAATCTCTATGTGTACCTGCTCCCTTCCTTACAAACGTACAAATGGGAAAATAAGTAGAGTGGATGTCTGAGAAGTCATGAGTTTAAGTATGAATATTGGAAATCGGGCACATTGTGTATGTCTTGAAGCCTATAGAAGAGCCTGGGTTGAACTCGAGCTTCTAGTACAAGTTAAAGCTGAGCTGCTGTGTCTTTACTGCTATTTTAACCTGAGTTAGGTATTTTAATTCAAGAAGGAACCTTTTTTTGCAGTGTAGATGTGCCCTTAGCAAGACATTCCCCTCACATGCTTTACTCCGCTGATCAAGCAGGAGTAATTTTTCAGATGTGCAGCAGAGGCGGCTTCCTTTGCTCTATGTCCTGCTTATCACTATTTCCCTTGTGCTTCCACATCCAGGACTCTGCCTGAGAACTAATCCCTCAGTGGATCCAGATAAACAATAATCCATCCTTGAACAGAGGAGGATCCCTGAACAGACGCTGCTGATTTCATAGCTCAGCTTTGCAGTGCTCAGTAAATGCACAGCTCTGCCTGTTTTCCTTTTATATGTTTTCATTCCATTCCATAATGGTAATGCAATTATAATATCAAGCTACTCCAGGGAATGGATTTCTAGAGGGTTATTGCATGTCTCAAGGAATTAAAGTCATTTTTCTGTCAGCCCACTGCTTACCACACAAGTAAGCTGCAATTACTCAGAATGGCACTGTCATACTGGTTAAGCAGATGTGTCCATTTTAGGTGTCACTATGCCTGAGCAGGCCTCACAGATCTTTGAAGGCCCATGTCTGCCTCACAGAAGCAACCCTTCAAGAGGAGCTGCAGAAGGCACTGCAACTAAGAACTCCCTGGACAGCAACATGTGCTGTGTTCTAAAAGGCAGCTTGCACTGTCCGCAAATCAAAGGGGAGACATACAACGGATTTATTGTCATGAGAGTGACCAACGTTGCTATCCAAAAGCAAAAATCAAGGGATTGCAATAGACCTCGCAAAAGGGCCCAAGATGGGGAGGGAACATTGCATGAGAACCAGACATAATTAACACTTCAAGTGGTTGATATCATCAATGTTGTGCCTTTAGTGGTTTGTATCTGGGCTGTCCTGTGATTGATCAATGAAACTGAATTTACAAACAACAAATGCATAAATGTCAGCCTTAATCTAGCAAATGCTTTCACAATAAAAAATATTAAGTGGTTGTGCTCCAAGAGCAGAGTGAGCAGAGGTGATGTGTGAGTAGAAGTAAGGCACTGCCTGAGTATAAATCAGTCTCAAGAGCATAGGATTTAAAAAGGAAAGAATTAGGATGCAGAATGCGTATCTCAGAAGTCGTGATCCAAAATATGGCCCAACTATTATAAAGGAGATGCTGAACTATACATGCACTTCTTTGGCTTTACTCCAGCTGTTACGTAGGAGCAACTTCATGACATTCGGTCTGGTTCTCATTAATGCAGGATGGGATTTTCCTGAACACCTTTGGCTCATTACTTTTTTATCCTGCATTTATTTAAGGAACAGTCTGCAACTGCACTGGGCAGCATCAAGCCCTTAAATCAATCTATCTGATATTTGGAGGGGATCCTTCACTGCAGTACGTGAACAGTGAAATACAGTTAAACCTCCTAGGAAAGGAGACAGAACTGATGTCAAAGACCAAAAACAAGGCCTCAGTGAAGTATACACATAAGGCTTCCTTTTCAAAACTGTTGTTCATCTGCAGCTCCAGCAGAAGTTAATGGTAGTCTCTGAAATAAGGCACACACATTTTACATTTACTGAGTGAAGATATACACACAGTCATAAAATTAAACTTTGTGACCACTGGGTGCACCAGCCAACATTTTCAGAAGGGGCCACCAATTTTGCGTAACTTTTCAGTCCAATTTACAGAGCTGCTGAGCACCAACTGATCACATTGACTTATGGGGTGGCTCAGCACTTTTGAAAATCAGGCATGTGGTGTCTCAAAATTGAACATCCAGAAACAGAAGTAGCTTAAAAAAAAAAAATCAATGGGCACCTGAGAATGTTTTGGCTTAAAAGACTTTTAAATCCAAGAATTTATGCAACTTTGTTACATTATAGTTCTTTTTAGAGTGCATTTTCCTTTGTTCTGTGCATACTGAGGTATTGTTTAAGAAATGTATTTACAGCGAAAGCTTTGTTCTTCAGCACTCTGCTAACTGGAAAACGTTGTTAAATTGGCATTGCCCCCAGTCACAATACCACCGCATCTTCAGGTGCACACACCTGACTCCTGCCTGTGCAGCTGGCCCCTGGGGGGGTTTCTGACAGCTGGCGCTGCTGGCTGACATCATCAGCAAGTGCCTCCTTTCCCCACAGCCTGCCTCAAGCTGCTGGGAGCTGGATGTGCCATTAGAGGGTGAGGACAAAGCAATAAAGCTTTGTTATCCAGCACATTCAATTAACCAGCAAACCCCATTTCCTATGAGTGCTGGATAACAAAGCTTTCACTGTAAATGCTTTTACTAATATTTTGACCCATAGACATTTCTAGGACAATGAGCTATACATAAATCAAAAGAATATCAAAAGCCACACACAATTTTCATAACACTTACGTATTTCACAATTTGCTCCAACCCAGCCGTGTTGACAGTGGCATGTATAACCATTGGGTTGGTCTATGCAAGTCCCAGCATGGTGACATGGATTGCTGTCACAGTCATTTATATCAAATTCACACTCTTCACCTTAATGTAAAAAAGAGAGATGCTCGTATACTGGATGCTTGTATGCTTGTATATCAAGCCAGTAGTGTCATTAGTCACTAAAAGCAAAAGCTGGCTAGAGTGACAGTACTGTCATTAATATTCATTATTTCATCAAACATTTATTTAAAGAATAAAGACCACCTTGATGACATTTTCTGTTGAATTAGCTGAACACCCATAATTTTTGTTGGTGAAATATTTTGCAGTTCTGTATCACTTTTCACATCTCAACATATTTTTATAACTGTTAAAAAACTAGGTCTCAGATACCATTAACTGACTTCACTAAGTTCACCCTGATCACCTGTCTTCCAGGTCTTTACTTGAACCACAAGACCATCCTTCTTCCCCAGTCAAATATGATAGAACATCTTACCCCATGTTAGCATATTATCCCTTGTGCTATTTCTAAGTCAGTACACTCAGATTAGCCAATACAATAATTTAATTAGCTATTAAGTGCCTGATACCATGAAGTGGAAGACTCGAGTCCTATTTAAGTTTGTAGATGTTAAGAATAATCAATGTATCTGAGTACCACATAGGATCAGGCCCTAAATAATATTCTCCCATTAATCTAACACACAGTACCGTATGATATAAAACAATAAGAATGTATTTATCTGTTACTCACAAATTGACAATTATCTTTTACATAACTGACTGAATATCAAGACAGATGTAAATTAGCTTGAAAGCACCATGTTTAAATTATGCCAATCATATTATTTTGAAAACCAGGGGGCTGTACCCTCTGCTTGCTACACTCACCAACCCCAGCTCTTTCCCCCCACTGAACACTGGGAAGTGCCTGGGGCAGACCCATTTTGCCTCCCCCACAACCACCAGGCTCCAAAGCTGCCCTGGCCCTGGCTCTTTCCCTCCTCCCAAGAGGCCAAGATCCCCCAACCCTTGCCCACCCCCTGGCCACAGCTCTTTGCCCCCTCTTTGGCAGCCCTAGAGCTCTCCCCCTGGCCACCAGGGGGTTGGGCCAGGCAGAGGCCATGGTATGCCCAGTTCTCTACCCCGGGCAGTGGGGGATGGGGGGTTGGGTTGGGCCTGGCTGGAGGCTGCATGGCTCGCAGCTCCCTGGAGGATGTGGGAGGGGCGAGGCCACATGGCTCACAGCTCCCCAGAGCACAGGGCAGGCCACATGGCTCCCTGGAGCATGGGTAGGGTTGCTAGGTGCCCGGTTTTTGCCTGGACAGTCTGTTTTTTGTGGCCTCTGTCCGGTTTAAAAAAAAAAAAAACCCAGAAAATACCAGACATGTAAAATGTCCGGTATTTTCTGTTTTTCTTAGATGGAAGGCCAGCGGGGACATTCTTCCCCTGACATGTCTGGCAGGGGTGGGAGGAGCGAGGAGCACGGGGATTTTTAAAGGCGCAGTGACCTTTTTTTTGGTACCCACCCCTTTTTTTTCCCCCTCAACCAATTTTTTTCCTGCCATATTTGGGATTTTCTGTGAAAGCATCTGGCAACTCTAAGCACAACGGAGGGTTGAGGGAGGGACTGCAGGATGCAGAGTGATGCATGACTTCACTCTGTCGTTCTGCAGGAAAAGTTTTTTTTAATTATAGACAGAGAGATTTAACAATTTGTGAACAACTGGGAGCTGGAGCTATAAGAAGAGCATCAAATATTTGAATGTAACAGGAACAATTTTTGATGTAACAAGGGAGTTAACTGTTTTTTAAATGTTTTAACAACTTTATTTAACAGTACTGAACAATTTTTTAACATTGATGAATGTTGTCAGGTGTTCAGGTTGTGGTGCAAACATTTAAGGTGGCAGAATGAAATGCCTGAGCTTTGTAGTGTGCCTAGAGTGAAGATGGCTACCTTGCTTTAGCCCATAGCTACTGCCTTCCTGCCTGGCTTCAGCCCTAAATCAAGATGTCCCTAGGGTTGCCAGATGGTTTAACCAAAAATACCGAACACCCCCCCCCCCAAAAAAAACACCTGGAAAAAAATTC
Source organism: Pelochelys cantorii (assembly GCA_032595735.1). NCBI lineage: Eukaryota > Metazoa > Chordata > Testudines > Trionychidae > Pelochelys > Pelochelys cantorii. Next base: position 36,123,002 of record CM064335.1, on the reverse strand, counting down.
TGTTGAGGAAAAAAAAAGAGGGAGACCAAAAAATAAAAAAAACAGCATGGCCCCTTTAAGAAGAGGTTTTTTTGCTGATGGCCATCTTGTTTTTCTGCTCCAGCCACAAGACAGCTCCCCTGTGGAACCAGGTAATGGTGGATCCAGGGCCTGGGCCCGGTTACTGAGTGTGTCGTAGGGTTGCCAGGTGTCCGGTATTTTTGCCTCCTGGCAGGGAAAAAAAAATCAGAAAATACCAGACACTTTAGGTGTCTGGTATTTTCTGAATGTTTTTACCAGACGGGAGGCGAAAATACCAGACTGTTCGGGTCAATACCGGACACCTGGCAACCCTAGTCCCCCAGATTCCTGCCCTTAACCAAATTATCTGTCAATCAGGCTCTGGATACTCCGCTCTAGACTGAGCTAGCTGATCAGCTTGAAACAAAGAAAATGGCCTCTGGAACAGTCTTTATTGGGACAAGGTTGCAGAACTACGTTGTGTGAGGAGGTCTGGGGGTGTGTGTGTCAGTGATGGGGCTGGGAGTGTGGGAGGTAAATGAGGGGGATGGGGATGGGGTACAGAAGGGCTGCAGGCAGTAGGGGTGTAGGGAAAGAGGCCAGTCAGCGGGAAAGGCTGCTGGCGACAATGCAAGTGTGGTGCGCAGAGGGGCTTGGCTGGGGGGGAGGGGTGCAGATGGGCTGCAGCCAGCAGGGCTGCGGGGGAAGAGGCCAGTCAGTGGCCGGGGTCAGGCCTGGGTGGCCAGCAGTGATAGTAGCGTAGCACGAGGAGGGCATGCAGGCTGGATGGGGGGGAAAGGGAGAAAGGCAAGTCAGCATGAAAGGCGGGGGCTGCACGTTCTGGGCTTGGTCTGGCCGGTGGTAGCCTGGGGCCAGAGCAGCAGCCTGGAGCTGGGGCAATGTGAATGATGTGCTGACATCACTCTGTCATCCCACAGGAAACATTTTTTTATATAGAGAGAGATGAGGAAAAACAACTAAATTAGCTGCTTACCATTGTTCTGGATGGATAAATACAAGCACTTGAGAGCTTACAACAAACACATATTGCAGTAATATTTCAAGGGAGACTGATGTGCCATTTTCAATACCATCCAATTAGTATATTTGCTTACCTGAGTATTTTCAAACCATTATTTTAAAATTCTAGTCTCAAACAGATGTCTTACACATAATGTTGAATAGTTGTTTACCTTAGTGAATTCATTACTAGCAGCTAAATTTTACTGCTGAATTGTTAAAGCTAAACCAATTCTATGCAATATTAACAATGTTCAGTCTTACAAAGTTGATTATTACTAAGCAATGTCCAAATTAATTAGTTTCTTAGAATAAATGTAATCCTTTATGACTGTGCTGAAGGCTTGGCGTTGATTGCCTATTAACTACACCATTTGTAAAACTGTCTCGTTATTAATTGGGCAGTCCATTTCTGGGGGAAAAAAAGATAGTGATATAAAACTACTACCTACTACAGAACCATGCAATACATTTATTTCAGTTCTGCATATAAGAACTAATAAGTGCAAAATCATTTTAAAGGTTTAGAACTAAAGTTTGTCTTTAGGTGTATAAACATGGCTCCCATTTATTTTTCTGGGACTTGCAAGATTATCTTTAGAACACAGTATTACATTCCTTAGTTGTCCAAGACAGTCACTATTGTGCTTTCTCTAGAAGCTAAGTATGCTGCCTCTGTAACACTGCCATTCATTCCAGCAAAAGATCAATGGCCAAATTCTGTAGTGACTTACACCCTGTGCAACCTTTCCTGAAATCAATGGACCACATCCTGCTCTCTCACATTGGTGGAAGACACAGAAGAATTTGATATGATGAGGTTATAAGCACAGAACTAGACTACAAGACTGTGCAGGACTCTCCAGTCTTCTCTGAGGCAGTGCATCCCATGTAGACCCCCCCCAACCACCTGTCTCTCTTCATTACAGATTTGTAATGAAGATGGTGGAATAGTACTCCTCCATGGTGTACCTTCCTTCTAAGATGACCGACCCTTTGCAGGAAATTACAGGAACAACAGGGGAAACCTTAGTAAAGAAAGGAGAGGTTGCCACCAAGGGGAGATTAGTAGTACTAGACAGATAACAGCAGGTCCATGTTTTAAAGGCTCAGGTTGTAGCAGCTTTTTTTTCTGCATCCCCACCAGCTCAGTGCCTTCCTGTTTCTAGGTCTGCAGCTTTTCTGTGTATTTGTTACAGTATATATAACAGATGGTCTTTGCATTTAAAAATATCAAATAAAGAGTAGGTCGTTAAAACCATATCTGAAGGAGAAACCATCAGAGGTTTCAAAACTTCATAACCTATTATTTCAATATCTCAGTTCAGCATCAAAATCTTTTAAAAGCATCTTCTCAAATATCATTAGACTGCAAAAATGTTACACAATATAACCAACTATAAACCATAGCAATTTCCACAGGCATGTTAAAGAAAAACAAAATATTTTGATACAGATGTGTTATGAAAAACAAAATTAGAATTGACAATATATGGCAGTATTAATCATCTTACTATATAATGCTAGGCATGCATGTCCAGTAGAAGTGGGCTACTAGATGAAAAAAGACTGTATCAGTGGACCTGGTGCCCTGAGATTGCTAGACTCTCGGCTGAAAGGAAACCAGGTAGCAAAAATTGTTAACGAAGCAGTAAATTAGAAATTATGTGTTATTTGGCACAAGAGGCAGTGAGCACATGATGCCAAGTAACAACATTTAGTGTTTGCATTTGAATTTCTACAGTGTTATACAAATATTTCATCAGAACAGCTCAAAACAACATTTAAAACATAAATTCACACCCAGTGATTGTATGAGCTACCGAAAAAGATTGAGTCAAGGGCCATGTTCTCTCTTTCCACTTATCCAGGAATAACTCTACTGAGGTAAGTTAAGTTATACATAAAACTAGCCTCAAAGGAGACTCAGACCAAAAAGCCCTTGGTCTTGCAATGTTTTAATATGAATTGCAAACATCAATAACACAGAGAAGAATGACAACTTGGCTAAAACATTATATGGTAGATGATAGCATTTTGCTGTCAGGAAATACTAGCACATTTTATGATAATTGAATTTTTCAGACATTTCATTCCAATAGCTAAATTTTTACTGCATTTTGTAAAAAGCCTGAAGCATACATCTTGAGTTAAAACTTTTAACATGAGATTTTATTAAAGGGATACCATTATGGTAACTGGTATCCTTTTTAAGTGTGTTTTGAATGATTAAATTTCATTTTTGCACCACTTTAAATTGCCTCTCAGTGAATGATTCCATAAATTTCCTCTTGTGCTTTTTTTTCTTAATGTAGCATGTCTCAAAGAAGCACCTAATTAGGATACCTATCACTTTTTATACTACTTACAAGTACTACACCTACTGGGTAACTCAAACATAAAATATTTATTTACCGCAACATTACAAGTGTTAACAAGTTGTAACTCTCAGCCACATTAGTGTAAAACTGAAATTGACTGAAAGAGATTTATTCTGGAGTGTACCCACCTCAGAGGTAAATGTGACTCTATGTATAAAAACAGTATAGGGACCAATTTTAAATAAGTTAAATACTCCAACTTTACCATAGCATTAGTAATACAGAAGAGATAAATTAATTCTCTTCTCACAAGCTGCCTGTGTCATCAGTAACCCAGACCTTCCAGCAACTCATAGTTTCACAGATCCCAAGATCAGAAGGTACCACTGTGATCACCTAATTCTGACCTCATGGCCACAGAACTTCTATAAAATAATTAAACATCTAATCTTGTTTTAAAACTGGTCAGTATTGAGCTCTGCATCTATCACTAAATGGCACATTTTCTCATGTTTAATCAGTCTTGTGACTCTCCTCTGGGCCCTCTCCAATTTATCAAAATCCTTCTTGAACTGTGGGCACCAGAACCGGACACAGTATTGCATGAGCAGCTGCACCAGTGCCAACTATAGCAGTAAAATAATTTCTCTATTCCTAACTGAGATTTCTGGGTTTGTGCCTTCCCTCGGGATCACATTAACACTTTTGACCACCAAGTCACACTGGGAGCTCATGTCCAGCTCACTGTCCACCACAACCTCTGAATCATCTTGCAGCCACTGCTTCTCAGGATAAAGTCCCCCATTCTGTACATTGGCTTGTGGCATGTTTATCAAGTGATCCCAGTGACCTGCCTTCAGGGCTGCCAATAGGTGGAGAAAGGGTAAAGATTGCAGTTGCCCCAGGGCTTGGTGATATTTAAGGGCCCATGGCTCTGGGCTACGACTGCCACTGTTGGTGGTGCTGATAGCTGGCTGCTCCTACCCCCACCCCTTTTGCCTGAAGTCCTGCCAGGGAAGCCTGGACCCAAGGGCCCCCAACATTGCCCAGGGCCAAGCAAATTCTGTTGCCAGGCCAGCCTGTCCTCTTCATTATTTACTATTCCCCCAATTTTTGTCTCATCTGCCAAATTTATTAGGGATGACTTCGTAGTAATAGCTAATGTTTAAGATGAGTCCCAAATTACAATGTTTGGACATGAATGAGACCATAGCAAGAGATGTTCAGATTTAGTGCTTTGGCTGGTCCCCTATGTTAGTGCAATAAGTCAAAGCAGCATTTCATTAAAAAATTAGTTTCAGCTGTACTTCTAGCATACCCCAGATGTTCAATGCAAGATCCTACTGCTAATCATGTCTATGCTCTACAGTGTCCCTTTTAATTTGTTCATTATCTGACAATTATGGAGTGATTTATACTTGACATTGGCCTTCTTTTGGACACTGAGATTAACAATTATACATTTTGTGTAATTTACAAATTACTTGCCTGTAAATCCAGGTGCACAGATACATGTACCGTTTAGACCTTCACTATCACAAGTGCCACCATTCTGACAACTGATGTTAACACAAGGATCTTTGTATAATTCACAGTGCCGTCCTGAGAAGAATAAATTAGCGTTATTGACATTCGTACTATGGTTAGTCAGAAATCAGGATGTGAGCTGTGCGCCAAATGGAATGAGAGCAACGAACAGCCTGATTGTGCTCTTAGACACCAGTGTTATGCACAAGTAAGTTGCTGAAGACAATTGGAAAGCCAATGCAAGATCAGACTCGAGTCATATGTTTTAGGGTGATTTGGTCTTAAAACATAGGGCTCCTTTTCTTATCAAGGCTATGTTGCTTCTTCAGGCACAGCGGGCCAGTTCCTATTCTCAGACAATGGCATCAGTGGAGTTTCAATGGCTATGCAATGGTGTAAAAAAGAAGCAGGTTGGCCATCTGTTTAATATTCTTCAATGGAAATAATAATTGGTTATCTTCAGCAACAGTTCCAGTTAATATAAAACTTAAAATACACACTATTACATACTATTAAACCTTTCTTCTCCTTTCCCAATAGACTCAAATGGACCATGATTTGTCAAAGCAGTAGAAAGAGAAATCAACATATTCAATCATGTAATTTAACATGATAGGATTTCATTTGATTGGCAAACCCCCTCCCTCTTTCTATGATCTCCTGCCTCAGAATTTGATTCCAGTAGTTTCACTCTGCAGCAGATTGTGCAATTCTTATCTGGTGCAGGGGAGGAAGCATTCCTAACTGGGGACGGGGAGAGAGGTCAACTGCCACCATGGTATCAAATATTACACCCTATCAGCTCTACAAACACTACCACAAAAGTAGACTCACTGAGTTCCATGGGACTGCTTTCATTCATAAAGTTACTCATTTTCCAAAATTTTTACCGAGTCCTGCAGGTGTAATGATACAGAACTGCTTGGGGTATTTAAGCATGCATTAATAGTCGTTCTATGTAAAAACTGGAGTAGTGTATTTCAAGGCTGACCTTTGATCTATTGGTTGTATAATTAATTACCTTTACTTTGTGATCCACTATAGTAAACAATAATTTATGCTGAAATGTGGAGTACCCCATGTAGATATTAGGTCATAACTTCACAGCACCTACTGTAGAGTCAAAATCTAAATGACTAATTTTAAGTAATTTATTTCTGTAGGTAGTTTTGTGAAGGAAAACAAGGGTACTAAAAGTCCTGTCAAATGCAAAAAATAAACTGGGTGTAATTGCTCTTCTAATTTTTTCCAGTTTTCTGTCAGTTATTCATAGGTTTTCATCTTATCTTTCGCTTGTAAAAGTAGAAGGCAAAAATAGTAAGAGAAATACACTTTTCAAGTTGTTGATGCCCCTTTAATATCAACCCCAGTTCAACAGATTGTGCCATCCTTTGATAACTATGATTATATGTATGGCAATATTATTATATTTCTCAGAAGTAAGAGCCACCACAAGACACACCTTTATTTCACTCAGGATATTTGTCAGGAATCAATGTTAGGTTTGAACTCTGGCAAGGGAATGCAAAGATGTTGTGGGCCTACTCCACGGGCACCTGGGCAAAATGGAGGGCAGAGGCTCTGCACTCTCAGAAGGGGTGGGGCTGAGAGTGGAATGGATGGGGCTGAGTGGAGCCAGCCTTCAGCACTGCCCAGAGCCCACCACTCCAGTCCCCAGGCAGCCCTCTGTGCTGCCAGAATCATGACGACCACTACCCCACAACCCATAGTGCTGCTCAGAGCATGTGGTACCACACTCTGGCAGCGATTTAAAGGATTGGGGGCTGTGGTTGCCACTATTGCTACTTTGCTAGGCCTCGAAGCCTCTGCCCCTTTCACCCTCCCCATCAGCAGGCCTGCTCTCGGCATGAGACATTTTGTGAAAGTAGTTTACTAAACTACAAACCAGTTCCCATTCACTACAACGTGCTTCAAGTGAATTTAAGGAAAACATTTTAGCTTTCTGCCCATTTGTGATAAATATTACAGGTTTTCTGTTTCGAGTGATATTGAAAGCTCTAGTGATATTAATCTACAAACCATTCTGATTAGATGTGATAGATACAGACCAAGTGTCTGGAATTCATGTATGAAATAGTTGTTTCTACCTGACATGCTACATAAATGATGGATATGCGAGGATTATAGGGGGCACTGTTTTATAATCCCAGCAGTGGATGGCTCCAGATTCAGTGAGCTGTTTCATACGTACAAGGGACTAACGTGCTGAGGAAGCATGGAAGAGAGAGAGTAACTTGGTGGGAGGGAATAACTGGTTAGAAAGTTAAATACTGAGCTACATTAGATTGGTGAGGGATGAGGATTAAAACAAGGCACTGAGAAAAGATGGTGGGGATCTTCGGATGGACTGTTCTGGGAAAAGAATATGGGGAAAGAAAAAACAATAAAACACTCAGAGATGAAACACAGAATCAGACACATAGGGCTCTAAGAGACTTTAAGTCAGCAAGTCCAGCCTGCTGTACTGTGGCAGAACCAAGTAAACCTAGAAAATCCTCAACAGCTGTTTGTCCAACCTGGGTTTCTTTTAAAATGTTCCACAACTTTCCTTAGCAACCTATTCCAGAGTTTATCTACCCTTACCAAATCACCCCCAACATGTCTATGCTTACATTTGTTCTCCTGTCTCTTGTCTGTGTGGGGTTTTGTTGTTGTTGTTTTGGTTTTGATCTGTTCAGATGGCATTTTCTTCAGTTATGGACCTATCTTACGTTTTATAGCTTTGGGTGCTGTCATACAGATTAGAAATAACATAAGCCTACAGGCCTAAATGAAACTGAGAATGAGTGAAATGTATTGGCATGATATTTGCTTACATAATTTAGGAGGTAATTTATTTGTTTTATGCATACACTTAGTTTTGTTTTACAATGTCCTTTTCAGCTTTATCCTTGCCCATTCAAACTATTGTCCTTATGTCAGAATACTTGGCAAAATTCTGTAAGTCAGCTGTGAATACTTTTATGGCCATCTGACCAGAAAAGAGCACATTTCAACATCAGTGTGATGTCAGCCAGCAAAAAGAAAGAGTCTATCACGTTGTTTACCTTCAATCAGACAGTTCCATATACTGCAAATTGGACAAAGTCTTTGTCACAAAGCTTTCCAAAATTTACAAAGTATTCAATATTGCCTGACAACATTGCACCCGAGAAAGAGTCTCCTTAGAAATTAATAAGCACATATTTTAGTGTCCATTTTATGAGTTCAACTGTGCAAATACTTATGCATTTGAACAATTTGACTCTTGTGAGGCAGTACTATTACAAGAAATGAGTCATTCTCTACTGCTCTGACCTTCGTATAGTCATGTGCATCAGTTCAAAGTAGGTTTGAAATGCTACCAAATCATGATAGTGATGATTTATACCCACTTTGGGTAGTCATCAATGCCACTGTAAAGTGGAAGGTGAGAGAGAATCAGTAGCCAATGCAGCCATTCAAGGCAGAAAGCACAATGCCTTATAAAATGTTTATAGGATGGAGCCCCACGCTGGCATAACAAGCAAATGCACAAATTTTGGGTTGTTTTATTTTTTGTCTAGATATACTTGTTGTGTTGACAGTGTAACATGAAGTTTAAGTCAATGCACTCTGAAGAACAGCACTGTTTCCATTACCATTGTAAAGTGATTGTTAATTTTTCAAGCTTGGCCACTGGTATGATGGATTCTTCATCCAGTGGCAAAGAACAGAGCACACACCAATATGAAATATACACTTAGTTAGCCTCAAGCAGCAGCTGACTGAGTTTCAGTCAAGAGAGGTAACTATTTTTGTTTCTTTGAGGATATAAATGTGCAGTGGTCCTTAAAATACTGGTGTGTGTGGGTGTGTGTGTGTATAAACAAAACACAGATATGCTTTACTCTTTACTGAAAACTAAATAAATCTATCCTTAAATAAAATATTCTTGGTGAACAATTTTTTTTCTTTTTTTAAATTTACAAAATACTTAGGAAATGATATATGAAAATAGAATCTGTTGAATCAGGTTGGACATGGTTTCCATCAACATGGAGGAGTGTTCACTGACTTGCCATTATGTCTGAATTTTATGATTTGTAAATAAGCTTCCAGAGAACTGGTTATATTTTTTTATTTTTTCTCTCCAGGCAGTGTTCAAAATAGATTTTTTTGTTTCCGTGTTTTTAACTCTTTACACTAGAGAAATATCTGGGAAGTCCTCCAGGTAATGGTTCCCAGCAACAACTGATTACAAATTATATCCAACAGTCTCTTAAAAAACTATCACTTTAGCTCACATCTTTAAAGGAAACAGAGTACTGTAGTATGCCTATGAAGTTAAAAACCTGAACAACCAAATCGTTACCGAAGTTAATTTTGCTCAGATGAGTAATGCCATGGATTTCAGTGGATCGACTTATGTAAATAAGAATGACTCACTTGAATAATGGCTGTGGAATCAAGTCCTACTTTATATTAATTTTCCTACCTTATACTGTGGCATATCACAACTTAACTTCTCACTTCGTAGTTTTATTATCAAGCAAGAAAGCACTAAAAGACTTGTGAAGTAAGCTATACTTACACAACAAGAGGCAAAAACATATTTTACCTTCATATTCAGCAAGGCATACACATTCATAGCTATTGACAAGGTCTCTGCAGGTGGCAGCATTCTGGCAGGGTGCAGAAAGGCATTCATTATATTCCTCCTCACAATAAAGGCCATGGTAACCTAAAGCACATGTGGGAGAAAACAGAATAAGTTATGAAATGCTTCCCAATAAAAGGTAACAATTTAGCTTGGACTGTGGATAGATTGCCATTAATTGAAAGACATTGTGCCTTTAAGGCCACAGGCCTTATTATACAAATAAAGTTTTTAAAAAAGGTAGTGAGTCTGACACTGTGAAAGATAAAACTGTACATTTCTTATAGGGGCCAAGCGCACAACTACATTTCCCCAACTACAAAGACAGATGACCTAAGCTATTATTGAGACTCTGAAGAAAATGTGTTTTATTGTAGAAGTGAAATAATCCAGTAACTACAGTTACCGATGTTCATGATTAGCTTTGCCCTGCAGCCATTTCATGGGCTCAGACTGATGATGATCATGTAATACTACAGTTAGCATTTATGCTGTATCTTCTTATTCTTAGCACTATGCAAATTCAAAGTGCTGCACAAACATCTCACAATTCAATTTTAGCAGTACTCCTGGGAGATAGGCAAGTATTATAGTCTGATGCTGCACATGGAGCAAACAGTAGCATAAAAAGGCTACGGGAGTTGCTAGTGGTACAAGATCAGAAATCATGAGTTACTTAGTCCACTTGACCATCCAGCATTTTGCATGGTCTAGTGGATCATGTGATCATCTGTTTTAAGAGTAGTTGAAATGTCTTTTGCAACATACTGCTTTAGGTCAAAGAAGCTTTTTTCATATGAGGTAATATGATAAATATATTGTACCTTCTGTTTCTTGATTCTCTTAGCCCATTAACTACTACATTAGCTCTCAGTCTTTCCAGACTACTAGATGTCTTGCAGAAGTCTGATTTGTCTTGAATACCTCAAGTTTCCCCTAATTAGGGTTGCCAGATGGTTTAACAAAAAATACTGAACATCCCCCTCAAAAAAAAAAACCCACACACACACACACCCCATTGGGAAAAAATTCTGTTGAGAAAAAAAAAAAGGGGGAGACAAAAGTTGTTGAGCAAAAAAAAAAGTGCGTTGCACCTTTAAATGGCCCTGCGATCCTCACTCCCTGCCAGATGCAGCAGGGGAAAATTAAATTGTCCCCGACGGGCTTCTGTAAACAGGAAATACCAGACATTTCACATGTCTGGTATGTTCTGGTTTTTTTACCGGAAGGGGGGCCCAAATAACGGACAGTCTGGGAGAAAACTGGACACCTGGCAACCCTATTCCCCTTACTTAAAAACTACTGGATTACAAAATCAGATATATAAATACAAAAGTCTCAAAGCACACTATTAATGGAAAACTGCTTACTTTCTCATTGTTAACATATAATTATAAAATAAACCAGTTGGAATATAAATACTGCACTTACAATTCAGTGCATAGTATACAGGGCAATATAAACAAGTCACTATCTAGAGATGAACAAAATACAGCCCATAGGCCGGATCCAACCCACCAGGCTGCTGGATCTGGCCCGCAACCTAGTGGGCGCCTCAGACAGACTCCCTGCCTGCCCTGCCCCCACACACCACTCAGAGCAGCCGTCTGTGGGGGTCTGTGCATCTCTGAGTGCTGCTGGGAGCTGGGAGGGTTGTGGGAGAAGAGGCTCCATGTGTTGCCCCACCTCAGCACAATCTTGCAGCTCCCATTGCCTGGATGTTTGCAGGGCAGGCAGTGTGCAACGTACCACTCTCCTCTCCGGGCTTGCTGTGCTCAGAGCAGCACGTAGCCCTCCCAAGCCAGCCACTTTGAGCAGTGTGTGGGGTGTGTGGAAGGCTGGGGGAATGCCTGAGGGATCTGCTGGGCTGTAGGCCGGCAGCCACCTAGATACACGCCTCCTGGCCAGAGCTCCCTCTGGCACCCTAGCTTCTCCCTCCCCACAACCTTCTGTCCTTCTCTTGCAACCCTTCCCCGTGTAACCCAAATCCACTGCACCCCTGCTCCTGCACTGATACCCCTCCCAGATCCTGTACCCCACTGCAGCCCAAATCCCTGCATCCCTCTCCTGCATCCCTGCTGCAGGTCACAACACCCTCCCAGACCCCACATTCCCACCTGAACCCCTCTTCTAGGTTACAACCCTTTCCTGCACTCATAGCCCTTCTTAGACCTTGCACCCCAAACCCCTGTCTCAGGTCACAACCCAAAGCCTCTGCACCCCCACTCCTGCACTCATACACCTTCCAGACCCCACACCCCCTCCTTCACCCAAACTCCCTCCCAGACCTCACCCCCGTGCACCCCAATCTCCTACCCCAAGTTCCCTTCTGCACCCAACCTCCATCCTAGATGCCACACCTCCTCCATTAATATAATGGAAGAGTGTCATCCTTGACAACTTACCAAGTTCTTGGAGCATTCCCTCCTATCAAAAATTATTGCCCATCCCTGTCATTGTCTATATGAAATTGTAGTTAGTGATTTTTATGCAGCCTGTTGTAAAACTTGGGAAATATCTAAATGAGCTGATGTACCCCCTTGAAAGACCTTGGCATACTTCAGTGATATGCATACCCATGGCTGAGACCCAGTGCACTATTGTATCCTATATTATTTATATAGAGTACAAGAGTGTGAAGCACTTTATACATAATTCTATTCAAAACCAAGAAACTCTTTAAATTATTTTAAAAATTGTTTAAATTCTCCCTTTTTTGATCCATTGTATTTATTCATTAAAATCCCCCCCCCCCTTCCTCTTTTCCAGCTCTATATTACCATTTGCATTTTAAATGCAGGGCCGTCCACAACTTCAGTATATTTTATTTATTAAACATTTCTACTTTTCTCCCAATTTGACAGTCATATCTAATGGTATAGCCAGTTAAGACATATGTAAGACAGAAGTGACAGTCATTCTCCCTTATTATTTATGTTTAATAATCTGAAAGAATTATTTAAATGCAGTGATAAGATGAAAATTTACATTTGGTCTCTCCTTACTAACCAAGCTTTAGGTCAGAACAATTTAAATATCTCACGTGAGTCTGACCTTTTACTGAATTGAAGTGATACTCTCTACAGTAAAAAAATCAATACCTAAATTAATGAACTCACGTGTTTTTTCCAATTAGCGCTATATAATTAACTTGCTTTCTTACAGTTGGTAAAAATATGGATGGTAAAAATATGAATGATGGTGGTATTTATTTTGTACAAGAGATTATATTGAAGAGTTTTTAATTTCTTTGAGAGAGAGTTCATTTTCTGTAACTGTTTCGCTCTTGCTCTCTCATAACATTTAAAATTCCTTTTGGAAATTAAGTCAATTTGTAGAATGAACAAACTTTGGTATTTTCTCACCTATGTTCTATGAAATGACTGCTAAACACTAAACATTTTGCAACAAGCTTCGAGTAAGGAACAATGCACAGTTGGGCTTTCCCAAAAAAGCAGACTAAAGACCATCTTGCGACCTTGCTCCAACAGTGTGTGTGGGGGGGGAGGGGGGAGACAGTAATCTCATGTGTACAGGCCAAAGCATTAAGTTGGTGCAGCCTTAGCTCCACCCAGTCCCTGTCCCTGCCTGATCACCTGCATGGGAGGGATAATAGAAGTCTTGTAGAGAGTACCCTTACCCACCCCCACCCCTCAGATTGGTGATGAAGGTAGCTTGTGCACGGGATGAAGGACCTTTTGCCCTCCTGTTCTCTTATGCAAGCAGGTAAAGTGGCTCACACATGAGCCATAAGGTAGTGGATATTCTCAACACCAACAAAAATTTAATGAACAGCCTTGAGCAAAAAACTCCGTTCTTTCACTAGGCTTTTTCCCTCAAAGTGTGCAGAATGGGCTTTGATTATGTGACAATGCTACTCTTTTTATGCTCTTTGGGTATATCTAGACTACATGCCTCTGTCTCCAGAGGCATGTAAATTAGACTACCCAACATAGTCAATGAAGCCGGGATTTAAATATCCCCCGCTTCATTAAAATAAAATATGGCCGCTGTTCCCTGTCGACCGATCCACTTCTTGACTGCCGCACTGTGCCGACGATCAGCTGAGCCGGCACAGCGCGGCAGCCATTTTTATTTTAATGAAGCCGGGGATATTTAAATCCTGGCTTAATTGACTATGTCAGGTAGTCTAATTTACATGCCTCTGCCAACATACCCTTACTGTGTACATCCACTGCCATAAGGTTTTATTACTATTTATAAAGCACTAAATGTTCCCAACACTGGACAAGTCACTAGTGCAAAAAGTTCCTATTCCGAAACAATATAAACAAAATTATTTTAGAAAATTGTTTGGAATGCTAGTCTACCTTTACTAGTGTCTTGATTTTTAAGTGGTTGTGAAGAGTGTTTTCAAAAACCTTGGCAGTTAGAAATTTGGCATTTCAGTTTAATTTTGAAATATTTGTTCAGATTTGGAAACAAAAAATGTCTAGTGAAATTTCACCAGTTTTGAATGGAAATTGGCTTATTCACTCAGACCTGATCAAATGCTCTAGAAATTTCTTTCTGAGGTAATTCATTTGTTACACATATTTATAAAAATAAACAAGGAAATAACTGGGAAAGGTCTCAAATAGCAATATGCATGTAACAGTTTATAGTGTGTGGGCTCTCCATGTTATTTTATATTTTATCCCATACTCTTATGTTATTTATGAAAACTGTACTACATTGCACAAGTGTGTATTTTCACAAAGAAGGAAGTTGCAAAAGGTGCAAAATTCTGATCTCAATTAACTGGTATTACTCTGCCAGGCAAAGGTCATGTCAAGCCAATGATAATTTTAAAAAATTTAAGTAAACAGAGATACTACAGAGCAAGCTCTGTTTTCCAGTTACATCTTGTGATTGTTTAAGACTGAGTGCAGTGTCTTCAAGTGCTATCATGCGTATGTAGTAATCTGTCAAGTAAATCATTTAGGTAATCAGATTGTTATCTTATTATGAATTTTTTGAGAATCCTGTTCTTTATAGGTGTTGGCGCTTTAACATTGAAGAATTAACTAATTTAACTTTTTAAGCATAAATATTTCCAAGTGCTTGTAATTTATTTTTTCTTGGAGAAAATATTCTGAATTTCATGATTTATCATTGACTTCTGGAAATCTTTATTCGCCTTCTCATTAAAATACAACTGGTCACTTGTTGGTCTGAACTACAGTAAATGGTGGATTGTCTGTAACTTGCAGTATTTAAATCAAGACTTATGTAACTCGGCCAGACATTACAGGCCCATTACATGATCATTTGAGTAAGGTCCAGGAGAACAGACAAGATGATCATGATGGACCCTTCTGGCTTTTAAAGTCTATGAATTTACATCTTCAAATACAGGTTGGACCTCCCTGATCCAGCACCCTCAGGACCTGACCAGTCCCAGATCAGGGATTTTGCCAGACCAGGGAGGTCATTTCTGGACCCCCTGTCTGCTCCTGCTAGCCTCCCAGACACCTTTTTACCTCCTGTTGGCCCGCTGCTCTGCCAACTCCCTGAGCAACCACGCGCACCAGGCTGGGGCTCTGGGACCCACAGGGCAGCCAAGCGCCACAGATCCCTGCCCCACTGAGCTACCGCAGCTCCCAGGCACGTGCATGTCTCCCAACCCCGCTGGGCAGACCTGCTGCCATGTGATGATGGCAGGCTCGCTGCGCCTGCCAGCTGCCCTGCAGGGATTCTTGCCACTGGCCCTCCACCAGGACACTCTAGTCCTGCAACATCCATGCTGGACCATGGATGTTGCCAGACCAGAGAATCCCAGTTAAGAGAGTTTTAACCCGTCTACATTCAATATGGAAAAGATGCCTTTTTTGGCCATTAGAGGGGAGGTACTGCCATAACACTCTGTGAATCCTTCAGAGGGAAGAAATACGGTGCTTTCATCCTGTTATCAAAAGCCTGAATCTAGTTGCATTGCAGTGAATAGCAAAACTCTACAATGGGATCAGGTCATTGCTACTGGAGGGAAAGGTGATGTTTTCATTTTCCCCTTGTTAAACAAGGAAACATCATATAGTTCTCACCAAGTTGTCCCGTTTTGTGTTGTTATTCATTAATAGGCTCTGAATGCATTAAGGGTGCTTATACATGTATCTTCAGAAATCTATATAAATTACTTTTATCTTTGCTGTCAAAGACATGAAATGAATACATTGGCCTAAGAGGAGACTTTTGTTGATAACTTCATCTATCTCTGGCCTATTTATTAAAGTTCTGATGATTTTATTGATTTCAACTTTTTGCTAGTACAATGAACAGCTATTTGTATGTGAGACCAAACAAAACAATCAATATCATCTACATTATCCAGCAGCTCCAACTGCTGAGTCATCAGTGCAGTGTTCGCCAGGGCTGCCTCAGCTGAAAAACACTTTCAGTTACAGATTTTGTTTTACAGGCACAATGTGCAACTGAAATTACAGCACTACTTTTCCCAGGTGAAGGCAGAACTTGAACATGCATTTGACAGCTGCATCTTCATGTGGGCAGGTAAGACATAATGATGTGTAAGTGCCCTCATTCCTACTTTAAATGTGTCCTCTTTTCCACACTCCTATCCCCTCACCCATCCAATAGATGGTTGAAAAAACAAGGAAAATTTTTCAGAAAAAAAAAATCAGTACCACATTTTCATTTAAAAAAAATTAAATGAAATATTTTCTAGTCAGCTTTACCCAAATCCTTACTTCTCCTTTTCCTTATTGGCTGACCTCTTCCTCTGCCAGCCTCCCTCACAATGGCAGACAGACACCTTTCTCTTTCTTTCCCCAGGATGCCCAAATCCTCCTTTCTCCTTCCCAAACATGCTCTTCCTTGCAAGGTTATTTACAGCCCTTCCCACTCATTTTCATTCATGAGTTTCACACGCACATCAAGGTTTCTCTCACACCATCTCACAAGCCTCCTAGCCTCTCTCTCTCACAGTCTTGCCTGGGGGGTTTGAACCCCACCCATCCTAACTTAATCTATAAACAGTGAGGAGTCCAAGTAGAGTGCCTAGTTGGGGCTGGGAACACTGACACTTGCCTGATTCATAAACAGACTCAAGTCCCATCAGACTAGCTTGCAGCAGCTGGGATCTCTGCCCCCAAAGTATCCTCCAGCCTGGCCTGCACGACAGCTCCTTCCCTCGGTGAGCTGCTTCTGTAAACACTCATTCTCAGAAGGGGTACGAGTGCCAAACTAGGGGGGGTTGGGGTACACAGATCTTGGCTCAGGCAAGTTGCTGAAGGAGCCATTTGCTGGTTCTCAATCTCTCAGTCAAGATTTGGTGGGGGCAAAAACAGCAGCTCTCACCACTCTCTTCTTGATGTCTGCACTCCTAGGCCAATAAAAGGCAGGGGGAGAAGTCCTTCTCCCTCCCTCTCGGAGGCTGATGAGAGACAAGGGGAAAATCTCTCTTCTCTGAGGACCCTGTTCCTCAGCAACCACTCCCTTCTCATCTCTCCTCACCCCTGACTTAATGGCCGCAAGCATGCCGACCCTTCAGGGCAACAGCAACACCTCTGTGTGTTGGCCTAATGGGGTACCATACAATAAAACTCTGCTTTGCTTTGCATAGTTCTGTTTCATACAAACTGTATCCTAAACCACTTCCCAGAATTACAGATACTTGGAGCCGCAGAGGGAATAAGAGGCATATAGCTGAGGAAGAAAAGATGTGTGGCATGGGCTGATAAGCTCAGAAGTTGAACAATGATTCAATGAGATAGCGAACTACAGAAAAGCTGCTTGGGATGACAAAGGCATGCTCACCAACACTGCCCAGATTGTGCCAGGTAGTGCAGTAGTAAGCAAACTGTGAAAAGGGTAATGAGCTAATTGGCCACTGGAATTAACCTGCAGCCACCACTGCCGGGATCTTGAGACTGGTCTACCCCAGCTTCTCACTGTGAGAAGGGAGAGACAAGAACAAAAAAGAACTCGCAACTACAGGAAATGTTGCAGCTACCATAATGAAGCACTGACATCAACCTACCCCCAGGAAACCTGCAAGAAGGAAAGGCAAAAGTAGAAGAGAAACAGTCTTGGCTATTGGCAATAAAGTTTCTTCTTCGCTTTTCTCGTCTCTCTTTTTTTCCTTCAAATATTCTATTTATTATGAAAAACTTAAAAAACAACAAATAGTCTAGTAGCACTTTAAAGACTAGCAAAACATGTAGATGTTATCATGAACTTTCTTAGGCACAGCCCACTTCTTCAGATGGGTTGTGCCCACAAAAGCTCATACCACCATCTACATGTTTTGTTAGTCTTTAAAGTGCTACCAGACTATTTGTTGTTTTTTAAGTTTTTCATTTTATAGACTAACTCAGCTACCCCTCTGAATCTATTTATTATGTAATGTATACATTTTGGCTACTTCGAGAATGTATGTATGAATGTGAGGAGGTCCTGAATTCATCTACATACATATTAATTCATTCATATACATGTGGGATTATAATGTATGTGCTACCTGGGCATATTATTTTTATTTATTATCTAGGGGTGAAATCCTGGCTCTCCTAAATTCAAAACCAAAACTCCCATTGACTTTAATAGGGCTGAAATTTCACACTAGCAGTTTGGCAGCCCATTTTGAAGTTCATACTTAATTATTTTTATGGGGTTGGACTCAATAACCTCCTGAGGTTTTCCAATCATATAGAACCATATTTTCCCCTAATATCTATATATATTATTTTCTGATTGGATTGCAAACTCCAAATGCATTCATATGACGTCTCCAAAGCAGAAACAAAAACAAAAATGGAGGTTTTTTAGATAAATTATTGATAGAAACTCCCATTGCATGTAGATTGACAGATTAGATAAGGACATCACCCACTGTACCACAGCCTTCTCCGCAAACCCCTCTTGTGGTTACAGCTCTTAAATTAGCAGATAAGATTTCTTATGACTCTCATGCCAACATATGTCAAGGTTTTATTAGAAACCCCACTTTCAGCCATTTGTGCTTTATAAATAAAAATTTTTTAATTCTTTTCCATTCAAAATGGACATTACTACCCAATAAGATAATTCAGTTTGAAAGTCAGGTTTCCAAGACTGGAAAAGGCAAATTGGAAAAAAAAAATAGCTTAGAAATCAAGGTTCCAATCCAATGTTCTATGAAGTCAACAGAAAGGCTCCATTTGTTTTCAGTAGACTGAATCGGGTCATTGATGAATTTTAATTAAGGATAATTCTTTAACATGTAGTTAGCTCAACACCTCGAGAAATTTTAGCTCAGCATCAAGCATTTGTATATTGGGTATTTCTTCAATATCTCGATGAGATTTGTTAATTGCTACTCACACTTCACCTGTAGTCTTGCTGAAAGATTTTTAGACCTTCTAAACTCTTCCATTTATGTTGCAATGATTTTTAGACCTTGATCTTGCACAAGTGTCCATGCAAGCAGTCCTTGAGCCACAGGGAGCCCCACTGAAACCGGTGAGGCTTCGCATGGAGTCAGATGGTCAAATTCAGGCATCCAAGTGTAGAATCAGGACCTAAACAGGCACTGGAGTTTCAAAACATACTAATAAATTAGCTTCTCTCTCATACTGTAATTATTGCTTTTTCATTCCCTTTTGACAGAGAGTATCTAATGCAGGATGTGTGTGTATGGTTTTGGGGGTGGGGGGGAGAGAAAGACAAGTTAAATTTAATAGGAAAATTCACAGGCATTTCAAGAGTGACTCAAGCTGGATGATAAAAATTGTTTTTGCTCAAATTGAACTTTGCAGCCTTAGCTTTGTCCACTTCAGCCCCTTTCCCAGCAAAGCTAAAGGTGTGAAAATGTCAAAACTTTCAAAAATAAGCTCCCATTGGGGACATATACTGAAGTTATATATGTAACCTAGAAATTGGGGATAAGTATGTAACATTTTTATCCCCGAGATGAGAACAATTTCTACAAAGTATCAAATTGCTTTCTAAAGTTATCTTACAAATTTTAAGTCTCAATCTAGTGTACTTTTTTAAAAAAATACCATTTTATGTAATAAAAAT
The DNA here is from genome assembly GCA_032595735.1 of Pelochelys cantorii. NCBI lineage: Eukaryota > Metazoa > Chordata > Testudines > Trionychidae > Pelochelys > Pelochelys cantorii. The sequence goes on along the minus strand of CM064335.1, from coordinate 36,103,475 downwards.
TTTACTACAAACAAACCATTAGACCAGTGGTTTTCAAACTTTTTGAGCGGAGGTCAAACAAAAAGAGCTGACTTGGGGGCAGAGGTAGTGCTCCCTCCCTGAGCAGCCCTGCACTGGGCTTAAGCCTGAGCTGCCTGGTATCATCAACCCCCTCCCCTGAACATGCCCTTTGTAGGGGGTGTATGCACCCCACAGTTTGAAAACCTCTGCATTAGCTAATGTCAGATATCCCTACCTATCCCAGCCTTGCAATAACAGTGACAGCCAGCATTAAAAATATCATCAATATTAAATGCTGGTTCATGAGTGCTCTGCAGATTGTGCAGATATGTGTCATAGCTATCATTAGTCACTCTTCCATACTGCATACTGTCCAGAAAACATGGAAAGCAAGATGCCTACCAGGCAAAGACATTTTCACAGTCTTTGGGCTAATTGAAGCCGTTTAAAATTCCTCTCGTGTAATTTCTGAAGCAGAAGTAACAGAGATGAAAATGCAGTTGACAGTGTGTGCCTGAAGGTGGAAAGAGGGCACAAAGGAAGAACGGCATCAAGGTTGCAGATATGAGCAAAGCTCTGTGGCTCCTTAGCCTCTGTAATAAAAAGTGATAACTCCTCCTAAGTACCTCAAAACCAGAATTGCTTCCTGAGATCCAATGTAAGAAAACGAAGTGGAACTTACTAGGGATATAAGTGACTAATCAACTATCCGATAAGCATAAGTTTATTGGATAGTTGACTAGTCCCTCAACTAGTTGCTCCTCCCTGCCCGGAGTAGGAGCCAGTGCTTGGGGGAGCTGGCTTAAAAGCCGGTTCCCCCCCAGCACAATCTCCACGGGGAGCAGGGAAGGCAGGAGGGTAGTGGGGACCGGGTATGAGGTGGGAATCAGCTGATTCCCAGCTTATGCCCAGTCCCAGGATGCTGCGCCTTTGCTTTTAAAATGTATTAAGAGCCAGCCAACTCTTAATACATTTAAAATGCAGAAGTGCAACGGGGAGAGGACCCGGCATGAGCCGGGACAGCTGATTCCTGGCTCGCACCAGGTCCAAGGCTGATGCACAGTAGGAATCAGCTGTCCCAGCTTGCATCGCATCCCCCTTGTTGCATTTCATTCTTTTAAATGTATTAAGAGCCTGCTGGCTCTTAATACATTTAAAAGGCAGAGCAGCAGCGGGGTTAGCTCCTGGGGCCAGGAGCTAACCTTGCTGCGGCTCCCCTGCTTATCGACTAATTGACTAGTTGATGGAAATTCCATCAACTAGTCAATTAGTGATTAAACTAAATTTAACATCTCTAGAACTTACAGACTGCATTAAGTAAAGAAACTGCATTAAGTTTCAGATAAGCTACATAGGGTACGAAGTTAAGTATACAGGTTATAACTATATATGGATGCATGTACATGTGAGTAGAACATTGTAACTATGATGCAACTACACCATTACCTCACAGTAGGGTAGCCAACATTGTATTTCAAAAATAAGGGACTGTTTTCTTAGCACCCGATCTTGCACCACCCTGCCTCTCCTCTATATTTGTATGGCCAGCAGCAGCAGTACTTGTCTACATTTGCCAGGGTTATTTCTTGCTGCTCTGAGTAGCACTCAACTCTTGCTCTTGTACGGAGATGAAAAAAAGGAAGGGACTGTTGACAACCCTACCTCACAAATGCACGGTGATATAATCAAGCAGTGAGTGACATCTCTCATGTAAGCTGTTTACAAGAAGCCAACTACAAGACCCTAACTTTGCACAAACCAGGGAGAGACTATAATGGACCATTCAAATTAATGAATAATAGTGAAGCTGAAAAGAAAACCCCAGTCTTGGCGAAAACTAAGAAAAGAGGTAGTTTGTCCCATTCTGTGTAACCATGAATTATCATAGCCTGAGAGAAAGGAAAAAATAAAAACCCTGTTAAAAGGGAAGAGGGTTTGCGGGTAAGGCTTTAAAGAAATTAAATGCTAGCATCTAAGTGGGGTGCTGTCAGCAAAACACTGGATCCCCTTAGGACAGAAGGCATTCTGGGAAACAGTTCAAAGGCAACCGGTCACTTTTGTTAGGAAAGGGAATTTAGCTAACAGAGAAGTACAAAGCCTGGAATTGCATCTTTATGTTTGTTTTTCTGAATAAACGGTCTGTGTTTGCTCTTCCTTACTATTTCACCTGTTACACAATCATTTTGTTTATTTGTACCCCAAGTAGGTCTCTGTTGTGCAAACTGTGTGCAGTATGTGTACCCAAGATAACTGATAACTGACAGCAGGTTTCAACCATTTGGGGTGACAATTGTTTGGGGGGAAAGTCCAAGTATCTGGCAGCCAAAAACGTGGAGACACACATATGGGGAGACTCAAGACTGAAAGGGGTTGTGGAGGTTACCCTGCAAGGATAACTAGGCTGGTGGAAGCCAGAATTGAGACCTTCATGCTTGCAGGTTGGCTACTGGTGTCAGAACTGAGCCACAGCAACATAGCAATAAGGCACTAAGTTACAAAATGGGGGTTACATAATCCCTTAATGGTTTTGGTAATCCCACCAAAGTCACAGTATTTGAGATGTACTGTACATATCCAAGTATCTAAGAGAGGATTATCGCTATACAAAACACCCGTAGTTTAGGGGAAGTCATGCTGGGCTGTGAGCTTGGAGAGCATAGGTTTGCTCTCCTCATTTTTACCAACTAATGCTGATAGTTCTGTGCCATTCACAACTTGTACTACTGACTCCTCAAGCCTAATAGAGGACCAGGCAGGTATAATTCACTCATTTCACAAATAAGGTCACTTTAGGCAGAGCTGTGAATAGGACCCAATGGCATCGGAGCCACTTCAAATCCACTGTGCCCCACTGCCTTTGTAGAACAACTCTACCAAATCAGTGTGTTTGCCTATGCCTATCACAGACTCAACTACCAGACTATGCTCTGTTCCAAGAGCCAGGAACAGAACCCAGGAATACCCTCACCCAACATTCCTAGTTTACTAATAGTTATGTAACCCAATAGCAAAATGTGTGTCATTTCTTCCTGATCACAAAGAGAATGACCATCTATTTGTTGCTTCTTCAGCTCAAAAGAATGAAGTCGAAAGCTGTAGTACTGAACATCATTTCTTGAAACCCCACTGACAACCTATTCTGGCAAAAACTAGCATGAGTGCAACATGAATGTTCTTTTAAAGAAGGTTTCATGGGAGTTTTTGTATGATTGAGAGTTTTGATGGCTAGAACCCTCTCTAATGCTGACATTTATTGGCAGGGGCTAAAGTAAGAGCAGAGGCAACATAGCTCTTTAGCCACTGGCACTGTCTCTCCCTGGCTTATGTGCACAGCACTTGCCTGGGACAGTCAGAGATATCCCTCCTGTTTCATTCTACACTAATCACTGCTTACTGGGAAACAGCATGCCTCAGGGCAATGTTAGTGAGCTACAGAGCCTTTCACCTGTATGTCGCCCATCTGCATAGAGCCACCTCTGTAAGGATTACCAGGTGTTCCCATCTAACGGATGTTTGTTGGACCTTATATGAGAGGAATTTGGAAAGTCTCACTTTCAGCTCCCACATCACAAACCCACTGTCATGCTTTGCATAGACTGGCAGACTTGGGAAGGCCAATGACTGTGACGCTGAACTAACTTTACTATCCTTGGAGTAAATCTCCTCAGATCAAGGCTGAGGGATGACGGCCTCTTGGAAGTCTGCCCTTCTGTTACCCTGTAGATAAACAGGGGACAAAATTCACAAGGACTGTCAATCTTACCCCTTTCACCAGTACCAAATCCACTCAAGTTTTTAAACCTGAATTTTATGGCCATCTGCAAGTTATCTGCATGAATGCAAACCAGCTCCTTAAACACTTTGCATAAAGTATCCCACATAGAGCTACAAAACATCTGAAATATTGACTTCCATCTGATAGACCTGTACTTAATTTCTGGGCCTGGTTTACTTGGTTCCAATCTGATAAACCTTTACCATGTGAGTGCTGTTTAAATAAAAATAGGTTTCTATAACATAAGAGTTGTGGAATGAGAAATAAAAAGCCCACAAATAGATTTACATCACTAATCTCAAAAGTAGTGATTTTTTTTCCATTTAATTTTCCACAGAGCAGTCAATTACCCTGGGATACAGACGTTTGGGCTGATTTGGCATGTTTGCCCATGGATAATGCAAAGGTAGAAGGTGACATTTAACATTTTATACATTGCATATTGCAGTTTGTAACGCTAAAGCATTTGTTTCCTATCAGTAACTGAAAGATAACCTTCCAGAGCATACATACTATTGACATTTTAATACCTACATCTTTAGTTCCAAGATGACACTTTAGTGATGCATCAGGAACGACTCACAGATCAAAAGGTTTTGTGAAGCATTGATACCCTTTGATCACAAAGAACCACTCTCCTTTTCAGCCATTTCTGCAGCCCTCCTTTCCATCACTACCCTCACCTTCCCCTGCAAGAATGCTGCTCCATTCTGTCATCACCTGGCTGGAAAAGCTGCGTTTTTCTGTTAGCCTGATGAATTAAGTTGCTAATAGAGTGCAGGCAAGACAGTCAATATATGGAGTACCACTGCCAATGTGTCTATTTCCTCCTGCAATTCTTGCTCCCTCCCTTGCTGGATTTTCTGGTGTCTCCTCTATATCCACACAGTTGATTCCCACCCCCATTCATTCCTGATGAGGGGAAAAATCAGCAATGAAGGGGTTGATATTAAAATCTCATCAACTTCTTAGTTCTAGCAAATGAATTTATAGAAACAGCACCTGGCAAATTCTCCTATCTGCAATCAAAAGGAGATATTTTTGTCAGATGTGGAAATAATTAGCAACATGATACAAGTTTTAGTTTGCTTCTTTATATAATAGGATATGTTAGCTATATTCAAATATGATTAGACTTGTTACTCTTCAGCTAGATACCCAATTTAACCTGTTCTCATGGGATTCCTCTATTATTCAAACTAACAATAAAGCAATTACATTCTTCAAAGAATATAACTGGAAAATTGGTATTGAGAGGCTTATCTTCACCTCCCGAAATACAACATTCATAGCAGATGATAGACAAAAGCTTCACTATTTTCTCTCATAATGCCAGTCACTAGTCCAAAAAGACTACTGGTGTCCTCAACAGGGATGTATGCGAGTAGTCGACTACCTATAAGCCAAGGCTTATCGGGTATTTGAGTCAATTACTTGAATTCCCCACACCCTTTGCTGCCTCTGCGTCTGTGGCTTAAAAGCGGGTTCCCCCCGCACTGTCTCCGCAGTGCTACCTGCTCCCCTCCCCCATGCTGCTGCCTCAATCAGAGGCAGTGGGGAGGGGCGGAGGGAGGTGGAAACTGCTGTGAAGCAGCCTCTGCCTGAGGCATGCCCAGGCTTGTCACAGACAGGTGTTGCTGCTGGAGCAACCTCTGCTTGTGATGGCTGGGGCTGGAAACCCCCAACCCCCACAGACAGTGGCTGCTGGACTCGGTGCGAGTCAGGACTGAGCAAGCTCGGCTCAGTCCTGGCTCGTGTCAGGTTCAGGAGCTAACTTGCTGTGGCTCTGCAGTTGAAATGTAGTAGGAACTGGGCCGCCTGCCCGCCTGGCTCTTACTACATCTACACTGCAGAGCTCAGCCAAGGGATAACTCCCAGAGGCTTCTTCCCTTATCAATTAATCGTGTACTTAATAGAAATTCTATTGGCTACATGATTAGCTACTTACTCGATTCCTAACATCCCTAGACAGCTAAACAGTGTCCACAGTGTCCACTGAACACTTATGTCCACCGGTCAGCATGTGAGCCCTAGCATAGCATTAGTTTGAGTAGTGAACCCTGGGATAGCATCATCTTCCATTTCATATCCCCATCTGTATCTCTGAATGGAATTGTGTAATTTCACTATAACACTGCAAAATTCCCAGTACAGAATTTAAACTGGCTTCTATTGACGTGTGAAGAACCGTGTCATCTCTTGCAACATCCAAACACTTCATGTGATGGTTCAAATCCACATACTTGCTGTTAAATGGTAAAGATTATTTCAACATCTTCTAATTCATACAAAAGTGCTGCAGTACTGTATCTAGAGCAATTGTTCACTTGCACTGTTCACCAGAAACCACTCAAAATTCTTTGTAGTGTTCCTAGAGACTGGCAGTTAATTGTAAAATCCATACAATGGACAAATTCCAAAAAGAATTCATAAATTGGGAAGTTTCTTGGTTCTTCAAATCAATACCTTTTTACCAGTCTTACAAGACACCAGTATTGAAGACAGTATTCTCAGACAATTCACTCTTGTTAGGAAAAATGACCACTTAACCAAATTTCACCACACCATAAAATTATCTGAAACTGGAAGTAGCTGGAAAAAGATGGTCTTTTTTCCTGGCATCACCAATATTTTATCACTCAAACCATCCAATTTAACCAAAATATTGCCTTAATCTTTCTTTTGTGTTAAACTGCTTCCTTCCAACTCTCATCATTTGCACAGCAATAAGGTGGGATAAAAACACAGACTTCAGATTAGAGAAGCTGAACATTCTTTTCATGCTTTACACAGACCAGAAGAAGGGCATCAAAACATCTAAAATGATACCACTTTAACTGGGGTTCTGTGTCTACATGTGATCTCAGAGAATATATGAATCTAATCTCTTTCTTTTGCTTTGCTCACAGGAGCACTAGCATATCTCATGCAATATGGCAAAGTAGCACAAGGAGGGCTAAGTAATTGAAGATTTATTGGCAAGCCTCAGTTCACAAGCTCATCATCGTCATACTTTGCACTGACCATTGTGGGATCAGCTTATGGGATCCTTCCACATCTGGCCAGGAAATCAGGAAGGAAGGAGAGAAGAAAAGGTGAACAAGGAGTCCCTACCTCCTCTGTTTTCCTAGAAATCGAGAGAGGACCAGGAGAGATAATAGATTTTGTGCTGAGTGGAGCGGCAGATAATAATGTTGCTACCTGTTCATCATAGCATTATATCAATATATAATAATGTTGGCATGGGGAGGTGATGCCACAAGGCAAACATCATACTGCACTATCAATTTCTCACTCTGGATCTTTTCAATTGCACCACTGATTTCTAGCCAAGCAAAGCTGAGCACATCTGCCCTTCAACATGTTCATCTGTAGATAAATTAACCAACAATTAAACAAGTGTATACATCTTCCGCAAGGAATCAAAAGTAGCTCTGCACATTTCAACACAGGATCCAAAGTGGTCAACAGAATACTGCTTTGCCTAGTATAAGGTGGATGTTTTTTCTTCTGCAGCTGTAGTCTTTAAGTGTACAGTTTTGCAGACTGTACTTCCAGTCTAGATTAATTTTAAAAGACTGCAAAAATGTTGCTGCCCTTGATATTGCCTTAATTGTTCATTTCCTACACATATAAAACCTGGATTGCTCCTTGCTATTCTGTAAGGTTGGTTAGTAGCAATGAGGAAGATAGAATATTTTTTCCCTTTCTGCCTTTTTCTCTGGAGAGCTTTCTCTATATTCATTTAAATAGTTCTGTATATGTAGTTATCACTGCTGGAATATGTTGTCAGTAATTTCTTCTTATGATAATTCTGTGTATACAGAAACCACAGGAGGGGAACAACCCCCATAGGTTGTGGGAAGTAGCTTACCCCCAACTTCTAGAATTCTCATTATGGGGAGAAAAATTACCGAAAGAGGAAAAAATCTCATTTCCTATTCAATCCAGAAACCATTTATTTCTTGTTGGTATAATCATATGCAGTTTTACCACCTGATCCAGCTATCTTTGCTCACAGAGCAGTCCCACTGAAATCAATGAGTAAGGATTCCTTGTGTGAATAAAGGCTGTAGGATTGGGCTCTTAGAGATAACTAAGCACCTGTGAGTGGTTTACATTTATTTTTTTCTTGTTTCCAGTACTTCCCCAATAGCTAATTTCAAGCTTTCCCATCCCTAAATTTCATTTTATTGATATTTGATGCCTCACCTTAAAAATCCTCACACTGCAAACTTCAGTTCTATAGTACAGCTGTAAATACAAACCAACCCATATGGAACTCAGTGTGTATTTTCAGTGCTTACCCTGCAATTTCTGATTATCCAAATGGAATGTGTAGATTCCTATCATTATTCTAAACAGATAGAACATCTGCTCAATGTGTAATATATACTGAAAAGAAAAAAGGAAGTAATTTTAAACTATATATCCGAAGCTGTGTAAGAAGTATTGAAAGATTTATAAAATGTGGAACTGGTTGGTACAAACCAGGGATACAGAGGCATTTATAACTGGTTCCAACACTGCGACAAATGCCATGTGCACAAGGATTCAGAGCACAGAAGTCAATCAGCTGAGAACAGGTAGGCCCTGTGAATCCAGGACCACAACTGCAGGAGTAGGCAAGTCTGTCTGCATAACAAGTCCCATTGTTCTGGCAGGGAGATGAAGCGCAGGGGTCTACTTTCTCTTCACAAGAGGCTCCTAAAAACCCTAGTTGGAAAGAGATGATTTTCATAAGTAAAAGTTCTTTACACATGCTATTTAAAAACAAGAACTTGCAGTAATTGACAATTACACATTTTAGTATTTCTCACTGATTTTGTGGAAGAGTTGCAGAAACAAAGAAGCATGCAAAAAATGTTAATTCGGGCAGCTGACATGTTTGTGACATTATTGCACTCATTGCATGAGGAGTGTAACTGCTTTGATGTGGCAGGATTTCAAACATCTTTTCAGAATCTTACATCAAGTGTCATTCATTTCAAGCTATTATAGAAGCTCAGTGGTTGACAGAGGAAAGTGCGAAAAATCAGATCTCATGGAAGCATGCATAATAATATCTACGAATATCTTGGACCCAAATTCATCCTCAAATCATAAATGGTGATGATGTGTGTGTGTTACAACAGGGTAACTTGCATTGTGTGCACATACAAAACAAATGTAACATATTCTGATTGTGATGGAAAGCATGCAGTAGTGTCATCTTTAAACATTCAATACTCTTGAGATTTTTTAAATGTATTTTAATTCTTTTTGCCTTCAGGCACTCAATCGCTAAGTAGAGCATATAATATTGTAAAAATTGTAATAAAATTTAGAGGGTGGGTAACATCGGGGATGTTGGAACAATAACAGTAACAAACACTAAAAAATTCTAGAACATATTCTGATCTGAGTTTAGTAATGTAGCTAGATGGGGTGTTACTCTGGATTTATGTTATTGTACCTCATATCAGAAACTGACTCAAATAACTGGGGTGTGGAACATTTCTTTAACTTACCTTTTAATTACTTCTCCCACTATATCCTTCATGCTATCCACTTATTGTGTAAATCACATTTCTTGACCACAATTACAGAGTACCAGGTTGGTACAAGTTACACTTAATTATCACTTACACCCATTTTCTGACCGACTTACAGCTATCCTAGAACCTGTAGCACATTCGTTTGTGGCATCGGTGAATTTACCTGAGAGATGCAAGAGTGGCTCCCTAGAGATGATCTAGACAGAGCATCCCTGAGATATGAGTGGTGAGAACAGCCAAGTATAATAAGGAGGCTTGGGTTGGAGTTTGTGTGTGTTGTTAATTTCCCTGTTGTTAATTTCCCTGGAAGAGCCAGGTTTGAACCGTGCAAGCAGTGGCAAGACTATGGCATGTATTCACGGGAACATACGTATATCTAGCAATGGAGGAGACTATGTTGTGGAAGAAGTACAGAGGAAGTTATACAAATGTGTGTGTGTGGGGGGGGGGGGAGGGTGATGTTCTGATAGAAGATACAAAAAAAGAATGCTTGGACAAGTTAAGGTACAATAATTACAGAAGTGTGAAGTGGGGCTGGAAGGGCAGGGGGTTGTTTCATGTTGGCTAATCTATCTAAAGGTGAACATTTTAGGGCAGATGTTCAAAGCTTTCTGGGCCACAAGAAAAACAGGTTTTATGCTAAAATGTGCAGATCTGCTAAATGGTCAACAGTCTACTCTGCCTGATATAAGGTGGATGTTTTCTCTTCTTCAGACACTGTTTATTATTCTTAGGACTATGACACTTAAAAGTGCTGTGCAGATATTTAGTAACTCAGGTTTCACAGTACTCATGGGGGGCAGGCAAGTATTATAACCTGACCTGCACAAGGAGAAAATAGAAGCACATGAGGGTAGTGGCACAACAGAATGAAAAATCATGAGTTATTTAGTCCACTTGATCATGCTGCTTTCATTATGGTCTAATGGACCATACAGCTCTCTGTCTTAAGAGTAACTGAAACCTCTTTCAATGCACAGTATTAGGTCAAAGAAGCATTTTTCCTATTAGGTAATCAGATGAAAATATATATTAGTACAGAATGAAATTCAGGAGGGAAATCAACTAATCATATAGCAGTTATCAAGCTATGTCATAAAAAAAAAGAGAGAGGGAAGAATATTGAACTTCTGGTGCCAACTCAGTCAAAGCAGTAAACCTTTCCTGTGCCATAAAGCAGTGGTGGATATAAAAATAAAATCCAATTTAAATACAATCCACCCTTAGTTATCATCACATCTCAAATTCAACATATCTAACCTCCCTAACAGTGGGAAAACTGCTCAGTACCAAAAATAGTCAAGATGCTAGGACAGCACCTAAAGCATTGACATACTAGACACTGTGAACAACAACAAATCAAAACCAGCAACAAGCTAGACTTAAATCTCTGCTCAGAATCATCACACCAGCAGACTACCTTGCTACAGTGAAATGTGCAAAACGGAAGCTGACTCATACTAAAGACAGAACCAGTGGCCACAGACTAGAGGTGGAAACTAGCAGAGACAACGCACACTCTAGGGCTACGTCTACACTGCGGGCTTCTTGCGCAAGAATGGCCATTCTTGCGCAAAAACTTGTGGAGCGTCTACACTGCACGTGCGTTCTTGTGCAAGTACATTTACAGTAAGACGTCGGAACAGAGGGCTTCTTGCGCAGGAGTTATTCCTCTCCCCACAAGGAATAAGCCCTCTTGTGCAAGAGCTCTTGTGCAAGAAGGCAGTGTGGACGGGCAACAGGGGTTTCTTGCGCAAGAAATTCCTATGGCTAAAATGGCCATCAGAGCTTTCTTGCGTAAAAGAGCATCCAAACTGCCATGGACGCTCTTGCGCAAAAGAACATGGCAGTGTGAACGCGCTCTTGCACAAGACCTTTTGCGCAAGAACTCAGTTCTTGCACAAGAAGCTGGCAGTGTAGATGTAGCCTAAGACTGGAGGAGAGACTGTGCAACTAACAGAGCAGGCACTGACACAGATATTTTCTGCTTCTGAGTCTGAAATACAAGGAAGTGAAAATAAAAAGTTTATTCAAGAAACCATAGAAGAAGTCTCATAAAAAAAAATAATGAGGAAAAATGGTGTCTGACCTTGGCAGAAAAGAGAAGTAGTGGGACTTCAGGCAAAAGGAGCAGTGCCAGGCCCCTTTGAAATACCAGGCCACAGTGCAAGAGCCCCCTTTACCCTCCCCCCCCACCTCCCATCGGTGGGCCTGGATTTTTGCATCAAGAGATATATTACAAGATCGTTAAGCCTGTGAGGGATACTACTAGCTACACAAAACACTGAATTCAGTACATGTATTATGGCAGCTATTGCTATCTGTTACTGATCATGGAGGTAATATTACTCAGAACAATGTCATTTTATACTTCAGGTGTCTATATTTCATTAGTAACACAATTCCATTTATCCTGGCAGGATGTGTTACTTGCAGGGCATTTTCACAAGTTTTGAGTTTTGCTTTTCTTCCCATGATAATTAGTCATTATTCAAACACACAAGTGAAGTAAATAGCCATTTATTTTTTCTGTAGTTTTATCACTGCAATAAGAGAGAGCACCTGACAAAGATTGCTATAAATTTTAAAAACAGAACTCTAAAAAAAAAAAAACAGTGAATGAAAATATATTTTCATGTGTACCAAGAAAGGAACAAGCATACAATGGCATATTCAAATTATGCTATTTGTTCTTTAGCAGTGGACGTTTTAATGATAAGAGACAGTAATGTCTACTGTACTAGTCTAGAAGTAAAGAATTGCTTACTTGTGGTCTATACTCGGACATGAATTTAATGGAAGACCCAAAAGGCTCAATCTTTCAAAAGTATTTTCTAATTTTGGAGGATTTAATTTTTGAGCAGTGTAGTGAGCATGGGGGGCCACTCACTGATCCCGGGAAGAACCCCTCTCCAAGTCTGGGTGGGCCAAGCTGGGTCCTGCCCCTTTAACTCCACGGAGTCCAAGGGGTGGATCAGGTAGCATAAAAGCCCAGCCCAGGAGCTCAGTAGGGCCTCATCCACTAGAAGAAGCAGAAGCCTGCCCTGAGCTCTCAAGCCAGGAGGGCCCTGAGAACCTTGGCGAGGCTGAGGACTGGCCCAGACTGCTGGGCCCTTGCTCCAAAGAAGAGACCTTTTACACCCTGCCCAAGGTTCAGACTACCATGACCTTGAGAACCAGCAGACCGAGTCGAGGCAGGTAGATGTTGAGGGGGAGTTAGGCAGTGGCCATGGGGAAGCTGATAACTGTCAGGCTGATCTCATAGGCTGTGTCTAGACTGGCCAGTTTTTCCGCAAAAGCAGCCGCTTTTGCGCAAAAACTTGCCAGCTGTCTACACTGGCCGCTTGAATTTGCGCAAGAGCACTGACGTTCTAATGTAAGAAATCAGTGCTTCTTGCACAAATACTTTGACGCTCCCGTTCGGGCAAAAGTCCTTTTGCGCAAAAGGGCCAGTGTAGACAGCTCAGTTTTGCTTTGCGCAAAAAAGCCCCGATGGCTAAAATGGCGATCGGGGCTTTCTTGCGCAAAAGCGCGTCTAGATTAGCCACGGACACTTTTGCGCAAAAGCGTCCGTGCCAATCTAGACGCTCTCTTGCGCAAATACTTTTAACGGAAAACTTTTCCGTTAAAAGCATTTGCGCAAATTCATGCCAGTCTAGACGCAGCCATAATGTTTTAGAGTGGATCAGCATGTTGCAGGCCAGATCCCTGCTGACCCCAGTGGCAGCCAGGGTGGCAGTCCCCCCTGCCACTCCACATGCTGGGTGGCAGTCTGCCCTTCCCACTCATGCCAGGGGAACTGTGTTTATTTGGCTGCTCTGTCCTGAACCAGGGCCTGGGCCTTATTGACTGTGGGACTGCACTTGTTTGCTGCCTGTCCTGATCTCAGGGTCCCCAGTTCGGTCAGAGCCACTAGACTGGTACTTACAGGCCTAAGCACAGATCAGGGGCACAGGACTCAAGTGGCCGGCTTACAAGCAGTCATTTTTTGAACACTTCTTAGGGCCTGATTCTCAGAGGTTGTGATCGTCTATAATGTCTATTTAAGTCAACATTGCTGGCACTATAACTATAATATACTACAAGTGTGTATATGCACATATGAATTTATTAGCTAAATTCTGCATTCAGCTTTTGCAGTTTCAGCACTGAATATCATCACTGATTTTAGAAGAATTGCATGACTCATGGTAACTGAGATCAGAACAAGGTCCACAGTCTAAATATTGTGGAGGAGATCAGGCTGTACCCCCCTTGGATCCTGCACTTCCTTGCAGGTTTTTGTATGCCTCAATGGCTCATGGCAACCCTACCACTGCCTCATGTTTTTCTCAGAGATGAAAGAACCCTGCTTCATAAGCCATTTTCATCATAGGCCAGTCTCTAGTTTGGAGGGAAAAACTAGGTCTAGAGGTCCTTTCTCCCTGTTGGTGGCCTACCAGCCAGGAGGAGGATTGTGGGAGAACCTGGTCCCACCCACTTACTCCAGGTTCCAGCCAAGGGCCCTAAGTAGCAGCCACTAGTGGAGCTCTTGCCCTTAGCCCCATTGAATAGCAGCCCCTCCCTAGACCATTCCCCCAACTGCTCCCTCAGTACCTCCTCCCTGGTGTCTTGGAGAAAATCCTCTCCTGCTTGCAGCCTGAAGTTTTTGCCTCCACTCTGGGCTTCCTCTTTTCCAGTCCCTCCCTCTTCCCCTTCCTTGCCTGAGGGGGAGCCTTTTATAGTCGGCCAGCAGGCCTTAACTTAGGGCAGGCTGGCTCCTAATGAGTTTCAGGTGCCCACGGATGGCTGAGCAGCAGTCTCTGGCAGCCTATTCAGGGAACATAAATCCACACACCCAACTACCCAGGTACCTGCCCTCCACCCAACTCCTGAAGCCCACTGCCTTGGGTCTGCCACAATATGTAAAAGAAGTCTGAGAGGGGTAGCCATGTCAGTCTGCATCTGCAAAACAACAAAGAATCCTGTGGCACCTTAAAGACTAAGGGTACGTCTACACTTGCTCCCTAGTTCCCCTTGGTTCGATCTAACGTGTCCCGGAGTGCACTTCCTGGTTCGAATCAGCTGTTGAGCAGAATAACGCGCGGGTGAGATTATGCTAATGAAGCGTGGGATATTTAAATCCCCGCTTCATTAGCAATTTCAGTTGGCTACATTTGCATCCCTATCTCGAACTAGGGAGCAAGTGTAGATGTACCCTAACATTTATTTGGGCATAATTTTCATAGGTAAAAAGATACATGCATCTGATGAAGTGGGTTTTACCCATGAAAGCTTATGCCCAAATACATTTATTAGTCTTCAGGGTGCCATAGACTCCTTGTTATTTATGTAAAAGAAGTTAATGACTACAGGAACACTGGTGTAAGCGGGAGTAGAACAAGACCCATAGTACTGCTACTCAGACACATTCATTCAATTATGTAAGACACCTACTAACCACAGCATGGTTCTGTGGATAGGACACAGAACTGGATTTCAGCAAACTTGGACTCTACGCTTTGGTCCTGCCACTGATCTGCTATGTGACCTTAGAATTATAGAAATTAGGGTTGGAAGAGACCTCAGGAGATCATCTAATCTAGTGGTTCCCAACCTTTTTTATACCGAGGACCGGCCAACCTCTTCATAAACTTTTGGTGGACCAGCAATACTTTATTTGCATATTCATTATGCAAATAATAAATATGCAAATAAAATGTTGCCAGTTTGCCCAAGTATGTACCCCAGCCCCAGCCCCCTCATACATTCTAACCCGGATTCATGCTCCCCTCCCATATTATGTTATTCAGCCCCAGTCAACAGAGCAGCCACCCATTGGGTGGCTTGGCTTCAACCACCAGAGCAGGCCCCGGCCCCCTAACCATGCGGCCATGGCAGGTCCCGGTCCCCTTCCAGAACAGACCCCCCCCCCGCCACGTGGCCATGGTAGACCCCAGACCCCCTGCCATGCAGCAGGTCTCAACCCCCCCCGGAGCAGGCCTCAGCCCCCCCTGCCACATGGCTGTGACAGGCCCCAGCCACCCAGAGCATGCCCCCCAGCCACACGGCAGGTCCTGGCCTCCCCACCCCTGTCCTTCCCCTCGCCGCTGGAGCAGGCACCAGCCCCTCTGCCCCCTGCTGCCGGAGCAGGCCCCAGCCCCTCTGCCCCCTGCTGCCGGAGCAGGCCCCAGCTGCCCAGCACATGCTCCCCCCCAGTGCCACGCCGCTCTCCACATGGCCCTGCCAGCTGGACCACACAGTGATTGCCAGAGCTGGAACTGGGACCATGATGAGGCTGCCACAGTAGAGGCAGCTTCACCACGGCCCTGGCTCCAGCCGCAGCACACCCGGCTGCCAGCCACCCCACTCACCCTGCTGCTGCGTGGGGAAGTGGGCGGCAAGAGAATTCCTTATGGGGAACCCCAGCAGGCGGGGCTAATTAAAAGCTGGGAGCATGGCCTGTCAATGTGCTGTGGCCTGCAGGCAAGGTTTGCAGCCCACTGCCAGTCTGCGGAGTGGCGTTTGGGAACTCCTGATCTAGTCCAGGCCCCTGCTCAATCCCAACTAAATCATTCCAGCCACGGCTTTGTCTAGGCTCACCTTGCACCTCTAAGGATGGAAGAGATTCCATCACTTCCCTAGGCAACCCATTTTTGTGCTTTACCACACTCCTAGTCAAATAGTTTTTTCCTATTATTCAACCTAGATCTTCCACACTGAAACTTGAGACCATCTGCCACAACTGAGAAGAGCCTGGCTCTATCCTTTTTGGAACCCTGCTTCAGGTATCAAATCCTCCCCATTCTTCTCTTCTGAAGACTAAATAAGCTATGTTCCTTCAGCCTCACCTCTTAAGTCATGTGTCCCCACCCCTTAAGCATTTTCATTGCCCTCTGCTAGACTCTCTCCAGTTTGCCCACATCTTTTCAGCAGTGGGGGGTGAGAGTCAAAACATGATACTCCAGATGTGGCCACACCAGTGCTGAATAGAGGAGAACAATCACTCCCCTCGATCTGCTGGCAATGCTCCTACCAATGCAGCTCAATACGCTGTTAACCTTCTTGGCAACAAGGGCACACTGACTCATGTCCAGTTTCTTGGGCCCCACATCCTTTTCTGCACACCTGCTGCCTAGACAGTTGGTCTCCAGCCTGTAGCAGTGCATGAGATTTTTCCATCCCATGTGCAGGACTCTGCACTTATCCTTGTTGAACCTCATCAGATTTCTTTTGGCTCAGTCCTCCAATTTGTCTAGGTCACTTTGTCTAGGTCTGGACCCTATCCCCTACCCTCCAGTACATCTACCTTCCCTCCTCCCCCCCAGTTTAGTGTCATCTGCAAACTTGCTGAAAGTGTAAACCAATTTGTCATTTAGATCATTTATGAAGATATTGAACAAAACTGGTCCCAGGACTGACCCCAGGTACTCTGCATGATACCAGCTGCCAACTAGACATCAAACCGTTGATCACTACTTATTGAGCCTGAAGATCTAGCCAGTTTTCTGTCTGCTTTATAGTCTATTCATCCAGGCCATACTTCTTTAATCTGCCAGCAATAATACTACAGGAGACTGTATTAGAAGTTTTGCTAATTTCAAGGTATATTACATTCACTGATTTCCCCATATCTACCAAGCCAGTTATATCATCATAGAAGGCAATTAGGTTGGTCAAGCATGACTTCCTCATGGTGAATCCATGTTCACTGTTCCTGATCACCTTCCTCTCCTCCAGGTGTTTCAAAATGGATTTCTTGAGGACCCGCTCCATGATTTTTCCAAGGACTGGGGCGACACTGACTGGCTTGCAGTTCCATGGATCTTCCTTCTTCCCCTTTTTGAAGGTGAGCATTATATTTGCCTTTTCCCAATTACCTGGGACCTGCCCTGATTGCCAAGAGTTTTCAAAAATAATGGCCAGTGGCCTTGCAATCACATCAGCCAACTCTCTCAGCACCTTCAGATGCGATAGATCTGCCTCCCTGGACTTATCCATATCCAGCTTTTCTAAATAGTCCCTAGCTTGTTCTTTCCCTACTGAGCGCTGTTCACCTCCTCCCCATATTGTGCTGCCCAGTGCAGCAGTCTGGGAGTTGATTTGTCTGTGAATACCGAGGCAAAAAAAGCACTGAATACTTCTGATTTTTCCCACAGTCACTAGGTTGCCTTCCCCACCTAGGCACACTCAAGCAATGTTTTTATACTCCTCCCTCGCCACCTGTCCAAGTTTTTACCTCTTATAAGCTTCCTTTAGAGACAAGAATCAGAATTCATTACATGTGCCTGGCCAGAGTAGGGGAAAAGTGTTTTTCCAAACATTCACAGCCATAACCTTAACCTTTCAAGCTAACTAAAAAAAGGAATCAGAATACAAATAAATATTGCACAGTAACTATTCAAACTTCAGTATAATAAATACACTTGAACTAACTGTAAAAAATCTGAGAAGGCAGGTGAAAATCTATTTACTTTTTAAATATCATGGTCTTTAAGCCAGTCCCATGAGTTTTTGCTTGGTAAGAACTGGTAATACTTCATGCACTTAAAATTCTGCTCAACAGGGAAAGGATTTACGTATGCTAAGCATATTAAATACATAAGTGCTTTGTGTTTTCCATGCTGCTCTGCTATAGAGGTGATATGAAGCTACCCACATCAATGGGAGCTTCAGGAAAAATCTGAAAATCCTGGGCACACAGATGAAGCTTCTGGAGATCCCAGGAACATGGATGAACTTAGAATGATCCCTTTATGCACAGACAACTGCTCCCCAAACACAAGCTTTTGTGACTGCTCTGGGAGCTTATTCTTCCCCCACATAGTCACATAAGGACCAGAGACAAATATGTAGCCCAAAAGGCTTAGTCTGCGAAACCAGAGGAAGAAATTAATTCCAGAGCTGAGGGCCCTTTGCAGAGAGAGTATCTGGCCATCAGCCTGATCACATTTAAAATCTAGGGACTAACCAGCCTGAGCCCAGCAACTGATCTCAACTACCCTGGCAAATCACTGGGACAGGTAGTATTTCAAGCAGTAAGCACCTCATCTATGATACCTGATGTTTTATAGATCAAAGTCAGTTCCTTAAATTGTGCTAAGTGGATGGAAAACCACAACAGTCCCTTACGGCCAGACAATGTCTGCTCCCCGCAGTGGATTCTGCGTATTGCCTTCCAAATGTAATAGATGTTAACAAGATACAGATTACTGCCCTGAGGAAACATCTAGCAAGGCCCAAACAAAAATTCTTCATCACTGCTGCCATCAGGATTCCAGGAGCATCAAAAAACTTCAAATATCTTGGACGAAGACTGAAGACACTGCACGACACAGAGGATGGAAACCATTTCCTCCACATCCTCACAGACCTTTCTCAAGGCCCACAAACCTTACCTCCATCTTTACCGGATCAAGCTTTTATCAATTAGCTCATATCCAAAGTCAGCCAGGCAGCAGGGAGAAAAAAAGGCAGAAAAAGCTATACAAACTAAGCCTGGCAGATCTAGCATAATCAGCAAAAACTCATAATTGTGTATTACAAGGAGGAGCTCAGCCAGTGAATCTTTGCTAACTCTGAAACTACATTAAAAAGGATCAAGGAACATCTGAGGTCTCCCACATCAGTGCTATGTGTCTACAGTCTCTACAATAATCTTCCCCAAAAAGGGAAGATCAATAGATGGATAATGTTTCAAATGACAAAACTATTCCATAACGTATGCAGGTTTAAATACTCTAAAGCTAGTTGCCCTTGTGTTACCTTTGAATTTGCTTAATTTGTTCTGCAGTTGCAGTCTTATGAATGAGTTAAATATATGCAAATACTAGAATAAAATATAATTAAACAGCTACATTGAAAGTCTGACTTTTCACTGCTTCTGATTGTATATTTAAATCAATACTTTCCAGTAAAAGAAAAAATAAATGAAAAACTTAGACGTGCACAGCTCAAGAAAAACATAAAATGGTGCAAATGGGTTTTTCACCTTTACATTTTTTTTTTTGCAAATAAATATAATCTGATTTTTCATCAGCTAAACTGCAAAAAAGATGCCCTAACACCACCTGATTACTAAGGGAAAATGACTGACAATTTAAGATATCAGAATACAGAGTTTACCAAAGGCAAAGAAATAAAACAGGAGGCAAGGAGGGATGGCAATATTAGAAAAACATTCTATTGCTCAAGCGGTACAAAAAATATTTGTATAGACATATGGCTAGAAGTCCAAGACAACAGAAATAGTCAGTGAGGTGATATTTCTTAGATTTTGTTGTAGACTGCCAGCACAGCAAGACAAAGTGTTTTCAGAGATAAGAGCTCTGAAAGGCCATGTCTACACAATGAGATTAGAACAACTTCATTAAAGCTGAGTTTTAATACCTGATTTTGTAAAGTCGAAGGTTCATGTCTCCATTGTGCACAAGAGTTCGAAGTAGTGCCTCCGTACTAGGGTGGCTACTGTCAGCTCTGACAGTGATACATTGTGGATAGCTATTCCATAGTTCCTGCTGCCCCTTTGCATTCTGGGTGAGGCTCCCAGTGCCTGATCAGACAAAAACAATGCCATGAGGTAGTTTTGGGTACATGTCATCAGCCTCTCATGGTGCACTTATCTCTTCCTTCTCCCCTGCCCTTGAAAACAATGGCAAACAATCTTTTTGCCCCCTTTTTTCTCTAATTATCCATGCAGATGCCATAGCAGGGCAATCATGGAGCCTGTACAGCTGCGAAGTGCTGTGGCAAACATTGCAAACACCTTGTGCATTATGCTGCAGTTGTCCAAAGCCAAGCCAGGAGCTGCAGGAGCGAGGAAGAAAGTGAGAAGGCCACGAATACAGACATGTATGAAACACTTGAGGGGAGCAATTGGCAGATGCTGGCAGCAGTTGATCCTCTTGACATGATAGAACGCTGGTTCTCGTGCTGTGAGACAAGCACAGACTGGTGGAACTGTGCAGTTATACAGCTATGGGACAATGAGCAATGGTTGCAAAACTTTCGCATACGTAAGGCCACTTTCATGGAACTTTGTGAATGGCTTTCCACCCACCCTGAAGTGCAGCAATACCAGAAGGAGACCCGCTCTGATAGTTGAGAAGTGAGTGGCAATAGACTTGTGGAAGCTTGGAATGCCACATACCTACCAGTCGGTTGGGAATCAATTCAGAGTGTGGAAGTCTGCAGTGGGGACTGCTGTGATCCAAGTAGCCAGGGCAATCAATACCTTCTGCTATGAAGGATAGTGATTCTGGGAAACGTGCAGGACATAGCAGATGGCTTTGCTGTGATGGGGTTCCCGGAGGTGTACTGCCATGGTATCAGTTACAGTACTTCCCCTGCTTCATCCAGGTTGCCATGCACAATATCCGTCTTCTCCAAATCACACAGAATGACAGGAAGGAGATGCTAACTGAATGTGGCCAGAAACTTGAACTGTAATGCTTTGTGCTGCAATGCTTTATGCTGCAACAACGCCAGACCACGTACTGCTGGCTTGGTGTGGAAAGGTGTCCTACCATGGAGGAGGTAATAAGGCAACCTCCCCAGGGACCTTGTGAGAAGGATGAGAGCTTCTCTATGAGATCTTTATGGAGATATGCAGGTAGGATTCCTGCCCTGTCTCCAGACACATTAATAAACTGTTCCGGGGAGGCCCTGCTGTGTAGGCACAGGGGCCATCACAGATCACACCCAATTACTTGACACCTCTTGTAGCATGATTAAAAATGTGAACTCACCTGAAGTGCCCTCCCTACCATCAGGGTCAGTAGCAATAAATTCTGCAAGAAGGGGAGATTGGCTCCAATGTTAAAAAAGGTTCCTGGCTGCCAGTGAGATTGGATGCTCTGCTTGCCTGTGACCATTCTCCTTCTTCTCCTCTTCCTCATCAACAATGTCTTCCCCATTGTTGCCTGAGGCTGCCCGAAGTGCCACTTGGGAGACTCCTGTGGGCACTGGTTGGGTCCCCCCTAAAATCCTGTGCAGCTGCTCATAGATTGCAGCTTTGACCCAGACCATCAATTTGCCTCCTTTGTCTTCTGGTACGCTTGCCTGAGCTCCTTTATTTTCACATAGCACTGCTGAGTGTCCCTGGTGTAGCCTTTTTACATCATGCCCTCTGAGATTCTGGCATAGATATCAGCATTTCTTCTGCTGCTTCAGTTCTGCCTGAACACATCCTTCTTCCCACACAGCAAGTAGGCCCAGGATCTTCTGCACCGTCCATGCTGGAGCTTGTTTGTCACTCTAGGCATTCATGGTCAGGTGTGCTGCCTGCCCTGCTTGCCATGCTGGTCAAACAGGAAATGAAATTCAAATTCTACCAGAGCTTTTCCTTTACACTGGGAGAGGAGCAGAGTTGAAAGTGTTGGCCAGATTGGTCACACTGGAGTATCGTGGGACACCTCCCAGAGTCTAAGAATGTCAACTTTCATAGTGCTGTGTCTGCACTACTCTAAAGTCGACCATACAAATTTATTTTTCATGCTCTTGACAAGCAGTACAGAAATTGTCTTTAACAGCCCTTAAAGTCAGTGGAATGGGCTTGATGGTGTGGACTCATTGCTTACAAAATTGACCTAATGCGGCAAAGTTCAACCTAAACTTGTAGTGTGGACCAGGCCAAAAAAAAGCTAGACTTCTGATCATAGGAGAATTTTAATTAATTAGCTACTGAGCAGTTAACAGCTATGAAAAGACAAAGAAAGGTAAGTGTTTTTGACGGTAATACAAGGTTGCTTTTTGAGACATTTGTGAACAACCAACTTGGCTGAAGATTGTTAGACCTAATCCTAGGAAATGTGCCAAATGTGATAAATGAAGCCGGTGAATATCAAGGACAAAACATTCAAAATCTTTAGATTTTAAATATGTGGATTAGCACTAAAGAATCAAGATAAATGTTTTTGAGTTTTCTTGTACAAAGCCTTTTTATGAGGAAATATAAAATGCTCCATGGAATTTCCATTAGAATTGTATAAAAAAGAGATGCCTATTATAGGGAATGAGAAATAATTAGGAAGTAGCTGTAAAACTTTATTGACATTCATCCTAGCCAACTCAAGACATATAAAAGGGCTCAGAGACCACACTGGTTAAAGCATTGAATAGTGTAAGCAATAAGAAGATGGCTTTTATAATTAGGAATGATATGGGAGGATTGGAGGTAAAATGACAATTATTACATTACCAAAGAAGAAATGGATACTAAGTTACAGTAACAGTTCAAATTAAAAATAAAATATTTTTCAAATATATTCACAGCCTCTTTTATGCTTTGAAAAACAATAGTGCATTCTCTAATCAACAGATACTTTGGGAAAGAGAATGAGATGTACACAATAGGTGTAGTTCCCACTTTCATAAGTATCCAGATCAGGGGTAGGCAAAATCCAGCTTTTGGGCCATATTAGGTCTGCCAAGTATTTCTCTCTATCCTGCAGAGAGTACCTACTTACAGACAGCAGTGTGTGTTCAGCTGCCCCTCCCCCACCTTGCTTATTACCCTGTCAAAGAAGGATGCTGGGTTGATTTGCTCTTGACAAATCCATGTTGACTGTTACTTACTACCTTGCATCTTCTAGGTGCTTATAAAATTGATTGCTTGATCATTTGCTCCATTATCTTTCTGCATGCTAGAGTTAAGTTGACTAATCTATAATTCTCTGGGTTGTCTTTTTCCCTTTCTTATAGATGGGTACTATATTTGCCCTGTTCCAGACCTCTGGTATCTCCCCTGTTCTCCAGGTCACAGATAATCACTAATGGCTCACAGATCTCTTCATCCTGTTTGCCAATTTCCCCATCGGACAATGTAGAAAGCTACCCTAAATCAGCTACCTGTTGCTAATTAAATAAAACAGATGAAAAGAAACAAATAAGAAGCAGCTTGCACTGAAAAAAACCCACCCAATTTCTCATAAATCTGGTAATTTGGTTCCTTGGTTACAATGTTTATTCTCTGTGGGCAGGGATGCCAACAGGGATGGTAAAGGGGGCTATTGCCCCAGCAATTTAAATGGGCCTGGGGTTCACGGCCGCAGCAGCAGTGCTGGGCCCTTTCAATGACTGCCAGAGCACCAGGTGGCATGGGTTCAGCAGCACTGAAGGGCTGGCTAGCGGAGGCTAGCCCACAGCTCTGCCGCTTCTGTGCAAGGCCCCCGCACCTCTTTGCCCAGGGGCCTGGCAATTCTGTCGGCAGCCCTGTCTGTGGGAGGGCTTTGAATCCCACTATATTCAATGACTACTAACTGAATTCTTAAAAATAATTTGAGACTATAATGAATATATGCAACATTTCACCATTTGTCAGAGCATGTGAAGTTTTGGCACAAAAACTAATAAAATTCCATGAGGCTAAACCAAGCTTTTTACATATTTGCAGCAGGCGAACATTTCCTATTTCCCCCCCCCCCTCTAAAATATCATTTTTCTTGAAAAACTAAATGTAAATTTATGTCAAACACCAAAACAATTAAAAACTGCACAATAACTTTGTTTTTCATGTAACTGGCTGTTTGGTTTTTTTTACTAGTGACAAACATTTTTAAACAAATGTACTTCATTGTCAGATGGAAAGCAAAATACTTCAGTTAATCTTTTTCAAATGATGAAAATTTATTGTTAGCTTCCTCTTAGCCAGTTTTTAATGACTTATAATACTTTGCCTCTCACAAGGACAAAGGCCACTGAAAATTGGAGTGAGTTAGAACAAGGAATTCTCATTTATCCACTTCTTTATCAACACACTCTAAGGGCTGGTCTGCCGTAACGCTGGTAAGCCAATCTAAATTACGCTACTTTAGTTACATAAGTTACGTAACTTAGGCTGACTTGCAGTGGTATCTATGGTATGCTATGCTAGCAGGACTTGCTCACCTGTCAACTTACACCTTTCACTTCTCTGGGAGGTGGAGTACAGATTTGTGGGAGATTGCTCTGCCATTGACTTAGCTTGTCATCACCAAACCTGATAAATCAACACCACTACATCAATTGTGACAGTGCAGATTTAGTCAGACGCATAGACAATCCCTAAAAGACTGGTGAGGTATGATTTTCCTTTGTACGTGCATGCGCGCGCGCGCAGGCGCACACACACACACACACACACACACAGATCTCTGCCTGAATTCTAAAATATATATCTCATTTGTAGAACATAAATGGACCATGTTGAATCGATTCCTCATTATTTCCTTTCCCATCTCTTCATCTGTCATCCATTTCATGCTCTTCTCTTTTTCCCTTTTTGCAATGTGGTTATATTTTCCATTTCTCCTGTTCGTTTCATTTTCTATCATATCACGGTTCCAAATTCTCCAATCCTTTAGTTTTTAAAACATATCCTAGCCACTGGCCTGCCTTTCCCTCGTGCTGAATTAGCACTTCAGAAAGAAAGGCCTCCTCTCAACATGCGATAACAATTGGGTACAGTGGGAGAAAGGCAACAGCACAAGAGCCCAAGCCTACGCTGGAAGCTGATCGTATTTTTTAGAAATGAATCATGTCAGGGCACTCTAAAAAGAGAAGATCTGCAACTTCCAAGCAGGTATTCTTTGACTTAGACAAAAGTCTCTTCAGTCTCCCTAAAAATCTCAGAAGAAAAGGTCACAAATTGGGACTGAGAGTGTGAAAAATGCCATCTCAAATGGAATAAAAATAAACATGTAATTAGCCAGTGCAGTCAATACTATATTTTATAATATGACATCTACTAGCTCTGACCTTATTTTTCCCCTCAAAAACCTGAAATTCCTGGTATTGCTAGTACTTGTATATTGCATTTCCTTGCTGAGTTGGACAATATCATAACTAACATGCTTGGTTGATACTTTATCACAGTACAACTGCCCCTGTGTTTGCAGAAGGGACTAGCTGCAACCTCTGAAGCAGCATTCTCTCTTCCTTGTGGTGGGGACAAAATTAGGAAAGATGGCTACTCAACAGCAACATTACTGCAGCTGAGGGATGGGGACCAGAACACAAAGGACAGCATCTAATTCTGCAAAGTTGGAGGTGTTTTGCCCAGAGCATATCTTATGTGCAAAAGATTAGGAGGCTAGATGTGTAGTCCCATAAACCTCTCTTCACTAGTGGGGATGACTCAATAAAACAGAGTGTGAATACAATGCAGTTTTCTGCCTGCCCTCTGTAGTCCCCTTCCAAGGGTTTTTCTGGTTGGAGGGAAAAATCTAGCTCTGCATGCTGACTGAGTCTAATGACAACATGGTGCCATATGATGCATTTAAACAGCAACAGTTTTTTCGGAAAAGAGAAAATGTTTGTGCTCCGTTCTATAATCCAGGGTAGGCCAGACTTATTGACCCTCTGTGCCACAAGGGAGAACATTCAGCAGTTTGACAGCTGGGACATGACTGCTGGGGCTCCAGACTTGCCAGGGCTTGAGACTACAGTCCTGTATCTGCTGAAGTCCCAGGACCCAGCTGGGGCCTCCCTTGCGCTGAAGTCCCAAGCCCCCCATCCCTGCTGAGCAGAAGCCAGAAGTGATGTGGGGGATGCACCTAAGTCCATGTGCCCCCTTATCCTGATTTTTGCAATTATTTGCTGGCCCTGCTTGGTCACATGATGCTGCTAAGCCCCCTTTCTGTACAGCAGCTGCTGGAGCTGACAAGCTGGGAGCCACAGACATCAGGAGAGCCAACAGAGAGCAGCAGCCTCTCCATGCAAAGGTAGTGTATTGCTCCCTCCCTGCAGCTCCCAGCTGGTTGCCCCTGCCTCTTTACAAGGAGCTAACAAACGGAAGCTGCAGGGAGGGCCACTGAGGGTAATGGGGATATGCCTGGTGGGGTGTGACTCAAACTGTTGGAGAGGGAGAACCTTTAAATTGTGCCCCCCCACCCCAGCAGGCACCAGTCATCTCTGGCAAAAGATTCCACTACCCAAGAGCCCGGTCTGAGAGGTGGAGAATGGGATGGGAGGACATGGGAGGCTCCATGAGCTGCACTTTAACTGTGAAAGACCGACAAGTGGCTCTCAAGCTGCAGTTTGGCCACCAGTGCTATAATCCACAGGAGTAGCAGCAAATACAATAGAGTAAACACACAATCAAAGTAGCAGATCTCTATCCAATCCCATCCTGATTCCATACAGTGCCCGCAAGCTGTAAGTTATTCGGAAACATTAATAAAAATATAATTATATTATGGTTTATTTTAAGGGAGGTCAAAGTGCTGTGCTGATTGTACTACACACAAGTAGAAATTTGTCTGATTTACACTGGCTAAAATTTGAAAATGTCTATTTTGATCTGTTAATAAGGAAAATAAATGTTAATATATTTTCATACTAAAATGAAACAACAGAAATGTACTGGTGCATTAGATGTGCAGCATGAGACTTTGCGTATGTCTAAACTACATCCCTTTTTTGATAAAGGGATGTAAATTAGGCATATCGAAATTGTAAATGAAGCTGGGATTTGAATTTCCCGTGCTTCATTTGCATAATGGCAGCCACGGCCTCTTTTTTTTTTTTTTTTTTTTTTTTTTTTCGAAAAGCCCGTTTCAAAAAAAAAAAAAAACATGGTCAAGATGGGGATCTTTCAACAGAAATGCCCCATTTCGAAAGATCCTGTAAACCTCATTTTTTGAGGGTTACAGGATCTGTCAAAATGGGGCATTTCTGTTGAAAGGTCCCCATCTTGACCACGTTTTTTTTTTTCCTCCCCGAAAAGGACTTTTCGAAAAAAAGCCGCGGCCGCCATTATGCAAATGAAGTGTGCAAAATTCAAATCCCGGCTTCATTTACAATTTCAATATGTCTAATTTACATCCCTTTATTGAAAAAGAGATGTACTTTTGTCATACCCTAAGAGTGCTGTTTTCTGTTCATTTCAGCTCAGCTCACTCTGCCTTTGAGAGTATGTCATGTTCTCTATGGTAACATGCATATTCTTTACAGAATCATAAAGTAATGTTTCCCCAAGGTCATTTGAATCTGGATGGTAGTCTAGACCAACACAAATCCCAGTGCACAAATCACTTGCTCTAAAAATGTTATCTAGATATCTGAGCATATCATATAGTCTCTGATGAACCATAAACATTTCTTTTGAAAAGGACAACACACAAGTCACTCTTCCACAAATTGGAGCCTTTCACTGAAAGTATCCATTTCCTGAAGGCTCCAAAGCCTAAAATTCTGCAATATTTCCTATTATTTGCTCATCTTAAATCCAAAAGCATGCTGAAAAACAGATAAGCTAATGGAGGAGCTTTAGCAGGCTTTCAGCCCCATTTGTGCCAACAACTCTGGCACATGAAATGTCAGGGCTGCTGGAGACAAGACCTATGATCATATGCCGTCTGAACTGAGTTTCTGGTTCGTGGGTGTTCATGTTGATACAAAAAGGACTTTGACTGCATTTAGAGCTCCAATAACCTTTTATGTTGAGACTGACAGACTTTTGCACCCTTCAGGATAACCTAGAGAATGACCAGGCGGGACCTGACAAAATTACCATACGTGCGCGCACACGTACACGTGCACACACACACACACACACACACACAGGGCACCTTTACATTAGGAAATAATTTCAAAATAAGTAAAATTGAAATAACTCCCAAAATAACAAAACCAAAATAGCGCATCCACACTACAAGGAATCATTGAAATAGCACAGAATTATTTTGAAATAGTGCTGGTGGCCCACTCCATACACAAGCACATGTGCTCCATCACTGAGGTGAGGGAAGAGTACATGGCTTTGTGCTGGCTCAACATCTGGTCCCAGGTGGCCTTCTGCTACTCCCGGACAGACCGGCACTCCTCCCAGTCAGGGACCAACTCCTGGTGCTCACCATCGAGCCCCCGGAGGCAGGCCATCTGGTCCTGCAGCAGGTCTTTGCAGGTTCTCTTTCTCCGGTGGATCCCACGGAGTTAGGAGGATGGCATGGGAGGTGATGGACGTGCCATGCTCACAGCTGGCCCAGTCCCTTGAAAAGTTACAAGGGCACTCATCCCAGGAGACACGGTGCATGAAGTCTAGCCCTAATCTCTGAGCCGACACTGAAGGTCTCAGTTCAGATGACAGCAGTGTGTTTCGAGAAAGGCCATCTGTTGCATAGACAGCGGGCACTTCCCTGCAGGGGCACAGACATCCTAAGGGAGCTTTGCTATGCCCATGGCCCAGGGACAAGCAAGCATGGGAAGATGCTGACCAGGCCAGGAGCCTGCGGGCAGAAGGGAGGAACGAGATGACTCTGCCTCCTCCTGTGTCCAACACACACCAGGTCCGGCACTGGCGGTGTTCCACAGAGAGAGAACTTCTGTCTCTGCTGCTGAGGGAAGAAGGGTAGTGGGGGAGGTGTGTATTAGCCGCAGAGGCTGCTTGCCAGAGAGTGTGCTACTGGGGACTCTGCCTCTTCCTCCCCCAGCAGGTTCCCATGTACAGGATCAGTCTCCTCCACTCTGCTGCTCTTGACTGGGAGCGGATGCTGACAGTGCAGGCCTGAGCCTGTGCCGTGTGCAGTACTGCTGTGTGGTTCCAAGACCCCAGACTCCTTAGTGGTGGCTTGTCATGGGAAGGTATCCCATCACAGAGGCCAGAGTGAGGCAGGCCTCTACAGGGACCTTGTGAGAAGAACCAAGGGGTTCCTGTGTGAGAGCATCATGGGGCTGAGTGCTCCAGACTGGTGCTCCATGTGCAAATGCTGTTGTGTGACCCACCCAGGCCACGTGAGGAGTGTGCAACCCCTCACAGCCTGCCCTCACATGTGTACAGAGAAAGTTACAGAACTCACCTGAAGTGCCTTCATCTGACACCTGGGCAATATCTTGAGAAGGGGGAACTGGTTCCAGAGTGAGGAGCAGCTCCTGGATTGCAGGCATGGTTGACTGACTGGCCTGCTCCTCCCCTTCATCCTCAACAACCCCTCCCCTCATGGAAGCTAACACCAGGCTGAACGTGATGATGACGGGGAGAGCGAGGTGACTGGCATCGAGCTGTTAACAGTAGTGGCACACATGTGGTGCCATCCCTGAGCATCTTCGCTGCTCCCTGGCTTTATTGTAGGCCTGCCTGACTGCCTGAGCTCCTTAATTTTCATGCAGACGTGGTCAAGGGTCCGTGGCTGTCCCTTTTCAGCCTGACTGGCAGCCATCTGGCTGTAGACCTCGGTGTTGCACCTCGTGGTGTGGAGATCCTGGAGGTTGTTCTCCTTGCCCCAGACCTCTATGGGATCCAGGATCTCCACAACAGTCCAGGACAGTGTCCACTTGCTTCCCTGGCCAGTGGCAACTAAGGATGCTGTGGGGAGTGCTGGCAGCCATGGGGGGCTCAGAGGGAGCACTGGGGTCGGCTGTGGCTCCTGTGCTGCTGTGGTGTGGCATGGGGCTTCTGCACATGCCACAAGCCCATTTCCTGCAGCCCGTGGCTTTAAAGGCTCCACAGGAGAAGGGGAGCAGTGGAGATGTCAGGTGTGGCCAGAGCGGCCACAGGTGCAGCTGTAAGAGGCCTCTGGAGGCCAATTATTTTGAAATAGCAGCAACTGAGCGTCCACACTCAGGCTATTTCGAAATAACAATTTTGAAATAAGTGTTATTCCTCATGGAAAGCAGGAATTATTATTTCAAAATAACCAGCCCGTTATTTCGAAATAATGGGCTTGGTAGCATGGATGCTCCACTTGTTATTTCGAAATAACTCCCTAGTGTAGACCAGAACAGAGTGACATATCTGCCTGGAGTCAGAGGTTTTGGCACTGATGTGTTGGAGAGCGGCTGACTCTAGGTGTTGCTTGTCACAGCTATGTAATGACTTCATCACTGAAATGCCTAGCATCATGGACTAGGTGCACCTCTCTGTCCCCTGCTTTGGTTGAAAATGTACACTGTTGGACATGGAGGAAATATAGATCTGCGGCAGTGTTCCCTTTAATTTTTTCCATCCATGTACAGAATAAATTTTGTTATGTGCACCAAGGCATGTGCAGATGTGCGCCACCAACAGAAATATATGCTGCTGGCTGTGGTCATCTGTGGATGCTCTGCTAATCAGCTGGGTGACATTCGAATCTCTCGTGGGGGGCCGCTTAAGCATTCAGCTTGCAGGGAGCACTGGTCTGCACCAATGCAAGCAGTGCCAACAAGAGCAGCGGTACCCAGTGGCCAGAGGCAACTGCAACTCAGATCTTTGCTTCAAGGAACGCTCTTTGAAAGTGTCCTGGGTTGACCTCTTGCCAGATTTATCGAGGTCTCTTTGTGGGCAGAGGTCCCTTCAGGAGAGAGCAGAGCGATTCTCTGAAACACTTAAGTACCCATAGTGACATGAAATTTGGTCCAACATCCCCACAAAGGAGGTTTCAGAGAAGTGACTGAGAAAATGTGAATATCCATTAATGATGCCCATGCTGCACAGACACTCCTTGAAGGTGTTACAAAACAAAGACTGGAGTGGAATAGGAGCAAAGGCTTCCTCAGAGACACAAGCAAGAGGATGAGGTAGCAAAGCAAAAAATGACACAGAAAATTGCATCCAACTGCTAAGAAGCAAAAGAGAAAAACACTAACAAAAACGTCAAAGTACTAAAACTACAGCATCAAAGAACTTAATACTCAAAATAAAACACAGGCCATAGTATCAAAGTTATTTCAAGTTCTTTGGTGACTGGAGAATAGTTGTCAATGACATTCCTGGCCTACTGACAGAGAAAGAGCTGCAGAAATAATAACTAAGAGGAAAA
Source organism: Pelochelys cantorii (assembly GCA_032595735.1). Taxonomy (NCBI): domain Eukaryota; kingdom Metazoa; phylum Chordata; order Testudines; family Trionychidae; genus Pelochelys; species Pelochelys cantorii. The sequence goes on along the minus strand of CM064335.1, from coordinate 36,072,468 downwards.
GAAACTGACCAGACTGTAGGATCAGGTGGATACACGCACGGATATCTAAAACCACTGATGTTGAAAAGAGTAAGTTCAGCTGGCATTTTTGGGAAATTGCAAGCACCACAATTAAGTTCTGGGAGTTAAGCACAACAACAAAACAAGTGTGGTGTAAGCGGTTCCACACACCACTGTTACACTGCCTTGTGTTGAAACATTGCATTACAAGCTCTCCCTGCTTCAGTTTGCAAGGTGTAATAACTACTCCCAAAAGCAGGGCAGTGTGCTGTAAACTCAGCATACCATCTTTAAACCATTAAATAACCGGGCTGGCTTTAAATAAAGAAATGTAAAAGGCAGATGCTTCACTCAAGTGCTTTTAAACCCAGGACCCAAAGGGTATGTCTAGACTACTTGCCTCTGCCGACCGAGGCATGTAAATTAGACATACCGACATAGTCAATGAAGCGGGGATTTAAATATCCCCCGCTTCATTAGAATAAAAGTGGCCGCCGCATCGTGCCGGCTCAGCTGTTTGTTGGCATGAAGCGGCAGTCAAGACGGGGATCGGTTGGCAAGGAAAGCCTTTGCTGACCGATCCTGTAAACCTCGTTGCACGAGGCATAAGGGATCAGTCGGCAAAGGCTTTCCTTGCTGACCGATCCCCGTCTTGACTGCCGCTTCATGTCAACAAACAGCTGAGCCGGCACAACGCGGCGGCCACTTTTATTCTAATGAAGCGGGGGATATTTAAATCCCTGCTTCATTGACTATGTCGGTATGTCTTATTTACATGCCTCGGTCGGCAGAGGCATGTAGTCTAGACATACCCAAACTGGACATGGAACGCTGGATTAACATAGAAGAACGCTTTCCTTGCCTCAGTTTCACACCTCAGAGGAAGCAGGCAAGCTTTCTTAAGTGGCCTGCTGTCTCCTTATTGGCCCATGTCACCTCCAGGAGGACTAAATCTCACAGGTAGCCTGGCCCAAGTGGATTTTCCTTATGTAGGGAATGTGAGGGGGCGGTATCTCCATCAAGGGGCTGAGTCAGAATGATAGCCCCCATCACAGAGGTGGATAGTGGCTTGCATCCATTCTCAGTACTGCTGCCCTTAGGGGACAAAACTTTTGAGATCTTTGGGGAGTTCCACCAGTTTTGTGCTAAGGCACTGACTCGGGACTGCTAATTGGCCAGTATTAGCATGTATTTAGTTACATTGTACACACAAATGAATGTCACCTTCAAAACCAGCAAATATTATCTAACCAATAGATGTTTTTCATAATTACTGTTCTTACTAATAAGATTTACTTTTAGCTAAGATACCTGAACAAATGTTATTTGGAAGTCAACCCATATTTGGCCAAGTCCCAACATCTTATGATTGTCTCACTGAATTCTGATACTATTTATACAACAATTTTTAATTGTTCTTCTAAAATGGAAGATTTAGACTGCTGACTCAAAATTCAACACAGCCATCAAGTGGGTCACTCAGAGCAATTGACTCCAGAGAAAGAGAAAAGCCAGTCTGAAGCAATTGCAATAACCTTTCAATTTTAAGCAGGTGCCTATTTCTTCAAGAGAAGTAATTATTGATTATCAAAAATAATTCTGCCTAAAAATAAACTCAGCTATATAAAAGAGTATTGGAAGAATAAAAAACTATAGGTGATTTAGGAGAGGAAATACGATTAGCTCTGGACAGCAATCTTAGCTATCATTTGGTATGGATGACTAATAGAAAACTTCGTAACTGAAAGTTTTCACTACCGATAAGTTATGCAACCAGCCATTGCAGGTAGCATAATGTTAGAAAAAAAGATACACTTTCACCGTCACAACATCCTCATTACATAGAGTTAACATTTACAGTGTTTACTGATAAAAATGATTTCAAAGTGTTCAAACAGTGACAGATACACGAATTTCAATAAAAACAGAAAGGATCAAATCTTTCCAGGGGTTAGAAAATGTTCAATTAATTAAAAAAATCTACTCCTATAAACTTTCTACTTTATTTAGGAATAGAAGCAGATATCTCAAAATAACACGAGAGGTTGGCTTTTCCTTTTCTTTAATCAGGAACAACTATACATTTCTTAAGATTCTTATGTCCTTTTCTAATGAGAGCTCTAGCCTGATTTCCAGATAGGAGAGATTGACAGAACATGGAGAATACACCGAACTACACTCAGTATATACACTGATCTTTAAACATGATTTGGACATAATTTATAATGGTGATGCAAAGATTTCTAATCTGGAATTCTATCCAGTTCAGCTGATGTCCTGTCAGTGTAGCTTTACGTATATTTTCATTTAACTAAAAAGTTACATCATCAAAATACATCCCATGCAACAACAACTTTGTTAATGCTGATAAGAGAGGTCTGATTTATAATGAGAAGCTGTTTCTGTTTACCTTCTGGACATTGACAACTGAATCCGCTGATGTTGGAAAAGCAGGTACCTCCATTTCTGCATGGCTCTTGGCTGCAGTGATCAATCTCTGACTGACACAGTTCTCCAGTATAACCTACATCACATTCAAACATTTTAAAAAGTGAAGAGAAATTAAGGTTTTATTACTAAATTTGACATTATACCATTCAAATAGCTCTAAGTTATTTTTCTTGAATAATAAGATAGTCGGACATGAGAAACAGTATTCATGACGATCTCTCAATATTTAATTCATTAAAACATTCAATTGATAAGACCCTCAACTTGGTTTAAGCAATATAAATCAGAATTCAAATATAGTGATACTATCAAATTGCATTTTACCTACAGCAATATTCTGACTACATTAGTGAGGGGACAGGGTTCTGCAACCACAATGTACATCAAATGAATTTCAAATTTATTTTGAATCCGAACACAAAAATCCTCTAGGGAGACTTTAAACAGAACTACTCATTCTGAATTATTTGTGCATACATTGAGTGACTGTCATTGATTCCTACTTCTGAGCCTCAGAGGGGATTGTTTATTTAAAAACATTAAAAAATATATATGGGTCAGACTTACACTTAAAATTGTATCAATAGGCTTGAATAGGTGCAACTCAGCATTGAGTTTGCCCCAAAGGTTTATAGCAGCCAGAAATTTTGTCTGATGTAGAATTATAAGATTTTCCTCTTTCCTACATTCTTTGCATTTTTACATGATATCGTGAGCCAAATTCTGTTCCTGTTTTCTCAAATGTGAATCCAGGATAATTCTGTAGTATCTGCATGAACTCAACAACTGGCAGCTAGGTTCAACAAAGAAACGAAGGAATCTCCTATAGGTGGTTCTGGGTTCAGGACTGGGTTACATACCAGAGCAGTGAGAGGAAGCTTGCATTATCGCTGTTTGTTACCATGTCCAGACAAACAGTGAATTTCAGTATCCATGACTGGTACTGGTGATGAGCACTTAATGAACATAACACTGACAAAAGGACAATAAGCACTAGGAGCACAGTTGGCAAACTCATTTGCTTCTGATATACATATTCTATTGTTACAAGTTCGCTTTCACATTTGTAGGGTTATTTTTCTGAAGAATAGTGCAACATTCAACATGCTTACTTAATTTTCAGTTAAGCCCATCTTCTGAAGTGTAAGTTTATGAAAATAATATTACATTGGAATTCACTATGTGATCATTAAAACATTAGTTTAATGAGAGACATGAAATTGCAAGGCTCTGCAGCTTGCTAAAATAATCATCTGGGTTTCTTGTGATTGTCATAATAACCTAGAACAAATCACATGATAAAGATGACATCTTGTTGTCGGTTTTATGAAAATATATTCCATCTAATCAATAACTACACTGCATGTTTTTAACTGAAATAAAATATTATTTTTGTCTTTAATAGCCAATAATGAATGCTGCAAATTAACAGTTTCCTAAATGAGTCATACTACAAAAATGCAGCTTATCAGTCAGATCATTTTATGAATCCTTGTGACTGTTCATTTTGTGCTCTTACAAATCTCTGTACTATTTTCATGCAGCAAGGTTATGGCAACATGGTACTTCACAGATACTGTGGGTCCTGAACATTTTCAAATGAGGAGATTATAGTATATTCTATTTTTATTTTCCATTTCCTCTACTAGCTTCAAACATGCAGTAAAGGGAATCTGTTGGCATCTTTTCTAAAAGAAAAGAAATAAAGACCACCAGTTTCCACTTTTCATTTCTTGATATACTGATATATGTTCTAGCAGAAAATCTAGTGAACATTAAGATGAAAAAGTCATTCCAATTACTACAAAAACAGTATGTTTTAGAAAATAAAGACAGAAATTTCCAAGACAAAAAACCCCTAGAAAACCAAACTCAACATATCTTAACAAATGTATGAAGAAATATGGCTAAATTCTTCAATGGCACAAATGAGTCCTACTCCACTGGCTTCACTGGAGTTGAACCCATTTATCCCATAACTGAATTTGCCCCAAAGAGAATGTATGAGCCTAAGAATGAGAGCGATGTACAGTACAAGACAAGAAACAGATGGAACAAAAAAATCTTTCAAAACATGAAAGGATAACATCAAGGCAGGGTAAGAAAAATTAAGTAAGACTGAATTGTCATAATTATGGACCCAGCCTTGGCACTAATGAAATCAATGGCAATGTTCCCACTGACCTTAATAGGAACAGCATTTTGGCTCATGATATTAGAAATGCTCTAAAGAAGTGTCTTTTGTTCCTCTCTCACCCCATTTGCAGCTTATTAGAGGCAAATGCAATATATTACATTACTTCTTCCTGTAAAATGCACTTAAGAGATGTTGAGTATCTACAGAATAATTTCATTGATTCGACAACAATCCACTTTGAATTATTGTGGTGACTCAAAATGACATACTTAGGTGCTGGAACTAAGGGTGTTAGCTTGAAGTGATTTCCATTATATACGGGGTTTACAGTTTGGTTCAATGGCTCTTTGCACTCTACTACAAAAATTGTTCCGGCACTCCTAGGACAAATGAATTTCAAATTGCTGATCTAGAGTACAAATGTCTCACGTCAATGTGGCTAGGGTGCTAGCCTAGGACATGAGAAATCATGTTTAAGTCCCTGCTCCTGTGTGATCCAGGACAAGTAATTGAAGGCTAGTCTATGCTAGATGTGCTACATCAGCACAGCTGTGCCACTGCAGTGTGTCTGGTGAAAACATTCTAGGCTGAGGGGGAAGAGCTCCCTCATTGGCATAATTACTTGACCTCCAATAGAGGACAGGAGAGCATCTCTCATTGACACAGTGCTGGTACAGACAGCTTAGGTCACTCTACCTTGCATTGCTCAGGGGTGGCTTTTTCACATCCCTAAGCAACATAAGTTATATATCAACATATGTGGTAGTGTTGATCTACCCTGAGTCTCACTGTGTCTCAATTCCCCATCTGTTAAATAAGAATAATCACACTGCCCTACCTTAAAGGGTGTTATAAAGACAAATACATTAAAAAAAAAATCTATCAAACATCTCTTACATGTGGTTTGGGGAAATCAGCAAACCAAGCAAGTGTTTGAATGCTCTAACTTATGTGGAGTTAAGAGGAAGATTCCACATTCATAGTTGGTTATCTGATTTGCAGGATGGTAGGACTGAAAAGGGAAATCCTGAGACAACCTCAACAGCCTAAGAGAACTTGGAATTTTAAGGCAAATTTCTGTATCTTGAGACTAACTAAAAGATCACGAAGGAGTATTCTGAAACTATCTGTAAACTAATTTAAAATTGTTTCTAAGATCATCTAAGTCTCTGTAAAAAGGCTAATGCTTCTAGATAAGGATCTGTAAAAGCTTTATGGTTAACAAATGATTTTTTTTAAAGGATCCAGTTTTGTTAAGTGTTTTTCTTTTTTGCTCAGATACTGCTCATAATGTCCTGTTCATGAGCGTTTTAATTCAAAACAAACATTATTTGTTATGAATTAAAACAAGATTACATTTATTTGTAATTTCCCCTCATTTAGTCATAAGGAAAATGTAAGTAATCATGGTTAAGGAGGAAGTGAAAGCATTCTAATGTGAATGCCCTCAGAAAAATATGGGTAATAGCACCACCTACCAAGAGAACTGTGAAAACAAATAGCTAAAGAAAGGAAAGATTATGAGGGTCTCAGATACTACTGCAATGGAAAACATAAGTATAAGGATAGAGATGAAAACTGCTATATAAGAGTTAGGTATTCTAATTTCTGATTTCTTATTATTATGAATCAGTTTCAACATTGTTTTAATTTTAATTAGCTATTAGGAGAAGTTGCTGTGATGCCTTAAATAAAATTGACATCTTTATCTAAAATAAATATGCCTTCTCATGAAGTTAATCATTTTAGGGCCCAACACTGCAAGGTGATATTCTTAAATGTATATTGAGTTGAGGCCATTCAGGATCTGGCAGGGTCAGGTCTATATTGAAAAAGGAAAGTTATAATTGGTCTACTGGAGATATAAGGAACTGGCTCAAAAATCACTGTTGCACAGCATTGATGCCTGCCTTTGTGAAAATGGAGCATTTTCACTAGTGTTCAGCGTGCCTTACATCTTACCATGACTCAGAGAGGGACAATGCTTTTCTAGGGGACAAATTATAATTGTGATATAATGCAATTTTTTTCCAATAGGAACTGACCCATTTTCTAGTCACAACGATAAGGGCTTCATAACAATACAGAATTGAATTGAACTGAAAATGGTAATGCTTAAAGTGCAATAGAGTCTAATATATGATTTTATGGAAGCAATGTTTTATGAAAAATAGGTTAAAATAAATGTTTCACATAAAGTAGATTTCTACTTTCATGGTTCAAAATTAATGGATTGGAAATACTTATGCTTTTCTACAGAAACTGGGCTCTTACATAATACACAGATCTTTATGGTTTCAATAAAACTTCTTTTCCTTGGGTTAACACTCAGATTAAGGAATAAGTAGGAAGAACTTTTCCTAATATGTATTATTATTATTATTATTTATTATTTTAGTTACAGGGGATTTAGAAATAATGGAGACTTGAAGACATTAAGGGCTAGTTGTTTAAAAGAAGCAGATAGTGAGATTTTCAAAGATGTCGAGGTGCCTAACTCCCATAGATTTCCCAGTGGTTTCAATAGGAGTTAGGGGGTTTGAGCACTTTTGACACTGCCACTAAGTTTCTATTAGAATCTTTAAGTGTCTAAAATCCTTTAATTATCTGGATCTGAATCCCCGAAAATGACTGGGGACCAAAGACAGAGGGATCCTGATACATCTTTTGAAAGGATGTATATGTGCTCCTCCTGTGCTGGCTTAGCTCTTCTGGCACTCATGGCTTCAGCTGGCCTTGTCCTCCACTCCCTCTATAGGGAGGTTAAGCACTGCTGTCTCTGCTAATCTTACGTACTCAATGCACTCAGAGAAGGTTCTTACTTCCTCTTCCAATCCTTGTGCAGATCAATTAACAAACTAGCTATTATATGAATATATTGATTCTATGGTAATTAAATACATCTAATAATACAAATATTTGTCTTGTTGACACAGATGATATTATAAAGTGAGACCACGTGGAACCTAAGAGATGGAGTGTCACTCTTCAGTAGGTGAGCTGACAATATCATGCAGGCATCAATTAGGGCCGGGTGGAAAACAACCATGCCATTGGGTGAAAAATTCTGAGGTTTGGAAATTGAAATGTGGAACAAAATTTAGACCTTCTGAAATTTCTCATGAAAAGAACATGAGACAGAGTCAGAGAGACCAGACTAGTCTAGTGGTCAGGGCATTCATCTAGAATGTGGGGGTACCGAGGTCCAAATCTCAGCTCTTGGGCTCTATCAGTCTCTTCTGTCTTCCCCTTTCCAATTTTTACCAGAAATTCTGTACTGAAAAACCTCTAGATTAAATTTTTGTCAAAACAAACATTTCTGTGGAACATTTTGATTTTGATAGGATGGGATTTTATTGGTAAAAAAAAAAGTTCTGTCAAAAACCCTTCAAATGTTCCTCATAGCAATGATCTTTGGGATCTCATGTGAAGATGTGTCAGACATATCTTTCTGTCACTCCCCAGGAGCTTGATGCACAATGTCCCTCTCGGCAAAGGAAGATGTATTAGGCCTTATGATAAGAGGAGAGTTCACAAGATCAAACATAGCACTAGTCTCTAGGAGGAGGCAATGGATTACATGGGGGAAGTGTCCCGATGGAAGAAAACATACTGTTAATGCAGCATCTCTCACTTTCCCCAAATTCTGGATTTATATCTTGGGACAAGAAAATACTTCATTCATTCTATATGATGATAGCACAAATTAATAAACCTTTCCCAAATGTAGTCCTATGTAGAATAGAAGATGATTAGGTCACTTCCATCACAGAATTGTTTTTAAATCCCGCAAATAAGATATTAAAAAATGTAAGTCATCAACATTTCCAAAATTTGTGCTTATCCAATTTGTCACTTACACGAAATAATGATGTGTGAAGTGGGTTGGATAAAGTAAAAGTTGACCTAAAATCATCTCTAAAATTCAAAACCAAAGATTTTTCTTCTCTCTCTCTCTCTCTCTTTTAAAGGAAGTTGGGAAGAGTGGTGATCGTCTAGAGAAAGAATCTATCATATTTGGTTAATTTAAGAAAAAAAATCAGTTCTAAACTTCCTAGTTTTGTCTGGGATCAGAAATATCACAAATAATATGAAATATAAATTACTTGTGGGATTACTGAAACATAACCCAACTAAAACCATTATATTACAGAAATCTCATACAGAAACTTTCTTGAGAGCTTCATTATTCAATAGCTCAGCCAAAAAGATTCAGATAAGAGGATTACATTTCAGTGGGATGTTTAAGTGGGTAAATGGATGATATAATCAGCTACCTTTTCAAGTAAGTTTAGTGTAAAAACAAGAATTTTTGCATACTTCTACAAGCCCAGACAGAGCAAATCTCTGAACCTGTCTAAGGGATAAATGTACACACCACTGCTCAAACAAGTAGTTCCATTGACAGTCTTGGCTCAAGTTTCTATATGGCTAAAATAATGGGACTATAGAGCAGAATTTGGATCTTTGTTTTTGCCTTATAAATAAATATTTTTGTTTAAGAGTTATTACTGATTGCCATTAACAAAATAGAATCACATGAAGGTAACTTAGTCTGATATTAAATTTTAAATATGAATTTCAGGGTATTTATATGCTTATGTCTAGACAGTATATAAAATACATACGTTTCTTCTCCAACTTATGGACAATTTTATGGTTAATGAATTCTGAATACATTGCATCCACTATGACCTTAACTATAGGGATTTTTGAAATCACTCAATTTCAAGTTCAGTTCCAGTCTAATTTTTCTCTTCTTAAATGTCCTTTGCAGTTAATAGAATTTAAAGCATTACTTAACTATATTTACATATCTTACTCATGAAAGAGATAGTTGGATCTATCTGTATATTTATGAAATATAATGGAGGAAAATATATGTGTATAGGGACGTCATATCTCTTTTCTGGCATGAGGTAAGTATAAATCCAGGTAATTCAATGAAACCCATATACAAATATTTTGGGCTGCATTTACAAAACAGTTAAACTAAGCAAAGGGAGAAAAGGATTGGAAGTCCAGAGGCAGAAAAAGCAGCAGATTTAGTGGAGCTCATTATTAAATCATTGAAATGACTGGGCCAGTTTCTGAGCAGTGGCCAAGGAGATGACAGGTGGGGATGCAAGATAGCTCTCTCTGAAGGCATCTTTGTATTCCACAATTTCTGGGTTGGTACCCTAGCATAAGTTAGGACAGTCAGAAGCTTGCTCAAGCTAGGGATGTTACATTTAGTTTGGTCAATTAATCAGCTAGTTGATGCAATTTCCTGCCCCCGCGGATATGGTGCTGGGTGCCACGTTCCCCCCATCACCGGCTCCTGCCTCCCCCCTGATTCAGGCAGCAAGGGGAAGGGGGTAAGCAACTAGTCAACTATCCAATAAGCTTTTGCTTATCAGATCGTTGACTAGTCCCTTACGTCCCTAGCTCGAGCTTGAGCTGACTGCCAGCACCCCATGTTGCCAATACAAGAGTTGGGATTTAGTGGGGCAAATGGACATGCAGGTCATTTCCCCTACTCTGATTACATACCAACACCCATACTAGGTCAGACCAAACGTCCATCTAGCACAGTGTTCTGTCTTCAATGGTGGCCAATGCGAGGTGCTTCAGAAGGAATGAACAGAATAGACTGTGGTATGGAGAGAGTGATACCGATGCTGCTATGTCTGAATTAAGCCACAGACAAATCCCCTTACACTGAAGCAACAGTGCTCGCTATAAAGCCACTTTGAATAATCTATTGCTACTATTCAATTAATTAATGATTCCATCTGACTTGCATCCTAAGGTTTCAACTACCATCAAAACTAGTTGTTAATGTCTATATTATGCACCATTTGGGGGCTTGACTCTGTAAGCCTTATATGTGTGGAACATCCATTGACAACAAAAGGAACTTAATGATTGGAGTATTTACTGAATATGTTCCACAGTATCAAAAATTTCAATAGATGAGCCCTCTGGGCTAAATTCTATCTTTAGATATTTTCATGCAGACATCAAAATATAGCCAACATCTTTATAAAACTAGCCACTTTTAATAACTTCTAATACTAATCTCGCCTTCCCCTCTGTTATATCTTCTTTTTTTCAGATAATTCCACTTTCATTCTTAGTATTAGGGCTTTAAAAATAATCTGATATATCAACAGTCAATAGGTCATTCCTATTTCCTATACTAGAGTTGAAAATGTGTGGTAAAACATTTATAAGAAATGAAAATAAATTATCTAATGTTGTTAATATTCTTCCAGTCTGCTTTTTATTTAAAACTAATCAAAATAATTTTGGAAAATGTCTACTGAAGTGGTTTGTCTAAGAACTATGCAAGGAACTTAGTGGCTTTGAAATGTGAGACATGAAAGCACTACGTTTCAATCATGCCAATTCTATAAGAAGGATTTTCCACCAGCACAGAACAATAATTACATGAAGTTATCCTCTGGCATTCAACTATGACCGTCATATTTAGTTTAATTTTAATTCCAATTAAGATGCCGATATTCATTTGATTAAGTGCTAAAAAAAATGCTTGTGAAGCAATTTCAAAGCAACTTAAAATACATACATTTGATCATTAACCAAACCACACGCTACTCAATTAACCTTTTACATTTTATAAAATTTTTGCAAATTTTTATTTTAAATTAATAGTTTGAACAATCCATTAGATGCACGGTTTGCATAGAAATCCCTCTTTTATTTGACTAGTCTGAGGGACAAAATGTCTACCACTTAATATTAATTACTCAAAAGAATCATTTCAAGTGTGTACCAAAGAGCAAACAACATGACAGTTTTAGGCAGCAAAGTCTGAGCTGTGAATCTGCAAACTCTTCCTGTTAATATGTAATTCTTACAGCTGAGAGTAGTCTTGTTGATTGGGACAACAATCAGAATAGTAAGACCTATATCAAGTGGTCTTGGTAGCACTAGCCTGTATGTTTCTACAGCATCTTTCCCCTTGCTTCCTTTCCTCTCACTAAAGATACAGAAAGCATGCTGTTGCAAAAGATATGCAGAGAATATTAAAACAGAAATACATTATTCAAAGCACCATGAAAACATACCAGTAGGGCAAGTGCAGGTGAAATTTTTCCCATCATGTTTTTGTGTTACATCAGTGCAGGTTCCATTGTTCTGACAGGGCCTGCTTTGACAGGCATTAAATTCTTCACAGAAAGCACCCATATATTGATCCTCACAGTCGCAGAAAAATGTTGCCTATGAACAAATAAAACGTATCCATTACTACAAGACTTCTAAGCTTATTTCTGGATTGTGAACTTTATTGAGCTAAAGTAAAAAAAACCCAGCAGCTATAAGCACATCATTGTAAAAAAATATATTTCTAAAGTTACCCTTTAAAATATTGATCCTGCACCCCTTGGGGCAATGTTAGTGGGAATTTCAATGGAGCAATGAGATCTGAACACAGAGACCTGAAACTGAGATCAGAACCATGAGATGCAAACTAGTTATATACAAGCCCACTGTAAAATTTCTTCTTTAGTGTTCCAGTTAACTGTAAGCATTAATTAATGCCCTAAGACACACTATTAAAGTAACAAAAAGCTCTACTGAATATAATCAACATCTTGATAATGGGAGATGTACCCATGTAGATAAAGGACAGTGATGGGATGCCGAACTCCTGTCTTAGCAATTTTGTGTAAAACCTGGGACAGATTCCCTAGGGAAAGTCTCTTATATTCTGCCAGAGTCCCACAGACAAATGTGAAAGCATTTTTCTTCCTAAGGTTTCTACTACCTGTTTCAAATCTTAATTTATAACAAAAACATGCAACAAGAGACTATATTTCAAAGACTTAGAAATCTGTATTTTAAAAATACAGTAGACATAACACAATATGACATTCAGACTTGCCAGTAGTTATACAAATTATTAAAAGATTTTAAAGCAGCAACTAGGGAACACTAAGATTATTAGCAGATAAACTAAGGAAAACTCCTGTAGCTATTAGTACATGTTACAATAGGTTCCTTTTTCTCTTTTAGGCCAACTATTAGAGGACATCGCACACACAAACATACAGAGAGCCAGTACATTATAATCAGAATGCAACCATGTATAAATATTATGATGCATATTGCAGTAGAATGCAGAAGAAAATACAGATATGTTGCGGGGGGGGGAGGGTTAATTATCTTTACTTTAGATACATGAAGAGTAGTGTCCTACACAGAAAAAAAATTAAATAAACAATGTATGGATTTAAAACAACGCAAAACTTTCTAGTCAATAGAAATCAGTAACATTTAGCACACAGGCTTGATTCTGCACATAGATTAACACTGCATATTTCCAAAAACTGGAATGATTTATATTTTACTGGGTCTTCCAAAAGCTGGTGCTGAGTAAGTGGCGTGCACACACTTTTACATCCTTCACAAACTGCAGATCACAAGAAGTGAATATGCTCCATGTGAGTGATTGCAAATCTCCAAACACAACATTGCAGTAGTTTGAACAAAAGCATAGAGATTTGGCCAAAACCACAATTTATGTTACTACCATATGACACGGTAATTTACAGTTCAAGTTATGCATACACACAGGTGTGTAGCCGGTAGAAATCTATCTAGATAAATCTTTGTCACAGAATCATAGGACTGGAAGGGACCTTGAGAGATCATTTAATCCAGTCCCCTGCACTGAAGGCAGGACTAAGGACTGCCTAGATGATCCCTTACAAGTGTTTCTCTAACCTGCTCTTTAAAATCTCCAGTGACTGAGATTCCATAACTTCCCTTGACAATTCATTCTCCTGCTTAATCACCTAACAGTTAGGAAGTTTTTGTAAATGTTTCAACTGCCCTTGCTGCAGTTCAAGCCCACTGCTTCTTGTCCTATTCTCAGAAGTGAAAGAGAACAATTTTTCTCAATATTTTATGTACTTAAACTGTTGTGTCCCCACTCACTCAATTCTTCTCTATACTACACAAACACAATTTTTTCAATCTTCCATCCTAGGTCATGTTTTCTAGAAACAAGTAATTTTTGTTGCTTTTCTCTGGACTTTCTCCAATTTCTCCATATCTTTCCTGAAATGTGGTACCCGGAACTGGATACATTATTCCAGATGAGGCTTAGCCCTGGGTAGAGTGGAAGAATTACTTCTTGTGTCTTGCTTACAACACACCTGCTAATCAATCCAAGAATGATGCTTAACAATGTTGCAAAAAAGCACACTGTTGACTCATGTTTAGCTTGGGGTCCACAGTGATCCCCAGATCTCTTTTTACAATACTCCTTTTGTATGTGTGGAGCTGACTGTTCCTGCCTCAGAGGAGTACTTTGAATTTGTTCTTATTGAAAATCTTCCTATTCACTTCACACTATTTCTCCAGTTTATCCTGATCATTGTGAATTTTAACCCTGTCCTCCAAAGCACTTGCAACCCCTCCCAGTTTGATATCGTCCACAAACTTTATAACTGTATTTTCTATGTCATTATCTAAATCACTGATGAAGATATTGCACAGAACCAGATCCAGAACTGATTCCTTCCAGGATCCCACTCAATATGTCCTTCCAGCGTGACTCTTAACCATTGATAAGTAGTCTCTGAATTCAGTTTTCCAACCAGTTATGCACCCATCTTATAACAGCTCCATCTAAGTTGCATTTCCCATTTATTAATGAGACGGTCATGCAGGACATTATCTAAAACCTTACTAAAGTCAAGACACACTACATCTACTGCTTCCCTTCTATCTACAGGGCTTGTTACCTTGTCAAAGAAAGCTATCAGGTTGGTTTGATACAAGCTGTTCTTGACAAATCCATGCTGTTACTTATCACCTTATTATCTTCAGACTGATTGCTTAATTATTTGCTCCATTATCTTTCCTGGTACACAAGTAAGGACATTAAAATGCGGTTATTAGCTAATGGTATAGTTGATAGGATTGTTCTGCAGAACCACAGCGGGGGTCGCTCGTGCCGGCTCCGGGTACCACCCACACTGTGGCTCTGCATTTTAAATGCAGTAAGAGCTGCTGGTTTCTTACTACATTTAAAATGCAGAGGCACAGCAATCAGCATGAGCTGAAACTGCTGGGTTCCGGCTCGCACTGAGTCCAACAGCCTCTGTTAGCTGCAGACAGCCCTGGCTGCTGCTAACAGGGGTTGCTTGGGAGCAGCAGCCCCTGTCCACGGGGATATAAATGTATTCTCACAGAGCTCTATAGAGGGCTCTTTTCCAGTCCTCTAGAATATCACTCGTTGTCTGTGACTTTTCGAAGACAATAACTAATGGCTCAGATATCTCCTCAGTCAGCTCCTTGCATACTCTAGGATGCATTTCATGCAGGACCTGGCAACTTCAAAAATATCTAACTTGCCTAAGTCATTTTAAACTTTTTCTTTCCCTTTTTTAGCCTCTGATCCTAATTTTCACTGGCATTCATAAAGTCAGATGTGCAATCATTACTAACCTTGTTGGTGAAAAGGAACAAAAGTCATTTAGTACCTCTGACAGTTCCATATTTTCTTTATTATGCCTCTGCTACCCTCTCCCCCCGAGGCATGCAAGAGTGACGCCAACTCTCCCAGTTTCACCAGGAGTCTCCTCTGTCTCCCAGGCTATGTCTAGACTAAGGGGCTTTTTCCAATCGCTTTTGCGGAAGAGGCTTTTCTGCCATTTGGCTATGTCTAGACTATGTCCAAGGAATGTGTTTTCTCTTTTGCAAAAAAAAGTGGAAGAGCAAACACATTCCTTGGACACAATCTAGACATAGCCCCAGAGACAACTGATGCCAAAATGTCCAGTAGTGCAGTGGAGCTAAAGCAGACTACCTGCACTTCTGTTCCCATGCTGCTCTCCAAAGCGGCTGGCACTTCCCTGAGACCCAACAGATTGTTTTTGGAGGATTTTTTTTGAAGGGGGGGGGCTTCAGATTATTGAAATTCTCCTGGTTAAGCTAAGTGGTCTATTGCCATACTTCCTCTCTTTCCTAAGCAGTGGGATAATTTGCTCTTATGCCGTATCTTTGAAAAACTACAAACTCTTTTTCCCCCTTAGGACTTGCTTCCCAAGGGCTCTTTCCTACCAACTCCCTGAGTTTAATAACATCAGCTGTCTTGAAATCCATTGTCTTTATTGTGCTATTTTCCCTTCTCCCATTTCTCAGAACCACAAACTATTGTATTATGATCTTTCACCCAAGCTGCCTTTCACTTTCAAATTTTCAACCAGTTCTTCCTTATTTGTCAAAATCAAAGCTAGAACAATCTCTCCACTAGCAACTTTCCCCACCTTCTGAAGTTAAAAATGATAAATCCCTAAAGGTAAATCATTAATGGCACTCACAATGTTTTTCCTCAATTCCCTATGGCAGTGCTGGAGAACACATCAGCACATGGCTCATTTCTGTTAAAAAAAAAAATCTTAAAGATAACAACCATCAATTCCTCAAAACCTTGGCGGTTTGTTTCTAGTGGAGTGCCCCAAGGATCGCTTCTAGGACCGATTTTGTTCTACGTCTTTATTAATGACCTGGATGAGGGGATGGATTGCACCCTCAGCTTAGTGTCATCTGCAAACTTGCTAAGGGGAGAGGTAGATAAACTGGAGGGCAGGAATAGGGTCCAGAGTGACCTGGACAGATTAGAGGATTAGGCCAAAAAGAAATCTGATGAGGTTAAACAAGGACAAGTGCAGAGTCCTGCACTTGGGACGGAAGAATCCCAAGCATTGTTACAGGCTGGGGACCGAATGGCTAAATAGCAGTTCTGCAGAAAAGGACCTGGGGATTACAGTGGATGAGAAGCTGGATATGAGTCAACAGTGTGTCCTTGTAGCCAAGAAGGCTAATGGCATATTCGGTTACATTAGGAGGAGCATTGCCAGCAGATCCAGAGAAGCGATTATTCCCCTTTATTCGGCTCTGGTGAGGCCACATCTGGAGTACTGTGTCCAGTTCTGGGCCCCCCACTATAGAAAGGATGTGGACGCATTGGAGAGGGTCCAGCAGAGGGCGACCAAAATGATTAGGGGGCTGGAGCGCATGACCTATGGGGAGAGACTGAGGGATTTGGGTTTGTTTAGTCTGGAGAAGAGAAGAGAAGAGTGAGGGGGGATTTGATAGCAGCCTTCAACTTCCTGAAGGGAGGTTCCAAAGAGGACGGGGAAAAGCTGTTCACAGTAGTGACGGATGGCAGAACAAGGAGCAATTGTCTCAAGTTACAGTGGGAGAGGTCTAGGTTGGATATTAGGAAAAACTATTTCACTAGGAGGGTGGTGAAGCTCTGGAATGGGTTACCTAGGGAGGTGGTGGAATTTTTAAGTCTCGGCTTAACAAAGCCCTGGCTGGGTTGATTTAGTTGGGATTGGTCTTGCCTTGGGCAGCAGGCTGGACTTGATGACCTCCTGAGGTCTCTTCCAGCGCTATGATTCTATGATTCGTACTGTGTGTATGCTTCCTGAAATATGTTTTATTTTCACTTCTAGGGCCTAATTGGGATTCCTGGATATCTATTCCCTGGGTATATTGTACATGAAACCATTGATCACTACCCGTTGGGCCTGACAGTCTAGCCAGCTTTCTATCCATCTTACAGTCCATTTATCCAATCTATACTCCCTTAACTTGCTGGCAAGAATATTATGGGAGACCGTATCAAAAGCTTTGCTAAAGTCAAGGTATATCACATCCACTGACTTTCCCATATCCACAGAGCCAGTTACCTCATCATAAAAGCTAATCAGATTGGTCAGGCACGACTTGCCCTTCGTGAATCCATGTTGACTATTCCTGATCACTTTCTCCTCTTCCAAGTGCTTCAAAATGGATTCCTTGAGGATCCCCTCCATGATTTTTCCGGGGACTGAGGTAATGCTGACTGGTCTGTAGTTCCTGAATTATCCTCCTTCCCTTTTTTAAAGATGGGCACTACATTTGAGATTACAAATGTAATCTCATATACAGATTCATAGTGTTAAAGGCCAGAAAAGACCAGTAGATCATCTAGTCTGACTTCCTTTATATAACAGGCTATTAAATTTACAATTTCCCCTATCTTAAGCACAGTAACTTGTGTTTGAGCAAAACATAGTTTGTGTTGGGACATGTGTCTCTCTCTGTAATAGTTAAAAAATGACCACTGTTTAGCAGGACTGCAGATCGGAGATTCCCTCCCAAACCCAAATCTGAATGCACAAATGGAAATAAAAGACCAAGCTAGCCTATAGGTTGCTGCCCAAATCACACACAGGAAGCTTTGAGGTCATGCTTTTCAAAAGGATACATTCAAGAATGACTGGCCTCAGTCTTCTGTCATTTAGACTGATGCAAATCTGTTGACTTCAGTGGGGTTACACCAGCTATACATCAGCATGAGAGGGTAGAATCAGGGCTGATATATTAAATTATATTCATATTCATTCTTGAAACCCCCATGCCCTTCCAACCATTCTTGCAGCGTTTACAAGTACTTCCTTTCATGTCAATAGCCCATTCAGAAAAACTACATTAGCTATCTTCATTGCCTTTTTCTTGGTATCCAGGTGATCATTTAAGCAATCAGTCTTTCATACAGAGGAAGATTAATAGAATAGCTATTTATCCTTAACAGAATAGCTATTTGTTTTCCTTGAAAATGCAGATTCTTTTTATGATGTTGGTCAGTTCTCACTACTAGCTTTTAATTGCTTTCTTACTCAAAACACAAACCAGGAGCTGAAAATATTGAATTTGTTTTGTGCACTGTGGCTGTTTAGTCTCTATACAAACACACCAATGGTCTGATGCAAACAGACTATACTTTATTTAGCAAATATAATCTAATTGTTTTCAACATTTTTTATGCAGTGGTATCTCAGATATTTAACCCATCAAGCCATTTCTGAGTGGTCCTTTACTGGGGTATCTCGGCCCCCTCCAACAGGATTAATTAACAGAACATTTTTAATATGTAAAGTATCATACATACATATTGAGTATTGTTCATATACTCAAATATTTCATCTTTTTTTCCAGGCAATGGTGAATTATTTATAATAATTTGTACCTGTAATTATTAGACAAAACCATTTTGGCCCAAATTACCACAATCTTGTGCCATATAATTTATTTCTTTCAGTCTTAATTCAAAAGTCCCCTTTAATTATTCAAAACTTTCCAGGTATTTGCTTCAGTCTCGTATTTTGACCACATTTCCTTGCTGTTACATTTTTGGTTTCATACATTCCTTCACCTGTACTCACCAGTTAGAGCTGTTTCACTTGGTGCTACCCCACATATCTGGAAATCTCCAGATGACTGCAATCCAAACCACTGAGACATGTCTCTTTAAAGCTTGTCTTAAAACCTCCTTCCCTCTCTCCCTAGCCTCTTGAACTAACATTACAAATCTGAACATTTTTGATTGCATATCAAACAATAATGATGTCATATGAAATACAATATTGGCTTACCCTTTTAACAGATTTATCGCTTTTAATACCACAAGGGACTACTATGAACCTCTCTTCTGTGCTCCTGTGTAAGATAGATCTTAGAACCTCAGCCAATAATTTTTGCATCGAGACCACAACTTCTACTTGAGCTATATAATAGCATCTATAGAACTGTCTAGAAATAAACTAGAAAAATAACGTGGGTGAAGTAATATGTTTTATTGGACAAACTACTGGTTGGTGAGAGACATAAGCAGTAGGTTCAATAAAAGATAATACCTCACTCACTTTGTCTCTAATATCCTGGGGGCTGATACAGCTACAACAACACTGCAAAGAAATACATTTATCTTCTAAAGTGTTTAAATACCTTTTATGATTCTCTATACTTTATGATACATTAAAGTGAATGTAATGGAAACAGAAGCACAGGTGCTGTGGATGCAAACTATGGTTAATATCACACTATATTTTTTCATTCCATGCTTAAATGGAGATATTCTGTAAACTAAAATGAATCTAAACATCTGATGAAACAGTACCATGTCATTAGTATTTTAATTAATGCTTTCATTAGTGATACTATTTCTTTAATGTTAACCTCTAAGAATACGGGGAAAACAAAAGTCTTTTGAAGATTTTGTTTCATTTAAACATTAAATGCACATGACCTACTTTTTTACCTTCTTCGGTGAATTTAGTGCATTTGAAAAATGCATAATTTGACAAACATAGAGAGTGAAATCTTATTTATATCCACATAATAAGAACCCAGTTGCAGTGGTCTAAATGGATACTTAACAATGCATCTCATTATAGACCTGAAGAAGCTAAATCTCAGGGTGAAGAAAGTAGTCCTTCTTGCTTGTGACTGTCAAACAACAAAAGGTGCCAAATTGCACTGGACAGTTAGAAATGATTTTCAAAAGCATTAAGTGAGTTTGGAGCCTAAAACTCATTTAAAAAGTCATTTAGGCACCTGGGAATCTAACAGTACATCTACACAGCAACATCATTTTGAAATAACTAGCATTACTGTGAAATAACTTAGTCCACGTCTACACAGCAGGCAGTGATTTTGAAATAATGCTGAAATACCGTAAAGTTGGATGACTTCTTACTCCAATTCCTGTAACCCTCATTGTACAAAAAGTAAGGGAAGTCAGCAAAAGGGTGCTCTATTTCAAAATAAGTGCTGTGTAGACGCTCCCAATTTCAAAATAAGCTTTTTTAAAATAAGCTATGCAATTAACATAGCTCAATTTGTGTAGCTTATTTCAAGTTAAGCTGTGCTGTGTAGACGCACCCTAAGTCCCACTGATCTTTAATAAGAGTTATGCCCTAGCGCTGAAATCACTTTTGAAATTTTTTTTTATTTGCACTCATCATATGTATGGCACTTACACTGTAAAATACCAACTTACTTTTACACAGGGCATCAAACATCCATCATACCTCATATGTTTTCACTTCCAACCTGAGCTTTACTTGATAAGTCAAGGTATAGAGGAGTGGCTTTGCATTCCAATATCAAACCTCAGGGCAAACTGCCAGAGGTTAAACCTAATGAAGACTCACAGACTTGTTATTCTGCTGTGTCACATTTATAGGTAAATGTGTTCATCATTTCTACATCACAAGGTGTTCCAAACCTTGCTAACTAAACTAATATTGCCTTGTGGACTATGGAGGGATGGGAAGGCTGCTTTCCTGGATGCATTTTTGCCATACATCTTACATACATTTTATAACTTTTATAAAAGCCAAATTCGCTGATACTAAATTACACCACTAGAGTCATTGCCCTGAAGTCATTTTCAATTTCATTACTTTCAGTAGGTTTTGCAGGTATCTTTTGTTAATGCTTATGCGTGTTATGGTAGGAGGATCTGATAGCAACACCTGCTATTAAAGTTGACTCATCATCATAAAATCTCACTTTCAGTTATAATCAACTGTCAAATGTCACCAATTCTGGGGCTGAAATCCATGTTGGGTGCCTTCTGGAGAGAAAATTTAGTCAGAATGGTTTAGCTAGTTCATTACCCAGTCTTTCTCCACTTATCTATGGTTCTCACATATTTTATTCATAAAAAATACATGAAGCCTCGACTACTCGACAGGCACTTCTGCAGTCCTCCTGTGAATTGTACAAGAGCCCCCACTGAGGCTCTTGTACATTTTAAAGGAGGAATGCGGAATTCCGCGTTGAGCCCGAGGCCAGTAGGAAGTCCCGCTGACTCTGGGCTGCATGCGGTGTACCAGCTTTGAAATGTACAAGAATCCCCAACGGGGGCCACAGCACAGCATGAAGCCTGGGGGCAGCGGGGGATTCCCCAGCTGATCCCGGGCTCCCTGTGGCATTTCAGCGGAACCTGGAATCAGCTGGGGACTCTGTGTTTAAAAGGGGCAGCCTGCACAGCTGAGCCTGGGCTCAGCTGTGTGGTGCTGCCCCTTTGAAACGACGGGGCAGTGTTTCAAAGTGGAACTGTGGAGCCCAGGATCAGCTGGGGAAGCCCCAGCTGACCCTGGCTCTGTACAGCATTTCAAATCCACAGCGCAGTAGGACTCCACTGGGGACTCTTGTACATGTCAAAGCTGGCACATCTGCGTGCAGCCCGAAGTCTGTGGGACTTCCCACCGGCCCTGAGCTGCACGTGGAGTTCCTCATTCCTCCTTTGAAATGTACAAGAACCCTCTTGAGGGAGTAGAGAGGGAGTCCCTCCTCTGGAGTTCTTGTACATTTCAAAGGAGGAATGTAGAAGTGCCTATCGACTAGTTAACTAGAATTTCCATCAACTACTTGACTAGTCAATTAACCGATATTTAACATCCTTAGAACAAACATGACAGACTTACCCTGCGCCTCCTAAACAGAGGGCAATATTTTAAAGGAGACACATCATCAGCATTTACCTATGCTGATATGCTCCAGGGTTGTGGATAAACAGAATCTGGTGGAGAGTTTCTGGATCTAAACAATGCCTACTCCTTACTTTTTCCAGGCCACGGAGCTCGAAGTTTGCAACCTATGTGGGGGCATTCACTGCTCAGCAAGGAAGAAACATTATTTCCCTAAGACAACTCCTCTCCCTTGGCCAGAATTCTAGTTCCCGTTTCCCCTCAGAAGCAGGATTCTTAGAGTTGAAGTGTCCAAAATAAACTGTGGCCATTTATGTAGTCAGGATATCCACAGAGGACTATGAAAATCAGATTATTTTTGTTTTCTGTACAACATTTATTACAGCATTTCTCCTTTCCCCACCATTCTCAAAATTATGCCATAAAATGAAACAGATGAATTACAAAGTGAAAAAATTAGCACTAATTTTCAACTCCTGTCTTGAAAAGTTTATCTATTTCTCTAGAAGTCAATAG
Source organism: Pelochelys cantorii (assembly GCA_032595735.1). NCBI lineage: Eukaryota > Metazoa > Chordata > Testudines > Trionychidae > Pelochelys > Pelochelys cantorii. The sequence goes on along the minus strand of CM064335.1, from coordinate 36,050,076 downwards.
TAAACTACTCTGTGTTTATATTTTTAAAAGATTGGCCGTGTTTGTCTCATCACTGCTATTCTCAAGCAAACAGGAATAAAATAATCACATTTCATAGACTGAAATAAGGTCAAGCCTCCCTTAAAGAACTGCAGTCCTAAGCAATATAATATATGGGAAATTATAATTTTCATATCTATCTCTAATAACAGAAATTGTATGAGAAACTAAGACAGCAAAATGAAATAAATCTATTCTTGAGGTACTAAATGTAATTAGAACTGGCAATTCCATATTAGAATCTGAATAAGAAGAATCTGAAATTCTTTACAAATTTAAGGTTATAATGCTGAATGTTCTTTAGATAGTACCATCTGCAAAGTTTTACTCTGTATTCAAATATTTAAAAATTAAACTCTTCAGAACCCTACAAATGTCACCTTGTTTTTTTATTTAAATAAATATTACCTTTGCAGTTGCAATATAGTAACCAAGATAGTCTCCTGAAGCTTTCCCAAAACCCCAACTTTTGGGGGGTCCAATTCCCTTCTCCTCACATCAAACAGGAGTAGATCAATGGATTTACGCTGGGAACTTAAAGGGGCATGCATGTAGGATCAAGTAAACACTACAGACCTGACTTAGAACCTCAACTTCTGTAGTTACACAATGAGATCGGAATCTATCTCCTTTAGTAAATATGTTTCTAGTCCTCATGTATGCAATGAAAATGTGAACTGACTTAATTAACGTTGTCTCGGTCTTCACGTGCCCTTAAGCCGGGGTGGGCAAAGGCCTCTCAGTGGGCCAGATCCGGCCCACCTAGGGCTTTGATCCGGCCCATGAGGCAGTTCCAGGCCCCGCTCCCTAGTGCGTTGCCTTGGAGTGGGAGAGGGGCAAGAGCCCTTCTAACTGCTTCTATTTAAAAGGCTCGCATCCTCCCTGAGCTTTGCCTAGCAGTGGCAGGGAAAACACAAGCCCTTTAAATAGAAACAGTTGAAAGAGCTTGCGTCTCTGGCTCCCTAGCAACATACTAGAGGCACGGGGAGCTGCAAGCCCTTTTAAGTGCTTCTGTTTAAAGGGCTGGCACCTTCCCTGTGCCTGTCAGGCAACATATTGCCTAGCAGCCACAGGGAACACGAGAGCCCTTTAAATAGAAACAGCTGAAAGGGCTTGCAGCTCCCCCTGCCTCTAGTGTGTTGCCAGAGATGCACCGTCCCTTTCAGCTGTTTCTATTTAAAGGGCTCTTCTGTTCCCCATGGCTGCTAGGCAACACTGTCTGACAGGCATGGGGAAGGCACAAGCCCTTTAAACAGAAGCACTTAAAAGGGCTCATGCCTCTTTCTACCTAATAATGTGCTAGAGGCACTAGAGGTGCTGGGAGCTGCGAGCCCTCAGCTGTTTCTATTTAAAGGGCTTTTGTGTTCCTCACAGCTGACAGGTGCAGGGAAGGTGCCAGCCCTTTAAAGAGAAGCACTGTCGCTAAGGAGTCAGAGACATGGAACCCTTTCAACTGTTTCTATGTAAACAGCTCACCTGCTGGGTGGCTGCACTGCCTGGCAGCTACCCGACAGGTGCAAGCCCTTTAAACAGAAGCAATTGAAAAGAGTTCACAGCTCTGCCTCACTGGCCTAATGCCTGGGAGCTGTCCTGAGGCACGAGCTCATTCAACTGCTTCTATTCAAAGGGCTTGTGCCGGCTGGGCAGCTGCCAGACAACAGGTTAGCAGTGGGGGCCAGGAGCTGCGAGCCCTGTTATATGAAATCTAAGCCTCCACCCCAGAGAAATCTGGGAGGAGGCTAGCCCCCAGCATCCTCCCCTCTGCTCCAAGTCCCTTCCACTGGCCAGAAATCGGGGGCTGGGATCCCAGGCCAAGCAAAGCTCCCAGTAGGGTAGCTCTCAACCCTGCCCCTTCTGTCTGAGGCCCTGTCCCTTCTGAGTCAGTCCGTGGCCACTTCCAAAATTTGTGAAGTGATCCCCCCCCCCTTCAAAAATTATTGCCCACCCTGCCTTAAACATTACTCTAAATCCTGCTTTCACAACAAGTAAGGTGTGGGCCACAGCATAGGAAAGAGCCATAGAAGCATTATGTGAAGTATGCTGCGGGCCAATGACATTGCAACAGCCTTGAGAATGGTATTTGCTTAGCCAGAAAAGGGCCTGAGGAACAGAGTTTAAATTAGGACACTAATGTCAACTTCCACACACAGTCCAGAGACACTTGTATCTGGAGTTTTGATTCAATTTATTACAGAGATTAGAGTCAGTGATGAAGTTTGCATCAGAATCCAGTGTCAACTTCACCAAGTTCAGGGTGTTTGTATACATATCTAAGTTGACCAGAGTGTAGCACAGATCTCTGTTATGTAAGAGGAGAGCCATAATTTATTTAGAAAATGTATGATGGAAAAAATTAAAATACTAATGAAAATTATGTTTTCCATCCTCCTGTCCCCCCAACTAAACATAGAACTCTGCTATCTCATATGCACAGGTACTAACCATTGTGTTACGTAGGTACCGGAATAAGAGTGAAACATAAAACTCAAAAAGTGGAATGTGCCCTCATCTTCCTGAGGTTCAGTGGCTGGTGCTTGGAATGGAAGGCTAATGAATATGAACATCATTTATTAAAAAGCTACCAATAATCCATTGATATCAGTGTTTAACTCACCAATGTTAACAAAATAGACAGAAAGCTAAGGATAATGATGTCAGAAGATGATATAAAGTAACAATTTATCATAAAACATAGTAACAAAATGGTTTGAAATTTTAACAAAAAGTGTTGCAACACTTAAAACTCAAATTTCTAAAGATAAACAATAGCTTTGGGATTCACAGAGGTTATTCTGCAGAGATGATTAGATGTCATTATTTGTCATCTTCATTTTTCCCAAATCATAGTGTTGTTTTTTCCTGCATAGGTAAAATGTGCTCATTCATTTGAGCACAAAAACAACACAAAGGGAAGAAGAAATTATATACTTTTGTAATCCTAAAGAATTCGTCCAAATAATGTAAAATTCTTTATTATTAATTTTTTGCTAATTACTATAATGTATGGACCAAATATTACTCTGGTTTAGGCTAGTGTAAATTTGAAGTAACTCCACTGAAATAACTGATTCACACCAGTGTAAATTAAAGCCTCTATCTAAAATATGTAAGCTTTCACTATGAAACAGATTTGTCTTGTGAAGACTGCCATTAGAACGTATATCAGTACATTCACAGAGTCTTATCACACCTGAATGCATCCAGAGAGACAATAGCACCAGGACAGGTGAGGTCTTCCTGTTATCTATCTTAATGAAATACTATCTGTTATTACTTAAATGCTAATAATGATAATTGTTTCAGTGTTAAATAACATACTGAATTATGTCCAGAAAATATGCTGTTCTAAAATATTGCCTCAGAATGGAGGTAGTATCAGACTAATGTCAGAGAAAACAAGCCAGAATATCTGTGTTTCAGAAGGAATTAAATAACTTTAGCAGTTAGACCAGCTGTTGCAGTTCTGATAGGCAGTATCATCTACCAAAACTTGGAAGTGTTGGTTGGTGCATTTATATGTATTTACTGTCACATACACTTATGCACTGTTATTTTTCAATTGTCTCCTTCAATTTTCTACATGGAGACATCCAGCCATCAGTGCCCAGTCACTAATATCTCTGCGCCAATGCAAACTTCTAGTATAGACAGGCAAAATTATTATAGAACTCAGTTAGCACTGGTGCACAGGACCCCAGCTTGAAACCAGGGTAAACTGTACAGGTGCATTTGGTGATTTATAGGGGAGCTTTAGCTAAGCGTTTCACTGTTGAAACTATATTAGTAGCTGACCACCAATGAATGAAGCTGAGACAAATATTCAGCATAGATAATATATTAGATTAATTCTCTTCAGTGCAGGGTCTGAATGTGTGTATGCTCTTGAGTAAGCATAACAAGTTACAATAACGTGTTTCAAATACATTTTCTTACAGGTTTTTAAACTTCTAAAACTTCAGAAAGAAAATAGGTTATGATCTGGCATAGTTTACAACACAGCAGAAACTGGAGTAACAGGTATATTGTGTTACACATGACAAAAATGGATACACTGAAAAAATCCTTTTTGTAAATTCTGATTTATTCTAATAATATAATCATAGTTTTATTTTTATAACCTGAATGTAATATCATGGAATTCTGTAAAAGCATATTATGAACATTTGTTATTAATGTTAAAGAAAAATGATCTTCAATTTTTTTTTTTTTTACTGTTAAATAAAGTTTATGCTATTTAAACTGGCATTGATTTCTTAGCCATAAAATACATCTAAAAAAGTATGAACTTCTTTAGAAGATAAATAATGTGTACTTAGCATTGCTATGTGCCATTATTCCAATCTCATTGTTAGCCCATATTGGCAAGAATACAAAAATCATGCACGTATGCTGTAAGATATACAAAGATAGTATCTACTAAAGGACATTTTCATTGTATGAATCAAAACCTACATCTAAACCAGGGATGTGAAGGACCAGTCAACTATCCAATAAGCAAATGCTTATCAGATAGTTGACAGGATAGTTGACCAGTTGCTTCCCCTATCCGACAGAGGCAGCAAAGGGGGGGCGGGGAGGAGAAGAGGGAGGTACTTCAAAGCTGCAACACCGCACGGAGCCCGGGCTCAGCTGCTCCATGCAGTGCTGTTGCTTTGAATGCTGTGGGGAGCCCAGCATCAGGCTCCTCACGGTATTTCAAAGCGGCAGCACTGCATGGAGCCCGGAATTAGCTGGGGACTCTCCAGCTGACCCTAGGCTCCTTGTGGCACTGCTGCTTTGAAATGCCAGGAGGAGCCCGTGATCAGCTGGTGACTCCAACAGACCTCGGGCTCGGGCTCCAGCACCGCCATGACATTTCAAAGAGGCAGCGCCACACAGAGCCAGGGTCAGCGAGGGAACCGTGGGGTTCAGCGCTTTCACCTTTGAAGTTTAGTAACAGTGCTCGGGCTGTTGCTTCACTTCAAAGGCGGAGGCGCCCTATCGACTAATCAAATAGTTGATGCAAAAATGCATCTACTATTCAATTAGTCAATACCCTTAATCTAAAATTGAAATGTATACTGCCATAGCTCTATTACTCGTTTGTTGTGTGTGTGTGTGTGTGTGTGTGTGTGTGTGTGTGTGTGTACACCATACACTTGACCAACAAAGCCATGCCAATAAAACCTCCATTGTAGACACAGCTATGTTGATGAACAAGTTTTTGATGACCTACCTAATGTTATTCAGGAAGATGGTGTTCCCCCACACAGAAATTCTGGCAGAACAGAATGCAACCTTGACTCTGAATCCATTCCCTCAAAAGAATTTGGACCAGAGGGACACTGTGTTGCACTCCTCTCATCAGAAGTACAGTAGAAACTGAAAGGAACTTAAGCCCTAGACCGTGGTGTCCAACCAGTTGTGAAGCAGTAGCCACACTCAACTGGGTCAAATAGCCACACTGTTCAAGCCAACTAGTCACATGTGGCTAATGGCTAGCACTAGCATGTTGGCACCACGGCCCTGGAACAAAGGCACCAATTTGCCCTTTAGCAGGCGGGTGCTTGACTCCAACTCTTCCTGCCCCTGCTTTGTCCCTGCCTCCCTGCTCCCCTCATTCCCCCAAGCCACCAGCACCCTATCCTGCCTCCTCCCACCCCTGCTTTGCTGAGCATGTGGTGTCCCGAATACTGTGGAACAGCTGTCTCCTGGTGGGCAACAGGCACTGGGAGGAAAGGGGAGAAGTTGGTATGCAGGACTGCCTATGGGTGAGACGGGGACCTTGGCTGCTGGTGGGTGAGGAGCACATTCTAATTCTTCCCCATGGGTGTTGCAGAGAAGCCACAGACTTGGTACCCATGTGCTAGTAGCTCTTTTGATTTCACTACATTGTATTCAACAGCTGGTGAAAACATTTGACCACATCCAAATATGGGGGTAACACAGTCCTCACTCAGAAGTTTACCTGAGTAAGCAATGAGTAAAAGCTGGGTAACGAGCTCTAGATCTGGTCCAAGTTTATTTGTGTGCTGTTTTACATGCTCTACAGATTGCAGCATGCCTCTATATGTATACTACAGGAAACTATTAATTATACTTTATTTTCCAGCTAAGCAGATGTAGTAGCATATTTCTTTAGCATTAAAATACATTTGAATCAAAATGGTGAGGTACATAAACACACAAAGATGGTCGTTAATCTTCCTCTTGGCAGTGGAAGCAATGGGAGCTTTTAGCTTATTCATGGCACTAGGCCTTTTATACATTCTTCTAAGAACTTACTTTGCATTTTGGAAGACTAGATTACACAAACAGAATGAATTATAGATAAACAGAAAATCACAAAGGGCATCTTGTAAAGACAAATAAAATTAAAGTTTTACCTTTGCAAAAATAAGGACAGAAGATCAGCCTTAGAAACTGATGCTAGGGCTGAGTCATACTGAGCATATAATTTTGGCAGCTGTTTGCTATATCACTAGGAAAATCACTAAACCATCCCAAGGCATCTCTCAGCTTGGATGAGGAAAACAGTGGCAAAAACATCTCATTTAACTAAGCATGCACCTCTCACAATCAAGTCCACTAAAATTACACTGTTCATATTGACTCTGTACCAGAGTTTCTGGTCTTAAATTCTAAGGCTAAAGAGCAAGAAAACCGATGTTTGAAAAATCACCAAGGGCAAGTAAATAAAATGACATATTTATTCTAAATAAGATAAAAAACTTCAGAAATTAATTATATTCGGAACTCAGAAACCTAACTGATGCCATGGCAGATTTCTCCTATTCTAGAATGATCTTTAAATTAGTTTGTTTGCATGTAGAGGGATCATAAATGTTAGGTTTCCCCCCCATCCCCCTCCCCCCCCCGCCCCGGTATGTTCCAATGAATTGAAGGACTTTTCAATAGAATTAAAGAATAGTTATAGTTTTGAGCCTAAATTTGTAGTACAGACTTACGAAGGATATTGCTAATTCTATCTGCTTGTTATGCTTTGGTATCTGCCTCCTTCACAAACTGACCTCTCTATGACTTCTCTTGGTCCAGTGGCTCCACCTGCTGCTGGTAGTCTGCCGTAAGCTACAGTGTGCTAGAAAACCTTCCCACTGAAAATGATTCCCTTAATAAATATGCTCCTGTTATTACTGTTCACTGGCCTATTTTCTGTATGCATTTTGCTATAACAGATGTATACTTAAAACTGAATTCCCTGGATCCTTGAGTCACATTGATTTGAAAGGGGATTGATGGCATAACATAGTTCAGGGAGGATCTCTAAATAAGCTATTATTTTAAACAGCATTACTCCACTAAGCAGAAAATGGGCATTGGATATCTGCTTATTTTGTAGGATCAAAAAAACCCAATGTTTCAGTTTGGGAACCCCATAAGATGACAATATTTCAGCCCTTTGCTACTGGTATGATACAGTGAGCAAATAAATGGACAAGCAATGGAATGAATTCATAAATCTCCTTTTGACTCAACATATGTAACTGCATCTACCACCTCCAAAAATGACATCTCTACACCCTTTGACTGTACACATGAATAGACGAATATGTTGGGGACGTAATCCGAGACCTAATCTGTTTATTCCTGTGTATGTAAGGGCCACAAACTTTTTTTAGAAAGGTAGTGGGTGGACAGTTGGGGGTGAGGGAATGGTGGCATTCATAAGATACCAACTTCTATTTCCAAGAATCAGTTTGTTTCTTGATCAAGGGTTTAACCTCTCTTGAAGTATCTCCCAGGCTCAAACTTTCATTTTTTGGGGAAGATTGTTGAAATGGCTATGCCTCTAGTTCAGGGATGGGCAATAATTTTTGAAGGGGGGGCACTTCATAAATTTCTGAAGTGGTTGTAGGCTTCCTGTGCAACTCCGCCCCCTAGTGCTGCTCACAGACCCTGATTGGCCTTGGGGTGGGAGGAGCATGTGAAGTCTTTGCCCCCCCCCCCTAGTGCCTAGAGAGAGCCACCAGCTCCCTTATTCCCAGGTCTCAATTGGCCTGGGGGCAGGGTAGTGGCAGGGTGGCTGCAGGCCAGATCAGCCAGCCAGCCAGCCAGCTTGGGGTGCAGGAGGGGTTGCAGGGGTTTGTGTTGAGACCTAGGGCAGAAAGGGACTGTGATCTGGGGCAGAGAATTGGGGGGCAGGTCTGGGAGGGGGTATGAGCTCAGGAGGGGGGGCAGAGGGTTTGGCTTATGTGGGGTAAGGAGGTAGGAGTGAAGGGAGGCACAGAGTTGGGGGAGGGAGGGGCTGGGGTGCCAGAGGCAGGCTCTGGCTGGGAGATTCCAGAGCAGCAGCACAGCTCATTTCTCAGGCAGGAGCCTGCTCTGCCCCAACGCAGGCTGCAGGGCCATCTGCTCTGTGAATAAGAGCCTGAGGGGAGGAGTGTGGTGTTTTGCATGGTGTCTGTTTTTCAAACAGGCAGCTTCCATTGGCCAGAAACTGGCCAATGGGATTGTGCTGGGGGCAGGAGCAGCCATGAAGCACCAGTCTCCCCACCCCTCTGGGCTTACAGTTTGTGAAACACAAACGGCCCAGAAGCTGCTTTTCTGAGCAGCGTGCAGGAGCAGGCAAGCAGGAGAGTCTGCTTGAGACTCCCCACTGTGTCTGCAGGCTGGATTTGGTGGCTTGGCGGGCCAGAATTGGCCCGCAGAGGGTGATTTTCCCAAGCTTGCTCTAGTTAGTGTTAGGGCATAGCACAAAACGTACCAGTTGTGATCGCTGATGATCAGCATTCCTCACTCTTTTAGATACATTACCTGGATTAGTTATCACTGACCACCGTAGCCTGCAGAATGGAAATACTATATCCAGCGGTAATGAAAGGAACCTACAGGCCCAGCAGGCCCAAACCCCATAAGACTCAACTTGAGCAGTTTGCATGAGGCTTTAGGCCTACAAACCTTAGCATAAATAAGTTAACCAGTAAAAACACTGAGTTGTAAGGTAACTTAAGAATGTTTGATTTACAGTTGCAATTTTGCTAACAGTGCATGAAATGACTACCAGATAACATCAAGGAAGTATTTTGATGTAAGAACATCCACAAATATATAACTGCAGGGCTCTTTTGGCAACTGCTTGACACGTGTGACAATGGGATCATTAATATGCTAATTTATAGGCTAAGGACACCCCAGCCTTATCAGAAAGAGGAATTTAGTTTTGGATAGAGGAAGCAGAATATTTGTATGCATATTCATGGCAGTCATTGGACCTTATAATAGGCCCAACCACCATAGAAGCTAGAGAGTCTCTGGATCTTGACCATGACCATAGGACTAGAAAAACAGACAAGACCCTGATGGATCGCAATCTGCCTTCCCACCTCTAGGTCTCCATAAGAATTAAGAGAGTACACATATGGGATAATGTGGGACATCAGCCTCATGTTGCACTGTTACATTCTCATCTGATTTGGAACATTTATGTTTTTACTAACCATATTAATAAAAATTAATATCTCAGCTCTGTCCCCAGCATGAATGTCACTGTTGTGCATGTCAGGGTCCTCAATAAGAAAATACATTAAAAATTGAACTTAATCTTTTTGTTGCACTTAACTCTGGTGTGGGAACCTAGTAAACCTCAGAAGTTTAATTGATTAATTTGTCAATTGGGAGTTTAACTGGAAATTCTAAAGAAAAATCTGTATAATCAATATCCACTCAACAAATCAAGCTACATCATGAGCCTCCCCTACAGAGCCCAGTATGAATACAGGGAGATCTTCAAGTGACTCCATTGATTTCTCCTTAAGAGAACCAAGAGATCAGTCCTAAACAATTACTCGTTTCCTTCAAGGATTCTCACATGCAGGAAAGTAGACAGTTCCATTTTGACCCCTCTCCTGTTCAATGATAATTTTGGCTTTTAGGAGGTTAGAAATACACCTGTACTTAACATAGTATGCAGATAACATTTAACTTAATATTTCCCTCTATTCTAGCACAGACAGTGCAGCTGAACGACTTATTTCATATGTAACAGATTGGGGTTTTGATGAGGGTCAGTCAATTGAAGTTCAACTCAGAAAAGTCAAAGGTGATGCTTATAAGGTGGGGGAGGCAATCTGAAGAAACAGCAAAGATTATATCAGCATCTCAGTTGAGAGTGTAAGCCTACCATTTCTTATGCAGGTTTACAAGCTAGAGAATTCAGCTGGAATTCAGAAGCTACTGAATGTTACAATTTCAGCACTTAACCAAAAAAGCATCTCATCGTGTGTGCTTGGCAAAACGATTGCAACATTTTCTTTCAGGTTCAGATCTCATCAAGGTCATCCAAGCTTTTGTCATAGTATGACTGAATTGTATTAATGTAATACGCTTTAAATGGGGTGACATAGCTTAAGACATTAATGAAATTTCGGAATATATCTGCTTGGCTACTTGGCTATTATTTATCATAAGCAGAACATTATGTCTGTTCTGAGTGATTGGCACTCATACCAAATGATTTCTGAATAAGGTTTAATGCATTCATTTAAAATAGAGCTGTTACAAAAAAATTGTCACACAACTTCGTCAACAATTATCCTTTTTTCAATTTTTTGTGTGAAAAATGTACGTTACCAGTTACTGTGTTTGGAAATTTTTCGATGCAAAAGGCCATTATTTGTAAAAATAAATTCCAGTTTTCTGAGTTTTTACTTATAATCTTTAAATGCTGTGATGCCTTGTGGTTCTATGGCTGTACAACAATTAAGGCTAGTAACGATTAAATGAATGGGACCTACTGATTGGGCACTCTCACCCATGGAGCATACATCCTCTTTGATCTGCCAAAATCTGGATTTAATGACAGCCAGGCCTTGCAATAAGGCCTATACTCGGCATTTGTTTTCCAAAAGTTTGAAAGCAGAGTGACAGATATCGGACAAGGTTTTGAAGATGAGAGTTGACAGATCCTATTTGATAGAGCTGATTTTTTTTGGTAAAATGGTATAGGTCAAAGATCTATATAAATAGATTCATTGTAAATTATAATATACATATCTTCACAAACGAAACACGGCATACACCAACAGGTCTCTCTTCAAAACAGTCAGATACAACAGTTAATATTTCAGATCTATAAAGTATAATATAACATATTAACAGATGAACAAAAGAGAGAAGATGGGAAAAATATACAGGGAGAAAGAGGAAAGGGAGAAGTGTACTGCCTACTAAATATTTAATATATTATTACGTAAGACATTTATGTGATTTAGAAAGCTGTGGTTCTGATAGAAAATTTTAAAATGTAGAAGAAATAAATTTACAAAATTAAACTACTTTACGAAATAGGAAATGTGTACTTGAGTCAACAACACTGATAAACTATCATCATAGTAAGGCACTGAATTGGAAAACAACATTTATTACCAAAATGGTCTTGTAGTAATTGTGTGTGCGTGTGTATTATCTCAAGTCCTTAAAAAACTTTATTTCTCAGGTCTCAAGAAGCTCTTCCATTCTTCCAGATATTAATACAGTCATGGATATATGTATTATAGCAGTTCAATTATTATCATTGCAGTTCAAATTATAATTTTCTGTCAATGTAATGTGCTTTTGTTTAAAGTCTAAATTGGTAAATGGTAGCAGCTGAGCTATTATTTAATTCCATAAACATGCCAACTTTTCTATGCACAGAAGGCTCACAGATGTTAACAGCCACCTCTACTTTTATCTCCCAAGTGAATATTAAATATTCACAGTTAATCTAGGTTTTTATTGTACTCTAAAATTTGGGTTGTTCATGTAATAAAAACAGTATATACACATAAGATATTTTCCATATAAACCAATGAAGAAGATGTGGCCTAATTCAGAGAAACAGAGACTAGACTGGTAAAAATGATATTGACATGGCAGAGTTTAGCAGAAGGCTTTATAGTAGGAATACTCTTATCTTGCATGCTATGCAGTCCATGAAGTGATCAATGAAATTCTTATCATCTCTACTATAGTCTTTCAATATAGTATCATTAAAAGGAAAGAGAAGTGAAGGCAACAAGATCCATAATCAGGAACAGTAAGGAAGAAATAAAGTAACATAAAACATCAGAAGAGTCATAGTGCAGGAGTTGGCAACCTTCAGCACATAACATACCAGGGTAATCTGCTGGTGGACTGAGAGACAGGCATAGTCCCTCAATGTTCCTAGTGGCTGCGGTTTGCTGTTCCTGGTCAATAGGTGGTATGGGAAGCAGGACATGCTGGCTGCTGCTTCCTGCAGCTCCCATTGCCTGGGAATGGCAAACCGCGGACATTGGGAGCTGCAGGGGCTGTACCTGCACATGGCCACTGTAAACAAAATGTGTCATGGCTCACCAGCAGATTACCCTGATTGTCCGCGTGCTGAAGGTTGCCAACTCTTATTAAAGTGGGTCAGACCAATGGTCCACTTAGCTCAGCATCCTGTGTCTTCTGACAGTGGCCAATGCCAGATGCTTCAGAAGGAATGAACACAACAGGGCAATTAACTGGTGATCCATTCCCATCATCCAGTCCCAGTACATGGAAGTCAGAGGTTCAGGGAAATCTAAAGCAGAGGTTTGCATCTCTGAAAATCTTGGCTAATAGTCAGTGGTGGATGTATGCTCCACGAACAGAATAGAATTCCTACATCTTTTCTGAATCCAGTTATACCTTTGGCCTTCACAACATCCTATGGCAATGAGTTTCACAGGTTGACTGTGCATTGTATGATGAAATATTATTTTTAAAAAACTTCTGATTTATTTCATTGAGTGACTGCCTGGTTCTTGTGTTATATGGAAGGGATAAAAATGTTTCCTTATTTACTTTTCCAACACCTGTCATGATTTTATACACCTCCTTTAGATCTCCATTTGATGTCCATTTCCAAATCTCAGTCTTTTTTAATTACTGCTCATTTGGAAGCTGTTCTATAGCCTTACTCATACCTCAGACCTTTATCTGTACCTTTTCCAATTCTAATACTTTTTTTTAAGATTTTCAACCTTCTTCAAATAGCTTTGCCTTGTTTCCACCCAAGCTGATATATGGATATGCCAGAGGAATCAGTGGCACCATTTTGTAATTTCTAAGTAAGTTCTTACATAGACTAGCATACATGGCAAGAAGAGAGTAAAATTACATAAAACCTTACAAATAATAGAGCCGTGTGGGACTGCACTAACTGGATCATATAAGTCTGCAGGTTCATGTGAAGATTTGGGTTCACTCCTTATTTGCAACTCAGCTCTCTTCACTGACGTCTCTGTTTTCCCTTCCTTCTCTCCTCTCAAGCCAGGCTATAGTAACCAGGGGAAGCTGTGTACACAATGTACCAATCTTTTACCTAAATATTTAAGAAATTTCCAGTACAACTCTATGGGCATCATTACTGTGAACATATATCAATTACTGCTTTTGTTTTAAAAGGGGGTGTATTTATATTTTGAGATTAGTGGCAAGGAAAAGTATTCCTTGATGGTCAAAGTTAAGTTTGTTGCGTTGAGGTGAAATATGAATTACTTTATATTGGATATGAATTTTTTTGTTATCTGGGCAGTGTTTGATTCTTCACATCTTTAATTAATTATTTCTTTGCTTTTCAGTTCTTGAGTTTTGTAAATAATGTGACAAATTAGTATACAGTTATCACTCAGCCTTTACCAGCTCTTCAGACATATCGACATGCATGCATGCATGCACAAACAGTGGAATTAGTATAGAAATATGAGAATAAAAGTATTAGCTATGCATTTGTTCTAACCCACTTCATCTCTACTCTTTAAATAAGGCTTTTGATAATGTTTCGCCTTACCTCAGATGGTTTTGTGATACATTTTCCTTTTCCCAAACACTGAAAATCATCTGAATGGCTTCCCACAGGCAAGCAGGTACTGACTTTTACTACCACAGTCAAGCGTAAAGCCACAATGCATTTAGTAGCTGAATCATTCACAAAACCTGAAAATAAACAGAGATTTTAATTCAAAAATTAAAAATAAATCTAGTGAATGGTTTTATGATGAATATCAGTAAAAGTAAAAAATATTGAATACTAAGAAACTATGGGTCTAATTTCACCTCACTGTCCACATTACTGATTAAGTTTGACAAAGGAAGACATTCTAGAGCCAAGATTCATTATTACAGTCTCATGCTCCTTACTCTGGCAAAATTCCCATTTTATTTCAAAGACTGAATGAATAATCTTCTTAACATGGCTTTAAGCTAAAGGTTCTTAACCTGGTCCTTGAAGTTGGTCTTCAATTTGCCTCGCTTCCAATAAAACTATATTTTAGTTTAAATGACACAAAGTATATAGCAGACAACTAAAATAGCTCAGGAGAGTAGATTGAAATGATGAAATAAAAGACTAGTTTTCCTTAATTTTGTCTGCTTAATGCAGAATATAGAACGGTTACTTACCTCGTAACTATTGTTCTTCGAGATGTGTCGCTCATGTCCATTCCATGAAGGTGTGCGCGCACAGCATTCATGCATCGTCAGAAATTTCTCCCTTAGCAGTACCTGTTGGGCGAGCAGAGGAGCCTCCTGGAGTGGCGCCAGTATACCAGCCAATATATACCCCCTGCTGGCCCTTCATCCCCTCGGTTCCTTCTTACTGGACTACTCTGAGGAAGGGGAGGCGGGCGGGATTTGGAATGGACATGAGCAACACATCTCAAAGAACAACAGTTTGAGGTAAGTAACCGTTCTTTCTTCTTCTAGTGATTGATCATGTCCATTCCATGTAGGTGACTCCAAAGCAGAAACCCCAGGAGACGGGATCGGAGCTCTAACCTTCCACTGAGTGGAGGACAGCCCTACCAAGGGCAGCATCCTCCCTTGCCTGATGTGTCAATGCATAATGGTTAGCAAAGGTGTGGACAGAGGACCACGTGGCGACCCTGCAGATGTCCAGAATCGGGACCTGAGCCACAAAAGCTGCAGAGAAGGCCTGCGCTCTCGTAGAGTGAGCCGTGAGGGGAGGATCTGGGACCCCTGCCAGCTCATAGCATTCCCTAATACATGCTGTGATCCAGGAGGAGATCCTTTGCACAGAGACCGGCTGACCCTTCAGCTACTCTGCAATGGCAACAAAGAACTGAGGTGACGTGCAGAAGGGCTTTGTTCTCTCTAAATAAAAGGCTAACGCCCTCCTAATATCTAAAGTGTGTAACGCCTGTTCTTTACCTGATGCGTGGAGCTTGGGGTAAAAGACTGAGACACATGGAAGTTCGACATCACCTTAGACAGGAAAGCGGGGTGAGGGCGTAACCTGACTTTGTCTTTATAGAAAACTGTATAAAGGGGGTCCGAAGTGAGAGTCCTCAGCTAGAACACGCGCCTGGCTGACATGATGGCCACCAGCAGGGCAGGTGTAGTAACGAACACATCACCAGGGGTTCAAATGGAGGTCCCATGAATTTGAACAGGACCAAGTTAAGATCTCACTGGGGAACAGGCTGCCGAACATGCAGATAAAGCCTGTCCAGGCCCTTCAAAAACCTATTTACCATCGGGTCCGCAAAGAGGGTCTTACCCCTGGCACCTGAGTGAAAAGCAGAGATAGTCGCTAGGTGGACCTTAATCGAGGAGGAGGAGAACCCCTGAAGCCTAAGATCCAGAAGGTAATACAGGACCAGGGGGACTGGGGCATCCATAGGAGGCACCCCCCTCTGGGTAGACCAGATATAAAACCACTTCCACTTAGCTAGATAAGTAGCCCTAGTGGACGCCTCGTTTCCTAAGAGTGGCAGCGACGATGGCCAGGCACTTCATAAAGATCCGGGTGGCTGTGGAAAGCCCAAAGGGGATGGCCGTAAACTGATAGTGGTCCCTGCCCACAATAAAACGGAAGAACCGACGGTGGTAGGGCACAATAGAAATGTGAAAATATGCGTCTTTTAGATCGAGGGCAGCACACCAGTCTCCAGGGGCTAGCAAAGGAATGATGGCTGCCAGAGTCACCATCTTGAATTTCTTCTTGACGATGAAGGTGTTGACATCTCGGAGGTCCAGGATGGGATGGAACCCACCCTTGGCTTTGGGTGGGGACCAGGAAATACCGTGATAGAACCTCCTGCCTGACACCCCCAGGGGAACCACCTCTGCAGCCCCCAGGGTGAGAAGCTGAAGCACCTCCTCCTACAGGAGAAGCTCCTGAGAAGGGTTCCTGAAGAGGGACGGGGCAGGGGAATGGGAGGGAGGGGAAGAACGGAAGGGGATAATATACCTCCTCCCCACTGTTTCTAGGACCCAATGGTGTGAAGTAATAGATTCCCAGGCCCGGTGGAAAGGGAATAGATGGTCCTGGAAGCGGGGGGGAGGGGGGGTGGGCAAATGAGGCTCGTAGGCTGTCCTTGGGCATACCCTCAAAACACTTGGCGAGGTCCCAAGGATTTACTGGGTGGATCCTGACTCTGGTCCTGGGTTGGCCGAGAACAGCGTCTGCCATTCCTCCCGTTGCTGTTCCTATTACGGCGACGGAAGTTGCTAGGAAGACCTAGGGGCGTTCCTGCCTGAGAAGGAGCACCACTGGGTAGCCAGGGTGTGAATACCCAAAGACTTTAAGGTGACCCGGGTATCTTTGAGGCCATGCAGACGTTGGTCCGTCTGCTCGGAGAATAAGGAGGGGCCCTCAAGGGGGAGGTCCTGTATGGTGTTCAGGTTTGTCCTGGGGGAAGTGACTGCCACGACGTGGGCGATCAGGTCAGTGGGGTCACCGAAGGGGGGGCCCTGGACCCAGAGAAGACCAAGTCCAGCCTAGAGGGGCACATGCCCTGGCTCTGGTGGTAGGCCCCTGGGGTCCAAAATGGCCTGGAGCCTGTGGGGGCCAGGACTGCTGCAGCACCGGGTACTGGGACTAGCTGCTCCCATTGATGCTGTTGCTGATGAGCGGAGGTACTCTGGTGCGGTGATCGGTGGGAGTGGGACCGGTGCCGGAACCTGGACCTGGATCCCCTGGACGACCACGTTAACTCTGCCTCTGAGTTGGTTGATTACTCCGACACCGACCATGGCAGGGTGGAGGCAGATGCAGTCAGTGAGCTGGCTAATGGGGCTTGCTGAACCATTGACTCCGGTTTACTCCGGTGCCGGCAGGGAGGAGGAGGAGGCGGCATGGCCAGGCCCGGGCAGCCCTGAACGGTGGCAGGTGCTGTGCTCGATGCCAGTCAAAACCCTTATTCTCATGCTGGATCCAGTGCCAAGTCACAGGCCAGGGTTGAGGTCGCCATAGGTGCCAGCCCTGTAGGCAGTGCCGAACTCAGGCCCGGAGCGGTGTGGGTGACCATAGCGGAGTGGTGCGTCTTAGGATCCGGTGCTGGGGCTCCCGGTGGCTTAGGCTCTGGGGTCCCGGTCCTTTCCTGAGGTCAGTGTCGGGGTAGGAGAGGAGGACAGTTCAATCAGATGCCTGGCTGCCTCAAAAGCCTCTGGAGTCGAGGGCTCTGGGAAGTTCCCCATCGGGCTGGTGTCCCGGTGCAGACTTGGATGCTTGCCTGACCGAAAAGGTCCGGGCTCAGCACCTGATGGTGTCACATGCCCCACTTGAGGGCACACGGAGGGCACAAGCCGTGGGGGCGACCTATCCCTTCTAGACGTCCTCTTCTTCTGAGGCACCGGGGATTGGGAACGGTGGTGAGGTCTGACTGGTGCCAGGGAGGCGCACAAATGGCCTAATGCCTCCTACACTGAGGCCAGTGCACTCTGTGTTGCCGGTGCTGGGTCCGATGCTGGTGCCGGACGTAAAGCCGCCTTCATTAGAATGATTGTCAGTTGCGACTCTCTCTCCTGCTTCATCTGCAGTTTAAATGCCTTTCAAATTTTTACAGGCCTCAGACATGTGAGCCTAGAACAAACTAGAACAAAGAACTTTAGAAATGAGTGACAGCTAAAGGGCGCTTGCTAGCGAGAGCAAGAGCACGTTCCAACGACTGTCATGGGCAGTAAGAAGGAGTTGGACGGCCAGCAGGGGTATATATTGGCCGGTATACCGGCGCCACGCCAGGGGGCTCCCCTGCTGGCCAAAAAGGTACTGCTAAGGGAGAAATTTCCGACAACGAGTGCATGTTGTGCACGCACACCTCCATGGAATGGACATGAGCAGTCACTCAAAGAAGAATAAACATTTCTGTAATTTTTTTCTGTTTCCCCAATTTTTAATAACAACATGAAAAGAAAGCCAACGCAGTGAACAAAAATTAACTTAAATATTCTATCTGCCGCATGGAAAAATTACTTTGAATAAAATTAATGAACACATCATTGAAACAACACAACATGAATTACAGTGAATCAGTAAGGACTGAAATGTTTCCTACTAGCATTTTTGGTCAAAGTTGTGCAACTTTACCCCCTATTTAAGGCATTACTCTGTTTGAATGCAACATGAGAACTTCTGAACACCACATCAAATCAATTCCAAAACTCCGGGGACTGTTTTAGGCATCACTGGAGTGAACACTATTGATTTTGCTGAAAAATGAAAAAACTTGAAGGGAGAAATGAGACCCCCAAGTTGATCCCACAGCTGGTCAACAGAATAAGCTACCTTAAATTACTCTGTAATTATCTACAGATCAAAAAATGAGTTGATGGCAGCCATTAACACCTTTCATAATAACAATACCTCCATATCAGGTCTACCCACCCGCCCAATACAGTTCAAAATGCTGACATCCTGAAAAAAAAGAAAAAATAGGAGATGACTGGAAAAGGTAAAGTATGAGGGGAAGGGAGAAATAGAAGCTCACAGAATCCCTGTCAGAGGAAAGAATGGGTATAGAGCAGCGGTTCTCAAACTTTTTGGGCTCTGGAGCCCTTTACATGCGTCAAAATTTATGCGGAGCCCCAGCGGTTCACTGATTGTATGTGCAGAGCCCCAGTGGTCCACTGATTGTATGTGTTGTACCTATCGATGTTTCCAGTTTGTCAAACTCGCAGAGCCCCTGGGGCTCCACAGAGCACAGTTTGAGAAACACTGGTATAGAGCCATTGGTACAGGGGAGGGAATGAACAGGGATAGTTAGAGAGCGAGCTGCACTTTTGATCCCTTTTAATACTTCATGAATGTATTCCTCAGGTGACAGACTCTAGCCTCCTACACCTCACACTGGGTAGAACCCCAGAGTCCTACCACTCCGAATGGATCTCTGGCCTGCAGCCCTACTTTTTACCAATCACGTTAATCTGAAAGATCAAACGGACACTTACACACTTATATCACAGTCTTCTGGAGGAAACAAGTGCAATGACAAAGAAACAGCTTTTTCAGAACAAGGTAGTATTTATTTGCCAAAGGGTGCATCACATGCATAGCAAATGGGTTATATTAAACAACAGAGGCCTACAGGAATCTTAATATCTCTATAAATAGCTCTGGTAGATCCATCTTATTCCAGACTACCCTTATGAGTCAGAGTTAGTTTTAATGCCCACAGACCCTCTATAACATCTCTCAGTCAGCCAGGTGTCAACCTCTGCTGATAACCTTTCCTCCCCCTTCTTTCCCTTTCCATAGAAACAAAGTCTTTAACTGGCCAGTGCCTTCTGATCTCTCATCTGAGCTTGAGAAAACAGACGTATAATCTCGCTGGCACTGCTCAGACAACCTCTTTACAGCAAGTATTCTGCCTATTGTGTTTGCTGGGATGCTCATTATCTAGGTCACAATTTTATCTTTCCTAGTTGGTTTCCCCAACACCTCCTTTTGATCACACCCCATAGTAAGTAACCCATCATAAACTAACACAGAAGGAAATGCACAGTGTTCATAAAAATAATACAGCTCTCTCTTTAGTTACAGGATACAGGGGGAAATGATGCACACAAATCCCCAGCATGAGATGAGAGTGAGAGAGCTGCAGACAGTTCCCTGACACAGAGGCAGCAGGGAGAATGGCACACAAGGAGCTTGGGAAATGGAGGTATAAAAAGTCACAAATCTGTGAAATGAGCTCAGTCTGTAAAAGCAGCAAACTGTGTAATGTACTGGTTCTTATTTTCCAGCTAATACATCCAGTTTCATGCACCTTTCTCGCCTTTTAATATAATTTTCCTTCTGCTGCATATTAAAAAAAAACCAGTTGTGTAACTAGAAGGCATTGTTATGAAATAAACTGATCTGACAATACCACAGCCATTTTGTGCACTCAGACACCATTACCTGGAAGCAAGAACACCACATCTTTAGAAATAACTTGAGCTTTGTGTAAGCACAGGAAATATCTGCAGCTGCAGTTTTGCTGATAACCATGGAAAAGGAAAATTGGAAGAATCATGAGAATGGATGACAGTATGGATGGCTGACCTTGGATCTTGGTGCTCCTTATTATGAGGTTTTGCTGATGTTATGACTAGGAGTTGCTTACTACTGTTAGGAAAACATTGAGATGCTGGATGAGCGACATGCTAAAGGATCACTCGAAGATAAGGTCATTGCAGAGAAACTAAATGAATTCTTTGCATCGGTCTTCATGGCTGAGGATGCGAGAGAGATACCCAAACCTGAGCCATTCTTTTTACGTGACAATTCTGAGGAATTGTCCCAGACTGAGGTGTCATTAGAGGTGGTTTTGGAACAAATTGATAAACTTAACAGTAACAAGTCACCGGGACCAGATGGCATTCACCCAAGAGTTCTGAAAGAACTCAAATGGGAAATCGCAGAACTATTAACTGGTTTGTAACCTATCCTTTAAATCAGCTTCGGTACCTAATGACTAGAAGATAGCTAACCTGACATCAATATTTAAAAAGGGCTCTAGAGGTGATCCTGGCAATTACAGACCGGTAAGTATAACATGAGTACCAGGCAAATTAGTTGAAACTATAGTAAAGAATAAAATTATCAGACACAGAGATGAACACGATTTGTTCAGGGAAAGTCAACATGGTTTCTGTAAAGGGAAATCATGCCTTACTAATCTACAAGAATTCTTCACAGGGGTCAACAAACGTGTGGACAAGTGGGAATCCAGTGGATATAGTGTACTTAGATTTTTAGAAAGCCTTTGACAAGGTGTCTCACCAAAGACTCTTAAGTAAAGTATGTGGTCATGGGATAAGACGGTCCTCGCATGGATTGATAATTGGTTAAAAGATAGGAAAGAATGGGTAGGAATAAATGGTCACATTTCGGGGGGGCTATACTGGGACCAATCCTATTCAACATATTCATAAATGATCTGGAGAAAGGGGCAAGCAGCTAGGTGGCAAAATTTGCAGATGATACTAAACTGCTCAAGAGAGTTAAGTCCAAAGCAGACTGTGAAGAGCTTCAAAAGAATCTCACAAATCTAGGGGACTGGGAGAAAAAATGGCAGATGAATTTTAATGTTGATAAATGCAATGTAATGCATATTAGAAAACAGAATCCCAACTATACATATAAAATGATGGGGACTAAATTAGCTATAACCACTCAAGAGACAGATCTTGGAGTCACTGTGGATAGTTCTCTGAAAACATCCATTCAATGTGAAGCAGCAGCAGCAGTCAAAAAAGCACACAGAATGTAAGGAAAATTTTTAAAAGGGATATAAATCCATGGTACATCCACATCTTGAATACTGCGTGCAGATGTGGTCGCCTCATCTCAAAAAAGTTCAGAAAAAGGTAACAAAAATGATAAGGGGTTTAGAATGGCTGCCATGTGAGGAGAACTTAATAAAACTGGAGATTAAGGGGAATATGATAGAAGTCTATAAAATCATGACAGGTGTGAAGAAAGAAACAACTTTTCCTTATTTGCATGCTCCCATAACACAAGAACTAAGGGTCACCAAATGAAATTAATAAGTAGCAGATTTAAAACAAACAAAAGTAAGTAGCTCTTTGCACAACACAGTGTCAACCCACGGAACTCCTTGCTAGAGGATGCTGTGAAGACCAGGACTTTAACAGGGTTCAGAAAAGAACTGGATAAATTCATGGAGGATAAATCCATCAATGGCTATTAGCCACAATGAGTAGGAATGGCGTCCCTAGCTTCAGTTTGTCAGAAGCTGGGAATGGGTGGCAAGGGCGGGGTTACTTGTTCTGTTCATTCTTTCTAAGGCACCTGGCCACTGTCAGAAGACAGCACACTGGGCTGGATGGATGTCTGGTCTGACACAGTATGGCTGCTCTTATGTTCTCATACTGTTAGTTTACAAGGAATTACTATGAGTTTTTAGCTTTGTTTTGAGCAACCTGTAAGATAAGACAGGGTGTGTAATTTGGAGAAGTTTGAAGAGGTTTTCTGTGAGCTAGGAGGCTGATGTTCAACTCCCTAGTGACTAGGAGGCAGGCTAGCCATGAGAAACCTACCACTGAACATCGTCTCAGACTTTGGGTAACTATATCTGGGTTGTTCTGAACTACTGCTATTTTAGACATGTGCTTTAGACTCCAAAAAGATTTGTGTGTGAAAGCACTCTTGTTTGAACTAAAAGTCTCAGAAGAGTAGCCATGTCAGTCTGTAACTTGAAAAACAATGAGTAGCCCGGTGGCCCTTTAGAGACTAACAAAAGTAAGGGTGTTAGATAGTGTGTAATTGAATAGTCATGTAACCGCATGAAATTTTAGTGGTTACCCGACTATTCGATAGTCCCTGGAGGCAGGGCTGGCAGCCAGTGCACTCCCAGCTCAACTCCCGGAGAGCCCCCTGCCATGCTTGCCTCTCTATCAGATACAGCGGCAACAGCACAGGGTAGCAGCAGCCCCCGTCTCCCCACAGACAGGGGTTGCTGACATGGTGTAGCTTTTGTCCATGGTGAGCCCAGACCTACCACAGACAGAGGCTAGTTCACAGCTGCCTCGCCTGCCCCTCCCCGGTGCTGCTGCCTCTGAATGAGGCAGCAGCGCAGGGGGAAGGAACTGGCTCCTGCCTCCTCCTGCCCCCATCTCTGTTGGGAGACAGCAAGGGGGGGCACTCGGGTCCGCAAAGCCAGCTCCCTATGCGTATTGGCTCCATTCTGCCCCCTCACCCTTCTCACTGCTGCCTCTCTATCCAAGAAGGCACAGCACAGGTTTCTTCTGGTCTCTTTTCAGTGCCATAGATTTTATTAGTTAGTGGTTTTGCCCTCATGCTTCATAATGTAAGGGATAGCTAGACTGTGAGGATCTATCGGAAAAAGATACGCAAAATGTACTCCGCATTTTGCGTATCTTTTTCCGATACTTTTGTCGGAAGAGGCTCATCTAGACTGGGACAAATTTTGGAAAAAAACCCTTATTTTGAAAGCCTCCTTCTTCCTTGTGGAACGAGGAATACAGGGGCTTCCAAAAGAGTGCGTTTGCTCTTCTGCAAAAAAAAGTGGAAGAATAAGTGTTCCCTGGATGCAGTGGAGTTTTTGGGGATGCCTCTGGTATCCCGAAAACCCCCTGCAGTCTAGCCGTACCCTAAGCCAAGCTCTATCTAATGGAAAGATATCTCCCCTACAAGCTGTCTAATTCTGTAATTGTCTATTAGATTTTGTTCATCTGTTTTTTAAAACCTTCCTCTAAAGAGCTGGGTATTGGACACTATCAGAGACAGTATCTGGATTACATCAAATCAGTGGAAGGTGGCAGCAAATTGGTCAAACCAGGCTAACCATTATCTGTCCCTTACTTCTGGCAAAACACACAGTGATGAATCTGTCTTCTCAAATGACATCAAGTCTTCAAAGCCAAGTTTCTGACTAGATGGCCTCATTGCCTCTGTGGAGCATGCATATAAATTATTTTATGAGCTACCACTGTTCTGCCAACAACACAGTCCACCCTGGACAGCATAAGTTAAGATGGTATATGTTGGCATAAATTATATTGCTCAGGGGGTCATTAATTCACACCTGAGTGACATAACTTATGTCAGCGTAAACTGTAGTGTAGCCATAAGCTAAAAGGCATAATATTACCATCATCAATTAATCTAAACATAAATATAGTTAATTCTAATAAAACTAAACTTTGACCCAAATTCATGAGAGTTTGAGTTTTTAAAAGCAGCTTCATACATCATAGAAAACTTTTTTAAAGCCTGATTTAAGTTTTGTTTGTTTCTCTTTCTTTACCCTTAATTACACTAATAGCTGCATGAAAATGAGATTTTTTTTTATAGCTCACTTTCTCCTAATGTTATTCCCCATCTGATATTACACATTTCCATCCAATAAAGGATTAAGATTTCTGGAGGGAACAAACATTAAAATCCTAGGGAAACAAAGGGTTTTGTTTTTTTTTAAAGATTATTAACAAGAATGACAGAAGAGAGAAACAGAGAGAAAGATTTTCAATGACGCATTACCCTCCTCCCTCACCCTAAGATACCATTCTTATGTAGTTGCTCCCTAATGTAATAATTTCCAGAGAGATAATTATGATTACATGATATACAGGAATGTAATTCAGACTACTATTCTTACCCTTCACAATGGGAATATCACTATTTTTCTTAGAGTTTCATAATGTCTTCTCCAAAGTTATTTTCTACTATGTGATAAATTCTCTTCCAAAGGTCCCTGCCTGATGTGGAACCTGTACAAATCAATTGCATAGTCTGAGCAAAATCTTGGGAACACACACAGGAGACAAGTAAACCAGAAAGACCAGTTCTCTGGGAACCTCCTGCATGAAGATAATCAACACCTTTATGGGTGTACCACCAGATCCACTGGACATTCTCTCTGCCTATGGGGCGCTTAGGTACCATGGGAGCTATTCTAGCTCTAAGATTATTTCCAGGGCTATGGAACAGCTCTGTTGCTAAGCTACAGCCAAAAGCAGTGGAGAATACCTTTCCATTAACCACACAGGAACTCCTCAGTTCCCAGCTTAGCTGCTTGTGTTATTTCCAAGTTGCAAACTGGGCAATGGGGGAAAAGAGCACTGCAAATATCTTCTTGTCCAACATAAATTTAGTCAACTTGCATTTAACCACAATCAATTAGCCAATATTCCAATAGCCTAGATGAAAAATTTATTAGATATCTCCCTGATGTGTGCTTTGATGGTAAAGTGGTATGCTGCTGACCTCTTCTGAAAAATGCCAAGCTGTTCTGAACCTAATCAACAATTTACAAATCAGTACAAAAATGCAGCCAAAAATCTCTTGCTCTCACAATTAGAATTTGATTGTTCTAGATACAGATGTAATTATATGTATATGTTTGGAAGTATTTGGTATTTAGGAAGTATCTAGAGTTTATTTTCTTGTGTGAAACAGATTGTTACACACACTTCAGAACCATTCCCTGAAGGAATTTAAAATCAGCCTCCTTTGTACTTTGAGTCTTGTTACTCTTTTGGCAACAAAAGGTCTTGGCAAACTGCTGAAGAAATCATTTCTCTCACTAGAGTGCTACATGTTTTATTAGAATTCCCATTGATCTCACCTAATTTCCAACGTTTGGGAAGATAAAACAAGACTATTTTTACGTTACAGTATTTGCATGTAGGTATAGAAGATTCATAGGTTTTAAGGCCATAGGAGAGCACTGTGATAATTTACTCTGATCTCCTGTATAACATAAGTGATAGGACAACCATGAGTTATTTTCTGCTTCAAGTCCAGTAGCTCTGATTGTGTAAGAGCAGATCTAAGCTCTACTTGATTTCCAGGTAAGAAGATTACTTTCAGACATGTTTACAGTTCCCTTGATCTCAAGTCTCGAGAAAAATGATATAGCTGCTTATAATGAAAGGTAATTTTGTTCAACTTAACCTTACAGTCTTTTTAAGGCTCGGCTAAAATGTAATGATGTCAAAGCAATTTCTGAGGAAGAAGTCAGAGCTGAATTATTCACACCTGTGTTGTGTGAATAAATTGAAAACCTTATAAATAAAAATCTGAAATGGAAAATCTCTGTATCTATTTTGAAGGAAAGAATCTTTCAAACTTCAGACGTAATCAGTTGACAACTAGTGGAAAAATATCTGCACGATTTCACTGGTACCATGCATGGCAAGATAAACTAGAGGTCATCCCATCAGTGCTGTTTTGCATTCTTCAGTCTAGGAGCATAAAGCAAATACCTTAGTCCTTTGTTTTTTCACTTTAGAAAATCAAGGAACAAAAATGTAGGAGAAAAAACACAGCATTCTTCTTCCAGACCAGTCTAGCACATAGCTTGGGTCCTGTAACTAAGTAGACATAGAGACATTTTGTTATGTAGATTAGAATCTCTGAATCATGCTACTGAACCATTACAAGGAAGTCTTTCCTTCCCCCATTAATCAGTGCAGTCAGACATCCCAACAGTGCATTCTCTTCTGAAATGGGGGTGCCATTGTATCTACTTGCCCTCTGGCTACATCACGGGGAAGCCAAAAACCACAAATCATCATCTTCCTTTGGGGCAGGTATAATGTTCATAACACTGATAACAGATCATAATATCTACTACATCAAAGGCAAGGGAGTACTTTGATTCTGAGGAGCTGGCGCAAGGTGGATAGTTCTCTGAAAACATCCACTCAGTGTGCAGCAGTAGTCAAAAAAGCAAATGGAATGTTAGGAATCATTTAAAAAGGGATAGAGAATAAGACTGAGAATATCTTATTGCCTCTACATAAAACCATGGTATGCCCACATCTTGAATACTGAGTACAGATGTGGTCACCGCATCTCAAAAAAGAGATATTGGCATTGGAAAAAGTTCAGAAAAGGGCAACAAAAATGATTAGGGGTTTGGAACGGGTCCCATATGAAGAGAGATTAAAAAGACTTGGAATTTTCATCTTAGAAAAGAAGAGACTAAAGGGGGGGGGTATGATAGAGGTCTATAAAATCATGACTGGTATGGAAAAAGTGAAAAAGGAAAAGTTATTTACTTATTCCCACAATATAAGAACTAGGGGGTCACCAAATGAAATTAATAGGCAGCAGGTTTAAAACAAACAAAAAGAAGTTTTTCTTCACTCAGCGCACAGTCAACCTTTGGAACTTCTTGCCAGAGGATATGGTGAAGACTGGGGATTTGAACAGGGTTAAAAAAGAGCTAGATACATTCATGGAGGTTAGGTCCATCCATGGCTATTAGCGAGGATGGGTGGAAATGGTGTCCCTAGGCTCTGTTTCTCTGGAGGTGGGTGACAGGAGAGGGATCACATGAGGATTACCTGTTGTGTTTCCTCTCTCTGGGGCATCTGGAATTGACCACTGTAGGCAGACAGGATACTGGGCTGGATGGACTAGTATGGCTATTCTTATGTTTTACTGTCATCTGGCACAAGTTAGATATTCAGGTTTATTTCAATTCAGCAAAATAACCGGAAAATGTGTCAGTGGGCACGTCTATACAAGCGGGAAGACTGACACTGTGGCGGTTGATCTTCCAGTGTTCGATTTAGTAGGTATAATATGGACCTGCTAAATTGAATGCTGAGGGCACCCCCATCAGTGCCAGTACTCCTTGCTGTTATGAGAAGTAAGGGAAGCTGACAGGAGTGTTTCTGCCATCAACCTTCCACTGTGAGGATGGTGCCAAAGCTCGATGCTATTCATTATTTACATAGCTGGAATTGCATACCTTAAGCCGACCTTTGGCTGTAGTATAGACCCACCCAGTGAGTCTCTTGTTACTTTGTGGATAGCAGCATCCACTGAAGTGGGAGGAAAAAAAGCTGACAATACCATCAGATGAAAAACTCAAACAGTCTCTGGCAACTGACAGACAACTAATTTCCCATTTCAAGATGCTAGGTATGAAATCTCATAGCCACAACATAAGAACATATGAAAGGCCATACTGGGTCAGACCAAAGATCCATCTAGCCCATATTCTGTCTTCTGACAATGACCAATGCCAGGTGCCCCAGAGGCAGTGAACAGAACAGGTAATCCTCAAGCAATCCATCTCTTGCTGTCTATTCCCAGGTTCTGACAAACAGAGGCTAGGGACACCATCCCTGCCCATCTTGATTAACAGACAATCATGGACCTATCTTCTTTGAATATATCTAGCTCTTTTTTTAATCTTGTTATACTCTGGGCCTTCACAACAGGACTGACAACACAACACAGGTGACTTCTGAGAAGAGCTGGGGAACCTGAACTGCTTCCAATAATTTTTGCACCTTTTTCAAAATCCCACACAACCTTCTTCGATGTCTGTCATTTCTGACAGAAGCCTGGAGCCTGAAGAGCTCTACACTATGGTCATGAATGGTGAGAGCACAGGATACATGATCCTGGAATATCTGCAGAGTTACAAAAAGAACTGAATGAGTGGAGAAAGACAATTCCCATAAGGACAGACTGCCATGGGACACAGCAAGAACCAATGCAAGGTGGCTGGTGGTGGTCATGGAGCAGTTGCAGACATGGAGCTCTGCTTCTTGGCCCAAGAACTAAGCACTGACTGGTGGTATAGCATCATGATCCAGGTTAGGGTTGATGAGCAGTGGCTGCAGAACTTTGGGAAGCACAAGTCCGCATTCCTGGATTCATGTGCTAAGTTCACCCCAGTCTTCCAATGCAGGGACATCAAAATGAGAGTGGCACTGACAGTGGGGAAGCATGAGGTCATTGTACTGTGGAAAACTGTAATGTCAGATTACTACCAGGGAATCAGGAATCAGTTTGGAGTTACAAAATCCACTGTTGGGGCTGCTGTCTTGCAGGCCTGAGACTGTGGGCAATATGCAGGACAGAGCAGATGGAATGGCAGCAGTGGTGTTCTTGAACCACAATACAGTGATAGATGGATGGCATGCCTGTCCCTATTTTAGCAACAGACCACCTTGCCATCAAGTAGACCAATAGAAGGGGTTACCGCTCTATGATTATGGTGGATCACTAGGAATGCTTCAACAACATCAGTGTGGGCTTCTCAGGGAAAGTTCATGATACGCGCATCTTTAAGTTTTAGCTGTGTTAGTCTACAACTGAAAAAACAACAAATAGTCTTGCAGCACCTTAGAACTAACAAAAATGTAGATGGTATCATGAGCTTTCATGGCACAACCCACTTCTTCAGATGAATGGAGTTAAGGGGTCTAGGTTGCAAAATAAATAGCAGAGAAAGAGGGGATGGGGAGGGAAAGAGAAGGAAAAAATGGGGAAAATAGCCAATTAGAGTATCCATACTAAATGAAGCTGATAGAGTCGATTCTAAGTACTCTTAAGTTCCCTGTGTTTGGCTTTTATGTCTTTAGGATGTGGGTAACCAGTTAAGGTTTTTGTTTAAACTTCTACTGCAGGTATCAAACTTGTCAATGAAATTAAGTTCTGCAGCTTCCCTTTCAAGCTATTTTTTTAAGAACACAGGACTGAAAGCTTCAAGCAGGGACTTTCCTGACCCGCAGATTACCATTGGCAATGCTGAAATGACAATAGTGATCACTGGGGATCCAGCCTACTCCTTGCTCTCCTGGCTCATGAAGTCACACATTGGTCAGAGTGACAGCATAAAAGAACTCTTCAATTACTGACTTAGCAGGTGCTGAATGACCATGAGTGCTGTTTACCCTGGAGCTAAGGCAGAGGTGGAGCAACAATCTGCTGAATCTGAACAGCAAACTACACTGGCTACTAGAAGAGCTCAGTGCAGCTCTATAAGGCTCAGGGAGACTTTGAAAGAGCATTTTAACAGTGATCCAAAGTAATATCTATTGTAGTATGCTCTGCCTGGCCCAGTTCCTTTGTAGCCTAGCATGAACTGTGTGGTGATTGCTGTATATATAGCAATATAACACTGCAAAATAAACCTATTACTTTTGTTTGTGACTGAACCTATGAGTTGTGACACTGTGCAGTAGCAAGCAATCTGTTGCTTTCAGAACTGCTGAGTATATGTTATGAGCTAAAAAAAGATGAATTATGTTCCAAATAAAAGAACTATATTCTGTAAAAAAAAAATAATTGCAAAAAAATCTTGCTCAATTTTAAAACAAGTATATTAAAAACTTAACCAATTAAGCAACCTAAACTTATGAAGGGGAGAAAAAATTCATGTCCATTTCAGCCACATAGGGTACGTCTACACAAGCAGTGTTATTTTGGAATAACTAGTGTTATTCCAAAATAACATAGTCCACGTCTACACAGCAAGCTGTTTTTTCGACAATGTCAAAATAATGCCAAGCTGAAGGACTTCTTACTCCAACCCCTGTAACCCTCATTTCATGAGGAGTAAGGGAAGTCAGAGGAAGAGTGCTCTTTCTCGGACTTCCTGCTGTGTAGACAGCACCAAAAGATGAAATAAGCTATTTCGACTTAAGCTACACAATTGACATAGCTCAAGTTGCTTAGCTTATTTTGGCTTTAGCCCTGCTGGGTAGACGTGCCCATACTGTCCCCGCAGCCTGCTAGTGCAGCAAGCCCTGCTGCCACATGGAATGTTAGGCATGTAGAGAAAGATGCAGATATTGAGTTCTCTGTGGACTGCAGAGGGAGAGGAGCCCAGGATCATTAAACCTGCAGGTCTATCAGAGTCTACAGCATCTGTTTGCACTGCTTAAGAAACCCCATTATGTCCTGGTGCATCTCCCTCCTTTTCCTGCTGGGAATTCTGAGCCTCTCTCCTTTCCACTCTTTCCTTCTCCAGGCTGTCCACAATGTTCCTCCTCCAGGCCCTGTGCTCATAGTCCTATATGCAGCACTGGCTTGCAGGATCAAGTTAAATATGTCATCCTAAGTCCTCTTCTTTCTCTTTATCTGGCTCAGACATTCTGCAAGAGTGGAGAGGAAGACCCTGAAGCTTGCAAAGGCTGCAGTTTAAGATGAAACTCTCAGGAGGTACCACTGTGAACATATTCGCTGAAACATGCTGAACTCTTCCCCCCACACACACACATTTTCACTTTGCTTTGGATTGATTGTGCATGGTGCCCAACACGCCACCAGCAATGGTAAGTATGGAAATATCTCGACTGCATGATTCTAGCAATGCGGGGCAATAGCACTGAATACTGGCACCGTTTTTCATAAGCAGTGATACTTTATCTGATATCTCACTCCTGTGTGTCACAAAGACAGAGAGAACACAGTTGCTGCTAGAGTCCCACAGGTGCCCACAGCCTTATGCTGGTAGCTATGTGCGGCAATGGTGCCTACTGAAATTACAGCTGAGTGGCATGGGAAAATACCCGACTATGGGAGAAGAAATAAGGCAGCCCTCCCTAGAACCTTGCTACAGATGATTGTAGACTACCTCCATGACCTTATCTTGCTTTAAGTTATGCTAAGAAGAAGCTGAACACCAAATTTCGGGGTACTAGCTCTTACCATTTAGATGGTCCTACAGACAGAAAGAGACAGACACACATTTCTAAAATATATGGTAAGAAGTTCACACTGTTTCTCATTATATACATTTATGTTAAAATCTATTGCTACTTAAAGTAATCATAAATAAGACTACAGGATAGAAAGTCAATTGGATAAAATCATGATTATTTAAAAAAATGTTTTCAATTTAATGTTTTTATTTTAATATTTGTTTTACTTACACATTGTTAGTTCTTTATATTCTTCCCACTCGACAATCTAAAGTAACTAAACTGGATGTTGTGTGCTTGTTTCCTTAAACGATTTCCTAATTGTCAGTAGAATTTCAGATTCTGCACAGATTTCATTTCTGAAAAGTTTCACACTTAAAGTGATCATATTTGCTGAAAAAGAATTCTGGGCTTTATCAATATCCTTGCTATAAGAACATTCAAATTTATAATTAATAAGCAAATGGTAAATAAAGAGCCAACCAGTACTGTTTTTTGATATATTGAACTTTCCCAAGTTAAGAAAGCTAAAATGTTTCCATCAAGTTTTGCAATTTGAAGTCAATGGGACTTGGTCTCCTAAATCACCTAGATGCTTTTGAAAATCCTATCCATAGGTGCCAATATAAGTATTTAGGAGCCTAATTTAGGGATCCAGTTTTTGAAAATGTTCCCTTGTACATAGAGAAATTCCCAATAACTCCATTAATGTACTTTTCAGTGCTAGTATTACAGCAATATTGTTTTTAAGTGACAAAAATTTATGCCATTAAGAGAAAAAATATTTAAATATAATTTTATATCTGCTGCTACAAACATGTAGACACATATAGCCTCAGTAAAGATAATGATTATTGATGTGCGCAGTTACATACCTGCTCAGTTCGTTAAGGAGTTACAGCATTAATTTTCCACTATTTTGCTTTTTGATTTATTATAGAGCTTTTGCAAAATTAAAATAAGACACCCTTTGTGGTGACATTTTAGAAAGTAAATTGAATTTACAATTTAGTTAACTATTCAAATTAATTTCACAAAGCCTAAACTGGATTAATAATTTTTAATTTGAGTGACTTAAATCATCATTTAAATCAGATAATTAAATTGTTTAGATGTAAACGGTTCCACAACCTCACGAAGTCAGATTACACTGCTGGCCTGAGTCCCTAAAATCAAAATACTACACAACAACAGACACTACAACGTGGAAATTATGTTGAGAGGATTTATTGTTCTGCCTTGAGAAAAATGATCATTTTAAATCATGTTTTACCTATGTATAATTATAACTATATTATAACAGCAGCTAAGATTCAACCCTAAATGTGCTGGGCCTCTTGGCTCACTGGCTGTGAACTTTTATTACAACAAAGATTATTCAGAGTTTCTTGATTTAAGCTATGCTTTTTAAAAATATATTCCTGTAGGGTTTTTTTCTTTTAAAGGAAAAATGCATTCTCAATCTCGACTGAAATGGCAAAATTTGTCTACAAATATTACTTTTTTCTGTTTTTTTAAACATACAATTAAAGAAAAGCAAATATACCTATGCCAACCTATAAAGCCCTCCCTTTTTTGCCTTACTGAGTTTATGAAACTCAGAAAGCATCTTTCAGTGCAGAGGGTCTCTCACAGCACTTTAGAAATATTAATTAAGCCTTCCAAACCGAGTGAGATAGTTAAATAAATGTTCCACCACGTTACTGATACACAAAGAAGGTGACACTCTCAAAGTCTTTGTACACTAACCCTTTTTCTAACATATTACACATTGTCATTAATATTGCTGCAGCTCCACCAGTGGACATAATGGTGGGGACAGTATAGCAGAAAGCCACTCGCTGCCAGCAGTGTTCGACGATCATCTCATGCAAATTGACTGTAAGCAGGTTTTGACAACATGGTTAAATTTGCTGGCAGTCATGGGAAGCCTTGTTACCACAGATGGAGCTGCACTGGCATTAGTCACAGTAAGACATTTTTCTGAAACACGGCTAACATGATTGCAGCTAATACATCAAAGGCAGAGCTGAAAATAAAATCTGGAGTCCTCAATGCCAGTTGAATGTTCTACAAACACCAAGCCCCAATCATGAACACTTTTGGAAAACTGGCTACAACTGAACAGATAACTGTAAAGTATGTTACACATTTTTGTTATCTATTTTTCAAATCATCAAGACAATTTAACATTAAATTTGCAAGAGCACATTACAATTTTTCTTATTGTTACCAGAATTGGGCTATTAAATATTATTTACTAAAGTAAACAAGCTATTGCCATTTAAATCTGAATGTTTTAAAACTCTCTTACATTTAGCAAAACTGCATAAGTTTCAAATGCACAACTGTGATTTATAGTTTCATTCACAGTAAGAAGCTAGTTTATAAATTCTTCAAAGAGAAAAAGCTAAAAATGAATGGGGGTGATTCTGGGGCTCACTTCAACCTTAATACTCTACTTATATGAAAAAATTTCCACAAGCAGCTGGGCTTCACACAATGTCTGGTGCAGGGAATTTACCCACGTAAAAGGAGCATGTCAGATGGGAGAGGCCATCATCGTGCTAACTCAGTAAAACCTGGCTCACAAGACTGATTATAGCAACATTTTAAAGGCAAATTTTACTGAATAGTCTCAGGAAAGATACTTTATTACTTCAAAAATGAAAACCAAAGTAACCTGCAACCATCACAGATATATATGTAGATTGAACTAAGATTATTACTGTATTATCCCTTTCCTGAGAGATATACTGGATATCTGGTGTTCTAAGATTGCCAGAAAAATGTATAGTAACGAGTTTTTCATTCTTAACCAAGTGGCCTTAGCTATTCAGTTTCTATTAACATTCATGGAAATTTCACAATTTAAAAAACCCATGCATCAGTTTATTATACTTCTGTATATGCCTTTGTAAGGTCATTTTTCAGCAACTTGGCAAATGCATTACATCTGATTTCAATTAAAAGAACTGATTACAATACAGAGTAGACATATGACCAGAACTTGGTCAACTTTTTGCAGCTCCTCATTTATGACATAGTTCTGATGATACTAATATCACAAACTGCAGGGGATCCGGACTTAAACTATTAAAGCTCAGCAATTTTGTAAATATGATACGACATTAGGGCTCCATTCTCCTGCCAATTTAGAGGAATATCTCCCAGTAAGTTAGTGTGTCTTTGGACCATATAGTGTGAAATTCTAGACTCGCTGAAGCAAATGATTTGACCCATTGACTTCAGTGGGGCCACGACTTTACCTACAGTAAATTTTTCATTTTCTAATTTAAACAGATTCTTTTTTCAGATAATGTTTTTCGTTACATACCCTATCTAGTCATATGTTACTTGCTCTGAGAACCAGTCTTCCCTAGGACTAATATAGACTCACATCAGTAACTTGATCATTAAAGGAGTGAAAACTTTTTACCTCCTACTATTTAATAAAAAACAAAAACAAAATCTACAAGCCTGCTTTCCTCAGAAATTTGTCTTGCATAGTCTTTGTCCAGAGTAGATTATTTAGGAAAATCTGGAGTTAATTGGACAACTCTTTTGTTCAGTCACAGGTATTCAACACAGTAATGTTTTCAATTTTTAATTGTTTTTCTTTACTTTTTTGTCCACTGATAGCTCATTTTCCATGGGACTCCCCAAAAAGACACTCAAAAGCTTGGGGCACACAACCCATCCATTTATTCAAACAAACCCACCAAGGTGGGAACAAACATAAAAGGGAAATGAACATGTTCTTTGCAGCAAAGGGTGGCTGTAGCTATCATTGCCTTGATTAGCACAACCCACTACACAAGCCCAGCATGGTACATTTCTGGCATGAAGAGGGATCAGACAGCCGCTGTGCTAGACTCCAGCAGTATACTTATCTCCCCTAGAACTGCTGCTTCCCTGCCATAAGCAAAGTAGGAAATTAAATGGATGCCCTGCAAAAACTACATAGGCCCCCAAAGCTTTGCCATAATCACACCCTGGAGTATATGGTATTCGTGATACCATCTACATGTTTTGTTAGTCTTTAAAGTGCTACCAGACTATTTGTTGTTTTTAAGTTTTTCCTGTTACAGACTAACTCGGCTACCCACTAAAGCTTTTGTAAATAATACGTCACCCATTCTTTCTAAAAAATGCATCGTTTATGTTTCTTAATTAATGACTAATTAATGCTCTGGGTGTGAAGTCTTACTAAAAACTCATTAAATCATTGTTTAAGGGAGATAGTATTACAGTAAAACTCCAATAGTCTGGCATCCAGTTGTCCAGCTCTCCTCATAGTCCGGCATCAACTGGAACCCAGAACTGCTCAGGTCAGCTGCTCTCATGGCCGGGCCGCTGTGAGCTGCATGAGCACTCATGGTCCGTGCCATTCCGCTCTGATCCCCAGCGCACACAGCATCTAGCCTGCATGTACTAGCAGCCGGCCACTGAGCACAGGCAGCAGCTTCGGGACCCAGACATAAGGTTGGGGGAGAAGGGGAACTGGATGACAGCAGGGAGGGGAGGTGTTTGGCTCTGAGGAAGGGAAGGGGAGGGGAGGGAGACTGGGTTGCGCACAGCGTCCCGGCCAGCTCATTGAAAAGCCGGCCGCTCAGTGCATGTGCCCCAGCACCTGGAGGGAGATGCGCGGCTGTACCAGCAGCTCCAGGACCAGAGCATAAGGTGGGGGGAGAGGGGGATTGGGTTGGGAGTATGCCCCCTTATAGTACCTCCTGGTACTCCAGCATATCCGATAATCCGACACCACCTAGGTCTCAAAGGTGCCGGATTATCGGAAGTGTACTGTAATATGATTGCTATGGAATGTATATGCTATGACAATAACTGATTTTGGTGAGTATAGACGTTGGCACCCCTCTTCTGTCTCAAGATGGCCCAGCCAGGGCTGGCCTTACTATGAGGCGAACTGAGGCGGCCGCCTCAGGTGCCAGACTGCGGGGGGGGGGGGGGGGAGGGGCCGCCACTCGGACCCAGCGTGTAGAAAATTTTGTCTGCTGCTGGTGCATATGTGCATATGGGGGCGCCGTTTGAGCTCCCCACCTCAGGTGCCAAAATGTTGTGGGCCGGCCCTCGGCCCAGCTTTAATAAAGTGAATGCAACAATTCTAAAACTGCAGTCTAAACGTCCATGGAACTATGACAACTTCATTTCTTCACTGCATTTTTTAAAGAATCTATTTGCAGAGTCAGCAGCCATTTTGTGTGACAAAATTAAAGTATCCTGCTATAGAGAGGGCATACTGTGCTCTCTGTGCCAGACTTTTATTCCTTCTTAATTTACTAAACACTCAACCCCCCAAAATGTCAATCAGACTGAGGAAATAGTGTTGCTTTTTGTGTACGGAAAAAACATGACCTCAAGATTTTATTTATTTGTAATTCTCCATTACCACCACTCTATAAATACTGTTTACACACTGTATCACTTGATTACTGTCTCCTCTCTGATTCCTTTCAGTGATGTCTAAACTACTTTAAACAAATGTTAATTTAGTTAATTAGACACCAAGAGAGAGTAGATAAAACAAATAAAATATATCCCTGAATGTTTTGTGTTTGGCACATTAGGCTTATTTAGGATGACTTTATGAAATAATTTAAGATGTAAGATGCATAATAAACGTTGAGACTACATTGGGGAAAGTGACTTGAGAGATTCATGCAATCTTTTTTTCCTTTGATCTTCAGCTTACTTACATCTTCCCTTTCTTCTATATTATTTCTAATTAGGAATTAGAATGGAGAAAATAAGAGGCAAATAAAATCTCTTTTAGTAAAATTAATTAAGGAAAGAAGAATTAAAAAAAAATCCTCCATTGAATAGGCAGAAAAAATACTGGAGTTCATTTCTTCAAGAGATATAATACATATAAAGCAAATATTTGGCTAATATATTCCTAGAAAGAAAGTAGCTTATATCACACTACATGACCTATTAGCTCAAGGCTATGTCTATACTATAGAGGGTTTTTTTGAAAAACAGCTGTTTTTCCAAAAAAACTTCACTTACATCCACACAATCACGTTCTTTAGAAAAAAACAGAAAGAACGGAGGGGTTTTTCCAACATGGGTAAACCTCTTTCTACAAGGAAGAAGCCTTTTTCTGAAAGAGCTCTTTCGGAAGAAGGAGTGTGTGGACGGGGAAGAGGGAGTTCTTTTGAAAGAAGAGGAAAAAGCACAGGTGACTTCGTGGCCACTCCGTCCACAGTAATCACAGCTTAAATGCGAGATAGTGTCCACACTGAATGGACACTATCTTTCGAAAAAGCAAATCACTTTTTCAATGTGCTTTGGCGGTGTGGACACACTCTTTCGGAAGAAGTTTTTTTGGAAGATCTCTTCCGGAAAAGCTTCTTCTGAAAGAAGTCTGCAGTCTAGACGTAGCCCAGGTGATGCAGCTTAAATATCAAAGTAGTTATTACAGTAACTGTTTTTTGTATACTGCAAAGTCATTCATGTCCCTGTTTTGATGCTTATGTGCAGTAGATCTTCTTGTGAACACTGAAAATAAAAACCTTGATGCTTTACCTAGCTTTAATACATATAAAAATGAGATACAGGGAGGGAGTATGTTCTATATTTACTTTCTTTGAAGTAGAACTCAGAGTGCCATCAATGCACAGCAGATTATAAAATTAAAATGAAGAGTTTAAAAAGATGTCTTAATAAATTATTTACAACAAAATTCATCATGCATACCTCCATCTTTACTGAACACTAATTAGCTCCTGATACATGGGATCACTTTTAGTTATTTGAGTCTGCTTGTTCCTCCATGCCATATTAATTTATTATTATAGTGTCCTCTAATATCAGTCAAGATTATTGTGTTCTCTGGGTTTATTAAAAAAACAGCACTAAAGAGTTAGGAGGTACAGAGCAGTATCTGAAGATTAAACTCATCACGAATTTCCAAAATAGGTAAAAGAAAATGTTACGAAAGAAGAATCTGTAATGATGTACTTGATCATCATTGCTACCAGACTATTTGTTGTTTTTTAAGTTTATCCTGTACAGACTAACTCGAATGACCCCTGAAGCTTGATGACTGAAGTCTCTTATTGCAAGCTGCACATGGGCTATGTCTTCACTAGGGAAAAGGGTATGTTTTATCTTGTGAGAGCTATCAGGCATTAACTAACACATGATCAAAGCCTAACAAAGATAAGGCAAATGTAGCTGCAACTTGAGTAAGTAGATAAAGGT
This sequence comes from Pelochelys cantorii, assembly GCA_032595735.1. NCBI lineage: Eukaryota > Metazoa > Chordata > Testudines > Trionychidae > Pelochelys > Pelochelys cantorii. The sequence continues at coordinate 36,011,661 of CM064335.1, read as the reverse complement.
AAGCTATAGGTCCTCTACAGTCTTTACCTTGACATGCTAACACATGTAAAAAATACAAAGTGCCTTATCTTCACTAGGATTTTACCTTATGTTAGTAGCCATGCCATTTTAGGAACATCCTCAGAAAGAAACTTTTAATTTCAGCAAATTAAATGCAAATTTTTTAAATTAAAACATAAGAGATTTAAGAGAAAGTGTCTATCTGAGTTAAAGAGGGAAAATGTAAAAGAATTGGAAAACGGTTTGAAGAAAATAAATGCCATTAAGTGAAACTTGTTGCTGATAAAGTAGGTGCACTAACAACACTCAACAGAATCTCTGATATACTGTTGCCTATCTCTGGGAAAATGTACTTGGGCTTCTCTCTGGCAGGGACATCCATTCAGAACATGGCCAATATTTTCACATAAGTGTTTTTGATGTTTTATATTTACTTGCAACGTGTCTGACAAATTAATGAACAATAATTTGTACCAGCTTTTTCTTTGTTATGGAATGAAAAGCATTTCAAGACTATAACACATAAGTACTGTTACAACCATGATTTCAATTTCATGTCCTAATTTCAACACACCATCTGTCCACAGAGCCCAAAATAATCATATATCTATGGTCTCCATTCTTAAAGAGTGTCTTTAAAACAGTGCTATTTTCATCATCATCAACCACCATGGGCTCAACACCCGTTGGTGTCCGATGCCTCCCTCACTATTTCCTTCCATCTTCCCCTGTCCAGTGCGGAGTGGCTTAGCTTCTGTAAATTAGCTCCGCACCAATCTGCTATATCATCTACCCATTCGTTGTGAAGTCTGCCTCTCCTATTCGGACCGTCCATTATGCCAAATACCAAGGTCTTAACTTTTCGCTCGTCGTTCATTCTGCAGATATGCCCAAATAGCTGTAACTTCTGCTGTATAACCACCTGCAGTAGGTTCTCTTTCAGCTGTATCTTCCTATATAATTCCTCGTTGGTGACCTTCTACATCCATCCTATTCTCAGGATCTTTCTATAACAACTCCTCTGGAACGCCAATATCCTTGTCTTCAAATCTTTTGTCATCACCCATGTCTCATCCATACAACATGCTACTAAATACACACATTTTCAAGACGCTCAGCTTTGTTCCTAAGCTAATTGCTTTACTTTTCCAGATCTTATCCATTGCCTTCGAACTCGGTCTTGCTTTCGCTATTCTAGTCGCTATTTCCTTCTTACAGTCTAGATCATACGTCATGTTACTCCCCAAATATGTGAACTTCTCTACGTTCTCTAGATCGATCCCATTTACACTGATCTTCCTTCCTATTTCCTTATTTCCAAATACCATTGTCTTTGTTTTATCAATATTCATAAATCTGTCCATACCACTTCCCTTCCTCATTTAGCATCTGCACCAGTCTCACTAACTTCTCTTCATCTTCCTCGATGATAACTCTATCATCTGCAAACCTCGAGTCCCTATATTTTAAACTGCATACAAATTTTCATTTCACACTTCCTGCCATGAAGTTTAATGTTTTATTTTTCAATAAACTATACTACTGTATAATAAGAGAAAGTTCAAACAGTTCTGTGTTTCTGTCATATTTACATAGACTTCAAATCATTCACAAGTGTTATTGGTGGGTAATAAGTATAGTTGTTTTTAATTAGGGATGTAAAAAGTCATTTTAAAAGGTAACCATGTAACCGCTATACTGGAGAGCCTGCAGTGAAGCTTCCGCAGGAGTGGGGCTGACAAGGGTTGCCGGCAACGCACTGAGGGAGGAGGCTTCATCGTAGGCTCGGCAGCCAACTCCCCAGGAATGTGCCAGTAGCCCCTGCTCCCACAGGCGGGGAGCTACTCCAGTGCCTACCAGTTAACCTTTAACATCCCCACTTTTAATATATTTTGAAGTTTCCTTCGTATTCTATGTATTTTATTCCTTTAACTGGATTTCAGACAAATTCTATTCTCAGATGATCCAAGAAACATCTTGAATATTAACATCTGGAGGCATGTACTGTAGTATTTAACAAAAATCAACACACTTAACGTAGTTAAATTAAAATGTGTAAAAAAAACCCTTTGTGTGCCTGAAGTAGATTGGTCAAATAACATTAACTGGATTTCAAATTAGATAGGTTCCACAAGTGTGCTACATTTCAGCATCAGGTAGCATTCATTTACTTTGAATAAACAAAATCTGAAAATATTGTCTGACCATCACATCTTGTACTTAAACCCCTTGGTAAATTAACAGAGCTTCCTTTACATTTCTTTAAGTTTTGTATAAGTTACTGATTCTCATGTAAGGGTGGAGATCAAGATACCAGTATGTAAGTACAACTCACCAATAAAGTAGTTATTTCCTAATGCAAGCATTTCCTCTGAAAGAACAAGGCCACTCAGTGCCTGGAGGAGAGTAACGCTTCTACCATCTATAAGCGAGCATTGTTTAAATCCAGCCGTTGTAACCTTCCACAACAGGATAAGGGAAGCTGTGGCATCTTGCCTTATTCTAGGGACATGAAGAATAAAAATAATCACGTCAGCTTGAAGAAAATCAGTCTTATGAAAGAATACATCATTCTGGACCAAAATTAATTAACAAACAAGAACAACTCAGCTGTAGCAATTATACAACCAGAGTTATCAAAAAACAAATATTTTTATTAACAAGCAATTTTCACTGCAATAGGTTTAATGCATGCACATTTACAATACAAAATCCATCAACAGTAGGGTTTGAATAATGGTGTATTTGAAAGAAAACATTACGCATATTCTTGATTTCTAATAATTTTAAAGAACCATTTTCCTGTCCAAGGAACACTTTATATAACATGACATATTTGGTAGTTATTTATTTAATGTGTTCTGAGTGGATACAGCTTTTGTGCTAACTACCAAACACAATCACTCTTCCTAACATTAATGCATTTACAGTGGTACTTCCCTTCACTCCAAAGGTTCCTTCCTAACATCCATAATGATGCCAATACTCCTTCTTCCATCCTCTTTTGTCATGGTGTTAGTACAAATTCAAGGAAGGCGGGTTTGATCTGGACAGAAATTCTGGTTTTGTTTAATGCACTGGATAAAACATTATCCAGTGTATTAAACAATAAGTGCATAATTCTTGTGAATCAACTGAATTATGCAAGGTTGCCAAGGTCATTCAGAGCTGTGGTGATCAACCTTTTTCTTTCTGAGCCCTCCATCACAACATGCTATAAAAACTCCAAAGCCCACCTGTGCTATGGTAACAGGCTTTCTGCATATAAAACCCAAGGCCAGAATTAAGGGGTAGCAAGCTGGGGAACTACCTGGGGCCCATACCACAGAGATTTCTGCAAAGCTACAATGCTCAAGCTTCGGCTTCAGCCCTGGATAGCAGGACTTCACTTTTTTCCATGGACCCAGGGGCTACGTCTACACTGCACAGTATTTATTTTTCCAGGCTGCGATGACAAAGCAATATTCTTACTTTATTGATGTGTTCTGTGGAACTTCAAAGGAGATAAGTCGGCCTCCAGCAGAGTTATTAGAACTGGCATTTCCACAAGCCACATCTGGGGTTATCTGAAAACAGTAAAGAATTTTCATGAAAGATGTAGTCCTTTAAAAGAGAATATAAAAAATGAGGGAGATTAATAAAACAAGAAAGGAATATAAAAACAGCACCATTAACCAATCCTGATCTATTAAAAAATTATCAGGATAGACACTAAAGTTTCAGCATCAGTGCATGTTTGAGGTAATAGAAGATTCTATCTCATTTGCAATTATTTAGGAAACTTATCTTATGGGTAATGTTTTCAAAAAACATAGCAAAAGAAACCCTTCTCTATAGCGTCTACATTTTAATCAGCACTTACTATGAGAGGTGTCTGCCTTTAAAAGTATCATACTGCTCTTTAGAAAAAAGATAAATGGATATCTCATAATGTCAAATACTAAATAAATCTCTAGAGTTGCCACAAGTCAGAGAAAATGTGAGATCTTGGGTCATTTAGAACCAACAGCAAGAACTAGAGTTATCTTTCAACTATACTTATTACATAGCCTGTTATTCCTTTTTAAATTCACAGCAATACTCCGCCACATGAGACCCATAATAATGAAGCCTGCTGTCACTCTTTCCAATGACAGGAGACTTTCTGCAAAGAGAAGGGAGCATCCACAGCCTACCTAGGGAAACAACTCTTGACTATAGCTGTGATCTGGGTGCTAAGGTTGCTAGCTTTCTTAACTGCACATACTGGACACCATTTGCAGCAATGGTGTCCAGTCCGTCTGGTGGGAAAGCTCAGCAACCCTATCTGGTACTTGTTGTCAGTAATTGATTTGTCTGCCATCTTTGCAGCAGTTACACTACAGTACTTTACTTTTACACTATTGTTACTTTATTCAGCACTGGTGAGGCCACACCTGGAGTATTGTGTCCAGTTCTGTGCCCCCCACTACAGAAAGAATGTGGATGCACTGGAGAGGGTCCAGCAGAGGGGCAACCAGCAGAGGGACTGGAGCACATGACCTATGAGGAGAGGCTGAGGGATTTGGGCTTATTTAGTCTGCAGAAGAGTGAGGGGGGATTTGATAGCAGCCTTCATCTTCCTGAAGGGAGGTTCCAAAGAGGATGGCGAGAGGCTGTTCTCAGAAGTGACGGATGACAGAACAAGGAGCAATGGTCTCAAGTTAGAGTGGGGGAGATCTAGGTTGGATATTAGGAAAAACTATTTCACTAGGAGGGTGGTGAAGTACTGGAATGGGTTACCTAGGGAGGTGGTGGAATCTCCAACCCTAGAGGTTTTTAAGTCTCGGCTTGATAAAGCCCTGGCTGGGATGATTTAGCTGGGATTGGTCCTGCTTTGGGCAGGGGGCTGGACTCAATGACCTCCTGAGGTCTCTTCCAGTCCTATGATTCTATTTGCTAATCAAACCTTCTCTACCACATAGCACTGGCAGTATAATCATGGACAACATTTGTATCTGACCATGCAATGCTGGCCTCTAAACTCATGTACATTTCCCAGTTGCTATATCCTTCCCAGGAGTCTGGTTTGTCTTGCATACCCCAAGTTTCACCTCGCTTAAAAACTACTTGCTTACAAAAATCAGACATAAAAATACAAGTGCCATAACACACTATTACTGAAAAATTGTTTTCATTTTACCATATAATTATAAATCATTTGGAATATAAATATTGTATTTACATTTCAGCATACCGAACAGAATAAACTAGTAGTTCTGTATGACATTTTAGTTTCTATTGGCTTTACTAGTGCTTTTTATGTAGCCTGTTGTAGAACTAGGCCTGTAGATAAGATAACGTGTCCCTTGGAAGACTTCTGCATACCCCTGTTTGAAAACCACGAGTCTGGACCAACCCACTGTTGCTACAGATAAATATAATATGTGGGATGGGGACTCTGAAGTGTCTCTTTATATCATCATCTAGTTTATTTTTTTGTGCATCCCTAACAGCTTGACTATGAAATAACACCATATGCAGCACAAGAAATGAGCCAATTTCTTTTCTACATTTGCCAAAAAGGATAGGTTCTGTAGTGCATCTTGTATGATAAAAAGCTTGTATAGAACACCTGTTATGCTAGGTTTACATGATGCTTATTGATAAACTGAGAATGTTGGCTGAAAACCCTTCCAAAGAGTGAATCATCATTTCAAGAAGAGCCAGAATCCAAATTCTAAACTCATGTTTCATTCAAATCCACATTTAAACTTGACAATGAAGTATGTGTGAGAAACAGACACAGAAGAAAATCCTTGAATGTTACTTAAAGTACTAATTTTCAAGCAACACAAGTTCAATTTTTACTCATGTGGCCAATTAGTCACAATAAGCAAAATTGCATGCCTGGCTCAGTTGATTGCATCACCAGAAAGTTAATGATTTTTTTCTCTGGCTTCTACAGATATTGATATTTCAGATTTGAATAAATAATGTGTAATTTTGTTGTGCTACTTAAAGTAACACAGAAAAATGTTAATAAATGTATTAATAGTAATCCTGGCAACCATGATGATGGGATTAGGTTCAAAGCTCCATCAACCCAATATGGATAATATCCTTCCTTTCATATTTGCCAATATGCATGGCAACAGTTGTATTATACAGTCAATTTCCAAGAGAACTACCAATAAAGAATATCAATGATAAATCGTATTACAGCAGAATTTTATATGTCCATTGACTTAGAATGTATTGGGAAAAGTAACAATCCAAATAATAGAATCATAGGATTGATAGGAACCTTGAGAGGTCATCTAGTCCAGTTTCCAGCACTCATGACAGGACTAAATATTATCTAGATCCTCCCTGACAGATGTTTGTCTAACCTGCTCTTAAAAATCTCCAACAATGAAGATTGCACAACCTCCCAAGGCAATTTATTCCAGTGCTTCACCACAATGACATTAGGAATTTTTTTCTTCCACTCTATTGCACACTAATTAGGCCTCACCTGGAGCATATAGTTTAGTTCTGGGTACATTTCAGGAGAAATGTGAACAAATTGGAAAAAGTCCAGAGAAGGACAAAAAAAGGCCTAGAAAACATGACCTATGAGGGAAGATTTACTTTAGATTATTTATCCAGAATAGTTTGAATGACAGTCCTATGCTCCAAGGTACCTGCCCCCACTTCCAAAGCTGCAAACTTTGTAAGTGTTCTCTCTATGCCATTATCTAAATCACTGATGAAGATACTCAAGAAAACTGGACCCAGAACTGACCCCTTTGTGGAACCCTACTCATTATGCCCTTCTAGCGTGATTGTGAACCACTGATAACTACACTCTGGGAATGGTTTTCCAACCTTGTATGCACTCACCTTATAGTAGCAGAATTTAGGTTGTATTTCCCTTGTTTCTTAATGAGAAGGTCATGCGATACAGTACAAAAAGCCTTACTAAAGTCTAGGTATAGCACATCTGCTGCTTCTCCCTTATCCACAAAGCTTATTATCTTGTAAACAAAAGTTATAAGGTTGATTTGACAAGATTTGTTCTTGACAAATCCATGCTGACTGTTACCGATCACTTGATTGCTTACTTATTTGCTCCATTATCTTTCTGGATACTGAAGTTAAGGTGGCTGGTCTATAATTCCCTGGATTGTCTTTATTTATCTTTTTGTAAAGATTTGCCCTTTTTTAGTCTTCTGGCATCTCTCTCATCTTCTATAACTTATCAAAGATAATTGCTAATGGCTCGGATACCTCTTCAATCAGCTCCTTAAATGTTCTAGGATGTATTTTGTCAGGCCCTACTGACTTGAAGACATCTAACTTGTCTAAGTGATTTTTTAGCTTGTTCTTTCCATATTTCAGCATGTGATCCTACCTCATTTTCACTGGCATTCACTATGCTAGATGTCCAATTGCTACCAACCTTCTTGGTGAAAATCAAAATAAAGAAGTTGTTAAGCATCTTTACCATTTCCACATTTTCTGTTATAGTCTCCCCTCTTCGCTGAATAATGGTGCTACCCTGGTCTTTGGTCTTCCTCTTGCTTCTAATGTATTTGTAGAATGTTTTCCTGTTACCATTTATGTCTCTAGCTAGCTTGATATCAGCTTGTGCCTGGCCTTTCTAATTTTGTCCCTATATACTTGTGTTACTTGTTTATATTCATCCTTTATACTTTGACCTAGTTTCCACTTTTTGTAGGGCTCCTTTTTTACTCTGGATCATTCAGGATCTCCTGGTTAAGGCAGGGTGGTCTGTTGCCAGATTTCCCATCTTTCCTGTAGTTTGCTCTTGTGCTTTCAACAACGTCACTTGGAAAAAATGCCAACTCTCTTGAACTGTTTTTTCTCTAGGACTTAATTATCCTCTAAACTACACAGCCAATGAACAGTCTATTAAACCTCACACATTGGCTCAGAGCTGTGGTGCAGAAAGGCGCCTCTTCCTGCCAGCCCCATTGACGTACTGTGGTGGATGAGAGGCACCCCTCTCCCTGGCCACAAGCCAGCAGGTCACCACTGGGGAAGAGGTGTCCCTCCCTACCAACCCTGGTGCTGCTATGAGTAGAGAGAAATTTGGGGAGTCCTCTTTCCCCACCAAAGCCCGTGGGCAGCCTTCACTCTAAACCCCTCATCCCTGGCTCCACCCCAGAGTCTACACCCCCAGCTAGAGCCCTCACACTCACCTCTTTGGTCCAGCCCTGAGCCCCCTCCCAAACTCTGAACCCCTTGTTACTAACCCCATCCTAGAGCCCTCACCTCCCACACCTGAATCCTCTGCCCAAGCCCCAAGTCCTCCTCCCCAATTCTGAATCTCTTGGCTCTGCTCCCACTACATAAATTTTTAATATGCACCAACATGGAGACGATGTGCAAATTAGAGGAACCAATGTGACTTGCTTCTGATAGGAACTTACCTACTAGCTACCTGAATTTGCTAAAGTCTGCCTCCTTGAAATCCATTTTCTTTATTTCATTATTCTCCCTCCTACCATCCCTCAAAAATCAGAACTCTACCATTTAATGATTATGATCACATTCACTGTCATTTAACACAATAAAAAAAAAAGACAGACCACATCTACCACTTTCCTCCTATCCACCAGGCTTGTTACCCTGTCAAAGAAAGCTATTAGACTGGTTTTGCACAATTTGTTCTTGACAAATCCATGCTGCTACTTATCAATTTACCAGCAGAATTACCCAGCGTTGCTCAAGTCTTTAACTCAATTAATTTCTTTTAAATAAAAAAATGTACATGCTTTATGTAAATGATAGTATTTTTTAAAAAATACAGTGTTATTTTTATTACATTAATTTTTATTTTTTAATATCTTAAAAAAAGATTGTTAAAATTGTTTCATTTAATTATTTTGTAATTTTCAATGGGAATCCCAGCAAGTGCATTTTTCTTCATCTCTATAAACTCTTATTATTTGCTATGTTTAACAAAAAAGGGTTATAGTCAATTTGGTTTCCAATAACATTATCTTCTTGTTTTCAAATGTTAAGCATTGATTTAGCTGTGCCAAAACAGAGCACTACTCCAAATTTCTCTGATTTATCTCTCTTCTGTAAGGTTTATGGAGAAACAATCCTATTCCTGATTCATTCTATTTTTCTGGCTCATCTTGGTACAATACAAGGGTAAAGTAACAATTCTTACAGATACCATCATATCACACAAACCCCCCAAAGCAGGAAGGCAGGAAATTGGAGGGAGGAGCTGCAATATAAAAATACTTGTAAGAAATGTAACTGTGGGGTGGAGTGCGGGGGGCTCAAGGCAGGGGTTTGGGGAGGATTGGTGTGGGGGGGGTTCAGGGCAGGCGGGTTGGTGTGAGGGGGTGCAGAAGTCAGGTTGGGGATGAGGAGAGGCTCAGAGCAAGGGCTGGGGATGGGAGGGCTCAGGGCAAGGGGTTTGGGGTGTCTATGGAGGGGAACAGGAGTCAAGGTAAAGGCCTGGGTGTGATGGGGAGGGGCTTAGGCCAGGGGGTCAGTGTGTGTGTGGGTGTTGGTGTGTGTGTAGGAAGGGTGTACTGGTAGGATGGGTGGGGGATGAAGCTGCTTGCTGTACCCCTACTTGGCCGAGTCAGGGAGTGAGAGCAATGTGCACAGCTTGCCTGTCCCGTCCCCAACCAAAAAAGGAATGCAGCAAGCTGTGCACTTTTCCCTTGCTCCCTGACTGGCTGCCTGCTGCTTAGTGTGGCATCCTATCGCAGAGCCCCAGCTGGCCAGCTTACTGGAGTGGCACTCTCGGGCTCATTGGCTTATTTTCCTCTCTGGTTCAGTCTCTTTCAGCATTTGCTGAGTTACATCAATTTTGAGGACTGTACTTGATTTGGTGATTCTGTCTCTTTTCTGTTTGGTTTTATGAGAAACAATCCCATTCTAGGCACATCTATTTTCCTAGCACAACCAAACCCTTATTTTGCTTTAGTTATGATCGGAGGAAGCTGTATACCAAATTTGGTGGTCCTGGCTGTTAGGAGGCATTCTTGATCAAACACATAGACAGACAGACAAACTCTCTAAAATATATAGTAGATTATCTTCCAGGTGTTTGCAAATTGATTGCTCCGTTTTCTTTCTGGGTACTGAAGGTAAGACGAGTGGTCTGTAATTCCCAAGCTGGTCTTTATTTCCTTTTTATTGATTTGGCAGGCAGATGGAAACAGAAAGAAGGAAACTGGACAGTACAACTGGACAAGGGGCACCACAAAAATAATATACTGAAAGTGGAAAACAAACATGAAATTAAATAGGAACACTCTCTTAAATTAAACCTTCTCAGGAAAGGCGACACGCACAAAATGTTTTCATGCAAGGCAAGGCAGCAAAGGGTTGCAGGGTTTTCACTGTTCTGCCTGCAGAGGAAGGTGTTGTACGATGCTGACCTAACTAGCAGCTCCATTTGCATTTCACTCTGGCTGCACTGCCTGCTGATGTGATAAAATCACCGTCTAAAACAGAAGGTCACTGGACCAAAACAGAATTTTACAAGAGCAAAAAGCTGATATTTCAGTTAAAAAAAAAATCTGGGCTTTAGATCAGCACAAAAACAGAAGAAGGAGAGGCAGCAGCCTCCCAGCACAGATGAGAAACAAAAATGGCAAGGAGCTGAGGTGCGGGCTCTGGGCTGGGGTCAAAGGTTTGGAGTGTGGGAGGGGGCTCCGGGTTGAACCTGGGGTAGGGGTTGGGAGTGCAGGAGGGGATATGGGCTCTGGGAGGGAGTTTCAGTGCAGGAGGGAGCTCAGGGATGGGGCAGGGAGTTGTGGTACAGGGTGCAGGAGGGGGTGCAAGATGGGGTACAGGTTCTTAGAGGGGGCTTGGGGCTGGCACAGAGCGTTGTGGTGCAGGAAGGGGTGCAGGCCAGGAGGGGGTGAGGGCTCCAGCCAGACAGTGCTTACCTTGGGTGGTGGCAAAGTGGGGCTAAGGCAGGCTTCCTACCTGGCCCCGTGCTACTCCCAGAAGCAGGCGGGGAACCAGGTGGCTCTGTGTGCTGCCCCTGCCCACAGGCACCACTCACCTGGTTCCCAGCCAATGGGAGCTGTAGAATCAGCTCGTAAGGCAAGGGCAATGCAGGGAGACCCTTTGCCTCCTCCCTAACTAGGGACCCCAGGACCCTATCAGCTGCTTCCGGGAGCAGCACAGGGCCAGCAGGCAGGGAGCCTGCCTTATCCTCACTGCTCTGCCAGGCTTTTAGTGGTTTAAAATATCTCAGATTAGCTTCAGTAGCCTCCAGGAGATATAGCCTGATTCCAGCAGGCTCCCAGCAAAACCAGGAGGGCTGGCAACCCTACGTTCAGCTGATTATCCACCATGATCCACATGATCTTCTTCAGTCACTGATTCCCAGGACAGAGTTCCCCATCCTGTAAGCATAGCCTGCCTTCCTTGTTCCTAGATGTATACCTTTATACTGAGCCATTTTAAAACGCATATTTGTTTGCTTGTACCCAGTCTGCCAGGCAATCCAGGTTGCTCTCTATCAGTGTCCTATCCCCATCATTATTTAACACGTTAAATGTTAAATAGAGCAGGATGCAGAACCAAATCAGAGAGACATCTTCTAATCCACTTATTGTGTAACCATGTTAATTTTATATCATTCTAGCTATATAATAAAAATCTCATGTGGTACTATCTTACAAAAATCTAAAATATTACATCAGCACTATTTACTTTATCAACTAAATTTGTAGTCTCAGAGGATTCTTTGAAGATAAAATTGAAAGGACACGTGATACATTTTCCCCTAAAAATGGAGACACTGAGAGATGATCATGATCTACACGTTCCAATCCAACACCCATGAGGGCAGATAAGCAGTTCTTCCTGCTGAAACTGGGGGGGGAAAAAAAGATCCACTGAACTGCAACTGCAGTATCATGTTTTTCCAAGATTTCTCTGTAGCACTAGAAACAGCACACAGCCTTTAACTCAGCAAGGAACAAGGCAACTCCTTACGGCACACACCACCACTTTAAAAACAGTCACTAGGAAGAAAAGCATAAAACCTTCACTAGCCAGACAAAGCCCTGAAGCACATGCAAGAACTGCGTACAGAGACATGCTTTTTAATCAGCGCAGAAATAAACTTCAATCTGTTATGCAGCATGTAGAACAGGGGTGGGCAAAAGGGCCTCCGTTGGTTGGATCCAGCCCGCCAAGCAGGTTGATTCAGCCAATGGACGCCCTGCTACTCCCCTGCCCGCAGGCCAATCAGGGCCTCTGGACAGGGGAGCATGCGAAGTCTCCTCCCCAGGCACGGGTGCACAGCACTTAAGAGTCAACCGCTAGGGGACTAGGGACAGAGGCTTGCTTTGCCCCTCTCCGTTTGTACAGAGGCTTCCAGAAGCACAGGTAGCCAGAGAGCTCCAGCTACTCTCCATATCCCAAGTGTCAATTCTGCAACTCCCATTGGTGAGGAACCTCAGCCAACAGGAGCTTCAGGTATGTCACCTGTGGATGGGGCAGCACAAAGTTGCGTGGCCCCACCTGCACATGGGAGCTAGAGGGGGACAGGCCCCTGCTTCCAGGAGCCAGTTCATGCGACACCCAGATCCTGCACCTCTGATTCCCCTCCTACCCTCTAACCCCTGCCTGATCCCCTTCTTGATCTCTGAACCCCTCCAACCTAGCTTAAAGTACCCTCCTGCACTCCAAACTCCTCATTCCCAGCCTGATCCCAGAGCCTACACCCCCAGCTAGAGCTAGAGATGTTAAATTTACATTAAGTAAGTAATTAAATAGTCAGTGGATTTCCATTGACTATTTGATTAGTCTATAAGGGTGCCTCTACCTTTGGGGTACCTCTGTCTCCTGGGCTCTTGCTACAGTTCAAAAGTGGAAGTGCTGCAGGGAGTGTGGGAGCAGCAGGGACTCCCCCACTGGCCCTGCACTCCCTGCATTGTCTCAGCCTTTGAAATATACAAGAGCCCGGTGGGGCTCTTGGAGATTTCAAAAGGAAGCCCCACAGGGAGTGTGGAGCCAGCAGGGGAGTCCCCCGCTGGCCCCGCCTCCCTGCAGGGCTTCTGCTTTTCAAATGTACAAGAGTCCCACTGGAGCTCTTGTACATTTCAAAAGCAGAATCGCAGGAGAAGTGCCTGCACTGTTTCCCATTGTGCCTCTACCTTCCCTGCCCCCTCATGGAGATGGTGCTGGGGAAACCAGCTTTTAAGCCAGCTTCCCCCAGCACTAGCTCCTGTTCCCCCACCCTTGCTGCCTCTTTCTGATAGAGGCAGTGAGGGGGAAGGGCAGGGGAGGAAGCAACTAGTTGCATCACTAGTTGACTATCCGATAAGCTTCTGCTTATCAGATAGTCGACTAGTCACTTACATCCCTAGCTGGAGCTGTCACTTCCCTGTGCATCCCAAACCCCTGTCATAGCCAAGAACCCCCTCCTGGCCTCTGAACCTCTTGGCCCCAGCCCTGGAGCACTACCTGCACTCCAACCCCCAATTTTTTGAGCATTCAGGGCCTTCCATACCATTTCCATACAAAGATGAGTTCCTCAGGCCAAAAAGCTTGCCCACCCTTTATCTAATGAACAGGCTCTCAACATGGAGGTTGCTACCACACCCTTATACTATATGACTAGGTGGGAAAGGAGTTCAAAAATTTCTCTGCTGTAACATTAAGTTGCCAAATATAAAAGACTGAGAACTGCTCTACATAAAAGGTTATTTACAGTCGGTCCCCGACTTATGAACGAGTTACATACCAAGCACTTGGTCGTAATTCGATCTGTTCATAAGTCAGATTACATTCACTTGAGTATGGCCGCACTATTCATAAGTGCAGATTTCGTTCATAACTTGGGTACCGGCTGTATAGGAGGCTGGTCGTAAATACGAATAGTCGTAAGTCAATGCGTTCGTAACTCGGGGACCGGCTGTACTATATAGTTCAGAAAGTAGGGATGTCAGTGAGTAATCATCCAGATGATTAACCAATAATCCTAGACTTATCGGTTACTCTAGTCGACTAGTTGCATTCTACCCCCCCCCCCCCCCGCTGCCTCTATATCAGAGGCAGTGGGGGGGGAGGAGGAGCAGAGGCTGGTGCTGGGGGGAGCCAGCTTAAAAGCCAGCTCCCCAGCCCCAACTCCGCAGTGCCACCTGTAAGAGGCAGCAACGTGGGGCAGGGGGAAGGGGAGGCTGCCACGAATCAGCCTCTGCCAGCAGTGGGCCCTGACAGAGGCTCCTTCACAGCAGCAGACCCTACCTGCAGCGGGCCCAGGCTCACTGCAGATGGAGGCTGCTCTGCATCCCTCAGAGCAGCCTCTGTCCACAGTGAACCTGGGCCCGCCGCAGGCAGAGGCTGCTTCACAGCAGCAGTCCCTGTCTGTTGGGAGGTCCGAGCTCCTCGCAGAGCAGCCTCTGTCCACGACAAGCTTGGGCCCGCCGTGGACAGAGGCCGGTCCCTGGCAGCTTGGACCAGCCTGGCAGCTGGACAGGGAATGCTGCCACCCTGCACTGCTGCCTCTGTATCAGAGGCAGCAGCTTAGGGCAGCAGGAACCCTGTCTGCAAGGGGAGCTGGTTTTTTAACTAGTTTTTAAACAGGCAGCAGCAGCCCCTGTCCATGGAGGGGGGGCAGCTCCCCGCTGTGATCCCCATGGACAGGAGGTTGCTGCTGGTGCAGCCTCGGCCCACCACGGGCAGAAGTTGCTTTGTGACAGCCTCCCAACCCCCACCCCTGCTGCCTGTCAGAGGCAGTGGAAGGGGCAGGCGGCACCACGGAGATGGTGCTGGAAGGAATGGGCATTTAAGCAGGCTCCTCCAGCACGAGCTCCTGTTCCTCCCTCCTCCCCACCACTGCCTCTCATACAGACACAACTACCCAATAAGCTTACTCAACTACTCACTCACATCCCTAGATATAGCTCATTTAAAAGTTTATAATGCATTTGATCTCTGCATTTAACATATTAGTGAGTGAATAATTTGACTGCATTCTATGTTTAGATAAGGTAATCCATCTGAAGAACATACTGGGAATGACAACTGTGGTAGTACATCTTTTGTGTCAGTGACAAGCTGCAAACAAGTGCAGTCTGTCTTCAGGCTTGTCTACGCGGGTATGAACTCAATATACATAAGATCAAGTACATTAACCCCCTGTGAATGCTTTCACTCAACAGTGAAGTGGCCTTAATTTACTCTTCTCCTGCAGACATGGCCTTAGTCTATTTCTCTCTGGTTTTTGTGTGTCATCCTCTTTGTGATCAGCATGCTACAATGGAATCTAAAGAGAGAAGTTACTCTGTAGGTGACTGTGCAACAGCCATGTATGGTCGCACCCACAGTCTACCCCCAAGCACCTGCAACACTGCTCTGCAGAAGGCAGTCATCTCTAGCCTGCTGGGAGACTGTGTAGTGAGAGGTGAACATGTGACTAGAGGACAAGGTGGCTTCTCTGCATATGACCTGGATGAGCACCTGTGCCAGGAATGCAGATGAGAATGGTTGACCCCTGATGGAATGAAATTTTGCAAGATCAGAGCACGCTCTAATGCCTGACTTGATCCATGCCGAGATGCACTGGGATGAAACTGGGAGCCCTTTCATCCTCTCGGTTATGGAGACCAAGAGCTGAGGTGACCTACGGAATGGTTTTGTATGCTCTAACTAAAAGGTGCAAGTGCATTTGACATCTAAAGAGTGAAGTATGCATCCTCTGTCATTGGTGTGTGGGTTAGGGAAGACGACCTAAAGGAGATACCCTCGTTCATGTGCAACACCATTTTAAGGAGAAAGGATGTGGGCATAACTGCACCTTGTTTTTAAAAGAGACAGTGTACTGGGAGCTCCAACATTAGCACCCTGAGTTTGCACACCCCTTATCTAAGGCATCGGAAACTGTCTTGGCCCAGGTGGTAGCCACTGGAAAAGCCACCTTCCAGAAGAGGTGGAGTAAAGAGCATGTTGACATGGGCTCAAAAGGCATAGCCATAAGTCTAGTGAGAACCAAGCTGAGGTCCCAAGGGGGAAGAGGTTGTTGTACATGAAGGTTCAACCTCTCCAGTCTGTTAAGGAAGCTGTTTACCAGTGGGTTAATGCAAACAGACCTTCCCTAGGGTGAAAGGCAGAAATGGCAGTCGGGTGAACCCTGACTGATGATGTGGCCCACCCCTGTTGTTTTAGGTTGAGCAGATAGTCTAAGATAAGGGAGATCAGAGGCATCTGCAGTGCAGTGCAAGGACCAAGTGGAAAAGCATTTCCACTTGGCCTGATAAATAGCCTGGGGAGGTTTTCTGCTTTTCAGTAGTACCTCCTGGACTGACTCAGAGCATTGGTGCCTGGCCCAGGTCAAGCACGGAGCTTCCATGCCTTTAGGTGGAGGGACCCCGTGAAACCTGTTCATCACCCCTTCTTCTCCCCCAGGGACCTTGGACCCTGGTTGAGAATCACTGTTATAGAAATCATCTCTGGAAATACACAAAGTATCCACATAGCCTAGACCTACATGGCTCAAATCCAGGTATTGGAACACGCACACGCGCACGCGCACGCGCACGCGCACGCGCACGCGCACGCGCACGCGCACGCACCACACACACACAGAGCAACCTGCAGTAGCCAGCAGTAGGTTAGCTATCAGGTTTAAAGCAGACGTTAGGGATGAGGATTCTTTCCCTCACTGTCTGATCTAGATTTGTAGCCAGGCTTAGCCCTTCAATTCAATATTTGGCCTCAAAAAGAAATTTGTTGCACTAAAATATATTTTGATGAAGTGAGGAAATGTTCCTGTCATCCAGGTTGGTTCTTCAGTCAATACTCATCAAAGCCCCCATTTAAAAAAAAAGTCATTAATGCAATGGGAGTTTTCCTAGAGTAAGGAATGCTAGATTGTCCCTATAGCCAGCTTTTTACTTCACCTGTGACCAGTGGGTCATAATACTCAAAGCAAAGAAAAATGCTTTGAAAGATTACTAGACAGAATTGCTAATATGGCTATATAAACCCTTGTTTTGGCTAAGAAAGGAAAGTGATGACAAATGCGATTGATTTTTAAAAGTGATTCAGCTAATATCAAGGCTAATATTGGTTTCACACCTTGAGTGTCTATCTCAAAAAAATCTCTGCACTTGAAATACTTTAAAAGTCAACCACAGGCATAACATTTTGTCCATTATTACTAAATAAACTCATCTAAATTCTCTCGTCTTTACAATCTGTTGTTTCATTAAGAAACAGTCACAAAAGGTTATAAAATTTTTATCACTTATTGAACTTCAAAATATTGCTGCACCACTGAGCTTTACTAGAGTTTGATATTAAAATGAAGTCAACTTCTTTTGCCTTTTGCCTAGAGGGCAAAAACAACCCTAAATCTTTATTTCCAATTTCTGGAGGGCATTGGTAGCATTGTAACCATGGTTCTTTATGAAACTATGACCATTGGTTCTCTGTTTAGGAACCAATACGCTATGTACATACTTAACTTTATGCACTAGCTATGTCTGCACTTGGAGATAGGGTTGTGATTCCCATATTCATGGTAGCACAACACAATAGTGATTAGCACACACAATATCCACACCAAGTACATACTAATTTGGTCCAGACATATTTCTAACTGGGGTAGCTAGCCCATGTCTCTACTCTGCATTACGTTATACAGCTACACTACTGTTTTTAATGTGCACGCTAGAAAGAGTATGGTTATGCAAGCTGGGAACTGCACCCCTAGCTGCAACTCTAGACCCACTGAGTTCAGGGAACCTACTTAGAATGGAACAGCTACATACATAATCCTTTGATGAACTGGGGCATTATTTATATAGGGATAGGAAAATGCTTGATAAATAAAGGCTATTTTTATTTGGTTTATTATTCTATTATGGTATTGGTTTAGTCTGAATAGATATTTATGATGATACAGAATACCACATAGTATATTTCTAGATCCTTGTTTCTTAAACTGTGTTCCATGGAACACAAGTGTTCTGCGGAGAACTCACAGGTGTGCCGCGGCCGCTTGAAGAAAAAAAATGGACGTAAGAGCTGCTGAGATGCAGCGGGTGGTGCGAAGAGGTGAGCGACCGGTGACACAGCTGGAAATGAGGTGGGGCTACCCGTGTTCCTCCTGCTGTGCTTCTGCACGAAGGGCGGAAGAGGTGAGCAAGTGATGACGCAGCAGGAAATGAGGCGGAGCTACCCACGTTCCTCACGTGCTTCTGCGCCTGGCTTGCAACCGCCTGGGAAAGCTCCGCGCCTCAGTTGCGCCCCTTGCCAGAGGGGAGGAGCGTTGCAGGGCCAGCAGCAGGGCTGGCTCTGATTGGCTGTCTCCGCTGCTGGTCTGGGGATCCTGCTTGCCAGGGGGGAGAACTGCCCTAAAGCTGCCACCCCGACCGGGTCTTTGCACTGCTGTTTTTAGCTCTCGCTTGTTACCCAGGACAGCTGAGGGGAGCCAGCACCTTCCACCTTCCTGCACAGACAAGGCCCTTCCCTTCAATATTCTGTGTCAAAAATAACAGAGCCAGGGGCTAGAACTACTGAAGGACAAAACATTAAGCAGTAAGGGACCCACTGTGAATTGGAGGGCAGGGTAAGGCCCTCAGTGCCCCTAATGTCGGTGTGGCTGCTATGGCTACTGTCAGTCAGCTGTTTGACATTAACCCTTGCTTGATAAGGTATCGAATGTATAATTTCCACCAATATGAGTAAACAGAGTAAATTACATTTCCCTATCAAAAAGGCAGAAGTCTAGAAGGCTTCATAGGGCAGTGAATATTATTATTGTCAGTAAAAGTGAGTAAAAGTGTCGTCTGGTGTTCAAGGGGCAAGCTTTTTTTTTTTTTTTGCTCAACAAAAAATCCTTGGTGTTCCTCATAAAAAAAAAATTATTGCTTGGTGTAACTCGGTCTTAAAAAGTTTAAGAAACACTGTTCTAGATTCTTGCACAGCTAATTAAAATTACAATTCTTAAAGTACAATATGCCTTCTGAAATATTCCAAATGTTAAAACTGAAAACTATAGGAAGGTTTTGGGTTTTTTTTTTTAATTTATGGTTTGGTTGTATTTTTAAGTCTCAAACTGTGACAAGCAATTTCCACTGTTTACACTATGAGCTCATATCCATTTAACACTAGGCTGGAGTGCAGACTCTCAAGTCTTGGTGCCTTATTAGGCCCAAGAACCCAAGCTCCAGTGTCCACACTACTATTTTTTTTAGCAATTAGCTTCAACCCTGTTACCATGAGTCTGTCTACCCAGACTGGGACGCTCCCTCCAACTGTTACATATCCTTTATTACAAACAGACCGCTAGTATAAACCCACGCAATGCTAGTCCCCACTAAACCCTTTCTGAACAGATCCCCCCCATGCAAATATTAATAAGCAACATTCAGCATGCCTCGTCTGAGATTACTAAAGAGACCTCAGTCAAGTGCGCAGATGTTTTCTGATGTGCAGACATTTGGACGGGGCAGGCAACAGACCTCACCAGGCCTTGGGTAATGGTCGGAACTCCGCTCTGGGCCCCCTGGAAGGAGCAGTTCTGGGGGCAGGGTCTCAGATGGAAGGGGCCGTCAATACCGTGCCTCCCCCAGCCAGTCCTCAGTACGGCCCAGACCATGCCACTTGGGCTCTGGTGGCAATTTACAGGGCCTACAGCCCTGGGCAATTGCCCCCTTTGCCTGCCCTCCTCCATCAACGGCCATGAATTAGAAGAGATTCCCCAGTGATGTTGCTTTGATTCTCTCAACCTGTTAGAGCAGAGATCTTTAATTAAAGTTATTATGTTGTCTACATTCTGACTTTTCTTGACAGATACTATAGCTTGTGGTATCAGGGATATGATAATTGTTCATAATTTTCTATCATTTTACTTTGGCAATCCTGAATATAATTCAGTGTTGGCACTTATTTTGGAACATAAGACTCAGAGAGATCTGAGCAGCCTACTCAGCTGCTACTACTGGCAACCCTGTCATGCAATCCCATTCATAAATGTATCAAGTTCCATTTTAAAAGCAATAAGCTTTCTTGCCTGTACTATTCCTATTGGGAAGGCTGTTTCAAAATATCACTTTTCTGGTGGCTAGAAAACTTCTTTTAATTTTAAGCCTAAATTTATTCATGGCTAGTTTATATGCATTTGTTCTTGTGCCAGACTGTACTTTGTACATGTTGAAACAGTTCTTCCTCCTCTAGTGTTTACCCAACCAGTGTATTTATAGCCAACAACCATATTCCCTTTCAATCATTATTGTGCAAGGCAAGCTAGGTCCTTTCAATATCCTCTTGTAAAGCTTCTAATCACCCCGGGAGCCCTTTTCTACCTGTTCTAGTTCCAATTACTCTTTCTTAAATATGTCCAGAAGTATACAAAGGATTCCAAATAAGGTCTTACCATGGCATTAATTCTTCTCTCTCTTTACCGGAAATACCTCACCTGATATATCATAGGATTTAATTCTATTTTTTTATGGCTGCACCACATAGCTGATCACAGGATGACTGAGGACCTAACACATCCATGTCTTTTTCCTCCACCTCCATTATTTCTAACTGATGGGTCCTTAGCTTCAGAAAATCATTTTATTAGCTCCTATGTGCATGACTTTGCACTTTATAATATTAAATTTCTCTCCATTTCCATAGTTCCATTCCCAGAGGTCATTCAATTCTTCCTGTACAGTATTTCAATTCTCTTCTGTATTGACAATGTCTCCAGACTTTGTGTCATCAGCAAATTTTATTAGTACACTCCTATTTTTGTGCCATGTTCATTTAATTAACATATTACATAAGACTGATCCCAAGACTTATCCTTGAGGAGCTCTACTAGTAACCTCTCTGCATCCAGATAGTTCTCCTTTCAGTGCAATCTTTTGTCATCTCCCTTTCAACCAGTCTCTTACCCACTTTATCATATGGGACTTACTACAAGAATTATATTCTAACAAATGCACAAACTCAGCTATGACATATGCAGTTACTAGCTACAAGATTGTGGTATGTGTGCACAGAAATAGAAAAGCCCAGTAAATTTAATTTCTTGCCCATCAGCTGGCAAGAGAGTAGAAAAACTGGGCAGGCCAGTTGAAAAACAGCCAGGTGGCAACCAGTGTTCCCTCTAAGCTGCTTAGCAGCACAGCTTCACAGGTGATTAATCAGACCCACCCAGTCAGAGGCTCAGGGCTCCATGCAGGAAGCTGACTGACTAGGTGGGCCTAATTAATCACCTGTGAAGCTGTGCTGCCAAGCAGCAGAGAGAGAACACTGGTGGCAACCTTATTCTCCAAGTGGTTGCGTAAAATTGGTAGGGACAGGACCCAGACAGCCCTCTAGCTGTACAGCCTATGCCAAGCATGGATGTTACAGGAATCTCTCCCAAACCTTCCCCACCTCATTTCATAGTTTATAAAATCTTCTTATCAACCATGCCAGTCTTGATCCCAGATTAGTACAATTAGTCTGTTCGAGAAGGGTTCTCTCTTTCTATGAAAGTTCAAAAAACTTCAATAAGGACTGGTGCTATGAGTTTGCTTTCATTACCTTGCCTCACCTTCCTTCCCTAACAGCTGGAAAAATTCCACCTAGAAAATCTTCTGAGCCTGCTTCTTTGGGAGTCTCCCCAGCCTTGTGCAGTCATCCTTGATCCTTTCCTGCAGCAATGTGGCAGTGTCATTTGTCCCAACATAAAGCACACCTGTGGACTATCCCCCACACCTATCAGGATTCCTTTCAGCCTCATGACCACATCTCATGACCTTGCTTCTGGCAGACAGCACACCTTTCCATCCTCTGGATCTGCTCTGGTGACAGGCCTGCCAATCTATGTTAGTAAGAAAACTGTAGTCACACAGGCCTGCCTCATACAAGTTTTGGTGTGGATATCAGGTTCTCCCCCAGATGTTCTTCCTTCTGCCTGAAGATCATTCTGGACTTCTGTGTTCCCTTGCTGTCCCCTTTGTATAATCCTTATCTTCACTAAGGCACCATCCCTAGCTATCTCCATCAGCACTTCCTCTCTTCTGCTGGGACTAGTTTCCTTGCTTTCTTTCCTTGCCACCTCACCTTCTGCCTGCTTCTCATTCTCTAGTGCAGCCCTCCACTCTATTTTTCCTCAACTAGCCTGTCTCTTGCTCTGCCTTCTCTTCATGGACCATCCTCCTTGTCTAGCGGTTTGTCCTCTAGGTCCACTTTTTGGGCAAGGTCAGCAAATCTTGAGCTGTATGTGTAGTCTCCTCTCTCCTTTCCTCCATCATGTCTTTAAATCCCCATCTCAACTCCACCATTATCTCTAGTCCTTAGATCTTCTCTTCCATGAGCTCTCTCCGGTGATATTTCATACGTAAATAGTTTCTGTTAAAATAATATACAGCCTACAGCTTCTGCATCTGGTCATCATCTTTGTCTCCTCTCTTCCTCAGGTCGCCTCTAGTGCTGCCTCAGTAGCCATCATTTTCTTTTCTTCCTAGTCCCTAATCTTAAAAATGAAAGGACAAAAGTTCTCCAAACACCCTCCTACAAAATCCCACACAAATTCCCCTGCTTGTTGTCCTGTTCAGTGGCTTATAGACCTTTTTCCTGGGTTAGCCCTGCCCCCTCATTAAGGGTAGGCAGTTACCTGTCCATCAGCTGTGCTCAAAGACAGAAAATCTCCAGTGTGCACTCATATGGGAGGACTCCAGCTCAATAACAGTCAACAGCCACCAAACAGAGTATGCAAAATACAAATAGCAAACAATCCACCAAAAGGCAGATGAAAACAAATTCACTTTCTCCTAAGGAAAAAGGACCGACTCCGTACTTGTTAACAAAAATCCTTCACAAATTCCAGTCCTCTCTTCTCTTATTCTTTCAAACATGTTTCTTGCTTATTTGTTTACATGTCATTATTGGTATTAGAAAATATACATAAATATTACATTTTGAGCTGTCTTTCCCCATCTATTAATGGAGACTTGTGGAAACAGCAGCAGTAATATAGCAAGGAGAAGCAGACTCTAAAGTTAGAGTCACAGGAGTTTAAAGCATCACAGACCACTAAGATCATCTAGTCTGATCTTCTGAATATTACAGGTCACCAACACCATCCAGCACTCGTACACTAAACCCAACAATGGAAATGAGGCCAAAGTAAATGAGACTCACTATTATGTGTCACAGGCAGCAAATAGGAGGAACCAAAGTGCACTGGCACTCAAGGGCTATGCAATCCCAGGGAAAGACTTAAATGAGATATACTCAGATAATCCTGGCAAGAGAATTGCATCTGTATGCTGCAGAGGAAGGAGAAAAAACACTCACAGTCACGATCACTCTGACCTGGGAAAAGATGTGGCCCCACATACAGTAATAAGTTAGACCCTGAGCAAATGAGAACCAGCTGGTCAAGTGCCTGAGAGAATGTCCAGTGTTACCTCACAGGTCCATCCTGCACGGTGTCCCATCTCCAGCCGTGTCCATCCTTAACCCTTCAGAAGGAGGACATAAAATAAACTACAAGAATACACTTATGGGGAGGAATCCTTTCCTGACCCTTGATGATGGCTGGCTGAAACCCTGATGTCTGAGCTTTAGAATATAAGATATAAACCACAAGTGAGCCGAAGTGCTTGTGAGCCTTACCCCTTGCTCCACACCATCAAAAATAACCCAATCATTCAACCCTGGCATAAATTTGTCCAGCTCTCTCTTCAAACTAATTAAGTTGTTTGCCCTTCAACTTGTATTTGGAGGTTGTTCCAGAAACTCCCTTCTTCAATTAGAAACCTTCTTCTAGTTTCCATACTGACTGTATTCATTGACAGCTTATATCCATTTATTCTTGTACCAGCATTGTTCTTTCACTTAAATTGCTCTTCACTCTCCCTGGTATTTACCCTCTCATGTGTTTATACAGAGAAATCATATCCTTTCAGACTTCTTTTGCAAGATTAATTAAGCCAACTTCTTCTAGTCTCCTCTCGTAAGATAGGACCTCCATTTTCCTGATCATCCTAGTAGTTCTTCTTTGCACCTGTTACAGTTTAAATTCATCTTTATTGAACAGTGATCAAAACTGGTTTCCAAACATAACCAGCTTCAAAACACTTAGCTCTGGAAAATGTAAACACTTAAAATAAGATAAATCAGGAGCAATATAACTAGTTGATTTTGACTTAATTTGAAAATATCCAAACTGCAATGTACAGCATGCTGACCGATAAGAGATTGGAGATCACTACTATACCTATAACAGGCACTAAATGTAACTAAGAAGAAAAATGCATATATACATTTTTGATATGTCCACACACAAAATTTTCATCTCTAAAGGCATCTATAGGAAAACTATAGCATGTAGTATATGGCATAGTGTATTGTCAAGTAACTATTATATAATTGCCTAGCTGTAGGTATTGAGCATCTGTATTTATTAGTATTCTCAAAATATTAAAAAACAGCAAGCAAATGGTCTGGTAGCATTTTATAGACTAACACAACATGTAGATGGTATCATGAGCTTTCGTGTGCCCACGAAAGCTCATGATACCATCTACATGTTTTGTTAGTCTATAAAGTGCTACCAGACCATTTGCTTGCTGTTTTTTTTCTGTAACAGACTAACTCGGCTACCCCCTGAAGCTTCAAAATATTAAATATATAATAAAAGGCTACTGGATACTCTGCAGAATTCACTGACTGATCTGAGACTCTTCTCGTCAGTTTCCCTACAGTGTGAAAACAGATCTGGGAAAGAGGCAGATGGTATTTATCATTGCAAAACAATGAACAGAATTTTTGGAACTTCTGGTCCAGATAGGAATCCATAAAATATACATTTCTCTCCCATGTAATAATTTCACAAAGAATATCTACAAAGAGGAAAACAACAACTCTAAAACACTTTCAATCACAGACAAGCCAGCTGTGCTCAAAGCAGAGCTACAAAAAGCGAAGATGAAACTCGATGAGACAGCAGAGCTGGAGAGACTAGAAAACACACGGTTTTTGTGCGGACTTTGTGAATAGTATTGTACATAATTGAGCTATGTCTGAAAAGCAGTATGTAAATGTGACCTTGGTAGATTCAAAGAATGTGACTTTTTAATAGTGTACATTGTAACCAGTGCCTACCAACTTCCTGGAACCACATATTCAAATCTGAGTAGGGTGTGCACAGGGTTTATTTTTCTAGAATAATTAACACATTTCTTGCCATATATTTTGTTTTTCAAATGAGAGCTTATTAAAAACAGAGATGTTGAATAGCCATGATAAACCTCTGGACTTTTCAAAAGATTATTAAAAAAACCCTTCAGAATATATTTGCTGAAGTTCTCTCTCCCATATCCCAGATCCCTACCATTGTGCACGCATGCTGTGTGCTATTTTTGTCACCAAGTCCGCAATCTTCAACCTCAGAGGTGGCTTCACTGCAGTAGTGATATGGGACTATCAAAGCAATGTGGGATCCTTTGCTATATAAATGAAAAAGACTACTACTACTGTCAACATCAAAGAAAATCATGCTAAAAAGTAGATGCCTCACCCTTTTGCTTTTCTTAAACTGATTTGAAGTTTGGAATTTCTAGTGTATTAATAAAATGAGAGAACTAAATGATATTGTACCATATATATGAAATACTCCCAATATATCTTACCTAAGAAAGCATGCATCTATTTTCAGATGAGCCAAGATTAAGCCTAAAATCATTTCCAAGTGTTTTACTTGCTGATTTTATGGATTATTAACTCAGGTCAGGGATCATATCTTCAGTCTTCCTACATATATACCTATGGCCCATAGACAAATGATAACTAAATAATACAATAACAAAAAATAATAAAGTGACACTCAGAAGCCTTTCAAGTATGACTTTAAACAAAGTGGTCTCACCTCTATCTCATCCCATTTTAAATCAACAACTTTTTGTCCTGCTTTTGGCTGCCAAGTAGGTAATGTCACAGTTGCTCTTGAACGAGGTAAAACAATGTCAGGTTCCAAGGTTGTTGATACTGGCCTGATCTGTCTTGGTGGCAGTGACTCTGCCCATTCAGAGTCTGGATGGCTGTGAAATGAGCGTTCACAATTTGTACCTTCATAGCCTTCATTACAAACACAGAGGTAGCCATCACCGTTATTGCTGCAGTTACCATGACGACAAGGGTTGCTGGCACAAGGATCTGAAACAAACTGAGGAAAAAACCATATGGGTCAATTATTTCATACAAAAGATTTATTTCTGCAGTTCAGAAATGCCATAAACATGATTTATTTGTCCAATATTTAGCATCCAAAAATATATTTATGAGTCAAAATTAATCCTTTGTGTAACTTATATCATTTCAGAAGATTCAAAAACAGGGATTATTCCCAGATCCATTATTCCCAGGTCAATGAACACAGGTTCATTGATGATAGGCTTACAAAGGAGTAGTAAATGAAACAGAAGCATCAGCAGTTTTCAAATTAGGTTATTTGCAAGTATGACGGGGTGGGGCCGGGGCTCGCAACAAGCCGCACTGGATCTCCAGCTGAGTGGAAACGACAAAAGGAGGTGTATGGCTGCCTCACCCTTTTAAGTAGTTCACCACCCACAGCAGTCTTACTCAGCAACAATAAGCACAGCATGGTAGTGAATCAAAACAGCAGCCCCCCATCAGTCCTACCTTTACCTCAGGAAAGCTCAGGAAATTCTCTAGTTACTTCTGATCAGAGCTAGTCTCCTCTCAGAGAGAGCAAGAGGTCATCCTCTCCTACCTAGCATCCAAATGAGCTGGAATCTCCCCTTTTAACCTTACCCTATAAACCCAAGGTCTACTGCCGATCTTACAGGACAGGGCTGTCACAGCCCACTGCAGTTCATTGACTTTTCCAGGCAAGTGTTTAGTTTGTATAACTCATCATAGTAATCCTCATAGAAAGACTTGGTAGTATCCTCTCTTGGGGATGTTTTCTAAAAATATCTGCCATTTGGTATAATCTGCCACATTCCAAAGGCCATACCAAGGAAACCATCAGTATCTTTATGAAACAAAGATAAACAGCAATTTCTAGCACAAATAGTGTAGCAGCATGAGGAGTAAGGGCTCTGCTCCAACAAAGAGAAAGGAAGACTGCCGATATTTGTGAGAGAAAAGATTTAATTTTTAAATTTTAATGAAAATTTAGTTTCAGAAAAAAATACAGGTATCTTCTTTACTATAAAAGTCCATCATGCATGTTTAAAAAAACCTAGTTTAATTAAATCAGGAACTAAGAAAGTATTACATGGAAGGGTGGGGAAGGGTGTTAGAGGAGATTAAACAAAGAATTCTAGGTCTTCTGCTCTCTTGCATCCTGTTAAATATAGAAGAAAATCAAGAAAACAGCAAAATTCTACTACAATTATTGCATAATTATTACAATTATTATTCTTATTTGCAAAATTACTTCCCTACCATAAATATATCATGTTCTCTTTTGAAAAAAATTACTAAAATCAGAACATCTGGTATTAGACCACCTAACTAAAAAGCGAAGTCCCACAGCATGTCAGTGTCTTGTCAAAATTAGTACTGTACTTACACCTGTGCCAATGTGTCTGGGCAAATGTATCTCAGTATAACTTTTTTGCAGTCTTGCGACAATATATAAAATGATGAATACATAGTAATTCTAATTCCATCTAAGGATTTTTATTAGTACTTTACATATGGGTAAATAAAACCAGTATTTGGTTTTCCTGATTCCACCACAGTCTGCACATCTGTTTCTCTAAATTCAATTTTAGTCATTGTTTCTTCATCATAACCATACATTGCAAAATGTTTTGGCAAATCTCTCGGGAAACCAACAAAGCTTATGGCACAAGATGATAAACAGTTTCAGTCATGGAATTTAATCAACCAGCATACCAGCAACAATTTTTTATTAAGATTTAAAACTTCCTGAATTTTTTTTTAAAATAGAAACTGGGCAGAACTTGAAATCTCTACAATGGGTCAAACTGGGAACACAACTTTTGGAACTCCCAGACCTGGAGATCTGGATCTGAATCTGTTCCTTCCCAAACTTCAGGGTGTTCAGAATCCATTCATTACTGAACAGATTCATGCTGAGAACTAAGATCCAGATCTAGATTTGGGGAATCCTTTTAACTCCATCTCTGGCAGAGAGATCCCCAAGCTGCTTAGCCTTGGTTAGCCTTGAAAGGCATTTTGAACTGACAGATTACTACAACTGTCAGTTTGAATCTCAGACTGAAATTTCTTTGTATAGATACGCTTACTTGCTTTAAGCTGTAAATAACTCTTACTTCTGTTTCCTACTTAATACACATGTAGTTAGTTTATTACAGGATTGGATACAAGCTACAAGCCTATGGTGTGATATTTAAGGTACAAATTGGTCTAGGGTAAGTGACTGGTCTCTTGAATATTAGGTGATCTTTGGTGCAAGTAACCTTTTCTCACATAGGCCAGCTTGCCTGAGTGCAAAATAGACTGGAGTGCCCAAAGGGACTGTCTGTGACTAGGGATGTGACCAACTAGTCAACTCCCCCACTGACACCAGGCTCCCCATGGCGTTTCAAAGCGGCAGTGCCACATGGAGCCCAGTGTCAGCCCACCTGGCGTTGCCTCTTTGGAATGCCGTGGGGAGCACAGGGCCAGTGGGGGAGTGCTTGGGTTCCCCTTTGGCCCTATGCTCCCTGCAGTGCTTTCACCTTTGAAGTGTAGCAACAGCCCTAGGGTTGTTGCTACACTTCAAAGTCAGAGGCGCCCTTATCAACTAATCGAATAATCGATGCAAATTGCATCGACTATTCGATTACCCAATTAATCTAAATTTAACATACCTATTCATAACCTATTCGTAACTCCATTATAATACTACTGTAGTATTTTGGGAATTCACAATTGTAATTGGTTTGGTGAAATCTATTTATAGTGCATACAACCAGTTTGAGGCATCTGTCCTGCTTTTTGACAGCTTGCCCTTAGGTTGGCTCTCGTGGTTGTGAACCACTCCCAAGAGCATGACAAACTCCTTCAATGTTGGAGACCTTCTTAGTTCCAAGGAAGACCCAAATTTTAGTGGGAGACTGCCATTGCTGAGCTTCTTGTAGATCTTTAAAGACCCTGGTCAGGTTTATCCTTTCTGGAAGTATCATTTCTACTCCCATCCACAGGGGAAAGAAACAGTGCAGCAATCAAAGGATCCCAACTCTCTAAACTTAGCTCGGCTCAGGAAATAAAAGGAGAAGCAGTGCACAGACTTTCGGGACATATACATCGATCGGAGATGTGAGTTTTCACCATGTGGTTCCAAAAATGTCCCTATTTCTCCCCCTGCTCTGATACGAATGTCATGGACAAGAACAGAACTTATAATTTCTGCTATTGAAGAAGTGGAGCAAAAGTGCATCAGACCAACTCCTTGAAATAAACAACAATGCAAAATGCCTCTGGTGTTGTGTCAGACAAAGAACTGATAAATTCAATCACAAACACATTACTGTTAACAAGAGACTGTATGCTTTTGCACTGATTCCAGTGGTCATCAAAGTTGTGAGAAGGCAAATCTTTGGTCATAATGGTTGCTCTGGTGTGGGCTAGCCATTATATTGGTGCTCTACTCTGCTGAATCTCTCATGGGAACACCCTTATTCTTTATTGGTATTGTCAGACCTCCTGATGAAATAAAATGATTTTGATTCTATTTCCCAATGCAGAACCACTTGGATTCTATTTCCTCTTGGAACCTGGACTATGGATACTGACTAACTCCTCCCTAGACTGTTCTGCAGAAATCCAGAAAATCTTATAGATTTGGAAGCCTGAAATATTATCCTCAGAATTGGGAGATGTTTTCCCTAGGGTAGTAGAAAGCAATCTGGCTCTGTGTTCTGTTTCTATATAATCTATTTTGGACTGTTTGCAGTACATAAAAATCTTTCCAGCTTTGTCAACAGCCAACGTGCATCTTTCTGCCACCTCAGCATCTCATCCAGTTGACAACTCCACTCTGTTCTGGTCAATTGACCTTCAGTGATCCATGAGTTTCTCCTAATATGTGATCTCAACCTGGCAAAGGCCATGAATGTGCCCTTTGAGCACTGAAACTTCAATCACAGGAAGGACAAATATGACCCCAACGGAGACTGCTTTCTAGAAAGTTCTTGAAGTACAGTGACACCGATGTTATTAATTACCAAATTTTTGTAAACTATTTTGGAATGTGTTATACACATATTAAGCATTTTTATTATTGCATCCTGCATGAAGGCTGGAAAATCCTGGCTGGCAGTCAGCAGGAAACCCACAAATAGTTGTTTCTCTAACTGCCATATGGGGTTACATTTTGACTTATGATAAACTGAAGCAATGAAGCTCTGCATGCTTTAAACTAATTTAGGTGGGGTTCGCAGTTGTTAGAAAGCATAGAAAGATTTCTATAAAGTTACATCGAACTCACTCTCCATGGGGTTTATGCCCTTTTTTACTATCCTATTACTTGTTTTTCTACAGAAAACTCTGCCTATTCACTACTTGTTTTTCCCTTTGATATTTTCACACCCTCTGCTCCTTGTTTCCTTCGCCCCTCCCCTATTTATTTTGGGTCTGCACATCCTAAACTCAAAACTCCAGTCATCTGAAGAAGTGGGCTGTGCCCACGAAAGTTCATGATACCATCTACATGTTTTGTTAGTCTATAAAGTGCTACCAGACCATTTGTTGTTTTTTAAGTTTATCACTTATTTATAGTAATTCTAATATGGTTGCAAAATTGTGTTGGATTTTTGTTAAACTTATTTTACTTTTCAGGAGTGGGAAGGCAGCACCTATTATTCCTTTTATTTATGATCATTTGTGCCTTTTCTTTCTTGCTAGCTGTACCACAGATCCAAGATAAATCATATCCCAACCTCCAATGATTTGACAACAACATTACATTTTATTCCTCAGCATTCCCTTTAGAATAGACCAGGATGATTTTATAATAAAGGATTTCATACCTGTGTACTTTTTCTAGCACTGAGACTCCAATATCATTCATGTGGGAAGCAACAGCAGAGTGACAGTAACAGAAATAAACTGTTTTTCTAGGAATTGCGGGAAATAAATAAGGATCTCAGCCCACTCAAAGCAGATCTGTTCAGTTAGCTCACTACAACCACCATCCCACCATGAAGGTTAGTTCTAATCAAATTTCTGTATTATTTAAAGCACTTATTGTGTACATTATGCCTGTGTAAGGAGATACCCCGGAATAGGAACCTCAGTGTATCTTCGTTTAATCACATACTTCAGCTTGGATATCTGATTCCACCTAATCGCAGATCTTCTAATATAATTTCCTAATGCCATTGCTATATAAATGGAAAAATGCTTTATGTACCAAAATGGGATCTAATGACCTTGCTAAGCTGATTACTAATATAAGAATACTGATATTTATATTAACTGGGGAATTAATTGGCAACTTTAAGAAGCTTGTAACCAGAAGAGCAGGAATATCCCTTCAAAGTTGTTTCGAAAGGACAGCTTCTTGAACAACTATTCCAGTCTGAAGAATCTCTCTAAGAATTATTTAATTTTAAAAGACTATTTTAAGAACTGAAAACAAGAATGTTTATACTTTTTGAAATCAGAATTTCAAATCCTATTGAATTTGATGAAATAGCTTAGAAAATGGACTAAATTAAGAAAGAGAACTGTAAAGATGAACTGACACTTAGCTGCCACAAAAGACCTGAAAAGGGACTCTAAGTAAGCTTGTAAAATTGTCTCTTTCGTCAATAGAAGTGGCCCAGTAAAAGACAACTACCTCATCTACCTTTTTCTTAATACAATACACTGTCACTAGTCGTGGTTTGCTTATCTCATTACATATATATTCCCAACATGCACTACAAAATTACAAAATTGGAATTTTACCAGATTGGCATTTTCCTAGATTAGATTTCAATACATTTGCAATTTCTCAGCACTATGGGAGAGATACAAGTGAACCGAATACTAATAATATCCTGTTTTGTTATATAAATCATAGCCTAATAAACAACAAGCATTAGGGTTCTAAAAAAGAAAATAGGAATAACTGAAATAAAATCAAATCCAAAATATCTGGCATTCCAATAACATTAATAGTGCAGGTTGTACTTCCCTTAACCAGGACTCTCTGGTCCAGCAACATCCATGTACTAGCAGGACCACGAATGTTCCTAGACCACAGAGACCAGGGACAGGGAGGTCTGTTGCCAGAGCTGGGAGTGTAGCAGCAGGGGCTGGCAATTTGACTGGGAGCTCTGTGGCAGGGGAAGTGGATGGCACAGCAGGGAGCTCAGGCGCCACACCTGTCCTGGTAGCTAGGGAGCTCTGGCAGCAGGGGCTAGGACTGGAGCCCGGGGGCAGTAGGGCCAGGCACAGGCCAGAAGAGCAGGCAACGCTCATTGGGCATGGGTTTCAGGGCTGTTGGCAGAGGACTTCCCCCTGGTCCAGCAAATCCCCTCGTTCAGTACTGGTCAGGACCTGAGGGTGCCAGACCAGGGCGGTCCACCCTGTATATAGTAGCTTAGTAACCAGTAAAGAAGCGTAGATGTGATCATCAGAAAGGATATCAAATTATATAAATAAATAATGACCATGAAGTCTTAATTTAATGAGCGTGCTTACATTCAGCATCTTAATGTCAGGTATGATGTGCTATACAGTTAAATGGCTATTAACATGTTTGCTTGCTCATTCTATTGAGCAAAGAAACACGAACTAGCTGTACTTGCACAAATGTTACCCTCCTTGAACACTGTGGGAAAAAAATCCAAATCTATATTTTAAAATTGATAGTTATGGAGATGGAGTTCATGCATCCAGATGCTTAAAGCAGCAAAAACCCTCTACAGATGGCCTAAAATAACTTTTAAATATAAAAAGAAATCAAGAATTTCAAATGCATTATCTCAGCATTTTACATGGACAGATACAAGTGCTGGATCCCCTTGAGAACTCTATCACTTTTCCATTAGCACAAAGCTCTAGCATCATGAGAAACTGTACTTTAAGAATGTAACATTTTCAGGATATATGGCCATTTCTACATTACAATTTAATATTTCATAAAGTAACTGAAGTTGGTGAGAAGTTTGGAATGTTAAAGTAGGTTTTGGTGGAGATGGAGTGGGGCAGAGATCAGGTAAGGTAGTCAAAATGCATGACAAATTCATGCGTGTGTGCATTAGGGATGGAATAGTGTAGTCGATTAAACAATTAACTGATAAGCAAAAAGCTTATTGGATAATATTATCGACTGCAAGAATTCTTTCCCCCTCTCCCCTGCTAGTAAATTTTTTAGAGGGCTGGCCAGCAGGGAGCCAAGCTCAGTCCCGGCTCACACTGGGTCCAGGGAGCTGCTTGCCTGCCCAGTTCCTAAAATACTTTCAGTGCAGAGCCACAGCAGGGGTAGCTCCCAGACCCGACGTGAGCCAGGACTGAGCCAGGCTGCCTGCCCGCCTACAGAGTCGCAGTGAGGGTAGTTCCCGGAACCTGGCGCAAGCCAGGACTGAGTGTTTGCAGCGCTAGCTCTTATCAATTTTTTTCTCCACTCAAGATCATCTCAACTGGAGCTTTTGTGGGCAAAACCCACTTCTTATGATACAGGACTACTAGTTTTCAAAATTACAGACTTATACAGCTACCCCTCTGAGACTTATATCTCACATATGAGTCAGTAATACATTAGATGGAAGGATGAGACCCCCTGATTCTCCATTACAATGTGCACCACAGAGTTAATCAATGCAAGCTCTGCATACACAGCATGCAACAGAGGACTGTACTGCACATAAAAATATACCATTTGGATCACAGAAGAAAAAGTTTAACTTCAGAACACGGCTTTGTTTTGCAAGACAACATTGCTCAAAGTATTTTTAAAATCTACAGTTAGCTAGAATCATCATTAACTCTGGTGTGACTGATGATGAACAGACAGGCATTTGCTCCCCTCCTCCCCGTCAAATTAAAATAAAAGCAGTAGTTCTCTGTGATTTGTTCCTAGATCATTATCAAACAAAATGTTTCTTACATATGAAATTCCTGAGAGGAAAAATTAGCAGTCTGGAGCAAAGCCTTCATCCGGTTGTGTTTTATAGTTTCTCAGTTATTTTTTTAATATTCAATTTGCGTCCAGCGTCAGGAATCAATGCAGTTTAAAGGTACCTCCTAATTGCTTCTCATTTTAGGGTACTGAAGATTTAAAAAAAAACCTCAAAATTTGGGAAAATGAGGGGTGAACAGAGCTCTGTCAAGAAGTCTTTATAAATAATGCTTCATGTTCCATGTGCTTGGAATAGCTCTGATTTGAGTCTCAAAGGAGCAATATGGCCTTCCTTCCATCAGAGATTGAGACCAGTCCATCCATTCATCCCCTCATAATTTTAAGACATCATTTACTTTTTAAAGACCATCTTTGATAAACCAATCAGTATGTAATACTATCCTGGTTTAATTTAATCTTTCTAGACACATTCAAAATGTTTGCTTTGTTACTGACATGCCTAAAACAGAGACCATAAAATAATTTCAGATGATCACAAAGGAGAAAAGGTATTTTCTTTAGATCCATTTACTGGTTTAGCACATTGTACTTGGAAACTAATCTGTAGTGTTTTGTCATGCACTGCATTTCAAATTACCTTCAATGATGAATCAGACTATTTTATTAATCTCAGCTCCTTTTTATTTCTTAATATTATATAGAGCAATAATGTTTCTACTACTGGGGGAATCCTGCACTAAATTATAAAAATTCTGCAAAAAATATATTAAAATTTTGCAAAATTCTTCATATTTTATTTGTTAAAATAACAATATAATTAGCCCAGTTTCAACTATTTTGGTAATTTATTTCAAAATACCGGTCAGCAAGTATGTTAGTAACAATACAGACAACGATTTCCCCAAGAGCAGAGAGTTAAAGAAACTCCTATGACAACCCATTTCCTGTTTTTCTGTTATGCTCTTGCTGGGTACAACAGCCTGGATGTGTCATGTGTTTCAGCTGGGCACACCTTGGGGGAAAACTGTTCCTCCAGCCTTTTAACCGATTCTCATTTTTTACTCTGCCCCCCCCTACCCCCCGCTTAGGATTGCCATAATTTAAGTTCCTATATAGAAGGTCCTGCCAGGAGGAAGAGAAGGGAGAGGCGTGAAGGAGGGGGGAATGTACAGCTGAGAGATGCTGGATGGATATTTCTATTGGGAAGGGATATTTGAGGACTGCAGGGTAGGGGGGGGATCTCCACTGCCCCCAGAGACCTGCTGCAGGCTCTACTCCACACAGCCTCATTAGTCCTACCTGGCAGAGATGACCCATATCTACTGATAGTGGGAGGTGCAATTTAAAGGTTTGACCACCCCCAGAACAGTTTAAGTCAGGCCAGCAAACCCCTCTTTACCTTCAGTCTCTCCTCCTGGAAAACAGAAGCCCCTCCCTGCCACTCCCAGCTGTTGCTCCTACCTCTCTCGGTAAGATGCTTCTTGCTTGACTCCAGTACCTGTCATGCAAAGAGGTGGCTTGGTCACACTATGTGACCAAGTGGGGCTGGCAAACTTGGGAACTGCAGCTCACCCACACACCCCATAGAGTGCACTACAAGCTTAGGAGCTGCACTCTGCCAGGCCAATTCTGCAGAAAAAAATGAAATTCCGCACAGGTCATTAATTCTACACAAATTCTTCATTGTGCAGTGGTGCAGAATTTCCTCAGGAGTACATTTCACACTCTGAACCTCACGTACTATTCCATAAACAAAAATTTTTTTAAAAAGGCTTAAAGGTTAGCTAAGCATGACACCTCTCGCCTCCAGCACAAACTATAAACAATAAGAACATATCAAGTTATGGGCCTTCTCTTAAACATCCCCTAAAGACGAGACAGCAAGCTTCTCAAAGTGGTCAAAGTGACAAATTCTGCCTCCTCACAAGTAACTTGCTTCCATTTCCAACTGATAAGCAATCACAAAACATTTATCTCCCTCACAGTACAAGGAAAAAATTAATTACAACCCAGTGCTACCCACACAAGCACATGCAGTGCTACCCACACAAGCACATGCAGTGCTACCCACACAAGCACATGAAACACCTCATATATAATCTTTGCACATATATAAAACCTGGATATTTGTTAATGCTACTGCAATTCCAATGTAGTATAGGTTGAACCTCTCTAGTCCGGAACCCTAGGGACCTGAGCGGTTCTGAACCAGAGAGTTTTCTGGAACATGAGAGGTCAATATTGTCTGCAGCATTAACAACACTTTAACTGCTTACTTTGCTTGTAGAGGACATTTAGGGGTAAATCAGAGCTAAAAAACAGCACAGAACCCCGAGAGCTAGGACTGGTAGCTAGCTGTAAAACGTTATGGGACCGCAGGAAACTTGGCCACACCCATGAAAAATGGACATCCAGCTAACTAAAATCATTCTGGATGACGGATGTTTGAGAGGGTTCTGGAGTTCTAGATTAGAGAGGTTCAACCTATATAAAGGAGATTAGTTGCTTGTAGCAATGAGAACTATGTAATCTCACTATTCTAGTGACACAGAAATGCACAAAAACAAATCATGTTTTTCTTCTATCAAACTATTGGTCAGTGCCTCATGTAAAAAGTAAGCTTCTTATCAAAATAATTTATTAAAATCTCATAAGGCCTATTTTGAGATCTACTATGCCAATTTTATGAGCTTTAATGGGTTAGCAGGAGGTCCTATAACAGGGGTGGGCAATAATTTTTAATGGTGGGCTACTCCAAGATTTTGGTAAGTGGTCAAGGGCCACACTTCTGTGGAAGGGACACGGGGCTGGGCTGGTGAGTGGGGTGACGAAGGGAGCTTGGGGTAGAGGACTGGGGTGCAGGAGGAAATGTGAGGTCTGAGAGCAAGTCTGGGTGAAGGAGGGAGTTATGATTGGGGCAGTGGTTTGGAGTGCAGGACTCTGGCCTGGGGAGGAGTGTCAGAGAGAGCGGGAGGGAGTTGTGACCTGAAGAAGAGGGGAAACAGGGTGCAGAAAGTTTGGGTGGGGACCTGGGGCAGAGGAATGGGGTGCAGGGTCAGGGAAGGGTATGGGTGCAGGAGAGGATTCTGGCCTGGGGGAGGGGTGTAGGAAAGAATGCAGAGTCTGGGAGATAGTTATGACCTGGAGGAGGTAGGGAGAGGGGATACAGAGGATTTGGGTGGTAGCTGAGGACAGGTAGTTGGGGGGAAAGAGGAGGTGGGGTGCCAGAGGCAGGCTATGACTCGGAGGCGCTTACCTAGGCAGCTCCCAGCCAGCAGCTCTGCAGGAATCTGAGATAGTCTCCCTACCTGTCTGCTGCATTGGCTGCTCCACATGGTTCTGCTCCAGCACAATGAGGGAGGGGAGAGTGAGCTTTCAGCTAAATTTCTCAGCTACTATCGGCCAGAAGCTAGCCAATGGGAGCTGAAGGATTTTGCTAGGGGGCAGAGACAGTGCACAAAGCTTTTGCCTCCCAGCCCAGACTGCATAGCAATTAGCAGCCTGCTGTTTAAAGTGCTGCAGCTGCTCTGTAGTAAGGGTACTGGTGAGGCAGCCATGGGCTGGATCCAGTGCCTTGGAGGGCCGAATCCAGCCCACTAGCCACCTCTTGCCCACCCCATCTGTCACGGGGCAGACTCACTGCCACAGCATCTCCTGCTGATAGCACTGGGAATTAGCTCATCACCAGGGCACTTCCCTCTGGCTGGTGTCTCTCCGTGTCATCACTCCACATTCCAGTGAATGAGGTCAAGCCAGAGCTCCCCAGCTCTACCTGCCTTTCCCCAGCACTGCCCTGTCTCAGGAAGCCTCCAGCTTCCCTGACAGCCAGGTCCCTCCTGCTCCACAGCCAGAGCAAGAGTCTGTCTCACTTCCTGCCTCTTGGAGCCCTTATTTGTACAGCCCCTAGGTGGGCCCTAATTGGTAGTATCTGCCTCAGCTGTTGGCTTTGATCTCAGCCCTCTCCCAAGGGCTGGGCTTTACCCTTAAAGGGCCAGTGCAGGACAGAAGCCCCCTCACAGTGTCCTATAACATCCTTCCAACCTGTGGTTGTCTGAGTATGGAATTTTTTTTTTTTATTTTAAACTAGTGGTTTGAAATGTCCTTGACTTCTAATTACTTAACTTAGCAATTCATCTCTCTTCCAGGCAGTGCACTACAACATCAAGAAACCTCAAAACAGGCAAAGTAGAAATAACAATACCTCTGCATCTCTCAAAATATTTCTTCTTGGGTTCAGGGTTAAAAGGCCAACAGTTTTTCTGCTGGACAAAGAGTTAACCTTATTTTGCAATTCCAAAATGTCAGGTAAAGACAAAGAACGGTTTGTTTGTTTGTTTGGGCTGCTTTTGATATTACTGCGGTTACTTTACTCTTCCTCCAGCTTTGGGGCAATAATTTTATCTATCTTTGGAGAGAGCTTCTCGACCAAAAGGAATAAACAGATAACAGATTTGAGGGCATTTGCTTTGACAAAACTTTGGAAAGCCTGAAAATAAAACGCATAATCCCCAAAATGAGATCTAATTGCTGAGAGAATTTAATTAATAATAATGTGTTGGTTGTCATTATTAAAATGCTTTGAAGTTCACATCATAGCCTAAAACAATGCTATGCAGTGAAAAGGCAGGAGGGGCAGCTAGTCTGACATCTATCACAGTCATTGATGAATTAGATAAACAAGCATACTTATTGCCTCTACTAAAGGTGACCAAGTTAGCCTACCTACCTGTGAAATTCCAATAATCTTAGAAAAATAAAAAAAATGGATGCAACATGTGCTATTTAATTATCTGCTTCTGTATTTTCTAGTGATCATCTGACTGCTACGTTTTCATAATCTATTCATAGTATATATTGGTATAGTCAGCAGTTGCAGTACATGACAAAGCAGAGCTAAAAATTGCAAGATTTATTTCAGCCAATTAGTATTTCATATGCCTACACAGGTGTAATTTTCAATATATTTTTCACTATAAAATCTTAACACAGATGCACACCAAGGTCACCTTGATATTGCAATTACAGTTACTCCATTGCAGGTAGAACGTTAATACAGCTACCATATAAATACTGAGTCTTTTAAGAATCACATTCAGATATGCAGACTGGATTCTCTGTATGCTAGTCAATTCATTTTTAAGATTTTATTTTAGTGTGCATCCAGTGATATGGAATGCTGCCATTTATCCTACATTAGACAGACATTTAAACAGAAACTTTGTGGTGACACAAATCTGTTGCCTTTTTATACATACTCCAGTTCATCATCTTTTTGGAGTTTTCTATTTGTTCTACATAGGAGCAGTCAACATAGCTTTTAAAATTAAGAAAAAACTAAAAAGGAGAAAAGCCGACAAAGGCAACTGTAAATGATTTGCTGCATGCTATGAAAAAACTGCCCTCCAGCAGAGACAAGCTTAGCACAATCCTATTAAATGATTCACAGCAAAGCTACCTTTTGGCTCACTTTGTACTGTAGAAATGCAGCCTACTACCCGGATCAACATGAAGCTAGTTTGTCTCTTGGCTGTAGTAACACACCTCACACACACAGCAAGTCTAGCCATCAAAAGAGATTTTCTAAATTG
Source organism: Pelochelys cantorii (assembly GCA_032595735.1). NCBI lineage: Eukaryota > Metazoa > Chordata > Testudines > Trionychidae > Pelochelys > Pelochelys cantorii. Next base: position 35,972,106 of record CM064335.1, on the reverse strand, counting down.
CTTATGCACACTCTATTTAATGTCTGCCAAATTGTATGGCAGACAACAGCTGCCACCAAAATTTCAATTATTCTTATTTAGCATTTGTTTCCAGCAGCAGCACCCACAACGTGGGAGGCACTTTACAAATGTGAAGGTGGCACCGTCCCTACCTGGAAGAGAGACAGTTTTAAAAAAAAAAGAGAGACAAACAGACAAAGGATTGGAAAAAGGGCTAGCTAGAGAGTGGCCACATTAGGTACTGTGTACCAAACAAATACAATTTGATTTATGATTTTTATAAAATACATAGATCAAACCAAATACCTCAACCCAATCATAAAGAGCCAGTGGCTTTCTTGACGCTTCATAGAATAAGGGGATTCTAGGAAAGAGATGAATAATCAAACAGATGGCAGTGTCCTTACAAACCAGAGGGGGAAGGGAATTCCAGGAGCTGTGTGATAAAGACAGCGATGCTTGTGCAGATGAGACATCAAGGTTAAACCACTGGTAAAGCAGAGTACACCACACATTTTGGGTTTTGCTGTGAGCAATGAATTAAAAACTGATGATTCCTGAAAACTGTAAAAAGAATATTACTACAAACTTAACTTTTGCCTTAAACGTCAACTGTTTTTAAAAAGTATAAGGTGACTCACTGGAACTGGTAAGGTTTTTTCCTTTGAGCTAAAGTGTTACTGCATAGTTGATGCTCATAAATTTTGTGAGCAACAAATAGAAACAAAATTAAATCTTCCACATATCAGTGGTGGTAAAGGTTACCTACAGGTGTGATCGCCTGAAGAAATGGCTCAGCTATGTTCTTGGTATTATACAAATTTACACTAATTCCAAGCTTCATACAGGGAAATATTGAATTCTATTTTAAGGGACGTAGGAGGAGCATCCCCTGGTGCTGCCACTGCTGCTGGACCCCTGGTTGTGGGGCTTGGCAAAATAAACTTTTCCTTTATTATACGCCATGCAGGTTCTGGGACAGCTGAGGAGGCTGCATATACTATTCAACTTCCCAAATTCATCAGTAATCTCCCTGGACTCTGGCCACACAGCGGGGAGGGAGGGGCACAGGCAGAAGGGGAGAGCCAAGGATTAGCCTCTCTGAAGAAGAGCTTTACCTGCCATTTATGCTATTAGATTAGTAAATATTAACATAAACCAGGAAATGAAAGAAAAGCAGGACAGAGAAGAGACAAAAATTCCAAGTTGTACACACAAGAATTTTTGTTTCCACCTTCTGTCCTGTTTTTAGCACCTCTCGTCTTTCTTAAATAAAACTAACTTTTCTTTTATGGTAAGTGCTCACAAGTGCTATGGGATTTGTAGAACTATTAAACTAAGACACATGATCTGGGATCTCTGTGAATAGCCAATGCCAAGGGCAGCATATCACAGTGGAAAGATTTAAGGGGGCTCAGGACTGAAGCGCACCTAGTGTTAACCTGTGAAGAAAGAGCTGGCCTAGCCCAGAGGAAAATGCTTGCATGGCTGAAAGGCAGTGGTGTTGGAGCAGGCCTGGGCAAAACACCCGCCGTGGGCTGCCAAGCCACCAGATCCGGTTCGCTTGCCCTGCTTGCCCCATCCCTGCACGCCACTCAGAAAAGCAGCTTCTGGGCTGTTTGGGTTCCACAAACTGTGACCCCAAAGGGGAGGATGCTTCATGGCTGCTCCCACCCCCAACACAATCCCATTGGCTGGTTTCGGGCCAATGGAAACTGCCTGTTTGAAAAACAGGCAGCATACGAAGCATCACTCTCCCTCCCTTCTCCTCCGACTCTTATTCACAGAGGACATGGCCCTAAAGCCTATGCTGGGGCAGGGCAGGCTCCTGCCTGAGAAATGAGCTGGGCTGCTGGTCTGGAGTCTCACTGGTAAGTCTCCTGGCCAGAGACTGCCTCTGGCACCTCAGACCCTCCCTTCCCCAACCCTCTACCCCCCCCCACTCCACTCCTACCCCCTACCCCACACAAGCCAAACCCTCTGCCCCCTTCCTGAGCCCGCACCCCAATCCTCTGCCCTAGGTCACAGCCCCCTTCTGCCCTAGGTCATAACACAAACCCCTGCACCCCACTCCCGCGCCCTAGGTCACAACCCAAACCTCTGCACCCCAATCCCGTGCCCCAGGTCACAACTGCCTCCTTTACCCAAACTCCCTCCCATACCTCCCAGGCCCTCCTGCACCTGAATCCCTTGCCCCAGGGGGTGGGCAAAACAGCCTCCACAGGCCAGATCCAGCTCACCAAGCCGGCCAATCGAGACTTGGGGACAGGGGAGCTGACGGTTCTCTCTGGGCACTGGGGGGTGGCAGCAAAGACTTCATGCACTCCCCTGATCCCCAGGCCAATCAGAGACTTTGAGCAGGGGAACACGGGAAACCTCCTGCCCCCGCCCCTTCCACCCAAGGCCCCGGCAGCCCACGACCACTTCAGAAATTTGTGAAATGGCCCCCCTTCAAAAATTATTGCCCACCCCTGTGTTAGAGAGCTAACACCCAGCCACCATGACTCCATCTTGATAGAGGCAGGGGGTGACAAGGTGACTCACAGTTGCAGGTCCTCAAGGAACCATCACACATGCCCTATATGTTCAAAGAACATCTCCCTCTGAACTCAGCAGCAATTATGACGGCTCAGCCTTTCTACAAATCACACCCCAGTTCTCTCATATTGAGGACCCAGAAAATGAAGAACACAGTGGTCACCTGTGAAAGCCTTGGTTTACATGACTTGCCCAGGATCAACCAGGAACATGACTTGCCCAGGATAAACCAGGAACACCGAAACAGGGACAGAATCCAATTCTGCAGGCTGGAATCAGCTGCCTTACCAATGAGACTATCCTTACCAATGAGACTGCCTTACCAATGAGACACTGTATAATAAAGGACTGTATCACAATGTGTACACACAGGCCACTTTAAGCCTGGCCTTTGCAACTTTAAAACTCAATGCAGGGAGGGGGGTGTTTATTTGGTGTTTTTAAATGTAAATACCTGTTTTTAAAAACTTCAGAAGGGTAGCCGAGGTAGTCTCTAACAGGAAAAACTTAAAAAACAACAAATAGTCTGGTAGCACTTTAAAGACTAACAAAATATGTAGATGGTATCATGAGCACGACCCGCTTCTTCAGATGACTGGAGTGTTGGATGTCCATCAGTAGCAGCCACAGAACAGAGCAGACCCCAAAGGAGCAGGGCTGGGGCAGGAAACCATGGAAATATGAGAACATCCTTTTCCCACTCCTATCTCTGCTTCCAGTATAAGATGGAAAGGGCACATTATATATGACAACCACTTTAGTTTTATAATTATGAAAAATTCAGTACAACAGGCAGTTGGAAAGAATATTTACTTTTTTCTTACAAAACCAATAAAAAACTACATCATACTAAAGCTACAAGTATCAACTTCTTAGAAGCAAATATTTATCCTATTTTTTTTAGTAGTTTGGTGCCCATTAGTACACATCTACTATATATTTGACAGCGTTTGTGCATTCGTCTGTCTGTCCATCTGTCTGTGCGTCTGTTTGTTCAAGAACTCCTCCTTAGCAGTAAGACCTAAGACCACCACATTTAGTATGAAGCTCCTCTTATCATCACTTAAAGCAAGGTGAGGGTGTGGTTGTGCCAGGACAATGGGATGAGCGTGAAATGCACTGCTTCTCATCAAATGGAATGGGAAGGCTGAGAGAGCAGACAGTTATACCCTCAAATGACCACAGAGGGGGCAGCAAGTGCCCCAGCCTCAGGGACCAGCCATTGGCCAGGTAGCATGGCTTCCTCTGCCACCCCAGCTTGGCCCCAGGGAGCAGCCGCTAGCTGGCCAGCACAGACCCTGCCACCCTGGGAAGCAGCTGCCAGCCACACTCAAACCCTCCCTTGAGACCCTCCATCCCTCCCTATCCCCTGCCCTGAGCCTCCCCATCCATTCAACCTCTGTCCTGAGCTTCCCCCCTGCTCGGACCTGTGCACCCAATACCCCCTACCTTGAATCCCTCCTCATCCCCCAACTCTGACTCCTGCACTCGCAACACCTCCATCCCCCAATCCTAGTTCCTGCAGCCCCACACACCCAGTCCTCTGCCTTGAAGAGGCTAAGCAACACCAGGTAAAATCTTCTAGTAAATCAATAAATCTGGCAGAGAACAGGAGCCTATTAGATCATTCAGAACACTAATCTCATCTTTAAAATACTGTTAACCACAAGCACATTGGATTGTTTCCAAATTGCCCTTCCACTCCTATGAGTTTTGAATATGCAGAATAATGAAACTGCCAGCAAATGTAACAACGGATATAGAACATTTCCTTTACTTCAGTCAAGAAGGAAAAAAATGCCTGAAGAAATTTTCTGTTTAATTGAGAACAAAAGCATGACTGTATAAATCTACTTGAGAAACCAGCAAACATAGCAAAGCCACTTTTAAAAAGAATCGCAGATTTTAAATTAGTCTCCTTGCTATTTTTGTCCACTTTTTTCTTTACATTGCAAAAATAAGCTAACCTGTGTCCAAAACATTGCAAATAGGATTAACAAATTGTCAGAAAATAGCCAAATCAAATATTAAGCCTTTAGTAGGTAATAAATATTTCAATTTACTTTATTTAATTTACAAAGGCTACATTTACATTACACTTACTGTGCATTCTACATTAATAACAGGAACATCTACATTCTTAAAGTGAATAATGAAAACAATTCTTCTATTTAGCAAAGCTGCTTTTCAATAATAAGTGCTCTACTTAAATCCAAAACATTCATGATCTAGTCATAGAACTCTGAGCTATTCAACAGGAAGATGGACACACAGTGACAATCCAGTACAAAAATATGTACAGATCTGTGTGTTTTAGTTAGCTTCCCGCTCCAGAAGTTTATAATTCAGGATTCGATTTCCCTTTCAAAACATTCTGCATTGCAAACTGCAAAAATTGGAAGACTTGTGAGATAGCCTGGCTTTTATTTATGCAGTGTGATTAGAGTCCTGTAGATTCCAGGATACTGGAGAGACAAGCTAAGTTCCCAACTTCTGTGGGTGAGACTGAATCTTCTGAACTTACACAGGGTTCTTTTTCAGGTCTGGGAAATACACTCAGAATGTGACACCTAAATATGAGGTGGAACAGATCGTTTAGCTTTAACCCATATTTCAAGGAAGTAGACAAAGTGCAGTGGTCTGTTAATACCCTCCAGGAAGGGAAAGAGAAGGCAGATTGGGAGATGGGAAGGTTGTTAGTGGGTTAGAGATTGTTATTGTAATAAATCATAAATCCAGCATCTCTACTCAGTCCATAATTTTAGTGTCTAGCAAATTTGTGAATTTAAGATCCCAGCCTCATCTTTTGAAAGTGTCACGCAGGTTTCCATTGAGGATGAGGATTCAGATATAAAGTGATCATTTTGTGAACAGTGTACAGCCAAAGGTGTTTTTGTTTTATTATTTTCCTGTGTGAATTCATTCATGAGCATAAGGATTGTTTTGTTTCACCCACATATTTGTCATTGGGCCATGTAGTGCATTGGAGGATGTATACCACATGTTGCAATAGGCATGTATAGGACCTCTGGATCTTCAAAGGAGTGTTACGGGTGGTGTTGATTATTGAAGCAGTGGGGATATGTCTGGAAGTTTTGCATCTCTTGCTGCTTAGAGTTGGTGTAGCCTGGTCTATAGAGAGACTGCTTCAAATTATGAGCTTGGAGAGTTTTTTGAAGGCCAGAAGAGGGAGTTAAGGAAAGATTCTTCCAGCATGTGGTTCCCACTGAGTATGGATTGTAGCTGTTTGATGATACCTCATCTGGATTCCAGTGTGGGATGGTAGATCAGAACTAGAGATGTAGAGGGGGGCTATTTCTGAATTGAAGCAGGTTCTCTCGGGATATTTGGAAGAGGCCATCCCTCTAACCCATTTGCAGAGTTTTTGCATGCTGATAGACGTACACTATTTCTCCAGGAGATAAGGGAGTTAGGAGATTATCTAAAATACTTTGTTCTATCTAAATAAATGGCTTATGCCCTAGCCTCCAGTACAGGTAATCTAACCTCACCAACCTCAGCACAAAGCTTGGGAAAGAACATAGGAAAAATGTCAATCATATACCACTCTGGGTAAGAACTTTGGGTGAATATGTAATGTTGCTTTATCTTTATGAAAAACTGTAAATGGTAGGTTGACCAATAATACTTGTAATTTGCTTACACACCTTGCTGAGGTGATGGCTATTAAAATACCATCTTAAGTGATAAATGGAATAATGTACAACTCCCTATAAGTTCAAATGGTTGTTGCATTAATTATACAAGCACAAAGTTTAAACCCAAAGTTGTGCAACATTTCTGACTGAAGGGTATAAATTATTAAGATTGTCTAAAACGATAGAAAAACTTGAGTAAAATATGATTTATTATTCACAGGGATATGGTATGCTATATATGAACAAATTGATCTATATGATGAGAGGGAGAGACCCCCACCGCGTCAAGCCCTAATACATATACCAATGTGCATAATAGGTGCAGCACATGGATCTACCTCATACATGGAAACCCACCGTAAGTAACATTTCTGCCTGTAGACGTAACATTTGCATGTTGACTCTTTCCTTGAATTAAGCAGAACATTTTGCACCTCCAGAAAACAAGACTACTCTCAGAGTCCTCTCCTCCAGCTGTGAAGTGAAGAGACTGATGAGCCACATGGAATACCATCCCCATTGTTGCACTATGTCCGGCAACAGGAATATGTGTAATCACAGATGGAGTAAGTCCAGATACCACTTCTGCTTGGCCCATGCTGGCACTTTCAAGATCACTCCAGTGTTGCCTTCTCTTATCACTCATTGAATGAGAGGAAATAGAGGGAATGGAGACATGAGAAATTATCAGAAATGCATCTGATATTGAGTCTGATATTGTCCCTGCCTGCCCCTGCACAAAATCTCGACATTCCCTGTTGTAGCTGTATGCAAAAAAGACCTATTACAGGAGTTCCTTACAAACTGAAGAATTCTGCTACCACTTCCTTCTTCAGACACCATATGTGCATTTGAGAGGTGGCCCTGCTCAATTTACCTGTCAGAATATTGTATTCCCCTGATACATGCATTGCTATGGGGTGAACCTCATGTGTTATATATATATCATTTCCAAAGACACACTGTCTCCCTGAACAAATTGCAGGGAATGTGCTCCCTTTGTTCAGATAATATAACGCTGTCAGATTCTCTGCTATCACCTGAACTATTTTGTCTCTGAGCAGAGGCAAAAATTATTTAAGAGTCTTTCTGATTGCTCTCAGTTCTCACAGACTGATACGCAATTTCTTTCACAGATGACCAATGCCTCTTAATCAAATTGTTGTCTGAATGTGGCCCTCAACCCAGAGTGGATTCACTGGTGGAAACTAACATGATCAGCAGATTTAACATACATCATATTTTGACATCACTGCAGATAATACCTGCTATGGAATTACTAATCTCCAATGTATTTTACCCACCTCTAGTTTGTAACTGTTCAATAATTAATGCTGTAACAGTCTCAGGCAAAAATGAACATGCACAGACACTAACGTGGTTGATGTTAGAAGACTCATTAACCTTAGAAAAGAGAATATAACCTTCTCTGGAGACTGCAAAAGCAGGAGTATGAAAAATCTTATTTTCATAATATTTCTTCTAAAATAAAGGCCTTGCCTACCATTGAATCAAATGTGACCCATATATAAGAGATTTTGTGCATTGGACTCGGGAACAATTTTTCCCAATTTATATGTAACCCCTGACCAGTGAACATGAATGTACCCAATTTACATCTATCCAGATCTTTGTCCTTGATAATGTGTTTATTAACCATTGTCTACATAAGATACAATTATTCCCAGGGCCGGCCCACAACATTTTGGCACCTAAGGCAGGGAGCTCAAATGACGCCTCCATGTCCCCTCACTTGGGCCAAAACTTTAAAAGGTCTCAATTCTCTGGGTCCTAGTGGTGCTCCTCTCCCCCCACCAGAGTCTGGCACCTGAGGCGGCCACCTCAGTTCACCTCATCAGGGCTGGTAAGGCCAGCCCTGATTATTCCTTATTTTCTGCTATTACTACTGAAAGGTGTTTTGTAAACATTCTCAAAGCAGTTGACAAGCCAAAATGGAGACCCTGAATTAAAATAATCCTGTCTTACCATAAAACATAGGTATTTCCTGAATACATTCATTTCCTGAATGAAATGGCCTTATTGAAATATAGAAATATGCATCTTTCAAATCCAGAGCTGCAAACCAATTCTGAAGCTAGAGAGAGGGGCTTATAGAAGTTAGCAACAGCGTATGGAATGGAACATTTTTATAAATGTATTCATTTCTGCTATCCAAGGCCTTGCGTTTTTAAAATAATAGAAATAAAAATTTCTCCACCTATATTTACAAGGTACATTCTCTATTGCCCCTGCAACTAGAAGGGACTGCTATTGGTGGTAACAATAGGATTGGCAAGTCCAAGTAGAAGACCAGAAGTGCCTAACAGGAACTGTTTATAGCTTTCTGTCTTTTGTCAATTTGCAACTTTGAAGGAAGCTGTTGATGGTGCAGTTACAGACTTGCCTTTACTACATGGCTTAAAAGACCACTTCTTCTGTTGCTGTTGACTGTACTGCTGAAGCAGATAATTATTTCTTTGATAGAAGTAAGAAGCCAACCAAAAAAGTGGTGCCTACATATTAGAACAGATGACTTCTCAGTTGTCTGAAGAATGCCTAAAGACCTAGCCACAGATCTTACTTATTTAATTTTGTCTAGGACCTCTACTTTCTTTATACTAAGCAGACTCTCTCATTCAAATGGAAAATCTTTAATTCTCATCCTTCTCTCAGGAGGAAGGTTCATTGGTTTTAGCCAGGCATGGTATTTTCAAAAAAATTGGCTGAGAATATATCTCTAGCTGATGCATCATGTAGTACTGATATCTAAGCATCACACTTTGAGAGTTCACTATTCACATACAGAAAGAAGCAGAAGATTTTTTTTTCTTCCAAACACACCTAATCGCTTTCCTCGCTCGCCAGAAGTAATGGACTGAATGTGAGAAACCATTTAGTTAATATCAGAGGGGTAGCCGTGTTAGTCTGAATCTGCAAAAGCGGCGAGGAGTCCTGTGGCACCTTATAGACTTATAGACTTCAGTTAGTCTATAAGGTGCCACAGGACTCCTCGCCGCATTTACTTAATGGAACTTCTACTATCGATGAGTTAGGGGAAAGAGAAGTATGAATACTGAAAATCTTTCCTAACGAAACTGATACAGTTTATCAGCCTTTTTTAACATGGGCTGAGCTGATGAAAGTACAGTCCAAGTCATTTTTGCTGGTTGACACCACCCATCTAATAGAGGGAGTAAGACCCCTTGTCTGGTAGTTGCCCCTAAAATTTCACAGATTCTTCAATAGAAACTGACTGAATGTCTAACGTCCTATCATCCAATTCACCAACTCATGGAACAGCACCACAGCTTCTGATTGTGACAAATCTTGAGATTATCCAACACCAGTGTTCCCTGCAGCCACCTAGGAGCAATTCAGGTGATGCCCATCTGATTAGCAGGGCACCCACAGCCAGAAGCATGTGTTTCTACTCGTGGTACAAATCTACATGTGCCTTGCTACACATTAGGGGCGTTAAATATCAGTTAATTGAATAGTAGAGTAACCTCATGAATTCTTGTCGGTTACTCGACTATTATAGCCACTGCCTTTCATGGAAGTAGATTAACTATATCCATAAAAGAAGCTCTGCCATCAGAAGTGCCTTCACTGAAGTGCTACAGTAGCGCGCCTCTGCCACTGTACCACATTTAAAGTATAGACCTGCCCTTAGACCAGTGGTGCACAATGTTTTTTCATACACAACCCCCACGGGGGCTTCCAAATTTAATTGAGCCAAAAAAAAAAAACCAAAAAAAAAAGGAAGTGGCCCCTGTAATTGTCGGGCTGCTCTCCTGCCACTTCCTCCACCCCCGCCACATGTACATTGGGCACCGAGCTGGGAAGCCAGGAAAAGTGGCCGGCCAGATCCAACCGCTGCAACCCCCCAGAAAGACAGCCACGACCCAACCCACAGGTTGCACACCAATGCCTTAGACTTCCAAGGGAAGGACTTTGTTATGCTTCTGCATCTGACTTATATTTAACCTTCTCCAATAAATGGTTTGCTCTGGTTCATTGGGTATGCTTGTGCATGACAGATTCCACAGCATTCAGCAAGAAGAATGGCTAATTATGACCACAGTCTGTGACACCAACTGTTACCAACAGTCTCAGAACTTCCCTATTTTGAGTAAGCAGCTCTATTGCTATCTAAAAGGGTATGTCTAGACTACATGCCTCTGCCGACAGAGGCATGTAAAATAGGCTACCCGACATAGTCAATGAAGCAGGGATTTAAATATTCCTGGCTTCATTAAAATAAAAATGGCTGCTGCGCTGTGCTGGCTCAGCTGATCGTTGACACAGCGCGGCAGTCAAGATGCGGATCGGTCGACAGGGGAAGCCTTTGTCGACCGCTCCTGTAAACCTCAACAATCAGCTGAGCCAGCACAGCGCGGCAGCCATTTTTATTTTAATGAAGCCAGGAATATTTAAATCCCTGCTTCATTGACTATGTCGGGTAGCCTATTTTACATGCCTCTGTCGGCAGAGGCATGTAGTCTAGACATACCCAAAGTGTCCCATTTCCTTGAGCTTTATCATTCTTTGCATTTCTGGATTAGGCCTGGTCTCTTAGGGTATGTCTACACAGCAGCGTTATTTCAGAATAACATCCGTTATTCTGAAATAACTATGCAAACATCTACACAGCTAGCCCATTATTTCAAAATAATTTTGAAATAACGGGTGGCTTATTTCAGCATTTGTACACCTCATTCCATGAGGAATAACACCTCTTCCAAAACAGCTATTTTGGAATAGTAGTAGTGTGGAGACTCCACTGCAGCTATTTTGAAATAGCTCCTCCCCCAAGCCACTCAAAATAATTACTCCCCAGTGCTTCCTGGGGCTTTAAATCAAAGTAGATTAGGGGAGCCTGCCTCGGACTAATTTGCAGGCTTCCCTCTAGTGCAGACACGCTATTTTGAAATCAGCTATTTCGGAGTATTTCTTCCGGAACAGTTTATTCCAAAATAATCGTGCAGTGCAGATGTAGCCTTTCAGAGACAATATTGGTTTCTTTATCAGCAATAACTTGCAGTGATCAGTGACTGTTAGTCATTCATGCGGATGATTATAGCAGTCTTTGATACCCACAATCATGAGGTTTTGTTGTGAGGAACGAGACAGGACTTCTGTTTTTCCTTTTCATAATGTATGTGGCATTATGATAGAGTTTTTAATTATTGACCACATAAACAAATGAATAAATAAAAAATATTTATTTATTTATTTATTTTGCTTAGGTCTGGTGCACTAATGGTTCCTTGTACAGGAAGTATCTACATGGAGCACAGATCAGGAATTCCCCTTTTTTAACCATAAGCAGAAAACAAAAGTAGTTGACTGAACATTTTAAATAGCAGTTAAGAACAAAGTACTCACCATCAATGCACACGAACTGGTTATTTTCATTAAAAAGTGGGAATTTATGGAGCTGGATTTTCAGCTTATTTAAATTGACTTACCTCAGTGGAACTAAATGGAGTTATACCAATTTGCTCCTGATAAGGACCCGTCCTGTTGATGCTGTTGCTTCTGGCATTTAAAAGCAGCTCTTGTGATTCTTCTACTAGTGTTACTTCTTATGAAAAGAGCGACATTCTGGATCTTTACATATTGGGACTAGAAATATACTCTATAGCAGGGCTACTCAACATGCGGCTTGTGGGCCGCATGCAGCCAGCAGCCCCCTGCATGTGGCCCATGGTGCCTTAAGCCACTTCCCAGGCCGCCTGCTTGCCTCATCGCTGGGGCTCCAGCGGCAGCGCCGAGCCACAAGCCGAGTGGCTTTGAGACAAGCTGCCTTTGCAGGAGCTGCCGGCTGGCGGGGTTGGAGTGGCAAGAGGTGGCAGCAGAGCATGCCTGCCGCATCTGCCACAGCAGCACTGAAACAGGCAGCATTGGTGCATGCGCGGGAGCTGTTGACCAGCAGGGGGGGGTGGCAAAAGGCGGCAGCAGAACATGCCTGCCACAGTGACAGCACCTCCCCAAGCCAGGCCACGTCGGCACGTGCGCAGGAGCTGCCGGGGGTGGCAAGAGGCAGCGGGGGAGCCGGGCAGCGAGGCACGTGGCAAGGCAGTGGCAGAGCTGGGCAGCGAGAGAGCGAGGCGGTGGCGGAGCGAGACTGGAGAAAGGTCTGCACTGGGGTTTGGGTAGGGTTACCATATGTCCGGTTTTTCCCAGACATGTCCTTGTTTTCACATGTTAAATCACCAGCCAGCCAGGTTTTTTAAAAGGCAAAAAATGTCAGAGATTTTTTGCCTTGCAAAGGGGATCAGGGAGGGGGTGGCGGCGGCACGTGCCTTCAGTGGAACATTTGGAGCCACGCGCCCAGACCATTCACAGCTGCTCTGCGCACAGGCCCCAGCACCTGGAGGGAAAAGTGCATGGCTCTGGTGAGACCCAGGGCATTACCCTCCACCCCACTAGATTTATGTCCCCGGCTTTGTGGGAGGGAAAGGACATTGAATTAGAGCAGGGAGGCTGGGGGTGCCTGGCTCTGGGGGATGGGAGGAGAGGAGCATTGGGTTGGAGCAGGAGGGCTGGAGGGTGCCTGGCTCTGGGGCAGGAATGGGTGCATTTGGGTTAGAGCAGGGAACTGGGCATTAAAACTTCTGACTTCTTTCCTTTCCTGTAGGTGGGCAGTGGGGCTGTTGGTTAGATTTGGAGGTTCCAGTCTCTGCCCTGTGGATTGTGGGAGCTGGTGCTTGGTGGGGCAGGCTGGGGAAAGGAAGGGATTCTGGGAAGCAGGATTCCTGGGTTCCTTTTCTAGCCATGCCACTTCTCCGCTCAGTGCCTTTAACTTCACATTGATTGTACTTATATTTCAGTAAACACTGTATTGTCAGTTTTTGTTTTATTTGTTAAAATTTTGAAGCCAAAACAAAAAAGTAGTCAATATAATGGTGTTCTGTTGATATGTGTTTTAGTAATTAAACTGCTGAACTGTCATCGCTCATTAAAAGTGCTCTCATATGGGTGGAACTCGGGTAAATATTGCATTTTATTAATATCAGCCAAACTGACTTAAATGGGGCCTGCGTGCTGTGTAGTCTTGCCCTAATCTTTGTATTCATGCCCATCCATGTGAAAGATTCTATTTGCATAAATATTTGCATATATATGCAACCACACTTAAGTTGCAGCCCTGAGCATGCTGTGGGTACCATTGGCCCCCGGGGCTTCCAAAGTTCAGTAGCCCTGCTCTACAGTAGTGCTAATGAAAAAGGTCACAATGCTACTGTAGCCCAACTCACTGATATTTTGAAATAAAAAAATGTTTTTAATTACAAAGTTTGGAATATGAACCTACCAGAATCAACATCCCCAAATGAACTGAAATGTAGGTCTACAGAGGGATCTTTCATGCCTGACTGTAAAAAGGCTGGGATTTTCAAAAATTAAAAATGTTAGAAGGTGTTCTCTTGGGACATTGGAATGAGAGAAAAAAGAGAATATAGACAATGGAATCGGATTTATCACTGGGCAAGAGACATACATAAAATGCTTCAAGTTCAGACTAAAATGGTTCAAGTTTGGACACAAAACTAATATACCCAGAGAAGAGTGCAACAGATTTTTTTTTTTAAATACTGGCAACCATTGAGTCTCACTTCATGCTGATCAGCTGAATTAATTACTTTTCCTATGTCATTAGAGAAATAGCATATTCAAAATTAAAGAGAAATTAAGATCACTGCATGCAAAAAAAAACCCCACAAAACAAAACAAAAAATGGTGCTCTCACCTGTTCACCTTCAGTGTGACTAGAAAAAAAAATTATCAAATCAAACCACAGTAAACTTTGATGGCCAGATGGAACACACGCAGTAGCACAGTGTTTCTTAAACTGTGTTCCGCGGCACACCAGTGTGCCACAAGGCAGTCGGAGGTGTGCCACGGAGAACAGAGTTCAAAATGGCTATCCTTAAAGGGGCAGGCAACCTTTTTTTTTGGTCAATAACTTTCTCCCAGCCCCCGCCCCCCTCTTTTTTTTTTTTTTTTTGGCTCAACAAAAAAAAGCTTGGTGTTCCTCATTAAAAAAAATTATTGTTTGGTGTTCCTCGATCTTAAAAAGTTTAAGAAACACGGCAGTAGCAGATAAGTGACTGGAGACCTCTATGATTTTGATATCTATTTTAAAAATGTGTGCAACAAAAGGGCTACAGTATTAATTTCTTCAACACCAACAAAAGCTGATCTAAAAGTATATTGCCTTACCCACCTTGTCTCTCTAACATCCTCGGTCCAACACAAATACAAAAATACCAAAAACAAGATATTCATGTGTTAGGAGTTAGGACAAGGCATTTCTCAAAAAACTATGCTTAATGATAAAGAGGATAAAATTAGAAAAATATGGATCACTGTTAGAAGCCACAGAGAAATTAAACAGATCAGTCAAACAAATCTTAATTGCTACTCCATCAGAGTGTAGACGTAAAGATTTTATAGTCACTATGGAGGCAATTTTTTCCCCTGAAGGCTAAATTATCTTGACATTTCCAGATGTAAGCCACATCATACAATAAAGTATGAATTAAATCCATTTAAGAAGCTCTTAACACAATATTAGCAGTTAAATAATGAAACAGAATACAATGTTCCCTAGTGAATTTGCCAGGAAATCTAAGTTGAAATTAATTCAGCTTAAAGTATTAAATTAATGACAGGTCAGCTGTAAAAATTTTAAAAATAGGTAAAAGAGGAGCTTGGATATGTGGAAGTGTCACTTATCATTTTGATCAACTCTGGTCTTTATTATGAATGTGATTTTTTTTTAGAGAAATACATGACATAATTAATAAATTCTTCAGGGTTTCAGATTCCTCACCTGCTAAAATATAATTTAAAAAATGAAGTTGGTAATGTAAGGCCCAAAAGAGGTGGATTGCTCTTCCTATGTGCTAAGTGGTCTCCAACCTTTTTACAGCCAAGATCACTTTTTAAATGACAGAACAAGCCAAGATCTACCGCCCTGCCCCCTTCCTTGAAGCCCCGCCCTCTCTATTCTCCTCCTCTCCATCACTTGCTATCTCCAACCCTTATACTGCTGCTTTTTTTCCCCAATTCTTCTGTAGAAAGAGGTTTTTTCCAACATTTGGCCTGTCTAGACTAGACCAAATGTCAGAAAAACCCCTTCTTTTGGAAGCCCCCTTATTCCTCGTGGAAAGAGGAATACAGGGGTGACTGAAAGATCATGTTTGCTCTTCCACTAAAAGAAGCAGAAGAACAAATGCATCCCTGGATGCAGAAGTGTTTTTCTGGGATATCTCCAGAATCCTGAAAAACTCCTGCAGTCTAGCCATAACCTCGCTGGGTTGAGACAGGATGTGTAGGCTCTGGGGTGGGAATGAGGGATTTGGGGGTGGGAAGGGGCGATAGGTGCAAGCTCTCGGAGGAAATCTGGATGCAGGAGAAGGTGGATAAGGGGACACTGGCTCGGGGAGGGGACGCCAGGCCGGGCAGTGTTGGGGTCAGATGTAGGGTTAGGGTACTAAGCAAGCCACAGACTTCTGGATGTGAGGGTTCAGGAATTTGGGTTGGGGTATGTGAGGGGCTCAGGGCAGGGGGTTCCAGTGTATGACAGGCTCAGATGTAAGGTCTGGAGGAAAGGGGAGTGCAGGAGTGTTATGATGCTGTGGCCAGATGGGGGCTTGGCCCCAATTTGGGGTTTGCTGGCCAGGCTTCATTTTTAAATAAAATACTATGTCAAACAAAAAGTTTCTGCATTGTCTTTATTTCTGAGAAAGGCAGGGAACCTGTTTTGAGTCAGGGGTCACTGACCCAAGAAAAGTCAGTTGGGGCCACACAAGTAAGATGCAAAAAAAAACCCTCCTCCAACCCCTCCCCCAAGCTTCACTAATGTGGCCCCAACTGTGTTGGTGGGAACAGGGGACATAGTACTGGGGAAGGGTGCTAGTGGGCGCTTTGGCAGGGGAAAGGGTGCCAGTGGGGACAGAGTTCTGCGGCTGGGGACAGGGGAGAGGGAACAGGGTGCTGAGGGGGGAGGGGGAAGAGGACAGGTTTCTGCAGCTGGGGACAGGGTGCCAGTGGGGACAGAGTTCTGTGGCTCGAGCCAGGGGAGTGGGGACAGAGTGCGGGGAGTGGGGACAGTTCTGTAGCTGGGGACAGAGTGGGACAGAGTTTGGGGAGTGGGGATGGGAGTGGGGACAGAGTTCTGTGGCTCGGGAGAGGGGGCTGGGGAGAGGGGAGCAGGGGGCGGGGTGCCAGTGGAGGCAGAGTCCCTGCATCTGCCCCCTCCCAGGATTCCCCCCGCCCAGAGGGAAGCCAGCGCGTGCCTCCTCCGGGCCCGACTCTCCCCGCTGCCCCCCCCCCGCGGCACAGGGAAACCCCGCGCATGCCTGCCCCAGGGCTGAAACACACACACACACACACACACACACACACACACACACACACACACACAGAGCGCAGGGTAACCCCGTGCGTGCCTGCCCCAGGGCTGAAACACACACACACACACACACACACACACACACACCCCCCCGGGGCTCAGGGAATCCCTGTGCGTGCCTGCCCCGGGCTCAGGGAAACCCCGTGCGTGCCTGCCCTGGGGCCAACTCACCCCTCCTGTGCCAGTGCACGGAAGTCGCCGTGCTCCTTCGCCGGGACCAATGCCCCCTCCAGAGCAACCAGCGCACTTCCGGAACCCCCCGGAAGTGGCGCTAAGTTACAGGACTTCCGTCCACCCGCGGGAAGCCAGCACAACACCCATTTTTGCTGGAGGTAGGTAGTGGGGCTTCTCGGGGGGGGGGGGGGAAATGGAGGGGGCCCCCCGGACGCCTCGCGATTGACTGGTCATGGCCTCGCGATCGACCAGTCGATCGCAATCAACCTGTTGGTGACCACGGTGCTAAGAGCATTCTGCCTCAAAAGATAGCATTCCTTGCCAGCTATTTTGCAAAGTTAATTCTTATGCACAAGTGACACTTTTAATAAAATTAATGTTAGAACACAGGTTAGTTAGGTATGTGGATATATTGAAAGGTTAATGGAAATCACTGAAACCAAACCATAATCTGGTGAAGACCAAATTTTTAAATGAAGAAATTTAAAAAAATATTGCCTAAACACTTCATGGCTAGTGGAAAAAAACCAAGAAATATTAGAAAATCTACAACACCAAATTTATGTCTGAATACATGGCATTTCAACAGGAAAAGATGACAATTTGATGGCCTTTATAGAAACAATTTTGTTTGAAGACTGAGAATCTTAAAGATGACCTAAGTTCAATTTTGTCATAAACATCCAAAGACCCATTTTCAAAAGAGCCTAGGCTTTAAAGGCCTAAATCCCATTGTCTTTCAATGAGATTTAGGATATGTCTACTCTGAAATTAAGGTGTAATTTAATTTAGCTACTGTGCGTAATAATAGCAGTGAAGATATGGCAGCAAAGGCTTCAGTGTGATCTAACACCCCACTATAATCGTGCCAGAGATACAAAGAACATTCTTGGGTTTCAATGTAAGCTAAGTATCAAGGCACTTTTGAAAACCCCACTAGCACCTCACTGAATATTTAAGCTCCTGAACTCATATAAAAATCTGTCTCCAGGAACTGAGGAGCCTAAAATTCACTGAGACACAGAATGATTTAGGTTATTAAGTGCCAATTCTATTTTGAGAATGGGAGTTAACTCTTTCATAAACACCTAACTACTATTCACTGATAAATTATACAATTATGTAAGAAAACTGAATACTCCAAAAAGGAATGTATCAGATGTCTGCAACTGAGACAGACAAAAGCAAAATATTAATTTAGATACTCCTGGCTATTCTTCTTTCAGAAATTTGATATTATTACACAAAAGAAAGAACTGACAAACAATTCTTCCTTGCAGAACATCTATAAGAACTCGTGTCACAGTTGGTCCAATCTACAGTTTGTGTGTAGAAATAAGCAACGTTCATTTGAGATTAAAACTTGAACCACAATACTGTTTAACTTTTCTCTAAGACCTATCCTTGGATAAGGAGCTAGAGGTTGAACCTCTCTAGTCCGGCACCCTCGGGACCTGACCGGTGCCGAATCAGAGAATTTGCCGAACTACAGGTGGTCAGTATTGTCTAGCAGCATTACCAACACTTCCACAGCCTACTGGGCTCTTAGAAGACATTTAGGGGGTAAATTAGAGCTAAATAACAGCACTGAACATTGAGAGCCAGGACTGGTGTCTGCAAACAAATTTTATAGGATCACAGGAAACTTGGTCACATCCATGAAAAGTGGACATCTGGCCAGACTACAGATGTTGCCAGACTAAAGAGAGTCAGACTAGAGAAGTTCAGCCTGTAGAACTGCTTAAAACTTATAATACAAAAAAAACCCCAATTTTAAAATTCCATGATTATCTACTATACTTTGGGCATATCTATTTTTGCTGAATGATGTAAAATTTCTTAACGGCTACCATTATATCAATAATTTGATAATCTTTTTTACTTTTTTTCTCTTCCAATGTTACAATTAAATCAGAGACAATACAGCCTTTGTGATGAAAACTGTAGTGCTGGATCCACTGGTTAACAATTATGGGCTAGTCTATGGCTAGGAATATATATACAATGGTAGATTGTAAATGGCAATAAGAATCCTCATTTTCACATATGTATAGGACGGTGGGTTCAACCGTGGTTGCAAATTGGGCAGGTGGAAAGGGAATGAATGAAGCTTTCACTTTATGCCCATCCTCATGTGCCAGCTAGACCATCTGAACAAGCATGGGGTGGCAGGTTTGCGGGGATTTTCTACAAGGACTGGTAGAGGCCAACTGCAAATTACTACCTGCTGTCCATCCCCTAGTAAAGAAAAAAAAGAAAGTTGTTCCTTAGCAGAAATGTTTGCGTTAAACTACACCACCACTTTAAGTGTATCATCTGAGCACTCTCACACACCCTCAGTATTATGCTGAAAAGCATTTAGTCCACCACATTCCAGGAAAGAAGGTAAAACTCAGAGAAACAGGTTTTTAAGCAATTTTATGACAGAGTAGCTACTCAGCTGAAATTCCAATTCAGGCTTGACCATCAACACTGAAACTGCAAAAGAAAGTCAACAGTGAGGAGCCAGAGAAATAGAAGTATGTAGCTTGCAGATCAGTAGAGCTGTACAATTCTGTGGAGATCCACTTTGCATCCGCATTTGTGAACGTGGACATCTGCAGTTCATTTTTGTGGAAATGGATACAGATACAAATTTTACATCTAGAAGTGCAAATCTGCGGATATCCACTTTATATCTGCAGGTATCTGCATCCATGGGTGTCTATGTGTATATATGTGGCTCATTTTTGTGGATACAGATGTGGATACAAATTTTTAATCAATGCCCACCTCTACAGATCAGTATGAGAAATCACAGAATCATAGGACAGGAAAGGATCTGGAGATATCATCTATTCCAGTCCCCTGCACTCATGGCAAGACTGACTACTATCTGGACCAGGGGTGGGCAATAATTTTTGATGGGCGTTCACTCCAAGATTTTGGAAAGTGGTCGAGGGCCACACTCTTCCATGATATTAATGGAGGAGATGCGGGGTTTTGGATGGAGGTTGGGTGCAGAGGGGAGCTTGGGGTAAGGGATTGGGGTGCAGGAGGGAGACTGGAGTCTGGGAGGGAGTTTGGGTGAAAGAGGTGGTTGTGACCTAGGGCACAGGACTGGAGTGCAGGGGTTTGGGATGTGACCTAGGGTAGAAGGGGATTGTGATCTGGGGCAGGAGATTGAGGTGCCAGAAGGGGACAGAGGGTTTGGGTATGTTAAGTGAGGGGGACAGAAGGTTGGAGCAGGGAGGGGCAGCCATGTTTCTGCACGGCGTGTGGGGCTGTGGGGCAAGCAAGGGAGTCTGCCTGGGGCTCCCCACTGCCTCCGTGGGCTGGATCCGGTGGCTTGGTGGGCCAGATCTGGCCTGTGGGCTGTATTTTGCCCAGTCCTAATCTGGACCATGCCTGACAGGGCATTTGTCTAACCTACTCTTAAAAATCTCCAATCATGGAGATTCCACAAACTCTCTAGGCAATTTATTCCAGTGTTTAACCACCCTGACACTTTGGAAGTTTTTCTTCATGTCCAACCTAAACTGCCCTCACTGCAATTTAAGTACATTGTGTCTTGTCCTAGCCACAGAAGTTGAGAACAACTTTTCTCCCTTCTCCTTATAACAACCTTTTAGTATTTGAAAACTGTCATGTCCCCTCTCAGTCTTCTCTTCTCCAGACTAAACAAGCCCACTTTTTCCAATTTTCCCTTATTTCTAGAAATTTATCTGTTATTGTTGCTCTTCTCTGGACTTTCTCTAATCTTCCTGAAACATAGTGCCCACAACTGAACAAAATACTGCAGTTGAGGCCTAATCAGTGCAAAATAAATCGTCTTTATTTTGTGGAGATTGTGAATGAATTTAAAACTCATAAAAGTAAGAAATTATGCCTGCCTTTGGCCAGGACTATTAATGTAGGCAGCTGTTGTGCAGGCTTTCCCACACAGCTATTTCAATATGTTCCGTTCATGATTTGCAGCTCCTTTGCTATTCCTGTACTGTTCCTTTTGTGAACAAATACAGTGTACTTCATACCGAATTACACACAAAAAAAGACCAGCCACAAAGAGACTATCAAATTCATTTTCATTGGGGATCGGAGTTTGAATCCTGAGATGTGGTGGGAAATTCTGCTATATTAAAATATACCAGCAAAATAAAAACTAAACCACAATCATTTCTTTCACATTATGATTTGCAATGCAAATATGTCCAGCCATCCCCATTGTATAGGGTAATGCATGCTAGGGAGTTATGTTACACAAGTTATATGGAATTGTCAGCTGATATCACTTTTACATCCATACATGCTAGAGCTAGAGGCTACTGCTGCATCAACTGGTTTGAAGTGATTTCCATTACATCCAGGGCATATAGTTTGGTTCAATGGCTCTCAGATCCCCCACTATAAAAACTGTTTCAGTATCCATTTACATCTGAAATATACCAAAAGGATAAATCTCGATTCGTAGATATGTGCGGTATCATTTTCCCTTCTAAGACAGCAGGTTTCCAATCATAAATCTAGCAGATATAGCATTAATTCCTCACCATGGCTTCTACCTCCTCAGAACAGAATACACAGCCACAAGTTTATGTGGGTTTCGGTCAAGTTTTATATTGCCATAGGAGTTGTGTGAAGAGGAGGAGCTCTACAAGCAGCACAAAGGATGCCAGGATTCCACTTTAGATTCCTGCAGAGTCCTTTTCTCTTTGCAAAAATGCAAACAAGTGCTACCAGTTTTTCATGGGATGGAAACAGCTGGAGCACTGCTTTCAGATATGTCTAAAAATAATATTCAATTTCCTGTACAATAACTTTTGTACATTTGGAACCAACAATATGCTCTGTCCAGTGACACAATCAGCTGGAAACTAAAATTGCATGTTCCCTGTAAGCTGGGAGTTTGTGCAGCCCGTCGGGAGAGATTCCAGTGCTGATTAGCAGAGTACTCACAGCTAGGTTTTGTTTCTACTGGTGCTGCACATGTCTCAGAGCACATAAAATTATTCCACACATAGATGGAAAAGATTAGAGGAAACACTGATGTCTAATATTGAAATTATAGATATTTACAACATAGTACTGATATACCTTGCTGGTTACCTGCATTAGAATTTTTTTTTATAGTGCCAGACATTCTTTCTGCTGTTTTTGAGTTTCATAACCAGCTGTTATTAAATGTCAAATTGCAGTGACCTTCCAAACAAACATTGTAATAAATATTTTAAATATGTATAATTAAATATGGCATAAATCTTAAATATCTATTTATTTAAAATACAACTATACAGTGCTGAAACTCTCCCATCTGTTTAGTCTGCTCTACTTATCAGTCTTGAGGAAGACAGATATTGCGGTTGGGTAATTATGGCCATGCCAACTTGCCAGGGAGTGATAAATTCAGTGCAATAAATGCCATTTAGCAACAAAATTACTCCCTCCTCTAGTTAAGCTAAGAAAATATTGATGTTTTGATCCTATATTAAATTTATTGTGGACCCTATCTCCTGTATTTTGGTTAAACAGCAAGCAGCATGCAATCATACATGCTATATTGAGAAAGCCATACGCCCGATTCTGGCAATTCTTATTACCAGTTGTACTGCTTACTACAATGCATAGTTCCATTGAAGGCAGAAGGTCTGTATTTGGGGATTAAGAACTGATTGGATCAGGCTCCACAACAGCAGCTAATGTTCATAAACAATGTGTAAGTTGTGAAATACATATTGATGTCACAAGTGAGGACAGTGCAGGATTAGGGCTGTAGAATAAATGGACATGTGTAGCTGGATGCAGATGGTCAACTGGATGTGTGTAGTCCTAGTGATATCACACGGGGCCTGACCTCAAGCCCACAGAGATCAATAAAAATCTCATCATAGATTTCAACCATATTTGACTCTACATATTTGAGTGCTTACAACTCACTTATGCTCAAAACAAAAAATCCCCACTACTTCACACAAATACATACACACACACAAAGCAAATCTCTGTCCACTTTTTGAAGAGTTATTTGTCCTTGTTTTCGTTTTGTTTTTTAGCTGACAATCTGAGCACAACAGTGACTTCAGACACACCTGAGGGCATCTTTTCGTCAGCTGGCACTCCATGTTGAATGGCAAGGTTTCAGAAACAACAATATGAAAAATGACACCCCTGACAGCCTTTAGCAGCATAGAAAATCTAAAAGTGCAGTCATCTTCCTCTAGGCAGTAAACAGACCGCTAGAAAATAAGTCTTATGTTCTTAAAATATGATAGCGTTTCCTCAATGACTATGTGAAAAAATTGGAAAGACATCTGGAAAAATAATAGGGGCAGTGAAATGTTGCATTCATGCTGAGCTGTCAGCCCAAACCCTGTGCTTTGCTGCTGGTACTGCTTTCTGCTCCCTCTGGTGAAATACTAAATTTAGCAGAACACTGTGTAAAATCAATATTTCCCCAGAGGGAAAGTTAGCCACCAGCCTCACATATGGGCATGGTGACAGAACAAAAGGGCTGCAAGGGTAAAGTGAAAGCAAACCAAAAAAGGAGGACAAAGGAAGACTGGAAGTACAATTTAAAACAATTAATGATAGATAGAGCAGACTCAAACAGGATAAAATGCAAACAATAACCATGAACTGGTAAGAACCAGCAACAATGCAGTTTTCATTTGATTAATTAAAATGACCTAGAGACACTAATGCTCTTTGTCTAATATTTATTATTGCTTTGACTCTTTTGAAATGAGAACCATAAGCACTTTAAGAAATTGATTAACAGTCTGATGGTTCAGTCCAACATCTCTATCAAGCCTGCATACACTATTTTGTAACTTCACACAATACATTTCAGTGAATCACACTAGCTAACCTCATGTTTCCTACAACAATACGTTAGAGGGATTATTTTCCTCTAATTATAAAGGACTGTTATTAAGCTTTAATTTGGTGCGCTTCCCCTTTCTACCATTTACAATTGCCTGCTTAAAAAGATCAAAGCCGTCTATAAAGAATTCTAAATAGGAACTTAGAGATTGAATTTCAACAGTTATAGGTCCTTTAAAGAATTACACATAGTTAACTTTATATAAAGTTAATTGCCCCCATTGGAGTCATTGCAATTGCCCACATGTACACCAATTCCTGCAGGTGTTAGTTTCTGCAGGATTGGGTCTTTATCCTCACCTAAGGGGATAGATGGAGAATGGTGAATCATACCTCTATGCTTTGCTACTATTCAGAAACAGTAATGGGTGAGGCACACCACAAGGTCAGTGTGTTTGTCAGACAGCCTGCCCCTCCCTGCTCTGACATAGCTCCTAACCTTATCATCTACCCTCCCAGGCAATGCATGGCTTCCTCCAAATGAATGAGACATACCAATTACATTTTAATACAGATTTTTTAAAGAAGTAATGTAAATATGAATGAACTAAACTTACTTGCCTTATGACTACTTTTGTAATCATGGAATTGTCACCCCAAGAGGAAAGTCTCCTGTTATGAAATCTTCATTTAATCTATGGCAGAGATTGCACATGCCACTTGCTCCTTATTATAGAACCTCCATGCTATTTTAGACTACCACTGAGAAGCCTTTCTCCTCTCACCCTACATTAAATTCATATTACACATATCTTACCAGAAAAACGTTTTCTACCCACCTGTTCTCATCCCACAACTAAATATCAGCAATTTTCAGATTTGCACAAAAATATCTGGACATGACATTACTGTTACACTAATCTTTTAATGTGTGTCTGCACTAGCAACAGTACATGTGTCCATACATGTGCTTCTGCCCCTACTATCCACACAACGCTCCAGAAGCATGTGTCTCAAAACAAGTACAGGGTGAGTAAGCTAGCACCTCTGAGGAGTATGGGTAACTATAGAATCAGAGCTGTAAGACCAAAAGAGATCTCGAGAGGTCATCTAGTCCAGTCCTGTGTACTCATAGCAGGATTAAGTATTATCTAGACCATCCAGGACAGATGTTTCTCTAACCTGCTCTTAAGAAAATCTCCAATGATGGAAATTCCACAGCCTCTCTAGGTAATTTATTGCCGTGCTTAGCCACCTTGATAGTTAGGAAGTTTTTCCTAATGTCCAATCTAAACTGCCCTTACTGCAATTTTAAGCCCATTGCTTCTTGTCCTTTCCTAGAGATAAGAGAGAACAATTTTTCTCCTTGTAACAACCTTTTAGGTACTTGAAAATGGTTATCACATCCCCTTTCAATCTTCTCTTTTCCAGACTAAACAAACTGATTTATTTCAATCTTCCCTTACAGGTCATGTGTTCCATAATAATTTTTGTTGTTCTCCTCTGGACTTTCACCAATATTTCCTGAAAGTGGTGCCCAGAACTGGACACAATACTTCAGTTGAGGCCTAATCAGCACAGAGTAAAGCAGAAGAATTACAACACTCCTGGTAATACATTCCAGAATGATAATTGGGGTTCGATTTTTTTTTTTTTGCAACAGTATTAAATTTTTGGCTCTTATTTATTTTGTGATCCAGTACGGCCTTGGGATCACTTCCTGAAGTTCTCCATCCTAGGCAGTCATTGTCTGTTTGTGTGTGTGCAACTGATTGTTCCTCCCCAAGTGTAATCCTTTGCATTTGTCTTTATTTAATTTCATCCTATTTACTTCAGACCATTTCTCCAGTTTGTCCAGATTATTTTGAATTATAATCATATCCTCCAAAGCACTTGCAACCCCTCCTAGATTGGTGGTATCTTCAAACTGGCTAAGAGTATTCTCTAGGACAACATCTATACCTTTGGCTCATATCCAGGCCAATTAACAATGGGAACAAGGATGCGGTGCATATATCACTGTGACTGGATCCCTGGAGTACAACCTGATCCTGGGGTACCACTGTACCCCCTTTCATCTCCAACCGGGGCTGCACTCACAAGGCTTTGCTAGCGATAAGCACCAGACCCCTCCAGGTGCTATTATCATTCAGCACAACAGCATGTGGAGCCCCCTCATCCAGCTAAATAGCATGAATGCTCCCGGAGCAACTCACAGATCACAAGAACGAGACACCAGTAAATCTCCGAAACCCCAAACTTACAGCCAGGACTGTGTAGCCCCATTCTAGCCCCATTCAGAAACCTCACCAATGTAACATTAATCTGACCAATGAAAATTACCCTGTCTGCCCCTCCCTTAATCTGGAGAAGATACACGACAGACTTTATGAACTGAGCTGAAATTTCCCAATACTTCAACCAAAACATGTTGTTTAAGGTAAAATATAAACCAGATTTATTAACTACAGAAAATAGTTTTTAAAGCGAAAAGTAGTAATCGCAAAAGCTCAGAAATAGTTACCAAAGAAAACAAAAAGGTAAGGCCACAGTCTAAATCATAAACCTCATTAGAGTAGCCAGTATTGAATCAAACCATTTTTCCCACCCCGCTAGATGTTGCAGATAGTAGGGATGTGGTAAGCATCAGCTTACTGGTTATGGTTAATTGGCGGGAAGTGGAGCAGCAGCCCACCCGCCATAGGCAGAGGGCTTCTCCAGCTCCATGGGGCCCCCACAAAAGGGAGACACTCCAAGCCGGCTGGAGAGCCCCCCCCCGCCCCCCCATCCAGAGCCGGGCAGACAGGGCCACTCCAATCTGTCTGTAGCAGATGCGGGGGAGGGGCTCTCCAGTCTAGCTGGGCTGGAGTGGCCCCCTCCATTTGCCACCATTTAATCAGTTAAACATAACAGTTTGACCAGTTAACGAACTAGATGGGATTTTACATCCCTAGCAGGTAGGTGGTAATTCTTATAACAGACTTCCCCTTTAAGTTAGGAACAATCTCCTCTATTCAAATCTCTGTCTTCCCAGCTTTTGTTGCTTCCAGCGGGGGGGGGGGAGCGGAGGGGGGAGGGATCACCCTCTTGTAATGGGGGTAGCATCCACTTTCCATGAGCACCTGCACTCTCTCCTCTTCACAGCCTTCTTCAGCAACTTAGCCTCCCAGCCGAGTCACACATACTCTGTGTGTAAAGTCAATCAAACCCCTTCCAGTGTACACATCTAACAGGGGCCCATCTCAGTGTCCTCTGTAGTCCTTTGAGTCTATTCCCAACTCTGGACAAGAGTGGTGCCCCCAGCTTCCCCTCCTAGAGGCAGCGTCTTTGCTCCTACTGCAGAGCTTTATCTCAAAGTCCCAGCATACTCCATTATCCTCTAACCATCTCTCCCCATGGAGCTGTCCACGGTGCTGCCACCAGTCTCAGCTATCCAGCCTTGCGATCTATTCACCTTGAAGGCTCCAGAGACTTTGAGCTGACTCTGATCCTCCAGCTCTTTTTATATGCTTTCCTGCCTCCTGCTTGGCTGATTCCTTGCAGCCAATCTAGCTTGCTTGGAGGACCTCTCTATGGCTTCTCTGGGGCAGGGTGAGACAGGACCGTAGGACCTCTGGAAGGGGGACCTCAGGGCTAGTCTACCACATCACATCTCTATTTTATATCATCAGTGCATGTGCCTGGAAAACATTAGTCCAAGCATCTCCTGGTGGGATTGCTTAGTCACAAGACTGAGCAATTCCCTACTGTGTGATGCTTATGCAATTTTCCTACAGCATTGTAAATCCCTTGATTACAACTCCCCTGCTGATTGATGATTGTTTAAACACACCCTTGGGAATAAGTCACTTCTCCTTTGTTCTCACTGGAGAACTAGCAGTGGAGACTTTCAAACTTAAAACATATTTCAGTAACAACCACATAGCAAAACCTCAACTTCATACACACTAACAATACACATATTCTGACAGAACAATGAGTTTCAGCAGATCAGTATTTTTCACATGATATATTATATGTCATGCTTTGTACAAAATCTATCCTAATTATATGACAGGGTGATTATGGGTGTTCCAGGGTGCTGCTTTCAGATACAAAAGTGCCACATCCCATTTCATTAATCCTGCACCCCCACTGCCACAATGCACTGAAGGGAACCCTTTTCTTCCCTTGCCTTACACCTTTCCCTGTTCCCCATGCACTAGTAGTAACATGCTGCATTGAATGACCAAAGCAGAAAAGCTTTCCACTGCTCTCTTGGCCCACCGATTATATCCAGGTGCTAATCATGTGTGGGCGGAGTATGCAGTTCTCCACAAATTCAGAAGCAGCAGCAGGAACACTCACTCCACAGGGAAATTTCACAGAGGCGGGAGCACCAGGGCATTTAGCAGACTCCATCCTCATGCCAGGAATGCAGGGAGCACTTGAGACTTATGCACACGAAGGCCAAAGACTGACAGCGTGGGAGAGCTCACCATGGATACACCTGTATGGGGAGTGGAGCAGATGCTGTCGGGGTCCTCACTACTGAATCTAAAGTGACTCATGACTTCTTCAACTCTGCCAGCCTCACTGTCCAGAAGACTGGGAATATGGGGAGCATGTGATTCTGCACCTTTAACTGGAGCAGCAGGTTGATGAAGCTCACCATGACAAACGTGAGGAAGACCCCAGGCTACAGCAGGAGCCACAATCCCAGGCTGGTATGTTTGATTGCCTCCCATGTGCACCTCACTGCTATTTCCCTCTTGCTCTGGTGCTAAATTCCCCTATTTTAAGAGGAAGGGTCTATGAAGCACTGTGCATTGACTTTTCCTTCCTAGATACTACGGTATGAAGTGCAACGTCTGTCTATTTGAATTGCAATACTGAAGCCATGGCATTGTCAAGCCTCTTTCCTTTACAAAACTCCTCCAACTTTTGCCCCTCCCTCAGCTACCACTCTGCTCCACCCTGAGCTTGTCCTCAAGCAAGAAAGCATTCTAAATCCGTGTTTGTACTGATTTCTGATGAACCCACAACTATGCATTCGCTTTCTTAAAGCTGTTTTTTCAAACACTTTAATAAAATCAATAAAACAAATCAAATCAGTGCGTGCCTGTGTCTGTGCACTTCTCAGCCAGCAGTAATGGGCTTATGACTCCATCGAGGGTGTTGGAAAGGAAGATACAAGATGGAGAAGGGAACAGGACTCAGTTATAGAATGCTTACAATTGGTAGACTAAGGAACCAACAGCAGTCTTTGCTCCTTGAGAGATTAAAATGTCTTTGCAGTCTCTATCCTTGCTGTCTGCGCTTTCCCTGATAGAGCTATACTGCAAAAGCCAGAAGGATCTGGGGAACAGCCTTCCAAGGAGAGCAGTGAGAGCAAAAAAACCTTATTGGTTTCAAGACTGAGCTTGATAAGGTTATGGAGAGGATGATCTGATGCAGGGGTCGGCAACCTTTTCAAACCAACTGCAGAAACCAGCCAATGGGTGCTGCTTGTTAAACTAACACGCAGCTAAGAAGAATCACGCCCCCTCTCCTGGGCTCAGCTATTCACGAAACACATGGCCAGGCAGCTAGGCTGGCTGGCTGGGAAACATTTTAAGTTCTGCAGGCAGGCAGGCAGGCTAGTTTGGCAGCTGACAAGTAAGTCTCTTGGTCACAGCCTGCTTCTGGCACCCCAGACCTTTCCTACCCCAAATCTCTGCCGCCTCCCTTCCCCCGCACTCAACATACCCAAACCCTCTGTCCCCCTCTTACACCCATACCCCCCTCCCAGCTCTGGCACCCCAATCTCCTGTTCCAGATCACAATCCCCTCCTACCCTAGGTCACATCCCAAACCCCTGCATTCCAGTCCCCTGCCCTAGGTCACAATCACCTGCTTCATCCCAGCTTCTTCCCAGATTCCAGTCACTCTCCTGCACCACAGTTCCTTACCCCAAGCTCCCTTCTGCACCCAACCTCCATCCTAGACCCCGCATCTCCATTAATATCATGGAAGAGTGTGGCCCTCAACCACTTTCCAAAATCTTGGAGCGGCCCCCCGTCAAAAATTATTGCCCACCTCTGGTGTCTGTGAAGGTAAAGGAGTGCAGGACAAATCTGAGTTACAAACTCTTGACAGGCTGCTCAGTCCTGCCCATGGATACACTGGTCCAGCAAGCAAGGGAAATCACACATCTTGGAACAGGAGGGAAGCAGAGGTTGATGTCTGCCTGTGCCAAGGGACACCTTTATGCCCTGTGCAGCCACTG
The DNA here is from genome assembly GCA_032595735.1 of Pelochelys cantorii. NCBI lineage: Eukaryota > Metazoa > Chordata > Testudines > Trionychidae > Pelochelys > Pelochelys cantorii. The sequence goes on along the minus strand of CM064335.1, from coordinate 35,942,267 downwards.
GAAAAGCATATGAGGAAGCATGGGTACATATTTTGGGGGCAACATAGCTTTGTAAGGGTTTGTTCCTCTGCTGCTGAATGTCATTAGCTGTTTATTCCTGTGACGTTGCACATATTTTAAGACAATTAAAACAGGGCGCCTCCATTGGGTGATCACCTTGGTGTTAGGTTTTTGCAGGAGAAGATAGCCACAAATTATGTGGTCATTGTGCAATTTTCCATCTTCAGTATTCGCACATCTTCAGAAACTTATAAGGAGAACTTAGGATATCAATTCCATCAATGATCCATGAAAGTCTGTTTCCTCATTCAGAAGTTCTGAAGCCACTGCAGGGCATCCCAGGTTTCCAAAACAATTCCAGTTTTTGAAAACTGCTGGTTCTCAGATACTTGACTGCATTACAACTAACGATATAATTATATAGCCTAAATATTCTTCAGTATGTACATGGATTGGGGTGTCACATTTAAATTATATGAGATACAACCAGCTGAATTGTATTTGAAAACTCTTATCTTATTCAAGCTTTCATAATTTGCAACTATTGTGTTTCACACTGCTGCATGAGATTGATATGAATGCAAAAGGAACACCAATTAAAACAAAACTTTTACCTGCTTATATTCTCCAAAAAAATCAACAAAGGGGAAAGTGTCTAAAAAACATCCATAATTTTCAGCAGTAGCATTGATTTTTTTCCCCAATTAAAAATTCAGTTCATGGCATTCTAGGGGAAGACAAACAAAAAACTTGAAAACAGGATGATTCATTACCATACAGCCATATGATTTTTTTTTTTTTGATCCAACCCTTTTTCAAGAATGTCTCAAATAATTCAAATATTCTCTTCCATACATGTACAAGTGGAAACACTGGGAAATGATTATTATGTTTCAGCTTATAACTAAGTTTACGTCTACACAGCACATTTATTTTGAAATAAGCTATTCCGCAACAAATACTCCGAAATAGCACGTCTACACTACAGGGAAACCTCAAAATTAGTCTGAGGCAGGCTTTCCTAATGTGGACGTGCTACCTCAATTTAGAGCCCCAGGAGGCACTGGGGAGTAATTACTACTACTATTCCGAAATTCAGAGTAGGTGTTATTCCTCGTGCAATGAGGTTTACAGAAGTCAGAATAAGCCATCCATTATTTCAAATTTATTTCAAAATAATGGAATTGCTGTGTGGATGCTCACATTGTTATTTCAGAATAACAGCCATTATTCCAAAATAACGTTGCTGTATAGACGCAGCCTAAGAGTAGAATTTTTCCCTGTGAGACTTTTCAGATTGGCACAAGAGGACACAGAAAACTTATTTCTCATTCCCAGTCCACTATGCACCACTCGGGCATTCTTATGGATGAGCATTCTTTTGAGCTGCAATATTGGAGAACCCACTTACAAAAATGTTGGTGCTCCAAAGTTACTGCTTCAGGGGCCTGCTTAATAACCTGCCACATCTACATCTACAATGATGTTGGTAACATGTGCTTGAAGAAAGTACAAACTGCTTCATATTGAACGGAGCAGCAAGGATACGGCCTACTCTAAGCATACTTGTCCTGTATAGATAAGATGGCTTAAAGAGGTTCTTAAGCCAATACCAATATATCATCCAGCACACAACTGATGGAAGATTTTGCCCTTTAGGGATGTAGTCAGGCAATTTATTGTGCAATATTTGTTTCCTTTATTAATCTATTTTATTTACTGCTTGCTTAGATCTTTCAGATGTGATATTTCAAATTAAGGTGCCACTTCTAAATGCTGAATCAATATCTATCAATAAATTGAAAACTTATGAAACATGCTAAAAATACCTTCTCTGGATTCTTGTCATTCAAGGAAGACATTGCCAGAGGCTGTTTTAAAACATCGCAAATTTCTACCATTTGGGTTCATATATTTGAAAAATCAATCTGCTACAACATAGGTCTCCAAAATGTCATAGGTTACACTAATGTGGATAGGTGAAAAACAAGAAACTGTGAATCAGCATGTGGTCTGCACCATCTTAGGGGAAAAAAAACAGAAATCAGAATATATTCAATAAAGTCATATTTCATCTAGTATATGAAAGTCCCACTTGGAGACAAAACAATAGAACTAGAGCCATATAGACATTTGCCCGGATATATATCCTTAATTACATTAAAATTCCAGTTATGTAAGAACATAAGAACGGTCATACTGGGTCAGACCAAAGGTCCATCTAGCCCAGGATCCTGTCTGCTGACAGTGGCCAATATCAGATGCCCCAGAGGGAGGGATCACAACAGGTAATCCTCACATGATTCCTACCCTGTCACCCACCTCCAGAGAAACAGAGGCTAGGGATACCATTCCTACCCATCCTTGCTAATAGCCACTAATGGACCTAACCTCCATGAATCTATCTAGCTCTTTTTTGAACCCTGTTAAAGTTCTAGCCTTCACCTCATCCTCTGGCAAGGAGTTCCACAGGTTGACTATGCACTCAGCAAAGAAAAGCGTCCTTTTGTTTGTTTTAAACCTGCTGCCTATTAATTTTATTTGGTGACCCCCTAGTTCTTATATTGTGGGAATAAGTAAATAACTTTTCCTTATTTATTTTTTCCACACTAGTCATGACTTTATAGACCTATCCTATCCCCCTTAGTCTCCTCTTGTCTAACCTGAAAAGTCCAAGTCTTTTTAATCTCTCCTCACGTGGACCTGTTCCAAACCTCTAATCATTTTTGTTGCCCTTTTCTGAACCTTTTCCAATGCCAATATATCTTTTTTAAGATGAGGCAACCACATCTGTACACAATATTCAAGATGTGAGCATACGATGGTTTTATATAGAGCCAGTAAGATATTTTCTGTCTTATTCTCTATCCCTTTTTTAATGATTCCTAACATTCTATTTGCTTTTTTGACTGTCGCTGCACACTGAGTGGATGTTTTCAGAGAACTATCCACAATGACTCCAAGATCTTTCTCTTGAGTAGTTGTAGCCAAATTAGTCCCCATCATATTGTACGTATAGTTGGGATTATTTTTTCCAATGTGCATTACTTTACATTTACCAATGACAATTTCATTTGCCATTTTGTTGCCCAATCACGTAGTTTGGTCAGATCTTTTTGAAGCTCTTCACAGTCTGCATTGGTCATAACTATCTCGAGCAGTTTGGTATCATCTGCAAATTTTGCCACCTCACTGTTCATCCCTTTCTCTAGATCATTTATAAATAAGTTGAACTGGATGGATCCCAGGACAGATCCTTGGGGGACCCCACTAGTTACTTCTCTCCACTCGGAAAACTTAATTTATTCCTATCCTTTGTTTCCTGTCTTTTAACCTGTTATTAATCCACGAAAGGACCTTCCCTCTTATTCCATGACAACTTACTTTACTTAAGAGCCTTTGGTGAGGGACCTTGTGAAAAGCTTTTTGGAAATTTAAGTATACTATATCTACTGGATCCCCCTTGTCCACATGTTTGTTGATCCCCTCAATGTACTCTAGAAGATTGGTAAGGCATGTTTTCCCTTTACAGAAACCATGTTGACTTTCCCCCAACAAATTATATTCATCCATATGTCTGACAATTGTATTCTTTATTACAGTTTCAACTAATTTACCCAGTACTGAAGTTAGACTTACCGGTCTATAATTGCCAGGATCACCTCTAGAGCCCTTTTAAAATATTGGCGTCACATTAGATATCTTCCAGTTATTAGGTATGGAAGCTGATTTAAAGATAGGTTACAAACCACAGTTAATAGTTCCACAATTTCCCATTTGAGTTCTTTCAGAACTCTTGGGTGAATGCCATCTGGGCCCAGTGACTTGTTACTGTTAAGTTTATCAATTTGTTCCAAAACCTCCTCTAATGATACCTCAATCTGGGACAAATCCTCAGATTTGTTACCTAAAAAGAACGGCTCAGGTTTGGAAATCTCCCCAATAGCCTCAGCCGTGAAGACCGAATCAAAGAATTCATTTAGCTTCTCCTCTGTGACTATCATCTTTGAGTGCTCCTGTAGCATCTCGATCGTCCAAAGGCCCCACTGGTTGTTTAGCCGACTTCCTGCTTCTGATGTTCTTAAACATTTTACTATTACTTTTTGAGAGTTTGTCTAGCTGTTCTTCAAACTCCTTTTTGGCTTTTCTTATTATATTTTTACACTTACTTTGACAAATTTTATGGTCCTTTCTATTTTCCTCACTAGGATTTGACTTCCACTTTTTAAAAGATATCGTTTTATCTGTCACTGCTCCTTTTTCCTGGTTGTTAAGCCATGATGGCACTTTTTGGTTCTCTTACTGTGTTTTTTAATTTGGGGTATACATTTAAGTTAGGCCTCTATTATGGTGTCTTTGAAAAGTTTCTATGCAGCTTGCACAGATTTTACTTTTGTCACTATACCTTTTAATTTCTGTTTAAGTAACTTCCTCATTTTTGTGTAGTTCCCCTTTCTGAAATTAAATGCCACAGTGTTGGGCTGCTGAGGTATATATATTTATTTATTTATTTGTTAAATATATGTATATTTGTTTCATAATCATTTTATACACACTTTATCTGACCATATTCTTGTCTTCACATGTGTAACTAGTTGGCCATTTACATAGTGGGCGGAAGCATGGGAAGAAATAGCTGGGACTGAGATATGGAGCTGAGGGAGATAGGGACTGAGACTAAGATAAGGGCAGGCTGGAAAACACAAGGGCAATATGGTCTGTAACCACTTAGCACTTGGAGCAGAATCTAATAATTCTGTATTCAAAGCAGGGTTTGAATGATGTACAGTCAATAAGACACAGGGGAGCCACACTTTGTACAAAGAGGATAAAACAAAAAAATAGTAAATAGCTGCTCTTTAACTGAGCACCATACATTCTGTGCACTGAATGAGGCAGGGATCCTGACTAAAAGACAATATATGACAATGTAATTGAAGTCTGCTTCATAATGTATAAGGGGGAGACAAATTAAGGCTGTTTGGACTATTCTGATTTTAGCTTTTCCTAATCTTTTTGTGATTGACTTTGCAACCTTCTGGTTCTTTTAATGTACCTTTTAATATGTAGTTAATATATTAAACAGTCTGCCAACTATTAATGTCTCAGGTGAGAGGTGATCTGTATTAATTTTTTTACATTTAAAAAAGCCAGTATTTTTAAAATTATTCTATATTACCAACATGTGACCCTAGTTAGCACTACTGTTACCAGGATCTTCTTCCCCCTTTTCACCTATTATCTCCATACTATATGAAGTTGTGAGTAATTTTAAATTAGACGGTAAACTTTTGAATATGGGGTTATGTCTTCCTACGTGTTTGCATTATGCCTAGTACTGGGGACTTTAGGCATTACTACACTATATAAAATAGTAATAACTTACTGATAACCTGCATTAAATATATTTAGAGTACTTAAATCTTTATGGCATCTCTCAGGGATGAAAGAAAACTCTGCACACCAATGACACTAATCCATTCCTTGTTTACTGACCCACATTCCTCCAGATAATTTCACAAACTTCATGTCTGTGAGTACTGAATTTATCATTTTAATCTGTGTTAGCCAAATGTACAAAAAGAACAAAAATCACTGAAAGGCAGAAAGATCCCTACTAAATATGTAATCCTGTACAGTGTTTGTCCCACCAAAAACATGATACATCCTGCAACACTTGTTCTTGATGGAATTAAGATGCTCAGAACATCCCACTTTCAAGGGAATCAAATCCCTTTGGAGGGATTGTGTCTTTCTGTGCTGGTGGACAGTGCCTAGTACATTACATACACTGCCAGAACACAGAGCCACACAAGGTAAGAAACCATGCTCCAGTATTTGTGAACTCAACCACAGTATGTTTTAGTAACTTGTTTTCTCCACTAAGAGAAATTGTTGATACATTTTAAATTTTGCTTCCTGAGATTTGATTCTTGTTTTTAAGGTTGGGGTGACCTATATAGAAAAGACAAAGTCTCATTAGCAGAGTTCTGCTGTGCTCAGAACTGGCAGTAATTGATGAGCAGAACCCAAAGCAGTAGCAGCACCCTGCAGTTTCAAAGCCAAATGGAAAGTGCTTTTTTGTACTAAGACAAGAATGGGGGTGTCTTTTCAAGGTCTTTGAATAAAATGTTTGGTAAAAATGTGAAGTTCTATTATATAGAAATGAACAGAATTAAAAAATCATTAAGACTGAGGTTGTTATCCTCCTAACCCCTTTTCTAACCACTCACACATACAAGTCACTAAAACTGAAGGCAATCTTTCTGAAGCACTGCTTCCAGAGCTCATGTATTTCCTATGGAAAGAAAACAACTTATTTTGACAGTGTGTAAGGTGGGGGCTGGCCCGTGAGCAGACGAGGATGTGTTCCACAAAAAGGAGACAATGTTGAAGTCCATATTCTTAGCAGATCCCTGTGCACCATGGGACTATAAAGTTACAATATACTTTACATCAGGATGGGCAAAAGGGCCTCTGCAGGCCGGATCTGGCTTGCCAAGCAGGTTGATCTGGCCCGCGGAGGCCCTGTTGCTCCCCTGCCCTCAAGCCAATTGGGGTTTGGGGCTGGGGGAGTGCGCAAAACTTCCTCCCGCCCTGTGAAGTGCAGCGTGCTCCTCGAAGTACTACGCACTCCTCGCAAGGCGGGAGGAGACGTCATACTCTCCCCTGCCCCCAAGCCCTGATTGGCCTGGGGGCAGGAGAAGCGCGCAGTTTCCTCCGCCCTGCCTCACCTATGAGGAGTGCACGGCACTTCAAAGTGCCATATGCTCACGCAGGGTGGGGGCAGGACAAAGGAAACTTCGCACAGCTCCCCCACCCCCAGGCCCTGATTGGCCTGGGGGCAGGGGGAGCGCCTGGAGCCTCCTCCCGCCCTACCCCCACCCTGCGAGGAGCACATGACAGGGCGCAGCACAAGTAAACTGCATAGGTGCCTAGTGGGAAGGGGAGCAAAGGGGCTCCCCCTCCCCCAGACCAATTATGGTCTGTGGGTGGGGTAGCCCAGAAGCATCCTGGCCCCGCCCCTACTGGTTTAGGCTCCGCCCCTTCTGGGTGACCCAGGAGCATTTAAAAACTTTTTGAAGTGGCCCCCGGTCAAAAATTATTGCCCACCCCTGCTTTACACACATTCCTGGACCTGATTATCTAAAAGGGCACAGCAGAGGTTTGAAGATCTTCAGTAAACAAATATATGGACTGTGTTCAACCAACAGCCCCATAACTGGGATTATGTCTAGGCATTGCTTGTTCCATCAAACTGTTTTGTTCTGGTGGCCAAACAGATCAAGAGCCTAGTCATCACTTTATCAAATGTTTTCTGCTTGACTAGTACACAGAGAGCTGAATGGGGCAGGGAATCTGCCTTTAAGTCTGGTTGCAGTCCCCTTAGCCTTTTTGAAATAATCCTCTTTATTTTAGGTGGAAAGGATAGATGGAACACAAGAACCTTTTTCTGCCTTCTCTTGGGATCTGGTGTCCATTGGTCATTGCTGTGCATTCAAAATCTGATCATAAGACACACAGCACCTCTTGAGACAAGCTGAGTTTCCTTTCCATTCCCTGTGCTCTCATAAAAACTGTTCTATGAGTCACATCTTTCATTTGGTTTTGCATTAAAGAGCTGAGGTACGGAAAAAGTAATCGTTTTTCCCTATATAAAATATCTCCTTTTTCTTGGCTGCTTCTAATAAGTCTGTCCTCCTCTGTATCTGATACTATAAGATTTATCTAGCATTGACTGGGTCCTTCACTCATAATTTTTGTTTTTTGGAAAATAAAATGAAAAGGTACATGCTTCATTTAAATAATTGCTCTGGTGTGGGGCTGGGGATGAGGGGTTCAGTATGCAGGCTGCCCCGGGAAGAGAGGATTGCCCTAGCCCTCTCACTGCAGCAGTATGGGGTCAGATGAGAAGCATCTCTCCTTGGCTGCTGCAGCTCCACTGGGCAGTCCAGGGAAGGAGTGCATGTTCTCTGCTTGGGCAGGTCCAGGTTTGTCTGCCCCCTGCTTTCCCCAGCCAGAGTAAAGAATACAGCAAAATGTGCACTTTCCCCTTGCTCCCTGATGTAGGTGAGCAGCCAGCGATATTCCCATTTGAATCAGAGAGGAGGCAGCTTCAATCCTCCCTGCCCTCCCTAAAGGGCAGCCGGGGTGGGGAAGGTTGGCGCTGGGGCAGTCTTGGATGCTAGTGCACACCCCAAGCCATGTAAGACTTGTAGAAATAGAACTATCAGAATCTTATTTGGGGGATAAAGCAATATGCCATGTTTCCTGTGAAAGCAGAATTCATTTACTATCCCTAGCTACTAAAATTATCCACTACAGATACACACACCCATACAGATGGGATATAATTACCAGCCTCAGTTGCTCATTGTGATGTAGTGTCAGTACCTTGCTGGTTGCTATGCTTGGGCTGTGGATGACCCTTACCGGCCCAGTGGGGGGCACCTTGAGGGCCCCCATGACAGTGACCGAACCGGTCCTACCGGTTAAGGGAAGGGACAGAACAAAGGAAGTAAGTGTTGGGGGGAGGGGCAGTCTTTGGCTGGAACCATGAAGGAGACAGACTAAGGAGGGGGCTGGGAGTCTAGAGGCCCAGGCACCCCACTTCCAGGGGTCTGAGGCATCCATCCTGGCCCTGACTCCTGTAGCCACATCACGTCTATGCTGTGCTGTATCCTGGAGAAGCAATAAACCCTCTCTATTCTACTGGCTGGAGGATCCTGTTCTTGCTGCTACCAGGCAGCAAAACGCCGTCACACTCATGCTATTCCATTGACCAAGTAGTCTAGACATGAGGAGGGTAGCCAGTTCATGTCAGTGCTCACTGATGCTCCTGGATGATGACTGTAGAACTCAAAGACCCAATTTTATGGCTTTGCACCCATCTCTTTATATGTTTTAGTCCACAGATCTTGCCTGCCCCACTCAGGGCACTGTATGACCATGAGTCATCAGTTAACGGTAGATGGGACTTTGATCTTCTTTTCTTGGTAGAGCTTTTGTCTCTCTTTCTTGGTGGATTCTTTTGCAGGGCTCACTTACATTGTTTTCTGGCTATCAAGGTGGTGCTGGCAGCTGGTTGTTCAGACAGGCTGCTTCAGGGACTGATCCCTTTGTACACACACATCTACAATCACACTTCTAAATGAGATTATGGACAGATACCTAACTTTAAACAGAGTCGTGGCAGTACAGAGTTTAAAATGGGGTTTCAGATACAATATGGAGTTACTTCTAATTACAAGGTATTAACAGTTTAAAATGGGGTTTTAGTTACAATATCTGATTCTTACATGGTAATTCCTAACAGGCTACATATTCATCCAAAAGCAGTTACATTTCACGAAGTTACATAATGTCATATTAGTAGATATAATTTATTAAAAAGATGGTTTGATTCTTCAGCCCTACAGCCAGCCCCTTTCACTTGCCTGGTAGATTCTGTCTCTCTTCTCTATGGTTTTTCTGAGACGCAATCCCATTCCAGGCACATCCTGTTTTCCTGGCACACTAAACCATTACTTCTTTTTAAGTTATGATAAGAGGAAGCTGCATACCAAATTTGGTGGTTCTAGCTCTTATCATTTAGGAGATCTTGAACAAACAGACTCACAGACAGACAGGCTCTCTGAGTTATATATTAGATAATGACCACACAACCATACTACCTATATTTTCTCCCATTCTAGCAGAGAACTTTCTCATGAGGGGTTCTAGAATAAGCATGGAATACAGAAATTCCTCTTGCCCCGATCATGTCCAGCACTTTATAATCAGAAAATTTCAGTGAAACTTATTAAATGTGCTCCCTCTTCTCTTCCAGGTATACCTGAGATCCATGCATCAGTTCCCAACATACGATTTGCTAACATTTTCATTTTTTATATACGTTAGGCCTCCATTCACTTTTACTACACACTGATTTTTTTGTATTCTCCTTACATATTAATTACTTTATTTTCTATAATTTCCACTCTTTTGTATTCCATCAACCTTAGTGGCTTAAATTCCTATTTTGAGTACAAGATAAAGGATTTTTTTCATATAATCCATTTTACAGTTTAGTTGTCCTAAAGGGAGACAATAATGATACTCTCATGTGTTTCCTGGTCATTTGAGTTGGGAAGACAGCAATGACACAGGTCCTTCACCGCCGAAGCTGATGATCATGGCATTAAGAAGTGAATTTAATCATCTTTAGACTTGCTTTTTGCGATTTTTGCTCTCTGAACTAGACCTGTAGGAATCCATTTACCCACAGAAGTAGTTTCAGTTCTTTATTCTCCTGCATTTGTCCTGATTGGTATTTGAATTCTTACCTCAAGAACACTCTTGACCAGAAAAAACAACAAGAAGGAAGTGCATCCTACCAATATCATATGTACTAGAAGAACAGGACTTTCAGAATTCAACAATTACCTTTGTGCCTCAAAATTGGTCCCCAGCTCTGTGTGTGTTATTGCTCTCCAAACTGGATCTTTACATTCTCTGTACTTTGACTCCTTCTCACATACTTGAAAAGCCTTTTCTATAACAACATGCCCCTGATCTGTCACTCAAAATCACACCTAAGATGCTCTCTCTGCATCTGACAAATAAAACAGCCATTTGTGACTTCAGAGGGACCTCGCACGAAGTTCTTAGATCTAAAAAACAACTGATGCTACAATCTCTCTAGGAAACAGCATTATAAACATCATTAAACACCATTACCTGCTACTGAGCTTAGGGGATCTCTACCAGCTATTAGCCATTCCTATAGTCTGCACCTGAGGATCTCTTCTTTACCATGTAGGAATAAATGTACATTTCATATCTTTAGCACCGTTACACTGCAGTTTTCAACTGGGGAAGGGCACAAACAGGTTTCAGGGGGTCCACTGGCCACTCAGTGCACAGCAGGAATCCAGCCAGATGCCCCCAACTGATATCTAGGACTGGAGCAGCTCTGCAGCCAATACCTCAATTAACCTGACATCGAGACCTACAATCTACCCCTTCGATAGGCAGCTCTCCCATGTGCTCTGAGAAGAGTAATAAAAACTCTATACTACTCATGATCTATTTGTGATTAGGGGGGAAAAATCCTTCCTTGCCCCTTAAAAGAGTGCTGGCCAAACCACAGCAGCATGGAAACCTATCAGGAAGAGGGAAACACACAAACAAGTAGGGGAGAGGAGTGGGGACAGAGCAGCAATGCAAACAGGTGCAAATGGTAGCACAAGTCCTGGAGCTATAAGGTCTGGGACCAAGGACCCCAGAGGTGTCTTTCCCCTACCAGTCCAGTCAAATCTCAACTCTCTCAGCAAATGAGGATGGATTTTATTTCCTCGCTAAACTTCAGCCCATTTCAATAAACTTTCCTGTTTAAGACTCTCTTCCCTCTCCCTCAATATTCCTGGAGCAACATGGAGATCTCTCAATTAAAATATTCGCTCACATAATAAAGGAACTAAAAATCCTAAGTAGTTTTTATTGAATTGTTCCTTCCCTTTGTGGTCTGGCTGCTATTACAGAAAATGCATGTTTCAAGACAGCGTATAAGGACAAGCAGGCTGAGATCCTGAATTCTTCACCTTTTATAGGTAAATCTTCAAGGCTCAGTACCACTTAGAGAACATGGAGCCATTCCTGTATCTGAGGCCAGCAGACCATAAACTGAAGTAAGATTAATGTTCACAATCCTGAGGAAAGTTGAATTCATCTTTGGGATCGAGAAGACAGTGGACAATGCATTACTTTATTATTGTGGAAACAAAAAAGGAGAAATCAGCAAATCCACTAGCTCCTACACAGACTTCACGGATGAACAAACCATCAGAAGTGCAGCTTTTAGCAACAACCAAAAATAAGAATAGGAGCTCCCAGGGCTATGAACCACATTTAGTCAGAAAGGAGAGTTCCCTGATCTAGGTTTCACCAGAATCTTTTATCCTGAAATCTTACTCTTAGTATTAAAAGTCTTGTCCACACAAAGAAGCTGCACCTTGTTTAAACTGCTGCAGCTTTGCAAGTGGATTATTTAAGTCTTTACAATTGGTTATATCAGTTTATCTTGCACCAACATAAAACCAATATAAAAGTCCATTCACAATAGATTCACCAAGGTAGAAGAGGCTTAAGGGGGGTGAGGCCCACTGAGTACTACCCTCTTAATGTGTCCCTTATTGGGGTCTTTTACAATGCTGAGAAGGCAGGGTTTAGCAAGAGTGAGATCCTTATCTAAGCCCAAACAGGAAAAAATATCAAGAGCCTAACATTTTACTGCTTGAAAAAAATACTCCAAGTGAAATAGCAGATCTTGGCGACAGACAGCTTTTTCATCTCAGGTTGGAAGGCAGTCCCAGACATTTCAAGGATCCACTCTTATAAACCAAGCTTTTAGCTGTAGCTTTTTCTAGGGTGATGTTAGAAACTGGTCTTGGAGAAAAAAGTTCCAGTAGGTGGCACAAGATCCTGCTCAATGTTGCCACCTACCAAGCCAATTGGAAGCCCATAAGATCAACATTAGTTTGTGGTCTACTCAAAACTCTTGGGAGGAATGGAAAGATGGCGACCAGAAAGGAGGCAGCCTCAAAATAGGGTTTTCATCTACTCCACATCCACTCACAGGCCCATTGACAACAGGGAGGTCAAAGGGGACAGTAGCTCCAGGGTCTAGAGATTCAAAAGGGCCTGGGGCTTCTGGCTGCCACTACCACAGCAGCAGAAGCAGCTGGAGCTCTAGTCCCTTTAAATAACCCCCAGAAAGCTGGGCGGCATTCTCTGCGTAGCTCTGATATCTTGCAGGGGGTTGGGGTTGAGGGCTACAGCATTGGCTGCCTCCAATTCTGCCCCTTCCAGAAGTACGGAGCCAGCCCCCACAACCACCTTGCCCAGGGGTCCAGCAACTCTGTCAGCTCCCTTGTCAACTTGTCTGTACAGTGCTGATACTCAAATAATGTGAGCTATTACCTGTTAAATGCAGTGATGTATTAGAGAGTGTAATGACATGCCTGAATATAAAATAGAAATATGTGCTATGATTATGGCCCTACGAAATCCACAGCTGTGAAAAACACATCTTGGACCATGAAATCTGGTCTCCCCCATGAAATCTAAACTTGTGTACTTTTAACCTACACTCAGACTGGAGGTCCTGATCCAGAAAGGACTGTAAGGCTATCATAGGGATGTCAAATTATTGCCAACTTACTTCTTGAAGTGCTGCCTTCAGAGATGGATAGCTAGGGATGCCAACTCTCCCAGACCAGACAGACTGAATGTCCACAACACAAATGGCACCTGGTCAGTCCAGTTGGGAGAGTTGGCAATGTTAGCCACTGGAGAGAAGAAGGTGTTCACCAGACAGTGGCTTTGAAGGCAGTGCTGCAGTAAGGGTGGCCGGGCATGGTATTACCACCTTTACCTCCGTGCTGCTGCTGGTTGCAGCACTGCCTTTAAGAGTTGTGTGCCTGGCCAGCAGCCACTTTTCTCCTGTTGCCCAGCTCTGAAGGCAGCACAGAAGTAAGGAAGCATGGTAGTGGGGAGGGCCAGAGTTGCCTACATATAGTGGGAGCTCATCCATACCTTTGGCAGTGCTCCAAGAGGCACCTTTACACTCCAGTGTAGCTAGTGCCTGAGGCAAGGTAGCCTACCTTGTATTTTTCAGTTAGCTTTAGAACGTTAGAAGAAAAATTACCAGTGGAAACTAAATTGCCCCAATATACTCTGAGGTCATAATCTCTTGTTAGTTTTGAGTTTATTTAAATTATGACTTTAAAGAGGAGGGGAACAAAATGGTACAAATTACATGTGGGTGGCGAGATACTAAGATATGTTTAAAAAAAGTATATTAGCAACTCCATACACCTGATCGAATAGGGAATCCATTACTGCCAGTAGACATGGTGAGCTGTGCAAGGGGGAGGAATGCACTATCATCAGAGAACTTACATCCCCTGTGCTTAGATACACAATTGGGAATTTGTGCTGGTTAGCGGTACCTCCAAGTTAAAGTGCACTTTTATTCTGAAGTGCTAGAAATAGCAATTGTTCTTTGTTATTCTGATTACCAGCCCTGCAATCTCAGCATGGGATCTGGGAGTCATACTGGTTTCCATAATTTTAATGCACCATCACCAATAATAAAGATCCTGGAGACCAAATTATGTCCTCTATTATAGCTGTGCAACTCCACTGCTTTCAAAGGAATTACATAGCTGTGACTGATTGAAACTCTTCCCATTCTCTCTCAGTTATGTTAGCTACGCCAGGTTAACAGGAGTAAACAGCAGTTAAGACTTGTTTTTGTCACTCAAGTACATGCCTACACTTCTGAATACTTACTGAGAACTGATTTCAGAATAGAACTTTTCCCCTAATCAATTTTCAAAATACAATATTTTGGTTCCAAGTACGTCAAAAAGATATAAGAAAGAAACCCAAAAATATTAAGTGATTTTCAATGATTGTGTGTGTGCAGAAGAAAGACTGTATATTGGGATGTCAGTAATCTCCTGCATAATGTACAAAAGTGTTTGCCTTCAACTCCAGAGGACTACCTGAATAATTCCAATGAAACCCCTAGAAGTTTTCCTGCGGAAATTTCAAATATGAATACCTTTAACAGGATATTTGAGAACATGAATATATGCATTCACAGCACACGTTATATATTACATATATCCACTTAGAATTAAGTCTTGATAGTATACAGTACAAGGGATCATATACAAGGGATATAGATTGGGATAATCTAACTATAGGGAAGAAAAACTGAATATTTTATTGTCAAAGCCATTTCTTAAAAAAAAACTTAGAAGAAGTAGGTTGTGCCCATGTAAGTACCTAAATTCAGGTTTAAGTTCTTAACTTTAGAAACTCATGTTTGATATCTGGACTCATGGTCAAGACGACTGCAATTAATTTCCTAATGTGAAAACTATGCTCCAGCATACTTGTATAATTTAGTGAAATCTCACTGATTTTAGTGAGATGAAGTAACTAATTCTTTACCACACAATAAGGTTTGTGTTGAGACAAAATAAATATTTGGCTTGTTCTACTGTGCTATATATTTGGTTAAGTAAGAGGGTTTTTTTCCCTGAACAGCTGTTGATTCTTGCTAAGGAAGTTAAATCACATTTTAAAAGTTAACCGGTTAACCAGGATCCCACAGGTGGAGGGGCTGCTGGCAGTGCCCACCACATTAATTTCTCAACCCCCTTCTGGGAGGTAGCCCGCAGTCTTGTGCCTGTCACTGTGGCCAACTGCAGCCTCAGTCGAGCCCCTCATCTCAGGGGCAAGCCACAGCCCATATTGGGCCACTCCTCAGTGTGACTAGGTGCAGTGCAAGCGGGGGAAGGGGATCCAGGCCCATCTACTACTCTGGGTCCTGCCCTACATCTCTACCCCCTCCCCCTTACTGCCTCCTGCTCCCCAGGCCACTTCCCCTGTGACCCATGCACCTTCTTGATACTTATATAAAGGCCTGCAGCCTGGCAGGTATCCAGCTGGAGCCTCTTTTGCTTTTCTCCCCTGAGTCTGCCCAGCACTGCTCCATCCCAAGTGCTTGTCTGGGAACCAATCCTGCACCATCCCTGGTCAGAACCTAACGGCCCTTTGCTCTGCTGAGCAGCTCCTTATATATAGGGTGACCCCAGAAAACTGCCTTCCTGATTGGCCAGGACTCTGCACATGCTCCCTCCAGCCTGTTTTAACCCCTCCTGGCCAGAGTGGGACAGCACTGTACACTGGTACATCATCAGAACAATGAACCAGTCCAAGTACTTCATAGTTCTAATGGTCAATAAATACAAGCTTAATTGCCATTAGTATCAGTAAACACAGTGAACTAAGCGGCATGAACACTAGTATCTTTGAGAACATTACTATTTAAACATCCTGATTACAGCTGTTTTCACAGATTCAGATTCCAAGGCCAGAGGGACTAATGTGATCATGTAGTTAGACCTCCTACCAATACAGGCCATGGGACATTGCCAAAATAATTCCAAGAGCATATCTATTAGAAAAGCATCCAATCTTGATTTTAAAATTCCCAGTGATGAAGAATCCATCTGACCTATGATAAAATTGTTCCACTGATTAATTACCCTCTTAAAAATGTACACCTTTTTTGCAGTTAGGGATCTTAAGAAGTGAGTAATTTGCTAATCACATAGTCAATAGAAATTCTATTGACTACATGATCAGCCACTAAGTGAAGGCAGTTAAAGCATTCGTTCCTGACTCACGTTGGGTTTGGGAGATGGAACATGTTCCATCATTAAATATTTGTTTATAGATAGATACTTACAGACTGTAATCAAATCATTCTTTAAACTAAACAGATTAGTCTCTAGGAGTTCATCACTATAAGCAGTGTTCGCTGTAAGCTTGTGTGGCTCACCCGGAGAGATTCAAATGCTGCTCAGCTGAACAGCAGAGTGCCCACAGTTAGATTTTGTGTTTGTACTCATGGTACACATTCGCACATGTAGGGTTGCCAGGTGTCCGGTATTCACCCGGACAGTCTGGTATTTTCAGCTCCTGTCCAGTAAAAAAATTCAGAGAATACCAGACACCTGAGATGTCCGGTATTTTCTGAATTTTTCCCCAGCCAGGAGGCGAAAATGCCGGGCACCTGGCAACCCTACAAACACTCAGCGCCCGGCATCCCGCCCTCCCTCTGGCCCCCAACACCCCCATGCTTACCTGGTTCCCCAAGGCTGCCGGCACAAAATGGCTGCTGGCCAAAAGACCTAGGGGAAGCAATGCTTCCCCTGGGTCTTAGTGCTCAACCGCTTCCCTGTTCCTATCCCTGAACTCACTCTTAAAGGGGACATGCTGTTTTATTTTAAATTTTTTTTTGGCTTAAGTCCTTGGAGTCCTTTTTTGGTCCCCCCCCCTTTTTTTCCCCCTTCAACAGAATTTTTTCCCTGTGTTTTTTTTTGGAGGGGGGGGTTCAGTATTTTTGTTTCAACCATCTGGCAACCCTGCGCACATGCCTCAGTGCATCTAAAAATGTATTCTTCAGATGGATGGAAAAGATTAGCAGGAACATGGACTCTAAGGCAATTTTCAACTCCTTTAATCATTCTCGTGGCTCTTCTCTGAACCTTCTCCCATTTAAAATAAACTCTCAGCTCCTATTCAAGATTCCTGTTTACACATCCCAGGATTGCATTAGCTCTTTGGGTCAAAGTGCCGCACAGGGAGTTCACATTCAGCTGTTTAGCCACCAAAACCCTCAAATCTTTTTCAGAGTCACTACTTCCAGGATAGAGACCCCCATCCTCTAACTATGCCCTACATTCTTTATGTATCTAGGAACAAGTAAATATGAGTTTTAATACAGTTATATGTAAATGTGCACATCTAGGAACACAGTTACATATAACTGTATTAAAACTCATATTTACTTGAATCCTTTTTACCCAGTGATCTAGATTACTCTGATCTTCTTCACTATTTATCACTTTCCCAGTTTTTGTGTCTTGTGCAAACTTTATTACTGATACTTTATATTTTCTTCTTGATCACTGATGGGCCGCACATAAGCAGCACACTTGAGATTAGCTTCCAATTACCTGGAATGTGTGCTGTGGGCTGGTATTCAGTCAACTGGAACTGCTACTCTTTTCCTCTTGTTTGATTTTTTTCAGTTGTGATTATGGAAAACAATCCCCAGATCCAAGTTCAGAAACCACAGAGGGGGTTGCATTAAGAAATGCCTAGGTTTCGTATGCTTCTGTTGGCTAAATGTTTTTGAGAATTCTTGGTATACAATATAATACTATCTAATGACATGACTAAGTGCTCTGAGGCAATCACACAAAGCTGCTCAGTTTTCTTCAGGCAAGTATCAGCAACATCAGCATTTGGTGATTACAAACCAAAAAGCGTGTGTGACTGCACGGAATAAACATTACTTCCAGGAATATTTGTGGTTTTGTTTTTCTTGGTATATTTACACTGTTTGCTTTTTATGCACTTGTCCAGCAAATCACAGCCTATTTAATGAAAGAAGGATTTGGTCTTTTTTACAGCTATTTATGCACAATGCCTGTAGCTTGTTCCATACTAGGGATGTAAGCAAGTAGTCACTAACTCATAAGCCCAGGCTTATCAGTTAGTTGAGTCAAGTACTCACATTCCCTCCCCCGTGCTGCCTTTGTATCAGAGGTAACAAGAGGACAGGGGAAGCAGGAGCAGGTGCTGAGGGAGCCAGCTTAAAAGCTGAGTCCCCCCCAGCACCGTCTTCACAGTGCCACCCCCATCCCTCCACGCTGCTGCCTCTATTAGCCTGGGCCCGCCATGGGCAGATGCTGCTTTGTGAGCTCCATCACAACATGGTATAGCCTACAGCCATTTGCATTTTCAAAGGAACAGTATTCCAGGTATTTGATGAAGTTTCTTGATGGTAAAAAAAAAGCACCACTTCACCATCAATGAAGGGCACAGGCCCTTGTCCAAATTTCAGCGATATATCCTTTTAATCAAGATGCCTGAAGTGTTCAATTTTGTTTCCACTGTGCCTTGGAAATTTTTTCAATTTATGTGAGAAAATGTATTAAAAGTATCTGCTTAATAACACCAGTACTGCTTCCTTTTCTAGTTGTTTTCTAGAAGAGCAAGTGTCCCAAACCCTATGTAGGTTGGTTATGGGATCATGGAAGTGATAGCTGAGTCAGGTGGTAGCATTTGTGCAAATGTACTTATAATATATATGCATCTCTGTGTATTCACATTGCTTGGGACAGCATAGGTGGAAATGCTTGATTCTCACATCTAAGGATTTCTTCAATTTACTATAGCATGTCTATCATAGAATAATTCTGAAAAGTTGAAATCTGGATCTTCTGATTTGGTGCACTCACTTTCAAGACTTATTTTATTTTAGCTTCTGCCTGTACTGAATACAGCTATTAATTACCTGTACTACTGCAGCACCTACGAGCCCTCGTCACAGGACTAGGACCACACTATGCTTTGTGCTGAACAAATGGAACAGAAGGATGGTCCTCGCTCCCACTAATTTTACAATTTAAGTAAAACAGAAGAGACAACAAATAGATACAGTTTGCAGCATACAGGAAACAATGAGGTAGAATTGGTCAGCGCACTAGGCAGTGATCTTAATACACCAGTGGCCTAATCATTGTCAAGTTTTTTGTAGGCATCGCAGCAAAGGAGATTTTAAGGAGGGACTGGAAGGAAAATAATGAGAGCGCTTTGCGGATGTTTACGGAGAAGTTCCTCCCAAGAGTGAGGGGCAGCATGGGAGAAAGCATAAGTGATGGAGGCTGGCAACGTGGTTTAGACATTTCAATACTGAATGAATGTCTATGATGGTGCACTTCATATTTTTAGGGAAAGATACTTATGAATATGAGTATGCATAACTGGAAAATGAATTATGCAAAATACTCAGTGTAAGCTATCATTTGAAAAGCTGTAATCTGCTGAATGTGTATTCTATTTGTATGCATATGCCATTTCTGTGTCTGAAGTTAGGAATATTGACTGTAGACTTATTATCAATGTGTTCATGTTGGGAAAAGTCTATTACCAGTCCATCGGGAACAAAAATGAAGAAGCCAGACAGAGAGCTAACAGCCCATTAGCAAGGGACAATTGAGTGGAGGAGAACCATCTCCAGCAGTCATGCTACACTGTTACTGACTCCAGGATTCTGGAGTGCCTCAAAAACATGCGACTATGTCACCTGATGCTGGCACCAATCTTGGTCCTTGTTCTTTTCCACTGAAGGTAAGAAAAAGTTTAAACTGTACACAAAGGATTCCTGCCTTGGACAAAATCTATATAAAGGTGGGAGGCCAAACAATAGGAAAGCTGACAGATGCCAGAACACCCCTGCTGCCACCCAGGATGACTGCTGGAAACACAGAAGACAGGAGAGGCCGAGAGGCTTTCCAGCCTGTGAGAAAGATTATTCTAACTATTATTAGGGTAAGATATTGCATGTAACAAATATCTGAGTGTTTTAGGCTTAGCTGCCATGTTTTGTTTTATTTGGTTTAACTTACTTTGGTCTGTTTTCACTTGCAATCACTTCAGTCCTACTTTTTAATACTTAATACACAATCACTTTTGTTAATTAATAAACCCAGTGCAAGTAATTGCTACCTGGCAAGGGCAAGCAGCTGTGAATACCTCTCTTCACATAAGAAAGAGGGTGGACAGTATGAGCTTGCTCAGTGTAAAACTTTATACAGAGCAAGACAAATTTATCTGGGGTGCTGGTCCCACTGTAGCTGTGCACCTGGGTGCTGATGCAAGTCCATTTGACAGAGCCTTACCAGAGCTAAGCTGACCTGATCTTGTCACATGAAAAGTCGTATGTGGGGCCTGCAGCTCAGCAGGCCTGGGATGGAAGTTTTCATCCCTGCTGTATCCAGCTTAGCACCTGTATATAGCCTGGGACCCTGCAAGCACAAACATCACTGCTTCATCCAGCCTGGGACCCTGCAAGCACAAACAGCAGCTGGGCTTTATCAGCTTTATCCCATGCCTTGAGCTGGGAAACTACTAAGTGGTAAGCAAGTTTGACCTCGGTCTCAGCTCATGAAAGTGATACGAATGGCATTGAGCCAGGTACGTGCACACTCGGTAAACAACTGTAGTATAACTAGTGTAGGGAGTCCCGTACCCGGTGAGTCTCACCAGGACCTACACCTCGGAAGGTGCCCTGGATCCTCCCAGCTGGAGCCACATCCACTGCAGCCTGGTGCGAGGAGACCGGAATGGGACTGAAGGGCCATAAGCATTTCCAAGTGCCTGTTACTCTCTTATGCATTGCTCTGCTTAAGTGATCAGTCACTTTGCAGTAGCTGTGTAGCCATCTGGCAGTATTAAGCCTGTAATAGTAGTGACGTAGTAAGATTAATAAACACAACTATCCCTAATCGACTCTGTTGTAAAGCGAATCTACAACCCTGTTTGGCCATGGCCCTGTAAACTGACAATTGGCATTACAAACAGGATTCGCTGTGTACGGTGTCTGGAGTGCGGGAAGAGGGATAGCAGGCAATGTGGAGTAAATGGGGAGCGGGGGTTGTTTCACCTGATGGAATACTGGAATGGCCAGCTACCTCCCCATGGAATCCCATCATGAGGGCACTGTGCCGGATGGCTCCCCCGGTGGGGGGGAGCCATGAGGGGCACCTCCCTCAGTCTCCACAAAAGATTGTGGAGTGCACAGAAGCTGCAGTAACCACCTATGCGGCCAACAGATAATATAGGGATTAGGGCTGGGGATGGTTGTTCCTCTGCCTCTTGGAAGCAGTTACAGAGAAAGAAGAGGATGCAAGTAAAATGTAGGATACATTGAGAGATGATGTGAAGGTGTTAGCAGACAACAACGCCATGTTAATCGCGACTGTTGTGAAGCGAATCTACAACCCTGTTCAGCCCTGGCCCTGTGAGTTAACAGATCTGTGTCTGTATCACTCTGCAGAGGGCTCTGACCCTATCTCTGTGTCAGTGATGGAAGAGCTCAAAAGGCCTGGCTCAGCAGGAGAAGGTAGAGGGGCACCTCGAAGAGCAGGTAAGTGGGCTCAGTGGTATGATCAGCACATCAAGTGACAGTCACAAGGGGATCTCTGTGACCAAACCCATCAGAGTGACGATAGGTTGGGTGGAGAAAGACTGTGAAGAGCCTTGAAAGTG
The DNA here is from genome assembly GCA_032595735.1 of Pelochelys cantorii. NCBI lineage: Eukaryota > Metazoa > Chordata > Testudines > Trionychidae > Pelochelys > Pelochelys cantorii. The sequence goes on along the minus strand of CM064335.1, from coordinate 35,920,586 downwards.
AAGACGAGCTTAATATGACAAAATCAAGAAACTGAGAGCACCTGAATTCTCTGTTAAGCCTACATTAATGTTATTTAAAAAATATTTTCATTAGAATAGCATCCAGTGTGTGATAGGTCCTCCTCGGGCAATTTGAGCTGTTTTGTGATGTTACCGCACATAGCACTTTTAGTGATAGCTTTCCTTGAGCTTAGCCTTTGCAGCTTCATTTGTTTTCTGTAAAACCCATTCAACCTCCATTAATTCTGAATGCGCATTCAGTGACCTCATGTTCTAATTCCATGAAAGAAAGAAAAAAAGACAGTAATTATCTGCAAAAATTCTAGCCAAAGCTGATACAACTCTTTCAAACAGATGAAGTAAATTCAGAGTCTAAACTTTGCAGTTTTGAGAATGCTTTAATCTTGCTAGGTCACAGTCTATACTGGCCCCTATGGATCTCTTCAGAAACATCAAACTTCACACTCATCACTGATCTAGAAACTGCTGAGCAATCCACTTCTCAAAGAGTTTATTCCAAAAAACAAACCATGTGGTGACAAAATGTTAAATACAATTACTGCCCCAGGAAAAAATTGCTAGAAATATTGCCATTTTATGCAATATATATGCACAATTTATTGTTTCAGTACATTTCAAATATTACTAAGGCACTAGTTGCTACAAAACTTTTACCATACTTAAAACCGTACAACAGTTGAAGAAACAAATCCACTTTGTTTATTTCAATCATTCAACCTTGCATGTTGTTTTATCAGGGTGGAGGGAGAGGGTATAAAAAAACTGGAGCCTGATTGGAAATGAAAACAGAAGGGGGGTGGAGGGAAGGAGTAATCAACGAAACTTTGCCCAAACCATGGCTGAGGAATAAAAGGGCTAGAGAGATGTTAATACCACACAATGGCCACCACTCTATTGGTACAGCCCACCAAGGTTCTCTGATTATTTGTGTTAGATGATGCAGGAAAAATGGAAACCAGGTGGGAGGGGAGAGAAGAAATGAGATTAAGATACTCTCCAGTACAGTAATTTACTAGAATTCCTTTATTTGAGCCACTGCAGTAGCTATGACATTCTTCTCCTTTTCTGCCACTGTAATAACTACTTTCTGACTCCATACCAACCAAAAGCAAATCTCTAAACAAAATGAGGAATTGGTAACAGAGACCTTCTAAAGATCTTAAGCAACCACACACAGGAACTGAACCAAAACCTGTCCCTTCACCAAATTTGATAGTGACTTGTCTTATTGGGAGTCTGAGATATGGACAGTTCCTTTACTTCCAGAGCACTCATTTATGGAAAGATAAATTTTCTCCCTCAACCTTTGTAATCTACATGAAGCACCTGAGGGAAGTTACAAGATGCCATGGTCTTAAATGCCTGTAACACAGAAGACCTGCATCTCAAAGAATTGCTCTAATTATTTCAACAGTCCTGTTTGAAGGTACCCCTGTATATAGTTATATATTGCTTTTTCAATTATTACAATGTCTTAAAACAGAGGTCCCCAAACAGTGGGACATGCTCCCTAATTGGGTGGGGTACAGCTGTAGCCAGGGCCAGCCCCTATGATGGGGGGGGAGACGTGCCACCCAGCTCTGCTCCTGGCCCTGACCCCAGCTGCCAGTGAGGCCTATCCCCTGCATCAGCCCCCTTACCCTTGTCCACATCTCCCCCTCCCGGAGCCACAGCCCTACTCCGAGCCCCAGTTATGGGGGACGGGGAGATGGACAGGGATAGGAGTGGTGCAAGGTAAAAAGTTTGGAAACCACTGTCTTACAACATCCATCATGAGCATGAATTTTTTTTATATTATTTCCTTAAAATCTGCTAGAAATTAAACCAGCTAGAACACAGACTATGTGACTATGCATAAAAACGGTCATACTGAGAATATAAGCTGAGCAGCAGTTAAATAAATCAACATCCTAGAAACAGATCTGGAGTTCTAGTATGGCTGCTCCATATTTGGTGTTTAATATATCAATAATTATCTCAAGTAATGTATCAAAAATCCTTGAAGAAAAAATATTAAATGGTTCAGTAAATGAAAACAATAAAAGAGAGGTTTCCTATATTACACTGGAAACTGAAGTATTAGAAACTATTTTCCTATTTAAGTACTCATGAGTGATTAACTCCTAAAAAGATAGATGTTTAGCATAGGGATATGCATACACCCACACACACACTCACACCAAAATATAAAAATATATATGACTTTGTGTGTATATAGTGTGTCTTCTAATTTCCCAAGATTGCTATTGTCACCAGATAATGTATGTTTTCTCAGTTGTGGGGGCTGCAAAGTCCTCAGTGATACCCAAACCATCCAACCATCTTTTGAGCATGTCATAGGAACAGTCCATCTTGCCAAGAAAGGCTTGACACAGAAACACAACACTAAGAACCTATTTCCCTCTCTTTGACCCCATTTAATTGAATAGTGTTGCTCCTGCCTTGTAAACCAATACATGTAAAAGGAGAATAACATCCTGAAAGCCTTTGAGAAGGGAGTCTCAGAAGAACTATGCAAGACACACTACCGTACTAGGAGATGAATGCAAGACTGCCAGCCCAGGGAAAAAGGCACAGCAACATACTAACAGCTTTGAGTCATAACGCTACCATCTTTGGAAACTCCTCCACTTGTTTATTCTTCTCCTGGGATGGCGTTTTTCATTTTTGGGAGTCTACAATCCACACACACAGCTTCAGAAACTGAGACTTTTGTATTGCTGCAGAAAAGAAAATATACTGTGATATTAAGAGAGCCTGCCTAGAAATTTCAGAAGGACATTATTACTCTTTTGTTCCATTTGCAGCCTGAATGCCCATGCACTGTAGCCTCATTTTATTACCCTAAATGATTGAGTTATTTGTGCTGGCATAGCTGAGGTCAGATTTGGGCCCTATGACTCCATTAGTGTAAGGTGACTGAAGTTTGCCTTTTCCTCTTTAATAATAATAATCACGTTTAGCATTATATTACATTTTTAAAAGGGCTGAGCAAACATCAATTGATAAATAATATACCAATGAACTACTTGAAGCAATTCAACTGTGTCAGTCTTTTTTCTGAAAATAGTTGTTTCTTTCTTAAATGTATATTTCAGTGTTACTCAGGACAGTAAAAACTCACTGCTATATAGCCGTGCTTGCTGACAATCACTGCCTTGGCCTCTTGGCAGTTTCCATGATAATATTCTTCCGCTATTTATTTGCTTTTATCTTAGCATTTTGATGTTTATTGATACTTTTACATGCTTTAGAGTTGTTTCCATAGTTGATAATATCTGGCGGGAGGGAGGGAATGATTGGATAAAGAAACAAGATTAATGGTACCACAATATGGATTCTTTTAGAACTTCAGCAAGCTACTTGAGTACCATTATATTAGTGATCTTGCCAATTAAATCCTACAGGTTGAACCTCTCTAGAACTCTCTTAGAACCTCTCTGGTCTGGCACCATCCATGATTTGGCATGATTTTAGTTAGCCAGATGTCTGCTTACCATGGGTGTGGCCAACTTTTCCACGGTCCCATAAAGTTTGTTTACAGCCATTAGTCCTGGCTCTCAGTGTTCTGTGCCGTTATTTAGCTCTAATTCACCCCTAAATGTCTTCTAATAAACCAGTAAGCAGTGGACGTTTTGGTAATGCTGCTAGACAATACTGACCTCCTGTAGTTCAGCAAATTCTCTGGTTCAGCACCAGTCAGATCCCAAGGGTGCCAGACTAGGGAAGTTCAACCTGTACTTTTATTATGAAAACAAACAAAAGAGACACTTAACATTTTGACCATTGCTGCAATTTCTGTTATTGCCCTGCCCCCTGTGGACCATTGTGGGTCACAGCTGACAATGTCAAATTCAGGACAGACTGATAAAAAAAATTAGTGCAGATGCACCCCAGAATAGTTATTCTGACATTAGACTTCACCCAACCAGTAACAAAATAGGCCCCTGTATCACCATCCTGGTCAACAGTCTCCTTAGGTAAGCCAGCCCCTATCATCACCCATTCATCAGCTCTTTTTGATAAGAGGTTACTGAAAACCAGATTAATCATATATCAGGTTCTTCTAATGCCAAAGGATTAGCCACTCCCCCGGGCCAATATATAACTCAGATCTTACCCAAAACTCCGGCTACCCTTTAGTAACTAAAAACTAAAGCATTATTCATGTAAAAAAGAAGAATGTTATTAATTGGTTAAAGGAATCATACATTACAACTGATTTCAGAATTGGCAGGTCAGGGTAATAGCAGTGATATTAAATCTGCTGGTCTTTAAAAAAGTCTTTTTAATTTTATTTATGTCCTTTATTTTTCTTTCATTGTAAATCAGTGTGACAAAAAAGTAATAATAATGATAATACATTACAAGAAATCTAAAGCTGAAAGTCAAATATTCCAAATATAAGGCTGCTCAGGCAACCTTCATATAGAAAATTCCAAATCCCATTTTTATTGAATTGTATTGTAAGGGAAATATTCATGTCTTCTGGGTGATAACAAGTCAGATGGTCCAATTTTCTGTCCACTAAGCAAACACAAGAAAGCAGGTGAGTAGCAGGCTCAGTTGCATCAAACAAAGCAGCACCAAGCTACTAATCAGAAATAAACTTGGCTGAGTGAAAAAGGAACAAAGAATCTTTACACTGGGGATAAGAATAGCCCTGATTAGAGTAATGGAACTCAGCTACCCCCGAGACAGAAGGGGGAGACTGTTCTACGAAATGCTAGCCATACAAATACCACTCTGAGAGAAGGGGATGAGACAAGAAAGAGGTACACTGTTTTGAGCAACCTGAGGCTGAGGCCTACTCCACACTACAAAATGTCAACTTAAGTTATGTCAACAAACAGCCACTGTAGTAATTAAATCACTTTCGCATGTCCACACCACACTCCTTGTGTTGGTGGTCCATGTCCTCGCTAGCAGCACTTGTATCAATGCAGAGGGCAGCGCACCATAGATAGTTATCCCACTGTGCAATTTACTGCCATCTAACACAAAGTTTTGGAAAGATTTTGCTTTACTTCATTGGGCCACATGAGGTGTGCAGGATGACTGGGAACCTGAGTGCACGTTTTATGATGCAGTGTTCTCTCTCCTATATATTCATCTGCATCCCAGAATGTTTCACACCTCTTTTCAAAATCCCCGAAAAACCTATGCATCTGCCATCTGTATAAGCAGCATGGATTCTGCACAGCATGGATTCTGCAATACTGTGAGGAGTGTTGCTTAGACAGAGTGCCTGATCCTGCAGTATCTGCAGAGCCACAGGGAACATGAAGTTTCATTGCAGGAGAAATTGCTTTGAAGGACTATGAATGCTGGACAATGCGCTAAGGGTGTAAAATCCCATTTAAGTTGGTTAACCAGTTAAATGTGATGTTTAACCCCTTAACTGATTAATAAGGTGTGGGTGGAGGGGGCGGCTTCAGCCCGGCTGGGCTGAACAGGCTGCCCTGCCACAGGCAGGGCCCACTTCAGCCCAGCCAGAACAGCTCCTGCGTGCAACGCACCAAGGCCCGAAGAAGGCAGGGACTGGTCCAGATGGGCAGAATAGTCCCTGTCCACAGCGGACCCCAACCACGGCAGGTGGGAGCTACTCCAGCCCCCACCAGTTAACTGGAACCAATAAGCATCACCCATCAATGGTGATGCTTACCCATTAACTTTGCACATTCCTACAATGTACAGTGGACATAGTGGATGGTTTTGCAGCAGTGGAGTTCCCAAACTGCAGTGGAGCAATCAATGGCATACATCCCTATTTTCACACCAGACTCCCTTGCCACAAAGTACATCCACAGAAAGGGCTACTTTCAGCTGATACTGCAAGTGCAGATGGATCACTGAAAACACTTCACTGATATCAATGTGGGCTGGTCAGGGAGGGGGCATGACACATGCATCTTTAAGAACACAAAGCTGTTTCATAAGCTGAAAGCAGTGACTGTTTCCTGACCAGAGAATCACAGAGATCCTGGGAGACACAGCCTACCCCTTACTTCTGTGGCTTATGAAGCCGTACGCCAACCACTTCATCAGCACCCAGGAGTGCTTCAACTACTGGCTCAGCATATGCAGAATAACAACTGAATGTGCCTTTGGCTGTCTGAAAGGTCGCTGGTGCTGTCTACTCATGAGACTGTCCCTCAGTGGGGGGGGAAAAAAAGCCTAATGGTTACAGATATTATGCTGTGTTTTGCATCAGATCTGTGAAGCAAAGGGGGGAAGTTTCCAATGGGGGGGGGAGGTGGAATGCCTGCTAATATTGAGCAGCTGGATACCAGGGCTAAGAAGAACTCAACATGAAGCTATTCAGCTCAGGGAGGCTTTGAAAGACCATTTTAATAGTGAGCCCATGGTAAAATGTATTGCTGTAGTGTGTTCTGCCTGGCATTGCTTTTTTATATCCCAATCTGACCCTTGTAATGAGTGCTGTGCACATGTAGTAACAGCAATTGGTGCATTTGCAATATTCTGTTATCTATGAATGATGACTGCCCCAGTCAGCATATATTGTGAACTAATAAAGACGAATTAAGTTTTCATAAATAGATTTTATTCCAAACCCAGGTAAACAGACATTTATAAAATTGAATGAAACTCAATAAAAACAGAGGAAAGAACTTTTGAAGGCAAAACAATGGTCATTTCCATTTCACAAACACATATACTAACTGTGTATTTCACGTGTCAATTTATGTGCAGTTGTGACTGCCTGTATTCTCCCCTGGCATGGAGTGGAAGGGGAAATGCAACAGCTCTGGATACCATGTGGAACATGGGAAGAGTGTGTAGGGAGGTCCCAGGATGCAGTTCTCTATAGGGTTGCAGAGGGAGCTGAGCATAAGACTGTTGAATCTGAAAGTCAACAAGAGCCTGTAGCATATCCATCTGCTGCTTGAGAAGTGCTAGTATCTCCTGCTGCATATCTCTCTTCTTCTCTTGTGCCTCTCTCTTCTCTGCCCTACCCCTGGCTATGCTGTCTGCAAGAGTGATCCTCCAAGTCCTGTGCTCAGTATCTGAAGCAGGAGAGACTTGAGGGATCTCTTGGAACACGTCATCCTGCATCCTCTTCCTTTTTCTTCATATCTAGCTGAGCTACTCTGCTGTAAGTATGAAGATCCTCAAGGCCACATTTCCTGCTGCAAAAGATACAATGTACAGAGGTACTATGATGAGTGTATTCACAAGATAAACAGAAACTTGGTATAATGAACACTCCCTTTGACCGACACAGCTTGAAAGCACTACCTTCTCACTTCTCTTTGGGATTCATATAGCATAGTGGCAATTCCAGAGATGCCGTGTGGGAGGAGGAGAGTTGGAAATAAGGAGGGGATAGCCCATGGGTATGGGTATATGTGGAGCTTTAAAGGGGAGAGGTATGTACCTGGTCAGTGGGCTGCGGCATTCAAAATGATCACCAGGGCAGTAAAAGTGGACACTGTGGGACACCTGCTGGAGCCACTAAACTTGATGTAACTAACACTGTGACTGCATTCACACTGTGTCACCCTAACTACATCAACCTAAGAGTTACACCTCTTTTGGAGGTGGACTTAAATTGGCATAGCGGGCAGGTTACATCACTGGGGGCTGCCTGGCAGCAGGGGCCAGTGAGAGGAGGGAGCTCGCATGGAGGCTGGCAGTCAGGACAGGGCTAGAGGGAGCTGGTGGCAGAAGTACCAAAAATGGCCTCCCTTGGTCCAGCAAAATCCCTCCTCCAGGACTGATCAGGTCCCGAGGGCGCTGGACCAGGGAGATCCAACCTGTAATTTGAAAGACAGCTTGCTTTAGTGTTAAGGTGTTTTATCAGGACATTCTGCACAATTATTGCTGGCAGAAAAGCAAGCAATAGTTTAATTGGCCAGACAAGAAAATACTTTTTGTAATTAAAAAACAAACAAACTGTGACTTCATTTGTGTACACTACTCAATAATTGATTTATAAATTAATATACAACAGGTGTGTATAAAAATTAACACTCATACACATTCTTGGTTGATTTTTTTTAATTTAAAAATATCTTGAGCACAAAGCTCAAAAAATCCCCAAACATCTACACATACCAGCCTCAATCAGCAGAGGTTATTGCTGACTGTTCCTGACTAAGAAATTCTCCCTTAGAAGACTGTTCTGTACTATGTATTTAAAACACATTTAATGAGAAGTAAAGAACCAAGTTAACATCCCAGAATTCATGCAAACCTCAACTTCCGCAGTTTTCAAAATCAGAAAGAGAAACTGATTTATGTAATTCACAGAAAGCATAAAAAACTTATCAGTAAGATACTGTATTTTTGTAAGTAGGTATAAGACCTTTTGAATTCATTCCCTGCATTTACATGGCTGCTCTGCTAATTTTGAAATACATACAGAATTAGAAGGCATCTCACTATTTCTACACTGCTCTGTAAAATGCAACGGACGATCAGAAATTTAGAAACAGAAATTGTGTAACCACTGAGAAGCAAAATACATTATTTCAGCGAACCAGATATTGAAACACTCTGCAACCTACAGGTCAAACATGACCTTGAGACACTCTGCAACCTACAGGTCAAACATGACCTTAACCTTACACACACACACACACACACACACACACACACACACACACACCACACACCCCCCTCTGCTGGTTTATTACAGCAATTGCTGATGGATCCACTATAAGTCTGTATCTGATCAAGATAAAGTGTATATTAGACTAGTGCAAGGTGGAAAATAGTAAACTCATTTTGTTGACATAGTACACCCAGAATCTGGGACAGGACAAGGAAGATGACCACTTCTGATTGGAATCCAACACTTATCAGAACTGGCTAGTCTTAATTTAGATCATGCAGTATAGAATATGGGCGGTTCAGATGGCATATAAGCTAAATTTGTTTGCCAATTCACATTTCAACATGAATTCTTTTTCATATTTGAATATATTATGCAAGCATTTTCTATACCTACTATTAATTAAAAACATGAGCACACTGATTTGTCTTCATGTCACTAGAAGATATGGATGATCAGCAATGCTGAAAAATGAAATTCAGTGGTTTTAATCTCTGTGACACATGGTTCGACACTGCCTATGATATAGGTTTGTGGTTCCGACAATACTCTAGTTCTGGGGCTCTCAACCTTTCTGAGGCTCCCTCCCAAATGCTATAAAAACTCCACAGCCCACCTGTGCCACAATAATTGGTTTTCTGCATATCAAAGTCAGGGCCAGCATTAGGGGGTAGCAAGCAGGGCAACTGCCAGAGGCATCATGAAGCCACATTGCTTAGGCTATGGCTTCAGTCCCAAGCAGTAGGACTCAGAGTCCTGGATTTCAGCCCCATGTGGTGGGGCTTTGGCTTTCTGCCCTAGACCCCAGGAATTGTAATGTAGGCACTGCTCAGCAGACCCTCTGAAACCTTCTTGCAGCCCCCTTGAAACTCCTCCCCCCCGCACATACACACACTCCTGGTTGAGAACCACTGCTCTAGTCTACTCCTGAGTAGTTATCCATGAAAGGTCAGGTTATTTTATGGCAAATACCTGATATCTCTAACCTCATTATATTAAACAAAAAAATATATACAAATAAAAAAAGACTTTTCCTTTTATCTTGGATCCTTATAATGGACTCAAGATGTTGAAGACCAAATTATCAGAAACTGCAGGGTAGTTTGTGCCCACAAAATATTTATATTTCTGTCCCCTTTGTGTCCATTCCCCCTTCTTGGATGTACACAATCTGCACAAGCCCCAGCTGCAAAGCACTTTAAAAAACCAAGCTCATGCCTCCTTTGACACATTCCTGCACCTTCCCTAGAATTTAAGAACCAATGACCTACTTTGATGGAAAAACCCCTTTTATCAATGTAAGAAGCATCCACATGATGGTACTGAACAGCATAGCTGCATTACTTAAACTGTGCTACTGGTGAAGTGGTAGCCTACTCATCTCCTCAGTCACCTTATTCCCTTTTCAAAATTCAAAAACCAAAAATACAGACTCAGCAACGTCTTCCTCTCCCAACTTTGAGATTTAGTCCATCTGAGTTCTTACCAGTTCTTCACTTTTCTACAGCACGCTGATCCACAATGTTACCTCCCTAAAGTTTTCCCCCTTTTGCAAGGCCCACTCAATTGCTATGTCTTTTCCCATAACTTTCCTTCCACTTGGTTCCTGTTAAGCCCTTCTCACAGAGATAACGCCAAACCATTTGCACTGAACTCTCTCTTTTAATTATCCCAGAGTCTGATCCACGTAGTGACATCTACAGGGTGTAACTAACAGAGCTCTCAAACTCTAATTCATCTTTTCCCCGCCAATGCAGGGTTATGCAGCCCACCACATATGTCCTAAAGACCCCTCATGGAAACTGTTATATTTGAGTCCTTAGATAGTTTTGAGGATCAGAACCTAAGATGACAACTTTTTTTGCAAAAGGTATGCCTTGATGCACAAAGCTGGTGTTTTTGCAGGCTGAAGTCAGCTGCCATTCCAGTTTATTGAATCAAAATTGTCTTCATCTAGTGTCACTACTATTAACCACTCCTAATACATTGTTCCTTGTGAAATTAGATCCTCAAGGTACTTATCTACACCCCATGCACACACAAAAAGATGCAGCTATTTTCTTGTTCACTCAGCCCTCAGTTTTTTTGTTTTTTTTGCTGGAAATAGATTGTGCATGTACAGCATCTCAAAATATGATATCTATATGCAGAAAGAGTGGCAAAAAAATTGTTTTTGAAATCTGAATTTCCTGTTTTTTGCTGAAGGCAGGCTGAAATGTCATACCTAAACTCACTGATCATCCTTCATTAAAAAGATATTGGCTCTCAATATAGTCCTTGCCAGGATCTTCTTTTCAGAGAGCTGAGGTTTAGCTGGGGGCCTCTCCCATGTAACATTATTGGATAGGTAAGGTATTATGACCCTGACATCTTTTCATCCCAGAGGTTGAGAACTCCTGCTGAAAGCCATCCTTTCCCTACATTAAGGCAACCCAAAGGACAGACAAAACCCAATTTTAACTCAGAATTTCCTGATTTTAGACAGATCTTTTAATTTCATTTTAAATTTAAGAGTCTGTGCGATTTTGTTTTATTAATTGATCTTAAATCACAAGCAATAGTAAAATAAAATCAAAGGTGAATACTGTTAGAATACTGGATATGACTGAAATGAAACGGTCCACATAACCTTGTAAATTCAGAGAATCATAAAAAGGTAGGGCTGAAAGGGATCCTACAAAGTCAAGGTTCAGCTCTGTGTCTGAAGCAGGTCCAAGTAAATCCAGAAATGGTAAGACTGGACCTATTTCTGAAAATAGTCTCCAGACTGCAACAATTTTAATAATAATTATTACAATTATTGTGAGATGTATATTTATTTTTGTTGATTTTCCAATTCCCTTGGGACAAAAACAATACAAGGTTACAGGACTCTCCCTTTCAGTTGCTTAGCAACCATCAGCCTTGAACAGAAGGCAGGACAAAAAGCACACCGTATGATAATGTAGCTGGCACTGCAATGTATAATACATTCCAGGTTTTTTTAGTATTATTAATACCATAGTTGCCTCCAGATCCTAGTTGGCAAATGAATTCTTGCCATGTTCAATAGAATCATTGTTATGACTAGTCTATTCCAATATGGTCAAAGACTGAACACGTAGGGTACGTCTAGACTACATCCCTCTTTCGACAGAGGGATGTAAATTAGGCACTTCGAAATTGCAAATGAAGCCGGGATTTGAATTTCCCGTGCTTCGTTTGCTTAATCATGTCATAGTGCTCTTTCGAAAAAGCACTATTTCGAAAGTAAAACCACAGTCTAGATGCGGTTCTTTCGAAAATGGAAGCCTTTTTCGAAAGATCCTGCGAACCTCATTTTTTGAGGTTTACAGGATCTTTCAAAAAAGCCTTCCCTTTTCAAAAGAACCGCATCTAGACTGCAGTTTTACTTTCGAAATAGCACTTTTTTGAAAGAGCACCATGATGCAAGTATGCAAATGAAGTGCAGGATGTTTAAATCCCTGCTTCATTTGTGCTTTCGATGTGTCTAATTTACATCCCTCTGCCGACAGAGGGGTGTAGTTTAGACACACCCTTAAAATGAATTTGCTGTTAATAGCAACTGAAAGTCAGCTAACAACAGTGTTGTAAACAAGTTCTACTTCAGAGAGTTTAGGGGTATTTGTTCATGCCAAACCAAAGTATGAGGACCATACCCTGATAAAGATGCATAATAAAGGTGAGTACATGAAAATGAGTGGAGTCTTTTAGACTTTACAATTTGAGCAAGTAACTATACACCCAATCATGGACACTTTATATGTAAAGAATTATCCTGGAATTCAAGGGAATTTCATTCAGAGAAGGTTTACAGATCAGGACTCAAGTTAATTTATTTTACTGGGGATTCTCCTGCAGCAGGGTACCCAACAGAAGTATGTTTGTGATGGGTTCCCCACTGCACTGTGGGTGCCACCTGATATACTGTGGTTCCACTGAGCCCATCCTGACCCACCCACCAGGGCTTCTCACCCTGTCCTGCTAAGCCAGGCCCTCAAGCCTCCTCTTGCACATACCTGTAGAGAGACACTCAGCTATAGAATCACACAGAGTCTGCAGGCAGCTTTCTGTCAGAAGACTCGGCTCACTGATTACCCAACATTCAAGTGCACACACACTCTGGAGTATAAACCCAAAATTATATTGTCTTGTGCTGTATAAATATCTATATACCATAAGCTCATGAAAAGCACTCCCTCCCTCACTGTGGAGGAAGATAAGCACAGCTTTCCCTCCCCCTAATATGAATTGTACAAAGTGGGTTTTAGAACAAAAAACAAGTTTATTAACTACAAAAGGTAGACTTTAAGGGCATGTCCAAACTACATCCCTCTTTCAAAAGAGGGATGTAGTTGATACATAGCCTAAGTGATTATAAGGGATAACAAAAGGAACAAAGCAGATTACTGAGCAAATAAACAAATATGTGAACTAAGTTTAATACATTACAGAGATTGGCTTCAAGTTGTAATTTTTTCACTCTAAATGCTGTTTTAAGCATCTCCTTAAGAGGCCAGACATCTCTGGGGTCCAGTCCTTTCCCCGTTCAGTCTTAGGTGTTTCCAGCAGTCATTTTGGATGGGGATTCTGACAACAACCGACTACCCTGATCATTTCAGCCTTATATAGGATTTACATAAGACAGGAATACTTTGTTTCCCAGTTTGATTCCGCCCCCGCCCCACACACACATTAGAGAAATACTGGCATATCAAGATGGTGTCCAAAACCAGGTGCAATGATCACTTGACCTTGCAGTATCAAAGCAGCATCCCATGAAACTTCTCAGGAAGGAGAGAGATTAGCAACTTCAGAGATTTATTGTCCTCCCTAATGGCCCACCAGGTTGATTGTATTTTGTCTGGCAGGCATTCCCTAGGTGCAAACACAGCTGTAACTGATACATAGTTTATATTGCTAACATTAGATATAAAAATGATATATGCATTCAAATAGGATGATCAGATTTAGTAAATCATAACTTTTCCAACAATATCTCACATGACCCATCTTGCATAAAATAATCTTAGTTATGCCATCTGCATATTATCACAATATTTCTATGAAGACTATGGGGTATAATATCACAATGTTAATAGTACTATTTATCTGCTTTCTTTTCCATTTTGTCCAGTATGTGTTTGTTCCAGGCAATTTAAACAGTTAGGATGAAAATATGACTTGCCCACTAATTTTCTGTCTTCAAATGCCTGAGGAAATCTATTTATATAAAGCAAATATATTATTTTAATGGACTCCGGTAGCTCTTATCACAAAATAAACCAGGACTTAAAAAGTTACTTGCCAGCCTCTTTTGGCTCAAGGGTATTTTAACTTTAAATGCAGTGCTATGCAAGCAACACCATCAGAGGACCTAACCACATAGGGCACATACAAATGCCCATCCTCAAATGTGATATATGCCATCAAGTGCCAGCAACGGCCGTTTTTCTGAAAAAAAACTTCAATTACGTCCACACTGCAATTGCGTTCTTTCGAAAGAAAATCAAAAGAAGAGAGGGGTTTTTCTGGCATTGGTAATCCTCCTTCTACGAGGAAGAAGCCTTTTTCCAAAAGAGCTCTTTCGGAAAAAGGCGTGTGTAGACGGGGAGGAGTAGTTCTTTCAGAAGAAGGGGAAAGAGGAAAAAGCACAGTTGCCCTGGTAGCCACTCTGTCCATAGTAATCACAGCTTACATGCGAGATAGCATCCACACTGAATGGACGCTTCTTTAGAAAAAGCAGATCGCTTTTTCGATGCACTTTGGCAGTGTGGACGCGCTCTTTCGGAAGAAGTTTTTGTGGAAGATCTCTTCCTGAAAAGCTTCTTCCGAAAGAAGCCTGCAGTCTAGACATAGCCTCTGCCATGTATACTGGCCAAACCAGACAGTCTCTATGACAAAGGATAAATGGACACAAATCAAACATCAGAAATGGTAACACACAAACTTATAGGGGAATATTTTAACCTGCCTGGTCACTCAGTCACGGATTTAAAAGTAGTAATTCTTTTACAAAGGAATTTTGCTAACCAATTACAGAGAGAGTCTGCAGAACTGAAATTCATCTACAGATTGACACCATTACCCTGGACTTGAACAAAGACATTCAATGGTTGGTGCATTACAAAGCCAATTTATCCCATTTTTAACTTCTGCATTTTTCTACATCAAAAGCTTTGTATGGGACACATAAAGCCCACTTACCATGATCCTATGATTGACGGGTACTTCTGATCTATCTATCTATTCATCTATAGATATCTATCTATCTATCTATATATATACACACACAGGGCTTGACAAACGGCGGCGAAACCTACTCGCCAGCCCCGCACTGCGCATGCACAAGACCCGCATTGCGCATGCACGTGCCGCGGGTGAACGGGGCGACCGGCTGAAATCTACTCGCCATGGGTGAGTAGATTCAGTGATTTGTCAAGCCCTGTGTGTGTGTGTATATATATAAAACCCACTTCATGAGATCAATTGGAGTGGAAATAAGAGAAACCAAGATATTCATTGTTTTTAAAGTAACACGACTACCCCGAGACACACATTCATGGTATTTTTGGAGATTATTAATGTGAAATAATTTTTGTGTTTTAAGTCTACAAAATATAGTCTTCTCTCTGACTTTATGATTGTTATACAACCAGATGTTTATAAGTAGCTTACCAAAAGGATCATCCGTGATTGAGAAAGTTTATTTTCCTCCTAAAGAATCAGCTAAGCTTTCAGCCATGCACAGCTAACACTAGCAATTTCCCCAAAGAAACATATGTAAGATGACATGTAGAGTCCATTAGTCAGTTGTCAAGTTTTGTAGACAATAATGCAAAGAGGGAATTGTATACAGAAACCCAATTGCTTTTTTCACATTTTATTCTCACATTGATTTTGTCTCTGACAAAAAAAATATTTTGTTTTGTGAGTTACATATAGTACTAGAAAAAATAAATGTATAAGAGGGTATATTTATTCTAGGATTCAGGTCTATTCTTAGGAACAGACTGCTCACTAAAATTCATGAACTATTTAATGATGCTTTTCACCTGCAATTTTTATTGAACATTTTTATTAATTAATTAGAAGTCAAATAAACCAAACTTAGTTAAGATTAACAACTCACTCCAAGAATGAACTGAGTGAGTCAGGATACTGGTGAAGAGAATGACAACTTTTACACCTCCAGTATGCTGGCTTAAACATCAGCTGGTAATTAACCTAAATTGGCTCAAAGCTGTTTTGTGACACATCATATATATAGTAGCCCAATGTCTGTGAGTCTGTAACGCTGAAATGCTGTCTGTTCCCTCTGGGCGGAGCTGTTGCTGAAATGCTGGCTGTTCCCTCTGGGCGGCGCTGTTGCCTGAGTCACGTCCTTCGCCTCCCACTGTGGCGCTCGGCTGACTTCTTGCTCCGCTTGCTCCCCCGTGACGGCCTGGCTGAGCGGCACAGAAGTCAGCCGAGCGCCATGGCGTGAGGTGAAGGGGGCGGGGCAGTGATGTGCGACGTGACAGTGGCTCCAGGCCGTTTGGGCTCTGTGGTCCCCTGACCGAGAGGCAGGAGGGGAGGACAAGAGAAAGAGAGAGACAGAGAGAGAGGCAGGAGGTGGAGGAGAGCTGAGGGGGGGAGAGGGAGGGGAGGCAGTAAAAGGAGGAGAGAGAGAGAGAGAGAGACGGAGCGAGAGACCGGAGGCTCAGGAGAGAAGATTGACGTGGAGGAGAGACCTGAAAATCCTGTCTGATGACGAGCTAATTGGCTAGTATGTATGAGAATACTAGCATCGCAATTGTTACTAACTGGCACCACTAACAGCAATCTTGTGAGAGACAAAGGACTGTACTTATGTGGAAATTTAACAACTGCCTTCAACAAGAAAGCCCCATGGCATATTGCCACGTATTGCCATTCCCTGTGATATACCTAATCTGTGAATAAACAGAAATTTTATTCTTCAGTCTTCTGTTTGACAGAATCAAATTTTCCACTCCAGATGAAGATATGCAAAGCTAACTTGCATCAGAAGTTAAACTGGAGTTTGAAAAAATCATCCAGTTTAGTGATTCTTAGGAGACTCTGAAATGAAGAGCTAAATAGAAACTTTTAGTTAGCACTGTGACACACAGACGATAGGTGAACATAAGTCTAATACAGAGTAAAGTTTAAATGATCTTCTAAACATCAGTTTGCATGATGCTCAAGTTTGTTTTGTTTGTTTTTAAGTGGGCCTTAACATGTGTCACTTGGTTTGCTGAATTTTTAAATAATGTTTAGATTGATATTCTGCAACAAAAAACTAAGTCGTATGACAGTTCTATATACAGGATGCATTATTAGAGAGAATATAATAGTCACCAGAAGGACACTAAACATCCCACAGTTACAAACAAAAAATGGTGACAGCATTTCCCATCACTTCCTTCAGAGTTTGTAGGGCTGAAATTGATCTGATGCCATAGCACTTTCTTGATCCTCCAGCTAAGTATACTTCCTTTTCTCTTCAGTGCTGCAGAGCAAAACAAGGCACCGCCTTTCTCCTCTCCCATCTACACACAGTCCAACCCACCACTCCTCTCACTACATTTACATACAAAAGGAATATGGAATGCAGCCAACAGCAGTTACAGATTAATTGTCAAGAGAGGTTTCTAGTAATTGTTCTTTGAGAGTTTTGTCTAAGTGTTGTCATGGGAGTCAAGCACCTCCAGCATTCAGATGCAGAACTGTATGGAAAAGCCAAATCTGCTGGAGGTGTAATGGCACTCTTCAGATAGCACAACACAGGAGTGGGCAATAATTTTTGTAGGGGGGCCACTTCACCAATGTTGGTAGTGGTCACAGGCCAGCCCTAGAAGGAGCCTGGCCATCAGCAGAAGGGACGGTTCCCTCTAGGCACAGGAGGTCACCACCGACCTGCCCTGCCAAGTGCACGCGGCACCCAGAGGGAACCACCTGCCATTTTGAACAGCTGGCGGTTATCTCTGGTGCCGCGTGCCCCTGGCAAGGGGAGGAGACTTCACACGCTCCCCCACCCATAAGCGATTGGCCTGGGGGGGGTAGAGGAGCGTGCAAAATCTCCTGTCCCCACCCTGCCGGAGCGCACAACACCTAGAGGGAACCACCAGCTGTTTTGCACAGCTGGCAGTTCCCTCTGGTGCTGTGCAACTCTGGCGGGGGGGAGGGGGAAGAGAGACTTTGAGCACTCCCCCACCTGTGGATCTCGATTGGCTTGGGGGTGGGAGCGCAGCAGGATGGGCTGGATCAAATGGCTTGGCAGAACGGATCCAGACCACGGGCTGTATCTTGCCCATGCCTGGCATAACATCATTGGCTCCATATATATAAAGGAGCATGTCCCCAAGGCAGTCTGAATACCTTCTCCCACGACCACAGTTAGTCCTGAAATACAAAGAACTCTGGTGCAGAGAAGAAATGGAGGTGTAGTGTTAATGCACAGAAACAACTCTCAAAGAATAATGATAACTGCAAGGACTGCTCTACACTGAAATCTTATATCAGCAGAGCTACATCTCCCCCAAAGTGTGAGAAATCCACACTCAAAATACGTATCTATATACAAACTTAACCCCCAGTGTAGACCATGCTAAATCAATAGCAGAGTTCTTCTGTCAACACAATCCACATCATGCGGGAGGTGGGCTAACTACAGCACCACAAAAACCCCTCCTGTGATTGTGGTGAGTGTCTACACTGAAGCACTACAATGGCACTGTAGTGAGCCACTGTACTGGTGTAAGTGTGGGCATAGACTCACCCTCTGAGAGCCTCTGTATGTTCCCACTAATGATGGATTACCAATCAGTTCCCCAGTTAGAGGAAGGTGGAAAAGGAGTTCTAGGCAAAAATGGAATTAGGCCGAATTGGGCAGAACGTGATACTAAGATAGCAG
This sequence comes from Pelochelys cantorii, assembly GCA_032595735.1. Taxonomy (NCBI): domain Eukaryota; kingdom Metazoa; phylum Chordata; order Testudines; family Trionychidae; genus Pelochelys; species Pelochelys cantorii. Next base: position 35,902,071 of record CM064335.1, on the reverse strand, counting down.
TGTTGAGTGAAAGCTTGAACCTAATTCCATGTTGCTTTTTTTGCAAATCTCTACTAAGGTAGCTTGTCTCAAAGGAACACAGAGGAAGCTATGGCCTCTTTAACACATGGCTATCGGCCTCTTGGATAAGGAGTAGAGGTGTTCAGTATAGCTCCTGATTCAGTGGGACAGAGTCTGGTTATAAACAAGCTCCCCTCTATCCCTCTCCCCATAACCTTCAGACAGTATGCTTGGTTTTCTAAATGATTTAGTCCTTTCCAAATAAGATCACATCTGATGAGTACCAACAGGCCTCCCTTGGGCAAACAGAGAGTCTGGTTCAAAGTCTGAACCACTTTAGGCATAGGGTTGCCAATTTTCTAATAGCACAAAACCAAACACCCTTGCCCCCCCCCTTAGTCATTCACTCCACCCACTCTCATTCAATTTCCCTTGCTGGGGCAGGAGTGAGGGCTCTGGATGGAAGTGCAGACGGGGACTCTGGGTTGGGGATGAGGAGTTCTGGGAGGGATTTCTGGTGCAGGAGGGGATTCCAACCTGGGGCGGCGGGTTCGGATGTTTCAGGAGGTTTGTGATGTGGGCTCCAACCAGGTGGCTTTTACCTGAGGTGATTTCTGGTCAGTGGTGCATTGGGGCTAAGGCAGGCTCCCTGCTTGCCCTAGCTCTGCACAGCTGCAGGAAGCAGCCTGCATCTCCAACTCCTAGGCAGAGGGCCAAGTGGGTTCTGTATGCTGCTCATGCCGGCAGAAGTCGCCCCACAGGTCCCATTAACCACAGTTCCTGGCCAACAGGCGCTGCAGAGCCAGTGCTCAGGGCAGGGGCAGCAAGCAGAGCCTCCATGGCTGGCACCAGGAGTTTGCCTTAGGGCCACTGCACTGCTAACGAGACGTAACAGCTAGTCAGGGGTGCTGATCAGTGCTGCCAGCAACTCTTTTCAAACAGGTGTTCTGGTTGAGAACCAGATACCTGGCAACCCTATTTAGGCATAAAGTTAGGATCAGACCTCATGACAACATGATCTCTGTCTACCTGCGTAATGGGTGGACTAGGTCCAGAGAGCCCCTGCTGGAGACCTCCAGGTCCTGTCACACTGCTTCTCAGAGAGGAGCAGAAGAGAAGCGGCCTAGGATGGTTGCAGGGAAGCAGCCAGTGAGAGGCTGCAAGGAGCAGGTAATTAGGGCCCCGCAGGGCCATATAAAAGGAGCAACAGAATACAGAAGCAGGTCTGGAGCTGGTAGAGAGAGGACAGTGTTCCTGGCTAGCTGAAAGAGCAGCAGGACCATGGACAGCACAGTGTGGGCACAGGCCAGAGGAGTGAGAGCTCCTAGCTGCTGCTGGGACTGAGTCTAAGGTCAGGTCTACACTGGGTAAGAAATTTGATTTAAGATATGCAACTCTAGCTACGAGAATAGCATAGCTGCAGTCAATGAACCTTAAATCGAATTTCTCTGGTGGCCCCACTGCAGGAGGCTGCTGAGAGAAACTCTCCTCTCAACTTCCCATATTCCTCGCGAACCCATAAAGTGTCAGGGTCGACAGAGGCACCATCAGCTTCGATTTAGCGGGTCCTTATTAGACCCACTAAATCAAACTCCAGAAGATCAATCTTCAGGTAAGTATGAACAAGCCACACAACGGTCTGCTGGCAGAGAAGACGGTACAACGAAGGAGCTCCTGGCTGACTGCTAGGACTGAGTAAGAATTAAGCCCAAGGAGAGCTGTAAGACAACAGTGTCTCCAGAGAGGAAGCCCTGGGGGTATGGCCCCACACCAGGGCAAGGAGAGGTTCAAGACTATAGAACAAATCCCTTCTGGGGTATGTTACATATCTATAGGAGTGTGTGAGACTCAGTCAGAGATCTAAGTCACTGAAAACCACCTGAAAAACCACTGATAGAGGTCATGGTCACCATAATCTGAAGGACTGCAGACATATCCTACCACAAGGGGCACTCACCAGAAGTGGATGCCACACTGTCACAAAGTGGAGTTGATACATTCATGGCAGTAATCCTTCTTGCACAGGGGATGGCTATTCACACTGTTTTCACAGACCCATGATCCAAGGTGGCATGAGCATAGGTCATATAGAGTTTGGCTGTGTCTCAGAGAGCCCACATGGATTCCTGAATGTGAGACCATATAAGTAATTGAATAATGCCCTGATAATGTCTTTTAGGGATGCAAAATCCCCATGTAATTGCTTAACCCATTAATAACCGATTGAAGGGGGATGGGCAGAGGAAGCCTCTCCATACGCTCCTCCTCCCCTGCACGGCTGGAGCTCTTCCTGCCCCTGCCTGTGGCGCACCCAGGAACACCACAGAGAGGCTGTTCCAGACACCTGGAGCAGCCTCTGCCTGCAGGGCGCCCTTAGGGGCTGGAGCATCTCCCTGCCTGCTGCAGGCGGGGAGCTGCTCCAGCCCCCACTGGTTAACTTCACATCCCTAATGTCTTTCCATGCAGATGAAGTCTTTAGTAAGGGAAACTCACTGGACTCTTGGGAGCAGTCCAGGGGCATTTGCACAGCTGGTGCCAATAAGAGCCTGTGTTCTGCTGTTCAAAACCAAGCAGCAGAGGTACAGCCCACAGTTTCAATGGGAGTTCTTTGATGAGAGGAGAAACTGACAGTATATGAGTCCTGGCAGTAATATAACCCTGCACCAGAGCCCCAAGCTGATAAGGGTTGTGCTGCGAAGGTGACACTGGCAGCAGTAAGGAGTCTCCAAATGAACCAGGTGCCAGTGGCAGAGAGAAAGAGGAATGCCTCTTCTCCTTGGGCTCTCTTGGCATACTGGAATGCTTCCTCCTCCTCTGCAGAGCAGTCACAAGATAGACAGGCAGCCTGCCTTTGGGTTACGGCATCAGCCAGCACCAATTCTGATAACATCATCATTGCAGTTTTGGTGCTAATACAGACCATGCTGGTGAGGCACTTTGTCCATCTAGACAATGTTGCAAGACTAGCCAGGAAACTTAGGCATTTGCACATGGAGGTGGACCTCAGGACAAACAAGAGAGGAGTGGCTCAGTGCATCGCAGGCTTCTTTAGTGAAAACTCTGGCACAAAAGCAGATTTCTAACCTCCCACAGAGAATCACGATGGTCCGGTATAAGACCTACTAAAGCCACACGCACTTTTATCTGATAAAGGCATCTCAAATCATGCATTGCGATATGATGTGCAATTCTCCCAACTACACAAAGCTCTGGATAGGTGTTTGTGTGTTAGAGAATGCTACTGAGCATATCACACATCTTTTGAACTCTCTCTGTAGTTCAGCACCCTACATGGTCTCCAGGGAGCAAAAATCAATGGTCCCAGCTAAGCTAACTACAACCATCTATTCGAAGAAAACAAACTAACTAGTCTTGCTAGCAAAAGAGAGCCATTAGCTATCAGAGACAGCCAAGACACAGATGACCTACAGAGTGTGACCCAATATAGCCACAGAGGGAAGGACATCATTCAGATGCAAGAGCACTACTGCAGTCCCCAGTAGACATGGCTTTTTAATACGGTTCTCCAGCTATATGTCAAAGTGCTGAATCCCATTAGTGGGAATACACAGAGGACCTCCATTCAGAACAAACTATTCCAGTATGTTGCTACAAAAGACCCTTCTAATGGTTATGTTTCATTACTTCTTGTGTAATTCTAATGCTGCATAACAGAGGAGTTAGCCAACATGGCTGGTTCTCTATACAATATGATGCTTGACTGGAATTAACATCATAAGTGAAACCCCTGAAGTCGAAGGGGAACATGACTGGCTAGTAGCTTTACACCAGTCCGTTTGTGCTCCCCTACAACACTCCTGCATTTTCATGCCATTCCAAAAATTTCCTCAACTTTTTTTTCTGCTTATACTTCTAATTACAACTGAGACTAAAGATAAAAACTGAATGTATCTTTGAAGCAGATTTTCATAGGAAACATTGCTGTATGACAGAGATGGATCACATGACAAATTCCAATTAAATGGCTAGGCAGATAGATGAAAAGTTATCGAAGACATCACTGTTCCAGATTGTGGTGGGAGAAACAGCGACAGAGATTTATAACACCTTTCAGAATGAGGCTCAAAGAATAATCCAAATGTGGTTTTATATACATTAAATGACTATGATACAAAAAACGAACATTGTATATGAAAAGGCACCATTTTTTTTGCTTTGGTCCAGCAACAAAAGCAGAAAGCAGGTCAGCGTAATAGTGCTTAAAGTAAAGAGGCTCTTTTGCAGTGTTGCTCACCCTAGTTCAAATGATCAGTGGTTTATAAAAGGACAAAGGTAGCATTAAAACAGCAAAACTGCAGAGATTACTAAATCATAAAATAAGCAACTGAATTGACTGACCCAACTAAAAACAGAGGTAGTCAGGAAGATCTTTATTCTATTTTTATATACAAATAGCCTATTTTGTGGTCTGACGATTTCACTTTCTGAAGGTAATACATTCTTGTGCTCCCTATCTCTTTGTGAAAAGTATCAGAAACTGACTAAAGATGAGGTCAACATCCAAATCTTGGGTAGGAGAATAGCAGTGTAAAATTTCCCAGAAGCATTATGTAATCAACTTACCTTCCACAGAAATGGTACTGTTAATGAATCAAACAAGAAGCAAATATTCAAAAGATATTAGAGAGGCCATGCTAGACTAGAAAAATGGAGAGAAAATTTTATCTAAAGCCAAGAGAATTTCTTATTCTTTCCATTGACACCTGCATTGCTGACTCAGGTTTGCCAGAACTACTCAAGACAGATGGTCCAATGACAGGTGCCTGAGATCACATTCCATAGGGCAGCCTAAACAAATAGAAACAGCCATCTTGGACTGAAGAATCTCTGCAAGACAGACACCAATTACTCCTCTCTCTTGATGTATCCACTCCTGAATCATGAAGAATCTGTTCATTAGTTTGGAGGGAACAAGAACATTTGCCCCATACCAAAGCAGAACTAGTATGTGAAAATTCATGACAAGACAATTTGTGATTGCTACTTTTCCCACTCACTCTCATAAGGATTGCGGGTGACCCAATGGTTTTAAACCAATGAATCCAAACTGCATAACTAGAGCTGAGTCATCCCAAAGGACCTGAAGAAACCGGGCACAGTTAATCCCCTTAGATTCAATTTGTGGATGCAGGGATTTCATGCACTCCCTGCGACTGGCTCTCTGCTGCACCAATCTCCCATTATTATAGCCCTCCTTAACCCTCCTATGAGGACTTGCAGAGGTTAGTGAAGTCTTGGCAATGGAGTTGCTGAAGGAAACTGGATAGAAGGGGTGAGGCTTACCTGGCACTTCACATTTTATCTGCCAGGTAGTCCCAGACATCTAATAATTAAGTTTCAGCCTGATTAAACCCATACCAAGTATCTTCCAGCATAGACAGACAATTGTAGTTCAGGTGCCTTATGCTCTCCCATTCTCATCTATTGGCTGGATTCTGATGAGACTGTTAGTAGTTGAGAGCTAGCACAGTTATGGTAGTTAACTACTCCTTTTAGGCATCAACAACATTGCATACTAAATTCTAATTACTTACACCTGGGCAATGACACTGAAGACCAAGACTCCCAGAAATATCACTGAGGTCCCAGGCTGGTTTACCGAAGCTTAATTATGGCAATGATGCAGAAGTTACAAAGAACCCAACTTGATTTTCATGAAGAATTTACAGAACTAGCATTTAGGAAAAAAGAAGAACATTCATTTCACCTGCAAACCCATCAAATCTGAACTAGAAGACACAAACAAATATGGAATTCTCCCTTCCCCCTAAAAATCATGCATACATTAGTTCTTCATAATAGTGCCCTTCTTTTACATAAAGTAGGGACCAAAATGAAGATGAACCTAATATTTTATTAGGTAAGACAGATTACTTTGTAACAATATACTCTTGTGCCTAGTAACTTGTGGAATTCTTCACACTGAAATTTTTAAAATAATTTCAACATCTAACAAGTAAGAGTGTCATCACTACAATTAGCTACTACAGCACAATAATTTTAATTTCATAAGATCCCAGAACTTTCTCCCACAAGAATAAATGCAAACAAAATTATATCACAAATGTTAATTCCATCATGCTCTGTGGTAAGAGTATCATCTTTGCTAAAGGAAGAGGGAGAAGACACCTATCATTCTGTTATAGTTTGAAATTCACCACTAATCCCAGAGGAACAACTGGCTTTCACTAGCCTAAAATAATGAATGGACCAATTAAAATGATCCTATATGTAAGTTTTCTTGGAAAATGACTCATTTATGAGTATACTGATGTCCTGCCAAGTTGATTAATTCTGCATAGACTTTATCCTAAAGGAAATTAAATTTAAATATTTGCTCCCTGGATCTCTTCAGTCTCATCTGTTAAATGGCAAAAATAATTGTTTACCACTTTTTTGCTCTTCATATCATCCAGAGGCAATAGGAGAGTCATCTAGATTCTATTTTAATTTATTTCATCATCTAGACAGATTCTAGAGTACTATTAACTAGCTCCCAACAGCACGACAAAATTCGGCCCCTATCTACATCTATGAAACCATGGAAGACAATTAAACACACATGTGCTACTCAACTAAACATAGAGAGCACTGATTTAACTGAGAATATAATTTAGGTTTACAAAGGTATAATTGGGAACAGTAATTTAGCCTGCCAAACCTCCTTTTAATGAGGATTCATATGACAAAGGTCTAAGCTTTGCTCTCATTTCCCTGGATGAGTGTGCAGGGCTGATATTTGGGAAAAAACAAACCAGCCATCATTTTATTTGTACCATGAGAACTGAAAACACTGATCTAAAACAAGCATCAGACCCCACAATCACACTTATAAAATAACTATAAAATCTCTTTCAGGATATGAGACTTGTTTTCGGATAAAAAGATTTATTTTTAGAAATGAATGTTTTAATTTTAAAAGAAACCCAAGTGAAAATAATTATCGGGAGCAACAGAAATCACACTATTGAAACTACAATGAAACCTGACTTAATGGACTTGAAGAAATCAAGTGTTAAACAGATGTTCTACTAATTTAGGTGTAATGAAATTATACAAATACATTGAGATTCTTGGGGCTCTCACTTAAAATTAAATTTGCCAAATAAGCTAAATTTTATACCATTTTCATTGTATACTTAGTATCTGAAAGATTTAATACCCTCAAAGTAAGACTCAAAAGCAAGGTCAGCCTGATGGTCCAGTGGCAGTACATTGAGTTCAGAGTCTAAGACTCAAGCTCATTTCTTAGTTCCCAAGCTAGCAGCAGAAGCGCACACAGTCCTTGCTGGAAATAAATTTTCTACTTCAAATTAATGCCCCCCCCAAAAAACTATATCATGCTGGAACATGGCCATTAGCGCTTTGCAACTGAGCAGGGATGTATCCATTTCTTCATTCTGGTGTGGATATCAATAACAGATGTTAAAACAGTGGCTCTCAACTTTTCCAGACTGCTGTACCCCTTTCAAGATTCATCTGTCTTGTACACCCCAAGTTTCACCTTGCTTAAACTATTTGTTTACAAAATTGGATATAAAAATACAGAAATATCGCAGCACACTATTCCTGAAAAATAGCTGACTCTCTTATTTTTACCATATAATTAGAAAATATAACAATGTGAATATAAATATTATATTTACATTTCAGTGTATAGTATGTAGAACAGTATAAACAAGTCTGTATGAAATTTTAAATTTGTATAATTTTTTTTATGTAGCCTATTGTAAATCTAGGCAAATAACTAGATTAACTGATGTATCCACCACCCAGAAGAGATCTGCATACCCTCCAGGTATATGCATACCGCAAGTTGAGAACCACTGTGCTAGAGGGTATCTATTGTGCACACATCAAAGCTTAACTTTTGTTCTTTCCTCTAGTGTCTGTTCCTAGTTCACTGTTTATATAAATGATTTAAATAGGCAATATATTTTTCCATACACCCCTATTTTCCCCTCATTCCATCATGTCTAAAAAGATAACATTTCTATATTACAGGCTGTCTACAAACTACTCAGTCGTGGTCCTGAAGCTTCCTTCCAGTTTATACTTCTCCCCTCCCAGGGATTAGCATTACCATCTTTACCAGACTCTCCTAATGACTGATACTATTTTGTGCATGAAGTTTGTAAATACCCATTTTTGTGTTTTTTTTCAATTGAGGCAATAAGGAAAGAAAAGGAGGAGGTGGGGAAAAACAACACTGGAATGGAATTAATGATTGAAAATCAGATGAAATAAGAGGGGTTTAAGGATAGATTTGAAGGGTAGTGAAGACATTTGTACAGTGAAAGAAGAAAGCTGTTCCTAATATAAGGACAGCATGCAAAAAATTAATATAAATCTGTTACTTAATTTTTATAATTTAAAAATACACAAAATCCACATTTTCCCAACAGTGTTGAAAAAGTGATTCTTAGTCATGTTAATTCAGATGTTGGCAACACTATGAAGGTCAGCGAGCGAGTCTTTTTTAAAAGGCATATTTCCCGCCAATGGTTTTTCAAAGCCATCTCCACTAAAACTTCTCTGAACACCACCAAAATAAATACAAAACAAAACAGAGTAAATGTATCTTTCTAAAATACAAATATTTAACTGATGCTCCCAAGTTGCTAAAATAGTCTGGGAAGACCAATTGAATTACACCATTACTTCTACCAGACGGGAAGGGTGAACCCTGGGCTCAGGAAGATTAGCCCCCAACCCATCCTTTCTGACTGAGGCCCTGCCCCTCCCCTTTCCCTGCTGGAGTACAGAGCCCTCCATCCCCAAGTGCCTCTGCAGCTCCAGGCAGATGTGTGGCCGAGCCCTGCCCCCTAGGGCTGAATTACCCAACAGGCAGACTAAGCATGTGCTTAGGGCACCAGCAAAGCAGGGGCACACACACACAAAAAAAAAAAAAAAAAAAAAAAAAAAGGAGAGAGATTTTACAGTATAGTATTGTTTTTATGTTGAATTACATATGGGGGGCACCATAATCTTTTCAGTGCTTAGGGCCTCTAAAGGTCTTAATCCGGCCCTGCTGCCCTCCTCCTCCCCAACCCCATAGAGGAGCATCCCCTAGCCCTGGAGTGCCTGTAGGGAGGACAGGCACACCTCCCCTGAGCACCATGCCTGAGGCTAGCCCAGCCTGGGGCTCCAACTACAGGGGAATGCAGAGCACCCGAGGGAAGCAGGAGGGGGCCTGGAGATGGAGTGTGGGTGGGACCCCACAGGACTGTTTGGGGAGAGAAGGCCCCTGCCCATGAGGGCTCCAAATGTTAAATCTCCAATAATTACACAATCAACTACAAAGTAACTTCTCTTTAGACTCCAGTAAAAGCAGGGAGAAACTGACTAACACCATGTCTGCAGGAGAAGAGTGAACTAAAGCCACTTTACTGCTGAAAAAGCATGAAAGCATTCACATGGGGGATTAACATACTTGATCTTATGTGCATTCACATCACATATGTAGTTGATTTGTTTTAACTTCCTTGAGCATCCTCATGTAGACAAGCCTGAAAACAGACTGCACTTGTGTCTGCTGCTTGTCAATGACACAAAAGATGTACTACCATAGCTGTCATTCCCAGTTTGTTCTTCAAACCGATTACCTTATCTACACATAAAATGCAGTCAAATTATTCACTCACTGGCTAATGCTGCATGCAAAGATCAAATGCATTATAAACTTTTAAAATTAGCTATAAGAGTATCTTGGTCCATGATTACAGTTTCTAGGTGATACTGCAATACAAAAAACAATATAATGGGTCCTACTTATAACTAATGATAATTTCATCCTGGAAAATATCTTTATGATAATGCTACTTTTTGTGCCATCCCTATTAATTTCAAAAATATAAACCTATTACTGAATTTATTATTATACATTTATAATTGGGTTGCATTACCTTAATTGGTAATTATTTGCTATGTCTTGCTACTTGTCTGCAAAAGCAGGGGTTGGGATATTTTAAGCTGTTCCAACAAACAATAGTTCCAACAAAAGTTTCACAATGGATCCTGAACCTCTGATTTACTCCACAGAAGTGCTTTGTCTCATACAATAAGCACTCCTTCATGATGAGTACGATATGAAGACTTAACATGCCCTGTGTGCACTTCATAACTGAAATAACCATTATCAGATTCCTCTGGTTAACAAAAAATAATACAAGATTGATTTCATTTCATCTAAACTTTTACTGTCAGAAACATCATAATTGGAGTCTGATATAGCCTGCAAGACAAAAGAGACACTATTTGACCTTTCAAATTCTTTAGTATGTGCTGAATCATTTCCCCTAACACCTCTTTAAGCATTTCTATAGCTTTAATTCAGTACCTTCTTAGTACTTAAGAGATCGTAATTGATCAAGTTTTCAAGTCCATTTACAGTCATGTAAATTAAATCTAAATCTGTCCTTAAACATATTAATTTCCTAAAACAGAAGACTCAGCACTATTTTTACACTATTATCACATATACAGTCATCATGTGCCATGGTATATAATTAATAATGCAAGATCAAGGATCTGATCCAGAAAACTTTTACTTATGAGTAAATCTCACATGACAATCCCAAAGTTTCCAGGATGAGGCCCGTATGTTGTAGCATCTTCCTGATGTTATATCATGATAATAAACACTAGGAAAAAAAACTACTCTACAGTCATAAGGTACTAGTATCTTCTAGGGGGCACAGTAAAGAAATGGGAGTGTCTACAGAAGTGTCTACAGTTCCTGCCAGTCAACTATACTTTTTTTTTTAAATAGTAGTCACTTAGGTCATGACTAAAAATAGGTTTTAAGATTCATGCATGTATCTGATAATTAATCTATGCTATTATAAAAGGAGAGGTGTCCATCATGATGTCTGTCTCAGAGAACATTTGAGAAGTTTCTAGGGGGAGGCAGGCCCCCAGCCCCACCTACAATCCCACCCCCTCCACTGAGGCCCCGCCCCCACCACGAGGAGCAGTGTGCCGAGCGTAGAAGCGCACCCCTACCCCTCCCACCACAGGGAGGGAAAAAGCGCGTGTGCCTCAGCATCCCCAGAGCAGTAGGGAAGGAAGAGAATGCATGGCCCCAACCTCCCATTCCCAGGAGCAGCAGGGAGGAAAGAGGTCACATGGCCTGAGCCTCCCCTCCCCTAAAAGAGGTGGGGACGGAGGAGGCCTTGCAGCCCGAGTCAGCCCAAGCCTCCCCAGCCCCAGGAGCAGTGGGGGGGTGGGGGGGAGGCCACATGGCTCCAGCCCCAGAGCAGCAGGAAGGGAGGCAGGAGTGTGGCCCGAGCCAGCCCAAGCTTTCCCGCCCCTGGGGGCTACGGGAAGGGAGGAGGCCACATTTACATCTACCGTCACAACAGGATGGGTAATGCTAGTATTGTCTGAAAAGTTTAACTGATCTGCCAAAGAATGTATAGGATCCTTAGCCATATACACCCAATATTTTGGTAATTAACAATGAAGGAAAATACAATAGCAAATTTTATATTCACCAAATGTCATTTTGGTAAAATATATTTTACTAGTTTTCCTGAGCTCAATGTGATACTGATTTGAGTTATTAGAAGATCTCACTGCAAAGGGGCAACATCTTAAAAACAATAACAGGAGAAATCTGCAGACAGTTTTACAGATTTGCTGAATTTAAATCAAAACAATTAGAACTTCAGGTCTTAAAACTAAGTCTTCTAAAAACATGTGCAGAATGTGCATGTGGATGAAGAAGAACTAGATAAATTCAGAGGGGTAAGTCCATCAATAGTGATTAGCCAGATGAGCTGGGGACAGTGTATTATGGATGCATACAATGGCGTTAAATTTCAAACACTTCTGTTCTATTATTTATACTGTGTAATATTATTTGGATTTTTTTGAGCACCACTACATAGTAAAATGTTGTCAACAAACTATATAATGACAACATGTGGATCTCTCTCCCAAGTCCATAGAATTCATTTAGAATGTACAAAGTAGTCCAAATTATTCCTTCCAGTTTGCATTTCTTAACACTGAATTTCATCTTTGTTAGGCTCTTCTGGATTTCAGAAGGACCAGAAAGGAGTAATCTACACAAATGGGTTGTTACCATAAAGGAATTCCTTTAGGTACTGAACATTCCCTCTATTTTTCCTTGCCTTGCACCTGTGCTTCCTTGACTATCTTCTCAATCAAGCTAGCAATTTGGTTCCCTCTTGTGACCAACAGATCAGATACTTACAGCAAAATCTCTGAAACCATTGGAGACCATACTCAAAATCACCTTATTTTCACAGTCCAAGTCAGTGCTCTTGGTCTTATCTAATTCACTTTTATTGATCTTATTTATGAACGTATCACCACTATAAAATGCTACAAAACTGATTACTGAGCTATTATGTGTATTTCCAGTGGAAAAGAATGTTATAAAACTATATTAAAAGCAGAAGGAAACTTGCCTTTGTCTAGCTTGCCAGCTGAATGAATTGCTAGGTAAGTTAACTTGTTGAAATGCTGTTTTACTCAACAGTTCCATCTATCCATCTAGTTACTGTATGGGTATAAACTGTGAAAACGCAGGTTATAGGAAGCTTAAAATGTTTATTGACATAAATATCAAGGAAAAATTCAGGATTAAACTAGGCACACAAAGAATCATAAGGCCTAATGGAGGGATGGGGAACCTTTTTTGGGTCGGGGGCCATTGACCCATAGAAAAATCAATTGAGGGCCACACACAAGTGAGAAGGAAAAAAAACCCCAAAACCCTCACTGACCTGGCCCCCAACTGAGAAGAAGACAGACACTCCCCACATTCCCCTCCCCACACCAGAGCCTAGGGGGGTCCAACCTAGTAGATTTTGTGTGCTCCAGTCCCATGTTAGCAGGGGTAGGGGGTATCAAGGGAGGCAGCAATGCTAACGCAGACTCCCCAGTGCTGAGCCTTGGGGGCCGGAACCAGACAAGCCGGGGCCACATCTGGCCCCCTTGCCTGAGGTAGGGTTGCCAGGTGTCCAGTTTTGAACCGGACAGTCCAGTATTTGAGCTTTTTATTCAGGAAACAAATTGAGAAAATATTAATGAGAAAATATAAATGTCTGGTATTTTCTAAATAAGATGTAATGTAGATTGTGATGTAATGTCAAGTGTGTCCGGTATTTTTGTTGAAACCATCTGGCAATCATAGCCTGAGGTTCCCTACTCCTTGCCTAATGATGGTTAAGAAAATAGCTATTGATTTTCAAATGTCACATAGGAAAAATGTACAGAATTCCTAAATAATGAGATGACCTATTAAACAAGTAACTAAACTATATGTTGCTTTAAAGCTATATCCTGGAAACAGCAAGATTAGTAACTGTCACATTCTAAAGACAGTAAAAAAAAAAAAAAAAAAAAAAAGCCTAAAACAAAGGTAATTCATCCATTTCCATTATTTTTAATAAGGGGCTTGCCTGGTCAGGGGGTTAATCCACATCTTTTTGAAGCACATGGGATAACACACTAATACGCAAGCTGCGCTAACATGCCTGTGCCATCTGTCAATTTGTACAATGCACACATACTGCAGCAGCTTGCTGTGTACTATGTGCATGGAGTTCTTGGAAGGCATCCCATAGTCCTTTGCTTTGTTGCCAAGCAGTGTGCATTCTGGAATTTCTCACTACACAAGTGGTTCAAATTTTTAAAAAAGTTTCATGCCTCTACTGTCTCCAACCCATACTTCTTTTTTGGGTGGGCTAATATTTTTAAATTGCTGTTGGCCAGCATGGACCCCCGACAGTGTTCTGCAGCCGTGCTGGCAACCACGAACATGCTGAGGCTGGTGGGGCTGTGTTTCAGCACCTATAGCCAGAGGAATTTGGCTTTGGATTCCACACACTGCATCACTGAAGAGATGATGTGGAAGCAGCAGCAGTCCTGCAAGCAGCTGCAGGAGCTTCAGCAGCCAAACAAGAAGGATAAGAAGGAAGACACAGAACAATTGCTAGTACAAGAACAGTTTCTGGAAAAACTTTTAACTGGACAGTTCTGTTTCTGGTCTCAGGAAATCAGTGTGCAGAGGTGGAAAAGGGTTGTCACATGTCGTTAGAATGACCAACAGGGGCAAGAGAATTTCAGGACAGGGAAAACAAATTTGACTAAGATATGTGCTGAACTAGCTTACAGTGCTTCAGCAGCAATCTATTAATATGGAGATGCTCGTTGTCACATTTATCTTGAAAGCTAGCCACATCCAAATGCTACTGGATCATAGCCAAACAATTCAACGTAGAGAAACTGACTGTTGGGGGCACTGTTATGCAGGTCTGTGATGCCACAGAAATGGTATTCTTGCACCAGGTTATAAAGCTTCGTAATGCTCAGAGAATGATGGCTTTGCATGCATGGGATTCCCGAACCATATTGGGGGTAGTTCATAGGAACCATGTGTCTACTAGTTGCCTCCCCTACCAGGGCTCTCACTTTATAAATAGAAACGGGCAATTTTCCTGGGTGTGCCAAGTGCTGGTTGTCCACAAAGGCAGCTGTAGTGCAGAGTGGATAAAAATCAGAGATTTTAAATAAATTAAAAATCATTTTTTAAAGATTTCTAAAATAAATAAAATACTAAATTGCTCATTTTAAAACAGTTACAATTAAATCTCATCACAAAAATTCTACACCTACACTTTCAATCTCATAAAAATGAATTAATAGCTCTAATCTCTCCAGCCTAACTACTAGCTCTTGCTCCTTGAAAGTTCTGTGCTTTCAATTTCTGTTTCTCAGCAGACTGACATGTGCCAAGACAGACACAGGCTGGATAGGATTGGTTTTGTTCTGTGGTTATTTGGTAATGGACATAGGCCAAGAACTACAGTGGAGTCAGTTAAGACATTGTTGTAAAGACAGGGAGATAATATATAGGAAAGGACAGAAGCAGAGTAGAAAGGAACAGTGGAGTGGACTGGACAGGGAAGAGATTATTCAGTACACAGAGCTTCCTCTATTCCCTCCCCCCCCCACACCCCACCCCACACACACTTTTATCACAGAAAAACTGCCATGGCTTCTGACCTTAACTGGGAATATTTTGAAGAAATTTGTTCCCTGGGTAAACAAGGAAAACGTGTCAAGTGTAAGCAGTGCAAGATGATGATGCAGGGCTTAGTTGCAAGAATGAATCATCATAAGGAAAACTGCTTACTGGGAGAAAATTATGTGGACGAAGATGTAGATATGTCTGAAGAGCAATGTAGATCAATTGATTAGTAATGTGAATAATTCACTTTGCAACGCATTGTTGTTTGAGACTCTCTCTATGCCTTTTATTAGAAGTGTGATTTAACAAGTAAATTCCCAAGCTGTTGGTTACATTGGATGTTACTAGAAAAAAGGATTATCTTAGTTATTCCTTATGGCTTGTTTAATTAGCTAAGTAGGTTAAGAATCTATTACCCAAGTATATGGTATAGAAAGCTGACCTAAGAGAAATCTAGAATTGATAGTTGCCACTGAGTGTCAGTTTCTTATTTCATATTACATAATATATGCCCCTTATTTTGGAAAATCATGGCTACAAACCATAATGGTGATGCCATAATTCTATTCCCTATTTTACTTCAGCTTAACTCAGCTTTTCCAAGGGAACTACATCCTATACTTGTTTTCTCAAAAAGTGCCCGTGGGTTCAATGGGGCTTACTCCAAAATTAAGAGCACACTAAGCAATCAGATCTGCATCCTTGTTGAAAAAATAAAAGTAAATTATGAACTGAATAATAGAGTGCAAAGAACAGAGAAGAAGAATGACTATTCAAAAAACATTTATGGATTTTGTTTCAGGATCCCATTTAAGCATGTTGTCCATCTGCAACTACTTCAGAGTCATCACTGGCATTTTTACCAGCAGTGCTGCAACAAAACATATTACAGACAACAACATTTTGGTAGCAAGCAAAAGATTTCAATCATCCAGTAAAATCATTGCTACAGATGGGTTTGTCATAAGGACCAACTAGACACCACAGATGAAAAGATTGCTTAGTTCATTTAAACCACATATATGCCTCTTTACATTATTATCAATAAATTGAAATTGGTTGAGTCTTTACTAGGGATGTGAAAGGTTAACATCATCCTTAACAGGTGATGTTTACCATTTCTGGTTAACCGGTGGACGCTGGAGCAGATCCCTGCCCACCGTGGCAGAGGGATGCTCCAGCCCCGCGGAGCCCGCCGCTGACAGGAGCTGCTCTAAGTGTCCAGAACAGTCCCTGTCTGCAACAGACCTGGGCGCATCACAGGCAGGGAAGGACTGACCCAGGCATCCAGACCAGCTCCTGCCCGCAACCGGGAGGGACAAGTCCCTGGCTGTGGTAAGGAGTCACTTCAGCCTAGTTGTGGTGGGGGGGTATGGAGGAGATGCTCCAGCACAGCTGGCCTGGAACACCCCCCTTTAATTGGTTAATCAATTAAACTTGACATTTCACCAATTAAACAGGATTTTACATCCCTAGTCCTTACGATCAGGCTACACTCCACCTGCTAGAGCAGACATTGGTGGATGGTTGCCAGGTATGGTGTATGAGAAGGAACCTGAACAGTGTGCAAGAAACACAGAGGGGAAATTTGCCAGTTTAAGCCTTGGTGGGTGAAGCAATGTACACAATGATCCAGTAACATGTGCCTGTGTGACAACAGAAGATAGGGTTACATATCTTTCAGAAACGATAGATACAATTAGGAAATGCCCACACAACAGAATATTTAAAAGCAGTGGCAATGAAAGCTTTAATATACTGCAAACAAAAATTCAACTGTCATGTGCGCAGTTTTGTCACAGACAATGCTGCCAACATGGCAAAGATGAGAAGATATTTAGAAGAAATGGAAGTATCCTACTTAACAACATATGGCTGCAGTGCTCATCTAATGCATCTTTTAGCCAAAGATTTAAATACGTCTCCTCCAGGAATAAAAGGAAGTGTTGTTGAAGTCACAAAATGTTTCCATTTCACATCTGCTTCACTGAAGAGAGTAGGAGGATCCAAACTAATTCTCCTTCAGAATATCTCATGGACTTCTGTGGTTGATTGTTTTGATCAATTTCGTAAGGATTGGCCTATTCTCATAGCGATTGGATGAGATACTTCCATCTATTTAAAGTATTTAACATTGGATTAAAGAGGAATGCAGAAGATATGTTCAGTATACTGAAACCTATTATCCATAGCCTTAACCAAACTTCAGTGAAATTGCTGCTGCATTGCTGATGGTGTCAAAATTTAGAAGGCACATCAAGAAACATTAACAAAAGAAATACCTCACTAGAAAGTTAAACTACAACAGTAAAGAAGCGAATGGATCAAACACAAACTCCACCTCAATTTCTTCTAAACATCTTTAACCCCAATATAAAAGTAGATGCCTAACTTCTAAAGATACTGCTGCCGTCATGGTCTGGACATCTCAAAATCACTCCTCAGTTGTGTCAGTCACAATAATTTCAGGGCTGCAGTAAAACCATGTAATCAGTAAGTGATATACTGATATGTTTTCAACAAAGGCACTCTCCTGAATTCGTGGGAATCCATTAGCCAGGCACCTTGACACAGAGCTCCTTCAGTTGTTAAGCCAACTCTTCAGCTTCTAAATCAACAGTAGCTTCCTCTGCAGGAACAGAAAGAATATTTGTACTGTCTTATATTATTGACACAAAACTAAGAAATCTAGTGGGAGTTGCAAAAAGCAGAAAAACTCAAATTTCTGTTTCAGTCTATGAATCAAAATGACAGTGGGAGTGGGGTAGAGGAGAGCTATTGTAAAAGTTTTAAGGACACCATACATTTAGTGTTCTGAGAACTTGTCTGTTAAGGTTAGTATCATTTGAAAAATTAAAAAAGAGAATTTAAGGCCAGCCGTCAGCCAGCAACTCAGGAGATGGCTGCAATTGCAAATGTGAAACATGTATGTAACATTTAAGATTTAGTTTAATAAAATATAAGTGTTATTGTGTTTGTGTGTGTGATTTAGTTCTTATAATTCCTAATGTACTGCTGCTGCATCTGCAGCTTGACAGAGGTAATAAGTATTATTTACTATTTCCTGAATTAATAAAAATCAAGTTACCTGAAAAAATAACACAAAGCATATCCTCTTAGATGTTAACTTACAACTCAATACAGCATTTGACGTGTTTCAGTGATCAGATTTGCACCATTGTTTAAGAAATATGTGAAGTAAAGAAGTATGGATTGGATAAATGGACTATAAGGTGGGTAGAAAGCTGTCCAGATCATTGGGCTCAGTGGGTAGGGATCAACAGCTCGATGTCTAGTTGGCGGTTGATTTCAAGTGAAGTGCCCCAAGGGTTGGTTCTGGGGCCAGTTTTGTTCAACATCTTTATTAATGACCTGGGTGAGGGGATGAATTGGACCCTCATTAAGTTAATGGATGACAGTCCTGGGGGCCCTCAGACTGCTCCACCCCAATGGGCATGTTGGAATTCATGGGCTACATACCCTACAAAATAGACACTATCCATCACCACTTTCAGACACAGCACGTAGCAATCACAGGCAACTTCTGAACCAGCTAGAAGGGATCCTCAAGCAATGCAGTTTGAAGCACTTAGAAGAGAGGAATGTGATCAGGAATAGTCAACATGGATTCACCAAGGGCAAGGCATACCTGACCAATGTGAATACCTTCCATGATGAGGTAACTGGCTCTGTGGATACGGGGAAGGTGGTAGACATGATATACCTTGACTTCAGCAAAACTTTTGATACTGAGCATTAGGTGGATAGAAAACTGGCTAGACTGTCAGGTTCAATGGCTAGTGATCAGTGGCTTGATGTCTAGTTGGCAGCCGGTATCAAGTGGAGTGTCCCAGAGGTTGGTCCTAGTACCAGCTTGGTTGAAAATCTTCATTAATTATCAGGTTGATAGGTTGGTTTGCACCTTCGGCAAGTTCACCAAAGATAATAAGCTTGGGGGAGAGGTAGATATGCTGGAGGGTAGGAATAGGGTGCAGATTGACCTAAACAAACTGGAGGATTGGGCCAGAAGAAATTTGATGAAATTCAACAAGGACAAGTGCAGAGTCCTACACTTGGGATAGAAGAATCCCATGCACTGCTACAGGCTGGGGACCAAGTGGCTAAGCAGCAGTTATGCAGAAAAAGATAGGATTACAGTGGATGAGAAGTTGGATAGGAGTCAACAATATACCCTTGTGGCCAAGAAGGCTAACAGCATATTGGGGTACATTAGTAAGAGCATTGCCAGGAGATCCTAGGGAAGTGATTGTTCTCCTTTATTCAGCACTGGTGAGGCCACATATGGAGTATTGCATCCAATTCTGGGGCACCCATTACAAAAAGGATGTTGACACTAAAAAGAGGAGACTAAGAGGAATATGATAGAGGTCTATAAAATCATGGTGTGGAAAAAGTGAATAAGGAAAAGTTATTTACTTATTCCCACAATATAAGAACTAAGGGTCACCAAATGAAATTAATAGGCAGCAGGTTTAAAACAAGCAAAAGGAAGTTTTTCTTCACTCAGCACACAGTCAACCTCTGGAACTCCTTGCCAAAGGATGTGGTGAAGGCTAGGACTTTAACAGGGTTCAAAACAGAGATAGATAGATTCATGGAGGTTAGGTCCATCAATAACTATTAGCCAGGATGGGTAGGAATGGTGTCCTTAGCCTCTGTGTCTCTGGAGGTGGGTGTTAGGGGAGGGATCACGTGAGGATTACCTGTTGTGTTCCCTCCCTCTTAGGCATCTGGTATTGGCTACTGACAGCAGACAGGATACTGGGCTGGATGGACCATTGGTCTAACCCAGTATGGCCGTTCTTAGGTTCTTATGTTCATTGGAGAGAGGGCAGCAAAACTGATTAGAGGGCTGGAGTACATGATTTACGAGGAGAGGCTGAGGGATTTGGGATTATTTAGCCTACAGAAGAGATGAGCGAGGGGGGGATTTGATAGCAACCTTCCGCTACCTGAAGGAGGATTCCAAAGAGGGTGGAGAGAGGCTGTTGTCTGTGGTGACAGATGACAGAATGAGGAGCAATGGTCTCAAGTTGCAGTGGGGGAGGTTTAGGTTGGATACTAGGAAAAACTCATTTCACCAGGAGAGTGGTGAAGTACTGGAGTGAGTTACCTAGGGAGGTGGTGGAATCTCCATCCCTAGAGGTTTTTAAGTTTTGGCTTGACCAAATCCTGACTGGGATGATTTAGTTGGAACTGGTCCTGCTTTTAGCCAGGGGGTTGGACTTAATGACCTCCTGAGGTCTCTTCCAACCATATGATTCTATGAAGTAGTATCAATGGGAAACATGATTTAAATCAATTATTTTTTTTCTTGGGGATACAAGATCAATGCACCCTGCTTTACAGATATAAATGCCATGTGATTTAGAAGTGTCCATGATGCTAGGATCTCTTGAAACTCAGCTCTATTTATCTTTATGGAGAAAGGACTATTTTCCCCAAGAATGACTTTGTCTATTAGTGATGTGGACACTGATCTGGCTTTCCTAGGAGATCTGTCTTATCCTCTGCATCCTTGATTAAGTAAGCAATACATAGGCTGCTTGAACACAAGGCAGGAATTGTTTAAGCACCACTTGAGTAGCTGCATTTCAAAATGGTAATGAAAGGTATATTTGCCCATTTCAATGGAAGGGGTTACTGTTTGTAGAACAGGTTGGAAGCAGCAGAAAAACAACATGCCAAAGATTATAGCAGCATGCTGTATTTTGCACAGTAATTTGCGAGAATAAGCAAGAATTCACTTGAGCTTCCCACCTACCATCAAGGCTGAGAGTTGCTCAACTATTTGAATAGCCAACCAAGTATCCAACAGAAAATGGAAACAGCTGGGGTGATATTATCAGTAATGCCTATTGCTCTTATTTTGACTTTCAGGGCTGAAATTGTGCAGCTATTAACCCTTGGAGGGAACAGATCGTAAGCAGTTCTGTGTTGTTTGCAGATGGTAGAAATACAACATCGTGGCAATCCTTATTTTACCTTGTGTCTTTGCCTAAATATCTTTGTAAAACGTCATGATTTCATTCTTTATGATTTTCAGTTTAAAACTTTATGAATGAAGTTTAAGATTTTATTACTAAACAGTTATACAACTACAACGAATTTTTTCATTAAAACAATAGCAAAATAACAAAAATCCAAGTCCAACAGTTCCAGACAGTGCACAACTCAAGAAAATAAATGGGAGGCAGTAGCTTACACTTTCACATCCCTAGTAGGTAGGTGCAAAATTAGAAAGGCCAAAGCACAAAACAAGATCACCCAAGAAAACATTCTACAAATGTATTAGAAGTAAGAGGAAGACAGATGACAGAGTAGGATGGTTACTCAATGGAGAGGGAAAAACAATAACAGAAAATGTGAAAATGGTAGCGTTACCTAATGGTTTTTTTGTTTTGATTTTCACAAAGAAGCTTGGTGGTGATTAGAAACCTGCTATAGTGAATGCCAGTGAAAATGGGGTAGGCTCAGAAGCTAAAATAGGAAAAGAATTAGTTAAAAATCACTTGGACAAGTTAAATGTCTTTGCATCACCACAGCCTGATCAAATGCATCTTAGAATACTCAAGGAGCTCTATGGGGAGACACCTGAGCTATTAGCTTTGGTAAGTCACGGAAGATGGGAAAGACTCCGGAAGACTGGAAAAGGGCAAATACCCTGCCCATTCATAAAAAGGGAAATAAAGACAACCCACAGAAGTACAGACTAGTTAGATTAACTTCTGTACCATGGAAAGATAATGAAGCAAATAATTAAGGAAACAATTTGAAAACATCTAGAAGAGAATAAGGTAGTAAGCAATAGCATGGATTTGTCAGGAACCAATCATGTCAAATCAACCTGATCGATTCCTTTGACAAGGTTACAAGCAGGGCTCCTTCTACGCTGCGCAGCAGCAGAGGTTCACAGATGATTAATCAGCCCCCTACCCAGTCAGTAAGCTCAGTGCATGGAGCCCTGAGCCTCTGACTGAGCAGGGCTGATTAATCACCTGTGAAGCTGTGCTGCCACACAGATTAGAGGTAACACTGGTTACAAGATCTTTGGATGAGGGGGAAAGCAGTAGATATGGTATATCTAGATTTTAGTAAGGCTTTTGATATAGTCTCACCTGATCTTCTCATTAACAAACTAGGGAAATAAAACCTAGATGGAGCTACAATAAGGTGGGTGCATAACTGGTTCGCAGACTGTAAGCGCAATTTGCATACCTGCTTTGAAAAACCCTTCACAGTGTAGCCATACCCTTAGAAAGTATCTGACTGTATCTGTATTGGAGTGCTCAATGTAACTATAAAGTATTAGATATTGATACATATTTCAAAGGAAAATAAATACTGATCTACAAATCATCAGAAATCATTCCAATACACAGAGAAGTAAAGCAATGAAAATGGAAAATGTAAAATAGTGAAGCATTTTAGAGTATCACGACAGCCTGTAATCATTCAGCTACCTCAAATCTTTTGGCAAGTTTCTTTTGCATCTTTAATGACATAAATGTAAGCCAATTCAACCTCTGAAATTCTCTTTATATCATGCAGTTCTTGGGAGCCACATAATTTTCATGATGCAATGACCTGCATATGATTCAAAGAAGTGTTCTGCATAGATTTCAATGGGCTATTTAAGTAGATTGAACAGAACTTAGACTGTCAAACTTATCTTAATTATTTGCATATCTGAGACATAACATTTGGTTCTTAAATAATTTTACCCTTCCTTTACAGGAACTGAGAACAATTCAATTAGATAACTTATTACAAACATTTGGATCCTGCTCATATGGCAATTTTTATGATAATGCCCACAATTTTTCAAGAGACAACACCAACTTTAAAAAATATCCCATTGCAGTTATTGGGAATATCTAAGTTTATAATAACTCAAAGAAACTGTAGGTAAGGTGGGGGGATAATTTGTTGACTCTATCAAAGCTATATCCTGTCCCTGAACACTGCTGAAAATGCACCAGTTTCAGTGCAGGCAGGGGCTTCAAAGTCTCTGTAACAGAAAAGCAGAATTTGCACCTAAAGAATTACAAAAGAAGTTCTTAAAGAACCTTATTAATTTTATATATAACAATATCACCAATACCAATGTCATGTGCAATATATTTTGTACATCTAATAAAAAATAGATCACTATAATTGGCAAGTAACTTCTTTTATTGTTATATATATTCTGAATTCTGTAATTTCTACTTCTCATCTGATGAAGTGGGTTTTACCCACAAAAGTTCATGACATAATAAATTTGTTAGTCTGTAAGGTACCACGGGACAGCTCATTATTCAGACCACTGTAAAATCATCACAAAGTCAATATAAGAGTATTGTGAAATTTGAACCCAGAGTTCAGTGGTCTGTTCCCTACAGAATTCAAACCATCCAGCCATCAACTGAGTAACCAGACAATCAAAGGTGTCTCAAAAAATGTGGCTGAAACTCTATCCAGCAGGTTTGGCAGAGTTAGGCTGTTTTAAAAATTGCACATCAGTATTTGATTATTCTTGAAATAGCATAAACGACATAAAGCAACACCTGGAAATGATGTAACAGGATCTCCATCAAAGAAATAAAAAGGAAAGAAAAGAACCAAGGAACATCACATCTAGGGAAAAAACACAACCAAAAAAAAAAATCAGTGTTAATACTTACGGTCTGATATTCTGAAAGACTGTATGAGTTAATAGTGCTGTTGTTCACCAGGGGTCTGGTAACAAGGTCTCAGGAACCTATGCTATGCTGGAGAATGAATGGAGAGCCAATTGTCTTACATCAAAACGATGTCCTTTAATAGTACAGTCTACTCTGATACACAGATAAAAAGTAACAAATGGACCATATGAATGCAACTAAAACACATTCAGTGACTGCCTAAAAATGTTAGAAAATGCCATCAAACAATTAAGAAATTGGAAATGGCCAAAAAAAAGATTTTTTAAAACATAGTATGTCGATTGCAAGTACAGGCCTAAAACAACTCACCTCCTAGCAGAAGCAAGAGACACACCAAAGGAGCAATGGAATATATTAGGGCATGATGTGAAGGCAAAGTACATCTTAAATCTTCTAGCAGAAGAGACTGAAGGATGTCTAGAGACTCAAAGCTGTGTAGTGCAACCAGTAAATCAAAAGTGTTTACATCATAGAGGCATTATATTGTACAGTGGGAAAGAAATAGATTTCATCTTGGTAACCTTAGTATGACCAAAGACACGGAGTGGCTAAGGCTAATCTATCTCTGGAAATGTCATTTTCTAAGTCACCCCACTACCTGCATACAAGGCCAGCTCAGCAGACAAAGCCCCACGTCCGGGGCCAAGAAGGGCATAAGGAGGGAGGGGAAGGGCCTGCCTATGCACTGGGTTCCCTACAAGTAGAATTAGATTCCTGAGTCCCAGCACAAGGCACTGACTCCTGAGTGGTGCTTCCTGGCTGGGTTGAAAAGTTCTGATTGAGAGAGGCTCCATCTGACAGGGTGGTACAGTAGCTGCATGTGATGCAGGTCACAAGGAGAGAAGACCTCTGGCACCTGCAGAGCCCCAGCAAATGAGCAGGAGGTTCAGGCGGGGAGAAGGTTTCTCAAAGAAGATGATGGTGACAAATCAGAGAGTAGCATTTGCTAGGAGGGAACAGAACAATCCTCAAATGTTAGAAGAGCACTACTGTCAAGAGGGGATAGGAAATTATTTAATGTAGTACATAGCAACAACAAGTAAAGGGAAGGAATTAAGAAAAAAGACACAAGCTGAAATGTCAGGAAAATTCACAGCAAGATGTATTAGCATATAAGAGTCTCCCAAAGGAAGAGATGGAAACCACATTGTCATGGGGCTATCCACATTTCCACATCTATGGAAATATGCCTATGAATATGCATGACTGGAAAATGATTTATTCAAAATATTGTGGAAGGTATCATTTGAAAAGTTATAACCTACTGAATTATTTCCCCATTTGTGTGCATGTATTGTTCCTGTATTTGAAGTTCGAAATATGAAGTATAAACCTGTTTTATTAATAGAGACATACTAAGTGAGGACAATTAAGGCTATTTCAGAAAGCTAATTGCTCATTAAAAAGGACAATAATCTGCACATTGGTCTGTTTTCCCTTTGGACCTGTCCACTGGGTTCCAGCATTGGATGACCTAAACACACGCGAGTCCCCACAAGGGCATGTATTTAGGTCATCCAATGCTGGAACCCATCTTGGTCCTTCTATTTTCCCACTAACAGTCAGAAAAAGTTTAAATTGATCACAAAGGATTCCCACTTTGGACAAAGTCCACATAAAGGTGGGAAACCAAACAATAGGGGCATCTGCAAGGAGTCAGGACATCCCTGTTCATCACCCAAGGTGACTGTTAGAAACATCTAAGACTGAACAAGGGGATGGATCAATCCCAGGTTGAGAGGCTTTCCAGACTGTGAAGAAATATTATTAGAATTACTGTCAGAGTAAGGTATTGCATGTAACAAATTTCTTAGTGTATCGGCTTAACTGGCATGTTTTGTTATTTTGCTTATTACCTTACTTTGTTCTGTGCGCTATTACTTGCAACTGCTTAAATCCTACTTTTTATACTTAATAAAATCAATTTTGTTTATTAAATAAACCTAATGTAAATAATTGTTACCTATGGGAGCAAGCAGCTGAACATCTCTCTTTACATAAGAAAGAGGGCGGACAGTATGAGCTTGCTCTGTGTAAAACTTCATACACAGAATGGATTTATCTGGGCTTCTGGTCCCACTGGGGCTCTGCACCTGGGTGCTGTAACAAGTCCCTTTGACAGAGCCTTCCCAGAGCTGAGCTGACCTCTGTGTCTGTATTACTTTTCAGAGGGCTCTGAGGCTTCAATGCTGGAAGAGGCTGCATGGCCTGGCTGAGCAAGACAGAGTTCAAGAGGCGCCCAAGAAGGTTGGCTCAGTGTTTCAGCACATCACGTGACAGTCACTAGGTACTTATAAAACCTGACAAAACTACAAAAAATGTACTGGAAGTAAAAATCCCACAGTGAAAAAGGGATGGAAAGGATAGGGTTGCCAGATGGTTCAACAAAAAAATACCTCCCCCCCAAAAAACCCACCAGGAAAAAATTCCATTGAGAAAAAAAAAAGGGGGGGGAGACGAAAGTTGTTAAACAAAAAAAGATGGCCCCACGCTCCTCACCCCCTCCACCCCCGCCAGACGCGGCAGGGGAAAATTGTCCCCGCCGGGCTTCCGTCTGAGGGAAACAGGAAATATTGGACATTTCACATGTCCGGTATCTTCTGGGGGTTTTTTACCGGATGGGGGACCCAAATAATGGACAGTCCAGGTGAAAACCGGACACCTGGCAACCCTAGGAAAGGATGAGTTGCTGGGAGATTTGCTTGCCAAACTTTCAAGTTTCCATGAACTTGTTAATCAAATGGAAAGAATCTATTGCCTCGGGATACCTTAAAGGTGATTTTTAAGGGAATTTTGTCTATGGTTAGTATATTTTTGCATGAAAACAATTTTTAAGAGCAAAAGTTAAGAGATGATATATCTGATGCTACATTTAAGATTTAAAAGCATCTCCAATTCAAACTCGGGATATATCTTTCTTTATGTTCCATTTTATATAAAAACATTGTTCAGAGTCATAATTAAGCTAACAGAAAACTTTTTCTGTTGCAGATACAGAAAGCTGTCCAGCAGGAGGAGCACAAGAAAATATTCTCTTAATTGCTAGCATAATTACTGCAACAAGCACTTGTATATTAGTCACAGGATCCCAAATTATTTAAGAAATTAAAACTAACATGTGAGATATTACCTCCATGTTAGTTTAACTGAGGAAAGACAACTGAAGCAACTCGTGTGAAAGTGAACAGAGAGTAGCAGCAAACCCAGGAACAGAACTCAAATGCTGATAGCCAGTTCTGACCTCTACCCAAAAGACAATACTTGTTCTCTGGCTTTGATTACATTATTGAAGAAGTCTAGGAAATATGGATATAAAACCATATTGTCAGAAACAAAAGAAGAGGATGTATTTGACAACTGGGGGAAAAGAAAAATAATTTATTTTCAAGGAAAAGGGCAAAAAATAAAAATGACAAGTACCTGACAGTAGCTCCTTAAAAGTAGTCAGAACAACAAATAGAGGTTTCAACAAGAGATAGTTTCACTAACGGATCTATCACTAAAAGTGATTAATGTAAGAAAATTGTGTCTGGTAGGTTCATTTTATCTTTTTTAAAAATCCAATTCTATCATGGATTTCTTCATTCCCTTGTAACTGTTTTGATTCTTCTGTCTCTGAAGTTAATGATGCCCTAATCCAAATGACTTTCCATACAGCATATGTTCTAACTGAATACGTAGGCTAAGCAACAATCTGTCTCTTTCAATAAATAATTTTATTGGGTTTTACACATATTAAATCAAGAGAAAATACAGCACTCTCTCTCTTTAGCTAAGCATTATCTTTTGGTTTTTAACACCAGAAATATAATATATGACCAACAACAACATAATTTTAACATCTTATAATACCCTTATTTTCATTAGATATAAATTTTCCTCATGCCAGATTCTTTCAGAATAAAGCTAAAAACTTTCCAATTGGTTTCAATTTCTCCAGAAGAGCCAAATTTATTGTAAAAAAGTTTGCAATACATAAAAGCAAAAATTAACTTCTTAAGTAAAATATCTGTTTAAGCAATCATACAAATCCCTTTTCGCCGTTGCACAAATTGTCACTCCATTATTTGGTTGTAATGAAAGCCAGGCATATTCTTGAATGTGCAATCTAAAAATATTACATAGTAAGAAAAACTAGAAGTTTTCTAGCCAACATATATCGAAACTATCTACAAGTAATTCTGATGTATGCGCAAACAGATAATGATTTTTTTTTCTTCCGCTCAGTAGAAAATAGTTACCACAGCAACTGCCACATCTCACGGAAAAATGGTTGCTCAAAACAAAACAAAAAACACTGAAGTGAAAGATTGCATTTGGTGATAGAAAAGCTGCGGATTTCAAAAATATCTCAAGTGCATCTGGTGTGCCAATTTCCTTCATCACTTTCTTTCCACCAAGAACACTGTAAAGTGCATAAAAACATGGATACAGTTAATACATTACCCAGAAAGTTCTGGGTAACTTCCAGCTGTAACTATGTTATCAGTCATCTGACAGCACCTGCAGAGAAGAGTGCTAGCAAGTCCTCTTCTGACCAGACTATATACCTACTTACATCAAAGTAATGTAGAATCAGATGAACTGTTCATTCATCTTTTTATTACAGAAAGGGAAGAGAGTTAAATCAGGACTGTATTTTAATTTGTTTTCAGAGAGCAAACATATGAGATATTATTCCAATTCCATGACAAATTGCAGTAATGCAAATTTACTATCTTCAGATCACTAGTGACTTAACTATTTCAGCATAACTGGACTCATTACTTGGGTTTGTTTTCCCTCACCTTCCCCCCATTTTAATAATTTAATAACATCTTCAACAGTAAATTGAGATGCCTCTGCCCGAGACCGGAGCTTTAAATCTGAAACAATCTTCCTGATTTAGCACTGAGTTCTCTCTCACTCCTTTTTAGAATTTTAATTCCTTCTGTCTTAGAATCCACTTGAGATAGAAAAGTTCAAACAACAGAATACACCTGTTTTCACCAGTGAGGCATTGTGTTTCTTTTTAAAACTGCTAAAAAGAAAGGGATCTGAACTACTACCCAATTAATTAATTCCTATTTATTCATTTTCCACTTTGATAAAATGAGGATAACCTTCTTTGTATGCATCCACCTGCAATATTTTACTTATTTCTTTTTAGGCAGATGCTTTGTTCTCTCTTCCTTTACAACTGTGGGGGGGGGGCGGATTTAATCACTTTTCAGAGTGAACTAAAATACTTATGTTTAATCCCTGTCAATAAGGACTGGAGATGAATTTCTTTTATCTTTTGTATAGCATGTTTCCCTTATAAAATTATTGTTCCATAAGTTAAAATAAAAGTCAGTGATATTTCAAAGAAACATTTTATAAACAATAACCATAGTATTAGCCCTTGCACATTGTTTAATAAAAATTATGCTTGTAAATTCATTATCTATTTTCTCGGTTTACAAAGAAATTCATTCGTCTCCTCTGCCAAAGCCCCAGATATAACATCTCCTGCAGGTTATGATGCCAGTAGGTGTTACAATTTACCAAAATATTTAAGAGAGCCATTTATCCTTCAGTCATGGATTTCAGACACTCAAGAATAACAGCAATTGGTAGCAGCACACAAACAAGCAACTTTGTCTTTTCTAAAGCAGAAAACATTAAATAAACCCAAGTACTCATAGTCTTACTAGCAAGACCGCTAAAATTTGCCAGAGGGGGGATTCTATTTAACCCACTTCAATCTCTCTGATTTTGCAGAACCTGATTAACATTAATATTTTGACTTTCACTGTTAAAAGGAAGCAAGTAAGAGATTTTAGGAAAAGCACAGAAGTATTTCTTTCTAAAATGCCTGCAGTTAACAGTGACTTTCAACATCATCCACAGAATGCTCATTTCTGAACCTGACACATTGTATTCATGTCTCATTAAAAAAGAAATCTGTCCTTTCCACCCACACAAGGTAACTACAGCTTTGATATTTTGTGATTTAACCAACATACATTTAACAACAAAACAAAATCATACTAGTCCTATTTAGGAGTGTGCTGTAGAGAAAATAAAAAATACAACACTGGTTTACTTGAAGCAGTTTACTTTTATGTCAATTCCTATAAACCAGGAAATGTTGGCCAAAGAAACGTGAACCAATCTGTGAACGTGTATCACTATAATAGAACAATGAGAACAACTATCATTTAACCCCTCTCTCTCTATACAATGAAAAGAGAACTGGTGGGATCAATGGAGAGATTTAATCTCTATTTTACAATGAGTTACCAAAGACATTTAATAATTAGAGACAAAATGCAAGGACTATGAAAAAACCTCTTCATAGGATGGTCAGAATTCAGAAAAGTCTTTTTAGACCAAGGAATTCAATATTTGTATTAAATCAGCATATGATCAAGCACATCAGTGAGATTTTACTCGTATTCCCTATTGTCCATGTTTTTATTTTAGATGTACTAGACATTTTTCTACACTTAACTTGGCATTTTGATCTTTCTACAGAATTTAATAAGGTGAAACAAAGTGGCACACAAAATGCTGCAGGAAATGCACTTGAAACAAGTAGCCATCATAAACCTATTAGTCTTTTATATATTCAGTACAATTTTGTTACCCATTTTTCAAAACATTAACCATTTTGATCTTAAAAGAAACAATAAAAATATCACCAAAATTCAAAAAACAAAAGCAAAGAAAAAAAATAAGAACCAGGATAAAATATTCTGAGTAATCCCGAAAAGCTGCCTAATTTTCTGGGATCAGACCCATTTCATTCACCTGTTAACAATTTAACCCACCGAGTTTATATTCTTTTAGGCAGGTTGGGTTAAAAACATTGTAGATTTGATATGGCAGTCTTACAAGTCTAGGAACAAAACCCCAACACCTCCGCAAAAGTCAAGCTTAGTTATTCTGAGTAATAGCATCCACGTTAAATATTTAATGGATTAAAAATTATTAACGTCGGTATGTAATTTTTTTTTTTTGCAGGAGCTAGAAACTGCAGCTTTAGGTACTGCCCCCGACAGACCGCTATTACCACACCTAAGAATCTGGGCACTTCGTTAAGGAAAGAAGGCCAAACGTTATGAGCAGCAGATAAATACACATCCATCCAAGGAGATATCTGGGTGTATGTATGTATCACGTACACATAAACGAAGAGAAAGGCAGCTCAGACAGGCGCATACTCCACAGCGGTATAATGTTTAGATGGCTTGAGATTATTACAGCCACTGTGTAGAGGACAGTACATACCACAGACAGTTATATTTGCTGATTAATAATGCAAAACCACTGATGTCCATGAGTGACAAAAGTGCAGCATGACATACAAGCAGCTGGGAGACGGTCAAGACAGATGACCCTCCAGCGGGAGAATGAATGAATGAGCCTCCAGAGACAGACCCAGACCCCGGAGCCGGAGAGAAAGACAGGACAGAGACAGACTCCCGGACACCGAGTCCTAGCAGGCAGGCAGAGCGAGGCAGACAGTTGGACAGACCCAAGGGCAGGCAGGGACAGACCCAAGGGCACGAGAGGCACCCACACAGACACCAGGGCACAGCGAAGGGCAGGGGCGCAGCCAGGCGGGGCTGGGGGCCGGGCACGGGCAGGCGGCTCCCGTACAGCCCCTCTCCAGCTTACCTGGCAGTAGGTGCCGGTGACCCCGGCGGGGCAGGCGCAGCGGTAGGCGGGCTGGGGCGGCGACAGGCGGCGGGCAGCGGCGGGGCCCCGGGCCGGGGCCGAGGAGCAGGTGCCGTTGTTCCCGCAGGGCTGGCTGAGGCAGGGATCCCCCGCGGGGTCGGGGGGCGCGGCGCTGACCAGCCCGGCGAGGCAGGCGCGGCGCTGGGCCAGGCTGAGCAGCAGCAGCAGCAGCGGGAGCGGGGCGGCGCGGGGCATGGCGCTGCAGCCCGGGTCTCGTGGCCGCTGTGCGGCGGCGGCGGCGGGCAGAGGACAGGCAGGCGGCGGCAGCTCCCAGGCGCCGCTTCCCGAGCAACTTGCGGGCGGGGACTAGGGCGGGGCGGGGCCGGGCTGCCGGCTTCCATCCCGCCCAGCGCCCGGCAGAGGGCGCCTGGCCGCGCCTGCGAGCGAGGCGCGGGGGGGGGGGGTCTAGAGGGAACGGGGGGCGCTTCCCCCCGCGGTGAGAGCAGCGTGGGGCCAGGCTCCTTGTCACGAGTGGGATCGCGCCTGCCGCCGTGCAGCGACGGAGCAGCGCTGGAGGGGACTGTGGAGCCGGCACAACCTGCCTCGTGTCCGGGGGGGGCTGGCGCGTTGCAGGGTGAACAATGCAGCCCAGGGCAGCACCCGCGAGTGGTTAGAGCGGCAGCGCGCTGAACCTGGCCCGTGCTCAGCTGCCCTCTGCTGCAGCCGCCAGGGCACCTCAGGCTCCCGCTCTGCAGGGGCGGGTAATCAGGCAGGCACCGTGAGCTGGCTACAAGCGGGGGGCAGCCGCATATCGACCCTAGCAGGGATGCCTGAGTATCCTGAATCAAATGTGCAAGTGACGGGTGGTGTTTCAGTATCCTAAGAAATTAGCAGGCGTCAGGCTTTCGGTATGACACCAGTAGTAGCCACAACCCCAAGAAGTATCAGGGCCCAGTGGCGTTAGGTGCTGTATAAACGCCTGGTATGGGACTGCCCTTGCTGAAGAGCGTTTACAATTTGAATGTTATTTATTATCTAAAAATATTAACAGCTAATTAGTCGTAATGCTAAATGAGGATCAAGCTAGAGGCTGATAAAGTGTGAAAGGTGTATTTTTGAATTGTCTTTGGGGGAGGACACATCACAAAAATCCCACAGAAACTGCAGTCGCAGAAGATTCACTTTTTCCTCTATTGAGGTAAACTGGTAGATTTTTTTGAAAAGTGGTCTACATTTTGCTTTTCTGCAGATTTCTTTTGCCCCTGGGTAGCACTGAAGCACATGTTCTGTAGTTTGCAATGAGGAGCATGAAGGTAATGGATACTATTGTATGGTAGCTCCTGCACATGGCTTTTAAACCTGTAATAAGGCTTCCCCTCAGATCTCTGGCACACCTTCCCAAGAATAAGGGAATGCTGCTGACATCAATCTGCAATACTTTTTGGGAAACTTATTCTAACACGAGGCCGGATATTTGGCACTTCTCCTACAAATGATGACTGAAACCTGTATCATGGCCTGAAATAATTGAAAACGCTTCTTGAATTGAAATGAACTGAAAACTCAGCTGGACTGCTTGCAGCCTAGACACAGTACTGGAGTCATATATCTGAGGGAAGATGAACTACCATTGCTTTTTCATAACCTTGTGGCTCTCTATTTTCGTATCTTATTTCCACTGCATTTTAATGTTACATTTTCTGTGCCATACTAACTCCCTCTGCTGACCCAATTCTTACCATTTTTCAGTTTCACCAATTCTTTTTAATTGCTTTTGTCTGGAGCCCCAATTCCCAGCTGTGTAACAAATAATGCTTCTGATTCCAAGTACAATTTAATTATCTGTGTGTGCATGCACCCTCTTATTTTCCCCTAACTTTCTCCTGAAATCAGTGTTTTCTGATGCATCCTGTAGTTCTCTGATCTACTCTTTTTTTCCATCATAAAATCTTTGGGAAAAGACATGAATGGTGGAATGGGCAGGCCTTATTCATCTTTCCAAAATTCTACTAGATGGTAGCAAACCCAGATGCTAATAACAGTCAAAGACAAACAATTTCAGTCCGATTATCTCTTGTATGGCTCAAAACCACACATGCTGTGGCTTCCTATAGAATCTCTTACAACAATATGGCTACGTCTACACTGCAGGCTTTTTGCGCAAGAACAGCTGTTCTTGCGCAAAAATTTGCTGGGTGTCTACACTGCATGCCCGTTCTTGCGCAAGTAAGTTTACAGTACAGCATCAGAAAATAGGGCTTCTTCCAGAAGAGTTATTCCTCTCCCCACGAGGAATAAGCCCTTTTGGGCAAGAGCTCTTCCACAAGAAGGCAGTGTAGACAGGCAACATGATTTTCTTGCACAATAAACCCCTATGGCTAAAATGGCCATCAGAGCTTTCTTGCACAAGAGAGCGTCCACACTGCCATGGACACTCTTGCGCAAAAGCACATCTCTTCCACAAAAGCACATGGCAGTGTGGACACACTCTTGTGGAAGACCTTTTGCACAAGAACTCTTGCGCAAAACAGTTCTTGCGCAAGAAGCCTGCAGTGTAGACGTAGCCACAGTGTATTACTTGAATGAACTTTTTCTCTGATACTTTATCTTAGGTTTCCTTGCTACCATCCCTTCTCAGGGGATTGCCTACCAAGGTTTATTCATCAGAACCCTGGAAATGCTGGGGCAAAAGGATTGCTGTACCACATGACATGTATGATCCATCTCATCTTTTTCAGTGGCCAGTACCAAGTGCCTCAGATGGAGAAAGAAGAAATTCCATAGTGAGTATTTATGCAATGTCCAGCATATAGAGGAAGTTTCTCTCTCAACTCTGGTACATGCCCTGAGGCATGAGGATTTATAACTCTTATTAAAATGTTTTACTCTAATATAACTATGGATGTTCTCATTAATATAATTCTCTAATTATTTTTAAAGTGTATATTATTGAGGGCAAGAGTTTATTGTGGTTATAAATTCTGAAGGCTAATTATGCCCTGTATAAAAATATCCTTTTCTAATTTAAAACATAGTGCCTTTACATTTTATTGAATGATCTCTTGCTTTTTCATTATGAGAAAGGGTAAATCAGGTGGACCCACTTACCCTATCTTTATTAGTTGGCATACCTCTATTATATCTGCTCTTATCTATCTTTTCTCTGAATTAAATATTTCCACTCTTTTCAAGTATCAGAGGGGTAGCCGTGTTAGTCTGAATCTGCAAAAGCGATGAGGAGTCCTGTGACACCTTATAGACTAATATGCTCCAATAAATCTGTTAGTCTATAATGTGCCACAGGACTCCTCGCCACTCTTTTCAATCTCTCTTCATATGGAATTTTTTCCATGCCACTAATTCATTTTTGTTGCCTAGCTCTGGATTCCTTATATTTCTGCAAAAACTTTTAAGCAGAATGATCAGAAGTTAATGGTCTGCCATGAGAGGATGTAGTACTGATTTGTATTATAACACTATGATATTTTCAATATTATTTTCTAACCCAGTCCTTTATATGATTTTTTTCCTTTTTTGGCTGCAACTGTGCATTGAAAAAACATTTTCACTGAGTAGTCCACAATGTCACAAAGGTCGCTCTAGTTACACCTGGTTTAGATAGATGGATCTTTTGCTGTTGTAAGTTGTCATAGGCTCCTTGACTTACAACAATGGAAGTACTGCCTCAGACCTGTAAGCAATTTATTCCTTCCAGTGTGCATTACCTTATAACTATCAGCCCTCAATTTCATCTGCCATTATGTTCCCATTCACCTAGCTTTGATAGGGCTTTCTGAATGACTTGTAAACATCTTTAATCTTGAGTAACCAAATAATTATGTCATCTACATGCTTTTCCCCTTTTATAAATAAGTTATAAATAAAGTAAGCATTAAATCATAATTCTGTGGAGTTCCCTAGTCAACTTCTTGCTGTGCTTAAACTGATTATTTGTTCTTGCTCTTTGTCTTCTGTATTTAGTCTGTTTCTAATTCTTAACCTACAAATACTTAGTTTCTTTAATATACTCTGTTTTAATTACTTTGTTTTTTTAATATACCCCTGTTTGAATTACATGCTTACAGAATTTCAATAGACTGAAAAGACATCGTGAGGAGGAGGGATTGTTTGCCTATTATACAGAAGCCACACATTTGTCCCTCTTGTACCAATTTTTCTGGCATTGAATATTGCCCCAACATTTGTATTACCAGAATCATCCCAGTACCTTGTTAGCATCTGTATCCAATGTTTTTCCCCTCAGTATAGCAAATAATTTTAAGGAGACCGCATAACACCTCACCCACTTCATTCTTACTCTTGGATGAATACTAGCTGTTCTTGCTTTTTAATATCATGGGAAATGAAAGTCCTAGAACAATGCCTCTTTTAATAACTGGAATAGAATAGGTCTAGAGTAGATATGTCTATAGCATGTGCTGTTGTGAAAGCTGATGCAAATAAATCATTCTTGTTCTACTTAATTGTTGCCTTTACTCCTTACAGGTCCAGCTGATCTA
The DNA here is from genome assembly GCA_032595735.1 of Pelochelys cantorii. Taxonomy (NCBI): domain Eukaryota; kingdom Metazoa; phylum Chordata; order Testudines; family Trionychidae; genus Pelochelys; species Pelochelys cantorii. The sequence goes on along the minus strand of CM064335.1, from coordinate 35,866,174 downwards.
TCAGCTTTCTTACAGGCTTCCTGTTTTTGATATACTTAGTTTTTTTCTCCATCTAATTGACTATCTAGCTATACTCTACAGCAGGGTTTCTCAACCAGTACCCTTAGGGGTACTCAAGAGAAGTTTGGGGGGGTATGTCAGCATAACTGAAATTTGGAGAACACTGAATTTTTGTTTTAAAGTTTTACAGCGTTTTATTATTTTTGTACTTTTTACACCCAAAAATTTCATCTCCTGCCCGACTACGATTAAGTTGTTTAAACAAATGTGCTGCAATGGTAGAAAAAAAATTTGTGTCTGAAAACTGTAGGTACTGGGGGTACTTATATATTTTTTTAAAGGGGTACTGTATAAAAAAAGGTTGAGAAACACTGCTCTATAGGTATCTCTGTAAATCTGAACATTTTTGTTAACCTTATACTATCTTCCAGTTAGTGTGTGTGTGTGTGTGTGTGTGTGTGTGTGTGTGTGTGTGTGTGTTCTTCTGGAAAATGTGTTGTCTCTTCTACTAAGAGGGTAAATCACATAGTTTCTGGAGTTCTTTTATTGTAGTTTAGTAGCGATGTTCTCTTTAAGCAGTTAGTTTTCAGTGTGCTATTGTCTTCTGTGATTATGAAAAGGCATAACGTGCACAAATGTTAAATTTACCATCAGTTCTGTGATTAATAAGAGATAACTAGTCTCTCACTTTACATATCAGTTAAATTTAATTTTCTCTCTTCTGACTAGTAGAGCTGGGTGAAAAAATTAACACAAGGAGTTTATTTGTTGAAAAATTCTATTTCAGTTGACTTGAAGCAGGTACTTGTTTTGACATGGGTTCACCAGATAGTTTCAGCTAAAATTAAAGTTGGGGCTGAAAGTGACATTTGTTAAACAACTACAGCAGGAACAAGTGGTGATGTCTTCCATATAACCTTTAACCCAGTGGCTCAGTCACTCACCTCAGATGTGGAAGACTCTTGTTCAGTCTTACCCTGCACACCCATTTGGAGCAGGAGCTAAGTGGTTGATAAAGGATATTCTGAGGCAGGGCTTTATTGGTCTCACCTGATAAAGCTGTTCCACTGTGTATACATAATTAACTGGGCACTGTATCAGGCACTTAAGTCTCCAGTTTCCTAGATGAGTGCCCTAACCACCAAGCTATCGAATCATTTTAAGACTCTCTCTCATCTAATAATTGATCAGGAATTTTATACACAGGACACCCCCATCCCAGACTACCCTTTAGTCTGATGGTTAGGCTCTGACCTAGGAAGGGGGACATCCAAGTGCCACATCAGATAGAGGGGATTGAACTCCAGTCTCCCACATCCCTAACCACTGGGCTTAAGTTTGTAAGTAGGGTGACCAAAGGCCCCACTTTGGCCAGAACAGTCTCTTTTTTAGGTCTGACTTTTTTTGACAAAACTGGGCATTTGTCCTGATTGCTTTTGCCAGCTGATCACCAACTCCAGGCATGGAGGGGATACAGAAAGGGATACGGAAGGCTGTGGGAGGTGGTGGGCTTGCAGTGGGTGGCACTCAGAAGAGCAGTCCCCCATGCAAGGGGCAGGCAGGTTGTGGGCAGCTAGGAGCTCAGAGAACCAGTCCTGTTGGCAGGCACCAGGGGGGCTCATACTAGCGTCAGATGCCAGTGGGGAGGCAAGAGGCAGAGAGAGCTAGGATTGGCCCCGCACATGGGAGGGTGGCAGCAGGGTGACTGGGGATGGCTATTTTCCCTTTGGAAAAATATGGTCACCCTATTTATGAGGGAAACAATGGACAAGTGCATCATAGTCTTTTCTTCTTCTTCCTACTGTGTATTAACATTGTCATCTTTCAAATGGGATTGTAGTGATGCAAACTGGGCACCTCTTAGTTCATGCCAATAGTATCCACATGGCGGAGTGATAGCACAGCACACTAGTGCATTCAGCTGTTCAGACTCAGGTAGTCTGAACTGCAGGGCTATGTACATTTAGCCTAAAAAGCATTTTAATACATCATCCCCATCTATTGGAAACTGGAGGGAATGCAGAGACTCAAGGATTGATTACCTGCAAAATTGGTCTGATGAACTGTTAAGGGAGTTGTCCTTGCCTCCCAAACACAGATTTTAAAAAAATGGGGGAAAAAGCCTTTAGTCAAGATAAGATCTCTGCTGGATTCAGCTAGAGCAGTGGTCACCAACCAGTAGATCAGGATCTATTGGTAGATTTTGGAACCTTTGACAGGTGAGAGGTTTGGCCGGGAAGCTATCAAGTGCTGGCACTTCATCTGCCCCTCTTAACACTGCTGTGCTGCTCCTGCCCTCTGCCTTGGAGGTGCCCCTCACCCCTGGGAGCCTCCTGCTCGCTGTGCAGGGCATGGAAAGAAGAGGAAGGGGGGTTGCTGATGTCAGGGTGTCCCTCCCTGTACCCCATCTCCACAGAGCAGAGGGGGTCAGGGATGGAGAAAGTTTGCTGGCTGCTTTTGGAAGTGGTGCAGGGCCGGGGTAGGGATGTGAGCCTGCCTTAGCCCCCTGCACCACCACCCAGAAGCCACCTGTGATAAGCGGTGCCCAGTTGGAGCCCACATTCGGAACCCCAGCCCCAGTCCTGAACCCCTCCAGCACCCCAAACTCCTGCTCCCAGCCTGATAAAAGTGAATGAGGATAGGGGAGGGAGGATGGAGTGAGCAGGGGCGGGGCCGTGGCGTAGAGGCGGGAAGGAGGCAGGGCAAGGGTGTTTTGGGTTTGAGGTAGATCCTGGATTGCACTTAAATTCAAAAAGTGATCTCGTGCTTAAAAAGGTTGGAGACCACTGAGCTAGAGAGTAAGTGTAAGAATTTCTTTAAAAAAACCAAACAAGTAGTCCTGTGGCATCTTAGAGGCTAACCAAAAATATATAGTCTCATAGGGATAGCCGCGTTAGTCTGTAACTTTAAAAGCAATGAGTAGTCCTGTGGTTCTTTCAAGTGCTTATGATGGAACATACAATTTCTGTTCAAACTGCAGATCAGATATCAGCTATTATAAAGTTAATTTAAAAATTTAGGGTCCTCCTTAGGAGGGTACGGAGCCTGGGACAATCCCTCTCCACCCTAGACCCTGTTTATTTTTATATGCAAACAAAAAGTTCTTACCCGCTGATTTTAATCTTGCCTTAATGCACACTACATGACCCTCCCTCTCCACATGTTATCCTGTGTATTGTTCTCCATTCCAGCTGTGGCACATCCTCATTGTTGTTCTCCACTGTGTTACTAAATTGTCTGATGCTTGCAAGTTTTCTCTCTGTTTGCCGACTTTGACAGAGGAGTGTTTGGTAATCATGATGATTTGTTTAACACTGTCAACTGTGAAAGTCTACATTATTATTTAAAAGTCTGCTGTATGTTCCTAAAAGTCAGAGGAGGAATCTATAATAGCGACTGGGGATAAAAAAAAGTATCAGCTTTCCATCCTGATAGCTAGTGTGAAAAGTAGTAATGCTATAGATGGTCCTAGTGCAGTAATGTTCAGCTATGTGGAAATATGCTAAGGGGACGTCCCTATTACTCATTGGAACTTTCAGTATACTAAATTTTTAGAAAATTATGAAACAATGAAATATTCAAGACAGGTTTTTTAACATTATAAAAAAGTGTTACATGCAAAGGGGCTGCTAATTATTGAACAGAAATCCAAACTATAAAAATTAAAAGGATTTCTGGAATTGTCCAATTAGGGTTGTTAATAATCATTAAAACTGGTTCCTTCAGTTTCTAAAAGGTAACTAAAGCCTGATTTTAAAATTTAGGAAGCAACCTAATCCATCAAACTCACACAGATTTCTTATTAACAAAATGCATAAAAATACTCCAGATAATTCCCATGTTCTTTACAAGTAGTCATATACAAGAGACAGGAAAGAGTATAACATTGCTGCCTTATAAGCATGCTACTCAAAGTTCTATGACCATGACCCTTAAGCCCTGACATTTAAATGGTTTAAAATGAGGAGACTGTGATGGCAATGAAAACCAAATTTATTTTATAATCTTTTAAAAAATCCACACAGCCATTTGACTAGTTAGGAAGTAGAGGATGACACATGCTCAAGGACATTCATTCCTTGTCTGCATAACAAAATTGTATCCTGTTAATTCAGTTCTTCATACTGTGTTAACTGACACAATGCTGACTACAAGTGACCAATCAGCAATGATGAGGAGAGCTTACATTCAGCATCATGATGAAATCCTTCTAGAATTGACACTCAGGTGGGCTGAGAGCTTCTGCAGGCCCCGGGGTAAGGTGTGGGGAGGGTAGGTCTGAATCTTGGAAGGGGTGGGGTTGGGCATCCAGCCATCAGCACCGCCCGGCCTGTGGCACTGCCTCCCTCCCCAGCCCTGAGAGCTATGTGGAGCAGCATTCCAGCGGCCATGTAAGGACCCGTGGCTCAGGCTGCTGCCTCAGTAGCAGCGGCAGCAATTGGGAGGCATGGGCCCCTTTGTATTGCCGGGCCCCAGGCAATTGCCTCCTTTGCTCCCCCCGCCACTTGTTGGCAGGCCTGCTGCCACTCTTCCTCTGCATGAGTGCCGCGGCCCACCCACTGTGTAGCTGTCTAGTTACCCAGGAGTCCTAGCTGGATCTGCTCTGAGGAAAGTATAATGGAACTAGGATCTATTAAAAGCGGGAACAAGCACACAAAAATGGAATTGTTTGTTTATGTTCCTGTTTATAGGAAAGCAATTAAACTGCAACAATTTCATGCTGAATGACATGCATGGTGCTCACTGGTTTTTACCTTTGCCAAATACGTTCAAGTCCAGTCAATTTATTTGTGTTCCTCAAAGTATGATAAACCTAGCAGGCTAAAAATAGACTCAAGAGAAACAATTATGTCAGCCCCTAAACTGCAACACAGCAAATTGTATCATTCCACCTTCCTGTGGCACTTTTAGTGTCACCAGGGAAGTTTGCCAGAGTGGCTGGGCAGTAGAGCCAAGAGCATTTAGACGTGCGTGTGTAACCACCACTACACGTGCACCATCTGTAAGTGGACTGGAAAGGTATCTTATTTTGTACACTAACAATTTATGTGGTGGACAAGTAAGAGTCTATGATAGCATGGTGTGTCAGACATTTATATTATGCTTGATATTTCTAAATCCTTTCTGAACTAATAGATGCATAGGTTTTAAGACCAGAAAAGGCCATTGTGGTGATTTAGTCTACCTTCCTGTGTAACACAGGCAAGAGAACCTAACCCAGTAATTTTTGCATAATTCACATAACTTATTCATGGACTATATCATCTTTTATAAAAGTTATTCTTTTTCCAAAAAAATGAAGGTGATAGGAATCCAGTGTCACCTGGGTAAGTTATTCTAATGGTTAGTTACTCTCACTTTTAGAACGGGGACCTTACTCTATTCTGAATTTCTCCAGCTTCAACTCCTAACCATTGGATCTCATACTTTTTAACTGCTCAGTTAAAGAGATGTTTCTTCCCTTTGTAGGTACTTGTAGACAGTGATCGAGCCACCTGCTCCTGGTTAAATCAGATCTCTGCCAGTCTCTGTATTTGGGGAGGTTTATATACTGCAGATTATGGAAACATCTACCATGGCAAAACAAGTGAAAGGTTCACCTTAATCAAAATTATTTTTCCACACAACGTGTTTCTATTTTATACATACATTTCCTATTAAATTCCATTTCATAATTTTAAAATACTTTAAAAGGTTACCAAAGCTTTTACCTTGCTGTAAAAATTGCTACACAATGAACACTGCAAAGCCAGCATTTTCTCCCTTGTTTCTGAGGAGACAGCTGTTGTGTATTGCTGAGTGTAGGGCTGTGGGTCTGAAGGAGGGACCAATTAGTTTCAAACATTTGTTATCACTGTTAATTTGGGTTGATCCAAGGGAATGAACAGGCTTATTTGTAGGGTACTTTTTAAAAGATTGTCAAGGGCCCTGGAAGCATTGAATGAGGGGGCACTTTTCCTACCTTGGACAAAGCGAAATAAATGTCAGCTTGAATAATAAAGTCACACCTACACATCCAAAAGAAGCAGCATGGTGAGGGGCCTGATCCAAAGTCCACTGAAATAATGAGAATCTTTCCATTGCTTTCAAGGGGTATGGATCAGGTCTAGTGTGGTTGGAGCAGACTCCTGAATGTGATAATTAGCTCTGCCACCTTGGGTGAGTTGTGATCTGTTTGCCTCAGTGTACCAATCATTAAATGTCTCTGATCTTTGAGCTCTGACAAATGCTGTGATAGAGATGCAAAGTATTATGAAAAACTCTAGCATGACCACACTAGCCATGCTCCATTTCTTCATGCCATATAACAGATCCTTTCACAGATTAAAAACTCTTAGTGCCTAGCTCTAGAATAACAAATATGGTAACATTTTACATGGCTGAAAATAACTGGGGGGGAGAGAACCAAGGAACACGCAATATAGAAGACAGAATATCTCAGCAACATCCTCATTTAGGGTGTACACTACAGAGCATTTTCATTAATAATCCTGCAGTGGCAATTGTCATATAGCAGCATATCTGCTTGTTTATGTAGCAGCATCAGGAAGCAATTCCTGCACCACCAGAGCTGCAGCTTTTCCCTGAGCCACTTCCCCCAATCAACTCCTCCCAGTACCTTTCTCCTGGTACCTGACCACATTCTTGTGCTCTTCCCCAGCCCCTCTTCACTACCAGTCTTTGGCCTCCCACCACCCCTGAGGGGAAGACTTTTAAACTAGCCCTAGCACAGGCCAGGACAAAATATGGGCCAGGGGCCCGATCTGGCCCACCGGATCCAGCCCGGGGAGGCAGCAGGGAGCCCCAGGCAGGCTCCCCAGCTTGCCCCTCAGCCACCTGTGCCCTGCAGAAATGCAACTGCAGGACTCCATTTCTGTTTTAAAACTGGAAGGGAGGGGGGAAGTTTTAGTAGCTGCCCCAACCCCAGCACATTCCCATTGGCCCATTACTGGCAGAAACCAGCCAATGGGAACTGCTTGTTAGAATAATAGGCAGCTAAGAAGAATCACACCCCCTTTCCTGGGCTCAGTTATTCATGAAGCACATGGCCAGGCAAACAGGCAGGCTGGGAAACATTTTAAGCTCTACAGGCAGGCAGGCTAGTTTGGTGGCTGGCAAGTAAGTCTCTTGGCCACAGCCTGCTTCTGGCACCGCAGCCCTTTCCTGCCCTGGCTCTCTGCCCCCCCCCCCCACAACATACCCAAATTCTCTATCCCCCTCTTACACCCATACCCCCTCCCAGATCTGGCACCCCAGTCACCTGCCCCAGATCACCATCCCCTCCTACCCAAGGTCACATCCCAAACCCCTGCACTCCTGTCCCCTGCCTTAGGTCACAACTGCTTGCTTCATCCCAACTCCCTCCCAGACTCCAGTCTCCCTCCTGCACCCCAGTCCCTTACCCTAAGCTCTCTTCTGCACCCAACCTCCATCCCAGACCCTGCACCTCCTCCATTAATATCATGGTAGTGTGTGACCCTCAACCACTTTCCAAAATCTTGGAGTGGCCCCCCCCCCATCAAAAATTTTTGCCCACCCCTGCCTGAGCAGGTCCTTAATGAGCTGCACGTTTTCTGATGAGCCTGCTGCTTCTGGCAAGTTCTTAATTGGCCTCAGGTTCTTCATGACTGAGGTGCAGCAACTCCTGCATTGGTTATTCAGGGAAGAGAAAAGAGTGCATCCAGGGACCAGCATATCTAACTTCTATCAGACTATGGTACCCTACTGGTCCGGATCTATCAGTTTGTATACAGAAACAGAAGAACCAGTAGCTGGAAACAGTGAGCTACGGGTGGCCTTGTTTCTCATCGGTATAAATATGAGGGTCTGGATTTTCTGGGATTTGTTTAGCAATTGGTAAGACTGTAGTCACTCCCAGCTGAACAACATGTCCTTGTAGAAGGGATAAGGGAACTTTTCTTGGGTTGATCACAAAACAGTATATTTGAAGCAGCTTCAGTAGGATTGCTGATCAAAATATCATGTAGAAGGGGATAGAGGTGAGTGCTCTGAGACATAACTACCAGCAGCAACCTGGTAAAGTTCATAAGGGGAAACAAAAGGCTGAGTGGCAGTTTTGTAGTGGTAGGGTGCTGTCCACACATCTTAGTAGGTGGTAGTGATGGTGATACAGAAGTACTGGTGAGTGTAAATACATATTTTCTAGGTGCACTGACATAAGGAAATCCCATGGGGACAGGAATGCCAAGAGGCTTCTGTTTCCATTTAATATCTTATTTTTAGATGGGGGGGGGGAGAAGATGGAGTAGGGTTATGTTATCTAGGGAAGAGTCATAACTCAGTACTTCTCTCACCCCCTTATCAGTAGCCAACAGAGGCTATTCTCCTGAGAAGGTAATTCTGTCTCCTCGCTTCAGATTTCAGCAGAGTCACATTTGCTTGCTGTCAAACTGAGCTCTTACAGGCAGTGCAACCACTGTCTATTTTACTGCCTGACCTTTAGTTCCAGGCTTTTCCATTAGAGAACCTGCTGTTTTCCTTCTGGTACATTTGAGGATAGACAGAAGAAAGGAGCTTATCTACTCAAGTCAGTGTGTGTGAAGGAATGGGAACTCTTCAGAAGTACAGCTTACCACAATCTCAACCATTTTTCCCCAGACAAGAAAGCCGATGGAATAGGAGCACAGGATTTGTGTGCTGTGTATACCAGGTATAATCCTTGGCTGCTGAGCTCGAGGTCCCAGCCCTGGCTGAGACTCTAACTGTATCCATTGAGACTTCTGTCTCAAAAGGCTAGTGCGAGGGGTATTTTCCTGAAGGGTAGCGCTTAAGTCAGGTTGGTCCTGATCTTGCACAGACTTATGATCATCCAGCCTGGATGTTGACTCTTGTAAAACCTGTAGTAGCTAACGCCACTAATGGGAGGGAAAGGGGATGGAGGAAGCTTCAGAATCTCTTCTGAATTTGGTTTCTGCCTCTCTCAGTGGATTGGGGGGAAAGAAATCCCTTCAAATGAAATTACATATTTTGCTTGAGATATCACAGAATTGTCCTTTAGTATTTTTAACTCTGGGATTATAACTTATAGTATTTAAGTACATCCTTGCTTAGGTGATTTACTCATTGGGGGTTTCCATTCCTCCTTGATCACATCCTCAAAGGATGGGTGCAAGTACATACTTTGAAAGCAGGTATTTACCCTTATGCTTGTCCTTATGTATCTGCTCCAGGTTGATGTGGATGACAATGTCACAGCCACACACCCCCCTTCATGAAAATTGGCTTATGAATATGCATGACTCCAAGATGGTTTATGCTAAACAGGTCATGTAACATTTTTGAAATCCTGATCTGCTGAATCTGTATATCCTATTTTTGTACACATATCATTTTAGTATGTGAAGGTAGAAATACAAAGCGTGAATCTGTTTTTAAGTTCTACATGTTCTAATAGCAACCATTAGTGATACTTTACAAACATAATAGCTCAGTACTCCTCAAACGAGTGACCTATGAATGGTTTTATTTTTGCAGTAAGCCCAAAGTGTGGTTGGCCCTAAAAAGATAAGTAATCATGCCACCTCCTGCTGGTATCCATCTTGAATCTAGTATTTTTTCCAAAAGGACAGGAAAACTGAACAAAGGGTTCTGTCCTGGGAGAAAGTGTATTTATGGAATGGTAAGAAAGCAGGTCTTTGTCTTCAGCAAGGCTTTGAAACTCTCTCACCCACCCTCAGAGGATACACCTGAAGAAACCTGAAAACAAAGAATTCTAAAGAAATCTGAAAAGCTGTAGCCCCAGGCCAGAATAAAAATTGATGTTTTCCCACTTATGGGAAAGATTGATGAACACTGCTGTGACTAACCTAGAGCTGCGAATAGAATACCAGTTGAATATTCAAGCAACATCCTGCCCAATCTCCTGTCGCCTTGAGAAGTGAAATCCAGTGCAGTGTTTGGGGATAATGTGTACCAGAGGAGAGGCTGCAGCTTTGCAATTTTAGCAGCTGGCTAGAGCCAGGATTTAGCCACAGTTCTTGGGGAGTGTCTAATCAAAGCAGGTATGGAATCTTCTGCTAATGTGTAATACTCAGCAATATAATGCTTAATTCACTGGGGTATAGGCTGAGATACCACATGGCATGGATGGAGATGGTCATGGCCAGATAATTCAACACCCTGATACCAACATATGAGGAGCAGAACCCCTTGGGAATAAGAAATCTTCAGAGGGATCTGGTACAGTTGATCTGCCTTTTTAAACAACAGGAGGGCAAGAGGTGGATAAGGACCACAGAGATTTGGCTGATGGCAGCAAACCATCCAGGATGGGAAGTAATATCTTATGGTTGGCAATTAAATATTGAATAGCAGGTAGGAAGTCTCCACCATTGACACTACAAGCAGATTCAAAGTAGTCACTGAACTATGGAAATGCATAGCATTCTAAGAAGAAGCTGCAGAAGCCTTCCATTGTGTGCACATCTCATGCTAGATCAGGATTGAAATCAGCTCCTAGACATTCTTATTCAAAAACAGGAGCTCTCTTGTCATCATCCTCTTCAGAGAGGGTATCACTTATAGTTGTAGCACTAAATGGATCCAGGGGAATCAGATTCAATTATATTTGTACTTTTGGCTTCTTTGCAGATAAAATGTCTTCCCTCCATCCACAAGGAGAGAAATTGAAGAGGTCCTGAAGTAATACCTAATAAGACACCCAAAACCACTAGTCTCCCTAACCAGCGAAGGCTAGAAACATGCCAAGAGTGGAAGAACTAAAAAGAGTGGTCCAACCTTGCTATAGGTGTCTATCTTTCCTCTATCCTCATTCTGGAGAGGGTGCAGGTCCAGCAGGTCTAAGAAAGTATGTCACAATGATCTAGTACTTTGTGAGGGCCCTGATGGAGCATCAGGTGGTGTTCCAGGAGAGGACCAGCAATAGGAAATGGTTTCTTCCTGATGGGAACTGTGGAACCAATGTCACTTGCCTCCTTTTATGTACCTCATACATCACACCCAGATCCAGAGCACACACTGGAGCTAAGGGTGGACTTGGGAGGCCACAGTGATGGAACTCTCCCAAACAGGAACTGTGTCAGGAAAAGGCAGAAGATCTGGAGGTACACATGGGCTCATCTCCATTACTGAAGCTGGAATTGAAGTAGCTCTCTGCTTCAGAACAATTCTAGTAGGACCAGAACTAAGAGAGAAAGCTCAGATGTATGGGAACTGGCATTGTTAACACTGGCCATCTTGTTCCTCTACCTTTTTCCTTAGCACTACAGCATCTGGCGCTGGCAGCACCTGATGGCCTTCATTGAAAGGCACCATTTTACATATTTTTCCAACATAGTAAATGACACTGGCCCAGTGTTGGAAATGACACTGGCCCACAGATGCCACCACATGGGTGGCATCAGTGTGATCATTGAGGCATGGCACCAGTGAGTATGGCTAAACTCTTTTTAACTTTTGCAAAACCAGAGCAGTGGGATCCAACCATACAGGCCTTAGTTAGGGCAAGTACTGCCTCCAGAACTTGACTGGGGAGCTGCAGGAATGGAATCTGGCCTTGAGCCGGGCTGTTGATCAGTACAGATGGATGTCACTGGGGCTGAGCCTGGCTCCTTAGACTGTGGAACCAAAGCCTGAACAGATCTAGACAGTCAAGCTAAGAGGGCTTCCTTAAGTTGGAGTGTTGTGGGCTCTAGTAGTGAAAGTCAAGAAGATCAATACTGCCAGCGGGAGCGTGACCTTTTCCCAAACTATTCAGGCACTGTATGTGGTCATCTCTGATCAGAAAGATGGGCAGCAAGAAAGAAATCTTTTAAATGCTAGGCTTTTCCAGCTTTTTTTATTCCACCATTCCCCAGGGCCAGGGAAAACCCACACTATTACTGACATACTGTAAAAGTTAACACTAATTAAATGTTGTAGAAAACTACTCTCAGCTTCAAAGGACTGGAGGAAGTCACATCCATCTTGGCATATGGTTGGGAGGAATGAGGGAAGGCATTCTGCCCTTTTTACAGCCTCTCCCTCAGTGTCAGGATGCTGAGAGGAGGGATGCAGGAGTGCTCTAGTTGACTCCTCTAGAAGAGCCTTCTACCCAAGCTACTACAAAGTGCCACAGAACTCATAAGTGGGAATGTGAAGAGCCACTCAAAAGAACATTATGCCTTATCCACTCGAGATAGTAAAACATTTAAGCACTGAGCATACCGATAAGCAGGTACTCAGTGCACTTTCTGGAAGAGGCAGTAGCTAGGTTAAACAGAAGCACTGTCTACACTGGGGGTCATGTGGCATAGTTATGTCTGATGGGCATGTGACTGTTTCATGTAGCTATACAGATGCAAAATTCCCAGTGTGGAACAGCCCAGAGTTTTTAAATTTATTTTTGAAGCAAGCATTGAACACCCAAGAGGATAAGAAGTTAAAATTTTAAGTGGGCAATCTGTATATGAATAAAATCTTTAAATGTAATCAGTTAACACTTACCATTATGCATCACTTTTTACATGTTTACTTCTTTGTTATCTGTACAAACTTCAATGCAAGTTTAATTATAAAAAAAATGACAAATTGAATGGTTTGAGAGATCAGGGAAGTGATAGACTAATGTCTTTGAAATCTTGTTCACCCTAGACTTATTCCTTGTCAAAGGCCTTGTCTACCCTGTGTAACCTAAGCTGCTAATTTAAAAAACCAAAAAAAACCCACACAAGAGGTCTAGTTGCAGGTGTAAAATCCTCTATAGAAATTTACACAAGAATAAATCTGCCTTTTTCAGTTTAGGTTGTTGCTTTGAAAGATTTAAACAATGTCAAAAATAGCTTGAATAAAAGTATTCACATAGTATGGGGGGGCACACGGCAGGGGGCTATACATGTATAAAACCAGTACAATTGAGCCAGGTAGAAAAGACCTAGGTTTCTCAGATTGCAAAGACCATTTTCCCTGAATTATAACCACACTGCTAGGGGTTTAACTGTTGAGCAGTTTGCCTTTTATATTGAATTGTATGGCATGGACAAATATCCCTTAGAGATTAGGATGTGTCCACCAAATTATATTCTAGTCTGAATTATCCCCTTTTCAATCCACTTTTTCTGAAGAGTTAACCCAAAGCATAATCTGCCACCGTATAATTCTCTGAAGTAATTTTAGAGATACACTTAGTGCTTGTGAAAGGTCATGAAAACTGGTCTTCAGTTTATCCACAAAACAGATACAGCACAGTGACAGGCAATGCCGACTTCCCCACGCTGCCCTGCCAATGTGCCTTAATGCTGTCCTGGAATAAATCTACAGTTCAGTTTTGAAGTCCAATCAATCCATTGTCTGTCTGAAAGTGACAACTAAAATATCAATGTTCAACTCTGATACTAATTTTGTGAAGTGAACATTCATCCACAAGCACATGGACTGAGACCACCACCATCTTGTTTTTACATAGGCAATTGAACAGTCACCAGACTGCACAGCACCAGACTGCAATGGACTTTCAACTATCATACAATGGCTCTTACAAATTTGAAAACTCCTCAAGTCAATGAAAGCCAGATTCTGTAGGGAGACAACGTGGGTAAAAAAATATCAATACAGATGATATTTTAATACAAAATATTAGCTTTTTACACAAGTCAGTTTTTTTAAAATATAGAACCTTAAAAAATGAACAAGTTGCTATCCACACACTATAAACACGCATCTTTGTGCTCAGTTTGATCAAGTTTTCAGAACAATTTTAAACACCAGTCCATATTTTAAACACTGCCTTTAACTTTTATGAAATCTTTGCCACATTCTGCTCTACCAATATTATATGTACAGTGTGAAGCGCCTTCGTTCACTTTTAATATGATAGTTAAACTGCTCAGTTATCAGATTCTTTGTGCAATGATTTCACATTCGACTGCTCATGACAAGTTGGCATTACAGTTCTGTGGCACCTGGTATGAGCAACCACATGTAATTCTGTGAATGTTAACTGTAAAGAATGTCAGTTACATGTATTGAAATACATTTTTTCAAAGTACAAGTTCTTCAGCTAAATAAAAAAAATTATTCATTTTGGGGAAATCTCAACTGATTAACCAGAGTTTTCAACAATTGCTGTGCACTGAAAAATTCATTTTTGATTTCTCAAAGTTGAATAAAGTAATTAGCTATTTATCAGATTTTCATAGAGATGAACTATAGCATGTGCATCTCAGGAATGTTTGGAATCATCTGTTTTTGAACCCATAGAAAGGAAAAGCTTTCCTTCCTCTTTATCCACATTACTTAAGTTAAATAGCAGATCTTACAAACGCTTGTTTTAAAAGTAAATCATCCACAACATGTGGGCAGTTAGCAAAGGAGATTTAAGATGATTTACTTGTGTTGAAATAATTTACACAATTGAACTTATGCATACAGTACAAAACTATGAACAAAAAGGTGAAGCAAACTTTTTTATTTATATTCAGGTAAAAACATTAACCTGATGAAGTAAATTATTGCAGATTTGAGAAATCAGCACATAAAACAGTTGGACAGAGCATTGCTTACAGGTGCTTTATCTGTGTCAAAAGACAAAGGCTGAACTGTTTGTTCCAAGCTAGCACTGGGGGAGGGGGGGGGGGCAAAGAGGGAGGCTACAAAAGTAAACATGAACGTAAGTCAAGAATAAGAAAATTTTGCTTACTTGAACAGGGAATAAAACTGCTAATTTGTCTTTTAAAAAACTATACATCAATTTGAAATGTTCTGGCCTTATAATAATAAATACTGGCCAGCCCAATCTGTTGAATTTTCAACTACAGAAAAGAAAGGAATTCTTCCTAGTTTCTGGAAGAGGTTTTTGTTGCCTGAATCACTGTGTAAACAGTTCTAGAGTGTTATCTGGTAAAGACTGTAGCTAATATATCCTACCACTACTTTAAAACTAAGCTCTACCTAATTACAAAGGCTGAATTATATTGACAATATATATTTTTAATTCAGTAAAATTTAAATTATATCTTAATTTGAGAGAAAAACATGGAGCAATAAATGCCCATGCTAGCCAAAATGTAACAATTGTTGAGTGTTGCACACAAAAAAGAGCCATGTGAATTGCACATCAGACAATACAAGAGGAAGGGAAAAATCAGAGGCATGTGAAGGTACACAGAACTAGGCTACTAAACTAGATTTGTCAAATACAGGTGTATTTTAATTTCTGTACTTATGTACAAAACTGGTCTTTGGAGGAAAAAACTGCAGACTTAGCTAGATGGATACACACAGCCCAATATTAAACTGCACAGCGACATTTATTGTTCCAGCCTGGAAAAACATCCCTTTTTTAAATTTCACACAGCAAAGCAAGTTAAAAACTTCACTCATCAAATAAATGATAATTTAAACAAGAACTTGCTAAAGAAACCTTGTCACAACAACTTTTTAGGGCCTGATCACTTTTAAGTCCATTGGGCCGTTAATGAATATCAACCAAGTGTCTTTGTTTATAATCTGCAAGGCGTTTTTCTACAACAAGAAGGCGTAACACGTTTCCTTGACTCAGGTGATACATTTAGAAAAGAATCATGATTTTCTCTTTGCTGTAACAGGCAGACATTGCATTTTTCATTGTGATCAGGAAAGATGGAATGACTGCTGCCCTTCTCTTGCAGCTATCAAGAGTTTTTCACGCATTATCTCAATACTTGAATAGTCCGGCAACTTGAGATAATTCACACAAGTCATTACTGAGGGCAAGAAGTCATCTGGATTTTCTGTAGACTCAAATGTCTTGCGTACAATTGTCAGTGGAGGATTCAAACTTCGAAAGCCTGAAAGAAGGAGAAAAGGTCCACTGTATTTGTCTGAATCTACTAGGAAAAGTGCTTTTTTCAAAGAAACAATGCTGAAATTACTATTAAACTGACGCTAATTTAACATAGTTTGCATTCCAAGTGATGACTCTTCAACCTTTGCTGAAGATTATTTTCCACATCTATTACCACAACCTTAAACTCAATATAAAAAGCTAGATGTACTTTCAATTTATGCCAAACTAATTTTGCTTTTTAGTTAAAGTGATCAAACTAGACAAGTCCATTTCACTTTTTGGTTCCTTTGGCACTAGTACACTGTGGCAATCTATACATGAAAACTCAAGAATGTAAGTAGGGCCAAAGCCATACTCAAAGATTTTATATATGAAGCAGTTAAAGAAGCTGGCAAAAGGTATTTTATCTACAACTATTTTGATTTTTTCAAGTATACTTCTGTGCAACACATTATCAGGAGGCAGATTTCAAACACAGAAATCAAATATGCTCTCAGTTTTTCCTCTTTATTCCTGTTCCTTCAAAAACCTGCATCCTCTTTTCATACCCTCTTCTGCATATTGGGATTCAGAATCCATGTTTCTACATGTATATTCTGAACAGGAAGTTTTAGTGACTGTGCTTCCTATAAGAAAAAAAATACACTGCTATTTTATATTTTGGCCTGCCATAACTTATTACAAGTCGTCTCATGGTCCACAATAGAACCAGGAACATTTGTTTAATGTAGACTACTTGTCATATAGCACAATATCACCTATAAAATAGTGCATATTACAGACGACCCCCGACGTGATTGGTTCCCGGGGAAGCATCGCAAGTCGGGGGCGTTGTAGTTTGAACCCTCATTGACGATAGGTGCCGTCAAATGTGGGCTGAGGACATAAGTCAGGGGGTTTCAGCCCCTTCTGCGCTTTAAAAAATAGTTGTTAGTGTAGGTCGTCATAACTTGGGTGGTCGCAACTCGAGGGTTTCTTGTATCTATAGTCTAGTTTGTAAAATTATTAACTTAAAATCTTTATTAATTCAAGACACTTATTAATGCAAATGTCAAAGATTATTTTAGTTGAGCTATTCCAAAATAACTTATAGCACCCCAGACTTCTCTTAATCGAAATGTCAGTTAACAGATCTGTAGGCATCTATTGAAGTGAAATGAACAGAAATGGTTTTGAATGATTCAGAAACGCATTCGCTGTTTTGATTTATACACACAAGTGCAGACATGATGTCAATATCCATTAAATAAACCCACCTCCTACTGGCAGTCTAGGGCTACCAGTCACAAATTGAAGAAATAATCTTTGTTGCTCACTATCAAAACTACTAAGAATTTCAAACAGGTACTTCACAGCTCGACTAAAAGAAAAAACACAAAAAACAGTTATTTTTAGAAGTATGTATTGTAAACAAAAGAATAAAAACTATCACAGCATTAACCACCAAGTCTCACACTCAGACTGTGTAAATTATAAATGCTATTTTTATGAACAATGTAAATTTAAATGCTATCTTCTTCCAAACAAAAAACAAACAAAAAACAAAACACACACACACGCGCACACACACACACAACTCTTAAGATGTGTTTCATCATTTCACATACAGCAACTAGAAAAGGTACTTAATATATTTCAACACATCTCCTAGTTTCAAATCTATATTACCTGTCATGTGTATAACCATGGTCTGGCCTGCAGCATTCCATTAACGTCTTTGCATCCCATGTGTCTGTTTTACTGCCACACAGGAGCTGATCCAACTACAGATTTAAGCAGAGAGAACAGGTTTGTCCTAGTGCTGATGAAGAATGAATACCGTACATGCTGATTATAACATGATTTTCTGGAACAACATTCAGGAAAGTTATGGTAGCCAATTTGTGCAATACTACACAGAACTTCAATAGTCCCAGCCCAATAATAGCTTCATGTATTGAATCCTGACATCTTCAGATCTTCTGCTACTCAAGGGGGTTCCATCTCTTCCTGTAGTTAGAAGCAGTCCAAACTTTTGTCTCAGACTATGGGAATTAGCCATGCCTGAATTTCAATGACATTTGGGTACTTAATAGTGGGATTTTTTTGTTTTACGAACTCAAGTGGATTTAACTGGTTGCCTCCTTCTCCAGCAGATTAAAATAAGCTCCTTCTTTTTACTTTCAACGCCTTTTGCAGACTCTCAGAATCATACACCATCTCTCAGTATACTCAAAATGTCAGTTCCTGCCTCCACTCCATCAGCAGCGTCAGGCACCATTATCTACAAGTTAAATTTTTAAACAAGCACATTTGTGCTCTCCCCCATGCTACCCCTAGCACTTGGAACCAACACAAAACTACCTCACTGCTTCCGTTCAAGTCCCTCTATTGCCATGATACCTACTAAAGACTTCACAAATGATTAGACAGCTGGTATGCTGTGACCATCGCCTATCATGCTGATCATGCTCATCATATCCTTTTACTACCACATCCAACTATAATCACCTGCTGTCTCTTCTCTTGTATTTAGATGTAAGCTTTGTGGAAAGGGTCTTAGTTCCACATTTGTACAGAAGTGAGCACAATAGGGAGTCCATGTCTACAACCAGTGATTGCTCCCAAAACAACCACCACCACCTATGAGGTTTCTTGATTCCTGGAGTGTCCTCCAACGTATCAGGAATATGGTAATCCAGAAATTTGCATATAGGGTGGATTACTTTCTTTGGCAAGAAAAACAGTTTTAATATACTAAATTTAATACAGCAGAATATAAAATTGACCTCTAAAAATACTAATTAGAACTACTGCTAAATGCAGAAATCTCGCAACATGACAACACAAGTACGCAGTATAAAACTCATTGAATCATCTTAGTTTCATAAATATATCACCCCACCTGTGTGAAAGTTGCACAATAACCTGCTTGTAACTAAATATGGGGATAAGAATTTAGATTAATATTAATCTATAATCTTATCCCCATAATAGATTGATATCAGTTATAAATTGACATCTACCAACCTCTTCAGGATAGAAGTACTGAAGATGACTGAGAGGGAAGACTGATTCAAATCCATCTCTGAAGGAGTCAAATTGTCTCGAAACACCTTCATTTAGTGCCCAGAATATAACCAGCTGTTTAAAAAAAAAAAAAAAAAAACACACTAAGTGAACAGGCTATGTGAGAAGATATGTGAATATTCAACAGTGGAGTTATACAAAAGTTATGACAACTTGGTAAAAGAATCAGAACACAACCATGTATCCATATAAAGATGTGTGAACCTGAGCTCGATTAAGTAGGTGCTGTACAGTATTGCCCCACTTCTGTCACTTCTCACCAGCCCAACACTAGCCACCCATCAGCTGTATTATATTGAAATGTAGCCTTCTGGAGGTGTTTGAAATAGAAATCCTTCAGATTTTAGGCAACATTAATATTGTATAATTTTTCTTGCTAGACATGCATGGATTGATTTTATAATGCATCATCCTATGATAATTTTGCTCCCCATTATCCCACAAGGTTTAACGGTTTAATGGACTTTACAGAAAGTAAAGTAGGATGGGTTGTGGGGTAGACACGTGCAACATCTCAAAAAGCAATATAGTTCCAGAAAGGTAGATTACAGACCCATGCACACAGCCCAGCCCCTAAAGCGATTGCACATGTCCATTCCACTGTTGGTTACTCACAAATAGATTAACATGAAGACGGGGTTTACCCCAACAGCAATTGTAGAATAGCCAATCCAAAGCTGGCGTAGTTACTGAATTCAAAGGAAATAGCGTAATGAGCATCAACTGTGAGAACAGATGACTAGGTTGCTGCTATGCAAATATCTTAAATAGGTCCTTGTGCTAGGAAAGCTACCAAAGCTGCTTGCATGCCAGTTAAATGAGCCAGTATTCTAGGTGGCAGCAAGACATTTGCTAGTCTGTAGCACAAATGAATAAGAGGAAATCCTCTGAGTGGAAACCAATTTAAACTTTCGTGCAGTCTGCAAATCTGCTGAGGATCTATAGGACTTAGTGCAGTCCAAGTAAAATACTAATCATCTCCTCACATCCACTAAATGAAGCTTCTACTCATCTAGAACCATGTGAGGCTTTAGGTAAAATGTTATATAAATTACCTGATTAATGTGGACATTGCAAGCCACCTGTGTCAGGAATTTTAGGTGGAGGAGGGAAATGATCCTTATGGAAAACTATATACAGAGGCTCTAAAAGTAAGGCTTACAATTCAGCCAAATCTGACTGCTGAGATTTCATGGCCAGAAACACCATTTTCAAAGAGAGAAGTTCAAGAGAGACCAACTTGTGGGAGGTTCAATTACTTTTGTTAATGCCAAGCTGAGATCCCTTAAGTGAACAGGTTCATGCCCAACCCTTTTTGAAATCTAATTATTATGGGGTTAGAAAAACGTGATTATCCACAGGAGGATGGAATGTAGAAATAATTGCCAAGCTGCTGGACCTTGATGTTTTAGGTGCAATAGATAATTGAAAATGATACCTGCCTTGGAGAAACATTTCTATTGAGACAAGATAGAAAAATGTTTTCATTTGGCCAGGTAAGTACTCCTATTGAAGGCTCTATGCCATTCAAAAGCACTTCCTGAATATCTTCCAAGCAAAAGTAATTCTCAACAAGTATTAGCCATGATAAATCCACTTGGTCAAGTGGAAGGTCCATAGGCTGGGGTGGAGAAGATGGCCATGGTCCTGAGAAATCAGGTCTGAAATGAATTGAAGAGATGGATGAGGTTTCACTAACTATGCTAGAAGGGTTGAGACCCAATGTTGCCAAGGCCACAGTGATGCCATGAGTATAAGACAAGCATGATTCTGCTTGGCACCGAACAGAGTTCTAGGTAATAATGATATCAGAGGAATGGCAAGCACAGCAGGAGATTGTCCCATGATAACAGAAAAGCATTTATCAAAAAAACCTGGACTGTGACATCATCCCCCACCTGCCGGGAGCACAACCGATGCCATTTTATGTTGCAAACAGGTCCACTTGGGGAGTCACCCACAGCTGGTTGGATGGATCTACTCATGTGCAGGTGTAGTGATCATTTGTAGTGAGCAAAGAAGGACAGCATAGGCGACTTGCCAACATGTTCTGCTCTTTTTGGGAGGTAAACAGTTTTGAGATGAATAGAGTTTGTTATGGAGAACAGCTGAAGTAGAATTGCCTTCTGGCACAGTTGGGGTGAACACACTTCTCGTCAGTTTACACAGTCCATAGTTGCCATATTGTCCATTGTTGCCATATTATCCATTAAACACTAGACTTTTTTCTTCACAGTATGTGGATGGAAAGTCAAACAGGTTAGACAAATAGCTCTCTAATATTTATGGGAGCCCTCAGCTCCTGGAAGGACCACAGCTCTTGAGTTTGTAGGATTTTGATGCATTACCCACAACCCAGGAATGAAGCATCCATGAACAACAAGAGCACTGGATGCAAAGACACAAAAGCAACTCATACACAAAAGTTCAAGGGTCTGTCCACCCCCAGAATTGAGAGACAAGTGTGCACTGCAGTTATGGAGTGTGCTTTTGGATCCAACATCAGGTCTTAGCACGTTTCGAGTCTTGCCTAGGGCAGAAACGCATCAGCTTCCATAGCATCCAAGAATGTTTTGATCAAAAAGAATAGAGTTTGAGGCTTTAAAACTGATTCAGACAGATCAGTAACAGCCCCAGGGCACTGAAGCAGGAATGAATGATTGTCATGCTGGAAGTTATTTAATATTCAGACCAGCCTCTCAGCAGCCAGTCATCCAGGACTGCATTCATGACCATCCCCCTCAAAGGAGAGGTACCCTGGACTGAGCTGCTACATCCAATCAACCATCTTGCCCTCCTCTACCATCCAATGAACTCCTGCCTGGAGTCCTCCAGTAGCCTTGTATTTAAATTTCAGGATGTTTTCCCATAGGAGAAAGTTGTAGCAACTTAGGAGAACTTGCTGTTAGCAATTCTAAATCACAGGCTTCCTAACAAGTAATGGGCTCATATCCAAACAAATGCAACCTCTGATTCTCTACCACCCTTTCTTTGGTGTCACCACTTAGTAGCTTGTCTCACCTGCTCCTCAATAGCTGCCACCACTAAAGAGCTTGGGGACAGCTGAGGGTAGCTTTATTCTAAATCCTCAGAAGATACTAGCATTTCCCCACTTGCCCATTTAGCCATATGAAAGAAGGGGTCTGCCAAAGAATTGAGTCTCCACAATTGCTCTGTCAGCCAGTAATGTCACTCTGGAAGGTCCCATAGAGGCTAACATGTCCACCGGCTTGTTTGACTTCTCACAGATCTCTTCCACTTGAACATTTAACACCAAAGCCATTATTGATAAGCCTTTAAAATCTCTCATGGTAGTGAATCACTCATCTGTAAAGCTTCATATGGTCTTAAGCAAGATGATGCACTAGGTCACTGAGGCAACAACTAGTCTACTTCTAGTGGTGGTGGAACTGTCAGAGTAACCTACAGCTGCTTGGTATCAGTTGTGGGCATCTGGTAATGTTTCTGTGGTGCTGATGATCCTATGCACCCTTGAGAAAATCAACTGAAAAGGCAAAAAAAGGCAAACCAACTATGTCTATAAAGACTACTGATGATGTGGGCCCATGGCAGTGTGCTAGTGGTGAGAACGCTATGACATCCATACACCCTACTAATGCAGGGTAAGCATTCCCTCTGCTATGGGATACAAGAGACCTCATTTACAAATCCAGTAAAGATGACAGCAAATCCAACAATAGTGGAGAAGAATGTGTGGGGGCAGGAAACCAGTAAAGCCAAACTCAGGGGTAGTGGTACCAGCTGGTTCCAGTCTTACTCTGGAAACTACTGGCCTCTTAGGCACCGCATACTGTTGTGGAGCTAGTGAGGGAATTAGTTTTTGTTACCAACCAAAACCCATCCTGTACAATAGGAAACACCAGTACCAAAAGATCAAGGAGTTCTCTAGTACCATCAGTACCAAAATTGGGTCTTGAGTTTCATATCTTTGTATAGCAACTTTTGGAGCCAGCCTTGACTGCCTTGGTAGAGATTCTGGAGTCAATGAACCCCTTTTAGCAGAGGAACACTTTCCTTCAGATCCCTCCTGGAGTCCTTGCTTTCAGGTGGCCTCAGTACCAGTGGTCTCGCTGAATGAGATTTGCATCTCTTCGTTATTAGAGACACTGAACATGGTGCTAAAGACATCTTGGGAGACACACTCGGTACTGATGGTACCACTTGGAGTATGCTCTGAACATGACTGCTATGATGCAGGGCAAATTGCCATCTCCATAAGGAGAAAGTCCCACTGCTCTATTTTTTTAGTGCAAGGCTTAAACCCTCCAAAATGGGACACTTGTCACCAGTGTTCCCTCTAAGCTGGGCAGCAGCACAGCTTCACAGGTCATTAATCAGCCCCACCCAGTCAGTCAGCTCCATGCATGGAGCCCATAGCCTCTGACCGGGTGGGGCTGTGCTGTGGCACAGCTTAGAGAGAACATTGCTCATCACTGATGTGGCATTCCAAACATTTTAGGCAACTGGGATATGGGTCACTGACTAACATCAGCCTGGCTCACAACCAACAGGACTTAAACCTTGGAGAGCCAGGCATGGCTCCAGTTCCGCTCCACGTCCAGGGGCTCGTCTAGACCACGTGGAAGATTCAAAAGAGGAATTTGCATATCTTCTTCCGATCTCACTTTCGAAAGCAGAGCTTTCGAAAGTGAAATTAGTCGGTATGCAGCTTATTCGGCAAACCCCCCTTTTCGAAAAGTCGTGTAAACCTCATTTTTCGAAAGTGAGATCGGAAGATATGCAAATTCCCATGGAATTTACATATCCTCTTTCTAATCTTCCACGTAGTCTAGACATAGGCCAGGTGATCAAATTTAGTCCAATAGCTCTAAAATGCTGAAGCCTACCAAGATTAGCTATACTCTGTATCTAACCACTATTAAATAAACAAGGTGGATACAAAGACTGAGGGAAATATAACTGTGATATCCCTACAAAGGCAGCACATTCAGTAACAAACATCACTAGTGGTAAGGAGGAGCTGGGGGTGGCAGAGTTTAGGACAGTTTCATTCTGCTATATCTGCATGCAGTAGTGCACAACAGCAAATAGCACTTAAGCAACATGAATGAACTATTGAGGGAGAATGTTTTCTGACATCTGTGCACAAGGCACACACAAAATTATGTATGGAATCACTCTGAACTACCTGTTTACAGAGCAGTAAGGCCACACAACACAGCAAGCAAAAAGGCTCAGACTCTACAAGTCCTGACTGAGTCATGGGTAGTGAGAAGGAACTGAGTGACAGTTGGTATTGCTTCACCCTCTATGTCCTCAATAAGAAGCATAAGGACACTCAGAGTATAAGCACAACCCTCAGTGGGACACTGCTGGTCCAAACCATCTGAACTCAAAGCATGGAATGCACGCAAACCGGTGATGGCAAACATATGGACAAAGCACTCAATGGACGGTAGTTGAAAACTTGACTGCTTACATGATCAGGCAGAAATTCAAGAACTAAATTTTCTAAGTGTGTCACCCATTCTCCCACCCGCATAATGGAAACTGATCACCAGAGCATTTCTTATTAGTTTATTTTGGTTCTGTGAAGCAGGAAATTGGGGGTGTTCTAACTACTATTGTGACTGACCATCTGAAATGCTTTGTGGAAGTGAGTTCTGATGCATACAGGGATGTGATTGCTATTTTAATCAATTTAGTTGCTAGCATGGACGAGTGTGCTTCAAGCAAAACTCTGAAGATCATCTTCTTTCACATGGCTATCTGGGCTTGCAGAAGTAGAGTCCCAAAGTATTTGCAGAAGCCAATAATCTTACATAGCAATGTGTTGCGCTACTAGTTCAACACTTGGCCCAGTAATTTCTGATTTTGTTTTCGGAGTTGCTGAGAACCCATAGCTCCCAGTGAGAAGTCATGCTTTTTATGAGCACATACTCCATGGATACAAAAAAAGACGGTTGCTTACTTTTTGTAAATGTTATTCTTAGAAATGTGTTGATCATGTTCCATTCCATGTTCCGTTCCATTCCATATGTGTACGCATGCACATTTTCCAATAAACTTTTACCCTACCAATACCTAGGTGTGGCACTGCTATGGCGTTGTATAAAAGCCACAGCCAGCTCCCCACCCAATCAGTCCTTCTTGCCAGTTCATTCTGACAGAGGGGAGGTGGATGGGATTTGGAATAGACAGGAACACCACATCTGAAAGAACAGTTACAAAAGAAAGTAACCATTTTTTCTTCAAGAGATTGCTCATGTGCTTTTCAATATGTGCCTGACCAACAGCTCCCTTGGAAGAAGGGTCAAAAGTCATCTAGGGGCAGATGCAAAAACTACTCTGC
Source organism: Pelochelys cantorii (assembly GCA_032595735.1). Taxonomy (NCBI): domain Eukaryota; kingdom Metazoa; phylum Chordata; order Testudines; family Trionychidae; genus Pelochelys; species Pelochelys cantorii. The sequence continues at coordinate 35,840,987 of CM064335.1, read as the reverse complement.
CAAATGCTGCACCGTCACAGGTGTGTTGCACATGTCTGAAGGGGTGCATAGACAACTATGTCGCTGCTCAGCAGATGGCCTGGATCAGAATACTCTTGAGGAAAGCTGCCAAAGATGTCTGGGCTCTAGTGGAGTGAGCAGTCAGTGGAGGGGATAGTAGCTTCACTAAGTCATAACACACCCTTATACAGAAGGTGATCCAATGGAACAGTCATTGAGAGGAAACGGAGTCCTTCCATCCTCTCTCTGAGCACAATAATGAGTTCTGGTGACTTTTGAAATGGCTTCAGACCTGACCAGTGGACGGCGGCAAGGACCACCGCCCCAAATGTGGTACGCTGTGAAGCATAAGTGACTATAGCATAGTGCTTTGTAAATGTGTGTTTAGAGGCCCAGTTGCTGCTCAACAAACATTATGTAGGAAGGCCATAGAGGTGGCCATTGCTCTAGTGGAGCATGCCTGCAATTGGGTTGGTAATGGCACCTTATTGATATTATAGCGATCTTTAATACAGTTTGTTATCCATTTTGAGTCTCAGTTTTGAGACTGCGTGGCCTTTGGAGTGATCTGCTATGGAAATGAACAGTTTAGAAGAGCATCTAGGTAAAAGGTAATCACCCGTCGAACATCCAAGGAGTGGAGTTATGCCACATTAGCATCAGGATGAAGCTTCTCGTGGAAAACGGGTAAGTATACAGGTTCACTGAGGTGTAAGTATGCAACTATTTTTAGGAGAAATTTTGTATGTGGCCTTAACACTACTTTGTCTTTGTAGGAGGTCTTAAATGGCAGATCTGCCATAAGTGCAGCCAATTCGCAACTTTTCTGGAAAGATGGGTCAGAGAGCATGTTGCCATTGGCTCAGATTGAGTGTGGGTTAAGGTGTTATGGCTGAGGTTGAGATCCCAAAGTGGCACGGTCGGCTTTACTGGGGGAAGGTATTATTAAATACCTTTTAAAAATGTCTTTGTTGTCGGATGTACAAATATAGTGTGACTATCTATGACATCATGCTCACCCGAAATAGTCGCTAAGTGGACCTTTATTGATGAGTTGGAAAGGTTCTGTTTCTTTAATGAAAGAAGATACTCTAGGACCATCATCAGTTGTGTTGAACAATGCTGCAGCGTTCTGTGGTTTGCCCACTTAGAGAAATGGCGCCATTTTTGTAAAAAGGTCCTTCTTGTACTCTGTTCACAACAATTCAGGATTATAGTGCAAACTTCCTTCGAACAGGTCTGGTCTTTTGTACTCACTCCTGGAAGAGCTAGGCCTCAAGGTGGACCTTCTGTATGTGTATTTTGCTAACAGCGCTGCATAGTTTGCTATCCTTATCTGAAGGACTGCAAAGGAGTAGGATTTCCTGCCCAGAATGTCCAGTGTCTTCCATTCTTTGTTATGAGGCATGGATTTGTATTGTGTTTGCTTACCCCTATTGTGGGCTGCATTAACCACCACCAAATTTGGTGCTGGATGGGTGAACAAAAATTCAGCCCTTTTAGCAGGAACATAATGCTTCCTGTCAGCTCTTTCTGATGTTGGAGAAATGGAAGCTGGCATTTGCCACAGGATTTTTGCCAGGTCCAGTATGGCCTCATTGACTGGCAGGGCTATTTTTGATGAAGTCGAGGCCTGTAATATGCTGGTCAGTTTGTGCTGAACCTTGGGAACCTCGACTAAGGAGGTATTTGCCACTCTCTTGTAAAGTTGTCCCCCGCTGTTAGGGGAGAGGACATTACTGACTCATCCGGAGGAGGTGAGGAGATGTATAAAGGAGGCAATGTGTCTTCCTCCTGAGAGTCGTCCAGATCTTCCAGCTCCTCCTGTGTGATGTTGGATCCTATAGCTGCTGGTGGCCTGGGGACCATGGACTCAGGTGTAGGTGGTGCCGGCAACTATGGTGTCGGTGCTTGAGCCTTTAAGAAACCCCATAGATCCTATCCCTGCCAAGGTTGTGGGAGTGGATGGGAGGGAGCCATGGAAAAGGTTGCCACATCTGAAGCTGTTGTTGCTGCTGTACCTACGTGGTTGGTTTTGGAGAAGAATGTTGTGGAGAGAAAGTGATCTCCTAATTGTCATTGTTACTTGAAAAGGGAGGGGCTGACCTTGAGGGCGTTGCAAGCTTGCTTGATCCCTCTAATGTTGGTGTGGCGTCGGTACCGAATAACAGTGTGCCCAGTACCGACAATACTACCAGGTATTGGTGTGTAGGCAGTGGCCTTGGTGGAGCGAAGGTTGGTACCGCCGGTGCGAAGGGCTGTGGTCGTTGTGATACCATGTCTCTCCGTACTCTCAACGTAGTCGGTACCAGGGAAAGTTCGGTACTTGGAGCCAGTACCAACTTTGTCAGTGTCTGTATTGGCAGCTCTGTTCAGCTCTTCGCCACGCCATGACGTGGCAGTTTGGGTAGTTTGTCGGTGTCAGAAGTGCAGTGGTGGTCTTCTTTGGTTTTGGTACTGAGACAGCAAGGCATGTGTCTTTAGTGGACACTGCCCTTCAGGGTTTGTCCGTATCAGACTTCACCGGTGCCTGCGCATCTCCCAAAGCCTGTACCTGAGATGAGGAAGGCTTGTGCTGAGGGGATAACCTCTTTGGTGGCTTCTCTGCCAAAGGTCAAGTGTGTTTTCTCTTGGCCATTTTTTTGGCTGGAGCCTCCCTCAGTGTCGAGGGCCCTTGGTCAGAAACTGATTTGGGGGGGGGGCCCCAGTTCCAAAGCTGGCCTCTCTACCTTCTCCATAGTGAGAAGCTCTAACTGTAGCTCCCGTGCCTTCAAGGACCTCAACAAGAGCATCTTACAATGGTGGTAGGCCTTCAGCGAATGGTCCTGGACTATGCACCAAATACACTTGGGCATGCCCATCAGTGATGGGAATCGACATTCTGCATGTCAGGCAGTGTTTGAATCCTGGTGAGCCTGGCATGCCTACTGTAATCTAATAACTATGAACAAGAGAAATGTATATTTTAAACTAGCTAACAGTTAATGGGGGGCGCGGGGGGGGGAGACCATCAACAGCAATAGGATCTAAACTAACATTAATTACAACTACAGATACACTATGTAAGATCTAACACGGAGCGCTGCTATGTTCTGACCCAACTGTGAGTGGTTGAGAAGGAACTGAGAGACGGTTGATGGCTTGCGTGTCAGCACGTTGGCTATAGCATGGGCAGTACTGCGCATGCGCGCCAGCACATGGGGGGGGGGGGGGAATACTGCTGCTAATAAGTTCCGATTTCAACCACAGGAGCGCCAAGACACCTACAGTGGATGCCCACAGGGACACTCCTTGAAGAAGGGCCAGTTCATTGGTGCTTGCCACTGTGGAAGCTAGTACATCTGTACTAGGGATGCTAAAATGCATCTAAGTAACCAACCATGTAACTACTGAAAACATTCAGTGGTTACACATGGATGGCAGTCGGCTCCCCGGAAGCCAACGTTCACTGGAGTCAGTTTTTAAGCCAGCTCCCCATGCATACCGGGAGCTTGCATGTAACCTGATGAGCCCAGGATCACTAGTTTAACATGTACTAGTCTGCACCAGTGCCTCCTGGCACTGACTGCAACAGGAGCAATGCCAGGATCATGAGCAGTACTAAGTACAGAAGGACGCCAAAGACTCCTCTCCTGTGTCTGACTAGTACTCTGCGATGGACCAAGGTGGTGCTGAGCCCAAAGGTGAGGGGGAGTGGTACCTAGGTGATGACACTTCTCTCATCAGTGTGGCCGGTTTCCTTTTGTGCTGACAAGACAGTGCCACTATCAGTGCCAGCATCAGAGCTCCAAGCACTGGTGCTGTAGGGGCTGGTACTACCCTTAATGGCATCTGTCTCAGCAAATGGAGCTACAGTCATCTGTACCAGAGGTAACGGGCCTGGCACTACCAGTACCACCAGCACCTGGGACGTCAACAAGGAGATGGATGTCGATGCCATAGGTGCTGAAGACAAGGAGGTCTCTGCCACCAATGCTGATCTCAGTGCTATTTTGCAAGGCATGTAGTTTTTGCTCCCATGTCACTCCTGCTTGATGTGGCTTAGGAGAGTGGGACATCATCTCAATGAGATCCCTTGCAGCCTCAAAAGATGTCTAGCGCTGACAGAAGATCAATATCCTCTTCCAGCCAGTTCCCATCCTGGGAGACTATGACCACTGGGTTCAAAGGCAGTGCCGGTGGTGTCACAGGAGGCTACAAGTGGGTGGCCTTGCGCTGGGCGTGCCCCACCAGGACCCTTCTACAGTGCCTTAGCTGGCAATCAGCCTCTGCCAGTCTTTTCTCTTGGCCAGCACCTGGGACTTTGTAACTCACACTCAACCCTGCATGGGGGGGGAGGAGGAGGGGGAAGAGGAGGCTATGGACAGAGCATTCCTTCAGTGCCAGATCATGTAACGACACCAGGGCACCTCTCACTACTGGTGCTGAGAACCGCATTGCCACCTCTGCTAGGAGAAACTTGAACCAGTGGTCCTGCTCCTTCTTTGTCCAGTAATAAAAGCTCCTAGAGATGGGACACTTGTCCATTTGGTGTCTCTCACCCAGACACTTAAACGACTGTGAAGTTCTTCCTTGGGAATAAACTTGCCACAGCTCTTATAGGCTTTGAATCCTTGAGTATAGCATGCCCCGAGACCAGGGCTAAAGTGTGTGTGTGGGGGGGTGGGGGGGTGGCAGTAACACTACGTACTTGACTAACTACAGAATGTAACAACTAACTATAATGAACACTAGAGTGTTGAAGTACTTGCAGAGCAAGAGATTGAAGCTGTTCCAGTGACCGTCACGAATGATAAAGAAGGAACTCAGAGGGTGTGGGTCAGCTGTGCCACATATATATACTGCTACAATGGCACCATGTTAGGGGGCTCCACAGCCAACCCTACAGGTACTGCTAGGCTGAATGCTTTCCGCAGACCATACGCACATATTGGAATGCAGCTGAGCAATCACTCAGGGAATACATTTATTGAAACCTTAAGAAACAGATGTTTCTACAATCAAGCTGTATAGTACTAACCGCAAATACAAGAAGTCTATTTTCTTATCCAGATATTCACAAAAACAGAAGCAACTAGGTGAAAACTACTATTACTATGACCAACATGGGAAAAAAAAGCAATTAATATATATGAAAATAAACAACTTTGAAATAAAGAGTTAGATTACTTTAAAAAAAAAACCAACACACATCACAGCTTCACTTTTACGTACTCTGAGATATTCTTCTAAATTGTGGATGGTGACAGGTATATCTTTCCCCCCTTTTTTCAGCTCTATATTGGGAAACCCAGGTAATGTGAAATCCAGTCCTAGATCTTCCACTGAGCAGCCATTCATATTGAGTGTCTCCAATGCATACTGTAAACTTTCTTTGGTCTAAAAAATAAAAAAAAAAAAAAAAGAAAGCCAGTGAGTAATTCACTTTAGTTTATCAACAGATTATTTAGCATTCTAACATCTAACATTGGTAACACGATAATCCATGCAGATCAGATACGATGACAGATTAAAGGGGAACGCTTATTCTATATACACATTAAAAGTTTATGAATCAAGAGAGACAACAACATCTGCCTTGACTTTGAACAAATCTGGAAAATGACCAAAGCACAGTTTTGGTGATGTTTTTGAGTTACTTTACTTCAAAAGCAGAATCAGCCACATAGCAAAGACTAGTGTGAAAAAACACCACCACAAAAACAAGGCTTTGTTTAAAGCCAACAAACTGGTTTTCAAAAGTAGAAGCCATGAACTTAAAAGCCAAGAATTACATTGATTTTCTGAGAGGATTGTTACCGTAAATGAGAGCTGTAATAAGCACACATACTATTTTCCATCTTTTTACTGTTGGGAAATTAAAAGTCACATTTGGAGAAGTGGGGAAGAAGAGTGAAACTTGCACATTTAACAGTAAGTTTTCATGTTCATGATAATACATAATGAAAATTCAGGACTCAAAGTGAGTACTACTAGTTCCTATTGGCAGGTGGGGAACAAATTAGTTGCCAATATGCTGGTAGTAAAATGACATCAAAGTATGGGGTTTTTTTAATTTTAAAAATGTCGTGTCAAAAATCTACCAACATTCTCCTCAAAAAATGTTGTTGATATTTATGGTTAGTAATGGAAATTCCACAGAAGTCTAGAAATACACACATTTTCAAAAGATAACTGAAAACAAATAAAACTGGAATTTGGAGCATTTATTGCACAAATCTGTAAATTAACAGATTCTTTATGGAAACCTGTGGTGTAGTTTTAAGTTTTCTTATGCAACACAGAAGGTGCCTTAGCTGCATTACATACAGAGATTTAAGTGTCCCAATAACAGTTCAGCAAGCTTAGAGGTTTTTCTTGCAACAGATTAGGAAACCCTGTTGTAAAAGTTTTTTTAAAAGCCTTTAAGATGAAATGGAAAAGATTTAAATTAGTAAAACTGTTTAAAATTTTATGTTAATAGCTTGTGTTAACTTTAGGCAGTTAGTGTAAAGTTAGCACAGGCAATTAACCTAAAATTTTGAAATGTTTACAAATTTAAATTTTTTAATTCACTTTAAAGGGTTCTTTTTGAACACCCAGGCTCTCTTTATTATTTGCAACAGAAGTACTCAAAAGGCTAAACTTTTGTTTTTTCAAATAAAGACATTTCCACCTTTACTTGACTAGACCCAAGTACGCTTTTGAGTTTCTCTTTCAACAGTTAATGACATCGTTAACATCTAAAGCAATGCACAGGAAGTCCTTCAATCCACCTTTAAATCTTCTATTTAAGCATATGTATACCCTATGAAATAGAGGTGTGATTCCAAGATCACATACACAAACTGGAACTTGATCTCTGAGCTAGCATGCTAAAAATAGCAGCATCTACTACAGCTGCAGCATAAGTTAGTTATCTGTCCAAGTACCATGAGGTTAAGGTGGGTTTATACTAGGGATGTAAAAATGTGGTTAAAAATGCAACTGTGTAACCACTAAAAATAACAGCAGTTATACTGCAAAGACAGCAGCATGTCTAAAGCTTAAATAAATTTTATACTGCAGAGCCCACAGCAAAGCCGCCTCCCCAGGAGCAAAGCCAACAAGGGCTGCTGTCCCTGCTCCCAGGGAGGACACACTGCTGCTGTCCCCGCTCCTGAGTTGCTCCAGCCCCTACTGATTAACCAGAACTGGTAAACCTCACCGTTAAGGTAACCCTAGTTCAGTGGTCTTCAATCTTTTTAACCACAAAAAGATCACTTTTTCCATTTAAGTGCGATGTAAGATCTACCTCAAAACCAAATACCCTTGCCCAGCTTCCTTCATCCCCCTTCTGAGGCCCCACCCCTGCTCCATCCCTTCTCAGAGGCCTCACCCTGCTCATCCATCTCCTTTCCTCCCCCAGCCTCATTCACTTTCACCAGGCTGGGTAGGGGGTTGGAGTGCAGGCTCTGGTCTTGGGCCAAAGGGCTCAGAGCATGGGAGGGACTCCGGGCTTAGCCCAGGGCGGGAAAATTCAGGTCCGGGAGGGGGTTCAGGGTGCAAGCTCTAGGAACGAATTTGGGTGCAGGGGGACTCGCGTCTGGGGCAGGAGATTGGGTGCAGGAGAGGGTTCAGGGATGGAACAGGAATTCAGGATGCAGGCTCCAGCTGGGCACCATTTAACTAAGACTGCTTCCGGATGATGGAACAGTGGGGTTAAGAGGCAGGCTTACTCCTGCCCTGGTCCTGCACCACTCCTGAAAGCAGCCTGCATGAACAGCAATAGCTCCATGTGCTGCCCCTCATCTACAGGCACTGAGCCCACAGCTTCTACTGGCCACGGTTCCCCATTACTGATCAACGGGAGCTGCAGGAGCCATGTCTGCAGGCAAGGACAGCATGTGGAGACCTCCTGCTCTGCCATTCTCAGGGGCTGCAGGGACATGCCAGCCAGGCAGCCACTTCCATAAGCAGTCATTACCACAGGGATAATTACTCCATCCACAACAGGTTAGGCATTTTAGAACTCAGTAATCAAAGTATTAAATTTAAGCACAAGAGAGAAATGAAAATTATGAAATGCACAAATCAGTCAAAACCCAAAAATAAACCACTTTGCAAGCAGTAAAAGTAGTAACAACAACACCCCCCCCCCCCATGTATGTGTTGGGTTGGGAAATGAAAGTGAAGGGCACTGTGTGTGAGAGAATGACACACACCCACAGTGTACAAGAGTGACAGATTTGCATTGCCAAGCTCCCCCCATCCCCTTCTCTCTGTGTAGAGATAGGGTACAGGTACCGAAGTGCGGAGGGTGGGGGGGAGCACTATCCGGACATCAGTACTGCCCCTCTTCTCCTTCCTGAACAGCAAGCAGGAGGCTCCCAGGGGGGCAGCTCCAAGCCAGAGGGCAGGAGCAGCATGACAGTGGGTGGAGGGGCAACTGAAGTGCCAGCACTTGATAGCTTCCTGGCCAAACCCCAGTCAGGATCACCTGTCAGAGGCTCCAAGATTTACTAGTAGATTCCAATCTACCGGTTGGTGACCACTGCCCCGGTTTATACTTGGTGATTAACCCAGGCTGCTCTTGTGGCTGCCTATGCTACTGATTATAGAGAGTTACCAGCCCAGATAAAAGCCAGCATGATTGGAAAGTAGCAGCCGCTGGCCAAGAACCAACACCTTCAAAGGCAGAACTGCCATCTGAAGCAACATACAAGGATGGCATAGTATAGTATAGTATTGCTACCCTTATTCTGAAGTTAGCATCCTGCCAGTAGCAGCTCAGAGCTGGGTACCTGGCCAACAGACATTGCTCTCTAGCTCTGAAGCAAGCACAGAAGAGTGGCAAAACCATGACCCCCCCCCAAAATAACCTTGTATGCCCCCCCCCCCAGCCACACCCTTTTGAGTCAGAACCCTCAATTTAAGTACAACTGTATCGGCCCCATGAAATCTGTACAGTATAGGGTTAAAAAAAAGAAAACCAAAAAAACCACACAATATCACACAAAGACCAGATTTCACAGTTGGCAACATTTTTAAAGGATGTTAATTTGGTAGGGTCCTACTCATGGGGAGCTCAAAATATAATGGGGGGGGGGGGGGATGCTTTTCTTAAAGTTGACAGATCTGACAATCTTTTTTGCACACCATGATCTCCATTGCTTCAGGTCACCGCAGGAAAGTACATGAAACCTATTAGCCCCTTGGAAGAAATTAAATTAAAATGTTATTTAAAAAAGGAGGCTTGCTTTTCCATTTACATTCATCAAGAATTACACTGATCATGTGCAGAGAGGTTAGCTATCTGGGAAGGAAAGGTTACCGCCTTCTATGGTAAGCTGTGTTTTGTCATTATGGGTGGTTCCAGATAAGGATGTGCACACTCCTACGTATACTTGGAAATTTTGTCAGCAGTGTCCACGAGTCCACGCATTCATCCTACATACATGCTTCAGTTCAAGGGTATAGAGGAAGGAGCAGACCACCACTGCTGCAGTTCTGAACCATGAAGTCCAGAGAATGACATTGCAGCAGCAGGGAAGGAGGGTAGGTAATGAAGAACCCTTTAAAACAAAGCCTCTCAGAGAACTCCAATTACTGTCCAAGACAAATATTGCTCTTCTTCAGTAATATCCCATTCACAATGGAGGATATTCAGGAGGCAGATTCAGCACCAATCAGAACAATATCACCAAAAGCTGCATCTGGACTAGAAGCAGGCACGATAGCATGGTGCTGATAAAAACTGTACAGAACCAGCTGGTGGCCTTGCAAGTGTCTGAAATATATATTTAAGTAAGGCCACAAAGGCAGAGTAAGTTCTGATAGAACAGTTGCCATAAAAAAGATGGAGGACGCATCCTCAAGGCATCACTACTAGTGATACTGTATCCCAAAACCCCCAGAGTGTTTTGGGGTGCGCTTCTATTTTTCCTCCCATCTGGGAGAAGCCCTGAAAAAATTATTCCTGTTGAGGTAAAAAACAAGAGCTCTTCTTACATCAAGTGTATGGGAACTGGCTTTCTCCCTGAGAAACAAGTCTTGGGGCAAGACACCAGTAAATGAAAGTCCCGTTTAATGTGAAATTAATGCAACTTAGGAAGAAAGCGAGAAGGGGGCAGTAACATTACCTTATTAAGCAGAACATTGTATATGGTGGAACAGGCATAGAAATATCTGGCTGAGATGATGCTTATAAGGCATGAGGTCTTAAGATCCCACGATGGAGTTAGTTCTTGGACAAGAGGAAAAAAGGTTAAACAGATTCTTAATGCATCTTGCAAGTAGTTGGGTGAGTGAAGACTGAAAATGCCTTAATTGTGAGGGAGGCTGAAAAGCTGTAATGGCAGCCAGATGGTCCTTAATTTAGCTCAGTAATAAACCAATAGTTTTTAAACTTAGCAGGTAATCAAGAATGTGCATAAGGAGAGACTCAAGAGACAGGCTGTTCTGCACATAAGGCTTGAAAACATCTTTGCTTCTGTAGGTAAGTTTTCCTTGTGGTGGGTTTTCTACTATTCAGAATGGACCTCTGGAGGGCAATCATGTTTTCCCATCAGAGATCCATCCCAAGGCAAATACAAAAACACTCAACCCAGATCTGGGAACTGTTATCTGTCTTGGCAATGAGGGTTCTAGGAGAATGGCCACAGATCTCTTACTTGAACAAATTTAAGACACTGAACAATGGTTTTGGAGGTCAGCAGACAGCATTTCTGAAGAAATTGCAGCCCCTCACGCAGAAATGTCAGCTGTTCACATTGGACACAGACACAAAGAAAGAATGTTATAAGTATTAGATAGATTCCCAGGCTAGTCCAAAATAGCTTATTTAACCCATAAGGCAGCTGATTTGCAATGAAAAATACTAGTTTTTTTTTTTTTTTATTTAACCTTGAATGTGGTACTTGAGGAAAGGCAAGGTTTAATTAGAGAAAAATGAGGTGGTAGAATGATGGAACTTAAGGGAATCCCCATGTTGCTGTCACCCCCTCTCCCCCACTGGCTCAGCACCCACTGTGGTAACCCCCCAGTCCCATCTCCCGGCCAACCCCCATGAGCTGCACCCTAATCCCCCGCTCACCAAGGTGGCAAGCAGCACAAGCATAGGCCAAAGGATTGCAGAGGAGCGGGGGGCAGCTATGCACCTGGTGGCTGGACAGAAGCAGCAGTTTTCCCCTTCTAACCACCTTCCTTCTCCGCCTGCTGGCTGTCTGAGCACCCCCTGCACTCTGGAGTCCTCGGGCCACCACTTGCACTGCTCGCGGCCACCTGTGCTTCCTGCCTGCTCCCCTGAGGTGGCAGGCAAGCTTTTGCCTCTGTGCGCGAATGTTTGTAACTCGGATGTTGTTTGTAACTCGGGATTCCCTAACCTGCTTAGGGAAGTGTGTTATGATGTTCTGTAGCCTAGGTAGATGAACTACTATGTGGTGGAATCTGCACCAACTCCATTATGGCACCCACGCCTAAGTACTGGGACAGTCTCCTCTTTGGTGATATATATAAACATTGCAGCCAGCTGTCCACCATCATTCTGAGTGGCACCTGAGGTTGAGTCACGCCAAGTGTATCAAACTGTTTAGAGTTAAAGAAAGTTGATAATGAGAGCTGTCCCTAGGGCACCAGGGAGCAAGGCACCTGCCTTATAGGAAGGCATCTGATGTGATTACCTTTGGATGAAAAGGACATAAGAAGAATTTCCACACAGCTCTTGGGTATCTCTTCTACCACTTGAGAATGTGAATGGCCCTGAGAACTCCTACCTGCATAGTTAGAATGCTTGTTAGAGATGCAGACAGATCTGAACCAGGCTTGAAGACACCAGAAGTATAGTTTTCAAAGGAATGTTACAAATATACAAGCTGCCACATGATCTGAGAGTCAAAGGCAAGCTCTTGCTGTGGTTTGTGGGCTGTTGTAGCATGGCAATGAGGCTGGACAGTATAGTAAACTTGTCAGCGGGCAGGCATATTTTGGCAGTAATGGTGTCTAAAGGGAGCTCCGATTAAGTCTATTCACTGTGAAAATATGACTAAGTGGAGGCCCAAGAAGTGGGGATACAGGGTCTGACTGTTTGAGAAAAAGAAGTGACTCTTAATGAGCCAGTTGTCCAGGGAGGGAAATAGGACTATTCCTCTCTGATACAGATGGACTGCAACATCTCGGAGGATCTTTTTGAAGACCACTGGGGCAGTTGAAGAGCTGAAAGAGCGACGTGGAACTAGTAGTGGTTTGCTCCTCCCTATATAAACTCCTACCCCAAGAGTATATGCAGTATTAAAGAGCAGATATGCCTGACAAAAGTCTTCAATCAAGCGTGTAAGTTTTTGTACACTTTACAACATGCTAAAGCCATTGAGGAAGTTTCTTCTTTGAGAAAAATCTCAACATCACAAGTCCTTGGATAGCTCTGAGGGCATGTTGTCGTCACTGAATTCAAGCACTCACCCCAAACACTGGAAGTTCAAATCCAAGCTGAAGGAGAAATCTGCAGAAAGAAAGCAGCACGTGTGTTCCAGCCTACCTCTCCCAAAAGGAGACTTACTTTGGGGACCTATAATCTGAGTATGATAGAATAATGCAGCAGGCACCGGAAAAAAAGAGTTAGCTACCTACAACACTTGCCCAAGATGGGATGCAGATCTGTATACTTGTGGGGCTGCATCTACACTGGCATGATTTTGCGCAAATACTTTTAACGGAAAAGTTTTTCTGTTAAAAGTGTTTGCGCAAGAGAGCGTCTACACTGGCATGCGCTTTTGCGCAAAAGCATCCGTGCCAGTGTAGACGCTCTCTTGCGCAAGAACACTCTGATGGCCATTTTAGCCATCGGGCTTTCTTGCGCAAAAAATTAACGTTGCTGTCTACACTGGCCTCTTGCGCAAGAATACTTAGAGGGCTCATCCCTGAGCGGGAGCGTCAGAGTATTTGCGCAAGAAGCACTGATTTTGTACATTACAACGTCAGTGTTCTTGTGCAAATATTCCCAGCCAGTGTAGACAGGCGGCAAGATTTTGCGCAAAAGCGGCCGCTTTTGCACAAAATCTTGCCAATGTAGACACAGCTGTGGGTGTGCATGTACCCAGTGCATGGAAGCTGGAATACGGTGTCTCACCATACTATAGGGGCAGCACTCTGTCATGTGCCTGCAGCCCATCCCCATGTGGTATAAATGTGTTGCCATCTCAATGCCCTCATTTCTTTCCCACCGAGTATCAGAAGTACAGATTCTGATGCTTAAGTATCAGAGATTAGGTCATGGATTATGTCTCTGGCAGCACACCTCAAACAGCAGGTACAAATAGGTAACATTTTCTTCTTTTAGTTGATGCTGCCTTATACTTCATGTGGGTGCTGGCAGGAGGTGTAGCTTGGAATCTATTTAAGGAAGGAGTGCAGGGTTGCCCTCCTGATGTTTGCATCTGATCTGGATGCAGCTGTAATGGCATAGTGGCTTGCAAAAGTATGCACAGAGGATCAAGTAGCCACCCTGGAAGTGCCCAAAACAGGAATACCATTCAAAAATACAATTAATGTTGCCTGAACTCTCATAGAATGAGCCCATACCCCTCGAAGAGGCTTAGCCTGGGCTACTTTGTATACTGTCATGATACAGGAAATTATATGCCTAGACACTATCTGTTAAGTCAGAAATCACTTTACTTCAGTCTGCACATTAAAACAGATGAGGTGAGTAACAAAGGGTTTAATTCTATTCAGATTAAAAGCTAGACAATTGCATGGCATCCAGTGTGTGGTACTCTGGAGTTAAATGAGATTTAGGGAAGAATATTATCAGATAAAACTGTGAAACTACTTCTGATTTAAACAAAAAAACCTTTAGAGTGTGGCTGCAGGGTTAAAGGAATTTTCAGAAAACTAAGCAAGGAGGTTCCACCTGAAAGCATCTCTCTCACACACTCCTTGCACATCTTAAATGCCACAAGGAAGGCAGTTTTCTGACACAAAAAAGAGAGAAGCTGCCAGATTCAAATGAAGATCCCACAAAGGAGCATTACTGCCATGGAATTTAAAAACACTGACTTCCCATGGACAGCTGGATGAAGTGCCAAAAATCGCTGCTAAGTGGACTCGTAATGGACTTAGTGCAAAGCCAGAAGGGGTAACAGGTACTTCAAGATGTCCTGAATACAAGCCAGTGTCAGCTGAACTTCCCTGTCTTAGGCCAAATGGAAATGGTTCTGATATAGTTAGTCATAACAGGCTGCCCTGGAAGTGCTTCCTGCTGTTAAGCAGACTGCCTTTGAATGTCATTCCTCTTCAGGCTGATGCGCAGAAAAGCATCTTGGTCTGACCACAGGCCTTGAACTTTCAAGAGAGTTTAGATATACTCCCCAACTTATTAAGGAGGCATCCATTACTAGAATCCTGATCTGTGGAGGTGGACCAAAATGAACACTCTGGTATACTCTGTCCAGAATTATCCATCATTATAAGGATCAGTAAGGGAAATCAGAGCAGCATGTCCAAGGGATAGCTATGTGAATGAGACACAGGAGTAGTTTGGCATATGGGACTACCTGTGTGCACATAGACATGTGGCCTAGCAACCTGAGGAACACTTAGGCTGTGGTTGTGACTGCAGTTCCAGACGAAGATGGATGCTTACCTGGAATCACTCAGTTGGTAGAAATGCTATTGAACTCAGTTTATCAAGGCTCTAATGAGTTAAATTCATTCGATTGGATCCAATGCTGATACCCCACTATTTTGGATGAGCCTTACATGATTGTGTAGGCATAGTGTGCATTGGACATGAGAAAGCACTTCATCTGTGGACTTGCTTGTCAGTAACTATTTGTCCAGAGACTTAGAATCATGCAACTAGAAGGGACCACAAGAGAGAATTCCCTTCTTCCTGAGGCACGTTCTTACCACTATCATATACTTGGTAAAAAGTCAGGGAACAGAAGACAGGCTGAAAGGCAGCGTGTTACACATAAGAATGACAATACAAAGTCAGGCCAATCGTCCAGCTAGTCCCCTATCTTCTCTTCCCATAATGGCCAGGTGCTTCAGAGGGAATGAACAGGTAATTATCAAGAGAGCCATCCTGTCAACTGTGGGAAAACAGAGGCTAGGGACACAGAACAGGGTGTTATATCCCTGCCCATTCTGGCTAATTTCCACTGATGGACTTATCGTCCATGAATTTTAGTTCTTTTTTGAACCCTGCTATAGTCTTTGCCTTCACAACATCCTCTGCCAGAGAGTTCCACAGATTAAAACAAAAGTATTTCTTCACACTATGCATAGTTAAACCTACTGCCTATTTTAACTAGGCGACCCCTAGTTCTTATGTTATGAGAAGGAATAAACAACATCACCATATCTATTTTCTCCATACCAGTCATAATTGTATAAAATTTCATACCCTCAATCATTTTTTTTAAAGCTAACCAATCTTTTTAAATCTCTCCTCATACAGAAGCTGTTCCATAAGCCTAATCATTTTTGCTGCCCATTTCTGTATTTTTTCCAATTCCAAAAATATTTTTTTTTAGTTGGGGCAATCAGATCTGCACACATTGTTCAAGTTGTGGCATTATCTTCTTCATATATACATTTTAGAAATGTGCTTCTGTCTGTCCACCCAGCTGTAAATCCGTTTATTCAAGAACTCCTAAATGGTAAGAGCTAAATGATAAGAGGTAGGACCACCAAATTTAGCATGCAGCTTCCTCTTACCATGACTTAAAGCAAGGTCAGGTTTTGGGTGTGCCAAGATAATGCAATGTGCCTAGAATCTGACTGTTTCTCACAAAATGGAAAGGGAGGAGTCTGACAGCACAGGCAGTTATACTGTAGAATGACCACATGGGACAGTGAAGGGCCAGAGATGGGAAATGGGACAGCTGTAACCCCACTGGGCCATCAAGGACCAGGGATGGAGAAAGGGACAGCTATCTACTAAATACAGATCATAGAGTTTGTTTGCATGTCTGTCCATCCCCCAGCTGGGAACACGTACCCCTCTTCCAGCTGTGCGCACTGCAGCAGCCATGGACAGGCGCTTCTCATCTGGCCCCAAGCTGATTCAGCGGGAGAAGGCTGGTTGTGTCCTCTCTTCATGGGGCAGCCTGCATACTGCATCCCCAACCCCACACCAGAACAATGATTTAAATGACCAAAACAAAACTTATTTCAGTTAAGAACCCGAAAAATGCCAGGTAAATGGCCTAGTGAATTTATATAGAAGCAATCTGATAATTCTTATCTATCCAATTCCTCATGATTCCAACATGGTTAGCTTTGACTGCCAAGACAATGGTGCTGACAGAGACAAATGTCTGTCTAGGGATCCTTCACTGCCAAGTCTGGACTCAGCTCCATAGTTTACAGTCCAGGTTGTAGACCTGGAGGCTCTACAACACAGCCAGAAGGCAAAGGCACAAAAGAGAATGAACTAGCAGAAATCATAGCACCAGAGAACTCCTGAACCAGTGGAAAATCTGGGTGGGAGAGGGGTAAAGTAGGCCTGATGCTGTCTTGTATGCAGATAGCATGGAAACTCTTGGCACGGGAGCTGACATCTTGGTACTCCACTCAGACACCCCAGGGCAAGGACCCGAGTTGAGAGCATAGGTGCTTGCTGTTCCTGACATGGTATCTAAGGACGGCTGGACTTGACCTGCTCCATCCTGTGTGCCAGAGAGACCATGGTGTTGGTCAGCACTCGTGGCAAAAGAAGGAGTCTCCACAACCCCTAGAATTGTCCCAACCTATATTTTGGGTCCTCTTTCCTTGCCACAGAGAGGATGAGAGACAGCTTTTTCTCTCGGGGAAAACAATAGAAACAGAATGTGGGGTTGCACCACTTGCCAGATGTGCAAGCTACTGCTGGGCAGACAAGATCCTTGGTGCTAAAGCAAGCCTCGTTGCCTGCTCCAGAAGTGCTGCTTCAACTGCAAGTCTCTTGCTGCCCGGGTCTTCTTTGTGAACAACTTGCAGATTGAACACCTCACCAGTGAGTCCCTTGCCAAGACACAATTAGCTCTTCCTATGGTGGTTGCTGTTGCAGATCACCCCTACACAGAATGGACAATGCTTAAAACCTCACAAGGGCACCGCTGAGGCAGCCAACTAATATGTAACTAACCCTGAGTTACTACTACTATACACACAAGGGTTTTTTTTGTTGTGTTTTGGGTTTGGGTTTTTTTTGTGGGGGGAGGGGGAGGGGAGAAGGGGAGTGTAAAAAGTAAAAATGAACTTTAGCCATGGGTGGCCACTGGAGGGGCTATGGCTGCAGGCACTGCCCCTATGGGTACTGCTAGGCAAAGTTTTTGGCTCCAGTGCACACCCCCACATGGAATATATAGCTGCATCTGTGTTTCTTAACTCAAGTAAAGTTGCTGTACATGCAAATGATTGCTAGGAGAGGAGAGCGACTAAGTGGAAAAGTAGGCAGCAACACGGGGAGAAGGTTCGGGGCTCCCATTGATCAGTGATGAAGAGCTGTGGCCAGTGGAGGCTGTGGGGTCGGGCCCTGTTGTGGATGAGGGGTAGTGCATGGAGCCACTGCTATGCATGCCAGGTGCTTTCAGATGTGCAGATTTTGAATAATAAAATAATAATAATTAATTATTATAATAAATGTAGTAATTTAGCATATTACAAATGTATAAACTAAGCACAGGTTGAAACTCTCTTAACCGAGATTCTCTGGTCCAGCAACATCCATGGTCTGGATGCCTGTGGGGCTGGCAGGGTAGGGGCCACCCAGCACGTGGCAGCGGGGCAGACACGTGGGGTTGCGGGACCCAGTGTGTGGCTCCCAGCAGGGCTGGGAGATGCAACATGCATGCAGCTACCCAGAGAGCCCCAGCAGTGCATAGGGCTGCCAAGGGAGCCCCATGTTGGGGCTGTTCTTGGAGTTCTGGCGCCACGTGCACGTGCGACTACTCAAGAAGCCCCAGCTCACAGCTCTGCCCAAGAAGCCCTGGCACATGCAGCTGTCTGTGCACAGTGTGCACGGTGTGCACAGCTGCCTAGAGCCCCAGCGCAAGGCTGCCCAGCAGAGATGGCTGGCCAGCGAGTCAGGAGAAGATGGGGAGCTGGTTGGGAGAGTAGCAGCTGGGCCGGGGGGCTGGTGGCAGGGCAACAAAAATGGCCTCCTCTGGTCTGACAAAATCCGTCATCCAGGACCAGTCAGGTGCTAGACCAGGAAGGTCCAACCTGTGTAATATTAAAGAGACACTTACGTTTACTCTATTTCATTTATGGCTGGCAAAAATCCAGAAATATGTAAATTCAAGGCTGATTTTTCCCTTTATATAAATTACACTTATTCCTACCTGTGATTTGTCCTGTTCAAGTCTTTTCTTCTGTCTCACTATATCTTCAAGATGATATACTGATCTAGCTACTACTGGATCGATATTGAACAAATCATGTGAGGTTAGGGAAGTTTCTTGTCGTAACATCCATTTGTAAAAAGGAAGGCCAAGGGGAAGGTCCACCTGGAAGGCAAAGCAGCATTGTTAATTTAAAAACAGTTAAAAAACACCACACAATTTCAATAGCTCAAGTTCTAATGTTCATTTTTATACAGACAAGGCTGTACCTAAGTGGTACCTTCTCCGACACATTTTTTGGATTAGTAGAGAGTGGTTTGTTGCATGCTACACATAGTATTTTGGGAAAAACATAAAGTGTAGATTTCAATACAAACAGGACAGAATTATGTTTTAAGTTTTAGGTATAGCGGTGATAAAACATTTTCCATGTTTACTGCTATATAAAGCCTCATATAAAATTTTAGGCTGAATACAAAAGAGATACAAATAACAAGGTGGGCAGAAATTAGGGCTCTCTCTTCCAGGGAAAGATGAGATGAAGTAACTCTGAAGTTTCCCTAAAAAAAAAAAAAGGTTACAATTCATCTTCATTTTCAATAACTGACTGGTGTTAATACAAGTGCTAAAATTCAGGTTCTCTCAATATTAAACCATAATCAGACTCACAGATTACCAACTTTACTGTTAGACTCTCTAGATTCAGGAAGACCGTGCTCAACATTGGAACCTCCAGAAAATAGTTATATATTACTTTAGATATCAAAATTTCATTCTTACCAATCTGAAATCCATGATAGCCTTGGCCATTAGTTTTCCCAGAAAACGGAACTTCATTTTAACCTTTGCAATGTGAGCTGGTTTAGCTGTTCTACCAAAGGGAAGAGCAAATAGGCCTTGGAGATTATGAATATACTTTGTGCCTTCTTGGCTTCCTGTTAAGGGGGAAGAAAGGAAGGTGGTGAATTCAGTACTTTTTAACTCCAAAAATGAGTTAAACAGGGTCCAGTCATTCTGGTCTAAAATTTAGGTTAATTTTAAATAAACATGCAGTTTTTAAAAGTCATAACATTTCCATTTCACTATATTACAAGACTGTTTGCTCAGCTTTGGCAAATAAAAACAAGCCCATTTCTATTTCAGTTTATCCTGCAGTATTACAAGATTGTTTAATTTGCTAATGCTGCAAAGAATTTAACCATTCTTTCCAGCATTAGCAAATCAAACAAAAAATCTTGTAATACTGCAGGATAAACTGAAATAGAAATGGACTTGTTTTCACTTCCCAAAGCTGAACAAAGTTTTGGATTTTAATATTTTCACTGCTCATATTCATAACAAATATTAAGGCATGTAAAGGAAATTGTAATAAGTGACTACTCTGACTTATTTCTTCATTTTCTCACGTAGGTTTAAACATTCCATCCAGATTACTCAACATATGAATGCACTTTTTCAGTATATAAAAATCTTAAGATAAATGACCACTCAAGAGCATGAAGTCCAGAAGCAAACTGGATAAAATCTGTTCTTTTCTTACTACTTAGCAGTGCTTCTTTTGTAAGTGCCAGTACTCCAGGGCAAAGTTCTGAGGAAAAAAAAAACAAAAAACCAACGCCGCCCTGGGGCTGAAATGTGGTCGTGGCCCCTTTAAGAGCCAAAACACCACACGGGGAGCTGGAAAAAAAACAAAGGAAAAAACCCCCAAACCACTGCATGTCATGAGCAGGCTTCCACCAGGAGCTGAACCGCCCCAGGAAAACAGGTGCCAGTATGCACGGGAGAAATGCCCTTCCTTTTCTGTGTGCTGGGAAAATAGGTGACAGTATGCCATTACGGGCCATACCGGCACAAAAAAAGCACTGCTTCTTATTGTGTGTGACTGTTTCCCTGTTCAAGTGTGAACTGCTGCCTGCCTAAATGCATGCATTTACCAAGAAGGAGGAAAAAGGGTTGAGATGGGACAAATCAATCTTTAGGTACCCAGCTTTAAAGGAGTTAAGATAATGCCTGAGCCATCAACAGGAGGAAGAAATTATGCAGCTGGCTTAATCTAAGCTAGGACATTTTACTCTTCTCAAAGGTAAGCCCAGGATCAAGAGAAACCCTAAAAGATCAAGAGACCGTAATTAGAAAGCTGCTCAAGGCAGAAAGAGTGGGGAGAGGAGAAGATGCCAAGGGAGGCCTCAGTATGTGTCACCTAACAAGGCTGGCAATCTTACTGAGACTAGGGCCATCCGTACTGATGCTCTACGCAGTCCAGCACCAGTACTCTCTCCTGGGCCCCATCAAGCAGCCACTCCACGAAGGGATGGGGAGGCTAACGATTTGGGACAAGGGGTTGCCAACTCTCCTGGGCCAGACACCATTTACTGCAATGGCTAGGGTTGCCAGATGGTTTAACCAAAAATACCGAACACCGCCCCCCCAAAAAAAGCCACTGGGGAAAAAATTGAGAAAAAAAGGGGGAGACCAAAGTTGTTGGGGGGGGGGGGGAAGAAGGACCCCAAGAGTTAAGCTAAAAAAAAATTAAAAAAATTAACACACAGCATGCCCCTTTAAGAAATGCTTTTGAAGCTTTTCAGCCCTAAAAGGCTGCTGGTGGCCGTCCGCCATCTTGTCTTCCTGCTCCAGGCCAGACAGCTCCCCTGCGGAATCAGGTAAGCACCCGGTATTTTCGCCTCCTGGCCACGCGCGGGGGGGGGGGGAATCAGAAAATACCAGACATTTTAGGTGTCCGGTATTTTCTGAATTTTTTTTTACTGGACAAGATGCAAAAATACTGGACTGTCCGCCTCAATACCAGACAACTGGCAACCCTAGAAATGGCATCTGATTCGGAAAAGCTAGCAATGCAGGAGCAGGCCCAGGAGAGAAGCATGGGCCTGAGTAGCAGCAGGCAGCCACACAGCTTGCCAGAGAGAAGTGGCACTTAAGGGGAAAGCACCGCTTCTCTCCAGCTGCTCTCTGCACAACTGCCCCCTGCTCTGAGTCCTCTGGCCTCGCAAACACTGCTTGGTGAACAGGGCTGGGCACTGAGCCCTGAGGGGGCAGCCAGAGGATAGGGATGGGAGTTATTGGAGCCCCTAGGGGTGGCGACTAAGGCCTGCCAGAGCTCTGGCACTGAGCCAGTCGGGGTGGGGGGGGGGGGGGGGGGAAAAATGAGACTGGAGGCCGCTGGGGTCTCAAATTTCATGGTGCCCCTATACAGCTGTATCTTTTGCATATGGGAAGGGATGGCCCTAACAGACACTCAGGAAAAAAAGAAAAGGTTGGTTCTCTCAATAAGTCAGACTTATATGTGCTATGGATAAAGAATTGATCTTAGATAACACAATGTGTTAGAGGATTTAAAATTAGAGCCTTTAAATGCTGCATACCCTTGGGCAAAACAAAGTATTTGGATGTTTCTTTCTCACTGCAACTGCATGCTGTGTCTCAGGCTTCCAAAGAATGTTTTTCAAGTGCCAACTCCAGTTTCTCCTATTAGTTATGGTTATGCATTAGTTATGGTTGTTATCCAGGTGAACGTAACCAAGCTCCTGGTCAGAGTGAGCAAACTGCAGAGTTCCACCTTAGGAGAGGTAAAGGCCTGAGGCCAGATATCTGTAAGGGGATGTATTCCAAGACCACTGAGAAAGGACAACAGTGCAGCCAGCCCAGTAAAAAGTGACTTTTGACAACCATTTTTTTGGTTAGAGTTACACTTTAAGGCATTATAACCTGGAAGTCCCAGTTTCTGAAGCAGCTGATAGTACACTGATAATCAGAAAAGCAGTTACCTTTCGGATTGGATAGAGTTACTTCTTCTCCTCTCCAGAGGCCTAAGTCTGCCCTCTGTAGTTCCTGAGATACAAGTGCATAAAACTCCAGTGTAGGCCCTAGACCTGTGCCAACCTTCAGAGAGAGAAGTTAATTTTTCATTTAAAAATGTTCAGAATATTAAAACACTACTTTAAGTGTGAGCTGAACACTAATTTAAATGCGAGTTGTGCAATAATGTCTTCCACCAGGAAAAGGCCTTTCTAGTATCAAAAACTACTAATAAAACTGCAAAAATCTAGGGCAAAAAAATCATACATTCCAAACGGATACAGACTAAACAGAATATTTATTACCTCACCGAGGCTATGTCTACACAGCAGCATTATTCCGAAATAACGTAGTCCTCATCTACACACAACAGTTATTTCGAAATAATGTTGAGCTGGAGGACTGCTTACTCCAACTCCTGTAACTCTCATTGTATGAGGAGTAGGGGAAGTCAGGAAAAGAGTGTTTTCTCTCGAAATAACTGATGTGTAGACAGTGCCAAAAGTTGAAGTAAGTTATTTGACCTGCATAGCTTATTTCGAGTTTAGCCCTGATGCGTAGACATACCCCTACTGACCAAGCTAGACACATATGCGTGAGCTTATTAGAAAAAAAAAAAAATCTTTCAAGTTTTCAGTGAAAACATTTCAATTGCAAATGCATGGTCAGTGACTCAAGTTCAGAACTCAGAAAAGCTCATTTCATCTAGCTATTCAGAGGACGGGGGAAACAAGTCATATTTAGAAGGAGGAAATATGCATAAATGAATGGAATTTTTAGCAGCCAATAATGGGATGCAAGAGCCTGACCAAGTTATTCTAGGAGAATCATAGCTGTTCTATGAACCTTCATTAAAAAAAAGGGCTAATGCAGTCACACAGCTATTACTTACTTCATTCTCGTACTGAATTTCCAACATAGCTCTTGAACTGCCTAGATCTTGCATCACAGATTCTGCTTGTTTCAACAGCTCTTCTCTGTTCACAGTGCGCTACACATTAGAAACATTTATTTAGGCAACAGAATTAGTTTTTGCAGATCTCAATTTCTTAGCAAGCAAAGCAGTCACAACAACTGGAAACAAAATTTCAGTGAAAAAGTTTGCATAGTATCTTGATTGTAGTAAAGCTTTAGGCACTGTCCCATGCAATATAGTCTCAAAATAAAACTAGGGAAATATGATCTAGTGCCATGCTTCAAGAAAGATGGAAAAAAGTTAGAGATTCCAGAGAAGAGCAACAAAAATGATGACAGGTTTAGAAAAATGTCATTATGTGGAAAGACTAATTAACTGGGCATGTTTAGTCTTGAAAAAGAGAAGATGCTTACTTTTCTTCCCAGTGTTTAAATTTGTTAAGGGCTCGTAAAGGACAGTGAAATATTGTTCTCCACCATTTACTGAAATTAGGACAAATAGCAATGGGCTTAATCTGTGGCCAGGGAGATTTAGATTAGATAGCAAGAAAAATTTTCACTCACTATAAGGGAAGCTAGGCCCTAGAATAGGGAGGTTCCAAGTGAGGTTGTGGAATCTTCATTACTGGACATTTAACAAGACTGGACAAGCAGCTTTCAGGAGGCTCAAGGTTTACCTGTCGTTCTTCAGCAGGATAGGGGACTGGATTAAATGACCTCTCAAATTCCCTTTTATTCCTATATTTCTATGATTCTCACTAAAAACGATTTGCTTTATAATATGTATTACTCGTTGGTGAGCACTTCATATAAATGATTAAAACTTGTTTCATGTCAAATACATGCTGGTAATCCTAAAACTGTAGCAGCATGTACTAGTATGGAACATTCTTGCTCTGGACCAGAAAAAGTTTGTCAGCCTAGCACTAGGGCATCATGCCATTCAGCGTACTCTTCAGCCTTAAAAGAGGGGAGGGCAGTGGGATTTAACCAGTGGGACCCAGTTAGCAGTTGAGAGGCTGACTGATGCCCTCCACCATGTGGCATGGATTACAAAAGGAAGGCTGACCTTAATAGGACAAGCTACTGCCTATAGATCCCAGATATTTTACTTAAGAAGGTATGTCCTAGTTAAGCCACATTCCTGGTATCCTGTCTCCTCCCTCTGGTGTCCAGGACAACTACCTACTAGGGTCTGATGGTTGTCCAGGAAGAGTTAAATATCCAAGGCTAACAGTTTTCTTACGTCTTAGGTTCACAATTATACCTTGTATGAGAATGCATTACAGTGAATACTTAAACATACAGATATGTTTCTAGTGTATACTATTGATATACCTTTTCCAGAATCAATAGAAAAACACTGAGTCAGATGGGTATAACACAAATAAGCCTAATAAAGAATGCTAAGTACTTCTACATGTAATACAAGGCATCTATATATATAAAAACATATTTTCAACAACCAAGTTTACATTCCACAGGCAGATAATGCTTCCAATTGTTAAAAAGATCCAAAATGGGGATTATGCCAGTTACCTTTGCTTCCTAATAGCAGACATTCATTGGGGGGATAAGCTTCATTCTTTTGGCAGTCTACCACCCCGACTACTGGCCTGGTCTCAAAACTCTACTAGTACAACAGATTGTGTCATTTTGAGTGAACACTAAGATCGCACTCTAAGATCGCCTGGAGATTGTGAAAGAATGATCCATATGACAAACTACTACTCATTCCCTTGTGAAATGGATTTTTGCATCTTACTTACTTTTTTCCTGTCCAGCCGTGGTGCCACTCTGCTGTCCTGAGAATCCGACTGATTGATTTCTGGATTAGTATCTAGTAATCTCTGCATTGCTCGATCTCGATCGAAAGCAGTTACATAAAATAGCATTTGCCGGGTGTCAAATGGAAAGAAAAATGGGCTGTGAAGAGTTAGAATTACTGTAGTTAGTTTATACTGGAAATCTGTAGTCTTGAGAATTCAAACAGACTAAATAGGGGTTTCACAATGGTTAAAATTAGAGAGCCTTAGGTCAGTTGTGTCATCCCTTAGAGGTCACTTTTTGGGTGGAAAGGTTACTTCTGAGAACAGAAGAGACTAAGTTGAGCTCAGGTATTTAAGGCTAGAAAGTGAAAGTTAATAATTGAAAGTGCATAGATGCATACCTAACATCATCAATTCCCCTTCTTATAGATATAAAGGCACTAATTTTACTAATAATATTTTTCTAAAAATCAAGCACTTCAAAAGTCTATAGCCCAAGTTTCTGGATTACAACCTGTGCAGATACAAATGCGGATGCGGATCTCCAGACAGAAATCTGATCTGCAGAGCTCTACTTCCAGAAGACACTGCAGCCAAAGGAGATGAACGTGATGCCGCCGCTCCCAGGAACAAGCGCCCATCGTTGGCAGCTCCTGTTAGCCATGTGGCTGCACTGCCTCCAGCCACATTTCCTATCTGGGGTCATATAGCCTTGCTGGCAGAGCGGCTAGGGGCAACACAGCCACGAGGAGCTGCCTGCACGGAGTGCTGGCTCCTGAGAGCAGTGGTATCATGTTTGTCTCCTTTGGCCACAGCGTCTCTTGGGAGTATAGCCCTGCAGATCAGTGGATACCAATTTCTAATTGGAGAGCCACATCTATGGGTAGATCTTTGTGCAACACTCTATTCTGAATATCTTAACCTGGAAGACACTTTACTGGTGCACCACCTGTACCATTGTCAACTACTTCTTCCTCATTTTCCAGAGGGACTTAAAGTTATACATTCCCATATGAATTGCAACTTAAGGAAATAACTAAACAAAAATCCTTTCTCTCAAAGTATTTTAAAACCTTTTAGTACATTTGAGTGATGTGCTGGACTGAACTTCCTGGTGCACCTCAGAGCTTAGACACAGAGGAATAAAAGTGAAGATGCCATGAAGACAACAGTATCTATCCTAATGGTTTGACTAAGCCACAAGCAGGGGAAAAATACAGAAATGTCCCAAACAATGCACTAAATATCAAACAGGAATCAGAGATAGGTTCTCTTGCCTTAAGGGTGCATCTACATAGCAGTGTTATTTTGGAATAACAGCCGAAATATTATTTCAAAATAAATTTGAAATAATGGAAGGCTTATTCCGACTTCTGTAAACCTTATTCTATGAGGAATAATGACTATTCCAAAATACCTATTTTGAAATAGCAGTAATGTGGACGCTCCACTGCTGCTATTTCCAAATAGCTACTCTCCAGTGCCTCCTGGGGCTTAAATCGAGGTAGCGTGCCCACATTAGGGAAGCGTGCCTTGGACTAATTTTGAGGCTTCCTTGTAATGTAGATGTGCTATTTCAGAGTAGTTCTTCTGGAATACCTTATTTTGAAATAAGCATGCAATGTAGACATACCCAAACTCACCACCACTGTGCTGAACATTTCAAGAGCACTAGCCTATGAACTGTAACCTAAAAATTTGCACACAGCTACTACTGACAATTAGAATCAATCCAAGTTTGCATACATACATTATTATTTGCATCATACAATACCACATGCTGGGAATCAACCTTCTACCACCATACTGCCTGAGAAGTCTCCTGTACAAATACCATTCTCATTCTTTTGAGATGCACAGATATGTATGCTGTACAAGAGGGAATAACTGAGCTGGAGAAGTGCAGAGAGAGTGACATATTAAACCGAAGTCAAGTTTTTAGGTGTTGCAGAAAGATAGACATTTCATACCATGTTTTTCCAAGTTCTGTCAGCCAAATTGGTATGTTTCCTGTCATGATTACCAAAGGATCCTGAAGCTGCCTGTTAGCCTTTGCTGTCAGTTTACTATTAATAAATTCCGTGGTTGGAATAATCTCCTTGCAAACTGCATTCTGTGAGATGAAAGAGACAGTACACATCCATTGAGAAAAGCATTCAAAGATACTAGGGATGTTAGAAATTGTTTATTTTAATAATCATATAGCCACAACAATTCTTAGCAGTTACACGGATACTAAAATACTGCCCCCCAGGGTTGGGACTCGCACAAGTACACTCCTGGCACAAGTCCTGGGAAGCCCCCTGCCATCACATGCTACTTGCCCTGTCCCCTTCCCCCGCACCAGACAGGGGCTGCCGCCACCCAGAGCTGCTGCCACTGGGAGAGGCAGGCAGGAGCCGATTTTTTAATTGGCTCCCTGCACAGACTGGCCCTCGCCTACCTCCCAGTGCTGCGGCAGGCAGCTCCCCTGTGTGTTCTTCATTTAAAACTCAGCCTGGCAGCCTGGGACTGAACTAGCCTGCTGCTCCAAGTTTTAAATGCAGAGCACATGTGGGGGTGGTGGGAGATGGTGAGGGGATGTTGCAGTTAACCAAGACTGTTAATCGACAAGCAATCACTTATCAATTAAACGGTTATCTGGCTAGCAATTAACATTCTTAAAAGATAGCAACTTTTTAACATAGTTTCTTTTAATTACTCATGATGTATTTTTGGTGGGGGTGGAAGGGGTCACCTGTGATATTTCATCATCTTCATGAACAAAGGGATTATTGGGACATTCCTCAAGAAACTGTCACAGCACCCAGGAATCCGCACTTATCTTGTGTGCAGATAAGATTTGATGAACACTTACTTGCTATTTAAATTCTGAGCAGGGCATTTAAAATTTTAGACATGCTCCTTAAATAATGCAATAGCAATATATTTAGTTCTATTATCCTAAATTTACAGTTATATTTTTGAAGTCTTATAAGGTGTGAGGTACATGAACTCTTAAACTAAACCGATTCCCTAACATTCACTACTTTGTTAATTTTTTATCTAGTTAGAGTAACATTTTTACCATTTTGAAAAGTTTGTGTATTGTCTCAGTATCTTTAGCAATGACAGCTGTCCACAGATTAAAGCAAGTCTTCCAAGTGATTAAATATATTACTCACGTCATACAGGTAATACCAGTATCGACTGATAGCATGTAAAACTCTCAAAAGGAGGATAACATCTAATGAGGGGTCTTCAAATGTTATATTTTCTGGCGGTGTAAATACAAGGTAAGCTTCTAAAGGATTTGACACTGAAGGGCACACGCCATCTAAGGAAAGAAAAAGTAGGTAATTTCTATTGTCAAACAAAATTAGTTGATTAATGAAGTTACCTTCTTGGATATGCATTTTTTTTTTTTTTTTTTTTTACTCACAACAAAGCCTGGTATAAACTATATCGTAATTCAGGAAGTGAATATACAATTTTTAATAGAAGTATACAAAACAGGAAAAAACTGTTTTGTCATAACTAATCCTATATATCCCTCCTGAGACAAGCACTTACCATGCCACAACTCATCATGCTTTTTTGAATTTCTAGGGGAAGTTTTTGTGGGAGCAGTTTGTGCCCTTCCTCTTTTACCTCCAACACAGTCCTTATTACCATCTTCATCCTCTCGAACTGGTTTGTACCTACAAATTGTGAAACATTAATATGATCCTAGAATTCTAAACACACCTTAGAAGAAATGCAAATTTAACAGAAGATTCATTCAGGTTACCAGAATTTCACTTCACTGGCAAAGTTTAAGCAGTAACAAGACATTTGGTGAAGCCTTCAAATGGATAAAGAAAAATAGAACATATTGGGGTACTTGGAGGGGAAAGGGAGTAAAACAAATGACTGGCTTCATGTACTGTGTAACAGGGACAGAGGAAATGCACTCAGTCCAAAACATGGTCTTTGTACTTGATCAGTTTCATACTCTGTGATGCACAATAAGTGCAAACAGCTATAAAGACACTAAAATCAGTCTGCTTTATGCAGAACCAATCATACATAGTCCCTTCCGCCAAGGATCTTACAGCCTTAAGTGAGAAAATACAATTGATACCTAATGTGCTGGATACCCAGAAGATTCCTTAATCAAAACAAAAGCTAAAAGAAAACAATCCTGTATGGCATGTTTTGTTAAGCTTTATCAAAGTGATTAATACTTTTAAGCCTCACAAAAATGTTCCTTGAGCAGCAGGCTATTTTTCCCCTCTATTGTTTGTAATTGCTCACAGTTAATAGAAAAATATTTCCCTTAATTTAGCATCTTCCATTTGAGAAACCCCTTTTATTTTCATATTTCCAAGCACTTCCTCCCCATCAACTAGAATGGCTATATTAGTCCAAAAATGTTAACCGTTGCTAAATCAGAATTTGGTATGTAGGTCCCACTAACTAGGTATTTTTCCATCACATTTGCTTGGTGATCAAAAAAGTATACTTAAAGCATGTCTGTTGTAGGTAGCTTTTAACAGTTTTGAGGCCTAGTATATACACACACAATAGGGATGTTAAATATTGGTTAATTTAATAGCCGGATAACCTCACAAATTCTTCTTGGTTAGTCAACTATTCTGTAGTCCCAAGGGGTGGAGCCAGCAGCCAGTGCACTCTGGCCCCACTCCGGAGGAGCCCCCTGCCACTCCATGCTGCTGCCTCTGTATCAGAGGCAGCAGCACGGGGTTCCAAGTGGGAGCTGGTCCATGAGGGGAGCCAGTTTAAAAACCAACTCTGCTAACAGGACCCAGCAAGAGCTGAAACTGAGCTGGGCTGCCTGCCTGCCCAGCTCCTAATACACTTTAAATGCAGAGACGCAGGCAGGGGTAGGTCCTAGACCCATTGCAAGCCACAACTGAGCCGGGCTGCTGGCCAGCCTGCTAAAAAATTTACTGGCGGGGGGGGGGGAGGGAGAAGAGGGGAGAGAGAGATGAGAGGGGGAAAATGCATGTAGTCTATAGCATTAACCGATAAGCAAAAGCTTATAGGTTAATTGACTACACTGTTACATCCCTAATATACAAGTCCTTTTAAAAACCATAACAAAAATTCAGAGAGATACTTCACTGCTCCCTCTGCCAGGCTTACCATATGGTGTGTGTCTTTGTCCAAATTCCAGCTCTTCCCAAAGGGTTGCTTTCATCATCTGTAGATTCCCTCTCCTCTTCAGCTTGTAAACTGAACTGTCTAACTGCTTGATACACAGTCATATTATATGGCAGCAAGTGATCTCCAATGTAGAACTGCAGCCTGTGCCTCACATTTCCTGAATTTAAGAACTGAGCAGCCTCCATGAAACAAAGGAAACACAGATTAGGAAGCAGGTTCATTAGTCTCATCATACAACTCTATACAAAGAATAGCAACTTACCAAAGATTCATCTATTTCTTCATCTGATCCATCATCATCACTGTCCTCATCATCTTCTCTGACTCTTCCATATCCTACGAAGACAAGTTGTATATCCTTAGTTGCACTTCAGAATAATTTAAGTGATTATTCACAACACATGTACCTATTAATCTTGAATTGATGAATCTTTGGAAACAAAATAATATGGGATTATCAGCTATTCATTAAAACAGATCGAGCATTTAGGAGGTGCAAGTCTCATGTTCAATTTTAGTACCAGCATTAGAAAGGTTTTTTTTTTTTTAGGAGGACAGAATCAACCTGTAGATGACTAGCAGACTGTAGCAATGTACATCGTATGCAATGCAATATTTGATACTAATAATACAAAATCCTGTGTTTAGGAAAGAGAAAACCCATATAGTTACAAAGTGAGTAAAACCTAACTAGAGAGCTAAACAAATGTAATGTCTTCCGTCTAATACAGCCCAGACAGTTATAGTGCTGAGCTAATAAATTCACATAGACTTTAACATGACATCTTATTGGTTTTGGTTATTTCTAAATATGTTGAGCATCAGCAGTTTACAGCACGCTACAAAGTATCAAGATATAAATACCTCTAACTACAAGGTATCTTTCAATGGCTTGCACCAAAGCCAGTGGATCTATCTTCACAGGTCCACCCTTCCACTGTTTCACATTAGCACAATCCGGATGTCTTTGCAGCTGGCATTTTAATTGATGAGTGTTGAAAAATTTTAAAGCTTGGGATCCTCTGTTGAGAGAAAAACTCAAGATAATTTGTGAAAAAAGTTGCTAGAGTTATTCTTTTTTGTTTGTTTATATCATTACATATTCGAATTGACTCATTCTAGAAAATAAACAGGCTGAGAAATTGTACAACATCAAGGCTTAGGCTAATATTTTAGAAATCTGATGCTTAATGCCAAGCACTAGAAGTCAGCTTAGGAACCTAAATAAAATTATTTGTTTCGGTGGGAGCTGCGTATGCTAAAAGGAAAAGATAAGGCTTTTTAGATGCCTGAATCAAGTGCAGCTTTTGACACAACATTTGGCATTTACATTTGAAAATTTAGTCAGAAGTGAAGTTTCACCTTATTGAGTTTTGAATCTCATTTATATCTGGAAGATCTTTCACCTTTTCATGCTGTTTTTCTTGGTTTGTACAGCACATTTCTCTTATCAATTCACTTCAGCCCTATTCAGTTTTCCCTTTTAATCTGCCTTTTTTTTTTTAAAGTCTGCATCTGTTTTTTTTCCAGCATCTGCATAATTTAATATCCATATATGCTCCTTCTTCTGCTTCTCTGCTCATTTCTATACCATATACTCTTCATTTATCTATTTTGCCGCTCATTTATCTACAGCTGATGCAGTTTGAAACACTATGTCTTCTGGTGTTGCTCCCAACCTTCAAGTCCATAGAGGAACAAAGGCTAGCAGAAGTTTCAAACCCTCCAGTGCAGGTGTGGTCTACCACCAATTTACTAATCTAGCAATGACATTTCTCTGCTAGACTTCCTTTTCTCAAAATGATCCTAGATATATTTGCATCTGTAATTGATCACATTTATATTTAATCCACTGATTAGTCAACTCGCATTAAATTTTCTTATAACAATCTCAGTTAAACATGCACCAGTTACAATGCAGTATTTACTCCACAACTGACAGGAAACTGCAGATTAAATTTGTCACAGGATGCACTGGTGAAAAAGGTGTGCAGCATGTTTAATAATACATTAATGACATTTTGATTTGGGAGTAAACCTGACTTAGGAGCTCTAATCATAGATCAGGATCCCACTATGGTAGTACAGGTTGAACCTCTAAAAATTGGGACTCTATGGTCCAGCAGAGAACATCGAGTTCTTGGGCCAGAGAGCCTCAGAGGCTGGGAGTAGGGAATGTGAGGGTTTATGGCTGGGAGCCCTGCTGGCGTGACAGCACTGGAAGTTGGGCTGGGATGACTGCCTCAGTGGGAATGGCAGCAGCCTAGCTGGGGCCAGCAGCCCAGCCAGGGCGATGGCACTGGAGCTGGGAGTGCAGCTGGGAAGGGTTAACCATCCTAGTAGGGATGGTGGTAGCCCCAGTGGGGCCAGCCGGGAGTCCTGCTGGGGTCAGCAGCCCTGCCAGGGTGGCAGTGCCAGGGTGGAGAGTCCAGCCAGGGACAACAGCTCAGTGGGGATGGCAGCTGCAGTGGGGCTGGTGGAAGCGCAGCTGGGAGTCTAGCCGGGGACAGCAGCAACAGGGGAGGTGGCAGCAGCCTGGCCAAGGAGTCCAGCAGGGAAGGGGTAGGGGTGATGAACGCCCCAGCAGGTTCAGTGGCTGGAAGCCCTGAGTGTGGTGGGTGGCAGCAGCCAATCCAGGGGGCTGGCAGCCAGAGCCAGGAGTGGATCCAGGCACGGGGGACAGAATTGCTAAACCAGAGGTCAAATTCCCTCATTCGGGATCAGCCAGGTCAAAGAGGCCCAACCTGTATAAAACTGAACAAAAGAAAAGTTGCCCTGCCCCAAAGAAAAAGTATCTGAGATAACAAGATTTAGCTTTAAAATTAAACTCCACATATATTTCCTCCTACTCCCAAGAAAGATATTCAAAGCAGATACCATCCATTTGAAAAGTGTAATTTCCACCAGCAGTTAATCTTGTCCTTTAGCAAAAGCAGCATTTTACAACATTTTAAGACATTCCTGACATTTAAGCTTGGACCAAAAAGAGCCGAGATACTTTCAAAGATTTCCCTACCATCAAAGTCTCCCTAAAAAACTTTTCCTTCCTGCACATTTATGCCACAGTCTGACAGTATAAACCATATCAGTCATATATGTTTAATGCATACATAGCCTTCACAGATTGCTAGTTACTCCCACCAAAATTAACCTAGCATAAAAACTGTAAGGGTATGGCAAATTAGATCTATAGCAGCCAATGAATGTTTGATTATCTTGCAATAGTAACTATTGCAAGATACAAGTACAAAAGTGAATGGAATGTAGTAAAAAATCTTAGTTATAAAAATCTGTGTCTTACAATCAAACATACATTTTGAAGTTTACAGTACATTGATCATCTGCCCCAATCCAAGTTTAGAAGACAGACCTGGTACATACAATAGCTAATTTTCCATGTGTGTTTTAAAATAGATTTACAGTGACCAACTGTCACTCAACAGTATTATTACCCAAGAAAATTAAATTTTCACTTAGATTAAGCAATACAAACATTAGCATTGTAATATAAGTGTCACAAGATCAGCTCTTCCAAAGTGAAATAAGAAAGTTCAGTTACTGCACAGTAACTGGATAGCCACTGAGATGTGTGATCACTATGTGCTCCATTGGCTCTAATCTGGAGAATTCTGAAAGCAGTGACGATTGGTCTACATTTGTTTCCTGGCTCACCTCATGCTTCTCACTGGTAGACTGACTGTCTCACCAATTCCCTGTGTTAAGATTCAGAGGAGATACAAAAGATGGCAAGCTGTAGACCACAAATAGGGACCACACACCTCAGTTAATCTTCAGTTACTGTAAGGAAGGAACTTTTTCTTCGAGTACTGCCTCCCATGTGTATTCCACTGTGTGGGGCTCAGAAGCAGTACTCAGAGGCAGATATGAGGTCATAGGCCAAAATAAAGGGCTACTGCAGAAAATCCATTGGCAGAGGAATCTTGTACTGCTCTCAAATAGAGGCACCTCAGAAAGTGAGATCATAAACATTGCTTGCACTCTTGCGGAAAGAGCTCTTAACCCATAAGGAAAGGGATGATTAGACAGCCAGAGCAAAATACAGGTCATGATTCATGTTGGCAATATAAGATGACCTTTTCTGCTCAGGCAGCATATAGTCTATGGGATTTCCTGTTTTCTGCAGATAAAAAGATTATGGCTTGCCTAAAATCAAAGGAATGGAGCCTCCTCTCTTCTTGAGCGTTTGTGAGGTTTTGCAAAGAACACAGGTAAGTGGACAGACTGAATCAGGTGAAACAGGGTGATCTGGGGGTGAATTTAGAAAATGAACATAATGAAACATCTTTATGGAATAAAGCATAAGGACGATCCATGACTGATGCCCCAAACTCACCAGCCCTCCTGACTGAGGTGACTGCTACCAGAAATGCCACCTTAAACAAAGACAGACAGACATGGAGCAAGAAGCTGATGATTCAAAAGGAGCATTGGTGAGTCCTGAGAGAAAAAAAGTTAAAGTCCTTTTGAGGAACAGGCCCTTTAAGGCAGAAAACTTCTGATTATGCTTTTCCAGAATCTATTAGAGGGTGTTTGAAGACTGAATAAACCCTGTGACGGGAGTTGGTATGTAATAATTGCTACCAATGAGATCTGTAAGAAACCGATGGACGTGTCTGCTGTCTTCAAGGAAAGAATATACCTTGGAATTGAAGCAGTGTCTGTGACTTCTGGAGAAATAGGTCTGATGCAACTAGACAGAAAACACTTCCACTTGGCAAAGAAACATTCTAGTGGAAATCTTCCTACTTTTACACCTTCAGAGGAAGAGGGCTCTAAGGACAGTACCCATGCAAAAACAGGTTCAGAGATGAAGTAGGCACACGTTGAGGTGCCTGATATTACTGTTCCCAAGTAAGGAGACCGGGAAATGTAGAAATAACAATTGGTGACTGAACTAGCAAGAATAGAATATTAGGGAACCAAAAGCTGATTGAGCCAGTCTGGGGGCAACAAGAGTAATTCATGACCTGTCCTGCTGAATCTTGCACAAAACTTTAGGCAGATGTTGCAGTGGAGGGAAGGCAAAATTCAGATGCTCTGACCGTGGAAGACAGAGACCACCACCTTGTGAGTATCAACATAAGGGAGACAAACAGTTCCCTAATGCAGGCTCCCCAATGGCTCAAAAATATTGTTGACCACAGAGTTGTGAAGATTCCACTCATGAGTGACTGCAAAGTGTTTGCATGAAAGTCTTCTAGAACTTTCTGGTTTCCTGGGATGTAGACTGCTGATGGTAGTCAGATTGCCAATATACCAGTTCCATAGACTGATTGCTTTGGCATACAGGGATGCAGAACTCACCTCTCCTAGGGATGTAGCTAACTAATTAACCAGGATTTCAATCAGGCAGGGGGCTGCTCTTGGGTACTGGTCAACTGGTACCCGGTACATATCACCTGGTAAGGAGAGAAATTACCAATTCACACCACTAACTCCTCCATGTTTGTAAATATAAGAGCGGTTGTGAAGTTCTGACATTACAAGGGCATAGTTACCTTCAAGCAGAAGAAAGATTTACAAGCCCTTCAAACTGCTTGTAGTTGCAGAACACTGATATGCATCCTAAATTCTCCAGATGGCCAGGTGTCTTGTGCTGTACTGTTGTCCACGTGCACTTCCCAACCCAATAAGGATGTGACGACAACCATCCCCAGTGCAGAGGTGAAAAAGGAAATGCTGTCACAAACCTGATGGGGATTCTTCCATCATGATAGGGACAATATCCCTTTGATGAGAACAGCACACAGTGGGTAAGAATTAGGCATTATAAAATGAAACTGATAGGTAGCAGGTTTTAAAACAAACAAATGTACTTCACACAACTCACTGTCAACCTGTGGAGCTCCTTTCCAGAGGATGTTGTGAAAGCCAAGACTATAAACAGGGTTAAAAAACTATATTAATTCATGGAGGGCAGATCCATCAATGGCTATTACCCCAGGTGGGCAGGTATGGTGTCCCTAGCTTGTTTGTCAGGGTTGTGAATGGGTGACAGAAATGCATTAACTGATGATACCTGTTCTGTTCATTCCCTCTGGGGCACCTAGCATTGGCCACTGTTGGAAGATAGGATACTGGGCTAGACAGATCTTTGGTCTTACCCAGTGTAGCCATTGTTGTGTATGGTGGTAATGGATCATCATTTTGGCAAGTACACAGTTTCAAGCCATGCTTGTAGACAAAGGGAGAGTCTTGCAAAAAGGTGATGTAAGTGCATGAGAGTATACGGCCTATGAGAAATGGGTTCTTAACAGACCCTCCGGGGATGATTAGGAGCTCATCTATGGTAATGTTGATAGCCTGAATCCTGTTTCTGCAATTAAGTCCATACAGTGATAGACCTTAGAATTTAAGGTTATCCCAATCAAAGTCAAAGTCCACAAGGTTGAGGCTGTCATTTTTGGTGTTAATGCTGACTCTCAGGGAGGCGAGGATTCGTAGTACTGTTGAAGTAGATGCTTTGGCCTCTTGGCACAACCTGGCAACATGGAACTAACTGTTAAGGTAAGGGAAGACTGAAACTAGGGTGTCCAATATAGTACTTACTTTGGCAAGGATCTTGGGAGTGGTAGCAAGACAAAAAGGGTGTACTCTCTACTGACAGTCACAGCCAACTATGAATGTGGGAAAGCATCAGAGCAGGAAAGATGTCCTTGCAAAGATCAGAGTTACTCGTGGCAAGAGCTGTAAGCCCCATCTTTTTCAAGAGACAGAATTAGAGATGACAATGTGACCCTGTGAAACTTGAGTTTGCCAATAAAGCAGTTAAAATGGCAGAGGTCAAGAATAATGGGTCTACAACTGCCATTCTTTTTGGGAAGTAGAAAGCATGTTGAGTAAAAACTACTACATACCTTCCTCAACGAGGAATAAAGAATACAAGCTCTGTCCTGCGGTGGAATACTATCAATAAAGTCAGCACATTTCAAATGGCTCAGGCAGCCACGCTTAGCCAGTACTATTTGATAATCTACAATCCTGAACTAGAGGCCACAGAAGAAAAGACCTTCTTTCTCAATAAATTGAAACACTTGCCCTCATCAATAGGGTACAACAACAAGGCTGTTGCTGCCTAAATCTCTGTGGCAGTTTGTACCACTAAAGAATTAGGAGTAGGGTGAGAACAGAAATGTCACTCTTTTGGCTTGAGCATCTGTGTCTATCTCTTAGGCATAGGGAGGTATGCCAGATCATCCTTGCTGGGTCCTGGATGGCTTTTTAAACTGTGAATGCTATTCTACTAGAACCAGAGGACTGACAGATGACTAGGAGCTTGTGCTGATTATCCTGAAATTCAAGAAGAATGGGCAGCTGCCCTGCTATTCTGCGAGAGAGTTCCTGGCACTGCTTATTGTCACCCGGGGAGGGAGGGAAGAAAGTGAGATTCTCGTCACCTCATCTGGCAATTAAAACAGCAATCCCACTGGATCTGGTAGAACCACTGCTTACTCCTTGTCCTCTTCTGAAGGATCCAAAAGCAGCGCCAGTTGTCCCTTCACGGTGAAGGGAAGGAGCAACTCCCTAGCAGGCCTGAAGCTCTAGAGCATGGTATTGGTCCCATGGACCTCAGTATGGCCAACAGGGTAGATTGAATTGGGATGGTGGTCCAAGACAAGGGATACCATTGGTCCCAAGGTGGATGATGTGGAAGTTAGTCCCAAGCTGACCAGAATCTTCAGATTGGAAAGGTGCATCTTGGAAGAGGAAGAATACATAATAGTTTATGAGGTGATTCAGAATCTTGCTAAGAAAAGAAAACAGATTCTGATTTCAGTGACAGTACTGCTAGAAGGGAAATCATAGCCCTAAGATGAAATGGGAGACCTAGTCCTTCCAAAGGCTGGCTCCTGTAGAATCTTAACTGCTCTCAAAGTGAAAGGATCCAAATGCATAGGAAACTCCTAAGATGTCCTCAGGAGAAAGTGTAGATCTTGGCTGTACCCCAGAGCGAGAACAGTCCTGGCTGCCCAAAATGCTGGAAACAGACAGTGTATGCCATACCCACTGCGACAAAGATGGAACCATGGATTATCAACGTTCTTAGCTAGCCATCTGTCAGTGCCAGTGCATCCTAAGGTTTGTCCCTGGGAAGTATTGGAAACACCGGTATTGACATATTGTGAACGAGTGCCTACGGAGCCCTAGACTTGTGGGCTTTTTAAATCATGCTTCTAAGAACTATAACTTACTCAATTCTCTTGGGCTGAGCCAGTGCTTGGTTTATGCAGGGCTCGATCAGATGTTTTTTGGATTTGGAGGAAGGACTCTTGTTATGAGAACATTTCCTGCTCTCCTGACAAGACTAGGGATGGTAAGTAGTTGGTTAATTGAAATTTAAGTAGTCGATGGAATTTCCATCAACTACTTGATCAGTGAATAAGGGGCACGGTGGTGCACTTGCTATTCTGAATACACCTCTGCCTTTTAAATGTAGTAAGAGCCACTCCAGCAGTCCCCGCTCACCTGAGGTCCTGCCTCTCCCTTTGAAATGTAGCAAGAGCTCTTGCTACATTTCAAAGCGAGACATACAACAGTCGGAACAACAGTCGGAACAGCACTCACACCATTTCCCTGCTGCACCTCTACTTACCCTACTCTCTCACACCCCGTGGAGACAGAGCTCGGGGAGACTCACTTTTAAGCTGGCTCCCCCCAGCACTGGCTCCTGCTCTCCCCTGGCTGCCTCTCTTATATGCATATGCTTATCAGGTAGTTGACTACTCATTTACATTCCTAGACAAGAATGGATGGATCTATGGGGTAGATTCCTTCACTCCTGATTTAGATGTTTTGGCAGGAGACACGCTCCTTGTGAGTCAGGCCCAAGTATGGGGTGGAGTCCCCAGCATGGATCAGATTGTGGTCTCATAGCCTTTTACATTATGTGCTTCCTAATGCGAAGTTCTTGCACTTCCTAGGCACAGCTGGGGAACATATGGCAGATAGTGAGACTTGATGTACTGCTTTGCGAAGCCAACATCACAAGCAGCATTGGCGGTCACCGCTGATTCAGAAGAACAGACAGGAAGCACAAATTGTGAAGCCTATACTCATGGGCATACTCCAGTACCCGCACAAGGTTTGAGTGGGGAGGAAGGGAGAGATATGCTCACGAGGTCAGGGAAACTGACTCATCTCTCTCAAACACTGAAGCGGTGGGGGGTGGACAACTTTAAAACTCTAGAATAAAAAGGGATAAAACTGAAGCTTGGAGCACTGGAGGGTCTGACCCAGACCACGCAGCTGTGAGAAGGAATTGAAGAGACAGTGGGTCCACCTAACCCTTTATCTCCTTGGTTGGAGGCACAAGGTGAGTCAGGATGCACGTGAAGACCATCTGACAGTGCTTTCAGAACTCTCCAACAGTGTTCTCTCTAAGCCGCATGACTTCACCTGTGAAGCTGTACTATGGTGCAGCTTAGAGAAAATACTGCTCTCCAACTCCTGAGCATGTGTACCCACAGTGGAATATACATTGTGACTAGCACTTGAAGAAAATTATCAATTAGTAGTAAGAGTACACTTTCCTTGGACTAAACTGTGAGGGACAGTCTTCAATTTAGGCTTCAGAGAATACATGAGCATGCCAAATTTGTATGCAGGAAACAAGAAAGCAAGTTTCAACAGTTTCAGTTTAAAAATTTGTGTTTAAGTATTATGAACTTGTTCAAAATATACATTATAGGCCCATCTTTAAATTCCAAGTTCAATGCTCAATTCACTATATAGTTATATTTACATGTATTAGTTAAAGACAAATGCCAGCTGCATAATTGCTCTTCTGTTTTTCTTTTACAGGAGGTAAAAGTTTTGTTACTGCTTGAAACTTCACTGGCATTAGGACAAGGGCTAGAAACCTGCAACTTCCAGAAAAAAAGGCGTTACCTGAGCATTAATCCTTACCTGCTCCCTGTTCCATTTCCACTTGGAAAATCATGCACTTTGACAGGAAATTGCTCCATCTGACTGAGACAGTTGTTCATTTTATGGACTAATGCCAACAAAGGTGCATTTCCTACCGGCTCTAATCTTCCAACAGGTTCTTCTTCAGGAGGCTGAAGTTGAAGGTACCATTTTTAGTTATATTTTCTATTATTGAACAATTTTGTGAGAATTAATGTTAATTTAGCCATACTGTTATGCAAAACCATTTACTTTGTTATTAATGCATCTGTGTTCGCTGAGGCTGCTAAGTACAAAAACTGACAGCAATATTAAATACCACAAAATTTGTTATTACCAGGTTCTTTACTGAATTTCAAGAAAAGCACATTAATTGTCATATTTTTTTAAAATGCCAACTTAAATGTTTAGATACTGAACTTTACAAATTATGGCAGACTGGTACATATGGACAACTGCTTAAAAACAGAGGCTGTTAAGCTTTTTGGATTTGCCTTACTCCAAATGGATGATA
This sequence comes from Pelochelys cantorii, assembly GCA_032595735.1. Lineage (NCBI taxonomy): Eukaryota > Metazoa > Chordata > Testudines > Trionychidae > Pelochelys > Pelochelys cantorii. Next base: position 35,800,614 of record CM064335.1, on the reverse strand, counting down.
TGCCAAAGTTTGATATCAGGATACAGACACTCTTTGAAGTGTCCTTCATTTGATAATGAAGACTGGAACAAAATTGGCACATACTAGGTCTTAAAAAGATCTTATGCATTCTGAAGCAATATGACAATCAGGTTTTTTTAATGCAGTGTCTCTTGAAATTGCTGCAATATTAAGATGACTTCATGGTCTACACAAAGATAACCAAAACTATCAAATGATTTGCTACACAGACTGACATCTACACTGCTAAGTTTACTGGAACTCAGCAACAGCCTTAGATAATTAAAATATTCATTCTACATCCCACCCTTTTAGCTATGGGAACTTGATCTGAAGCTTCCATTCAATCTTTCTTACACATTTTCATTTTTGCTTTTCCTTTAAGCCAAACCAATCGTGTACATTACTTCTAAGACAAACAGATCAGTTCAGGCCATTGCCTGAATGTCACCCTTCTCCATTATATGAACCTTCCAATGGCTTTCTTGCTCTCCTCAGAGGCAACTGGCCATTCCGGAAAATCTATCACCTGTTGTGTGGTGCTTCCCCAGTGAATCCAGTCTGTATCAGAGGAGAACGATAGTGGCTCTGAACTTAAGCAGGCCACACATTTTATTACCACTCTTTCCCCCCCTCCCTTTTTTTTTTTGAAGTTATCATATTAGAACAACAACTTCTGCCAATTAGGCACTCATGCTCGGAAGGTAGGGAGGTTGCTGGACCTTTAAATCACGAAGAAGATATACACTGCTCACTATGTAAAAGCACTAGAATAAAAATACATTAAGAACTTACTGGAGAAGAAAAAAACACATGAAGGAATCTTTTTAATCTGATATCCCTGCTTACAGCATCTTTTTCACTTTTAGATGTCAAGTAAAGCAGCAGCTGTTTAACAAACCCACTATGCTGGATTTCAAATGAGGAGACATCAGACTCAGACACTATGCTACGGATTTCTACAAGGCACTCAGCTCCACCATCCACCTGAAAGAAAGTGTGTTAAGGTAAGGTTCTGTACTTTAGTACCCCCAGCAGAACACCCAGAATTATTTCACAAAACAGTGATTTAAATTTACATTTTCCTGCTGCTGCATGGAAGACCTATACAGAAGGAGAAATAATGAAGGAAAACTCTGTAAATTACTACATGGAAAGTGCCGACAATTCCATACTAAGTGAGTGAACTGAAGACACAAGAATGTAATTTTTATAACTGAAGTCAGAAATTTTAGATTTACTTATAACACTGGGTAAGTTTGCAATTAGTCCCTTTTAGAAAGGTCAGTTACACAAGATGCTGTTTTGTTTTTTTGCAAAATATAAGGAACGGTATTTAATGTTCTACATTTCATACAAATTTTCCCCACCATGCTGCATGGACCACTGTTTGTAGTTTAAGTATGTGGGAATTTTAAATTAACTTAAAGTCTGTGTCATACTTTCCAACAAGAATCTGAGTGTAACGCTGCCTTGCTTTTAGGGCTATTGAGAAGATGACATATAAGACAAGCCCCTATAGCACAGGAGTTGTTTTGTTCTAAAGCTAAAATTTAATTTGAGCGGACAAGATAAATGAGCACTATCACCTCTTCAACAAAATGCTATGTTTTTGTACTCATCCCTCTGAAGTTCTAGTCAAGCCAGATTCTACTGTGAGTTTCTCAACAAAACTGATCTGAGAAAAATGTAATTGTGCTTTACAACCCACTTAGTTATAGGAATTATAAATGAAATAATGCTGTTTGAAAAATAAGTGGCATCACTAGTGGGAAAAATAAGAATTGGAAATGCAAGTTAAGAACTTATGCAAAACTAACATTTCTACGGGCTGATATGATTAAAGTTTCTCCAATAGCACTGCTGCAACATAAATTCCATATAAAAACTCCTTTGTTACAAAGGGGTGGCTCTTGAATAACATAAATAGGATGATGTCTGAAAAACTAATAAGTACTTCCACGTGAGCATAGCCATTCTTTTCCTACTTCACTCTTTTCATTCCCATCAAAGCCCCCTTCTCAATCAAGTTTCCACCTCTAACCTGGAGGTTGAGTTGTTCAGTTGCAGTGCAAAGTCTCTGCAATACATTTAGTGCAGGATTGCTTCCATCCATGTTCTCAGAGCTAAAATAACGCTCTACAAATTTATGGGCTTGTTCCTTAATCCAACCCTTAATTTTCTCTCTGCAAGAAAGTGTGTAATAACAAATTTAACATTTGTACACTAAGTTTACACAAGCATGTGCACGCGCGCACGCGCACACACACACACACACACACACACACACACACACACACACACACACACACACAGCAAAGCAAGTGTAACAAGTTTTCAGATGATATGCAAGTAATACAGGTTCAACTTCTCTGGTCTGACATAGGGATGTAAAAGTGTAGTCGATAACCTATAAGCTTTTGCTAATCGGTTAAATGCTATAGACTACACTCATTCCCCACCCCCACCTGCCAGTAAATTTTATAGCCGGGCTACTGGCCAACCTGCTCAGTCTTGCCTTGCAACAGGTCCGGGACCTACCCCCGCTGCAGCTCTGCATTTAAGCACATTAGGAGCAGGGTGGGCAGGCAGCCCGGCTCCGTTCTAGTTAGCACCAGGTCTGGGAGCTCACACCACCCCCTACATGGGGCTGCTGCCACCCAGCACCTCTGCCTCTGTCAGAAGCAGCAGCACAGGGCAACAGGCAGCTGGTCCACAAGAAGAGCTGTTTTTTTAAACTGGCTTCCCTCACGGACCAGCTCCCACCTGGCACCCTACGCTGCTGTCTGATACAAAGGCAGCAGCGCAGAGTAGCAGGGGTCTTCTTGGAAGTGAGGCCGGAGAGCACTGGCTACCGGCCCTGCCCCCAGGGACTATAGAATAGTCGACTAACCGATAAGAATTCATGAGGTTACTTGACTATTCAATTAACTGATATTTAACATCCGTAACTGGCAACATCCATGGTCCAGCATGATTTTAGTTAACCAGATGTGCACTTACCAAGGGTATGGCCAAGTTTCTCATGGTCCCATAAAGTTTGTTTAAAGCCACCAGTCCTGACTCTCAGTGTTCTGTGCTATTATTTAGCTCTAAATTTACTCCTAACTTGTTTCTTAGAAGACATTTAACAGTAGAAGTGTTGGTAATGTTTCTAGACAATATTGACCTCCTGTGATTGAGCATATTCTCTGGTTCGGCACCAGTCAGGTCCCAAGGGTGCCCGACTAGAGAGGTTCAACCTGTACTTGGGAGGTGGGGAGTACCAGTTCCCATGGATGCCATCTCTGATCAAAATAAGTACTCCTGCTCTCCAGGCCAAACCTAGAGTGGGATGCTAGAAAACTCTCCATGACTCCCATTTCTCCCTATCACAGTTCTTTCAGTTTACAATTTTCCATTCAGTAGGCACTCTTCTTTTCTACCTATTATTTTTCAATTTCTATTCTGCTTCCTCTCCCCTCTCTGAGCTCCTCTGCCTTAACTTTTTCTCCTACGGTCTCTTCCCCACTTTATTTTCTTCCTCTCCCACACAGGAGTTCATGCTTGCCCCCAGCATTCACCCAAAAAAGCTAAATTACTGAAAGGGCATCAAGTAAGACTGTTAAAGTAATTTGATTTAATCCTTACTGAATTTTATTTCTTAGCACGTGTATTACTTTACCTGTTGTTGGATATGGTGTCCTTTGAAGCAGCCCTTGCAAGACCACTGACTCCTGCTGTGCGTGCTGGTTCAATGTTGTTGCTATTGGATTGTGTGCTTAATCTCCCCCAAGTTTTAGGGTTCAAGCTTGCCAAGAAGGAAGATTTAGGAGACTGAGTAGTTGTAGGGCTTTTTGCTACAGGGGCAAAATAGTAAGGGGGAGAGAAAAGGAATGTGATAGAATTAAAATTAAAATCATATTCAGAGATACCTAAGTTTCCAAGAATCCACTACTATGCTGTAATTAATACTGTCAGAATTATTCAGTGTACATTAAATATTTGAGAGATTGCTTTATTTTGAAAAAGTGGTTAGTGGTCACAATGCATGTCTTTTCATTTATCTAGTAGTTTTCACAGGCTACTTTACAGGCTAATTAAATTTACCTTGATTGTCTACTTTGTCATCATCTCTTGGAGGTGAATACTTTGGCCTTCTGGGTCCACGTTTTGGCAGTCGTTTTCTCTTTAAAACATCACTTAGTCGGCTGTCAAAAAAGTGAAAAAACCCAGCAGATTACAACTATTTTTCTAGTTTACTGGGGTGTGTTTTTTGTTTTGTTTTTTTTAAATCTCAGCATCATAATCATCAATCATCTAAATGTTGATCTTTGGGCACACACAGAATGGTAGTTCATCATTTGCTTAGTTTAGGATCAGTATTCCCCACTTTCAAATTAAGACATTGTACTTCAAAGTATATTATGGCTGAAGGCAACGGGCTGACTTATGTAACAAACAGTAAATACTTGCACCCGTGACAATGTATTTAAATCTCTAAAATGAAAAATTAACTACAATTATAAAAGCAAATAAAGTAGTCTATTGCCATCAGACATTTTACAATTTTTACTAAGCGTTAACAATGCAAGATTGTCAAAGCAAGTGTTTTTACAAGGATCCCCTTTTCTGTTACTTGCCCTCCCAGCAACCTTAAAAAGAGGGGGGGGGGGGCGGGACCCACCTACAGCACCAACCATTTTTTTAGAGCCAGTCAACCCTGTCCTCAAAATGTGATTATAGCCCCCATAATCTTGGCATCTTCTGTTCTTTTCCCCTAGCATTGCACAGTTTGTGTTGTATCTCTTTACAAGATTATCAGGTAGCTAATCACATTTAATACACTAAGGCTATGTCTACACTACAGGGTTTTTGTGCAAAAACAGCTGTTTTTTGCGCAATAACCTGCAGACCGTCCACACCTCAAGCACGTTTTTGTGCAAGAAAAAACTTACAGTAAAATGGCAGAACAGAGGGCTTTTTGTGGTGTAGGTATACCTCTTTCTATGAGGAAAGACTCCTTTTTGCACAGAAAGAGTTCTTGCGCAAAAAGGTGTGTGTGGACGCTCAACAGGGATTTCTTGCGCAAAAAGAGCCTATCAGAAAAAGCACAGGTGCATCAGAACTTCCTTGCACAAGAGTGTCCATGCAGCGTGGATGCTCTCTTGTGCAAAAGCACATTGCTTTTGCGATGCACTTTTGGAGGTGTGGACACACTTTTGCGCAAGAAGCTTTTTGCAGAAGATCTCTTCCACAAAAAGCTTCTTGTGCAAAAACCCTGCAGTGTAGACAAAGCCTTAAAGAAAACTGATGAAATTTCATAATGTTAAAGTTATCATTTATTTCTTTAATGCAAAATACTAAATTAAAATGTATTGTTACAGCAGGCAAAGTCAATCACTAAATCATTTTTTCCAGGATTTTCAAAGTGGTGGTAAATATTGCTTTTGTCTATACACAGGTAATAGGAAGAGGTTTTGATGATCTAATCATTAGATTTTTTCCCCAAGTGTAACATAATTAGATTTAAAATCTTGTGTGTCTGATGACAGTGTGGTGTTTACTTAGACTACAGCCATACAGCAGTGTAGTGTTAGGGGTTCATAAGTTATTGATAACCTTCAGCCAGATGATTATTCTGAGCAACACAAATGCCCCTGCAGTCAGCAGGAATTATACATAATCCCCAACTCCCAGAATCAGGCCCTTTTTCAAAAACCAAACAAATTTCACTTACCCCTGTGGGCTCAGGTCCAGAGAGTCTTCCCGGCTGTGTTGTAAGCTAGGAGACCCCAAATCTGCAGCTGCATTACTGGCAGATGTGGCTGTTCCAGTGCTTATTGTTGTAGTGGTACCCAGCGTTCCTGATCCATTAGTGCATGCTTTTGGTGGACTGGTCAGCAAAGCCTCAGACTCTGCTAGATTTTTCACTTGGTGCATCACCCCTTTCCAAAGGGAAAAACAGGAAGTGTTTATGCTAATCTTTAGACATGCAAGCTCTTGCAAACAATATGTACCCTCTCCTCCAATGATTGTATTCAACACTATTTTGAAAAGTATCCCAACAACTTCATAGAAAATATATGTTAAATGTACTAGTCACGATAGCCAAAAAGAAAACTAATGTCAATATATAATATGAATGGCAAAAATCAGAAGATTCACAGGAAATCCTGACTCTTAAAAAATGATTACTTGGTATAACAACAGAAGGCCTAGTCAATGCAATTTCAACAAGTATTCTTAAAGTTTAAAAACAAGTCTGCTTACTTCAAATTAGCCTGTTAAAACTTACCTTAAACTAAAAAACCCCACAACAAACAACAAGCGTTTCACGCCAAGAAGAGATTGGTTATTTTCTCCTCTAATCATATGGCTAAAGAAAAATTTGCATGGATTTCCCCTTATACAATTTTTGTAACAATTTTTGTAACAACTTCTATTTCTTGGTTTAATAGCTTAAGCTTTCAATTAAACTGTTTTAGAAGCACATGCTAATTATTCTTAATACTTCAGATTAAGAGTAAATACTAAAATTAATGAAAAAAGAACATTTACCTTCTCTTCTGAAGTAAACGCTAAAAATGTCAGGCAATTTTTGCATTAAGATCTCTGCCATCTGCAGGGCTCCAACTACTATCTTTAGGTCTTGACTTGACAGCATGGAGGCAATATGACTAAAACAGAAAATGTCTACTTTACAAAGTTTGATTTCTCAAAGCTTTTTAAAATAAGCCTTTATTATTTTATCCTCTAAAAATAAAGCAAGTAACAAAGTCAAATGCAATCCCTAGTATTGTACTTTTTTGTTTAAATAAAAAGACTAAAGATGCTAATGGCAAAAGTGGAGTAACTTACAGTCTCCTTAACCAACCATATCCCTATGCTTAATAAGGCATGTGCACACATGCATGCATGTTGGTGGTGATGGGAATTAGAAAAATATTTATTCCATAGACAGGAAGTGATTTCAGAAGAAGCTTAATTTCCATGAATAGCTGATAATTCAGTGCACTGCCTCCTCATACATTAGGCCAGTGGTCTCCAACCTTTTTACACTCAAGATCACTTTTTAAATCTTAGAACAAGCGAAGATCTACTGCCCCCCTCTTCCCCCCCCAAAAAACCCCACCCCTTCCTTGAAGCCCCGCCCTCTCTATTTGCCTCCTCTCCATCACTTGCTATCCCCAGCCCTTATATACTCTACACTGCCACTTTTTCCCCAATTCTTCTGTGGGAAGAGATTTTTCCAACATTTAGCCTGTCTAGATTGGACCAAATGTCAGAAAAACCCCTTTTCTTGGCAGCCCCCTTCTTCCTCGTGGAACGAGGAATACAGGGGTTACCAAAAGAGCATGTTTGCTCTTCCACTAAAAAAAAAAAAACGGAAGAACAAACACATCCCTGGATGCAGAAGAGTTTTTCTGGGATCTCTCTGGAGAAAGGGTATTAGTGGGTGCTGGTGCAGAGGACAGGGTGGGGGCATGGTGTCAGTGGGGGAGAGGGCACAGGGTTCTGCAGCAGGGGACAGGGTACCAGTGGGAGCAGGGAGTCCCCTGCACCCACCTCCTCCCAGGACTTCGCCCCCCTCCCCCCACGGAGCAGGGAAGCCCCAGCAGGCACTGCCTCCCCCCTCCCGCAGAGAAGGGTGCACTTGGGCTGAACACCATGACCAGCTGGCCAAGCAGCTCTCCTCTTTGCTCCAGCCCAGCTGCCCTGCACTCAGCCAGGGGAGGCTGCGCTGCGCTCCTGCTGATGTGGAAGCCCTTCCTCTTTGCTCCAGCCCAGCTGCAGTGAGTCGCAGCCTCCCAGGGCTGAGTGCAGTGCAGCTAGGCTGGCAAAAGAGGAGTGGCTGCCCGGTCAGCTAGCCATGGTTTCCAGCCCAGGTGCACCACACTTTACCTGGGCTGGAGCAGAGGAGAAGCCACCTGATCAGCTGAAGCATGGCGTAGCCTCTGCTGAACACTGCGGCCAGCTGATGAGGCAGCTTCCCCTCTGCTCCAGCCCATGTGGAATGTGGTGCACCTGGGCTGGAAACCATGGTGAGCTGACCGGGCAGCCACTCCTCTTTGCTCCTGCCCAGCTGCACCGTGCTCAGCCTGGGGAAGCTGCACCCCTCTCCTGCTGGCTGGGAAGCCTTTCCTCTTTGCTCCAGCCCAGCTGGAGCAAGGCATAGCCTCCCCGGGCTGAGCGCGGTGCAGCTGGGCTGGAGCAAAGAGAAGCGGCTGCCCGGCCAGCTGGCCGTGGTGTTCAGCCCAGGTGCACCACGCTCCACATGGGCTGGAGCAGAGGAGAAGCCGCCTGATCAGCTGGAGCACGGCGCAGCCTCTGCTTCTGCTGAACACCGCGGCCAGCTGACAAGGCAGCTTCCCCTGTGCTCCAGCCCACGCGGACTGTGGTGCACCTGGGCTGAACGCCACGGTTAGCTGGCCAGGCAGCCGCTTCTTTGCTCCAGCACAGCTGCACCGCACTCAGCCCAGAAGGAGCTAAAGATCAACTCAGAGCCCTTGCAATCGACTGGTAGAACCATTAGGCTATTCTGGTCCCTAAACCCACTCCTGAGGTACCAAGTTGGAGCTACTTTGTGCCACCAACTCAGCTTATACATTTTCTGTTACCAAGGTCATATTTTACAGTCTGCGCTATCAGAAGAGTTTATTTGTTCCTAAGTTTATAGGCAACTTGGCTCAATATTTCCAATTCAGAAACTAAGGAAATACTCAATATTGCTTTTTGACTATCAGTCCATGTAACTAACCTCTATCCCTGGCGATTCTTTGGTTAAGATGGTTTAAAAATTCTTATATTTGGGCCCCTAAAAGCATATTTAGGCAAGCTGATTTTCAGAAGTGCTGAATTGGTCAATGTGAGCTGCTTTGATCTCAGTACTTCTGAGAAATAAGGCTAATGCCCAAGCACATTTTTTTTAAAAAATTGTTACCCTTTCCATAACTAGTGTTCTTCAAAATGTATTGCTCATGTCTAGTCCATATTAGGTGCATGTGCACACACCATAAGCACTGGTACCTGAAGTTTTTCACTTAGTTATCTGGAGAGGAACTGCTCTGGCACCCTTTTGAAATGGCATGATGTAAGGGGTGCTGCCCCCACCCCAGTTCCTTCTTGTCAGAAACTCTAACAATAGGGAGGGAGGCTAGGTCATGGAACGGACATGAGCAACACATCTCAAAAAATGCCAGTTATGGAAAATATAACTGTCTTTTCTTCAAGTGCTTGCTCATGTCCATTCCATGTTAGAGGACTCCTAAGCAGTATCAATGGGACTAGGTAGGAATTCACAGATGTGTTGCTTATAACACAGCTCTGCTGAACCCCAGTGTCATCTGTGGCTTGCTGGGTGATGGTGACGTGTGCCGTGAACTGAAGACCATGTTGCAGCTCTGCAAACTATCCTGGATGGACAGCACACACCAGGAAGGCCGCTGAAAATGCCTGAGCTCTAGTCAAATGGGCCCTTCCAATCGGCGGTAGTGGGACCTGCACCAACTTATAAGAGGTCCAGATGCAGATGGTGATCCAATTGGAAGTCCTCTGCAAGGACATTGGAAAGCCCTTCATCCTAGCTAATGTTGCATTGAAGAGCTGGGTCAACCTGCAGAAGGGTCTAGAACACTCCAGGTAAAAATGCCAGGCACATCTCAAGATGTCCTGGTTAACATGAACGAAAGACACTATCTTTAGCAGGAAGGCAGGGTGGGGTCTTGGCTGAACCTTGTCCTTGTAGAACACCGCATGCAGCAGTTCCAATGTCAAGACTTCACATTCTTTGCAGTGGTGTCAGCTAAGACTAACATCAAAGAGTAAATTTCCACAATATGTGGCAAAGAGAGCAAAAGCCCAAGGGTTTAAAGGGAAAGCTCGGGAACCTGGATAGAAACAGACTGAGGTCCCATTCTGGGAAAGGATGTCTAATGGGAAGGAAGAGCCTTTCAGCAATCTGATGACATCTCGTGTGAAAACACCGATTTCCTCTGGATTTGGTGGGGGGGGGGGGGGGGGGGGTTGGAAAGCTGAAATGGCAGCTAGAGGAACCTTAATAGAAGAAAGGGCCAGGCCCTGATTTTTAGGCGAAGCAGATATTACGAGATGGGTTGCAGAGAAAAACACATCAGAGATGTTATACTCAGACAACCAGAGGGAAAACCTCATCTACTTCCATCAGGTAGAATGGTAGTGAACAGATCCCACAGTGAAGGGGAGGAATTACCTGTGTTCCTGAAAGATTGCTATAAGAAAAGTACACATCCTTTAAGTTGAGGGTGGCATACCAGTCCCCCGGATCCAGGAAGGGGATGGAGGAGGCCAGGAAGACCATGTTGAACTTCAACTTTTTAGACACTTGTCAGGTCTTGCAGATCCAGGATGGGTCTTAGACTAGGGATATTAGATATTGCATAATTGAATAGTCACATAACTACATGAAATCTTAGTGGTTACACAACTATGTGATAGTCCCAGGGGGCAGGGCTGGCAGCCAGTGCATTCCCAGCCCCTCTCCCAGGAAACCCTCCCCCCTGCCACCCTATGCCGGTGGCAGCAGCCCCTGTCCACACAGGGTCAGAGGTAGGGATAGTCAATTGTGAGCAACTGACTAATTTAATAGTTGATGCATTTTGCATCAACTATTCCATTAGTCAATATGGTGCCTCTGCCTTTGAAGTGTAACAACAGCCTTGGGCGGGCCCCACACGGCACTGCCGCTTTGAAACCCCACATACAGCCTGGGGACACCCCCGCTGGCCCCAGGCTGCATGCGGCATTTCAAAGCAGCAGCACCTCATGAAGCCCAGGGTCTGACCCCAGGATCCACATGGCACTGCCACTTTAAAGTACCCCCTTCTCTTCCCGCCCCGCTTGCTGATAAAGGCAGCAAGGGGGGCAGGGGGAGCAACTAGTCGACTAGCCTGTCAACTATCCAATAAGCATTTGCTTATCTGATAGTCAACTAGTCCATCACATCCCTAGTCAGAGCTCCTCCGTGGGGGGAGCGGGCAGCACTGCGGAGCTGGTGCTAGGAGGAACTGGCTTTTAAGCCAGCCTTCCCCCAGCACCAGCTCCTGCCTGCTCCCTGCCTCTATAGAAGGCAGCAGGAGGGGAGGGGAGAGGAGCGGCAGGTCCGCAAAGCCAGCTCCCAGCACATTTCGGCTCCAGCCTGCACCCTCACCCTCTATTAGAGGCAGCAGCACAGGGCCAGAGGTAGATCAAGTGCTCATGGGGAGCATGCGTAAAGCCAGCGCCTCACAGGCACTGGCTCCCGCTCCCCTCCCCCCCTACCTTGCTGCCTCTGATACAGAAAGGGGGGGGGGGGGAGAAGAGGAGGGGAAGTGCGTGTTGTTTATCAGATTAACTGATAAACCTAGCCCAGGTTTAGGCTTATTGCCTAGGCATATCAGTTAATCCTGTAGTCAACTACACGTTGACATCATCATCTTAGACATCCCTTTCCTTTAGCGTATGAGATTAGAAAGCAATGGGAATGGAATCCCTTGCCCCTGAGGTCTACGGAAAATTCTTCCCATCACAGTAAACTTTTATAGGAATCCCTGAAGAAGCATGGGGAGGGAGAATGAGATGGAGGGGCAGGAGTAAACTGGAAGGTAAAGCCTACACCACAGTATTGAGAACCCAGTGGTTTGAGGTTAGACACACCCAGGCCCAGAGGAAAAAAAAAAAAAAAAAAAAAATGTGGTTGGAGAAATGAAGAGGGGCAGGATCCAGGAAAGTAGCTAGAATTTCACCCTTGAGCACATTCTCAAAGTGCCCAATTTGAACCCTGCTAGGAATGGGAAGAGTCCACCTGCACTGAGGAAGAGGACTGCTAGCCCTGACTGTGCCTGTAGCTTTCCCTTCTTTTGGGAGAGTTCCTGCCAAAGTTGGCCATGCTGCTGATGGGGAGGCTCTGGCTTTAAAAAAAAAAAAAAAAAAAAAAAAAAAAAATCGCTTTTTCTGCTGCCTCGGGATGTACAAAACCAGACTCCTGAGTGTCATCCATGAATCCTTCATTTCAAGCAGTTTGTCTATTTTTCCTGCGAACAGGGCTTGGCCATCAGAGGGGAGAATAATAATATATGGAGATATACCATCTCAGAGCTGGAAGGGACCTTGCAAGGTCATTGAGCCCAGTCCCCTACTGTTACAGCAGGACCAAGTACTATCCCTGCCCCCAGATCCCTAAATGGCCCCCTCAAGGATTGAGCTCACAACCCTGGGTTTAGCAAGCCAACGCTCAAGCCACTGAACTATCCCTCCCCCCACTGCTGTACCTCTACCAACAAGCCCAAGGACTGTAGCCACGCCACCCTGCTCATAGCAATAAGCGAGACCATGGTCCACACCTTAGTATCAGGGGCATCCAAGGCCACCTGCAGTGCCACCTTCACCAGGACAGCCTTGAACTCTTTTGTGGATTCACTCTGGAGGTCCCCAGAAATTTGGCTATGGCCAGCCAAATGTTGAAATCACAGTGGCCCAATAGGGCCTGGTGATTAGCCACCTACAGCTGCAAGCTTGATGACTAATAAACCTCTCACAAAGGTTGTTTCTTCACCTCTATTTTTGAGAGTAGCCCTTGGTGGCCGCCCTGCCTTTCCCACTCATTAAGTGTGGATGCTACTAAGGAGTTGGGGGAAGGGTAGGACAGAGGTATTCATACCCTTTTGCAGGCACATAGTACTTGTGCACTACATGCTGGAGGTGATGAAGAGGGGTCTGCCAGGGCCTTGGTGATCTTAGCCACACTTTCATGCACAGACAATGCAATTCTGGCTCAGGCTACTGAGCTAAGGACATTGAAAAGGAAATCTGAGAGCTCCTCTGCTTCTAGCCTCAAGTTTGAGGCCATGCTCCACAAAAGCTGCTGGTAAGCTGTGGCATCGCCCTGGGGAATACATGTGCCCCCCTCCCCTGCACCCATCTCCCCATGATGTTCTCTGCATGCCCAGCTGAAGCTGATGCAGGTGCACCAGGTGCTTCTGCTGCCTCTGGACACCTGCTCAGTTGGGCCTACTTCCTCTGTCTGTTACTTCTGAGGGGGAAGGTACAGTGGTCTCAGTCTCAGGTAAGTGGGAGACCATGGCCAATGGCTTGTTTGAGCCTCCCAATACCACCTTGGGATGGCTGCCTGAACCAGGTCACTGGTCCCAAGGTCACAGCACCATGAAGTTTGTTGTGGGGAAGACTGGTGTCATCAATGGACAACCCTGACCTTCCTGGAGGAGTTCTTAGCTTGACTCAGAGGGCCACCAAGGGGATCAGGACCTCACTGGGACCGTTCCCTGTCCCGGAAGCGACCAGCAGCACAGTCTGGAATGTGTACACGAATGATGACCCACTGCATTGACTTCCTCGTGAACAGCACTGGTATATCAGTGATGGTACCCAGCAACCTATGCTAAACATTTTCCAATAAATGCTGAACTGTGTAACAGGAGGTCAAGTGTTGATGCTGGAGAAGACACCTATGTCAAGAAGGTCCCATAAGACTTTCATAGCATCAGTCTCATGCTGTGAGGGAGCAACTATTGCATTCACAATCCTAGGGCAACGTGTACCTCAGTAAGTCTACACCACCTTGCCAGCAACCTGTGCTTCAAGACTGCAGAGCGATGTCCAAAGACTGGTGCCAAGGGCCACGACTAGGGGGGCAGTTCTGTGTCCAAGGTATGGTAACTCTGAGCAAGTGAATTCTAGAAGAATGCTCCCTGAGGAGGCAAGCAGAGCTGCACTGCCGCAGACTGAAGGGGTGGTCCCAGGGCAGGCTTACCCCTGGGAGCTACCATCAGCTGTTGGTAGCACTGGGAGAGAAGATGTTCCGGGCCACCTTAAGGGCCTCCAGAGTTGACAGCATTTCCATGCGTTGGACATAGACACTGCTGTCCAGGATGGCACGTGCATTCCTGTGAGGTCTAACTCATTCGACTGAAGGTGGGGCCCCAATTCTCACTTGGAGGCAAGGAACTGTCCCTTTGTAGATCTCGGCTTGCCTTCTGCCCTTGCAAAGAGGAGACCAGTCTCCCCCCACTGGCATGAGGATCAGTAACCAGTATGTTTTTTTACACTGGTCACAGTTCTTAATCCACAGGGAGCAGGGCATGCCCAAAAGGGGAGGGATAGCTCAATGGTTTGAGCATTGGCCTACTAAAACCAGCGTTGTGTGTTCAATCCTTGAGGAGGCCATTTAGGGATCTGGGGCAAAGTCTGTCAGGGATGGTACTTGGTCCTGCTGTGAAGGCAGGGAACTGGACTTGATGACCTTTCAAGGTCCCTTCCAGTTCTAGAAGACAGGTATATCTCCATTTATTTATTTATTTTTTAATCCTGTGGGCAAGTACCATCAGGGATGTTTTAAATAGCTACCACCACGCTAAAGGAACAATACTAAAATAAAAGTGACGATTTACAACAAAGTTCACAGTGAACAGATCTGAAGATAGAATTTGCCAAAGCCAAGGAACATTCCAGCACCATCCCTGGCAGTAAGAAGGAACTGAGGGTGGGAGGAACCATCGGCGCCCCTTATACTGCATCATGCGAGTGCCACTCCAGTGGGCCCCAATGGATACCACTAAGGGAAAAATAGCCAGTGCACATGGCAAGCACACACACCTAACATGGAATAGATATGACCAAGCACTCTAAGAAGAAAAAGAAAATTCATTCACAAGCAAAAAGAAACTCACCTTGAAACAGCATGATTTTTTAGTACATCTTTCAGAAGTTCAGCATCAGCAAAATAAATTATCCTAAGAATTGCTCTAAGGCACTTGTGTCTAACAGCGGGTCCAGCTGAAGAACTGTACACTTCATAAAGAACACCAAACAATGTTTTAATAAAGGATTTAGCCAGTTCTGGGTCCTCTTTCATTAGCTGTGCTCGAGCATCATCCTTCTTTAATTCTGAATGTCCACCTGTAAAAGAACAGATTTAACACCTGAGACACTGCAATTCACCTCACTTTCACACTGGCAGTTGCCTTTTTTTTTTTTTTTTTTTTAAACTGAAGTATAGTAAGTATAATCTCTATTTAAATTCAAGACAAGAGCATAAAGTTGTTTTGATATATTACAATTCTGGGTGGAGCGAACACATTTATAACAAGGTACCCATCATACCATTCTACTCTTGAAAGATACTGTTGGTGTTTACATCAATATTTTTCTTTTCTAAGCTTTTGAAGTAAAGCAGCAAATGAAGCAAATCTCTTTAGAATTCAGACATCCCAAGAAAATTTCTTAGGCCATGTCTAAACTACAGAGTTAGATCGGAAAGAGATACGCAAACTGCAATTTGCATATCTTTTTCAGAAGAGGCTTTTCCGAAATTTGGCCTGTCTACATGGGGCCAAATTTTGGAAAAACCTGCTTTTCGGAACATCCCTAATTCCTCATACAATGAGAAATGCAGGGGTGCTGAAAAAATGGCCCACTTTTCGGAATCTGTTCCGAAAAAGCAGACGCGTTCCTTGGACATGGCATAGCTTTTCTGGGATACCTCTGGTATCCCGGAAACGCTCTGCAGTGTAGACATAGCTGTACCATGGGTCATCTTACATAGAGGATAGTAAAGTGGTATATACGCCAGGAAGTGGCAGGGGAGTACAATGTATTCCAACCTCAAGTCTACCATCTTAACACACAGCAGCTGATACATCTTTTTCTGCAACTACTTCCTGCTCATGGAATTAATATTGTAATTTACTTAAGAAACTGTAGTCAGTAATTCACTTTAAATGTAGCCTTGACTCAATCAAAATAAAGCTTGAAGTCCCAAATTCAAAAAGATACAATTGTGATTAGCTGAGGAACAGACAGCCCATTGAGCAATACAATGTAAGTACACAACAGGCACAGATGTGGGATAACTCAAAGGCAGTACTTACTAGTATTAGTATTGACTAATGGGTTAGGTTTTCTCTGAATGGCACGTGCTGTCCCAGTGTCTTCATTGATTTGCTGCATAGAATTGAAGTCAATAGTATAAACACGCCCCAGTGTAGACAGACTTATCTCATCCTCCCCAACCTGATGAGCTGCCTGAGAACAAACCAAACACAAAATAAAACAAATTAAAAATAGAAATACTGACAGAGAAGGAGGCCATTCATAAAGGCCTCATGTCCCACAAAGGGAGAGAAACAAAAACAAAACAAACAAAATTGAGTGCTATGTCCCATTTTAGAATGTGCTAAATGGTAGCTTGCTGAGAAATCTTGTCTGACATACATACGCATGTTAGAAAGCTATCTTTGAAGTAAAGGCACCTTTCTAATTAAATATGAGATTTTAATTATCCTGCCTGCCTTTGCTCCAAAAAGGAACTATGATTTCCATGAATAGTAGTTAGAATGACATACCTTTATTGGAGACTCTCCAATAATTTGATCATGACTGAGTATTTTGGATAAAAATTTGTATCCAACCTCAGAATTCATATCCCAAAGTAAATGAAAATTAAGAGCCTGTGTGCCTTCCCCCTTAAAAATCCTAAAAGGCACTGTCTGCACCTCCTTTGGGCACTAAATAGCTCCCTATACAAAATAAGGGTCTCAGTTCAGGCCTTTAGGCCTTGCCAACGTGAAAAATTCAGAGTACTCTGTGCTGTGGACAGCAAGATTAAGGGATATTCCCAGAGTAAGATAGGTCTTAAAAAAAAAAAAAAAAAAAAATCACAGGTGTAAAAAGTGCAAGGTTCTGATGAATATACTATCTAGTCAGCTATTTGTATGTTTAATAATCCATTCTGTTTTGAAGGAGTACAGAAATACTGCATAATCAAGCATTTAGTTTCACGTTTACAGAATGAAGCTGTGATAAGGTTAGCACTTATACTAGCCAGCACACAGTTTTAGAACAAGGATGGAGAAATGAAAAAGCATTCAAAGTCATACATAAAATGTATGCTTCAAATAATACCTCAATTATCCGGCTATCAATCCTGTTATAGGGATGCCACAGACCCCTGTCATCTCTCCACTGCCAAATCGCCCCATCTGTGTTTTGTGCATTTCCTTTCTTTAGCATAGTATCAACAGCAAAGATTCCTTCTTTAGGCAGACAAGGCATCAGTTCACTGAAACCAACATCAAATCAACTTTTGGTAACACTTTTTTTTTTTTTTAAATGTACTAGCATTAGTAGTTTGAAGCTATCAGTCTTCATTTTAGTAGATCATGAAGTTAGCATGTCAACCAAACTTGAAAAATAATATTGTGCAAAAAAGACTTACCAGATGAGAGAAGTGAGCTCATAAAGTTCTTGAGGACTTCGTGGAACAAGATCAATTTGTTCTTGACAATTCCCATTTGAGGCTCCACAAAGAAGGAAGTGAAGTGTTTCTGCAATATCTTTAAAAAAGTTTTATACTACAGTACTGTCCCAGGGTCAGAGGATAGTGCCCTAATGTGTTAGACACAGAATTGATAGTTCTTGCCCTAAAGAGCTAACAGTATAAGCAGAAGACAAAGGATAGGGAAAGGGATAACACAACGTTTGCTTCCAAGTACTTTAAAAATAAAATAAAAATAAACCACAAATAAAAAAAATGCACAATGAGGCTTAGTAAACAGAAAGAACTTGAGGGAAGACTGATGAGAAGGTTATCAGAATGGGAACAAAGAAAGGAAGGGAGCATGCAGAGTATTGAGGCTGAGGTTAGAAAGGGATGGAAGGAAGTTGCAGTGAAAGCCAATTAGCACAGTAGAAAGAAGGGTCTAAGCCAGAACTGCAGACAACAGTACAATGACACTGATGTTTTTAGGAAATACTGTGAAAGAACCGTGTTTATTTAATGCACACTTTCCCTACCCATAAACTTAGTTGGAACAATTGTCATAATGTTGTGATGGAATTAGTTTAAGTGATTAGTACGGACTCAAACTAGTTTAAAACTCCCAGTGAGAGCTTAAGATAAAAAAAAAAAAAGACTTAAGGGACAGCCCATCTATCTACACTGCAAAATCGGTACAAATATTACTTTGTCACCTCCCTAAACCAGGACTCTGTGGTCCAGCAACATCTGAGGTCCACTACTACCATGGAGGTTTTCAGGCCAGAGTCCCAGTGGCCAGGAGTCATGGTGATGGGCCAGGGCCCGCAAAATTCCCTTTTTCAAGATGGGTTAGGACCTAAGGGTTTCAGACTAGGGATATTAAATATTCATTTATTGAATAGTTGGTTAACCTCATGAATTCCTATTGGTTAGTCGACTATTCTATAAGTCCCTGGGGAGTGAGGCCAGCAGATATTACACTCTGTTCTTACTCATGAGAAGCCCCCTGCCACTCTGCACTGCTGCCTTTGTATCAGAGGCAGCAGCAGAGGGTGCCAAGCAGGAGCTGGTCCCCGAGGGGAGTCGGTTTAAAAAACCAGCTTCCCTCACAGACCGACTACCTGTTGCCATATTCTGCTGCCTCGGATATAGAGGCAGCAGTGCAGAGTGGCAGCAGCCCCTGTCATGGGGGAAGGGGGGAGGAGGCTCTGAGCTCCCAGACCTGGTGCAAGCCGGAACTGAGCTTGGCTGCCTGCCCACCCGGCTCCTAATACACTTGAAATGCAGAGCTGCAGCAGGGGTAGGTCCCATCACAAGCCAGGGCTGTGGCCAACCTGCTAAAAAATGTACTGGTGGGGTGGGAAAGGGAAATGCATGTAGTCTATATCATTAACTTATAAGCTTTTGCTTATCAGTTAATCACTACACAATTACATCCCTATTTGGGACCAGGGAAGTCCAATTTGTATTGCTTTTTCTTGATTCCACATGTTCCTATAGGAAAGTGTGGTATATTATAGAGTGTTTAATAAAGTCAGTAATATTTAATATCTATGCTTCCTATTCTAATAAAAGTACCATGCAAAAAAGGATGTAGAAGTACAAGGAGAAAACATACACTTACTTTGCTTCATAAGTTGAACTGCTAGCGTAGGACAATTGGAGCACATTAAGGAAAACATGCGCACCACCATGATGAACATTCCTGAGCTCAGGATGGGAGGAGTCACTACCAAGAGTTGCTGAATGTTTGTGAGCAAATCCTTGGAGGCAACCTGCTGAAGCAAATTCTTCAAGAAATAAAAGGCAGGAAAAAAAAAAACAAAACAGTTACTGACCTTTAATAACTGTTGTTCTTCAATATGTGTTGTTCGTGTCCATTTTCAAGTAAGCGTGTGCATACTATGTGCACA
Source organism: Pelochelys cantorii (assembly GCA_032595735.1). Classification (NCBI taxonomy): domain Eukaryota; kingdom Metazoa; phylum Chordata; order Testudines; family Trionychidae; genus Pelochelys; species Pelochelys cantorii. The sequence goes on along the minus strand of CM064335.1, from coordinate 35,781,432 downwards.
AATGTTGGAAGGTTTTTCCCTAGCAGTACCCATAGGTCCACTGTGGAGCCCCTGGGGTGGTGCCTTCAGGACTGTGTATATTGCTCCTGCTAAATTGCCATCTCTTCACTTCCTTCTTGCCAGACAGAGGAGATGGGGGAGGGGGAGTCTTGGAATAGACATGAGCAACACATCTCAAAGAGCAACAGTCACGAAAGGTAGGCAACCATTTTTACTTCAAGTGATAGCTCATGGCCATTACAAATAGGTGACTCCCAAGCAGTTCCCTGAAGGAGAGGTCAGAGTTGACAAGAATTGCAGACTGAAGCACTGCTCTACCCAATGCAGCATCATTTCTAGCCTGCTGTGTGATGGCATAGTGCGACATAAAAGGTATGAACAGATGACCAGGACACCGTCCTGCAGATGTTGTGAATGGGGACCTGTGCTAGGCGTGCTGCAGATGAAGTTTGCCCTCTCATGGAATGTGCTGTCAATGCTGGGGCTGGAATATTTGCTAGATCATAGCATGTCCTAATACAGCCTGTGATTCAAGAAAAAAAATTAGTCTCTTCTGCCCTAGTGAGGAAGAGTTGTGTCAACTTCCTAAATGGCTTTGTCCGCTTAGTGTAAAAAGCTAGCGCTCATCTCATGTCCAGGGAATACAGCATGCAACCCATGTCATTAGCAAGCAGCTTTGTGAAGAACACAGATAAAGAGATGCCCTGATTAGCATGAAATTGAGAGAACTTTAGGGAAAAAGCCTGGGTGCAGCTTCAACTATACCTTGTCCTGTAAAAGGGGGTTCAGATGTTAAAGTTTTGAGCTCTGACACTCTTCCAGGTAAAGGGACAGCCACGAGGAATGCTATTTTCCAAGAGAAGTAAAGTAGATAACTAGTTGCTAGAGATTTGAAATCCCTCCCACAACATGAGCTTTGAGAACACCAGGTTAAATGATCCCTCCTAGGTATCTTGCCACACCTGGGGGTACACCCGGTCTCTAACCATTTCAGACAGTGCCCAATGATAGAGTTAGCAAATACCAAGCACCCTGATGGAAAGCAGAAATAGCAGCCAGTGCACCTTGATTGATGAGCCTGCCAGCCCCTGCTGCTTTAAGTAGAGTAAAAAGATCAATCTCAATGTAATTGAGGACCACAGCAGAGAGGTGCCCTTCTATGTGAAGCAAATGGAGAACCTTTTCCACTTGGCCAGATAAGCGGCCCTAGTGGAGAGCTTTCTTCTGCCCAGAAGAACTTCCCTAACCAAACTGGAGCTCTAACTAGTTTACCCATGGAGTTTCCATGATGTGAGGTGGAGACACTCTAGTTTGGGGTGCAAAAGGCATGGTATGGAAAAACAGTCAAATTCCAGGTACGTCCGTTTTCCTGGCACAACCCTTGCTTTAAGTTAGGAGAAGAGGAAGCTGCATACCAGATTTGGTGGTCCTAGCTTTTACAATGTAGGAGGAGTTATTGAACAAAAGACCTTGCAGACAGAGGGATGCACAAATCTCTAAAATATCTATATTGATAAGGGCAGAATGACCCTCAGAGTCCTTCTGGGGCCAGAATATCCACCATGGGATGCATTTGTTAATGCAATTGAGAAGTTGCTCCAACGACCATCAATGGTGCTAAGAAGGAAATAAAAAGGTGATGGGTTGGCAGGGACCTACATACACGACCATAAAGGCACCATTCCAGAGCAGACCCAACATGGGAAAAACCTTCAGATTAATCGGGCACACGGTGCACATAACCTACTTGGAATTGACATGAGCAATCACTAAAAGAACATTTTTTAATTTTTTTTTTTTTTTTTTTTTTTTTAAAGTACAAGAGAGAAATCACTTACCTCCTCATGTTGGAAGTTGTCCACTAGCCGTGCAAAACAGAGACAAGTGCTTTCTACTGATTTTTTGTCCTATTTTAAAAAAAACAAACAAACACATATATTGAAAGATATTCTAAAGCCTATTTTACATACAATTCTGCACAAAGTTCCCTTCCCCCTAAAACACCGATAACTGAAACCCTACTTTTAGTAGATTTCAATTTAGAAGTGATAAAAATAACCTCCAAATTCTTTACATCAAGAACAGCTTCCACAAACAGATTTTTTGGTATGGCTCACCCCATAAGACTATTTAACTCAAGGAGAATTACTCCATTTTAGATGACCAAATATAAGTTTAACATATTCGCACAATCTCTCAAAATTGGAAAACGCAGGCAGCCGTAATGCCAATTTACAAGCACCCAGGATATACAGATGTCACAGAAGACTGAAGTGTCACAGCGTGAGGCCAATTAAGTTTCTCGGGGGGAGGGGGAGGAGGGGTCACTTCTCCTAAAACCTTTAATAGTTTTCTAGTCTTTGCCTAAAAGTTGCTCTTACATATAGCTTCTCCAATCCTCTTCTGTCAAATGGCTGAAATTATGCCAAATCAAATTTCATGACTACCCACAAAACAAAAAATACCACAATCCTGTTTGCTAACTGACCCACATGTAATTCATCCCCAGTTTTTCCTATCTTAAAAATAACCTTGTATATAGTTATAGTATGTAAATAAATAAATCAAAGTTAACATTAACACACATAATATCAGGACACGAGTTATAGGTTTCGCCACTTAAGATACCTCTTGCCAACATGCACATGAATCCACTACCCCCTATAAAGTTTAAGATTATATTCACACATACCTAATACACATGTGTAGTGCTCAACGCTGCAAGATGTAAGACTTTAAGTGATACTCTCACGGATCCTCCCCAATAGTGAAGTAATCAGAAGTAACAACATTCCCAAACTTAGAGACATCAAATTCAGAGCAACTGAAAATAATTTTCCTTATCTTCCAGCAAAACTGTGGTTCAGGATGTAATTATACACAGATTCTACTCTTGGGGCACACATCCCATGAGCACAAGAACAGATTCTTCTGAACATATCTGCCGAGACCGTGCCTGTGCCTGGCGCAGCCTCTTGCTCCCTGTAGCAGAGGGCTTAAGGGCAAAGCTACCACAACCTACACCCAGTTCCTTAGCTCAAATATCCTATTGAAACAGGATTCCTATCCACACTGATAGAGGGTGGGTCATGGAATCTGTGTGGATACAACATATGAAAGAGCCGTAGTTTCTGTCAACTGTTGTCTCCAAGTGATTATCCACAGAGATTATATTCTTAGTGATTAACAAGCAGTTGCCCTGGAGCTAAGATGTGGCTAAGAGGAGGTTTACTAAAACTAATATGCAACCCAGAAACTTACACCTGGCTATAAATCAGTGGCTCAAACTCCACATTGGTACTCTGGTATGAGGCTACCTAGTGGAATGAGCTACAACTTGCCAAGGTGGGCTTTTCATGGCCAAAATTTAAAAGGCCATTGACATCAAATAAGAGATCTCTGATGGTGACCTGGATCTGCCTGGGAATTCCTGATGCCTGCAGTCAGAAAGACCTCCTTCGTTGCGATTGTGATGGCTATTGACTTAGCTATTGTGTCTGATGCATCAAGTACTGCTGGGGTGCAGTTTAGCCCTTTACCATGAGGGAATTCTGTTATTCCATGAATTTATTCAAAAATGTGGGTGGTCTGTCCCACAACAGGAAGCCTCACTCGGAAGTCCACAATTGCCACTTTACCACTACTGAAAAAGGGATCCCTGTAGAGAAGCAATGTCACTACTCTGTCCTGAAACATCTAAAGGTAACTGCCAAAGAAAATCTAAATTTAATGTCCAAACTGTACAAAATACTCACCAAGAGCAAGGAACACTGACCATAGAAAATGGGTTCCCAAACTGGGGGGTGTGCCCCCCGGGGTGTGTGTGCAAGGCAACCCAGCCTCCCTCCCCCCGTCAAGTTTTGCTGCCCTATTCAGTTCCTTTTTTTTGTTCAACAAGTTTTGCTGCTATTGGGGGGGGGGGGGGGGAGGAGGAGGGGAGGCGTGAGGGTTTTTCAAAAATCAAGAAGGGGGGCGTGATGCTGAAAACTTTGGGAACCACTCCCATAGAGGATTCTCTCTCAGACATGCATGCTAAAAAGGAAATGAAAGCGGGTTGCAGGTGCCCTGCCCTTTATGTCCTCAGCTACATGGAGTGAGACACTCAGAAGGCAGGCATGGGCCCAAAAGACACAGTTATTCAAAAGAATCAGATTTTATGTGCATGAACAGCAAGAATTAAATTTGTCTGGATGATCATTTAAAGATGAAAGTTTGTGAAATCAAGTTTATAGCTGATTAGGGATGTAAGCAACTAGTCCACTATCCGATAAGCTTATACTTATCAGACAGTCGAGTAGTGACTCGACTAGTTGCTTCCTGTCTCCATCAGAGGCAGAAAGGGGAGGGGGAAGAGCAGGAGCTGATGCTGGGGGAGAGCCAGCTTAAAAGCTGTCTCCCCCCCCAGCACCATCCCCGTGGGGGGCAGGGGAGGCAGAAGCATAGCCAGGGATTGGGTGCAGCATGCCTCCGTTTTTTAAACGCATTAAGAGCTGATAGGCTCTTGAGATATTTAAAAGGCTGAAGCACAGCTGGGGGAGGGGGACAAGGCACAAGCTGGATATTAGCTGTCCCAGCTCCCGCCTGGTCCCCCACACTATGCTTCAGCCTTTTAAATGTCTCAAGAACCAGCAGGCTCTTAATACATGTAAAAGGCAGAGCTGCAACAGGGATAGCGCTCAGAGCCTGGAGCTACCTCTGCTGTGGCTCTGCAGTTTGCCCCGCTTATTGGCTAATCAACAGAAATTCCATCAACTAGTTGATTAAATGCAATTTAACATCCCTAAAATGGATAAGATATATATTAATCTGAATACATAGTTTGTAAAAGCTACTCATTGGGTGTTTTACCAGGGTCTTCAGAAATTCTGAAGAAATTCTAACTGGACTTTGAAAATTAAGTCGACTGCCCACTAAACAGATTATCCAATGTGCGGTTTCATATTTCTTCTTGGGATCCTACTTCATATCTGATTGGAAAAAGCAAGGGGTAACTTAGGTCCTTTCAAACAACATTTCATACCTGCACTGGATGACTCCCTAAACCAGTTTTCCTCATCTCCATTGATGAGATATATCAAGACTGATTTGAGACAATGTTATTTAAACACAAATATTTTTTTTATTCTGCTGGAATAAACTATTAAGCCATAACAGTTTACAACATATAGGTCTAAAATGTTTCAGGGCTTATTTAGTTTTTAAAAGAACCTCTAAAAATTTGCATTAAGAACTACCAGCAGTTTCATGCCTCCATAGCATAGCAAAACGACTAGTCAAGATTTTATAATGGCTTCTTACCTGATGGGTTAGCCTTTGTGTAAGCAATGGCAGAGAATCTGCAACAAAGTGAAACTCATCAGGTGTGATGCTCTGGCAGCAGTTGGCAGCAATAGCTAGTGCATTCCTCTGGGCATTTATGCTGAAGAACTCCAGATACAGCAGACAGTCTGCCAACCCACCCTATAATACAGAAAGCTGTTAAAGAGAAGTGTTCTCTGTCAGTGGCATACAGACATAGAAATTTCTGGGCATCAATTACTTATTGGGAAGTACTTGTGAATCACCCAGTGTGTGATCTAAGACCCATCAAAAGGAGGAAACAAATGTCAAGCAAGTATCCTTTTTTCTTTCTATTAGGGAAAAATACTTACTGCCTGCAGAATAGCTTTACTGTGTCTACGTGATAACATCTCCAGGGCAGTCAGTGCCTGCTCTGCTACATCAATACACTGAATAACTTGCAGCTAGAACAAAAGAAAGTAATTAAATGAGTTACTAGTCAATAATATCAGTCTCTAGAAACTGGCTTGACAAGAATAAAAATTCTGATCTACATTAATACTTCCCACCCTCTAATGTGAAGTTACAAATTTTCTACTTTATAAAAGTAGTATGTTTAAAGGCTTTTCACATTTAACACAACACAAACTCGGTTTTTAGTACTTGATCTTAAGTACTGAATTCTCAAACATTTCATTAAAAGGACTTCAAAGCTAATGTTACTGAAGTGTTTCTGTGGTACAAACTGCACACAATACAGTACATATTTAGTGTATGAAATTTCAGTATTGAATTATAGAAACAAAACTCAGGGTCACAACTAGCTTTGTAATACCTTCGCCCTTTCCCAAAAAAAGACAACTTCAGAAAAACAGGTTTAAATTTAGGGGCTCTCTTAAAGCAAATGGCTCTAACACCTGTTGTAAGGCAAAACAGTTTTAAAGGCTTTTAGGAACTGTAAAAAAAGTTGGAAGTTGTAATAAAACTAATATTAAGGACACCATTAAGAGCAACACGGCACTTAAGTACATATCCTCATACATCTGCCTGGTTACCTGATTTCCTGTAGGTATTAATTTTAACTGGGAATAGGTTCACAATCTGAGTTAATCAGGAGACATATTCCAGGTCCTCCTCATGGTTACCAAATGAAGGAAGGAAAAGCTCCAGGAAGAGAGACTGAAAAGATAAGAGCTGGAGGCCAAGATCTTTGCAAAACTCTTGCTTAGAGATGTAGCAATTACTTGGAAAGGTAGAAGGTACCATCCAGCTACAAGGAGTCAAACACCCATTTTGCTGTCCAAGAAGGGTGATTGTGAACTAAAGAATTATCTTCCAGTATGACTGCTCTCACATGTCTACAAGCTGTTCACCAAAATAACCACTAGCTGATGCTTTTCAAGAGTCAGAGAGCAGAAAGGTTTTCAAAGCAATTTCAGCACAATGGACCATATCCCTCACTATAAACTAGCTATTGGAACACTCAAGGAAATACAAATTGTTTTTCTGCATTGCCTTCATCGACTATGAAAAGCATTTGACAGCATAGAGATTAAGGATGTTAGCATGTAGTCGATTATACCATGGATAGAGAGGTGCTCCAGCCTCCACCAGTTAACTGGAACCAGTAAGCATCATCCATTAAAGGTGATGCTTACTGGTTAACCTTTTACATCCCTAGCCTCATGTGAAAGCATAAAAGGAGGTGGTGGTGAACTGAGTTAATCAGAACTGAAAGGAACATGGATTTCCTTGCAGTGTCAGTTGGAAACGTAATTTGAGTTTCCCATAAACCAGGTACAGTAAAACCTGCATTATCCGGAACTTAAGCATCCGGAAAACTGTAGAAACCGGCAAAGCAAAAAAACAAACAAAGGAAACTGGCCCTTTAAGTGCTGGGCCACTCCTCAGCAGAGCATGCAGCACGTACTTGGGGGAGGGGCGAACACAGTAGCCGGAAGCAAGCATCAAGCATCTTGGCTCCCCCCGTGGCTCCCGGCACCCCCAGAAGGCCAGCTCCCACCCTCCTCCCTGGCAGGCCATCTCCACCTCCCGCCCCCCAGCTTCCACACAACTCTCCCCCCCACCACCACCAGGCCACATCCTGGCCCCCACATGGCTCCTGTGTGCCCCCCCCAACCAGAATTTTTAGGTTGCCGGCATGCCCTAATTCCTGGGCATGCCAGATAATGCAGGTTTTACTGTACTGATTTACAACATTTAAGGCTAGTTGCTTAACTTCCAATTCATTTTTGATTAGTCACTATGTTATAACAGCAGAAGCAGCAGCGTACTTGTTTGGGTGGATGCATGGAAAGTTAGAAGTATGTCCTTAAGGTATGTGTACTAATTTTCATTAACTTAGGAACATGGCTACTGCTACCTTTTCCAAGAAGACAGGAATTGCATCTACCACTACAGCGGATGATCTGGGAAGTGCTTCCATCATGTAGGTTAAGGCTCGACAAGCATGGTTCATCTATTAAAAAAGGAAAAAAGTTTTTTCCATCATCATCATATTAAATTCTCAGGAAAAAGAATTAGCTCTTATCTCTCATCACTTACAATATCAAAGTTGTGCTCCATCTGTAACAACGTTATCTACAAAGAGAAAGATCAGAACAGATTACTCATTTCTTAATTTGGTACAAGTTACCAAAAAGATAGTTTTCTTGCATTCTACAAATGTGAAAACCTGTTAAACTATAACTGAAATTATTGTGACTCAAGACACGATCTTTTTTAAGTTATCACAACAGCTACTACAGTATTCCATGAAAACGGTTATGGGAGAGCAAAAGCCAATTTAAAAGCAGAAATGTACTTTCAAAAGCAGAGAATGCAGTTTAACATCTGTAAATGGAATGATGATCCTTAAATGCCAGAATATGGAACTTGAAGTCCCCAGGGACCACATGCTGATACACTGAGGGCTTGTCTTTTATAGCTTATAGGCACTGCTATGGTAGAGGTGGAAGACAGCATGGAGTGTACTGCTGGGAAGCCTAAAAGGGAACAGTTGTTGCCATTAGGCTTCTTCCAGGAAAGCAAGAGAGATTCAGGTGGGCCTACATATGAAGCCCCAAGATTGCCAGAAACTATCAAGGACTTCTGGAAGGACTGTTCATAGATCCGAATGAAAGGACTGTAGAGAACCCTTGCAACTGAGAAGGTGAAAGGATTGTTACCATGCACACATGGGTGGAAGATGAATTAGCAGACTAATGAGCAATCTATGGAAACCAATGCATATATGACAAGCATTAGAATAATGAACCCCCCTCAAAGGAGACATTTTGCTTTTGAGTTGTGTGTTTTATGAGGAGGAAAACACAGCCATACACCTGATGAAAAATGGTCAGCAGACCCTATATAAATACACATTCCTTAACAGAGTACTATAGCAGTCTTTCTGGGTTCTAATCTTTAGCCAGGTACACACAGACATGTCTGTGCAAGTGGATAGCTTTTCATCTAGCCCGTCAAAGTGTATGTATTTATAACAGGGGCTACTTAGCCTCTATATTCAATGCATCTTCCTAGTCATCTGAAGTACAACCCATACATTATTTTTTATGTAGTTTTTATGCATTAAATGCTCCCATGAGCCAGTACTCATTACACTGGCTACATAAAAAGTCATTGCCCCTCATTCAATCCTACTTAAAACACACAATGCTCCCCTCTCCAGCTAGTTCACACTCCAGTTAGAAGCCTCACAGCTACCCAAGAAATCTGTAGGAGTACATTATTAGCCTATTGGGGTTTTTTTCCTTTTACCATGGAAGCGTGGCAACCATGAGACCTAAAATAGAGAGAGGGGTTTAGTTATTTGTTAAACTACATCTGATTAGAGGAAGCTGTCGAAAAGTGAAAATATTTTGTTTATAACACAAATCTTGAATGCCATTTCTAGGTCTAGATGAACCAGAAGCTACCAGACACCTCTTAAATTTAGAAGTTTCAAGAGTACTTCTATTTCACTGTTTAATCCTTTTGCTATACTATTTAAATACTATTTTTCAGATAGATATACATAAACAAACTGGATCCTTACCAAAGCTGGTACAACACTCTTGACTGGAAATCCACCTAATGTTTCTTCATTCCCCATGACCAACAACTGACACATCTCAATTACTGCCTGTAGCTGCTGACTTTCATCAGTGGCTTGGAGCCCCTGAAGAAGCTGTTGGGCTTTAGAACCTATGAAAGTAAAATTATTTAATATAATTTATGTTCGGTCACTTGTCTTTCCCAACAGAAAGTTTGATTTCTGTGTATTCTGTGATTTCATTCATTTTTAGGTCCAATATTTTCTTAGCTTCCCTTGCCATGCACCTGAAATGAGCACAGAAGAGCAGCTATGCTAAAATTACCAAACCACCTAGCATAAGGTAAGATGGCTAAGGTATTGGGTGAACCACTTCTTTTTTGGAAGTATGAAGCATATACCACTGGGGTAGTAAACATTAGGCTACCACAAAAGATCTAGTTGGCAGATGACATCCCTTTGTCAGTTGTGAGGTGCTGGCAAGATTGGTAACTGGGCCATCTCCAAATTCTTTTGATTAGGAGGTAAGCATCCCAGCCTGCTGAGGTGACAATATGAAGAGGGTAGAATGTGGTCTGTAGTAGTCCCTGCTGACAGCACTGGCCTATGTTTAAAAGAGGTGTTCAAACAAACAAGGATTTCTCTAAAATGATTTCAAGCTCATCTGACTAGTGTGCATTAGAGATACCATCCATGCCCAAAACAGATTTTAAAAACATAGTACTGAATATGTTTTTTCCAAAACCATAAAAAGAATCCTTGTTTCAAATGAATTAACAGATTCTTCCTGTTAAAGAAGTTTACATAAACCCAACTAAATCTTGAGAAACAAGATGGTATTTTAAAACTTATTTCTTCACTCCCTTCACTCATAGTTGTGGAACATTTGGCTACAAGCATTAACTTTTTTTTCTTTAAGAAATGAAGTTTGGCTTAACTTTTTTAATGTGCTGAGTTCCCTACACTACTGTTATTCACTAATTTAATTTTTAAAGTTGGTTGTATTTAAATCCTAACATAGGTAACATTAGATTTACTAGTAGCCAAATTTAACCAGTCTGAAAGCTGCTGAAAGAAATAAGATGAAGTTTACTTACTAGCTCCACTTCCAATTGTCCTGTGGAAAAGCTGTGACATACGAGGACCAAGAGGGCCAAACAAGTGAGGAGGAAGACCCCTCGCTTCTAAAAGAGCTAAAAGCAAACATAGAATATTAAACCACCATTTTCAAAAAAAGCTCCCATGAAACTAAATCTCATGAACTTACAATTTGAAGTTCTACAGCTTTGAAAATGTATAGATATAAACACCACCACCACCACATGGATTTTTCCCAACACCAATAAAGAGAAGTGAACTACTTGTCTTCTAAGGTTACCCTTGAGTAAAGTATGATTATCAAGGTTGTAAAAAAGACAGCTTTTTAAAAATAAAGAGCCAGGAGGAATTCTGCAGTTGTGTCAGTTACTCTCAAGTATTTACATGAACATAAAACATGCATACGTATTTTTAATACTAGAACTAGTAGACTAGTTTCAGTCAGAATGAGAACTACTGTAAAATAGTTCAAGCAGAATGGCAAAAACAAGGGAATTGGGCAGAACAATAAGTTGTACAGCTATATAAAGACCTGGACTAATGTAATTAATCGGAGAGAAAAGCATGGCAAATGTAGTTGTCAATTGTTAGGTGAGTGACTTGCTTAGAGTCTAAAAACTTCTGGAAGCAGCAGATTGTAAAAGTTATATGAAGTCATCCTGTTTTTACCACCTAAAATGTCCTCACTTGAACTGCAGCTAATTTGAATGTTATACACCAATATTATAAATGGGATGTTAGTATTAATAATAAAAAATTAATTATTCAATTTGCCTCGCACTGGAGGAACCGACAGAAAGCAAGTATTCCCTTCCCCCCATCCCTTCGAACATAAAAGAATTGAAGAGCCAGATTTTTAAAGCAAACCTAGATTGTTTCCTCTGCAAATGAACACAGTTCCTTGCAACATAGGACTAGAAAACTGTTGATATGTTTACAGTAGTAACAGATGGCAAAACAAGGAACAATGGTCTCAAGTTACAGTGGGGGAGGTCTAGGTTGGATATTAGGAAAAAACTATTTTACTAGGAGGGTGGTGAAGTCCTGGAACAGGTTACCTAGGGAGATGGTGGAATTTCCATCCCTAGAGGTTTAAGTCTCGGCTTGACAAAGCCCTGGCTGGGTTGATTTAGTTGGGATTGGTCCTGCCTTGGGCAGGGGGCTGGACTTGATGACTTCCTGAGGTCTCTTCCAGCTCTATGATTCTATGACAGGAAAGTTAAATGCAGAATGTTGCCCCAAATTGTCAATTTCTGGAAGGACATGCATTTAAGAACATAAGAACATAAGAACATAAGAATGGCCATACTGGGTCAGACCAAAGGTCCATCGAGCCCAGCATCCCATCTGCCGACGGTGGCCAATGCCAGGTGCCCCAGAGAAGGAGAACAGAAGACAATGATCAAGTGATTTATCTCCTGCCATCCATCTCCTGCCCTTGTTATGAAGGCTAGGGCACCATACTTTATCCCTGGCTAATAGCCATTTATGGACCTAACCTGCAAAAATTTATCAAGCTCTTTTTTAAACCCTAATAGAGTCCTGGCCTTCACAGCCTCCTTGGGCAAGGAGTTCCACAGGTTGACTGTGCGCTGTGTGAAGAAAAATTTCCTTTTATTAGTTTTGAACCTACTACCCATCAATTTCATTTGGTGTCCCCTAGTTCTTGTATTATGGGAAAAGGTAAATAATTTTTCTATAATCACTTTCTCCACACCATTCATGATTTTATATACCTCTATCATATCGCCCCTCAATCGCCTTTTTTCCAAACTGAAAAGTCCCAGTCTCTCTAGCCTCTCCCCATATGGGACCCTTTCCAAGCTCCTAATCATCTTAGTCGCCCTTTTCTGAACCTTTTCTAATGCCAATATATCTTTTTTGAGGTGAGGAGACCACATCTGCACGCAGTACTCGAGATGTGGGCGTACCATAGTTTTATATAGGGGAAGTATGATATCTTTTGTCTTATTATCTATCCCTTTTTTAATAATTCCTAACATCCTATTTGCCTTACTAACTGTCGCTGCACACTGCGTGGATGTCTTCATAGAACTATCCACTATAACTCCAAGATCCCTTTCCTGATCTGTCGTAGCTAAATTTGACCCCATCATGTAGTACGTGTAATTTGGGTTATTTTTTCCAACATGCATTACCTTACACTTACCCACATTAAATTTCATTTGCCATTTTGCTGCCCAATCACTCAGTTTGCTGAGATCTTTTTGTACAGTGCAGTCCAGTCAAAAAAGCAAATATTTTTTAGCACAACTGGATTTTATTTGGTCAAGATCTAGGAATAAAGGTGAGTGTTGAAGAGCAGATGAAAAAAAAAGTGTGGTAGGCCTAATTAAACTTGCAGTTGTGTTTTTTTTTTTTAAACTGAAAGCTATTATTCGCATCTTTTCATATTTGAGGAACAAAAACTTATGAACTATATTCCATATTAAGTCATCTGTTTCAAATAACAGCAGTTTCAACAGTGTTTATTGGGTTGGGAAATCAGTAACCAGTGCAAAAAGTTCTAGTGTAGCACACCATCAGTTAAGACACTCAAAGTTCAGCCTACTCTAGTACTGCCAAATTCTTGAGTGTCTACTATACCACAATTTCTTCCACTACATAATGCATAATAGGAAAAGCAGCATGTTCACAGAAAAAAAAAAAAGAGTAGGTTTTTTTTAAACTGTTAGAGAAAAATATCAAAATAATGTTTTTAATAATACAATGTACAGGTACCAACCCATCATATAAATATGTTAAAAGCCTTTTACCTTGTAGTCTTCCCATCTCAGAATCATCTGACTCACTTTCCCCAGAAGTTGTCATGCCAACAGCCCCCGCAACAGAACTAGATGCTGAAGAAAATATAATTGAGTAACACTGACATGTCTAAGATTTATTTCATAAGTATATTCAACACTGTTTTTAAACAAAAGTAGAATTAATGTAACTAAATATCTACTGACTTCAGCAGCAATTGGACCAGGCTCCTAACATACCCTGTTTTAACTAAAATTCATTCAAGCAATACTTACAAAAAATTAATAGTGAGAACTAGGGATGTCAACGTGTAGTCCACTGCATGATGGTTCATCTTGTGCACTCCATGCACTCCTCCCCCTTGCTGCCTCTGTATCAGCGGCAACAAGGGAGGGGGAAGGAGCACTGAAGCCAGTGCCCATGAGGAGCTGACTTTAAGCAGGCTCCCCACGAGCACCGGATCTGCCTCCTCCCTCTCACCCACTGCTGCCTGTGTTAGAGAGAGGCAGCAGCCTGGCGGGTGAGGGGGACAGGCAGGAGCTGATACACATGGGGTGCCAGCTTCCAAGGAACTGTCTGCCTCCCCTCCCTCCCCCCCACACACGCTTTCTGCCTCCTACAGAAGCAGCAAGGGGAAGTAAGCAGGAGCTGGTGCTGTGGGCAGCTGGCTTAAAAACCTGTTCCTCCCAGCACCAGCTCCACAGTGTCACCTGCCCCATACATCCATACTGCAGCCTCTACAACAGTGCAGAGAGGAGACAGGGGCAGGGGAGCCTTTGGGAAGTAGCTGCAGTCCACAGGGAGCTTGGATCTCTGTAGACAGTGGCTGCTGCCACTCTGTGCTGCTGCCTCTGTATCAGAGGCAGCAGCACTAGGAGGTAGGCAGCTGGTCTGTGTGGGAAGCTGGTTTATAAACTGGCTCCCCTGGCGGACCAGCTCCCACCTGTCACCCTGCGCTGATGCCTCAGATATAGCCCCCGGGGACTATCAAATATTCGTTTAACTGCCAAGATTTCATGTGGTTATACGACTATTCAATTACATGATACCTAACATTGCTGGTGAGCCTTACAATTTAAGATTACAATTTTAAATTGTAAATTCATGAGATTCCATCCTATGTAAGTTCTAGGGTTTCTCCATGATAACTTGCACTGAAAACTTGGTTGTACTTCTGAAACCAGTATTTTCAGACATACATGCATAGCTTTGAATAAAGTCTATGAATTCGGTTTAAGTAATCCTATTTATTACACTGCACTAAAACACATCAATGCCTTATATTCAATCCTGACCATTTTAAAGTTCCCCTCACCCCCAAAAGCCAACATAATTATTGGAGAATTGAAATTAATTGATATGCTCAATTAGGGACAGATGGCTCATAATGAGTATTAAGTTACTTTTCAATTATTTCAATAAAACTGTTTGGGGAATAATGGACTCTTCGGTGTAAGGAAATGGCTCACTTTGTGAAGAGTTTTTCCTACTGCAGCATACTGAGTGCAGGAAGGCCGATAATTCAGATTCTGGCAAAGTTTATGAGGGAAAAAGACTTTTCTCTAAGTACTGTAAAGCTAGAACATGTAGGTTAATATCAAGAGGTAGAAAAATACTTTCACAACTGTATATCACAAGTCAACCAAAAGTTCTTTACTGTAAAAGAGTCACACAGTATTGGCTGGTTAGATACAGGTTCTGACAGTAACTTGTCAAATAGCGCACTAAGAGTAAGTCTACACCAGCATTATTTTGAAATAATTGATGTTATTCTGAAATAAACATAGTCTGCGACTACATTACAAGCAGTTATTTCAACATAATGTCAAAATAATGTTGAGCTGGAGGCTTCTTACTGACTCCTGTAACCCTCATTTTACCAGGAGTAAGGAAGTTGGAAGAAGAGTGCTCTTTCCCGGACTTCCTGCTGTATAGACAGCGCTGAAAGCAGAAATAAGCTATTTCAAAGTAAGGCATGCAATTGACGTAGCTGAAGTTGCGTAACTTATTCCGACTTCAGCCCTGCTTTGTAGATGTACCCTAACTTATGTTTCTATATGGTAGATAACAAACAGCAATATTACTAGTATGCTACTTTGGAAGGGAGTTCAAAGTTTATCACATAACCAAAAGGCCTCTGAATACAACTGCAGCTCAACACCTGAGCAGTAGTCCCCTGCTCAGTCAGCTTCCACAAAGGACATTAACAATTCATTTATGCCTTTCCTCACCCCCATTTTTAAATAAAAAAAGAAGTCCAATACTCTAAGGCAGTGATGGGCAACCTAGGCTAGCGAGTGGGCCACATAAGTGGCCCTCCATCTCTGTGGGTTGCAAGATTGAAAAACTACCCTACCCCATCTTAGCTATGACAAACTGCACTTGAGTACTTAGAATTTGCAGAGGGGGTGCAGACTGAACTGCAGCAGCCCTTTGATTGGCTAGAGGGACTGCTTGGCTTTCACAGTCAGTGTGATTTGCAATCACCACACACCTCCCTTCCCTTGCTTTATGCACGTGTCATTTGATTAATGATGATAGGGAAAAAATATGCTGACAAACTAATGGAATCTGGCAATCCTGCAGCCTGGACAAGGTTTACATCAACGTTTTACAGACTATGTTTATTTCAGAATAACCAGAGAACAAGTATTGCAGTTTGTGTTTCTGTTTACCTGCTGCTCCTTGTGGAGTCTCATCTGTACGTGCAGCTGAAGAATTAACTCCATCCTGGTTGTTATCAGGATCAGCCATTTTTTCCTGTCGGCGAGCTTCAGCTGCTCCTCTTTTGCCCAGGCCAGAGCCTCGCCGACTAGAAAGGCAAATGTAATGTGTCAAGTGTCAATTAAATCAACAAGGTTCTTAACTCAAAGCCACTCAAAAACAAGAACCAGCAGGGAGCATTATAAAAGAATGTGATATTCTTATGTTATTGATATCCACAATTATACATATATCTGGAAGAAGAGAGAAAAAGGTTATAGATAGAATAAATAATTGAATCTCAAGCATATGTTGAAACATGCTGAATAACTGACTACCACTTGCATTTAACTTTAGACAACTGAGTGGCTCTATGATGAAGTGGGAATTTTCTTAATATGTTTGCATGAGTACTACGTGCTGCATGTTTATCTAGGTAGAGGGAAAGGTGGTCTAATATTTGTAGAGAGCCAGATATGAGCGTCTCTTGGCTACCTGCACCCAGACCTTTGTCAAGACACTTCATTACTTAGCAACTGACTCAAGAGTAGTTTGTTACTCTAGTAGTTGTAATAGGGTCAAGATATGCCTGAATTCAAACCAACACTGAATAAGATGGCAAATTCATCATAATTGTTCAGAATAGTCTTCACAGTTCTACCCCTCCCCCCTCAACACTTTAGGAAATGGCTGTTCACTAGTCAAGTAATCCAATACAATTTAACAAGCTTCGTTTTTTTCCCCCCACCTAAAGTACTTTTAAGTGCAGATGAGACACTTGCTACAAAAATACATCATTTCTGAAATTCCATCACAGAGCAGCTTTTGACATTTCCCCGGTTACTTGCTTGAAGGCCTAAAATCCAAATACAGAACTTCAGATTAGCAATAGTTGCAGGCATGTCAGATAGCGTGTAACTGAATAGTCGTGTAACCACATGAAATGTTAGCAGTTACACAACTATCTGATAGTTCCCCGGGGTGGGGCTGGTAGCCAGTGCACTCCAACCCCACTCCTGGGGGGTGGTCCCTTATTACCCTGTGTTGCTGCCTCTCTATCAAAGGCAGCAGTGTGTGGTGGCAGGTGGGAGGCAGTTTAAAAAATGGCTTCCCACATGAACTGGTTCCCACCTGCCACCTCCTATACAGAGGCAGCAGCGCAGGGTGGCAGCAGGCCCTGTCTGCAAGGGGTCTGGGCTCTCCACAGACAGAGGCTGCTCCACAGGAGCCTTCCCTTCCCCCCTCCCTGCCATGTACTGCTGCCTTGGATGGAGGCAGCAACACAGGGGGAACCGACTTTTAAGCCAGCTCCCCCAGCACCAACTCCTGCCTGCATGCATGCTGACTTCTCAGACTAGTACAAGCCAAGACTGCTTGGTCCTGGCTTGCAGCAGGTCCAGCAGCCCCTGTTTGTAGCAGCAAGACCAACCTCTGCCCACAGTAGCAGCCCATATCCACAGGGAGGCCCAGTGCTCCTCCCCCAGTGCCTCCATCCCAGGCTTATCGGTTAATCATGTAGTTATCTACAAGTTGACATCCCTAATATGTGCAACCACATGCTGTAATGCAATGCTGAAGATACAGGCCTGCTAAGGAATTCCAATGAAAAATAAAGTGATTTAGATATGTTCTCTTCCACCACAGTTTGGCTACAAACATTAGCATAAAAGAAAACTTACGACGGACAAACATTTAGGATAACTTACCCTAACCTAGGTACAAGCAAAATGACCTCATCAAGCTCACAGAGAAGGACTTTGTCAAGAAAGTCTGGGGTATGTCCTTTAAAAGTAAGTCTAGAAATGTTACTATCCCCCCTAGATTCTGTTAGAAGATAGCCTGACTTATACTGGCATCATTCACTTGTTATCTGTGAGAAATCAGGGTTGGATTTTGCTAATTCGTAGGGCTTGATTTGAACAAATTCACTGAATCCGTGTTCTACTGCAGAGTTCCAGGAGAATGAGAATAAATCTGACCAAAAGCTTTATGATGAGTTGCAAATGGCCTGGCAGTAAAAAGATGTGTTGAAATACATATGAACAATCATTTGTTGCATATTTGATGGTGCTTAAGTGTAATTTTACCTGCAATCTAACAAAAAGCACTTTGTCCTCTTCAATACCTGTGTGAAATTAATAGATGGAGTATGAATATCCTGCCACAATGGGCCACTATCAGAAGTCAAACACTGGTGTCATGTCAAAATTAACTGTTGTAGCTAACTACAACAATGGCAGCTTCAAGTATAGGATGGACCTCCCTGGGCCAGAACCCTCTGGACCTGACCAGTCCCAGATGAGGGATTTTGCCCAATCAGCAGAGATCATCTCCGGACCCTTGCACCAGCCCTCCGGTCCAGCCCACTGGCCTCCCAGCCAGCTCTTCACCTCCTGCTGACCTACTTGGTGGCCATGCATTGCAGCTGCTCTGAGAATTGCCAGGCAGCTGCCACCGTGCACCAAGGCTCAGCTGCCCCACCAACCCACAGCTATTGCAGCTCCCAACCCTGCTAGGTAGCCCTGCTGCCAGCCTACTGCCCTGCCAGCCCCACAGGAGTCCTTGCCACTGGCCCTCCATCAGGACCCTCTGGTTCTGCAACATCCGTTCTGAACCATGGATGTTCCCAGACCAGAGAATCCCGGTTAAGAGTTCCAACCTGTATATACGTCTGATTTTTCTGCAGTTTTGCCTACAGACTCAAATGCCTCCTCCACTTCACATTCTCCATCCCCAATTGCAAGTTTGACACAAGGACTAGGGATAATATCCGGATAATCCATTAACTGGTTAAAAGTTAGGTTTTAGGGATATAAGCGAGTTGTTGAGTTGAGTGCCTGACTACTCTCTTCCAGTGTTCCCTCCAAACTGTGCTCAGCACAGCATCACAGGTGATTAATCAGCCCCACCCAGTCAGGGGCTGATTAATCACCTATGAAGCTGTGCTGCCCCACAGCTTAGAGGGAACACTGCTCACTTCCTCCCCCCCTGCTGCCTCTGTATCAGGAGGCAGTGCTCTGGGAGCCAGCTGGTCTCCCCCACCCCCATCACCATCTTCATGGTGCAACCTCCCTCCCTGGCCCCCCTGCTACCTCTGTCAGAGGCAGCGAGAACAGGGGCAGGGAGGATAGGGCCAAGGCTTGACTTGGGCAGAGGCTGCTCCGGCAGCAGCTCCCCAGCAGGGAGCTGCCCCCCGTGGACAGGGGCTGCTGCCATGGGCAAAGGCTGTTCTGGTAGCAGTCCCTGTCTGCTGAACAGGGGCTGCTGGACACAAGCCAGGACCAAGCAGTCCTGGCTCGCACCCATCTGGAACCACTATCATTCTGCATTTTATATGTAGTAAGAGCTGGGCGGCCATGGGCCCTCCCACACAGGGCTGGAGCATGAAGGGACCCCGGGCACCTCAAGTTACATCAGTGATGTGAGGGTCTCTCTCTGCTTCTCAGTTTTGGGCCACATCAGTGAGGGTTCCTCCCCCCACCCCCATTCCCTACTCTGTTGGTAGGCCACATACAGGTGGGGAGACAAAAATCCCACAAACCTTCACTGACCTGGCCCGACTTGATTTTTTTGTGGGTCAGCAGCCCCCAGCCCAAAAGGTTCCCCACCCCTGCCTTATAAGATCACCACTGCATAACTGCAGAATGCCTGACCGCAATAAGGAGGAGGTGATGTGGGGATATATTCAGTGAGATCCTGTCCTCTATTTGCAGTCTGATTACAGTACCAGCTTTTGAGGGAGGATAACTATTACTTACAGTATGGAGACAGCAACAGCATACAGCAGAAAGGCCCAGAAGTCAAGAGAGTGAGATGCACTAGGACATAATGGGGCTTCCTCAGCAGCAAACAAATGCCTGGACTCTCATTTACCTACAATTCCAACAATTAGAGGCTAGACTCCAGTGTTCCCTCTAAACTGCTTGGCAGCAGAGCTTCATAGGTGATTAATCAACCACACCCAATCAGGGCTCAATGACAGGGTGGGACTGATGAATCACCTGTGACATCCCACTCATCTTAGAGGAAACACTGCTCTCCACCCTTTGCAGTCAATGAACTCTATTTTAGCTCCTCCCTACACTGCAACAATCCATGTGGCATCACGGACTGCATCCTCACTCCTACCACACCATGTCACAGTACAGTAAAGAGAACCACAGCTTCACATAGCAACCATGGCCCTCAGGTCAGTATGTGTAGCCAAAATGAACATGCATGTTGCTTCTACTTTAAGATTTGTTACAATAAACATTTGGGAACAAATTAATGGAAGTGTTCAAGTCCACGTTTTTGCTCTGATTTTCGTCAGAAGAAGCTATTTTTGGTAAATAATTCATCTTTATTATTTCACAACATGTACAGCAGAATATTTAGTGCTATTGCAAGCACCCACTACTAACTGTACAGGGTGACAGAACTCAAAATCAGCAACAAACACATAATTATAGGTATTTAGCAAGCAGGATGCCAATAGTCACTGAAATGCTAAGGGAGATTAGAGAGGCTATAAAAATAAAATGAAGAGGGGGGATTTCAGCTATCTCCATATTGTCTGGGTACATGTCACCTCAGGATGGGATGCAGAAATAAGTTTGACACTTTAAGTGACTGCTTCTTGGAAGAGCTTCCCCTGGAACCCACGGGAGGCAAGGCAATTCTTGATTTAGTCCTACACGAAGCACAGAATCTGGTCCAAGAGGTGAATATAGCTCAACTAGGGATGTAGAAGTTAAGACCATTAACTGATAAGCCAAAACTTATAGGTTAATGCTAAAGACAACATGCATATTCTCTCCTCTCCCCCACCGGCCACTAAACTTTTTAACTGTCTGTACAGCAGCCTCGCTCAGTTCCAACTCACACCAGGTCCAGGAACTCAGCCCCACTCCTGGACAGGGGTTGCTGCCACTACACACTGCTGCCTCTGTATCAGAGGCAGCAGCATGGAGCAACAAGCAGTTGGTGACTGAGGAGAGCTGATTTTTAAACTGGCTCCCCTCACAGACCAGCTCCTGCCTGGCATCCCGTGCTGCTGCCTCTGATACAGAGGCAGCAGTGCGGACTGGCAGGGGGCTCCTCAGAAGTGGAGCCAGAGCACACTAGCTGCCAACCCCACCCCGGGGCATACAGAATAGTTGAGTAACTAAAAGGAATTCATGAGGTCAATCGATTATTCAATTAACTTATATTGATCATCCCTAAGCGGACCATTTTAGAAAGCGTGACCATAATATAATTCAATTTAACATCTGTGGCAGGAAAAAAGTCATAGCAGCCCAACAGTATGGCACTTAATTTCAGAGAGGGGAACGACAAAAGCGAGGTGATTAGTTAAACAGAAATGTAAGAGGTACAGTGCCAAACAGTGTTCCCTCTAAGATTTTCCATCCATCAGCAGAGTGAATTGCATCTTGTGAACCAATATTGAGGCCATGTGCACTTGTTCAGATGTGTGACACCATGGCACTCAAGTTATTGATTTATAGAATTAAAATGTGATGGAAGAAAAAAATTCTAAAAACAAGGGCTAATTAACAAGGTGCATGACTTCAAAAGTTTATTTAATATGAAGTCAAATAAAAAGAAAGTTAATACTGCAAAATTTTCAGTATGTTAGATTAGCCCTAAGGCTGCTCTAAATCTGCACTGTCCACAGGTCCATAAGTCATAGGAGGCCAAGAATAAGCACATTGCAGCACTGCTCATACTGTTGCAGCAGTGGCCAGAGCCCCAGGCCCTTTAGAATCAGTGAGTCCCTGGGAAACTGCCCTCTTTGCTCCACCTCACCCCCTTGACAGGCAATGCAGCTGCTGTTTATCAGCTCTTTTGTGACAAAATACTTCCACCCCCAACAAGCAGCACTCTCGTTGTCAGCAGGAGAGGGCCCATGTGCGCCACCTGCTGATCACACTGGTACTTGCCACCACAAAACTTGTGTCTTGGGAGGAGAGGGGGTAACACTTCTGAAGGACATAGGCTTTGTCTTTGAGTGGCCAGTGTACATATAGTCAAGCCTGAGGACAGATAACTGAGCTGCAGCAGCCTGGAAATTGCAGCTTTTCAGAACCCTGTGCACACACGCTGCAACAGAATCAGACTTACCCAAGCCGCCACTGGGCCAATTCATAATTGATATTTAGACAAAGTATCTTCAGTGTATCATTAAAGACACTACGACAGTATCCTAGCCAGATAAATCACCAGCTAAGGAGAACTATTTATTATCAGTGTGCATCTACAGTTAATTCACTGGATCTTCCAAAGGAACACGCAGACTCAAAATTATACTCCTGTAATATAGGACTTTTTACTTATTGTATCTATAGAGGAAAGTGTCTTCTGGACTGTATTGGGAAGAGTAACCAGAAATGGGTACTATTAATGACATGTAATTTACGGCAAGAGCCCAAGGCGCTTATGGTAAGTTAGTAAATAGTATTTGTACCAGTACTAGGAGATAAAGAATGCATTTGACAACAGTTTTAGTGCCATTTAGTAGTAAAAAATGTCACTGTCAGTTTCAGAGAGAGCACCAAGCAAGTATTTCAGATTAATGTTGTTTCAAGGAAGAATACAGAGAGTGTTGCACAGCATTCCTCCTACCTGCGCTGTTATTGTTACTATTAGAAGCACAAACAGCAGCTTCTCATTTATGGTTCAAAAATCAAACCACCTTTACCCTCAGCCCAACACACTTTCTAAGCTAAGAGTAATACAGAGGTGTATATTTTAGATAGACAGTGGCTTTGCTTTGTGCAACATTGAAGAATGTTTAGATTTTCCATATTTCACTGCTTATTATTACTACAGCAAATCTCTTTCCTTCCATTTTTAAAAATTATTTTATTTCAATATGAGTATGGGAGAATGAAGTCTAAAATCAAGTACATTAAACATACCACCAACAGCTGTAAAAATCCTACATTTTAGTCTTCAAGGACAGTTCAAAATAAAGTGATTCCATTTCTAATGCATCAGAATATAATATTACAGAGTAAGCTCCAAAACTAGAGCTATAGTAAAACAGCTCCCAAAATGTTGTGTTCATCTTTTTTTTTTTGAAATGTAAACATTTACATACCAGTTTTATCACTATTGCTGATTTACAGCTGTGTGAGAGCAGAATCAGTCCCACTCAAGACTGAAGAAATGCTGATTTTGTTCTCACTTTATTGGATTCTGTCTTTTCGACCCCAACCCCCAGCCCAGTGTTTGAGCCACACAGCCCCAACCCCCAGAGCAGCTGCCCGCCCGCTGTCCCCCTCCATCCCCCACCTGCAACCCCAACCCCTGGTGGCAGCCACCTGCTGGACGTGGCTGGTGGCAGCCAGAACAGCCAGCCCCCCCAACACATCCCCAGCCACCAGAGTCCTGGCACCACCCACCACACAGCTCCAGCCATGGGAGCAGCCAGGTGAGCACTACTGCACAGCTGTGTGAAGGAGGTGGGTGGGCTTAGAATTTTTTATGCAAGGCCACGAAGGCATGCACCTTAGAGGGAACACTGGTGCCCAAAGTGAAATCCCTGCAAGTTGCATGGAAACTTTTTAAAGACACCTTAACAGAGGCTCAACTTAAATATATACCCCAAATTAAACACACACAGTAAGACAACCAAAAGAAAAAGTGCCACTGGGCTTAACAGCCAAGACAAGAAGGAGTGAGATAAAAAGGTATTGTTTAAAAAGTGCAAGTTAAATTCTAGTGAGGAAAACAGAAAGGAGCATAAACTCTGTCAAATCAAGTGTAAAGATAATTAGGAAAGCCAAAAAGGAATCTGAAGAATAGCTAGCCATGAACTCAAAATGTAATTTAAAAAAAAAAAAAAAAAAAAAAAAAAAAAAACACCAGAAGCAGGTAGCCTGCTAAAGAACTAGTGAGGCCACTAGAGAATCGAAATGCTAAGGGAGCATTCAAGGATAATAAGCCACCTGCGTTCCCCTTCCTCCCTGCCCCTTGTATCTATGTTTTCTATAATAATGAACCTACATCTCTTTTTGCTGCAGATTAAAGCACATTCTTAAAGATGCAAGGATTGTGCACCTCCCTGACTTGCCAACACTGATATCGATAAAGCCTCCTTGGTGATCCATCAATACTGCAGAAACCATACACAAGTAGCTTTCTGTTGAAATGCTCTGTGGCAAGATGGGCTGGTGCCAAAATATGGATGTCCATCACCCCTCTACCATTAAGAAACCCCATTGCTACAGATCCATCCACTACATCTTGCACATTGGAAAGAGTCACAGTTCTGTATTCTGTATAGCAGGAGACTATTCAATGGTCTTAGATCCTTAAATGCCAACACCCTGATTGGATTTTCCAACTCAAAAATGATTTCCCACTGACTGGTAGCAATCCAGCATTGCAAAAGTAGGGATATACAATTCTGTTTAATTGGTTAACCAGTTAAACATAATATTATAACAAGTTAACCAATTGGGGGGGGGGGGGGCGCGCACACTACACTAGCCCACTGGGCTGAAGTACTCCTGCATGGTTAGGCTGGAATGCCCCCTTTGCCCAGCTAGAGCACTCCTGCCTGCAGCAGGTCCCACGGTGCTGGAGAAGCTCTCTGCCCACAGGAGGCAGAGAGCTGCTCCAGCCCCAATCAGTTAACCACAACCAATAAGCTTCACCTGTTAAGGGTGGAAAGCATGTCAAGAAGCCATCAAGAGTGAGGCTCACCAGTTAACTATTCATATCCCCATTGCAAACATCCACAAAGACTGCTCCTCACTTCTTCACTGTCAACACAACTCCCATTTTGGTGTCCCTGCACTCCAAGTGCCAAGAATGTAGTCTTTTACATCCAAAAGTTCTGCATGCACTGCTTGGTCATCTCAAACTGTCATTATGATGCAATCTTACCAGTCAGTGATTGCTTCTGGGCCCCAGAAGCAGCACACCATCTGCAGCTGCTACCTGAACCCTACCAACCACCTCCTTTAATTTGGTTTTGCTAGGTCTCACAGCAATCATCTACCATAAAATGATCATATCCTCTGCTGCTGTGGTTCTTTCTGTGACTCGACAAATGCTAGAGGGTTGTCATATTCATGACAACAGCATAGAGCTGTGCAGACTCCATGCATCTCACAAAGGTGGTGGTCAGAAGTACTACATGGTTTTGGAGAGTTTTTTTTAAAAAAATCTAGCCACAAAAATATTGTATTATGGATGGCATTACAGGATAAAGAAAGTTGCATGGTAGGAACTTATCCCCTTGCTCAATTCACTTCTTCCCCCATCATGCTGTGATAGAAGCCTACTTACAGTTCACAACTGTGTCAGCAACTCAATCCTCATTACACCTGCCACACTTGTCATGATCTGTATCTAAGAAGGTATCTCAAGGCAGCAGTTCCCAACTGCTGGTCCATGGACTGGCGGCAGGCTGTGAACCCCTGCATGATGGGCCATAGCTTTTATTTAGTTCCGCTCCCAGTTCCGCTCCTTAGGTTCCCAGGGAATTCCCTTCCTGCGCACTTCTGCATGCACCAACAGAGTGAGTGAGGCAGCTGGTAGCTGAGTGTGCTGCGGCTAAAGCCGGGACCATGGTGAGGCTGTTCCTACTGGGGCAACCACATTGTGGCCCCAGTTCCAGCTCCGGCGATCGCTACGTGACCTGGCCGGCGGGGCCAAACGCTGGGTGCAGAGCGGCTGCTCCTGCGACCCTGTTCTTCTCCCTTTCTGCTCAGCAGAAGCCTGCCCTTGGCCTTTAACTGCTCCCAGCCAGCAGATATACACATTATTAAGTGCATAGGAAAATATGAATGTGCAGAATGTGTCAGCACCATCAGACCTGTTAGTCTTGCCTCCAATTCTGGTGCAATTGAGGCAAAAGGTCTGGACTGGAGAATACTCTTTAACAAGTATTAGCAACTATTTTATTGGGTTTTTACGTGTGTGCGCAGCAGTTTTTCAAAATTCTTGTTAACCATCATGTCCCCTCTCTCCTTTGATTTGCTTCATATACCTACCATTGGTTAAAATTACCATAATGAATATGCAAATATTTCAGTGCCGGTCCACCAACTGTTTGAATAACTTTGCTCTTCCATGGTATAAAAATGGTTGGGAATCACTATTGTAAGGTATTTGAAAACTAATAACTTGATTATTAATATTCTCGTATGAGGTATGTATGAATAGTGTACAAAATTATGAATATGTACTAAAGTTATGTTCTGAAAGTGTGGCTTTGGCAAGCAATGCACAAGCACACAGTCTGTAATGGACAAAGGAATGTCTATGTTTGTCTGATCACACTGGCTGTCATGCAGAGACTAGGGATGTTAAAATTAGATCAACTAATCGAATACTAGATGGAATTTCCAGTGACTATTCAATTAGTCAATAAGGGCAATTCTGCTTTGAAATGTACCAACAGCCCAGTGGGCTCTTGATACATTTTGAAGGCCAAAGTACAGTGCATTCCATCTTTGAAATGTACAAGAGCCCCAACAAGGACTCTTGTACATTTCAAAGGTGGAATTCCTCCTGCCTGCCATTGGGCTGGAGCAGACCCCTTATCACAAGCAGGGCTGCTCCGGCCTATTGTGGACAGAAGCTGGAGCAGCCCCTGTCCACTGCAGGCCCCCCGTGGGGCTAGAGCAGCTCCCTGCCCGCAGGAGATGGAGAGCTGCTCCAGGCCCCACCAGTCTTCATAATACGGCCTGGGGCGCACACGCGCACGTGGGGGGGGAGGGCGGTGTGTGTTAGAGAGAAGAGAGTTGGTCACTTGCGTAGCAGTAACCCAGGCTGAAGGAGACTAGAGTATAGCTATGGCATAACAAGCAGGCTGCTAGCAGACACTCAGTGCTCATTTATATGCTGGCCGATAACAACCAGACATGGAGCTAGAGCAACAGAGTATTTAAAAGGCACCTAGGATTAAAGGGGAGGACATGGAAACCTCACTGGTCTGAGCTGTGCCCAAAAACCATGAGATGCATTGCCAAAGTTTTCCAAAAGACACTGTGCTGGATGATGGCAAGTTGCATGGTACATTGACACAAACACACCTGGTGAGTGCGCACAGTGCCAATGCAAGGAGCCAACCAATATACTGACATCAGTAGTTTCATACCAATGTAACTTGCATCAACCAAAGTCTGTGATGTCGATAAGCAATGACGGCCAAACGAATACAGCAAACAAAAACACAAACCTAGCTTCCAGGAAGTATTTGAGACACTTTCAAGAGAGATTCCAAGACTTTACAGACCCAAGTTTTTTGTGCAGATGTGAGTACTTTGACCCAATATTCAGGCTTTTGGGGGGGGGGGGGCGTAGGGAGTGTTGCAGTTGCACGGTATATTTAAAGAGCTCTCAGATGGAATATTTACAATTTAAATGAACAGCGTTAAACATGAAGACAGTCCTTGAACTCATGTTGCATTTTGCATGGTCTAGAAACAAGAGCTTCTTTTGTTGAAACAGAGAAACCTGTCCTCCTAAAAGGAAATTCAATTACAATTTGTAGTTGCAAAACCAAAAAAACTCCAACACCCAAGTTGTTGTTTACTATTACCCTTACCTTGAATAGTAAGTTTTTATGATCACCTGCATTGCTGATAAAAATAACCAGCTCCTAAAAAGAACAGTGACTTATAGCTTGCAAGCTTTATTTTTCTTTAATGGGACACCCTTCAAGGTCTCACTAAAATTGAGTGGTTTCTGGAAGACCTTTGGTTTAAACAGCCTTCCCCATCTCTGACTCAGATGACAAGTGTATGCCTGTCACCAATTTTTGAGCTAGCCTGATATTATGTACTCCTTCCAAGCTCAGTAACCAGAGGTCACTATCATCACATGGGAGGATGCCAAACTCCACTCATATTTCTATGATGGCCTAAATCAGTGATCCCATGGATTTTTGAATCACAGCCACTGTTTTACAAATAGCCATCTGAATCTCTTCTCCATTCACAGAAGTACACTTTATAGGATCAAGTATAGCAATAGCCATTCCAAGCTCAGAATCTGGAATTTTACGTTTACCTGGTACTAGCACAGGAGCCCGTGGTCTTTTGCCGTGTGCTCCGCCGCAAACTGGGGAGCTCTGCAGGTGGTGATTCGCTGCGCTTCTTTGTAGATTTTCTTAAGCCTACATACATAATACATAAAGTTAGAACAACACTTCAATCCACTCCAGTCTTTGTTTTCAAGCACACAGCAAATAGAGAAGCACAAAGGTTAAAACGTTGTTTTACAGACAAATTCTTCTCAGTCTACCACCAGCCATAACAAGGCCCTTTGCGCACTTAGTGTGAAGGAAAGCTCTCATGATCTAGCAAGACAACTGAGTACAATTAATGAAAGGACTCATTAAAATGTGTTATTTGGACAATTAGCAAACGCTAACATCAACTTTCTACATGATTTTATAGCAATGATGAGAGGCGTTGCCTACAACAGATACTACATTACAGAAGTTCTTTTTTTCCCCTGAATCCTCCTCCACATGCAACATGCTACAATAATGTGTGTTAAGGCCAGGACTGGCATAGGGAGTTTCAAGCATAAACCTGCCAGTGGCCCTGTGTACCCCCCATGAATCTAAATTGCTTAGACTTTGGCTTCAGTCCCATGTGGAAGGATTCAGGGCCCATATGATGAGGCTTCAGCTTTCTGCCCTGGAGCCCAGCAAATCTAAGGCTGGCCCTGCTTGGTGGACTCGCTGAAGCCTGCCCATTGCCCCCACAGAGCGCCCAAGACCCCTGGTTAAAAACCAGCACATTATAGGATGTTGCAATGTGTTCTGTATTAGCTGCTAATTCTTTAGACATACTGGTAAATATAAAATATTTTATTTCAACACAAGAAAGGAATAAGTGCTGAAAGAATCTCTCAGCACTACTACATGGCCAGTTTACATGTAGATCACTTTACTGATTATTAGTAGGTGCTCCAGAAGCCAAATTGGTGGCTTAGGTGCAATGCGGAGATGGTTTCCTATATGTATGGAAGTCCCTATCACATCACATAAACAGTCAATATTCACTGACTTGCACTACCATGGTTCACAATCTTCCTGCATTTGTTTTAACTAGAACTTTTTAGTCTTTTAGACTATCTTGACACCTTCCTTTAGCAGTTAGTTTCCTTAAAGAATAATTGGCTTGTCATTCATCTTACATTTTTATTAAATGTTTGCATGCATGCAGGCTTTGTCAAATCTTTATCTGCTTTTGTCAGCTTCTTCCCAACTTTCCTCTGATACTCTCCTTCTTAGCTTCTAGTTAAGAAAAAAAAAAAATCAGTCCTCTGGTTTATCATCACAATCAGTGGGAGACGACTGACTCCTAAAAGACAAATGTTGCTGTTTTCAGTGCAATTCTCTCTAATGAAGCCTAAGGCAATCTGGTCAAGTAGGCAAGAACAAAGTAACTAGAGTTATCTTCAAATGCAATCAAAGTTCTTCCATCTGAGTTATAAGAGTACAAGATAGCTTCAAAAAGTGAAGAATTTTGCCTTTTTTGAAACTGGAGATCTGAGTGCTCCCTTCTCCCCCCCTCCCCCGACCGCAAACATTAGCTCCCAGAGTGAATTTGAGAAATTCCCCCCTCCCCTACCAAAACAGGGTTCTTTGCGACCACATCTAGAGCCTCTAAAGAGTTGTGCAGAGAAAACTAAAATGTATAACCCTTGTCTATGCATACGATTTGCAATAGTGTTTCTCCGGTAGTACAGACATTCAACAAGAGACAACTCCCCAAGACCCTATTTATTAAGAATAGCAGCCCTCAGTTGTATTATTCTTATGCTAACCTGAAAATAGGAATTTAGATCTTAATGCCCATCTAAGCTCATCCTAACTTTTAAGGGTACAGAACCATTTCAGTGTTACCATTCTGTCCCAAGTGCACAGGCAAAATAGGATTCTTAAAAGAAGATTGTCTATAAATCAGTATTTCTAAAGTTGAGAGATGAAAAGATTCTTTGTTCACTCTTCAGAGTGGGAACACAGAACAGTATAAATTAGAGAGCACCTAGCCCAGTGGAGTCCTAACCAGGACCTCTAGGCCCCATCACACTATATAATGGGCTACTGAGCTTTTAGGAGAGATGTGCCACCAAAAGAAGGATTTCTTTTAGTGCCCAATGTATCACATGAATAACTGATACAGTAATTATGCATCTATAAAGCAGTTAGTTTCTTACTCTTCCCATTTTCAAAACTTAAAAATAGTAAGCATCTCAGCTGTAACCAACTGAAATAATACACAGTTATAGTCAACTGTGGACTCTACTATGCAAGTTTCCTGTTATTCTCTTAAGCTACTGGGAAAATTCCAAGGACATATGTTACTCAGCTTAAGTCAAATTGAAAAGGTAAGTGAAAACTGATTTAAGTGACGATTGGCTCTGAAAGCTCTTTTCTAATTAAGCTTCAGACAGGAATCAGCACAAAAAAAATTTTAATTCCTGGAAAAGCATTGTCAAAGGTGGTCAGATTTCAGATCCTACAAATGCTTTTAATTAAAGGTTTAAGAAAGGAAACACTGACGAACTGTAGAACATCATTTCTTTTAATCATCTAGTGTTAATCACAGAATCACAAAAAAGGTGGGGGTGGAAGAAAGTCCTATTTCAGCACAGGGGACTGAACAAGTACACCCAGACCATTCCTGTACTGTTTTTGTACAACCCATTCTGAAAAACCTGTCATGACTGAGACCCACAGTCCAACATTGTGCTCCTTTGCTTGGAAACCTAGTTCCCCTCACTTGGAAACTTATTCAGTTCTTAACTGTTCTTGTAATTTAGAAAATATTTTCTTCTAAATCCCGCTTGCAACAGATTAAGCCTGTTACTTCTGTCCTATCTTCAAGCAGACATGGAGAACTGATCAACCTCCTTTTTAATAATATTGCCCTTAATGTATTTGAATATTATCATCAAATCTCATTCAACCTCCTTAATCTTATTTCCAACACCAAAGATGCTCATCTTTTAAAGTTTACTCATAGGTTAGATTTTCTAAGCCTACCACCACATTTGTTGCTCTCCTCTGGACTCTCTTCAGTTTGTCCACATCCTTCCAGAGTGGTTCTGAGAAACTAACACAGCCAAGTACAGCTGGACTAGTATCTCCCAGGCCATGCATACAGAAACTCTTATTACGCCTTACAATATCAGCCTTTTTTACAACTGCATCACATTGTTGGCTCACTCAATTTATGATCCACTATAACCCCGGATCCTTTTCAGCAGTACTGATCAAGGTTCCTGCTGCTTAATAAGCCCTGTTCAGGGGCTCAGGGCTGCCGTGCATGGAGCTGCCATGGCCTGGGGAGAGGGGCACTCCCCAAAAGCAGAGCCAGAATAAGGAAGGGGATTTAGGATCTGCAGCCCAAGGCCTGGCTCTGAAGCCCGTTGTCTTCTGGACCAGCCCTTTGGCGGGGGGGGGGGGGGGGAGGGGGGGAAGAGGAGGAGGAAGACATGGACGACAGCAAGGAGTAGCTATGTGTGCTGCCTTTCCTTTCTGCCCCACCTGGAGCTGCATCATCACAAGCACTGAGCTCTGTCCCCACACTCCCACTGGCCAGCAACTGTGGCTAATGGAAGTTGAGGGGGGGGGGGGGGGAAGAAGACACAGCATGGAGTCATCGGTTCCCCACACACACACACCCCCCAATGGGAGTTGCCCCAGGTAGTGTGCCCTGCATGCCAATCAACCGCGGTTAATTACTACTCTACCACCTTATCTGCCTCCTAGACTCCACACCCCAACTGTCCTCCTGCCTTCTCCCCCCAACCCCTCTGCCTCTCCCAGCTTGCATGGGCTAGGAACCAGCAGCCCTGCAGGGCTGAAGTAGTCCCTGCCTGCAGCGCAGGGGGCACTCCAGCCCGGGGGGATGGAAGGGTCTGCCCATCTGCCCCCATTTAATCAGTAAACTAGTGAAGTATAATGTTTAACCGGTTAAACAGAATTTTACATCCCTAATTAATCTGTTCTTTTTCTATTTTGGCTTATGCTGCCTCCTTGTTAATTTTAAGATTCCAGTTATCACTTACCCATTAATACCTCTGCTTTCTCAAGGTTATTTTGCTTCAGTGTTCATTAAAAGGGTATCAGCTCTCTCCCTCCTTGCTAACTATGAAATAAATGGGTTCCTCTCTTTTTCCTAAACATGTTTAAAGAACTTACTGCCCTTTATACTCCTTGGTAGGAGCAACTCATTTTGTGCCTTCGCCTTTCTGATTTTGTCCCTATAAGTTTATGCTAGTCTTTTGTACTCAATTCATCCATCTTTTCATTTTTTTCGTAATTTCCTTTTTGATTTTCAGATCATTGTAAGAATTCCTGAGGGAGCCACACTGGCTTCCAACTATTCTTCCTACCTTTCCTTTGCACTAGGATAGTTGATAACTGTGCCTTTGATGCTGTTTTCTTAAGAAACTGGCAGCTCCTTTTCTGAAATCCTTCAACACTTAGGCCCCCATTACAGCTAAAAGTTCAGGTCAACCTAAATACATTGATCAGTTCTGTGAAGAAAAAAAAATTATACCCAATGTAGTTAGATTGACCTAATTAATCCCCACAGAAGACCTTTTAGTCAAAGGAAGAATTCTTCTGTGATTTAACACCTAGAGTAGACCATGCCCCAGAAGTGAATTTACTGCAATGATGGAAAAAACCCTTCCATCACTATTATATATCTACACTACAACCACATAGTTGCAGTTGTGTTGCCATAATGTACTCACACCCTTTGATTTTATTCCCATAGGATCTAATCCTTCATTTCTTAGTGTTGCAGTCTGTTCATGTCCATACTCCTTATTTATGAAATATCCGGAAGAGGACATTTGTTTCCCAGTGGAATCTATAAGGTGGAAAATACTTGGTCCAGTGGCAGATTTTAAGACACAAAACACAATTTAAAACATGTGTTGAATTTTTCTACAATAGTGGGGACTTTCAGTGCATGCACACATTTTTTAGCTCAATTTTCATTTTAACTAAGTTTCAAAGTCTCTGGGGGGAGGGAATTCTGTGCTCCTGCACAAGCACAGAATTAGTGTGCCCTGCAGAGTCCATTCCCCCCCGCCCCATGCAGAATAATTGATTCCAATAGGGAGCAGAAAGAAAGCCACAAAGGGTCACACATGTCCCTCCCCGGGCATTGGGAGCAGCCAGGAGAGACACAAATCACTGGCAGGGCCTGAGAGTGGGGGCTGGGTGTACAAGCAAGACTACTGCTATCATGATATGCCCAGCACAAATGGGAAAGGCTCCAGGGTGTTTCTGGAGCAAGCATGTGGCAAGCGCAGCCTCACTACTGAGTCCATGTCCTAGAGGAGGGAAGGGAGGCTTCAGGAGGATTCTCCATCTCCATACAGCCAGTGGTCTGTATTCTCTATTGCTATGCTGTAGCCTACACTCCCAGTGTCCTTCTAATCCAGGGTACCTGGGACTCTGCCAAGCTGCTTTTCAAAAGGTTTGCAAACAGCAGCTCTCAGGCTCATCTGAATTTCTGGTTTATCACTGTGCCAATGCAGAGGAATGTGAATCTCTGTGAAAAATCTACGTAAAATCGTGCAAAGGACAAATTTGTTAAACATGAATAAATTGTTTAAATTTACACTTCAGACCTCCATTGTCAACAGTCGGACAAATATTTGTCCATTAGCCTAGAATTGCAATAGAAGGCAAAGCACCCGCAGGTGACACATGGAGAGTAACTGTTCCACTTACAGATTCTGATATTATATTGAAAATATAGACATGGAGTCGATACATCACAGAAGTTAGCATCAGCTTTTTCTTCCTGAGAGCCACTAGCACAGGGGAAATAGGGCAAAGTAACCACCTGGACCAGCCCATTGTCAGTTCTTTACCACTGGAGCAAAGTAAGAATATTTTATATAGGAGATTGCCAGATTTTCCACTCTTCAAACTGCTGCTACTGGCAGCATATTCTTCTGAGTACCCAGTTTCTCTCCAAATGCTTAAAAAAAGAAACAAAACAAAAAAACCAAACCAACCAACCTTGCCTGCTGAACCCCCTACATAACTGCTCCACACAATTGAACTTAACTTTCCAGTGCTTAGAAAGTGCTCAATAATGACTTTACTGAATTGTAATTTAAAATGACGTACTCAGTTGTGTTAATATGCCCAGTAAGGAATTGTCAAAGTTTTTAAATTCTTGTTGGTGGTGGTATTTTTAAGAGATATACTTGCTGACAGATATTTTGAAATATAATACTAATGTAATTGAAACTGGCATGGTTCATGTTCTTTTGACAAATAGGGGGCTGCACCCCCTGCTCACTACGCTCGCCAACCCCCTTCTCTCTGGGGCATAGGTGTCTGGCTGGGGGGAGGGGGGGGGGAAAGGGGCAGGAGCACAGTGCAGCATGGCATGGGGAGGAGTGTGTCAGGCTCAGATGGCAGAGGAGGCATGAGGTGGTCCGGGGAGGGAGTGGAGTGAGGAGGCGCGGCGCAGCGCAGCATGGCACAGGGAGGAGTCAGATGGTAGAGGGAACCCAGTGCGGCCCGGCAGAGGTGGCAGCATGAGGACATGGATGATGTCGTCATTTGGTCATCCCACAAGAAAAAGAAGTTAGATATCTATCGATCGAGAGACAGAGAGAAAAGTCAAAAACTTAAATATCTGCAGATTTTTTAGCATTTTGGCACAAAATTCCACAGGAGTAAACAGCAACTAGGAGACAAAAAACTTAGGTAAGCAATTTACATATGCAGACTCCAATACTAAGAGAATAGTGAACTGTATCATCTGTAATTTGAACATGTGGTTCTTTAACAGAACTGAGTATTTCTGCCCTCTGCTAACTGGCTCTTCCATGCCTGTGTTCTAGTGGAAGGTATGCATTTCAGAGAAGATCCAAGAATACAGGCTCAGATGCCAGGATGTATTGACCAACACTAAAGAGCAAAAACCCCCACAGGAAAAATCCAGTATTTGCAGTACATTTGAAAAAAGGATCTGTTTTGGTCTTCAGAAAGTGGTTAAAGTTAATTTAGAAAGATGCTTTTAGTCACTTGTTCATAATCTTTAATATATGGACACTGCTATGGAATAGTTATCTGTGCTCCATCTATGGCTGTGAAGCAACAGGAAAAACTTTTTCACTTACACAAAGAAAATACATTAACATACAGTTCAGACAATATGCATCAGATTGCTTGAATTCAGTTAAAATTGTAGCAAAGGTACCAGATTGTCAAAGATAATTGCAAAAGACAGAAAATTAGTGATCGGGGGTGAAACTTATCCTATTTAGCCCTGGATTCATACAGCGGAGACAAGGAACCAATGTATTTCAGAAGAAGTGATTTATACCAGTGGTTCCCAACCTTTGCGCCATGGATCGGCAAACCCATTCACAAACTTTTGGCAGACTGGTAATATTTGCATATTCATTATGCAAACAAATATGCAAACAAGCAAATAAAATGTTGCCATCCTCCTAGCCCCAACCCAGCTCCTTCCTTGCTTCCCAGTATCTAATAACTTTTGACACTGCCCTACTTCAATACCCTTGCCACCTGACCCCACCACACCCTCACCCAACACCCCTTTGGCCCCACCCCCACACTCCCTAGAGTGAGGATGCCCTCTTTAGGGGGCGTGGCCATGCCATGCAGGGGGAGTAGTCCTTTTCATGCCTCCTCCTTCCCCAAGCACATCTTGCACCCCCATGGTAGGGGGAGCACGAGCCCCAATTGGCCACCATTACTAAGGGAGGAAAAGGGGAAGGAGGCAGTTCCTGCTTCACCTGCTCCTGCCATCCCCTCCGCCCCAGCACTGCCACTGGCAAAAGCGGCCACATAGGCAGGGGGAGTGGCTTTTGGTGGCCCGCATGCTCCTTCACACCTTTTCCCTCCCCAAGCATGTCTCCCCAAGTGCAGAGGAGGGAGAGGCACCTCCTGCTCTGCCGCCTCCTGCCACCACCAGAGCTGCCAGAGCTCAGCTGAGCCAAACAGCTGGCTTGAACTCTGACAGCTGCCATGGCCCAGCAGCCAGCAGTTTGCAGACTGGCACTGGTAACGGCTAATTTATACAATTGAAATTCTAGGTCAACAAGGTATGCTTAGAAAGTAAAATATGATCCCCAATAATATCTATTACTTCCCAGGCTTCATACAAAAAAGTTAAACTGCTTATGTTTGAAGGAATTCAGCTATCCTGAAAAAAAGGCAAAGAGTACCAACAGTCACTGATTCTTCTGAAAACTGAAGGTGAAAAAGAGCAGCTATAAATTATATTTGTAGGTAATTAAAAAAAAAATATTGTGCTGTCTCTGCAACTACTAAGCACTGTACTCAAAGCCATAAGATTTCTGACATGATCATACACTAAAATGGGAGCTACCACCAAAAAACCCACCCAAAAACAAGCCAATAGCTTCAGCTCCTTTCAGAATAGGGAAGTGATTGCCCAAATTGTTGAGTGTTTTATGTGCAAAATTTAATAATTACTTCAATGACCTCAAAATGGCTACAGCAAGGTCAAACCATTTGGTTTCTCAGCTTTGATTAATGAACTGTACACATTTAACAAAGATTCCCCATATTTCATTCACTTTTCAGACACACAGTGCAGTTTACTTAAGGTCTTGACTACACAATTTTGTTTCGAACTGTCAAATTATACCAATACAATCCAATTTACAATGGTTACCTGCATCTAATTTTTTCACCAATTCAGCTTTCATTGCTAAGCCAATATGGTTAAAGTGAATCAAAGAGCCACTGACTCTAAACTAATTAACACATTGTAATTAATCTGCCTTAATACTCTGTTCCCCTCGCCCCCCCCCCCAGTAAAACATGCAGAATAAATATTTCTGAAAGTTATTCAGATTAACATGAAATGGTTTCATGCTCAGGTCCCTTAATACAGGATTTAACAGTTATTTCACAAATGTTTACCAGGAAGCTAAAAACGACAAGTTATACATGTCTCAGGCAAATTTAGTTTGCCCAGGCCTCTCAACGCACTCAATCAGTGTTCAGGAAGAGTATCCTGGTAGAAATCCAGAAATCCTAATATTTTCCCATCAATTTAAGTAATAGTTTCTAAATTTCTCCCAAGGCTTTCACCCTGTTATTTGTAAGATCTCTCTAAGGGTTTGATTTGGCTTGGTGTGTTCTTTTAAATACATCTCTGGCCTGCACGTTTAATCCTTCGGCTAAAATGAAAAGTGTCAAGCTCGGTCATACATTTTAAACTTCTTTGTACTGAAATCCAACTTTAACAGGAGTAAAATGAAAAATTTGTTTCACATTTAGATAAACTGAACATCTTTAATAATTTGATATCACTGACAACTCCACAACAGAAGTTAACATTTCTTCAGTTTTTGCCCAGTCAGCCACTTTATCTTTCTTCTTGTTCTTCTAAATCCTGAAGTAGAAAAAGCAGACTACACAAAGCTGTACCTGCCATATTATGGGTACCATCTGACAGAGTGGAAAATTCAAGTAGCACAAACAGACTATTGTAAGTTTTCAAAAAGTCTACGTCTAGACTATAAGCCTCTTTCGAAAGAGGCTTATCTTTCAAAAGAGCGTCTAGACTACAAGCAGATTTTTCGAAAAAGCAAGCCGCTTTTTCGAAAGAGTCTGGACACTCTTGAAAAAGCACAGCTTGCATTCAATAGCACCTTTTTTCGAAAGTACTTTCGAAAAAAGGCGTTATTCCTTGT
This sequence comes from Pelochelys cantorii, assembly GCA_032595735.1. Lineage (NCBI taxonomy): Eukaryota > Metazoa > Chordata > Testudines > Trionychidae > Pelochelys > Pelochelys cantorii. Next base: position 35,743,832 of record CM064335.1, on the reverse strand, counting down.
AAAATGAGGTTTACCATGATCAAAAAACCTGCTGTGTTCTTTCAATTTACTTTCAAAAGAACGCAGCTGCAGTCTAGACGCAGGGGAAGTTTTTTTGAAAAAGGGCCACATTTTTCGAAAAAACCCTGTAGTCTAGACACACCCAAACTGATGTAACTATTTACTTGGCTCATTTGAACCTTTTCTGAAAGTTCAGGATGTGATTTAAAAAACAAAACAAAACAAAGTCAGTGATGGCTTAACCCTGCTCCCACTTAAATGAGCTAAACAATGTTAAAGTTACTACTTCTTTATAATAGGTCTAAAAATAAATAAATAAATAAATAAAATCCCAAAGCAGGTTACACAAAAAGTCTTCTGAAGATGAGCACAAGGCTATTTGGATAGCAAGTCTTGGATAGGGCTATACTACAGACAGAAGTGTGCTTATCAGTACTGGCAAACAGATATGCACTAAAAATATTCATGTAGCCAGGGTACTACGGACAGTGGAACTGGGCTAGCCACTGGAATACCTATGCAGAGGACGAGAGCCTGGGGGTTCTATTTAGAGCTGCTGCCCAATACACATTAAACAAGCAGTTTAGCTGGGGTAAATTATGTTCAAGCTAGTGCAGATTTACCCACAATGGGAAGCATGCTCCCATCTATAAAGTAGACATATCCTGAGAAGTGCTTCCTCTCCCAAAGCTCTAACCCATGACACTCCACTTCCCAAATTGATTTACAAGCTTCCTTTCTCCAATGCCAGCTTCATACACACTTCACAACTCTGACCTCAAACTCCTACTATTCATTCCCTCCTCTTTCCTTTAAATACTGCCTGCCATCTCCTGTTGCACACACTGTATTTGTCTCCCCAATATCCTGGGACCCACAGGGCTAAAAGTTGGGTGAGGCAGTAACAGAGAAATGACCTCACTTACCTTGTCCCCTTCTGCCTACCAAGGTACCAGCTTATACTTCAGCCTACGGCAGTGGTTTTTAAACTGCGTTCCACGGCACGAGGCAGTCGGAGGTGTGCCACGGAGAACAGAGTTAAAAATGGCCACCCTTAAAGGGGCAGGCAACTTTTCCTAACTTTCCCCACCCTCCCCCCCTTTTTTTTGGTGCTCAACAAAAAAAAAAATTTCCTTGGTGTTCCTCCAAAAAAATTGTTTGGTGTTCCTCGGTCTTAAAAAGTTTAAGAAACACTGGCCTATGGTCTGAACTTCCTTAGAGTCCTTACTTCAATGTCCACTGTTTACAATAAGTATCCTCCTAAATTTAGCAGTGTTTTCAAACCTTCCTACACCTGAAAAGTTTCCTCCTATGTAGGTGAGCTGGACTGCTAAACTATGAGTAGGATCTTAGGGAGGTTTGAAAGAGGAAGCCAAAACTTCCCCAAAAACGTGTGTATATTTATAGCTCCATATAAACAGACGTTTATTCCACTAATACAGAGCTGCCTCTAAAGCCTGTTTCACAGGGTTGGGATTATGATAAATAATTAACTATGAAGAAAGTTATACATTTAATCAGTTTAAAATTGAAGCAGTGGCTGTGTGTAAAGATTAAACTAAGATGAAGTTATTGGTTTCCCCTTGTAAGGCAAGAAACAGCCTACCGTTATCGCTTTCTGAAATGCTAGCTGCATCCTGAACATGCATACTAATCAGTGATTTTGCAGAGTAAAGGAACCTCACAGGCGGAACTAGAGAATGAGTTAAGGGGCATTTGAAACTCTAGTTCAGGGGTGGGGACCTGAGGCTCAGGGGCTGATGTGGCCCCTGGCTTGCCTGGATCCAGTCCACGAGACTCAGGGCTCCCCCCAAAAACCCTTTTGGGGCTAGAGAACACAATCTACTAGCCTGTGCCCCCCTAGGCTCTAGTGTGAGAGGGAAATCTACAGAGTGTCTTTCCCCTTCTCAGTCGGGGGGCCACGTCAGTGAGAGTGGTTGATTTCCCCCCCCCCCCCGCCTCAGTGTGTAGTTCCTGACTGATCCTTCTGTGGTTCAGAGGCCCATGACCCAAAAGAGATTCCCCACCCCTGCTCCAGTTAAAGCCTTACATCACAGCAATTCCTGATACTCATCTTCAGCGCAGGCTGTTTGCCAATCTACCTTATTCTCACAAGCCTTTAGTTGTATGAAAAAAGCCAATTCAGAACTCAGTTGTGCTGTGCTTGCTCATTTTTATGGAAAGAATGCTCTCAACTTGCATCTGGTACTGGAAGGGCTGTTATACAATAATTTTTATAAATGCCTACAGTTGCAGTCCGGAAAGATGACCAATCTGAGTCTCACCTAACCTAGGAGAACCATGATCTGAAATACACCACTATAGGTTGTATATAGGTTGGACCTCTCTGTTCTGGCACCCCGGGGACCTAACTTGTCCCAAACGAGGGAATTTGCTGGAACAGGGGGATGTCCCCTCCCATCAGCCTCGCAGGATACTGCCCCTCCCTCTGGCTGGGCTCCGCTCTAGCCCCACTGCCACTGGGCTCCAGACCTGCTACTACAGGTCTTGGGGTTGGCACGCTACCAACAGCCAGATGGGGCTCTCCAGTGACAGAGGTCCCCAGCCATCATGGTGCCACTGCTGCACCCCACCAGGGCTCCCCTGGAACATGGCTCCACAGTTGCCCCATTGCTGCCACACTAGGACAGGGCTCCACAGGGACAGGGCTTGCTGGTCCCCACAGCTGCCCTGCCTGGGTAGGGCTCTGCAGGGATAGGGCTCACGTATCTGGTGGTGGGCCCCCCCCTCCGCTGGGCTCCTTGACTGGCTCTCACTCCCAGGTACCAGGGCTCTCAGGTCCAGCAACATCCGTGATTCGATCAGAGTGTCCCAGATTTAAGAGGTTCAAACTGTACTGGCAGTGGTAGCAGAGAGAAGTGTTTTTATTTTAGTTCATTTAACCCCACTCTGAGCATATCTGCACAAAAGACAAGATATGCCCAAGTCAGGTCTCCACTGCCACTAAGGAAGTTACATGTCCTAATTTTCTTAGTGTAGAGTAGGCCCAGCTAAGGCAGATACACAGTAGTGTAACAGGGATGGAGAATCTAGGACCTGCAGACCAGATCCAGCCTGCAAGGGTCTGGGCTCTTGCATCCTTGCAGCAGGGCAAGCCAGCTCCAATCCCACTGGAAGTCTGAACCTTGGCATCCCCCAGCATGGCTGGAGTGCAACCTCCGGCTTCCCACTGAAAGGGGAAGTTCTGCTTAATGGGGGCAAGGAGGAGGAAAGTAGCTTTGCCTACTGCCATTCCTCCTTATTCCTCCCCCACCCCCAGCTGGCACCACATGTGTCACCACTAGCAGTGCTCTCTTGCAGCATCAACACCCTTCTCCCCTGGCTAGAAATCACTGCCAATGGGAGTGGTGGGGGGAGATGCCGGCAAGAATAGGAGAGTGGAGCCACTTTTTCCCCTCCCCAAGGAGCTGCACCAGGTAAGTGCTCTGAACCCCACCTCCTGCACCCCCATTTCCCAGCGTGCTTCCTGGCAGCCCGCCTCCTACATACTGAAACCCTCATTTTTGGGCCCACCCCAGAACTTATGGTGGTTCCACAAAAGTCTAACCAACCCCAGATTTCAAAGAGTTAATCCAGCCCTGGGTAGAAGCTCTGAGCCTTGGTGCCCTCCTCCCCCTGCCTCCAGAGCATGAGGAGAACCTCGGCACCCCAAGTTGCATGAGTGAGGTGCGGGTCTTTTTCTGCTTCTCAGTCAAGGCCATGTCAAGAGCAGCTCCCTCCTCCCTTCTCATTTGTGTGGCCCGACTGATTTCTGTGCATCAGTGACCTGATTCCCCCCCCAAAATTCCCAACCTCTGCTGTAGATGGAGCAACAGGGAGTGATCGCGACACCCGAAGCTTCACTAAAATGTGACTCCTCAAACTCTGACACACACACTGCAAGGTTGGGGGGAGGGTTGGAGGGGGATGTGAAACACTCAAAGTATAGTACAGATAATCAGTTTAGGCAGGGGTTGGTCTAGAAAACCCAACTGGAAACCCACATGCAGATCAGCACTTTGGTGTAGAAGGCTCCACTTGGGTGCAGCCAGTCCTCCTTTATGAGGCCAGGCTTCACCCCCTTTGATTTCAGCAAAAGGGTAACAAGAAGTTACTGAAGTAAACAAGACTAAGGTTAAGAAACAGCTTCAGAACTATGGCAATAGTTTAGTTTGAACTCCTTGCTATCTCTGTGTTTGCCCTTCTCCCACCCCCAGCCACACCATAAAAACAGGCCTCAGGGCTCCAGAGAGGGCTGCCTCTGGTACAGGCATTGTTTTTGACATGGGGGGTATGGGGGGGGGGGGGGAAGAGACAGTGGTTACATCATGCAGCTCAGCCAGCTACCCACCCCGTTTGGATTGACGTGACGGAACCAAAAATTAAGAAGAGGGGCTCAGCTCAAAACTGCTCAGGGTTAGGCAGGTGGTAGGTAGGGGATGGGTCAGGGTATAGAGTAACTCAGTGAACAGGGTGAGGGGTAGGCTGGAGATGTGTACTGGAAGAAGCCCCCCCACACACTGTTTCCTGATGGTTCAAGCTTTAGAGCCAGGTACCTCCACCTGGGCAGCTCATACTAGCTGTGCCAGTAGTCAAAGAGCACTGGGAGTAGAAGAGTAACCACAGACCAAGGCTTCACCACCAGGAAAAAGGAGCAGACCTCCTGAAGCAGGTTCGTGGCCCACCAGGCAACCACAAATCCCTGGTTGAGAACCACTGGTTTAAAAATTACTTTGCCTGTGTTGGGGGTTCTTTAGTACAGCCCAAAAGGTTAAAAAGAGTTAGGAAATGGGGTATGGCTTATATTACAGTAGATATGAAGTTAGTTTTCTAAGTGTTTCAAACAGTGGCAGAGGAATTGAAGAGCAGATTTGCAGTTCACTTTGCATGACCTGGATAGTCTATCCAAGTTCTCCTATAGAACCCATCATCATAACATTCATGCATCTCATACAAATGAACTTTATCCACAGAGACTCTGAGAAAGTATTATTCCCATTTTACAAGTACAGAATGAAGGCAAATGTTAAGATACTTCTTCAAAGTCACAAGTATCATGTGGCAGAGATCGAAATTTAACACAGACCACCCGATTCCTAGTGCAAGCTCATCAGTGAGGTAACTATCCAATGAAGGTGCTGAGGACCCAAGGAGGATGTACCAACAAGCAAGAGTAGAAAGACCCTGTAGCACACATTGCTAGGATTGCCAGATGGTTTAAACCAAAAATACCGAACACCTCCCCCCCCCCAAAAAAAAGCCACTGGGGAAAAAAGGGGGAGGGGGGGAAAAAAAAAAAAAAAAAAAAGACGAGACCAAAGTTGTTGAGCAAAAAAAAAATCCCGACAGCAGTTAAGGGGGAGAGAAACACACACACACACACACACACACACACACACCCCACCCCACACACACACACACCCCCAAATAAAATAAAAACACAGCATGGCCCCTTTATGAAGAGGCTTTTTTGCTGGTGGCCATCTTGTTTTTCTGCTCAAGCCACAAGATAGCTCCCCTGCAGAACCAGGTAAGCGGGAGGAGTGGGGGGGCCTGGCGGGGAGCCCGGGGGCTGGGCCCGGTTGCTGAATAGGTCGTAGGGTTGCCAGGGGTCCAGTATTTTCACCTCCTGGCAAGGGGGGGGGGGGGAAAATCAGAAAATACTGGACATTTTAGGTGTCCAGTATTTTCTGAATTTTTTTAATCGGACAGGAGGCGAAAATACCAGACTGTCTGGGTCAATACCGGACACCTGGCAACCCTACACATTGCAGAGAAAACTTTAAAATAGTCAATGATATTCTTCCTTTAAAACTTCAGAAGTCAACATGAAAACCCTCACACAAAAGTTTCGTGTTCTGTATGGTAATGAGAAGGCCTAATTTTGGTCCATTTTCATGGTGAAGTCCCAAGCTTTGAAAGTGTGGAGTAATATTGTAGTCTCATTTGGATTACACAAGAATTTTTTTCTCTCCCTGCAGATACGCATAATTCAAAAACAATTATTTTAGGACAGTTCTATGACCTGTGTTATGAAGTCAGGCTAAAATCACCACAATAGTTCCTTTTGGCCATGGAATTTATAAAAATTCATAGTTTTAAGCTATCTTATCAGTCAAATGTCTATACTAGGGATGTAGAATTTCGATTAGTCAATAAGGAGGCCTCCGCCTTTGAAGTGTAGAAACAACCCCAGGGCTGTTGCTACACTTCAAAGGTGAAACCAGGGCGGGGAGCACAGAGCCAGCAGGACAGTCCTCCACTGGCCCCGTGCTCCCCACCGCACTTCAAAGCAGCAGCGTCCTGTGGAGCCTGGGATCAGCTGGGGACTCCCCCGCTCGCCCCAGGCTCCATACGGCACTGCTGCTTTAAGACAGTACGTGTAGCCCAGGGCCAGCTCCACATCATGTTTCAAAGCTGCAGTGCCGCATGGAGCCCGGGGTCATTTGGGGGGGGGGAGGAAGGGGGGGAAACGACTAGTCGACTATTGTGTTGACTACTCAACTAGTCGTTCACATCCAATAAGAATCTGGACTACAATTATTACGGCAAGAAGAGGACCAGGGTGATGAGAAACTGCAGCTCCCATAGGCTTTTAAACAGACCTACAAACATTCTGAACCTCAGATTTGGCCCATAACAAATAGTCATTGTTAATCTAAAAAGAGTTATATAGGGGAGCATTTATTAGAAGCCTATACCACATATAGCAAGCTAGACAGACTGGATTTTGACAGTTAGAGACAAGAACATACCCATAAGTCAATGCATTTGCCAGAGAACAATTAGCTTAAAATTCATTAGCTTAGGTCTAGAGGAACTATTTAGCAGACTGCATCAAACACCAATATAAAAACGTCTGTTTAAGATCCCTTCCCCACTGAGTTTCAGAAATACAACAGTTCACCCTTCCAATACAATTTAATAAACAGATAAAGTATTTATGAGCTTACTTGCTAGTTTAGCCTGTAATCCTGAAGGTCCAGGTTTTGATGTCTCTGACTTTGAAGAGCCTGGTAGAGACAGTTTTGTTTTAGGCAGGCTAACTTTTGGGCTGAAGCGAGCAGCCCAGTCAAACTTTGAAGAGCCACCTGTTTTACTCTGTTCTTTATCTCTGCTACTCCTTCTGGGACTGGGACTAGATGCAGAACGAGAACGCCTTGCCTTGCTCTGGTCTTTTCCTTGTTTTACTCTGGCACCCTGAGGAACAGTGGAAGAAACAGAAGCAACAGCAGAAGAGGAGGAGGATGTAGAAGCTGAAGAAGAAGAATCAGTGATGTTGCTACACCCAGCTTTGGCTGAGGTCGCTGATTTTGAAGCCAGTTTGCTGGGTTTTGCAGACCTCTCTTCAACACCAGTTGAATCAACTGCTGTACCACTCTTTATACAAGATGAGCTCTCTGTCCTTTTCCTTTTCTGACTTCGGGAGCTACCGGTAGCTCCACCCTTTCTGGTATGAGCCTTGCTCGTTGATGGCAATTGTGCAGATTTCAACTGCTGTTCTTGGTCTAAGTGTCTTTTCTTAGATTTAGTATGTGGCTTGTTTGTTTCTGAAAAAGTTTCAGTATATTGAAGTGCTTTGGGTTTTTTAGCAGAGCTAGGGGAATTGGTCCTGTTATAATCTGGGCTAGCACTGCGTTTTACTCCTCGAGAATGGTCTTTCTTAGGCACCTGCCCCGTTCTTTGCTTTTCTGAAGTACTGACTCTGTCTGGGTCTTCTTGTGGTATTATAATTGCAGATGAACTACAGCCTCTGCAGAAGTAAGCAGAAATAGAGTTAATATAATACTAAAATAAGAAACTTTACATTACTACAATAAAGGAGACCAAATTTACACCAATCGTTGGCTCTCAAAAAAAATGTCAATTTCTTTATCACGGTCCATTACTAGGTTTACATTAAACAAGAAAAATGTGCTTAAATGAAAAATGGTGCATTCCAGATTCCAATGATGTAACTTTACTAGCATAACCAAACTGAAAAAAGCTGCAAAAATAAAAGCATGGAAACACTGTTGCATGGGGCGTTTTAGGGGAGTTATGAGATGGTAACTTTTTTGTGTTGACAATTTGGAATTTAATGCCTCATTTTACAGATGACAAACAATACACCTCAAGCCACTATGAAACTAATATATAAAAAAAAATTTAGAAATAAGTTCCTCAAGAAAGCAAGGAGCATTCAGTAATGCATAACCAGGCGACTGGATTTCATAAGAAAAGATTCTTTATGAAAATTTGTCACTTGTACATGAAGTGATTGTAGTTTACCTTCCTTATTTCACTACAGTCACATGAAATTGTTCAAAACGGTTCTCTAACAGGACTGAAATATGCCCTATTTAATTTAAGGGGCAGAAAGATGAAAATAGTGAGCAAACACCACATCACAAGGTTCTGATTACTAAAGCTGTCAGATTTTATATTTGGTTTAATATTGTACAGTTCAGAACTGTTTGGTAAATTTGCATCTTACCAACAAGGTAAGAAAGTTTCAGTTTATAAGCCAGAGCTAGTTATGCAGAATTTGTCCTCTCCATCACTGATGAAATGATGGTTCAATCTGAAACTTAAGTATAATGCAATGCATGAACATTTCAGACGCTGACATCGGTTGAGCACTACACCTAAAATTAGTAAAAACAACTAGATGTCAGACATTTTTAGAGAAATCTATTATGGATTAGAGTATTATATACATTCTTGAAGTGCACATTACACTTGTTAACATGAATATTAAGCACAGTTACCTTTTAGAAAAGTGTCCCCTGGACTGCTCAGAAGTAGTATTAGACTGCACTTTGGGTGCCTTTGAAATAGATTTTTTACTCTCAGGAGGGCTATGTGCCTTATGTTTTGCCTGCCCTAAATGTGACCTGTCAGCAGAAAGTCAAAACAGAAAGCTGTCAGGAATCTGAGATCTAAATATAAGCCTGTAAGTGGAAAGTAGGGTTTTTTTACTGGATACAAAAATATATTAGTATGAGTACAGCTTCATATCCCTCACATCAAGCCTTCATTATACAATACTGAAGAATAAGTTTTAGTATCATGTAACATTTTGTGAAATGAAATGCACTTGGTAGTGTTTTGTAACCAAATTATTTCTGGGCATCTTGAATAAGTCAGACATTAAAATAAAAAGTTTCAAGCATGACATTATCTGTAGTTATTCTGCTATGCAAGACCATTCAATTTCCAATTATTGACTCAATGTCTTGTTTTAAATGCTAATCAGATAAACTTACAAAATTAGGACAGTTAAAAAAAAAAAATCAGGAAAAATACTTGAAAATGTGACCCTGGAATACTTCCATGCATTACACCTTATTCAATAAAAGGTGTTTACAAGTTTGCTCCTTTGCTGTTCAATTTCACAAACCCACCAGTTAGGGTTCTCCCAGGCATGCATAGGTCATCTACCTCCTCCAAGAGTCAATTGATGGGAGAGTTCTGCAGCTTTTACAAGTTATCCATGGGGCTACACACTATTAAGTTTTATTTCAGCTGCTGCATTTTGCTTGTTAACAATAACATGTGCCTCTGTTGTTGCTACACTGACTTTATAAGAGTAGACCTCATGATGCAGAAAATATAAGAAGAGGACCAGGCTTTAGGAAAGAGCACCAATATTTCTGTGACTTCAGGATGCAGTCTGCTTCTTCCAGTAAAATAGAAGTTATTTAAGAGAAGTAACCAGTTACCCAAGAATCAGATTTTTTACACAACTAACCATGTCTAATTTCTGAGCATTTGCAAATATACTGAAGTGGGGAAGATTAAGAACTAAATTTCTTAAGACCAGAGGTGCTAAAATCTCTGAAGTTTATTTAGAGACACCAGAGGCGAGGGGGAGGAAAGCAGAGGAGTTATGCATTGACAAAGTAGCTTATGTCCCAGCTTTAGCCGGTTAATGAAGCCTATTTTGACAGCTTGTTTCCAAAACCCTATGAAGACTCTACAAAAAAGTGCTCTTACAAAAAACCAGCAGCCATAATAGTGAACCCAAGAAAGAACAGCTATGAAACAGCTTTCAACTCACGTGATTATTACCCATGGATAGAACTCCCCCTCTCAACCAGTACATTACAAAAATCCAGTACTATTCACTTTTAAACCTGTGTAACTGTCTCCTATTCAAACTTGTATGGGGTTTTTGTAGTTTGACTAGAAGAAAAAGAGTTTAGACAATTTTTGTTTGCTTCTCTTGAGGGATATTAAAAAGTAGTCCAGGCAACAGAATAAGCCCTTACACAGTTGCTGGTGTAGAGAGGCCTTCTATTGCAGGTGGCCTTTTCATAATGTCCTTTAAAGCTTTATTCAGTTTGACAGCACCATCTCTGGATATGCAGTATTTTTAATTCACGGAAGCCATACCACTCAAGGGGTCACAACTTGTAACTCTCTCACCCACATGTTACATTTTTCCCCTCTTAGGTTCAGTTAGTATTGAGTAGTTAATTTGAGGTTACGACAGTCCAATCTTAATGAACTGATTCTTCCTAGCGTGCACCTTAAGCCTCCACAAAGACATAATCTCAGTTGAATTCAAACCAGCACACACAATCAATAGTCCAAAATGGCAACTGAAGAGTCTGCAAATAGGATTTAATTAAAACAAGAAAGCAAACAATTCCCAAGACTTACTCCGTAAGTCAAAGTTTTGTCAGACTTTTCCCTGTAGATGTTAAACACTCATTGAGACACCAAGTTCTAAACAGAAAGAAAAACTGATATTGTCCCCTTCAAATACCTGATGCTCTCATGCTCTGTAAATACAGTCCATGTCAACAATCATTCCCTGCACTGAAACCTTGCATTGTTAAATAAATGTTTATATAAAGCACCTCCACACAGAATTTAAGGCAACTTTAGGAAACCGAACGTGAAGGCCCACACTTTCCATCCTCAATTAATGGAAATTTTTTACAGTGCAAATATTTATAATTAAAAATAAAGCACAAATTGAGCACTGTATGCTTTGTATTGTCATAATTGAAAACAATGTATTTGAAATAATAAAAAATATCCAAATATATTCAAATAAATAGTATTCTGTTGTACAGCGTAATTTAAAAAAAAAACCGACAGCCATATACAAGCTTCTCCATTGAATTCTCTTTTTGGTTAGTGACATTTTTGACTCTTCAAGCGCTTATATATCTAGAGACTTTTCAGGGTTTGTCTGGTGGCTTCCTGATATTTTGAGTTGACAATACGAGGGTTGCACATCAATTTTTTTCTTACACTTTCAGTTTAAGCTAGTAAGCCCTTTACAACAAGGAATCAAACAGAGCATTGTATTGTTTGCAAAGTTGTTTGAAGATGTATAGCATTAAATCAAAATTAAGCTGTCACAAAAAAGGATTTTCCAGAAAATAGGAAAAACCTCAGGAAGCCCAAAGTATTGCTATGCAATCTTAAGATATCCAGAAAGAGAACTCAGTTGTTCTTCTATAGCTGTAATTTCAATGTTAAAGGAGAAAAAGTCATCATGCTTTTTTGAAAAGTTAAAGGTACTATATACAATCTATATAGAGACATGAAGAAAAACCTCATATGGAAGCTGCAGATAGCTACGTCAAGATGCCAAGTTCACGCCGTTTGTTGAACTAACTGAGCTGATAGCATTTACCTTTTCGAAGGCTGAGGACACTTCATTCTCTTCCTTCCCTCTAAAGGGTCAACATGTAGAATGATATGGAAACTGCCAGATGAGCCAGAATGCTGTATTGTGGCTCTACTAAAGCTTATTTACCTTAATAATTTGACCATAGTAAGTGGTCAAATTCAAGACCTCTCCCCCGCCAAAAAATTAAGATATCAAAGTATGCCAGTACTGGTATAGCACACCACACAGTTTTTCATATGAAATACCTCAGTAGCTATATGCATATCAGTTTATTGTATACCGATAGCCAACTGCAAGCTACTGAACTACTTAGAATTAATTGGTCTTGGAGAAACCAGATTAAAGGTCACTACTTCTCTATTGACAGATGAGCACCAAAACACAAGAGTCTCTTGGATAATGACACTTAAAATTTGGATATGAAGTAAATGTGGAAAGTTAGTAAGTAACCAGTATCACAAAAGGGGATAAACCCAAGAGGACAACTTGGAGAAAGCATGGCGTTGGGAATAAAGCAACCTTCCTCAGAATTCTGTATATCTGACAGTAGGAAACTCATGAGTAATATCTAGCTTCAAGACAAGTGAGCAAGATTAGATCAGGACACACAAAAAAGCCTCAGCGTAAGATCCACATTTCTTGGTCAAGCTACAGAGAAAGTCTGGACAGAGAAAGTTAAAAAAATATATTCATCTATTCTAGTGATCCCTTTTGCCTCTTCCTTCCCTTCCTACAATGAATTGATGACTATACTGGGTTAATTCCTCAAGAACCTTGGCAAATCTAGACCATTTTCTTCAGCATCTGAACTGTCTAGCAAGGCTGCTATTTTATCCGGGGGAGGGTGGGGGGGGAGGGAGGAGAGGAGAGAGAAGAAAAAGAGGGGAGTCCTTATGCTTAGCTCATTATGCTTAGCTCATAGCATTGCAGATCAACTGCCACTGTACACACCCTTCACTGTGGGCTGGATGCTACTGTTTAGGCTAGGGTAGTTAATAGGTGGACCATAAGTCAAATCTGGACTGCCAGCTGCTTTAAACAACCCATAAGACCATACCACCCCATTCTGGGATTCCATTTTGACCAGGTAGTTTTCCATGCAAGGGGGAATGGAGAAGCAGAGGATTCCCGCCCCAGGGGAAAGACTATATAAGCAAGGGGAAGTTATCAGGTCTTGAGCTGGTGCAAAACCTTCCCCTCTCCCTCCCCAAAAATAGCTGGGGACCTGGGTCAGGGTAAGAGTCTCTGACCTAAAGATTATGGCCAGGGCAAGAACACGTTTGTAGGCCAAGAGTCTGTTTGCAACAAATTTTAGTGTTTAGAACTAGATATGTTTTCTAACTCACTTCGACCTGTTTTCACTTGCAACCACTTAAATCCTAGTGTTTGTACTAAAAACACTTCTGTTTATTATCAAACCCAGCGTACATCACCGTTACAGGGGCACGGGGAAGCAATCAGTGCGCATATTCCTCTTTCATGGATAATGGAGCTAACGTGAATGAGCTTACACTGTAAGAGGAAGATGGGATTTATTTTTAATTTTGATCCCTTTTGGGGTTGGTTTCCTGGGTGTTGGGCCCTAGAACTGCATTCTCCCAAAGCAAAAGCAGTTAAGTGTCTGCATTGCTCTTCGGAGGGAGGGGAAGGGGAAATACACCCCAATTCTGAGCCTTGTCTAGAGAAGACCAGAGAACCTGGCGGCCCAGCAGGACAGGGTGGTGGGGAGCCCCAGAGAGCAAAAAGGTGGGTGTCAGTGGAAGCAAGGTGGTGGGTGTCAGCACATCAGGGAACAGTCCCAAGGGGTCTTCTGTGACCCATGACCTCGTATAAACAGGTTGTAATAGGACATAGGAAAAAAAACGAGATTTATCTTGGTTAATGCACATCTCTGTAGCATTCAAGTATTTAAATCTCACACTGACCTTCAAGATTAGATACGTTTGTATAAAAAGGTAGTTACAGCATTAACTTTGAGCCCAACATGAAAGCCAACAAATTAGTTTCTCCTTGGTGCAACTGAAAGATCTGTGAGGAAGAGACTTATCTACTTATTCCAGGAGATCTAGATTTCCCCAAATTATTCATGGAATAAGCCTGGATGAGGTGAGGTAACTGCATTTAGTTAAGAGGGATAAATAGTTATCTGAAGGAGTAAAGCTGTTGCCCTTACAGATTGTTTACTTGGCCATGTGTAGAATAAGTAGTAACACCTCAAAACCAAACTGCAATTTACTAACATCAATTTAGCCTTTGTGATCAGAGCAAAACTGTTTTCCTAGACTTAAGAAGCCCATTTGAAGAAGTCACAGAACAAGAGTAAGCCCAAGCATTTCTCTCTCGTCTAACAAAAACAGATACACTTTATCTCCAAAGATGCCTTCCCAGCTTCACTGTCGAGTTTCAGCCTACTTCTGATTCCTCCGTGCTTGGCTTCATACTAGACTTAAGTACACATCCTCATGTTTCGTGAAGTCCAACAACAAAAACTAATTACAGATTTGGAAGAGTAGCTGGTTTTGCCCCTACTTCAGTTTTGGTCAGCTAGTAGGACTGAATATTTTTGTTCATTAGCATCAAGTCTCAGAAGGGAAGGTTACTGCAAACGGTGAGTAACTGGAGTGCTTTGAGATGTGTCCCCCAAGTGCTCCACTTAGGTGTGTCACCATCACTGTGCACACGACCCAGAGATATTTAGTAGCAGTCTCCAGCTGCCGGTGAGTGCTACACTATTGCACAATTGCTCAGGCTAACAGTTAAGCACGTGCTGGCAGCTAGTTCCCTCCATCCCTTCTCTGCACCAGACTGTGTTACCCCAGAGCATAGGAGAGAAGAATGGGTGTGGAGCACCCACAGGGGACACATCTCAAAGAACTCCAGTTACTGCACAAGGTGAGTAACCTTCCCTTCTTCAAGGGTCCCCGTGGGTGATCCACTTGGGTGACTATGCAGCAGTATTCCTGCTTGGTGGTGGGCACTCCGTGATGAAGGGCTGGATATTGGACAGTGTGGTATGTCCAAATCTAGCATCTGAGTCCTGAAAGGACTGAATAGAGTAATGTTGTGCAAAGGTATTGGCCGAAGCCCATGTTGCAGCTCTGCAAATGATGTTTATTGGAAGAACCTTGAGGAAAGCAGTTGTGGTAGATACTGCTCTCGTGGAATGCACCTGTATAACTGTAGGTGGCTCTCTGTGTTTCTGGAAGTAAGCCAACTGTATGCATGTAGAAATCCATTTGGATAGTCGCTGTTTGGAGACAGGTTGACCTCTGGACCTGTCTGCGCAAGACACAAATAGTCTGGGAATGCATCAGAAATCTCTTGTGCATTCCAGGTAAAAGGCTAATGCCCTGCATACATCCAGCATGTGCAGCACTGCCCGATTGCTGTCCTTGTGTGGTTTCGGGAAGTATATTGGTTTGTTACAATAGAACAAAATAGGTATCTTGGGAAGGAATTTTGGGTGGGTTCTATGGACGATCTTGTCCTCATGGAACACCGTGTATGGCGGGTGCACCACGAATTCAGCCAGGGCCGGCTTTAGGAAGTGCGGGGCCCAATTTGAACAGTTTTCACAGGGCCCCAGCACCCAGGATTTTTTTATGGAGCAAAAAACAACAAAACCCCCCCACCACCACCACATTTTGGTACTTTGTGTCATATATTATAAATATCAAGTTGGTTAAGAGGGACTTTATTGTACACCTCACCTATATGTTTTTAAAACTTTATCTTCCTTGCCGGGAGGGGAGCGGGAACAGATGGTCGGCAGGGACAAGTTTCTGCAGCTGGGGAGAGGGAACAGGAGGGGAATGGGGGCAGAGAGTCCCCTGCACCTGCATCCTCTCAGGACTCCCCTCCCCCCCTTCCCCCCCCCCCCCCGAGGGAAGCAGGCCAACCCCCCCCAGAGCCCCATCCAAAACCCCTCTTGCAGTCCCGCACCTGCCCCGGGGCCAAAGCCCCCCTCGCGCAGCACAGACAAAATCCCCACGCTTGACTCACCCCTCGAGTCCTGCAGTCTCCGTGCTGCAAGGAAGCCGCCAGCACCGCGCTCCTCCTCCGGGGCCGACACCCCCTGCTGCAGCACACCCGGCACGCTACAGAGCTGTGCGAGGGGAGCAACCAGCACACTTCTGGAATCCCCGGAAGTGGCGCGAAGCTGCAGGAAGGACTTCCATCCACCCTGGGGAAGCCGGCACTACGCTGGAGGTAGGTAGTGGGGCTTCTCAGGGGTGGTGGGAGAATGGGGAGCCCCTGAATGCCTCGCGATCCACTGGTTGAGGCCTTGTGATCGACCAGTCGATCACAATCGACCGGTTGGGGACCCCGGCTTTAGGGCGCAGGGCCCTCTTAGGTGCGGGGCCCGATTCAGGGGAAAGTCGGTGGAATCGGCCTAAGGCCAGCCCTGAGTGCAGCTAGCTCTCCCACTCTCCTAGCTGATGTTATCGCTACAAGAAAAAGCTACCTTCATTGGAAGGTGGAGTAGTGAGCAAGTTGCAAGTGGCTCGAAAGGCCATCTCTGAGTAAATCCAGCACTAGATTCGAGTCCCATAAAGCACTGAATCTTTGTGGTGGATAGATGTTCCCTATCCCTTTCCGGAATCTCTTCACACACAGGTGGGAAAAAACAGAAAACCCCTGTATGGGTGAGTGTATCGCAGATATAGCTGCCAAGTGTACATTGACGGAACTAATTGATAGTCCTGTGCCCCACACGTAGAGGATATATACTCTGGTATAGGGCTACTCAACATGCGGCCTGTTTGCAGCCCACAGTGCAGTTTGGGTTTACCTGGGGCTCAACAGGTGGCTCGCAGGTGGGATCCTTTGAACATGGCCTCAACTGGGAACACACTCCGCAAGAGCGAGTCAATATAATGGTCTTCTGTTGATATGTACCCTAGTAATAAAGTGCAATATTTATCTGATTTCTACCCATATGACATTTTTAAATGATCAATGAGTGTCCAGGAATTTAACTACTACCAGAACTAACTTAAATGGGGCCTGTGTGTTGTGTAGTCTTACCTTAATCTTTGTATTCATGCCTGTCAGTGTGAAAAGCTACATGCAAATATATATGCAGCCACACTTAAGTTTCAGCCCTCCGCATGTGCTGAGAGTATCATTGTGGCCCCCGGGGCTTCCAAAGTTGAGTAGCCTTGCTCAAATATGTCCGATATCCCTGCCCTAAGTGGATCCCAAATACAAGCTGAATTCCAGGCTGCAAATCAGGCCCATTCTGCAGGTAAGTCTGTTTTGTAGTGGGTCTCCTAGACTTGATCAGGATATCAATCTGGTAGATACTGACTGAAGGAATTGAAGTTTGATTGTCTGGTGTGAATATTTTGTTAGTAGAGCTACGTAATTAGCAATTCTGAGTTGGAGAGAGGCTGATGAGTAGGCCGCCTTCCCCACAGAATCCATCCTCTTTATCTCGTCAGGATTCCTTATTCTGGGGGTACTGATGTTGCTTCCCCCTCTGATTGGCTGCTTCGACCACCAATGAA
Source organism: Pelochelys cantorii (assembly GCA_032595735.1). Taxonomy (NCBI): domain Eukaryota; kingdom Metazoa; phylum Chordata; order Testudines; family Trionychidae; genus Pelochelys; species Pelochelys cantorii. The sequence continues at coordinate 35,726,690 of CM064335.1, read as the reverse complement.
TTCAGGGAAGGGTGTGAGAAGAAGAATTCTACCCCCATAGGTGTTACATGGTATTTCTTATCTAGTTTCTTTGACGTTGACAGTACCAATGCCGGGGTCTTCCGTATGACCTTAGCCGGGTCCATTAAGGCCTCATTCATTGGCAGAACCAATTTGGTGTGCTGAGGTAAGCTTACCAGCAAACTTAATTTATGCTTGTTTTGCGTTACATCTGGGAGTTGTCTATCTAGAGTGTCCGCTACCCTGCGGAACAGGTCTTGAAACTTAAGATAGTTGTCACCTCTAATTGGTAACATGGGTGGACGGTACTCATCCAAAGTTGAGAATGATGTATTAGAAGGGCTAATTGAATCTTGTGTTGCTTCCTCCGTCGATGACTTGCTGTCATGTTTGTCTGGGCTGTAGTCAGCTCATCCCCGCATGTGAGAATCAACCAACAGAGCCCTTGGTACCTGGAATGTTTGTTGTAGTTGCATTTGTTGATTTCTGTAGGGGGCCCATGGATCCCAGTAAGGCTGCTGTGATGGGAGCAGTGGGGGTACCCATTGTGCCATCTGCCAATTCTGGGGTTACTGTTGCTGGGTTGCAGTGTATTGAGTAACTGTACATTGACCCCTTATTTTCTGCTCATCATCATCGCTAAATGTCGCTGATATTAGCGATGAAGGTGTGGACAATAATACGGAACCTCAGTCTAGACCTTGGTGTGACGTCGGTACCAAATAGTGGTGAGCATGGTACCGACAGTACTGCGAGGTCCACCTCTGTCATGTATCTCGGTATTGGGGGCGGCGGTGGCATCACTGTATGACTCACCATTGCTGGATGCATCTGTATATTTGGTGCCTGTGCATGGCATTCTGCTGCTTTGCAGCCTGTCTGGGTTTTTATTTGCTGCTGGTACTGGCTTCTCCTGCGGTACCACAGGTTTGTTGTGAGGAGAGCTCAAAGCTTGGCCAGTGGCTCTATACTTCACTTTGGGATCACTGGCTCTCTGAGCAGGATTCCTTAACCCGCTTTAAGCTGCCCTGCCTCCTTGCCCGGAGATCTTTTATTGCTCGGTTGCAGGACATCAGCAGAGGACCTGGAGCATTGTGCTGCGCTCCTGCTCTCTAGCACGTCCCTTCGAGGGACTGCTCTTTTCCCTCCATCCCGGGGGGGGGGGGGGGGGGGCGGGTGAGTCAGGCTGTGGTTCAGCCACAGTCTTTTCCAAAAAAGAATTCTCCTCTAAGTCTCTCGCCCTTTTACATCTGGGAGCGAGTTTTTGACAGTGGGGACAGTGGCTTACAGGGTGGCCCTGTCTTGGGCAGTGTAGACACTGTTCATGCCTGTCGTCTGCTGCCAAGATAAATATGCCACACCCTGTACACCTTTTGAAGTCAGAGGGTGCTGGCATGACAGGGTTTTGCCACTTGAGGTGCCGCAGCTGAGTGGGAGGTGGCGGCAGCAGCATCCCGCTCCGCTGGTTCTTTATCTTCTCTGGCTTTTTCTATGTAAATCCACACAAACTGTTATCCTCCTTTCTTTCTTGCTTCCCTCCCCTCTCCTCCCCCCCCCCTTGTTAAAAAGGTTTTTAGGGAGACGGTGCTACTTGCAATGGATGCCGGAGGCAGTTGAGATGGAACAGCTGCCGGCACATGCTTAACTGTCACCCTGAGCAGCCCAATTGCACAATAGCGCAGCACACACCGCCGGCTGGGGACTGCTACCAAAGATGTCCAGGCCACGTGCACAGTGGCGCTGACACACCTAAGTGGAGCACCCATGGGGACCCTTGAAGTAGGAGTCTATCCTTCAAGTTTAGGATTCATTGTCAGACTTTTTCCGAGTGCCATTACTATTTGAGCCACACTGCATTTCAGCTGGTTCTGGGGAGCAGCTGAAAAGGCGGATAAGTATTCTATAGAACATTATAGATTTTTATGATCGCATGTCCAGCTAGAGTCAGTGATAAGAGCTGGTGTTCAATGTTTCTCTCCGTCTAGTTTTAAAAGGACACAAACAAAGCTGCATTCAAACAGTTTGACATGCAATCACAAGACCACAGAATTGGTGTTCCATTTTCACATTCTTCAAGCAAGGCTACTGAGAGGTAAATCTTCATTCTAACTTTAGCAGCATTGTTGCGATCTATCCGCCCAAACACAAATACACTGGTTCACTCCTGTGGACCAATGTAAGGTTGCCCTATAGTTCAGCAGCACCAAGCAGTAGTATTTGCAATGTGACTTCAAGAGTCTTTAAGTTATTGTAAGTCTGTTGCATCTCAGAACTTTGCTTGCCAAACCTAAATTACAAGTGCTCTCAGCTACTATTTCTGGAATTTAAGAATGAGAAACTGTTTAATTTTGTTAAAGAAAAATTGGACTTCAGTTTGGAAAGAGTGTCCAAGACAGAGCATGACTAGACTAGAGGGTGGTATTCTAAAAATCCCTGCAAGGTGGGCTTACTGGAACTGAGGGCTTGTCTCCATTACTAGGTGGATCGACGCTGTGGTGAGCGATCCACTGAGGGTTGATTTATAGTTGTCTAATGAAGACCTGCTAAAATCAACTGTTGATTGGTTGGACATAGTCTCTGGTACTCCACCAGAACAAGACCTGTGCACTAAGTAGATTTAAGCCAAGGCCGCTTAAATCATGCTACCAACGGAACTCAAACTACATAGCTTAGACAGACTTGAACCTATAGGGTAGGCCTACCCTGAGAAGGTTTTAAATGTAAAATACAACCAAGGGTTTTAGGTACAGAGCCTCCAATTGTCACTGTTGTGGTTGGTTGCCCAAATTGAAAGTTTTCTATTTAAAGAAATACATTTTCCTCATGACCAGCTTTCTGTTTTGCTGCAGGATCTAACACTTCTACAGTGGAATTAGTATCAAGAGTGGACCTCTCTAAGTGTTGTCTTTAGAGGCAAAGAATCTATAATGGGATTTCTCCACCAACTAAGGCAGTGGTGTGATTTTAGCTACCATTCACAGCTAGTAGTTAGGAGGTCTGAAATGCTTGCTGATTCCTAGGAGATGAAGCATTAAAGTTAACCCAAGTTGACACCACTTCTACAACCAGATGGCCTCCTGATGAGATGAGTGGACATCTTATCCTTATGTAACATATTACAGATGTGTTGTCTGAAAGTCTGTACAACAGAATCCTTTTCAACAGTTTGAAATGCTATGCAAGCTAATCGGATCACTTCTACTGCTAGAAGATTTGTGTATAGCCATCTCTTTTCAGGACCATAAGTTCCTTGCATCTTGCCACAGTCCAGATGCATACCTCAATCCCATTCCAAATGCATCCATGATCAGTGCCTATAGGAAGTGAAGTGTACTCCCTTCTCAATGTTCTTGGGATTGTGCTGTCACTGGACTGGTGTCCCATTGAGCTAAGACCACCAGTACATCCATTACATGGTTAGCGGACATGCATATGGTGAACTATGGCTGAACTCTGGCTAATACTGAAGCTTGCACATATGTAACAATGTGTTGCAGGACTTAAAGTGGGTTCTTACTGTGACCGATGAACTTCTTTTGATACTGGTAACTGTTCGAATGAAGTGAAACCCAATCTTGTGAAGACATGCTTTTGCTGATCTGGAGTAGATGACTTCTATGAACCATCGTTTCAGGGACTTGTGTGTCTACTTTAATATCCAGCTGCCCAAAGAGGTGAAGGGCAGATCAGGGCTTTGCTGACTTTCTGATGAGATCTGGTTTTGACCAGACAAAATAATATTTGGGTAGATGTGAAAGCTCAATTTGTTGAAATATATAGCCACCATAGGCAGGCTTTTCTTGCCTATTTCAGGTATGTAGCAAGAATAAGCGGTAGAACTTTGCATTTAAATTGGTAGCAATTGGAAAAAGACACCTAAGGGTGGAAAAGACAGAGGTTTATGGAGTGGAGAAAGTGATATTTACTCTCAAGCACAAGAACTAAGACATCCAATTAAATTAATAGACAACAGTTTAACGAGACAAAGTATTTTTTCCACACAGATAGGCAACCCATGGAACTCCTTTACCAGAGAATGTTGTTAAGACCAAGGCCAAAAAAAAAAAAAAAAAAAAGCCACCACTAGATAAAATGAGGAGGATAGGTCCATCTAAGGCCATTAGCCAACATGGTGTCCCTAGCCTCTGTTTGCCAGATCCTGGGAATGGGTCACTTGATTACCTATTCTGTTCATCTCCCCTGGGACATCTGGGATTTGCCACTGTCGGAAGACAGGATACAGGGCTAGAAGGATCCAGTATTGCTATTCTTATGTTCTTAATCATTGGGACCTACAATACAGCCAAAATAGACTTATGCCTCCATACTCCAGGTGTCCCTAATCCAGGAACACTTCTGGTATGGAAGAGGTGGTGCTGCATACTACTCCTCCTCCCCCCAGCTGGGGGAATGGCAGCGTGCAAAGCTGCTTCCCCTGAGGCTTTTCTGCACTGCTTCTATATAGCCACAGAAAGCATGGAGCCATGAGTACCCTCAGGAACAGGGTAGTAGGTAGGCACCCCATGACCCTGCAGTGCCCTCCCCTGGGCCTGGCAAAATCTTTAATACCCAGTTTCACATGGTTGCCAGATTTAGAGTTTCAAGCGTACATCCATATTCCAGTTTATCCAGCACACAGAAAAATCATCTTTGGTTAAGAGAGCCACAAGGCAGTCTTGACCCTGAAGGGATGATATGGGATGGCAAAGCTTGTCTCAGTATAAGACTGCATATTTCTTCAAAACTCAGTCTCCTTAGGTATAGGCTAGGAAAACACATACTTGCTTTTTGGCAGAATAAGAAAATACCAGGAGTATAAGAAGCATCCTTTATAGCTTCCAGGCCAAGACAAGAAACCATGGGGAAAAGTCAGCATTGGAGAGTGGACTCATGCATCAAACCTGTCGTCTGGAAGCAAATGAAATCAGACAAACTACCTTGGAAAATGATTGTCACCATTGGGGCAGGCCAATTTTTTTTTCTAGATAGATACTCTAAGTTGCTGAACATAGGTGGGCATCTTCTCTAGATATGAAAGGAAAGCCAGAGAGGTATAATTTGGGGCTCAGGTATAGCTGAACACAACAGCCATAAGGCCACACCAAAAGATCTGTCTGCCTCAGTATTCCATTTTCTGATGGTGGCCAATGCCAGGTGCCCTAGAGGGAATCAACAGAATAGGTAATCATCAAGTGATCCATCCTGTTACCTGTTCCCAGATTCTGACAAGCAGAGGCTAGGATCACCATTCCTACCCACTAAGGATGTTAAATATCGATTAATTCACTAGTCGAGTAGTCGATGGAATTGACCTAGCTCCCATATTTGGAAAGCAGAATAAGGGCCCCTCTGAAGGTAGGGAGGTGAGGTAGGCTCTGGAATGGCCTAGGGGATAAGGTATTTGCCTGCAGAGGGCAGGGCACTTCCGTATTCCTCCTCTGAAATGTACAAGAGCCTCAGCTGGCACGCCACGTGCAGCCCAGGGGCTCTTTTGCATTTCAAAGTGGAAGCACCCGCATGGAGCCTGGGATCAGTGGGGGATTCCCCAGCTCATCCCAGTGCTCCATGCGCTTTGAAATGCTGTGGAAGTTCCACGTGGAGCCCGCTGATCCCAGGTTCTGTGAGGCATTTCAAAGCAGCAGCACCACCACACAGAGCCCACACCCCGGGCTCCATGCAGCACTGCTGCTTTGAAGTACCCCCTTTCTCTGCCTCTAACAGAGGCAGCAAAGTGGGGGGGGGGGGGGAGAAACTAGTCCCCTCGACTATCCAATAAGCATTTGCTTATCAGATAGTCAACTAGTCTTTAACATCCTTACTACCCACCCTGGGTAATGGCCATTGCTGGACCACCCGTCTATGAATTTATCTAGCTCTTTCTTGAGCTTTTTGGCAGCATCTTGGCCTTCACAACATCCTCTGGCAAGGAGTTCCACAGATTGACTATGCAATGTGTTAAGTAGTACTTGCTTTTGTTTTTTTAAACTTGCTATCTATTCATTTAATTTTTTGGGGGGTGGGGCACGCTAGTTCTTATGTTATGAGAGGAGTAAATAGCTTATTCACTTTTTCACACCAGTCAGGATTTTATAGACTGCTATTATATTCCTCCTTAGTCTCCTCTTCTTGCAAGCAGAAGAGTCCCGGCCTTAATCGCCTCCTACAGAAGCCATTTCATACGCCTAATCATTTGTGTTGGCATTGGGTAAAGTTCAGAAAATGGCAAGGTATTTTTTTAGATGAGGGGACCACAGCTGTACATAGTATTTAAAATGTGGGTATACCATGGATTTATATAGAGGCAATAAGATATTCTCTATCCCTTTCTTAATGATTCCTCACATTGTTTGCTTTAACTGCTGTGGCGCATTGAGTGGATGTTTTCAGAGAACTATCCACAGTGACTCCAAGATTTCAAGCGGAAACAGCTAATTTAGTCCCATCATTTGCAGGGCTAAGTGTAGCCCTATCATCTTAAGAAATTTAAAACACGTGGTCCATGCATAATGTGTCAAGATCCTTCAATGTTCTTTGCATCAGACTTGGGACGTCAGATTTTTAGCTATAATGCTGTGTACATAGTTATTGCCGTGGCCATGGATCTAACCACTGTTCGATTCATCCATAGTTGCCTGTAGATTTTCTTTTTCCAGCAAAATCTCTTTGCCATTGATGGATTTCAACTCTCCCCTGGATGGATGCCTGAAGGACTTGGGCTACGAAGGAGGTAATAAAGTTACCAGCTTGGACAGGGTACTTTGTAAACAAGGCCCGATGAATTCATATTTGTAGCTGGAAAGATGCAGACAAAGAAGTCTCTTCTCAATATATACATTTGCATCCTTTCAGACTGTGGTCTTTTCATGGATTGGAGAAATATAGTGAACTAGGTACTATGCAGGTACAGAGATTGGTCCAACTTCTTTTGGGGTACTTTGTGGATAACAAAATTGTAGGCATCATTACTACAAATTGCACCTCTATGGTCTGGCAGGACCACAGATATTGCAGAACCAGAGAGCCCCAGCCACAGAACCAGTGGCCTGAGGGCACAGAGCCCTGCCGCAGCCAGAGTGAGGCTGGCCACAGGAAAGCCCTGCTGGCTGGAATTGGGCCAGCAGCCCAGAGAGGAGCCTAGCTGGGATAGGATGGCTGGCGGCTAGAGTGGGGCCAGCAGCCCAATAGAGGAGTCCCACCAGAGGGCTGGCAGCAGCAGGGCCCTGCAGGTGAGCTGGGGACAGTGCACTAGATGGGGCAATGGCCAAGTGGGGCGCCCTGGGAGAGCATGAGGCCTGATCTTCCCTGGTCTGGCAAATTCTCTAGTTCAGGACTGCTCAGGTCTAACCAGTAACATCTAGTTCATTTGTACTCGTTCACTGTGGTAGTATTCTGGCACGAGTAGAAGAATAACATGTATCTTTTTTAAATCAAAAGTCCCTTATTTCAAGTATCTTAGCTCTTTCAGAAACTCTTGGAAGCATCAGTCAGGAGCTCAAGCCACTGACACAGAAGACAGGTCATTGGGAGATGATGAAAGGCACTGATCAAAAGGCTCAAGATTAGCCTATTCTTTCTTTGCCAGCTGTTCTTGTTCATCCTGGTCCACAGATATTGGTCTGGCAAGTGGTTCTGAAGGGGAATGTAACTGCCTGTATTTTTTTTTTTTTTTAAAGCAACATGATAGAGAGGGCAACTCCTAGATGTAAGTCCCCAGTATATCCAAGAGAATCAAGACAGAGCATTATAGGGATAAGGAAGGCTCATTCCAGTATGACTGACTGGGCCATTGTCATCTCAGAAGTATTTCAGAGCCTGGCTCATCCACAAGTCCCTGGTCTATAGAGAGGATCCCACATTGATTAGTGCAGTCAAAAAGGAAAAATTTCCCTGACAAAAGTGGAGAGAAAGCATGCCCTGGTGATGGAGATGAGGAGTAAACATTCAGCAGAGGAGAAATTCAAATTTAAGTTTGAAACCTTGGTACTAAGAGACCAGAACTATGATATAGCAACTTATTTGAACACTGAATCTGCCATTACCATTGAGGTTTCTATATCCATGCCAGTGTCAGTACAAGTGCAGAGGTCAATGGCAGTTTGATAAACAGATCAAGTGGCCTAATATCTAGTCAGAGATTAAACAGGCCTCATTACACAATAAAATGCTTTGACACTGCACAAGTTGTTTTCACTTTTTTTAAAAAAAGTAAGAGGGAAAACAAAAGACAAACAAAAAAAAAAAAACACCAGATGTTAGTCATTTGTCCCATTTAAAGTGGGCAGTGCTTTCACTGTCTGCCCGCTGTGATAGAGATATGTAAAAACAGAATTCATTCAGACCACTTTAGAAAAGGATTTCATTTTTGGAAGAACAGTTATGCATTTTAACATTGGAACCACTACAGCTAGATTTCATGCCAACTAGAAAATTATATATTATCCAGATTTCATACTTTCTACTTCACCTGATCACTGCAGCCTACAATTTGATGGGAAAAACAAAACACATTTATGAACTCCTACCAATTCCATTTATTAGGACTACAGAATTGAAATAGCATCAACCCATGCTATGTTTATGTACCAATACATGTCTTCTGTTCAGAGTTTCTCAAATATACTTGTCAGTAATAGTAATCATACCTTCCTCCCACTGTGTCGTCTTGTGGTTGGGCCCCAGCAGTGTTCCTCTGTGAACGTCGCAGTGACCCCCCTGGATTGTTATTAGGCCGGTTGGACATTGGCACCTGTCTCCTGAAGGGACATACCCTTTCTAGACACTACCATTCACTGTAAAAAAATTAAAAAAAAAAAACAAAACAAAACACAAAACACTTTGATCAGAGACAGAAACGGAGGATTCCTGAAGATATGACACATTAAAAGCAAGACAGTGTCTATGTGGAATGGAAGGCTTAAGTATGTTCCAAGTCAAGTGATACCCGAAGGCCATATCTACCCTAAAAACGGAAGATCACCACTGCCACGATCAATGTTCCAGAGTTTAATTTAGTAAGTCTAGTTAAGACTCCACTAAAAACCAAACTTGAGGGGCGCCCCCACCTGCACACCTGCCTGCACAAGTAGTAATGGAAGCCAACAACAGCATTTTCTTGTTGTCCCCGCTGTCCTCCCTCTGTGGCAGGCCTATACGCAGGAGGTTGTGTGGTTTTGTTTTTTTTTTTTTTTAAATGTGGACCACAATTTCTCTCAATATAAAGGAGTCCAAAATAGGGATGTAATCGGCAAATGCTTATTAGATAGTTGACACGTAGTCGACTAGTTACTCACCCACCCTTGCTTCCTCTATCAAATAAAGGCAGCAAAGGGGAGGGGAGAGAAGAATAGGGGATACTGTAAAACGGCAGCACCACAAAGAGCCCAGGGTCAGCCTTTCCCAGCTCAGCCAGAATCAGCTCCACTGGGGGTTGGGGGGGGGGGGGGTGCGTTCACACCCTTTGCTCTCCTCCTGCATACAGGCCTCTATGGAGACAGCAGGGAAACACAAAACAAGGTACATTGACTCCAGCTAGGTAATTAATAGGGTTCGACAAACCGCTGAATCTACTCGCCCATAGCGAGTAGATTTCAGCTGGTCGCTCCGTGCGCCCCATTCACCAGTGCTTCACGCATGCGCAGTGCCGGTCTGGCACATGCACGGTGCGGGGCTCGCCGGGGTTTGTCAAGCCCTTGTAATTAACATAGCCGAGTTGGGAATCTTGCTTCAATGTTCCCTATAAGTACAGGCCTGAGCTATAAAAGGTAACAGAATTCAGCTTCATTACTGCTCAGTATGTAGTAGTCAAACATCCTATATGGAGTTTTCTAGAAAAAAGTGCTTTGTTTTTTGTGATGCTTTCATGGCAAGAACTAGGATATGAACTGCTTTAAAGCTACAGCATGTGTGTGCACGAGCATGAAAAACTGTACACTTCCTCATCGCACAGTTGTATTGCTGCCAATGCCTGGGAGGAGGGAATGTGTAAAGCATCTCTTCCTACTGTACTTGTAAGATTAAAGTGGTTTAAAATGTTAAGCTTTTGCAGGTGTGTGAATTATATAAACAATCATTCAGCAGGAGATCCAGTTAGTCAAAAATTCTTCAGAGATGAGATGAAATCAGATCTGTTTTTCAAGATGTTGGGAGCACAGAATTTATAACTGCTAGATAACTCTTATGATAATCAACTCAAATAAAATAGGTACATGATGCCTTCTTACTACTTAATGTTGGGAAGCTTTAACACTACCACACCTATCTTAAGGCTTTCTAAAGCCTGCTTTGCCAATGACCTCAAAAGAGAAGAAGGACCCCATAGTGTCCTGCCAACATCCTTGGACAGAAAGATAACCCTAGTTTCATACTTGTTCACTTCCTGAGCAGAGAAAGAGGATTATCCTATCTTGTGACAAATTGTTATTTTGTGATTATGTAGGCAAGCCAATATCAACCGAATTGTTATCAGTAGATCAACAGCTGCAACAAACAATATAGCACAACTTATATAGAACTAGAAAGGGGACAGGAAAACTGGATAAGATTTAAAGTTTCACAACTTTGAACCACCACCACCACCACCACCTGAACTGTGAGTATCAGTTTTTAAACAGAAATTAGTGATAGTTAAAGGGGTAATTTTAAGCTCCAATTCTGAGAGTGGAGCACTGAAGTATAGTTCAGCACTTAGTCCAGCCACTGAAATCATTTAAAAGAAAAAGTGTGCTCATTTGAAAGGTATTTTGAATTAAGGATATAAGTGACTAGTCGAGTACCTGAGAAGCCTAGGCTTATTGGATAATCGAGTCACTAAACTATTTGCTTCCGCTCCTTGCTGCCTCCGATACAGAGGTAGCGGGGGGGGGGAGGAGAGCGGAAGCCAGTGCTCCTTAAAAGCCAGTTTCCCCAACACCGTCTCGGGGGGGGGGGGGGGGGGGGACGGGACGGTGCGCAGGTGATGCAGAGGGAAGCCCCTGGGAACTAACCCCCTTATCAACTACTCAATTAGCTTATCAATCAATACTTAACATGCCTATTTTAAATAGCAGAATCCAAAACCAATACTCAAGATTAAAAATAGTGTTATGCACATTATTCAAACATTAGTCCTTGTGGATCTGTCTTTTGACCAGTTATATCAAACTAACATTCCCAGTGCTTTCATAGGCTTTTGCCCGCTATACTTTAGGGTCTGAAATGCGATCACAGTCCTCAACAGGAAACTGATGCTAGATACTCTTGTCTGTTAGAGAGATGGCCATAATTTGCAACTGCCCTATATAAAATTGAGACTGGGATTAGAGTTAGGCACAGGACTCCAATGTTGTTTCTCCAGCTCACAAATATTAAAGGTTCTCTGCAAAAGAAGCATGCTGGTTTCCCTCAACACCACACATACCCCAGCATCAAACAGACTGAAGTTAACTAATCTTGCATTTGGCTCATTTGCTACATCACAGGATGTCAGTTGTATATAGTGTTCGAAATGGAAACTTGTGTTTTAGCTGAAGGACAGGTCTGAGCAGCTCCTCATGGGAGAGACTGTATAACATTTCCAACTATATGAATACATTGTGTTAGAGTTTTAGTGCAGAGGCAGCCAAAAGTATATTTTGTCCATAGCCTTTTCCAGCACAGGCAGGGGGAGGGAAGAGGGAGAGAGCACTAGATTAGCACCTATTTTTTCAGTTATGTGAAACTTCAACTTTCTGGAGAATTTGGCCTTCTGTGTGGCTGCCTGTCTGCCCCACATCCTGGGTGGATTAACCCATCAAATATTCTGTAGTCAAAGCTCACGTGCTCCCTCCCCACAGTAAATGAAAGCCATTCTTAAAAGGAAGGGAGTAATAGGACAGGAAAATGCCCTGTTCATAACTCAATAAGTTCGGGAGATGGGATAACAATATTTCATAGGAGAAGTGCAAGCGGAGTCACAAAATCAAAACGCCACTGCCCTAGCCACCCATACTCTAGTCTTTGGCTCCTTTAAAAAAAAAAGTCATGCTTTTGTTTTGTTTTTTTAGAGTTTAATATTAGCATTGATTCTTAATATATGTTGTCAGCAATTATAGTTATGTACAAGTTATAGTAGGGCCACCTTCTGAAAAGAGGACAGCATCAAGAGGCATGCATCTCCCTTACCCCTGGGCAGTATAAGTTCCTGAAGCAGAGTTGCTTTCTGGAATTGGGCTGAATTTCCTGCAAGAAGCAACTACACTGAAAAGAAGCAGTTTGGCCATCTCATTCCAGGATGTGTACATATGCACTTATGTCTGTGTGCACGCAAGTAAAAATAGGACATGATATTCTCAGCACATATTTGGATTCAATCACCCATGATTTCTTCACCAGAAGCTGACTTGCAAGGGCCCAGATGTCTACTAGACAAGGGGACAATGCTGCAGCTGGAGCAGGACTCCAGCATCTGCTGCAGGAGGCAACAATTCCTTCCATAGTCCTCTTACTTATTTCATGTAGAGGACAAGATGGGTTTACTACCACCTTTTATGAGTGGACCATCTTCCACTGGTGATCAGGACAAGCTTTCGAGCTTCACAAAAGAGAAGCTGATCCAATTAAAAAAGTTCACCTCACACATCTAGTTTCATGTACCCTGGGACCAACACAGTAGACAGAAAAAAAAAGTTGTGTATTCCAAAATAGTTACAAAGTCATAATCAGTACGTTTTGGTTCTCAAACTGAAAAGCCTACATGTCAGAGGAAGAATGCCATTCCAAATAGTGTACAGATACACAACAGAAGGAGGCAGATGTGATGCAAAGCTATTCAGGCCCAGAGAAGTGGCACGCCATTCTCCTTAGAAAGCCCTGGATGGCAAATACTCTTTCCTGAAAGAGCATCTCTCCTCCCAGTTCTAAAACAGTGTTTAAAGTCATTGCGCTCAGCATACAGGGATCCCTAAATCAAATCAATTCAAAGCAACTCCCACTCTGCAAGTGATATTTACTACCACTGAAATACAAGTGTCTGCTGATGATCTGTATTATGGGGTGAATTTTTGGAGTTTACATAAATAACTGATTGAAGATTATCATTACAATCCTGCCTTACTGCTTCGAAGTTTGCCTCAGAATTTTGTGCTGTTTTGTGACCAGGCCCACTCACTAACACCACATATGGGATTTTTTTTAAGTAGTTAAGCCCATCTGCAAACATACACACACCCCTCCATATTTAGGTACATTTCTTCTACTGAGCTGTTCCCACATGCTATGGTTATTTAATAGTAGTTTCAGGAGCACTCAACAGGCTCTTACTCTGAATTTAAACAGGTACAATCTAAGGCCTTGGAGCTACTACTGAAATGCTATAATAAAGGTTTTCTTTTGTTTGTGTGCTTTTGCCCTGACCCAGAACTTGGTTGTGTTCCCTTGTAATCAGAGACCTTTAGTTGATGAGTAACTGCAGGAACTTGCACATCCAGTTCTTCTAATCTCCATGATGAGGATTTTAGCTAGCTCCTCAGGTCTCCAACTGGAGGATTCAGTAGTCATGCCTGCTAAAGAGGAGATCTAATTAAGGAGTGCCAAGATCTATTAATCATAAAAGAAAAGGTCCTCCACATCCTTGCACTTGGAATCCCAGGATTCTATCCTGATTCTTCTAGGAGTTCCATCATGTTTCTGGACAAGATCTGGTGACAAACCTCAACAATCATATACAGTCTTCAGCCTTATTGGTAATCAGTTCCAACTGGGACAACACAGGCAATTACTTACTGCTGATGTACAGCCAATAGACCTCGCATCAGATGGAAAACTAGCAAGCTGCCAGCAGAGCTTTCCAATTATCCCTACCAATGAAGTTGACTCATGAGCACGATTAGCAATTGGCACAGCAGAAGGTGGTAGCAAGCATGTATAGAACTACTGCTCATCAGAAGACCACCTCATTCAAAAAGTAGGTTCTTTTCAAATTCAGAGAAGGGCAGGGCAGGAAGCGATTGGTCCCTTTAAATTGTTTCACTTTAGGCCCCTTCTCCAGCAAATGGAATTATGCCACTAAGTTTCCTAAATAGAAAGCATAACAAAATTGTTTGTCTTTGCTAGTTAAGAATTTGGGACAGATACGCACAAAAAATAAGGGGGTTTTCATATCAAGTAACATGCCTTTCCATTCCCAGTTAACTGTGCCAACAGTAGTTGTGCTACTGATAGAAATATTTTATATAACAACTTTGTTCCATCACCAAGATCAGAAGTTTTTTTTTTAAATCCTTAACTAGTTCTACTGTCATAGAAACAGTAGAGCATAGGGCCATTCAATCCAATGCAGTGACAGAGGTTGAAGAGTATGGTTCAAGCTTTGAGCTTTTAAGATCACACCACATTGCAGGGGTTAGGGTACTTGCCAAAGAGCTGGAGGATTCTGGCTGAAATCCTTGCTCTGCCTGGACTTGGACAAGATTGTCCTGCCTTCCAGGGGAAGCAGGAGGTTCTTGGACAGACAAGGGTCTCCTGTGCAAGGGGACCTCTCTCAGGAGTATAGCACACAAAGCATTGAGCTTAAAAATTGCAGCAAGGAAGGGGTTAGGTTAGACATAAGGAAAAAGCTTCCTGTTGGGGTTAACAACCACTGGAATAAGTTGCTTAGGAAGGTTGTGGAATCTCCATTATTAGATATTTGAGCAGATTAGACAAAACACATCTGTCCTAGATGGTCGAGATGATACTTAGTCCTGACATGAGAGAAGGGCCTGGACTAGGTAACCTCTCAAGGTCTCTTCCAGTCCTATGATTCTGAAGTTCAAACTCTGAGCCACTCAATCTAGTTTATACAGGGGCAAAATTGAGATGCTAGCTGAAGCAGACAATACTTTATTAGGTTCAACATGAAAAAAAAATGTTTTAAATCTGAAGTTGTACAGATTATCCAAGCTTCTTTAATATATTAAATTAAATTTGAAATGCCATGGGAAGACTGATTATCTTGAATAGGCATGCTTTTTCCTAAGTCAGTAACACAGAAACAGGTCACTATTCTCAATTAGTTCTGCAGCTTAAGGCTTACTCTAAGTTCTTGAACATTTCATTTAAAGTAAGCAATTACAAACATTTCAGTAAATTAGCAGCTAAATGACAATATCAAAGAAAGATATGGTGCTTGTGCAGTGATTATTGAGCATCCAATTTCAATGGACTGAATTACATTCATTAGGGTTTTGTAGACACATAGCATGTTACACCTGTTTTGAAATTGCATTTAATTATTAAAACAGTGTCAGGGCAAGGCCTGCCTCACAGTTCTATTGTTCAAAATATCAGGTGTAACATTTTACTTCAAACGATCAACTAGAAAAAACTGCATTCAGACATCAACATCTGCTTCAAGACCAAATCTTTAAGACTTCAACTGTAATGTAATGAGAACAAAACAAAACAAGTTTTGTTTTTTAAAAACTGAATACCCTGAAAACAGCATTGTGGGGGGCTCCACATTCTTTTCAACATCTATGCAAAGTAGTCAGCATACAAAAACAAAACAAAACAAAACAAAAAAACATGGCTTGCCCCACAAACATCCTATGACAATCAAGCCCTGAGTTGCCTTTCAAACAGCCACAAACCTCAACAGGTAATTATGCCAGACACTCATGCAATTTTGTTGTGTGCAATAGGTAAGCGTATATGTAACTGACTGCACATTAACAAGTATATACTCTCAACTAAGGACTTTTCTTCCATTGCAGCTCTAGTGCTGTAAAAGTGCTCTGACATTAGACACCCCCTTCCCCCCCCCCCCCCCCACACACAGTTTCCAATTAACACCTCTTGGGGTGCACCTCTGAAAGATATATTTAAACCATTTTAGCATATTTAGCAGGCAGGAAGACTGAGGTTTACCTGTTAAACATTCACATCCCTAGTACCAAGAGGACCATGCTGAGGGACAAGAGAAGGAAAGCCATTAAAAAAAAAAAAATCCAAGAAAAAGGGCCTGTCAGGAGATATGAATAATAATTATGTAAATGTTTTACTCTGGCTGACAGCTATCAGCCAAAATACAGGCATTTCATAATAAAAGGTTTTGAAAGAACAACATGAGCAATATATCCAAGTGGAAGAACTCTTCCTCACAAGCTCATCTCTGAAACTCAGACTAAGGAAACCATTCAACACGGTCTTACATAAAATGTCCAGTCTTCAGTCCCCACCCAACACCAGCATTCAATTGAAAAATTCTCATTTTTATAGCATGGAGATCCATTATACTGTTCTGGAGAAATAAGCAAAAAAATTGCCCCTATGTTTAAAGATTATTAAGGATATGATTCTGTGCCTTTCCAGGACTTCTATAGCTTCTTCCAAGACAGGGCTAGAGTAGTGGCCCCAGAGCTGAAGCAGCTGCCAAGGTTGGATCAGACCCACTGGGGGCCGTAGCAGCTAGCCACTGGTGAGACAAGAGGCCACCAGAGCAGCAACCATGGGTGGATCAGTGACCACAGGACTAGAGCAAATGCTAGAGACCATCCCCTGCAATGTTCTGTTAGTTCCCGCCTGCCCCCATCTAGAGTATTTTAGCAATGGTCAGGGACAGGTTACAGACTTTCATGAAAGGTTTTTTTATTTATTGTCCAGGTCTTGTCGCAACATTTAGTAAAGATACTTGCAACAAAATCTTCACCTTAGAGAGTATGAATGTAACTTAATCATAGTTTAGATATTTTTGATAGATTAGCATGGCCCCAGAGCAATAGTAATTTAGATGGTAGAATGTGTAAATGTATGCTTGACATAGCAACAACTCCACCTACAGCACAAAGAGCAGTCAAAGATTTATAATTTGTCATTGGCATTTGATCTCCAAAAAGCTGCCTTGCTCCATATAGGATTTCATTTGTTTTTTGGACCTCCTGTGACAGATGTAAAGAGGTCAAATTCTAAATTACCAAAGAAGGAGAAAGAAATTGTTTCAATGTTTCTCGTTCAGCCATTGTTTAAGTTTATGCTAAGGATATATTTTAGGCCCAAGATAACCTCCTTATCAGCTTCTATTGAAGATGTCAAATCCCACTTAAGAGCAGTGAACCACTTTACTACAGAGGGCCTAAATCAGGGATGGTCAATTTTTATGCCCTCCCCGCCCAACTTCAACATTTTGATAAGTGGTCATGGGGGGTGGAGGGGTAGAGGTTGGGTGAAGGAGGGGTTTGGCATGCATGGTCCAGGAGGGGATACAGGTGCAGGAAAGGATTCTGGCCTGGGGGAAGGGAAGGGATTAAGAGGGGGTGCAAGGTCTGGGGGGAAATTGTGACCTGGGGGAGGAGGGGAAGGGAAGGGAGGTGCAGAAGGTTTAGATGGTGATCTGTGGGAGGGAGCGGCTAAGGTGCCAGAGGCAGGCTATGACCAGGAGACACTTACCTAGGCAGCTTCCAGCCAGCAGCCCTGCAGCACGCTAAGGTAGGCTCCCTACCCACAGCAGCCACAGCCACGGGGGGGGGGGAGGCTTTTCACACTGCTCCTGCCCCCAGCAAACATCTCAGCTCCCATTGGTCAGTTTCTGTGAAACCTCCCTTCCTGCTGGCACCAGGAGCTGAGAGCCAAAAGGTAGCAGCCAGCTATGTAAAAGTTGTGTGGGGATGCTCTGCACCTGAGGGTCCCAGTGGGGCAGCGTGGCAGGCTATATCTTGCCCACTCCTAGCCTAAAGCCTACCAGGGAATTCAACCCAAACACTCTGAAGGGGGGGGGAAAATCCTACTTTATTGAAAAATCATACATAGTTGGAAACGTAACTTAACTAGCATAGATCCGCTCCACCGCGCTAGCCAATGATCACCGAAGCCTGCATTTCAAGATATACTGACATTCCAGATAGGAAGGGCATGGGTTGGATAGACTTCAGTTAGTAAATGGGTCAAACTGAAGAGCCAATGCCTCATCCAGGGAAAGATTTTTCCCCTCCAAAACAGAACACAATACTGAAGCAATTCACCCTGGATCCATTCTTTCCAACTAACTACTGTCCAGGATCAAATCTCTGAGCTTGCTCATAAGTGGAATATTAGCCCAAAGACAACTACAAGCTCATCAACTTATCCACAAAAGGCTACAGTCCAGAGAGAAGTGATAAAGATTAGGAAATATGCTAAAATGGTTTAAACAGACCCTTCAGTAACGCACCCCAATGTAAGTAATTGGAAACTATAAGCAAGGAGCTGGGGGGAGGCGGGGTCCTATTGTCAGAAGTAAAAGTCCCACATGCACCAGTTTTCTTGATGGTTCCATTCAAAATCTACATGCAGCTAGCTGCTAGTCTTACCACTCACCATACACTTGAAAGCCAGAAGCAAGCACATAACATAGAACTATTACACTTAAAAAAAAGAAACATGTTAACACATTGCAACCAGCATTCCCTATAAGCTATGCATTTGTGCAGCCACTCAGGAGAGATTCAAATGCCACTCATATGATTAGCTGAGCCCCCACAGCTAAGTTATATTTTTAGTGGTGGTGCACATCAGTGTTCCCTCTAAGCTGCGGGGCATGCAATGAGCCCCAAGCCCCTGACTGGGTGGGGCTGATTAATCACCCATGAAGCTGTGCTGCCACACAGCTTAGAGAGAACACTGGAACATGCTCACATGTCTCTGTGCCCATAAAAGTTATTCTGCACATGGAAGGAAAGAGACTAGAAGGAACATTGACTTTACGGTTGCAGTCACTGAAAAGTTAGATGCCACCAGAATTAAGGCTGCCAACGAAACCTAAACTCCACCTGTGAGCATATGCATTATAAAACATTCAATTATGTGACCATATACCTCCCTCAGCACTCTCCCTCCCAAGGTCCCTGCCTCAGCACACAGAATGGGCCTGTTCTGAGGAAGAGTGAGGGTTGAATAGAGAAAGATTTAGTTACCCAGAGCCCTGCTTCATTGTTGCTAAAAGTTGGAAAGTATGTAGCTCTTCTATAGTGCTTTTCACTACTGGCTCTCCAAGTGCTTTACAGCAGTGGTTCCCAATCTTTTTGATACCGGGGACCAGTAAACCCATTCACAAGCTTTTGGAGGACCGGTAACATTATTTGCATATTTGTTAAGCAAATGATGAATATGCACATAAATTGTGTCGCTAGCCCCTACCTATCTGGCAGGTTGTTCCGCCTCCTCACCTGGCCCCAATCCCGGATGCTTTATCGGCCGGCCCTGGATGTTCTGCATCGGTGCGCATGGCACACAGCCTTCTCCCTTGGTCCTAGCGCCTGCTGGATCTAGCCCTGCAGCCCAGGAGCATGCTCAGCAGAGATGCCACGGTGACGGGCTCTCTCCCAAGAGGGCCACGGCGACGGGTTCTCTCAAGAAGGCTGCGGTGCCACGCTCGGCAGTGCAGGGTGCTGCTACCCTGTCACACAAATTAATAGGATCGTGTGCGATAAGTTTTCTAAGGACCGGAACTGGGCCATGGACCACACTTTGGGAAACGCTGCTTTACAGTCATCTGTTTTACATATGGCAAAACTGAGGAATGAACTTTGTATTACATGACTTATCACATACAAACTTTACAGCAGAGGCCGATATAGAATTCAGTTCTTCAGGGTGGCATTCTACCACCATAACCAGAATCATCTTCTCTCTTCCTGCAATGCCCTGCCTCATCTCTCTTCTGTGAGTAATAACATGATCTACTGGATAGATTAGATTAAATCAGGATGGTTCTGTTCCTGGTTCTGCCACTAACTACCAGCAGTGTGGCTTTGGGCAAATAACTTCTCTTGATGCTTCTGCTTCCCCATATACCCTGTCAAACTCATACCTGTGACTTCTTCATTGCTAAAAAGTTAGGCACCATCTTTTCTTTCCCACATACCAACAGATAAGTTTTGCACTAAGCTACTTTGTTCATGAAATAGCATCTCTATTTTATACTACTCAATAAAACTGAGATACTAAGTATTAATATCCATTTTCTTTGTGAAGAGGAAAAAAAGGAGGTTAAGTCACACAAGAAATAACTATCAGACTGGCAAGTTGGACCCAAACTTTCAGGTTTAACATGAACTACCACACACTTAGGGATGTGAAAGCATTTGTTTATTTACATGGTTAACTGGGCTCAGTTAGCATGCACCATTACATCACAGGCAGCAGTGCAAGGGTGTTGAGGGGGGAAAGAGAGGAGACAGAAGGGGGAGCCCTCGCGTGCACCAGCTCACACAGGTGTGGAGGGGTAGGTGGAACCACTAAAATTTTCAGTGGTTACATGATTTACATAAACGAATTTTAACATCCCTTCTATGCACTGCAAATCTGGCAAGTCAGACAACCTCTGTGTAACATGGCCCTGATGCCACCACACTAGGGATGTTAATTTTGATCAGCTAATCGAGTAGTCAATGGAATTTCCATTGATTACTCAAGTAGTTGATACGGGGGTGGGACAGGGTGCTTGCTATCCCAGCTGCGCCTCTGCCTTTTAAAACTGTAGTAAGCAGTTCTTACTATATTTACAAGGCAGAGGTACAGCTGGGAACTCAGGACAAGCTGGGACTGCTTGAATCCCCATTCACTTTGAAATTCAGCAAGAGCCCTGTGGGGACCTGTGGGCCTCTTGCTGCATTTCAAACGCAGAGGCACAGCAGTCAGACTTGCAAGCAGGAACTACTTCAGTCCCCGCTCAGGTCATTGCCCACTGCGCTTCTGCCTCCCCTACCACAAGCCCCCTCCCCAGAGACGGTGCTAGGGGGGAAATGTATCAGAGGCAGCAAGAGTGGGGGAGGGAAGGGACTAGTCAAGTCGTGATTCGACTACCCGATAAGCCTATGCTTATCGGGTAGTCAACTAGTTGCCTACATCCCTACACCACACCACTACCAAAAAAAACAAACCGGAGACAAGTAATCACAACTGCCCCATTTTTAAAAGGCAGCATAATTAAACCTTCACAGCAGCTTGAGAATCCCAGATCTTCACCAGTTTCCAATTTTGTCACAGGCATGCAACCATGAGGCACTGAGACTAAGTGCCTTAACTTCCCTATCAGTTAAGTGGGAACAATACATGTATGGTTTCATTAAATATCTGCAAGAGATAGGCAATTAAGGGCAGCAGCTTTAACAGAGATGAACAGAATTCTGGACTCCCAGTGCTGAAACCCCTGCTTAGGCTTTGACCCTGAGCCGTAGGTTTCACCCTGGACCCCAGCAAGTCTAAGACAGCTCTGGTGACCCCATTAAAAACCAAAGAGTCATGACCCACTTTAGAATCCTGACTAAGTTTGAGAACTGTTGAGCTACATTTTATAATGAAACGGAGTTGGGGAGGGGAGGAAAGAGAGAGCACAGAGGACATTAATATTAGAGGCAAGCACTAGCATCAGTGCAGAATGTGTTCAATCTGTCCTACCCAGCTTTGGATCAGCACTAGATTGCTAGCATCGCTGGTGTATCCCCACATATCTATTTAAAGTTGCATGGTCTGCTGAGGGTAAGAACAGCACTGTGCACTGGAGCTCATGTGTTATAGCAGCACGCAGTAAAGAGAGAAACACTACAGTGGCTATGGATGACTTGTGGCAGCAGAACAGCACCATTTTTTGAGGTAGAAAAAACGTGTTAAGCTGCCACAAAGATGCTTGTTGCAGCAGGTGACACTGCATCTAGGTTTAAGGCTCTTAATGTGGCACACCTGATTTCAAGAGGGGGTTTTATTCTCTACACATGCTTACATACTATAGAAATACCATGTTTATACAATTTGATCTTTCTAGTGCTGCGTCATTCAGTACACACGATACGTAGGGATGTGTGTTCATGTTTGATATCCCCCAACTGGAAGATAAGCACATAGACTCTTGGCACAGTTTAGGAACACAAAGCAGCTGCCTCAAAGTCATGGCAACAATTTTTACTACAAAAAAGACAAGCCAATTGAATCAACCCAATAGCAGAACAGAAGCGCAAAAAAAAAAAAAAAAACACCCCAGCCTGGCAACTTTGAACGATAATAATGCGAGTCATTGCAGCGAGCAAAATTAAATAAGATTTGGAAAAGGAGTACAGGACACGTGGATGAAGCAAAAGGGATAAGAGTTGTGGTACTTTCTGAAGCACAGTCTTATGATCTATCTAGATTTCAATTTGCCATCACATTGGCTTGACTTTAACAAGCCATTACAAGGAGGGGAAAGAATGTTTCCTAAGAAATTACAGTGCTCAGACTTGGGAAGGACACAGAGGAGACAAAGGGCCATTTAATAATTTGATAGTTAAGACACTTTGCTCTGCAACAACTTTTTTTGTAACTATATAAAGTTTTGGCTCCATAGAGCAGGAGTGGCCAATAATTTTTGATGGGGTGCCACACCAAGATTTTGGCAAGTGTTCAAGGGCCATAATTTCCATATCAGACCCCATAACCCCTCCACAGAAAAGTGAGTGCATTAGAGAGCTCAGGGTAAAGGGGACTAGGGTGCAAGAGAGGTTGCGGGGTCTGAGTGAGTTTGGGTGAAGGAGGGGGCTGTGATCTAGGACATGGGATTAGGGTGCAGGGTCTACTGGGGGTATGGGTACAGGAGAGGATTCTGGCCAGTGGGAGAAGTGTAGGAGAAGAGGCAAGGTTGGGTGGGAAGGAACTGTGATCTGGGGAAGAGGAGGGTACAGAGGGTTTGGTTGTGGTCTGGGGCAGGGGGGCAGAGTGCAGAGTCCAGGAAGATTCTGGCCTTGGGAAGGGTTTTGGAGGGCTACAGGGGATGGGAGGGAGTTGAGGTGCTAGAGGCAGTCTCTGGCCAGAAGGTACTCATCTAAGCTGCTCCCAGCCAGCAGCACTTTCCAGGCAGGCTTCCCCCCACAGCAGCTCCAGACAGCTGGCTGGCTGTGCATGAAAAAAAAAAGGGCAGAGAGGAGGGGGGCAAAGATGACTAAAAGAACTCCCAGTCAATAGGAGTGGAGAAATTATGCTGCACTGCTTCTGCCCCCAGCAAACTCTCTCAGCTCCCATTGGACGATTTCTGGTCAATAGAAACAGAGATTTTGCTGGTGACAGGGACAGCATGCTGAAGCTTCTCCCTCCCACTCTCCCTCCTGTCTACAGTAACACAGAGCAGCTAGCTGCTTTTATCAGCACTGCTCCCTGCTGCAGGGGCAGGCACAGGCTGGATCAAAAGGCTTTATAGGCTGTATCTTGCCTGCCCCTGCCACAGAAGCACAATTTCAAAAACCATTCGTTCATCACCACTGGTGGTAGCATTATTGGGAGCGCTAATGTCAACAGTATTCATGATAGCACAAGTAATGGTGGGAATTCTAGTTTAGGCCAGCTATCAATCATCATGTCGGGCTCATAAACTGGTCAAGATGGTGGCTAGAACCACCTTACCTATACTAGAGCTGCCACCTGTGGGAAATTTTAGTGCACTGAGGTCTAGACTTGAAATGCTATTTGGTAAAGCTCAAGCCCAGACCTCACTTTTTGTTTCCTCATCACATATCTAGCACCTGGGGCGGGGGCAGGGGGGAAGAGAGGGAGCAAGGCCAGGGAATACTTGTATGGACACAACCTGTTTTAGAAGTTGAATTCAGAGTCAACATCTGTTCAGTACTAAACTAAAAGCATTAGGTAAATTCATTCTTATTTAAGTACACAAATAACAGTTTTAGTATCTAGAAAGAGTTACTTCCAGAAGAGATAGTCCATATCAAGTGGTATGAAACGTCACAATTAGTTCAGAAAGCAGCTTAATAGGCAAACTAATTTTCAATTGGAGCACAAACCTTAAAAAAAAAGTTAATCCATTTAGCCCATCAGAAGCAAATAGTAATTAACATTAATATTAATAGTTAATGAAATATAACGCCTGTTTAAATAATGAAGGTATGCCTTCAAGTAGTCACAAGTGTGAAAATCTGAGGATTGGAGAAGGAGAGTGGGTTTTTTTTTCCCCTTTTTCTTTTTTTTTTTTTTTTTTTTTTTAAAAAAAGAGATACAGATATTTTTTTCTATAAACATTAATTGTAAACTGGTGCCAAACAAGATTCCTACCTATGCACTTTAGAACTGGCTCTAAAGGCTGTATCCTTGCTCTAACCAAGGCTTAAGTACAGGTATGTAAGTTTCAACCAGAGAAACTATTTGAAACACTCTAAAGAAATAGTGAAGATCAAGGCTGCTTTTAAAAGCATGCATGATTTGGCAAACATTTACCACTCCCCATAAATACTTAAATCCTAGCAAGTAAGAGAAAATAAACCCTGTTACAACAGAGCATTATCTAAAGATTAACGCATCTTAAGTCCTAGGAATATTTTTTATATAAAAGACTGTTTGCTAAACCAAAACTTAACATTTTCCCTGCTAAAGAAAAAAGGAGCTAGGGTTTCAGGCTCTTGAATGAAAGCTTCAAAACTTGAGCTCTCACCTATACATTTCACATTAAACAATGATGGGCAGTCTGTGAAGCAGGAAGGATTAGTTGATTTCGATACATACATTTACCAAAGAAAGTGTTACAGACACAAAAAAAAAAAAAAAAAAAAAAAAAAGCGCTTTGAGAACTGACTATTTACTTTGTCTATCAAAATATTCAATGTGTTTTAACTATAAAAGCATTAACTTTTGAATCTCAAGTCTATCATATAATTGACATTGCAGTTTCCTACAACTGAAAATGTAAAATGATAAAAACCAAGCTTCAAAACATGACAGAATACCAATGAAAGCAACTTAAAAGTGTACAGTTCTGACAAGTATGCCCGTATATAATGGCATATCTACCACTGACTAGTTTCAACTATTAGACCAGAGATTGTCCACATGCTCTAGTATTAATACATTTGTTACCTGCTGCTAATCCAGTAGATGAGAGTGGTTTCCTCTTCAACAGTTCACTTTCCTATTTTTCAGTCACAAAAGGCTGTGATTGTCCTTTTCACTTCCCAACATTGTGCTCGTTCATTCCACCCAAAGTACAATTGTTAGAAGCCAAAGGTTTGGGGGGTTTAAGCCATTTATCCATGCAGAATATGCATGGTAATAGGCACCGATGTAATGTGAAACACTGAACGAAAATGCAGCATGAAGAGTACTGTATTGCAGCAGGCTTTGGCACAAAGAAAACAGGAAATAAATATCTTCTTAGATCTGTGACTTATGAAGAGCTATGCCAGACTGTTGAATCAGGCATCTGAAGCATCCAATGTATATCATCGGACATGTAGCTCTAAAGAGCCCAGTGAGCAGTAGAAGTGTTGTTCAGACAGGTAGGGGTAAACTGGAACCAAACAACACAGAACAGGGAGAGCCAGGACTGGTGGCTGTGAACTAGGGATGTTACATATCAATTAAATGCATAGTTGAGTAACCTTATGCTTATCAGTTAGTGGGCCATTCTATACTCCCCCGGGGCAGGGCTTGCAGCCAGTGCTCTCCAGCCTCACTCTCGACCAGCCCCATCAGAGGCAGCAGCATAGGGTGCCAAGTGGGAGCTGGTCCACAAGGCAAGCCAGTTTAAAAACCACCTCCCCCTCACAGAGCAGCTGCCTGTTGCCCTGTAGTGCTGGCTCTGATGAAGAGGCAGCAGTCCTTGTCTACTACAAGGGCTCCTACTACACTTTAAATACAGAGTTGCAGCAGGGGGTAGGTCCCAGACCCATCACAAGCCAGGACTAAGCCAGGCTGCTGGCCAGCCTGCTAAAAAAAATTTACTGACAAGGGAGAGAAGGGGGAAAATGCATATAGTCAATAGCATTAACTGATAAGCAAAAGCTTCTAGGTTAATCGGCTACCCTGTGAACCAACTTCATGGGACCACAGGAAACCAGGCCATACCCATGATAAGTGGACATCCAGCTAACAAAAAATCATGCCAGACTACAGATGTTGGTGGACCAGAAAGAGCCAGAGTAGAGAGGTTCAACCTATACAAGTTCTATGCCTTGTCTCATGTGATGTAGTTTCTAATACTTCACTTAGAATAGCACACCTAACAGACTGAATTTTCAGAAAGCTTTTCCTGAGCTCCAGTTGCAGCTCTCTGTCATCTCCTGTATCATCCTAAATAATTCCTCTCTATCAATATCTGAAATGCAGACATATCCCACTTACCCTCTCTCTTCACTTGCTATTGATCCTATTAGTACACCTTGATTTGAGAAATTAATATCCCACCCCAATCTTTTATCTGCCAATATCTTTTTAATAAACATGTGTCCATAGATGAATGAAGTATTGAGTACTGTGTCACCAAGATTATACAGAGATTTATTATCACCTCCCCAGTTCCGTCTGCAACTGCAGTCCAAGAGCTAAACTGGATTTTTAAAAATCCCACCATGCTGTATTTACATTATTATCCTCACATGGTTATCAGTTTTATTTCCACATATCCCCCCCCAATGTGCTATTCTGCATTTTTCTCCAAATAGAAGTTTAGTTTTAAACATCTATACACTGGATGGATTGATTATAGGGATGTTAAAAATTGTTGCAGCTATGTGATTATTAATATACACAATATCTAACAGTTTCACTTTTACTAAAATACTCCCTGGGGGCAGGGCAAGCAGCCAGTGCACTCCTGACCCCTGCCACCCCACACTGCTGCCTCAGTATCAGAGGCATCAGCAAGGGGGGGGGGAGAGAAAAAGAGGAGGAAGAGAGAAGAGAAGAGGCTGCTTTGCCCATCTGGTGCTAGAGGGAAGCCAACTTTTAACCTGGCTCCCTCCCCCCCCCCCCCCCCCCACACACACACAGACCAGCTATCCCCTGCCCCTCCCCATGGGATGCTGCCTCAGGGCATTAAGCTGCCTCCCCACAGGAACCAGCTCCTGCCTTCCCCCCCTTGCTGCCGCTGATACAGATGCAGCAAGGGGAGGGGGTAAGTGGTTGCATGTAGTCTTTTAGATTAACTGATAAACCTAGACTTAGCTGTTAAAATGATTAACTGATATATGCCAACATCCCTAATTGATTCCTTGAAGAGTAGTCCACACTGGAAATCTAACAGCCAAAATGGATCAACTGCCACCTCATTAAACATGCTGAAAATGTTAAGTGTTTCACTGCTATAGTTGTCAGATACAAAGTTTGTTAAAAATACGCTCTCAGTGAGGAAAGCCTAATGTGGCTCAGTCTCTTGGAGGTGTCAATGAAATCAGAAGGCTTTTCCTTAAATATTAAACTAGTTAGAGTTGTAGTGTCAGGAACATACATAAGCTTATTTGAGAAGCAGGACATTTTCAGAGATGTTTTGTATCACAATAATATCAGTAAGTTTTATATTAACTCTCATGTTTTCTTTAGAAAAGAAAGGTCAGATCAAACTCTAGTATTCAAATGGCTGGATAGCCATTTCTATCTGTATTCCTCTCCCCATTTACTTGCCTTTACTCTGCCCACGTGCTTGGTTCTACATTCAAGCAACTTTTGAGCTTCAAGCTAGTATGCCTTTAGGTATAAGATAGTATGTTCTAACACTCTTAGATTAGAATGGCAAGTAATACATAACAGTTATCAGTCACAATGCTAACAACATGAACATAAGGTTAGCCATACTCAGACAGAAAATCCATCAAGTCCAGTACCCACCACTGGCAGAGGACAGGATGTCACATGCTTCAGATGGAGTGAACAGAACAAGGCAATCAAGTGATCCATCCCATCCTCCAGTCCCACGTTCTGGCAGCCAGAGGTTGCCTAGCTGGCCAATTTGCTTAAGAGCCATTAATAGCTATCTTCCACCACCTTATCTAATTTTGTTTTTAACCCAGTTACACGTTTCCAGGTGATGTTGCAAAGGCCAGCAAGTTCCACAGGTTAACTGTATGTAGTGTCAACAGGCTCCTTTTAATTTTGTAACTCCTGCCTATTAAAATCATTGGAAATGCCTGTTCTTGTATAATGTCAACAAACTAACACTTCCCTTTTCACTTTCTTCACACAGTTAGTGACTTTACAGACACTTATCAGACCCACTCTTTAGTCTCCCCTCTCCCTCAAGATGAGCAGTCCTAGTCCTCCTAATCTCTCCTTCTATGGCACTGTTCCCTACTCCTAATCTTTGTTGTCCTTCTCTGTATGTTTTCCAATTCTAATACTTTTTTGAGATGGGGCAACCAGAACTGCATGCAGTATTTAAAGTGTGAGTGTACCATGGATTTATGTGCTGGCATGATATGGTCATTATCATTGATCCCCTTCCTAATGGTTTCTAATAGCAGCTAAAGCTAACTACACATTGCATGAATGATTTCAGAGAACTAGGTCTCCAAGACCATCATCTTGAGTGGTAGCTGCCAATTGTGACTCCATTATTTTATATGGATAGTTGAGATGATTTCCAATGTGCATTATTTTGCATTTAATATTGAGTTTCATCTGCCATTTTGTCACCCAGTTCTGCGAGATTTCTTTGTCACTCTGCAGTCAGCTTCAGATCTGGCCATCTGTGAACTCTGTCTCCTTGTTTACCCCTTCTCCCACTTTCCAACACACAGAATTGTGTTCAACTGCAACCAGTCACCAGTCTCAAGAAATATCAACAATATGCTGATTAGCCAGAGTGTAGTGCCTGTTCATGACATGCAATCTTAAAGTTTCCTAACCACCCCTCCATTCTCCACACACCCCTTCCTTTTTTACTCACTGTATTGAAATAGTCACTTAACAGTTTTTGCCAAGTTACCCAAGTAAAGATACTAACCAGCTTCCAGAACTACTCATGGATACTATGCAATAAGTGTGAACTGTAACATGTACTTATCTTTAGAAAAAATGAACATTCTGCTTTCCAGAAATGCTTTTGGAAGAGTTCATCATGAACCTGCAATCAAGACTAAATACATCAGCTTCCACTTTCAAAAACACCAATACATTCTGGAACTCTATGTTCAAAACCAGGGTTGTCCATCTGCAGGCACAAGGCAACCCCTCCCTCCTCAGCTCCATCCAGTTCAAGCTCCACTCCACTCCACACACCCCCTGCAGCCCTTGCCTGAAGCACTTTCCCAAAGCTACACAACCCAGGGGATTACCTGAGGGGAGGGAGGGCTTGGCACAGGGCATCAGCAGGGGTCATCCTTACCCCACACTCACTGTGCTCGTAGGCACCCAGGAAATGGAGCAATGCAGCAGCCTGCACCACTCCACAACCCTCTCCTTGCTGGGCTGCTCTGTATCACTGCAGAGGCAGAAAGCCCCAGCCTCAGCCCACTGCACTTCACTCCCCTGAGGAACACAGAGCTTGAGGAAGTGGACTGGGACAGGGGCACTCCACTTTCTGCTGTCACAGTGAAGATGGCCAACATAGGGGTGCAGGCTGCTGGAAGATGGCCAACATACGGGTGCAGGCTGCTGGACCAATACACTTCCTGGGTTATTGCTGCTGCAGTGAACGGGGGTAGAGGGGACACCTGTTACCTCCCTGCACTGGCCCCTCCCCCAATCATCTCACAAACCACCCTGAGCCCCATGGATTCCTATCAATATGGAGGACTGTTCCCATCCTACAGAAAGGATGTCTCTGTTCAAAATCCCAAGAAGAATGACTTCTCTCCCACAGAAGGGAGAATAACTGAAGTCTGAATTTTACTGTGTACTGAGTCTTCTGGGTAAGACTAAGCCCTCTACCTGAGGGGCCCAGTGATTTAATTAAAACAAACAAACAAAAAAAAACACACACACACAAAAACTGCAAGCGCCCTGGGCTCCTAGTCACCAACACTGCTACTGCAGCAGCCAAAGCCAGAACCCCACATGGCACAGAGGCTCTGAGGGCTGGCTGGTGAGAGAGCGAACTGGTCTGGGTGTTGCTGAGAGTCTGGGGCAACCCCCCCCCCCCCCTCGCCCCAGCAAGAAACATCCCTCTTCACATTTGTCCAGTGGAATAACAATTCTATAGGCTCTCCTCAGTAAGACTAGACATGTCAACAAGGAGACAACTATACAGTTAACTCACATTTCCCCATGCCCTTGCTGCCTCTGTATTAAAAGCTGACTCCCCCTAGCACCAGCTCCATGGTGCCACTGGCCCCACCCCACCCTGCTGCTGACTCTGCAGGGAGACAGGCAGGGGAGGCGGTCACCAAGCAGCCTTTGTCCACAGCAGGCTCAAATGCCCCATGGACAGAGGCTGGTTAGGCAGCAGCCCATCTGCAGGGGGAGTCCCGCAGAGCAGCCTCTGTTCATGGGGAAGAGGCTGCTGTGGGGAAGCTTCTTCCACCCCTCCTCACATCAGCCTCTGTCTGCAGGGAGCTCAGACCCCCCCTCCCCTGAAACAGGTGTTGCTGTTACCCCACACTGCTGCCTCTGTATCAGAGGCAGCAATATGGGATGCTTGTACCATCTGGTGGGGGAAGGAAGAAGGTACAAACATACTTTCCTAAAGACAGCCCTCTTCTCAATATTGTAAAATGTTGTTACTTATATGTGTGTTGCTAATATGTGGGTAGGGGGCAATCATCAAGATAATGTATCATTTTGTAAGCTGTAGGAACTGAACACTTGGTAAAATTAGTTATCAATGTGTGGATGCAGTCAAATATAGACCTTTGCCTTCTCATTTAAAAGAAAAAAAACGCTCAGACATGCACACTCCACACATGCTATTATGGTATTGTTATTAAATATTGGTTAACTGAACAGTCCAGTAATGTCATGAATTCTTATCTGTTACTCGACTATTTTATAGTCGCAAGGGTGGGGCCAGCAGCCTGTGTGCTCTGGCTCCACCCATGAGGAGCACCCTGCCAGTCCGTGCTACTACCTCTGTATCAAAGACAGCAGTGCAGATTGTCAGATGGGAGCTGGTCTGCAGAGGGAGCCAGTCTAAAACCAGCTCCCCTCACAGACTGGCTGCAGGGTGGCAGCAGCCCCTACTCAGAGGGGGGGGTCTGAGCTCCCAGACTCAGCACAAGCCAGAACTGAGCCAGGGTGCTTGCTTGCCTGCCTCCCAATATACTTTAAATGCAGAGATGTAGCAGGGGTAGGTCCTGGACCCACCACAGAACTGAGACAGGCTGCTGGCCAGCCTGCTAAAAAATTTACTTTGGGCGGGTGGGCAGGGAGGGGGGGGGGGGGGAAGAGGAAGAGAGAGAAGAGAAGAGAAGAGAGGGAAATGTGTAGTCTATAGCATTAACCTGTAAGCTTTTGCTTACTGGTTAACCTGTTAATCAACTACACTATTACATCCCTGGTATTGGTAACATGGTCTCATTACATTCAGGTATTTTCAGTGTGCATCCTGAACTGCCATCAGCCACTTTGTGCCTAGTTTTCCAATAATCTTGATAGCACTCCTCCATATGCTTTATGTAATCCAGCCATATTTGTACTCGTGCACATGAGAGATCAGTGACACTAGTCTCATTAAGGACACTACAAAAAGTTGCTATTAGTCTCCCTAGCTATAGGCTATTTGGTTATGTGCACTAAATTGCCAGTTCCTAGATTAGAGTAACTAATCTCCACTAATTGCCTGTTTGCATAGCCAAAGCAGCTAATTTCTTCCAACTTCATTAAGAGGGTTATTATATGGTAGAATAGAAAAATATATGTCCACAAAAAACTGATTGTCGCAAACACTTGCATATCATTCCTTTAAAAAGACTAGTTAACTAAGTCATGATCTTAAAACTGACAATGTATTTGAAATCCTAAAGAAATGCTACTGTAAACATATCTAAAATACTGCTGATTTCAGGTTTAGTAACTGGCTTTTGTTTCATTATTTTGTTTGGCAGAATGTTGCTTTATCAGAAACAGATGCTTATTCTGAAGCATGAGAAGTGAGGATAACTTTCCTATCATAGGAAATATAGGACTTCATGTACATTACAGAAGATGGGAATGTGAGGAAGAAGAAAAAGTCTACACCACTTTCAGCTTTTCCAGCCACATGAGCCATCAGCTAGTTACTGTCATAAAAAACCTCATACATGTAACTGATGCATCTACTTCCATAATATATTGCTTAACATGTAGTATTATGAACTAGCTCTTGAAGTTTACCTCAAAACATGTAGACAAAACCAAGAGCCAATGACCATGAAATTTTAACAGCATTTTAACAAATCAAGAATTTAATTGTCCTTTCCTTGTCTACTATTGCTAATCTTACAATGTACAAGTACTTGGATATCATTCCTGCATCTCAAATAAAGGAGGTAAATATTGACTACGATATAAATCTGGAAGCTGCTTTAGGAGAGGGACAGGATTTGCCCCAGGGATAAAGTGCACCAGTGGCAGAGATTAAACTAAGGAATGGTATTCAGGACTCCCGAGTTCCTGTCCAGCTGACAGTCCACACCGTGCTACATTGCCTTCACATTAAAAGCCCATCTTACCTACCACAAAAAAGCCTCCAAATATGACAAGGCTCTACTGACCTCAATTATGTTTACTGGTTTATAGAAGTGACTTCATAATCAGCGTATAGGTGTGGTACCGCTGAAATAGTAGAAACAAAGGATATCTTATTTACTTCGTAGTAATGATTTATCATTGTAAGCAGTATACAACATTTAATAGTAAGTTCTAGCCATCTAAGAAATTTATCTAAGTCTTTATAATCCATAGTAGTTATAGCCTATTGTTTAGAGTAACCAGCAAAGCTATATTTAGGCCCCATCTGCCCCCACAAAATGCATGCAACCATGGAATTCTGAACCAGAACATATAGTACAGAGTAGGGACGTGAATGTTTAACTAGTAAGCCTCTTGGTAACAGGCGAGTCTTACTGGTTAACAGGTGGAGGAAGAAGCAGCTCCCAGCCTGCTGAGGGCAGGGGGCTGCTCCAGCCCCGCAGAGAGCCCATCACAGACAGGGGCTGCTCCAGCCAGGCTGGAGTAGCCCCTGCCTGGGATAGGCCTAGGCACCCTGCAGGCAGACACCCAGACATGGGAGCAGCCCCTTGGAGCACCACAGACAGGGGCCGCTCCAGTCAGGCCAGAGCAGCCCCTGCTTGTGTGGGGTGGATGAGACGCTCTGCTTGCCACCCATATAATCATTTAACTAGCTAAACAGTATGTTTAACTAGTTAAACAATTAAATTGGATTTTACATCCCTAGACAGAGGCACTCTAGCTATGCTCTTAACTAAGCTAAACAACATGGCTTAAGGGGACAACTTTTCTATAGGCTGATAGGCTGCATCAGTAACCAGGCCCCCCATGTCTCAAGGATCTGACAGCTAAATAGAGGCAAGCAAGAAAACAAAGCTAATTTGTTAAGTTTTTCTGCCTATGTATTGCATTATATCACCCACTGTTTAACGGCCTTTGTTATTGAGGATGTGTTATCCATGCTTTGCATCTTTAAAAGCAAGGAAATGTCTAATTGTAGTGAAGTTTAAAGACTAAATGTTAGTGTACTTTCAGTGTCTATTTTTGAAGGGACAAATAATCCATTCGTGGAAACAAAACACTGGCCCCTAGCCTGTGGTCCCTGGCTGGAGTAGTTCTCATTTGGTTCCATTCTTTTTCTGTAAAAAGAGCATTAGCTGTCCTACAAAATCCTAAATATTCTGGAATGGGCCTTTGCTGGGATGAAACTCTCAATGTGAGGTCATAAAGAGCTGGTGGTTCACAGATCCTGAATGTTAGCCATCTTGAGGTTTGGGAACTCCCTCAGGAAGAGCAACACTGAGACAAATTAATTACTCAAGTTGGTCCAACAACGAATGAGTGCAAGTATGGAAGCAGCCCATCTTTCTTCCTTAGGTTTCTAAGAATGAGGCGCTTTATGGATGTGAAAGTTTTGGAGGAAGTGTTCTTTTACTTTATAGAGGGAACATAAATGTACATGCACCCAAAGCACATAGCCAAGAGCCTTTTAAAAGTTTAAGTGTGGTTAAAAAGTTAAAGCTTACCACAGTTTGTTCGACCATTTTGAATACTGCTGTATAATTAGTTGTCTGAAACTGCCTGGTTTACAGTATTTACTCACTGAAATATTGCTTTTAGGCTCATTGTAGTGGCTTGACAATTTTAGCTTTTTAATGTTAAGCTTAAAACTAAACCAACTTATCAGATACTTTAAAAGCTCATTAAGAACTGAGAACTGAGTTTGGGGAGTGTTGTTCTTATATTTTTAGAGAAGCCACCATATCACAGAACTCCAGGGTAGGGGGGAAAATAATAAAATATGAAGACATTAGAAATTATATCCTGAATTATAGGATTGTTAGCTAATGCTTGGCTTATACATAGTATGCAGACACAAGCCCAGTCTTATTTATTTTGAGGATAGCGTCTTCATTTTGTATTTTAAATGTAGCTTTTAAACAGTTCCTTTCTCTTGTGATAAAGGATTTGGCTGTCAATTCAGTACCCTTATTCCAATTGCCTTTGACAGCCCTAAGAACTCCATGAAAAGGTAAGCTTATGCTCTCAAATAGAGCAATTCATAAAGTCACCCAGCTACAGTAAACTTTTATGATGTGGCCTTAGATCTGGTGTACCAATTCTGCTGCTGAACAGGGTGAAAAAAGACTGTTTACACTCAAACTTACCCTGAATTAGGGATGGATGGCTGCATATATCAAAGCCACCCTAAAAAACAAACTGTATGCATTCTAAAATGTTCCTAAACTGTATGCCAAACTTATGAAGTGAATTTAAACCAGTGCCAAGATTTCATTTTTTTTCCCCTTGTGTAAATGCGACACAATCGGGCCTCATACGAAGGCCTCTCTTTCTCTCCATTTCAGGCAGGACCTTTGTTCCTTACGTCGATGTTTTTCCCCCCAAAGCCCGTGACACAACTTTCCACTCTTCACCCTATTATTTTCCGGTTTACAGTCTCTAGACTTTGAGACTCCCAACCCCTTCACACACACAACTGCGGAGAAACCCGACGAGCCAGTTCATGGGGGGGAGGGGGAACAATAAAAAAGTTGAACAGCAGGAAGACGGGCCTGCAGCTCTGGTAAAAGCCCCGGCATCAGTTTGTTTACCAACCCCAGACAGCCAGGACAGCAGCTAGAAAGGGATCGGCGCGAGGGTTGTGAGCACCATAAAAAGAATCTTCACGGCGGCCCAAAAATCCAGCTACTCTCACCGATACAGTATCACGGGCTACTAGTAAAAGGGGCGACGGGGGCAAAGGGGATGTACGTGTAAACATTATGTAAACAAACGGCAGGGCCAAAGGACTGGTTACTTTAACGAAAGCCACACACACAAAGAAAAAAAAAAAAACGGCTCTGAACCAATGCGGATGGAAATAATACTTTCCTGGGTAGTCACTATTGTAACTTGAATCAACACCCCCCCCCCGCGTCCGCTCCCCCCACCCCACACAGGGGAAATATGGACGGCGACTGATTATTTCGCCTTTTCTTTCTGGCTTTTGTGTTGCTGTTGCTATTATAAGAAGTAGATTCGATAGCGCCTTGAAAATAGGTATAACAGCAGAAAGGAAAGGTGGTTAATGGAGGGGAGGCAAATACAAATCTAGTGCAATAGTGTCAACCCTGACACTAGCCTTTTGTGTTAGCAACCACACAGGCCCCAAAGCTAATCGCAGCTGACGGGGAGGAGAGACCCCCACCTTTGGGATCCAGGCTCTGTGCGAGGCACGGACTTGGGGGGGGGGGGGGCAGCGTCCCCCTTCATTAATATTTTAGGAGTCTGAGAGGTGCACTGAAGTCAACTCCAGTGGCTGATTGCTTGGCCATTTTGTCAGCTCCATTTCTACCATCTCCACCCCCTCTCATCCCTTCCCCTCCTTCTTCCTCAGTGAAGGCCTCACCACCAGAATCCCATTATTAGACACAGGGCCCTCCTCAGCCCTTCTACCGTAGTATGTCCCCCATCACAACACCGCCCCGAGACCCTAGCACTCACTACCCCCACAAACAATGCCTATGATGGCGCGTCTCCCCTCCCCCCCTTGCCCCAGACTGACGGGGAAAGGCAGCTGAGCTCATACCCGGGTGAGCCAACAGGCCTGGCCAAAAGGGCCTAGGGCAACTGAGGGGGCCTAACACCCCCTCACAAGCTCAGTGCCCAGGGAAAGAGAGAGGGGCCCCACGTACCTAGTTTGTCCCGATGCGGCCTCCGCAGACGCTCCGTGCCACCCCAGCAGCAGCTTCCCTTCAATTATCAGCTGAAGCCGCAGCACCGACCAGCGTGCTGTCCCCCTCCGCAGCCGAACCCCTTCCAGTGGCACAGGGGGAGGCCGGGGGATATTTCACCCCCCCCCCCAACGGAGCCCGCAGCTCCTCCCCACCCCCCCTGCCTAAACGCGCTCCCCCCGCCCGGCTGGCCGCCCTCCGCGAAGCCCCGGGACCGGCGGGTTACTCGTCCTGCTTCCCTGCGCTGCCAGGCGTTTCTTGGCCTAGCGAGCGGTATCCTTCCGCCGGGGTCGTCACCCCTGGGTCCGTGCAAGTATTTCCCCTCAGGTCAGCGGCGCTGGAGGGGCTGTTTTTACCAACCAAGAGCTGTACAGGCCCCTCCTCGCCGCTGGGGCAAAGACCCCGCTGGGCTAGAGCGTTAATATCGACTCGGTCCCTTTAAGAGGGGGCTGGGCTCCCGGTGACCTCTCCGGATGCCCGCCCCTTCCTGGTTGCCATAGCCACCTCCTGCCAGCGTCCAAAAATGGCGTCTCTGCTGCAGGAGAACCTGTTCGAGACCCGCGCGCAGGCCCCGGCCCCTAGCAAGGACTTCTACCAGCTGATCGTCACCCGGAAGGAGGTTGGTGATTGCAGAAGGGAGGCCCTGCCTGTGGCCTCCGCCAGCGGCCGCCGCCAGCACCCCCATCCCACTGAGCCCTGCCCTTCGGGCTGTTGCTGCGGCGGCTCGCACGCAGATGCGGCTATTCGATGGGCTGTGGGGGCAACCCGAACATTGGGGAGGGTCCATGGGTCTGTCACTGACCGGAGAGCCAGAGGCGGGGCTGGCAAGGGCTGTTGACTAGGAGTCTGGCAAACATCGCCAAAGGTGGGTCCATGGGCACATAGGATTCCTAAGCGTCACTGACACGGGCTTGTGAGTGTATGAGAAAGCATTGTTACCTGGGCATCCGGCGTGCATGGGGAATTATCCAGGGAGGCAGTCAGTAGCATCACCAGATGGGATCTGAGTAATGCATGTAAAGCATCTGAGGATCCAACCCCCAAGGGAACGTGTCCCCAGCCAGTAAGCACTTAAGGGGTAAAGTGGGAAAGTCACCAGTTGAGCATGAAAAAGTGTTCATAGAACTGGAGGGGACCTCAAGAGGTCATCAGGTCTAGTCCCCTGCCCTCACGGCAGGACCAATCACTGTCTAGAATCTCATCCCTGATAGATGGCTATACAACCTGCTCTTAAATATCTCCAGTGATGGAGATTCCACAGCCTCCCTAGGCAATTTATTCCAGTGTTTAATCTCCCCTTTCCCCCTCCCACCCCAGAAGTTTTTCCTAATTTCCAACCTAAACCTCCCTTGCTGCAATTTAAGCCCGTTGCTTCTTGTCTTATCAACAGAGGCCAAAGAGAACAATGTTTCTCCCTCCTCCTTGTAACGCCCTGTTAGATACTTGAAAACTGTTACCATGTCCCCTCTCAGTCTTCTCTTTTCTAAACTAAACATATCCAATTCTTTCAGTTTTCCTTCATAGATCATGTTTTCTAGACCTTTAATCATTTTTGTTGCTCTTCTCTGGACCTTCTCCAATTTCTCCACATCTTTCTTGAAATGTAGTGTTGCAAAGTGATGAGTCTGTAACATTGAAAAACATTTCACAGTTGCATGATACTCATGTAACCTTGGAGGGGGGACGAAATACAGAACAAATTAAGAGCCCTTCAAAGACTGTCAAAAAACAGTGATTGGGTGATTAGAGAAAAGAACACAATGCTGAGAAAAGTCACAATGCTTTTCCTAAGGAAAAGCAAATTTTAAAGGAGCTGGAATACACTTGAATCTGCAGACAAGTCGGTAGCTTTATGTTGAAATATAAAACCAGGTAAGTAAAATGGAACAGGAAGCCAATTCATTTTCAGAATCTGACAGGATAATATATGTCAAGACATTTCTTTGGTAGGTTAGTTACAATCTTATTTCTCTGGTAATGTCCCGGAATGGTTTCAAAATGAGGCAGAGAGTGTTCTAAATAATCTTGAGTGAGATTTTAAATGTCTTATTGAAACATATTGCAAAATCCTTTATCATAAGAGTAAGACTGATATCTTCAAATTGATTTAAGATTAATTTCCTATAAGAGATTCTTCCCTACAAAGGATGAGACTAATTTTCACTTCTTTAAATATTTACTTCAGTTTTGTTTCATTTTCATCTAAATTTGACAGCAGTTGATTTTGAAATTGAAGATATCGCATGGAAAGTAGGTGCAAGATGTCTGAAAATGTGTATATCAGTTTTAACGTTGTGAGATTTTTAAAAAATAGACTGACATTTTAATTCTCTCATTGAAACATATAGCCAAATTATTTGTCACAAGAAGGAGACACTTTTTACATTATATTAAAACTAATCCAAAATAAAAAAGATATCTTCCTCCAAATGAGCGAGAATTGGCTTGTAAAATAAGCAATCCAAAATTAAAACTATAATTCCAAAATGAATACAATTCTAAACTTTTGACATGTCCCACATTTTTTCTTTTAGTCTTTTCAAAGCTATAGGTTTCCTTCTA
This sequence comes from Pelochelys cantorii, assembly GCA_032595735.1. Taxonomy (NCBI): domain Eukaryota; kingdom Metazoa; phylum Chordata; order Testudines; family Trionychidae; genus Pelochelys; species Pelochelys cantorii. The sequence continues at coordinate 35,688,096 of CM064335.1, read as the reverse complement.
AAAGTGTCTCTATAGATAATTGTTGGCTTGTTTTTGTTAATGAATGCAAAAGTATACCAGTCAACAATAGCCACAAAAATAGATACGATTTTCAAAATAGTTTCAGTTATAACTTCCTTTTTGACTTAATATCTTTCTGAAAAAAACTGTTTTCAGGCTGAAATTTTCACTTTGAGTGTCTGTTTTTTTAAATATTCATTAAATTGTTCATCACTCTGCCATTTTTGAGGAAAAAAATGTATTGTTACCCCTTTATGATGTAAACACTTTGTCAGTATTTGGACCCCTGAGATTCTTTTCATTTGGGTGGAGAAATTAATGATGGAGGCAGGTATTTCTTTGATGTAATCTGCTTATTCACTAGAAATGTACATTTCTGTTTCCCTAAATACAACAGGAATTAAAAGTAAGACACAGTTAGTTTGCTTATAATTCCAATTCTCTTACTATCCAACACTTAGCACAAAGAGCTCTGTCTCTCTCTCTCATTCTCTCTCTCTCTCTCTCTCTCTCTCTTTAGGCTGCTTTTCTGGGCCATGCTCCCACTGCTTGTTCTGCTGCCTCCTTTTCTGTGTCTGTTTCTGTGGTGTTTTTCACTGCTTCCCTGTAACATATACCACACCACTCTAGTCCAATCAAACCCTGTCCCCAGGATCAGAGAGACCTCCTGCCACATGACTAAAACTTACTCCAAGCTTGACTGTGGCTTTGTTCTGAGCAAAGTAAAGGCCCCTATTCAGCCATCTATTCTATAAAGTAGCTCAGTGGCTCTTGACATTTTTTCCCAAATGAAGGATGCCTGTTAATATCCACCAGAGTCAGTGAGGTTTAACCCAACTGTAACAATATCTTATTTTAACCTATATTTTTCAGATAGAAAGGATATTTAGGTATCCACTAAATAACTTCAGGTAGATATTTTTTAAAAGAGAGCAGTTTGATAGTTCACACTGAGGCCAGATCTTGTAAACATTTACCTGTCTGCGTACCTTTAGGTATGTGAATAGCCCCATAGAAGTGAGTGGAACTTTACTTGTGCATAAAGGTAGGAATATTTACAGGATAAGAGCCTTAGCATTGATATATAGTTGCTTGGCATGGGTTTGAAAAAATGTGTTTTGGTTTCATACAGTTATGACTATTTGAATGTCCCAGTTGGAGCATACACAGTAGAAAACATTTTCTTATTTCTTTTGGAATCCAGTCCTGCTCTCCTTCACTCATCTGAACACAACAGTTAATTCATAGTAATGACTTGATGACCAGTTGCTGAAAATAACTACACTTTACCTGTTGGTAAATTAGAGCCTCAATCATGCAATGACCGCTGTATTTGTTGAACCCATTGTCTTTTAATTGTGCTAGGGGTTGTGTAAAAAACACATAGAAAGACATGGCCCCTACACAGTGACATAGTAACTGATAACCATTGGGAGGTGCTGCTTTAGAGAAGAATGTTCATATTTTCCTCATGAGCTGGCCACAGAGTCCAGAAGCAATACGGGACACAATGAACCATTTTGGTGAAAAGGTAGGTTTATGTTCTAAACAGATGGTACAGACATAATCTCTGACCATTCCTCTCTTTGTTTCCTTTTTTCCATCATTTGCCTCTCATCCAGGTTGAATCACAGCAAGTATGTTTTCGATCATATCCATATGAAACAAACTATGAATCTGTGGAATCTGATTTTGATAAAGGTATTGGAGATATGAGTCACAGGCTGGCAGGGTGCTTTATTTGATCCTGTCAGCAGAAATGAGAATCCTGCATAAAGTTCTGCTGACTAATTGTGGCAGGATTAACATATTGTGCTTCCAATCACATCTCAGAAAATTAATCCATAATATGCTCATCAAGAATAAAATCAGTAACTATATTGGATAAAATCCTGTGGTTTCTATGGAGTACATCAGATCTGAAGAAAATACACAAAAATAATTACTGACAGATTTTGGAGTAGCAAAAATAAGGAATTTTAGCAATTCCAAAGCCATATCGTCCAAAGTCAACCAAGATAAGAACTGAAATGTGCAGTACAGACAACGGTACGCAATCGGAATTAAACACCCACTTAGATAAATGATACTAGGTCATGTGAATAAGCCAGCTAAGTGTAACACATGCAAAATTCTGTGATTCATAGATGATTAGATCAGGTATGTTGGCAGTCTTACTAGCTTGTGATGTGGTAAAAAAAGGAAACAGAAATTAACTATGGTCATGTGCTCCCGAGGTAAAGCCTTATATGAACAAAACCAGAGAAATAAATGGCAAATATCTGGTTTACTTGTGACAAATATTCTGTTTTCACCTAGTCCTACTCTCCCTATATCAGTACTTTTCCCCTGGTATGGACATTCCATCAATCAATCAGGTCCTCATTATTGTCTCACTCTGATAATCCTTTAGTTATAAAACTGACAGAGTTGTTGAATCTGGGAACCTGAGAAGCAGGTCATTAGATATAATTTTATCACACCTTTTATATTCCATTTTTCTATGTAAGTGGATGAGATTTTCTTCTTGGATAAGCCTTTCATCTCTCTGGTGCCCTCTCCAGGTGAACACAGAAGGTCATTCCATAATTGTCCCTTTTCTGCTTGAGAGCAGGTATTACCTGCCATGACCAAGTTGGATACTTATTCCTAACTAAACCCCTTCTCGTCAAACAAAGTGGATAGGCAGTAATCCTAGCTGATAGGGGCAATTGAAAGGTTGAAAAGGCAGCTGAGAACTAGGGATGTTAGCGTATAGTCGAGTAAATGATCAACTACATGCACTCCCCCCTTTGCTCCCTCTGTATCAGAGGCGGCGCGAGAGCAGGAGCTGGTGCCCATGAGGAGCTGGCTTTAAGTAGGCTCCCCATGAGCACCAGATCCGCCTGTCCCCACAGCCATGCGCTGCTGCCTCTGATAGAGTTACTGCGGTGCAGAGGGTGAGGAGTGCAGGCGGGAGCCAATACACGTGAGGAGCCAGCTTTCAAGCCAACTCCCCACATATATCGGCTCCTGTGGACCTGTCTGCCCTGCCTTGCTGCCTCCTATAGAGGTAGCAAGGGGGGCAGGCAGGAGCTGGTGCTGGGAGGAGTCAGCTTAAAAGTTGGTTCCCCGCAGCACCAGCTCCATGATGCTGCCTGTTCCCTTCCCCTGCCTCGTGCTGCTGCCTCTATCAGAGGCAGCAGCCCAGGAATGGGTGGAGGTCAGGGGCGGTTGCTGCAAAGCAGCCTCTGAACATGGGGGAAGGTCCAAGCTCCCCGCGAACAGAGGCTGCTCCGCATCACATGGACGGGGCTGCTGCCATCCTGCACTGATAGAGAGGCAGCAGCGCGGTCGTGGCAGCAGCCCTTTTCTGCAGGCGGTCCAAGCTCCCCGCAGACAGAGGATGCTCCACTTCCCCATGGACGGGGCTGCTGCCATCCTGCACTGATAGAGAGGCAGCAGCGCGGGGTGGCAAGGGGCTCCCTGGGAGTGGGGCCAGAGCATACTGGCTACCAGCCCCGCCCCAGGGACTACAGAATAGTCGTGTAACTAATAATATTTTATGCAGTTACACATCTGTTCAATTACAAGCTATCTAACATCTCTATTGAGAACTAAGAACCACTCAGTACCTATCTTTTTTCCAAATATTACTATTATTTATTATATTTATTTGAATTGTGGAACACCTACAAGGGGAGCAATGCTAGGTAAGACATTGACATTCATGACCCCTTTGGTTGCATTCTTTGAAGTGCTTCCAGTTCCACACGCAGGGCCAGTTAGCCAGGCAGGATTGCAGAATCTCAATGTGTGGATTTTGGTTAATTAGGAAAGGAGGAGTCTGGAAGGTTGGATTTCACCTAAACCAAAACAGAACCTAATTGCTGGCATGTAAGTTTTAGAACTTTTTTTGAGCTAAGTGTTAAAGGAAAGCTGATGGGTGTGGAAAAAAGTATGCAGTTCAGACAGAGAAATGCGTTAAGGAAGGATTTATTAAAGGATATACTCTGTATCCTAGTAAAGAAGAAAGAATGGAAGTTTATATGGCACAGGTGGGAGTACAGAGAAACAGTCAAATGAGAATGAGTCCCATTCAACTACATCTCATGAACTAACTATTGACACATTTCATAAGTGCTTGTATACAAAGGCTAAAAGTCTAAATACTAAAATTGTTGAACTTGAATGCCTGAAATTGAATAACAATATTGATATAATAATCAAAGAAACTTGATGGAAAAACTATAATCAACAGGACATGGTAATACCAGGGTACAAAATAGGAGTTGCAGTAGGTTGTGCTGGCGGGGATGATATTTAACCATGGTATGTAACCTACCATCTACACCAAATTACTTCCTATATGTACTACTATGCAAACCTGACTTCATTTGCCCTTGCTTTACATACATGTCACTTGAGTAATATTGGTAGGGGAAAAAAACTATGTGAATGAAAACCAGCAGAATCTGGCAATCCTATACATGTGCAGTGGTAAACAAAATGTCTCGCAGACCACACATAGAACCCTGATGGGCCACAGATTGCCCACCGCTGCTCCAGAGGCAATCCGAGCAATTAGAAGATGGTAAACCTAACTTCAGTGCCAGGCAAATTGGTTGAATCTATAGTAAAGAACAGAATTATCAGACACAAAGAGGAACATGTTATATTAAGGAAGAGTTAATAAACCTTTTGGAAAGATAAATAATGTCTCAATCCATTAGAATTCTTTGAGAGTGTCAACAAGCATGTAAACAAGGCTGATCCAGTGGATATAGTGTACTTAAACTTTCAGAAAGTGTGCACAACATCCAACAACAAAGGTTCCTTAGAAAAAAATGAAATACAGTAGAGTCCCAATTATCTGACCTAAACGGGACCGACACGTGGTCGGATTACCAAATATGTCGGATGATAGGGTCTCTACTGTAGCCTGGCCCCATCCCTGCCTGGCCCTGGCCCCTTCCCTCCCTGCAGCTTCCTGGCGCCCAGCCCCGTTCGCTGCCCCATCACTCTCCTGGAGCCGCTGATGCCTGCAGCTCCCAGGGACAAAGCGGCGCCGGCAGAAGCAGCATCAGCTGCTCCAAGAGAGCAACGGGGCAGCAAGCGGGGCCAGTCTCCCACCCTGTGCCCTGGAGCCGCTGATGCCGCTCCTGCTGGCGGCGCTTCGTCCCGGGAGCTGCAGGCATCAGCAGCTCCAGGGCGTGGGCAGGGAGAATGGCCCCGCTTGCTGCCCCGTCTCTCTCTTGGAGCAGCTGATGCCGCTCCTGCCGGGGACGAAACGCCACCGGCAGGCGCGGCATCAGCAGCTCCAGGGCATGGGGCAAGAGAATGGCTCCGCTCGCTGCCCCGTCGCTCTCTTGGAGCAGATGATGCCGCGCCTGCCGGCGCCGCTTCGTCCCCGGCAGGAGTGACATCAGCTGCTCCAAGAGAGGGACGGGGCAGCAAGCGGGGCTGTTCTCCCGCCCGCACTTTATCCGGGAGAACAGCAGCTCCCAGGGACAAAGCGGCACCGGCAGGAGTGGCATCAGCGGCTCCAGGAGAGCGACGGGGCAGCGAGCGGGGCCATTCTCCCGCCCTGTGCCCTGGAGTCGCTGATGCCGCAGCGACACTTTGTCCCCGGGAGCTGCAGAGTCGGATAAAGCGGAGTGTCGGATTACCGAATGACGGATAATCCGGACTCCACTGTAATGGAATAAGAGGAAAGGTCCTCAAATGGGTCAGTAACTGGTTAAAATACAGGAATCAAAGGGTAGGAATAAATGTCTAGTACTCACAATGGAGGGAAGTAAATAGTGGGGTCCCCCAAGGACCATCTCATTGCCAGGGATTGTTGTGAAAGTCAAAGATATAACTGGGCTCAAGCAAAGAATTATCCAAGTTCATGGACAATAGGATCATCAATGGCTATTAGCCAAGATATTCATGGATGCAACCCCAAACTCTAGGTGTTCCTAAACCTCTCTCTGCCAAAATCTGGGAGTGGCAGACAGAATGGATCACTCAATAATTGCCCTGTTCTGTATATTACTTCTGAAGCACCTGGCATTGGCCCTTGTCAGATGATTGGATACTGGACTAAATGGACCATTGGTCTGACCCAGAGTGGCCATTCTTAAGATAGCTTTGCATTGTTTTCAAGTAGGGATGTGAACAGGTGACTGGTTAGCTGCTGGGAGCACCAGCCCCGCACAAGGCTCGGAGTGGGAGCCCCATGGGCTGGAGCTTAGTCAGTTAACATTAGGTTAACTTAACATTTAACTGGTTTAGCCAATTAACTGATTGGAGGCAGGATTATTTGCCTCCAAAACCAGGTTTTAAATAACATTAATGATAAAAATCAGGTCTGGCCAAAGAAGCTTTGTTTATGTTAGGACTCCTTCTGGAACTGATAGTAGCATGTGTTGGGTAATTTTTGTAAAATTCCCTAGTATAGACAAGGGTATATCTTTGATCTCTTAGGGTACATTTACACTGCGCAACTATTTCAGGATATTAGAAGTATCCTGAAATAGCTACCCCACATCTTAACAAGCCACCCATTATTTTGAAATATTTTTCAAAATAACGGGCATGTTATTTCGGCATCCGGTAACCCTCATTCCTCATAGCACAAACTGCATATCTTATTTTGAGTTTAGGCTGCTGTGTAGACAGACCCTTAGTTATCCTTCAAAACTGTTCTCTGGAATGGGGCATTGATTCATGCTTTCTCTCCCATGCACCCCGCAGCTTGCATGTTGTGCAGTTCTTGCATGTTCTATTGGTAAGTAGGATCAATTTGTTTAGCATTGGTTACAAACTATGATAGAGTTTACAACAAATGGTCCGGTAGCACTTTATAGATTAACAAAACATGTAGATGGTATCATGAGCTTTCGTGGGCACAGCCCACTTCTTCAGATGACCGGAGTTTTGAGTTTAGGATGTGCAGACCCAAAATAAATAGGAGAGAAGTGGGGGGGAGGAAAGAAGAGGGGTTGGAGACAGGGAGCTAGAGGGAATCAGTAAGTATCTGAAAATTGGGTAGTTAAAATGAAGCAGATAAGAATCAAAGTCAATTGATAGTATCCTTCCTGACTATCAATTGACTTTGATTCTTATCTGTTTCGTTTTAACTACCCATTCTTCAGATACTTACTGATTCCCTCTAGCTCCCTGTCTCCCATCCCCTTCTTTCCCCCGCCCCCATTTATTTTGGGTCTGCACATCCTAAACTCAAAACTCCAGTCATCTGAAGAAGTGGGCTGTGCCCACGAAACCTCATGATACCATCTACACGTTTTGTTAGTCTATAAAGTGCTACCAGACCATTTTTTGTTTTTTTCTGTACAGACTAACTCGGCTACCCCCTGAAGCTTATGATAGAGTTAACATCTATTGGCATGATGGGTGGCAACAAAGTATATAATAGTCACAGTAAAGGAACATAATTGGAAATAGGAAAATTTAGAAGTTACAAGAATAACATTTTATTGTTGTATTGGTGATAATAGGCTATGAAGAAAAAAGTAGTATTTGAAAAGGTTCAGGAACTTCAGGGAACTTATTCCAGATGGTGGGGATAGTATGGCAAGACACAGAGCAAGGACAAACAGTAATCTCATGCTTAAGTCCTTTTGGGAAATGGCTTGATGACTAGGAAATACGGATGGTAACATTGGGAATGTGACCAGAGAATGATCTACTCAACATAGAATTGCTTCATGTTGGTAAAATGTTTAACCACTTAGCAATAAAAATAATGCATAGTAAGTACTTATGGAGCAACTTTGATGTTTCCCATATTATTTCCCTGTATAACTGCATGCTAGGTTCAGAACTGTCAAGCTGAACTAATAGCTAGTGTGTGTAACCAAGTATTCTTATTACTGTTGCTCTTCTCTGTCCTCCTCACCGTCTATTGTTTGATACCAATCTGTGGTGTATTAAATTATACCCAATCCTGCAATAATTTCTGAGTGCAGTATTGTAAACTTTTGTGATTTTATTGCAATGGTGGTGTGTTTTCTTTAAATTCCAGCTCTTGTAGTCATGTGATTACATGAGCCTTTCAGCTTGCTTTTTTAAATCTAAGTAATTTTCTGCTTCTCTTGTTTGGTGAAGAAAGTTTGACTTATGATAAAACAACAAGAGTAGGCATTACTGGTAACCTGTTGTGAGTCACTTATGGTCTACGTGTTCTTGAAAAGTAGGGAGGAAATCAGTGAAAATTGCTTAGCATTTCTTAAAATCTCAGTCTACAGATGTATGCATGTATGGACTGATCCATCAATCAACGAATCTCATCTTCTATGACTCCATTGGTGAGTGACTGAGCCAATCTTCGATCAGCAAATCTGATTACAGATGTCACATAAAAATCCACCATCTGTGGGTGTTGTAATTCTTTTCGGATCTTGCACTTTTCTTGTAATTTCTGGATATGTTGATTCTCAAAGTGTTTGAGAACCTGTTACAATAGTTTGCCACCAAAATAGAATCATAGCATCATAGAACTGGAAGGGACCTCAAGAGGTCGTCAAGTCCAGTTCCCTGCCCTCACAGCAGGACCAAGCACTGTCTAGATCATCCCTCATAGATGTCTATCCAACCTGCTCTTAAATATCTCCAGTGATGGAGATTCCACAGCCTCCCTATGCAATTTATTCCAGTGTTTAACCACCCTGACAGTTAAGAAGTTTTTCCTAATGTCCAACCTAAATCTCCCTTGCTGCAGTTTAAACCCATTTCTTCTTGTCCTATAATTAGAGGCCAAGGATAGCAATTTTTCTCCCTCCTCCTTGTAACAACTGTTTAGATACGTGAAAACTGCTATCATGTCCCCATGCCCCCACTCAGTCTTCTCTTTTCTAAACTAAACAAGCCCAATTCTTTCAGTCTTCCCTCATAGGTCATGTGTTCTAGACCTTTAATAATATTTATTGCTCTTCTGGACCTTCTCCAATTTCTCCACATCTTTCTTGAAATGTGGTGCCCAGAACTGGACACAGTACTCCAATTAAGGCCTAATCAGCACAGAGTAGAGCAGAAGAATGACTTCTTATGTGTTGCTCACAGAACTCCTGTTAATGCATCCCAGAATCATGTTTGCTTTTTTTGCAACAGTGTCACACTGTTGACTCATGTTTAACTTGTCATCCACTATGACCCCTAAATCCCTTTCAGCAGTGCTCCTTCCTAAACAATCACTTTCCATTCCGTATGTGTGAAACTGATTGTTCCTTCCTAAGTGGAGTACTTTGCATTTGTCCTTATTAAACTTCATCGTGTTTACCTCAGACCATTTCTCTAGTTTGTCCAGATCATTTTGAATTTTGACCTATCCTCCAAAGCACATGCAACCCCTCCCAGCTTGGTATCATCTTCAAACTTAATGAGCGTACTCTCTATGCCATCATCTAAATCCTTGATGAAGATATTGAACAGAATCAGTCCCAAAACAGTCCCCTGTGGAACCCCACTTGTTATACCTTTGTTATGCATTTGTTATGTTATAATCTGTCCTGAGCTATGATTTCCAGGTCACTGGGAGATATGCCGTATGACTTCACATTGGCCTTTAAGATATCTTTATAATGCTTATACTGACCACCAACAGAGCACTTTCTGTTAACAAGCTGGCTGTAGAAGACCATCTTTGGTATTCATGTATCATCCATCCTCATAACATGATCAATCTAGTGATACTGTTTGTTCATACACATTACTTCCATTCCCATGACATCACACAGCTTAAAGACCTTTATGTTAGGAATTTTTGTCCCACCAATTCACATGGACAATCTTCCTGAGGCATCGCATATGGAACTGATTGATTTTCAAAACATGATGGCGATATATGGTCCATGACTCCAAGCCATACAGCAGGATATTCAGGATAACTGATACCTTCATATGGGAGTTCTATAAGCATTTAGTCAATCTTCTGAAGGCAGCTTTGACTAGTCAAGCAGATACATCGTCATCAGTGTTTATGCTGGAGGACAGTATGCTTCCAAAGTAACAAAACTTATCAAGAGCTTTAAGCACAGTATCAGTAGCAGTGATCACTGGAGTGCTGGGCTCTTTCTGAACAGGAGGAATGTGGCAGTGCCTATTGACTAATCGAGTAGTCAATGGAAATTCCATCGACTACTCAATTAGTAAATTACTCGATATTTAACATCCTTAGTGTGGCCCTTGACCACTTTCCAAAATCTTGGAGTGCCCCCCATCAGAAATTATTGCCCACCTCTGGGCTATATCCAGCTGAAGGCTAGAGGGAAGACCTTTTGTTTAAATTAGTAAATTAGACACTAAGCAGGGTGGTTGTGATTGGACTGCAAAAACCCTGCGTGGAGTTTGGGGATTTAAAAGGGTAACTGAACTGAGGGGCTACATGCAGAGCTGTCTGGAGCCTCCTGCAGGTGCTATGTAGCAGCCACTCAACTATATTGACATACAGAATAGCTGGAATCATAGAATCATAGAGCTGGAAGATACCTCAGGAGGTCATCAAATCCAGCCCCCTGCCCAAGGCAGGACCAATCCCAACTAAATCAACCCAGCCAGGGCTTTGTTAAGCCAAGACTTAAAAACCTCTAGGGATGGAGATTCCACCACCTCCCTAGGTAACCCATTCCAGTGCTTGAAAGATCTTGTGTAGGAATCAAACTGCAAATAATAGAATGCCAAGTATTTAATTTTGAAGGATTCTCAATGCCTGACTAGAAGGGAAAGAAAGATGGGGGGGGACTGTACGCTGTCTGTGGAGGAAACAAGGGGAAAGATTTGAAGAGGACAAAACTACTTATGAGGGAAGATCTCAAGTAGAAAATGGGTAAGATTATGGAAAATTATGGAAAATTTACTTAGAAATCTTCTAAAAATTAGGTTAAATAAATTTATAAGTTTTATTTAGAACTGTTTATTAACTGTGCAAATAATTTGGATGTGTTTGCTTTAAAATTTCTTGGATTTTACCCAAAAATTTCTGAAGAAAAGGATAACATGGTGATGTGATGAAGGCCAAGAAGAGAGCAGGAAATTTGTATGTGTGGGAGAGAAGCAGCAAAGCAAGTTCTTATAGCAGACAGGAAATGAGTCAGAAAAAGGCAGTGATTCAAGTGGAGATCTTGTAGGGTGTGGACATTAGATATGATTAGAGATTAGATTGTGCAAAATGAAACTGCAGAAACAGTTTCTGCCATTGTTACCAATCTGGGGCAGATCTTCAGATGATGTAAATCAGCATAATTCCATTGATTTCACTCTGGGTACACTGATTTACAAGAGCTGTGGAATTGGACCACTATTGTAAAAGAAAGATTTTGTAAAATTGTTGATGTTTTAAAAAATGTTGGCTTTTTACCCTATAAAGTCATTAAGTTACCAGGATAACATTTGTTACTATTTGCCAAATTCAAGATCATATAAAGAAATCTTATTTCTTTGACAGTGTTTTAGTTTAGAAATGTGAGTTAGCATTAGAGTTGTTTAGAAAATAGGACTTTTTGTGTGGAATACTTCAAATATTCAGAAATTAAAATACTGAACATTTTTGACTGAAAACCAACATATTTTAGTTCAAAAATGCTCTTATGGTGCCTCATGAGAATTGTAATTTGGAGGTCTATACTCCCATTCTCTATAGATTAGGTTCCCTGGTTGGAATATATCTCCCATCATGGACCATGGTCTTCTCTCTTGGATAACGTAGTACAACATGTGAGTCTATGACCATGCTGCATCATTGGAGTTGAGCCCAGCCCATAAAGGAACATGGAAACATGAGGCAACACAACTGGAACTCTTATAAGATACTGTAGCAGCATGTCCAAATAAAATATTTTTGGTTTTGGATTAAAATTAAGATTAAAAATCCAAATATTTTGCAGGAAGTAGACACTTCATAAAAACTTTGTGGAGTCAAAAACCCAGTTTCAGTTGAAAAACATTTTTTACTGAATTTTTCAGACCACTTCTACAAAGTACTATATTTCTGCAAATAAATGCAGATTAAATCTGTATTTAATCATGGGACTATATCACAGTGTATTTGTAACTAAAATATTGTTTTATTTTTCAGTTTTCATGAAGTCCTGTCAAGGGACAGTGGCCTTCTATCTAGGTTGATTTTGTTCACTCTTAAACCAGTTCTAGTATATGATTAATGATACTGGCACTTAAATTACATGGCTTAATCTCTTATTTTTACCTAAGAATGTCTTGCAAGGACTATATATAACTGTACTGAAGATGGATAACTGCAAACATATCTACAGTGAGATAATTTTGTCTGCCATGCACATAATTGTCAGGTGATGGAAATGTAAAGCCTGTAACTAATTTAGTACATACCTATCATTGGAAAACAATCTTATCTTCATTAAATAATACTTTTCAGCTGTACCTGGCTCCTTTACAGACTTGTTTGGACAAAAAAATATATCACTGCTTGTCCTTTATGAATCTCTTATTTTTTATTAATTGCATTTGCTTCTTAGCTTATTTAGGATGGTATGTAACCTATGAATGTCTTTTTTACTCTGTTGTGTATCTGCAGAATTCTCCATCATAATTCTACTTTTTTTTTCTTACCTATCAAAAGTGTATATAAACTTTCCTTTCTCTCCTGTAGAGTTACTTTTATTATTATACTGAAAGACTTACCCAGTATGGCAAGGGGGCTAGGGATGTGGGAGGTGTAGGAGTCAGGGCAGGGTGTGGGGGAGGACTCAGAGGAGGGCATGGGGGACTCAGGACAGGGGGGATGGCCAGTGGCTCCTCCCCAAGACTGCAGTGCTTGCTGCTTCCTTGTGGTCATTCTGGAGTATAACTGTCCCCAGTTGTTGCTGCCCCCCTGTGGTCATTCATGAGTATGATTGTCCCCACTATCACACTCCTCCTTTTCCATTTGATGGGAAACAATCACATCACATTGTCTTAGCACAACCAAACCCTACCCTTGCTTTATGATATGAGGAAGCTGCCTAACAAATTTGATGGTCCTAACTCTTACCTTTTAGTAGGTGTTCTTGAACAAATGGACTCACAGACAAATGGATGAACACACTGATGCACAAATTATCTCAAATATATAGTAGATATAATTTGTTTTCTGTTGTCTTTTAATTGTTTATAGCACATTTTCTTTTTTATTGTTCCCATATAACTGTCCTACAAAGTTGTAATAAAAATGCACCGTCTCTAGACACTGACTTTACTTATCCATCCGTGTCATGATAATTATATTTTACTCCTCTTCACAAAAAGAGTATCCTGAGTGAGTATAATTTTTTGAAACTGGTGTACAGCTATATGTTAAAAAGGAAGAAAGGAGTCTGAGCAAAGGAAGGAGTGGGAAGATATAGTAAGCAGAGCCAAAAGACAAAGGTTATGTCTACGCACATGGAATATTCTCCATCTTAACTTAGAATTGTTTTTTAAACCAATATAAACTGTTGCATGTCACTCTGTGGACACATTTTCATTTAAGAGTTTGTCTAACTTGAAAATAAACATGAATTAAGGTAGGATATGAATTTAAAATACAATAGCTTTTCCTCTTTAACTCCAATCATAGACACTCTTATTCCAAAACAAGAGAGCCTTCCTCATGTCTACCTTACCCAGGGCAGGTCTATACCAAGAAATTTTGTCGATGTGGCTATGTCAGTTACAGATGTAAAAAAAATGCACACATCTCAGCCAACATAGCTGTGCTGGCAAAATTCCTAACATACATGCAGAAGTGCAGATAAAACAGTGTGTCTATCAGTAAGTATAACTTAGTGTTCAGGGAGGTGGTTTTACTTTACCAGCAGAAAAACTTTCTGTTGGCATGCAGTTTCTACACTTGGAGGCTCTGCCCGTACAGCTATGCTGGTGGCACAGATGAATCTCTCTGATCCAATGTGGCCGGACCAGAGAGCCCCTGGACCAGAGAGCCTTGGCTTGGAGCAGCAGAGTTCCAGTGCTTCTGGGCTGGCTGCAGAGCCCCAGCAGTCCAGGGAAGCCCATATTGCTCAGAAGCCCCTGTGCTGGCCATTGAGTTCCGTGTGCTCCCGCAGCTATGGAGCTCCATGTGCCCCGGTGGCCATGGAGCTGAGAGCTGGTGGCCCAGGGCAGGGGAGCCTGGCAATCTGCTGACAGACCTTGGGAGGAGAGCCTGGAGTCTGTCAGCAGAGGGGTTGATCTTCCCTGGTCCAGCAAACTCCATCCTGTAGTATAGCTGTATCGGAAAAGCGTATGTAAAGTAAACTAGCCCCCACTTTCAATGAGGGTTAAGCTAAACAGGAAGAAGGCAGTCTTCTGGAATAGAATGACTACACATGGAGTTAATCAGGACTAATTCCAGCTGTAGACAAGTTTTTGGGGTTACACAAGAAGTTTGTAACAGTTTAGCTTAAGATGTAATTTTAAACCATTGTGCTTAAACGGATACAAAATATTATGTGGACATTCTTACTCCAGTTTAAATCAAGCTTATTTGGGTTTAATTTACATCAATCTGGAATAAGATTAACTGAAATAAGGCACTCTTAAAAGATTAGCTGGAGAAGTAAGGTGTAGTAATTGGGGGGAAAAGGAGTCTCATCATTGGTAGGATGGCCAGATGGCCAGTTTTCAACCAGAAAGTCCAGTAGGAAAAGGGACCTGACAATGTTCAGTCAGATCAACTCACTGGATATGCAAAGTCTGGTTATTGAGGCTAGAGGCAGCAGAAAGGTGCAGTTCATCACCCACATCAGCCCTAGTTCAGCCAGGACTGCCTTCTACCGTCACCAGGTGGCTGAGCCACATCTCCACAAGCAAGATCCTCCCAACCCAGGCAGGGGAGCGAGGGGAATAGCAATGAGCAACAAGGGAAGTGGAAGAGAAGCAGAGTGGGGGAGGTTCTGGCTCTCCTGCTAGAATGTCCAGTTTTTAAATATTGCAAAGTTGGCAACCCAAGTCATAGGAATAACAAGTACATTGTACAATACCTAAAGTCATATGTAGAGGGAGGCTAAGTGATTAAAAATAAGCAGAAACCTAGAGGATTTCAGTGAGTGTAAATATCTGAAGTTATAATTAATATAATGGAATGATAGTAAACAATGGAGGGAAAGGAGTGGAAGCAAATAGAAACTGCAAGCAAAAGAAGAACAATAGGGAGCACCAGAGAAGCAAGCATTCACTTGTGACAGAGAACACAATTTAATTGTTATACTTCTGCACTTCTCAAATGGGAATAGAGAACGGATAATGAAGTGATAGATATCAACAATATAGGAACTAAATACTACAGCTGAGATGTGTGGGTGTGAATTGTACAGACAATAACAATGAATCCAAAATCTACAAGTAATTAGTACATTAACAATTCAGTGAAAAACAAAATGGAGAAAACAAAACTAGGCCATCAGGATGATGCACAATGTTATGGATCCCTTAGTATTCCAGTCACAGCTGTCAGATGGAATTAGAGGGGTTTAAGTTGACAGTAAAAAATAACAGTAGAATACCAAGTACATATTACAAAAGTAAAGAAAAATACATTATTAAATTGCACGGACTACTAGTGAAATAAAGCTGAAACAAAGGGCAGTGCTTCAGAGATTTCAGTGTTGAGGAGGCACAAGCAAGAAGAGGAATGTAGAGAAAGCAATTTCGGTACATATATATAAAACTACAGAGTAATTCAGGGGTCAAAAGAGACTTTCCAAAAGGAATAAAGATAAAAGTATCCTTGACTCAGCACTGTTCCACCTTACAGAGACACGACCGTGATACCCCGGTGCTGACTCTGGTGCCGCGATTGGCATCAGCTCATGGCACTGTTTCAAGGCAACTATCCCCTCACCTCCATCATCAAGGGGGTCTCCACACTCACCAAGATCACTCGTGCTGTTCTCCCATAACGGATTTGAGGAAGACCGGAGGAGTGTATTGTTCTCCCAACATTCATCTCCTGCCAGATCCCATGCAGTCTGACAGACACAGGCCACAATATTCTCATCCCCATCCATGGTTTGCACACTGGCCTTACCTCCACATCAATACCCAGGACAATGGTCCCCCTAGCATCAATGGTCGTCTTCAAGGCATTGGTCGACCGCATCATCAACCCCTGCAAAGCAACCTCCACAATCTTGTGCCCAGATCCCTTCTGCAACAGATGACATGGAGACTGAAGAACGGCAAATCATGAATGAGGATGACCCTCAGCCACCAGACACGTCACCGACTGATCAGATATTCTCCTTTCCCAATGAAGCGGTGATCATAGCTGATCCATCACCAGCGGATGACTTAAAACAATTTCAGGAGATGTTCAAGCAGGTTGCCACTAGTCAAGAAGTCACCTTTACCAAAGTTCAGGAGAAACAACATTGACTCTTAAAGAACTTACAACTTACAATTCAGTCTAAGATTGAGCTCCCAATTGACAAGGTAGTCATGGAGGCAGCTGATGAGGTATGACAAATGCTAGCCTCAGCTCCCCCTACCCCATAAAAGGGCCGACAGAAAATAGTTCATCCCATCCAAGTGCATGGACTTTTTATTCTCCCACCCGCAGCCAAATTCATTAGTGGTGGATGCTGCATCGCAGGTCAAAGTTACCGCTGTTTAAGACCTCCATCCAAGACAAAGAACATAAATGTCTCAACTTATTTGGTAGCAAAATGTGTTCCTCCTCAACATTACAGTTACGACTTGCCAATTATACCACTCTACTCACCAATCGTGATTTTTATAATTATGCAAAATCTCATGGAATGCCTCCCAGATCACAAATGACCAAGCCTTAAATCTGTATTGAAGAAGGTTACACCACATCCCATGTTGCCCTTCAGATGGCATTGAATGTAGCTGACACGGCTGCATGAGCAAACACAAAATCTATAGTTATGTGCCAAACATCGTGGTTCCAGGCCACCGAGGTTCCGAAAGAGCTTCAGAATAAGGTAGAGAACCTTCCCTTCGACAAAGACAAACTCTTTGCCACAAAAACAAACGAGGTCCTCCATTCCAGCAAAGACTCCTGTACAACCCTTCACACACTGGGGATGTACACAGCTCCCCACTGAAGAAGGTGCTATATCCCATACCAGAGGCAGAGAAATTTCTCCTAAACTCGCCACCAACAGAGGGCTTTTTATCAGAGTCATTCCAGAACAAGGACCCAAAAGAGGCGGGCTCACAATAACCACTTGTCCACTCAGCACTCTTCTAAACAATAGTTTTGAGTTTTTGATCAGGGGTCTGCCCAACCTCTCCTACTCGCCAGTGCCTCACAGCAGTGCAACAACTTTCCATCACCCTTTGCGCCCTCTTTACCACCAATGGGCAGCAATCACTAAGGATCGATGGATCCTCGAGATCATAAGATGCGGATACACCATTCCTCTCATCTCCCTCCCCCAACCTCCCTACCCTTCCTGTCCCTTTTCAGGGAACCCTTTCATGATAAGCTCCTAAAACAAGAAGTAGACCATCTGCTACACACATAGGAGCCATATAGAGCGTGCCCGAGCAATACCAGGGCAGGGTATTTTATTCCAATCACTTCCTCACAGAGAACGGGTGGTTGGAGACCTAGCCTAGACCTTTTCAAGCTAAATAAATTCCTCTGAAAACAACAGTTCATGCTTGCATTGATCATTCTAGCACTGGACAAGAGAGATTGGTTTGCATCCCTCAAACTTCAGGACTCTTACTTCCACATGACCATATATCCATCGCATAGATGCTTCCTTCACTTCAAATAGCCTCTGAACATTTTCAATATCGAGTCCTTCCTTTCAGACTATCTTCTGCTCCCAGAGTCTTTTCAAAGACCTTTGCAGTTGTTGCAGCCTAGCTACAACACCAGCGAATTATGAATATTTTCATAACTGTACAATTGCCTTATAAGAGGCCCTTCCCGCAAAATCACATGAAACATGATGATATTCACCAAGAGGCTCTTTGAGTCCCTTGGACTCATTATAAATGAACAAAAATCTACCCTGTGCCCAACTCCGGTTCTGGAATTCACAGGGGCTTGTCTGAACTCTGCTATGGCACAGGCTATCTGCCAGACCAACACTTCCAGGCCATACAAAATCTCATTTTCATTGTCACGTCCAGCCCTACCATACCAGTACTCACCGGTCTAAAACTTATGAGTCACATGGCCACTATGACATACATTGTCAGACATGCATGTCTGCATTTTCAGTGCCTCCGGCATTGGCTTTCCTTCATATACACCACCTCCAAGCACCATGTCAGCAAGCAGGTTTCTCCTCCTCCAGATGTGCTTGCTTTGCTATGCTGGTGGACCAACCCCAACAACCTCCTCACGGGGGTCCCATTCCACCAGACACAGTTCTCCATCCAGATTATCACCCAATGCCGCTCTTTTTGGTTGCCACATCTTCAGCATCAATTTGCTTAGGGCAGATGGTCTTCCCATGAATCCCATCTCCATGTCAATCTCTTGGAGCTTCGGGCTGTGCACAATGCATGCAAGCACTTTCTCTTGGACATTCATGGCTGTACGGTTCGTATCCTTACCGACAGTGTTACCATGATGTTCTACATCAGCTGTCAAGAGGGAGCTCACTCCCGCTCCCTTTGTGTGGAGGCTTTTTGCCTGTGGAATTGGTGCATCCACAACAACATCGATCGAGTAGCATCCTATCTGCCTGGAGTCAAGAACACAACCTCATCTACCCTCAGCGAACACTTCACAATAGACCACAAATGGGAACTTCATCCGCAGGTTCCAACAGTCAATCCTTATAGTCTACTACTATACAATGAGGTGCAGTCTCTTCTGGAAATGGATGGTATAACATGGGTTTCAATGCTAGAATCTTATTGTGTTTCTGGAAACTATAATCCGTGCTTTCAGTTCACAAAATAGATTAGGACTGTAAACTTCAGGGTGCATTCCTCTACATCTTGATTTAGTCTTTGCATTATTCAAACTCTAAGGCTACGTCTAGACTACATCCCTTTTTCGTAAAAGGGATGTAAATTAGACCTATCGCAATTGCTAATGAAGCGGGGATTTAAATCTCCCCCGCTTCATTAGCATAAAAACGGCTGCCGCTTTTTTTCCGCACGGAGCTTTGCCGGAAAAAAGCGCCAGTCTACATGCTGATCTTGCGGAAAATAAAGCCTTTTCCGAAAGATCCCTTATCCCTCTATGAAATAAGGGATAAGGGATCTTTCGGAAAAGGCTTTATTTTCCGCAAGATCAGCATGTAGACTGGCGCTTTTTTCCGGCAAAGCTCCGTGCGGAAAAAAAGCGGCAGCCGTTTTTATGCTAATGAAGCGGGGGAGATTTAAATCCCCGCTTCATTAGCAATTGCGATAGGTCTAATTTACATCCCTTTTACGAAAAAGGGATGTAGTCTAGACGTAGCCTAACAGTTAAAGCGGCTTCCCTGGATTCTAGGTGGGCATTAGTTTGCCTCCTTCAAAAAAGCTGTCTACTTCCAGCATTTAGACACAGCCAGCAGCTCCTCAAAAATGTCCTCAAAAAAGACCTGTAGAGTTTTCCTTCCTCTGATCCTTTCCCTTATGTTTTTTTTCCTCTGGAGGGTCTGTTCTAGCCTAGCATGAGTAGTTACCACAAGACTCTCACATTAAAATACTTTTTACTAACATTCTATACAAGATGTTACTTGGTTATTCTGCATATTTATTTTTATATGATTCTGTTTCTTAGATGTACACAAAAATCTCCAGTTAAATTTAAAACCAGCTAAGAAGCACTTGGTTTTAGCTTGTGGATTATGATTTGGGAAGTAACATAAATTAGAAATTTGTGTATTCCCAAATGCTGTAAAATATCTTGCAATTTTTTCTCATGTAAAATCAAATAATATTTCATTGCCTGGTATCAAAGCCATGAAATCTTGTATAGTTCACAGATATCAGAACCATAAAATCTTTTGTAGTGGGAAATATTTCACACTGGGATTTTTAAATATTCCCACAACAAAAGATCTCATACATAGGCTATATCTAGACTACGGAGTTCTTCTAGGATACCAGAGATATCCCAGAAAAACTCCGCTGCGCCCAGGGAACGCATCTGCTCTTCCAACATTTTTTGCGGAAGAGCAGACATGCTCTTTTAGAAGCCCCTGTATTGGGGCTCTTCCAAAAGAGGAGGTTTTTCCAAAATTTGGCCCAGTGTAGACGGGCCAAATTTCGGAAAAGCCTCTTCCGAAAAAACAATCGGAAAAAGGTACGCAAATTGTGCTCTGCAATTTGCATACCTTTTTCCGATAAAACTCCATAGTCTAGACATAGCCATAAACATCACTAACCCATTTCAAAACAAGAGGGACGGTTTGACCAGGTATGGAGAGGGGTTATTTTGGTGTGTGGTTTTTTTTTTTTAAGGTTTTCCCTGTTGGAATGCTCTAATACAGAACCTGGCCATCAGTTCATTTCCTGTAGCTGAGAGAGCATACAGAAGTATAAAAATTTCCTGTAAATGGCACCTGTTGTCATTCCTCTTAGGGCAGACTGAGGAACCTGCATGCTAAATCTGCATTCTTCTGGTTCTCTTGGAATGTATACGACAGCAGTCTAGTCCAGACTGCAATGTTACCACACATACCTTCCTGGAGCAAAATTGTTGAACCCAGAATGCAGGGGCTAGCAGATAGCACATCTCAGGAGTGCTCTTCATCAAACCAGGAACTCAGTAATCTCATGTGACTTATCTGACTAATCACAATTAAGCAACACAGACATAATTTAAATATTCATAACCAGACAATAAAAATGTGAAAATGTATTTGCTGAAAATTTAAAATAAATAGTTTAAAAATACCTGTTTGTAAATATTCAACTCAGAGAAAAAGAGGCTAACTACATGATACCAGTCATTCATTCTGAAGTATACATTCAATTCTACCTGCAGTACAGTTTTTAAAAATATAATCTTTTGTAGGTTGTAGACCAAGGCTGGGCAAGATGCGGCCCAGGGGCCAGATCCGGCCTGCCTAACGCTTTGACCTGGCCCGTGGACTGCATCTGGCCATTTTCTATTTATATCCTGCATGCCACCGAATTTCCAGGCGGTGGCTCAAGGAGCAGGATCCCATTTAAATGGCTCCTGGTTGTGGTGTGACCTTGGTATGGGCCGGAGCCATGAGCCTTTTAAATAACCTCAGCAACCCCGGGCGGCTGCCAGGCAACGCAGTAGCCGCAAACCCTTTACTATGTGTTTAATTCAAAGCCTCTGTCCCCAGATAACTCTGTGGGGAGGCTAATCCTCAGCCCTGCCCCTTCTTGGGAATGGAGCCATCCTGTGACCACATAGCAAAATTCATTATGTGGCTCCCCTGCAAAAATTATTGCCCACCCCTGTTGTAAACAAACTATTGGTTTGGAAACAATTTGGAATTATATAATTAGACTGTGCAGAAGAAAGCAGTCATGGTGCAGTGGCATAATTTCCTCCCCTCCCCCCTTCGCTTCCCAAACTCTTCAGTTTAGACAGGCATTTCCCATGGGAAAATGCAGTTGTGCACCACCCCCCACATACCTGGATGTGCTTGAATGGCCATAAGTGACCACTAAGCTGCATTAAGATTCAGTCTTCATTTTCTTAAGATTTTATATTTTGAAAATTGAATCATAAGTATAATTACTGTTGCTTTTTTAATTAATGGTACTACAGTACAGCAGTGAGGCACTACTAGATGTGGATTTTAATGTGTTAGGAAGAAGAAATAAGAACTTATCTTTAAAATTACCTGCTTTGTGTACAGATAATCCATTTGTTACTTTAAATTATAATTGCAGTTTGTATGCAATTTCCCTTTACAGAAACCATGTTAGTTTCAAAAAGGAGCTAGATAGAGTCATGGAGGTTAGGTCCATCGATGGCTATTAGCCAGGATAGGTAGGAATGGTATCCCTAGCCTTCGTTTCTCTAGAGGTGGATGGCAGGGGACAGATCATGTGATGATTACCTGTTGTGATCTCTCCCTCTGGGGCATCTGGTATTGGCCACTGTCGGCAGACAGGATACTGGGCTAGATGGACCTTTGGTCTGACCCAGTATGGCCGTTCTTATGTTCCCTAACTGGTTATAGCTAAATCAGCAGAAAATTTTGTTAGGACTGGAATTAGTAGTCTTCCAGCTTGAATATGCTAATAAGAAAAAAAAAAGGCTCAGTGTGTGTGTGTGTATATATATATATGTGTGTGTGTGTGTGTGTGTGTGCGTGTGTGTTTGTGTGTGTGTGTGTGTGTGTATATTTGTGTATATAAAAACCTCATTATTAAATATTCTTATTTAACTGTATTATTCAACAGCGTGTGAGATACCTCCCAATCATAGAGAAAAGACATTGGGTGAAATCTTAGCTTCAGTAAATGCAATAGGAGTTTTGCCATTGACTTTAGTAGGACTAGGATTTCACCCATAATCCCTGATTTGAGGAAATTAATTTCAGACAAAATACAATAGATAAGGTAACAAAATGGTAGGGAAGAACAGATGAGATAAGAAAGAGGCAACCTCTATAAGATTACAGTTGTACTCAGTGAAATCTAGTGCACACTATGATGCAGTCAAGATTTTAAAACATATATATATAAAATGAATAAGCAGAAGACTAACCAATGAATTTTGAATTTTTCATGGGCATTGCAGAAGTAGTGGCTATTCCAGAGGGATTTAAATTAGGAGAAGGTAGCAATTTCCAACTCAAGAAGGGTCCATGTTCCATATATAAAGGGAATTGTGTAAGGATGTGCACAGATATGAGGAAGAGCAAATGGAACGTCAGGGCTGGCGTTACTGGTGAAACAAACTAGGCAGGGGTGACATGATAAGAGACTATATCAGATAAGTACAGAGAGGGCAGTTATTTATAGCTTGTACACATTTACCTTTTTTCAAACCAGGTAAGCAGCACCTTGTACATGTTAGTTCTTTACACTATAGATTTGCACTGGTAGAGCTGCAGTGCTGTAACTTCACTTAGGGCATGTCTACCCTACGGGGTTTTTTTCCAAAAGGAGATATGTAAATTTGGTGCTAATTTGCATATCTCCCAATCACTTTTTCAAAAGCGGGTCTTTCGCAAGTGAAAGTAGTCTGGACACGTTTTTTTTTTTTTTCAGAAAAAAACCCCTTCTAAAAAAAAATGTGATTGGAAGAAGATATGCAAATTAGCACCAAATTTGCATATCTCCTTTAGGAAAAAAAACCATTGTCTAGATGTGCCCTTAGGGAAAAAACCTAGTTACAGTGTTGCCAACTCTTGAGATTTCATTGCAAGTCTCACAAATGTATTTTTCATAAAGCCCAGTTTCTGGGATTATGATATTGCATGACAATTTCAGTTTTCATATTTTAAAAAGTAAGTTTCTAGACCTCATGTTTGCTATAACAGGGTGCCCCTTTAAGTCCAGGGAGCCTACTTTAGCCTGCCCTGTTCACTTTATCAGCTCCATCTTATAAGGGATCCGGGTTTTTCTATCGAAGGGTGATAGGGCTTAGTTGAAGGGCAGCTGCAAGAGGAAGTTGGCTCCTTTGGCTAGCTGTGTGTCAGTCAGCTGGCCAGCCCCTGGACCGCGACAGCCCGCATAAATTGTGAGTTTTCTTTGTATTAATAAAATGGTGCCCTGGAAGAAGACTCTGAAAGATGGGGCCTGACAGTGAGTCTTTATTAGGAAGGTTGGGAGAATTGAAACTGAAGGAAAAACTCAGGAAGCAGCTCTAGCCCAACTGTGTAATGCAGCTCCTTGACAGATGCAAAGGAAAGCTTGAAAATGTAAAGCAAGTGCACCCTAAATGCTCAAAAGCCAGAAATAAATAACAAGAACCCAATACTTATTTTTTAAAATCTCAATAGTTTTAAACCAACCTTGTGATTTTGAGAAGCTAGATTCTTGATTTTTGAGTGTTGACAATAATATGTTTTTCCTGACTTGAGAAATTGTCTTATTTAAAATAATAGTAATAAAATATAAAATGAGAGAGTCTAACACAACTATTCAAGCATACTACATAGTATTTTAAAAGAGATCCAGGAAAATGACTATTAGGTGTTGCATAAAAAAGCCTCCGCCTGAGCTTACTTAATTTATATACGTGGATTTTCTGAAACAACACTAAACTGTAAGGCTATGTCTACACTGGCATGATTTTGCGCAAGAACTCTTTTGTGGAAGGTTCTTGTGCAAAAACTCTTCCAGAAGAGAGCGTCTACACTGGCATGTGCCTTTGCACAAGAGCTGTGCTTTTGCGCAAGAGCATCCATGCCAGTGTAGACGCTCTTGCGCAAGAAAGCTCTGATGGCCATTTTAACCATAGGGCTTTCTTGCGCAAGAAATTCATGTTGCCTGTCTACACTGGCCTCTTGCGCAAGAACAGTTGCACAAGAGGGCTTATTCCTGAGAGGGAGCATCATAGTTCTTGCGCAAGAAGCACTGATTTCATACATTACACCATCAGTGTTCTTGCGCAAGAACTCACCAGTGTAGACAGGCAGCAAGTTTTGGCGCAAAAGCAGCTGCTTTTGTGCAAGATCGCGCCAATGTAGACGCAGCCAGAGGTCTAAGGTTTTAAACTGCAAGTTATTGTGATCTTTGTCAAACTTTGTAATCTGTGTAACTCTCAGAAACTTACTGTAAGATGCAACTTTGTAATCTTTGTAACTCTCAGCCACCTTGCTTGTAACTTTCTCTAAGCTGCATTCTCCCCTGAGTGAATGGAGAAAGAGTGTGAGAGTGTATTTGAAGAAGGCTTGGAACAATGGAGCACATTTCAATGAATCATCACAGTCTGGGCATGCTCCTTGCTGGATCAAGGGAAGTCTGGGCATGCTCTCTGCTGGATCAAGGGAAGTCTGGGCATGCTCCCTGATGACAAGGTGAATGAGTCACAGGAGCCATTCAGACACTATATAAAGAGAAGGAGCACATGTGAGACTCTTTTTTTCCTTCCCCTGCTCCTGAGAAGCCCCTCTCCAGTGTCTCTCCTCCTGACCGGTTTCCCCAGCCATGATGAGCAGACAGACCCTCCAGGATCCACATGCCTTGGCTCCTTCTGCAACCCATATGTCTGTGTAAGTGTGTGAGTGCCTGAGGGCAGGAATGAATGGGTGTGAATGAGTGAATGAATGGAGGGGTGTGTGCTTGCTTGCTTGTCTGCGTGTGTGTGTGTGTGTGAGAGAGAGAGTTCTATCTTCTTTAGTTTAAACCTTTGGTGGCTGCTTCCTCCTCTTTAGTTTTACCTAGTGGAAATAAACCCATACTAGTGTAACCCTGGGTGGTCTCCAGTGAGAATATTTTTGGGGTAACATTAGGCAGGGCCAGTTTCATGGCTACAGGATTCACCATTCAGTTAATCTCATGCCTTAGTTATGTGATCAAGAATCTGTTTGTTTTTAAAATAAATTTAAACAATCTTTCTAGTCCTCCCCCTTTCTTACAAAGTGAACCTTAAAAACTTAGACTGCATGTAAAATGCCGTAGTTATTTTCCTGAGTCTGCGGGGAGCTGAAAACTACATTTCAAAGAAATGGGAACTGCACCATGTAGCTTAGTAGGGTGTCATCTTTGAAACGTAAAGATAACAATTTTAATGTCAGCACTTAACTTCTTCATTTTTGATTCTTAAGATTGCTAACTTGCTTAGTAAACTGATCTCCCATTTCTCATCAAAGCTTTTCATTATTCAAATTATAATCAGAATTTTAGTTGAAATTTTCATTTAGATTATGTAAATAGAGCTTCATTATATGTATTTTTAGTTTTATGATTTGGTATATACAAATCTGTTGCTAAATGCAGAATAAAAAGAATATTTGTAGTTATACAAGTAAAGATATTAATTAAATCTCATGCTTAAGGGCATAACAAGTGTCATGCAAAGATCAGGAAAGAATATTCTCTGCATATACAGCATTTCACACTTGTCTAGGTACATTAAGGTTGTTGGGGTTTTGTTTGTTTCCTTTGAAGCATCATATATGGTTGTTAGGATATAAATATGGTCTGATACAGTATGACAATTTGTACTTAGAAATGAATGAGTTGTTATATAACCATAAGCCTGAATTTTAATAATATTATATCCACTAATATTTAATGTTCATTAATTCTTGACAATATCTTCTTTTCAATCATAGGTAATTTTCAGATGGTGGAAAATCTCTCTTAGAAGTGAATTTCGTGAAGCAAAGCCTGGGGAACTTAAAGAATCTCATGAGTACTTCTTGGATGATCCATCTCTTCAGAGTAAGACTTAGAAAAAGCTACATACTTATTGTTGGAGATATGGAATGGCTATGTAATTATTTAGGAACACTGCTCTGTAACTTTATAAATATTGTACGCGACTGGTTAATAAATTAACTCCTGTTGGGTTATTGGTCTTTTAGGGGCTGTTGGAAAAAGAAGCAGAAAGGCAACACAACATCTTTTGATAAGCTTCCTTCTAACAAATCCTATCAGGGAGCTTATAAGATAATGACAATGTTATTATCAGTGAAGATGCTAATTTCAGATTCCCACAATAATGTAACAGCTGCTTTGTTAAGACTGGGAACCTAGAGATCAAAAGGACATGAAACAATTAAAAAGATTCCTAGAGGGGAGTCCTGTGGCACTGGTGCATCTATACAGCACCCAAAACTCAAAAGCTTATTTTGAGTCTATTTTGAAATAGTTGATTTCGTCATTTGGCGCTGTCTACACAGTGCCAAATTTTGAAAGACAGTGCTATTTTGAGCCATTCCTTACTTCTCATACAATGAGGTTTACAAGAATGATGGAATAGTGTGTCCGCTATATTTCGAAATAGCAGATCCGTTCAAAGGACGTGGGGTAGCTATTTCTAGACACCAGATGTATTTGCTGTGTAGACGTACCCTTAGAGGCGAACAGATTTATTCGGGCATAAGCTTTCATGGGTAAAACCCAATTTCATTTTACCCACAAAAGCTTATGCCCTAATCAATCTGTTCGGGTATGTCTACACAGCAAAGTTATTTCGAAATAACAGCCGTTATTTCGAAACAACTTTCCTAGCGTCTACACAAGCCAACTGCTATTTCGAAATTATTTTGAAATAGCGGAGGGCTCATTTCGAAATTGGTGAACCTCATTCTACGAGGAACGGCACCTATTTCGAAATAGTCGCTGTGTAATCAGGGAATAGAGGCTATTTCAAAATAGGGGGCCTCCAGCCCTTCCCAGGGTGCCCTGGTGGCCACTCTGGGCACAAACAAGAAAACTCCTCTCCTCCCTCCCCCTCCTGGAGCCCTTAAAGGGGTAGAGTCTGTCCATAGTCTTTTGTGGCTAGCACCAGGCCTGCCAACCCAGTACCACTCTGCTGCTGCCCCTGACCCAGGCCGCAGCATGAGCCAGCAAGCCACTGGCAGCCAGCTCTCCCCCGCTCCCCAGGACCAGTCTGCCAGCTCCCAGGAGCCTGCCAGGGGCCGGAGAAGGCAGGCACCTTCCTGGTCCAGTGCGGAGATCATGGACCTGATTGAGGTTTGGGGGGATGCCGCCAACGCCCATGATCTCCGCACTAGATGGAGGGACGTGGCTGTCTACAGCTGGATGGCTGCCAGCCTGGCCACCAAAGGCCACATCCGAACCCAGGAGCAGGTTCGGATGAAAATAAAGGAGCTGCAGCAGGCGTATGCCAGGGCCACAGGGGGCAGCTCCCAACCAGGGAAGACCCAGAGAGCTGCCCCTATTTGGACGCCCTGGACCACATCCTGGGGGGCGGGACGGCCCGTGCCCCCGAGGTGGTCATCAACCCTGGGGCAGAGAGAGGGCCCTGACCAGGGCACGGAGGAGGAAGAGGGCCAGGAGCTGCAGGAGCCCGGAAGGAGCGTGCCGCTCAGCCAGGACTCCCAAGACATCCAAGCAGACCTGTCGCTGGTGTCGTCCGAGGCCGGTGAGGCAACAACATGTGAGTGCCATCACTGTCCCCTTACGCGGGGGTGGGAGGGGAGGGAGACCAGGGACTGCGCGCGTGGGCCTTGCTTACCACGGATCACGCAGCAACCTGTACACATGCGAGCATGTGCCGTGCCACCCCTGGGCACATGGCCCCAGCTGGCTGCCACACAGGGGCCTTGGCCTGTAAGCCACACATGTGTGTGAAGAGACATGACATGCTCCTGAACCCGGGGTGGGACATAGCAGGACGCCCTCCCTCCACAAGCCCCCCTCTACACAGAGGAAGGGGACATCTCCCTCCCCCCACACACCCACAGTGATGTAGCACAGGGGCATGGGTGCAGTCTTGGGGCAGCTCCCACTCCCGGGGATAGCAGGACGTCCCGAACATGGCCTGTGTGCAAGCACATCGGCTCTGATGGTGCGGAGAATTGTAGTCCTCGCTAGCAGAGGGGGGCTGGGCTTCACCCACTGTGTCCCCAGGGATAACTGACCACTTCTCTTGTTTCTCCACAGCCGCACCAGCTGCGAGTGCAGGGCGCACCACCCCGCCCAGGACATCCTCCCGGACCCGAGCACTCTGCAGGCTGACCCATGCACAAGAGGACTACCAGCAGCAACACCTGGGGGCACTGCGAGTCCTGCACCGCACCCTGGAGCACTGGGTGCAAGACCTGCAGCTCCGGTGGGAGAGCTGGTGGGAGCAGCTTGTCCAGGGCCGTGCTATCTGCGAGCACCTGCAGACCCTGGTGTAGAGATTGCTGCCTCCTGCCACTCCAGCCCCTGCTGTCTCCCCAGCTACCGCTCCTCCTCCCACTCCTTCTCCCCTTCCCACTTCTCCCTCCACTCCCTTCCCACCCCCCCCAGGGATGCCAAGGCACCCGCACCTGCGGTGCTGGGAGACAGTTGGGCCGGCGAGACCCCCAACCCTGAGCCCTGAGCTTCTCCTCCCCCTTCCTCCCTTTGCCTCCCCCTTTCAGCTCCCTCCTCCCAGGTTTCCCCCTCCCCGCTCTCGCCCTCTCTCCTACCCTCTCCTGCCTTCTTTCCCCAGCCTCACCTGAGTTTCATTCCCCACCGTCACCCCAGTTTTGTTCAATAAAGAGACTTTGTTTTCATAAACACGTGTCTTTTATTTTACATCAGAAAGGGGGGTTAGGGAGGAGTAAGTGGAAGGATGTGAGGGAGGAATGAGACACAGGCGCCCAGTGGAGCACACCAGGGAGACTGTTACTGCTCCTCCGGGTGGAAGCTCTCCCGCAGGGCCTCCCGGATACGGACAACCTCCCGATGGACCTCCCGGATGGCAGCCATGCGGGGGCTGCGTGTACAGGCTGGCCAAGTGTTCGGCCTCTGCCATCCAGCCTCACAGGAAAGCCTCCGCCTTCCGCTCACACAAATTGTGCAGCACACAGCACGCTGCCACCACGTGCAGAATATTCTGCTCTAGGAGGTCCAGGTGGGTGAGGAGGCATCTAAAACGGGCCTTCAGCTGGCCAAAGGCACCCTCTACTACGATGTGGGACCTGCTCAGCCTGGCATTAAATGCCTTTCGGGAAGGGTTGAGGTGTCCCGTGTAGGGCTTCATGAGCCAGGGTTGTAGGGGATAGGCCGCATCCCCCACCAGGCACACAGGCATGTCCACATCTCCAACCCTGATGTTGCGGTTGGGGAAGAAAGTCCCAGCATGCAGCCTCTGGCACACAGAGGAGTTGCAGTAGACCTGTGCGTCGTGTGTTGTGCCGAACCAGCCCACATTGATGTCCACAAAGTGGCCCCGATGGTCAGACACAGCCTGCAGGATGATGAAAAAGTATCCCTTCCAGTTGATGTACAGGGAGGCCTGGTGGTCTGGGGTACAGATGAGGACATTTGTCCCATCGATAGCTCCCCCGCAATTGGGGCAGCCCAGGGCACCAGACCCCTTGATGACCGTGTCAACATTGGCGAGGCAGATGACTCTGCGGAACAGCACTCTGTTGATGGCCTTGACCATCTGCAGAGGGACACAAAACTGAGAGTCACTGGGGTACCAGGGTGGCTGAGAGTGCTCCCTCCCCACCACTGCCCTTTGCCCCCATTCCCCAGGAGCAACCCCCCCTGCAATCCTGGCCACCGCAGGCAGTCCTTAGTGTGGGCGGGATAGAACAAACCCCCCCAGGGAGGGGACTTTCACCAGCTCCCCTCCTTTTCCGTAGGACAGCCCATTTCCTCCTTGCACGCCCCCTCCTGGCACAGTGGCCGGAGCTTGCCATACCTGCATGAGCACTGCTCTGATGGTGGATCTCCCCACACCAAACTGATTCGCCACGAATCAGTAGCTATCCAGCATGGAGAGCTTCCACAGGGCAATGGCCACATGCTTCTGGAGGGGAATGGTGGGTCTCATGTGCATGTCCCATCACCACAGAGCAGGGGCGAGCCACACACAGAGCTTCAGGAAGGTGTCCTTCATTCTGAGGGTCTGGGTCCATTGTTGGTCTCCCCAGTGCTCCAGGACGATGTGGTCCCACCAGTCAGTGCTGGTGTCCAGACTCCAGATGCGGTGGGGCACGCTGGCATCCAGGAGCTGCAGCTGCTCCTCCACATACCCCAGGAGGGTCTGGATGAAGGCCTGGGGGTTGGGCTGCAGCAGATGCTGTGAGGCAGCCTGCAGAAAGTACAGCCAGGCTCGCAGCAACACGTCCAAGAGAAGCACCAGAATACCCAGGGGCAGTTCCGGCTCCATGCTGCAGAATGCTGTGGTGTTCTGAGTGAGGGCAACCAGAGCACACAGAGAAAAAAATGCTTTGCTGTCCCTCAACAAGATAGGCAAGCAAGCAGGGAAAGCTGAGAACTGGCTGTCCAGGGGGGTCCCTTTAAGCACAGGCCTCAGATAGCCTCAGACAGCAGCCACACAAAGTAACTCCTGACCTGATGCCCTGCCAGAACTGTTTCTGGCCGGCCTTAAATGCGATTTAGCGTCCAATCAGTGTGGACGTGCTATTTCGAAATAGCAAAACGCTATTTCGAAATGCATTTTGTGTGTAGATGCGTTATTTTGAAATAAGATATTTCGAAATAACGCTGTAGGGTAGACGTACCCTTAGTCTCTAAGGTACCATAGGACTCCTTGTTGTTTTTGCAAATACAGACTAACACAACGTACCCCTCTGAGACTTTCCAAGAGTGGAGTCCTCTGTAAGCTGTTCCTGAGGAGAAAGACTGTCTGGAGTCAAAGACAATCAGGGATATAAGAACAAAAGAACATAAGAATGGCTATACTAGGTTAGACCAAAGGTCCATCCAGCCCAGTATCCTGTTTGCCAACAGTGGCCCATGCCAGGTGTCCCAGAAGGAGTGAATCGAACAGGTAATGATCAAGTGATCTCTCTCCTGCCATCCATCTTCACCCCCTGACAAACAGAGGCTAGGGACACCATTCCTTACCCATACTGGCTAATAGCCATTAATGGACTTAACCTCCATGAATTTATCTAGTTCTCTTTTAAACCCTGTTATAGTCCTAGCCTTCACAACCTCCTCAGGCAAGGAGTTCCACAGATTGACTATGCGCTGTGTGAAGAAGAACTTCCTTTTATTTGTTTTAAACCTGCTGCCCATTAGTTTCATTTGGTGGTCCCTAGTTCTTATATTATGGGAACAAGTAAATAGTTTTTTCTTATTCACTTTCTCCACACCACTCATGATTGTATATACCTCTATCATATCCCCCCTTAGTCTCCTCTTTTCCAAGCTGAAAAGTCCCAGTCTCTTTAATCTTTCCTCATATGGGACCCATTCCAAACCCCTAATCATTTTTGTTGCCCTTCTCTGAACCTTTTCTAATGCTAGTATATCTTTTTTGAGATGAGGAGACCACATCTGTACGCAGCATTCCAGATGTGGGCGTACCATGGATTTATATAGGGGCAATAAGATATTCTCCTTCTTATTCTCTATCCCTTTTTAATGATTCCTAACATCCTGTTTGCTTTTTTGACTGCCGCTGCACACTGCGTGGACGTCTTCAGAGAACAATCCACGATGACTCCAAGATCTCTTTCCTGATTAGTTGTAGCTAAATTAGCCCCCATCATATTATATGTAGAGTTGGGGTTATTTTTTCCAGTGTGCATTACTTTACATTTATCCACATTAAATTTCATTTGCCATTTTGTTGCCCAATCACTTAGTTTTGTGAGATCTTTTTGAAGTTCTTCACAGTCTGCTTTGGTCTTAACTACCTTGAGCAGTTTTGTATCGTCTGCAAACTTTGCCACCTCACTGTTTACCTCTTTCTCCAGATCATTTATGAATAAGTTGAATAGAATTGGTCCTAGGACTGACCCTTGGGGAACACCACTAGTTACCCCTCTCCATTCTGAAAATTTACCATTTATTCCTACCCTTTGTTTCCTGTCTTTTAACCAGTTCTCAATCCAAGAAAGGACCTTCCCTCTTATCCCATGACAATGTAATTTACACAAGAGCCTTTGGTGAGGGACCTTGTCAAAGGCTTTCTCGAAATCTAAGTACACTGTATCTACTGGATCCCCCTTGTCCACATGTTTGTTGACCCCTTCAAAGAACTCTAATAGATTAGTAAGACATGATTTCCCTTTACAGAAACCATGTTGACTTTTGCCCAACAAATCACGTTCTTCTATGTGTCTGACAATGTTATTCTTCACTATGGTTTCAACTAATTTGCCCGGTACTGACGTTAGACTTACCGGTCTGTAATTGCCGGGATCGCCTCTAGAGCCCTTTTTAAATATTGGCGTTACATTAGCTATCTTCCAGTCATTGGGTACAGAAGCTGATTTAAAGGATAGGTTACAAACCATAGTTAATAGTTCCTCAATTTCACATTTGAGTTCTTTCAGAATTCTTGGGTGAATGCCATCTGGTCCCGGTGACTTGTTACTGTTAAGTTTATCAATTAATTCCAAAATCTCCTCTAATGACACTTCAGTCTCTGACAAGTCCTCAGATTTGTCACCTACAAAGGACGAGTCAGGTTTGGGAATCTCCCTAACATCCTCAGCCATGAAGACTGAAGCAAAGAATTCATTTAGTTTCTCCGCAATGACTTTATCGTCTTTAAGTGCTCCTTTTGTATCTCGATCGTCCAGGGGCCCCACTGGTTGTTTAGCAGGCTTCCTGCTTCTGATGTACTTAAAAAATATTTTGTTATTACCTTTTGAGTTTTTGGCTAGCTGTTCTTCAAACTCCTTTTTGGCTTTTCTTATTACATTTTTACAGTTAATTTGGCAGTGTTTATGCTCCTTTCTATTTACCTCACTAGGATCTGACTTCCACTTTTTAAAAGATGTCTTTTTTATCTCTCGCTGCTTCTTTTACATGATTGTTAAGCCATGGTGGGTCTTTTTTAGTTTTTCTACTATGTTTTTTAATTTGGGGTATACATTTAAGTTGGGCCTCTGTTATGGTGTTTTTGAAATATGTCCATGCAGCTTGCAGGGATTTTACTCTAGTCACTGTACCTTTTAATTTCTGTTTAACTAACCTCCTCATTTTTTCATAGTTCCCCTTTTTGAAATTAAATGCCACAGTGTTGGGCTGCTAGGGTGTTCTTCCCACCACAGGAATGTTGAATGTTATTATATTATGGTCACTATTTCCAAGCAGTCCTGTTATAGTTATTTCTTGGACCAGATCCTGCACGCCACTCAGGACTAAATTGAGTATTGCCTCTCCCCTTGTGAGTTCCTATACCAGCTTCTCCAAGAAGCAGTCATTTAAGGTATCAGGAAATTTTGTCTCTGCATCTCGTCCTGAGGTGACATGTATCCAGTCAATATGGGGATAGTTGAAATCCCCCACTATTATTGAGTTCTTTATTTTGATAGCCTCTCTAATCTTCCTTAGCATTTCATAGTCACTATTAGAAATAGGTCCTGTGGCAATGTCTAAAGCAGTTGGGTTCTCCCTAAACTACAGGTTGGACCTCTGAGGTCCAGCACCCTCAGGACCAAATAAGGGAGTTTGCCAGATCAGGGGTACCAGCCCCTGCCACCAGCCTCCCAGGGCGTTGCCCCTCTCTACGGCTGGCTCTGCTCCAGCCCCGCTGCTACAGGGCCTGGCCTTGGCTATGGCCCACTGCTCTCTGGGGACACAACTCCCCAGTTGCCATGGCCCTGCTTCTGTCCTGCCTGGCTGGGGCTTCCCAGGGTCAGGGCTGCATGGTTGCCCTGCTGCTGCCGTGCTGGGTCAGGGCTCCATGGCTGCCCTGCTGCGCTGGGTTGGGGCTCCGTAACTGTCCTGCTGTGCTGTGCCAGGTTGGGGCTCCCCGACTGCCCCACTGTGCCATGCCCAGTTGGGCTCCCCAGGACAGGGCTCACTAGTCGCAATGGTAGGGCTCCCCACTACTTGGCTCCCAACCCAATCGCGCTGCCAGGCCTCTCTGGTCCAGCAACATCCATGATCCTGCCGGAGCACAGATGTTGCCGAACCCAGGAGTCCTGGATTTAGGAGGTTCACCCTGTAGATATGTGTATACTCTGTTTTAAGATCTTTTTTTCTGAAATGCTTTGGTTCTACATAAACAAGACTTTGTTTAAAGAAGGCTGTCTGGTCATTGGACACCATTGGTCATAAGTCCTGGAGGGAACAGAGCAAAGGGTGTGTCAATAAACACAGATATAAAAGACCACAGCATAGTCACAACCAGCCCTGGCCAGCTGACTCAGGCTCAGATTTAGGGACTAAAACTCAATGTACTGACATTCCAGCTGAGGCTGGAACCCAATAACCGATACCTGCTAAATCGAACTCTAGAACGTTGATCTCCAGCACAGCAAATGGAGACATGCCCTGAGTAACTTGTTACATGCAAAGTGTTACCCTAACTCTCTTTCTCATGTTCAGCATCCTCCTAGTTTCAGCCCAAGCCTTTCCGTGTTCAGTCTTAGACGTTTCTAGCAGGCATCTTGGGTGGTAAATTAGGGGGTCTCCTGGTGTCTAGTTACTCCCTCTATTGTTTGGTTTTTCCCCTTTGTATTCGTTTTACCCAAGGAGGAAGTTCTTTGTGCTCAGTCCAATTTTTTCTCCTCTGGAGAGGGAAATTACCAAATCCAACATCAGGTGGCCTGACCACATGTCTTCATAGGACCAATGGCAATTTGAGCTTACAGGAAAAAAAACAAAACAACTCACAGGTCATTGACTTGATCATTGAGCCATCAAGTTCCTAAAGTATCATTAATGGCCCTCGTTAGCACATTTAAAATTAAAAACAGATTCATATTTCTAACTTCACGTGCAAGAATGATACATGCATAAAAATAGGATATACACATTCAAGGGATCACAGGCTTCTGAATAATAGGTTACATGACCTGTTTTGCATAAAGATATTTGAGTTATGAATATTCATAAGCCAATTTTCATAAAGCATGGAGGGCCATGATAGATGGTATAGATGTATCATATTTTTGAATGATCATCTGTGAAGTAATGTCATTTCTAAGTGATAGAACACAAGCACCACGATGAAAGATTAAAATAATTGGTAATATATATCAACTTCAGACTGAAACAAAAGACTACAGATCATTTTGGTTTAAGTTATTAAGATTAGCTTAATTTAAATGTAACTGTTGCTATAGCTTAATTTTTTTGTTTGGAAATGACAAATTTCCAATAAAACAGCACAAAATTGATTGCTAATTGGATCCTTGGCCGGTGCTTAAGAAATTCTTGACTATATTAAGCTCTTTT
This sequence comes from Pelochelys cantorii, assembly GCA_032595735.1. Taxonomy (NCBI): domain Eukaryota; kingdom Metazoa; phylum Chordata; order Testudines; family Trionychidae; genus Pelochelys; species Pelochelys cantorii. The sequence continues at coordinate 35,652,474 of CM064335.1, read as the reverse complement.
ACTAGTGATATTTTAATATCCCTGTTTCTTCAGATGCAGTAGTCTTCCATAATGTTTCAACTTGGCAGTGGTAATATCAATTTTTAAAACAACCCGAGCTTTCTAGGAAATATAGTGTGAATGATGAGAAGCCATTTTCTTCCCCTTTGTTTCCTGACAGAGGTTGCTGTGTTTGCAGCTGAATTCTAGCAACACTTCCTAATGATTTATTTGACAAATGTAATTTGTTCTTCTTTTAGCATCCATAAGTAAGCTTTTGTTCAGTCTCAAAGTGACCTATGTGTATGTAATGTCAAAGATTTTGTGTCACTGTATTTATTGTTGGATCTTTCTATGGCATATGATACTTGCTTAATGTCACAGTGAAACATCTGTATTGGATTACCTGGGATGTTGTTAAATCTTTTCTGACATACACAGGCTTTTTTCTTTTGGTCCCTGTATTTCTATTGTTGCTAAAAACGTTGTTAGTTTCACTCAAGGCTCTATCATGGGGTGTGTGACGGGTATTAAGGGTGCAACCACCCCCTCCCACCCGGAAGGGGGGTTCAGCGGACCCACCGCCTAACTTGAGTCTGGTTCTTGGGTCCCCTGCCCCTCGGGACAGGTCCTTCGGGTGCAATCTCCCTCCCCCGGGTCGGGTGGAGGGGTTCAGCGAACCCGTGAGTCCCCCTGTGAAGGGGTTGAGTAGGGTCCCCAGCCCTGAAGTCTAGCCCGCCCCCGGGCAGGGTCCTGAAAACATATGTAGGATCTGGGCTGGGGTTCTGGCTTACTGGTGTGCCGTGAACCCTTGGGATAGGAGTAGGTGGGGGAAGGGGGACCCGAGCCCGCCCTCTCCTCCGGGTCCCAGCCCGGGGCCCTAAGTGCAGGGTGCGATGCTCCCCTTGCATGGCGGATGGGGTTACTCCCGAAACCCATCCGTCCACGGGCACCAGAGGTGCGCCGCCCCGGGCTGCTTCCTTCCCCCCCCCCCCCGGGTAATCTGGCCCGGGGAACCGTCGTGGGGCCTTACCCCTGCTTCGTCCACCTCTGGTCCTCCTGGGCGGTCCGGTGGCCCGCGGATCCCGCGCTGGAGGAAACAGCTGTTTCCTCCAGCGCGGGGGCAGGTCCTCCCTTTCTACACCAGGACAGGGCCGCCTCCTCCGTGCACCCCCCCCTCGCCTCTGGCCCTGCCACTTTTCAAGCGGCCCGGGGAAAGACGCCGAGTGACGGCGCCCCGCCCCATTTGCGTCGTCCCATGCCAGGACATGGGGCGGCACGATGGAGGCCCCACCCCCTGAGCCTCCCGATGTTCGCCAGCTCATACGCTCTCCCAGCCTCACGCCGGGGAGCGCTGGCCTGACTTGGCCCCACCTCCTGTGTGGCGGGGCTGTGCTGCTTCCCCGCTCATCCCCGGCCCCGCTGAGCCCAGGGCCGGGGCTGCCCCGGCCGGCCGCGGTGCCGGCTCGCCTTCTCCGTCTCCGGGGGGGGCGGGGCCTCCCCCTCGGCAGTGCGGACCCTCGCGGGTCCGTCACACACCTCCCCCCTTTGAGGTACCTCGTCCAGGGTAAGCTCCTGTTCCCCTACCCGCGAAAAGAAGTCCGCGTTTTGGTGCATGGTCCCCGGCCGGTGGACCACCTCAAAATAGTACGGCTGGAGGGCCAGGTACCACCGCATAATGCAGGCGTTTATGTCCTTCATTGAATTTAACCACACCAGCGGGGCATGGTCCATTATCAACTTAAACTTATTACCCCACAAATAATACCTCAAGGAGTTTATTGCCCATTTTACTGCCAGCGCTTCCTTTTCCACGGTGGCATAACTCTGCTCCCGGGCTGCCAGCTTCCGGCTAATGTAGAGGATAGGGTGCTCTCCTCCCTGGTGCTCCTGTGCCAGGACGGCACCTAGCCCGACATTGGAGGCGTCTGCATATAAAAGAAAGGGTTGGGTCAACACGGGGGCCTTTGATAACTTGTCTTTTAATACCTGGAAGGCTCGTTCGGCTCGTGAGTTCCACTGTATCCGTGCCGGGTCGGTATTCTTGGTTAGTTCTGTTAAAGGGGCCGCCACGGTGGCAAACTGTGGCACAAACCTCCTATAATAACCGGCTAACCCCAGAAATTGTCGCACCTGTCTCTTTGTGGCCGGGGTGGGGTAGTCTCGTAATGCCTGTACCTTGTCACAGAGGGGTTTGAGCTTGCCCCTTCCCACCCTGTATCCCAGGTATGAGACCTCCCTTTGGGCTAGGTGACACTTCTTCGGGTTCGCAGTTAGCCCGGCCTTACCCAGGGAGACAAGTACCTTTTCCAGGTGTACCAGATGTTCCTCCCAGGTCCGGCTGTAGATGATGATGTCGTCTATATACGCAGCTGAATACCCTTGATGGGGAGTCAGCAGCCGGTCCATCACCCATTGGAAGGTGGCGGCGGCCCCGTGGAGCCCGAAGGGCATGGTTCGGAATTGGAACAGCCCGAACAGGGTGGAGAAGGCGGTCTTTTCTTTGGCTTTGGGCTCCAACGGTATTTGCCAGTACCCTTTGGATAAGTCGAGAGTTGAGATGTAAGTGGCTTGTCCCAGGTGTTCCAAGAGTTCGTCTTCCCGAGGCATCAGCTAGGCGTCAAAGCGGGAGATGGAGTTGACTTTCTGGAAATCTATGCAAAAACGGGTTGATCCGTCGGGCTTGGGGACCAGCACGATCGGGCTCCGCCACTCACTCTCGGAATCCTCGATCATGCCCCATTGGCGCATTAGCTGGACTTCCCTCTTAACCGTACCCTACATTTTCCAAGGTAGGGACCTGTGGGGCTCTCGCACTATTTTACCGCCCTCGGTGATTATTCGATGGACCCCGAGGGAGGTTCGTCCTGGTTGGGCGGTGAGGACTCCGTGGTGGCGACGTAGAAGGGTTTCCAGCTGTCCTCACTGTTGGGTCGTCAGCTCCCCTCCCAGGTTGACCCGGGCTTCCTCGCGACAATCTTCTCCCCACGGCCCAAGCTCTTCTCCACTCTCCGGTGGGGCAATCATCAGGACTTCCTGAGGGACCCACTTCTTCAGTAAATTAACATGGAAGACTTGAGTGTCTTGCCATCGTCCCGACATTCGTACCTCATAGTCCACCTCGCCTACTATCCGGATCACCTCAAAGGGTCCCTGCCATTGAGCCAACAGCTTGGACTCCCGTGAAGGCAACAGGAGTAGTACCCAGTCTCCAGGGCGGAACTCTCTTTGCCTCGCGTTGGCATTATAATGTTGGGCCTGTCTCCGCTGGCTACCCTCGAGGTTCATCCGGGCGTATTCCCCCAGGTGGCTCAGCCTCTCTCGCAGCTGGGTGATGTATTGTGCCGTGCCCCGTCCCGCTGTGCGCTGAGCCTCCCACCTTCCCTCAGGAGGTCCAAAATTCCTCTGGGCCGTCACCCATATAGTAGTTCAAAGGGGGAAAACCCGGTCGAGGCTTGGGGGACCTCTCTCACTGCAAATAGGAGGTCTGGAAGCATCTGGTACCACCAGCGGGGGTCCTCCTGGACGAATCTTCGTAGCATTCCCTTGAGCGTCTGGTTGAATCTTTCGACCAGCCCGTCCGTTTGCAGATGGTACACGGAGGTTTGCAGTTGCTTGATTTTTAACATCCAGCATAGCTCCTTCATGACCCGTGAGGTGACATTTGTCCCTTGATCCATCAGGATTTCTCAGGGCAGCCCAACCCTCGAGAGGATCTTCACCAGTTCTCGAGCCAGCGTGGGGGCCGTGGTGTTCCGAAGGGGAACTGCCTCGGGATAACGGGTAGCATAGTCCAGGACTACCATTATGTACCGGTGTCCCCTCCCCGAGGGTTCCAGGGGCCCCACTAGGTCCAGAGCTATTCGCTCAAACGGGACCGCAATGATGAGTAAGGGAATGAGGGGGGCCTTCGGGACCTGGGCGGGAGCCGTCTTTTGACATTCTGGGCAGGACTCACAGAAGTCACGCACCTCCCAAAATACCCCGGGCCAATAAAATCTCTGTAACACCCGGGCCAGGGTCTTTTCCCGCCCTAAGTGTCCGGACCACGGGTTTGCATGTCCTAATTCCAGTACCTCCCGACAGAACCGTCTGGGGACCACTAACTGTCTCCGTCCCCCGCCCCCCTGTTTCACCGTTACCCGGTACAGCTGCTCATTCACTACCTGGAAGTGGGGTCCTTGTGCTTGGGGATCATGGCTCCCCTCGGGCTCCTCCTCGGTGTCCACCTGGTCCCACGCATGTTGGAGTGTGGGGTCCTGCCTCTGCTCCATCAGGAAGTCGGGGACCCGTTCCACTCCTCACCGCGGCCCCTCGTCCGACGGGTCCTCTAACGCCAGTACGTCTGGGTCTGGGCCCCCGGTGGCTCCTCCGCGGGGGGTCGCCTCCTTCTTGTTTTCCGCGCTGCCACCAGGCAAGCTCCCGGGAGGCTGCCAGCCTCGGCTCCGCAGCATCCGTGCAAACCCAGGCCAGTCTCGGCCTATGAACACCGGGTAGGGTAGTGTGGCTGTTTTTCCTACGCGCCAGACCTGATCTTGGCTGCCCTCCTCCAGACGGATCCACATGGTCGGGTACGCTCTTACGTCCCCGTGGACACACCACATCCAGACCGGCTCGCCCTCGGCTCGCCCCTGGGGGACCAGGTTCACTCGTACCAGGGTGACTGCCAACCCGGAGTCCACCAGGGCCTCCGTCCACTTTCCCTCGACCTTTATCCGGCTGACCACCTGGTCTCCCCGGGGTCCCAGGGTCCTGGCAGGGGCTGCCCTCTCGGCGTGGCCCAGGGTGCAGTCGATAAGTGGGCAATCCCCCTTAAAATGGCCTTACTGACCACACTGGAAGCATGCTTCCCAGGTGGTTGGTCTATTTTCCCTGGGTACCTCGCCCGGTGTCTCGGCTGCTTCTGTCCCTTCCGGGGCCGGCCTGGGCCACACCGGGGCGAGCCTGCGAGTGCTCCCTCATCCCCGTAGAAGACCCTGGGCCCCCCGTCTCCCGTCTTCCGCAGGGGCCATGGCCCGCCTACCTTCGGGCCAGGTAGGGCCCCTCTCCTACTATCGGCCTCCTCCACCTCAGCCATCAGGTGAGCTTCCATCAGGCTCACGGCCTCGTTGAGGGTTATGGGTTGATTCCGCCTCACCCACCTCTGGCCCTCCCTGGGGAGGATATGGATGAATTGCTCCATCACTACAGCCTCTGTCACCTGCGCGCCCGTCTTATGGTCTGGCTCCAACCATCGGGCCGCCCACTCCCGGAGTCGTTGTGCCCCGGCTCACGGTCGATCTCCCACTTTAAACTGCTCCTGCCGAAACCTCCGCCGGCAGGTCTCTGGAATATGCCCCATCTGGTCGAGCCCCGCCTCTCTCACTTTGTAATAATTTAACGCATTGCTGACCAATAACCCGCGGTACGCTAACTGGGCCGGTCCGCTCAGGTAGGGCTCCAGTAGCATGGCCCACTGCTCAGGGGGCCACCGTGCAGCGGTAGCCACCCTCTCAAATGTTGTGAGAAAGGCCTTCGGATCGTCCTGGGGCCCCAGTTTAGTAAGCCGCAACGGCAGCCCGGGTCCCTCTCCTTGGCCTACGGGGGTACTGGCCAGGACCTCCAACTTTTTTTCTACAGTCTGACGCCATTGGTCTTGCTGGGCTGCCAGCTCCCTCACTAGCTGTTGCTGATGCTCTTGGAACTGGCCAGCCAACTGCTGAACGAGCTGAGCCTGTTGTTCCTGATGCGCTTGCTGCTGTTGGCGTTGGCTTTCGCCCAGCCATTCCAGAAACTGCCTCGGCTCCATCAGGGCGGCGGGGTCTCCCGCCTCCTTCACCCGGAACGCTCGTCGAAATCCTGGCTGTTTGGTTCCTGTGGGTTAGAGTCATACCCACGTTCTCCACCAGTGTGACGGGTATTAAGGGTGCGACCGCCCCCTCCCACCCGGAAGGGGGTTCAGTGGACCCACCGCCTAACTTGAGTCTGGTTCTTGGGTCCCCTGCCCCTCAGGACAGGTCCTTCGGCTGCGATCTCCCTCCCCCGGGTTGGGCGGAGGGGTTCAGCGAACCTGTGAAGGGGTTGAGTAGGGTCCCCAGCCCTGAAGTCTAGCCCGCCCCCGGGCGGGGTCCTGAAAACGTATGTAGGATCTGGGTTGGGGATCTGGCTTACTGGTGTGCCGTGAACCCTTCGGATAGGAGTAGGCAGGGGAAGGGGGACCCGGGCCCGCCCTCTCCTCCGGGTCCCAGCCCGGGGCCCTAAGTGCAAGGTGCGATGCTCCCCTTGCATGACGGATGGGGGTTACTCCCGAAACCCATCTGTCCACGGGCACCAGAGGCGTGCCGCCCCGGGCTGCTTCCTTCCCCCCTCCTGGGTAATCTGGCCTGGGGAACCGTTGCGGGGCCTTACCCCTGCTTCGTCCGCCTCTGGTCCTCCTGGGCAGTCCGGTGGCCCGCGGATCCCGCGCTGTTTCCTCCAGTGTGGGGGCAGGTCCTCCCTTTCTCCACCAGGACGGGGCCACCTCCTCCGTGCGCCCCCCCCTCGCCTCTGGCCCTGCCGCTTTTCAAGCGGCCCAGGGACGGACGCCGAGTGACGGCGCCCCGCCCCCTTTGCGTCGTCCCGTGCTGGGACGTCGGGTGGTGCGACGGAGGCCCCTCCCCCTAAGCCTCCCGGCGTTCACTGGCTCGTACGCTCTCCCGGCCTCACGCCGGGGAGTGCCGGCGTGACTTGGCCCCGCCTCCCGTGCGGCGGGGCTGCGCTGCTTCCCCGCTCATCCCTGGCCCCGCTGAGCCGAGGTTCCGGGGCTGCCCGGGCCGGCCACGGTGACGGCTCGCCTTCTATGCCTCCAGAGAGGCGGGGCCTCCCTCTCGGCAGTGCGGACCCTCGCGGGTCCGTCACAGGATGTAATTTGTACTGTATTTGCATGCTTCTTTTGAAAATATTACTTGTGATTCTGAACTTCATCACATGGGCACTATTGAAACTCAGGTTAGTTTGCCCCTCTCACTGTAAAACAGTTTATCCCTGTTTCAAAGATAACTATCTTAGGGTCACTTTTTTATATATTAAATTTTCCTTTGTGGATTATACTAACCATTATATTTTAAAGCACTCATATGGCAGCCTTAGGACTACTCCAGATCATCTCTCCAGCAGTCTCACATAAATACTCAGACCTTTTTACAACTTTTTCTCACCTGCTGGCTTACGAGTCTTACTTTTGCTGCCAGAACTATTATTGGAACAGGTATCTAATTATTTTTATTGAAAGTTGTGCCAAAGTCAGTTTCAGTTAAGGTCAGTGGAAAAAATCCCCACTGATTTAAGTAGGGCTAGGATTTGCTCTTAAAGTGTATTCAGAGCATTGTGCTGACAATGTACTCTTTCAGGCCAGTAGCTAAATTTATATTTAGTCTTAAGAATTAATTAGCATTTTGCATTGCCTTCCCATAGTTAGTCTTAATTTTATGGGATTTTATGTAAATTAAAGTGCTTAGAGATGTTCACAAAAACAGTGCTACAACAATATCATTTGATTTCTTCTTATCAAGCAAACATGAGGTAAAATAAATTCCCTTGCAAATAAAACACTATGCCTGCTATTAATCCATGCAGGCATTCAAAGCATCCAGTAGAAAGTATATGAAGTAAAATCATTTTAAAATAAACTTTTTAATACTTCCTGATTATTTAGATATCTGTTACAGCCTACAAACTCTATAGAGTAGTAACAAAAGTCAATTTACAACTATGTATGTTCACATTTAGGGGAGTAGGCTGATTTACTGCTATTGTAGTTTTGTAGTATTATAATAACAAATATGCATACCAATCTATGAGGAAATCCAGTCCATGAGCTGCATAGTAGTAAACCATTGATCTACTTTCTTAACCATATAAATAAGCTTGCAGTGCTACAGCGAAACATTCATACAATATGCAATGTTAGCAAGTCTCCATTACTGTGTAAAATCCAGGAACAAAATGGCTTCATAACTTAATCTAGGAGAAACACTTCAATGCAGCATTACACTTACTTTTTTCAGTTTTGATACCCTAAACAGCAGTCTTCTAAAATACTAATTATCCATCTGCTTAGAGCATTTGTTTTATTTGACAGCTATGTAGGATCATTTCTCATACTAATCATTACAGTGATAATTGGGAGGGTGGAGAATAGAGTTGGGGCCTGTTTATTAAATTTTTATGATTTTTCAAGGCTGGTTTACAGCATCACTGTACATTCATGGAAGATTGTATAAAGCATACATTCTATATCTTCGCATTCCAAGGAAAGGAGAGAAAATCTATTTAAGTTCCAAAAAGAATGAACAACTGGTGCAAATCACTAAATACTATCACTTGCTTTTAGGCATGAGACTCTTGGAGTCAAACATACTCATGACTAAGCCACCATCAGTTGCAGAAAAAATATGATAGGTATTTTTAGAGAAATAAAATAAATACAGCTAAATACATTTTGGGAGCATCCACAAACAATTCACATGTTAATATTTTCATACCTACAGGTTGAAAAAAACTGGCATTTTGTAATAAAAACTAATTTTTATCGAAACAACAAAAAATCTGATTGTAGCTTTCAGGTTAGCCATTTAGCATGAAGTTGAGGTGTGTTGTTAACTTTTTTTGATAAAGAGTTGGCTCTTTGTCATGCATCAGTCTGATTATATGGGCTATCCAGCACTTTTGGTTTTAAATCTTCATCTTTACAGTATTTACTTAGGGTGCATCTCCACAGCACCCTAAAATCGAAAAAAGATAAGCAATTTGCACTATGCAAATTGTGTATCTTATTTCAAATCTATTTCAAAATAGCTTATTTTGAAATTTGGTGCTTCTGCACGGTACCCAATTTTGAAATAACGCGCTATTTTGAGCCATCCCTTGTCCCTCATGTTACGAGATTTACTGGGATGGCGAAATAGTGCGCTTGTTATTTAAAAAAATATTTCTAAATACTGGGCGGCTTGTGTAGATACGGGGTACCTCCGGTATCCCGAAATAGCTGTTCAGTGTAGCTGTACCCTTAGGGAATTTCCTCAAAGTCCTACATAATGCTTTTAAAACCTATTCATAAACATTTTGTTGTTATAGATTATCTAAATATTAAGAACATCAGTCCTTGACATGATCTTGCAACCTCGTCTTGTGGAACTCATTATTCAACCTCAGGAGTAGGCAAGAGACAGATCTTTCCATCTGGCCCATAACTGTCGAGCTCTTTCCTGAACATATTAGAATGCTCGAGAACTCCAGCAAACTCATAGGAAACTGCAAAACACACTTATTTGACCTTGCCTTATATTTAATATGATAATTCTTAGCATCAGAGTCCACTGCAGTTTTATAACCTAGATAAATATGAAGATAATAGACCATGTGCAGATGAACATAACATCTAGATATTGCAATGATGAGCACAGTATAAAAACCCAGATAAATTAGATAATTGGAATTCCAATGAATAGACCTACAAATCTGCACATCACTGCATTCTAGACCCCTGTCATAGACAGCACATTTACATCCAGACCTAATGGTCAGAACTGGAATATGGAGCCAGGAACTAGAGGTCAGCAGTGGAGTCAGAGTCAGAGTAGATTTCTGGCCAAAGGTCAGAGCCAGAAATCAAGCCATGAGTCAGAGCCTGACATCTCCTTCAATTAAGAGCTTTGCTGGCTGGGCCTATGGAGAGTTAGGTCCACCGGCTCACATCCACTGATAATTCCAGTGAGCTGCCTGGTGGTGGATAGTGATCCAATAGACTGCCTCACCCTGAGGGTACCCTCAAGCTATTAGGGATTTGGGTTTTAAATAGTTTTTGTGGATGGATTTAATGAGTTAGGGCATGGATATTTTCTAAACAATTAGAAGTCCTCTGGCACCTTATAGACTAACAGATTTATTGGAGCATAAGCTTTCATGGGCAAAGACCCACTTGTCAGATGCATGATATTTTCTAGACTCTAGAAGCAATCTTTGACTAGTCTACACTACCAGGTTATTTTCAAATAAGTTATTTCAAAATAGTAACTTCTGAAATAACTATTTGAAAATAGCATGTCCACACTACAGGGAAGCCTCAAAATTAGTCTGAGGCAGGCTCAGACTTAGAGCCCCAGGAAGCACTGGGGAGTAGTTATTTCAAAATAGCAGCAGTGGAGCATCAGCACTAACCCTATTTCAAAATAGCCATTTCTAAATAGGCGTTATCCCTTGTAGAATGAGGGGTTATTATTTTGAAATAACAAGCCCATTATTTCGAAATAATTTCAAAATAATGGGCTTGCTGTGTGGATGCTCACCTTGTTATTTTGAAATAAACAGGAGTTATTCGGAAATAACACTGTGGTGTAGACGTACCCTAAGAGATTACGAAGTTGTAACAAGAAAAAAGCTGGGCCCACTAGATTTGCTGTTGGTTGAGGGCTTTGTCTTTATGCAAATATTCTTAATTCTTATGGAAAGGTACTATTTTAAAATAATGGCCCCATTCATCAAAGGCAAATCTCATAGTTTTATTCTATGGGTGTGAGTTTCTTGGAGTAAAAAAAAATGGGTATAGTGGTTGCTGGGGACTGTGTTTCTGAGAAAGTACTGCCCTGATTGTTGGCTTCAGTGATAAGGTTTGTGTGCCCTCTCGGTGTGCTATTGTGCGAGTGGAGGTAAATGCAACTTTGAATTGCTCAAAGGTCTTTTGAGCCTGGGAGACCAGAGTAATTTATTAGTTTCATGAAGTAGAGCAACGAGGAGGTGAAATGTGTTTTGTCTCAAAATGAGTTGCGGATATAAATTTGTAAATCCCAGGAAGTGCTGTAGTTCTTGGATGTTCTGTGAACTGCCTACTCAGTATTTGCCATTTCTTTACAAGGGTCCATTTCAATACCCTCAGGAGGTAAGATGAACCTTAAAAATTCAAATGGAGGCCTGACCAAAAGCATACTTCTTTGGCTCAGCATAGATCATATACCAGCTCATATTGGTCGAGAATATCTTGGAAGATATCATTAATAGAATGTTGAAATGTTGCAGGGACATCAGTTAAACTAAAAGGCTTCACGAGTTATTCAAAATGTCCACAATGGATTGAAAAGGGAGTCTTCTAGTCATCCCCTATGAGGTTATGTGGACCCCAGAGCTCCTATTTTGTCTATATATAGGCAGCCCCCATGTAGTCCAGTAATTTGGACATTAGGCATAGGGAGTACTGGATCCTATTGGTGAGCTGACTCAGTACTTGGTAGTCCATACAAAGTTGGAAGCGACCATCTTTCTTTTTAACTAAGGGGGTAGGCACCCCAGGTGGACTTACAATAAAGTCCTTGGCCAGGTACTCTGCAGGTAGGTGCAAATATCAGTCAGTTCAGGTTCAGAAATGGCATTAATATATTCAAATAGATTTTTTTGTTCCCGGTTTCAGTTTAACGAGGCAGTCATAATCCTTGTGAAGGGGTAGAATTTCTTCATTCTGTTTTCAAATAAACTGGTAAAATCACTGTGCTGGGATAGAAGTTGAGGCTCAGAATAAGTGAATGACTCTGTTGGACCAACTACCCTGCTTTGTGACCATTGGAGTTCTACTGTGTGCCTTCTCCTACCTGTAGTTAAGCAGTACACTGGCAGCATTCTGAAAAGAAACTGATCTTTAATGCATGCCAGTGAATGAGAATATTATGGAGGAAATATCCAGGATCAGGGAAATGTGAGAGGCATTAATGGCAGCATCTCATGATGACTTGTAGGGGGCATAGTCTCTGTGACCACTGGCCGCAGGATAGGGGGACCTGTCAGTTGCCTCTGCTAAGTCTGGAATAGGGTTGAACCTTAGGGGAATCTATGGAGTCTAGGCCATATGCCTGTCATTAAAGTTATCCTTTGCACCCAAGTCAGTGAGAGTGGAGGCATTGGAAGGCAGCACTCTGGGACATGTAGCTCAAATGCAGTGTTAGTTGATGGCATTCAGCATGCATTACACAAACAGTTCAAGTTCTCAGGTCTGTGTTCAGTCTAAGCAGCAGTCAGTATGCCCAGGCCCTAGTTCAGGGTGGGGCAGCAAGCAATTCAAGATGCTAGGCCAAGCAACAATCCATATGTCCAGGCCCTTGTTCAGGGCAGCCAGCAAAGAGTTCAAGGTCCTAAGGCTTAGGGTCTGGCTGAGCAACTGTCAGGTCTCCTAGCCTGTCAGGTCTCCCAGAAGTATAAAGGCTGTAGCTAAAAGCTCAGTTGAGCTCCAGCTGCTTAGGGAGCCAGACACTTTTCCTGAGCACCTGAGGTGGGAGACTGCCACCCACAGATTGGGATGGCAGGGGGAATGCAGGCCTCCCCTCTCCACTGCATCCCAGCCCAGAGCCCCTATCAGTGGCAGATCTGGCTGCCACTGGGTCAGCGGGGATCCTGACCACAACACGCTGACTCAGTTTACTTCCATCTCCTCCGTCAGATCAGGGTCAGTTAGCCCTGGGCTACTTCCAATCCCCCCTGTGTGCATGCCTGACTTGGTACCAGCTCCTCCAGGTCTTGAGGGAATGAGGACTCCAGCAGGGTTTCCATTGGCTCATCATTTAATTGGGATCGTCAGCTTGCCAGTATTCTTCCTGGAGGTGTGTGCTAGCTCCAGCCTTTATACTTCTGGCTCTGCCCTACTGCTTTCAGGATGCAGGGCTGGATTGTTCTGGCCCTGCCCACCAGGGTGTCTTAGGGAGTTCTTTCCCTTCTGGGTTAGAGGGAGGCCACACTGCCTCACTACACGGTGGGTGCAGTTCCAACACTTCCCATCTTCTTTCTTCCTACCATTCACAAAGCTGATTGTCGATCAGGATGACAAGATTGATAAAGGCATGCAGATCCTTTGGGGTTTCAACTTCAGCCAACTCATCTTTGATCACATCCCAGAAGTGCTCTTGGAAGTGAGACAGCAGGCCTGCATCATTCCCAATGTGAAACAGCAGAAATGTGCTGCTTAGGGAATGGCCATTCCTGACCCTTCCTGGAACTTCTACAAGGTGGACTTGGCAGAGGAAGCACAGGGGTCATCAAAGATGGTTAATAGAGTACTAGCTAGATAGCACCAGAATACTGGCCTCCAATATGGGGAAGGTGTAGTTCAGTGCCTCACCAATCAGCAGGCTGACTGCTAGGCCTACCTTGGCTTGGTTGAACAATATGTTTGAGGGTAAAGCAAGAACAAGAGCAGCACTGGTTCACAAAACCTCCAAATTTTGAACAGTCCCCACTGAAGCACTTTGGGAGGGGTACGACAGGTCATAACGCAGAGTTGTTGCAGCCAATAGGGCCCAGAGCACATTGTTCTTTGCACAGAGTTGATGACTTGCCCGTGCAGTCCCTGATTCTTGACAACTAGCTGTTTGATACACACCTGAGTGACTTGGTGGTTGTTTGGTGGAGGATAATCTGCTCATGGAGTGCCAGTGCTTCTTGGGTTAGGAGGCGCTTGAATGGCTCTATACCCAGATGGACCCCAGTTGGAGGGGCTGGTGGTCTGAGCAAACTGTCATGGGTCAGCTGAGAAGTGTTCATGACTAGTGGTCAGAGGGATGTTGGTCAGGACTAGTTTTTAGGCAAAATGGAGATAATTTAGAGAAGAGTAAAACAATATTAAACATCTGGAGGGATTGATTTAGCAGGAAAGATTGAAGGGATTGAATTTGAAATAGCTGCAAAAAGGGACATAACTGTGTACCAGTATTAAAAGAGGATGTAAATACCAAAAAGCAAAGGAATTATTTGAGATAGTACAGAGGGTAGAAGTACTATAGGAATTAAGGCATGCAATTAAAAAAGTGAATTAGTCTGAATGTCAGAAAAAATAATGGTAAGATCTGTTGAATTTTTGGAAGAGTGTTTCAAAGGAAAAAGTGAATGCCTCTTGACCTGCATAATTTAGAATTAGCCTAGACACAGTACTTTAAGGAAAAATCTTGCATTGGCAGATGATGGTTTAAATTGCCTATCAGGACTTTTCCATCTCTTAGCTTCCATTATTCTAGTTGTATTTTTGAGAGTATAACATGTGCCAGAAAAGACATGTACCATTCCTTATTTAGTAGAACTAAAGCTCAGTTGTGAGGAAAATTAGTTTGGATCAGTTAGAATTTGTTAATTGTAAATAAAACTGTTTTTTCTGGAAAGAAAGGGGGGCCCATTGTGAACATATCTCTTTCCAAATCTAAATTACAGAGCTTTTGTAATTAGACTTTAAAAAACCCACAACTTCAAAATGTACTACAGGTCTCTAATAAATAAACAAATTAAAATTTAAAATTTTTAAATATTAAATATTAAAATATTAAATTATTTTAAATATTAAAATTAAATAAACAAATAGTATATCCAAGACCATGTTTTATTTCATTTTTTGAAGTACAGATGTTTAAAACACAAAACACAGGAAGGATGTAACAAAATTGCAAAGTTGAAACCATTTTAAAGATTAATGCAATTTTAATTGTTTTCTAAATTGACTCATTAGTGCATAGCACAATATTAAAAACTTGTCTTTAATATCTCTTACCTGCACAAAATGTGATTGGACAAGTTTCAACTAAGTCTCCTTGCTGCTGCTTTGCTGACATCAAAGTTCAACAGTGAGTAGACAAGAATTATAGCTAGACTGGTCAATGTCCAAATTTTGAGCAATATCCTACACTTCCTATGCAAGATTCCCATGGATGTCTGTGGTTTCTCTCTATGGGCATGTCTACTTAGCAGGGCAAAAGTCGAATTAAGATACGCAACTTCAGTTACGTCAATTGTGTAGCTGAAGTCGAAATAGCTTAATTTGGCTTTTGGCACTGTCTACACAGCAGGAAGTCAAAGGAAGAACACTCTTCCTTTGACTTTGCTTACTCCTCATGAAATGAGGATTACCATGAGTCGGAGTAAGACAGGGGTGGGCAATCATTTTTGATGGGGGGCCACTCCAAGGTTTTGGAAAGTGGTTGAGGGCCATACCCTTCCATGATATTAATGGAGATGCAGGGTCTGGGATGGAGGTTGGGTGCAGAAGGGAGCTTGGGGTAAGGGTCTGGGGTGCAGGAGGGTGACTGGAGTCTCGGAGGGAGTCAATTGTGTAGCTGAAGTCAAAATAGCTTAATTTGGCTTTTGGCACTATCTACACAGCAGGAAATTGAAGGAAGAACACTCTTCCTTTGACTTCCCTTACTCCTCATGAAATGAGGGTTACAGGAGTCGGAGTAAGAAGTCCTCCATCTCAATATTATTTTGAAATAGTGTCTCTCTGCGTAGATGTACATTTTGTTATTTCAAAATAATGTTAGTTATTCCGAAATAACGCTGTTGTATAGACATAGCCTATGTAGAACAGAACTAAAATATTATATTTATAGTATTTATGTTAAGGGTTTTTAGAATTGTGTTTATCTAGAAAACATCCAGAAATGTATCTGCTTATCTTTTAATTTGGAGTAGTTCTGGTTTTTTAAGACACATGTCAGAGTATCCCTGTACTTTGGAGGAAGTATAAAGGCATTTACAAATCTCTTTCTTTGTTGGGTTTCTTTGAATCACAGTTCAAATTGCTGTAGTGTTTGGTGCCAACATTCTGGAACATATCTTCAATCTGTGCCGGGGTAACTTTGACTTCCTGGAACGGCTTCCTGACCCATTGCTCCTGTACATCATTTCCTTTCTGGAGCTTGAAGATATTGCCAGGCTTTCTCAAGTTTCACACAGATTTAAAACGGTAAAAAAACCCAATTATTTACATTTATTATAAGTAATAGTTTGCATTGGCACATTCTCCTGATTTAGTTCACTTTAAACACACACATCCTTTACATATGAGTACCTTTAAGAATATTCAGGTAATAAACACTGTTCCCAGTATTAAGTATTTCAGTGGTTCTCAAACTGTGGGTTGAGATCCCATTCTAATGGAGTTGCTAGGGCTGGCTTAGACATGCTGCAGCCCAGACCTGATGTCTGAACCCCCATCCCCTAAGGCTGAATCTGAAATCCCAGGGCTTCAGCCCTCAGTGGTGGGACTCAGGTTACAGGTTCCCTGGGGCTGAAGCCCTTGGGCTTCACCTTTGTCACTCTCACCCAGAACAGTAGGACTCAGGTGGTCTCAAACATATAGTAATTTTGTTGTCATGAAGGGTTGTGGTGCAATGAAGTTTGAGAACTACTGAAGTATTTGAAGGACTGGACCCATGTTTTATAGCATATTTAAGATCTTCTCATTGCATAGATTCAGCAATGCAAGATCAGGCTCCATGGATAGTAGAGATACTTAGATATTGTCTATTTTAGTAATCATGTAGCCACAACAATTTTTAGCAGTTACATGGTTACTAAAATGCTCTCCAGGGGTGAGGCCTGCAGATAGTGCATGCCCAACATTCAGCCCCAATCTTGGGGAGCCCCCTGCTACCCCACATTGCTGCTTCTGATTCAGAGAGGCAGGAGCGTGAGAGCCAGGTGGTTCCATGGGAGCTGATACATGTGGGGAGCCGGCTTGAAAACCCACTTCCTGAGCGTGCCAGTTACCACCTGCCCCCTTCACCCTCCACGCTGCTGCCTTTCTATCAGAGGCAGCATCACAGTAGTGGAGGGAAAGGCAGGTCTGTGGGATCTGATACTTGTGGGGAGCCATCTTTTAAGCGGGCTCCCCCCAAGCACTGGCTCCTGGCTACCCCCCGCAATGCTGCCTCTGTGGGAGGCAATGGGGGAGCAGGTGGCTCCACAGGACAGCTTAAAAGCTGTTTCCCCATGGGCACTGGCTCCCGCCTTCCCTACAGAGACAGCAAGGAGGGTGGGAAGGCGGGAGCCAGTGCCTATGGGGAGCCGGTTTTTAAGCTGTCCTGTGGAGCCACCTGCTCCCCCATATCAGAGGCAGCAAGGGGGGAGGGTATGCATGTAATCGTCTAGATTAACCGATAAGCCTAGGCTTATCAGTTAATCATTTAAAAGGCTATATGTTAACATTCCCTAATGGATAGTCTCAGCTTTAAAGAAATCATAAAAGGAAATATTTTAAAGAAATTATCCATTCATCACTGATGATGATGCAACCAAAGTGAGATTTTGAAACAACTTAATATCAGTTACAATTAGCAGTACAAAATTATCAGTATTGTTGTTTGCAAAATCAACCATATTCAAAAGTTAAATATTGTCCATAATGCTGCATTCTTATGTCTTTAGGCTAATTTATCTGTATTGTGGAGCAGTGGTCCCTTTAAGCTGAGCACTTGGGCAGCCACCAAGGAGAGATTCAAGTGCTGCCTAGCTGATTAGCAAAGCTTCCACAATCGCCAACATCCAGTAGCATGTGTTTCTATTGGTGGTGTAAGTTTGCATATGCTTTGGAGCACAGAACAGAATTTATTCTGCACATGGATGGAAGAAATTAGAGGAAACACTGTTGTGGAGTGCTTTATTACATGGAACTATGAGGGGCTTTACCACATATTCATTGCCCCTGCCAGAGGCTCCACCAGCATGGCACATCCTGTCCTAAAAAGGTACCCTGTTGAAAGGGAAGAGCAGTGAATTCACACCTCCAGAGTTTGCCTAGAGAGGTGTCTCATGAGCAGCTGCAAACAGAACCAGTGAGAATTAGTCCTTCAGCACAGTGTTTCTCAACCTTTTTTTTATAAAGTATCCCTTTTAAAATTATATATATATATATATGTACCCCCAATACCTACAGTTTTCAGACACACAAAATGTTTTTCTACTATTCCAACACATTTGTTTAAACAACTTAATTGTAGCAGGTAATGAAATTTTTGGGTGTAAAAAGTACAAAAATAATAAAGCGCTGTAAAACTTTAAAAATTCAGTTTTCTCCAAATTTCAGTTGTGTTGATGTACCCCCCTTCCCCGCCCCCGACTTCGTTCCAGTACCCCTAGGGGTACTCATACCACTGGTTGAGAAACACAGCTTAAGCACTTACAATATCTGAGAGCAGGCAGAGGCCAGTCAGAGCCCAGCAGTCCAGATGAAAAAGAGCTGGCAGTTTTTACTAGGGACCAGTTCTGAGTGAAGTCAGGACAGGGCAATCTGGCTTGGACTGACTAGTTTTATTGAGCCAATTTGCAGCTAGATAATTTTTAGTGGCTTAACCCAAGAAACCTGGTTTAGCCAGGCCCTATTCTTGACAACATTGGCCTTGGGTCTCTATGAAGGACTAGGACTTTAATGCCCATGTAGCTATTTTGAGTTAAAGTTTAATTTGGTTATGTCTAACCCCAGAAGGGAACTGGCCTGAAAGCTGAGCTGGCCAGAGGGTTAGGCCATGGAGGTGGCAGACCATTGCAGATGCAGGGCACAAAGAGGTACTAAAGAGGATGAGTCTCTGCAACACTGTGATATGTGATCTGTGATTATTTGGTCAGTATTACATCATGAACTCATGATATGATGTAATACTGACCACATAATCAAGTGGTATTTAGATTTTTTCTTTTGCACAGTAAAACTTTCTGTTTCATCTTTTGGATACTCAGAATCTCAACTGAGGGGAAATAATATTTCTAAACTATATTAATATTTGTATGGATATTGGGCTCAGTTATGAAAGTAAAGTGGAGGATATAATAGGGGCAGTGGTATGTACAACAATCCAACCAAAACTTCTGGAAGCTTTTGCCTCATGCACACACAATGCCTCTGGGGGTGGTGGGTGGACATGGCTGCTGTGCCATACTTGAATTGGGCACACTGTACACTGTTCTAATCACTGGCCTTAATGATTAGGGCTGGGGCAGTGCCAGGACCCTGCGCCCTTCCCCCTCTTTCTCTCTCTTTTTTAAAGAAGAGACCTTGTTGACCATGAGCACTAATCTGGAGCAGCCCCTATATTCAGGTGAATTAAAAGATTGCTGTTGCTATGAGATTGTAGAAAGTGATTTATCATTTTCTTCCCAACCATGGAGCCTTGTTGGACATAGCAGGTTGCTTTTCATTACCAAATTATCAACCTAGAGCTTCGTTCTTCCTTTCCAAGGTAAAGAGATAGCCGAATCCTTTCATTTCCAGGCACTGACAAGTATTCTGGCTAAATATCATAGCCACAAGTAACCTGCAAAGACTCCTAGATAATCGCTAGCTTTACTGCTGGTGGCTCTTATTGTGTACCATCTTTTTCCCTTTATCCCATCATTTCTACAGTCCACCTTCTATTTCCTGTTCTTGCCAAAGACCCAGATTGTCAGCAAACATATTTGTATACTTTTAAATATGTTTACCTTTATTTGCTCACATACTCATGTGTTTATTTATTTTCTCCCCATGTAATTCTAAGCATAAATCTCATGTTTTTCTGTCCAGAATTTAGTATCATAATGCCAGTTTCAAAGTATACTTTTGCATTTTCACTGGGTAATATTTAAAACAAAGACAGTGTAAAATAAGCTGTTTTATAAAATTAAGTAAGGAATTTATTTGCAATGTTTTAACACCACTTAACACCCCCACTCAAGAACTGCAAGAGGTTTTCAAAATATCACTATTTACTGAAATATATAACATGGCATTTTCCATTACAGGTTCACTAGATTTCTTACATTTATCTTGTTTATGAATTATAAATGGTTCTATAAAGGCAATTATAGAAGTTACTTATATAAAGTGACTTATCTTTCTGTCAACAAAAAAGTGACCACCAGAGGGGGCTATATCCATGATACAAACATGAAGAAAAACATTTCTGAGATTATTGTTCTTAACTATAGAGTCCAATTTGTTCACACTTACACTAGTTTTACACCGGTGTAATTCCATGAGTTCTGTGTCATTGTTTCTCTATTACACCAGCATAGTAAAGAGCATAATCTCAACAAAATTTCTAACTCTGAAAACTGACTATTATGTTATATATTCTTGTGATGGGGTCAACCCCACCTCTCATGAGCACCGCCTCTTATCACGTATGTCCACATTCTGTATCCTCTGGTGGCCTCCTTTTACAGGTTCCCAGGAGGTTTTTCTAGTCCCACTTGAGGCTCTGTTTTTAAATAATTTCAGCCCTTCTATGAGGCTGTATCCTTAGGGATTCCCCCTTGGAGCCCTCCCCAGGCTCAGGTGATAACTATTTTCACCCAGTCCTAGCAGCGAGCAAAAAGCCTCTGACTTCTCCAGTCCCTCCCCTACTTCATTATGGTTGTGCTGCAATTCCCTCAAGCCGCTAGGCAGCTAGTCTGACCTCACAGCTCCTAGGAGCAGCTCAGCCTGACAACTCTTAGGAACCCTCTCCCTTGCTTTGCTTTGCCACTCTTTTTAATATGAACCTCCTGGGCCCTGATTGGTTGCCTCCTGTGCAATCACTCAAGCATGCTTGGAGACCTCTCCACTGCTCCCTTCATGGAACTAGTGTGGCAAAGCCCTGAGATCTCAGCAGGGGGCCGTTGGGCTCAGTGTACCCCTTCACAATTCTGAAATCCACTAGAACTGAAAGAAGAAAACAATAATATTGAATGGAGATTTGCCCTGTATGTTTTATATATTGCATATGAAGTGCTAAAAGGTAGTCTCCATTATTTTCAATTTAATACAATTCTGGATTTTCTGGGTACAACAGAACAGAGAAATATAACAATCAGACATTTTAAGAAAGCTTTTAAAATTCATCCCTTTTTCTTCTTTCAGGTCCTCAGAAGCAGTATTTCCCATAATCCTCGCTTTCCATTTTTGCTTAGACAACTGAGCATGTAATATGCTGGTAATACAACCCCCACAATTCAGTGCTGGAACTGGTATAGGGACCAATTTATAGTGCAGCTCCATTGATTACAGAGGGGTTGTACCAATTTAGGCCATTGTAAAACTTGTGTAAGGGGAGTATAACCAGGTCCTGTGGGGCGGGGTGCTCGACCGTCCGAACTTTACCCCAAAACCCCCTCCCCGGCTTCTGTCCACATGCTAGCCGCTCCCACGGTCCAAGTCCGTAGGCTCTTCGGGGTCTACACCGCTGGTTCCAGGCCAGTCCCTTCCGGGTCGGGTCTCCGCTCCGGCTTCCGGTCCCCAGTCTGCGCCGCTGGGGCTACTCCCAGTCCGTGGGCCAGACGGACCTCCCGCCTTCGCTCTCCCAGGTTTGTCGCTCTGGCATCGGTCTGTGTGGGTTTGAGAGCAACACCAGCCCCTGCTCTCCTCCCCCCCTTTCCTTCCCCTCCTCCCTCCCCTTATCCGTCCCGCTCAGCGTGCCCCCGCCCAGCGTCCTTGCCGACCTGGTCTCCCCGGGTCCCGTGGACCGCCGGTTCATGGCCAGGGTCTCCTGCGCCTGCGCTGACTCACCACGGCCGCCCTCCCGCTCGGGCGCCGCTCCTATCTCCACACCACAGCCCGCCGGCCCCGGGCTGCCGCACTTGCAGGTTTTAAATCCCCTGCCACACGCTGCTCCCAGCTCCGCGCTGCAGCCCGCCGGCTCTGGGCTGCTGCGAGTGCGGGGGTTGGATCCCCCGTCACACACCTCCCCCCTTTGTTCTTTGCTACCTTGCCCTTCCTCTGTCGGCTCTGCGCACCTGGACAGGAAATCCACATTCGCATGGTCCCGCTCTGCTCGGTGCACGATCTGGAATTTATACTGTTGGTATAAATTTAATACCACCTCATTATCCGGGGGTTAGCCTCCCTCATATTATGCATCCATGTCAACGGTGCGTGGTCTGTCATGAGGAGGAAGGGATTACCTAAGAGGTAATATCGCAGAGACTCGACCGCTAGCGCTTCTTTCTCTATGGTGGAGTACTGTTGTTCTCGGGGTAGGAGTTTGCGGCTTAGGTATAGGATTGGCCATTCCCCCCCACCCCTTCTTGCTTTTGGGCCAACACGGCCCCTATTCCCACATTTGAGGCATCCGTCTGGACTATGAATGTTTTGGAAAAGTCCAGTTGGGTCAGTAAAGGGGCTGTCATGAGGCTTTGTTTTAACCTTCAGAAGGCATCCTCACACTGCTCTGTCCACTGCACTCTCTGCGGATGTCCACTTTTCATCAGCTCTGTCAAAGGGGCCGCAATTGTGGCAAAGCGAGGTATGAACCTCCGGTAATAGCTAGCCAGGCCCAGAAATTGTCTTATTTGTCTTTTCGTCTTTGGGGTTCAGTACTTCTGCACCACTTCCACTTTGGTTACCTGTGGCTTCAGGCACCCTCTTCCGACAACATATCCAAGGTACATCACTTCGGTCTGTCCGAAAGCGCATTTACTCGGGTTGGCTGTCAGTTGGGCTTCTGCAAGGGCTTTGAGGATGGACCGGACATGGGTTAGATGTTCCTCCCAGGATACAGACGATGACGATATCGTCGATATAGGCCACGGCGTACTGCTGGTGGTCCCTCAGCACTTTGTCCATAAGCCTCTGAAACGTAGCGGCCGCTCCATTAAGGCCAAACGGCATTGTCAGGAAGTGGTATAGTCTGAAAGGCCTGGCAAAGGCCGTCTTTTCTTGAGACACCGGTGTTAGAAGGATCTGCCAATATCCCTTGGTGAGGTCTATCGTGGACAAGTACTGCGCCTGTCCTAACCTTTCCAGGAGTTCTTCTACCTGGAGCATGGGATACACATCGAATCGTGACAGGGCGTTGACCTTACGGAAATCGATACAAAAGCGCAGGGACCCATCGGGCTTAGGGACGAGGACTATAGGGCTCCTCCATCCACTCCTGGACTCCTTTATCACCCCCATTTGTAACATCTTGTGTATTTCCTCCTTCACCGTCCCCCACATCTTCCGGGGTAGAGGCCGGAGGGGTTCCCGCACCTTCCGCCCCAGGGTCATCTGGATGTGGTGGTGGGTCAGGATCATTCTTCCGGGCTAGGCCGACAGGACAGCCGCAAATTCTTTCAGCAGGGCCCCCATCTCTTCCTGTTGTGTCCCCGTCAATTCTTGTCCTAGCGCGCCTCGCTAGGTCCCCGCCCCATGGTCCTAACTCGGGCTCCGAGGGCTGCACCGCCACCATCAGGCTTTCTCTGTCCTTCCATCTTTTCAGGAGGTTTACGTGGTATATCTGGGAGCCCCTTCATCGGTCTGTCAACTTGATTTCATAGTCCATGGGCCCCACCCTTCGGAGAACATCATAGGGGCCTTGCCACTTGGCCAGCAGCTTCGATTCTGTTGACGGTAAAAGCAGCAGCACCCGGTCTCCGAGAGTGAAGGTCCGGGGCTTGGCCCCCTGATTATAAAAGTGGGCTTGTCTTGCCTGCGCTCGGGTCAAGTTCTCTTTGGCTAATTCTCCCGCTACTTTTAATTTCTCCCTCAGCTCCAGAATATACGGTACCATCCCCTTCACTCGTGAATCCTGCTCCTTATTCCGTGTTTTACCTTACTTCCCCAAAACAAAATCCCTTTTTTTTTTTGTTTCCCTTCTATCAGTACCCACATTCTCCACCAGTGTAACCGTGTCCTGTGGGGTGGGGTGCTCGACCGTCTGAACTTTACCCAAAAACCCCCTCCCTGGCTTCTGTCCACCTGCTAGCCGCTCCCACGGTCCAAGTCCGTAGGCTCTTCGGGGCCTACACCGCTGGTTCCAGGCCGGTCCCTTCCGGGTTGGGTCTCCGCTCCGGCTTCCGGTCGCTGGTGAAGGGCTCCGCCCCGACCCTGGTCTGCGCCACTGGGGCTACTCCCGGTCCGTGGTCCAGACAGACCTCCCGCCTTCGCTCTCCCAGGTTTGTCACTCCGGCATCAGTCTGTGGGGGTTTGAGAGCAACACCAGCCCCTGCTCTCCTCCCTCCTCTTATCCTTCCCGCTCGGCGTGCCCCCGCCCCCGCCCAGCATCCATGCCGACCTGGTCTCCCCGGGTCCCATAGACCACCGGTTCACGGCCAGGGGCTCCTGCGCCTGCGCTGACTCGCCGTGGCCGCCCTCCCACTCAGGCACCGCTCCTGCCTCCACACCACAGCCCACCAGCCCCGGGCTGCTGTGCGTGCAGGTTTTAAATCCCCTGCCACACGCTGCTCCCGGCTCCATGCTGCAGCCCGCCAGCTCCGGGCTGCTGCAAGTGTGGGGGTTGGATCCCCCGTCACAGGGAGAATCAGATTCAGTATCTTCCAGAATCACTTATTTTAAAGTCTGGATATAATGATTATACCAATGCATCTAGTCTTCCTAATATTACTCTTTATGATAGTTGTATCATATCTGAAAAAATAACGTAATTTCCTCTTTCTGCTTATGTTATACTGGCCAATTCGATTGTTTCCAAACAATTCTGTTTATTCAGTCATTCAAAAGTGGGAAGCATAACCCAAGCATTACAATCCATCTCCAGAACTGAATTGCTCACAATTCTTGTGAAAGCTTCTTTCAGTTGCATAGGGCCAGTGGGCCAAATTAACCTGATGTAAATCCAGAGAATCTGATAGTATAGCACTACAAATGAATGGATTCAGCCCTTTTTCTTTACCACAAACATATGCATATATGTTTGTAATATGATTTGTAAATAACATGAGCCAAATTTTCTCATATAAACTGACACAGATCCATTGACTTCAGTGGAGCTGTGCTAATATATGTCAGCATACAGTGTGTCCCTATGTGTCCTCTCTGTCACAACAGATGGAAAAATATTTTTAACTCATAACACAGAAAGAAACTATGAGAATAATTTACAGAATTTATATCATCACATACAGTTTATCTAAAGATGTTCAGTAGGATTTTTTTTTCCAGAAAAGGTCACATCCTTGTATATAAAGCTAACTTCTTATACAATAGGCTCTGTTGCCTTCTGTCTGTTTTTTGGGAACAAAATGGTCAGTAGATATTGAAAATGTCTGGCTATGTTTGTTTAAACCAGAATAACCCTGCCTACTTTCTCTTATAAATAGATATGCAACTCTGACACACTGTGGGAGAAAATTGTGCAGAATTTGTGTGGTGCAATTACCGCTGAAATGAGAGCACTGGCACAGGAAGTGGGTTGGAAGCAGTTCTTCTTCACAAACAAGCTTCAGCTACAGCTTCAGCTCCGAAGAAGGAGGCAGAAACAAGCTGATTCAAAGAAGGGACTGACTAAATAAAGCAGCATGCCTTTTCATTATGAGCAAAAGTTCTAAGTGCGGACTTGTACATTCTATTATAATTGATTATTTTTTCTTTTACTGAAAAAATTAATCTGACTTGAGAATTAAAACAGTAGATGTAAAACATAACATAAGCAATACATAAACAACATAGCCTTTCATAGACTGGACTTCCTAACATTTTAATAATCAGGCTCTCAGCTACCACCAACAGCGGTTACACCTCTCCTGAACTTTTCTTCACTCTGAACTATAAGAAGTTTAGATATACAGTGTTTATCATTCAAACAGTCAGCATTTGACAACAGATGCCATAATGTCGCCACATTTATTTCCTAAGAAATAAGGAGAAATGTGGTATGCCAGTTCTTATTGAGTAGAAATGATTGGTAAATGCTGCCTATTTACTGGCCACCATGGGAAATGTGAAATGTTAAAAGGTGACCAACATATATGTTAGGTCCAAAATTTGACATATTAAAGTGGTTTTAAAGTTAGTGAACATCCTCTGTAGTCCAGATGTCTAAACTTCAAATAAATGAGCAAATCAGCACTCTGTCACTGGGGGAAACGTTGTCAAGAGACCAAGAACTGAATAGATATGCATAGCAAACCACCCTCTTTTTAGATAGTTGCTTCAGGTCATGATTTGGGACATACTGGAAGGATGGTATATGGGTGAAATTTTCACTGCTTCTGCTTATGCAGGAACTTGTGATGATAATGGATTAGAGTTGCAGTGAATCTGGAACTTTTGATGAGGTATACATTCACTTACGTATATATTTACCATTAGTTCTTTACATTGTAGCACATCTATGATGTTCCTATCAGACAGAACTGACAAATTCATTAAGAAAATATTTTACATAGCTTAGAATTGCATCTTAATTATTGTTAATTACAGCATTAACTTCAGCAATGCAGAGATCAAGTATTAATAGCCTTACATTATTAATTAATACGTTTACCATTTGTTATTGAAAAGGTTTAAATATTGAGCATTAATACCAGTGCTTGCATTTTTTTCATATAATGGCCTAAAAGCTGCATGATTTACTCAGCTAAACACTCACAACTGTCAGTTAAGAGTCTTCCTAAATAAGGCCTGCAGGATTTGGCACTGGAATGATGACATCACAAAAAATTAAGGCCAACATGGTTGTACTGGAATACCTAAAGTTAGTCACCTGAATGCACTAACAAAAATGGCCTGATTTATTTTCTGTTGAACTGATATTGTGTGAGTTCAGAGTATTCACTATCTCTGAAAATGAGGTCATTTTGTTTAGGTGCCTAAATATGGATTAAGGTGATTAGCTTAGGCACTCAATTAAGGCCAAAATGCTCAAAGTGACCTAGTTTGTTTATAACACAAACCTTTGTTATACAAATGGTCCTTACTGTGTGAGTAAAGACTGCGTACTGGGATTGGGCCTTTGGCTGGTTATTTGAAATGTATTAGTAGAGCCATGTATATTTTGGGTATAGTGAATATAGATATAATTAACATAATCCTGACAAAATGCCACTAACAATTTATACAATAACCTGAGTATGGCTATCAGAGTGACTGAATACACTGGTAAATGATCAAACTAAGTGTAAAAGGTGCAAATTACAATCCAGTATCATGAAAGGCAATTAGACAAGTTTTGATCTTTAACTTCTCTAATTTTACAGCATGGTGTGTTATTTTTTTATTGATGAAGCCTTGTGTTATAATTATCTTCAACATAAAATAAGTTGTGATTCTTTGTTCTTGTGCCAATTTTCACCATTTTCCCCCTTCTCCAAAGTCACCATTCAAATTGAAATGGTATTAAATACATATTCTGTTTTAACTTTCTAATCTTTATGAAACATGCCATGTATGATATACCCTTGGAGTTATAGATAAATGTGACCATGTTCATGCTATAAATCTGTTTACTTGCCAATAGTTTGCCAGAGGAATATTTTACCATTTTAGAATGATCGTCAGTTATTTTTTTATATTATTATTTACTTTAGAACAAGTGCCATATACTCTTTGGGCCAGATTCTCAAGTGTTGCAAATCTGTGTATCTCCAGCGATTTCAATGCTGAGGGTCTGCATTTACTTTTAAAAACTGGGTTAAATGTCAAGTATTAAAAATGCGGTTTGTAAGTCTATTGTAAAGTGTTAAGAAATTAAAGTGTAGATTCAACAAAATAATTTATTCAGATAGTCTGAAATATATTTTCTCTCTCTATATATAAAAAACTTTTCCTGCAGGACAACAGAGTGACATCATCATATCACTCTGCATCCTGCCTCCCTCCTCCCCCTCCCCTTTCCGGAGTGCTCAGCTGCGGCACCAAGGCCTCCCTCCATCCCCTTCCCCGGAGGCCAGGGGACGATTGTGGAGCCTGGCGAGGCCTGGAAGTGGCCCCACCCCTACCCCAGCAGCTGGGGGGAGAACAAGGGGCTTGGTGAGCCCAGAAGTGGCCCCCCTCCCACAGTGCTCCCCCCGGCAGCTGGGGGAGAGCACAGGGCCTAGGGAGGCCTCAGAGTGCCCCCCGCCAGCAGCCAAGGGGAGAGCCAGGCATGACCTCTCCACAGATGGGGAAGAGCCAGGGCCAGGGGGAGCGGGAAGGGGCAAAGGGGTGAAGGAGGCAACAGCCAGGGCAGCCTCAGGAGTGGAGGCAGGGGTGAAGAGGGTGAGATTGGGGCGGCCTTGGACCCTTCCTGGCGGTGAAGGGGAAGAGCCTCGGCCCAGCCCCTCCCGGCCTTTCTCAGCCCAGCCCAATTCCCTGGCAGCCGTTGGAAGAGAGCCAGGCCAGCTGTAGCCTCGACCCAACCTCCCAGAGGCCAGGGGGAACTGAGCTGGCCCATCCTCGGCCTGGCCTAACCCCCCAGCGGCCAAGGGAGGGAGAGTCAGGGCTGGCCTGGCACCAGAGGGGCATGGTAGCAAGGGGGAAAGAGTCAGGGCTGCTTACCCCCAGACTGGGGGATTGGCAAGTGTAACGAGCAGGGGGCGCAGCCCCCCTAGTCTCTTATATCATAACTTCTTCTGAATATGTCATTCTAGTAGTAAGTTAAACTTTGGAAGAAATGTGTGAATCTGGGTAAATATACTTTGCACTGGAATTATACAGCTATCTCCTCAGTATTTTGCTAATAGTAAAGAGCATTACAAAGAAGGTCCTGAACCCGTCAAACACCGAAGCATATTCTTAACTATATCCAGTGGAGTGGTCCACATTCATTCACTGGGACTACTTACATTTATAAATTCATTGTGTGTGTAAATTTGCAGGATCAGAGCTCTAAGGGCATGTCTACACAGCAGCATTCTTCAGTGCATGTCTACACTACAAGCTTTTATTTTGAAATAATGTTGAGCTGGAGGACTTCTTACTCCGACTTCTGTATCCTTAATTTTACGAGGAGTAAGGGAAGTCAAAGGAAGAGTGTTCTTCATTCGACATCCTGCTGTGTAGACAGCACCAAAAGCCGAGTTAAGCTATTTCAACTTAACCTAAGCAATTGATGTAGCTCAAGCTACATAGCTTAATTTGACTTTAGCCCTGCTGTGTAGACATAACCTGAGTGTTTTTATTTTAAAAAACCCTAAGCTGAGGGGGACTTTCAGATTTTAGGAGCCACCTAAATTCAGCATTAATTTAAATTGGTAATTATGCTGGACTGAAGGAGAGAAGTCAAGAATGGCAATCTCCCCAGTTCCTGGATCAACTAGGTTTGTGTCACCTTTGTTTGCAGAGGTGAGGAGGATCATATAGACCTTAGTTTCCTCTCAAAATGAAAGAGTGTATAGTTAAAAAGGAAAAAATAATGACATATTTTATAATATAAAATATTGTATATTTATTCACATTATGTGATCGAGTTATACCAAAAAGAAAAAGCTATATAGAAAGACATATACAGATATCTTAAAAGAACAACATTTTATTTATTATGGTAATATGGAAACAGAAACAATTTGGACAAAATGGAAAAGTGAAGTATAAAGTATAAAAAGACACATATCTTAAAAAAAGAAGGAAATTGATGGAAGATCACCATTTCCAGATATACAGTCATCCAATAAAATAAGTCACTGATTAAAATAAGCCATCAGCAGCATTCACACTAAAGAAGACATTAAACCTGTACTCAAGGATTGATGTTGGTCTCATAACTTCCCTCATTTCATTTGTTCTGTTTATTTGGATACCATAAATTATTTTCAGTAGATTCCAGCAGCATACATCAATATTAAAGCACACACCTCATTTATGGCAAAAATAACCTTTATAAAGCTTAACCCCAGAAAAATAAATGACACTTTGTTGTTAATATAGCCACTACATCACAAGTTGTGCCTTCCAAAGCATGGAAAATATTTACTGTATCAACATTCTGTATTGTTGATCTGTTTATTTAATATTGTCCAAAAAAACCCAAAACAAAGCAAGGCAATGCACTTAAATAGTTAAAATGCTTATCTTTTCCATGCTTTGCATTACCCAGCTAATTTTACAGCAAGTAAACAACACTGAAAACGTGATCAGTTTTACACAATGAATGTTGTGCTTTTACATCGCGACACAATTAGTCATAATAAGTTCTGTGTTGAAATACATTTCAATAATATATCATATGCTGTCTGTCATGCAACTGTTTCTAAAATTCAGTATATACTTTTGGCCAGTTTCACTCAATGTTCTCAAGTTCTATCCCTGAGAAACTGGTTATTTAAGTTAAGCAATTAATTATTGAGGAAATATTGCCATTAAAATATACAGTTATAAACTGTGTGAACAAGACAGGTAACCAGGATCTTAAAACTTTTTCTGGAAGCATCCTCCAGTTTGGGAAACTCTTGGTAAGATGTTTCTCCTGCAAAGCACCAGATTTAGGAGACTGGACATGCCACCACAGAATATTAGTAACTATCTTAGATTTCAGACATCACTTACAATAAATGATCCAGAGGAAGCTATTTAAGGGTTTGTTCTGCACATGGATAAATTCTTTCTCTATGGTAATTAAATGCAACCAGAGAAGGGCCAAGTTCAGTCTTCCAGAGATTTGTTCTAAACACAAAGGACCTGATTTTGATCTCTCACTGATGTAAATCAGGAGTAACTCTATTGATGTTTATGGCTCTTACAATCAGTTGATGGAAATCTGGTTCAGTGGGCCTATAACAACTTATTTTGGGTCAGGCCCAAAGTAGTTTCAGGTATAAAACTGAAGCAAACAAAGTTAGAATGATAGGCAGAGCCAGATTCTGTTCTCAGATGCACCACTGTAAATCAGAAGTAACTACTGAAGTTGACTCTGGCTGCATTAAGATCAGAATTGGGAGGTCCATAAACTCTGCCAGAATGCATAACTTTTCTAATAGACTCTTGCAAAAGATCATCTAGTTTTACTGCTTAGCCTTTCTGTTGTCGAATCCCATTAATATTTCCCAATTTTTTCTTGTTTTATTTGTTTTACTTCAGTGCTGTTGGTACCAGAATATATTAAAATACTTCATTTATCATTTCTCTTATGAGTTAAGAATGGATAATTTCTTCTGCAATCAAAACATCAAAAATCGTTCCTTGGATGGAGAGTGCTTTCAAAAAAATATAAGAAATCTTCAATTTTATATCACAGAAACATTCTTCTTTTAAATATATTAAATAGTGTATCTTTGATTTATTAGTAGTACTGAGGGACATACTTGTGTAACCGGATGAGAAATGTAGCCATTATTTTGTGCTTATCAACAAATTTCTGATCAGATGGAATATAAAATAAGAAAGGATTCATGTGAGGCCTGATACTACTCTCACACCAGTGTAAATCAGCAGCAACTGCATTGCAGTCAATACAGTTTCATCAGTGTAAAACTGGTGTGCATTAGTTAAGATTCAGAGTGAATTTTTCAACCACTGTCCAAATCTAAAAATAGTGATATTACATGTGAAGAGCTCTCAAAGTCTGTATTTATTAAAGAGATCATTCTAAAGACAAGAATCGTAAGTGTGACAATAAACTTCCTTTTACAAGCACATTTCCACTGATTATTTAATATCAGCACTTTGCAGCTCATTCACTGTGATGCTCTTCAATGTGGTTGGTCTTATAAGAATAGCAATTTTATACTATAGACACAAACTCAATACATTCTTTTCAAAACATTCTATAAATTGCACTATATTTTTGTGTTTTCAGTGGGTTTGTCTCTTGATTGTTTCTTTTGAATACAAGGTTGGATGAGTAAAAAGATTATTCCTACCATGTAAAGCAAACCACATATGTAAAACGAAAAATCATATTTTTGTGTGATGTCATAGATCCATCCTGCAAAACAAAGAAAAGAAAGTTGTCAGTAGAAAGCATTTCAGAGAAACATAAAACAGGAACGTTAAAAAAACACACTGTATATTTATCTCATGAACACATCCTATTATGGGGCACTTAATTCAAGTGACCATTTTTTTTCTTAAAAAAGAAATGAAGTGGAAATTGCCTCCATATCTAGACAATAAAAATAGAAATGAACTAATAGAAACCAATGGTTTAATCAGTCCTATGCAGAAGGCCAACCCATGGCCTATGCATCACTAATATCCCTTTTAAATCCTCGAAATGGGGCTTCAGATATGTACAGGCCTTTTGATGGTCCTCTCCATAAGGGAGAACTTCACTCCCAGAATGATGTGAGATATATGGAGCTAGGACTTTCAAAACATTTTGGTGGGGAAGGATATGGCAGAAACCTTGGGATCCAGTGACCCAGAAAGAAAGCATCAGCCTGTGATGCAGCACAACTTACGTTGAATGAGAATTTGGGCTGGGCTACCTATTTGCCAGAAAGCGCAAGGACTCAGGTGTGGGTGAAAGCAAAGATCCAGCCTAAAAGTCTACCAAGAAGATTCTAAGTGCAGTGGCCTATGCTTCTAAATGCTTTCTATAAACAATGGCCCCTCCACTTGGAATCTTCCTGCCTTAATCCATTCTTGGTGGGCAATGTTTCCAGAAAAATGTGGTCAAATTACTGCTACTAACTGTATCCAGTCTCCTTTCTTGGAATAAAGAAAAGCAAACTGTGAAAAGATCAGCTTTGCCAATGAATATGTTAACTGTAAGTAAGCTTAAAAACATGTTGTTGCACTACAGATGCTCAGCTGGTGTATCAGAATAGCTCCATTGACTTCAGTGGAACTATACTTATACTGATTTACACCAAGTGAGAATCTGGCTCAACTGATATTTAGTATTTAATATTTATCATTTACAAAGTACTTTACAGGCTTGATTTTCCACTTTGTATAGTCATTTACACCTGTGGAAAGTCGATGTAAAATGCTGCTAAATCAGATTGGCTGTTTTACATTCACATTTGCACAGGTAAAATGGTTATACAAGGTACAGAGCAGTGGAAAATTAGGCTTCATATTGAAGGATCAGTATTACTACCCCAATTTACAGATGGAAATCTTGCATAGTTAGCAATTACCCCAAGTCATACAGTGAGTTTGTTGTAGAGATGGTGTCAGAATTTAGGACCTCCTTGCTCCCAGACTCCTATTCAATCCACTATGCCATGCTAGCTATATAAATAGTTAATGGACATGTTTCAGTCCTCATCCAAGCTCTACAACAAGTCACAGGGAGTGAATGACTCAAAAATTCAAATGTCAGGTAGACTAAAATAGTCCCAGGCTCCCCTAAATCTCTGGAGGTCTGATATATGTATATGAAGACTCTACACCAGGGGTGGGCAAGATACCTCTCGTGGGCCAGATCCGGTCTGCCAAGCCACCGCATCCAGCCCGCAGACGCCCCTCCCAGCACCCTTAGGCACTGTTTTAAACACAGGGCTGCTCCCTATATCTCTCTGCTCTGGAGGGAGGGGAAGACTGCCCATAATCTCCCCGCCCCAGCCAAATCCTCCACTCCTATTGGTCAGAAACAACCAGCCAACAGGAACTGACCCCAGCCAATAGCTCATCTCCTATTGGCGAGAAACAGCCAGCCAATAGGAGCTGAGAGATTGGCCTAGGTGATGGGGGCAGCACAAGCCTCTCCCACTCCTGGAACTGAGAGCCACATGGAGGGAGCAGCCTGCATTTTCAATGCTCTGGGGCTGCAGGGTTGCTGGCTTAGGAAAGCGCCTCCCTGGCCTTATACCCCATTCCTCTGACCCAGGTCACAGCCCCCTCCTTCACCTAAACTCCCTCTCAGACTTCACCCGTCTCCAGCACCCTAGTCCCTCACCCCGTGCGCTGTTCTGCACCCAATCTCCATCTTAGTCCCCGCACCTCCTCCGCAGAAAAATGTGGCCCTTGAGCACTCTCCAAAATCTTGGATTCCAAAATCCACCAAAAATTACTGCCCACCCCGTCCTACACTGTTTATTTGCTAAAATCTTTAATTTAAATCTTCTGTTTTATTCAGATTTCTTTTGTGTATGATTTTGACCCTTGTTTGCTACTTAAATCTCAATAGCAAAGCTAGGTCCCCAAATTCTGAATGCTTCTTTTTCTCCAATCTGTATCAACTCCAGCCCAGATAAAAAATATAAATCCTATAGCAGATAGAGCTAGGAATAGAGTAAATTGCTTCTAACATCTCTCTTAGCACATGGCTTTGCTAGTCCTATTTAATTATTCTTTCTCTTACCCATACTGTCCCTGCCACTTCTGAATGGTATTTTTTTTTAAATTGTTGATAATAAAGAAAAGGTGAAGAAAATACTTTTAAATGGAAATAAATCTACTATTCTGTCAGGACTGCCAACTCAATAGTGCAGAAGAACTCTGGGGCTTTGTCTACACTGCAGGGTTTTTGCACAGGAAGCTTTCTGCGGAAGAGATCTTCCACAAAAACTTCTTGCGCAAAAGCGCATCCACACCTCAAAAGCGCATTGCAAAGGCAATGTGCTTTTGCACAAGAGCACATCCACACTGCATGGACACTCTTGTGCAAGAAAGTTCTGATTGCCATTCACAGAATGGCCATCAGAGCACCTGTACTTTTTCTAATAGGCTTTTTTTGCACAAGAAACCCCTGTTGAGCATCCACACGCACCTTTTTGCGCAAGAACTCTTGCGCAAAAAGGAGTTATTCTTCATAGAAAGAGATATACCTACACCACAAAAAGCCCTCTGTTCTGCTGTTTTACTGTAAATTTTCTTACGCAAAAACGTGCTTGAGATATGGATGCTCTGCGGGTTTTTGCACAAAAACAGCGGGTTTTGTGCAAAAACCCTGTAGAGTAGACATAGCCTGGGTGAAATTCACCTCTGTGTAAAGGGAAGCACAAAGGCTTAACTAACACATAGGATTCATGCTAGTGCTTTTCACAGGGTGAAAGTCAACTATTTTATTTAATCCAGCTACGTTACATGTATGTGATTTTGTAGGTGATGTAATTGGTATTAAATACAGAGGGACAACATAGGCATTTTTAATGTATGTATACAATTCCTTGTGAAGCCAATAGGCCCAATCCCAGAGTCTTTGGATAGCTGGATCTCCCTCAGAAGTAAATGGGAGTTTGTCTTGGCAAGGACCATAGGATTCATTCTAATTGGCATTGCTTATGATTGGTTGAAGATACAATTGATCCTGATCCTGCAGTCTTCATTCAGATAAAATTCCCAATTACCTCATTGGGAATTTTTGTGCACATTAGTGCTCCAGGGCCTAATTAATTACAGAGTAAACAACATGTAAGTTATCAGAATGTGTGATCCTTTTACTTGGGTTGTTGTAACTTTTACTATCTGTTTTAAACATGATTTCACAAATTTGCCTTGTATGTAACTGTATAGGTATCTCCTCTTCTCCTGTTCTGATTTGCTCTGTTCCCTGCTGACACCCCTTTTCCTCTCCTCCTCAGCTTAGAATCATGTCCAGTATCTTGCACAATTAAGAGGTTAACTTTGTGCCTTAGGGGAAAAACAGTTGAAACAACAAAGCATAAAATTTATTGGGACAAAGAAAAAAATATAGTCCACCATCTTCTCTATTTCCTAGAGAAACAGTATGGTCTAACAGTTTAAGAAGAGGCCTGGGTCGTACTCCCTGTTGTGCCACTGACTCATTGTGTGATCTTGTGCACTCAGTAAATTCTTCTGTGGCTTAGTTTACCCAAATGTAAAATGGGTATAATATACTTACCCAAATTACTAGGTAGCTGTGAGACCTAATTAATATTTATAAAACGGTCAAATCTTCTGACAAAATACTCTCTGACGTGCAAAGTACTGTCACTATTCCCACAGAAAGAAACAGTATCTGTGGAATAGTGTAAAAAATTGTCTCTCAAGTAAGATTCTTGATCTGTACATTATTTAGACCAGATGTTGGAACTAATATAATTTCCCTTATTCAAGAAAATAACCTTACCTAATATATGTTGCATATAATACTATTTGCACAAGAAATATTTATGTAATGAAACTACTCTCTGGTATCGAAAGCAAAAAAATGTAATTTTGGTTCATTATATCATAAGGCTATTGAAAAGAGATTTTTTTAAAAGTAAATTTGAAACATTACACTATTTAAATTGTATGTTCTTGAATGATTCAGTCATGGAGCCAAGTTAATAGAAGTTGGTAGAAGGATTTGTACATTACCCTTTCCTGCTACCTATTACCAATGGCAACTGAACTTGTGGGTATTAAAATTCTTGTGGTTAGGAAACTGGACTGAGACCCACAGGATCTAAGTTTATTTTCTGGCTGTACTCATGACTTTTGTGTGTGAACTTGGGTAGTTACTTAACTGTGTGCCTCAGTCTCCTCATCTGTAAAATGAGGATAATACTTCTCTACTTTACAGGACTGTTGTAAAGATAAATATATTGATGTCTCTAAGGACTTATTCTGATGCTGCAGTGATGGGGTTCATACAAATAGTGTAGATAAACAGTGTGATAGAGTGCTATTTCTTTAAGAGGTTTACAGGTTAGGAACCCTCTCCACTCTCAACACTGTGCAAACAACAAAGACACTCAGGAAAAGACTGACGATTCCAACAGAGACTGGCCCAGGTTTAAGTGACAAACCTGTATATTAAGGACTGCAGTATTCAGTGGGGTGAGAAAAACTGTTTAATCTAGTTGTTGCCCAGTCAAATAAGTGTGAGAGGTTAGACTGTGTGCTTAAATTTTATTTTATTTCATTTTATTTTGGTATCTACTCTGATGGTTTGCCTATCACTTATAATTACTTAAAACCTATTTTTGTATTCAATAAACTTGTTTTACTTTTGATCTTTACCAGTATGTTTGCCTGAAATGTTTGATAAATTTGCTCAGGGATTTTACAAAGGCTGGTTATGTCCACTTTCCATTGATGAAGTGGTGAACCAATTAATAAATTAGATCAGTGGTCTCCAACCTTTTTACACCCGAGATCACTTTTTAAATGTCAGGGCAAGCCAAGATCTACCCCATCCCTTCCCCAAGACCCTACCCCTTCCTCGAGGCCCTGCCCTCTCCATTGCCATCATTTGCTGTCCCCAGCACTTACTTACTCTTACTGGGTTGAGACAAGAGGTGTGGGCTCTGGGGTGGGAATAAGGGATTGGGGGTGGGAAGGGTTGAGAGGTGCAGGCTCTGGGGGAGAGAATTTGGGTGAAAGAGGATGTGGAGAAGGGGATGCTGGCTCATGGAGGGGGCTCTAGGCTGGAAAGTGTTAGGGTCAGGTGGAGGGTTGGGGTGCTGAGCAAGCCACAGGCTTGTTGATGTGGGAGTGCAGGAATGTGGGTTGGTGACCACAGAGTTAGATAGTATACTCCTGAATTACAGGACCAGGAGAGGGGAGGGGGAAGGATTTGGCTGATGCCTTCCTTTGAGGGATTCATGCATGGCTCTGGGAGCAATCTAACAGCTGGGAATGGTCCCACATGAGCATGTGCTGAGTGATAACAGGTCCTAGAGAGGTTTTCTCAAGGCATTGTGAAAGACAGCCCAGGCTAGAGAGTTAAAGGGTGCACAGAGGTCCCACAATCCCAGGCTGCACCCCAGGGATCCCAGTAACAACTCAATACTATAGCAAATATCTCATCTGCATATGCATGCTGCAGCTATAAACTGTGCTACACAAAATACAAGGGTAAATATATTAACCCTTTCTATTCTAGAAATGTGTACATACAATTATC
Organism: Pelochelys cantorii; assembly: GCA_032595735.1. Lineage (NCBI taxonomy): Eukaryota > Metazoa > Chordata > Testudines > Trionychidae > Pelochelys > Pelochelys cantorii. The sequence continues at coordinate 35,615,344 of CM064335.1, read as the reverse complement.
TTAAGCAATTACCATAAAAACAACAGTTTGTAACAGAGCTGAATAGACTTGCAAGGATGGCAGTTTTTACTGAGAGGTGGGAAATGTGTTCTGTAAACCCATACATGTAAAATGTGACACTAGTCAGTGCAGGAGCTGCTGTATATAACCACAAGTATATAACAATTCAGATATAGCCCCAGATATATATGCTGATTTGAAACTTAAACTATTTACCTGCAAATGGTGGTCCTAGCAGTGCAGATATCCCATTGGCACAAATGATGATGCCATAAGCATTTGCAAGGTGCTTAATCCCCACTAAATCTTCAGTCACAACAGGCATTAGAGAAAAATACCCACTGGAAAAGCCTATTAGGGCACAAACCATCGCCAGGCTAATATACGTATGCATTAAGGGCAAAATAAGAATGCAAATGACGAGACTGAAGTTAGCTGTCAGGAAGACATTCCAAGTACTGATGCAGGGTAGATCAGAGATGATTCCAAGGATCACCTTACCAAATATATGAACTATGGCAATAATTGAGGTCAAAGGAAATACATCATTCTGTGTGGATAAATTATACTGTCTGACGATTTCTGGAAGATGAATAAAAGGAATTACAAAGCTGCTGTATGCAAATAATGCCCAAAACACAAAGGCCACAAATACTCTATTGGTAAAAAGTGACGCAGCCCCAAAGTAACTGGAGTACCATGTTCCAAACCCCCTCTTGATTGTAACAGTCAGCTGGCTCACTCTCTTAAGAATGCAAAGACCATACAAATTCGTTCCACCTCTGGTTTTACCTTTGCTCTCCACAGTCTGAGCATTATCAAACACTTCATCATTAGCTGATCCTTCTTTTTTGTCTTCCTCTTCATGTAACACCCCGTTAGATTCTATAGGCTTTGCAGAGTGGAACAGAGCTTTTGCATGATAATCCTCACTATTGTTTCTCTCAATACCCTTTTCATTGGCATCCTTCTTGGAAGAAAGTGGCCTCATGAGTGCTCCGCAGACACACAGGTTCAGAGAGACAGCACCCTGGATGAACATTGCGTTCCTCCACCCATATTCCTTGCACAGATACTTCAATAAAACAGTCATTAGGAATGTTCCAAATCCTGTTCCAGTGGTACTAAGTCCTTGAGCTAGGGCTCTTCTCTTCTGAAAATACTGTCCTACCATGACCACTGCAGGCAGATAAACCATGCCACTCCCAACACCTGTGGAAATACAAATATCACATGCTACTCTACTGAAATCATCCATGTTTAACAAGCTATACAGCAGGGTTGCCTAAGCCCTGCAGCAGCAAGAGCCATATTAGCAACATATCAGTAATACAAGGGCTATACCTAATTTCTTTATAAAAATAATCACAATTAATAAATATTTTGCATTTATCGTTTACTTTAATCTAGCATATATAGTCTTTTACAAACATGAATTAACTAATCCCTGCAAAGTAGTGATTGTTCCATTTGACATATAGAAAAACCGAGCCACATTGGGGCTAATAGCTGTAGATATTTTCAGAGGTATTGAGCAGTCATATCTCAGTATGACATCATCCAAAGCTGTGAGCTCTCAGCACCTCTGAAAGGCAGGTCCCAGGTAATCTGTCCAAGGTTACTCAGCAAGTCAGTGGTAGATGTGGGAATAAAAGTACAAAGACTTCAATTTTCAATTGTATATGCACACAGCCATAATATTTGCTTGTACGTATATCTTCTTTGACAGCAAATAGAAATGGCTTGATTTTTTTTAAGTTCACCAGTGATGAAAAAAATGCATCTAGTCATTTTTTCCCTTACTTTGCAACTACAGGGCAACTGCAATTGTATCTTTCTGCCAACAGAGGGCTCTCTGTTCCCCTTTCTTCTGTTGCTAGGCAGGCATGGCAGGATCCTTGTATGGGCACACCCCCTCCACCTTTGAGGTACTGAGGAGCTCAAGAGACCTGGCTCCCTCTATTTCCCTCCCACAAGCCACTACCAGGAGACACAGCTCCGTGAGGATGTGGGCACGGGTCATGGGGGGCAGGACAAAGGGACGAAAGCTCTCAGACTGCACAGGCACTCAAGGGACATAAGTGGGCCAAGAGGGATACTTTGGAAAAGGGACAAGAAGCTGGAAAGATGGGGGAGGAGGGGAGGTGAAAGAGCCTGGGGAGAGAGGCAGTTTGGGGAAGAGAGAATGAGAGGGGCTGATTTGAGAAGATGAGAATGAGTCTTGGGAGAAGAGTTGGCAAGACCAAGAAAGTGTGCAGGGAGGGGAGATTCATAGAGCCTCAGATTTAGGGAGAAGACATTGGAGGGGCTTGTTGAAAATATGGGAATCTAGGAAGACTGTACATGACAAGAAGTTGGGATGAGAAAAAATGTAAAGGAATATGAAAAAATATGAAGGAGTTAGCAGGAGCCAATGAGTTACCTGAACACTGCAGTGCAGGATGGGAGCCAATCTGGTAGAGAGTCAAAGTAAGTCAGCTCTGGGGGCCATTTTTAATGGAGAAAAACTAGGTGTTGGAACTTTTCGGGGGCTGCACTGGAGGGAAGTCTCATGTCATGGCAGAGGAATATCCCTGACATCTTCCTGATCCCAATTTTTTACTAGAATTACTCCACTGATTACATCTCAGTTCTTCTCACTTTCATTTGAAACACCCAGTCAGATTTCTCTAGAGAACACAGATATGGTTTTCATTTTACCTATTTATTTCTACATATTACTTTAGGCAGTTCAATAGTTTTTGTCTGATTTCCTTGGACAGGGTGAGAAAAAGAGAATTGATTCCTTTGTATTTAAGGGTACTCCAGATATAAGGAAAGAGAGGTACAGGTAAGGCTCCCAACCCCGGTGAGAGTTTTGATATCACTGTTTTGATAGCATTGTGATCGCTATTAGAATCAATATAATGATACCAAGGAGAAGGGTATGTCTACACTACAAAGTTAATTCGAAATAACAGCAGTTATTTCGAATTAATTTTAATAGCGTCTACACAGGCAAACCGCTATTTCGAAATAAATTCAAAATATAAATTCAAAACCTCATTGAGGTTTGGGGGGAGGCCTCCAATGCCCACGATCTCCGCACTAGGTGCAGGAATACGGCCGTCTACAGCCGCATGGCTGCCAGCCTGGCCACCAGAGGCCACATGCGCAGCCAGGAGCAGGTGCGGAGCAAGATCAAAGAGCTGCAGCAGGCCTATGCCAGGGCCTCCCAACCAGGAGCTGACCCGGAGGCCTGCCCACAGTTCGAGGCCCTGAACCACATCCTGGGGGGTCAGACGGTCCGTGCTCCCCGGTCGTCATCGACCCCGGGGCAGAGGGCCCTGCCCCTGACACAGGGGAAGAGGAGGAGGACGGCAGCCAGGAGCCTGCAGGGAGCGTGCCCTGCACCCAGGACCCCCAAGCCATACCAGAGAGCCCATCAGCAGCCTCATCTGAGGCCGGGGAGGCCTCCACATATGAGTGCCATCACGGTCCCCTTATGCAGGGCGGGGGGGGGAGGAGGAGCCCAGGGACCATGTGCGTGGGCCTTGCCAACCACGGAGCAGGTGGCAACCTGTGCATCTGTCGTGCCAGCCAGGACTTGTGGCCCCAGCTGGGTGCCATGCAGGGGCCCTGGCCTGTTCCCCACACACGTCTACGTGTGAAGGCACATGACAGGCTCCTGACCCCGGGGAGAGACACTGCACACTGCCCTCCCTCCAGACGCCCCCTCTACACAGAGGCAGGGCACATCTCCCCTCCCCCCCACACACACCACACTAGAGGCAGCCCAGGGGCTGGGGTGCAGTCCTGGGCCAGCTCACACTCCCGGAGAGAGCAGGACGTGATGGTGCGGAGACCTGCCGTCCTCGCCTTGCAGAAGCGGGCTGGGTTTCACCCACTGTGTCCCCAGGGAGAACTCACCACTTCTCTTGTTTCACCACAGCCGCAGCACCTGCGAGTACAGGACGCACCGCCCGGCCTGGACCATCCACCCGCACCCGGGCCAGCAGGCGCACCCGCAACCAGGAGGAGTTCCAGAGGCAGCAGCTGCGGTTGCAGGGATGACAGGTCCACAGCCAGGAGCAGTGGGTGCAAGAGGACCTGCAGCTGCGGCGGGAGAGCTTGTGGGAGCTGCGGGAGCAGGGCCGTGCCCTCCACAAGCACCTGCAGGCCCTGGTGGACCGATCGCTGCCTCCTGCTGCTCCAGTCCCTGTGGCCACCCTGCTATCGCTCCTCCTCCCACTCCTGCTCCCCCTCCCGCTCCTTCCGCCCCCCCCCGTCCCTCCTGCCCCACCCTCCATACCCACTCCCCCACGGGACCGCCGAGGCCCCCGCACCTGCAGTGTGCGAGATGGGAGGGCCAGCAAGACCCCCAACCCTGAGCTTCCCCTCCCTCTTCCTCCCCTTGCCTCCCACTTCCAGCTCCCTCCTCCCAGGTTTCCCCTCTCCCCTCTCCCACCCTCATTCCCCCCCTCCCCCCACCCCAGTTATATTAAATAAAGAGATTTTTTTGTGGCAACACAGGTGTTTTTATTGTATATCAGGAAGGGGGGTTAGGGAGAGGAAAGGGGAAGGAGGTGGGGGTAGGATGTAAGGCACAAGGCCCCAGTGAGGCACGCCAGGGGGACTTCAGTCCTCGTCCACCTGGAAGCTCTCCCGCAGGGCTTCCCGGATGCAGACAGCGCCCCAAAGGGCCTCCCGGCTGGCAGCCAAGCAGGGCTGTGCGTACTGGCCAGCCAGCTGGGCATCCTCTGCCATCCAGGCTGGCAGGAAAGCCTCCCCTTCCTCTCACATAAATTGTGCAGCACACAGCACGCTGCCACCACATGCAGAATATTGTGCTGGGAGAGGTCGAGGCGGGTGAGGAGGCATCTAAATCATGCTTTCAGTCGGTCGAAGGCCCCCTCGACCACAATGCGGGCCCTGCTGAGCCTGGCATTGAAGGCCTGCTGGGAGGGGTTGAGGTGTCCCGTGTAGGGCTTCATCAGCCAGGGCTGTAGCGGGTAGGCCACATGCCCCAGCAGGCACACTGGCATGTCCACGTCCCCGACCGACCCTGATGTGGCGGTCAGGGAAGAAAGTCCCAGCGTGCAGCCTCTGGCACACAGAGGAGTTGCGGTACACCCATGTGTCATGTGCCTTGCTGGACCAGCCCACACTGATGTCCGTGAACTGGCCCTGGTGGTCAGACACGGCCTGCAGGATCACGGAGAAGTACCCCTTCCTGTTGATGTAGAGGGAGGCCTGATGGTCCGGGGCATGGATGGGGATGTGCGTCCTGTCGATTGCCCCCCTGCAGTTGGGGAAGCCCAGGGTGCCGAACCCCGGGATGACCGCGTCAGGGTCGGTGAGGCGGACAACTCTGCGGAGCAGCACCCTGTTGATGGCCTTGACCACCTGCAAAGAGACACACAAAACCGAGGGTCACTGGGGTGCCCGGGTGGCTGGGAGTGTTTGTTCCCTGCCACTGCCCCGCGCCCCACTCCCAGGAGCAACCCCCGCTGCAATCCTGGCCACCGCGGGCAGTCTGTAGCGTGGCCGGGACAGACCGAACCCTCCCAGGGAGGGCACTTACACCACGTCCCCCCCGTTTTCCCTGGGGCAGCCCATGTCCTCCTTGTAGCCCCCCCTCCTGGCCCAGTGGCCGGTGAGTGCCATACCTGCATGAGCACCGTTCCGATGGTGGATCTCCCCACGCCGAACTGGTTCCCCACGGATTGGTAGCTATCCGGCGTGGAGAGCTTCCAGAGGGTGATGGCCACCCGCTTGTGGAGGGGAATGGCGGGCCTCATGCGTGTGTCCCGTCGCCGCAGAGCAGGGGCGAGCCACTCGCAGAGCTCGAGGAAGGTGTCCTTCTTCATCCAGAAGTTCTGGGTCCACTGTTGGTCTCCCCAGCGCTCCAGGACGATGTGGTCCCACCAGTTGCTGCTGGTGTCCAGATGCCAGATGCGGTGGGGCACGCTGGCGTCTGGGCGCCGCTTCTCCAGGGCCCCCAGGGGAGGCAGGGAGAGGGCCAGGGGGCTGGCCTGCAGCAGAAGGTGCCAGGCAGCCTCCAGTAATTGCTGCCAGGCTTGCAGCAAGATGTTCAACATGAGCAGCAGAGTGCCCAGGGGCGGCTCTGGCTCCATGGTGCCGAGTGCTGCGGTGTCCCAAATGAGAGAGACCAAAGCAGGCGGAGAGGAAAACGCTTTGCTGTCCCTCAGCGAGGTAGGCAAGCAAGCGGGAAAGCTGAGAACCGGCTGTCCAGGGGGTCCCTTTAAGCACGAGCCTCAGATAGCCTCAGACAGCAGCCACACAAAGCAACTACTGACCTGATGCCCTGCTGGAACCGGTTTCAGCTGCCCTTAGATGCGATCCAGCGTCCAATCAGTGTGGACGCACTATTTCGAATTAGATTTTGTATCTAGATGCATTATTTCGAATTAGCTTATTTCGAATTAACTATTTTGAAATAAGATATTTCGAAATAATGCTGTAGTGTAGACATACCCGAATAGAAAAGCAGATGCAAATTCTTTACAGAAATTCTGCAGATCTTGTGTAAATTCCTTTCAAGGATTTTTTGGGGCAGGAAGCTACATTTAAATCTCACCAAAATTTCCAAAAAGAGTTCTTTTGTCCATATTCATCAGTCTTGGCTTTTTCACACACTTTGTAGTTTCTGATTTAACCTTGTGGGAAAGACCAAAAGTCAAATCTTTTTTTTTTCTACCAGTTAAGTTCAGTGAGAGCCAGAACTACACCTTACTTCATGTTGCAATCATCTTTCTAGAGACACTACATCCAGAGCCTCTTCAATGGCAGTGTTCCTCAGATAAAAAACATAAATTTTCCCTTCATTATTCCTTGCTATCATTTCTGCCATCCTATCTCACAGCAATGAGTAACTACCTTCTGATGAGGGATTCTGGGATTAGAGATACTCTAGTTTGTGACAGACAACCAGTGTGTTTAAAACTCAGACCATCTAAGAAGTTACAAAAATTTACAATATGTGACTTCTATGTCAGACCTTACATGTCTTAATAAGTTTGGAAAGCCAGCACTTGTTGCAGGGCAGCTGTCCCTTTAAAGGGAGCTGGGCCCAGTCTCATCTGTGATGAGTCAGCTACCTCCCAGCTGAGAATGAAAAGCTAGGGATCAGGTGATGATTATGAAAGCCAGCAAGTAGGCCATTTGGGAGATAGCTGTGATGAGGCTCCTGAAAGAGAAGCTATAGGAAGCAGTTTGGTCTCTAGACCAGGTTAATTCCCTGGTAGAGAGGATTTGTAGGAGAACTAGGGCAGGAGTGCCCAGGAGCAGGGATTTAAGGGTACATGAGGTATAAGGAGAATGGTACAGGCAAGGCTCCCTACCCTGATAAGAGTTTTGATAGCATTGTTATCTCTATTAGAATAAATACAATGATACCAAGTAAAACAGAAAAGCAGAAACAAATTCTTTACAGATATTCTGCAGATTTTGTGGAATTTTTTTTCAGGGATTTTTTTGGGGCAAGAAGCTTCATTTAGATCTCACCAAGGAAGCCCCTAAATTTGGGAATGAAGGGGGGAAAGAGGAGAGTTGATGATTGATTGATGGATTGATTCTCAGGCAGGTGTCCTGGAATGGAAACCTGCAGGAAACAGTAGGGCTCTGTACAAAACTGTAGAGTAAAAGGCAGGGATGACTGATGTGTGGTGCAAATTGAGACTTTCTTTTGTACATAAAACAGATATGGGTGTTGCTAAGAGAGATACTATAAGTAGTAGGCAAAATAGCACAATCTCTGGGGTGTGGATTTTTTATTTTTTGTTTTGTTTTATTTTGGAAACCCTGAAAGGGATCTCTCAACCTGTACAGAAGTATCCTTAACTCAGGTGTGTGCCTTAAGGGGGACTCCTCTCCTGAGAATCAAGAGGCCACCACCACAGAAAAGTTTGTGTGGTGATAACATAGGAAATGGGAAAGAGATTCCCATCCTATGATAACATAGGAGATGGGAAAGAGATTCAGCCATCTATGTGCACAGTATAAATTATGCTCATGCACCATATGGGTGAGCTACAACAGAGAGAACTTTTGGCCTTAGTTACTTAAATTTTTCTGATGAAGATAAAGGTATTGCCAAGCATACTGGTTGACTTCCTGTCTACAGCCAAGCAAAAAGTTCCTTCCTGCCTGGTGAACATGTCTAAATTAAAACTTTGATCAAGTTTACCATTTGGATATAGACTGGGTCTTGGAAGGTAAGCTTTGTGAAGGACAATCTGTTCTTTAAGGGCAGATGTGCCTAGAAAGCAGCCCATGTAGCACACCTCTTTAAAGGACTGGAAAAGCATGTGTGTGTTTTTACACCTAAGGGAGATATGGACGGAGAGGAAGCTATCCTAGGAATCAATAGCAAGCTCATCACTGTCTCATTTTCAGAGGGCAGGGGAGAGGAGGCTCCATTCACCCCCTCTCCCCAACCAATTGTGGATAAACTAGGGAAAGGAGCCAACATAAAGGTAACCTCCTCCCTCATAGCAAAGCAGATACCAGAAGATACCAGCAAGGAAAGGCTGACCTGTAGAGCACCACGAGGGCTAATTAAGGCAAAGTGCCAGCAGAGGGAGACTATGGCAATGGCCCTATAGCGTATAGTTCTGCTCCAGATGGCTAGGACTGAGGCTCCAGCTGAAGAAGGACCAAATATTTGATCGTTTCAGAGAGAACTAGGGAGGAAGTTCCATTTAAGGAGAGGCTGAGGAAAATCAGTACAGCACAGTTCCAAGCTGGGAACTCCTGCTTAAGGGAGGACAGAAAAGGAGTAGCCCCAAGAAGGAACTGGGAAGGGTTCTAGAACTAGATAAAAGATAGTGGAAGACTATCTTGGAGGAAGGAATTAGAGATTGCAAGTTGGACTGAGCCTGACATAACAAATGCCCTCAGATCCTAGTTATGCTTATGACTTGCTAATAAACGAGACCCTTGGAAGTGGAGGTGCCCTCTGATTTAAATAGGGCTGTCTAGACTTGTTTATAAACTGAGGCAGGACCTGCCTGTGGTGCCATTCCTGACTGAAAGGGGCATGCCAGAGTGACCTCCATGCTTTCCCATCACTGACAAAAACATCTCCATATGCTCATGATAGGACTTACTCGGTCTGATGCTGCTCTCATTTTTGCTGGTGTAATTCTGTTAAAGACAAAGGAGTTAGACTAATGTAAAAATGGTGTGGAATAAAAATCGGGCCCATTAGACTATAGTCTATCACTTGCATCAGATTAATCTGGAATAACTCCATTGATCTCAAAGGGAAAGCAGAACTTGATTTGTTTGAAACTATAGCGCAATAACTTTAGTCTGACTGCAAACTGAACAAACTAAAACAGTTCTCAAATTGAGGTCCATGAACCCCTGGTGGTCTGTGAGGATACTCAAGGGGGGTCTGTGAGTCCACTGATCAACTCTTCCCTCTCCCTTCCAGTGCCTCCTGCACACTGTGGAACAGATGTTTAGTGATATGCAGCAGGTGCTGAGGGGGAGAGGAATGGGGACTGAGAGCACTCAGAAGAGGGGGCAGAAAGAGGCAGGGAAGAGGAGCGGCAGAGGTGGGGTCTTGGGGCAAAGGGTAGAATGGAGAAGGAGCCTAAGCCTGAGTGGAGTATTGAGAGCCCCTTGCAAAAATGAGAAGCCAGCTTGGGAGTCTGCAAAAAAAACTTAAATCAAAATGGGGGTTCACAGGTTGCTAAAGTTTGAGAACTGCTGAACTGAAAAAAAAAATTGTCAAATAGCTTTTCCCTTCCTAAAATCACTTTATCAGAAACTTTAAAAAAAATCAAATATTAAAATGATCCAAAACCCATCTTGGCTTCTCTCATGTTCTCAGCAAATGGACTGGCAGAACACACTGACACTATTTAAAAGAATTTTCAAATAATAAATATTGCTTACCAGCTGTCAGTCCAAATGTAAGGAAGAGGTAATGTACATTTGAGGCATAGGCACTCAACACCCAGCCTAGGGCATTCAAGATCCCACCAGTTATTGCTGTCTTGCGGCACCCACATGTGTTAATGAATAAACCAATGAAAGGACCTGTCACAGAACATGAAAAAGAATTTGGTAAAAGGTTTGTGTAAAGTTCTATTTATACTTACTGTGAAACTTATGAAAAGCCTTAATTATCATTTTCAAACAAATATGAAACAATAGTTTAATTGAAATTGTTAAATGCAATTAAAAGGATTAATTTTTTCATATTAACTCCTTTAGGCCCTAAGAAGTGTCATTCAGTTAACTCCTCTAGGTCCTTGGCAAATAACTCTGCCAGTATCTGAATTCAGTGAGATAGAACTTTTTGTTTAATCATGGCACTTTGTCCTGGGTGGTCCCTTTGGATACTGTTATTTAATTACCTTTATAAATGTGTGTCAGAGCCTGGGACAGGTACTACAGGATAATCTATTTACACTCAGGCGAAGAGGGAATAAATAAACGTGGTCCATTTAACAGACAAAATATGGCATCTTATACTCCTCAGAGTGCAGATTAAATATACATGCCAGGTAGAGGAGAATTAGAATTGCTTCTGCAACCCTATTGATCAGAACTGGCTTGTTGACTTTCAGAAACTTGTACAGTGCATCCCACACCTCAGCTGAACATAAAAGGCCTATCTGTAAAACTCTGACAAAGAAATATGTAAATAGGCACAGAAAGAAGTGCCATGCTCCTGGAAGGGCGGGGCCTCAGGCAGAAGGGGTGGGGCCACCCCCAGGCAGCCCTCAAAGCTACACAGAGAGCAGGGCACACAGCAGGTAGGGTTGCCAGATGGTTTAACCAAAAATATTGAACGCCACCTCCCCCCCCAAAAAAACCCACCGGGAAAAAATTCTGTTGAGAAAAAAAAGGGGGAGACCAAAGTTGTTGAGAAAAAAAAAAGGACCCCGACAGCAGTTATTAAGCAAAAAAAAATTAAAAAATAAAAAATCAGCATGGCCCCTTTAAGAAGAGGCTTTTTTGCTGGCAGCCATTTTGTTTTTCTGTTCCAGCCACAAGACAAGCCCCTGCGGAATCAGGTAAGCGGGGGGGGGGGAGGGGGTTGGGAAGAGGGTCCAGGGGGCCCCGCAAGGGGTCGGAGGCTGGACCCTGTTGCTGAGTGTGTCATAGGGTTGCCAGGTATCCGGTATTTTCTCCTCCTGGCAGGGAAAAAAATCAGAAAATACCAGACATTTTAGGTGTCCGGTATTTTCTGAAATTTTTTACTGGAGAGGAGGCGAAAATACCGGACTGTCTAGGTCAATACCGGACACCTGTCAACCCTAACAGCAGGTGCTCCAGTAGTGATTTAAAGGGTCTGGGGCTTAGGGCTCTTTTGAATCTCTGGGCCCCGGTTCAAGTGCCCCCTTTTTCCCCTGCTGTCGGCAGGCCTGAGCACAGAGGATAGGTGGTTGAAAGCTGCTCTCAAAGCATTAGTGATTTGAATGACATTTTAACTATTATAAACCTCTGTGACTTTAGAACTTACTTTTATACCAAGATAGATATCTTCATTGTTCATTATTAATGATTGACAGTATATCAAGTTACTTGTTTGCCATTCATTCTGGAAGACCAAAAATAAACTACAGTTTCTAAATAGTAGGAAGATACAGGGAAACATGGACTGTCCTAGTATGATTCAAGACTTACTTTGCCTCCTACGGAATTTAGTTCCCCCTTGATGGGTCAAATCCTACCCTGACTTAGATTGTGTGAAACCCCATTGAAGCCACTAAGGTAGCATGATTTAATCATAGTAGAATGCGTGCCGCTAACTCCCACTATATTGACAGACATTTCATGTTACATTGAGCAGAGAAGATCCTTTTTGGGGTTGAACTAAGATTTAATGGGACCCAGTCACACTAATATTTTGGGATCTTTCAGTGACTGTTCCATCTTCCTCCAAGCCTCCCCTCTTCCTGGTAGGCTGCTCTTTCTAGGGGCAGATACCTCAGACAGACTCTAAAGATGATTCTACGCTGCTTTGCACCTTGTGCTGTCATTTACACTTGTGTAAAGTAGGTGCATAGCACAAAGTGGGTATAAGACTTTGCACTCACAGAAATGACAGCACAAAGTGTTAGATAGTGAAGTCCTAATTCTGTTCCTCTCAGCCTTACCCCTCAATCTCTCTCTCAGACTCTAGTCCAGACTCTAAGCTACACAGTTGCCTACTGCTCTTCCTTCTTGCCTCACTGTTGTTCCTACCATCTTCACTGCTGTTCTCTGCCTCCCTACATGGTTCACATACCAGGGTATGTCTACACTGCAGAGAAAAAACAGTGGTGCCAAGCCTTAGAGCTCAGGTTAATTGACTTGAGCTTGTGTGGCTTGGGTTGCAGGGCTAAGTGTAGCAGTGTAGACTTTAGGGCTTGGACTGGAGCCCAAGTTCTGAAAAGGAAGGGCTTAGAGCCTGGACTCCAACCCAAGTGGGAATGTTGACTGGACTATTTTAGCCCCACAGCCCAAATCAGTTGATGTGGTAAATGATGTGGACAACCCCCAATGCATTTGGCCTGTCGACTTTAAAACTACAGTCCAAGAACACTCTAGCCTACTCAGTTACCATATTTAAATACTGCAAGAAAATACTTGGGACAAGGGGGAAAATACTGTGTTAAAACTACACAGTTTTGTAATCTACTGTATATTTGAGAGAGTTTGTCTATGTGTCTGTCTGTTAGTTTGTTCAAGAACTTCTCCTAAACGGTCAGAGCTAGAAGCACCAAATTTGGTATTCAGCTTCCTCGTATCATAACTTAAAGCAAGGTCAGGGTATGGTTGTGCCAGGTTAAATGGGATGTGCCTGGAATGTGATGGCATCTCATAAAACCATACAAAAAAAGTCAAAATCACCAGGCAGGTGAAAGGGGCTGGCTGAAAGCTCTCTCTGGTCTGGGACTGTCCCAACCCTGAACCTCCCTCTCCTCCAGGTGCTCTTTATGGAGGGGGGGCACTGAAGCTCCCTCCCCCCCATTCATATGGGAACATTGCTGGCTGTTCCACTTCATCAGGGAGCGAAGGGAAAGTGCACAGTTTGCTGCATTCCTCATTCTGGCTGGGGAGTGCAGGGGACAGACGAACCTGGACATACACCCCTCACTGGCATGACTGGAGCTGCAGTGGTCATGGACAAGCACTTCACAACTGGCCCCAAGATACTGCACTGAGAGAGAGCTGGGGTAGTCCTGTCTCCCCAGGGCAGCCTGCATACTGAACCTCTCATCTCCAGCCTCACCCCAGAGCAATGATTCAAATGAAGCATGTACATTTTCATTTTATTTTCCAAAAAAAACCAAAAATTAATTAAGGACACGAGCAATGCCAGGTAAATCTTCTAGTACAGCTATATTGGAACATACCTACGATCAATGTAATACCCATGCTGAGGGAGCTAATCCATGCAGTCAAGCCTCGACTTTGACTGAATTCTTCAAGCCATTCCATGTTAAGTATTCCGAGGGCCATTTGGGACCCCATGATGAGTATATGTGCAAGGAAAGAAGAAAGGACAATCATCCAAGCCCATCCACCATCAATGTTTGGATTAGGTTTAAGTGTCTTCTTATCTTTTGATTCATCTTCAAAATCATATCCAATGTCTTCCTGAGTGGTGCACATTTTCCCCACAGTATTCTGAAATAAACAATATAAATGCTTTCAGTATGCTTTCAAACACCGCCGTTTGTAAGTCAGTGACATCACTCAAGGTTTTACATTAGGGAAATCAAGAGCATTATTTGACTAGTATATATCTATCTATGGGTACGTCTACCCTAGCCCCCTAGTTCGAACTAGGGAGGCTAATGAGGGTGACCGAAATTGCAAATGAAGCGCGGGATTTAAATATCCTGTGCTTCATTAGCATGTTCCCGGGCGGTCGCCATTTTGGAAACTGACTAGCCCGGAATAACTGCCCGCGTCTACACACGGCAGTCAAACAGGAGTTCGAAGTAAACCCCTAACTCGAATTAGCTGTTACTCCTCATTTGCAATTTTGGTCGCCGTCATTAGCCTCCCTAGTTCAAACTAGGGGGCTAGTGTAGACGTAGCCTATATATATATATATATATATATATATATATATATATATATATATATATAAGAAATGTGCAACTGTCTGTTTGTCAGTATGTCTATTTGTTCAAGAATTCCTCCTAAACAGTAAGAGCTAGGACCACCAAATTTGGTATGCAGCTTCCTCTTATAACTTAAAGCAAGGTCAGGGTTTAATTGTACGTGGCCCTCTTCTTTCCTCAGGCCAGGCTCTGGGAGTGACACTGCGGACAGCCTGTGCCACTCCCTTGCCTAGGCCAGGCCCAGAGAGTGTAGCTGGGGCCAACCTGGGCTGCACCCTCTGACCTTGGGCCCAGCCAGGGGAGGTGCTACCCTCAGTGACCCCTCACTCCGGCCCCTAGACCTGGAGCAGGCCATTGGAGCATGGCCTGCCCACCCCGCTAGCCCCTGACCCAGAGAGCACCGTCCTGCATGGCCCCCCCCTCCATCCCCTAGATCTGGACCAGGAAGCACCAGCTGGGCCAGCCTGTACACCCCCTCCCCCCAGGCCAGGCCCCTCCAGCCCAGCCCAGTTCCCGGGGACAAACCGGCAGGCAGGGTACTCATTTCACCTCGCCCCAGGGACAAGCCAGCAAGCAGGGTGCATGTTCCCCACCACTTTGGGCCACCCCCAGGGAGAAACCAGCAGCCACCCCCATCCCAACGCTGATGAGCTTCCCTTTCTCCCAACTTCATACCCCGATTTCTGCATCCCCCGAGCCTCTCCCCATCCCCCAACCCTCACTCTTACCTCTCACATTCCCAGCCTCCTGCCCTGAACCCCTCCTCAACCCCTACCCTGACTCCTGCATCACCCATGTCCCCAGCCTCCTGCTCTAAGCCCCCACCCACATCCGCAAGGCCCTGCCTTGACTCATGCACTCCCCAGACCACCAGCCCCCTGCCCTGAAGGATCTGTGCAATGCCAGGTAAAAACTGAAAGAGAGATCTCACCCACTTTTTAAGGTGTGCAGAATGGAAGCCCATTCTGATGCATCTTAAAAATTTCACAAAGGTTTGCAAGAGAGAAATTATCTCCTAAGAATTCCCTAACATGCCCAGAAAAGAGGTTCTCTCCTGTGGACTATCAGATGAATGAGACAGAGAGTTCTGGTAGTTGCCATTCAAACAGTTCCAGATTATAGCATTTACACATTCTATCGCCAATTTCTTGCAAACCAGCAGAGCTTCAAAGTTGTCAAAAGCAAAACTTCTTTTTAAGTTTTGCCTCTTAGAAAATGTCATATATAACTATATTAAGTAATCAAAGGTAAAAAAGGCTGAAGTCATCCCTATTTTAACTCAGTCTTTTTACATATGCATCATGATATACGGGTAGTTCGTTGGGTATTGTAAATTGGTGTCGTCAGTAGAACTAAGCGTGGTTTGCACTGAGAAGATTTGACTACTGACTTTAATTATGTACTTCTTAATTATCATATTTTTCTATAATATAGAATATACACGTGTAGCTTCTTTCAATACACTGGACTAGTGGGAGGGGGGTGCGCCAGACAGAGCTAAGTAGTTACATGAAAACTCCATACTTCCCCCACAATGAAATCATCTGGAGAAACTAGTGACATAGCTGTGGATAGTACCATAGCCGTGTCCCACTACACACCAGCTAGTGGAAGTAGTCAGACACCAGCAGTGGTACCCTGAAAAGGAGTAAAATGACTTAATAACCCCTTGTCTGCAAAGCAGCAGGAGAAAAGGAGAGGGCACCTCTGAGTTACAGTTCCTTCCTGGGATTCTTTTAGGGTAGTAAAGCTGCTACATACCATCCCTTACAAAAGGCTCAGTGAGCATAAAGCTCAGTTTAGCCTAGGGTTGCCAGGTGTCCGGTATTGTACCAGACAGTCCGGTATTTGCGCGCTCTGTTCGGTAAAAAAAATCAGAGAATACCGGACATGTGCAATGTCCGGTATTTTCTGATTTTTCCGGCTGCGCACCGGACGGAAGCCTGGCGTGGGCTGGGGGAGCAGCTGGGAGTCCCAGCTGGGAGGCAGGGCAGCCCTTGCAGCTGGGAGCCCTCAGTCAGTTGAGTGTGACGAGGGGAAACCTCCTCCTGGCTCCTGCATCGCCGGGAGCCTGCACGAGACAGGCAGCGAGTGCCCAGGTCAGTCCCGCTCCCCACCAGCCAATTTGCTCACCCCCCTCCCCCTTCCCGGCAGCCGGTTCTCCCCCACTTCCCCTCCTGATCTTCCCCGTCCAGCCCCCCTGCACCTCCCCCAGCTCTGCTTCCCGCCGGCCCATTCCTCTTCCTGATCTCCCCGGCCAGAGCCGTTGCACCCCCCCCCCTTTCTCCCGGCCAGCGCCGCTGCATCCCCCCCACCCCCCAGCTCTGCTTCCCGCCGGCCCGTTCCTCTTCCTGATCTCCCCGGCCAGAGCCGCTGCACCCCCCCCCTTTCTCCCGGCCCAGCGCCGCTGCACCACCCCCCCCCCCGCCAGCTCTGCTTCCCGATCCCCCCCAGCTGTGCTTCCCTCCCGCCTCCCCTTACTCCTGGCCAGCCCCGCCCCCTCCTGGCAGATCCCCCCCCCCGATATCCCGTGGCCAGCCCCGTTCCGCCCGACCCCCCCCCCCACGACCAGCTCTGCTTCCCGTTGCCCCCCCCCCCATCTCCCCCGGCCAGCCTCATTGCCCCCCCCCCCCGTTAGCTGTTTCCAGACACCCCCCCCCTTCCCGGCCAGCACCACTCCCTTCCTGGCCGGTCTTCCCCCTCCCCCCCCAATGAAACGTGTCCGGGTTGGTTTTTTTGTTTGTTTGTTTGTTTTAATGACTACCTGGTAACCCCTAGCAGCGATCCATGTTCTTGCAGTCTTTTTTTTTTTGCTCAACAACTTTGGTACTCCCCCCTTACCCCCCCCCCCCGCTTTTTTCCTTCAACAAAATTTTTTCCTAGTGGTTTTTTTTTTTTTGCGGGGGGGGGGGGGTGTCGGTATTTTTGTTTCAGCTGTCTGGCAACCCTAGTTTAGCCCTGTTCTAAAATTCACTGGGCCAGATCCTCAACCAATGTAAATCAGTGTTGTTCCATTTATGTTGTTTTGCATAAATTAAGAATCTGGCCTATACACGAGAGAACAGAACTAATTGTATAAAAGAATAAATCACTAAAGATCTACTGACTGACTATGGCAATAAAAATAGTAAGGGATACAAGAATGAAAAAATGCAATATAGTATAATGTTTGTCTGCAGTTGTAGAAAATATTGTATGATTGAAATTATAATCTAATGTGTCAGAAAAAATGTCATCATATCACTAAAGATTGAATATGGAAACCTAATTTTTGTTCTCCTGACCTCAAGTGCTTAACTCTACAGTAATATTAATGGCCTAAATTTCTAATACAAATAGCAATTTTCAGTGCCTAACATTCTGAAAGCTCAATTTGAAACACTTAAAATAGGTCTGGTTTTCAGAAATGCTCAGTACCTGCTTTCTCACAATCAAGCCCTATAACCTGTCTTAGATTGTTTGCCCAAAGATTGAGGCAACAAAAACTACTAGTCATTGAAAAATGTAGTGTTGATTTATCCATATATGAGTTATATATTAATTGAATACAGTATTATATCAAACTTCCTAAGTAATTGTCATTTTTTCTTTTTTTGCCAGGAATAAGTATGGTGTATTTTTACAATAATTTAAACAAAAAATGACTTAAATGTTTTTTCAGTGGAACGTATGTCCAGCAATGATACTCATCCTATTTATTACAATAGCAGACAAACTTCTTGCTTAACAACAGTAAGGATGGCCCCAGTCAAAGAAAACTGATAAAACAAGTGATCTGAGTTAGTGCCAGACTTGCAACAACATTGACCTCGGGTAAAAGGGAAATGCTTATTTTTACCCTGCATGAACTGGATTCTTTTTCACTTCTGCACTATTAACCACTCTTCATTTTTATCTTTAGTCCATAATCTGTATGTAAATAAACCCACAAGAAGGAAAGGTCACTTGCAATACTTGTGCAAACTCTCAAATACTGGACAGAGCTAGGATTGGACATTTGGCTGCTCTCCTCACTCATGACTCAGCACACCCTTGACCTATTGCACTGTGGATGCATTGAAGTAGGATGGAGTGCCTTAGAAGTCAGAAAAGCAGAGGACACTGCAACTGCAAAACCCTAAAGAAATTGAAACAAAAAATGCCAGCAGCTTATATGCCACGCTACACATTTCCCGCAACCAAACAAGATAGTGAGAGATCCTCAATCAGAACAAGGCATGATGACGCCCCCAACTCCCTTTACCCATGACTGGGTATGGATTGGGCAGTATCTCCTAAGGGCCAATTTGTCAGAAGAGCCCAGAATCTGATTTCAAATGTTCAACATCCATCAGTGGTGCCAAATTATCAAAAGAGGTCAGCACCAGTTAGACACATTAATAAGGACCAGATTTTTTTTATTTTAAAGTCCTCATCACCTAGCAACTCCGTCTGTGAAACAAGGCCAGATTTTCAAAGAGCTCCTCATCCAAAGTGCACCCAAAATAGTAGTTTCATCTACTAGAACTAGATAGGAACCACTAAGTCTAATAGGAGTTCTGTCTGCAAGACTTCAGGTGTCAGCCTTCCTTGTGTAACTTATTGAGGAGAATGTGAAGCAACTTTTGCAGGCTGTTAACTGCCTTCTCAGGTGAATTAATAGTTTAGTAGATGTTCTGACTTCCTGTATAACTCAGGTCATGGACTTAATGCAGCACCTACCTAACACAACAATTTATGGTTGAAAATGGGAGCACATATTTTTGAAAGCCACGCAGTCTTGATTTAAATAGTCTAAGTGATGGAGAATTTGCTATATATCCCGATAACCTATTCCAGTATTCAATTATCTTTAATGTTAACATTTTAGAATATTGCATTTTTATAGAAACTTTCATCAGAAATCGACTTGTTTTATAAATAGTAACAAATTCAACCTCACAACACCCCTGTTGGGTATCCTAGATAGTAATACCAAGGCACAGAAAAGTTAAGGCCTATATTTACAAAGTGTTCTCCAATTCTGTAGGCTTCAATTTTTGGTTGTCCTGCTTGAAACATGGTTAGCCTGATTTTCATGTTCACTTCAGCTCCCATTGACTTCAGTGGCATTGGGACTATTGAGCACTTAGATAAATCAGGCCTAAGGTATCTCTGCTTGTCATAGTCAAACATGAAGACAATCTAACACAGAGATTTTTGTTGTTGTTGTTGCAAATGTTGGGTTAAGTGAGTTGGCCACGGTCATGCAGGAAGTCTGTGGCAGAATCAATACTCCATGCTCCTGTGCTTCAGCTACAACTCTATATTTCTTGTTCTCCAGCAATTTTTCTCATGCTTTGCTGTTATTATAGGATCAGATCTTGTTCCTGATAGTCTTTCTCTGGGAGCCTGTAATATGGTTATTAGAGAAAACAAGAATATCAGAGCTAAGATCTGAGAACAGCATTTTTTTGTCCCACTGGAGGCCAGTGAAGGAGCACCTTCCATCACATTACAGAGAAATACTTAAAAAACAACAAATAGTCTAGTAGCACTTTAAAGACGACTAGACTATTTGTTGTTAAGTTTTTCCTGTTACAGACTAACTGGGCTACCCTGCTGAAGAAATTACAGAGAAATGTTTCTGTTGTGGGGAGGGTTTTAGAAAATGCTGCAGGAGATGGCTGGTTTTTCCCCACATTTACAGGAGAGGGTTCCAAGGCTGAGATCTGACACCCCCTTCCCCCCATTTAAATCAGGTTCAGAAAGTGTTGCAGTTTCTCTGAACTTCCGCCTGCGCAGACAGATCCAGAGGGAGGCTGGCAGACCCCAGGCACCAGGGAAAGCCTTGCCCCTGAGTATGCGGGATGGAAGGCAGGGGCGCAGCTCCAGGGCAGGTCCCGCCGCCGGCCCCCTCCCTGTGCCTGGCGGCAGCACAAAGGATGACCGCTAGTTACCTCGCTGCAGCAGCGCTTCTCCCCCGGGGCCCCGGACAAAGCGGTGCCGCCTCCCCGCCCAGCGCCCTTCTCGGAACGCGACCTGCATCCCAGCGCGGCTCCGTGCCCCTGATCCTGCCCCCTCGCCACGTCCCGGTGCCTCCGGCACCCTCTGCTCCACGCTGCCCCGTCCCAGCCACACTCACCGCGCGGGGCCCGAGCCAGCTCTGCTGCCGCCCGCGGGCCTTCAGTGCCGGCTCTCGCCGAAACTTGCCTCCCTCCGAGCCCCGGCCGCCCTGCCGCTCATCCTCAGCCCGGGCTCGGCTCAGCCGCCCCGCGCCAGCCCAGCCGGGTCCCCTCCCTTCGGCCCGGGGGGCGCTGGCTTGGGGCTTATTTTTTGTAGGCGGCGGAGGCCGATCGCGGCCCCTTGGCTCCCAGAGCCGCTCGTCTTCTCCATGATCCTGTCTCCTCCATCCTGAGCCTGGGCAATTGCCGCTCGAGGCTCCCTCATGCCAATGATACCGGCTGATTCTGGTTTGGCGGAAGCGATTTGCAGTCCTCTCACACGCACGCTCCTGCGGTTGGATGGAGTTTGTGGCTGCTCAGGTCCTGACTGGCAATTTACACCTCGCTCGGCGTTACACGAGGTAACCCAGTAAAAGCAGCCAGCCCTCGAGCTGTTAGCGGCCATTCGGTGGCAGGGCACATAGACTAGAGCATGCATTCCGCTCCGGGGGGGTTCTGCCCCCACGTTAGCCATTCTACACCGAAACACTCCACATCTCGCCCACAATATTTTAAAACTCTGCCTATTTTATTTGTCCAACTAATGCAATATAATCAAGCCCCCTTCGAGTATTTTGCCAATTTATTTTAACTACAATACAATAGATGAAGAATGGGAGTGGGGAGCTTTGGAGGAAATTCTCAAACCCCCTGCCCCTTGTTGCATAGTATAGCTAGGTTTGACCTCTTATTTCTAAAGCTTCAGAGGAGTAACCAAGTTCGTCTGTAACTGGAAAACTTAAAAAACAACAAATATTCTGGCAGCACCTTAGAGACTAACAGAACATGTAGATGGTATCATGAGTCAACAAATACATGCAGCCATGTGCTCAGTGCTACATCATAGGCAACTGAATAGCAAGTGAGGGCTGGGAATCAAACTCACAATTTGTATTCACTGCTACCCATCCCCAGAAAGGTCAGTACCAAACAGTTCATGGTGTATATTTTGATAGGAATATTTTCAGTCCAAAAATTTAGACTAGATCTGCTCACTAAACACCATAAGCATTTATAAGACAATGATATCCTTTACACCACTCTGACAATGTAAAGGAGCCTTAAATTCACAAACACAACAGGAACAATTCACTAAGCAGACAGGCTGTTACATTCTGCTCTGCCCCACACCTCAGAAACACCTCAAAGCCTTGCCGCTTCAGGCTAAGTGTGCCATAGAAGAGAGCAAGAAGGATAGACTGTCTGTCTCTCACATGCAGAACTTGCCCAGGCTCTCCACCCTACCCCACCCAGCCCAGCCCAGTGGTGCTTTACATCCCTACCTGCTGCTCCAGGTGTATGTCTACACTTGCAAGTTTTGGAGATGAAAGTGCTGTTGACAAGCAAAGGTCACCAAAACTGTAAACTCGCCAAACTGGTTTTTCTGGTACCTGCTGTCAACAACTCATAGCCACATCTGCAGCATAAAGCATTGTGGTATGCATCCCACAGTGCCTTGCATCACCTTCACTCACTAAGTACCTGTGGGAAAGTGCAATGTAACGCTAGGCATGGTGGGAATGTGACAAATGTCCAGCCAGTCATCACTTTTCTTCCCAGACGTCCCTGAGTTTCCAGCTTACTTCCGCACCAACTCACAGCAAGAAAACATGGATCCTGGCCTTCCGACCCTTATTATGAGTAGTGTGCAGAAGACATCATGCATTGCAGCATACCTAGTTATGGACCTACTAGCAAATGATGACTCATCAGAATCGTATTTGTACTAACCAGAATGTGATTCAGATCCATCAGAATCAGAGAACAGTGAATTGATATATCGTTTGGCTATGGCAGACCTGATATACTCATCTGATCGTCGCTTTTTGTCTAGGGAGACCAGCTCCAAATGGTCGGCTCGCCTTGTCATGCAGGTGTGGGATGAAGAGCAGTGGCTACATAACTTTTGGATGCATAAAGCAACCTGCCTGGAGCTGTGTGTTGAGCTAGCCCCTAAACTGCCTTGCAATGACACCCGACTGAGAGCTGCTCTGTCTCGGTGGAGAAGCGTGTGGCCATTGCTTTGTGAAAGACGGCCACTCCAGATTGCTACCATTCTGTGGCAAATCAGTTTGTAGTGGGCAAGTCTGCTGTCAGGGAAATATTTCTGCAAGTGTGCATGGCAATAAATCGCATTTTGATTGAAAGGACTGTGACTCTGGGAAATGGGGATGACATAGAGGCTGGCTTTGCTCAAAAAGATTTTATTGTGGCATGGCAATAGAAGGGACACACATCCCCATTATAGCACCGCCCCACCTTGCCTCAGAGTACACGACTCACAAGGGTACTTCTCCATGGTGCTTCAGGTGCATGTGGATCACCAGCGGTGATTCACAGACATAAATGTGGGGTGGTTTCTTGCCAGACAGAATGCTGCATTTCACATCAAAAGCTATGAATGGGACTGTCCCAATTTCACCATGTGAGATAATGGGGATTTCCTGTGGTGCAGTCGCTCAGGCTTCCAAGGGTCTCATCATCGGGAATGCCCCAGTGCCCACCCCAGAACCGCGTTGCACCCAGACCCCTTTTCCACCCTTGTCCTGGTTATAGAAGGTTCATCACAGTCTTTGTTTTTTGCATTGTTGTCTTTTAACCCCGTTCTCAGCGCCATAGTTCACAGTGCCTACTCGTGTACTGCCGAAGGGAAGGGGGACCTGGGCCCACTCCCTCTTCAGGTCCTGACCCAGGACCCTAAGGACAGGGGGAGCCACTCCCCTGCTCGGTTGGTAGGGCAGCACCCCGTAACTCACCAACCCCTGGGATTCGTTGACTCCACGTCACCCCATCCTGGGTTGCTTCCTTCCCTCCATTGGCCTCAGCCCCCAGGTTGGGCTTTCTCTCTTGCCCCCAGGATACTGGTCCCAGGGCATCCTCCGACTGGTGCTACCCCCCTCTCTCTGCGGACGTTCTGCACCACCTTTTGAGTGTGGCACGTTGCCCGTTCTCTGACGCTGCACGCCCATGGTGGCACCAGCGCTTAAAGGCACTGCACGGCACCCAGTGGCCTTACGCCTACGTCCAGAACAGCGCATGAGCAAGCCCCGCACTGCTGCGGCGGAGTCAGTTGCCGGCCACAGAGTGCCTCCGTCTCCTCCCAGTGAGTGCGGGGGTTGGAGTGCTCGTCCGGCACAGAGCCTGATGCCCCATCACACACCCCCACCCTTAAGTTGCTTACTTCTCCTTCCTCGTCCATAGCCCTTGAGAAAAAATCGGCGTTGTGGTGTCTCCTCCCCGGTCAGTGTGAGACCTCGAACTTGTAGGGCTGCAGGGCTAGGTACCACCTCATTACTCATGGGTTGGTGTCCTTCATAGACTGGAGCCATTGTAGGGGGGCATGGTCCATTACTAATTTGAAAGGATTCCCGAGTAGATAATACCTCAAGGCCTCTATAGCCCACCTTACTGCCAACGCCTCCTTTTCTATGGTTGAGTAGGTTTGCTCTCTGGGAAATAGCTTTCGACTTAGGTATAACACCGGATGCTCCTCCCCTCTCACTTCTTGCATCAGGACGGCCCCCAGTCCCGCCGCCGAGGTGTTGGTCTGTAAGTTAAACTCTTTTGAGAAATCAGGTTGCACCAACACTGGTGCTCGTGTCAGACATGATCTCAGTTGCTCAAATACTCATTCGCACTGCCCCGACCTTTGGTCAAGTCGGTCAAGGGAGCGGCTAAGGTTGCGAAGTCTGGTATGAACCTTCGGTAATAGATGATCAGCCCTAAAAATTGAGGCACTTGCTTTTTTGGTCGTGGGGGTACGATATTCCGCCAGGGCTTGGATTTGCTCACTAGGGGCTTTAGCCTCCCCCTTCCCACCGTATATCCCAAATACGTGACTTCTCGCTGTCCTATACGACATTTCTCCGGGTTAGCCATAAGCCTGGCATCCTGCAGGGTCTTCAAGACCACTCACAAATGCTGCAGATGCTTATGCCAAGTTAGGCTATAAATGACAATGTCATTGATATAGGCTGCGGCATATTGTTGATGTTCCCTAAGTACCTGGTCCATTAATCTTTGAAATGTTGCCGCAGCCCCATGTAATCCGAACGGCATAGTCCTACATTGAAGTAGCCCAAAGGGGGGTAGAAAAGGCAGTCTTTTCTTTGGACGTAGGTGTCAACAGAATCTGCCAGTATCCCTTTGTCAAATCTAATGTCGAGATATACTGGGCCTGTCCTAGCCTCTCCAAAAGCTCATCCACCCAGGGCATCAAACCGGGAAATAGCGTTTACCTTGCAGAAGTCTATGCAGAAACGAACGGTCCCATTTGGCTTTGGCACTAAGACTGTCGAACTTCGCCAGTCACTGTGGGATTCCTCGATCACACCTAAACGCAGCATATTCTGCACCTCCTTGCGCATTGTGTCCCACGTTTTCCTTGGCAACGGGCGCACCAGGTCACGTGCTTTGTGGCCTGGGGTGGTGGCAATATGGTGACTCACTAATGAAGTGCATCCCGGGGTCATGGATAACACCTTTTGGTAGGTCTTAAGGACCTCCAGTGCCCCTTCCCACTGGGCCAGGGTCAGTTCTTCCCCCATCACCACCTCCCTGTGACCATCAACATCTCCTGCTCAGGGCCCCAAATCAGTTGATGGTGGGGAGGGACTTATCAACAAACTCTCGCGCGGGTTCCGTTTCTTCAACAGATTTACATGGTAAACCTGCGTCCCTCGCCTCTTGCCTACCAAGCGCACCTCATAATCTACAGCCCCTACTGAACGAATGACTTCAAAGGGCCCCTGCCATTTTGCTAAGAGCTTTGATTCTTTCATGGTCAACAGGAGGAGCATCCTATCCCTGGGTTTAAACTCCCTTAGTGTAACCTCTCTGTTATAGTAATGGGCCTGCTTCTCCTGGGCCTGAAGCAAATTGGCTTTGGCAAAATCCCCCAACCGCTGCAGTCTCTCCTGCAGGTTCAGGACATAGGGGACTGACCCCTGGACTCGTGATTCCTGTTCTTCCCAGGCTTCCTTAACTAAGTGTAGGATACCCCTCGGCTGTCTCCCATATAAAAGTTCGAAAGGGGAGAACCCTGTGGATGATTGTGGGATTTCCCTTATTGCGAATAGTAAGGCCGGTAATAACTTGTCCCACTCCTGCGGGTCTTCCTCTGTGAAGCGGCAGAGCATACTTTTAAGCATTTGATTGAACAGCTCCACCAGCCCATCTGTTTGTGGATGGTATACGGAAGTACATAAAGTTTTGATGCGTAACAATCTACAGAACTCTGCCATTAACTTGGATGATACATTGGTACCCTGGTCTGTTAGTATTTCCTTTGGAATCCCTACCCTGGCAAAAACCTTCACTAACTCCATGGCTAGTGTTGGGGCCATTGTGTTTTTCAACGGAATGGCCTCGGGGTACCTAGTGGCATAGTCCACTAGGACCAATATATATTGGTAGCCTGCCTTGGACCATTCCAAAGGGCCCACTAAATCTATGGCCACCCAATCAAAAGGGACCCCAACCACGGGTAAGGGAACTAAAGGGGCTTTCGGCCCTGTTCGGGGCTGTGTTAGCTGGCATTCCGGACAAAAACTACAAAAGTCCTGTACCTCCTTATGTATTCCAGGCCAGAAAAACCTCTGGGTGATTTGCTGCAGAGTCTTCTCTCTTCCCAGGTGGCCCACCCAGGGGTTGGCATGGGCTAGTCTCAGCACTCACCTTCAATAATCCACCGGGACTAATAACTGTCTCAATGGTCCTCGCCCCCCTCCTGCATCCGTTACCCGATACAAGGGGTCCCCTGGTAACTCAAAATAGGGCTTGTGGGTCTGGCATCGTTCCATGTCTTGGTCCAACTCTGCATTACCAGCTTGTTCCGAGGCTCTCACCAAGGAGAGGTCCTCTCTTTGCTCTTGCAGGAAATCCTTCTCCATCACCCAGTCTGCCGGGTTGCCTTCACCCGCAGGGGCCTCCTCACTCCGATTCATGGCGGGGGGTTGATCTGCTCTCATTGATTCTCTGGCCATTACCTTTTGAGCGGCTAAGGCGTTCTCCTGTTTCTGGCCCTCGGGTTCCGGAGAGATTTGCCAACTCCAGGTTTCTACCACCCGCTGGAAACCTGGCCATTCTCACCCCAATAGCACCGGATATTCCAACTTCGGTGCTAAGGCTACTTCATATATCACTTCCTCTACCTCATCTACGATCCGTACCCAGGCTGTGGGGTAGGGTCGCACATCCCCGTGGACGCATTTCATCCATACCAGAGCCCCAGCCCATTCGGGCTCAGTAATTAAGTCTGACTGTACGATTGTTTGTCCACACCCGGAGCCTACCAAAGCTGGCACCAGAGTTCCTTCCACCTTTACCCTCACCATCATCTTGCCCTTACCTCGGGGATGGGCCCTATGGGCCAGAGGTACTACCTGCCCAAAGGAGCAGTACATAAAGGGACAGTCCCTTTGAAAATGCCCGTCCTGGCCACACTCATAACAACCACCTCCAATCTCCCCCCACCCCGCCAGTGTCGGCGTCCACCCTACTTCCTCCCATCTTCCTCCCTTCTCTCCTTTTCCTGGCCCCAAAGCGTCCGCTTCCGCGTGGCCGGCTTGCTATCCTCCCTCCTCTGTGGGGTCCATGTCAGCCCCCGGCCTCTACCTCCTCGAGGAAGGCAGGCCCTCCCCAGGATTGGACACTCCACCTGTCCTCCCAGGGATTCTTTGGTTCCTCCTCCCTACCCTTCAGCGGCTAGATCAGTGGTTCCCAAACTTTTCAGCATCACGCCCCCTTTTTGATTTTTGAAAAACCCTCACTCCCCCCCAACAGCAAAACTTGTTGAGCCAAAAAAAAAAGGAACTGACCGGGGCAGCAAAACTTGATGGGGGGAGGGGCTGGGTTTCCTTGTGCCCCCCTGGAATTTCTTCATGCCCTCTCCCGGGGGGGTACGCCCCTAGTTTGGGAATCCATGGGCTAGATAGTCTTCCATAAGGATGATGGCTTCGGCTAGAGTTGCCGGCCTATGCCGTCGCACCCACCTTTGAGCCTCCCCCGGCAAAATCTGTAGGAATTGCTCTAAAACTATCACATCTGCCAACTGGGTGCTCGTTCAGTGGTCTGGTTCTAGCCATCTCCAACAAGCTTCCCGTAATTTCTGAGCCACCACCTGCGGCCGAGCACCTGTCCGGTAACGCTCCTGTCGGAACTTCTGCCTGTATGTTTCGGGCGTCACCCTGACTTGATCTGAGATGGCTTCTTTCACCTTGTAATAGTTTAGCACACCCTTGCTTGCCAGGCCACGATATGCTAATTGGGCCGGGCCAAACAGACAGGGCGCAAGAAGGGTGGCCCAGTGTTCCTCAGACCATCTGGCCGCTGTGGCCACCCTTTCAAAGGTGACTAAATAAGCCTCGGGGTCGTCCTGAGGGCCCATCTTTGTTAATCGTATTGGTAACTGAGGGTTCCCTACCGGGCCCTCCTCCAGAGGTAGCGTGGTTCCCCCACTGGTTCGCCCCAAGGCTATGCCCTGCTGGAGCCATCACTCCTGCTGGGACTGTTGCTGATCAGCAAGCTCCCGCAGCAACTGACGCTGCTGCTCCTGGTTCTGGCAGCCAATTGTTGCAGCAATTGCGTCTGTTGCTGCTGCTGCTGCTGCTGCTGCTGCTGTTGCCCTGCCAACCATTCAAACATTTTGGCTGGGTCCATCTTGTCTCCTATCCCTATTATACCCCTCCCCTTTTCTCTCTCTCTCTTTTTTTTTTAAGGTGCCCCTAAACCCAAGGGCTTGGACCCATTACCCACATTCTTCACCATCTGTCCTGATTTCACCGTGTGAGATAATGGGGATTTCCCGTAGTGCACTCACTCAGGCCTCCAAGGGTCTCATCATCGGGAGTGCCCCAGCGCCCGCCCCAGAACCGCATTGCACCCAGACCTCTTTGCCACCCTTGTCCTGGTTATAGAAGGTTCATCACAGTCTCTGTTTTGTGCATTGTGGTCTTTTAAGCCCATTCTCAGGGCCACAGTTCACAGTGCCTACTCGTCTACTGCCAAAGGGAAGGGGGACCTGGGCCCATCTTCTCTC
Source organism: Pelochelys cantorii (assembly GCA_032595735.1). NCBI lineage: Eukaryota > Metazoa > Chordata > Testudines > Trionychidae > Pelochelys > Pelochelys cantorii. Next base: position 35,587,046 of record CM064335.1, on the reverse strand, counting down.
CAGGTCCTGACCCAGGACCTTAAGGACAGGGGGAGCCACTCCCCTGCCCAGTTGGTGGGGCAGCACCCCGTAACTCACCAACCCACAGGATCCGTTGACTTCACGTCACCCCGTCCTGGGTCGCTTCCTTCCCTCCATTGGCCTCAGCCCCCAGGTCAGACTTTCTCTCTCACCCCCAGGATACTGGTCCCAGGGTGTCCTCCAACCAGTGCTCCCCCTCTCTCTCTGCGGACGTTCTGCACCGCCTTTTGAGCATGGTACGTCACCCGTTCTCTGACGCCATATGCCCATGGTGGCACCAGTGCTTAAAAGCGCCTCACGGCACCCGGCGGCCCTATGCCCGCATCCAGAGAGGTGCACGAGCAAACCCCACACCGCCGTGGCAGGGCCAGTTGCCGGCCACAGAGTGCCTCCGTCTCCTCCCAGTGAGTGCGGGGGTCGGAGCACTCGTCCGGCACAGAGCCCAATGCCCCATCACAGGACATTCAATGGACAGGTACTTTTTTGCTGTTATATTTATATCTTGGATTCTGTTATTTCCACTCCCACTCATCTGATAAAGTGGGTCTTACTACTACATATTTTTGCTAGTCTCTAAGATACCACAGGACTAGTCATTGTTTTTAAAGTTGCTCACTAACACAGCTACCCTCTGAGGCTATCAAACTATTTTTCTTTAACCACTGAAGAGCTATTTCTTTATCTGGTGATATTGGATGCTATTTGGACAGGTTCTCCTTAACAGCCTTATTTCACACTATTTTAATATAATTTAGATGTAATATGAAGAAAGGATGTGACTTCCTACTACCAGCTAATGGATGCTGCTCTTTCAGTCTGGCTGCAGATGAAGGCCTTAGGCCACTGGTTCTCAGTCTGTGGTCTGCAGACCACTAGTGGTCCATGACCACCTTCCAGGTGGTCCGCATCTTGAGCTCAGCCCCCTCCCCTCCCAGCAGCAGGTAGCTCACACTGGCTCTCCAGCCTCATTCTCTCTCCCCCTCCCCTTCCCCCCGTGAGCTTGGAGCACCAGCGCTGGCTTCCCTCTGTGGGGAGAGGGGGGAGAAAGCCCTGAGCCTCCCCACTGGACCCAGCTCATGGGAAGAAGCAGAACCAGAAGCAGCTCTGTGCACTGCTGTTCCCCCTCCCCTGGCTGGGGGAACAGCAGAGCCTGGACGTGTTGCCTGGAAGCTTTCTTCACTGCTCCTGTTGGTGGGAATTTGGCCAATGAGAGCAGCAGGAGGCCATGCCTGGGAGCAGTGCGGGTGTGAAGGCAGGTAAGTGCCCTCCCTTTTCCTCATGCCCAGAACCTGCACCCTGCCCTTTTCACCTCCCCCTCCCACTGAGACTCTACACCCCCAACCCATTCCCTCACCCTCCCCCTGGTCAGACACCCTTCCCCCAGCCTCCTCCTGCACCCTCCCTTGCTCCTGCACCCTCCCTCCTGGCCACACATTGTACCTTCCTTTGCTCTTGCTCCCTCCCCCCTGGTCAAGTGTAGGGATAACATATTAAAGTATTAAAAATGATTCCCCAAGTAGAAGAAGCATATAAGTGTTTAGATTTATTCTTGTTAAAGTGTTTAGATTTAGTGTTATCAAGCTTGATAAGTGTTTAGATTTATTATTATTATTATTTGTTAAGATTGTTAAATGTTTAGATTTATAATTATTGCCCCTCTAGAATATAATGTGTTAAGAATATAATACTATGTAGCCAGAAACAGCTCCCCTCTCTGTGTCCCAGGGCACGCTCAAACTTTTGCAAGTGGCTGCTTGTCAAGCCACTAACTCTGCTCTGGGAGCCAAGCCCTGTAGTTGATTAAGGGCATTGTTACACAATTGATGCCCATTCTCTTCAAAGCATTGTGAACCAATTAACCCTAATCGCAAAGTGAAACATTGTAACTATAACAGTAACTAACTCAGCACTCATGGAGAGAGTGTTTTAAGAAATGCCACCCAGAAACTTTTGTAAGTTTTTGTAACTACAACTCTTGTATATGTAAAATTATTATTATACAAAATACTGTATGTGAAACATTAATTAGGGAATGTATGTAAGAGAGAGAGTACTTGGACAATGAATGAATGGTTTGAGAGGTGCCAGCCTGAGAATGCAGCAACAAAGGGCTGAAGAAGGCATCAGGTGCCAGTGCAACCAAAAGGTGTCAAGTGGAGAAAACCAAGTACTGGAGGTCCACCCTATGAGATCACTGATGAGCACCTGGCAGCCACCCTGTAGACATCAGCATGACGCAGCAATTCCCATAGACTGGCATAGGAAGAAATTCCTATAAAGACTGGACCAAAAGACTATGGAGTCAGAGTCCAAGGTTCTGCTGCCAGCCTACCAGGAGCTTCAGATGCGCATCTGATCAGGACTTCGCTCTCCACTACCATCACTTGTGTACAGAATACCTGGCCAGTACTTGTCACAAGCAACTTCCAGGCTGGTAACTATAACAACTACACAGAACCTGAATGAATGGATGAATGATTGAATGAATGTTTATATAAATATATATATATATATATGTGTGTGTGTGTGTATAAGGGTTAAGTAGTGATAGGAATAAGTAGTTAAACAACGTTGTTTGCTTCTATCTTTTCTTTATTCTTTATTATTATCTTTACAATAAATGTGGCTTTTTGCCTTATCCCCCTCATAAGATCCTGCTTGCTTTTATTGGTACAACACAAGCACCCTACTCCCAGCCTGGTCCTGCACCCTACTTCCCACCCAGACCTCACCCCCTCCTACCCCCACCTTCCACCCAGATCCTACACTCTCATCCCTATCCCACTCACTGGCAGCCCTGTCCTGCACACTGAGCCACTCATTTTTGTCCCCACCCGGAGCCTAAGGGGGTCCACAAAATCCATAAACCCTAGAACCAGAAGAGTCAATTTGGCCTCTGGGAAGCCCCCCTGAACCTTAGTCCTCTCTGTCCCTCCCCCTTGCCCCATGGGGCTGGAGTGCCAGAGAAGTGAGATGTCTCAGTTGAGGGCCACATCTGTGGGGGCTTTGGAGGTTTTTTTTGTTTGGTTTTGTTTTTGTTTGGTTGTGGGTGTTTTTTTGTTTTTTTGTTTTTTTGCTTCTCACTTGTATAGTCCCCATCTGATTTTTTTGTGCATCAGTGGCCCCTGGCCCAAAAAAGCTTCCCCACCCCTGCCATAAATAAAGAAAACATCGAAACATTTTGTGTAGGACATAAATTAATATATTACTTTGTTTAAAATGAAGTTTGATAAACTAACATGATAAAGTTAAAATGCTTAATCTGTTTAATAATTTAAATTAATATTTCCTTTCTTACTGGTTAAATTAAACCATTCTCCCTTGATGCAGCACTAGCAAAGTGCTCAGGTGTAGTTATGTAATTAACGGCAAGTTTCCATTAGCAACTGATGGTCTGTTGAAAGGCTTGTGTTGAGCCAGTTGGGCCATGGACCAAAAAGTTTAAGAACCACTGCTTTAGGCTTTAGGCCTTCCAATAGTTACAGGTATTACAATATGGTTACAGAAAAAGGCCTTATACTTACACCTCTGACCCCATGTAAATAGGAAAAGGAGTTGAGAACTAAAGTGAATCAGTTACTGGAAAAAATGTATGTCCTCAAATGTACATGTGAACTAGTCGAAAGCCAACAGATAGCCAAAGGCTTTTTTGTGCTTATTGGCAAGCAACTGCACATACAAATGATTTTTTATTTCTTATTCTATCGTTAGAGAGTTGCACATAAATCAGCCAGGATGTCATTAGCTACAGCAAATTTTGGTGAATCTGTTAGGCTATACAGAGTTCTTTGATTAGAGGAACTCTTAGCTCCCAAGAAGCTGATTTTTTTTTTTTTTTTTTTAAAGAATTCCACTCTTACTCAATATCTTCCCTGATTTCAGAACAGCTGATATTTAATACTTTGGAATAAACTTCATAAGGAAGGCACAAATTCTGAAAATATAAGGCACTAGTTATGTATTTTCTGGTCATGGAGCCTTAAGAATAGTTTCCAATTTATTTTGGCCAATCTAAACACCACCGGAGGAGAAGTAAGAGTCTGAATATACCTGTTTCTATTCAATCTTAATTCTCTTATGAAATAAGTTAAAAATTGTTCTCAGTCTCCCTTTAGCTCCTCTGCATTAGTAGCGACAAGGAACAACATCTGGGGTATGTCTAGACTACATGCCTCTGGCGACAGAGGCATGTAGATTAGGCTACCCGGCATAGGCAAAGAAGCAGGGATTTAAATAATCCCCGCTTCATTAAAATAAACATGGCCGCCGCGCTGTGCCGATGATCAGCTGATCCGGCACAGCGCGGTAGTCTAGACGGGGATCAGCCGGCTGGGGAAGCCTTTGCTGACTGATCCTGTAAGCCTCACTTCACAAGTCATAAGGGATCGGTCGGCAAAGGCTTCCCCAGCCGGCTGATCCCCGTTTAGACTGCCGCACTGTGCCGGATCAGCTGATTGTCGGCACAGCACGGCGGCCATGTTTATTTTAATGAAGCGGGGATTATTTAAATCCCCGCTTCTTTGCCTATGCCGGGTAGCCTAATCTACATGCCTCTGTTGCCAGAGGCATGTAGTCTAGACATACCCCTGTATTCCAAACAGCACCAGGTAATCTGCAAAGCACTGAATACATAGCTTTATGGTAAGCCTCAGGAGCATTAGAAAGACCAAAAAGAAATTGAAGATCCCTTCTTGCTATGGGAGTGATAAAAATAATTATATTCCTGGATTCAGTTTAAAAATGTTTATTAAATTTAACCTTAAGATCAGCAAAATCTTCTGCGCCTTATATAATATGGAGCATCTTATAATTTATAGCCACAGGGTAATGTTATCTAACAAATAATCTTCTTAAAAGCACACTGTAAACAAGTAGATTTCCAGCATACTTTGAACAAATTATATATGCATTGATTAAAATCAAAGTGTCCCTTAGTTCTTCCTTTGTTATCAACTTAAATACCCGCAACAACAGTACATAATTGTCAACCGAAGCTTTTCCCAGGCTTAGGTATTCTGAAGGTTTTCCCTGTAAGAGCCTCTATCCCAGTGGTCTCCAACCTTTTTAAAACATGAGATCACTTTTTGGATTTAAGTGCAATCCAGGATCTACCTCAAACAGGAGTACCCCTGCCCCGCCTCCTTCCCGCCCCTTCTCTGAGGCCCCGCCCCTACTCACTCCATCCTCCCTCCCACATACTCACCCTCTTTTATCAGGCTGGGGACAGGAATTTGAGGTGCTGGAGGGATTCAGGACTGGGGCCAGAGTTCAGAATGCAAGCTCCAGCTGGGCACCACTTACCACAGGTGGCTTCTGGGTGGTGGTGCAGGGGGCTAAGGCAGGCTTACCCCTGCCCTGGCCCTGCACCACTCCCAAAAGCAGCCAGCAAACTCTCTCCATCCCTACCCCCTTTGCTCTGTGGAGATGGGGTACAGGGTGGAGGGAGGGGCACCCTGAGATAAGTACTTCCCTTCCTGTTCTTCCCATGCCCTGCACAGCAAGCAGGAGGCTCCCACGGATGGGGGGCAGCTCCAAGGCAAAGGGCAGGAGCAGCACGGCAGTGTGGGGAGGGGCAGCTGAAGTGTTGGCACTTGATAGTCTCCCAGCCAAACCTGTCAGGATCACGTGTCAAAGGCTCCAAGATCTGCCAGCATGGGCGGCGAGTTATATGGGCTCGTGGTGCCCATGCTCCAGCAATATTTGGAGCTGCGTCTCTCCCCTGGCCCTGCCTGGAGCAGGCCCCGGCCCCCACCTGCTGGCGCGTCCTCCCTCCCGGCCCCCGCGGACGCCACGGCAAGCTGCTGCAGCGGGCCGTCCCCGTCCCCACGCCTTTGCGGCGCATGCGCACATTGCACGCCAGACAGGGGTGACGGGACGCGGAAGCCTCGCCCCTGGGCGGACGCTGCACCCTTGCGGCGTATGCTCATGCCACGCGCCAGGTATTTTACATGCCGGCAGCGTGGCAGGCAAGGGGGAGGGAGTCCACCCGGGGCCTGGGCAGTGAGCTCGGGGAAGTGCCCACCCTCCTGCAGCAGCCGGGACCCGGCAGGCAACCTTGCCAGGTGGATGCCCAGACTCCGCAGCCCCAGAAGGAAGGGGCAGCGGACGCCGGAGCGGCCTATGTCCCCTCGACGAACAGAGGGGCGGCAGGGCCTGATCGCAGACTCCAGCCTCACAAACTGGAAGGCAGAAGGTAGGGGAGGGGGAAAAATAGGGAGAAGGGGTGGGAGAGGAAGGGGCTTGTGCTGAGGGGAGGGGGGCAGGTCCGGAGAAGAAAGGGGAAGGCACCAAGGGACAGGGTGCAGGAGAGACAAATGTCAGGGGGCCAAGTGGAGACAATGAGGAAAAGGGCAGGAGGGGAGGTGTCAGTGGGAGGGGGACAAGGTGATGCTGGGAGAGGAGAGGGTAAGGTCATTGGGGGCTGGAGGGGGAGGTGCTGGGAGAAGGCTTGAAAGAAGGGGTGAGCATGAGGAAGGCAGAGATGGAGCAAGGCATGTGTGAGGGCACAGGGGCATGAGGGACACGGGGGCAGAGGGTGGTGAGGGGGTGGGCATGAGGGAAAAAGAGGGCAAAGGGGGCAGGGGCAGTGAGGGAAGGGGGAGGCACCAGGAGGGTGCAGGGCTAAGGGAAGGTGCACGTGCCAGGGGATTCTGGGGGTGAAGCAGAAGGGCAGACACCTGCAGGGGAGGGACCAGAACCAGAGGAGAGAGGCAGGGCAGGTGTGTAGAGGGAGGTGTTAGGAGAGGGGATGAGGAGGGGTAGCTCACATGATCGGAGTGGGGTTACTGGAGGAGTGGGCACAAGGGGGAGAGAAGGGCTGGTGGAGGGGGCAGGTCTCAGGAAGGCTGAGGGCAATGAGAAGGGCAGGAGTCAGGACAGCAGAGGAGGGTGAGGAGTTGGGGGGCAGCAGGCACCAGGGGAGCTGATGGAGCAAGGGGAGGAGACATGGCAGCAGAGAGAAAAGGTAGAGGTTTATAAGATATTTATTAATAACTTGGGTGCCACAGTGGCACATCCAAACAAGCCATATGAACTCAGTACTGGTGCACAACACAAAATTCATTCTGCTCATGGGAGGAAACTCTTAGGCTATGTCCACACTGGTGGCTTCTTGCGCAAGAACATCTTGCGCAAGGGTTCTTGTGCAAGAAGTCTTGCGCAAGAACATGTCCATATGGCCATGTGTGAGCTGTGCTTTTCCGCAAGAGCATCCATGGCAGTGTGGACACTCTCTTGTGCAAGAAAGCTCTGATGGCCACTTTAGCCATAGGGGTTTCTTATGCAAGAAATCCCTGCCAAGGATCCACACTGCCCTCTTGTGCAAGAGCTTACATCCGTTAGAAAAGAATGTAGCTCATGCGCAAGACGCCCTCTCTTACCATGCCGCGCTGTAAATTCCTTTCGCAAGAGCAGGCAGGCAGTGTGGATGCTCTGCAGGTTCTTGCACAAGAACAGTTGTACTTGCGCAAGAAGACGCAAGTGTGGACATAGCCTTAGAGGGAACACTTCCCCCAGCCTCTCTGCCCCCGAGTTAATGTCACACACATTGGGTTAATGCAATTGCAGGATAGTTGCATGAGGAGGGGTTGGTGGGGGCCAAACTAATTCCTGTTGGTAGGAGGATGGTGGGAAAAGTCCTTCGAGAGGGGTGACATGACACCTTTTACTTCTGGTCATGTGTCCATCTTGCCCCAAGCATGTTACCTCCAGAGGCCTGGCTAATGGGGGTCAGGGGGTGTGGCTAATGGGGGTCAGGGGGTATGGCTAATGGGGTCAGGGGCGTGGTTAACAGGGGTAAGGGGGTGTGGCTAATGGGGCCCTTACTGCCACCCCTGTCTGCCAGTAGATCCCGATCTACTGGTTGGTGACCACTGCTCTATCCCAACCCCTAGTATCTTATGCCTTACATAGACTCTCAAATCCTGTTTATTTCCTGTCATAGAGCTAATAGGACCCATCTGTTCTCACTACAAAAAGAGTAAAAAATAATTTGCATCACTATATAGAGTTGAAGCACCTAATGTCAGGATGACTCAAAAGGAAATCATGTGTTTCTATGCATGGTCCTAGATTATTATGAATGTTGTTTATATTGCAGTTACACTACAGATCTCAAACAGGATCATCATCCCATTGTGAAAGGCAGTGAATGAACATGTACAAAAGTGCTCCAACGTACTCACAAGACATGGCATGCCAAGACAACGCATGACAAACAATATGGGGAAAGGGAAAGGGCAAGATGATGAAAAGAATATCTTTAAGAGGTTGCGTGGGCACAGCCCACTTCTTCAGATGACCGGATAACTCTGGTTATTCTTCAGATAACTTCGGTCATCTGAAGAAGTGGGCTGTGCCCACGAAAGCTCATGATAATATCTACATGTTTTGTTAGTCTATAAAGTGCTACCAGACCATTTGCTTGCTGTTTTTTTCTGTAACAGACTACCCCCTGAAGCTCTTTAAGAGATTGCACAGGCTACCTGTGTGCACAACCTGGTGGTTTTGAACCATGAGGGTATGGTTTCTGATTGTTATGTTTAAAGGTATTGAGTATTTATTTTTCTACACCCCTGAATTAGCAACTGCTACCTGTCTTGAGATCGGATGTCCTGTTATATATACATACATGCGCGCACGGACACACACACACACACACACACACACACACACATCCCATACATGACCTTTTCAGGAACTGACAGAAAATTAGTAATATCCTTTTTCTTTCCTTATTGTCATAATTAATTACTTTATGTAGCTTTATATTCACTTCCTGGTTCACAGTTTCTATTGTGGCATATGATATGGAGTGCGTCACAAACTGTGGGTTAGTGGTGTGACTTTAATCTCTATTATAATTTAGTGCCAATACCTTACAAGGACTATGAATAGCGAGTCAGATTACTGAGAAAATCTTTCAAAGTAGTGTCTTGGACTTGGTATTTGATTCACTTTACCCCTACTTTTTAGTATACATTAATAGGGTTGCCAGGTGTCCGGTATTGCCTCCTGTCTGGTAAAAAAATTCAGAAAATACTGAACACCTAAAATGTCTGGTACTTTCTGATTTTTTCCCATCCAGGAGGTGAAAATCCCAGGCTGTCCAGCTCAATACGGAGGCAGCCTGGCAACCCTAGTGCTTACCGGGTTCCACAGGGGAACTGTCCGGCCCGGCACAGGGAGGCAAGATGGCGGGCGGCTCTCAGCAGCCTGTCAGGTGTCAGGGCCAAAAAGCCTTACCACTCGGTTTTTAAAGGGGCCACAGTGGTTTTTGCTTAACAACTGTCAGGGGTCCTTTTTTTTTTCTCAACAAACTTTTTCCTGGCGTGGGGTTGTTTTTTTTTCCGGTATTTTTTCTGAAACCATCTGGCAACCCTATACATGAATACAAGAATTCCTGTTTAATAAGGTTGTGATATTTCAATCAAAGGCATATACATGTCATCAAACACTACATGTGTTTTCCAGTAAATTTGTTCTTTGCAGTATCCTGAGTAACATAACTGGTGTAGCTTGTGCATTATACAGGTTGAACCTCTATTAACTAGGACTCTCTGGTCCGAAAACATCCGTGGTCTGGCAGGGATATTGCAGGACCAGAGAGTCCTGGTGGAGGGCTGGTGGCCAGGAGTCTGGCTGGTAGCAAAGCTGTGGCTGGGAGGGGCCGGGGCAGTGGGAAATAAGACGACCTCCCCTGGTTAGGCAAAAATCTCTCACCCGGGACCAGTCAGGTCCCAAGGGTGTCAGACCAGGGAGCTCCAACCTCTACAAAGCAAGTTGAATGCTTGGCATTAATAATGGATGTTTAGGTGGAAATGTATTCTTAAAAAATTTAATACTAAGATTCCAAATCTGCCATGAATTTTGCATGAGCAAGACATCTGTGCCCCTGTGAAGCTCATTGCAGGATTGGGGCCTACATTTCTTTTACTTCAGGTGGCAATCTTTGTTCATTAATAGTCAAAGATTATTTTACTATTGAAGACACAAAATAAACACTTCTCCAACTCTGAGTCACTTTATATAACAGCTGGGACACTCCCATTCTTTGTCTTTGAGGCTGATGGTTTCATCAGTCAATTCAATGTTTTCTGTCCAGTTTACTGAGTGTTTGTTTTCTTTCCCTAGATTCCAAACATGTGTTTCATTTTTCTATAAAAGAGGCTATTAGTACTTCTTGCTTTATTTCTCGCCAGTATTTGTGTAGTCAATTCACAACAATAGCAGGCACAATTATTATCTGCATTAGTAGCAATAATACATTTCGCACATTATGTAACCTCACTTTTCTGGTTTAAAACCTGTTAGGTCTAGGGTGTGGCTGCAGTTGATTAATGCTCACATCTAAAGTTTTAGCAGAGCGATTTTCAACCTTTTTTCATTTGCAGATCCCTATGCAAACCCACCTGTTATAAGAATTACAGTGTTTTGTGAGGATTCTGTGACTTAATCATGGATCCTGCTTGATACAGATAAACCAAATTCCCAAATGCACTTCCCGTGACTTCACTGGACCCAGGGCTTAGCCCTTGAGGCATTTACATGAGTCACAGTATTCATCAGGTATTTGCAGTCGCTGTCTGAATTTGTACTCTTCTGAAATGGTATTTCTTTGTGGTCTGCTATAGTGTAGATGTGGCCTAAGAGAACAATTAGCAGACCACCAGATATTAGCTGTCCTGGATGAATTCTAATGTTGGTAAATATTTAATGCCTGTCTGAATTTTAACTCTGGTTTTAATTGCTTATATTAAGCTTTTTATTTCAAAACTACTGTGTAGAGTTGCTATTGAACTGCTATAGTAGCCATCGTTCACACTAGAAATGGCTGAATTTGAGAGAGAAATAAAACATTTCTTGTAAACCACCATTTGTAGATCATTTGTTACGTCTTTTGGATCCTTTGGGAAGCTAAATGCAAAACAAACATTTATTTTTTTTAATTGTAACATTTGATAAATGCCTAAACCAAACTGTATACAGTGTTCAAAAGCTTCAAAGGGGTAGCCAAGTGAGTCTATAACTGGAAAAACTTAAAAAAACAATGACTACTCTTGCAGCACCTTAGGGTATGTCTACACAGCAAAGTTATTTCAAAATAACAGCTGTTATTTCAAAATAACTTTACTAGCGTCTACACAGCCAAAACGCTTTTTGAAATTAATTCAAAATAGCAGAGCGCTTATTTCAAATTTGGTAAACCTCATTCCACGAGGAATAACACCAAATTCAAAATAGCTATTTTGAAATAAGTGCTGTGTAGACACTTATAGAGAAATAGGGGGCCTCCAGCCTTCCCAGGGTGCCCTGGTGGCCACTCTAGCCTCAAACAAGAACACTCCTCTCCCTCCCCCCTCCCCGTAGCCCTTAAAAGGGTTGACTCTGGCCACAGTGCCTGTGCCAGCTCCAAGCCTGCCAGCCCAGAGCCAGCAATCACTGCCCCTGACCCAGTGGCCCCAAAACATGAGCCAGCAAGCCACTGGCAGCCAGCCCTCCACCGCTCCCCAGGAGCAGTCTGCCAGCTCCCAGGAGCCTACCAGGGCCCGGAGAAGGCGGGCGCTTTCCTGGTCCAGGGTTGAGATCATGGACCTTATTCAGGTTTGTGGGGGATGCCCCCAACGTCCATGATCTCCGCACTAGATGGGGGAACACGGCCGTCTATGGCAGGATAGCAGCCAGCCTGGCCACCAAAGGCCACATGTGAACCCAGGAGCAGGTTCGCATGAAAATCTAGTTGGTCTGGTGAGATGCCCCAACTCTGAGCCCTGAGCTTACCCTCCCCCTTCTTCCCCATGCTTCTCCCTTCCAGCTCCCTCCTCCCAGGTTTCCCCCTCCCCTCTCCCACGCTCTCTGCTTCCCTTTCCCACCTCCTTTCCCCAGTCTCACCAGAGTTTCATTCCCCCCTCCAGTTTTGTTAAATAAAGAGAGTTTGTTTTCATGAAAATACATGTATTTTATTTCACATCAGGAAGGGGGGTTAGGGAGGGGTAAGTGGAAGGACGTGAGGGAGGAATGAGGCACAAGCCCCCAGTGGGGCAGACCAGGGAGGCTCTTAGTGCTCCTCAGGGTGGAAGCACTCCCGCAAGGCCTCCTGGATACTGACAGCCCCCTGATGGACCTCCCGGATGGCAGCCTGCAGAACGTGCAGCCAGGCTCGCAGCAACGTGTCCACGAGAAGCACCAGAGTGCCCAGGGGCAACTCTGGCTCCATGTTGCAGAGCGCTGTGGTGTCCCGAGTGAGGGCAACCAGAGCACGCAGAGACAAAATGCTTTGCTGTCCCTCATCGAGGTAGGCAAGCAAGCAGGGAAACCTGAGAACCAGCTGTCCAGGGGCGGTCCCTCTAAGCACAGGCCTCAGATAGCCTCAGGCAGCAGCCACACAAAATAACTCCTGACCTGATGCCCTGCTGGACCTGGTTCCGGCCGGCCTTAAATGCGATTCAGCATACACTCAGTGTGGACGCACTATTTTGAAATAGCAAAGCGCTATTTCGAAATGCATTTTGTGTGTAGGCACGTTATTTCGAAATAACTTATTTTGAATTAACTATTTTGAAATAATATATTTCGAAATAACGCTGTAGTGTAGACATACCCTTAGAGACTAACAAAATGTGTCAATGATATCATGAGGTTTTGTGGGCACAACCCACTTCTTTTCATCTGAAGAAGTGCGTTGTGCCCAGAAAAACCTCATGATACCATCTATATTTATACAGTGTTGTAAGAGCCAGGCTGATCTCAGGAAATTAGAGAAACAGGATGGGTGAGGTAATATCTTTTATTGGACCAACTTCTGTTGTCATGAGAGACAAGCTATTGAGCTTACAAAGAGCTTTGGTTCAGGTCTGGGAAATGTCATCAAAGTGTTACAGAAAAATACATGATTGAACAGATTGTTTAGAATAAGTAGTTAACACATATTTCAAAGGAACCAACTTCCAGAAGGTATTGGTGTGATGAAGTGGGAATTTAAACTCCTCTAAATGAATCCTAGTCCATCCATTTTTCAGTATGAGGAGAAATACTTGCAGCTTTTCAAGTATAGTCAATTTTCACTCTCACACTGCTATTAAAATCTGCATGTAAGCCTCTCAGGACACTTCTGTTGTTCTTCATTTCCTTTCTCTGTTGGGTATGGAATGCACCTTAGGTTTCCATTTGGCGGGGCTACTGATTTTGGACCTGTGCCTGGGATGGTAGTGCCACAAACACCAGGTGGTCCACCCAGAGTTCAGAAGGTATTATCCAAAGTGTAACCTCCATTTTGTATGTGCAGCATTTTGCCTTCCCTTCACAGGTGCTGACTTTGTCCTTGCCTGAGGGGTGCTCAATCCCCCCTCCACCCAAAGTCCGTGTCCCCACTCTGCTCTTTCTCCAAACCCCTCATTCCTGTTCTGCCTCTTCCCACCCCTGCCCTTCCTCTCTCCACCCTCTCTTCCAAGTATGCCCTACCGTCCTTCTTCCCCCCTCCTGCATGCTATTAAACAGCTGATCCACTGTGGGTGAGAGGTGCTGGGGGGAGGGCGGGAGCTGATCCAGGGGGCCTGCAGGCAGGGGGGCCGAGCACAACTATTATTTTCCTATGGTTGCTCTGACCCAAGAGCATCCAGGGAGTCAGCAGTGCCAGCACCTATGCTTCTCATGTTTGTTTGTCTCCATGTGGGACTGAAATTCCAAAGTTGTGTGGGAAAGGGCTAACCAGAGTGTCATGGACCTAAGTGCTTGACCTTTATTAATTGCTCTAAGCTGGCTCCTGCCCAGCGGAACTAGTTTGCCAGGGGAGAGGTCACCTAGCAACATCATCTGATATAATCTTTTTTTTTTTTTTAATAAAATAAAAAACAAGTTAAAAATTACTTTAAAACATTAGAGGTCTTCAAGTCACCAGGGCCTGATGAAATGCATCCCAGAATACTCAAAGAGCTGGTAGAGGAGGTAGCTGATCCCTTAGCTGTCATCTTTGAAAAGTCATGGAAATTGGGAGAGATTCCAGAAGACTGGAAAAGGGCAAATATAGTGCCCATCTATAAAAAGGGAAATAAGAACAACACAGGAAACTATGGACCAGTCATTTTAACTTTTGTGACAGGGAAGATAATGGAGCAAGTAATTAAGGAATTCATCTGCAAACATCTGGAAGATAATAAGGTGATAGGTAACAGCCAGCATGGATTTCTAAAGAACAAATCATGTCAAACCAATCTGATAGCTTTCTTTGATAGGATATCAGGCCTTATGGATAAGGGAGAAGCAGTGGATGTGGTATACTTAGACTTTAGTAAAGCATATGATATGGTCTTGCATGATCTTCTTATCAATAAACTAGGGAAATATAACCTAGATGGAGCTACTCTAAAGTGGGTGAATAATTGGCTGGATAACCATTCTCAGAGAGTAGTTATTAACAGTTCACAGTCATGCTGGAAGGGCATAACAAGTGGGGTTCTACAGGGGTCTGTTTTGGGACCAGTTCTGTTCAATATCTTCATCAACGATTTAGATGATGGCATAGAGAGTATGATTATTAAGTTTGCAGATGATACCAAGCTGGGAGGGGTTGTAAGTGTTTTGTAGAATAGGGTCATAATTGAAAATGATCTGAACAAACTGGAGAAATGGTCTGAGATAAACATGATGAAGTTTAATAAGGACAAATGCAAAGTACTCCTCTTAGGAAGGAACAATCAATTTCACACATACAGAATGGGAAGTGATTGTCTAGGAAGGAGTACTGCTGAAAAGGATCTAGGGGTCATAGTGGACCACAAGCTAAATATGAGTCAGTAGTGACACTGTTGCAAAAAAAAAAAAAGCAAACATGATTCTGGGAGGCATTAAAAGTCGTATTGTGAGCAAGACACAAGAAGTCATTCTTCCACTCTACTCTGTGCTGATTAGGCCTCCATTGGAGTATTGTGTCCAGTTCTGGGCACCACATTTTAAGAAAGATGTGGAAAAATTGGAGAAGGTCCAGAGAAGAGCAACAAAAATGATTAAAGGCCTAGAACACATGAGCTATGAGGAGAGACTGAAAGAATTGAGCTTGTTTAGTTTGGAAAGGAGAAGACTGAGAAGGGACATGATAGCAGTTTTCAAGTATCTAAAAGAGTGTTACAAGGAGGAGGGAGAAAAATTGTTCTCTTTGGCCTCTGTTGATATGACAAGAAGCAATGGGCTTAAATTGCAGCAAGGGAGGTTTAGGTTGGACATGAGGAAAAACTGTCTAACTGTCAGGGTGGTTAAATACCCTGGAATAAATTGCCTAGGGAAGTTGTGGAATCTCCATCACTGGAGATCTTTAGGAGCCGGTTAGATAGACATCTATCAGGGATGATCTAGACGGTGATTGGTCCTGCCGTGAAGGCAGGGGACTGGACTTGTTGACCTCTTGAGGTCTCTTCCATTTCTAGTATTTTGTGATTCTATGATTCTATGACCGCTACACTTACCTTCATGCCTCTAGCTTCCATCCCAGATACATTTCTCAATCTATTGTGTACAGCCAAGCCCTAAGATACAACCGGATTTGCTCCAATCTCACAGACAGAGACAAACACCTACAGGATCTATATATAGAGGATTCTTAAAACTGAAATACCACCTGGAGAAGTGAAAAAACAGATCGAAAGAGCCAAAAAAGTACCCAGACATGAACTACTTCAAGACAGGCCGAAAAGAGAAAACAAAATTCCACTTATCACCTACAGTCTACAACTTAAACCCCTCCAACACATTATCAACAATCTACAACCTATCCTGGAAAATGACCCCTCAATCTCAGGGTATGTCTACACTACCACCCTAGTTCAAACTAGGGTGGCTAATGTAGGCATTCGAAGTTGCAAATGAAGCCCGGGATTTAAATATCCCGGGCTTCATTTGCATCTTGCCGGGCGGGCGCCATTTTTAAATCCCCTTAGGTTGAACTCCATGCCCATGGCTACACACGGCACGGAGTAGGTAGTTCAAATTAGGATCTCTAATTCGAACTACCGGTACACCTCGTTCCACGAGTAGTAACAGTAGTTCGAATTAGAGATCCTAATTCGAACTACCTACTCCGTGCCGTGTGTAGCCGCGGGCACGGAGTTCGACCTAAGGGGATTTAAAAATGGCGCCCGTCCGGCAAGAGGCAAATGAAGCCCGGGATATTTACATCCCGGGCTTCATTTGCAACTTCGAATGCCTACATTAGCCACCCTAGTTCGAACTTGGGTGGTAGTGTAGACATACCCTCAGAGACCTTGGGGGAAAGGCCAATACTTGCTTACAGACAACCCCCTAACCTCAAATAAATTCTTTCCAGTAACCACGCAACACACCTCCATCATAATCATCCAGGAACCCACCCCTCCAATCAGCCCTGGTGCCAACTCTGCCCACACATCTACACCAGTGATTTCATCACTGGACCCAACCACATCAGCCACCTCATCAGAGGCTTATTTAACTGCACATCCCCTAATGTGATCTATGCCATTAAATGCCAGCAATGCCCCACTGCAATGCATATTGGCCAAACTGGACAGTCTCTGTGGGAAAGAATTAATGGACAGAAATCAGGTATGTCTACACTACAGTGTTTTGTTGGAAAAACAACCGGTTTTTCCTACAAAACTTGAGTTACGTCCACACTGCAGTTGCATTCTTCTGAAAGTAAATAGAAAGAACAGTGTTGGTAATCCTCTTTCTATGAGGAAGAAGCCTTTTTCCAAAAGAGCTCTTTCGGAAAAAGGCATGTGTGGATGGGGAAGAGGGAGTTCTTCTGAAAGAAGAGCAAAGAGGAAAAAGCACAGGTTCATAGTAATCACAGCTTAAATGCATTCAGTGTGGACACTATCTTTCAAAAAAGCAGATCATTTTTTCAATGTGCTTTTGTGTGTGGATGCTCTCTTTCGGAAAAGTTTTTTCGGAAGGTCTCTTCCGAAAAAAGGTTCTTCCGAAAGAAGCCTGCAGTCTAGACATAGCCCCAGACATCTGAAAGGCAACACAAAAAAACCTGTCGGAGAACACTTTAATCTTCCATGCACTCATTAATGGATCTCCAAGTCGCCGTTTTGTTTCAGACCAATTCCACAAGTCAAATACACAGAGAAAGGTTGGAACTTAACTTCAATCACAAGTTTAATTCTTATGCAAATGGTATGAATCAGGATATCGTATGGCTCGCACATTATCAACCAACCAAATAATGAAGGTGCTAATGGTTCTTGATGTCTGTGTAGAATCTGGTGTTGGTCATCTTCCTTTCCAAGTGCAAACTAATGGTTCTTATTAGCCTCTTGTAACCATTTAGTCTTTAAGGTGCTACTAGACTATTTGTTGATTTTTAAGTTTTTCCTGTTACAGACTAACTGGGCTATCCCTTTGAAGCTTATCTACTCTCTGTCTCTTTTTTTCTTCTTCCCCTCCATTTTTTTTCCTTCTCCCTCCTTCCCTTATTTATTTTTGGATCTGGACTTCCAACACTCCAGTCATCTGAAGAAGTGGATTGTGCCCACAAAAGCTCATGATACCATCTACAATCATGTTTTTTATGTCCTAAGTAAAGGGCAATGGAATTAGCATTCTGTGCACAGTCTGTCTCTGTATGTGTTTATATGATACACCTACCACATGAGTGAAACTTTAAACCAGGGGTGGAGAACCTTTTTTGGGTTGGGGGCTGCTGACAACCAGAAAAATCACACTCTCACTGATGTGACCCCTGACTAACACTCTGGCTAAGGAGAAAGACAATCCCTACATTCCACTCACACACCAGAGCCTAGGGGGGCTAGACTAGTAGATTTTGTGTGTTCCAGCACAGCTGCGGGGTAGCAAGGGGTCTGGAGCACCAGTGCGGGCTCCCGAATTTGGGGAGCGGGGGCTGAGTCTCAGGTGACAGATCCAGGCAAGCCTGAGGTTCCTCACCCCTGCTTTAAAGACTAACAGATTTATTTGGGCATAAGTTTTCATGGGCAAAGACCTCTTTGCCCACAAAAGCTAAAGCCTACATGTAGTGAGTCTGCATGGCCTCTCGCTGACTCAGAGGATGAAACTCCCACAGAAACCCCTTGGTGGGCGGTGCCAGAGTCATCCAGCCCCGCTCACAGGAAACAGGAAGTGAGAGCTAGGGTATAAGAAGGGAAGCTCCCAGCTCAATCAGGGCAGGGCAGAGGCTCTTCCCCAGCCTCAGCATAGAAAGGCCTCGCTGCGCCGCGCTATGTTCCGGTGAAAGACTGGGTCGGGCCTCCTGGGCCCTAAGCCCAGGCCTAGACTGCCCCGGCTGCTACTGGACCTAGGTCCCGGGACACACCAGCAGAGGCTGCCGCTCAGGCCTACCAATCTGCCAGGACTCTCAGGACTGGCGCGAGACCACATCAAATGGGCCGGACTGCCTGGACCCTTGCCAACCCTGGATCACGAGCCGATGGACACCCTGCCGGCACCCCTGTTCCTAGCTGACAAGGACTGGCAACCAGTCCAGGTAGGCCCCCAGGGGGAGCAGGGAAGTCGCCCAGGGACAGCTGACCCTGGGACAGCTGAAGAAATGGAGGTCGGGTGGGAAGTCACCCAGGGACAGCCGACCCAGACAGCGTGTTATGGCCTGGAGCCCCGCTGGTCCAGTGGCTGCCACTGTTAGGGCCCTGGGCTGGGACGCAGTGGAGTAGGGAGGGCCCACGTCCCCCCTGACACCCCTTCCCCTGGGTGGCAGGTTTCCCTTTGTGCAGCAAAAACCCCTGCGCTTGTCGGCTCTCTGCCAGCGAGGAGTACTGACCCCTGGCTCAGCCTGCAAACAGCCCTGCGCCAAGGAACCACCCTCATATTTCCCTGTATGGTTGCTCCCTTGCCCTGACTCTGGACCTGTGCTCACAAAGTATTGTGCAGCCCCTAAGACTGCTATATAAGCAATTATTTGTTGTTTTGCCCTGACCCAGGGCCTGGGCTCCCGAACTGTGGGGTAGCCTGCCAGAACCTTGTTGTTGATTTAATTGTTGATTTACCGCCTGGCCCTGAACCAGCGGGCCATTAAAACTGCTAATTAGCAGCTGCCCAGCTATTGAGGCTCCGGACTCAGGGCTTGCCATGAGTCAGTGTGGCCTCTCGCTGCCTCAAACAGTTACATGACATAAATCTGTTAGTCTTTAAAGACCTCCTTGGGTCTTTGCCCATGAAAGCTAATGCTCATATAAATCTTAAAAAACAACGAATGGTCCTGCAGCATCTTAGAGACTAACAAAAAAATGTAGATGGTATAATGAGCTTTTGTGGGCACAACCCACGTCTTCAGATGAATGGCGTAAGGGGTCCAGGGTACAAATAAAAAGCAGAGAAGGAGAGGGGATGGGGCGGGAAAGAGAAGGGAAAAAATTGTCAATTAGACTGTTCATACTAAATGAGGCTAATCGAGTGAAAAAAATCTGAATAAATGTGTTAGTGTTTAAAGTGCCATAGGACTCCTTGCTATTTTTGCAGACACAGACTAAGGGTATGTCTACACTAGCCCCCTAGTTCGAACTAGGGAGGCTAATGAGGGCGACCGAAATTGCAAATGAAGCGCGGGATTTAAATATCCCGCGTTTCATTAGCATGTTCCCGGGAGGTCGCCATTTTGGAAATTGACTAGCCCGGAAGAACTGCCCGCGTCTACACGCGGCAGAGAAGGGCGATTCCGAAATAAACCCCTTACTTCGAATTACCAGTTGAGGTTTATGTTATGTTCGAACTAGGGGGCTAGTGTAGACATACCCTTAGTCTGTGTCTGCAAAAATAGCAAGGAGTCCTATGGCACTTTAAACACTAACACATTTATTCAGATTTTTTTCACTCGGTTTAAACCTCAACTGGTAATTCGAAGTAAGGGGTTTATTTCGGAATCGCCCTTCTCTGCCGCGTGTAGACGCGGGCAGTTCTTCCGGGCTAGTCAATTTCCAAAATGGCGACCTCCCGGGAACATGCTAATGAAACGCGGGATATTTAAATCCCGCGCTTCATTTGCAATTTCGGTCGCCCTCATTAGCCTCCCTAGTTCGAACTAGGGGGCTAGTGTAGACATACCCTAACATGGCTATCCTCTGATATGAGTGAAACTGTAACCCAGTAAGTTCAAAGCTGTGGTGTGATTCTGGGAGAGGAATGCTTAAGATACAGGAGAGCTTGAGGAGTCAGCACTAAATTCAAGGGCTAAGCTGCTGGGCTGTGAGATCTCAGAAAGGAGTACTTGTAATGTAACGCTAAATTCAGTCACTAGGTGGCATGGTGTGTAAATACCTAATTTAAGATCTCCTCAGCTGTACCTAGCAGAGCATTGAAAGACCTTGTGATCAACACATCTGCTGGCTAAAAAGGAAGCACTGTAGCCAGTTCATACCTGTACAGGAACATGACAGTGCTAGCCAGAGGATTTGTACCCCAAGAGGATCAAAGAATCCCTAGGCAGGAGCAGTGACCAGATTCTGTTCAGACTCCCATGTGAGTAAAACACCTGAGGATCCAGTGGTTGGGTCCCCTTACAGCAGTGTGGCGGGCTGCCAGCAGGGTACACAGACTTGTGACGATTAGCATGTTTCTCTGTCTTGACTTTGAACTGGTGTCCATAGCTGACCACATTATCTCAGCCTTCTGGGTCCCGGAGCCTGGTTCAGCTCTTGGACTCCACAGTGCTGCACATAAATGGCCCATTGCAATTTTCTCCCTTAGCTGTGGAGCTGCAGACTATCAAGACCACGTTCTTTGATGCAGCTGGGTTCCCTAACATTAGGTGATGGACTGCATTTATGTGAGCATCATGGTCCTTATAGTGAGCATATGTATATGAAACGTTTCCAGAGCCTGAATATGCAAGAAATATCTATCTATATAGGTTTGTATAGTGTGCCCATCACTTTACTGCCAAAGGACAGGATTCATAAGGGTATCATCATATATTTGCTACCTAATAGCAGGATGCCTAAATGTCTTCGATCTGTTGAAATTTAGAATGATTCTGTCTTCCAAGCCTGAATTCAAGCTTTAGCTTGTAAACATGCAGCAAAGACAAAGAGGCATAAGTAAGAAAGTTGTAGCATCACGGATCACATCCTGCTCACTCTCCTAACAGCTTCAAGTTATTTTGTCTAATTAATATAAATGTTTCCATGTTATTGTTATTGCTTCTATTGCTATTTCTTGTAGAATTAAAAAAAATTATTGTGAGTGTAATGTTTTTCTAGTGAATGGAAGGTGAATGTGATATTGACCGGAACAAGACTAGACAAAATGAAATGACTAGAGAAAATGAAAACATCTAATTTAAAAAGTAATCTAACAGCATTAATAGTAAAAGTTAATTACATTAAAAGTCTTCCACATTTACTAAAGTATTATTAATAATATAGATTACATTTTTAATATATTCAGATAATATTTTAAGTCACCATAATCTTCACCATAATCTGCCTAGCAACAAGTGACTTTCTTTCTTTCTTTCTTTCTTCATATATAATAATTCTATAAGTAATAAGGATCCAAACTGAAAATTCTTTGAGACAAAAAATCTATGTTTAGAAAGTGCCTAATAAATTATTATTAAAATAATATTAAGATAAAGGTATATATGTCAATTTAATTAATAATATATAAGTAACATGCTATCCTAAAGGAGTGCTATATTCTTTCAGAAGTAAATAGTTCATTCATTATAACAGGATTTATAAAATATGTAATTAAACTATTATGTATTAGATATTTAAATTGGATAAAATGCATGACACAAATAAAGATAAATGAAAAGGACCATGCTTAACATTATGCACAGTTGTTCCACAGAGTTCAATAGAAGTATTCACGTGTTGTGCATTCATGCATGTAGGCACATGCAGGATTGGGGCCTAAATAAACCACATATAAGCAAAAGTTATAAAGTTTTGATCTGGATTTGAAGTTTTTTTCAAAATTTGGGCAAGTTCACATGCAAGATCATTTAAATATGGAACCAGACGTGATGCTTGGACACAGATGCGGATCCAAGTTTCTTCAAAGTTTAGAGGTATTTGGATATGGGATTTTTCTTCAAGTTCATCTCTAGAAAAATAGATTTTTAAAACGTTGTTCTGAAGATTTTCATGCTGTGAGACTAAATATGAATAGTCTGACTGACCATCTCCTTAAGTAATGATTTATATAATAAATTAGTACTAGGAAGTACTTGACATTTTTTAAGATATACAAATAACTTCTTGATTTCCATTTTCCAAATCTATATATGGATGGATATAGACCCTACCCCTCTGATCCAAGTTACTGAGTTTTCCATGGCAAGTTTGTTTTCAGAGCTTATAGAAGGAAAGCTTTTGAAAATATTCTGTATAGGGTTTGGATAATTATAGTTGTTACATGAACAGCATGAATTTGAATCATAACCAGGTTCAAAAGATGTATTACAACAGTTTCCGATTCTTCTCCTTCTTCTGAGTCCCCCTTACTATTTTTTGTAGTGTTACAATCACATTTCTTATTTTTAAAAAATGCTTTTCCCTTCCATGTTGCTGTGTAAAAAACCCACAAGGAGAAATGGACTGACTGTACAGGGAACACTGAAATGAGCTATACACAACGTTGTCAAAAGCACAAAGTGAAAAAGAATAGAGAAATTGTTTCACTTTCTCTAATATAATTCAAAGTAATCTCTGGCACAGAGATCAGTGGCACAGCCATGGGTACCCGCATGGCCCCACAGTACGCTAACATCTTTATGGCTGACTTAGAACAACGTTTCCTCAGATCCTGTCCCCTTTTACCCCTTCTATACTTACGCTACATCGATGACATCTTTATGATCTGGACCCATGGCCAAGAAACACTGGAGACATTCCACAGAGATTTTAACAACATACACCCCACCATCAATCTCAGCCTGGACCATTCTACACGAGAGATCCATTTCCTGGACACCACAGTACAAATCACCAATGGTAAATTAGACACCACTCTCTACAGAAAACCCACTGACTCATACAGTTACCTTCATGCCTCCAGCTCCCATCCAGAACACACCATACGATCCATCATCTATAGCCAAGCCCTTCGATACAACCACATCTGCTCTAATCCCACTGACAGAGACCAGAAACTTCAGGATCTCTACCAAGCATTTATAAACCTCAATTACCCACCTGGAGAAATAAAAACACAAATTGAAAGAGCCTGACGAATACCCAGAAACCATCTACTTCAAGACAGACCCAAGAAAACCAACAATAGAACACCACTTGTCATCACCTATAGCCTCCAACTTAAACCCGTCCAACATATTATCAATAAACTACAACCTATACTAGAACAGGATACTACACTCCGAGAGGCTCTGGGAGACAGACCCATAGTCTCCTTCAGACAACCACCTAACCTCAGGATGATTCTTACCAACAACCACAGGACATACCACACTAATACCAACCCTGGGACTTTTCCTTGCAACAAACTCCGTTGCCAGCTTTGTCCACATATTTACTCTGCTGACACCATTATTGGACCTAACCAATTCAGTTATAAGATCAAGAACACATATTCCTGCTCATCCAGAAATATAATTTATATCATCATGTGCCGACAGTGTCCGTCTGCTATGTACATTGGACAAACGTCTCAGACGCTTCGCCAAAGAATCAATGCACACAAAACGGATATCAGACAGTATCACAAAGAAAAAACAGTTTCTTGCCATTTCAACCAGAAAGGGCATTGTCTCAATGACTTGATTATCTGCATACTGCTTCAAAGACATTTTCACACCAGGCTTGAAAGAGAAACCTCTGAACTGTCATTCATGCTTAAATTTGACACTTTACGCCGGGGTCTTAACAAAGACCCTAATTACCTTACCCATTACAAAGATAGCTTCCCCAATTATCACCTCTAATATCATTAGCTCACAGACATTTACCTCCCCCCCCCTTATCCCCCCTCTGTTCTGAAATTTGATTTGTCCTTTTTATATGTGTTCACTTTTTTTGATTGTATCCCTTTGGTATATATGGTCATGCCTATTTTCTTCCACAATTTGATCTGAGGAAGTGGGTCTGGCCCACGAAAGCTCATCACCTAATAAACCATCTTGTTAGTCTTTAAAGTGCTACATAGTTCTGTTTTTTGTTTCAGCTAGACTAGACTAACATGGCTACATCTCTATTACTAATCTCTGGTGTTTTTTATAATAATAGTAAATGCAGATGTAACTTTTAATATCTCTTTATATTTTCTTTTCATGTTGACAAAAGAGGGTAAATGGCTTTTAACCTTGAGAAACAACTTTGCAAACACAATCATCCAAATACTTTTTTTTAATATATAGAAAGTGTTTTCCCAAATATTAGCATGTTCAGAGTTCTCAGATGTTGGTGATTTCAGTTCAGCTTTGCTTTTCAATGCATTAACTGAAGCTTTCAAGGTTCTATTTAAGTGTCAATTTACTCTCTATAAGTATTAAAGAAGATATATAGAGAGAGGTGAAACCTGACTATTCAGTTCAAGTTTCTCTCTGGCCTGCTAATCCCCTAGGTTTGTATTTTTTCATTTCATTTATTATCAGACTTTGTAATGAGAAGCCATAATTAACTTCAATGGCAGATACAGGGATCTGCAAAATTAAAGCTTTCTTTAAAAGGACCATTGCGCTTCCTCTGATCTTTACCATGTTGAGATTTTTTGCCGTTCATTATGGGTTGCTTATTGTCAAAATTTCTTCCTCTCTGTTTCTGCACTGCATCCTCGCTCCTGATGGCAGCGAATACAAAATAAAAATGTGTCTCTCAAGAAGCAAAAAAGATCGAGAGTGTAATTGAGATGACTTTGTTGTCACACCAGGGGGTGCTGTTCTGTGCAATGACACATGAAGAGTGAAATGAAAGCAACACTCAAATTTTTAAAACAGCTCCTTATTTTCTGTGGGCACAAGGCCAGATTCTACCCCTGTGGCCCCAGGCAATACATTTTCATTTAGTAGCATGGACATAAGATTTTAAAGAGTTTTACCTAAAACTTTATTCCTTGCTTGTTTGAGATTATTTATAAACAAGGATGAAAAAAGCAAATTTCCTATTCTTCTTTCTAATAATATATGACGGGATAAATTGAAGAGCGATCCTGATGCTGCAAGTGTATGTGCCAATTCTGGAAACTGCCTGCGTGGAATCCCATGACAGTCAGGGCTCAGCGGTTGGGCATGTATTTGTTAGGATTAGGGCCATGGCTTTTTAACACTAATGATCCAGGTCATCAATGTGCTTGTACAATCGGGGATTGCATATTGAATGAACTTTTTCTGGGTACTTGAGGGTTTTATATATTACACATCTGGGTCCAAAGAGGGACTGGAGATTGTAGAGATAAAGGCATTAGAGATTTTGAATATTTTTATTTGGGGGTGCCCAATTAGAGACATCTTTAAAAAGCCTGATTTCTTTTCGGTAGGTGCTCAGCACTTTTTAATATCAGATCTCCTTCAGATGTCTCAAACTGGGCACCCAAAACCGCTAGTCACTTTTGACTGCTAGTAGTACAATGTGTTTCTATTATTACATTTAATGTTTGTATACTTAATATACTCATTTATTTACCTATCTAACAGTTCTAGGGACCTGATCCTGCTTCAGTGGGTGTTTTGGCAATGACTTCAGTGGGACTATGACTAGCCCCTATGATGTATTTCACATGCAGCTGTTTTTACTGTTAGTAGATGATTACGTCAGTTTCATATTAGTCAGAACAAACAGGAGAAAGAAACAAAGCTGAACAATGAAGCTCTGAGAGGCTGACTTGCTCAGTCTCACTACCGCTGGCATCATGAGGTGTAAATTGCATTTCCTAAACTTGTTGCATCCAAGAGAAAACTTATCATGAAAGGCCCCTGAGCCGCCGCAGCTTTAGTTCTGCTGATGGCTCCACAACTGACTCACTGCACCTTGCCTACACCTGCTCCCCACCCTGCGCTGCTCACTTTTGTATCTGCATTGGCTGCCCTGGCAGAAGGAAAGGTGGGGATCCTTTGCAATGAATTCTGCACCAGACCTGCTCTGGCTTCCGCTGCTAGAGACTGGGCTGCAATAACAAGTTCCTGATAAGCTTTCCCTGAGCAATAACTTGACAGATACTGCAGGAACTAATTGAACAGTGCTGGGATATTGCTCCTCTCTGCCCTTCAGCCTGTAATATTAATAGGAAAGCAGCTAATTACAAATGATATTCATAGTGATAACTAGCAGAAGGTTGCTAAAGAGCTCTAGTAAACTGCTTTAAACCAAGCAGGATTACCATTAACTCTTTGAGTCCCAACATGAATGAAATGTAGAGGTCACACATCTGGAGGCCAAATTGAGTTAGACTGAAGATGTAAAAGGTTGCATCCAGGAAGGGAAACACAAAGTGGAAACTGCCTGTCCCATTTCTGGCTCCCCTGCAAGCCTTTGGGGACAAGAGGAAAGGAGGAACACTCCAAAGCAGGGCTTAAGGGCCAGGGTACAGTCTGTTTTACCCACTGACCTCACATGGATCTCCTCTCCCACACAGAATGTTGCTGGCTGCAGATCACCCACATGCAGGACTCTTCACAGTGCTGAGGTTGGACTTTCTCTGACTTCTTTTTTTCAGCATTAATGTGCAGCTATTTGGTGGTGGAGGAAAAGTTACTGTTTTAATGCCTGGAACCAGAATTTGGCTTGTGTGCGTGAGTATGTTTGATTTTGTTTTGCCTGTCGGGTTATAGGGGGTTTTTTCTTACATTCACATTGCACAGTTCACAAGTGAGATTCTTGGGCCATGTGAATTATTCTGTGATTTTAGAAGAGTTGAATGCACTCTGGGTCACAAGCACCAAGGAAGTGCCATAATACAGATAAATGTGAGGTCTACTGCTAGAATGGTGCCTAGAACAGGGGTTACTGGATCATGTCACCGTAAGGGCTCAGTAGTCAAACTGAAGATCTCCAGAGGAGCAGCACTGGAGAAAGTCACATGTAAGCAGTGATCCATGCAGCAGCATGTTTGGCCATCAGAAATAAACTCTTTTGACTGAAGATTAATTTTTGTATGTGAAAAAATGTATAAAAGGTGAAGGAAAGCTTACCCGTGCATCACCACTAACATTTGTTGGAGGAGATATGGGGCCATCCATCCTTCTCCTGAAGACACAGTCTTGATTCTGTGCAAAGGGAGTGTAAAGTGCTATTCTTGGTATGGTGGAGAATTATGATTTGGTAGTGTTCTATACCCAGTTTGCCTGGGTGTAAATTACTACTCCAGGAACAAAGTAATAGAGAATATGATCTCAAATCAGCTGATGGAGAAGAAGGGAAGAGGGCCACTTAAACTCCATCTCATGACTCCTTTGCATAGGACTTATTACCAGAGGCAGGAAAGAGACATCTCATCCACAGAGGTCATGGGACAGCAGTCTGCTGGATTCCAAGAGAAGATGGAAGAGAAGGAGCCTTCATAGGGGTTCAATAGATTTTACAAGTAAAAGGACGTAGTTCGTCCTGGGAAGAGCTGGTCTAATTTTAGACATGATGGAATGGGTTGTGTGGCAATCAGTAAGGCATGGGTCAGGTTCATCAGGATGAGCATTGCAGCAATGGATATCCAGTCCGTGCACATAGTGCATATCCAAACTTATCTTAACTGACCCTCAGCACGCTGTAAAATTCACCCACCATTCATGTCTTACTCCTTAGGGAATTCTGCACCTAAAAATTATGTGCACAATATTTTATAATTCTTAAAAAATTCTACAACTTTTATTTGTCAATAAATAAATATGATTCCAGCATGGCAGTGGTGAGCACAGACTACTGGTTGCATTGAGGTGGAAGATCACTCTGAAGCCCCCACCTTCCCCGGTACAGGAACTTGGGGGTGAGTCCTGACATGGAGCCAGGGCTGGGCCTGCTCCAGAAACACCCCAGGGCCCTGCTCCTCTGTACTTGGTGGGGGTGATGTAGTTATTCAGGAGGGGTCAGGATTTACTGCTGTGGCATCCGGACAGGTCTCTGGCGCCCTTGATGATGATAACCAGAAGGCTGATTGTGTGTGTGCTCAATTATGTGGGCCCAATGACTACAGCAGACCCCAAGAGAGCCCCCAAAGATCACAAACCAGATAAGGATCGAAGGTGCCAGGCCAGGATTATTGTTAAGCGAAGTACAGTAACAGTTGTCAGTAGGATCTACTGAACCATTACGGACATGTACTTGCCACAATGGAATGACTCAATCAGTGGGAAATTTCCACTATCCCCCTCACCCGCCTGGTCATACAAAGACACCACTTTATATACAGCTACAAACAAATTACACCTCACTGCTGACGTGTCAGGTTGCTACCCTCTGACATTGTCAGGTTATCACCTTCTTATGCTACTTAGATACCACCCATCACGTGGTTTGATTAGATCATCTCTATCCATCCTGCTGTCATTTTAGACTCTTTTCTGAACCTGGGTCTGTACCTGAGAGGAGTGGGTACCAAGATCTTTTTTAATGAGCTTTTGGTATCATGTGCTTTCCACTTACGACCAGTACCAATTATTGTTCTGCAGTGAGTACCTAGCACCTATTACTATTTTGCACTCTCAGCCCTGTTCATGCCAAATTCTGTGAGCAGGGGCCTGCCTCTTGCTCACAGCTTAGCTTTTCTCTATATTAGCCATGTTTTATCCATTGTTAGCTAGTCCTCAGACCTCAGATCAGGCCTGTGCTGCATGGACTTATGTTTTAGGTCTTCATCTTACTATAGGTGAGCAGGCTCAGCCCAGCAGGATCCAACTGTAGAGGGGCTTGTGTAGGGTGAGGGGTTTCTCTCTGGGGCAATTTGATGAGCCACATCAACTCATTTGGCATATGGAAAGAACCATGAATTATAAAGGACTATAAAAAAAATGAGTAGTCCTTTGGCACCTGAGGCTATGTCTACACAGCAGCGTTATTTTGGAATAACTAACGTTATTCCAAAATAATAAAGTCCGCGTCTTCACACAAGCAGTTATTTCAACATAATGTTGAAATATTGTTGAGCTGGAGGACTTCTTACTCCGACTCCTGTAACCCTCATTGTATGAGGAATAGAGGAAGTTGGGGGAAGAGTGCTCTACCTCAAAATAACTGCTGTGTAGACAGCACCAAAAGTTGAAATAAGCTATTTCGACTTAAGCTATGCAATTATTGTAGCTCAAGTTGCATAGCTTATTTCAAGTTTAGCCCTGCTGTGTAGCCGTGTCCTTCGAGACTAACAAAAATATAGAGTATCATGAGCTTTCCTGGGCAAAACCCACTTCATCAGATGAGATGGAGTGGACTATAAAGGACTATAATGGTGGGATCAAATTCAGTGGATGGAAGAGGGTTGAAGTCAGTGAAGTTGTGTTCACTTGTAATAGTGCTGAACCTGGCCCAATAAGTTTGAAATTCATGATTTATCTATTCCCAAAAGATTACTTTGAATCTAACTACTAATCGTGCTATGAGTGACTCACAGATAAATGTACTATATATATGAGAGAATTTGTCTGTCTGTCTGTTTGTTCAAGAACTCTTTCTAAACAGTAAGAGCTAGGACCGCCAAGTTCTGTATTCAGTGTCCTCTTATCATAACTGAAAGCAAGGTAAGGCTTTGGTTGTGCCAGGAAAATGGGATGTGCCTGGAATTGGATTACTTCTCATAAGAGATAAGAGATAGAATCACTAGGCAGATGAAAGATGCTGGGGGGGTGGGATGTGCCTCTCCCCTATCTGGGACTGCCCAGCCCCGTGCCTCTCTCCCCTAGACGTCCTTTAGGAGGGCAGGGGGCGGGGACTGAAGTTCTCCCACCTCCCGTTTCATATGGGAACATTGCTGGTTGTTCCCCTTCATCAGGGAACGAGGGGTAAGTGCACACTTTGCTGCACTCCTCATTCTGGCTGGGGTGTGTGTGTGGGAGACAACCTGAACCTGTCTCAGCCAGAAGTCATGCATCCTTCCCCCAGCTGTGCCTGCTGGAGCTACAGTAGGCAAGGAGAGGAGCTTCTCGCCTAGCCCGAAGCTACTGGTAGGAGCCTCCAAAGATGGATTCTAGAATGCTAGAACTGGAAGGGACCTCGAGAGGTCAGCAAATCCAGTCCCCTGCCCTCATGGCAGGACCACTCACTATCTATACCATCCCTGTTGTCTATCTAACTTGCTCTTAAATAACTCCAGTGATGGAGATTCCACAACCACCCTAGACAATTTATTCCAGTGTTTAGCCACCCTGACAGGTAGGAAATTTTTCCTAATGTCCAACCTAAACCTCCCTTGCTGCAATTTAAACCCATTTCTTCTTGTCCTATCCTCAGAGGTTAAGGAGAACAATTTTTCTCCCTCCTCCTTATAATACCCTTTTAGATACTTGAAAACTTCTATCATGTCCCCCCTCAGTCTTTTCTTTTCCGAACTAAACAAATCCAATTCTTTCGGTCTCCACTCATAGCTCATGTGTTCTAGACTTTTAATAATTTTTGTTGCTCTTCTCTGGACCCTCTCCAATTTCTCCACATCTTTCTTGAAATGTGGTGCCCAGAACTGGACACAATACTCCAACGGAGGCCTAATCAGTGCACAGTAAAGCAGAAGAATGACTTCTTATGTCTTGCTCACACCTAACTCACGTTTAGCTTGTGGTCCACTATGACCCCTAGATCCTTTTCTGCAGTACTCCTTCCTACACAATCTCTTCCCATTCTGTATTGGAGGGAAGGAAAGGAAGCTTGGGATTATCTCAACCCAAATAAAGAGAAGCCACAAGCTATTGTGCCAGAACTCCATCTCTTCCTTACTTCTTTGGGGCTGTTTCCCAATAACTGCTGTGACAGTTTCTTACAAATAGTACTGATTACAAGTGGGGACCTCGGGTTAGTTAACAAATCTGGTATTCTGGAGTGGTTGCCAGATAGCATATCTGGTATTCTGGAGTAGTTGCCAGATAGTTTGGGTGAATAGATTTTTGGTTCACGATTCATTTATGAATTAAGCTATTCATGCTTTGTTGTTTCTGCTGGGTGGCTGATCATTTCCGTTACAAGCATTATTTCTTCTCTCTGATTATACATATGAAATTCATAGAGTGGGATCAAGGAAACTTACTTTCACTCATGGAATTTGTGGAAAATATCTCAAATCTGTGTGGCTATTCATTTAGTTGTACATGACAAATAACACAACCCACCAAAACAGAGAATGCCTCTCTTATTTGTGAAAATATCCACAATTTTTTTTCAACTCTTCAACCATATCCCCTCATAGGACATACATGAGCCTAATCATCCCATCATTTGATTTCCAAGGGAAATAGTGTGATCACATCCAAAGAGGTGTACAATGAGATCTCATATATGGTGGGTTGTGAGTTTTAAGAAGTTTACCTCTTGCTCTGTTTATAAAACTTCTGCCACATCACAAAAACAATTGAAACTGGTGTTCTGCATAATCCACTCCTATATTTGCACATTTCATCTACTTGGGGTTGACCTTGCTAAAATAATATAAATCTATAGGCTAAATCATGTATCCCTTGCATGGGTACAATGGGAGGGAAGAGGGCAGAGGAAGTCTTTCTTCCTAGTATACCCGTACAAGATTCATCCAGAATACAGACCCATTATTCACTGGAATACTGGACTGTTTAACTAGCCAAGGCATCCAGCAGTGTTTCTTGTCCCAAAAATAACCGATAATTGGTCCCAAGAGGAATATATTCCTCATCACTCATCAGAAGAAGGTGCAAGTGTTGTTGCCGTGAGATCCCCCGGGAGCCCCTGGCCTGTGCAGGTAGAATGTATAAGCACTACCACTCAGATGCTCCACCTCGACTCCCTCCCTAGAATGCCCTTGGCTCCAAATGCCAGCATCTGTTCCTGAGTGTACAATCCAGTTTGACCATAGTGTTTTAGGTTGGGCTAGCCTCACTGAAACCCGGGGGGTAGCCATTACGCATCATTTAAGAAAACTGTAAGAAGTGTTGGATATTTATTATGAAATGATCCTCTGGTAATTCTTCCCAGATGAAATGGCCACACAAAAAGGAATGAAGATTTAATCCTTCATTTGCCAGTAGCTGCTTGGCTACTGATATCCACTCATTCGAAAAGAAAAAGAGTCCAGCTATAGAAGAATGGTTCAAAAATAGGGGAAGTTGTTGTGAGAAAATGAATGCACCAATTGTGTACCCAACAAAACAGACAGAGGACAAACAGAGCTTAGATATTTGCTTGCCATTTAATCTATACTCAGAAAAAGTATATTCACCTGAAAAGAAACCAAGATGTCTGTCCAATTAGTTTGAAATATTAACGCTTGATAGCCATTGTTCCTATGTTATATACATGTTATCAGAGATTTTGTTCAGTTTACAGCTATTAGTAGAAGCGACATGACCTGTTATAAAGCTGGCCATTTGGTAACATGGTAACACCCTCTTATCGGGCAAGATCTCATGACTATATTCTGTATGCCACCTTTTTTATATAAAAGCTCCTTGTGACAGTGATTATTGTTTTGTTCCTGATATTTGCAAAGAAAGTATTTGTGAATCTGTTAATATTTCCTAAATACAATAAAAGTAAGATAGTTGTAAGATGCCAGTCAGCTCCTTTATGGAATTTTGTAGCTGAAACAATAGCAGTCTCACACCAAAACACACACATCACCAATATTCTCTCTAATCTTTTCCATCCATGTACAGAATAAATTTTATATGCACGAGGGCATGTGCAAACGTGCTCCACTAGCAGAAACAAAATACTTAGCTGTGGGTTCTCTGCTGATCAGCTGGGCAGCACTTGAATCTCTCCTGAGTGGCCACATGAGCGCACAACTTACAGGGAACACTGCACCTACAGTCACCACCCAAAACAAAGGCATATGTAATGCCACTCAGGAATTTGATCTCTATGGGCAGAGGCATCTGACTGGCTATTGTTTTGGTAGTGGTGAGACAGAGTGAAGCAGGAGAAACTCCACAGGAGACAGAGAAGGTAGCAAGAAAGCACCAGGCATAACTATAGATGTACTGGTAGGTGACCCTGAGAAAAAGTGGAAAGAGTAAACTTTTGGGCTGAGTTCTTGATGAAAAAGGCTTGGAACTGTAAGCAAAGAACTGATCCTGTTGATTGATTCTCGTGTTCAGGGAAATAGGGTTTTGTACAATATTTGTAAATAAACAGAATTGCATCAAAGAAATAACTGGCCTTATTATCAATAATGCATTGTAATAGAAACAACTGCCAGGATCCTGATTTTTGGTTAACCACTTAGTCAAAAAGGGTAGCCACACTGTTTAATTTGTCATCTTTCTCGAAGACACATTTCAGTCTGAATCTAAAATTTTAAAGTTTTCAGACAATCCATGAAATCTGCAGTGCTATGGTATGACTCTGGACTTTCATTACAGATTTCCAGTTGCTACATGATACCACTAGTGAGGTTCATGCAATTGTGAAGAAAGGCTGTGCTTGCACATCTTGGTCCTTTCCTCTTCCTGGGATTGGAAGCAGAAGTCCTAAAATATCACAAGAGCTGCTACTCTTTGCAGTATTACTCACTTAACTAGATGCAGGAAATATCAGAAATTTCATGACAGACCCTGTTCTCACAATTTTCCCAGTAAGTTTTGCTGTCCCAAAGGTTTGAGATGTGGCACGAGCAGTCATCATTTTTTGTGCATATCCCAAACTCCTGACATTCACCCACCACCAGCATTAGCTTATCTGGAGAGACTTCATCATTACTTAGGATTAAATTCCTGTTATGATACATACATCCAACCCCATTGACATAACAGGATTTTTATGCATGTATTGAGGGGCATACCCCTAACATTGCCTTAGATCTCCACACGGGAGCAGATATTTAGAGTATCTGATTAGGGTTCCAACAGAGGTAGGGCAGAACAAAACCTTGAATCCAAACATCCTGGAATCTGAGGGCACAGATTTACACAGATGTCCCCTATCTCTTGAATGGGTTGAGTCAAAACCATATGTCAATAGTGCCCTGAACTTTAGATGGTCATATTAAGGTCCAGGATTTTTTGGCAGGGCTCCTTGCTGAGTTCAGGTGCCAATTACATTTAGAGTGGTGTAGTCATAGTATCAAGAAATCAAAACAGGAAGAATCCTTACATCTACAAAAATAACTTTGGATTTCCTTCCTCTGTAGCAGAGAGATGCTTTTTTCAAATGTATTGCTCACTGAAAGGATGGTTGAAGTTTCCTTTCCAGCCATACTGTAATGAACTGGTCAGTGGAACGTATACCATTGCCCACTGAAAGATATAACTAGTTCAGTTGTGTGTCACTGCTAACAGATTTCCTTTGGAGAAGGACCATCTGAGTGCTATCATTGTTATCACTGTGAGTTTCCAAATGTCCATGGTATGCTGCATAGTGACAACTTTGTAATCTTAGGTGCCCACAAATTTATTGCAGTACTTTTCTCTCTCCTTTTTGCTGTTCTCTTATTAATTATATGTGGACATATAACAGTAGGTGCTAAACAAACATAGATTAAATACTTAGATGCAGTAAACAATATAATAAATTTTCATGATTTCTTCTGTCAACCATGTACAGTGTAGCTAATTAACCTTGCACATAGCCACTAAATGTAGATTAGATAATCATACATCAGCATCAGTAGAACAAGTGCAAATTTCCTCCAAATGACAGATTACTACTATGGATGTTCTTTTCAAAATACAGGATGTGGGTTTAAAAAAACCCTACTTATATATTAGGGTATGTTTATTCACAATAATCTAGAAGACCATGAATAGTGTAACTTCATAGTATTTATGAACTGACTTCTACGTGCTTATGAATAAAATCATTTTGCTTTTCAAAACCTCAGGATATTTTTTTGTTTTTTTCCTGGTTACACGTCATATAGTCCTGAATGTCTGTGGGTTTGCTTGCTTCTTCTTTTTTTGGTGAACAATATTTTCATAATGCTGAGAAGGAAAGAACTTTAATGTCAGCTGTGGGGAAATAAAAGGTAAGTTAAGCTTTTCTTAATGTATAATCACAATTATTCCTGTATTTCTTGACTCAGTAAATTCTGATTACCATTGCATACGGGGATGTAATACTGGAGTAGACAGAATTACATCTTTTTACAATTGTGGAGGGGTAAGCATGTTAGTCTGTAATTTTAAAAACAACAAGTGGTCCTGTGGCACCTTAGAGACTAACCAAAATATATAGAATCATGAGCTTTGGTGGGAAAAACCCACTTCATCAGATAAATTGAAGTGGAAATAAGAACATAAGAATGGCCGTACTGGGTCAGACCAAAAGTCCATCTAGCCCAGTATCCTGTCTGCCGACAGTGGCCAGCACCAGGTGCCCCAGAGAGGGTGGACCGAAGACAATGATCAAGCAATTTGTCTCCTGCCATCCCTCTCCAGCCTCTGACAAACAGAGGCCAAGGACACCATTTTATCCCCTGGCTAATAGCCTTTTATGGACTTAACCTCCATGAAATTATCTAGTTTCTCTTTAAACTCTATTATAGTCCTAGCCTTCACAGCCTCCTCTGGCAAGGAGTTCCACAGGCTGACTACACGCTGTGTGAAGAAGAACTTTCTTTTATTAGTTTTAAACCTACTACCCATTCATTTCATTTGGTGTCCTCTAGTTCTTCTATTTAGGGAACTAATAAATAACTTCTCTTTATCGGCCCTCTCCACACCACTCATGATTTTATATACCTCTATCATATCCCCCCTCAGTCTCCTCTTTTCTAAACTGAAAAGTCCCAGTCGCTTTAACCTCTCCTCATATGGGACCCGTTCCAAACCCCTAATAATTTTAGTTGCTCTTTTCTGAACCCTTTCCAAGGCCAAAATATCTTTTTTGAGGTGAGGAGACCACATCTGTACACAGTATTCAAGATGTGGGCGTACCATAGTTTTATACAGGGGCAGTAAGATATTCTGGGTCTTATTTTCTATCCCTTTCTTAATAATTCCTAGCATCCTATTTGCCTTTTTGACTGCTGCTGCACACTGTGTGGAAGTTTTCAGAGAACTGTCCACGATAACTCCAAGATCTCTTTCCTGATTTGTCGTAGCCAAATTAGCCCCCATCATACTGTACATATAGTTGGGGTTATTTTTCCCGATGTGCATTACTTTACACTTATCCACATTAAATTTCATTTGCCATTTTGTTGCCCAATCACTCAGTTGGGTGAGATCTTCTTG
Organism: Pelochelys cantorii; assembly: GCA_032595735.1. Taxonomy (NCBI): domain Eukaryota; kingdom Metazoa; phylum Chordata; order Testudines; family Trionychidae; genus Pelochelys; species Pelochelys cantorii. The sequence goes on along the minus strand of CM064335.1, from coordinate 35,550,793 downwards.
GAGTCCCTCACAGTCTGCTTCTGTCTTGACTATCCTAAACAGTTTGGTATCATCTGCAAACTTTACCACCTCACTGCTTGCTTACCCCTTTCTCCAGATCATTTATGAATAAGTTGAATAGGATTGGTCCTAGGACTGACCCTTGGGGGACACCACTAGTTACCCCTCTCCATTCTGAAAATTTACCATTTATTCCTACCCTTTGTTTCCTGTCTTTTAACCAGTTCTCAATCCAAGAAAGGACCTTCCCTCTTATCCCATGGCCATGTAATTTACACAAGAGCCTTTGGTGAGGGACCTTGTCAAAGGCTTTCTGAAAATCTAAGTATACTATATCTACTGGATCCCCCTTGTTCGCATGTTTGTTAACCCCTTCAAAGAACTCTAATAGATTAGTAAGACAGGATTTCCCTTTACAGAAACCATGTTGACTTTTGTCCAACAAATTATGTTCTTCTACATGCTTCACAATTTTATTCTTTACTATTGTTTCGACTAATTTGCCCGGTACTGAAGTTAGACTTACCGGTCTGTAATTGCCCGGATCGCCTCTAGAGCCCTTTTTAAATAATGGTGTCACGTTGGCTACCTTCCAGTCATTAGGTACGGAAGCCGATTTAAGGGATAGGTTACAAACCACAGATAATAGTTCAGCAATTTCCCATTTGAGTTCTTTTAGAACCCTTGGATGAATGCCATCCGGTCCCGGAGATTTGTTAACATTAAGTTTTTCTATTTGTTCCAAAACCTCCTCTAATGACACTTCAATCCAGGACAGTTCCTCAGATTCATCACCCACAAAGGACGGTGCAGATTTGGGAATCTCCCCAACGTCCTCAGCCGTGAAGACTGAAGCAAAGAAATCATTTAGTTTCTCCGCAATGGCTTTATCGTCCTTGATTGCGCCTTTTATAGTTCGATCGTCTAGGGGACCCACAGGTTTTTTAGCAGGCTTCCTGCTTCTAATGTACTTAAAAAACATTTTGTTATTTCTTTTTGAGTTTTTGGCTAGCTGTTCCTCAAAATCTTTTTTTGCTTTTCTTATTACATTTTTACACTTGATTTGACAGTGTTTATGTTCCTTTCTATTTATCTCACTAGGATTGGACTTCCACTTCTTAAAAGATGCCTTTTTGTCCCTCACTGCTTCTTTTACATGGTGGTTAAGCCACGGTGACTCTTTTTTAGGTCTCTTGCTATGTTTTTTAATTTGGGGTATACATTTAAGTTGGGCCTCTATTATGGTGTCTTTACAAAGTTTCCATGCAGCTTGCAGGGATTTGGCTCTAGTCACTGTGCCTTTTAATTTCTGTTTAACTAGTTTCCTCATTTTTGTGTAATTCCCCTTTTTGAAATTAAATGTCAGGGTGCTGGACTGCTGAGGTGTTCTTCCCACCACAGGAATGTTGAATGTTATTATATTATGGTCACTATTCCCAAGCGGTCCTGTAACGGTTATTTTCTGGACCTGATCCTGCACTCCACTCAGGACTAAATCGAGAATTGCCTCTCCCCTTGTGGGTTCCTGCACCAGCTGCTCCAAGAAGCAGTCATTTAGGCCATTGAGAAATTTTATCTCTGCTTCTCTTCCTGAGGTGACACGTATCCAGTGAATATGGGGATAATTAAAATCCCCCATTATTATAGAGTTCTTTATTTTGGTAGCCTCTCTAATCTCCCTCAGCATTTCAATGTCAGTATCACTGTCCTGGTCAGGTGGTCGGTAATATATTCCTACTGCTAATTTCTTATTATTGGAGCATGGAATTACTATCCATAGCGATTCTATTGAACATGTTGATTCACTTAATATTTTTATTTCATTTGATTCTACATTATCTTTCACATACAGTGCCACCCGGCCTGCTCTATCCTTTCGATATATTTTATATCCCGGTATGATTGTGTCCCACAGATTTTCCTTATTCCACCAGGTTTCAGTGATGCCTATTATGTCAATCTCCTCATTTAATACTAGGTACTCTAGTTCACCCATCTTATTAGTCAGACTCCTAGCATTTGTGTAGAAGCACTTTAAAAATTTGCCACTGCTTATTTGTCTGCCCTTCCCTGGCGCATTGGATTCCTTTGTATGTGGTTGTTTGTCTGCTCTGGCCCATGGTTTGCCCTCTCCCCTCCTCTCTTTCTGACTACAGCTTAGAGAATCTCTATCAATGGATTCTCCTCTAAGAGAAGTCTCCCTCCGATTTACGTGCATCTCCGCACCAATCGGCTTTCCCCCATCTCTTAGTTTAAAAACTGCTCTACAGCCTTTTTAATGTTTAGTGCCAGCAGTCTGGTTCCGCCCTGGTTTAGGTGGAGCCCATCCTTCCTGTATAGGTTCCCCCTCTCCCAAAAGTGTCCCCAGTTCCTAATAAATCCAAATCCCTCTTCCCTACACCATCGTCTCATCCACGCATTGAGACTCTGAAGCTCTGCCTGCCTACCTGGCCCTGCACGTGGAACTAGAAGCATTTCCGAGAATGCCACCATAGAGGTCCTGGATTTCAGTCTCTTTCCTAGCAGCCTAAATTTGGCCTCCAGGACATCTCTCCTACCCTTCCCTACGTCATTGGTACCTACATGTACCACGACCACCGGCTCCTCCCCAGCACTACGCATAAGTCTATCTAGATGCCTCGAGAGATCCGCAACCTTCGCACCAGGCAGGCAAGTGACCATACGGTTCTCCCGGTCATCACAAACCCAACTATCTATGTTTCTAACAATCGAATCACCCACTACTAACACCTGCCTCTTCCTAACTGGCATTCCCTCCCCCTCAGAGGTATCCTCAGTGCGAGAAGATACCGCAACATCCTTTGGGAGGAGGGTCCCAACTATGGGATGGTTTCCCTCTGCTCCCATTGAATGCTCTGTTCCCTTGAGACTTTCATCCTCCTTAAGAGCACTGGGGCTCTCAGACTGGAGGTGGGACAGTAATACAGTCTCCCGGAAAGTCTCATCAACATATCTCTCTACCTCCCTTAGTTCCTCCAGTTCAGCCACCCTGGCCTCCAAAGCCCGAACCCGGTCTCTGAGGGTCAGGAGCTCCTTGCAACGGGTGCACACATATGCCACCCGCCCACAGGGCAGGTAATCATACATGTTACACTCGACGCAATAAACAAGATAGCCCCCACGCTGCTGCTGGGCTTCTGTCTCCATTTTTCTAATGAATAAGTTTAAGCAGAAACTGGGATTTTTTTTAAACCTCTGGAATATAGATTATTATAAGAGTTATGTTTTAAAGAAGGTCAGAAGTCCCTAGTGCCCTCTAACCTCCCCCTCTAAACTCCCTGTTAGCTGCTCCTGTTCACAAGCTCCCTGGTCACTGACTCACAGCTTATAAAGCCCTGGTAGCCCCTCCCCCTGACTGAGGCTCAGCCAATTAACAGAGGCTTCTAGATTTCAAACCTTTTAGAAGCTCCTTCAAACAAACAAACAAACCAACCAAACACACAAACACAAGCTCAGCACACAGCAAATAACTCCCCCACACACAAACACACACTCCAGACAGTCACTTACCACAAGGGTCCCGTTTTTACTCCTCTTTTACCTGGAGAACTCCCTCTCCAAACTCCCTGTTAGCTTTTCCTGTTCGCAATAACAGAAACCAAGAGGTATAACAGTAGAAGTACCTGTAAATTGTAGGACCCATGTTAATAAGGCTAATTAAGTGGATTAGATGTGTCCCATATGTAGCTTTTGATATGGATTTTTGATACAAAACCTACGTATAAGACACATCCAGTCCACTTAATTAGCCTCATTAACACAAGTCCTACAATTTACAAGTACTTCTTCACCTGTTTTATATATATATATATATATATATATATATATATATATATTCATACATCTTGGTTTCTGTTATTTCCACTCCACTTGATCTTATGAAGTGGGTTTTGCCCATTAAACCTCAAGAGTCTATATATTTTGGTTAGTCTCTAAGGGTATGTCTACACTGCATCCCTAGTTTGGACTAGGGATGCAAATGGAGACGACCGAAGTAGTTAATGAAGCGGGGATTTAAATATCCCGCGCTTCATTAACATGATCTCGCCGGCGCGCTAGTTCGAATCACAGCTGATTCGAACCAGGAAGCGCGCGCCGGGATGCGTTAGTTCGGACTAAAGCCCTTAGTCTGAACTAACGTTACTCCTCAAAATGAGTAACTAAGGGCTTTAGTCCGAACTAACGTGTCCCGGCGCGCGCTTCCTGGTTCGAATCAGCTGTGATTTGAACTAGCGCGCCGGCGAGATCATGTTAATGAAGCGCGGGATATTTAAATCCCCGCTTCATTAACTACTTCGGTCGTCTCCATTTGCATCCCTAGTCCGAACTAGGGATGCAGTGTAGACATACCCTAAGGGTGTTTCTAAACAGCAGGGCTTAACTTGAAATAAGCTACGCAAATTGAGCTACATCAATTGCGTATCTTATTTCGAAATAGCTTATTTCAAAATATGGAGTGTCTACACAGCACTTATTTCGAAATAGAGCACTCTTCCTCTGACTTCCCTTATTCCTCGTACAATGAGGGTTACATGAGTTGGAGTAAGAAGTTCTTCAGCTTGACAGTATTTTGACACTATTTCGAAATAATTGCTTGTTGTGTAGATGAGGACTAAGTTATTTCGGAATAGCACTAGTTATTTCGAAATAGTGTTGCAGTGTAGACGTATCCTAAAGTACCCTTATTATCTCTTTACAATGTTGGGTTTGAAAGTCCACGCTGGGGCTTCTCGCTGAAGAAGTTCCATATTAAATGACACTCAGATTAATCTAAGGGCAAGGTTTGTGTAATCAGTATTTTAAAAATATTAACACAAGTCTAAATTGTTGTTTGCTTGTTTTTGGGGGGTAGGGAAGTGATGGGGGAAGAGTGTGAATTCACTAGATCATTGTTCTCTTCACCCAGAAGTTCCATTTCTGCCAAAGAAAATGTATTTTCATAGCATATTTGAACCACAAAAGCAATATCTGAGAAAATAAGGCTGTTTTTTTAAAAATCAGCTTTGAAATTGCTTTTGTCTGAAACTCAAAATAAACTTTGTCCCTAAAATATTGTGACACATACTTTTGTAAATATTCTGAATGATTAGAAAATAATAAATTTAAACCCTCCCTTCCCTCCACATTGTTTCGGTTCTTCTTTCTCAGAAAATCAAAACTCGTGCTATCTTATGGGAAAATATATTCTGAGTTGCATCAGAATAATACTCTGAATAAATAAGTTTAAAAATATCTATCCAGAGCTATTTTAAAATCTCTTCAAGAGACAATCCTAAAGTTCTGAATAGGTTACTGATTAGAAAATAAAATGGTTCTTGACTTCGACATTTTAACTTGGTTCTGTACTCAGCACGATGAGCATATTGTACATTTTCTCCCCCCTGTATTTCTGAAGAAGTGTGAGGGACAACACTTGAGAATACCTTTAGCACATCCAGAACTCATACTGAGTCAAACCTGGCTCCTAAAGTTGACACTAATAGCAGAATTCTCAATGAGTTCAATGGGAAAAGGGCCATTTTCTTTGATGGAAATCACAGGTGTTTTTCCTGATATCAAGGACCAGTTCTTTGGCCTCTTTTCTGAGTATTTTCCAAATGTAGTTTAGACCAGGGGTGCTCAGCCTTTTTCTTTCTGAGCCTTCTCCCCCACGTGTGCCACAATAACTGTTTCTTCTTTGAATTCTGTCCCTCTGGGTGCTCCACTATAGGTGCCAATGCGTCCTTGCACCAGCAATCAAAGAATTTTCTTAGCAGTGTCTGGTCACACCGCACCTGCACAGCTGCCGCCTTGTGGTGTGGCTTGTGTCTATTGACTGCATACCTCCACTCTGTTCTTTCTCTACCGTCCTCATTAGCAGACAGAGCACTTAGAACTCAGCACTCTTCATCTGAAAAACAAAGGAAATTATCCGGTTACTTGTGTCTTTCCTTCCCGTCCTCCTTTCTTTCTTAAAAGAGAGAGAGAGAGAAGACTTTTTCTTTCTGAGAGAAGAGGCGCGAATTTCCCCTTCCCCTCCCCCTTGTTTTCTCTTCTCCTTCTCACTTGAATACTTAAACTGAAAAAAAAGAAGAGAGTCTAAAAAGCCTTTGCTTAAAAAAAAAAAAAAGCAAAAGCCTGGCACCGATTTCTCCCCTGACGGAACCATGCAACAGCCACCATGTTCTCCCACTCTTCCTATACCAGATAGTGAGGTCCAAACAGATGGGCAGGATAGCCATTTCTCCTCACAATGCTCTTCACCCACCCACCACGGACCATCATGGGAGGAAGGACCAACTAGACCATCTTATAGTCTACCGCCTCCTCATTGGTAAGACCAACCACCGTATTAACCCATTCATTGGCCACCTTGGGACACCTAGTCTCTATACAGTCATCACCGGACACCACCACCCACTCCAGCCAGCACAGTGATTAGGTCTCCTCCACCTCAGACACATGACACTACTCAGAAGTGCCTGACAAGGAACCTATGGAGGAAGAGGATGCGGACCCTACTGAACCTGAAGATCAGCGACCTCTGCATAGTTCTTCCTCCTTACCTGATGAGGTGGTAATTCTTCAAACATCTGTTCCTATGAATGACCTTAAATGATCCTAGGACCTCTTCAAGAGGGTAGCTTCTTCACAAGAGATTTATTTACAAGTCCAAGAGAAGCAGCTTCTAAAAATCTTATAGCCCTCAGTCACTATGGGTATGTCTACACTACAGCATTATTTCAAAACATCTTATTTTGAAATAGTTAATTCGAAATAGGTTATTTCGAAATAACGCATCTACACACAAAATATAGCATTTTGCTATTTCGAAATAGCGTGTCCACACTAAGTGGACGCTGAATCGCATTTAAAGCCGGCTGGAACCAGGTCTGGCAGGGCATCAGGTCAGGAGTTACTTTGTTAAGCCTGTGCTTAAAGGGACTCCCCTGGACAGCTGGTTCTCAGCTTCCTCTGCTTGCTTGCCTACCTCGATGAGGGACAGCAAAGCATTTTGTCTCTGTGTGCTCTGGTTGCCCTCATTAGGGACACCACAGCACTCTGCAACATGGAGCCAGAGCTGCCCCTGGGCACTCTGGTGCTTCTTGTGGATGCATTGCTGTGAGCCTGGCTGCACGTTCTGCAGGCTGCCATCCGGGAGGTCCATCAGGGGGCTGTCAGTATCCAGGAGGCCCTGCGGGAGAGCTTCCACTCTGAGGAGCACTAAGAGCCTCCCTGGTCTGCCCCACTGGGAGCTTGTGCCTCATTCCTCCCTCACGTCCTTCCACTTACCCCTCCCTAACCCCCCTTCCTGATGTCAAATAAAATACACCTTAAATGATCCTAGGACCTATGTATTTTCATGAACACAAACTCTCTTTATTTAACAAAACTGGGGGAATGGGGAGAATGAAATTCTGGTGAGACTGGGGAAAGGAGGCGGGAGAGGGGAGAAGAGAGGATAGGAGGGGGAGGGGGAGGGGAAACCTGGGAGGAGGGACCTGGAAGGGGGAAGCAAGAGGAAGAAGGGGGAGGGGAAGCTCAGGGTTGGGGGTCTCGTTGGACCAATTTGATTTTCATGCAAACCTGCTCCTGGATTCGCATGTGTCCTTTGGTGGCCAGGCTGGCAGCTATCCTGCCATATACCGCAGCGTTCCTCCATCTAGAGCGGAGATCATGGACGTTGGGGGCATCCCCCCAAACCTGAATAAGGTCCATGATCTCCACCCTGGACCAGGAAGGCGCCCACCTTCTCCGGGCCCTGGCAGGCTCCTGGGAGCTGGCAGACTGCTCCTGGGGAGCGGTGGAGGGCTGGCTGCCAGTGGCTTGCTGGCTCATGTTTTGGGGCCACTGGGTCAGGGGCAGTGACTGCTGGCTCTGGGCTGGCAGGCTTGGAGCTGGCACAGGCACTGTGGCCAGAGTCAACCCCTTTAAGGGTTCTGGGGAGGGAGAGGAGTGTTCTTGTTTGAAGCTGGAGGCCCCCTATTTTGATATGAGTGTCTACACAGCACTTATTTTGAAATAGCTATTTCGAATTTGGTGTTATTCTTCATGGAATGAGGTTTACCAAATTCGAAATAAGCACTCTGCTATTTCGAATTAATTTCAAAATAACGGTTTGGCTGTGTAGACGCTAGTAAAGTTATTTCGAAATAACTTTGCTGTGTAGACATACCCTATGAAAATAGCCTTTCCTATAGATGAGGCTATTTTAGAGCCAGCTGATACTATTTAGCAAACACCAGCATTGGCTTCCCCCCCACCAACAAATGAGCTGATAGAAAATATTTAATTCCTGCCAAAAATATGGACTTTTTATTTTTCCACCCTCCACCAAATTCCTTACTCATGGATACTATGCGCCACAGAGCAAAGCTACCTCAGTTTCCATCCACCCAAAAGACCACAAGTGTCTTGACCTGCTGGGCCACAAAGTCTACTCATTGGCCACCTTACAACTTCCAGAAGCGAATTATTCAGCTCTTCTTGACAACTATGATCACTCCAACTACTCCAAACTTCAGTACCTTGCTGAACACCTCCCCGAACAGAAGTGACCACAGCTTCAGGCTGTAGAAGAGGGTCAAATGATATCTCATACTGCCCTCCAGGCTGCCATGGATGTAGTGGACATTGCAGCCCATACAACAGTGACAGCAGTGGTTATGCACAGGGCATCCGGGCTTTAGGCCTCAGGGATTCCAAAGGAACACCAGATGAAAGTGGAGGACCTCTCCCTTAATAAATCCCACCTCTCCTGCCAAAATGGATGAAGTCCTTCACACTGTGAAACACTCACAGGCCATGCTTAGAACACTCGGCACTTACAGCCCTCCAAATAAATGAAAATGATATACTCTATACCACAGATTGCATGAGCTTCATCTTAGACCTCACCATAGACCATTTGAATTCTGTTCAAAGCAATGTCCCCTATGGCACAGATTTCAACACTCTCAGCTTACAACCAACCAACTCTATATTTCTAAGCAGCCATTTTGAAAAATTCATCAAGGGTCTGCATGACCTCTCCCCAGTGCCACAACCACAAGCATCCTTCCCTCAACCCTTTTTTCCATGCATGGGCAAATATCACACTGGACCTGATGGGTTTTAGCGTGAGTTTTAGTCCATTTGGGCTATTTGATTGTCTTTCTATCTGGACCACCAACCCATCCCCCTTCCTCATCCCTCTTCAGGGATGAGTGCCTATTATATCTAGAGGTACAACATCTTCTTCAAACTGGAGCAGTGGAACACATACCAGCTCCATACCAGGGAAGAAGTTCCTACTCCAATTAGTTCCTCACCCAAAAGAAAATGAGGGGACGGAGGCTAATACTCGATGTCAGGAGGCTCAGCAAGTTAATAGGAAATCACAAGTTCAATATGATTACTCTCTCCACCATTATTCCACCTAATGTGGAGCATCCACAGGAACACATATCTTGAAGAACCATCATTACTGCACAAGGCGAGTAACTTCTTTTATGCATATACAAACCATGACTGGGATCAGAAGATAGCAAGCAGGGCAATTGCCCCATGCCACAAGGGGCCCCGGCAAACTAAAGATGCTCAGGTTTGAGCTTTGTGCCTTGCCAGAGTGAGGCGCGGGCTTCCAGCCTGCGTGAGTCTAATATCGGCCCTGCTTGGCACAACCCCTGAAACCTGCTTGTGCTCCTCCCTCCCCCATTGAGAAATGCTGGATTAATAAAAAAGGAAGTGTTTTGGTAGCATATGTAATGCTGGAAGGAAAGAGGTTGCCAGTGTGTAATTACTTAGAAAATGTCTGAATTCCTCAGAAAGCCTGTTTGTTTTTGAATAGCATGGTGGCGAGGGCTGTACTGTTCTGCAACAAGACAGAATGACGATGCCTGTGAATGGAGGTATGATATGTAATGAAAGCGCAAACAGATCCTTAGGCTGAAGACTAGTACAAATCATCAACTAGATTTTATAACTTCCTGATGCCGAGGAAAGATTAGAAATTTCTTACCTCGGTGTCACTGTTCACTAGCTTAACCCAATCTGCTTCTTTGCCCATCTTTTTTTTTTTTCTTGTTTGGAATCAATCTCACTTCAAAATTATGCCAATTTTTAGGCCAGAAAGAGAGCAGTTCTTATGGCTTTGTGGTATGACTGGCAAAGATGTACTTACCATTGCTACAGTCTCTACTTCTGCTGCAGGAGGCACTCTCTCTTGTTTCCCTACCACTGTGAATGCAAGGGAATATACCGTGTAGTTCCCCCCAACACAGACACCCCTTCACGAGGAACAATCCTGACCGGGGATGCCCTTTTCCAAGAGGAATCCCAGTACACTGACTAAGCCATCTTTTCTCCTTCTTTGCATTACCAGAGCTTAGGGGAGGATCCTTGTTTGTATTTCTTTTTCCAAATTGTGTCAGTGATTGAACATCACTTTAAAATTTTGGGTGCATTCAAACCTGAATGTTGGACCTTGAGTGGTGCAAATCCATTTGGGCTAAAACCAAAGAAACCCTTTGTAAATTAAATTATCAGGTTACATCCTATCATAATAAACACAGGGCTGCTGACAGAGGGGAGGGGAAAGAAGGCAGATGCCCAGGGGCCTGGTGATTTAAAAGGGCCCATGGCTCCCAGCCTCTGCCCACAGCTACCTCAGCAGCAGCCAGGCCTCAGGCCCTTTAAATTGGCACTGGAACCCCACAGGTGCGGACCCAACAAAGCTGAAGGGCTGGCTGGGGGAGGCTAGCTCCTAACCCTACCGCTTCCACCTTAGGCTCTGCCCCTTCCGGGGGCCCAGAGCCACCCCCCATACCTCAGGCCTAGTGACGTTTGTCCTCGATTCTGAATAAATGATACTAATAAGCAGGGCTAGATATTGGTCCTGATGTTTAATGCTTTGCATCCTGATGGGAATTTACATCTGGGCAAAGTAGGCTGCATCATGAGCCCTCCTGGGGCAGCTTTGCAGTACTCCAGCCAAAAACCTACTTAACTTGCTACCTAAAGACTCTGCTGGCATAGGGGTGTCCCTGAGCAATGCAGAGGCAAAGTCGCTCCCCCTGTGTTATGGGTATTGGTAAAGAGGGCCCGGCCAAAGCATTAGTGTGCTGGTGTGCTGCAGTGATCTCTGGTAGCAGTCAGAGCTCCCCTTAGGTACCCCTAGAGAGACCAGGTGGGCAAGACCAACATCAGCAGAATTGTGGCAGAGGCAGAAATCAGTGATGATGCCCGCCTCCTCGTAATTCACAACAGTCACAACAATCTAGAAAGCAAATTTGAACAGCATGTTGAGGGTCTAGAGAGTCTCTTGCCTATTCCAACGCCATCCTCACAATTTAAGCTTTTTCAGTACCCTTTACTTCCATTTTTTAACAACTGGCTACCTATAACCTCTGACAGATGGGTGCTCCAGATAATTGAACAGGGTTATACTATTCCCTTTACGTCTATGCCCCCTTCCCATACATCTTCCCAGTCCCTCTTCAGGGACCACTCTCACAAAAACCTTTCCTACAAGAGGTGAAACATCTTCTTCACCTAGGGGCGATTGAAATAGTCCCAATATAATGTAGGGGAAAAGGTTTTTATTCTCATTATTTCCTCACAGAGAAGAAGTTGGGAGGATGGAGACTATCTTGGACTTGCCACTTGCTACCATCATACTGTCATTGGAACAGGGTGATTTGGTTTTCGACATTCGACTTGCAAGATGCATATTTTCATATTTCCATCCATCTAGCTCATAGACGTTTTCTCCAATTCGTTTTAGGTGCACAACACTATCAATACAAAGTTCTACCATTTGGCTTTTTTATGGCTTCAAGAGCCTTTTCAAAGGTTCTTCCAGTCAGCACAGCATATCTGTGAAAACAAAGCATCACCATGTTTCCTTTCCTAAATGACTCAAAGCGTGCTCAGAAAATGACTTTCGCCACTCACTATCAGTCACCAGGCATTTATTCCAACACTTAGGCCTGAAAATAAATGAAACCAAATCAATGTTAATCCCTACTCAGAAGATTCAATTCAGAGGGGCCTATCTTGATTCTACAAGTGCCATAGCTTCTCTTCCCATGGACCATTTCGACAAAATAGTGACCTTGATAAAAGTGTTATAGTCCACTCCCAGAATGACAGCACATGATTGCCCTCAGCTTCTGGCCCACATGGCAGCATGCAATTTTGTTATCAACAATGCTCACCTTCATATGAGGCTCAGAACAGTTTACAAGCCCAGCTTACAAGCCCAACTTACACCCATTAACCAAATCCCTCTTGATTCCACTACCAGTAAAGAAGTCCCTTCAATGGTGGACGGTGCTGCAGTACCTTTCCTCTGGAGTACCTTCCTCGCATCAGAGCCGTCCATTTCCATGACAACAAATGTATCCCTCACAAGATGGGGTGCTCATCTACGATACCATGTGACTCGGGGACTGTGTTCCAGCAAAGATGAGAACCTTCACATAAACGTCCTTGAACTTCATGCAGTAAGATACGTCTGCGAGAAATTCCTTTCGTTCATCATCAACAGTCACGTTAAGACTCTATATAGACAGTGTCGTGGCAATATTGTATATAAATCACCAGGGGGGAGCCCAATCTCATGCCCTATGCCTAGAATCAATCGCCCTTTGTAACTGGTGCCTAAAATATGGCATAAACATCACAGCCATACACCTTCCAAGGATCCTCAATACTATTGCTGATGTCCTCAGCAGTGCCCTTCCCATCGACCATGAGTGGCAATTGCACCCAGACATCTTGTTGTACATTTTTCATCAATGGGATCACCCCACTATAGATCTATTTGCCATACAATCCAACAAAAAATATCACCACATTCTGCTCAAGAGCTGGCATGGGAAAGGCTCCATGGGAGAAGCCTTCCTAATCAGTTGGTCATCTCATCTCCTATATGCTGCCTCCCCCCCATACTTCTGTTAAACTATGTCATCCACAAGGCAAGGAGGGACAAAGAACGCCTAATTCTCATAGCGCCATCGTGGTCATGACAACCTTGGTTTTCCTTCTTAACTAGTATGATCCTCACACCACCAATCTCCTTACCACATACTCCAGATCTCCTCATCCAGAGCAGCCATCCAAACCTCCACATGCTGCATCTGAAAGTTTGGCTCCTGAATGGTTTTCTGCACAAGAACTAGAGTGTTCACAACAGGTCCAAACAGTTCTGTTGCACAATAGGGCACAGAGCACCCGTAAGACTTACCATCAAAAATGGAAGAGATTCTTGATATGGTGCACAAAGCATCAGGTTGCCCCCTCCACATCTTCTTTACCCTTCATTCCCGATTACTTGCTGCACCTTAAACAAGCGGGCCTTGCCATGAGTTCCATCAAGGTTCCCCTTGCTGCTATAACAACCTTACACCTCAAGGATAGACAACTTGTCAATATCTGCACATCTGCTCACTAAGAGGTTTTTGAAAGGCCTACAAGCATTGTATTCAGCGTGCGAATGGACCCTTCGAACTTACATCTCTTTTTGAACACTCTTACTCAACCTCCATTTGAACCAATGGCTACTACTTTTCTTTTGCACTTATCTATGATAACCACTTTTCTCATAGTCATTACGTCGCCTAGACAGGTTAGAGAAATTGCAGCATTGATGGCAGACGCCCTCTCCCCACACCACCTTTTTCAGAGACAAGGTCACCTTACGTACCTGCCCCAAGTTCCCCTCCAAGATACGGTCATCCTTCTACCTCAAACAGACCATCCACCTTCCTACCTTCTTCCCCAAGCTCCATGTGAATTTGTTTGAATCTAAGATGCATACACTTCACTTATGCAGAGCACCTTCTTTTTATCTACAATGCACTAGACTGTTTAGGTCCTCTCCGAGACTGTTTGTGTCTATAGCAAACCACAATAAGGGTCAACTCATTTCATCTCAAGGACTCTCCCACTGGATTTCAGACTGTATCAGACTTTGTTATTCTCTGTCAGAGGTGGTTCATCCTAACAACATTCCACTAGAGCCATGTCCACCTCAATAGCATTCCTCCATAAGGTTCCCATAATCAATATTTGCACAGCTGCTACATGGTTATCAAACCACACTTTTGCAAAGCACTATGCCCTTACACAAGGACCCTTATCCAACCTAAAATTTGCCAAGTTGGACTCATCTACTGCACTCATGCCAGATCCAAAGTCTCTACTTCCTTAAACAAATATAGCTTTGTAGTCACCTGATGTGGAGCACCCACGGGGACATCTCCTGAAGGAGAATAGGAGGTTAACTCACCTGTGCAGTAACTGATGTTCTTCAAGATGAGTGTCCCTGTGGGTGCTCCACCACCTTCCCTTCATCCCCTCTACTTCAGAATACTGGCTTCCTTAAGGGGCCTTGTTCTGGGGTAGAGAATGACCAGGGTGAGGGGAGCTCGCACATGTGCTATGCCTGCAAATTAGGAGCATGCAGCTGCAGACACACGCATGCACAGCCCCAGGGACACTGCTCTGAAAACCATGATCAAAGGCTCAGCGGCGCACCGACCTGATGTGGAGAATGTCAGTTACTGCATAGGTGAGTAACCTCCTCTTTTTCTTTTTGGTCGAACAGTCTACTTCAGACATTGTATATGTGTTCTTCTGGGGCTTGTCTGCCCTAAAAGGTTTCCTATAATTTCTTCTGGATAAGCCTTTAATGAAACACAATAAAATTGATAGCTACTCAGAAGGCCATGATTACATAGATACTCATCCTTCTCTGCTAGTATTATTATTGAGGTTATGGTTGTCAGTTTACCCAGAATAAAATATCCCTAGCTCTAGAGTGGCACATGTGTACTTGGAAAAAATTGGACGTGGATTATATTTCACTCTGATTTCAGCAAACCTTCATGTATTCTGTACAGTTGTTTCCCATTGAACTTTTTGCTATATCATAATATGATGCAATGCAGGGCTCTTTTAGTAAGTTAGAATATCAGAAACATTGTGGGAATGCTTTCACTTTTCGTCACACACACAGCTTTCTATTTATTTAAAGAATAAATGATTGATACTTAGCTTGGAACAGATTTTCCTGTACTATTTTTTTTAATTGCAAAAGAACTAAAAAAACCCAACAACCTAAAATCTGCCATCTCAAAAGCTTAACTGAAGTTCTCTGGGAAAGTCAGAACTCACTTCAGTGTCAATCAGCAATTTCAGGTGAAAGATGTGACGTTCGTAAAGTGAAGCTTAAGCTATGGCCTCAAATATTAAATATAGCTTCCAAGATCTATATGAATTATAATTAACCTCACTATTTCCTGTTTTAGCACTTCTGAAGACCGACAACATCCGCAGACTGCTGCAGAGAAAGGATGAGGCAAAATCATATGCTGATTCACCCTATCTTCAATTCTGAGACATTACCCTCACCCTTCACTCTTTTGCAGTATTTCAGAGTGCTCCTTTCTCTATCTGCCTGTTTTAATTGGACTGGTCATTGATTTGGGTTTTCTCTCCTTGATCTGTAAGTCATAGAATTGAATGTTCTTTGGAGGCTGCTGATGCACACAAAGTTTCACTTCCTATCATGGTCAGGTTCTGCATTTGATGTGTTTTGCTCATTATTAATGTGCAACGTGAAGACTTTTGATTTAGGTCAGGTATGGTGCTTATATATTCTCAGGCAATGGAACTGACAAAGTGATATAGGACTATAATAAAAATTGAAAAATTATAGATCAAATTCAGTATTTAGGCTATGCTAAATGGTAGCAGAAAATTTTCCTGGAGCTAGGACTCCAGTGGAACAAGCCATCTGCAACTTCTGCATTATAAGGGGTTCTGGAATTTGGTGATGAAGCTCACAAAGTGTTAAGGATGGCCGGGGAGGCCACTGAACCAGGACTCTCCATCTCCCAAGCAATTTTTTTTCACCACAGTTCCACAGGAGCGCCAGACAGAGGTTAAAACTGCCTTATCCAAATGAGGGTGAGGGTAAAACTACTGTCCCCCTAGCTCCAGCTGTCTCCATAGCTCATATTACATCCTCATGCACTCAGTGAGCGATACACAAAATATAAATATTGTCATAGTAACAAAGAAGAAAAATCTATCAGAGTAGGTAATGATGCAAAAGCACCTTAAAGATACCTTAGATAAGCAGCTGAGAATTCCCCTGGTGCACTGAAGGCTGGAGGAGGTAGAGACAGAGTACACTTCCTAAGAAGATCCTTAGCTAGCACAACAGCTTGTAACAACTCCCAGGGAGATAATATAACTTAGAGCAGCCTTAGTGTTGAATTGGTCCCCAACTGACCCAGGCTTTAGTGAAGTATGAAGGTGGCTTAAAGAGCTCTGGCATAACTGAGTATCAGTGCCTTGGTGTCTGTTGGAAATTTAATTTGAATAGAGTTTTTACATCTTTATTAGCCTGGCAATCCTGTTTGCTTAGGTCACACACATAGTGCCACTGGGCCTGAATTTGGTATCTCTTACCCTAATACAAATGAAGATGAATTCCTTTGACATTAATGGAGTCACACTGATGTAAAATCAGTGTACTCAAAGTGATGGGAAAATCATTCAGGGCTACTGGGACAACTAGCATGAGTAAGATAAGCAAGATTTGACCCCATATTTGGGATTCACATTTTAATTTTTAATACAAATTCTGTGAAAAAGTGGACCAAGAAGGCTATGAAACCCTTTCTTTTGTATTAATGTTACAAAGGGTTTTCAGTTTTACCAAGAGTGAATTATATATGGCAGCTGGAAATAGCAGCCTAAAAATTTCCACACATAGTACACCCACTGCTAGACTTTGTCCATGCTAGAAATGAAGCAATGCTGCAGTGGTGGAAAGGGGCTTTGTAAAAGGTTCTTTCCAGGCTTCTCTGGCTCTGTTCCAGAGCCCATGTTAAATTCAGAGATTAAAATTCTATAGTTTGCCAATATATCTCAAATACAAGGTCCAGACATGGCCCATAGGCTACTGCTTCCTCTATGCCCACATATGGAAAATGAATCACTCTGATTCACTAATGCCGGAACAGAGCAAGTATTTAATACAGGGCGTTGAGCCCATGCTTGCTGCTGCTGCTGCTGATACTCAACTTTGGAAGCCCTGGGGGCCACAATGATACCCACAGTACATGCCGAGGGCCGCAACTTAAGCGCAGTTGAAGATATATGCAAATAGCTTCTTTCATACTGATGTGCACGAGTAGAAAGATTAAGGCAAGACTACACAACACACAGGCCCCATTTAAGTCAGTTCTGCTGATATTAATAAAATGCAATATTTACCCGATTTCCACCCATATGACAGCACTTTTAATGAGCAATGACAGTTCAACAATTTAACTATTAAAACACATACCAAAAGAAGACCATTATATTGACTACTTTTTTGTTTTGGCTTCATAATTTTAACAAATCAAACAAAAACTGCCAATACAATATTTACTGGAATATAAGTACAATCAATGTGAAGGTAAAGGCACCAAGGGGAGAAGTGGCATGGCTAGAAAAGGAATCCTGCTTCCCAGAATCCCTTCCTTTCCCCTGCCTGCCCCACCAAGCACCAGCTCCCACAGTCCTCACAGAGCAGAGACTGGAACCCCCAAATCTAACCACCAGACCCACTGCCCACCTACAGGAAAGGAAAGAAGTCAGAAGTTTTAATGCCCAGGTCCCTGCTCTAACCCAATGCACCCACCCTTTCCCCAGAGCCAGGCACCCGCCAATCCTCCCGCTCCAACCCAATGCCCATCCCCTCCACTCGAACCAGGTACCCCCAGCCCCTTGCTCCAACCCAATGCCCTTCCCCTCCCCCAGAACCAGGCACCCCCAGCCTCCCTGCTCTAGCTCAATGCCCTTCCCCTCCCCCAGAACCAGGCACCCCCAGCCTCCCTGCTCTAGCTCAATGCCCTTTCCCTCCCCCAGAGTTGGGGACATAAAGCTAGTGGGGCAGAGGGTAATGCCCTCGGTCTCACCGGAGCCACATGCTTTTCCCTCTAGGCGCTGAGGCCTGTGTGCAGAGTGGCTGTGAATGGTCCAGATGTGTGGCTCCAAATGTTCCATTGACGACATGTGCCACCACCCCCTCCCCAATCCCCTTTGCAGGGCAAAAAATTCTGGACATTTTTTGCCTTTTAAAAAACCTGGCTGGCCGGCGATTTAACGTGAAAACAAGGACATGTCTGGGAAAAACTGGACATATAGTAACCCTACCAAGCCCCAGTGCAGACCTTTCTTACCCCAGCCTCACTGCCTGGCTCTGTCACTGCCTCGCTGTCTCGCTGCCCAACTCTGCCACTGCCTTGCCACGTGCCTCTTGCCGCCCCCCGGCAGCTCCTGTGCACGCAACCATGTGGCCTGGTTTGAGGAGGCGCTGCTGCTGTGGCAGGCATGCTCTGCTGTCACCTTTTGCTGCCCCATCCCACCGCCAGCCGGCAGCTCCTATGCACGCAGCGACGCGGCCTGTGTCAGTGCCGTGCCACTGTGGCACATGCGGCAGGCGTGCTCTGCTGCTGCCTCTTGCTGCCCCCGGCTGGCTGGCAGCTCCTGCACACATGGCCTGGCTCAAAGCCGCACAGCTCGGCTTGTGGCTCAGCGCTGCCACTGGAGCCCCAGTGATGAGGCAGGCAGGCCCAGGAAGCGGCTCCAGGCGCTGCGGACCACAGGCGGCCCATGGGCTGCGTGTTGAGTAGCCCTGATTTAATGTATGCACACATAAGGAATGACTCTACCAGGGGAGACAGTGTGTTTTTCACCAGGAGTATTCTGCATGTTCTAACAGGGACAATATTTCTTGTTTATGTATTAAGCACGGAGTGTGTTTGTCCCTCTACCATACTATAGTAAAAAAAAACATGCTTCCTTCTGCATGGTGTTTATGATCAAATGAAATAAAAGTTTTAGCTGGGACACAATTTGCTCTCAGAGCTCAGAGACGGCTGCTGGTTTCACAAGGGCATGCATTTTAAAAACAGATACAAGCCCCAAACCTGCAATCTCTAGTCCACAGGGCCGGAGCTCTCTCTCTGCAGGGGGCACTGTGGACAGAGATCTGCATGTGTGAAAAAACTTGGAAGATCGGGGCCATAATATCACTTTTGTCATGATAGATTATTGCTGGTAGCCTGTGAGGGCAGGTGGCTCTGCCTCATGGAAAGGATGCATTGTGTTGCCCAGCTACTGCTTTCCCCCTGCTTCCAAAACAAAGTCTTTTCCGTGTTTCTGTTTTTGTGAAAAGGAGATGACCAGACATCCCAATATGTGGGGCTATGTCTTATCTAGAGGCTTCTTATCTCCCATTCCTCATCAAGAATTTTGTAAAAGATCAGGGAAAACAGTGAAGGAGCACTAAGTAGTAAGTAAAACCATTCAGACTTATTGATTATTATTAATCTGCTCTTTATCACTTTATATAATTGCTGTTAATAACAAACCCCTTATGAATGGACATCAATAAAGGAAGAAATATACTAACCCTCTGAGAGAGCTAGTAAGGAGGACATTGAATGCAGGGGATGTGGGGAAATCCTAATACTGAACGTCCTGGCTTGGGTAGTTAGTTACTGGATCTATTATCTACATCTGTTTTCTTAGAGAATTTAGTTTTTGTGCAATGTTTGAGATTCAGTTTTGGAGACTGCCTTTTTTATTTATGCTCAGAATAAAGCAGTGGTGGAACCATCAAGAATTGTGGGGGAGGGTATTTTATCCCCATTACCGATTTAGTCTTTGATATGTCTCCTAAACTGCAAAGGCCAGCTGTGGTGTGGTCGTGTTTTTGGTTATTTGGTCACTTCTCAAGAACACACAATTTTTAAGTAAGCCACTAGAAAACATCAGAGGTTCCGGCATGCATTTTTTTCTAGTAATTAAAACTAACAAATCTATGCCAATTACATAGCTTATTTTGAAATAAAGTTGCTGTATAGACGTACCCCTAATATAAAGATCTGTGTATAAACAGGTGATAAATGTAGGGCATCAAATTTTAATACCAATACTGACTGATAGCTGGATCCAGAATAGAAAAAAATAATATTGAAAACATTGGGATAAACATAATCTTTTTTTTCTTTTTTCCCACCAGGCTAGTTTTAAAGATGATGAATTCGTCTAATCGAACCAATGGATCACTGAATGATGCAACAAAAAGAAAAGAAGTAGAGATAATAAAGGCTTCCCTTTACTTGGTTAATTTCATCTTCATTACTGTAATTGGTTTGTTAATTTTTAGGACAGTGCAGCAGAACTCTGCAATGAAGAAAAATGTTCAATACTTTTTCCTGTGCCATCATCTTCTATTTAGTTCTTTATTTTCCTGTTTTGGTGTTGCATTTAGTACACTACGAGCACTTGCTGTGAAAAGTCCCCAAATTGTGTTCTGGATAATCTTTGGAGTGCAAGTAGCAATTGGAGAAGGAGTACTAATAACTTTGACTTTGATGGCACTTAACAGATGCTGTGCTGTTTGCTGGCCTCTTAGATACATGTCCTTAGTACACACAGTGAAACACAAAGTCATGATTTGTGTTTGGATGATAACAGTATTCAAACTGACGTTCTTATCAATGATGGAAGGCAAAGACAACTCTCCAGAAGACATGTTTCAAGTGGTACCTTCTTGCTCAATTATCTTGGGTGGTGTTCCATCCAGAACAATGGGAATGATTTTAATTTTATTTCTTGGGACCATCATTGTAATTAGCTATAGCCTCCTGTGTATAAAAGGAAAAGATGCTGGTCATTTCAATAGCTCAAATAAGAAGGCCAAAAAAACTATAATTATTCATGGATTACAAATGAGTTTGCTTCTGCTTCTGCCTTTGATAATATTAGCTGCTAAAACCTACCGTGAAAATATTATTTTCAATTTTGCAGCTTTTGTTATTTTCTCACTCGCTCTATGCTTTAGCCCTGTGGTTTATGGTCTGCGAAACAAAGAACTGCAAACCAAGCTATTCAATAGGCAAAGACCTAGTTTATATACTGGCTATAGGATAAGTCACATACAGCAGACTCAGAGGCCAGAACAGTTGAATGACCCAGAGTTAATTGATACTAGATGCAGCACTCCTGGTCCTTAGTTTTCTTAGAGTACATTTGATCCAGTAATGCAAAATAAGTCCTTGCATATTCCTAACACAAACTTACTCCATTTCAACAATGATTTAACTTAAATGAAATTGAACTGCATAATTTAAACCATTTTCTGCCTTCTCAAATGAGGTTTGCAATAAATGAGAAAAGCACAATAGAAATGTGTGTGAGAGCATATGTAGACCCTGTCCAGTGTTTGACAAGGAGAGGGCTAGAAAACCGCCCTAGGCCTGATCTATACTCGAGCAGATGGTCGACTTAAGTTACGCAACTCCAGCTACGTTAATTATGTAGCTATAGTCGACATATCTTAAATCACTGTCCACACAGTGGGAGGTCAGTGGGAGCAAACACTCCCACTGGCTTCCTTTACTCCTTGTGAGGAGGAGGAGTACTGGTACCAACAGGGGTGCCCTTTCAGTTCGAATTAGCAGGTCTTCATTAGACCCCTGAAAGATCTACTGCAGCAGCGTTGATCTTCCATGTGGTGTAGACACGGCCTTTGTGAATAGGCGAGGAATCAGGATCTGCTTTCTCTGAACTACAGTAAGACTAAGAATGGGGTGATAATTAGAAGAGAAAATATAAGCAGTCCAAATGGGAAACCATCTTGCTGCAGGAACCATACTTTTTAAGACCTGGAGAGAAGTAAGACTCTGGAGCAGATCTTAATTGATGTAGATCTCAGTAGTCTCATTGATTTTAGAGGGGATATGCCAATTTACACCAGTTGTGAATATGGCCCTCTGCCTCTACGAATCTTAATCCTGAAGGGGTTGTGGCAATAAGTCTAATTTTTTTTTCATTGTAAGGCTTTGGTTGTAGAAAACCTCATTTCTCCTTGGTATTGGCTTATCAGACATTTTCTTTGCTGGAATTTGTTTAGAGAAGGTCTGATTTTAGTTTGTGTGGCAGCTGCTTGGAGCATAGAGGCCGTTCACTGTCTGCTGTGGGCTGGTAGTGCCCTGTGCCATATTTCCTGACACTGCTTTTCTTCACTGACGTTATGCGATGGCAAAGATGCTGGAAAATTTTGTGAAAAAAAAACTTGTGCAAATGTTTGTGAACATGGGTCATGGGGATGGAATTCTTGAAAGGGGCTTATCATAGATACAAAATATTGAAATATGTATTTGTTCCACACCTGTTTACCTCCTACTTTGGAAATAGCCACTCTGCAAACACCAATGATGTTGCCATCACTCTCGGTACAGGGATAATTTGATGGGATGACTAGTTGCTGTTTTTATTATCATTTATACTGCCATAGTGCTTAGGGGCCTTAGCCATAGATCAGGACCCCCCTGTGCTAAGTGCTGTACAAACACAGAACCAAAAGATCTTCCTGTCCCAAGGCACTTAAGCAGTACTTTCTGTAAAACCACAGATGGTTCATCAGTTCTGTTTTTGAGTCAAGCAGAGTTTGAATATGAGTCTTATAACTGTTTTTAATGTTTTAAAAATGTACACTATATTTTACAACATGTAAGGCACTTTTGTACTGCTTCTTTACATAATATGGTTTTCAACGTATGTGGATTATTGTTGAGGTGTTTTTTTTTTTAACATTCACTTTAATAAAAAATGGAACTGGATTTGGCTATGTTTGCTTTCTGTAAATCTTCTGTGAATAGAAATACCCCCAGCTTCAAATTGGAAGTGAAGATCAGAGAATCATGAAGAGAAAGCAAATTGACATCTCATAAACATTTTTGAACGAGAGGACTTCAAAACAATGGACATGAGGTACTGCACAAGCTTCCTTGCACAGATCTTCTCATGCCTTTCTGTTTTAACTTACTAAACCCATATCAGTTTTACTCAGGGGTCTCCTTATGGTGTAGTGTCAAATTGTATGATGGTTTTGAGATGTGACTCACCAGAGCAGGGGTGGGCAAAATCAGGCCCAGGAGCTGGATCTGGCCCATCAAACATTTCTCTCTGATTAGCAGAGCATGCACACTTACAGCAGGCAGCGTGTGTTCAGCTGTTCCACTCCCGCATTACTCTATCCTGTAGTTGAGCTGCTCCCAGGATTCTCCTGCTAGCTGTGCAGTGCGGGGATGGGGGAGAGGGGAGTGTTGAAGTCAGGGCGCCCCTGTACCTCATCTCTGCAGAGAGAGAGACATACAGTAGAGCTGCTCTAGTCTGACACATAGATGGTAAGTGACTAAGAAGAGTGCTTGTCTTTAGAGGCAGGGTACTGTTTCTCTCTCACATACTCTTTCCCCCCATGCCACATCTCTGCAGAGCAGGGAAGGGGGAAGACAACAGAGCAGGACAGCTTTCCCTGTCTTAAAGGGCCAGCACGTGGCTTCTCAGGAATTTTCCTAGCAGCAGCCAGCACACATACACTGTCACTGTCACACAGCCAGACTGTGCTACTCTGTCTCTGTGCCACACACAGTTGCTGTCATACACACATTGCCACACACACTCAGTCTGTGTCACCATCTGTCTCTCTCACAAAGTGTCTTTCAAACTCACGCATACTCTTTCTCTCTCTGTAGCCCCCCCCAGCCCCACTCTTTCCACCTGAGGTCCTGCCCTTTTGGGGGAAGGGGAGCTGGCCCATGATGATGTAACAACATTCATGAAGTGGCCCCACTGTGAAAATAATTGCCCACCCCTGCACTAGGGACCAGGCCTTATCTACTATGAAAAAAATGACTCCTTGTTGATTTATGAGTGTAATGAGTCATCCCTCAAGCAGTGTTGGAAATGGTTCAACAAGCAGCAAAGAGGGGACTTAATATACCTACCAAAGTACTCCATGAGTTCTCTTGCCCCTTTCTGCAGAAGGTGGTCCACTACTGGCCAAACAGTTGGGTTTCAGTCAGAGTTGTTAGGAGACGTACTGATCTTTGCACAGATGGACTCAAAGTTTAGGCCATCAGGTTTATTTCAGACACATTCTGGCTGTGTTTACATTGGAGCGATCTTGCGCCAAAGCGGCCGCTTTTGCGCAAAAACATGCTGCCTGTCTACACTGGCGGGGAGTTCTTGCACAAGAACACTGACGTTCTCATGTGTGAAATCAGGGCTTCTTGCGCAAGAACTATGATGCTCCTGCTCAGGAATAAGCCCTCTTGCGCAACTGTTCTTGCGCAAGAGGCCAGTGTAGACAGGCAACATGAATTTCTTGTGCAAGAAACCCCGATGGCGAAAATGGCCATCGGAGCTTTCTCGTGCAAGAGAGCATCTACACTGGCACAGATGCTCTTGCGCAAAGGCACATGCCAATGTAGACGCTCTCTTGCGCAAATACGCTAGCGCAAAAACTCTTGCGTTAAAGAGTGTTTGCGCAAAATCATGCCAATGTAAATGTAGCCTCTATGTATCAATGGTAAATAGAATAGGATTTTTCTGAATATCAACAGGACCATTGCCACAGTGTTTTGTGGTCTCTGAAAAAACAGAACAAGTGCTTGAGTATGGTATCTAGCAGCCCAGGAAATTGAAAACCCCTGTGTAGCTATTGAAAAGGCACAGGACTGCCTTGCTAACATGCCTCTGGTCTGACTTTGAGGTTCCACTTTTAGGACTGAGAGGGCAGTTAAATACTTCATGCCCATTCCGGTTTTGGCTCCTCTGCTATCTCAAGTTGTGCCAGTTATTATTGTGGTTTTGTGATCTGCATGTGCCCACTAGCAACCATCCTGGTATCATTATCTCACTTCTGCTTAGAATGTTTTTACTTGTCTTCACAGGAACAGAAATGATAGCCCACATCAGGACTGAAAGGATTCAGTCTAGTGCAAAATATGAATGAGTCATGAACAAAAGATGTAAGCTGACTCAGTACATGTTCATTCCAAAACCAAGAAAGGGATAATAGTCTTTGAAGGTAACCTCTAAAATTAGCCATAAGTAGACTTCTGATTACAATTAAAAGCCATTCTTTTCTTTCCTTTTCTATTCTTCCCTTCTCCTTTTCTCCTCTCTCCACCTTGTCCCAGCATGAGCTTTCTCCTGTTCCCACTCCATCACAAGTGTCTTTATCCCTTCAAATTGCCCTTCCCTAGGTTAGGATCTCTAATCATTCTCGGTGGAGTTTCTCCCTTTCCCTCTGTTCGCTTTCCTCTCCAATTCCCTTGTGTAATCTTAACACTTTCTTCACTGGTGCCATCCTTTTCAGGTTTTATGCTCAGTTCCTCTCTTCATTCCACTCAGCTTCCACTTTGCAGAGTAAGAGTCTTCTACCTTTGTGTACCACATTGGAAAACATCCTTCCCTTCTGTGTGCTTACCCCAAATGAAGAAGAGGAGGACCAGTCATGGGGGAGGAAGCTCTGATCATGCTCACCCCAGTGGCAGCCTCCTTTACTCAGCTCTGAAATGAGATTCTTGGGACTGGCTTTCAGGAGAGCTGAGCTGGACTTCAGCTAAAGCAGAAAATCAGGTGTGTCTTTAATACATGCCACTTTGTTGTGTTCTTGTGCACATTGATCCTACTGCCAGCAAGGGGCCAGTTAAGGGGTGGTACCTCTCTGCCTGTTGTTCCCTAGCTAATGCTCCATTCTGTAGCTTCAGCGGAGGTGTCCAGTGGATGGGAGCAGAAATTGTGGTGTCTCCAATTGAGTAAGAGGCAATAATTCATATAATAAACAGGGACCTATGCGAAAAATTAGACGTACACAGTTAAACTCTCTCTCTACTGGGAAGAGGAATGTGAATGGGAGGAGATGAAGGGGAAGAGATGGCTCTTCTGCCATAAGAAAGTGGACCTGCCTGTTCCTGCTAAACTGAGGGAGTTGGCATGGACAGTATGCAGCTGGAATGCCTGGCCAGCCCTGAGCATTGCCCAGATTGGAGAGTGGGAGGGGGTCGAGGGGCAGAGAAAGTATGACTCCAAACCCCCTTCCAAGTTTGGGGATGAGGAGGAACAGTAATGTAGATACATGTTCCTGCCTCCTGAGAAGAGTTTTGAAAGAGCCAGATGGGCAGGGCAGAGGAATTGTGGTTTCCAAGAATCCCTCCCACTCTGTCTGTGATGAAGAGGATGGAGGAGGAAGTAAAAATATGGATCTTAGGCCCCTCTAACCTGCCTGAGTGGGAGGTGAGCAGAAGGTAAATGTGGCCATGAGGCCCCATCCTCCTTCCCTGTATGATTCAGTGGCTGTGTCTCTTGAGAGCCTTCTCAGATTTTTGTAAGCCAGAGGTCTCCAACCTTTTTAACCACAAGATCACTTTTTCAAGTGTAAGTTCAATGTAAGATCTACCTCAAACCCAAATACCCTTGCCCCACTTCCTTCCCACCACTTTTCTAAGGCCCTGTCCCTGCTTCACCCCTTCTCTGAGGCCTCCCCTGCTCACTCCATCCCCTTCCTTTCCCCATTCTGACTCACTTTCACCAGTCTGGGGTATGTGGTTGGGGTGCAGACTCTGGTCTGGGCCAAAAGGTTTGGAGTGTGGTAGGGGCTTGGGGCTTGGCCCAGGGTGGAGGACTGGGGTCCAGGAGGGGGTTCAGAGTGCAAGCTCTGGGAAGGAGTTTGGGGCAGAAGGACTCACATCTGGGGCAGGAGGTTGGGTGCAGGAGGGGATTCAGGGCTGGGAGAGGGATTCAGGAAGCAGGCTCTGGCTGGGTACCATTTAGGTGACACAGCTTCTGGGTGGTGGAGCAGTGGGGTTAAGGCAGGCTTACTCCTGCCCTGGCCCTGCACCACTCCTGAAAGCAGCTGGCATGTACAGCAATGGCTCCATGGCACCATGTGTTGCCTCTCATCTTCATACACTGAGCCCACAGCTTCTACTGGTCATGGTTCCCCATTACTGATCGATGGGAGCTGCAGGAGTGGTGTCTGCAGGCAAGGACAGCATGTGGAGACCCCCTGCTCTGCCCTTCTCATGGGCTGCAGGGACATGCCAGTCACTTCCAGGAGCAGCAATTACCCACAGGGATAATTACTCCATCCACGACAGGTTAGGCATTTGAGAACTCATTATTCAAAGAATTAAATTTAAGTGTAAGAGGGAAATGAAAATGATGAAATGCACAAACCAGTCAAAAATCAAAAGTAACTCACTTTGTAAGCAATTACAAAGTAACAAACACTCACCACGTATGTGTTGGGTCGGGAGATGAGAGAAGGACAGTGTGGCTGCGTCTAGACTGGCCAGTTTTTCCGGAAAATCAGCCGCTTTTCCGGAAAAACTTGCCAGCTGTCTATACTGGCCGCTTGAATTTGCACAAGAACACTGACGATCTAATGTATGATCGTCAGTGTTCTTGCGCAAATACTATGACGCTCCCGTTTGGGCAAAAGCCCTCTTGTGCAAATGCTTTTGCGCAAGAGGGCCAGTGTAGACAACCCAGAATTGTTTTGCGCAAAAAAGCCCCAATGGCTAAAATGGCGATCGGGGCTTTCTTGCGCAAAAGCGCATCTAGATTGGCACGGATGCTTTTCCGCAAAAAGTGCTTTTGCGGAAAAGCGTCCGTGCCAATCTAGACGCTCTTTTCCGCAAATGCTTTTAACGGAAAAGTTTTCCGTTAAAAGCATTTGCGGAAAATCATGTCAGTCTAGACGTAGCCAGCGTGTTTGTAAGAATGACAGAGACACACATAGTGTATAAGAGTGACAGAGATTTGCATTGCCAAGCTCCCTCCATCCCCTTCTCTCTGTGTCGAGATCGGCTACAGTAGTGGGGGAGGAGGGAAACACTGACATCAGCGCCTGCCCCTTCTTCCTCCCACACCCTGCACAGCAAGCAGGAGGCTCTCAGGGCAGCAGCTCCAAGCCAGAGGGCAGGAGCAGCATGATAGTGGGTGAAGGGGCAAATGAAGTGCCAGCGCTTGATAGCTTCCTTGCCAAACCGGTCAGGATCACAAGATCTACCGGTAGATCCCAATCTACTGGTTGGTGACCACTGTTGTAAGCTGTTTAATGCTTTTCTCAGCTACCATGTTTAAAAATATTTTATGAACGTTTGTGACAGAAAATTCAACTTTACAAAAAACCCACAAGTGTAAATTCATTGTAAAATATATTGAGGGCAAAAGAGCTGGGTGTGGGCTTCAATTCCCCATTTCATCCCTTCCTGCCACTTTGTATCTGGAGAAGACAGGAAAATACGATGTCAGTTGGGTTTTTATTCCCTTCTCTCCCCCACTCTCAAGGAAGGGGGAAATGCTTAACTGTGACTCTCCCGTCCTTGGTAAAGATGGAAAATGTCTCCAAACCCAGTCCCTCTGCATCTGATATAACAAAAGGCTCATTGTTCCCTAGACCAGCCCCCATCCATTCCATTAAGGGAATGGGGCACAGCTGATTAGGGTTACAGTAGTTCATCTCTTAGAGGTGAGGGGGTGCTTTGAAATATTTGCAGAAGGTTTTGAAATAGTGATGCTCAGCCTTAGGGAAATGTGGTCACCCATACATAAAGTGTCAAATTTAAGCATGAATGACAATTCTGAAGCTTCTCGCTGAAGTCTGGAGTTAAAGTCTCTTTAAGGTCATTCCCTCAATGACCTTAAAACATGCATATTGCTTCAAAGAGACTTTAACTCCAGACTTCAACGAGAAGCTTCAGAATTGTCATTCATGCTTAAATTTGACACTTTGGCTGTGTCTAGACTGGCAAGTTTTTCCGCAAAAGCGGCCGCTTTTGCAGAAAAACTTGCCAGCTGTCTAGACTGGCCGCTTGAATTTGCGCAAGAACACTGACGATCTAATGTATGTCAGTGTTCTTGTGCAAATACAATGACTCTCCCATTCGGGAAAAAGCCCTCTTGCGCAAATGCTTTTGCGCATGAGGGCCAGTGTAGACAGCTGAGAACCGTTTTGCACAAAAAAGCCCTGATGGCAAAAATGGCGATCGGGGCTTTCTTGCGCAAAACCGTGTCTAGAGTGGCACGCAAAAGCGTCCGTGCCAATCTAGATGCTCTTTTCCGCAAATGCTTTTAACGGAAAACTTTTCCGTTAAAAACATTTGAGGAAAATCATGCCAGTCTAGACGCAGCCTTTATGTATGGGTTTAAACAAAGACTCTAATTATCTCACCCATTACAAAGATAGCTTCCCCAATTATCACCCCTAATGTCATTACCTCACAGAAACTTCCCCTATTATCACCCCTATGTCATTACCTCACAGAAACTAACCTTCCCCCCTTACCCCCACTCTGTTCTAAAATTTGATTTGTCAATTTCACATGCGTTCATTTTTTTGATTGTATCACTTTGGTATATATGGTTGTCCCGATTTTCTTCCACATATTGATCTGAGGAAGTGGGTCTGGCCCACGAAAACTCATCACCTAATAAACCATCTTGTTAGTCTTTGAAGTACTACATAGTTCTGGCTTTTGTTTCAGCTACACCAGACTAACACGGCTGCATCTCTATCTCCATGAAAATGGTACCATTGGGTTCCCTGACTGCTGTGTGTCATTGACTTCAGATCAAGCATTACAGATACAACAATGCTTTCTTTCCCTTCCTGGGTGACCAGCAAACTCAGCCTGGGCTCTCAACTTCAAGCACACAGCTACTTCTGAACTATCAGTGACATAAAGATTCCGCATAATAAAATTATGCCCTCATTAACACCTGTGCAGCTCCACTGACTGCTAATAGGACCTTTAGTGACACCTGAGCAGCAGTCATATTACTTACATGGAGACTGTAGATTGAAACTTAGTATAGGTTGAACCTCTGTGGTTCAGGACTGCTTAGATCCAGAGGAGTCCGAACCAGGGAGGTTCCACCTGTACATCATTCTACTGATTTTGCTAAAGAAGGGAAAGGATCCAGCTCCTGCTATCTTAACTGTGCTGATACTTCAGCAACAGTAAAAATCAGTAAAACCTTATTTGTATCACTGTACTAGGACAGTATGACTGCACACATGCATCTGGCTGAGAAGGTGCTGCTCTTACACCATCACTTTTCAGGGCATATTCATACTTGTAGCACTCTTGGCCTGCAAAATGTTGAATTTGCTACTTTGCTAGTGTTATTAGAAGCACAAATGACTATTGTTTAATAAAACATAAATGATTCCTTACAGGGATTAATACAGTGGTATGTAAAGAGAAAACAGGAACTTGTTGAACAAATACTGCATCTCTTCTATCCAGCCCTGACTTTTCCTTGTCTTTAAATTTATCTGGATTATGATCTCTGTGGCTATGTCTACACTATAGAGTTTTTCTGAGGTAGTTTTTTTCCCCTGCCATGTCCAGGGAACATGTCCCCATTTTTGGATCAGTTTCTGAAAAAGGAGGCATCTTTTATCGGAAGCCCTGTATTCCTCGTTTTATGAGGAATAAGGGCTCTTGGGAAAGAGGAGGTTTTTCCCGCATTTGGCCCCATGTAGATGGGTCAAATGTCAGAAAAGCATCTTCCGAAAAAGAATCGGAAAAAGGTGCACAAATTGCAGTTCACAATTTGCGTACCCTTTTCTGAAAAAGAACAGCAGTGTAGACATGGCCTTTGAGGCAATAACCTGTTTTCTAATGTGTTATTAAAACACCTAGCAGAGCTATGTGAAGAAAAAGAAGTCTGATATGCAAAATCAATTTATCTTTCTAATGGTGTGCAGTGACATTCCATGGGTAAATAAAGCTGAAAACAGAAACATCTAGGTCCAATCCTGCAGGTACTGAGCACACTCATTTTCTACTGAAATTAATAGCTGAAAATACTAAGCATTTCCCAGCAGGCAACCAGGACCTGAGAGTGTCAGGATCTAATAATAACTCTGCGCCTGGCTTTTAGTCCAGTTGTGCAAGGAGCCCTGGCTATTAGATGACAATTTAATTATTAATGTTTTAAGATGTGATGTTTCCATTGTTATGGTTTGTTCAGTAAACAAACAGGTCAGCATGATTTAAAGGTGTTTTATGTGAGGATACTAAACTTCACAAGAACTGCTAAGTGACTGTTCAGATCTGGTTCTGGGGGCAGTACTTCAAAGTCTTTCCCATCCATAACACTCTTTGTAGCAAGTGGCATCCTTGTTTGCATCACAGAAGACAAATTAATGATTGATGAAGCATGCAGACTGAATCAGTCTATTGCTCCTAGGGATAGTTTCTCCAGGTCTGAGCTCAGCCATGCTGGCAGAGTTCATGGGGAAACACGCACTGCAGCTGACTGTGCTGTACCTCTTCTGAAGCTTCAGCATCTGCATTGCTTTCATAATTCTAAATGAATATATAATAATCATGTGCCTCAGTGACCTCTCCAGAAGTGAAGAAGAAGAAGAGAAGATTTTAGAATCCTGCCAAGGAAACAAGTATGAGAAAGCCAGAGTGCAAAAAAAGAGTGGGGGTGAAGGGGTTGTGCAGCAGAATCAGATGAGAGGTTTTAGGTATCCAAGGGTAAGGCTACACTAGCTCGTTAGTTCGAGCTAGGTAGTCTAATGAGGGCAACCGGAGTTGCAAATGAAGCCCGGGATTTAAATATCCCGGGCTTCATTTGCATCTTCCCGGGAGCCGCCATTTTTAAATCCCCCTTAGTCCGAACTCCGTGCCCGCGGCTACCCGCGGCACGGACTAGGTAGTTCGAATTAAAGTAATTCGAACTACCGTTACCTCTCCTGCAATGAGGGGTTGCCCTCATTAGACTACCTAGCTCGAACTAACGAGCTAGTGTACCCTTACCCCAATTCTGCTCAGTTACATGAGGACATATATATGGGTGCGTCTACACAGCACTGTAACTCAGAATAAGATACGCAATTTGAGCTACGCAAATTGCGTATCTTATTTCAATGCTATTTCAAAATAGCTTATTTTGTCATTTGGTGCTGTCTACAAATTTCAAAATAAAGCGCTATTCCAAAATGTCCCTTACTCCTCGTAGAATGAGGTTTACAGGGACGTCGGAATAGCAAGCCCGAAATAATGGGCTTGCTGTGAAGACGCAGGATAGCTATTTTGGGATACTCCGGTATCCCAAAATAGTGTTGCAGTGTAGACATACCCATAAGGAGTAACTCCACTGAAATCAGTGGAGTTACATCTATGTTAAACGGATGGGATAATCCTGGCAAGTGAGACTTAATTCCTGGAGGAAGATCTGCCAGATGTCCTGAAAATAACATTTTCTTAAGATATTATCTGGTATTTTTTCCTTAAATGGTTTAATGGGATGGTTAATGTTTGAAGTTGGTCTTAAGAATCAGTTTTGCTGTAGATGTGAGTTCAGCATTTTAGTTCTTTACAGAGAGAGAATGGTGGTTGTATGCATTGTAACCAATAATAAGAATCAATAAGTAATGGCTGCGTCTAGACTGGCAAGGTTTTACGCAAAAGCGTCTGCTTTTGCACAAAAACTTGCCAGCTGTCTACACTGGCCGCTTGAATTTGCACAAGAACACTGACGATCTAATGTATGATCGTCAGTGTTCTTGTGCAAATACAATGACTCTCCCGCTCAGGAAAAAGCCCTCTTGTGCCAATGCTTTTGCGCAAGACGGCCAGTGTAGACAGCTGAGAACCGTTTTGCGCAAAAAAGCCCCGATGGCGAAAATGGCGATCGGGGCTTTTTTGTGCAAAACCACGTCTAGATTGGCCACGGATGCTTTTGCGCAAAAGCATCCGTGCCAATCTAGACGCTCTTTTCCGCAAATGCTTTTAACGGAAAAACTTTTCCGTTAAAAGTATTTGCGGAAAATCATGCCAGTCTAGACGCAGCCAATTTGTTTTGGGGTTGGAATGTATTTATTAATTAAAGAGATATCAGTTAACTCAGCCTGACTGAGTTCATTAAACAATTAGTAAAGAACGGAAAGGAATACTTCACCAAAATCTGGAGAACCAAGCCCTGCAGCTAATGACAGTCTGATTTCCATAGTGTTCTGGTCCCATTATTTGTTTACAAGTAGGCATTTTCATGCCTGAGCTGTTTACAGCTTCATTTCCATTATTTCTTTCTTTTCACACACAACAGATCTTATTTTTAATATTGCTCATAACTTTTAGTTCCATTTAATAAATTTCCAACTGCATAATAAAACATCTGTTGTTTGCTTATGTCCTTTTGGTGGGTACATCATATTTTGCTATATGATGAGGGTGCCCTGGCCCCGCACTGTAGGTCAGCCTGTGGGCGGGGCCCACCTGGCTGAGAGCACCCCTCCCCCACGGCCTTGCCAGGCATGCTCCCCAGTGAGCAGCACTATAAAAGGCCCTGAGACAGCTACTCAGGGCTGACTGCTGAAGGGGAAGGACCTGCAGAGCCAGCTCCAGAGTCAGAGGCGCCCACGCAGCCTGAACCAATGCCAGAGCTGTTACAACCCCAGAAGCAATTGCTGCGGCCAGGGGAGGTAGGAAGGAGGGGAGGTAGGAAGCAGCCCAGGGTAGGGAATGGCGATCCCCGAGTGCTCGGCAGGTTGAGGGGAGAAAACCCTTGCTGAGCAGGCAGTGGACCGAGTCACTGCCAATAGGGCCCTGGGCTGGGACCTGGTGGAGTGGGAGGGCCCAGGACCCCCTATCCTCCCCCTCTGCTGTGTTCTGAAGCAGAGGAAGGCCCAAAGCCTAAGAACTAGGCTGCAGGGCCGTATTTACCCCCAGAGGAGAGCCTTATAAAGACTCTGCTGCAGGGCCAGATTGATGTTGACCGAGGGGAGTCATTTTCGCAGGCGCCAGCCATTGGGCCGTGTGGGCCCTGACAAGCAGACCCACAGGGGATTTTACAGAGCAGCCCCGTCCAAGGGTGCCGTGCCCCTCAACAGCTAATTCAAATATTAAGTAGTTAGTACATTGCTAAAAATATTCTTTACTTCACAATTCTTGCAAAAATATCACACACGTTATCATATCTCTAATCATTCCAACAAGCTAGTATTTTGCCCTTTTTTAGCATAGATGCATGATGGGAATCTGGATAGTGAGCACACTACTCTACACATATCTACAAGAGTCTACCTGATCCAATCACTAACTTCATTAACATTGATATTATTGTACAATGTATTTTAATAAGTCTTTAATACAACTGCTGATTATTTTTCTCCAAGGGTATGTCTACACTGCAAGGTATCCCGAAATAGCTCACCTGCATCTACACAACCCGCCCGTTATTTTGAAACATTTTTCAAAATAATGGGTGTGCTATTTTGCTATCCCAGTAAACTTCATTGCACAAGGGATAAGGGATGGCTCGAGATAACACTTTATTTTGAAATTTGATTCCGTGTAGATGCACCAAATTTCAACATAAGCTACTTCAAAATAAAATCAAAATAAGATATACAATTTGTGTAGCACAACCTGCGTATCTTATTTCGAGTTTAGGGTTCAGTGTAGACGCACTCCAATGCACACAGAGATCTCAAACCTAGTAGAAGAAGTTACTCACAAACAGTTGTTGTGGTTCTTTAGCAGACTTATCCACAAACTCTATCTTTTTTGTTTTATTTGTCTGAAACCTCTGTGTGGGCTCTAGTCTGTTATGTGAATTTCCAAGAGTTGTAACTTCCTTTAACTCCACACAAAATTCTTCCAGGCCAAGGTTTAGCAGCAGCTGTCATGTTTGCCTAATGGGTGGTGTAGCTTAAAGAACTCTCTAGATTGAAAGACAAGGTGGGGAAGGGAATATCTCTGAATGGACCAACTTCTAGTTCATGTTCTCTGCAACTTCTCCAGGCTAACATTCCTTCTCAGCTTTACATCTCTAATCTTTAATGGTGTGTGACAATTGCACCTGAATTCTTAGATATGTCAGAGCTTTGCAGTTCTTTAATTTATTTGCCACACCCTCTTCCCTGTGTTTTCAATAGGAGAGGAAAAGTTACCTAATATTTAGTATGAATATTGGGGTCAGCTGACATAGCCAGCACCATTTCAGTGCTGAGAACATGGTGACCCAGTTTGTTAGTGTTCCAGTTATTGGCATGGACAGAAGAAGTTCTAGACATCAATCTATGCTTGCAAGAACATTTGCAAGACTGAATTATTTCAGTAAGTACAAAGATAGCCAGTGACTGGCTATGGCCTCCTTCCCATGGTCACTCCAAGCCAAGATTCTATTGAAATACCAAAACATTTGCTCATTCAAGTGGATCCAGAGAAACTGGTTGAGTTTTGTTTCACAATTAGGGTATGTCTAGACTATATGGCTCTGTCGACGGAGCCACGTAAACTAGTTTACCCAGCATAGGCAAAGAAGCTGGGATTTAAATAATTCACGCTTCATTAAAATAAACATGGCCGTCGCGCTGTGCCGACGATCAGCTGATCCGGCACAGTGCGGCAGTCTAGACACGGATCTGTCGGCTGGGGAAGCCTTTGCCGACCGATCCCTTATGCCTCATGAAATTATAATAACTTTGTATAGCATGACAGTTAGGCCACATTTTAAATCAGTGCCACATGTCAGATCTAAGAGGAGTTAGTTATCTGTTCTTCAGCAAGCAATCACTAGTTTTTGACAGCCCAGCCAAGATTTCACATCTCTGATACAGGGTTAGATCCCATTTAAGTTAATACAAAACCCTCTGTAAGGGTATGTCTACACATCAAAGTTAATTCGAAATAACAGCCGTTATTTTGAATTAACTTTAATAGAATCTACACAGCCAAACCGCTATTTTGAAATAAAATCAAAATAGTGGGGCGCTTAATTCGAATTAGTTAAACCTCATTCTATGAGGAATAAAACCAAATTCGAAATAGCTAATTCGAAATAAGTGCTGTGTAGTCGCTTGTTTCGAAATAGGGGGCCTCCAGCCCTTCCCAGGGTGCCCTGGTGGCCACTCTGGGTCAAACCAAGAAAACTCTTCTGCTCCCCCCACCCCCACCCCCAGCCCCGGAGCCCTTAAAGGGGTAGAGTCTGTTAGGCCACAGGGCCTGTGCCAGCTCCAGGTCTGCCAGCTCAGAGCCTGCAGACACTGCCCTGACCCAGTTGCCAGCATGAGCGAGCCAGCCAGTGCCAGCCAGCCCTCCACCACTCCCCAGGAGCAGTCCGGCAGCTCCCAGGGGCTGGAAAAGGCGGGCACCTTCCTGGTCCAGTGCGGAGATCATGGACCTCATTGAGGTTTGGGGGGAATCCTCCAACATCCATGATCTCCGCACTAGACCCAGGAATGCGGCCGTCTACAGACGGATGGCTGACAGCCTGGCCACCAAAGGCCACATGCGCACCCAGGAGCAGGTGCGCCTGAAGATAAAAGAGCTGAGGCAGGCCTATGCCAGGGCCACAGGGGGCAGCTCCCAACCAGGGGCAGACCCAGACCTCTTCCCCTACTTTGAGGTCCTGGACCGCATCTTGGGGGGCCGGATGGTCCATGCCCCCCAGGTGGTCATCGACCCTGGGGCAGAGGGCCCTGACCAGGGCATGGAGCAGGAGGAGGAGCAGAAGGAGGACGACGGCCAGGAGTCACAGGAGCCTGGAAGGAGCGTGGCACTCACCCTGGACCCCTGAGGCATACCAGCAGCAATTTCACCGCTGTCTTCCGAGGCCGGGGAGGCCTCGACATGTGAGTGCCATCACTGTCCCCTTATGCGGGGGTGAGGGGTGGAGGTGGGGAGGGAGCCCAGGGACCATGCGTGTGGGCCTTGCTGACCATGGATCACGTAGCAACCTGTGCATGTGCCGTGCCAGCCAGGGCATGTGGCCCTGGCTGGCTGCCACACAGGGGACCTGGCCCGTTACCCACACACATATGTATGAAGGCACATGACATGCTCCATACCCCGGGGAGGGACACTGCATGATGCCCTCCCTCCACAAGCCCCCTCTATGCAGAGGCAGGGCACATCCTCCCCCCCACACCCACACTATATGCAGCACAGGGGCATGGGTACAGTCCCGGGTCAGCTCACACTCCTGGGGATAGCAGGACATGATGGTGCGGAGACCTGCTGTCCTCACCTTGCAGAGGGGGGGCTGGGCTTCACCCACTGTGTCCCCAGGGAGAACTGACCACAGCTGCACCAGCTGCGAGAGCAGGGCGTACCAGCCCGCCCAGGACATTCTCCCGCACCCAGGCCAGCAGGCGCACCCGGAACCAGGAGGGACACCAGCGGTAGCACCTGGGGTTACTGCAAAGGCAGGTCCACAGCCAGGAGCACTGGGTACAGGAAGACCTCCAGCAGCGGCGGGAAAGCTTGCAGGAACTGCGTGACCAGGGCCATGCCATCCGTGACCACCTGCAGACCATGACGCAGAGATTGCTGCCTGCTGCCACTCCAGCTATCGCTCCTCCTCCCACTCCTGCTCCCACTCCCGCTCCTTCCTCCTCGCCTACCCCCCCTTCATACCCGCACCCCCCGGGGATGCCGAGGACCCCACACCCGCAGTGCTGGGAGACAGGTGGGCCAGCAAGACCCCCAACCCTGAGCTTCTCCTCCCCTTCCTCCCCTTGCCTCCCCCTTCCAGCTCCTTGTTCCCAGGTTTCCCCCTCCCCCACTCTCATCCCGCCCCACCCCAGTTATGGTCAATAAATAGAGGGTTTTTTGGCAACACATATGTTTTTATTTGACATCAGGAAGGGGTGTTAGGGAGGGGAAAGTGGAAGGACGCGAGGATGGAATAAGGCACAAGGCCCCAGTGGGGCACGCCAGGGAGACTTCACTCCTCCTCTGTCTGGAAGCTCTCCTGCAGGGCCTCCCAGATACCGGTAGCCCCCTGATAGGCCTCCCGGCTGGCAGCCATGCAGAGCCACATTTACAGGCCAGCCAAGTGGTCAGCCTTTGCCATCCAGCCTGGCAGGAAAGCCTCCCCCTTCCGCTCACACAAATTGTGGAGCACACAGCACGCCGCCACCACCACATGCAGAATATTCCTCTCGGAGAGGTCGAGGCGGGTGAGGAGACATCAAAATTGGGCCTTCAGCCGGCCAAAGGCCCCCTCCACCACAGTGCGGGCCCTGCTGAGTCTGGCATTAAAGGCCTCCCGTGCAGGGCTTCATGAGCCAGGGTTGTAGCAGTTAGGTTGCATCCCTCCCCACCAGGCACACAGGCATGTCCATGTCCCCGACCCTGATGCGGCGGTTGGGGAAGAAGGTCCTGGTGTGCAGCCTCTGGTACATGGAGGAGTTGCGGTACACCTGTGCATCATGTGCTTTGCTGGACCAGCCCATGTTGATGTCCAGGAAGTGGCCCCGGTGGTCAGACACGGCCTGCAGGATGACCGAGAAGTACCCCATCTGGTTAATGTAGAGGGAGGCCTGGAGTTCTGGGGCATGGATGGGGATGTGCATCCCGTTGATTGCCCCCCCGCAGTTGGGGAAGCCCAGGGCGCCAAATCCCCGATGACCACGTCCAAATCCGTGAGGCGGATGACTCTGCGGAGCACCACTCTGTTGATGGCCTTGACCACCTGCAGAGGGACACACAAAACCGAGAGTCACTGGGGTGCCAGGGTGGCCGAGAGTGCTCCTTCCCCACCACTGCCCCGTGCCCCCACTTCCCAGGAGCAACCCCCCCTGCCCCCACAATCCTCACCACTGCAGGCAGCCCAAAGTGCGCCTGGGACAGAACAAACCCTCCCATGGAGGGGACTTGCACCACCTCCCCCCCTTTTCCCTGGGGCAGCCCATCCACTCCTTGCCCCCCACCTCCCCTGGCACAATGGCTGGAGACTGCCATACCTCCATGAGCACTGCTCCGATGGTGGATCGCTCCACGCCGAACTGGTTCGCCATAGATCAGTAGCTATCCAGCATGGTGTTACCTACAAGCCCTGTGCTCTTGGGAGTCAGGGAGTGACATTCATGGAAAACCATCCTCCCCCCCTTCCCCTAAGCCTTTGCTAGAATCAGACAAAGCCATGAAAAGGCCAGGGAAGATACACCTAAACTAATTAAGGAAACACCCCAGCCTCATCTGCATTGAAGATAGAACTCATTAGCATACAGTATGGAGACCAGCTCTTCCAAGGCAGGAACCGCAGTGAACTATGGGATACCGAAAGCAGAGAAGCACTGCCTGATGGGAAATCTCTACTCCAGATGCTAATGAACCCAGGCCTGCTCACACCCAAATTAGTCATTATCAGACCAATTCTAGTAACGATCCTATTGACATCTAAAATACTGAAACTGCCTAGTTGCATTGTGAGCTCATTCAAGGAACATCACCCATAACCAGGGGAGATCAGTCTCTATTGTCTCTCCTCCTCCTCTTTGAACTATCCCTATAAAAACTTCTATCCTTGCCCCAAGAAAAACTGTTCTGATACCTGGATTTAAACTGCATCAGTTCCATTGAGACTTCTTCATCTCCTGTCTGATCATGCTGGGGGCTCTGCTCTGCTTGTCTCCTGCCCTCTGGACCCCCGGCTACCATCATCATCTGGGAACCCCGATCAGTGCAAGCTCCATGGAGTGGTGAGGTCTCTCTCTCTCTCTCTCTCTCTCTCTCCCTCCCATCAACTACCTCTCGAAGCATAGCCTCCTGACCCTGCCCTATGTAAACTGTTATATGGTTACCTAACATTTGTAATCAGTTTCAATTTAGATTGAATTTTGTAACTGTTAGATTGAATATTGCAACTTTTTGATATCTATTCACTACTCAGAAATAAATAACTTTCATTGTTAAGCTGGTTGCTTCTCTCTCTCTTTCTTTCTCTTTCCCTCACTCTTCCTTAAGGGGTGTTGTTTTGGCTTCCCCATTCACTCTGCAACAACGCTTCTTGTACCCAAGCTAAAGATCCCTGTAGTACTCAAAATCCTGTGGGGTTTGCTCATCGTGTGGTTTACCAGTGAATGACTGTGGTGTGAAAGTGGGGATAGGGGGTGCTGAACCTGGGGGCTTATGAGAATGGCAGCTTAATGTGCTGTTTAATCCAGCCAACTGAGTCCAAAGGCACATGAGGGTGCAGTGTGGCATTGCTGTTAAACCCAGCCAGCTGAGTCCAGGGACATATGAGGGGGTCAGCTTGTGAGTGCTGATTACCCAGTCCTCTCAGACGTGCTCTGTTAGTGGGTGTGAGTGTCTGTGTGTGTTGCTAAGGTGGTAAGAACCCCATCCTGAGGAACCTAGTTCCTGCAGGAGAGCTCCAGTGGGAGGGGGAATTGGCAGCAGGGAGAATTCAGCTCCATATGAGAGCACAAGTAAGCACAAACAGCACACTGATAGAATTGTTAACCTTCCCCCAGTCCCATAAGACTAACCCTGATAAATAAGCATATCCCAGAGTATTGGGCAAATCTGGTAACAGTGGAGAGCTTCCAGAGGGTGATGGCCACACACTTCTGGAGGGGAATGGCAGGCCTCATGTGCGTGTCCCGTCGCCACAGAGCAGAGGTGAGCCACTCACAAAGCTCAAGGAAGGCGTCCTTCTTCATCCTGAAGTTCTGGGTCCACTGTTGGTCTCCCCAGTGCTCCAGGAAGTTGTGGTCCCACCAGTTGCTGCTGGTGTCCAGACACCAGATGCGGCGGGGCACACTGGCGTCTGGCCACTGCTCCTCCACAGCCCCCAGGAGGGTCTGGAAGAGGACCTGGGGATTGGGCTGCCGCAGATGGTGCCACGCAGTCTCCAGCACTTGCTGCCAGGTTTGCAGCAAAAGATCCAAAAGAAACACCAGAGTGCCCAGGGGCGGCTCTGGCTCCATGGTGCCAAGTGCTGTGGTGTCCCAAGTAAGGGCAGCCAAGCAGGCAGAGAGAAAAATGCTTTGCTGTCCCTCAGCGAGGTAGGCAAGCAAGCAGGAAAAGCTGAGAACCGGCTGTCCGGGGGGGTCCCTTTAAGCACAAGCCTCAGATAGCCTCAGGCAGCAGCCACACAAAGCAACTACTGACCTGATGCCCTGCCAGAACTGGTTTCAGCTGGCCTTAAATGCGATTCAGTCCAATCAGTGTAGACGCGCTGTTTCGAAATAGCAAAACGCTATTTCGAAATGCATTTTATGTGTAGACACGTTATTTTGAAATAACTTATTTCAAATTAACTATTTTGAAATAAGATATTTTGAAATAACGCTGTAGTGTAGACATACCCTAAGGCTACGTCTACATTGGCATGATCTTGCGCAAATACTCTTTAACGCAAGAGTTCTTGCGTTAAAGTATTTGCGCAAGAGAGCGTCTATATTGGCCGGGACTCATCGTAAGAACGATGCGCTTTTGTGCAAGAGAGCGTCTATATTGGTGGGATGCTCTTGCGCAAAAGCAGGATCCTGGAACCATTTTGGAGAGGGCAAAAGGGCACCAGCCCTTTCCGGGGGCAGGGGCTGGAGCTCCTTTGAGACACGGGCTTAAAGGGATCTCCCCAGATAGCCATCTCTCTCCTGTTGCGAGCTTTAGGACCTCTTGCAGGGACTGACAGCCGTAGCAGTTCTACTTGTGGTTGCCTTCTGCCTTCTTGGACACCACAGCCTGGTGCCTTAGTGCCATTAGATGATTTTTTGATCTCAGCTCTCTTTTTGTGCCATGGAGCCAGGGGTGGCCTTGTGCCTGCTTTGGCCCCTTCCGGCCATTTTGGAGTGCCTGCAGCTGCTGATCCAGGCTGCTGCACTCCTCGTCCAGGACCTCGAGGTGCAGGTCGCTCTGGACTCCCTCACCAGGGAGGCGGTGGCGTCCCTGTGGCATCCCCACTCCACCGTGGAGAGGCCCTTGTGGAGACTGGACACCAGTACCGACTGGTGAGACCGGCTGGTCCTGGGGCAATGGGACGACCAGCAATGGCTCTGGAACTTTCGGATGCGAAAGCAGACATTCCTGGAGCTATGTGCCTGGCTCGCCCCTGCGCTCCAGAGAAGCACCACCCAGCTGCGGGCACCCATCCCCATGGACAAGAGGGTCGCCATCACACTGTGGAAGCTGGCCACCCCGGACAGCTACCGATCAGTGCCACACCAGTTCGGGGTGGGCAGATCGACTGTCAGTGCCGTTGTCATGCAGGTTAAGTCCTGGGGGCGGGGTTGGGAGGGGGAGGGTGCTGCACTCCATGCCTGGGGTAGGCAAGACTCCAGGCTGGGGTGATGGGGCATGCCCCGTCACCCAGGAGTTTGGGCCATCCCTCCCTTGCACAGGCCTGCTGGTGGGGGGGGGGGGGTGGCCCGTGGGGCAAGGGGGCCCTGGTGTGTGTGAGTGTGAGGACAGAGGGCATCACGGGGGGGGTGGGAACCCCCCAAGGGAGCATGCACTCATCCTGCCTTATGTGATGTGTTCCCCTGTGTTTCTGTGCACCCTTCTGCAGGTCGTCCGTGCCATCAACAACATCCTGCTCCAGCGAGTCATCCGCCTGCGGGACGTGGAGGCTACAGTGGCCGGCTTCGCTGCCCTGGGGTTCCCCAACTGCGGGGGAGCCCTGGATGCAACCCACATCCCCGTCCGTGCCCCGGAGCATCGAGCGGCCCATTTTATAAACTGCAAGGGGTACTTCTCCATTGTACTCCAGGCCCTCGTGGACCACCGTGGCCGCTTCCTGGACATTTATGCGGGCTGGTCCAGCAGGGCACATGACGCCCGCATCCTAAGAAACTCCGGCCTGTTTGGCAGGCTGGAGGCGGGCACTTTCTTCCCCCAGCGGGAATTTACTGTCAGGGACATGCCCATGCCCACATGTATTGTGGGGGACGCAGCCTACCCCCTGCTGCCCTGGTTAATGCGGCCGTACACGGGGCAGACAGACCACAACCGGGCACGGTTCAACAACCGCCTCAACCGGGCCCGCAACCAGGTCAAGTGCACCTTCGGCCGTCTGAAAGCCTGGTTTCGCTGTTTGCTCACCCGTCTGGAGATGGGTGAGCGGAATGTCCCCGAGATAGTGGCCGCGTGCTGCGTGCTCCACAACATTGTGGAGCGTAAGGGGGAGGTCTTCCTCCTGGCATGGATGGCAGGCGAGGGCCAGGCCTTCGAACAGCCCTGCACAGCTGCTATCCGCCAGGCGCACCGTGATGGGGTGCACATCCGGGAGGCCCTGACGGAGCTGTTCTCCCAGGTCCCACAGTAGGGTCGCCTCTGTCTCCCTTGACATCTCCCTCCCATCTCCAACCCTTCCCTCCTCCCCTCCCCTTACCTCCCAATAAACAACCAACACAGGTTTTTTTGGAACACAACGTTTGCAACTGTTTATTTACAATGGGGAGATGTAGGGTGGGAGGGGGGGAGGAGGCTCTGAACTGGGAGGGGGGAGCTACTGCTGGGAGGGGTGGCCCCTGCGACTGCCTCTGCGGGAACGGACCTGGACATGGGGGTCAGGCCGCATCGGGGCAGGCAGCACGGGGAGGTGAGCAGGAAGGGCAGCAGCAGGAGAGGGCATTGCGGGAGCACGAGGGGCAGCAGCCGGAGGGGGCATTGCGGGAGCAGTAGGGGCAGCAGGAGGGGGCATTGCAGGAGCAGGAGGGGCAGCAGGAGGAGGGGGCATTGCGGGAGCAGGAGGGGCAGCAGGAGGAGGGGGCACAGGCATTGCCATGGGAGGGATGGCGGGTGCATGGAGCAATGCCATGCCGTAATGCACCGCGTGCCCAATGTGTGCAGTGAGGGCGGTGATGGCATCGCCAATGCGCTCACACTGGGCCTGGAAGCGGCCCCAGGCCTGCTGGTGCCACTCCAGGTCCACCTCCACCCGGCGTGTGATGGTTGCTTCAATCCGTTCGACAGCCTGGACGTGCCGCCGAAGGAGCTGGTCCCACTGCCAGACCTGCCGGCTTGGCGCCTGGGCGGTTGGGGGTGCTGCCGCTGCCGCAGGGCTGGAGGGTCCCCCGCTCCTGCTTGGTCCTGCTGCAGGAACAGAGGAAAGGATGGGTCAGTCAGGCAGCCTGGCCACCATCCCCACGCCCCATGCCCTCCGCCCCTGAGCCCAGGTGACACCACAGTACTGTGGCTTGGGCCCACTCGGTCCC
The DNA here is from genome assembly GCA_032595735.1 of Pelochelys cantorii. NCBI lineage: Eukaryota > Metazoa > Chordata > Testudines > Trionychidae > Pelochelys > Pelochelys cantorii. The sequence continues at coordinate 35,506,974 of CM064335.1, read as the reverse complement.
CCCCCTCCCCCCCCGTGTTGTATGTTTGCATACAGGACCGCCCCCGGAGTAGGGTGCTCCTCCATGTATTGTAACCACCGGTCTGTGTCCTGGCCCCTTGGGGGGGGTGGGGGTGGGGAGGAGTAGGAGGACGACGACATGTGTTGTGTTAACCTGTGCAACTCCCTGCTGGTGGAGGCTGTGAAGCTTTGGGCTAATCAATGGTGTTTGACAGGGAGCAAGATGAATCCCCACACAGTGCCTGGGCGCACATATGGCAGACGTGGTCTGGGCTCTCAGATCCCCATCACGTGAATGTCTCCGGGACGGAACCAGGGAGTGATTGGGGAGTGTACCATCCTTGCAGTGAAACTCATGTGGCCCGAGGGCCGGCCCAAGCGCTTCTCCCCTCCCCCTCCCGCTAGCCCTCACACACGTAGCCCAGGGACATGTGTGGCCACAGTGGGGACTTCCCTCCGGGGGCCAGCCAAGGCACTGGGAGCAGGCGAGGGACTCAGCAGGGGCCACGCTCACAGGGCTGTGACACTGCGGTTTTCCCAGGAGCAGCTGGCTGTGCCACACAGCCAGGCATGGAACAGTGTGCTGTTCTGTGTGCTGCATCCTTTCCCGGGAGGTGTGGGCTCTGGCTGGTTCCAGCCGGCATCCACCCTTCCCCCCCGATCCCCCAGATGTGTGCGAGCAGCATGCTGCCAGGCATGCCCTGGAGCTCCCTGCCGCGGCCACGTGCCGCTCGGTCACCAGGCTGCACGTGGTTGCATGTGCTGCATACTGGTAATGTTACACAGCGTGCAGCTCACGCGGCCTGAGTGACGCTCCCTCCCCCTCGGGCGCCTGGCTCCCCCCCGCCCTTGTGAGTGCAAAGTGCAACACTCACCAGTGGATCCTTCCCCGGCCTCCGAGGATGCACGGGAGACGTCGGGGCTGCCGGAGAGGACCTCCACCTGGAGGGTCCCGCTGCTCCCCTGGTCCTCCTCGTCCTCCGACCCACTGGGCAGCTGTTCTTCCTCCCCCGCCTTGCTGGCCTGGTGACGGGGGGGCACCTGCTGGTGTCCATGGGAACCGAGGGTCCCTGGGGTGCTGCCTGGCCCAGGATGCTGTGGAGCCGCTGGTAGTGGGGGCAGGTGTCGGCTCCTGCCCCCTGGCCCTCGCTGGCCCGGACATAGCCCAGGCACAGCTCTTTGACCTTAGCCCGGACCTGCTCGAGGGTCCAGGCTGGATGACCCTGGTCAGAAAGCGCCTGGGCCATGCGGCGGAAGATGTCCACGTTGCGCCGATGGAAGCGGGTGTCGTGCAGGCCTCCTCATCAGCCCAGAGGTCCAGGAGGGCCTTGATCTCCCCTGTGGACCAGGACGGGACGCGCCGCTTTGTGCCCCTTGGGGCCTCCTGCACTGGGGGTGCGGGTTGTTCCCCCCCCCGGAGCGGCCATCCTGGTGGTCTGGTGGCTGTTCAAGGGAGCAGAGCCGCGCGGCAGAGCTGGCTGGCAGAGGTGGCAGAAGGGCTTCTGCCTCATGGCCTCTGCAGGCTGCGTCTACCTTTAAGGGGGCTCGGGTTATCAGGAAGTCCGGAGCTGCCTGTGCATACGGAGCGTCCAAGCGGCCACTAGGGGCTTTTTTCCATTTGGACGGCTCTTGAGCAAAAATCTCTTGGCTGCCTGTCTACACTGGCCTCTTGCGCAAGAACAGTTGCACATGAGCGGCTTCTTCCTGAGCGGGAACGTCAGAGTTCTTGCGCAAGAAGCACTGATTTCATATATTAGAACGTCAGTGTTCTTGCGCAAGAACTCATGGCCAATGTAGACAGGCAGCAAGCTTTTGCGCAAGATCGCGCCAATGTAGACACAGCCTAAGTGTGTATCTATGTTCACTGGGAGGAGAAGGAGCTATTTCACTTTTCTATTTGAACTCCTAATACATACTTGTGGCCATGCCAAAGGTTTTATTTGGTTGTTTTTGATATTAAAAGCACTGTACTTCCCTGAAACAAGGAATGAAGGAGAGGTTTTTTTTTTTTTTCAATATTTGAGACTCAGTAAAATGATGTCCATCTTTGTTTACGGACAGAGCAGGTGTTAGTCTTGGATGTCTAGCTGAAATCCCCATTACAAAAGTCCTATAAAACTTAAGAGAAAACTATAACCTGTCTATAGAGTCGATTGATCAAAATTTTAACCTTGTTGTAGAGGACTTTAGGATGTTTCAAAGTAATAAAGTAAGGACATAATTCGCTGTGTATTATTATAACTATATGTACTGTAGTAACATTTAGAGGCCCCTATCAGGGTCCCTGTGTGTTAGCCACTATATATGAAAGAAAAATGGCTCCTCCCTACCTCAGAGAACTTACAATCTAAATATAAGGGACAACACGAGGATAAAATAAACAGATAGGGGAAACACAAGATTATGAAATTCTATTATTTTAGGTTTGTAATATGACAGGAATAGGCTTTTGTTGTTACATGTAAATTGTTCTGTGACTTAATACTGTATGCAGCTTTCCCATCTGAGGAGAGTCTCCTCTATGAGTACAGAATGGATGTACTTTCCCATATATATCTATTTAAAAATATATAATACCCAAGGCATAAGGTGTTAGGGAGCCATGTGTGCAGCTAGAAGTACCGTCTTTCTAATAAGAGGTAAAATTGAGAACCTGGTCACTTTTGATCATTAAGGGCCATGTTTTCAAAAAAACACCGCCTTCATTTGCTCATGCTTCTCTTTGGTTATTTGTCCATGCAAATACCTGATTTGCATATATCCTTGTGGTAACAATACTTGTATATTTGTGCACACGTCAACTTTCTTTTAAAAAAAATATTGGTCCTGAAGATACTGCAGTGTTTCCACAACAAATCCTGCTGCCCTGGCAACATCACAATGTAGATAGTTACAATCTTCATGATGACAGCTACACTATAAATGTAAGTTCATTGTAATAACAAAGTACCTTGCAATACATTAAATGCAATTATTCTGTGGCAGAAGAGATGTGGAATGCATTCTTTGGAAGAGTAGTTTGACGGTGACCCTGGGCATGATTAGGCATAGGGGAGGTTTTCCATTTAGGACTTGCTCTATTGGGATTTTGCCAGGATAAAGCCTGATTCATCAAATGTTGAACATTCTGCAAGAGAAGACTGTAGTGTAGGATATTGGCTCTTCAAAGCTTCAAGGAGGAAGTGAATGGGCATCACTTGGTTTTCCCCAGATTTCAGAGAACAATTAAGTGCCAGGTCTACTGTCTGCTTCCTCCTAGAAAATGTAGCATGGTTTAGAATCCCTTTTTGAGTGTTTGTATCTAACATCCCCTTTTCATGTGTGAGACAAAGATCCATCTTTGCTGGGAGGAGTTGCTTTATTTTATACAGTGCAACTGTAGGATTAATGGTTTGAAAACAGGGTCTTGGCTTCTGTTCCTGGCTTTCCCACTAACTCTGTGTGACCTTGGGCAAGTCCCTTCACCCCTCTCAGTCTCTCCATGTATAAAACTGGGAGAACACCTTCCACGGTTGTAGTGAGGCTAAATTAATATTTTTACTCAGTGCTAAGTGAACATAAAAACATAAGAACGGCCATACTGGGTCAGACCAAAGGTCCATCCAGTCCAGTATCCTGTCTGCTGACAGTGGCCAATGCCAGGTGCCCCAGAGGGAGTGAACTGAACAGGTAATGATCAAGCGATCTCTCTCCTGCCATCCATCTCCACCCTCTGACAGACAGAGGCTAGGGACACCATTCCTACCCATCTTGGCTAATAGCCATTAATGGACTTAACCTCCATGAATTTATCCAGTGCACTGGATAAAGCGTGCTAAAAATGCATTGTTATATCTAGAGCCTTTTCTGCAGTTTCATTTTAATATGTCATTTTTAACAGTGCTGCAGATGCAGACTAGTTTTGTTCTTAAAATGAACAAAGTTTCATTCTGATGCACAGACAGAGAAGGCAAGAAGTAGTTTCATTTTTGGGCTGCTAGAAAGGTGCTGAGTCTTTGTTCAGAGAGAATGATTTCATTCGTCAGTTGATGTAGGACTAGTTCTTTTTTAGAACAGCTAGAGCCTCATCAACACCTTGTCATGTCTAAGTTTAAATAAAGTTTGTGCTAAGCCTGTACAGTTTGGCTGATTGGGGTGAAGAGCTGGCATCCTTTCAGAACAATGTTTACAAATGCAAGAAGTAGTTTCATTTTTGGGCTGCTAGAAAGGTGCTGAGTCTTTGTTCAGAGAGAATGATTTCATTTGTCAGTTGATGTAGGACTAGTTCTTTTTTAGAACAGCTAGTGCCACATCGACACCTTGTCATGTCTAAGTTTAAATAAAGTTTGTGCTAAGCCAGTACAGTTTGGCTGATTGGGGCGAAGAGCTGGCATCCTTTCAGAACAATGTTTACAAATGGTTTTCTTGTCTGTCAGAGCTTTAAAATGGTTCTTAAACATAGTCGTGAGACCCGTATATGACGGGTATGATAGGGTGAAGTCAGCCTAAGAAGGGATGTGACTGGGTGGATAAACCCCACACTGCAACATGGAAAGGAGGGTTTAAAAGTGTGGGATTTACAGTTAATAGTCCTGGTCATTAATGTATAGTTGATGAATGGTAATGAAGAAAGGTTTGAAGCCAACCCAGCCCAGCAATATTTGCCAGGAGGGAATAAAAGGGGAAAACAAACCTCAGAACTGGGCTGCCCTATTAAAGGAATCTTAGGTCAGAGTCAGAGAGAGGACACAGCAGGTGGGATGAACAGCCTTGTGGTAGGAAACTTAGGGGCAGACAAACCTGAGGGCAGAGGCTTGCAGTGGACTTCCTGCTGTCTTAATGTTCCTTTCTTTGTTGGTAAGTCAGACCCCCAACAAGAGTGGTTTTAACTCTATGCAAGTTGTGAGGACTGTGGTTTAGCATTAGTAAGAAATCGGTTCACACAGGTTTTAAGAGTGGGATCTCTCTGACTTCTTAGGTGACATGGTTGATTTTATGATAACCGTCAAATCCAAAGCTGTTTTTACTGGAACTTCTGAAGACCTTTCTCTTTTGCTTGTTCTAGCACTCTTGCTGTTCAAAAAAAGTTACAAGTATGTTTTTAATAATCAAACGTATTATTTTCATTCTAATTCTCCCACACAGTTGAAGAATTTCTACACAAGCTTTGAGGGAACAAGAAAGCATTTTTGTATGAGGCCAAGCTTGCAAAACTTTAGCCTGAAAGGCAAGGTTTCAAAAAGCTATGAGTAACTTTAAACAGAGTGTATAAAGAAGTATTATGCAACATCTGCAAACTGTATGGCGCCTCCCCAGCGGTGGGAAGGCGAATGTTCAGGGAAGCACAGAGGGGGCCTCGGCCAGCCTCTATGGGGGGCAGTGGGGAGAGAGTGCCACCCAGCTCCAGCTCTACCCCCAGCTCTGGCCCCTGACTATAGCCTGGCTGTGCCTTCTGTTCCTGGCCTGAGCCCAAGGTATGGCTCCATTCCCAGCCCTGCTCCCAAACCCACATTAACCCCCAGCTGTGGGCCCCAGCCTAATCAGCTCTCTTACTCCTGTCTGTGTCCCCTACCCTCCAGCTCCTGCTCCACTTCCAGCCCCATCTCCCATGGGGGAGAGGTGCAACCATGAAAAGTCTGGGGACCACTGAACTGTAGGGAGAGAGCTGGTGGAATCTGTACCTGCAACGAACAGAGCACATAGAGACTGTTGCAATCCAAATTTACCCTCTCCTACAGGCTGACTTTGCTAGTAACTTAAGCTGCAAAAAATAAAATAAAATCACCACCAACAACAACAAACCCTCCCCCCCAAAACCCATAAAGTTCAGCATGACCATTCCAGGTAGGGCAGTTCTTACAATTTTCCTGCAGGACTTCTTTTGTCTCAACCTTATTACCCCGTTGCTCATGAGTAAGCTCCTCTTGCATAGGATATGATATTTATAAGCATGACTTAGCATATATGCCTCTGTATTTCTATCCAGGGTGCAATAATTTGATATGATCACAAGAACTCCTTTCTACCCAGGATCTTAGTGGGAATGCCTATAGAGCAGTTAAACACCTATTGCTAGCTGTTGTCAGCTGACTCGGATTGAGGGCCTGTAAAATGCACTGTAGACATTCAGGCTTGAGCCAGAACCGGAGCTCTGGGACTCCCCGGCGGGGGACATGGAGAAGGGAGGTGAAGACAGAAGAGAGAGGCACTAGTCCAAGCCCAAACATCTGCAATGCAATTTTATGCCCTGCAGCCCGAGTCCTGTGAACTTGAGTCAGCCGCCGTGTGGACATCCAATACTGTGACTGTTACTGAGTCTCACTAAGATCAGAGGGGAGAGGAAGTAAAGGATATAAAAGTAGAAGTGCCAAAAGGAAATTAGCTTTAAAAGACTTAGGAAATACTTAGCTGGGGGCTGACACAGGATTAATGGAATTTAACATGGGGGGAAAATTAAAGTAATGAGTGCAGAGTAAAAAAAAACGAAAAAAAGGAATTCTGTCTTAACTGCAACTCTTTAGTTGGGTGTGGGAGTCATAGTGGGTAAGATACTTGAAAGCATCAGTCTGGCAGCCTTCTAGAAAGCTACAGGATTCTTGATGTAGAACTAGAGGGCTAGCCCATGCACACATCAAAAGCGGTTGTTCAGATACTGTTCAAAGAGACGGTGAGGCCACATTTTGAGTATAGCGACAGTTTTGGATGCCACGTTACAGGAAGAATATTGAAACACAACTTGCGAGGGTGTTTGCACTGGTTAATAGAGCTCTCACATCTTTCATATTCTGTAAAGGGATTTTTTTTAGAGGGATTCTGTCTGCATTTTAGTCCACAGGGATTTGTTTTCATAAAATCTCAGGAATTGTAAAATGATTCTATAGTTTGTCTATAGAGCACAAGTGTTTGTGTTTCCTCAATTTACAGCCCCTGTTTATAACAAAGATAAGGCTGAACCAAAGATATGGCATACTATATAACCGCCCTCTAAGTAGAAGTTGAAGGTGGATCCCCTTGTACATAGTTTAGGCCTAGTCACATTTCTTTTGCTATTACATGTCCTATAATTTTTACTGTTTTCTGCACAGTCTCAGCTTTCATTTTTAAAAAGAGCAACTAATAAATTGCTGCTTTGTCAACCCAGCTGTGCAGAAAACTATACCTTTCTAAACTAGGGTAGCAAGGGTATAAACGCACCTCTATTCATATCACTTGTGTGTTGATTTCATAGCCTATTTAGGACCGTGTGAATGCTACTGTTGCAAAGAACAAAACTCTGTGAAACAATCACTCAGCATACAGACATACTGGTGACATTTCTTAAAATCTTAATCTCTCCCCAACCATCACTTTTCTATCATCGGCTCTTTCTTTGTCTCTGTCATACATTGATTTTTTTTTAAATGAAAGTACATTCACAGGTGTTTTACCTGCCTTCTCATCCTTAGCATTGTCCCTTATTCCTGGCTTATGTTAGTGACTGGAATATAGCGCTTCATGACTGTAGCGGCGAATACATCTTATCCCTGGAGAATCAGCAAACACCTTTGCAAAGCCTCACAAGGGGTAGTAAGCCCAGTTGTGTGTGTGTGTGTGTGTGTGTGTGTGTGTCTCCAGGTCTTCTGCACCCTGTTGTGGGGCTGAGGAACTATGCTATTATACTCATGAATGTGATGTGATCAACATGTCTAGCCTGCCAGATTAAGTGGTGATGACCACAATTTACTAAACTCTTCTGTTTGTCATCAAGTTGTCCAATGTCACCCTGTGACTACTGTGACCCTCCTGTTTTGGCCTGTGCATATCCCTGGCCTGGCAATCCATGCCCCTTTGGATCTGCCAAGGACAAGAAAGCATGTGAGCTGGATCACACACTCAATCCCTCAAGCATTAGGAATCCTGCTGTCTTGCCGTATGGGTGCCCTAGACTGAGAGATGAGACTCTGTGAGCCCACTTTTTCTCTGCCTTATCACTTGTGTACACAGGCAGTATTCATAAGGGTTTGGCCCTGTGCTTGATGCAAACTAAAGATGTACAACACTATAACAGGAAATTACACAGATGTGGGGGTGGAGCACACCTGTCTATCTACACTACTCTAAAGTGCTTACACAGCACATCATCATGGTAATCTAGATTCCATCTCTAAAAGTCGGAAAATTCCTTGAAATGGTCACCATTTTTCCTTTTTCCCTTTCAGACTATACCTGAGACTTGAGGCCAAGAAGCTGGAGGGGACACCTCACAAATTGCATCCCCACCACTTACGTTGGTCACCAGCCACCTCTCTTCCTGCCAACTGCAGAACTCCACTTGGGTGAAGATGTGTACCCATCACGCAGCACATGCTTTCTGCAGGACCAAACCCATAGATTATAATTTGCTGCTACCCCCTGTCTCTATAATGCTGAGCCATTATGACAGCAGATAAATATGTAAATTAAAATGCAGGAACTTTCTCAGTAACCAAGGATCTTAAATCATTATCTGTTCTTGGTAGTGTTTGTTATAAACAGTGCACAAAGGCATACCAACTAATAACAGTAGTTCACATCTGACAAGATGCTGCTGTAGAGTCTCACTACAATGTGTTTGACAGAGATTAATTTAAACTACAGAGAATGGACATAAATTGAGTTGCTTTCTCTGAGATTGTATATACAGAGGTGCATTCTTTTATTCCATGTAGTCAGCAAGGTAAATTTATGCCAAATTAGTTTAATCCCATTTGAAATCCAGATTCAATTGTTCTGATTTCTGTATAACAGATCTTATTTTCTTTAGCAACAGTTTTCACAATAAGTTGATTTTAGTGGATAAATTCAGAGGAGCTGTGACGGGGCGGCGAACCCCCGGCCACCGGGGCTTGCCAGCTCCCGCACTCACCAAAGGGGTCCAGAAGCCTTCAGCGGTGAGAAGGCCGCCCCAGGACAGAGGCGATGTGGGACCTGCTCAGCCACGGCATGCCACGCATGCGCATGACCCCAGCCGACGGCTACGTGCCCAGGTGTCCAGGGAGGTGCCGGGGAGGAGGAAGGGTGGAGCCTGGGAAGCACAGGGCTTCAAAGGGCGAAACGCCGGACGCTGTAGGGGGAGACGGAGGATCGGCATGGCCGAAGAGGCGGCCGAAGACCCGGAGAGAGGACGGACAGACTGGAGGAAGTAGCCCAGGACGGGGCATTCGGAGCCCATGGGTTGGTAAGTTAAGGGGTACCCCCCACCAACCGTACAGGAACGAGGGTTCCTATCCTTAGGGTCCTGGGCTGGGGCCTGGAGTGAGGGTGGGCCCAGGCCCCCCTCCTATCCCACCAAGAGAGGCACTAGTTATGGCTGAGTGCTGCAGGTGATGTGGGAAAGTAAAAGACTGGACATTGGTCCGGAGCAAAAGGACTCCGGTTGAGGACACGGGGAGGACTGGTGTCGGTGTAGATAAGAGGTGTAGGGGTGCAGGGGTCTTGGGCCAACTATGAGACCCTCTGGGGGCTGAGGGCGATACCCCTGCACAGATGGTGGAGAATGTGGGTAGGCGACCCTAGCCCTTGACGGTGAGGGGCTGAGAGCACAAACAAACAAAATATATAGATATAGATATAATAAGGACAAGGGGGCAGGATGGACCCAACAAAGATGTTTGAGTGGCTGGCTGAACAACAACGGCAACAGCAGCAGCAAAAGACTCAATTGTTGCAGCAATTAGCTGCACAAAATCAAGAACAGCAGCGACAGCTGCTGCGGGAGCTAGCAGACCAGCAGCAAGCCCAGCACAAGCGGTGGCTCCAGCTGGGCATTGCTCTAGGACAAGCCGGGGGGATGGCCTTGGGGCCCTACAGGGACCGCATAGCTACCAATAAGACTAACGAAAATGGGCCCGCAGGATGACCCTGAGGCCTATTTAGTAACGTTCGAAAGGGTGGCCATGGAGGCCAGATGGCCCGACGAGCATTGGGCCACATTACTGGCCCCCTATTTGACTGGACCCACACAGCTGGCCTACAGGGGTTTGGCAGCCAGAGACGCTTTAAACTATCACAAAGTGAAAGAAGCCATATTAGACCAAGCAGGAGTGACGCCCAAGACGTATAGACAAAAGTTTCGGCAGGAACGTTACCCTTCAGGGGCGCGCCGTCGGGCGGTGGTTCAGAAATTGTGAGAGGCCTGCTGGAGGTGGTTAGAACCTGAGCACCGTACGACTACCCAACTGGCAGATACTATAGTACTGGAACAGTTTTTACAGATCCTGCTGGGGGAGGCCCAGTGCTGGGTGCGTAGACATCGACCAGCGACCTCCGCAGAAGCAGTTACCCTGATGGAGGATTATTTAGCTGCCGAAGGTCAGGGAGGCAGAAGTAAGGATACAGCGGGAGGCAGGACAAAGCGCCCTGTTCCCGGGAGGGCCCACCCATCCCGAGGAGGAAGGGGGCGGGGGATAGGTTGGCATCTGCTGAACAGGGAGGAAGAAAGACTAGCCGCTGCCGAAACAGAGGCCTCAGGGACGGAAAAAGGAGCTTGGGGGGACGAGGGTAGACGCAGCCCAACGTGAGGTGGAGGAGCCTGAGGGTGTTATGAATGTGGCCAGGAGGGGCACTTCCGAAGGGACTGTCCTTATATGGACTGTTCATACCGCCAAGTGGTGCCCCTAACTCACAGGGCCCACCCCCGGAACTTGGGAAAGCTGATGGTTCGGGTAAAGGTAGAAGGAACCCTGGTACCTGCCCTGGTAGATTCAGGGTGTGGGCAAACGATTGTTAGGGCCGATCTGGTTACTGAACCCGAACCAGTGGGGGCACTAGTGTGGATGTGGTGCGTCCATGGGGACGTGCTGCCCTACCCCACTGCGTGGGTACGGATATAGGATGAGGTAGAAGAAGCAATATGCCAAATTGCCCTTGCTCTGAACTTGTCATACCCCGTGCTGTTGGGGTGGGACTGGCCGGGGTTCCAACGAATTGTAGGGGCTTGGAGTCAATGGTCAGTTCCGGAGAGAGACGCCAGGGAGCCCGAGAGTGCCTTAGCCGCTCAGAAGCTGGCAATCGGAAAAAACAAGACCCTCGACGTGAGCCAAGGGGCGGCACCTCGGGGAGGCGCGAACGACCCAGTCGATTGGGTGACGGGCGAAGACTTCCTGCAGGAACAAAAAGAGGATCCCTCCCTATCAAGGGCCTGGAAGCAAGCCAGGACAGGCGATCAAGAGCAAGGCACGACGCAAGGATGGCCCCAAGGGCCCTACTTTGAGGTACAAGGGGACCGTCTATATCGGGTAACAGAGGCAGGAGGCTGACGGGGACCCCTACGTCAGCTATTAGTACCCGCAGGTTACCGAAGGCACATATTGCAGCTAGCTCATGCTAATCCATGGGCCGGCCACCTGGGGAGAGAAAAGACCCTTCAGCAAATTACCCAAAGGTTTTTCTGGCCCGGGGTGCACAGGGAAGTGCAGGACTTTTGTAGCTCCTGCCCGGAGTGCCAGCTGACTCAGCCCCGGTCAGGGCCAAAAGCACCTTTAGTACCATTACTGGTGGTCGGCGTACCCTTTGACCGGGTAGCTATGGACCTTGTGGGTCCCTTAGAAAGATCCAAGGCAGGCTATCAATACATATTAGTCCTGGTGGACTATGCCATGAGGTACCCCGAGGCTGTTCCTTTAAAGAATACTAGAGCCCCCATGCTAGCCGGGGAATTGGTGAAGATCTTCACCAAATTTCTGTGCAGGTGCCTCTTGTTACCTGAAACACACAAAGATTCCTGCCCTATTCTTGCCCTTTCTCAGACAGATTAGACAGAAGGGATAGATTATGCCTAGAATCCTGTTGAAATCGGCTTCTAGTTGTAGTTACTCATCTGAAAGCAAACCTGGCAATTGGATAATTGGTTTATATCATCCCAAAAATTTAGCATGCTGCCACACTTCCCTGTAAGCTCATATACTTTACTGATATGGGCCCCAAATCCTCTCCCTTTAAAGTTAATAGGACTTTCACCATGGCTTTAAAATGGCCAGGTCTGGGACTATGTATCTTGCATTTCTTGCCAAGTCTTGAACCTTCCTGGGACTAAACCTTTTAATTGTGTGCTGCAGTATTTGTATGAACAGACAGTTCCTCACAAAAAGCGATTTTGTAACTCAGTTATTTTGTAATCCTGTATTAGAATGATAGCTGTTTTTATAACTCTATCCTCTTCTGTTGCTGGCCTGATTTCATTGCTATGTGACAGATGTGTTATTTATGGAAGGGGATTCTGCATATTTTAAAGCACATACTGCTTGGATCATCTAATCCTCAGCCTTTAAACCAAACAGGACAAAATGCCAAAGCTGGATATATTTTCATAGTGAAAAATCTCCCAGTTAATATCTACGTACTTGTATGGCAATCTCCAGTTATTACTGTGTAATTTATTTTCTGAATTAACATTGTAGTCATTATTAGCTGTCCCTTATGTAAGATTGGAATTTGCACAGAAAAATAGTAATGCATACAAACATCCACTCACTTCAATACCAGAGCAGAAACAATTTACATTCAATGATGCATTAGCTAAATAAGATTAATGTTTAAAAAACCTCGATAAAATGTATTCAGATTGTTTCTTAGCATTTAAGAATAAACCCTCTGTTTCCTAGTATTTAAATAGGTATTAGGTGTATGTGGTTTGGGGAAGGGAGGGAAAGAAGAATTGATGAGCCACAGAAAATGTTTTCAAAAATAAAGAAATCCACTTTCTAAACCAGGTAGATTTTAGACTTTGTTTCACTCACCTGGCAGTTCATTCTTAAGGGAATGTAATGCCGATCACAGCAAGCTGTTCCATTTCTCTCCTTCTTCCCTTGGGGACACATTGACAATGGAAATGTAGCAAAACAGCTTTTGCTTACTAGGCATTTTTTTCAAAACCTCAAATAAGCAGCTTTTTTTTTTAAATCTCTGTATATTTTTGTTCCATGTGTTACACATTTGACCATAATTTGAGTGTTTCAGGAAAATGTAAGGCATTTTTGGAAATGTATACCTCTACTAATTTAGAAAAATCTAATTCCCACGATTACCCTATCACAATCTCTGCAGAGGATGATACCAATTTAATGTACGCAGCCAAACAAGATGTACCATATTAATTTCAGAAGATAGAAGAAAGATATTAAATAAATTTTGTGGCATTTTGTATTTCTTCAGATTAAATTTTTTAAAATCAGTCTAGTCATAAAAAAACCCCCGACAACACTTTAGTGGTTGCATTGACCTCCATGATGTCAGAATGTCATTGTGCAACTGTAGCTAAGAAAAGCTTCTGAGAAAAAACAAAGGAGCATTGCATCTCACCATAACATGAGATGTGCCCATACAGTACGTAGAATTCATACTACGGTAGTGAGTAGTTGCTTTCAGTTTGATTAGACAATCATTGTTTTGCTTTTCTTGCTTTGATAATGAGTATGTTTGTATGCTGCTTAAGTCTTCTTAGCGTTATTTAGGTCAGTATACTTATGATGGCTTTCATGGTCTGCAGCGTCTGATATACACAGTATGCGAAGGAAACCAGCATTACATTTTTGTTTATGCTCTCTTTATTTTATTATTTCTAAGAGCGGAGGAACATGCAATTTAATCAAAATTCTAAACAACAAAGTATCTGCCATTTCTGCATTGCAGATATATTTAGCTCTAACATTGCTTGTGGTTAACAGGGTGTAGCATTGACACAGACAGCTGATGGTGCAGTCAGACCCTGTGATCTTGTGGTTTTGTCAATACTGCTCAGGATTTTGATAAGCTGTAGAAAAAGAATTGCTGTATGTTACATCAAAATTACATGTTTAGAATTGCTGAGCATTTTTTCTGGTATTGTCTTTTATTAATTAAAAATAGCGTAAGGCTTAAAAATTAAGAGAGCACAGCAAATGCATCCAGAACCTAATACATACTGCATGAAATCTTTCTTCACCCGGAGTATCTTACTGTAGCCATTCCAGCATTTCTTCAGTGAGCAGAAAGATTGGTTTATTTTCCTCAGCAGAAGGATGCTGTCACTGTAGAAGCAGGTTTTGATAAGAGTTTGAAATACCTATTACTGCATTATTGCAGAATTTAGAGTTTTCTGCACACTGTTTAGTGACTGGGGCTCATCTTGCATCACCAGTTGATGACATTTTTTCTTTGTTCCCTCCCACGCAGTTGAATCAAGACTGTAGCTGATGTGCAGTGTCACTTACAACATTAATCAGATACTGCATTTAAGGTGAGCTGTCCCTTGCCTCCACCCTTACCAGAGCTGTGCTGCAGTATGTATCTTATTCCTGAAAGCCTAAAATGGCAGGCAGGATTAATGTTGCTTGTGCTGTGTGCATGCTGTGTATAGAATTCATTATACCATGCCTAGTATTTCAAATGTGAGTATGTAAATGCTCTGTGTGCCATATCATGTGGTAGTGAAGACTTGTTTGTGCTTCATTACAGGCTTAGATATTTAAGCATCACCTTTAAAATTCTCTTTCATTTGCAGTATAGTGAGCCGTTAGCTTGTCATCGCATTCAAAATACAGTATTAGCCCTTTTTAAAAAAAGCAAACTCTGCTTCCACATGGTGTCACCCTTTTTCTTGCATTTACTGTAGTTTAAATAATGTATGCTGTATTGTTAATTAATGTGAATATCAAATTAAAGCACTTGAAACGTACATATTTATTATGCAGGTAGGAGGCACATCAAATCTATTTTTAACTCTTACGCAGTCCACGTTGTGCAATGGGCTTTGGTTGTCGAGTTTGTATTTTCAGCAGTGATACCAATAGGCTGATTTTTAGCAAATGTGACAAGTGGCCTTTGCAGTGGTCAGCTTCACTCATTGAACCCTCTGAGGGTGAGAGGGAGACTACGTTGTGTTGCAGTTTCAGAAAACCTTGGATGTGGACATCTTCCCCCCCCCCCCACTCCTGCTTTCCCTACTGATAAATTCAGTTCTTATGATCAGTGTATTCAAGCTGCTTCCCATCTGATTTTTGACAACTGCTTCTAAAAATTTATCGAGAAGACCGAGAATTCAATTGATCTCCATCGCTTTACATAAAAATGGCTGGGTATATTGCCATGTTAACACTGCATTAGGAAGTACACACAGGTAGGTTGAGATTTGCATGTTTTGTAGATTTCTCATTCAGTGCTGCAAAGACAAAGTGGTTTTTAAAATGTAGCTTTCAGTATAAAAATGTATCGAACAGTTAATTTTAAAAAACAATAACCTAATACTTAATGGTATGGCTTCACATATTGGCATGACGATTGTTTTCACCTGATAAAATAATCTGTTGTGAAAGTGAAGCAATCATGTCTGTTAAAATAATCATAGGTAATAAGGGCGTGGCAACGCTTATGCAACAAAATAATTTTTTAAAAGACTATTGATTTGGTTGCATTTTAAAATCTATTTTGAAAATTATTGGACTTGTAGATAAAATGTAAAAATAAAAGTGAAGCTGGATAAGAAAAATGAAAAATATTTAAATTCTACTATAGGAAGCGGTCTTTCAATGTGCTCCGTGAAAGCTTAAATAAAGATTAATTTGCTTTATTACAGATATTTTTCTATATCAGGTGCCAAAGAAAACCGACAGTATTTCTTTTTATTTTAATGCATAAGGTTTTTAGAAATAGATATAGATGGCCCTGTCAGTTTAATGAATATCAGTTCAATGCAGTATGGTTTATTTCAAACAAAAGTGGTCCAGAAATTAAAACTAAACAGCTCTAGATAGAAAAGCCTGAACTTGAGCAATTTTACAAAAAATAAATTATCAGTATTGTACTTCTGACACTGGCTTCTGAAATAAATTTATTTCAAATTAATACTGGGCCAGACCTGTTTCCTTGGCAACCAAATCCTGTTAAAAAGTGCAATAGTAGAGATACAAAGAAAGTTTTCTTGTTAAATACCATGATGCAAATGTACATTTTGCTGTTAAGTTACTTTTTAGTTCTAAATGAGAAACTGATCTCATTTTATGTTTCCGTGCGATTATCATTTCTTAAATGACGCCATGTTTGTAAGAACTGCTTTCTCTTGTTTTGCATTGATTGCCTCCAGAAATGTACCATAGTGTCTTTTTTAAGCATTGTATGAAATGCAGTTCAAGGTCTGTGCAGTTTTTGTATAAAATAGAAGTTTCATTATTACTAATGTGCAAGTATCACTAAAACGATAGACAGCTGAGAAATGTAGAGAATCGAAAACATCCTTAAACCTTCTTTCATAATCACTGAATTTAGCAACAGTAGAGCTGCGGACCTTTCATTAAACAGAACCCTTCTGAAGTCCATCTAAAGCACCATGTTTAACCATTTTCAAAAAGTACTTTTATATTTTGGGACATCAGCAAAACTTAATATAATTTCATTTGTGGTTTGCTGTAATGTATGAATCTCAGATTTTGCACAGTTTGAGTAAATATTGATTAGATAAAACAGCTTGTCTAACATTTTTACCAGTATTTGTAAAATCAAACCCCATCTGTGCTAGAGGAAATTTCTTAGGCAGTCTTAAATTGTGCTAAATGTTTCCACTTTGCTTATAACCTGGTTATCTCCTTATGAATCTCCTTGGTTCGTGATTTGAGAAATTCTTACTGCAAAGATATTTTTTGCATCACGGTAGCCATTTTCCTTTCATGTTCTTGACTTTAAAATGCTTAAGTACATTTTGTGTGGAAGAGAAGAGGCTTAACCACATGCAAACACAATCTCACTGTGATTGAACTAATTTTAATTTATTTCTAAAAAGATTTTCTATACTCATTTTAATTTGTTTCTAAACAGATCATCAGTTCAGTGCAGTCCCAATAAATGACTTCTATCATCTGTTTTGATAGGCCAATGCTGAATAATCATTCCAAACTCATTTGATTTATTTACTAGGTTAGTCTGATACAGTACAGGCATTATTTCCCCATTCCATTTAAAGAAACGCAGGTAAAAACATAATAGAGTTACTAGTGTGTGTTTTACAAATGACATTTTAAAGTAGAGATTTTTAATTATATTCATAATTTCATTCTTTCTGGCTGCAAGGATTTGATGTACATTTTATCCTTGGAATGTACTTTGCAGCTAGTTCCTCAGTGCTGTTATTAACACTGTATTTCTTTGTTGTTTTTTTCTGTGAGACATTATTTTCTAGTAAATTTTAGTTGCTCCTGAGCAAAAGCTGTGCATGGCAATCTTTATTATGTTTTAAAATGTTTTTAGTATATTGTACCATGTCTCAGCAAGAGGGTGGAGCACTATACGCATAATTTTTTACATTCTTTTATTTTGTCTCTGTGGTTCAAATGATGGTACCATACCCACAATGTTTAAAGAATTAAAACATAATTCTTGGTTATTTCAGTATGTTTGTTTTGTCTCCATTTGCAAATTTTCTCTTTTGTCAGAATGTGGACCCTTTTTTAATTGATAATACCAAAATAATAAATGTTGTTTCCCTGGCTTCTGTGAAAATTCATTGTCAGTGTGAGAGCAGCAATTGTTCTGAACAAGATGATTCACTTATTAAGGGGGATTCTATTTATTATCACGCTGTTCTGAGTTTAAACTTCCAGCATGGATTGTTATGTTTGGTTTTAATAGTATGCTTCTAATGAACGGGAGGTGCCCAGATTCTATCACAAAGGGCACCATATGTAAATCTTATGTAAATCACATATATTTTGTTCTCTCTGGCTTTGAGGCCTGAAAGAGGTACATTGGAACAGTAGAATTTCATTCCCAGCGTGCAACCAGACAAATGCAGACTTTTTTCCAGTTCTGCTTTGGATGCCAAATATCTGATATTTAACCCCCAACTTTTATAACTAAAACTATTTTTAAGCCTATGAATTCCAGTTTCTGTCTTGCAGAAAAACTAAGCAAATTTTGAATACAAAGGAGACAAAACTACAATTGTTCCAACAGCTATGCTATCTGCAGTCCCACCTACATTTCAGTAAGGTCTTTTTCATTAACATCCCACTGCTTACAGTGTGAAGTCATCTAGGTTCAGTTGATTTTTGTCATGGTATCACAGCTTTTGATGTGGGTTCTCATTATCAGGGAATCCTTGTACCCCTGTCTTGAACATCTAGTGGATCTTTTAGTACTGATCTTCATCTTCTGACTGCCATGTTTTATTCTTAGCTTTCATATGACCACATACCAGAAAGCTGTAGGATTCCTCAAAGTTGTGTTTTAAGCTTCATCCTCATCAAAACATCAAAATCTTTGGCATGACCTTATGAATAAAAAGGCTTATTACTGTATTGATATTTCAGTTTATCCTGATGAGTTAGACCTAATCTTTTATTCTTACCTTGCTGAAGTTAAAATGTGGATGCCATGGTATGTCTGTATCAGAGATTTTCACCCTTTGTTTTTCATTTGTGGACCCCCTCTGGAAATTTTAAACAAAATCCATGGATCCCCAGGAGTCTATGGACCACAGGTTGAAAGACTATCTATATGAAAGAGAAATATTGAAAAGGAATGCTGCTAAAACTGAAAAAAGAGTTATATTGGGCTCAGCTTTATTATCTGAAGTTCAGAGGTCAGATTCTGCAGTTGCTGTGAATGTGATTATTGGTATATTTGAAAAAGGAAGATGAACCTAACTCTTTTATTCTTAACTGTGGTACCGCTACTGCTGTACACAAGACTTAGAAGGCCTGCATCTGGCCCCCAAGACTTATCAGTTACTACACAAAACAACGTCACTTTGTTCAGCATCTTTTATACAAAACCTTATTCCAAAATGTTTAAAGTGTTAAATAATAGCAGAGGGAGAGAGAGTAACTAAATAAAATTTAGAAAAAGATGAAGAGCCAGCTCACGAAGGAGAGAAAGGGCGTATGTTCCAGAAGGGAGGAACTGCTTGGGAGAAGGAACTTTCACCAGTTGTGATTAGGGTTACTATCTTTCTACATGCACAAAACTGAACGTGCTAGGTCCACCTGTTCCCCGAGGTGCCCCCCCCCACTACATTACTCTTAGTGACTCTCCCCCCCCATCCTCATTCACTTTCATTGGGGTGGGATAGGGGCTGAGAGCTCTAACTGTGGGTTCGGGCTCTGGATTGAGACCAAAAATGAGGAGTTCAGGGTGTGGGAGGTAGCTTTGGGCGGGAATGAGGGATTTGGAGTATTGGAGGGGGCTATGAGTTGAGGTGGGGGTTCTGGTGCAGGAGGGAGTGCAGCCTCTGTCTGCAAGTGCAGGCTCTGAGGTGGGACCATGGATGATGGTTTTGGAGTGCAGGAGGGGGCTCCAGATTTGGCAGTGGGAGTTGGGCCGAAGGATTGGGGTGTGGATTTACTTTGAGCAACTCCTGGTCAGTGGCACAGAGGGATGAAGGCAGGTTCTATCTGGCTGTGCTCTGGAACCCACCAGCAGGTCTGCCTCATAGGTGGGGGGACCAGGAGGCTCCACATGCTGCTCTTGCTCACATGCACTGCCCCTGCAGCCCCCATTGGCCATGGTTCCCGGCCAATGGGAGTGTGGAGCTGGTGCTTGAGGTGGGGGCAATGCATGGAGCCCCCTTAGGCAGGAGGGTAAGAGCTGGACCTACTGGCTGCTTCCGGGGCACAGCATGGAGCCAGGATAGGTACAGACTAGCCTGCCTTAGCCTCACAGTGCCACCAACTGGACTTTCCATGGCCTGGTCAGCAATGCTGACCAGAGCCACCAGGGTCCCTTTTTGACCAGGCATTCTAATTGAAAACCGGATGCTTGGGAACCCTAGATGTAATGTGAGAGTGTGTGGGAAAGGAGGCCAGAAAAGAGGAGACTGGATGGGGTGAGAGAAAAAGCTCTGAGAGGTTAGAACAGGTACATGTAAAGTTTTAAAATAAAGGACAGTTTTGAATTGACTTCCATGGGAGTCCAAGGAGTTATCTGAATGATAATGTAGATGGTATATGGTGTAACAAGAATACTTTGCAGTCCCCAATCTCTTTGGTCATGTCTACACTGGAAAACTGTAAGCTAAATCCTGTTTAAAGGGAACCTGTCTCATCCTTGAAGAAAAAGCGTATCTATTTTTAAAACCATATTCTAACCTAGAAGAGGTCCTACATTTCAATCTACAACACAACTAGTAAAACACATATGCCTACTTTATGCTAAACAAACAAACTACATTGAAACCATGCTTGCATGGGTACTGTTTTAAAATTGTTTGGGGAACTGTTTGTTTCTCTTGAGCCCTGCACAGGTGATGTTTAGGGGAATTGCAAGGTTGGCTAGAAAACAGTACTGGTCTGAGTTCAGCTAATAAACTTGAGCTGCCAGATAAGCAGTGGGGAGGCATAGATCCTGCATGAAGTTGGCTATTGCCTACCTGAGCCTTCCAAGATTCAACAAACCATATTCAGATCCATGAACAAGGGGCAAACCCCTTTGCTGATGACAAAGTGGTATGCAGAAATTTCTACTGGTTGGATTTCCTGTCCTTTGGGAGGGATTTTTTTTTCTACATAGAGGATGGCCTGATCCATAAAACAGAAGTGCTGATCACTAGTGATCAATAAAAAAATCCATGATGCTTTTGGCAAAAATAGGGGAATTAACCCAAAGTCCTGGCCATATTCCAATATGAATAATTATAAATTGAAATTACCTAAAACTGTCCTTGCAGTTTCTACTGGATTCTGTATTTTTGATCTCATACCAGCCTAAAACACTTGTAGTGTTGCTGTATGATACTGAATAGTTGCTGTGTTCTACCTTTATGTGATACTATTGCTGTAGGGGATAAAATGAGCTGTTTGTACATTATATAAAATTTTTAAAAGTGCATGGGAATTAATGTGAGATAAGAGGTAGATGGTATACAAAACTGAGAGATGTTACTGGATTTTTAAATAGTTTTAAATTTTGCATGGCAGATATCTTTTTGCCACCTGCCCTCTTACTATGAAGTTGGAACAGTGTTGAAATTAGACTAATCATATGTATTTAATAAACGTACCTGCTATGTGCTTTGGGCAGAGTCATGTTTATAAAATGAAATAATCTTTGAAAATCCTGAGAAATTGTTAATTTAGGACCTGATTCTTCACACCTTTATATAGATAATATTGGAACAAGGGAGTTGTTCTCTTGATTATAAAAAGTGTTACTGGGGGAGGGATATGTGTGCGTGCGCACATATTTCTTTTTCAAGGATCATACTTGTAGTTGTGTTAAATTGATGTGGACACAGTGGTAAAATGAGGACATACTCATACATGGAATTATTTGGCAGGATGCAACTTTTTACAATTTTAACACAAGGAAGGGTGTAACATGGCGTGGGACTCACCGCCGTGGCACCTCCTGCTGGTCACTTTGGGAATTAGCTCTTCAGTCCTGGCGCATCCCCTTTCAGCTGGTGTCTTGACTGCAGGGTTGCCAGATGGTTTAACCAAAAATACCGAACACCCGCCCCCACCACCACTCCAAAAAAAAAAAAACCCAACAACACCGGGGAAAAAATTCTGTTGAGAAAAAAAAGGTGGGGGGAGACCAAAGTTGTCAAGCAAAAAAATAAAAATAAAATAAAAACAGCATGGCCCCTTTAAGAAATGCCTTTCAGGCTTTTTGGCCTTAAAAGGCTTCCATCGGTTGTCGGTCATCTTGTCTCCCTGCTCCGGGCCAGACAGCTCCCCTGTGGAACCAGGTAAGCACCCAGGATTTTCACCTCCTGGCCAGGAAAAAAAATCAGAAAATACCAGACATTTTAAGTGTCCGGTTTTGTCTGAATTTTTTTACCGGACAGGCGGCGAAAATACCGGACTGTCCGGGTCAATACCAGACACCTGACAACCCTACTTGCCTGCTATTATCTATTATTGGCTCTGCCATTATGGTTAGGACCCATGTCCTCCCCATACCATGGCACCCTCCCCTCTGGGTACTGCCTTTTGCCATGTGGCCCCACACTCCAGGGTCCTCCCCTCAGGGAACCCCCAATTCCCTATGCCCACCTTGCCCCAGTAACCCACTGCCAGTCTTCATCTGACCCCTGCCACAGGGGCAAACTGCCATCTGAAATGGCCACTCATCATTGGCAAAGGAGTGCAGACCAGCTGCCTTCACCTATCCTGACTGCCACCCTTGCTTCAGGCCCTGCAGCCTGGGAGCTTGTCTGGCCAGAGCTTCCTCAGCTCTTCCTGCCTTTCCCCAGCCCTGCTCTGTGTCAGGAAGCCTCTGGCTTCCTTGGCAGCTTGGTCCCTCCTGCTCCACAACTGGAGCAAGAGTGAGTCTGACTCTGCCCCTCCAGAAGCCCTTATTTATACAGTCCCAGCTGGGCCCTAATTGGATGTCTCTGCCTCAACTACTGGCTCCACCACGCCAGCCCTTTTCCAGGGCTGGGTTTAACCCTTAAAGGGCCAGTGCAGGACAGATATCCCGCCACAAAGGGGCACTACCTGCCTATCATCCCTGCTGTCCTCTACTGGGCATTTAATTGGTTCCAGTGCAGGGATTACTGGGCTCTTCACAATGTAACCTATAACTGGTGCCTTAGTTACAGGGCTCTTTACCGTATAACCCATAACAAGGGATAGGCTCTCCTCATCCTATGTGGCCCCTAGGCCAGGGGTTCTCAAACCCCCCTGAAAGTTTGAGAACCATCATCTGCTTTGAGAAACGCTGCCCTAGGCAATTCTCAGACTGCCCATAAAAATGGGATTAGTACTGCTTCTTCAGAGCAAAGTCTCATGCCAGAGCCTCCTCTGACAAAACTTAGGCCAGTGATATGTTTTAAAGATACATTAATCATCTATTGAACAAGAATGTAAAGATTCCTATCAACCGCACTTTTTTGGATCAGCTCATATGAGAGATGCTATAGTATGTAACATCAATTAAAAAAAAATCTTAAACATGGTGAATGTGTTTGTAATTCTCAGCAATCTGCCAAACATACACATTACATAGAAGTGAATGCTAGTCATGATAAATACTGTCAATGTGATTCTTTGATAGAATGAAACCAAAACTAACTTAAACTGACAGTATAGATGTGAGGGTTTCAGATATCTGTTAAATGGCTTCATTACCACTCGAATGGCTCTTTCACAGCCTTAATGTGCTGCTCATAGGTCTGGCAGGCTTTATCTGATTTAAGTTAGCTGCCTTCTCTATGAAGGTAGACTGGCCAGGCTGCAGCAGCCACAGAACAGGGGTAGGAAGGGGTGTGTGTGGATATTAAGACCCAGTGGTGTCCCAAATTTTCAGGTGCCCTACGCAGCTGCATATTCTGTATATGGGTAAGGACAGCTCTTCTGCAGACAGTGTCTCAGAATGTGCCTTTGCAATAGATGTGCAACAGTGCTATGGAAATATGAGGCCTGAGTCTGCCCCTGAGACTTAGCAGACACCTGTGCAATGGCCATACTTGTTTGCATGAGGCCTGAGTTTTCTCTCACTTGCACCCGAATAAATCAGGAATAACTCCACAGAAAACAGTATGAAACAGCCATAAGGGAAAGGAGGAGGGCCTAGGGCTCAATCCTTGTATCTTTACCTAAGACTGTGAGGTCAGTGGTAGTTTTGCCTGAGTTAGGACTTCAGGACTGGGTTGATAGTTAGATTGACCAGGCAGCAAGTGTAAAAAATCAGGTGGGGAGATGGCTGGGTAATAGTTGTCCTTATAAGACAAAACCCTTAATATTGGGATGTCTGATCTCCATTTCTGTAGTGCTGACCAGTGTTCCCTGTAAACTGTGCACTTGTGCAGCTGCTCAGAAGTAGGGTTGCCAGGTGGTTTAACCAAAAATACCGAAATGCCCCCCCCCAAAAAAACCCCCAAAACCATTGGGGAAAACATTCTGTTCAGAAAAAAAATGGGGGAGACCACAGTTGTTGAGCAAAAAAAAGGACCCCAAGAATTGTTAAGCAAAAAAATTATTTTTTTTTAAAAAAACCAGCATGGCCCCTTTAAGAAATGCTTTTGAGGCTTTTTGGCCCTAACAGGCTGCCAGCGGCCGTCCGCCATCTTGTCTCCCTGCTCCGGGCCGGACAGCTCCCCTGCAGAACCCAGTAAGCACCCGGGATTTTCGCCTCCTGGCTGGAAAAAATCAGAAAATACCAGACATTTTAGGTGTCCAGTATTTTCTGAATTTTTTTTACCAGACAGGAGACGAAAATACCGTACTGTCCGGGTCAATACTGAACACCTGGCACCACTACTCAGAAGAGTTTCAAATGTCACCCAGATGATTAGCAGAGTTCCCACAACTACTTTTTTTGTTTCTATGGGTAGTGCATATTCACATACGCCTTGGTGCACATGAACACATTTATTCCATACATGGATGGCAAAGATAAGAGGAAACATTGGTGCTGACTCTGTATGACTTCTGTATCTGAGGACAGAATTTGATGCAGAGCCTTGTGTAAAATAGGCTCATCAAGTCTGCGGTGTGTTCTGACAATGCAGACCCTTAGATGTTACTCTGCAAAAGTGAATTTTGCCTTGAGAGTAATTGCACATACCAGCAATTTTAAAGAGGAAACTAACATGAAAGTGATTGTTTTAGAAAAAGTCAATCTAGTGACCGTCACAATCAATTAGAAAATGTTTTGTAAGAATAAGGCAAATTCCCAAAATATTCAGCAAATTTTTATTTTTTCCGTTGTGTTCCATTCACTGTAGTTTAAAAATGTATAATGTAACTACTAATAGAAATTATATCTCATAGAATCACAATAGGCAAAATATACAATTATTCTTAGTATGTATGATAATGTAGCAAATGAATAAAAATTTTACCGTCTATTTACGTGTAAAATAAATTCAGTTTGTTTTGTAATTTTAAAAATCATTACAGACATAAATTCCCTCAGATATTCAGAGAATATTTGTTTAATCTGAAATTGAAAAAGGACAGATTAGATTAGACTACTTTTAACTTACCTTCTGCTAGCTGAATGTGTGCCAGAATTCAGTATGATGACTGGTTTTTGTTTAAAGCCATGCGCATGTATCAGTTTCCAAATGAGAACAGGGAAAAAAAAAAGAAAATAAAGACAACTTTATAACAAAGCGAAAATGGAAATAATATTGGAAACAGTTCAGCAGAGACAGTCAGATGCAAGGTCTGCTGTGTTTCTAGTAGCAGTCCAGCAGGTTGCATACTTTTTTAAAATTCTGCTTAGCAGAAGAATTTGGATTTATGCCATTTAATGAAGTTGTTTGACCTTCTTTCTCAGGCACATGAAAAGACAAAGGCTATTTGTTCTGGAATATTGGAATGCTGTCTTTGGTTGTTTTGCAATACATTTGCCTAATACAGAGAAGATTGATTCAAGCCCCTTTCAATCTTTGAGACACATTCTGCACTTAAAATTAGAAATTATTCACAGATTCCTGTTTACTTGTTTCTGAAGGGCCCAAACCAAGGAGTTTGATCTGAATTTTCTCAAATATTGGGAGAATTGAGACCTGGTCTCAAATGTTGAGGCTTGGCCGTACCTCAATTAGTTGTGTTATACTATCTACATCAGTGTTTCTCAACCAGTGGTTTGAGTACCCTTAGGAGTACTCGAGAGAAGTCTGGGCGGTACGTCATCACAACTGAAATTTGGAGAAAACTGAATTTTTGTTTTAAGTTTTACAGCCTTTATTATTTTTGTAATTTTTACACCCAAAAATTTCATCGCTCGCCCAGCTACAATTAAATTGTTTAAACAAATGTGTCACAATGGTAGGAAAAAAATGGTGTCTGAAATCTGTAGGTACTGGGGGTACTTATAATTTTTTAAGGGGGTACATTATAAAAAAAAGATTGAGAAACACTGATCTACATGAATAGTATATTAATTCTTATAATGTTAGCTAAAGGTGGTACATTATTCTGTGTTCAATGCCTAAAGCATTATTTTCACTAACTGACACCTTCCCCCTTCCTCCATTAGGCCAGAGCTTTTTTAGGATGAACAGGTGTGGACATTAATGTAAAAACCTCTGTAGACCTCTGCTAGAGAACTCAGGAGTGGACATGCATGCCCCAGAGAGTTAACCAGAGATTACTGGCAGGGTGACTTATTCTAGTTGAGAAAGAAGATAAAGTTTGCATTGGAGTTATGTTCTGTAATGTGTGAACTATCACTGAGGCCCATCTTTGCAATGCCTCTCTCTTGGATCTGACAGTAGAGAATCTGTGTAGTCTGAATTCCATTACAGGTTTTGGGATGTAGCAGGGTCAGGCCAGAGAACTGCTGGAGGGGGGCGGGGGGAGGCAGCCCAAAAATGGTGAAGACCTGTAAATAGAGGCAGAGGGCTGCAGGACAATTAGATGCACTTGGGAGGGAGCTGGCTCAGGCAGATTGGGGCCAGTTGACGCCTCATACCAACATTAGAACAGAAACAGCCAGGGAGAGAGTCCCAGGAGGTGTGGCCAAGCTCCCTACCACAGAGACCTGCTAAAAACCCCAACCCTTGGGGTTGGCAGTGAGAGGCTGGCTTCAGCATGGCCTGAGTGAGAGGGGCCCTTGCCACATGCCAGGGCCAGCCTCCTGGGACTCCCTCCCTGGCTGTTTCGGTTCTAATGTTGGTATTAATTGCTCTCTAACCTTTGGCTCTCTGTCTCTCCTTCACCTC
This sequence comes from Pelochelys cantorii, assembly GCA_032595735.1. Classification (NCBI taxonomy): domain Eukaryota; kingdom Metazoa; phylum Chordata; order Testudines; family Trionychidae; genus Pelochelys; species Pelochelys cantorii. The sequence continues at coordinate 35,480,397 of CM064335.1, read as the reverse complement.
TCTTCCATCCTCTCACTCTCTCCTCCTCCTCCCCCCAGTAGGGTTGCCAGATGGTTTAACCAAAAATACCGAACACCTCCCCCCCACCAAAAAAAACACCGGGGAAAAAATTCTGTTGAGAAAAAAAAAAGGGGAGACCAAAGTTGTTGAGCAAAAAAAAAAGGACCCTGAGTTATTAAGCAAAAAATAAATTAAAAAAACCCCAGCATGGCCCTTTTAAAAAATGCTTTTGAAACTTTTTGGCTATAACAGGCTGCCGGCGGCCGTCTGCCATCTTGTCTTCCTGCTCCGGGTCAGACAGCTCCCCTGTGGAACCCAGTAAGCACCCGGTATTTTCGCCTCCTGGCTGGGAAAAATCAGAAAATACCGGACATTTTAGGTGTCTGGTATTTTCTGAATTTTTTTACCGGACAGGAAGCAAAAATACCAGACCGTCAGGGTCAATACCGGACACCTGGCAACCCTACCCCCAGCTTCCAACTATTGAGGCTTTTCAAGGCCTTCAGCCAGCCAGCAGAGGAGTCAGCTGGCCCCAATATGCCTGAGCCAGCTCTCTCCCAGCTGCATCTAATTGTCATGCAGCCCTCTGCTTCTATATAAGGTCTTTACCCTTTTTGGGCTGCCTTTCCCCCCCTCTGCAGCAGCTCTGTGGCCTGACCCTGCCACAGGGGTAACGCAGTGGCATAGACAGACTGGGACATTAGGTTGGGCCCCCATTTAGGGTGTGCGGGCAATGACATGATGTCGGGGCAAGAGCCATCAGAGCAACCTCTCTCCACCACCAATCCCATGGGGGGAAAGACACACTGGCCTCTGAAAAATGGAGGGCGAGGAAAGTGTAACCTTTTTCTGTGCTTTCTCCCCCCCCCCACATTCCGGCACTCCAGCTGTAGAGAGGTATAAGGGGCTTGCCCTGCTCCATCCACCTAGCACTCACACCAGGGAGTGGGGTTGGTGCAGACTGCATGGGAGCTTGCCTAGCTCCAGCTGGTCGGTGGTGGTTGTGGGCTTGCAAGTCCCCAAGCCTCAGTCCCACTTGCCCAAGACGAGCACCGGGCAGGAGGAGCAGGGCAAGCCCCCATACCCGCACCCCGCTTCCTGACAAGAGTGCCGGACATGCTTTCTATAGCACTGCATTGCCCCCAGAATACACAGATTCTCTACAGTCAGAACCAGGAAGAAGAATGTAACAGGTACAAATAAACCACTTACAGATGTACAGGATTCTGTGTATATTAAGCTCACATATTGTTTCTCCCTCTGCTTTACAACTGAAACTGCTTGACTGTATTGAAGTGTTCTGGAACCTTTAGGACTATTCAGTTTAAAACATTCTTAAAGAAGTACCACACGGCATAATTTCCAGACCTCAGATGCATAGGAAAGCATCCAAAATGTACCACTATTTCTCAATATCAGCAGGCATGGGACTGTGGTGTTCTCCTTATGACATTTTCAATGTGCATTTGCAAATAATTTTGTACAATGTAGTTATACCATTTACTTCTAAAGTACCATGGGCCTAGATGTCAAAAAGAGACTAAATTTGTTTCTATAACCAAATAATAGAATTGGTGCACATTATACTGGTTGAACCTCCTACTACTTGGTTCATACATGTAAATACAATCTGTAAAGGCAGACTGTGGCTCACATCTTGACCTCAGTTACACAGGGTGAGACCTTTCTGCTTGTGCAGCTCCCCACTGAAACTAGCAGGGTTCAGTGCAGACTCGTGGGTCCATCCATGCAGATATGATTGCAGGACTGGAGCCTCTTTTTATCCCTGCATGCAAATGATTATGCATGCAAATTGCTCATGAGAATTTAAAAGCTTAGTTGAAGCCCCATTGAAAAGATAGGCCTGGGCTGGCTTTTTGATCACTTGAAATGTATTTTAAATTTAAAAAAAGGGCTAAAAATCCTGAGTTTACATATTGAAATCAGCAATTTCAGGTACTACAGGCAGAATCCTAGCATTTGTAAAGAGAAGACTTTGAAGTTGGTTGAGCAAAAGTTGCTCTAAAATAAAAAACCTGTCCATTTTTTAAAAAATATGCTTTTGTCCAACTCTCAATGATTTTAACTGTAGGCACATAGTAATACTAAGACTCTCAGGGGGATCAAATTATCAAGAAGCTCTCTAACGCTTCTGTCATCAAATTGGGGCATATGAATAATAATGCATGTAAATTGAAATTGACTGGGATTATCAAAGCAAACTAAGGTTCCTTGGCACCTCAATCCCATTAAAATTCAGTGAGAATCCCTTAAATTTTGTTTTAAAAGGCCAGACTACATACAAATTACACTGTTAAACAACTAGCTCTCTCAGAAGTGATGGAAAGGAAAATCTTTGTCTGCACAAATAAATAACTGTATCAGCAAAATCATGGGTATAAATTTTCAGGTGGTTTTTCATAACAGGGCTCTTCATCCCTGATCAAAAGATGAGCCGGTGTTTACTTTTTAGATGATGGTTGTCCTGTGTGATACTTGATTTGGTGGAGGGATATAAGAAGTTATGAAACCCCATTTTTCATAGTTGCAAGTTGAAAAAATAAGGGAAGGTAGAGAAAGTTTGGGAGCATTCTCTTGCTTAAGAGACATAACAATGCTTTTTGCACCTAATTCAGTCTCTGCTCCAGCATTCATTACTGTCTGTTTCTGACAGCAGAAGCTCAGTGTGTGGTAAAACGGCTAATTACTAAGGGGAAGGAAGCAGCCCTTTAGTAGGAATGAGTCCTTGTTTGGAGGAAGTGCCTTTCTTCAGTGAACGGAGAACTTTTATCCTGAAATCTTTCTGAGTGATCAAAGGGTGAAACTGATGCACTCCACCTGGAGCCTTGTTCATTGTTTCTTGTCTGGAACATTGAACTTTTAAGATTGGTCTTGTGAAGCAGGTGAAAACTGAGGGATGTCAGTGGGGATACCAATAACCCCATTTAAACATTTTTATTATTGTTTGTGGACTTTAAGTTTTAACTATGCCATATAAAAGAGCACCAGATCATAATAAGAAGAAGTTGAGCTAGTCAGATGGACACTAAGCAGTGGTTATCGCAAAGGGCTCTGATAATATTCCACATCTGAATGTTGGCCAAATAACATTTGTAGCCCAAGTAGTTCTAAAAATAAAGCTACTAGCCTGTGGAGGATAAAGATGATGACCTTGTTTATATTTTTGAAAAATGTATATATGAAATAAATTATTTCCTGCTAGCAGCCTACATTTGTTTAGATTTTGAAACAAAAGGCATCTGTCCAAGAGGATCTTCTTGTTCATCACATTATACAAAATAACTACATACTGTCCAGTCAGTCCAATGCAGTATCCAAAGCAAAATATCCATTCAGAAGAAGAGGATAAAGAAACCACTATTCTGATGCAAAGCTCTATTCTCTCTAGCCTTTATAATACACATGCTCTGGGAATACAGGTTTCTCAGAAAGATCTCTGTATGGAAGCTCAGTCAATGCAAACTATTTCAGACTAAAGAGCAATATGCCTTGCACAGGAAAAAGTTAATCATTACTTTACCCTGGAGCTGAAGAACATAGCCAAACTGAATTATGTGACTTTCTTTCCCCTGGCCCTTCTTCACTGACGGTACGTCTACACTGCATGGCTATTTCAGGATACTGGAAGTATCCTGAAATAGATACCCTGCATCTATACAAGCCGCCCGTTATTTCGAAATATTTTTCAAAATAATGGGCACGCTATTTCGGCATCCCGGTAACCCTCATTCCATGAGGGTTACGGGATGGTCTCGAAATAGCACATTATTTCAAAATTTGGTGTTGTGTAGATGTGCCAAATTTCAAAATAAGCTATTTTGAAATAGACTCAAAATGTTTAGAGTGCTGTGTACATGCACCCTGAGGCCGATACTTCTCTGCCTTTCCTAGTTCTAGTAGTAGCATTGCACTCTTTTCTGATGAGACGAACAACAGGGAATAGAATTACAGCTAAGAAAAATAGCCTAATTATGCATTTATGATTGTTATTCTGGATATGCTTAAAATGAAGATAACCCATATATTCAGACTAGGAAAGGAAGATGGACTTGTGGCCTATTTGGAGATCAGAACTATGTTTAGCCTTAGGATATGAATATTTTGGGGACCCATCTAGCCCCTCCTCTGTGCAAAGGATCCTGGATTGCTGTTGAACTTACATGTTGTGCTGCTCCCTGCTGCCAGCTAAAAGCGAGGTTTTGAGGAGGAGATGAGGGAACTCTACCAGCCAACCTTCTATGCATGGAAAGAGTACAACACAGAGAGGGGCCTAATGCAACCTGAAGCTGCATTACTGACCATACCGCAGAGATTCCTTTGCTCCCCAATCTTGTGGAACTGACTTACAAAATCCTGTTTAATGTTCTGAATGCAGTAAGATGGTGTGTATACTTAAGTCAAAGCATTTGGGCTAACATAAATACATTCAAAGAATACAGTATTAAGTAGGAGAAAAGAAGAGGACAAAGCTGAAATGAAATTGACCTGCATCTGACTATCCATAGAGCGATCTGATTATTTGGGATTATTCTGAAATCTCAGTTAATCAGAGCACTACAGCTGTTATGTGGCTACTGACTCAATGATGCATGGTAGTTTACACATACAATATGCAAATCCCTGCACTCAGATTTGTTACTGCTCTAAGACCTTGTCACTTTTTTGCCAGCAACAAATATGGCCACCAAATTTCATTATACAGTTCCAAAATGTTTCTGTTTTTCTTCCATTTAAAGCATAGAAACTCTTATAACACTTTGTCTGAAATAGAGTAGACTATTGGATAGTTCAGTATAATAATAACTTAAGGGTGATTTCTTTTAAAATCAATAAAAATAATATTCTATGCTAATAACATCCTTTGCCCACAACCTTAATTTAGCCCAGGATGTAGTTAATTACCAGTGCTTTTTTTGTACAAACTTTCCAGGGGGAAAATTGTTGAGCAAAAAAAAATCTGCGCCAGGGGACGAAATACCATCATGGCCCCTTTAAGAGCCATGTGTCCCTAGCAGGCTTCCGTCAGGACCCCCGCTGCTCCAGGAAAAGAGGTGCCTGTACACCCGAGGGGAATGCAATTAATTTAAGTGTAAGCAGGGTCAGGATAAGCTCTACCCTGACAACTGGTGGTGAACTGGGGCGAGTGGTGCAAAGAGACTTCAGAGGCTGATCTCATTTGCATAGATATACCCAATTTGCATAGACATACCCACCCCGCCTAGTATGTGCTCACAGCAGCCCAAATGGTCACTTTGGCCACTGTGGGATCCCCAGTCTCTCTGTTATTGAGGCAGGGGGGATAAAAGTGTTACCCTGATTATGTGAATCAAGGACAATGGAATGGTGGAACTGTTTATGACAGAGGAATTTGCCATAAACTAAGTAGCACTCGCTAGACAAGGGGCATGGGTTCCAAACCCAGTCAAGTTAAGAGAGGCTGGGGGCAGGTCTTTGTACCTGGTGGCGGGGCCCTGGCTCAGGGCCTAAACAACACTGATTGCACCCCCTCCTCTCTTCACTGTAGAATATCAGAACTTATTTGGATTCCATTAGGAGTCTAGTTGTGAGCTGCTGAGTTGACTTCACTGTGGAGTACTAGCACTGAGGCTCTTCTATTACGAGCTGAAATCGCTGTGGGGAGCCTGGTGCTATACTGCGGAAGAGCTGAAATCACTGTTGCTGTGGGGAGCCTGCCGCTATGCTGAGCTACTAGCAGAGCGGCTTGCAGGGACAACCAGCAGGCGGACAGCAGAGTGGTTTGCGGGGACGACTGGCGGCCGATAGGAGCGGCAGCAGACAGCCAGTAGAGCAGCTGCAGGAGCAACCAGCTGGTGGCCAGGGGCGTGGACCGAGACGGCTGGCGGAGCCGGACAGTTCGGGGGGGGGCAGCTGAGGCGGCTCACTGGACAGCAGGTGGAGTGTGGCGGAGTGACTCGCGTTGATGTCGGCAGCAGAACCCTACGGAGAGGCAGGGCCATCGGCGGACCACGTAAGGTGTATCAATCCCCGCCCCCTCCAGGTTGGGAGGGTAAAACCCTGCCGGGTGAACTTTTGAACCCTGGGGCGGCACTGACCCAGGGCAGAGACTCTTGGGGTGTTGGACTTTTGGGACTTTGGGTGATTCGTGGCTGGGGGGTGGGTCTTTGCTCATGTTTGGTCTATGAATCTGAGTTGTGGTGTTTTCCCAATTTAATATTGATGTCGGTTACCTCATGTTATTAAAGGTTTGCTGCTATACTGCGGCTCTGTGCTTGCGAGAGGGGAAGAATTGCCTCTTTGAGGCGCCCAGAGGTGTATGTAAGATTTCCCAGGTCACTGGGTGGGGGCTCGAGCCGGTGTTGTATTACCTTGTTGGGAGGAGACCCCTAGATACTGAACCCGGCCCTTGCTGCTATTAACTCGGCCTGGCAGAAGGGTTACATAAGTTATGCAGGGAAAATAGGTGCTGGTACGTCTCAAAAAAAGCACTGGTTATTACCCCCTGTGACGGGGCAGGCCAGCCCCACACTGAACAAGGGGAAGTAGAGCATGCCTATGGGGGGGAATATACCCCTCCCCTGCAATCCTGCTGGGCAGGCTCCCACTGCAGCCCGGGTATAAAAGCTGGGAGCACAGCTCAGTTGGCCCGGACCTCGGGAGGGGAAGGAGCTCCTGCCAGAGCACCAGAGCCACGGCTACTGCCGCCAGCGCCGCCGACACCGCCCTCGAGGCAATCTCTACTGCCTCGCTGGCCATGCCTTGCAGCTAATCTTGCCGCCATCACCACACGTGCAATTGCCGTAGGACCAATCAACCCAGCCACTGATGTGGGATCTGGATATGACGGTAGGGTCCGCAGTAGCCTGGGGGATGGGATAGGGAGCAGCCCAGGACGGGGCACCAGCAGTGACCCAGCGGGCTCGGCGTGTTTCGGGGAAAGCTCCCCACTGAGCCAGTGGTGGGAACTGCCCACCACTGATAGGGCCCTGGGCTGGGGCCTGGAGGTGAGGGAGGGCCCGGGCCCCCTACCCCGCCCTTTACTATGGAACTGTGACTAGGCCTCTGGGCCTGCGGGACAGTGATTTGGCCTCAGGGCCTGTGGAACTGTGATTAGGCCTCTGGGCCTGCAGAGCACGGCCCAGAGCCCCGGGGTGCCGGGTCAGGGAGAGACCCGGGGTGAGGCAACCTGGTACACCCCCTAAACAGGAAGCACCTTCAAGTTATCATCTAGAGCCCTGGTTTTCAACCATTTTCTATTTGTGGACCCCTAAAAAATTTCAAATACTATTGTCGACCCCTTTGGAAATCTTAGACACAGTCTGTAGACCTTCCCACAGTCCAGTTTGAAAACCACTGTTCTATGGTAACCAGGGGTCTTAAACTTCCAGCCCACTGGCCATCCCCACCTGGAACAATTGTACAATCCAGCCCAGGAATCCTGGTGGATCAGTGGGGGACTGTCTGTTACCATTTCTGAAGCCCTGCCCCTTCCCTGCCATGACACCCTGTCCCCAAGGATGCAGCTTCCGTCATCACTGGGGAGGCCTAGCATGGGGCGGTGGCAGCAGTCGGGACCCCCTGCACTGCCTGCAGCAGCAGGAGCCGCAGAGAAGCAGAGCGAGTGCACCCACCAAATGCACTGTTTCCTTGGATTGTGCAAATGCTCTACCCAGGAATGGCCTGAGGGCTGAGAGTTTGAGACCCCAGCCTAAGACATTGTCTGTGGACCACAGAGGTCTGTGGCCTACAGGCTGAAAACCATTGATCTTGATAACTAAAATGCTCTCAAACACTGGGATGGATTGAGAGGCTCAAATTTTTTTGGAAAGAACTACACTAAAGATGAGAGGTTGGTTTTGTTGCCCTCTTACATAAACAAAGATACATAACTTTATTCAATCTGGCAGCCATAGTTTATTCATATCATTCTTGAAATTGTGTACTCCCTTATTTCACCAGTTGTCTAACACAGAAGAATACAGTGCTTCCTCTGTGTGAATCCAGCCCCACCTTGTGGGCAACACACAGAGAGGGAGACTACACAGAGAGGGAGACTACTAGATTTAGCAGAATCAGTTAGACATGAGAATTTATTAGAAGAATTTTGAAAACTTTGCAATTTTAAGTAATCCTAAAGCTTCAGCAAAGATAGACTTTAACCTCTTGATACCAGACATATAGCAAGCATTGGGAAATATATTCTGAATGGTTTCCACAGATTGTACTTTTGAGTAGGCCTACTGATGTGCCACTCATACTTTCTGCTGCCATCTAGGACATAATGATAAGACGTTGACTTTATAGGTGAGACAGTAAGGGTATATCTACACCACAATAAAACACCCCAGATATCCTGTCTCAGCTGACTGAGGCTGGGGCTGTAGTGTTACCTGCACAAATTTCTCTATCCCTCCCACACTATAGGGACACACACCTTTACCCAATTCCTAGGGCTCAGGGTGTAACTTCCTGCGGGTTTGCAGGATCTTTTGCCACTGAAAGAGCCTTACACAGTAATATTCTTATTCTCTATTTATTGACAATTCCCAAGCGAGCAGAATACATATGCTAAGCACACAGTGTCATGCTCACCAATCCTGATAAAGGCAGGCAGACTTCCTCTGCTGGCCAGGCAAGGTCAGTCTCTCTGGATCTTAGCTGCTGCACATCCCGGTTGGTCGTGCAGAGGAGTTCTGGCAGCTCTGGTTTGAGGCTGTGTCTTGGAAGTGAGTTCTTCTAGGTCTTCCCTCCTTTTGGTGTTCCTTTCTTTCTTTCCTTCCCTTTTCCTCTTCTTGTTTTGCCCCTTTTCCTTCTGTGCTTTTGCTTCTTTCACTTTTGCTTGCTTGTCTCCTTCTTGGACCCCAGTGTATATAGTGAAACTTGAGTCCTACTTAGCTATACCTTAACCAATTATTTCAGTATAATTTTACTAACCAATCATAACATACTGTAACAGAATTACCTAACCAATCATACCCCACCACCTTAGTTGATTTACACCTAGCAAAATGAATTATCCAGCAGACAGAAACCGTTACAAACCAGACAGAGATCACACAGACAAACAATAGGAAAGTGAAGACAATAATCATAGAATGCGGATTCCACAACTACAACTATTGGTAAACAGTTTCTTGCCAGACGAAATGCTATTAATTAAGTTTTCTCTACCTATCTTGATATCTGTTTCTTTATCTGGTGACAGTGGATGCCATTAGGACAGGATCCCCATCTCACAGCCTAGTGTGACACTATTTTAATGCAATTTAGATGGAATGTGAGTATGTGACTCCAGGCTTTACAACTAATGGCTGCTGCTTTTCAGTCTGGCTGCAGAAGAAGGCTTTAATTTAGGCCTACTAATATGGCTACAGAAAAACCATATTGTTACAGTGGGACTATACAAATGCTGTGTAGATATTCAGACTCAGGTTTGCGAGGTGGGAGAGTCCCAGAGCTTGGTCTCCAGCCCAATCCTTAACATCTGCTCTCCAGTTTTCTTGCCCTTCAGCCTGAGCTAGCTGCTCTGAGTCAGCTTCAGGTGAATTATTGTGGTACAAACATACCCTTAATCTTCATGAAAAAATGTCCATTGTGCCCTTCTTATACTAGGGTTATCTTGGAATATTGATGATGGGCTAAATACTCCTACCAGCATGGGAAAACTTTACAGTGAAACTTCACAACAAGACATGAAGGGTCAATTGCAACTGATGAACTGCAAAAAGGAGAAAGTAGAAGCTTCTCACACTCATATACCTGAGAGATCTGACAGTTTTAACATAATATTTGTGTATCTGTTGCCTTATTACATACAGCGCTGCTGTCTGAATTAAAATGCAGGAAAACATTTGAGAAAAGAGATGATTTAGAAATATGACTAAGAGTTTATAAATGTCGATGAGGATATAAAACAGAAGTAGTATCCGATGTTTACAGTGACGTACACAAGAAGTAAGAATCTAAAACAGGAAATGTAAGTGGAATTGTAGCAATAATGTAGAACTATGTTGACTCTAGTCCATTAGGCAATAAACTACAAAGGGGGATTCTTGAATCACCACTTTTATTTTCTTTTAATGAGCCAAAGTGATTACTACTGCACATTGAACAGAGGCTTTCAGAGGACTATCCACAATAATTCCAAGATCTCTTTCTTGAGCAGTAACAGCTAATGTAGAGCCCATCATTTTGTATATATAGTTTGGATTATGTTTCCCAGTGTGCATTACTTTGTATTTATAAACACTGCATTTCATCTGCCATTTTGTTGACAATCATCCAGTTTTGTGAGAACCGTTTATAATTCTTTGTCGTCTGCTTTGGACTTAACTATCTAGAGTACTATTGTATCATCTGCAAATTTTGTCATTTCATAGTTTATCTCTTTTTACAGATCATTTATGAATACGTTGAACGGAACTGTTGCCAGTATGGGGGACACAGCTATTTTTCCTTTCTCCATTCTGAAAATTGACCATTTATTCCTATCCTTTGTTTCCTGTCTTTTAAGCAGTCACTGATCCATGGGATGACCTTCCCTCTTATCCCACAACAGCTTACTTTGCTTAAGAGCCTTTAGTGAGGGACTTATCAAAGACTTTTTGAAAGTCCAAGTACACTGTATCAACTGAATAGTTCTTGTCCATGTGCTTGTTAACCCCTGTCCAAAAATTCAAATAGATTGGCGAGGCAGGATTTCCCTTTACACAAGCCATGTTGACCCTTCTCAAACAAATCATGTCAATTTATGTGTCTGGTTATTCTGCTTTTTATTATAGTTTCAACCAACTCGCCTAATGCTGAAGTTAAGCTTATTGGCCTGTAATTGCCAGACTCGCTTCTGAAACCTTTTAAAAAATTTGGTGTCATCTTAGCTATCCTCCAGTCATCTGGTATGGAAGCTGATTTAAGTGATAGGTTACATTCCATAGATAGTATCAGAGGGGTAGCCGTGTTAGTCTGAATCTGCAAAAGCAGCGAGGAGGCCTGTGGCACCTTATAGACTAACCAAAGTGTTGGAGCATAAGCTTTCGTGGGCAAAGACCCACTTCGTCAGATGCATGTAGTGGAAATTTCCAGAGGCAGGTATAAATATGCAGGCCAGAATCAGGCTAGAGATGACGAGGTAGATCCAATCAGGGAGGATGAGGCCCACTTCTAGTAGCTGATCTGGAGGTGTGAATACCAAGAGAGGAGAAGCTGCTTTTGTAGTTAGCTAGCTATTCACAGTCTTTGTTTAATCCTGAGTTGATTGAGTCAAACTTGAAGATGAACTGTAGCTCAGCAGTTTCTCTTTGAAGTCTGGTCCTGAAGTTTTTTTGCTGCAGGATGGCTACCTTTAGATCCGCAATAGTGTGTCCAGGGAGATTGAAGTGTTCCCCTACAGGTTTTTGTATATTGCCATTCCTAATATCTGATTTGTGTCCATTTATTCTTTTACGTAGGGACTGTCCAGTTTGGCCGATGTATGTAGCAGAGGGGCATTGTTGGCACATGATGGCATATATTACGTTAGTAGTGCAGGAGAATGAACCAGTGACGGTATGGCTGATCTGGTTAGGTCCTGTGATGGTGTTGCCTGTGTATATATGTGGGCAGAGTTGGCACCGAGGTTTGTTGCATGGATTGGTTCCTGAGTTAGAGTTATTACGGTGCGGTGTATAGTTGCTGGTGAGAATGTGTTTCAGGTTGGCGGGTTGTCTGTGGGCGAGGACTGGCCTGCCTCCCAAGGCCTGTGAAAGTGAGAGATCATTGTCCAGGATGGGTTGTAGATCACTAATGATATGTTGGAGAGGTTTTAGCTGAGGACTGTAGGTGATGGCCAGTGGTGTTCTGTTGGTTTCTTTCTTGGGCTTGTCCCGTAGCAGGAGGCTTCTGGGTACACGTCTGGCTCTGTTAATCTGTCTCCTCACTTCCTCGTGTGGGTATCGTAGTTTACAGAAAGCTTATGCTCCAACACTTCGGTTAGTCTATAAGGTGCCACAGGACTCCTATTCCATAGATAGTAGTTTTGCATTTTCATATTTGACTTCCTTCAGAATTCTTGGGTGAATATAATCTGGTTCTGGTGACTTGTTGTTTGTTTATCAATTTGTTCCAAAATCTCCTCTACTGACAACTCAATCTGGGATCATTCCTCAGGTTTGTCACCAAAAAGGAATGGCTCAAGTGTGTGATGCTCTCTTACACATTCCACAGTGAAGACCAATGCAAAGGATACATTTAGTTTCTCTGCAACAACCTGGTCTTCTTTGAGTGTACCTAAAACACCTTGATCATCCAATGACTCTAGTGGTTTGCTAGGCAAAATTACTGCTTTTGATATACTTGAACATTTTTGCTGTTATTTTTCTCTTTCACTAATTGCTCTTCACATTTTTCTTTGGTCTGGCTAATTATGCTTTCACACTTCATTTCCCAGAGTTTATGCACCTTTCTATTTTCCTTAGTAGGATTTGAATTTCAGGGTTTTTTTCTCTAATCACTTTTTTTGTGATATGGCTTAGCCATAGTAGCATTTTTGGCCCTCTTTAAAAAAAATTAATTTGAGCTTCTATTACAATATTTGTAAAAGCTTCCATGCAGTTTGCAGGCATTTTGCTCTTGTGACCATCTTTGTCATTTCTGTTTTTTAACTAGCTTCCTCATTTATGTTGGTCCCCTTTCTGAAGTTAAATGTTACTGTGGTGGACTTGTTTGGTATTTTCCCTCCCAGAAGATTATTACATTTAATTACATTATGATCGCTCCTACAGAGCCATTTAGATATATTGCCCTCTTTGATGTGTGCATCAGTATAAGAGGCAAGAAGAGACAATTCCTTCCCTGGGGTTAGTGTTCAACCTCTCCCATCTTTCTATCTCTATTCTGACTATTCCTGCAGACTCCCACAGCAGGCTGTTGTAGTCTGATGAACCTCCTCCCCCGCTCCATCTTCCTCCATGTTGATCTAGTAACTTAAAAGTGAAAAGTCTCAGGGGGTAGCCATGTTAGCCTGTATCTGCAAAAATAATGAGGAGTCCTGTGGCACCTTAGAGACTAATAGATTTATTAGGGCATAAGCTTTTGTGGGTAAAAACCACTTCATTAGATGAATTAGAGTGGAAGTTACAGAAGCAGGGGTATACATAAGGAAGAAGTTGGTTTTGTTCATGAAGCTAATAGTCAGGATGGAAGTGCATCATTCAGAGCATTAAGTGAATGACCCATTTCCACCCTGACTTGATTGGCTATTTCTAAAAGCAATTAACTTTATGAACACACTAAACCACTCTGACTGGCTTAATTTAAAATAATGTCTTTGTTTCAGTGTGTTAAATATATAGTAATCTAGAAGGATTACTTTATAAAGGCTTAAGAGTATATTTGAAATATAAAATCAGCTTAGAAATACTGACTAAGAAAATGTAAAACAGAGAAGGGCTGCATCATGTATTTCATAATATTTAATGATACATTCATCAGGATAGCTGACTTTCCCTTACTACAAAGTTTTTGCAAATAAAAAAATCTCTGACGAACTTCAGGGTACATCAAAAAAACTGTGACTGACAATTTTTATTCCCAAATTTACTGCGTTTAATTAGGTACCTTCTGCATGTCCAGGCTTCACAATCTGGCATGCAGCAGAAAACATGTTCCATTTTCTTTAGAAATGAATTTTAGAAGAGTGTGTGTTGTTGTTTTTTTTCAGATGACATTTGCTACATTTGGATTCAAGGATTTTGCTGGATAGGGTGACCAGAGAGTGGGAGGAAGGAGAAGATAGAGACAGTGGGGTGGGAACTGGACCTGAGCAGAGTGGGGATGGGACCTAGGCAATGCAGGGGGGCGAATATGGGTAGGGCCATAGACTGGGGAGCTTGCCTCCCCAAGCAACAGCTACACCCACCTCCCATGCTCTTGTACTACATCCTATGTTTCACTTACCTTGTAGTTTCCAGGACTAGCCGCTATAAAAAGCAAACATTAATGGTGTTTAGAAACTTTATCTCAGCATTCATCCTGATATATGTATTCAGTCAAAATGGGAATAATTGAAATCCCTATTACTGGATTTTTTATTATAGCCTCTCTGATCTCTCTGATCATTTCAAAATCCCCATCTCCATCCTGGTCAGATGGTCGGTAGTATTTTTACTGCTATACTCTTTATTGTTCCAGCATAGAATTTCTATCCATAGAGATTCTATGGTGCAGTATAATTTATTTATGATGTTTATTATAATTGACTCTGTTTTCTTTCACATATAGTGCCACCCTCTTACCAGCAGAACCTCCTTTGTCTTTCCTATATATATTGTATCCTGGTATTACCATGTCCGACTCATGATCATTGTTACACCAAGTTTCTGCGATACCTATTATATTAATATGCACATTTCATACTAGCACTCAAGTTCACCCATTGTAGTATTTACACTTCTAGCATTTGTATGCAAGCACTTATAAAATGTGTCACCTTTTAGTTATCTGCCTTCATGTGATGTAGTTCAGTGGGACTCTTTTTCATTTGACTGTTTCATCTTCAGTTCCTACCTGTACTTCATCAACTTGTATCCTCTCCTCTTTATTGGGATATAGAGAAACCCTGTTACTAGAACTTTCCTCTGTCCAAATTGTGTGCCCTCCCTACCTATCTGCTTTTCCCCAGCCCATTCATCAATTTCCAAAATAATGCTGTGTCTCAAATAACTTCTTCACTCTACAACCAGTCCATATCTTTAAACACACACAGCTACCGACGGCACCTGTGGTATTGTACATTATTATATAATTAATCCATACTTCCCTGAAGTATCATTGGTCAGATTTGTACTTTATTACAATTTCACAATTTTCAGTCTTTCTATTTATCTTTAATATTTTGATTTATAGTGATAGTCACTGTTCCAGGTAAAGGGATTTTCCTGGACTGATCTTCATTTGGTGCCAAAACTGACAACACGATAGTTTTTCTGTCTCATTGAACATTGTGTTTTCGGTTCTTGATGTCTGAAACTATGTCAACAACTTTTCTCCTCTGTAGAGGATAGGATGATAACTTCCTACATGCAGTGGCACCTGCAGCCATACATACATTACATTCAGTGTGTACCATGGTCGGTGAGAAGGAGCAGCACCAGCTGCTCTGATGCCCACTCAGATTTGGCCCCACCCAACCAACGTCTGTCATGATGGCAGGGCTGTGGAGCCAAAACTGAGAGAAGGACATAGCGATCCGGTTCACTGTGATCACAGAACTGCTCGAGTTTGGCTGTAATAAGAGAAAATGGGATTACATTTAACAGTGCAAAGTGCAATGTCTTCCACTGAGGAACTGATAACAAAATTTGTTGCTATAAACTGAAGTTCATATGTTGGAAATTATGAAGGAGGGAGACCTGGGTATATTAGTCAGTCACAGGATGACTATGAGCCAACAATGTTCTCGTAGAGATAGGGAAGTACTAATGCTATTATACAATAAATAGTCTGGTAGCACTTTAAAGACTAACAAAACATGTAGATGGTATGATGAGCTTTTGTGGGCACAGCCCACTTCTTCAGATGACCGGAGTGTTGGATGTCCAGAACCAAAATTAAATAGGGGAGAAGGGGGTAGGAGGAAAAAAATAGGTGGGGAGGGATGAACAAAAAGAAGCAGTGGGTACATAAATATCAAAGGGACAACCGAGTTGGTATGTAACAAGCAAAACTGATAGTTTATAAACACCTAAAGACTGGATAGTTAAAGGAAGCTACATTCAACACTCCGGTCATCTGAAGAAGTGGGCTGTGCCCACAAAAGCTCATCATACCATCTACATGTTTTGTTAGTCTTTAAAGTGCTACCAGACTATTTGTTGTTTTTTAAGTTTATTCTATACAGATTAACTCAGCTACCCCTCTGAAGCAATTATACAAGACATTCATCAGACTTCATCAAGAATACCGTGCACAGTTCCAGTTGCTCAAGTTCAAGAAAGATTAATTCAGACTGGAACAGGTGCCAAGAAGGGCTACCAGGATAATCAGGGGAATAAAGAGACTATTTTATGAGAGGAGACTAAGGAGTTTGGCTAAGAAGGGATATTGCTCTATAAATACATCAAGCAGATGCACATCAGGGAGGGAGAAGAGTTCTTTGATCTAAAGGATAGTGTTGATGCTACAAATGAGTATAAACTGGCCTTGAATAAATTTAGGCTGGAAACTGGAAAAGAGTTTCTAATGATCAGAGAAGCAAGGTTCTGGAATAGCCTCCCCAATAGGAATAGTGGCGATGAAGAACTTAAGTACAGTAGAACCTCAGAGTTACGAATGCCAGAGTTGTGAGTAGACTGTCAAACACACATCTCCTTTGAACCTGGAAGTACATTAGACCAGGCAGCAACAAGTGGGAGGAATAGAGGAAGCAAATACAGTTCAGTACTGTGTTAAATGTAGGCTACTAAATAAGTAAAGGGGAAGTTTAAAAAAAAATTTGACAAAGTGAGGAAACTATTTCTGTGCTTGTTTCATTTAAAGTAATATGGTTGAAAGTAGTATTTTTCTTCTGCATAATAAAGTTTCAAAGCTGCATTAAGTCATTATTCATTTGTAAACTTTTGAAAGAACCAGCGTAATGTTTTGTTCAGAGCTAAGATAATTTCAGAGTTACGAACAACCTCCATTCCTGACATGTTCCTAATTCTGAAGTTCTACTGTATTTTTAAAATAGATCTTGATCAGTTATGATAGGGATTATACGAGAAGGTTCCCAGTGATAGCAGGGACCTGGACTCAATGAGTTAGAAAGTTCCTTCCAGTTCTATTTTTCTATTAGATCCTCAAGGACATAGGACCATAAAAAATGTGAACTGGTCCCTTTGGGTCAGGCTTTTGACCAGTGTAGTCAAGAAACCTACCATAACTGTGGAGTTTATATATGATTTGGGCCACACACTATAATCCAAATTATAAGATCTGTCTACAGCTCTATAATGAAGGGCAGCAGATGTTCAAACAATAATATTTCAAATTGGCTTCCAGCATGAGTAGTTCCTATAGACCATGTGTAACTGTCTGTCCAATCAAGAGTTCTTGATTATTTACTTTCATAACCTTGGTATGGATCCCTTAGAAACCATAGGCCTCATTGCTTACTACCTTGCACCTTGTATAGTCATTCACATCTTTTACAAAGTGGGTACACAATGCTACCACCAGTGTAAAGCAAGTGGAGATTTCTGGCAAGGCAGCAATTTAGCACTCACTTTGCATAGCATTAAATGACTATGCAAGATGCAGTACATGGAGAATCAATACTTTTGCACAGGCAAATAGAGACTCTGACTTCCGGAGTTCCCAACTCCTTCCCCTTAAGCTCTCTCACCCCTGCCTTCTTCTGCCCTTTGCCCACTTCCTCCTGCCCTATGTGCTTTCTCCACCCCATCCCCCCATGCATGCCATTGAACAGCTGGTCTGCAGGAAGCACTGGGGGAAGGGAAGGGAAGGGAAGGAGCTGATTGGCAGGGCCTGTTGGTGGGTGGGAGGAGCTGGAAGGGGAGGGAGAGCAGCTGAGCATGTATTGTTTGGGTTTTTTTTCCCCAGGAGTGCTCAAGCCCTGGAGTACCCACAGTCAGTGCCCTGTGTAGGCAAACTATTTGGGGATTGTACTAGCCAAGACAAAGAGAAGCAAAAAGTATTGTATGTGAAAATCAGCTTCCTCTGTAATGGAGTTTTTTCATGTCATTTTTCAGTGAGAAAGGTACCAAATGGTGTAAAGCAAAGTACAATATTAATGCCCAAATAACAAATCATAACTTCTAAATTCTTCAAAGCAGCTATGCAAAGAGGTAGTGTACTAAGCAGAATTCAATACCCATGATTCTCAGACTACAAAGGCTTCTAACGTGTGCATGCAGGTACAAGTCTAAAACATGAGTATTTCCCCTAAGGATGGCATGCTAAGGTAACTGTTTGAAGAATCAGCCAGTCTTTCTATTACAAATATTTCAGTTCACCTATTACATTTTGTGTATAAATTTAGTGTAGAAATAGCCATCTGGTATACTTAGTGTATCAGATAATCTGTCCTTTCAAACTAACACTAACTGTGCTATTCCAAAATACCGTCAAGCTTCTCTTACTATGGTCACTGGCAGGTAGAATTGACAGCATCTTTTTCTTAGACAGGAAGTAACTCAATAGGTCCTGTTATGAGATCAGTTTTTGACCTCTGATGATTCTTTCTAATAGTATATCACATGAGCAAGTCTGATGTAATGTCAGACATTGTCTATGCAAAAATATCTATGGGATTGTGGCGGCTTGCCTGAAGGAAAATATTTTTATCACTATTCTTTTCGTGTAGAAGAGTCTAATGTACTAGAAACGAATTATGTATGGATTTTCATATAGTGGGTCAAAACAGCAGTCTTAAACTAACATAAATTTCAGGTCAGCATTCCAATGAAAGTGAATTAATATTTAATATCTCTTATTACAATCTATGCAAATTTAATGAAAAACACTACATAATGCAACATCGTCTAAAACTGACATGCATGATGGTATGGTCAAGATTCTCAGTTTGTGTGAGAGGGCATCGCTCCATTGACTTCCATTTTTCACCAGCTGAAGATCTGGTCCAGGCAAAATCAATTTGACTTTTCTATGGTGCTGTTGCTCAATACCCTGCAAATGTGCATATATACTATTTTATCTCACAGTATAGACTATTGAATTCATATCTGTAACTATTACATTGCATATATGAGTTGGTGTATGAACCATAACTTTGACTTTGTTGTGCTCTGTTAAATTCTCAGCTATGAACAGTTTTTGTGCCTCGAATAGCCAAATCTTCTGTATTACAAACAGGAGTCAGATTGTGAAAATAAGTTATTTTATTCCCAAGGTCTACTTGTGATGCCTAAATAAGATGTGTGTCTCAGGATGTTGTGCATGTCATCATTATATCTTTCTTCTCTGATTTGATTAGCAAAGAAGTAATGAAAGTTGTCTTTTAAATTATTGTCATTAGAGTTCAGAAATGCACTGAGAGGAATGGGTAATTCCCACCTCATTCAGAATTTTGTTTTAAATTGGCCAGAGATTCCAGAAGATATTATTCACTCTACTGAAATATATATATGATTCACTTTTTAGAGATAACCTTTGTGACCATAGGGGCTTGTGGTTTAAATTTTTTGAAGTGAAATCTTACATTTAGGACACAAGTTGTTCCAGAAAATAGTACTGGCTCACCCACCACGTAATGGTATAATTTGACCCCAATTACAAACCGTAAAAGTGTCCATATTCAGTCATTCTCTTTTTGTTCTATTATAGTTTAAAATAATGAAGTATTATAAACTAGTTGTCTTGTAGATCTTTGGCTCTAGTAATTGTTAAATGAATATGAAACTATTTACTTCTTATCCTGATAACTGGGAAGCAGAGCTCAAAGCAGGGAGGAAAAAAAAAGAGCGGATTCATGTTATGTTGCAGAACAAGTCTAAATTTGAACAGAACACAGTATTTGGTAATTTCTGCAGCACATATTCAGTCAGTTCCACCTATTAACTGTGTTTTTCTTTCCTTATTTTATTTTGTTTTTAAATATGGTTTTATTCTGAGAATCTTGGCATCATTCCTTCTTATTGAAGTGAAATATGAGAAACTTTATACAACAGTGCCTTGCCAGTGTGAAGACTTTATAATTCTCAATAAAATAAACAAAATGGAGCCATCTTCATTAAACATTCAACAAACATTTAAGCTCAGAGCATTGCTATGAGCTCTCATTAATTTGGTTATTATTAGGATACCGTAAACTAAAACAAATCTGACAAAATAAACAAATACATTTTATTACCCTTGACTTCTTATTCACAAAATTCAGTAATTCACATTAAAACTTCCAGTCATTATTAACGAGGTTCTATCTAAGCCAATTTTTTATATAAAAATTGGTTGCTGTTATCATTGATGATAAAGTCATGATTTATGTGTTTTATCTTTTAGTTTTAAAGCAATATTTTGCCATTGAAACTTTTTAATTTCTCTGTAGTTTTTTATTAATAGGATCAAATGAAGTTTTATTATTAAATGTGATTATCTGCCAAACACAGCCCTGGAGCTCCAAGTCCTCTGTTATCCATGGAACAGATACAATATGGGCAGCAGCAATTCAAGTTTCCATATACTTCTACATCAATGTATCTCAACCCTGACCTTGGAGGGACTATCTCTAAGGTTGAGTTCAGTTACTTTATTCGTTCAGGGTTAACATCACCACTTGCACCACTAGCCATTCAGAAAGCTTGAGGCTCTGATTTCAGATGCTGGATATCAGCCAGATTACAAATAGCACTGATCTGGCAATTGAGGAACAAGAGAGATGCTTGATCTTCTGTCACTACTACTGAGGAGCTGCCAGACTTCCTCCATCCCTAATCTGTTTGTAAATAATAGTGTAGGCCCTGAATGAAATATTATGACAGAATGTGCTTTGAATATATAATTTAGGATATATGTAAATACATTTCAGTTACAAATTATTATTATTTTCTTTAACTCCTTGGAGAATTCACCCATTTCTACAAATTGCAAATAGAGGGAACCCTTCAACATTAATTCTGAAATACAGGGCATCACCCTGCAACCAATTACTAGCAGGAATTTTAGTAACTTTCCTGAGGAGTCATCCTATTACCATCAATATTGTGAGCAGGATTAAACCCAACATTTGTCCCTGAAAATGCTATTCTGTAACTTCACCCTCCCTTTTTAACCTGAATTCAAAACAAAACAAACCTAAAAAAAGTCCTAATTACAGATCTGGTTGTTTGCAATAACTTTTAAAAGCAAATGTAACCATTACCTTTTTAACTTTAACTTTTTCTTTTCTTTTTGTAGATGACAGTCATGTCCCATTCAAAGGATCTCAAGGATGACTTTCACAGTGACACGGTACTCTCCATTTTGAATGAACAGCGCATTCGGGGTATTTTATGTGATGTCACTATAATTGTGGAAGATACCAAATTTAAAGCGCACAGTAATGTACTTGCAGCTTCAAGCGTTTATTTCAAAAATATTTTCTGGAGTCATACTATCTGTATTTCCGGACATGTCCTTGAGTTAGATGATCTTAAAGCGGAAGTGTTCACTGAAATACTTAATTATATCTACAGTTCCACAGTTGTCGTTAAGAGACAAGAGACAGTAACAGACCTAGCAGCTGCAGGGAAGAAACTGGGAATATCATTTCTGGAAGATCTTACAGACTTTAATTTTTCAAATTCCCCTTGTCCGTATACATTTTGTATTACTGAAAAAGGGGTGGTCAAAGAAGAAAAAAATGAAAAAAGACATGAAGATTCAGCTATCACAAACGGGCCAAGAATCACAAATGCATTTTCAATTTTTGAAACTGAAAATAACAACAATTTGTTTTCTCCACTTGACTTGAGAGCCAGTTTTAAAAAGGCATCTGAGACAAATAAAGCAACCAATGTTGGCCTTGATAGGGATGATGCTAGCAAAGATGCAGAGCCAGCCAGTACTTTAGCTGAACACTCCTATGCAGTTTCTTCTGGAGGGGATGCTTTTCAAGGAGCTCCTTTTTTAGAACATGACAGCCGTCCCCTATATAAAATGAATGAAGACAGTTATGAAACACTTCAGACTATTCCTTTACTTCAGCCAATAAAACAAGCACGTGATGCACCAAAGATGGCCTTTAAATCCCAGTGTACTGGTTTGGCTACAGCAAAAATATCAGCCTCCAAAGTAACCAACACAGATGTTCAACAAGACACAGTTATGGATCAAGTGATTATTCCTTTCCCTCATGATAAGGCAGGAGATTTACTTTTTTCCACAGAAGAGGAAAATAAATCTGCTAAAATCCCTGGATCTGGAGCAGCAGTTATTCCGCCTATTTACAGATGTAACTGTTGTACCAAATCATTTGATGACAGAGCTTTACTCAGCACCCATCTTCAGCTTCACACAAATCATCAGGAACTTTTAATATGCAAATACTGCAGCAAAAAATTTGCAAATCTTAACAAACTGGAGGATCATGAAGAAATCTGCAGGAGTTCAGGCAGTATATCTGGTCAGAGTGGAAATCAACAAATCTTTTTGGATAATTATACTACTACTGATGAAAGAAATGGAAGCTCACATGGAAACACAGAGTCTCTCTTGTCCGAAAACAATATTACTGAATACTCCAGTGCAAACTGCACCTTGCCAGACACAGACCATTTGGTTAAAGTTGTTGATGGGCAGATATTATACACATGCATTGTTTGCAAACGAAGCTATGTAACATTGTCTAGCCTTCGAAGACATGCAAATGTGCATTCATGGAGAAGAACTTATCCTTGCCATTACTGCAACAAAGTATTTGCATTAGCTGAATATCGGACCAGACATGAAATCTGGCACACAGGGGAAAGGCGTTATCAGTGCATTTTCTGCCTTGAGACTTTCATGACCTATTACATACTAAAAAACCATCAGAAATCTTTCCATGCAATTGACCATCGGCTTGCAGTAAATAAAAAAACAGCTAATGGAGGCTTAAAGCCTAGCATGTATCCTTACAAACTTTATAGGCTTTTACCTATGAAATGCAGAAGGCTACCTTATAAATCCT
This sequence comes from Pelochelys cantorii, assembly GCA_032595735.1. Taxonomy (NCBI): domain Eukaryota; kingdom Metazoa; phylum Chordata; order Testudines; family Trionychidae; genus Pelochelys; species Pelochelys cantorii. The sequence goes on along the minus strand of CM064335.1, from coordinate 35,457,755 downwards.
ACCAGAATTCTTCATATGAACATGTACAAGCAAACAACCAAGTTAATGAAGCTACTTCTAGTACCTGCGTTATTCAGAATTCTCTCAACTCTGAACTACCTTCACTGAATTTTCAAAATAATATTTTAACAAACAATACTGCTATTTCCTTGAATACATCTTCATGTAATGATGCAACATCATCTATGAATATTCAAAATGTTTCATCCTGGGCAGTAGGAATGTTAAATTCTGACCTACAAAGTGGCTTTTTCACTGCAGAAAAATCTGTGCCCTCAGCTGCAAATGAACTTAGTTCTGGTTCTCAGGAATGTGATACTTCTGTTCTGTCTTTCAGTAATGTGAGTGAAAATTCAACCTCTGTTATCAACTATCGCAGCTCAGCACCCTCGGTTATAATGCATAGTAGTAGAGTTTCATCAGTAATAATGCACAGTAATGCACTCACTTCTATGGGAAGTTGTAAGACAGTATCCTCCAACAATACAGCCAGTCAGTTCATAAAAGATGACTGTAAACATGGGTCAGATAACTATGGCAAAGGCATTACTAAAGCAAAAGCCATTAAAGAGAAAAAGAAAACACTTCTGTACAATAGAGGAGAGGCACTCGAAGACTGCCACTATATTACAGGATCTGCAGATTCAGCTAACAAAACTACAGATATTGTTCAAGAATCAGGTAAAACTGAAACCTACATTGCAAAGCCTGCCTTACCTGGAACATCTACTGACAGTAATGTTGCTCCTCTTTGTCAAATAACAGTAAAAATTGGGAACGAGGCTATTGTAAAAAGACATATTTTAGGATCCAAACTGTTTTATAAAAGAGGAAGAAGGTCTAAATGTGAATCTGAACAGGACAGTCAGCCTCAGGAGGCTAAAACAGAGAGAAAAGAAAGAAGCCCCGCGAGGCTTTGCAGATCAGAATGCATGGAACTGTCTGAAATGTGTGATGATGTAAGTGATCAAGATTCCAACGACAAACCCTGGAGACCTTATTATAATTACAAACCAAAAAAGAAGTCTAAACAGCTTAGAAAAATGAGAAAAGTGAAGTGGAGAAAGAATCATAGAAACAAGAACTCCAGTAGTGAAAATCAAAATACATGCAATAGAGAGTATGCACTTAGAAACATTCCTGAAGAAAAGGGCATCAATAAAGAAGGAAACACAGAAATGCCTAATCTTCATTGTGAGCTCTGTGTGAGAGAGAAATCTTCCACTGAAGAAATCCAAGAACCTATACATTGGCATGTACCTACTTCAAAGCCTTATATTTGTGAATTATGCCAAAAGCAGTTCCAGAGCCCATCCACACTGAAAATGCATATGAGATGTCATACTGGGGAAAAGCCCTACACTTGTAAAACCTGTGGTAAGTGTTTTTCAGTTCCAGGAAACCTACAGAAACATGAACGCATTCACTTGGGCATCAAGGATTTTGTTTGTCAATATTGTAGTAAGGCATTCACTTTAAATGAAACACTCAAAATACATGAAAGAATACATACTGGAGAAAAACGCTACCATTGTCAATTCTGCTTACAGAGTTTCTTATATCTTTCTACCAAAAGGAATCATGAGCAAAGACATGCACATGAACATAGTGGAAAAGGATATGCTTGTTTTCAGTGCCCTAAAATTTGCAAGACAGCAGCTGCTCTTGGAATGCACCAAAAGAAACATCTATTCAAAAGCCCAAGTCAACAGGATAAACAAGAGTATTTGTGTAATGAAAGCTCTAAACCTTTGGAGAATCAAAATTTCATAGACTCAGATGGGAATGAAGTGAATAGTATACAGAGTATGACTCCAAAAGTTATACTTTGAGTGACAGTGTCAAAACCAAGAAAAAAAACCACTGAAAAATATATTAGAGAAGAACATATAGAAGTATGGAATGCAAAGGAAACTCCAGATCTGAGCAGGTTCAAAAAAAAATGACATTTTTCATCCAAAAAACTTTTATATATTAGCATATGCAAAAAATGCACTGTACCAGAAAAACTAGAAATATTTGCAATAGTGTAAATATAACATGGAGAATAAAAGCCTGATTCAAAATAGTTTTGCAATCATAGACAGTTGTAATACATAAATAGAAGAAAATAGTAGCCCCAATCCAAAACTCCTTTATTAGGAGTTACAAGTAACTAGCCACTGAACTCTCTTAAATGTACAAAAACATATTTGATTCTGAATCAATCTGGGTGTAATAAAGGCCAAATATATAGGTTCAGAGTACATTCACTAAGAAGAATTTGTAGTACAGAAGATTGACATACTTATAATCAAACTTTCATGGTAATGTGTTTATAAATCAAAAACAAAATTTAAAAGATCATGGCCTAATGTATACAATATCTTAAAATAACCTGCTGAAGATGGAAATGTTTATTGAATGTGGGTATGAAGTATAGTTAAGTTTTGGAAAACTTTTCTATATCTCAAAAGGGTATATACTGGGTTATACTGTTGTATGAATACTACATTTTACACTATCTATATTCAATGTTTACAGTTACATTGATAGCCAGTGGGCATCTGAGTGTCAGTAAGGTTTGGAAGCCCAGATTCATGACAATAAATGTTCATCTTAAATATGAAGTCTTCCAAGTTGTGTAAGTCCTGGAAGGTCCAGCTATCAATGTATGGCAGGCCAACTAATCCGGGGCAAGTCTAGACTTATTGTAGAAGCCAAATGAAACACTCCAGTTTCATGATGAAGACGTTGTGGAACTGACCAGTGTGAAGACCTTGTGTAAATACATTCCTCACCTACCAATGGTTCTGAAATGCCTACATTTTTTTAACTATTTCTCTTCTCATTGGGGTATGCTTAGTCCACGAAAGTCCTTCCAGTTGGAATAATTCCAAACATCCCAGGAAGAGGAGTTGGACTAGCTCTTGGTCTTCAAATGAGTGGGCTAAAGCCAACAAATAACAATTACCCTTTTGATTTGCTTTTGGGGTGACAGGGGTGGAGAATATTTAGTTTCTTTCATCCATACATCAGTCAGGGCTTTATCATTGCCTCTGCAAACTTTCATCCATACAGACATTTGAGTCAGTTCACTGTGGAGCTGGGGTGTAGGTCAGTCTACTGTGGAGGAGGAGTGTCCTCCTGCCCTGACAGTCTTTTTCATTTTATGGGGCTAGGAGCTTGCACTTACCGAATATCCAGTTGCCATTTCTTGGAGTATAGTGTATTAACCACTGGGCCACATTGCTGGCCCTAATCTCTAGTTGACAACTAAATAGAAAACTAGTTGTATGTTTTGGGTTGCAGTGTCTTTAAAGTTCTTCCCTACATGAATAATGTTCATCCAGGAAAGAGTACCACCCCCACACCAAAACACATCATGCCATGAGCCTGATTTCTATGTATATTGATGATCAATCTTGGCGGAGATGCAGATTCTGTTTGAGTAAGAAAGGAGGCTGTTTAGAAAGTTAGTACAACTCCCCTCTGATTAAGGATTAGTCCCTGGAGCTGCATGCTTACAAGCTGGCTCAGTCTTCTCTGGACAGACACCAATCTTGTGTGTGAACCCAATTGCTAGATTCCATATGTATCTAATCCCATGGGTCTGATTAGAGCTGGGTCAGTGTTCCTAGCGTTGGGTCTCTGAATTCTTATCTAAAGGAATGTTTACTTTTTGACAGGTTGGGGTGTGATCCTATTCTGCATTCATCGTCCTCAGCAATTTTTTGAAGTTGAGGTTGACTGTCTTCCATGAATTGTCCATTTCAAACTATCTGTGGAGCCACTGATGGCTTATAAAGGTTTTTCTAGAGCCTCAGATTCTGCCACATTATACACATGGGTGCAGATTAAAGTAGAGTATTCATTCGGGTCACAATACACTCTGTTACTTATATTTTTCTGTCATAGAGAGTTGCATCTAATTCTCAAAGTGCTGAGTTCTCTGCCTCAAGCAGTTCCTCCATCATTAGTGGTTCTGGGTTCCCACAAGTTGATGTCTATATTTCATTTCCTCATATTAACCTTCAGGATGTCCCTATAGCATTTTTTCTGTCTTCCTCTGCTGCATTTTCCTGGGTTGAATTGAGAATTGAATTGAGAGTTTCAATTGAATTGAAGCTACTTGTTTTTAGCAGTCTGGAATCAGGCATCCGGATAATATGGCATGCCCAGCAAAGTTGATGATAAATAATCAACACCTTCATGCTCATTATATGTCTATCATCCCATTTGTTTGGAGATTTTTATCTATATAGCATTTAATGATACTTTCCCAGAACCTTATGATGTCTTCTGTGTGCTGTCCATATTTCAGCTCCATATAAAGTGGGAATCACCACTGCTTTATAGACTATGATTCTAATTTTGATTCTGGTTGTTGCAATCTTCAAACACTTTCTTTCTCAGATGACCAAAACTTCAGCTTGCTTGTATAAGCTGATACTTGATTTCTTCAACAATATCAGCTATTTATGGAAGTTGGCTTCCAAGATATGAGAAGTATGCAACATTCCTTAGAGGGAGCATAAAACGTGATCAAATAAAGCATTGCAGCAAGGAAGATGAAAAGCATGTGGACAATGACACTACCCTGATTGACATCTGTCTTAACCTTATAAGGAGCCATAGTGGATCCATTACAGAAGCTCACTCCTTGTGTGTCATCATGAAAGACATGAAGAAGAGTGACAAATTTCAGTGGACAACTGTATACCAGAAGGATTTTCCACAGTGCTTCCCTGTTAATGGAGTCAAAGGCTTCTCTGAGGTCAATGAATGCCATATATAGTGGTCTGTGGTATGGTCTATATTTTTCTGTAGCTGGCAAGAGGTAAAAATTATGTCATTAGTGTCTCTAGATGGCCCCCCTGAGATTTAGGAAGAGTCTCTTTGACAAGAGCAAGAAGATAGTTCAGGATAAATCTTTCAAGGACCTTTTCTGCAGTTGCTAACAGAAAGATTCCTCAATAATTTTCACAGCCAGGTTTATCCCTGAAATAATGCACATGAAAATCAGCACAGAGGCACTCAGGGATCCAACAAAACATGATCCTTTCTGCCAATGCCACAGCAAGAATACATCGCACTAGTCTGCCACAGATTACCTGCATCAATGAATTGTTAATGTGTGTCAGCAGAGTCCACATAGATAGATAATCTTTGGCAGGCTAATGCAGATTAGATTCACAGCCCAGTTTGCTGTGAACTAATTATTCATATAGATAAGCAGTAAGATGCGTTCCTAAATGCAGACCCCATGTCTACCATCCTACCTTGGGATATGGGATGCTGCAGGTTGACCTGCCTTAAATCCTGAAGCCAGCGCTTCAGCATTTCCAATCCCCCAGGGGCTTATGTGTGTCCCGGGAGGTATGAGCCTCTACAAAATGGTAGGCAAGCAAAAAATACAGGATTAACAAAGAAATGTCTTAACCAGTCACTGAAGGAAGGCACTAAAGAGTTACAGCACTCTGCAAAATAACAAACAGTTCTGAGATGCCCTCTTTTTAGTGTGATCTAACCCCTTCTGTGAGTCTGAGATCTGATCATTGTTTCAGACGAGGCAGACACTCCTGCCTTCTCTCTTGCTCTAGCGTGGTCTTCTGGTTCGTAGCACTGGAAGCTCTTTCCTCCCCACCCCAACCACTTAAATACAGTTGGTTTTGCCCTTACGCATCAAGTGAGAAATTCCAACCTATTCCACCAGGCTTCGGTAGAGCATCTAACATCCCATGGTGATGGCTGGCTGGTATTAGAAATTGTAACTTGATGGCCCTAGATTGCTAGATGATGGCTTCTCAGCCATAGTCATCCTCCAACAGCCATAAGCCACAAATGTTCAATTGGTGCCTGTTACAGCTCTATAAAGTCCTACGTTACCATCTCAAAAGAGACATCCAGTAAGACCAGAGTATTGTAGTGAATATTGTTTCAGTGACTAGAACAAAGGAGCTAATTTTGAAAATGGAGAAAACACTTTTTAAAAAATGGTCAAAGGATAGTAGATTATTTTGATCTATGCTTTATACCACAGGGCTGCTCTGATAAATATCCATAGTACTGCATCTGTACTATCTATTCTTCATGTATTTTCATCTGTACACAGTATTATAAAATAAAGGGCAAGGCACAGATTAGTGAACCTCAGCTTCATTCTACGTACAAATATGACACATTATTTGTTTGCTTATTTGGTTTTTATTAGAAATTGCAAAAGAAGTGATATCTTGGGTATGATAAAACTACACTTGAACTGATAGTGCAGTATTGAATTAAATAATAGTATTGTCCACTTATTTATTCTGCCAAGGATGAATGCTATGAATCAATGAGAGTTTTGGTTCCATAGCAGCTTTAGGTCCAGACAACTGGGATTAAGAAATAAATACAATAAAAATGTGACAAAATACATGGGGATATTTTCTAAATGGGTTTATATGCTGATAATTGTAGACCAAAGCAAATCAGGTAGAATATTTATACATAAAAGATAATTTTACAAGTATTTTATATAATTGTATGGTTCATAAAAATATTGACAGTTTGTGTTAGGTTTGGGGGGTTGCATATTTTGATAAAAATACAATGACTTTATAATTCTGTGTATTCTCTACTGTTTATAGCAAATCCATTTTTAAGATGGCCATGTCAAGTTTATTGTTAATTGTAGGACTTTAACTGCAAGTAATATGTTGAAGTAATGAGTCAAGTACTAATGACCAAACTGGAATTAAAATAAGTGTAATAGATGGAAATATTGTACACTGTAAAAGAACGTAATTTGTTACATTATGGCATTTGAATTTTTGTTTAAAAATACTATTAAATGCACATATTAAGGGTTGGAAAAAAGTCTATTTTATTTTTAGAAAGAGTGACTATAATTCTGGTTGTGATCGATTAAAATAACCTATTACTATCCTTATGTCTCTCCATTTTTTAAAAAAAGATTTTAGTATTGACTTATTTTTATAATGTGTTTGGTCAACAGTTTTGTATCTCCTATTTTATTCACCTGCTATATTTAAGATTTTTTATTTCAATATAAATTTTTATTAAGTATGAAGGGATGACAATATAGTAGCTACCATATTTATAAACTCAATATAATTTCAAATAAGCTTATTCCCCAAGGAAAACAGGAGTACAGATTTCAAAATAACCAGCCTGTTATTTTGAAATAATGGCCTTGGTAGTGTGGATGCTCCTCTTGTTACTTCAAAATAAGGGGGGTTATTTCGAAATAACTCCCTGCTGTAGACCAGGGCAAATTCTCCATCCTCATTCAGTTCCAGGACAATGGGCATGACAGCTTTTGTGATATGGACATTGGCAATATGATGACCAAATGTCCTGATTTTACTGGGACTGTCCCAAATTTAAATACTCTGTCCCTGTGCCCCATCAAGCAGTGAAATGTCCCGGAAAGCCCCGGCAGACATTTCACTACATGATGGGACACCGGTGTGGTGCAGCAGCCTCCTCTCCCTCCTGTCCCATCAGGGCACATAGGACAGCCGGGGCAGCTTCCTGTGGCACGCGGACTCTCCCTCTTTCCCTTCTCTCCCTCCCACAGTGGGACTGCCTCTGCCGTGCAGGGTCCTGGTCCGGCGGCCCCACCTCCTTCTCCTCTGGGCCACTTTGGAGCCCCAACAGGAACTGCATGGAGCCCAGCTGGGGCACTGTGGCACGGGGCACGCTCAGGCTCGGCAGGTGCTGGGACTAGAGTGGAGGCCCCAGTGGTGCTATCTTTAGTGCTGCGGTCTGGTCCTCCTTGATTCCTCCAGTTGGAGTCAACCAGTAGCTGTGCGAGTCATGTTCCAGCTGGGGCAGCCTCAACCTCATGCGGCTGCTGCTTGACTCCCTTTGGAGCCGGGGCTGCCCACGAGGACCCAGACTGTGGCACTAAAAATAGCACTTCAAGCAGCCTCCACTCCAGTCCCAGAAAGTGGTTCCACCCCGGGAGCAGCTGGGGCCGGGGCTGCAGAGGCTTCTGGGGCCGGACTGCGGGCTCCAGCCCCAGCAAACTGGAAGGCAGAAGGTGAGGGAAGGGGCAGGGGGAGAATTAAGGGGAAGGGAGTGAGGAGAGGAAGGGGCTTGTTCTGAGTGGAGTGGGGGGAGGTCAGGAGAAGGCATCAAGGGGCAGGGTGGAGAAGAGACAAATGCCAGGAGGCCAAGAGGAGACAATGAGGAAAAGGGCAGGAGGAGGAGGAGGAGAGGGAAGGTGTCAATGGGGGTAGGAGAAGGGAGGGGACAGGGTGATGCTGGGAGAGGGAAGGGACAATGGGTGCAAGAGGGAGGGGGAAGAAGAAGAGAGGGGAGCAGTGGGTGCCAAGAGAAGAGGAGTTAAAAGGAGGGGTGGGCATGAGGAAGGCAGGGGATGGAGCAAGTCATGTGCAAGAACACAGAGGGCGTGAGGAGAACTGGGCCAGAGGGTGGTGAGGGGGTGGGCACCAGGGAGAAAGAGGGCAAAGAGGACAGGAGCAGTCAGAGAAGAGGGAGGCACCAGGAAGGTGCAGGAGTAATGGAAGGTGCAGGTGCCGGGGGATTGTGGGGGTGAAGCAGAAGGGCAGACACATGGAGGGGAGGAACAGATACCAGAGGAGAGAGACAGGGCAGGTGGGTAGAAGGAGGTGATAGGAAAGGGGCTGGGGAGGGGTAGCTACAGATGATCCAAGTGGGAAGAAGTGGACACAGGGGGAAGAGAAGGGCTGGTGCAGAGGAGGGGGGCAGGTCCCCAAAGGGCTGAGGGGAGTGAGACGGGCAGGAGCCAGGACAGCAGAGGAGGGTCAGAGATGGGGGCAGCAGCAGGCACCAGGGGAGCGAGGGGAGGGTAAGAGACATGACAGCAGAGGGAAAAGGGAGAAGTTTATAAGGTTTTTATTAATAACTTGGGTGCCACAGTGACGCAAATCCAAACAAGCGCACATGAACTCAATACTGGTGCACAAGACAAAATTCACTCTGCTCAGGGGAGGAAAATCTTAGAGGAAAATCTTAAGTAAGTTTGTAATGCAGTGCAAATTGGGTTCATGCAATTGCAGGATAGTTGTATGGGGGGAATCTGTGGGGGCCAAACTCATCCTTATTGGTAGAGGATGGTGGGAGGAGTTCTTAGAGGGGTCATGACACCTTTTACTTCTGGTCATGTGTCCATCTTGACCCTGGGAGTACTACCTCCACGGGTGGGACTTCTTGTGGCAGAGGGAGTGGCTAACTGGGCTCAGGGAGTGTGGCTAATGTGTCCCTAATTTTGGTTCAGAAAATATGGTCACCATAGATATTGGCCTGCTAGGAAATGGAATAAAATCACCAACTAATTGCTGAATTAGCATGTAGCATTTCTACCAACTTGAACTATTATGTTATACTAGCTGGATTTACCTTGCGTTGCCCGGGAAATCGGAGGAACAAAATTTAGAAAAACAGGAGGTTGTCCTGACAGCCTCCAGCCACATGTGGAACGAGGTGTACCGGTAGTTCGAATTAGAGATCCTAATTAGAACTACCTACTCCGTGCCACGTGTAGCCGCAGGCGCAGAGTTCGACCTAAGGGGATTAAAAAATGGCGCCCGCCCGGCAAGATGCAAATGAAGCCCGGGATATTTAAATCCCGGGCTTCATTTGCAACTTCGAATGCCTACATTAACCACCCTAGTTGGAACTAGGGTGGTAGTGTAGACATACCCATATTGTCTTAGTGGAGCCAGGATTTCATTCATGGCCATTGGCTCCAAGCAGGGCGGTCCACAACATTTTGGCACCTGAGGTGGGGAGCTCAAATGACGCTCCCATGCCCCCTCACTTGGGCCAAAGCTTTGAAAGGTCTCAATACTGCCTTCTTCTTGTTCTACTCTACCACCATCTCTGTGCATCTAGAGGAGAGAGAATACATATGCACCAGCAGCAGACACAATTTTCTACACTCTGGGTCCTAGTGGTGCCCCCCCAGAGCCTGGAACCTGAGGCCGCCGCCTTAGTTCGCCTCCTGGTAAGGCCAGTCTGGCTCCAAGGCAGAGGCAAGGAGCAGTGTGGCAGTGGGAGGAGGGACACCTGAAATGGCCACCTGGCCACACAGTTTAGAGGGGACTTAGCTTAGACATATTTATAGTGAAACAAAGTTTATTATCCAAAACCAGAGATTCATATGATAGCGAGTAGGAATATTGGAAACAATATAAAGCAAAATCCTAACGTACTTTCTAGAGACTAAATTAACAACTTACCCTCCTGTCTAAATAATCTTATTTCACTGGTTGAGATCCTATTTTCATAAAGCAAGCTCACTATTTGTTTACTTCATAGATACTAGGAAGGATACTAGGATGTCTTTTTGCAACCCCATGTATACCAGTACAAACATTTGATGTGCACCTCAAAATAGCATTTCCCTCCACTCCTCCAGTTTACCTTTTCCTGTTTCTGTGCTCTATTTGTAGATGTCACAATCCTTTATTAGCAATTGGATTAGATTGGTGATGGAGGCCAATTCTGAACCATACAATATTTACATATAAATGGATGAACATTTCTTTCCTGAAAAAAAAACCCTGGTTTTCACCTTTGCTGGTGACCCTAGACACAGACTGTAAGAATATAATTTTCATGTTATATATATAACTCCTTACAAATTCAGACAAATGTTTTGAATGATATTGACGACCAGTGAGAGACAGGCTTTTGTCTGAGACATCACAAGACCATGTTTAGTGAATTAGAATGTAAATATCAGACCCAGGAGATTCCATTATGCATCCCTGCCAGTTGGCATCAGGAGGTTCGTACTCTCACAACCCCCAAATCTTTTTCAGAGACTCTGCTTTCCAGGATATAGACCCCATTCTACATTCTTTGTTCCTAAAGGCATGCCTGCATTTACATTTAGCTGTATTAGAACACATATTGTTTGGAGAGGGAGTTCTCCAGGTAAAAGAGGAGTAAAAACGGGACCCTTGTGGTAAGTGGCTGTCTGGAGTGTGTGTTTGTGTGGGGGGGAGTTATTTGCTGTGTGCTGAGCTTGTGTTTCTCTGGTTGGTTGGTTTGTTTGAAGGCGCTTCTAAAAGGTTTGAAATCTAGAAGCCTCTGTTAATTGGCTGAGCCTCAGTCAGGGGGAGGGGCTACCAAAGCTATATAAGCCTGTGACTCAGCGACCAAGGAGCTTGGAGAGGGAGTTTAGAGGGGGAGGTTAGAGGGCACTAGTGACTTCTGACCTTCTTTAAAACATAACTCTTATAATAATCTATATTCCAGAGGTTTAAAAAGAATCCCAGTTTCTGCTTAAACTTATTCATTAGAAAAATGGAGACAGAAGCCCAGCAGCAGCGTGGGGGCTATCCTGTTTATTGCGTCGAGTGTAACATGTATGATTACCTGCCCTGTGGGAGGGTGGCATATGTGTGCACCCGTTGCAAGGAGCTCCTGACCCTCAGAGACCGAGTTCAGGCTTTGGAGGCCAGGGTGGCTGAACTGGAGGAACTAAGGGAGGTAGAGAGATATGTTGATGAGACTTTCTGGGACACTGTAGTACTGTCCCACCTCCAGTCTGAGAGCCCCAGTGCTCTTAAGGAGGATGAAAGTCTCAAGGGAACAGAGCATTCAATGGGAGCAGAGGGAAACCATCCCGTAGTTGGGACCCTCCTCCCAGAGGATGTTGTGGTATCCTCTCGCACTGAGGATACCTTTGAGGGGGAGGGAATGCCAGTTAGGAAAAGGCAGGTGTTAGTAGTGGGTGATTCGATCGTTAGAAACATAGATAGTTGGGTTTGTGATGACCAGGAGAACCGTATGGTCACTTGCCTGCCTGGTGCGAAGGTTGCGGATCTCTCGAGGCATCTAGATAGACTTATGCGTAGTGCTGGGGAGGAGCCGGTGGTCGTGGTACATGTAGGTACCAATGACGTAGGGAAGGGTAGGAGAGATGTCCTGGAGGCCAAATTTAGGCTGCTAGGAAAGAGACTGAAATCCAGGACCTCTATGGTGGCATTCTCAGAAATGCTTCCAGTTCCACGCGCAGGGCCAGGTAGGCAGGCAGAGCTTCAGAGTCTCAATGCGTGGATGAGACGATGGTGTAGGGAAGAGGGGTTTGGATTTATTAGGAACTGGGGACACTTTTGGGAGAGGGGGAGCCTATACAGGAAGGATGGGCTCCACCTAAACCAGGGTGGAACCAGACTGCTGGCACTAAACATTAAAAAGGCCGTAGAGCAGTTTTTAAACTAAGAGATGGGGGAAAGCCGATTGGTGCAGAGATGCACGTAAATCGGAGGGAGACTTCTCTTAGAGGAGAATCCATTGATAGAGATTCTCTAAGCTGTAGTCAGAAAGAGAGGAGGGGAGAGGGCAAACCATGGGCCAGAGCAGACAAACAACCGCATACAAAGGAATCCAATGCATCAGGGAAGGGCAGACAAATAAGCAGTGGCAAATTTTTAAAGTGCTTCTACACAAATGCTAGGAGTCTGACTAATAAGATGGGTGAACTAGAGTACCTAGTATTAAATGAGGAGATTGACATAATAGGCATCACTGAAACCTGGTGGAATGAGGAAAATCTGTAAGACACAATCATACCGGGATATAAAATATATCGAAAGGATAGAGCAGGCCAGGTGGGTGGTGGAGTGGCACTGTATGTGAAAGATAATGTAGAATCAAATGAAATAAAAATATTAAGTGAATCAACATGTTCAATAGAATCGCTATGGATAGTAATTCCATGCTCCAATAATAAGAAATTAGCAGTAGGGATATATTACCGACCACCTGACCAGGACAGCGATACTGACATTGAAATGCTGAGGGAGATTAGAGAGGCTACCAAAATAAAGAACTCCCAAATCTGCACCGTCCTTTGTGGGTGATGAATCTGAGGAAATGTCCCGGATTGAAGTGTCATTAGAGGAGGTTTTGGAACAAATAGAAAAACTTAATGTTAACAAATCTCCGGGACCGGATGGCATTCATCCAAGGGTTCTAAAAGAACCCAAATGGGAAATTGCTGAACTATTATCTGTGGTTTGTAACCTATCCCTTAAATCGGCTTCCGTACCTAATGACTGGAAGGTAGCCAACGTGACGCCATTATTTAAAAAGGGCTCTAGAGGCGATCCGGGCAATTACAGACCGGTAAGTCTAACTTCAGTACCGGGCAAATTAGTCGAAACAATAGTAAAGAATAAAATTGTGAAGCATGTAGAAGAACATAATTTGTTGGACAAAAGTCAACATGGTTTCTGTAAAGGGAAATCCTGTCTTACTAATCTATTAGAGTTCTTTGAAGGGGTTAACAAACATGCGGACAAGGGGGATCCAGTAGATATAGTATACTTAGATTTTCAGAAAGCCTTTGACAAGGTCCCTCATCAAAGGCTCTTGTGTAAATTACATGGCCATGGGGTAAGAGGGAAGGGTCCTTTCTTGGATTGCGAACTGGTTAAAAGACAGGAAACAAAGGGTAGGAATAAATGGTAAATTTTCAGAATGGAGAGGGGTAACTAGTGGTGTCCCCCAAGGGTCAGTCCTAGGACCAATCCTGTTCAATTTATTCATAAAAGATCTGGAGAAAGGGGTAAGCAGTGAGGTGGTAAAGTTTGCAGATGATACCAAACTGTTTAGGATAGTCAAGACAGAAGCAGACTGTGAGGGACTCCAAGAAGATCTCACCAAACTGAGTGATTGGGCAACAAAATGGCAAATGAAATTTAATATGGATAAGTGTAAAGTAATGCACCTCGGGAAAAATAACCCCAACTATACGTACAGTATGATGGGGGCTAATTTGGCTACGACAAATCAGGAAAGAGATCTTGGAGTTATCGTGGACAGTTCTCTGAAAACTTCCACACAGTGTGCAGCGGTGGTCAAAAAGGCAAATAGGATGCTCGGAATTATTAAGAAAGGGATAGAAAATAAGACCCAGAATATCTTACTGCCCCTGTATAAAACTGTGGTACGCCCACATCTTGAATACTGTGTACAGATGTGGTCTCCTCACCTCAAAAAAGATATTTTGGCCTTGGAAAGGGTTCAGAAAAGGGCAACTAAAATGATTAGGGGTTTGGAACGGGTCCCATATGAGGAGAGGTTAAAGCGACTGGGACTTTTCAGTTTAGAAAAGAGGAGACTGAGGGGGGATATGATAGAGGTATATAAAATCATGAGTGGTGTGGAGAGGGCCGATAAAGAGAAGTTATTTATTAGTTCCCTAAATAGAAGAACTAGAGGACACCAAATGAAATGAATGGGTAGTAGGTTTAAAACTAATAAAAGAAAGTTCTTCTTCACACAGCGTGTAGTCAGCCTGTGGAACTCCTTGCCAGAGGAGGCTGTGAAGGCTAGGACTATAATAGAGTTTAAAGAGAAGCTATATAATTTCATGGAGGTTAGGTCCATAAAAGGCTATTAGCCAGGGGATAAAATGGTGTCCTTGGCCTCTGTTTGTCAGAGGCTGGAGAGGGATGGCAGGAGACAAATTGCTTGATCATTGTCTTCGGTCCACCCTCTCTGGGGCACCTGGTGCTGGCCACTGTCGGCAGACAGGATACTGGGCTAGATGGACCTTTGGTCTGACCCAGTACGGCCATTCTTATGTTCTTATGTTTATACCCAGTTTACCATGTAATCCAGAAAGTTCCTCCAATTTTTGTGAATATGCAAACTTCATGATATTTTTATGTTTTCTTCCATATCATTAATAAAAATGTTAAATAGTGTAAAGCCAACACCTGCTCCAAGCAGGACACCACTAAAATTGCCCTGTTCAAAGATGGCTCTCCATTTACTATTACAGTGAGACCTACTGTGACGGGGTGCACTGGGCCTAAATAGGTTAACCTGGCTCATCTGGCTGAGGAGACCCTGCCCCCACATCACTGCTGAGCATGCTCTAGATGGGGGTTGGCTATAAAGGCCTGTGGAGCTGCTTAGTCAGGGCTGACCGCAGCTGGGGAAAGAGATATTGCAGGAGCTCCAGAAGAGGAAGCACAGCTGGACCAAGCAGTGATGGCTGAGCAGAGAGGGACTGCAGAGAAAACACCTACAGCAGAGCACAGAGACGGAGAAGACTACCTATAGAATACTGGTAGGAAGTAGCCCAAGGCAGCTAATTGCTCCCCAAGACCTTGGCGTGCTGTGGTGGGATTCCCTGCCAAGCCAGGAGTGGACTGCTCTACTGCTGACAGGGACCTGGGCTGGGACCCGGTGGAGAAGGAGGGCCTGGGTCCCCCTACCCCCTCCTCACTTATCCCATGCAGGGAGCTTTGTCTGTTGTGTATTGACCCTGTAGCTGCTAGGCTGTGTTACCCTGAATTCAGGGGAACTAAATATTGGCTAGTGGGCTGTACCATATTTTGACTCTGTGGCTGCTGGGCTGTACTGTATGCTGACTTTGTGACCACTGGGCCATACTACCATGAACATAGAGGGAAGTGTGCAGATTCTGTGGCTGTCAGGCCACCCTACACCAAGAGGGAGTCTGAGGGGCCGCAGCAAGCCTGTCACTGCCCTCATGTGTAGCCAGGCCAGGCACCCCTTGACACCTAAAAAACAGACAATTTTTAATCTATTTAATGTGAGCCATATTAATTTTATATTCTAGTTTTTAATCAGAATGTTGTACAGTTCCAAGTCAAACACCTTACAGAAGACTAAGTATATTGCATTAACACTATTACATTATTTAATAAAAATATCAAAATTTTGACATGATCAATTTTCCATTAACCCATGTTGGTTGGCAATAGTTACATTACACTCCTTTAATTCTTTTTTAATAGTTCTGTATCAGCTGCTTCTTTATTTTGCCCACAATTGATGTCAGACTCACATGTCTATAATTACCCAGGTCATGCTGCTTGTTCTTTTCAAATATTGGCACAACATTAACTATGTCTTCGAGAGATGTTCCTATGTGTGCTCCACTCCCAATATTGGTACAACCTTGTGCCTTTGCTTGATGAGTTTTGCAATAGTGTTCATCTAGTACATGCAGTACTATGTGCACAACCTGGAGACCTCAGTTCCTTCTGAATTGTCTCCAGCTGGAGACAGAACAGCACTCTCACTGAAAACTCTCATTCTTTAGATAAAACATAGTTATTTAGATAGATTTAGAAATCATAGATAGAACAGGTTTCAAAACCTCTTTTTTTTTTCTTTCTTAGCTTCCCTTGTAGTGGTTTCTATCTGGCTCACCAGGTTTCAAGAGAAGCTCAGCCTGCAGAGATGCAGTGCTAATCTCTGACGGAAACACAGTGTTTCCGATGTCTGTGAGTATCTCATGTTCCCTAGAAATGTGCCCATTGCTCCAAATTTAAAGCTAGGGCACGAAGAGACAAGGGCCCAAGGCTTAAACTCATCTTAATGGAAAAGTTATTGTGACCATCTTCTGACCAAGGACAAGAAATACCTTCCTAACAAGGATCGCCAGTCCCCACACCACCCAGATACTCCATCACAAAAAATGAGGAAAAAACAGCTGGCCTCATCACTGCACCAGGAAAAAAAAAGTCTCCCACCAAACAACTCTCTACAGTGCCAGTCACACCAACACTGACCCAATGCTCTGGGCACTTCTGGCACCATTTGTGCAGCAGCTGCCCCTAGCACCAGTTTCTTAACTGCTGACACTCATGCTGTGACAGACCCCACCAACCTGTAAGAGGATAGATCTCAAGTATTCTGTTCCTTCAAAGGGATCAGAATTTCTATTTATGTGCCCAGCACCCCATTCGCTGCTGGTTGAGACAGCCAATAAAAAAACAAGCAGCAACATTTTCAATCCACCCATGCAGATAAACACAGCAAAAGGGAAGATCTTTTTGGCTGCAAAGTATACGGATCATCTTCATTACAATTCAGAGTCTGAAACTACAATGACATTACTTGCCAAATATGGTCATAAAAATTATGGAAAGTTTATGGATTTTATTAATGATCTACTTGATGACAAGAAACAGTTTAAATTTTTAATCACAAAGTGACAGAAAATTGTGCTGACATAGCAAGATACACTGCCACAGCAGTTGTCATACATTGATCCTCCTGGTTCAATTACATAACTTTTCCCAGGGAGAAACAGAACACCATGGAAGATCTCCCTTTCAATGGCAAAAAATTGTTTGCTGCCAAAATGAATGAGATACTGCATAGCATGAAAAATTCAAGTGCCATGCTACAGTTCCTTGGCATCCACACACCTGCCATGAGAAGATGCCGATTTGGTTATTCCACCATACCAGAGGAGCAGATACCCCACTTATTCTCAACAACAGAGGCCTTGTAATCAACAGTAACAATCACTCCACAGACACCACAATATTGGTGCCTGCCATCTTCATTGGTGCCCCAGCCACCGCCTTCTAATAAGCAAATCTGAAAGTCTGGTTGAGGGTCAAGAATACCTATTTTCAGACCCTCTATTTCTACCAAGAATGGTTGACCATCACCATTGACAAATGGGCCCTGGAAGTCAGTGCATTGGGCTATTCTATCCCTTTCCTTTCTGTACTCCCTGCCCATCACCACTCTCTCTTTTCAGGGATCCCTCTTACAAACAGTTATTACTCCAGGAAGTAGACCATCTCTTCCAACTGGGAGCAGTGGAATCTGTCCCTGTACAACACAGGAAAAGGATTTAAGTCCCACTATTTTTAACACCAAAGAATAATGGGGGATAGCAACCTATCCTTGACCGTAGCTGCTTAAACAAGTTTGTAAAAAAACACATGTTCAAGATGCTTACCTAATCAACAATAATACCAGTGCTGGACCAAGGGGACTAGTTTTCAGCCCTCAACCTGCAGGAGGCTTATTTTCACGTGCCTATGCCCCCAGTACATAGGTGTTTCCTAACACTTACCAATACAAGGTCTGATCTCTGAGCCTCTCAATGATTCCAACTGCCTTCTCCAAAATCCTTTCAGTGGTCACAACACACCTGAGGAAAAAAAGGGAATCATGATATTTCCTTACCTTGGCAATTACCTTCTAAAAGCACGCACCCATCCAGAAGTCATCCCTGTGACGCTGACCACAATGAGCTGCTTCCAGACTTGGTCTATAATTAAACATAAAGGAATCAATGATACAACCCCCTCAACAGCTAGAATTTAAAGGAGCTCAACTCCATCACGGCAAAGCATCACTGCCACAGGGCACATTTGTCAAAATAACTGTACTCGTATCCACCTCACAGAGCACTTCACAAACCACAGCCTTTAAATACCTTCAACTTCTAGGCCACATGGCTGTATGGATGTATATGTGCTGTGTACAAGGCTGGATGACAGTTCTGTACAAACCAAACACTGTTTGAACTTACGGGTAACAATTCCTCACAAGGTGAAAGACTTGATGGACTCATTCGCTCAATTTATGTCAGGGATCCCCTTCACACAAAATCTGCCATCATGTTATCACAACGGATGTCTCCCTTACTGCATAGGGAGTCCACATGCAGCACCATAGAGTACCAAAACTCTGGTCCACCAACAAGGCAAGGCTGCAAGTAAATCTGCTAGAACTAAGCACTATGCAGTATATCTGCCTCCATTTCCTGCCATTCACCAGAGATCACACAATAAGAATGATGCCCAACAACCAACCCTGTATGCTCTATGTAAACAGGCAGAGGGGTGCTCGGTCACATTTGCTGGGTATTGATGCTATAAAACTTTGGAACTGGTGTAGCTCACACAATATCCAGCTCTCAGCCTCATACCTACCTGGTTCCCAGAACACCACAGCAACAAACTCAGCAGAGGTTTTCTGCAAGGCCACAAATGGGAAACAGTGCTATAGTAACTCCTAGTTTAACATTGTTGAAAAAATGTGCATATACTTTGCTTTTTGCTTGGACAGAACAAAGGCATTTAGAACTCCACCAAAGCTCTTTGTGTTGGTCAACGAATGCTCCTAGGATAAACACATATCCTCACAAAGACTCTAACTGGATAGCTATTGGATGTATTCAGCTATGTTGAGAACTCAAAGGCATATAGACAACTCCTACAAGATCCGTATTAATGTCCGTAGCTTTCGTACACAATGCCCCCCTCATGGACGTATGCAAAGTGGCCACCTGGACTTCAGAACACACTTTTGCCAAGAACTAAGCTATGACGCAAGCCTCTAAAACAGACACCGCAGCTATTCTACCAACCCGAAGTCCCTGCCATCCTAATGGGGCACTGCTACTCAGTCACTTGAAGCGGAGCACTCATGGGAAATCTCTCTCTAAGAGAAAGGTATTCATCTGTGTCATAACTGAGGTTCTTCTAAAGGAGTGTCCTTGAGGGTGCTCTGTTACGTGCCCTCTTCCCCTCTGCTTCAAAAGTTATGTTTGTCCATGGTAGAGAAGGAACTGAAGGCTCTGGTTTGTCATGCGGTACTTCAAGTATCAATGGCATGCAAGGCAGGCACCATGCACGCACAATCTAGATGGGCACTGCTGCAAAACTCTCCAAGTAAAGGTGAGAGAGCCCTTCAACGGAAGTGCTTGCTCAGACAACAAGGTGAGCGCACACAGCGACGCAGAGGAAGTGCTCAACATTTCATGGAATCAGACATTTGAGGATGAAATGTGTATAAATGCTCAGGTGATGAAAAGCTGACTGCTTAGTTACCTAATAGAACTGAAAAAAAGCAAGGTAGGATAATTTAATTTTTCATATGCTTAAAAAAGGCATATTTCTCTTTCTTTTAATAAGTTGTCCTAAAATATAAAAATGTAATTTTAACCTAAATTCTAATCATGCGTATGCAGTATGAATGAGTATTCTGCAATGTACTTAGTCATTCTTTTAAGACTGTGGCAAAGACATACTTCAGCATGCAAAATGTCTAATTTATATCCAGAAATGTGCAAATATATACAGCATAAGGAAAAATGCAAATTAAAATATTTTTCCTTCAAGCTTTATTCCACTAGCCTGCAACATGCATAAAAATAAACTAGCCTACAGTAATAGAAAATCAGTGGTCATATGTTGGACAGCACTGAAAAAATATATCTAACCAAAACAAGGAAGTTTAGAAGTATGCTCCATATACAGTAAAATATTCTTCCTTACCTATTTCATATCACTAGGATTAAGTTTATGGGTCATTCTACTAGCTCATTTATTCAGATATAAAATATGCTAAACCATCATCGACTGGTGGATGTGCAAAAATTAAAACAAATGATCATCCCTGGATTAGAATTGCTGCCGTCTGAGATATATGATTAAAAATTTACCAGACATCCATTTCACTGAAACATATGGAAAGAGAATATACAAGCTTAGTCACAAAAGTGTCAGTCTTTTTCCAGCTACTTCAATATCGCTTGCATTACATATTCTCTTGTGACTTGCTCAATCATTTGTTCCATGTGCACTCAGAATGCTGCATATCATCCTCAGAAGTGTCTGAAACAGCTCTGTTAAAGCACATTTGGGAACATTTAGTGCACGCCAGCAAAGTCAACATGGACCAATTATTACACAACACACTAGTGGGCTTTGGAAATTACATCCCCACAGTGCACATTATTTCCCACTGCATAGACAAGCCCTTAGTCAAAGGCCTTAACTATACTTAGGATTACCTCTAATTCACCTGTTGGAGGCCAGCAACCAGTGCAGTTGCACTAGTGTAAACCTCAGGTATAGACAGATACAGGTTGATCTTACTCTGGTTTAAAGAAAGAAGAAGCTTAGCCAGAAGTGTAGCGAGGGTGTTATGCACCCAGAGGGCAAAGGCAAAATTTGCATGCCCCTCCACCGCTGCCGCCATGTGGCAGGGCCCCAAACCTGGCGCACAGCTCTGCCCGACCCTGGGGAGAGGGGCGGGAGCTTGTACTGCATCTTACCCCATCCCCTCCAGTTTGGGGCCGGGCCCCACATGCACTAACCCTCCTCCGGCAGAGGTGGAAGAGGGTCAGGCTGGGGGCAGAGAGGCGGGGAGGAGGCGGCTTCAGCTGGCGCCGGTGGGCAGAGGAGGAGCAGGCGAGCAGAGGGATGACAAGGGGAGTGGAGGGGGATTAAATTGGCACCCCGCTATTGTGGCACCCAGGGGCAACCCCCGCCCCCTGTGCCCTCTTCACTACACCACTGTAAATAATCCACCTCTTAGGATATTTATTGTTTAATGAATTACTTATTTTACTAACTACAGACAAATATAAATTATAAAGTTTTTGTGATTTACATTATGTTAAATATTTTTTCCTCTTTAATTTGTTCATATCCTGTTCTCATTAGGTTCATGTCTTTTACATAAAAAATGTCAGTCTCAAAATATGTAAGTTTTATAAAACACGAGAAATAAATGTTATACAACCTAAATATGAATTTCATCACTATACTTCAATCAAGTATTAAAAACCACTGTTATAGCAAACGAGTAACTTGTTGCTTTAATGTATAAAAGGTAAAAGATTTTGAGTGCATCAAATTTATTGTAAGCAATTTTTAATGCTTCCTCACTGCCTAATTACTTATCTAGTTAACCTAATTGTTTTTCATACTATCGCACAGCGATAAACTATATGAGTGTTATGAATGTAAGGGTACATCTACACTACAGCGTTATTTCAAAATAAGATATTTTGAAATAACACATCTACACACAAAATGCATTTTGAAATAGCATTTGGCTATTTCGAAATAGCGCGTCCACACTGAGTGGATGCTGAATCGCATTTAAGGCCAGCCGGAACCAGGTCCGGCAGGGCATCAGGTCAGGAGTTACTTTGGGTGGCTGCTGCCTGAGGCTATCTGAGGCCTGTGCTTAAAGGGACCCCCCCTGGACAGCCGGTTCTTAGGTTTCCCTGCTTGCTTGCCTACCTCGCTGAGGGACAACAAAGCATTTTGTCTCTGCGTGCTCTGGTTGCCCTCACTCGGGACACCACAGCACTCTGCAACATGGAGCCAGAGCTGCCCCTGGGCACTCTGGTGCTTCTCGTGGACGCATTGGTGCGAGCCTGGCTGCACTTTCTGCAGGCTGCCATCCGGGAGGTCCATCGGGGGGCTGTCAGTATCCAGGAGGCCCTGTGGGAGAGCTTCCACCCCGAGGAGCACTAAGAGCCTCCCTGGTCTGCCCCACTGGGGGCTTATGCCTCATTCCTCCCTCACGTCCTTCCATTTACCCCTCCCTAATCTCCCTTCCTGATGTAAAATAAAATACATGTATTTTCATGAACACAAACTCTCTTTATTTAACAAAACTGGAGGGGGGAATGAAACTCTGGTGAGACTGGGGAAAGGAGGTGGGAAAGGGAAGCAGAGAGCGTGGGAGAGGGGAGGGGGGAAACCTGTGAGGAGGGAGCTGGAAGGGGGGAAGAAGGGGGAGGGGAAGCTCAGGGCTTAGGGTTGGGAGTCTTGCCGGACTAACTAGATTTTCATGCAAACCTGCTCTTGGGTTCACATGTGGCCTTTGCTGGCCAGGCTGGCAGCTAACCTGCCATAGACGGCCGCAGTTCCCTGTCTAATGCGGAGATCATGGATGTTGGGGGCATCCCCCCCAAACCTGAATAAGGTCCATGATCTCTACCCTGGACCAGGAAGGAGCCCGCCTTCTCCGGGCCCTGGCAGGCTCCTAGGAACTGGAAGACTGCTCCTGGGGAGTGGTGGAGGGCTGTCTGCCAGTGGCTTGCTGGCTCATGTTTTGGGGCCACTGGGTCAGGGGCAGTGACTGCTGGCTCTGGGCTGGCAGGCTTGGAGCTGGCACAGGCCAGAGTCTACCCCTTTAAGGGCTCTGGGGGAGGGGGAGGGAGGGAGAGGGGTGTTCATGGTTGAGGCCAGAGTGGCCACCAGGGCACCCTGGGAAGGACTGGAGGCCCCCTATTTCGAAATAAGTGTCTACACAGCACTTATTTCGAAATAGCTATTTCAAAATTGGCATTATTCCTCATGGAATGAGGCTTACCAATTTTGAAAAAAGTGCTCTGCTATTTCGATTTAATTTCAAAATAGCAGTTGGCTTGTGTAGACGCTAGGAAAGTATTTCAAAATAACAGCTGTTATTTCGAAATAACTTTGATGTGTAGACATACCCCACAAGATTAACTTACCTGTTAAAATAACACTCAGAAAAACTTTTAAATAAAACTCACACACAATATGAGGCACTTGAAGGCACCTGAAGCAATAAGTAAGTAGCCTAAGGCTGAGGATACACTGCAAGCATGGCTTTTTGTCTGTCACAAGAACTTTTTCCTTCAGGCTGCCATGAGATTCTATCCTTAAGTAAAGGAGAGAGGTCTCTCTGAGCTGCTCTTCCAAATTTCACACAAGCCATTCAACTGAAGCCATAGATATCAAAATTCAAGGCCAGCCTTGACTTGAGCAGACTGCCTGGCCAGGTGTTCACAATCACAACAGCCGAACATGTATAAGACTTTTAATTGAGAAAGCCATGTTAATCCCAAGTCTCTGCTAGGACTGGGAGTTGTGGGTGACCTATAGAAATTTTCTTTGGAAAATCCACAATAAAATGTGGGGGGATCGATCACCTCAATAATGCCAACTCCTTTAGAATTGAGGCTTTGATTATCCAGCACCAGCTGAGGTAGAGCAAGCACTGTGTGCACATGTCTGATATATTTTAACCAAAACTCCTGCCTGCCCTTCCTCGCCCAAAGGAGAAAGGAAACAGGAAAGCCAAAAGGAATGGTACAGAGCAGTGTTTCTCAACCTTTTTTTATAAGCTTTAGAGGGGTAGCTGAGTTAGTCTGTAACAGGAAAAACTTAGAAAACAACAAATTAAAGACTAACAAAACATGTAGAGGGTATCATGAGCTTTCGTAGGCGGAAGTGGGTTTTGCCCATGAAAGCTCATGCTATCATCTACATGTTTTGTTAGTCTTTAAAGTGCTACTAGACTATTGTTTTTTAAGTTTTTCCTTTTGTTAAAGTACCTTTAAAAATATATATATAAATGCACCCACCCCTCCCCCAGAGCCAGGCACCCTAGCCCCCACATCCCAATGCAACCACCCCTCCCCCATAGCCAGGCACCCCCAGCATTCCACCCCCCCCCCAACTAAATCCCCCCTCCCCCAGAGCCAGGCTCTGGAGGTACAGGACGGGTAAGGTAATCCTGCCTTTAAAGTGGCGGCTGCTGCCACCCGGCCCAGCTACCTTGGCTCCAAGTGTATACAGGGAGGCAGCACATGGCCCAGCTCCCTTCTCTATGCGTCACATAGGCCTATGTGGCGTGTGCTCCGGACTCACCCCAGGCCAACTCCCCCCTAGCATGGTGCCTGGGGGGCAACTGCCCCCTCTGCCATCCCTCACTCCACCTCTGAGCTTAGCTGATGCAAATTGAAGATTTCCTTATCTATACTTGGAGTTCACACTGGTACATACATGCTAGTTACTGGCTGACTTCTGAATCAGGGTTAATCCCCACGTATAAGCAAGGTCTATATTGGGGTCCACATCTTTGTGCAGTGGCAAGAGAATGCCTTTTCAAACTTGATGGGATTCAGCTGCACCGCTTTGTTGACTGAGCTAGGCCCTGAGTTTATTGCAATTCACCTTGGCTTCACTTCATATGCAATTGGCTGAATCATTGTCCTGAGAGACAACTAATATTCAGACATTTTCTACCTGTTTCATGTTTTCAGTCTCATAACAAATAACAGAAAAAAATCCTAAAGAACTCCATATCCTTATTGTATCTGTCAGAAAAAAAGTCCATTGGGGTTCTGTACCACTGTACGCGAGAAATTGGACCAATATACTCCACAACCTGCTTCAATAACTGAAGTAGCCCAAATCTCTTACTCTGGTATAATACACAGATCTACAGGACATAGTGTGTGGAACTGGTGAAAAGCCTGAGGCTGTGTCCATGTTACAGAACCTGTCAGCATAACTCCTGGGGGAACGCTACATCACTGCGCAAGTACAGAATTAATGTCCCTGCAAATGTATTCTTCCCTGTAGAACAGTGGTCAGCAACCAGTAGATCGGGATCTACTGGTAGGTCTTGGAGCCTCTGACAGGTGATCCTGACTGGTTTGGCCAAGAGGCTCTCAAGTGCCAGCACTTCAGCTGCCCCTCCCCACACTGCTGCACACTTCCTGCTCTTTGCCTTGGAGCTGTCCCTCCCCGGAAGCCTCCTGCTTGTGGTACAGAGCAGGGAAGGGAGAGGAGGGGGTGCAGATGTCAGGGTGCCCCCTCTCCCACCCTGTATTTGATCTCCACAGAATGGGGGGGGGGGGTTGGAGCACAACAGGGATTGGGGTGGAGGGAGTTTGCTGGCTGCTTTTGAGAGTGGTGCAGCACCAGGGCAGGGTTGAGCCTGCCTTAGCCCCATTGCACCACCATCCAGGAGCCACCTGAGGTAAGCAGTGTCCAGCTGGAGCCAGCTCCAAACCCGTGCCCCAGTCTTGAACCCCCTCCTGCACCCCAAACCTCTGAGCCCTCTGGACCCAAACTCCCTTACAGAGCCTGTACCCTGAACCCCATCCTGCACCCCAACTCCCTGACCCAGGCTCAGCTCAGAGCCCCCTCACACTCCAAATCCCTTAGCCCAAGACCAGAACCTGCACCCCAACCCTCTGCCCCAGTCTGGTGAAAGTGAGGGAGGATGGGGGAGGGAGGACGGAGTGAGCTGAGGTGGGGCCTCAGAGAAGGGGCATGAGTATTTGGGTTTGAGGTAGATCTTGGATTGCACTTAAATTCAAAAAGTGATCTTGTGCTTTAAAAGGTTGATGACCACTGCTGTAGGATAATTGAATTTGATACAGATGAAGGGAAGCTACAATTACACCTTTTGCCCACCAGGGGCTGATGCTGCAACAGAAGAGAAAGCAGCTGACTCATGGGCCAGAGCAGCCAGCTGTGGAGAGTGAGAGGGCAGAGAGTGCCTTGCTCACAGCCGCCTGCCTGCAGGGCTAGGTGAAGAGGCATGGGATATGGGAGACTGGATAAAGTGAGGCACACACTGCTGCTGGGGGTGGCCATACAAACTGGGGTTCAGAAGACTAGTGAAGGGGGGACAGAGTGGGGTGAGGGTACAAGAGCTATTAGGGTGATAGAGGGGGGAAGGCAAAGTCATGGGGACATGTGCAGATATGCCTATCTGAATGGAGAGTAGGGATGTGGGGAAACGGGTTGATACACCTGATTCAATGGGAGAGGCCAGGGGTCAGCTAGGGTCAGCATGGGGAAGACTTCCTAGCTTCCTAACAATCCCCCCAAAATGTTCCATATTTCCCCCACACATGCCCAGCAACCCTCTGAGTTCATGCCCTGGCTCCTTCCCAGCAACTATTTTCTTCTCCTCACTCCTCTGGTTCCCCTAAGTCTTTGCACTACTACTGAAAGGTGCAGGAAATACATTTTGGTATTGTAGTTTAAATGCATTATTACTCACAATTCTGTATTAGTATGCCTAGTAAGGAATCTGTGTCAAAAAACATTTCCTGAATCTTTTTTGTTTTTTGTATTGTTACAGAAATACTTGCTGACAGGCATTTTAAACAAATTACCCAATACTTGAAAATGGCATGATTATATCATGACAAAATGTTCAGAATTTAATACTGTGTATAAAAATTTTTTGGGGGGAGTATTAGCATGGGTAGGCCAGCATACTGCCTAGAGCAGATGCAGCATACACTAACAGAAGTTTTTCTGACAGTGTAGAAAAACCATCACTTCAAGCAGCATTATGCCGACACAAGCATCTACAATGCAAGTTGGCATTGTTGGGAGGATGGATTTTGCATATCCCTGACTGACTGAGAACTTATACAGCATAGCTAAATGTAGACCAAGCCTCAGTGAGAAACACAATGGCTACAAAGTGACTGACTACAGAAAAAAAATAGCACTTGAGCAACAGCAGCTTGATATCAACAGATATTCCACAGCTCTTTACTTCATAACAGATTGCTAGTGGAGCCAAGTATGTGCACTTTGATGTAATCCTTATCTCCAACAATGAGCTTGGAAGTGATCACTGCATACCTCTCTGGTATACCAAGCAGTGTGCCCCTTTTGCAAATCACTACAGATCATCCACAAAACAGGATGCTTAGGTTTTAGCATTCTGCAAAGGGACTTCAATTCAAGCCACTTGTGGGTTGCTAGATAGTTTTCTTGCAGCTCTAATGTTATTCATATTATTGTGGCAATTTTGGACATTTCCATGCCTTATTCTTGACAAAAAGGGACTATATGGTTCAAAAGAAACCAATACCAACTCCGCATTTCTAAATATCCCTTTCCACATTCTTGAAGTGTCTTTGTTCCATATTAGATCTGATGCAACTGAGGCGTGCAGTGTCAACACACACAAACTACAATGTGTCTACTACAAGGAATTGAATCTAATATAAATGAGAAGTACTCCACAGTTCCTTTTTCAGTCATCAGATTGTTTTTACTCTAACTAATGGGGTATCTGAATACATTTTCAGTCTAGTGTGGGCCCACCAGTGCTACAAAGTAAACTACATAGAAGCTGCATGTCACTTAGGTGACCGATTCAATTTGTTGCCAGCTTGTAGAAGTTAATAAACACACTGCCAGTTTGCCAGTGGCTGAAATATGATGGTGAATGGTTTTTTGGAAGAAAAATATTTGTGTAGGATTACTGCAGTTTTCTTGAAAGCCTGATATTAAGGAGGAAGTCTGCTAAGTCAGCGTTTATATATATATATATATATATATATAGTACAGAACATGAATTAATCATAAGAATTTTGCTTCATGTCTACATAGATTGAATGAAAGAGTTTCTCTCTCCCTATAGCCCACTCCACTTGCGAAGATTGACTCAAAGAATCTGGGTGATTGTAGACAATCAGGGTTTATAGTCCTGCAGGTTGCTAAGTGCTTTCTAGTTGATAGCATGCCACACTTTGCAGGATCAGCTGCCAACTGTAGGTATTATTTATGTTTTTCAGGGCAGAGGTGGTAGTTGTGTGATAGAGTATGTTCTCCCCCCGGCACTGCTACCCATGATGTGGGTAGCTTGTATAAAATGGCTTACAATTCAACCCTAGATGAAGCAATGTATGCTTTAGCAGACATAAATGAAAACTTCTACAGGTTGAACCTCTCTAGTCTGACACTCTCTGGTCCAGCAATATCCATGATCAGGCATGATTTTAGTTAGCTGGATGTCCACTTGTCATGAGTGTAGCCAAGTTTCCCACTATCCCATGAGGTTTACCATCACCAGCCCTGGTTCTGTTCTATGCTGTTATTTAGTTCTAATTTACCCCTAAATGTCTTCTAGGAGCCCAGTAAGCAGTGGAAGTGTTGGTAATACTGCTAGACAGTATTAACCTCCTATAGTTCAGCAAATTCTCTGGTTCGGCATTGGTCAGGACTTGATTTAAGGTTGGCCAGACTCAGGGCCACTGCTATATTCCTGAACATGTTAACACCTGCATATTGTGGATAAATCTGAAGCCTGGAAACATGTGGGAACTTATGTCCAGGTCTCTAGAATCACACGGTGCTTCCTCAAATACTCACATTCATATGAAAATGAATATTCCATTTTTTGATAAATAAATTACATTTAATTAATTTTTCTCTATTCTCTCTTGTAAACTGGGTGGTCCAATGGAGAACATGCTAGACTTCTATCAGATAACACCCTACTTGCTTTAGTAAGGGCCAGTGATTCAAATGTTATGGGTTAGAATCTCTCCAAAGTAAATTCTTCTGTTCACTGTGTGGAAGTACAGGCTTTTTAACTTGGGGGACAACCATTTTAACTGGATTCTAACAGGAAAGAATTTTTTGTGACTCTGGAGGTAGAAGGCAATTTGGTTGAATATTGCTGGATCAACCCATGATCCAAGAAATGACAGATTTCATGATTCTAAGAATAGAAAGGTGTGAGAGCAACATAAGGCCAAGGGGCTTCAAAAAAGAGATTTCAACAAATTCAGAGAACTGGTAGATAAGGGCCAATAGGAAGAAAATCTCAGGGGAGTTCAACAACCGCGGCAGTTTCTCAGAGACAATATTAAAGGTAGAATAGCAAATTATCCGTATCTAAAGGGAAAATAGGAAGAATACTGAAAGGCCAATATAGCTCCATTAGGAGCACTTTAATTACCTGACAAATAAAAAATGAATCCTAAATAAAGTAGAGATGAGTACAGAAAATTATAGAGCAGTAGAGCCCTGCATGGATATAAAAATGTAGATCTGCACCCACCAAGATCAACCCATGATCCAACTCATGAACTGCTAGCCAGCTTTTACTTCTGTGTTTGCACCTGCAGCAGCTAGCCCTTTGGAAGGCTTGTGAGTGACAGCACCCAGGAGCAGTGGTGTGTGCTGCATAATAGTGGGGCATAGGGATGGGATGTTAGGACCTCACCAATCCACTACCTGTGTCTGGGGGATGGGTCCCTGCTGCCCAGAAGCTGAGAGGCTGGGAAGGAGGCCAAAGCTGCTGGGCCAGGCCATGATGAGGATGCTGTCAGAGGGACTCAAGCTGCTGAACAGGAAGCAGTGCAATGAGCAGATGCTGGACAGCCACTGGCTGCTGGCACAAAGTGGACTGTCCTTCAAAAACCAACCAGCCAACCCCCAAGTCCCCACAACAGTCATACAAAATATGGCCTTATTTGCAGGGGTTAAAAACAAACTTTCTTATTGTTTTTCATTGTGATTAAATAAAACCACGAATTCTACCTGTGCAAAGTGCTTGGTACTCTAGGGCTGACAAAGCTCTTAACGCCTATTAGCCTTGGTGCTAGAGGCCACAGCCCCACTGTGCTCAGTTGGCACAGTACCGACAGCCAGATGGCCCCTGCCCTGCTGTATCCAGCGGAGGAGAGGGACGGTGCGACGAGCCAAGGAAACAAACGGATGCTTTCATCCAATTGGCTTACAAGGCTCCCATTCAACGAGCAACCCCAGGGCCAAAGGCAAAACGCAGCCCAACACACCACAGAGTTTCAACGCGGAGCCATAAACTCCCCCCCCCCCTCGGTTTGCACTAGAGCCCCTCTGACCCCGCCCCCGCCCATAGGCCTCTCGCCCGCCTCCTGAGCAAAGCCCGCCCAGCGGCCAGCCCACGCTCCTGGCTTCGGACAGGGAAGCCCCGCCCCGCGCTCTAGAGGGCGGGGCTGCGACGGGAGGCCCAGCGTGGCGCAGAGACAGGAACTGCGGCGGCCCCACCCCGCATCAGACGGGTAGCGTCAACAGCCGCGCTGAGTCGCCGGCGCTAGGAGACGAAAGGCGCATGCGCCTCCCGCCCCGCTGCCCAATGGGAGAGGCGGAGGGGGCGGGGCGGCGAGGTGCCGGCGGGGCCTCTGCTCCGCTCCTTGCAGCACAAGGGACAGGGCCGCAGAGGGAAGGGG
This sequence comes from Pelochelys cantorii, assembly GCA_032595735.1. NCBI lineage: Eukaryota > Metazoa > Chordata > Testudines > Trionychidae > Pelochelys > Pelochelys cantorii. Next base: position 35,427,439 of record CM064335.1, on the reverse strand, counting down.
GAGCTGCCTCTTCCCCTCCTGGCTGGCGCGCGGCGCAGGTGGCGGTGCACGATGGCGGCTGAGGATGGGGGCGGCGAAGGGGTCCGAGTGCTGCAGAACCTGCGGGGGAAGATCTGTGAGTGAGGGGAGCGGGGCCGGGCGGGCCCACATGGGCCTTTCTGCCTGGGCTGCCGCACTGAGTCCCCGCTGTTGTCTTGAACCTCCGTCCCTCGGTCCTCCCCGTGCGGGAGGTGCCCCCCCCCGCCCTCTTCCTGCTTCTTGGGCCGGCTACGGGGGTGGGGAGGCGTCTCGGGGCGGGTGACTTTTACCCCGCTCCGAAGGACGAGGGGCGAGACGGCTACAGGCAGTTGGTGTCCGAGTGGAGGCGCTCAGGAGCGGGGTGGTGACGCGGGCAGCTGGGTGGGGGTGGGTCTGGGGTGGCGTGGGTGGGTGTCTGTGGGAGATGTGGCGGTATCTGGGGTGCATAAGGCGGACATGATCCAGGGTGGCTCTGTGGGAGCTATGGCTTGAGGGCTCTGTAGTTTGTCATGGGCATGGTGGCCGTGGGTCAGTGTGGCACTGGGTATAGGTGGAGGGCCTAGGGTTTTGTGGAACCAGGGTCAGTATGGATGGGGGGTGTACTAGGGAATGAGTGAAGATGTGAGGCCGGGTGAGTATGGATGGGTGCTGGTGGGGTTCGCTGTGGGCATGGGAGGAGGGTTCTGGGTGTTTTGGAGGGTAGGGCAGGCATGAGTAGGAGATTAGCTTTTCTGCCTAGAGGTGGTAGATTAGATGTCAGGCTGGGTTGCTGTCTGTATAATTTGAAGGAATTATTGAGGCTGGGAGCTTGGTGGATATGTGCAGAGAAAGCTGGGAGTGGGAGGGAGTTGGTGAGGAAAAAGGGCCTGTTGGCTGTTCAGATAGGGGGACTCGATGGCCAGGAGCATGACTGACAAATGCAGTCAATTGGCACTGTGAAAGTTGCTCTTGGGAGGAATGGATTTCCATTTGAGGGCAGAGAATTAGTTATTGAGGGCAGAAATGACACACACAGGAAATTGACATGTAGTTGAGAGTACTGTTGAGCAGTTGGAGTTGAGATGCTGCAACCAGTGCGTACTTCAGTGAAGCATTTTTGTATGCCAACAAATACAAACTCAGCTCCACAAAACCCTAGGCATAAGAGTCTATTTGTCAAGCAAATCTTGCGAAATTATTGATGCAGCAGGAAGTTGGTACAAGGCTACTTTGGAAACAGTAACATGTTAATGTGGGGTGGGGTGGGGAGAGAGAGAGAGAGAGAGTGTTAGATTTTTCTTGCTGGGTGCAGAATGGCAATTATAGCAAAAAAAAAAAAAATGCATAAAATCAGTAACACGGCAAACCAAAGTATGAATGTCTTAAAACATGGGGGCATGGGGAAAGAAGAGGGAGACAAATAATGTGTGATGCGACTGACAAGGACTTCAAAGCAGCTGAGAGAAACAGGATGTGTGGTGGCTTCCTGAAGGGTTATCGAAATGCATTCATACAACTCAAATGTAACCCATTTATTTCCTTTCTCACGCATTTAATCAATCTTTTTTTATACAGTAATTCATGAAAAGGAAATGCAGTATGATGAAATTTGGCAATGGAGTAGAATTAATAATCTGTTATATATTTGGATTTATCAGTGTTAATTCAAGAAGTAAAAAGGAAACAACAAAAATATAGACATTTCTACAATATAATATCCACTACTGCAAAACTTATGATTTTTTTCCAACAGAAGTGTTATACAATACATCTGTTTAGGGTTTTATATCATGCTTCTCCATGATTTGTAAGCAAAATATGAGGAGGACCCTTCTCTTAATTTGCAGAATGAAATACAGAAACCAGAAGTTAATTGGCAGTAACTGATTTTTTTTCAATCAATATTTGAAGCTAGGATAAATATTTTTAAATGATATAATATGATTTTAAAAACTCAGGTGCATTCCCAAACTTGATATTAATGTCTGAATTTGACCTTTGTCAATGAAAGACCAGATTATGAGAATAGCACAGTATCCTGTGTAGCTGGAGAGGGAGTATTAATGAAGGCTGTTGCCTAGTTTTGCATACTCAAGAGGCAAAATCTTAAGGTTTGGTTTTGGTGTTTTTCTCTCTCGAGATTTCAGGTGTATCTAAATTGGTGCAGAAATAATGGAGGAAATGCTTTTACTGTGATACTTTGGTACCGCCAGTCTTGGCAAGGATGCAAAATGGAAAAGCAGTTCAGTCTTTAGTTCATTTGAGCCTCTTAGATCACTATTGTGTTCTTGTGGTAGAAAGCAGATAATGGCTTTTATTTTATTATAACCAATATATTTATTCCTGATGATTGCAGAAAGTAAAATCTGAGGGTAAAAACACTATAGTTAGAAGGGCTTTATGACATAGAAGACCTGATGATATTTCTTTTTTAACACACTAAATCCAATTACCTCCCATGTGTTTGAGTAGCAAGTAATAAGTGAAATTCCTCAGGATTGGTGTTGAAATGAGTTTGTTTCCTTTAAAGCCATATGTTGTAACTGAATTTGATGGCAGTTGTTTCCAGGGCAAATGTGAAAATAAACTCAGCATTATGACTTGTCTGCAGGATTCACAGAATACGGGGAATACTGTTTGAGCATCTCGGTCAACAGATGCAGCCCTGTGCTTGAGGTGCTGTTGTTTGCAGGTAGACCTGATGGAAAGAGATGTGGTCATTGCAGTGTCAAAGGAGCATTGTAAGCTGGAAAAAAGGTGAAGGCAGGATAATTGCAGTGAAGCTGAAGTCTGCAACCAGGAGGAGTTATCGATCTTGAGATGACAGTCTATTGTTGGAAAAATGTTTTATTGTGATGGCAACTTACAGTTTTTCCTGAGTGAGAACTAGATGTTTGTTATATTATTACTCGTTTACGTTACACTATTGTTCCTTCCAAACTTTGGGGGTTTTCCTTTATAAATTTGAAATCTGGGCTTATATCCATTGTGTTGGTTTTCTTCTGCTTCTCCCCATAGTTAAAATAGCTTACCTTAGGCGTCATTGCAGTAGGCATCGTGAACAGGATAGCAAGAGTTTAAAGCAGAAGATAACTATCCTAGAACAACAGGAATCAGTCATGGAGTAAAGCAGGGGAAAGTTCAACAGGAGGGCAACTCATACAGAAACCCCCTATTCATGCCATATTTCTTTGGACCATCCTTGTTGCTTAGTGTGGTGGTGTGTGGTGTGGTTTTTTTTGTTTGTTTTTTTTGGCAAAGACTATTGAGGAATTTAAGACGTTCAGATTGCATGAGCTGCCAACTGGAAATAGAGGCCCTGCTTGGATAATTGAAGGATGTAGCTAAAAGGGAAGTACAAACAGCCCCCAAAATGTAAAAGGGACTATAGAACAAATATTTGGAAGGCTAGGCTGTATGTCTGATATGCGTATCTTGTCATAGATGAAGCCAAGATTATTCTGCACAGTAGAAAGTGTAAGGGGATACACATTGGAATTACAAGAGGCTTTGTAAGCAGTAGAAAAAAGTTAGACTTCATGAAGTTCAAGAAACTGATAAAATGCTGCAGGACAAATTTGTTGAGGAACCATATATGATTCTTGGTGGCTGGAATTATAACTGATAATCCAGAAATTTCCTTCTGGATTTTGAGGATGCTATGAAACTTCTGGGATGTAAAGAATCGCACAGGACCACTGAAGTGTGTCCCCTGCATGGATATAAATGTATCATTGCCTTCTGTCTTAGAGATGATGGGTGCTGTGTGGTGCAGAGGAGCCAGAAATAGAGGATGGTAGTTCTGGAATGGAAAATATTTTTTTCAGAGAATTTTAAAAGGGATACAGAATAGAGAATTTGGGGGGGGGGGGGAAACCACTCCTTGACATAAGAGAAATTCAGCATATTACACTGGATTTGAGACAGGAGTTCCTGGCACCTAGACAATACAGATGCAAGCCACAGGAAGTCAGAATAGGCATAGGACAACAGATAAGTTTGATCATGATGGCAGTCTTGTTTGCAGACAATTCAGTAAGGTGAGAAATATAGAAAGGAGGTGCATGTCTCAAAATTCTCATGCCATGTCTTGAAATGCAGAGTTGGAGAGGGGGTGTCAGATGAAGGGCAGGCTATTGATATGGAGAGTAAGGATGTAAAATACTATTTAACTGATTTAATGTGATGTTTAACCAGTTAACAGATTAAAAGGTATTTGGGCAGGGGAATTGAAGGGTGATTCTTACCGGATAACATTTCACATGCCTGATGGAGAGATGTTGAATCATGTTGGTTTATACCTGGGCTGCAGTCTGAGCATGCCCAGCAGGGCTGCGGGGGCAGGACTTCTTCAGCCAGGTGAGTTTGCTTAGGCCTTGCTTCCCCAGTGCAGGGCTGGTTCACCCCGTCACACACACCGAAAACTGAGAGCTTTTTCATGTTTCTTAAACAGTTGTACTGATCTTTCTATCTGCTGTGCCAGTGCTGAAGGCATTCCCAAATCTGTGTCCTTCGTTCATGTCTCTAGATCTATTCCACCATCCTGAATTTCTTGTCTGCAGGTATCCTACCTCCCCAAACTGTTATCCTCAGGCCCCAATATGTCTTTCCAACCTATGAGCATCAGATGCCCAGTTTCAATGGACTGTTGAGGGAGAATTTCTGATGACTTGGGATGAAGGAAGACATCCTACAGTTTTTTGATGGAGCTTCCTTGCATCCTCTTTATGGCAGCTGTCTATTAGAATGGGTAGCAGTACATAATTTAAAATTGGAATATGGCAGGGATGGAGATACATATATGCTTATCATAACTGAATTTACACACACATTGTGGTGAAGGCTCTGTGAAGGATTTGTCTGCTCAAGAGTATGACCCAGACCTTCCAAACTTATTTTGCAAGGCTGTATGGATATACAACAGAAATGTTGACAATCAGGCAGCTGGTTTTGAGTCCCAGTTACTAAACAACTTTATGCTTTATTAGAGAGGCAAGGTGGGTGAGCTGATAACTTCTGTTGAGCCAACTTATTTTGCTGATAGTGTGACTACACATCAGCTAGACATCCATGGCTGGCCTGGGTCCACCGACTCAGGTTCATGGGAATTGGGGCTGCTGCAGGGATGTTGCGTTGCAATGTAAACTTCCAATCTCAGGCAGGAATCTGAGCTTTGGGAAGCTAGAATGCTGCACATCAATGCAGCAGGCTTGTGGTCTGAGCCCCATAAGCCTGAGTTGGCTGGCCTGGGCCAGCCATAGGTGTTTAGTTGCTGTTTCGGCCGACCTAGAGACAAGTTTCTGAGTCACACGGTGGTCTGGGAAAGGAAGTCCCAGCGACAAATCAAATTCACAGTAGAACAGATTGTTTAGCCTATGTAGTTACACTACGTGCTAAGGGACTATTCCAGGTAGAGTTGCCCATTGACACCTATCAAGTCAAAGGACAAAAAGAGGAGGGGGGGGGGCATTGATGGATTATAGAGTGATATAATAAGTAGGTCTCCATGTTTGCTATGGAAGTCAGGAATTCCATGATTTCCTGTGACCTTCATGATTTCTGTAGCAGTCAGTGTGGCCGAACTCAGGGCCTGTGCTCAGGCAGCCCTGAGGACACCTACACTGATGATTGCTGGAGTGACTCTTCTGCTAACTGTTTAGGCAGCCCCACCGCCTGCTGGACCAGTTGCTGTATGTGGCCCCAAGGAGCGCCTCAGCAGCAGTCCTGTGGGTGGCGGGAGCTCAGCAGCTCCCAGCAGCAGTCCCAGAGCAGCTGCTTGGGCCCCTAAGACTTGTTCCCAATCTCTCCAGATTCAACCGGGGTATTTTTAGTAAAAGTCATGGACAGGTCATGGGCCATGATTTTTGTTTCTTGCCCATAATTTGCTCATTACTTTTACTAAAAATACCCATGATGAAAGTAGTAGTGGAGATATGTTTGCAGGTTCTGTATTTGTTCAGAAAGCGTCTGATGTGCCTCAGTTTATGTGCCCTGGTCTGTGGGGAACCTTGTTTCTGATGATGAAATAGTGCTGTATTTTTTGTTTTGTTTTTTTAAGGCAAGAAGAGATGGTTTAGAGAAGAATATGTTCAGGATTGGCTCTCGCATCAAGTACAGGTTGTCATTGTTTCATATCCTATGAGGGTTCCAAGGTCAGGTGGTAGGTGACATCTAGGGGTGCCTGTTGAGAGTGGGTTTTTATTTTTCCATTGAAACAAGTTTTCTTGGAGTATTTGGGTGGCCTGTTCTGTGATGCAATCTACTGTCCTGGTGGAATGTCCTTGTTTGGTCAATGTGGCTTAAGTGTGCTAAGGTGTATATCTTGGACTGTCTCCTGAGTGTAGTCTGTGGTATGAGTGTTGTTGTAGATAATCAGTTTCTTGGTGTGTTTGGGGCAGAGATGTAAGTGACTAGTCGACTGTCCAATGAGCATAAGCTTAAGCTTATCGCAGGGCTACTCAACTTTGGAAGCCCCCGGGGGCCACAATGATACTCACAGCACATGCTGAGAGCCACAACTTAAGTGTGGTTGCATATACATGCAAATATATACGCAAATAGCTTCTTTCACACTGACTGGCACGAATACAAAGATTAAGGCAAGACTATGCAATACACAGGCCCCATTTAGGTCAGTTCTGTTGATATTAATAAAATGCAATATTTACCCAATTTCCACCCATATGACAGCACTTTTAATGAGCAATGACAATCCAGTAATTTAACTACTAAAACACGTATCAACAGAAGACCATTGACTACTTTTTTGTTTTGGCTCCTGCCCGTGGGCCGCTTGTTGAGTAGCCTTGGCTTATCGGATAGTTAAGTAGTGATTTGACTAGTCACTCCTCCTCCCAGGCCCCCCCCCCCCCGCCTTGCTACCTCTTAAAAGCTGCTCCACCCCAGCCCCCTCCCAGCCCCAGCTCTGTGGGGGGGCATGGGAGGCAATGGTATAGTGGGGGACCAGGAATCAGCTAATTACCACCTCACGCCCAGTCCCAGGTGCCATGCCTCTGTTTTTTAAATGTATTAAGAGCTGATAGGGTTTTAATACATTTAAAAGGCTGAAGCACAGTAGGGGGACCAGGCGCAAGCAGGAAATCATATGTCGTGGCTCGCACCTGGTTCCCCCCGCTGCGTTAATATGTTTAAAAGGCAGAGCAGCAGTGGTTCTGCTGTGGTTCCACAGTTTCTCTTGCTTATCGACTAATCAACTAGTCGATGGAATTTCCATGAACTAAACACAGTTTAACATCCCTAGTTTGGGGTAGTTATTTGATTTGTAATGGTAGGCACAGTGAATTGTGATGTTTCTTGTGGATGGTTGCCTGTAAGGTTACATTGTTGAAGCTGATTGACACATCCAAGATGTTGATGCTGGGATGTGAGTGTTCCAGAGAGTGTTTAATGGATGGGTGGTGGTAGTTGAAGTTGTGCTGGAAATCTGATTAAGTTTAAGGAATCTGCTCAGAAGCGGATGAAAATACTATCCATGTTTCAAGGTATATACAGTAGACTTCCGATAATCCAGCACCTTTGGGACCTAGTTGGTGCTGGATTATCGGATATGCCGGAGTATTGGGAGGTACTCCGGCGGGGGGCTGTGACTGGTCTGCTGGGACCCACACTGCGTCCAGCCGGGGGGTGGGCGGGGAGCGGCACGGTGAGGGGCGAACCCTCTGCCGTTTTGCAGGAAAGTGGGGGAAGCCCCGTACAGCTGCCGGCGACAGCCAGCTGGGGAAACCTAGCTGCCGGCCTGCAAGCGGCAGCAGAGGAGAGGGGGGGGAAAGCTAAGTCCTCAAACTTGCCCCGTTCCAGCTGCGCTCAGCCCCGCGCCGCTGCCGAGAGTTTCCGGGAGGGGAGCAGGCTCCCCACCACTCAGACTGCAGTAGTTATCGCTGAGCAGGGTGGTGAGGGGCGGCGCTGCGGGACCAACCCGGCAGCACCCCAGCTGCTCTACTCCGCCGCTTCCCCAAGTCCGCCACTCGTCAGTTTCAGCAGCGGCGGACTTGGGGAAGCAGCTTGGACAAGTGGTGTTAAATGTAGTAATATTGTGGGTGAGGATGAAATAGTTGAGTTTGACAGTGTGTTTGGGGTGGATATCTGAGGGTTGTTCAGTGCCTTACAAATATTTGAGGCAGGCAGCTATGCCGTCATTGTGAGGGATGTTGGTGTGTAGGGAAGAAACCTCTATGGTTGTGAGGATGGTGTTCTGATGGAGGTTGTTAATATAGCGGAGTTGGTGGAGGAAGTGTTATGTCCTGGAATAAATTGTCTCTCTGTGTGGGGAGTGGTTGTATATTTTATGGCAGTCGTAAAATGAGAACAGCATATTATCTTGAGACAAATGTGTGTGGGGGAAATTAACCAGATTATTATTAGAACGATTTAAAGTCTGCAGCAAACTGGAAATTGTTACTTGAGTTAATTTGTCTGTAATTCACTGCATTGCTGTGCAGGTCACAGTCCTGTATTATCTGATGATCAGAAGTAAGGATGTTAGGTATCTTGAATTCAATAATTCTGTAACCTCACAAAATCTTAGCAGTTGCGTGATTATTCTGATACCGAGGCAGCAGCATGAGGTGGCAGCAGGTTCTGTCTGCGGGGGCTCAAGCTCCCATGGACAGGGGCTGCGCAGGCATTCCACGGCGCAGCTGTTTTCCGGGGTGTGTAGTCAATAGAAAATTGTTTTATCGACTATACATTAACATCCCTATGGACATTTGTGGATTGCCATAGCATTAAGTGTTAGAGTGAAACGTCCCTAATGTGTGGGTATGTGTGAACATCATAACAAACAATTATGGCGGAAGCCTGCTTGTAACCAAATTGATAAGCCCACACTTAAAATATAACCATTTAAATGGTTATATTTTTTTCATCCCTAATATGAAGTTTAAATATTAAGGTTTATCTCTGAGTTGGGTTGTATTTTCCTCTCCTCACAGTAGCCATAGCCTGGCTGAGGATGGGTCACAGCATTACCTCAGACAAGACTACATTTCAGTAGTGCATATAGTTTGTTATAGTTTGGCTTACTCATTAGTAGTCATTCCTTATCTTCCTCTTTTTGATCTATTGCAAATGCATGACACTTGATAAAAGGATTCCATAATTCTGCTTCGTTAAGATGGCTCATTAGGTGCTGAGTATGGACTTGTTGGTTATTTTCTTGCAATGCCTGCATTGAACAAATTAAGGAACTAATAGATGAAATCAGGTACTGTCTCATAGGTGTTGCATAGGGCTGTCACGTGATTTAAAAAATTAATCATGCAATTAAGCAATAATAGAATAAGATTTATTTAAAAATTTAGCTATTATCAACTTTTTAAAATATATTGTTTACAATTACCACACAGTGTACAGTATTCACTTTATATTTATTACAAATATTTGCACTGTAAAAAACAAAAGAAATAGTATTTTTCAATTACTTAATGCAAGTAGTCATACAATCTCTTTATCATGAAAGTTGAACTTAGAACTGTATAGTTATGTACAAAAAATAACTGCATTCAAAAATAAGTGTAGACCTTAAAGCCTACAAGTCCAATCAGTTTCTTCTTGTTCATCCAGTCGCTCAGAAGTTTGTTTACGTTTGCAGAAGATAATGCTGCCTGCTTCTTGTTTACACTGTCACCTGAAAGTGAGAAGGGCATTTCCATGGTACTGTTGTAGCCAGAATTGCAAGGTATTTACATGACAGATGCACTAAAGATTCATATATCCCTTCATGCTTCAAACACCATTACAGAAGGCATGTGTCCATGGTAAGAAGTTCTGCTCAATAACGATCCAAAGTAGTGCAGACTAACACACGTCTATTTTAATCGTCTTAGATGTCACCAGCAGAAAGTTGGTGGGTGTTTGTGGTTTTGATTGAATTTTATTTTATTTTATTAAATTATTTATTTGTGGCTTATGTTCTGTAGTTTTTGCATCAGTGTAGTTCACTTAGGACTTCTGAAAGCATTCTCCACACCTCGTCCCTCTCAGATTTTGGAAAGCTCTTAGCTTCTTAAGCCTTAGGTCAAGAACTGTTGCTATTTTTAGAAAATTTACCTTGATTCCATCTTTGCGTTTTGTCAGATCTGCAATGAAAGTGTTCTAAAAATGAACAGCATGTTCTGGGTTGTCATCAGAGACTACTATAACATACAATATATGGCAGAATGCAGGTAAAACAGAGTCACAAATTTAACATTTTTTTTTAAAGTGTCATCAGCATGGAGGGTGTTCTGGGATGGTGGTCAAAGAGACATATGATTCTTCAGCGCATCTGTCACAAATATCTAACAATGTTAGCTACAGCAGTCCTGTGTGAATGCCTGTTCTCACTTTCAGGTGATATTGTAGTTAAGAAGTGGGCAGGATTATCTTCTGTTAATGTAGACAAACACACTTGTTTCTCCTAGTGATTGACTGAACAAGAATTGGGACAGGGTGGCCTGGAAGGCTCTAAAGTTTTACAGTGCTCCCACCTTCTCTGAGCTGTAACATTTCAGTTGTTTTCATGGTGTTTTCAGTGCTCAAAGCTTAGAGTGGTATTGGTAATGGTGTCATATCAGCATGTATAAGAATTTCTTTGCACTTTTGCCAAATTCTGTGTCTTAGAATTGGAACTCCAGTACTTACAGCAGGCCTTCACACCATTGTGCTTGTGCTATTGCACTGAACATCGTAGCAGTAAATGCATTCGCATTACACAGAATGGTAAGTGTACTAACGCTGTGCAAAGCAGTGTGTATTAGTGAACAGGAAATAATATAGTTAGCATTGTGGAGCTGTTATTTCCATGTGCTATGTTGTTTTGTGCTCAGACGCCTTCTCACTGGAGGCACAACCCTTTGTAGCTGCTGTTCCCACTTCTTTGATTAGGGATGTAAAATCCCGTTTGTTTAACCCGTTAAACTGAATAAACAGGGGCAGGCAGGGGGCTGCTTCTGGCCCTACACTGGTCTGCTGGCTCCGTGCCAGAAGCGGCAGCTGCATGAACAACAGGAGGGCTACTTCCAGGTAAGGGTTAACCATTACCTGGTAAGTATCACCCTTACCCACTCACATCCCTGTCTCTGACCAGCTGTCACATTTCAGTTGCCCCAGAACTTTAGGACTCTAACATTTCATCTGATTACTGTAGGGCCCAGTGGTGACTGAAGGTGGTTGATTTGTGTGGGTGGCAAATGAAGTGTGTGTGCTGTTGTGAGGGGCTGTGTGTGTTTGGGGTTATTTTGTGTGCTGGTTATGGTGTTAGTGGGTGGCAATTGGGCCTTGTAGTCCAAAATCTGTGGATTGTCCTACTTACAACCAATGACATTATTTCATGCGAATTAGCTGGAGAGTAAGGGTGGTGATTCTGTTACTTCTGATATCACAGTGGTCTAGGGCACTAGGTCTAGCAACCCCAGGCAGCTGCCAGGCAACACGTTTGCAGCAGATCCGGGAGCCATGAGCCCTTTGCTATGTTTTTAATTCAAAGCCTTCGGCCCCAGACAACTCTGGAGGGAGGCTAGTTCCCAAGCCCTGCTTCTTCTGGTGATGGAGCAGGCCCATGACCATGTACCAGAATTCATTAAGTAGCCTCTCTTTCTCTTTCCTGCGCCCCTCCCCCCCTCCCCCGCAAAAATTATTGGCCACACTAGACGCGTACCTTACAGTAGCTGAAAATATATACTTTGATTACACTAAGTCAAAATAACTTCCGATTTGTAATTTGTCATCAAACCATGAAACTTCATGATGATTCAGGCTGGCGATAGTCTGAACAAAAAAGCTGTCAACCAACAGCTTTGTAAATGTTTCTATTTCATCACATGGACTGCATATAGTGTGGTTGTAACTGTGTTGGTGTTAGGCTATTGGCGAGACAAGATGGACTCTGTGTGGGCTCAATAGTTTGTCTCTTACTTATAGAAGTTGGTTCAATATAAGCTATTACTTCATCCATCTTGTCTCACTAACAGTACAGACATTTTATGCCTCAGAGTGACACACTGAGACAATCATGGACATTTATAGATAATGGGGGTGTTAATTGTTTCAGGTACTTTATCACAATGCTAATACTACTAATTCTTGCAGTGACACTAATAGGGGAATCTGAATTAATTTAAATGTATGTTTAAAATTAAAAGGGAAGTCTTGGAACACACATCAAGCAACAACTTAATTTGAATTAATCTACTGTATATAAAAAGCACATTATGAAGTGGGACAGCTTTGGGTACTATGTATGAGCAAAATCTAATACTGCCTCTGTCCAAAACGTAAACCCATTATAGCATATATAATTAATTTGGATTTTTTTATATTCATTGTTTCCCTGGGCTGAAAACTTGAGTGGCTATTTAATGTTTATTGCAATAAAGTAATTGAAAATAAGTAATTAAATAAACACGACCGCTACATGTTTTAAAGCTAGTCACTCAACTGGTGAAAACATCTGGAATCAGTGTTTGTTAAAATGCTAAGCCAGATTTTTGTTAGCAGTAACTTCTACAGGTACAGAGAGAGTATTTTTTTCATTTCAACTTGTTCAACCAGTACAGTTCAGTGAATAGTTAATTCAAAATTGAGAAACTCATTGGGAATTGAAAAAGTAGGAGAACTTGTTTTCCTTTTCCAAATTATGAATAAAAATTAAGGGTGTGAGCATGAGAGCTGCCAGTTCTGAAATCTGGAAGGATATGGTGACTAAAATTATCAGTTCAATTCACTAAACTGCAGCGAATATTTTGGTTGAATAAATTAAATTAGTTAATTTTAAATATAAAGTTGATCAAGAAACACTTTTTCTTCTGTACCTAGAATATTTTAAGGTCACTTTTTTAATTTATAATTTTAAAATGCTGTTTTTGTGCATTTTAATTGAAGTCTACTTTCTATCCAAATGTAATTTGACTCCTATCCTGAACAATATATTCAGGGCCTACTATAAAAATGTGATTTGCCGTTTTTCAGCATAATAAAAAAAAACCCCATAGTTTGTCCATACTTAAGTGTGTGTGTGTGGGGGGGGGGGGGTCGGCTGTAAATCAACACATTTTAATGGTTACCAACCAGTAAGAATTAACCTTTCTTTAAGAAAATAATTAAAGTACAAATCCAAAACAAGATTAAAATTGAGGATTTAAATCAAGGTTTGCTGTATGCTTCATTATTAAAATTATTGGCACAGGTTGGACCTCCTTGCTCCTGCACTCTTGTGACCTGACCAGTTCCGAATGAGGGGAGAACTAAAGAAGGTCAATTCTGCCCCTCTGCTGAGGAAATCGGGGCTCTCCCAATGTCCATCAGCAGACCCAGTCAGGCTCCTTTTTGGACTGCCGGGAATCTTGGGCCCCACTCTGGACCGCTGCACCAAAGAGAGTCCTGGACCAAAGAGGTTTAACCTTTAATGATTTCAATCATCAAGTTTCAGTTCCTGAGATCTATAAAAAATGCATCTATTTTGAAAAGCAATGAAAGGCAAGTTTGGGCACAATTTTTATTTTGATAGTGTGAAATATATCTCTTAAAAACATCTAAATTCATCAGAAAAGCGGGTATGGTATACACAGACTCTGTCCTCAACACTTAAGGTATGTCTACACTGCAGAGTTTTTCTGGAAAAATGGTCGTTTTTTCCAGAAAAACTCCACTTACGTCCACACTGGAGTTTTTCTGACAGCGGAAAACCTCTTTCTGCGAGGAAGAAGTCTTTTTCTGAAAAAGCTTTTTCGGAAAAAGGCGTGTGAGGATATGCAAGAGAGTGTTTTTTCAAAAGAAGAGGCCTCCAGAAAAAAGCACAGGTGCCCTGGTGGCCACTCCATCCACAGTCATCACAACTGAAATTCAAGATAGCATCCACACTGATTGGATGCTATCTTTTGAAAAATCACAGCACTTTTTCGTTGCACCTTTGCTGTGTAGACGCGCTCTGTCGAAAAAAGTTTTTCCGGAAGATGTCTTCCGGAAAAGCTTCTTCTGAAAGAAACTTGCAGTCTAGACATAGCCTTAATTTCAGTCACCAGACAACTTGACAAATTGGTGTTAGTAAGGTCAAAACAACCAGAATAAATAAAATGTTGTTCTACTATGAAATTTATTTTTCTTTATTTGGTTTATTGTACTATTTTTCACAGATTTGAATAATAAATTATGATTTTAGCATTTTGCATGTAAAATTGCATGTGACATTTTTAGACAATCACATATCGGCATGGAACCACACTTCAGTTTAGCATATTCCAAACTTTTGAAAGCCTTCCTTCTGAAAAACAATTGTATCCTCTCCCCATAGAAACCTCGTCATGTGGTCTTAAAGGTCTGCCTATCTTATTTTGTACATCTCACATCATCTGTTCCCCTCCATTCCCAAAAAGCTAATTCTTTGATCTTTCCGAAATGCTAGTGTAGAACTTCATAGTATTCTTTCTCTTTCATATTTTAAACAAGAAAATAGGGAGCCATGTTAACTTTTGAAGCACTGTCACAGGCATCCTAAGTTGTATGCATGGCATGAACGAAGATCTCTACATTGGTTGTGCTTGCTTAACATCTTGAAGTGTGTGTCTGTGTCTTATTGTTAGTGTCTTTTGCAAGTAAGTGGAGACTCTTCTTTTTTTTAATTAAGATGAGTGTGAGGTGATTGAGACCAAAAATTTAGTAAGATTCATGGAAGAATTAAACACTTAAGATGGATAATAAAAATGGATGATTTAAAAAAAAAGTTTGGAAGTCATGTTAAACCTCATGTCTGAAACAGCCCATAATTAAGAGGGATTGGAGTGAGACCTTTATTGGGGCAAATGTTATCCCACATTTGTCTATTTTGAGATTTCTTGCACTTTTTGTGAAGCATCTGGTGCTGGCCAGTGTTTGAGAGAGGATAGTGAGTAGATGGACCATGGGTCTGATCCAGTGCAGCAATACCTATGTTGCTAAGGCAAATAATTGAGATGTGCTTGCATCATAACCCAGCTGGGGTTCATAATTCATCTAGGGATGTAAAATCCTGTTTAACCAACTAACCAGTTAACTGTTTAACTGGTGTGACGGGCCAGCTGGGCTGGAGTGGCTGCCTGAGCCACACCATGGGTGGGCGGGCTGGCTGAGCTGCCAGTTAACTGTAATCCGTAAGCATCACCGGGTAAGAATGATGCTTACCGGTTGAACAGTTAACTATTCATATCCATATTCTCATCGTCCCCAGGAGGATGCAGCCCACATTTGTTGCGCTGCTTAAAGAAACACTTTTCACAGTGTGTCTAAAGTGCTGTTCGGCTATTCATGGGAGTACTGTACACTGCTTCAGTGGCGTGCGATGTAGATTTAGTGGTGTAGTAATAAGGTTATTTTTCTTTGAGTTTGGTGTCATTTTGTGGCTCACAGCTGGAGTTGTGCTGGTCATCTCAATGGCCTGTGTATTACTGCATAGTGTACAGAATTTAAGAATATTAACTACAAATACCAACACCATCTGCAGCACACACTCCTCTCCCCTTGTAAAATCAGGCTGCTTTCGTTACTATGAGTAATTGTACAAAACTTGCAGAAAGGAAAATTGTACACTTTTAAAAACCTCTACAAATTATTAAATAGATTTCCATACATATTTTGGTTTTTTTTATCCCTTTATCACACTATACATATATGTGTACATGCCTCACAGGCATGGATAGGTGTCACTGTCATAAATGGAGTAGTTGCACCAGCTATGTGATGAATCAGTTCTGTTGTGTACCTTTTTAGACTTCTGCCCATTTATCTACCTCTGGCTAAGTTACATCTAGTGTTCTAAAACTTGAAGCAATTGTAAAATGTCAGCAATCCTAAAAAGTGAAAATAGTGTTGTTAATAGTATACTGTAGATCTATAATTTTTAAAATAAACATATACATTTTTCTGTATGATGTTGCATATTGAAACTGGCTTTTTATGTAAAGTTTTTATTGGCACTTAGGATGATCTACATTACTTCCTCTAGCATGTTAAGTCTATTCATGCATTTGTTTTTTGGAAAGTACATAAAGTGTATATCACATCTCAAAGGAACTGTAGAGATTACTAGTTCCAATGTCACAGAAGAATTTTTTTTCACCCCAGAGGGCTGTCCCTACCAATTGTGGTGAACTGTGCAGCCTGAGAACCTGTACAGTCCCTCCCCACATACACACGTGGGAGGGCAGGGAGGAAACTACAGTCCTGGTCTGTGGGGGGCATGCCTCTGAGGCTAAAGCTGCCGAAGACAGTGGCAGAGCTGGGAGGCTTACCTCAGAACAGAGGAGGAGATGGGAGGCGCGAATGGTGGCAAGAACGACAGTTTCCCCTTTAACTTGGGAATCATGTGATGAACAGCGCAGTTCAGGGCAAGAACCTCAAACCCTGTGCTTTGTAGCCCAGAGGACTAGTGGGGAGGAGGGGTTGATGCTGGTAGCAGGGATTAGGCCTGCCCCTGCCCTCACCAGCAATAGTGGTAGGGAAACGGAGAGACCCAGACCCAGCTCGCTCTGCTTCCCAGCTCAGGGTTTTGGGGGAAGCAGTGGAATCATTCCATGCACTCACCAGTGGCGGGAAGTGGAGTGACATGCCTAGGAGCCAGGCTTGGGGGAGTGCAGTGGACTGGGACTGAGCCATTCCTCTTAATGTCACTGCTTGTGAGTGCAGGGGAATGGCTGCCAGCCCCCTTCCTGTCTCTCCCACTAGTCCACAGGCTGCAAAGTGCAGGGCTTGGGGGGGTTGCCTGCAAGTCCCCCTCTAGTCCCTTGGGCCTCATGGCTCAGGGAAGGGAACTTGGTGGGAGGGATGGGAAATGGCAGGGATGCGGGGCAGGAGGTTGTGTCATGCCCAGCTCCATAGGGCACCATGAAATTTGGTCAATTTGGTGCTCTTAATTTCATGGTATCATACGCATCTGCATCCTTTGTGTAAAGGTAGGGATGTCCCTGCCCCACAAACAGTTCTTAAAGCTTGTTTTGATGTTGTATTTCAAGTGATATTCTGCCCCTAATGTTGCTTTCTAGGGCTTTCCACGACATCGGTTGACTATAACATTACGTTCATTATTGTTTTGGGGATTTTAATAAAAACTTCACTTATTAATCTGAATCACCATAAAGAAGTGTTAAGGAACATATCTGCTTTTTTTATTTTTTAAGTCATGTTGCAGTCACTGCTGTAATTGGGAACAGGTCTTTAACTTCAGAACACTTACATTGGTTTTGGAAGCAAATACAGTCATTGCTGTACACATTAACTCCTTGTTTAACATTGTAGTTTTATGGTCTCAGAGGAGTAGCCATATTAGTGTGTAACTAAAAAAACTTAAACAAAAAGTCGAGGAGAAAGCCCGGGGTGTGGGAGGAAGAGAACCCTGTCACTCTGAGTATTTTTTCTCCCCCTTCTTTTTCCTTCCCCTCTTTTTCTGCTTTATATTTCAAAGTCTGTGCAACCCTTGCTCCATAGTTTGTCATTTGAAGAAGTGGATTGTGCTCATGGTACTATTTATATATTTTTGTTGGTCCTGTAGCACCTTAGAGACTATTGTTGTTTTTTTTTAAATTTTTATTGTAGTTTTATGTTCTTGAAAAATGAGATGAAGTGAAATGATGTTGGTGCATTTTCAAGCAGTCTGGGGCTGCAGCAGGCAGGAAGACCAGCCTACTTTAGGGGTGCTGCTGGCCAGGAGATGCTTGGGTAAGCACCTCCCGGCCAGAGCCTGCCTCTGGCACCCCTATCCCTCCTACACCCCAACTCCTTCCTCCAGGTCACCATCCAAACCCTCTGCACCTCTTCGCGCCCCTCCCCCCCCCCCAGGTCACAACTCCCTCTCAGACCCTGTACCCCCTTCTATATCCCTCCCCCCAAGCCAGAATCCTCTCGTGCACCCATACCCCCTCCCTGACCCTACACCCCAATGCCCTGACTCAGGTCACAATCCCCTCCTTCACTCAGACTCCCTCTCAGACCTCACACCGTCTCCAGCATCCCAGTCTCTTAGCCCACGTGTCCTTCTGTACCCAGCCTCCATCCTAGACCCCCTCTCCCACAGAAAAGTGTGGCCCTTGACCAGGTTCCAAAATCTTGGGGTAGTCTCCCATCAAAAATGATTGCCTACTCCTGCTCTATAGGTAGGCACTTTGACTTGTGTGAAAATCATCATAGTAGTATCTGTATCTCAAATATTTTTAAAATAGGTAGAAACTGCAATATCTATCTTCTGTGTCTGTAGGGAAAATCTGATAAGTTTATAGGGTTTCAGGGTATATTTGGGTGTGTAGATGTCGCTAGCAGATGGGAGGCAGGACAGCTTTTGGGGAGGATAAACTCAGTTTCAGTGCCAAGAGGGACAAAAGACAGCCAGCAACAAATAGACTAGGATGGAACCAACCCAGTTAGCCATAAGGGGAGGATTGTCAGGTCTAAGTCTTTTATGATCTCTCCGTTGAAATCTTGATTGATTTTTTTTTTTTTTTTCATGACCAAATTCCAGAGCCTCCACTCAGTTCTTCATCCTTTTGATAGAATTGACTAATTATTACTATGAAAAATACTCTCTCTGTCTTTCCTGGCTACCTACTATCTTGTTTTTTTTTCTCTTGACCTCTTTCAAAAGGTAGTGTTTTTTTCTCTCTCCCGATAGCTAGGAAAATAAACTGTACTGTTTCTGACTGAGAGTACATTGATAGGGTTAAATTGAAAATAGTTCAGTTGCATATCATGTGGTACTTCAATGGTTAACATCTCCTAAAATGAACAAATCTGAATCAGTGTGTTTAAAAAAAAAAAAATACAATTTGGCTGACATGTTTACAGTATTTCTTACAGCTAGCAGCCAAATCATTACTAAGGTGAGACTTCTGTAGGGAAAGCGCAAATGTTGCAGGAAGTGGTGTTTTTGAATCAGTGTGCTAGTGAATCAGTGTTACGTTTTTTTCTGAGTCAGTAGAGAAACGTTTCTTTAGTGTACTTTTCTGGTAGTTTCCTTCTGGATAAAATACAGCATTGAAGTCCTGGCTACTTGTGGTTGATTATCTTGGGTAATTTTTGCAACAGAGAATGGGTAATTGGGGCTAGACATAAACATTTTCTCGTAAGCTTGTGTATGATGTACAGTAAAACTACAATTGTCCGGCATCCAGTGGTCCGGCACTCCCGATAGTCCGGCACCAACTGGAATCCGGAAGTGCTCTGGCCAGCCGGACAGTTGGAGCTGCATCGCGCCGCTTCCCCAAGTCCGGTGCTGCTGCTGCTGAAACTGACCAGTGGCGGACTTGGGGAAGAGGTGCAGAGCAGAGCAGCTGGGGTGCTGCCAGGTTGGTCCCGCAGCGCCGCCCCTCACCCCCCTGCTCGGCGCCCGGCAGCACCCCAGCTGCTCTGCTCTGCGCCGCTGCTGCTGCTGAAACTGACGAGCAGTGGACTTGGGGAAGCTGCGGAGCAGAGCAGCTGGGATGCTGCCGGGCGCCGAGCAGGGGGGTGAAAGGCGGCGCTGCAGGACCAACCCAGCAGAACCCCAGATGCTCTGCCCCACCGCTTCCCCAAGTCCGCCGCTGCTGAAACTGATGAGCGGCGGACTTGGGGAAGCCGCAGGCAGAGCAGCTGGGGTGCTGCCGGGTTGGTCCCGCAGCGCTGCTCAGGGGCGGTGCTGTGGGACCAACCCAGCAGAACCCCAGATGCTCTGCCCCACTGCTTCCCCAAGTCGCCGCTGCCGCTTGCAGCCCTAGCTGGCCTGTCACCGACGGCTGCGTGGGGCTTCCCTCGCCTCCCTGCATAACGGCGGAGGGTTCGCCCCATGCCGTGCCATTCCCCACTGACACCCCCCACCCCCAGGCCCCTCACTGCCCCCCTTCCGGAGTACCTCCTGTTACTCTGGCATATCTGATAATCCGGCACCCCCTGGGTCCCAAAGGTGCCGGATTATCGGAAGTTTAATGTATTAAAGTTTTGTAACAAATAGGGATGTGAACATGTAGTAGGTATTTACATGATTAATTGATGAAACTGGGCTCATTGCTTAATCCTAACAGTTATACGCAGCCCCCTCTCCCTGTTGGGTTTTAAGCCAGCACCTCATGCATGCAGGCTCCCGCACCCTCATGCTGCTGCTGCTTCCCACAGAGGCAGCAGTACAGGAGGGTGGGAGGAGCAGGCGGAAGCTGCTGCTCATGGTGAACAGGCTTAAAAGCCTGCTCCCCGTGAACACCTGCTCCTGCCTGCTCTGCCCACGTGTAAACTAGGGATGTTAAATATAGGTTAATTAGTCGATTAACCTCATGAATTCTTATTGGTTATTCAACTATTCTATAGTGCCAGGGGTGGGGCCAGCAGCCAGTTCGCTCTGGCCCCACTCCCAAGAAGCCCCCTGCCACTCTGCCCTGTTGCCTCTGTATTAGGCAGGAGCTGGTCCGTGAGGGGAGCCAGTTTAAAAACCAGCTCTTCTCATGGACTGGCTGCCCTATATACAGGCAGCAGCGCGGGGTGGCAGTAGCCCCTGTTGAGGGGCAGGTCTGAGCTCCCAGACCCGGCATGAGCTGGGTTGCTTGCCTTCCTGGCTCCGAATACACTTGAAATGCAGAGCTGCAGCAGCAGTAGGTCCCGGATCCAGCACAAGGTGGGACTGAGCTGGGCTGCTGGTCAGCCTGATTAAAACTTACTGGAAATGAGGGAGGGAGAGGAATGTGTGTAGTCTATAGCATTAACCAGTAAGCTTTTGCTTATCAGTTAATCAACTACACTGTTGCACGTTTATACTAGGGATGTAACTGCTGTGAAGTTCAGCAGTTACGCATTTATTAAATTAAACACATTTTAACATCCCTAGCGACAAAACTGCTTTATTATGCGCTACTAAATTTTTATGCCATCCAAAGATAACTTCATTATTGTGTGAAGTAATTGGTGTGCGTGATATCTTGTGATTATTTTGGATTAAATGTGCTGTATACATTTGTAAATGGCTAGATGTCAGTTGCATAAAATTTTTTTTATATAATGATGTAACAGGGTTTCTGGGGTGCAACCTGCACTGTGGGCCCATTAAGCCCCCTGTCCCACCAATCTGAGGTAGCCTTCTCATTCTGTGATGCTGTGTCAAGCCACAAATCTCTGGTATGTACTGCACTTAGAGACATCACCAAGCAAGAACACACCCACCTAAGTTACTTGCATGCTTTCTCAGCCACTCATGAACCAACAACAGAGAAGCTGCAGCCAATGCCCCCTAGTTCTCCAATCTTGCGCCCCAGAACTTTACGATCTTGCAGTGATCAGAAGCTCCTGGGGTTTGGAGAAGGCCATTTAACTGGATACTGGGTTATTGGTTAACCTTTGCATCTCTAGGGATCACCCTCCCCCAGTTCAAAGTCCTTGACCTCTGGATGTGTTTTACAGCTGTTGTGTTATGCGGGGAGTGAGGCCCAGTGACACCACTTTTTTTCCCTCTTCTATAGTACCTTCCAGTTTGCTGGAAGGATGTTTTGCTGTGACATGGGGGACAGGCAATTCTACATGTTCTCTGAGAAATTGCTCTTGCAGGGGTCGGCAACCTATGGCTTGTGAGCCAAATATGGCTCTCTAAGGATCCAGATATGGCTCTTCTGGAGCCCCAACTCGGCCCCCTTTTGTCCCCCCCACAGTAGGGAGCCAGCGCTGGCACTACAGCCTTATGGACCCCCTCAAGAGTGGAACGCCAGCGGGGAGGAGAGCCCCAAGGCTCTCTGCCAGATCCGGGGTGTGGGGAACAAGCAGAGCTAAAAATGCCCCCCCCCCCCCCCCAGCGTGGGGGAAACCAGGAACCAAAGATGGCTCCCTGTATAGTGCTAATTTGTCTCCTTAGGACACCCTTCCTGCAGCCTCCCCTGCCAACCTTTCCCCAGGGTTTCCTGCCAGCAAAAGGGAGCAGTGGGAAGTGTGTCACACATTGCTTGCCACACAGCATGAAAATGAGTGCCCTCCACCCCCTCATGGCCAGACCCCCGCCACTCATCCCGCTGGCCAGACAGCCTGCCCCCAGCTTCCTGACCAGACACCCCCTGCCCTTTGCCTCCTGGCCAGACACTTCCTGACCCCTGCCCATAATTCCCCCCCCCCCCCCCCCGCCCTCTGCCTCCTGGCCAGATACCCCCTGGCCCCTGCCTCCAGTACCCCCTACCCAAAATCCCCTCTGGCCAGACACAGCCTGCCCCCTGGCCAAAATCCCCCCCAACCTCCTGGCCAGTCAGCTTGCTTCCTATCCAAAATCTCCCCCCCCCCCCCCGGCCCCCAGCCTCCTGGCCAAAATCCCCTCTGTCCCCTGGCCAGGCAGCCATCCCCCAGCCCACTCGTGCCCCCTGGCCAGACTTCACCCCCTCACCGTCTCCTACACCCCACCTCCTGCCCAGATTCAGTACTCCCATCGCTATATCATTCACTGGCAGCCCTGTCCCGCACACTTACTTAATGCCTCATTTTTGGCCCCAACCCAGAGCCTTGGGGGGCCCACTAAATCCTCTAACCCTGGAAGCCCAGAAGAGTAAATCTAGCCTGAGGCCTTGAACCTCAGTCCTCCCTGTCCTTGCCCCTCCCCCACCCCCCATTATGGGGCTGGAGCATCAGGGGAGTGAGGTGTTCCAGGTGGGGGCCACATCAGTGAGGTTTGGGGGTTTTGGAGGTGGGCGTGGGGGTGTGTGGGGCTTTTTTTTTGTGTGTGTGTTTTTTCTTCTCACTTGTGTGGTCCCCAACTGATTTTTTTTTCTGTGAGTCAGTGGCCCCCAACTCCGAAAAGGTTCCCCACCCCTGCCATAAATAAAGACAATGTTGAAACCTTTTGTGTTGGACATAATATTTTACTCTGATTAAACATTAAGGCTGGCCAAGCAGCCCCCATCTGGCTACAGCAT
Organism: Pelochelys cantorii; assembly: GCA_032595735.1. Taxonomy (NCBI): domain Eukaryota; kingdom Metazoa; phylum Chordata; order Testudines; family Trionychidae; genus Pelochelys; species Pelochelys cantorii. The sequence goes on along the minus strand of CM064335.1, from coordinate 35,404,580 downwards.
CATAACATTCTGGCACCCCACACACACCCCAGCCCTGAGCCCATCATACTCCTGTACCCCCACACACCCCAATATCCTGCCCTGAGCCCCTCATATACCCCAACCCAGACTTCTGCACCCCTATATCTCCAGTCCCTTGCCAAAAGATTGACAGAAGACAGTCTGAATGCATGCATGAACCTGGATTTGACCAGTTATGATGTAAACTTCAAAGAACTGTGATTTGAGACTCCTTTGTGAGGGGGCCGGAGGCACCCATCTGCCGCCCTGACATGTCATCCTGGGAGGTATGGTGCCGGCAAGGGGCCCGTATCCTTGATGTTACGGAGGAATTGTCGAGGATTATCCAGCCCTCTGACTACTACCGCATACTACTCATCCATGTGAGCACAAATGATACTGCAAGGTATGACCTTGAGTGGATCAAGAGTAACTACAGGGTTCTGGGAGTATGGGTGAAGGAGTTTGGAGCGCAGGTGGTGGTCTTTTTAGTCCTTCCTGTCAAAGGTCTGGTCCCTAGACAGGTGCATCCTAGAGGTGAATGCCTGGTTGTGAAGATGGTGTCACCAAGAGGGATTTGGTTTCCTTGACCACGGGATGCTGTTCCAAGAAGGAGGACTGCTAAGCAGGGATGGGGTTCACCTTTTGAGGAAGGGGAAAAGAGTATTTGGACACAGACTGGTTAACCTAGTGAGGAGGGCTTTAAACTAGCTTCGATGGGGGCAGGTGACCAAAGCCTACAGGTAAGTGAAAAACATGGAGACGGATCAGAAATGGAACGGAGAATGGGCTATAATAGCAGAGCTAAAGGAGGGAGAAGGCAGAACTGGGAGGCAAAATCAAATCAGTATCTTAGATGCCTATATACAAATGCAAGAAGTATGGGGAATAAGCAGGAAGAACTTGACATGCTAGTAAATAAACACAGCTATGAAATAGTTGGTATCACAGACTTGGTGGGATACACATGATTAGAATATTGGTATAGAAGGGTATAGCTTGCTCAGGAAGGATAAGCAAGGAAAAAGGGAGAAGGTGTGGCCTTCTATATTAAAAATGAATACACTTGGACTGAGGTGGAGATGGACGTAGAAGACAGACTTGTTGAGAGTCTCTGGGTTAGGTTAAAAGGGATAAAAAATAAGGGTGATGTCATGCTAGGGGTCTATTACAGACCACTTACCCAGGCAGAAGAGGTGGATGTAGCCTTTTTTAAACAACTAACAAAATTATCCAAAGCGCAAGATTTGGTGGTGATGAGGGACTTCAACTATCCAGACATATGTTGGGAAATTAACACAGCAGTGCACAGATTTTCCAGCAAGTTCTTAGACTGCATTGGAGACAGTTTTTTATTTCAGAAACTACTAGAGGGGAAGCTGTTCTTGATTTTAACAAATAGGAAGGAACTGGTTGAAAATTTGAAAGTGGAAGGCAACTTGGGATAAAGTGACCATGAAATCATTGCGTTCATGATGCTAAGGAGTGGTAGAAGGGAGAACAGCAAAATAGAGAGTATGGATTTCAGGAAGGCAGATTTTAGTAAACTCAGAGAGCTGGTAGGTAAGGGCCCATGGGAACCAAGACTAAGAGGAAAACAACTGAAGCACGTTGGCAGTTTTTTAGAGAGACATTACTAAGGGCCCAAAAGCAAACTCTTCCACTACATAGGAAAGATTAAAAAGTATGGCAGGAGACCACCTTGGATCAACCAGGAGATCTTACATGATGTAAAAATAAAAAAGGAGTCTTCTAGAAAGTAGAAGCTAGGTCAGATTACAAAGGATGAATATAAGCAAACAACACAGGTATGCAGGGGCAAGATTAGAAAGGCAAAGGCACAAAAGAGCTAAATCTAGCTAGAGGCATAAAGGGGAAGAAGATGATCTACAAGTATATTAGGAGCAAGAGGAAGACCAAGGACAGGGTGGGGCCATTGCTCAGTGAAGAGGGAGAAACAATAACAGGAAACTTGGAAATGGCAGAGGTGCTTAATGTCTTATTTGTTTTGGTTTTTGTCAAGATAGATGGTGACAGGATGCCAGCATAGTGAATGCTAGTGGAAATGGGGTAGGATTAGAAGTTAAAATAAAAGAACAAGTTAAAAATTACTTAGAAAAGTTAGATATCTGCAAGTCACCAGGGCCTTATGAAATGCATCCTAGAATACTCAAGGAGCTGATAGGTAAGGGCTCAGATACCTCCTCTATCATCTTTGAAAAGTCATGGAAGTCGGGAGAGATTCCAGAAGACTGGAGAAGGGCAAATATAGTGCCCATCTATAAAAAGGGAAATAGGAACTACCCAGGAAACTGCAGACCAGTCAGTTTAACTTCTGTGCCAGGAAAGATAATGGAGCAAGTAATTAAGGAATTCATCTGCAGACATCTGGAAGAAAATAAGGTGATAGGTAACAGCCAGCATGGATTTGTAAAGAACAAATTACGTCACGTCAATCTGATAACTTTCTTCGATAGGCTAATAAGCCTTGTGGATAAGGGAGAAGCGGTGAACATGGTATACTTAGACTTTAGTGAGGCATTTGACACAGTCTTGCATGATCTTCCTATCCATAAACTAGAGAAATACAATTTAGATTGGGCTACTATAAGGTGGGTGCATAACTGGCAGGATAACTGCTTTCAGAGAGTAGTTATTAACAGTTCAGTCATGCTGGAAGGGCACAGCAAGTGGGGTTCTGCATGGATCTGTTTTGGGACCGGTTCTGTTCAATGTCTTCATCAGTGATTTAGATGATGGCGTAGAGAGTACGCTTATTAAGTTTGAAGATGATACTAAGCTGGGAGGGGGTTGCAAGTGCTTTGGAGAATAGGGTCATAATTGAAAATGATCTGGACAAACTAGAGAAATGGTCTGAAGTAAATAGGATGACGTTTAATAAGGATAAATGCAAAGTACTCCACTTAGGAAGGAACAATCAGTTTCACACATACAGAATGGAAAGTGATTGTCTAGGAAGGAGTACTATTGAAAGGGATTTAGGGGTCATAGTGGATGACAAGTTAAACATGAGTCAACAGGGCAATGCTGTTGCAAAAAAACCAAATATGATTCTGGGATGCATTAACGGGAGTGTTGTGAGGAATACATGAGAAGTCATTCTTCCGGTCTACTCTGCACTGATTAGCCCTCAGTTGGAGTATTGTGTCCAGTTCTCGGTACCACATTTCAAGAAAGGTGTGGAGAAATTGGAGAAGGTCCGGAGAAGAGCAACATGACCTATGAGGGAAGACTGAAAGAACTGAGCTTGTTTAGTTTAGAAAAGAGAAGACTGAGAGGGGACGTGATAGTGGTTTCCAAATATCTAAAAGGGTGTCACAAGGAGGAGGGAGAAAAATTGTTCTCCTTGGCTCTGAGGATAGGACAAGAAGCAATGGGCTTAAATTTAGTTTAGGTTAAACATCAGGAAAAGCTTCTTACCTGTCAGGGTGGTTAAACACTGGAATAAATTGCTTAAAGGTGTTGTGGAGTCTCCATCACTGGAGATATTTTAGAGCAGGTTAGACAGACACCTGTCAGGGATGATCTAGACAGATCTTGGTCCTGTCATGAAGGTAGGGGACTGGACTCAATGACCTCTCGAGGGCCCCTCCAGTTATAGAATCATAGAACACGATGATATGAAAAGATGCAGCAGCAGAAGTCCCATTAAAGTTTCTGAGTACAATGTTTCATTTGTGCTATCAGTAATCATCAGGACTCAACAAATCATTGAATCTACTCGCCCGTGGTGAGTAGATTTTAGTCGGTTGCCCCGTTTACCAGCGGCGCATGCATGCGCAATGTGGGTCTTGCACATGCACAGTGCAGGGCTGGCGAGTAGATTTCGCTGCCATTTGTCAAGCCCTGGTAATCATTATGTCAATTATGATTAATATTAAGTTTTTACGTTTTTGGTCATGCATATATATGGTCATTCTTATACAGCTCTTTGTTGACCCCTTGTTCTGAATTTTGATGTAGTTTGGCTCTTTTGGGTTTGAAAAAGTTGCTGACCCCTGCTCTATTGTACACTGTTCCTGGGATAGTAGATTCCAGTAGTGTTGATGAGCTTAGCTGTTAATCACTGTCTGGTTACTCCACTGTTGTACCTGAAAGGCTGGTTGTGGGTGTTGCCAACCTCACAACATATTTCATTAACACACACAGCAAAACTTAATAACGTCACATAAAATGATAGTGCATACAATCTACCTGGATATTAATGTTCAACAGATCAAGACTTTTTTGAAAAAAGACTTTGTATGGTGCAGGATATTGCTTTAGGGTACAGAGTGTCACAAATGGTAAGTCTAAAATTTGTGTCTGGCAACCTTATTTTTTTAATCTATTTACAATGACTTCATTGCTTATTTACAGGTGAAGCCAAAAATTTAGTGCCATATGCTGGACCCAACAAAATGAGAGACTGTTTCTGTACCATAAACTTGGACCAAGAAGAAGTTTTTCGTACACAGGTGGTTGAAAAATCTTTAAGGTACATTTGCATATTTAGATATACGTTTCAGTGAAATTACTTCAGAACTCTGCAAGTTGGGTATATTGTGGTGGGTGTCTATTTTTTATTGTAGTTCTTATGTGTCCCTCTTTCCCTACGTAGTACAAAATATTTGCCTAGCTCTGTTTTTCATTCTTTTTATTTGCTGAGAAGTATTCCAGCCATAGATCTGAGGTGTAGCCCTGTAAGTCTGTAACTGAAAAAAACTTAAACAATGAATGGTCCTGCAGCACCTTAGAGACCAACAGAAAATGTTCGTGGTATCATGAGCTTTCGTGGACACAACCCACTTCAGATGAATGGAGTAAGAGGTCCAGGGTGCAAATAAATAGCAGAAAGAAAGGGATGGGGAGGGAAAGGCAAGGGGGCAGGCGGAGGGAAAAAAATCTTGTCAATTAGTGTCCATGATAAATGAGGCTAATAGAGTGGGCTCTGATGTCATTATGGTGTGGAATGTAGCAGCCCATCCAGTTCAGGTCTTTCTTCAAATCTTGATTATGGGTGCCACATTTTAAATGAAAGCAAGTCTCTAAGGTGCTTCTGGACCATTTGTTATCCCATCTATAGTGTATGTAGTATATTGTATTTTTGAATGGAAGTTGTGGGCTGCAGTCTGGACAGAATTGTCTGACTTGTAAACCTTGAGAGTAACTGAAATGAAAACTAGTAGCCAAATACACAGAGAGGCATTGGAATTACAATTCATTTACAAATTCAATTCTCATTCTGATAGCCTATTCAATTGTGATAATGGATGGCTGAGACATTATCAGCCTAACAGTCAATGAAAGTGTCAACAGCTCTTTGTGTAGGTTCTTGCGTTGGTACCCTTCCTATCTAATTGCTATCCTTTGATCCTTATCTGCTTCTTTTAACTTTAAGTGTTTACTGCTTACCAGTTCTGCCTATTTGTTTTCCCCTTGATATTTTCATATCCTCTGCTCCTTATTTCCCGCCCCCTTCCATTTTTTTCCTTCCCTCTTCTCCCTTTTCCCCTATTTATTTTGGGTCTGCACATCTTAAACTCAAAACTCTGGTCATCTGAAGAAGTGGGCTATGCCCACAAAAGCTAATGATAGCATCTACATGTTTTGTTAGTCTATAAAGTGCTACCAGACCATTTGTTGTTTAAGTTTATCCTGTACAGACTAATTCAGCTACCCCCTGAAGAATCAGATTACTGAGAGACATAGCAAGAACCAGTGTATAATGGTGACATTCATGGAGAGAATGGTGGAGTGCTGCTTCTGGGCTGAGATGTGAACAGTGACTTGTGGATTGGCACTATATGGCAATCTTGGATGACTAGCAAAGGCGGCAAAACTTTTAGCTATACAAGGCTACCTTCCTGGATTTGTGTGCTGAGCTAGCCCCAGCCCTCTAGTGCAGGAACACCAAAAAGAGCTATACTGATAGTGCAGAAGGAAGTGGCACTTTGGATTCTGGCAATACTGGATTGCTACCAGTCAGTGGGCAATAATTTTGGAGTTGGGAAAAATCCACTGTGGGGTTCATTGTCACTCAAGTGTGCCTGTCTCCTGCTACACAGGATCCTATCTCCCTCCCTGTCTGCCGTGTGTTGAACATAATGATTGGTTTTGCAGCAATGAGGGTTCCAAACTGTGGTGAAGTGATAGATTTCATACATAACCATATTTTGGCACTTTCCACAGTGTACATCAACAGACAGGGTTATTTTTAAGGTAAAGTAGGTGCTTGTGAGTAGGTATCCTAGTGTACAGTTCGCCACCATCAGCATTGGCTGGTAAGGGAAGGTTCATGAAGCTGGCTTCTTAAAAATACAGGACAGTTCAGAAAGCTACAAGTTTGGGACATGCTCTCTTGACAGATGACCATTGGCAATGTTGAAATGCCAATAGTAATCCCAGGACATCCAGCCTACCTCTGACTCCGCTGGTTCGTGAAGTTGTGTTTACCCATCACCAAAGACAGATTCAACTACCATCTCAGCAGCTGCAGAATGACAGTTGAATATACTTTAAGCTGAAGGGGCACTGGCATTGTTTGCACGTAAAGATCAAATGTCAGTGAGGGAGGGGGGAAACCCCAATGGTTATACCTGCTTTTTGTGTCTGCATACTATCTGTGAAGCAAAATAGGAAAAGCTACTGCTGGGGTGAAAGTGGAGCAGCTGTGTGAATATGGGCTGCCAGATACAAGAGCTATCAGAAGAGTTCATCTCAATGAGAAGAACTGAGGGAGGCTTTGAGAGAGCACCTTAATACAAGCCATGGTAATATGTCCTGATGTACTGTACCTGGCTCTGTGACTTGGACCTGTTAAGAAGTGTTTGGTGCTTATCTATGAATATAGCACTGACAATGCACCTATTAATTTTGCCCATTGCAGAGGCCAAGGAAACACTCAGCTGCAGGAAACTGAGTGTAGGGCAATAGCACTGAATGCTGGCACTACTTTCCACAAGCTGTGGTGTGGTTTCGGATTTTTTTTATTTTTTGGGTTTTTTTTTTTAAATGGGGATTCTCACTCTTGAGGGCAGCAGAGGCATATGGAGCACAGCTGTGTAGGATTCCTGATGCACTGTGATACTTGCTGAAGTTATTGGCAATTGGTGTGGGAAAGTGGCTTGCCATGAAGGAAAAAATACGGCTGATGTGTTTGAAACCTTCAAAAGAGGATTGCAGAGTACCACCATGGAAGTTTCACTAAGATGTCTCAGGAGGATTCCTGCATCAGGTGCAGGAAAAGGGGTACGTAGACATCCCTGTGCACAAACTGCTCCACATAGTTGCTCCCCCAATTTTACCTCTTTTCCTTGCATCAATACCTCTTATAGTGCAAGTAAGTTAATGAATAGTCATAGCTGTATCCTCCAAAGTTGGGAGCACAATCACTGTAAGGGAAAATAAATAAAACTGTTACCAATGTTTCTTCTTCTGCATCAGGCTTATCTGTTGGCACGATCTGGACTGCGGTAGTGTCGCAGGTCTAGGTTTGCATCATGGCTGGTTTCTCCTCACCCATTTGCATGTCTCCTCTCCTTTTCATTCTTGGAGTTCTCATCAGCACCTATGACTGAGGCTTCTTGTAGATATCCACAGTAGTGGGCAGGGTGGTGGGCGTGGTTTCTGCCAAGTAGGACATACAGTTAGTTGGAAAAGTGGCAGGTCTGCAGCTTGGTGCTTGATTGACTGTTGGTTTCCCTGACCTTTTGGAGTGCCTGCTACAGTTCCTTTGCTTTCATGTGGTGCTGTTGTACCCCTTCTCCTGCATCTCTCTTGCAGTCTTCTTGTAGATGGCTACATATCTATGGACATCCAGGGCTGGTCTGTAGTTGTTGCATATCTGCTTCTTCTGACAGGTCCAGGAAAGCCAATATTTCCTGTCTGCCCCAAGTTGCAGGGCATCTGGAGCATGGAGCACGTGGTTACCATGGTCAGCTGGGCGGTTGTGCCCAACAGTGGAGAATTGCTAGGTGTGCTTGCCAAGCTGGAAAAGGCACTTCAGTAATTCATAGCTTTAAAGGTCTGTGTAACCCCTGAGCAGTCAAGATCACAATTGTGACCAGAGCCGGCAGTGAGAGGCATTGTGGGGCAACTGCTGAAGGACTATTAGGCACTGTTACTTCTGTCAACCCTACATTTTCATTGCATTGACCTCAGTATATCAAACATGGCGCAACACAGCTCAAAGGTGGGGTTATTTTGTCAGCATAATGGAGAGCTTACATCAGTGAGAGACGATATTAACACTAATGACATAATACTATATTTGGCTGATATGTCATTAAATTGTACCTCTCATTGGCTCTTGTGCAAATTGAAGTCCTGCTGTACTATTAACAACTCATGTAAATTATGTTGTGGGTATGTCCTCTGGTTAAACATTGGTGAAAGGAAGCTGACACTAGAATTAAGGTGACTTTTGGAACCTTCAGATATTAGTCATGAACTACTTATTAGAATATTTACCTGTGAATTGGGGCTTCTCTGTACATGGGGTTCATGGTTTCTCAGAATCACCATAATTATAAGTAAATGATTGTGCAAAGGTGGAAAAATAAATCAGTGCTGTGAGCAAATCAATGACATATAGGGATCAATTACATGAGTTTGAAGAAGTCTGGGTGTAGAAATAAATCTTTAGAGTACAGACTCTCTTTTTTTGGAAAGATGAAATATGTTGAAAGAACAATTTATTCCTCTGAAATGTTAGTGCTTGACTTACTTTTTTTGATTAATTACATTTACAAATGACTTTAACACTTGAATCTTTGTCATCATAGACCAGAATGTTGTGGACACAGAAACAATTAAACAACACATTCAAACTCTGGAGTTATTTCATGAACTGGGATAGGGAACTGGGAAGGAGCGAGACTTCCATTCATAACTCAAACTTTCTGGAAAAGAGAAAAATCTCTCCTGCATGCACTTCAAATTTTGTGACACATGACTACAATGTTCTGGTTTAAAATTTAACTTGCTACAGTATATAGCAGGTGTCATCTTCTATAAATTTTACAGTAAAACCATGTTGCTATTTCAACTCCTCTATTCTTTTTTCTTAGTCCTTTCTTTGGTGAAGAGTTCTACTTCGAGATTCCAAGAACATTCCAGTGTTTGTCCTTCTATATTTATGATAAGAGCGTTTTACAAAGAGACCTGCGAATAGGTAAGAACTGGTGTATTTTGTAAATCAGGAGTGGGCAAAGGGGCCTCTGCAGGGTAGATTCAGCCCACAGCTGCCCTGCCACTCCCCCTGCCCAGGGTGCACAGGGGCTAGAGAGAAATGCCAACTGTTTTAGAACCTCCGGAGTTTTTCTCTAGCCACCGCTCAGCCCTGGCAGGGTGGGGGCAGAGGGTGAGAGACTTTGTGCGCTCCCCCAGGCCCCGATTGACCGGGGGAACGTCTGAAGTCTCCTCCCCCACCAGGGGTGCACGGCATCAGAGGAAACAGCCATCTGTTTTAAAACCGCCAGTGGCTCTCTGTAGCTGCTGCATGCCTCTGGCAGGGCAGGGAGACTTTGTGCTCTTTTTCTCCCCTCCCCCTCCCCTTCCCCAGGCCCTGATTGGCCTGGATGTGGGCGGAGCAAGTGAGGTGGTCTCCTGTTGAGGCACCTAGAGGGAATTGCCAGCTGTTTGAAAACAGCTGACAATTCTGTCTTGGGGAGGCAGTGGGGACTTCACATGTTCCTTCATCCCTAGGCCAGTCAGGGTCTGTGGGTGGGGGGAGGAAGGGAGGGGAAGCAGGAGAAGTCTCCTGACCCCCACCCCTTCTGCCCAAAGCCCCACCCCTTCCAAGGTGGCCCCGGGCTGCTGAAGAAATTTATGAAGTGGCCCCCTTTTAAAAATTATTGACCATCTCTGCTGTAAATGTTACTGGAAATAAGCTTCACTGTTGAAATTATGTAGAATATGTCTGTCATCTAAAAGGATTTTTGTACAGACAGTTTTAGTTCAGCACACAATTTAAAATAATTAATATATAGTACTGTTCTATATTGGGTACAGGAGTCTACTTAATTTTGTCCTGTTCTAATTTGGTCATTTTGAAGGATGGTAGAATAACTTGCTATAACTACTCACCATATTCAGTGAATTTCAGAAAAATGTTTTGTTTTTTGTCCTTTGGTTTCTACAACTCCATGCCAACAAAATATTTGGATCATTGCTTGTCTGTGGAGATGGGTAGTGGAAGTTACTGGTTTTAAAATTTGCTGAAGACCTACTAAAAATTTTAGTTTTCTCCTGAAATATCTAAAAGTTACATATGCTTCAAAACAATTGTCATGTGAGGCCTATCTGATAAAGTGGAAGGAAACAAACTGTTGTTTCACTGTATAATTGTCCTTTTACAGCTGCTTTTCTGAATACTCTTTGGATAAATAGTTGCTTTAAAAACTCTAGTTAGCAGTGTTCAGTAGAAATAGTTACTTCATATTACTTGAACTGAGGAAGGAAATACTTTGTGCCAGCATGCCAGATAGTTTGGTATAATGGTTTTTCAAATAGCAATCAATGCAAAAGTCATCTCCTTTTAATTTTCTATTTTTAAACTTTCTTCAGCACCTTTTTTGTTGTATTATACAGTTATTTTGTTTAGCATTTTTAAAGGGGTACATTAACTAGGGATATTAAAATGCATGTAATTAAGTAACTGCTTAAACGCAAGGCAGCTGATGTGTGCCGCCACTCCCCATGTGTACCATGAGCCTGCATGTAACTGTGAATGTTAACCAATGAGCTCCCCAACTCATCAGTTAACCATTTACATGGTTATACTTTCACATCCCTAGTATTAACTTGTTTTCTGGCAGAAGTTTAATTGCACCTAAAACTGTTACTTGTCCATTCTGAGGTAGTGGTCCAAATAAAAAAAAAATCTTCCTTCAGTTGTTAACTCTGTATATTCCTTTTCAACTTTTTTCCTTTGTGCATAGTTTCCTTTATTTGTGTGGGTCTTTTTTTCTCCTTTGCCATGTGAAACAATTAAAATTTTTTTTTTAATTTTACAATCTTAAATAATTTGGCTTTTTATAAAAGATTAGATTTTAAATTCAAGTCTCTTATTAAAAGTAATATCTCATCCTTCCATGGGAAAGTCAGTTTCTTACATTTTCACACTCATTTTCTGTAGGAAAGGTAGCAATCAAAAAAGAAGACTTATGCAAATATACTGGCAAAGAGACGTGGTTTTTGCTTCAGCCTGTTGATTCCAATTCAGAGGTCCAGGTAATGATTAATGTTAAAGATAAAATGTTACATAGATGGTAAATGTTCTAGTTGCAGCATGATGAGTATTTTAGGAGTTGTTGAAAACTTTGCCAGATGGATGGGGAGCACCTGGGTAACTTCTCTAACTTTTTAATTGCTTGCATGATTTCTAATAGTGATATGCATTTCAAAAATGGATATGTTTATATTGTTTCTCGTGACAGCTTTTCAAGCAGTAGTATGCTGAAAGGACAGTTCCTCCTTCCTAGTTATATTAACTTTGTGTGGAAGTATCACAAAAAAAGTGGGGTTTTTTTTACATTACAAATATATATTGACTTGAAATCATTGTGCAAGAGGCATGTGCCTGTAGAAGGGAGGGGTGAAGAGATGGGAAACATACAAACTTGTTTTGTTTTTTCCCCCATTTAAGTATCTTGGTAGTATAGTACAGTTTTTAATGTATGTAGTTTGAAATGGTGTTGGAAGGACCTCAGGGCTAGAGTATTCTGGGGTGCCCTTCATAGGGAGGGGTTTGTTTTGTTTTGTTTGTTTTTAATTCTTGACACTGGATGCATTCCAAAAATATTTTATTCCTTTCAGATGTGTATTTGAACCTGTGAATTAAGTTCTGCTGGCAGTCTTGTTTTAGCAGCACCTATAAATGAGTTGGACTGTATTGTAAGCAGGGAAGTTGCATTAGGTTTTCTGTCAACTTGATGGAGATAATTCAACAGGAGGCTCTTGAGACCCTCCTTTACAATGTTGCTGCAGTAACAACCATATAGTTTAAACTCAGTACAGTTTTCTCAAACTTACCCAAGCGCAGGACCCACAAACCTTAATTCCTCTTGCCTAGTTAATCTGCTCAAGTGGATTAAATTTTCTGTAGAAGTGGAATCTGTGGGTGAGCTTTTCAAATAGGATAGGCATATTAATGCCCAGAATTATCCACTTTGTGCATGTAGAATTACATTACCTGGGTATGCTGGTAGGCACAGAGTTATGTGCCCAAATTTAGATTGCTTTGTACAATCTGTGAATTAATATAATAAACTATTAGAACAAATCAAGAAGCTTAATTTAGTTGTCTCATTCTTCACCATACTCTTCTCTCAGAAAGCCATTCAGAATGAATGTCATTCCCCCTTTGGTCTAAGTAGTATCACACTTGATTCTTATTTGCAAAGAAACATATGGAACAAGTAGCTTGCTTTTAGTTGTACATATGTATTGGGCAGATACAAAGCTGTTGATAAATAACTTCAGTGTACAGTGTTCTAGATACAGAAAAATAGCAGACGTTGCCCTCAAGTATCAACATCAGGAAATATTCATCTCTTCTAAAAGTTTAGACACCCACTTTTTAATGCTACTCTTTCTATACAGTCCATTTTTCAGATTGTGCACTTTGCCATCTATTTGCTACACTTCTACACCTGACTCCACCTCATATACACAAAAAGGTGCAACTAAGTGCCATGGCACTTATGCTCTTGAGCTTTTTCCCTCTTCTTTTTGTTATTTAGTGAAGATGTGTTTATCATGTGCTCTGATGACTAACGTTTTACCTTTGTATGACATTTAGGTTATCACTAATAGAACACCTATTTAGGAAATACCTAAAAAACAACAAATAGTCTAGTAGCACCTTAAAGACTAACAGACATGTAGATGGTATCATGAGCTTTCGTGGGCACAACCCACTTCTTCAGATGACAGGAATGAAGAAGTCGGTTGTACCCGCAAAAGCTCATGATACCATCTACGTGTTTTGTTAGCCTTGAAGGTGCCACTAGACTATTTGTTGTTTAAGTTTTTCCTGCTACAGACTAACTTGGCTACCCTCTGAAGTATTTAGGAAACGTCAGCAATAGAGATACTAATTATTCTCACTTACTATAGAGATATTCTGGCATACAGTTTGCAGATGTAGAAAAAGTAAATGGAGTTATGAAGTACTTAATTTTCTTAGTAGCAAGTTTATCTTGATTAGTTTTGCATTATGCTACCAGCAATTTTACTGTTTCTGAGCGGAGTACATTGTTTGCTACATGGTTTTTAGACAGGTTAATATAACAAATCAAAACATCACAGTATTTAAAAAAATGACAGTTTCTAAAACAACCAAAAAATAAACGAGAATGGAAAATCTCACTAGATCCTGATATTTAGTCAGGAAAAGGTAAATCAGAGCAGAGAACAAGATGGTAATGCCATAGCAAATATCTTCATGAAGTAAAGAATTCTTATTAACTCCTCTGAGGGCAAATTTAAGGCTTCTACAAAGCAAGAAGGTAGGCAGTACTGTTAGGTCTACTCTCTCTATCCTATCTGTGCAAATCTGTGGTTCCAATAGCTCTTCGCTTTCTGGCCTAAGGTGGCAGTTTAGCGCACAAGAAGGTAAAAGCTCCCGTCCCCTCCCCCCAAAAAAGATAATATCTGTATTGTGTTTTTAATTGTTAACATAAGGATTTGCGTTTAGTTCACACGTTAAGTGTAGTGAAAAGTCCAAATTAGTCTTGGAGCAAGTTTGCAAGTTTCGCTTTAGGTACCATTTAAATTTTCTTCTAACTTAGGGCTTGTCTCTAGATGAAAGCTATACTCATCCAATATGGTTGTAACCGAACATGACTGACTTCTGCACCCAACCTCCATCCCAGACCCCCTCACCTCCTACACTGATATTGTGAAACCGTGTGGCCATTGACTACTTTTCAAATTCCTGGATTGGCGCCCCTGCCCCCATAAAAAAATATTACCCACCCTTGCTCTAGTGGGTTGGTACCATAGGCTGATAAAGCATCAAACCATCTGGTGTTTTCTTGACAGTTGCAGTCTAGAATAATCCTGTCTTGATATCTCTGATACAACACCTCTGTTGACAGTGGTCTTAAGGGCCTTTCTCTGAGGCCACGTCTTCTCTTCCCAGATGATCAGTGCCACAGTGCTCGATCTTGCAGAGCTTAATTTAGCGGGTCTAGTAAAAACCCACTAAAACAAATGCTGAGGTTGTCCCCATCAATACCATTACTCCTCAAATTGTGAGAAGGAAGGGAAATCAACAGGAGCATTTGCTCCTTTCAACCTCCCACTGTGGAGGTGGCACTGAAGTTTGAATTAAGGTACATAGACTCCAGCTGTACTATTCAAGTAGCTGGAGTTGCATATCTTAAATCAGACTTCCATGTAAGTATAGATGTGGCCTGAGTCTGAAGTAGACCCTTATGACCCTCTCTCTTGAGAGAGATGACAGAATGGGATATGTCGCAGACAGGGGCTCTGTCCAGGTGCCCCACATGCAGGATAGAGCTGCTCCAGCTTCCAGAGTGCCCTCTGTCCATGGGGAGTCTAGGCACAAGAGCTGGGAGCTGGTGACAGCCCTAGTTTCAGTGTGGGGTTGGAGGTGAGAGCCCTGTGGGCTGGAGTAATCCCAAGCCCGGATCCCACTTGAGTCGATTAACCCGTTAAATATTAGGTTGACCTAATGCTTAACTGATTAACTGGGATTTTACATCCCTAATCTGCAGATCCAGGATCTTCCCCAAGTGTCATGTATTCTTCAGCCAGAAGATGGATGAGAAGCTCCACAGTATCAGATATTCAAGGACCACATTGAAATAGTTGGAAATCATAGAAGATGAAAACTGGAAGGGACCTCAAGAGATCAAGTCCAGTCCCCTGCCCTCATGGCAGGACCAAGCACCGTGTAGATCATCCCTAATAGATGTCTGTCTGCCTGCTCTTAAATATCTCCAGTGATGGAGATTCCACAATTTATTCCAGTGTTTAACCATCATGACCATTAGGAAGTTTTCCCTAATGTCCAACCTAACCCTCCCTTGCTGTAGTTTAAGCCCATTGCAGCTTGTCCTATCATCCTCCCTGTGACATCTTTTTAGTTACCTGAAAACCACTATCATGTCCCCCCTCAGTCTTCTCTTTTGCAAACTAAACTACCCCAATTCTTTCAGCCTTCCCTCATACCTCATGTTTTCTAGACCTATATTTCTTCGTAAAAAGAAACAATTTCATCCTCAGTCTCTCTAGAGTGATCTACTCTTCCTGCCTAGGTAGCTTGACAACTCCAAAACAAGGGAAAGAAACCAGAGGAGGAGACCTCAATGTTACCCTTTTTTTTTTTTTTTTCCCCACAGTGGATTCTTCAAGGCAATCTGAAAATCCCAAGAAATCAGACTACCTTGTCAAAGACAGAATAATGGGTCAGATTATTTTCCCTTCTTCCAGGCTTTTTGGGCTCTGCATCCCAAAGTACGGTGCTGTGTATGTTTTCTGCTGTCTTTTCCCCCCATCCTATTTGTGTCACCTGAGGGCAACTCTGCCCCTTGCTGAGACCCAGATTTTCCCCAAATTCAGATAGACATGCCTACATAGAATAGCAGGTATGGCACAAACTCATTTTCCACTTGCTGTTGTGACTTTTGTTTAAGATGTTTTGTTGACAAAATTGGATCATCTTTCAATATGTCACTATGGATCTCACTGTAAGTGTACGTGTGCCTCACGCATGCAAGACTGGATTTATATGTGTATATATACTTTACTAGCACTGTCCATCATGTTTGCACATGTGCCCTTTTCTGCCTCAGTGTCCCAATTGAGGGAGTGATTGATGAGGTGGCCATGACCATTCCTCAATTTCCTCCGCTTGGAGGAGGTGATGGAACTTGAATTAAGAATGAGAGTGTTGAGCACTCATCAAGTTGAACTCCTTCAAAATGTTCTGCACGTTTTCAGAACCGTTTCTGATTTCCTGTTTTGAATGCCATGAAATGATTAACAATTGTCTGGCTTGAACATCCCCCTTCTACCCTTTCCCTCAGAGCTTCTCAAGTAGTGGATTTGAAACTTGTAAGCTTCAAGCCATGTCCATCCTGCCAGGGACCAATCCCTGTCAAAGGATTGGTAGATACCTCTTCTGCCTGGGGGAATTACACACTCCAGATAGATGACCTGCATGTTTCTCTTTCCATGTCAGGAGTCACATGTTGAGATGTAAAGCTGAAACTCCTGCTAATGGACAAGCCACCATATACTAAGCAGACTGACAGTGTCTAAGATGATTGCAAAGAAGATAGAGCCAGTAAAAGACCTGGCACAGGCGCCAAAATAAACCCTGGTTTTGATTAAGCTAGCATCTCTGCCTCTGGTTTCGAAATCAAGCAATAAAAGGGACCTCTCTGAAATGAGACAGAAATTCAAGGAGCTCAGTGTCCTCCCGTAGGTGCAGAGACACCTTCTGGAGAACAGCCTTACATGCTGCTGGGTGGAGAGAAGAAGCAGACTGAGACACAACAGACTTCACCAACACTGTCTAGCCTCATAGCATTAACCCCAGACTCCAGAAGACCAGTTCTGTTGTCCACATATCAGTGCATCTCTCATTGCTCCTAGAGTTCTTCTGACCTTCACTTGGTGTGTTCTAACCTTCATCTAGCAAAGAGCATCCTCCCTGCCAACTAAGATCTGTGGTGAGCGTTACTGAGACCTCTACAGGTTTTTCCTACAAGCCCTAGCTATCACTGTCCCACCAAGAATGGCACTGGTCTAGCCAACAACCAGTGAATCATCTCTACCCATACATTGTGCCCCCATAATCCTGCAGAGAATATTGGGGCTCACCTTCATAGGGATTGAGGAGCCTGTTTCCACCATTTGAGAGAGCAAGAGATCTCCTTCCCAAGGGGCATTTCTGGTCAGACAGCCAAAGGGGGAATATCAGGAGGAGACAGATCCAGGGGCTGAGCAACATCACTAACTCATGTTAACATCAGGGGATCTTTCTTGACCCTGGATAAAGCAGTATCCTTGGCATCAGGTAACTTCACCGCTTTGCAGGAGTGCCTTGTATAGATTTCCTAGATTCTGCTCATGGAAATTACAGTCATCTCCGAAGTCTCATGACCATGAATGAGACCCTCCCTGACCGTTGAGAAGTGAGTGGCAATTGCCCTATTGGAGCTTGCAATGACAGACAACTACCTGGTCAATTGGGAATCAGTTTGGGGTGAGGAAATTTACAGTGGGAGCTATTGTGACCCAAGTAGCCATGGTAATCAATACTCTTCTGTCCCAGAGGGTAGTGACTCTGGGATACGTGGTGTCTAGGGTCTGCCAGAGGGTTCCAGACTCCTCGCAAGCCAGGACTGAGCTGGACTGCTGGTCAGCCTGCTGAAAAATGTACTAGCAAGATGTGTGTGTCTATGGGGGAGGGGGGGTAGGGAAATGCAGTAGTCTTTGCTAATCGGTTAATCGACTACACTATTACATCCCTAGTCCCCAGCTGACCCTGGGCTCTGAAATGCCATAGGGAGGCATAGGGCTATTGCTACACTTCAAAGGTGGAGGAGCCCTATTGACTAATTGAATAGTTGTTGCAAAATGCATTGACTATTTGATTAGTCAATTACTCAGTATTTAACATCCCTGATATTTATTAGGGAATAAGCTTTCCTGAGTAAAACCCACTTCATCAGATGATTGGAGTGCAAGTTAGAGGCAGGGGTGGGTGTGTGTGTGTATTGTGTTAAAGAGGCTTATCAAGTCAGGGTTGAAGTGGGTCATTGACAGCATTTGGTATAGAGATGTGAATATCAAAAGAGGGGACAAAGTGTTCTATAATGCATTAACCAGTTAAGATCCTTATTCAGTCTTATGTTGATTGTGTTGAATTTGCAAATGAATTCCAGTTCATCTGTTTCCTTTAGTAATCTGATTTTTGAAATCTTTTTGTAGAAGGATGACTGTTTTCAAATCCATTACTGAATGTCCAGAGAGGTTAAAGTCTTCCACTGTAGGCTCGTGTGTTACCTTTCCTGATGTCTGACTTGTCCATTTATCCTTTGGTGCAGAGACTGTCTGGTTTGGCCAATATACATGGCAGAGGGGCATTGCTGGCACTTGATGGCATATAAATGGAGATGCCTATCTCCTAGAACTTGAAGGGACCTTGAAAGGTCATCGAGTCCAGTCCCCTGCCTTCACAGCAGGACCAAGTACCATCCCTGACAGGTTTTGCCCCAGATCCCTAAATGGCCTCCTCAAGGATTGAACTACAACCCTGGGTTTAGCAGGCCAATGCTCAAACCACTGAGCTATCCCTCCCCCCCATATCACGTTATATCACGTTAGTTTAATGTGCAATTAGAAGAGCCACTGATGGTGTGCCTTATGGTTTTCCTCAGTCTGGAAAGCACTTAGCATGTTGCTAGTGCTGTGTATGTAATAAACCGTATTAATCCATTTCTCGGTTTTCACCTGTTTCTGGCAGCTTCTCATTTGCCTAAGCCTGGTTAGAACGGGCAACAGTGAAGGTTTTAGAGTCCCATATTGCTGGGTGTTAAAGTGTTTGGTCAGGTATTGCATATCAAGGTTTGCTTATCTCATTTTTGCTAGCTCAGTGAGAGCAGGATGGACCTTAAATCATTAGTTACCTCTAGCAAGATTGATAATGGGTTGAATTAAAGTCAGTGGAAGCAAGAGTGAGCTCTTTATCCAAAAATATTCCACTTAGCATTAGTATGCCATCGATTACCTCCATTTTCTACTAGAATGTCTAATGTGATTTTTTTTGAGTAAGTTCTATATCTGTCTTACATAGAGGGATAAATTATTTTGAAAACATGTGCAAGTTACTTCCTATGTGCTATTACTACTTTAGAAATAAACTGTCTCAAATATTTACATGTGGTATTTTTATTTTTTGCAGGGAAAAGTTCACCTTGAATTAAAATTGAATGAACTGATAACAGATAATGGATCTGTGTGCCAGCAACTAGTAGTACAGTAAGAAAATTTATGAATCACTAAAAGGAGCTTGATTTTTTTTTTTAACTGATAAAAGTTGTTGTGTTGGAATTTGCCTAGTTGTATGGGCCATATATGTACACTGGGGAGATTTCACAAAAATTTTTTAGATTTTTTTTTTTTTAAAGGTGTATGAGTGTCACCCACGTTAGGATCCCTAATATAAGCTGGGTGCTGGTGCCTAAGGAGTGTCTTCTAATCCTGCTCAAAGCTGGTCTGGTTTACAAGGCTAAAAGTGTCAATGGTAACCAGCAGCTAGGACTTCAAACATTGATACCATTGACATAGCTGAACTGATTACATTGGTGGGAACATTTCAAAATATCCTTTCTCTACTTAACCCAATACATCTGGTTGACTTTAAGTACAACTACATAGCAGAAAACAAAATCTGTGCCACTGCAAGTCTCAGACTGGGTCATCTGACTAGGGCTTGTGGAACAAAGAATAGCAGTGTAGATATTCAAGCTTGGGCTGGACCCTCATCTCTGAAATAGAGCAAGAAAGGAGATTCATGGTGCTCAGACAGCTACATTGCTATTTTTAACTTTGTAGCTCAAGTCCTAGTCAGTTGCTCAGGCATTTGGAGACTCTGTGGATGTACCTTCACTTACCTGTGAGGCTCTACATTTGTTTAATTTTAAAATGACTTTCTCCTGGCCTAGCATGTTTGTAAGTAATAGACTACATAGATGGGAATAGCTGTGTTAATTTCAGTAATTTTCTGCTTAGCTATAGCTACTAGGGATATTAAAATTTGTTGATTTCTGTTAATGTGTAGCCACTGAAATTACTCTGAAATGAGTAACTCTTGGTGGGGGGGGGAGGTGAGAGTTAGTCCTCGCAGGGAGCTGGCTTTTAAGCTGGCTCCCGCCAACTCCCCCCGCCTCTACGAGAGGCACAGGAGGGAGTGGGGGGGGACACTCAGCTCAGTGGGAGCTGGTACACACGGGGGGGCCAGCTTTCAAGCTGGCTCCCGCCTGCTCCCCCTGCTGTCTGTGAGACAGAGGCAATGGCAGGGGGGTGGGGGGGCAGATATAACCATGAGGGTTAACTGATGAACCCAGGCTCATGAGTTAACCATGTATACCAGTGGTCTCCAACCTTTTAAAGCACAAGATCACTTTTTGATTTTAAGTGCAATCCCGGATCTACCTCAAACCCAAATACTTGTGCCCCTTCTCCAATGCCCCGCCTCTGCTCACTCCGTCCTCCCTCCCCCATCCTCTCTCACTTTCACCAAGGTGGGGCAAAGAGTTGGGGTGCAGGCTCCACTCTTGGGCTAAGGGATTTGGAGTGTGAGAAGGGCTGTCTGAGCTGAGTCTGGGCCAGGGAGTTGGGGTGCAGGAAGGGGTTCAGGGTACAGGCTCTGTAAGGGAGTTTGGTTCCAGGGGGCTCAGGCGTTTGGAGTGTAGGAGGGGGTTCATGACTGGGGCAGGGGTTCGGAGCTGTCTCCAGCTGGACACTGCTTACTTCAGGTGACTCCTGAGTGGTGGTACAGTGGGGCTGAGGCATGCTCACCCTGCCCTGGCCCTGTACCACTCCCAAAAGCAGCCAGCAAACTCCTTCCATCCCGAGCCCTGTTGTGCCCCACCCCCCGTTCTGTGGAGATTGAATACAGGGTGGGAGAGGGGGCACCCTGACATCTGCACCCCCTCCTCTCCCTTCCCTGCTCTGTATCGCGAGCAGGAGGCGCTCAGGGAGGAGCAGCTCCAAGGCAAAGGGCAGGAAGTGTGCAGCAGTGCGGGGAGGGGCATCTGAAGTGCTGGCACTTGAGAGCCTCCTGGCCAAACCAGTCAGGATCACCTGTCAGAGGCTCCAAGATCTACCAGTAGATCCCAATATACTGGCTGATGAATACTGGTGTATATGGATACACATTCAGATCCCTAATAGCTACTGTTACAGCTTAGTCGTGCTTCTTCCTCAGTCTCTTGGCTCTCCCAACAAAATGGGGGGAAAAATTGGAATATTAAGTACACTAATATATATTTCAAAAGTCAAAATGAAAAAAATTATGTGAAGATTTAATTGACGATGCTGTAGTTAATACATAGCCATGCCAGATGGACTGAAGCAGTGTGATGACAATGGGAGAGAGGCTGACAGCAAATTTCAGATTTAAATCAGGTAGTAGGGGTAGTGTGGATTGTCTTACCTTGTACATCTATTGAATATTTTTTTTTTTGAAATGGCTGTGACCTGATCAACCAGTTGGATAAGGGTATAGACGCTTCAGTTTGTCGCTATGATGTAACCTGAGCTTAGAACAGAATACATCTTGATATTTCTTGGATGAGTGCTTTTCATTTGCATATCTCAGTGCTTTACAAAAGCAGGTGTAGGTAAACATAATTTCCATCAGGGGAAACTGGCATAAAAAGAAGTGGTTTGTCTAATGTCATGCAGCAACTCAGTGGTGAAGCTAAATAGAATCCAAGTCATCTGGCATCTGGTCCAGTGCCATAATTTCTAGATCCTGCTGTCTCTTGGAGCCTTTAATTTATAATGTTTTGTATATATTATTCAAAGAATGCTTATATTGCAGTGTCAGGGGCCCAAGTTGAAAATGCCAGTTTTAGGGTTGCGTTAATCTGGCTCCTTAATGCATACATAATGAAGGATGCACTTGCAAAGCATTATAGTAGATTTCTGTCGAGCCAAGGATAGAACTCGGCTACCTTGGTTCTCAGTCTAGTCCTTTAAACACAAGAGAACCTCCTTTCCCTCCTTGCAACCCTCTGCCTCATTCACTGTACATGCTATGCGAAATCAGAAATTATATGCGATCATGTAACTAAAGACTGTGTTGGAGGGATGGAAGTGACTTACTGACTACGCGCTTACCCCTCCCTTGCTTCCTCTGTCAGAAAGAGGCAGCAAGGGGGAGAGGGAAGAGGAGAGGGTTCTGGGGGGAAGTGGCTTAAAAGCTGTTTCACCTCCATCTTGGTGAGTGGCCAGGGGCGCAGTGGCAATGTACAAGAGTCCCCACTAGGGCTGTTGTGCATTTCAAAGCAGAAGCGCCGCATGGAGCCCGGGGCCAGCGGGTGACTGGCCCCAGGCTCCATGCAGTTTCAATCTTTAAAATGCATAAGAGCTGCTGCTGGGGCTCTTGTACATTTAAAAGGCGAACTCTGCACAGCACTTCTGCTTTTGAAATGTTGCAACAGCCCAACAGGCTCTTGCTACAGTTCAAAGCGGAAGCGTCCTTATCAACTAATTGAGTAGTCAATGGAAATTCCATCAGCTATCTGATTAGTTGATTAATCTAATTTTAACATCCTTACTGTGGTGTTTGGATATATGTGACTAGGCTGAATTAAGGCTATGCATGTAAGCATAATTCTGGACTTTCCTGGCTTATGATTGCTTAACTTCACAAAACCTTAATGTTTTCATGACACATTTTTCTGTGTAATCTCCTGGATTTAAAAAGAAACAAACTGAAAGGAAAAAAAACAACTCCTTCATGTGGAACCACATTAACTCTTGCATGTGTCACTAGCAAGTGTGGAACCTAGCACCATTAAATACATAGCATACGCTTCTACCACATGAGCTAATGGAGTAACTGGGAGGAGAGAACTATTGGTCTCTGTATGGACCCACCACAAGTTCCACTAGGTGCTACTTTTTGCAAGTAGTTTAAAGAGCTAGTTAAGTACCAAGAGTGTTAAAAATCTTTGTCTGGCTTTGTCTTATTCTGAAGAGCAGTGTGGTCCAGTGTTTAGTTAGGCAACAGAGCAGAGACCTAAATTTGGTGCACGCATTCTGAAAGGCAGTGTGGGTAGGATGGGCCATGCTTGAGCTCTGTTAGAAATAACTCTGAATAGCATTCATTAGAATAAAGAATATCTGCGTTCCTCATATGGGCTGCACTAGACACGTTAAAAAACCATTATTATTGTAACTGTATAGTTGCTGAAAATGTTAGTGGTTCCGTGATTACATGGCTCCCCAGCAATGGGGCCGGCAGTGCGCTCCCAGCTGCTGGCCCCATTCCCAAGGAGCCGGCTGCCCAGGAGCAGCTTCTCTCACCAGCTGCCCTGCTTCCGGGGAGCCGGCTGCTATCTCTCTGATACAGAGACAGCAGCACAGGGTGGCAATCAGCTCCCCAGGAACCACTGTGCGTTAATCATTTGGATAACTGCTGAACTCTTAGTTATTAGCTGCCCATTTAAACGATTACTCTCTTGCATCCCTAGCCTACACTAGGTGTAGCTACATCTCTCTGTAGTATGGAAAATCCATGTCATTGAGGGATGTAGCTATGTCAGCCTGTCCTCTGGTGTAGACAGTGCTATGTTAATGAAGTTTTCTGTTGACCTACCTATGTCCCTGAGAGGTGAAGGATAACCTGTGCTGATAGGAGAACTTCTGGTGATCTAGGTAGTATCTAGAGCAAAGCACTACAGTGGTGTTGGTGTGGCATTTTCAGTGTAGAAATCAGTAACTTAAGGGTTTAAGATTTTGCTTAATAATAGTTGGGAAGTGCACAGAATTAACTCTAGTATAAGAACAGAGAGACTAGAATTTATGATGGCTTCCTGGCTTGTTTCCTTGACATGAAAGGAGAAATAGCAGTGACAGCTCTTTCGTCTCCCCATGTAGAGGTGTAACTCTGTCATTTAGAGCATGCTCAGGAGAGTTGGCATATTCTGAAGTTTAGCAGTAGGTCTCCAAAAACAGAGCATATGCAAATTGCCATTTTCAGAGACAGCTGCCAAATTTGGATAGATTGTTGTGACTGCAAAAGATGCGTTTGTCACCAGAAATGTCTATATGCTAAAATTGTGTTTCTGGTCCGAAGCATGATGGCACTATTGTTTTATAATAAATGTTAATATAGATAAAAATAGCTTTGCAAAATGTATTCTCCAGAATTGCTTAACACTGCATTTCTCAAACTGTGGGTCCCGACCCCCCCGGGGGGTCACGAGCAACTTGGGGGAGGGCTCGTGAGCAACTTAGAGGAGGATCGTGGTATCACAAAGTTTGAGAACCCCTGGCTTAACAGTTTTCACTGAAACATTTAGTAAAGAAAGCTCAGCCTGCGGCAGAGAGCAAACATGAAAGACGTCCCCCCAAACAGATTGGCAAAGTTATAAGCAATTGAAAAATGGGTCTATAAGGGGAAGTATTAACTTTAGCTGTCACTACTAGCTCTACTTATAATAGCACTAAATAATTTAGAAAACATATTATCAAAGAAGAATATAAATGCAAACTTTAAAGGTGTTTCTGTTACAAGGGATCAACATTCAGTATGCATCTATTGATTGTCTCCCAGTTTATTTTCTCCCCAACACTACTTACAAATTTATCTTCAAAAAGCAATATAGTAAGCTATAATCTGGCTTTCTGCAGGTAAAGATGTGCACAAAATCATGTATTTTGGTTCTCATTTAAATGAGGATTGCTTGGTGTTGAGGATTTACCTCAAAACCAAAAGATCCTAATGAAATGTCTTTATGAAAATAGCAAATTTGTAATTTACCTTACTTTCCTTTTGTCTTTTGGAGGTATAAAAGACTGTGAGCCTTTCTGTTGCCTTCTGGGGGCCAAGTTTGGTGGAGATATAAGATCAGTCACCTTTAAACATGCTTTTAGGAAGTAGATTTATGTCTAAGTGCTTTTGCGACGCTTCCTCCTTTGTCCATCTATCAGTAGTGTGTTTCAAGGAAACAGGGAGCCTACTTACTCATTTCAATCTATCAGTATTGCCAGAGGAGGAACAGTCCTTTCCTTCTGTCCATTGTTAGATCTTGCCATATAATCTTTTGAGTGGCTGAGAGTAAGTAGTACTAAGGTTTTATCTGTGTCTGCTTTTGGCATGAACACTTCAGTTGTCTCTGAATTAAGAAAGCTAGACTTACTACTTAATTGGCTCTTTATTATATGTCAATTAGTGTCCGGATGTGGAACTCCTAAAGGATAGAATCTTGACATTTTGAACATTCTTGTTTTTTCAAATTTCAAATATGCTTTTTAGGATTTGAAGTGCTTTTGGATATTGTCACCTGATTCAATTCATTATTGATGCTCTTGTTTCCTTCAGTCTGCATAAAGGAGCTGTGATATCCTGTGAATCCACAAATTTATAATTCTGAACTACTAAATAAAATTGTGGAAAGCAGGCTACTGTATGTTTGCAGTCACTTTTTGTATATTTTGCCATGCTGTTATGCATGCCATTTAAAAGTAGGCCCTGGGTGTGGGGCATATGAGTAGATCCCTGTATGGAAACAGAATTTGTATCTGCATCTGTATTCCCAAAAAGAGCCACAGAGATCTTCATCCACACATGCAGATACCCTCAAGTATAAAGTAGATATCCATGGATTTGCAGGATTCTATGTATCAGTAAGCCTTTAAAAACTGGGAACTGTAGTTTCACTTTCTTGTTCCTAGTTATATGCCCTCTATGAAATTGCATATGAGGCTGCCTGTCTTTCGTGCAGGAGACCAGGTCGAGAGACCAAGAATTGGGGAAGCATGTGGAAGGGGTAATCTCCACACTGGTCAGGTGAAAGGCCTTGCAGACAGCAAGATCAGGGATGGAGGGAAAGCAGCAGCAGGGAGAACAGTGAAGCCCTAGAGACAAGGGGTAAGGCAAAAACCCTGAGGGGCGATGAGACTATCTGAATTGCCTTTAAAGAAATCTTGGTTTATAAATAATAAAGAACAAAAGAAGTGCAACTATACAATCTGAATTTAGGTGAGGCGCAAGAAAAGGAATCTGACTCTCCATTGCACTGTTAAGTTGTCACTATTTTTGCTCCATTATTTTTTGTCCCAAAAGTAAGCAAATCAGACTGGCAATGTATCAGTGGTTTCTTTTTAGGTTAAGAGTCTAGGTATAAGTTAAACATACTGGCAGGAAGTCTGATCAATAATGTCTTGCTGCCCCCTTTTTAGTGCCCCTTCTTGGAATATGAACATCTGCATATGAGGGAGAAATAGGATATCTTTTCTCACATGGATTCAGCAAAAAGCAAAAGCTGAATGTTTGGAATTTCTTAACATTTTGTACTTTATTTACAATCCTAACTTTGCACAGGCAGTTTTTACACTTGATTTGTGTATCTGCACACTTTAACAGTACATAATTATTTATTTTTAAGATGTTTTCACATTTAAAATTGTATTCATTTATTTTGACTTTCATGATTGAAAAATTGCTTTAGAAAGTTACTGTTGCAGAGTGCAATTGTCAATAGGAAGTGGGTAGGCACTGCACCTTCTTCTCAGATCTCTTTGAGAGAGAAATGATCTAACAGGAAATTGGAGGTTCTCTCGTGGTTGCTTCAGTTATCCAGTGACCAACATGTGGTAAAAACTAGTGCGTTAAACATTCTAGTGTTACGTCAGCATTTTTTTGCTTTCATCTGAGATTCTGGAAAGGGGGCAAGTACCTTGAAAATTTGACACATTTGTTAATGCTCTGCCAAACCTGCTGGTAGTCTTAAAATAATAAATGCATTTTTATTGCTAGTTTCCCAGACTTGTAGAATATATGATGTTTGAGACCATAGTAAACAGATGACCAAAAAAAGCAATGGGAAGCCTCACTCCTGTCCATAGAAGTAATTCTAGTTAGCATGTAATAGGAAACCTTGTCCCTTAATTTTATGAAGTAACTACATATTTCTTACACGTGAAGAGGAATAATGTGCTTTTCCACTGTAATTTTCATTTTAATGTTTTGAATGATTGTTGCCTTTAGAATATTTTGAGCCCACTTCACTATAAAGTGAAACATGGATTAACCTTTTTAAATTCACAAATTTAGAGTTTGGGAAAGAAATGGGCTTTAAGTTCCAAGGACTGGTCTTGGATACTGAGTCTCAATTAGTTTGTCTGTCTTAATGTTTGGTGGCTTAGAAAATTCTGCCTTAAAGAGCAAACACTTAAATGTACTTCTATTGGGAATTCTGTTGCAAAAAGTTTTCAAAAAATTCTTTGCTGTTCACAGCTTTTTCACAAACAGCTAATCCTTGTTTACTCTTCCTGGAACCAAATTGATGGTGGGAATAATGGATAAGTGAGTAAGAGCAGTCCTAGAATTTCATGCTTTCAGAACATTTAGAAATTTAATATCAAGGCAGAAATAAGTTGTAATGTTCTGCGATGCAGTACAGACCAATGAGGAGTAATCACCACTTGCCCTCCAACTCTGGGTGCTTTACAGTATTTTGCTGTTGTCACTTAACACTTGGGCTGCTCAGATAGCCAGAGAGTTTGTAGGTCACAGCCTGAGTGCCTATGTATAGCTTCAGCCCTAGTCCAACTTCTCTGACTCCAGGAACATTGTGTAGACATAGACGTGGAGTCTCGCTGTGAAAGATGTTCCTGATTGTTTGCTAAAATGCGGATTGATGAGTTTTCTTCCCTTCGTTGCCAAAGAATGGCCACTGGATGGGTGAAACAGTCAACTTTAACACCTGGGAAGAGGTGCCAGTTTATCCTATCTTTGAGAAGACAAGAAAAACTTAAACAACAAAAAGGGGTTTTTTCCCTCCCCCTTCCTTTATTTATTCTTGGATCTGGACTTCTAATACTCCTGTCATCTGAAGAAGTGGGTTTTGCTCACAAAAGCTCATGATACCATCTATATGTTTTGTTAGTCTTTAAGGTGCTACTAGTCTATTTATTGTTTAAGTTTTTCCTGTTACAGACTAACTCGGCTACCCCTCTGAAGCTTTTGAGAAGACAGTTTGCCCCCTTCTGCTGTCCCAAGGACCCTGTTTACTACTTACATCAAAACCAGTGAAGTGTCTAGCATCAATACTCCTCCAGCACTAGCAACTAAAGGACTTTGCATGCAGGAGGGATGGGTGGGCAGGAAATTTCCTAATTTCCCAATAGTATAGCTCAGTCAGTGTCAGCAACCAATTATAAATAATGTAGAAAGAGAATAGCCATTTCTACCATAGTGTTGTCTAATCCTACTCACATTAATGAAAAAAGTGCCTGTGACCTCTTCAGTTAAACCGATATGAACTTAGGTCTCTTGTTTTTTCCATCCATGTGCTCCTCAAGATGTGAGAGCCTTCCAAGCATCCCTAACATAAATGTTAAGACCTTGTGGTTAAGACTAAAAACGATCAAGCTAGATCTTGAGGTTGTGTAGGATAGGGATGTAAGCGAATAGTCAGCTAGTAGACTAACGGATAAGCCTAGGCTTATTGGCTAATCTAGTCGACTACTTGCATTTCCTCTCCACGCAGTGAGGGAGGGGAGCAGGAGCTGGTGCTGGGGGGCTGCAGCACGGGGCAGCGGGAGAGAGGACAGGCGAGGCTGCCATGAAGCAACCTCTGCCCTCAGCAGGCCCAGGCTCGCTGTAGAGCGGCCACAGTGGCCCAAGCTGGCCGCAGACAGGAGTTGCTCCAGCAGCAGCCCCTGTTCACTGGGAACCCCCGCAGCCCAGCTCTTACTAGATCTAAAATGCAGAGCTGCAGAGGGGGTAGGTCCCTCACCTGGCGCAAGCTGGGAGTGAGTTGGGCTGCCTTCCCTTATCGACTTATTGAGTAGTTAATAAAAATTCTATCAACTACTTGATTAGCCAGTAAACCGCATCTTAACATCTCTAGTGTGGGAATTGTTTCATCGGAGAAGTAAAAGCAAAAATATTTACCATCAAAATACAAACCTTCATTTTCATACTCTGAGTTGTTTAATTTAGATCACTAAGTAGGGTTGCAAAAGTAGACCAAAGGTATAAGCATAGTGAAATTTTACAGCCATCCCTCAGCTTTGGTAGTTGATTTGATCTCCTTTTACCAATCCTAATTGCAGGAATGATGGGCTAGTTTCCATTTGTTAGTTATGGTTATCAAATTTAAGGCTACTGAGTTTAGTTTGGTGGGTAAGATATTGTACTGGGAGCCAAGCAACCAGAGGGTTGGGGGTTTGGTTTTTTTGGGAGGGGGGTTGGGGAGAGGGAGGGAATCAGGTTTTTTTCCCATTGATTTGCTGTGTGACCTTGAATACCCTGTCTGATAACATATAACTGAGGAAAAAGGGATGTTCCTGAACAGAAACTGATCCCTTCCTAGAGGCAAGGGTCATCAAACTTGGAGTAGGCTTAAAATTTGGCTTAAGTTTTGTTTATTGTGTGGACTGTGTTGGGGGTGAGGGGAGGAGAATGCAAGCCAGTTCATTAATTCTGAAATATTTACACGTTAGTCTCTCCTCAGATCTGAAAGCATACAACTTCAGAAAGCATTAAAAGATTACCTCCCCCATAATAAGGCTAAACAAGCTGTGATAGGTATCTTCTAGGTCTGATACAACGTAACTAATTCTCCAGAAATATACCAAATGACTCTTTGGAACTCAAGTGCATGTTGTATCCACTCACTGAACACCATCAGTTTTTCTGTACATCCTTCTTTAAAGCAGCATTACCGATGGCAACCTCTTCTTGTCAAACAGTTTTAGATCAGAGAGCACAGTCTGTGTAGACAGTGCTGTGGGGGTGCTCCAGTATAAACTCTCTCAATCTGGAAGTTTTAACTGTCTTTCTTGCAATTCATTAAGCCCTTCCCTCTTTGTACATTGACCTAAAATACATGGTAGTCACAGAGTGACTAAAAACATAATAGTCTTATAGAGAATGCTGTGTTTTCTGTAAAATAGCTCTGTACACTGGAGGTGCAGCTACACTGCAGGGTTTAACTCAAAATAATCTATGCAAATTGAGGTACGTCAATTGTGTAGCTTATTTTGAAATAGGGAGTAATAGTGTAGTCGTTAGGGACGTAATAGTGTAGTCGATTAACCAATAAGCGAAAGCTGATCGGTTAATGCTGTAGACTACATGCATTCCCCTCTTCCGCTTGCTAGTAAATTTTTTAGCAGGCTGGCCAGCAGCCCGGCTCAGACCTGGCTCACGCCAGGTGCAGGATCTACCCCCACAGCAGCTCTGCATTTAAAGTGCATTAGGAGCCAGGTGGACAGGCAGCCCAGCTCAGTTCTGGCTTATGCTGCGTCCAGGATCTCAGCCCCTCCCCTGGTTTTTAAACTGGCTTCCCTTGCGGATCAGCTCCTTCTTGGCATCCTGTGTGCTGACTCTGATACAGAGGCAGCAGCGTGGAGTGGCCACGCGCTCCTCAGGAGTGGGGTCAGACTGCACTGTCTGCCGGCTCTGCCCTTGGGACTATAGATGAGTCAACTAACCGATAAGAATTCATGAGGTTAAACGACTATTCAATTAACCGATATTTAACATCTCTACTACACATCACTTATTTTGAAATAGAGCACTCTTCCTCCGACTTGTCTTATTCCTCGCACAATGAGGGTTACAGGAGTCGGAGTAAGAAGTCTTCCAGCTTGACAGTATTTTGCCACCATTTCAAAATAACTACCTGCTGTGTAGATGCAGACTTAGTTACTTGGGACTAGCGCTAGTTATTTTGAAATAGTGTTGCAGTGTAGACGTACCCTAAGAGGTAACAATGCATGAGTAGCTTGATGATTGGAATTTAAAATTTTCTACCAACTGAAAGATCTGAAAACTTTCAGATAACATTAAAGCTATACCAGAAGGATGAGATGGTTCATAGCCTGGTAAATATTTTTCATTATATGACGAAATCTGCAAAATGGTGACTAATCTGTTCATCTATTAGTTAGGTTCTACAAATTATTTGGCTAGTCACCTATGGATATCTAGCAGGAGAAAACTTGGAGTAAATTATAGGCCTGTAATCTGATCTTGTTCCCAGACAAATAATGGAATGGCTGATATGGACTCTATTAGTAAAGAATTAAAAGAGGGTAATTTGATATCTTGTTTTGATGAGATTGCAGATTTGACTGATACAGGTAATAGTGTTGATTTGATATACTTGTATATCTGTAAGTTGTTTGACTTGATTAAAAAAAAACCCTAGAAGGATACAAAATTAATATGTGAAACTTTAAGCAGATTAAAAACTGGCTATCGGATCTCAAAATGTAACAATAAAGGAGGTATTGTCTTTGAGCAGATGTCTTTCTAATGAGGTGTCACAGCAATGGATATTTGGCCCAATCCATTTAGCTCCCCTTCTACCGCGAAATTATGTGGAAGAGAACATAAAATTATCACTGATAAGCTTGCAGATGACCCAAACATAGGGGAAGTGGTAAATAATGAAGTGGACAGAGTGATCTAGATGGGTCAGTAAGCTGGGAGGAAGCAAACAACATGCATTTTAATATTGCTGAATAAGAAGCTGTACATCAAGGGTAAGACTGAAGGCTAGACTTATAGGATGTCATGGGGACCAAGTGACTCAGAAAGACTTATGGATTGCTACCTAGTGTGATTCTGTGGCCAAAAGGGCTAATTTAGGCATTAGGTATATAGATGGGGGAATAATTATTAGAAATAGTGAGGTTAAATAACCTCTGTACTTGACCCTTCCATGATCAATAATGAAATACTGTATGTATTGCTGGTGTCCATGCTTCCAGAAAGATGTTGATAAATTGCAGAGGTTTCAAAGAAGAGCCATGATAATAATTAAATCACTGAAAAGTATGCCTTATATTGATAGACTCATGGGGCTTAATCTAATTATCTTCTCTTTGTTAAGATTAAGGCTGTGTTGAGTATCTACATGGGGAACGAATTATTGATAATGGGACCTTTACTGTAGCAGATGAAAATATGAGAATCTGTGGCAGGAAGTTGAAGCTAGACAAATTCAGATTGGTATTATGGTGCAAAATTTAACAGTGAGAGTAATTAACCTTTGGACCAATTTACCAAGGCATGTGGTGGATTCTCCATCATGGTGAATTTTTAAATCGACTGGATCTTTTAGAAAAGAGATCCTCTAGTTCAAACATGAATTAAATCAGAAGGTTAAACTAGATAATCACAGCAGTTCCTTTTGTACTTATGTGGGTCATGACCATTTGAAGATCTGGCCCAATGTCTTTGGGATTGCCTGCTGAAATAAAGCACCGCATATTTTAGATTTGTGCCTTAAAATCACAATCTACCATTAAGTCTTCACTGTCATAGAAATCATTTAACTTCTTTCAGGTAATCAGATTTCTCTGATCTGGCCACTAGAACAGATGCCTACAAACCATGTTACAAATACATTTGTAACTTATGAATATTCACTTTAAAATAGGAATCCAGCGTAATTTGACCCTACTGCATTGATCAGCCAACCCAAATTAGTAACAATGTTTAAACTCCATTTGGATGCCTTCTGAACTCTGCTGCTGACCCAGTATAAATGAGTTCTACTGGCAAGTCCTCTTATCCTTAAGTCAAATTAACAAATTACTTGAAAGTCAACAGTCTTCTCATTGACAGTAACTTTCTGTGTCTCACTTCCAAGTGTGTGTGTGTTTTTGTCCTGAACAAATGACTGGCATTTCAGTACTTTTGTGGTAACTAATCACTTCCCAGGTTCCTCAAAACCCACTAACCTGCTTAAGACTAATTTTCACCTAGTTATCATCTGGCATTAAGTTATGCCCAGAAAACTGTGGATTGGATACACTTGTGGGGGAGCCAACTTGTTGTTTTTATATGTAATGTGAATATGTACATCCACGTGGTATCCAATATGCTTCAGACACATTAAAAATTGCTGTCATACTGGCTCATGTTAACTCTTCATTGGTTTCATTTTAAAATGTCCTCTTTGCTTTAAAAGGAAAGAAATATTTTTTCAGATTTGTCAAATTATTCATGATAGATTAATTCACTAACTCTTGTTTCTCTTTTTCATTTTAGCATAAAGGAATGTCATGGGTTGCCCCTTGTAAATGGACAGAATTGTGACCCTTATGCGACAGTGTCTCTTGTGGGTCCTTCGAGGTAACATTTGTTGCATTACATAGCAAACATTTCTAAGTGTTGTTCCAAATTAGGAGTGACAAATATGTCCTCTGGACTTAAGTGTTCAAATATATACAATAGTTATTAAATGATTAATTGGATGCATGGATTTTAGTGTTGTAGAGAACAGTCTTTATTTCTCCCCTCCCCCCCCCCACGTTTCTTACTATATACTCCATGTGTTCTCCACAATCTTTTGTTAGTGTAGAAACAGCAGTAAACTATGTATGGATACAAAATCCTATTAAAAACAAAAAGAAGTAGTTTTCATTTTTGCTGTGCTTCTCACTAGGCATGGTATTGAGCAGGAATTGTTAGGTGGGATGAGAAATTAATAGAACTCTTACTTTAAATACTTAAAGTGATTTTCTGTCTGTCTGCCTTAGTTTAGAAGTGAGTTGGAAGTGACATGTTGAGTCTCTGGTAAGAAAGGAGAAAATTTTATGTAGTTATAGTAATACTATACACTACTGCTTAAAGAAAAGTAGAAAATGGGAGTGGAGCAAGAAGGATGAAATAGAGAAGAACAATTAGCATTGTGTATATAGAGACAAGTGCACAAAAACAAATGTTTTTCAGGAGTCCAGTCCATACCACATTTTAATAGCATTAAACTCTATATTTCAGCTCACAAACAAGTGCCATATGAAATGGATAAATAGTAAGCTAACTAGGACCACCTCCCAGCTGCACGTGTCCATGTCAATACGTACAGCTTTTAAGATCACCATTTAACTTTTCAGATCACGCTGTGAATGTATATTAAGTTTTTCTCGTCAATATTTTTCCATTCTATCAAGTGACATTTGTAGTGACCGTACTACTTACTTAATTCTCCAGTGTATCTACAGATCTCAAAAGTATTTAGGGGCCCATCTTCCATTGAAATTAATGGGACTTAGGCACCTAAATATGCTTTAGGATCTGGGCCTGAGAGTAAATGGATGGCCCTTTCTTGACAACTGAATGTTTCAATAATTGTGTTTAAATTCTATATGATAAAACTGTACCTCATTGAAACAGGAATGACCAAAAGAAAACAAAGGTAAAGAAGAAAACGAGCAATCCACAGTTTAATGAAACATTTTATTTTGAGGTAACTAATTTCTCTCAGTTTAATCTCGTTAAGTCCTGTGTTGTATTGCCCGCGTGTTTCTCATGTGCCTTTTTTTTTTGAGCTAGCCACAAGAGTTTCTATTGAAGTAAACACAAATTTATTCATAAAAATTGTCACCTTTATTTGTAACGTAGGCTGAAAGACAACAATAGTCCCATTCAACTACTGTCTAGTGAGAAGTGCTAATTTCATAATCACAAATGTGCGGGCTATTTATTGCCCTGGAATTACTGCTATCAGTAGTGGTTCTGATACGGACTGAAGTATGAAAACATGCAGCCCTTAATTTGAACATCTTTCAGAGCATTTAGCAAAAACAACATTTTGTCTGTGTATAATCAGTACAGTAATTTATCAGCCTGATAATCTGTGGAGGCTTCCTCTGCTCGCTCGTTCAGTTTTGAGATGAGCTAAAGAATATGAACTGATGGATATTCATCCTCTGACCATTGCAGAATTCTTATGCCGAGCTTGGTTTACTTGGCCTTCAGTGCAGGGGGCTAGAATTTGGCCCTTTTAAGATGGTTCCATTATATTTGTTTTCCATCATTGTGTTCTGCTTTTAATTTTATATTGTGAAAATAAATAACCAGTAAAATATATATCCTGTATTTTTAAGTTTACCAAGCTATATGAAAGTATTGAAGAACTTTTAAAATCAATGCTATGACAAAAATATGTAATTTAATGCTTTGCACGTAATAAGGATGCTAAATTGCAATTATCTAACTAATCATGTAGTCGATACAATTTGCCACAGTGGGGGTAGCTCCAGGAGCCTGCTCGAGCCGGGACTGAGCAGTCCCAGCTTGTGCCAGCTCCGGGAGCCACCCCACTGCACCTCTGCATTTTAAATGTAGTAAGAGCCACTGGGCTCTTACTACATTTTAAAATGCAGAGGTGCAGCATCCTGGACCAGCCCCTGCATGCGGCCAGCCTGGGGCACTACAAACAGGGGTCCGCTTGGCGGCAGTAACCCCTGTCCACGAGGGGGCCAGCTCCCCGCTGGGACCCCACAGACAGGGACTGCTGCTGGAGCAGCTTCTGCCTACAGCAAGCCTCTGCCAGCTGAGGATGGGATGGAGGCAGCAGGGGCAGGGGGGAGGTGATACCACAGAGACAGTGCTGCAGGGAACTGGGTTTTGAGCCAGTTCCTTCTCTTCTCTCCCCCCCCCCCCCCCCCAGCATCAGCTCAGAGGCAGCGGAGGGTGGGGAGGAGAGAGCAGTCGATATTCCAGTCAACTACCTGCTTACATGTACGTTCTGATCCTATGAGAACCCTGCTTTTGAAACTCCCATTGATTCCAATAAGATTGGATGATTGGAGTATTTACAGAATCAGGCCTATAGATTGTTGCAACATTTTTGTTCACAGAAAATGTAATCTGGGATTCCACATGGTAGAACATGGAAACTAAGACAAAGTGGTTGCAAAGCAATTAAATAATGTTATGTTTTAGGATACAGTGTAGTTTACCTGATCTATCTGGGAATGCAGTAAATTGAGTTCAACCTGAAAGTAAAAGATACTAAAATATGCCGTTAAAGTTGTGTGCTGTGGGGAAGGATAGAGTGGGCTTTCTGTGCTCATCTCAGCGTATATCAGTTTGTGATGCATCGGTAATACTCTAAAACTTTCAGAACTTTGCTTTCAGGACCAATATGACATTAAAAGGCAAAGATTTTACAGTAAATATGGAGGATTTGTATTTTAAAAACAAGACCGAAAGAGAAAAATCATTGAGGGCTTTTACTTGCAGGTAACCAGGTCCAGTAGCTATACCAAAAAGTCCCAGTTTCAGGTAGAAGAGGAGGACATAGAGAAACTGGAACTCAGGTATGTTCTTGAGGTTATATAGTGAATACCAGTTTGTATGAAGTACATTTAAAATCTTTATATTCAAATTAGGGATGTTATAGTTTAACCAGTTAACCTTACCAGTTGGGCTCCTGCCAATGGCAGGTGTTTGTGGGTCCAGCAGCCCACAGAGCATTTAACCATGTAATTGATTGAAATTCAAAAGCTTACATGGTTAGTGTTGTGTGGGTGGTTGTGTTTTTAAAACATTTTTACATCCCTCATTCAAATAAGCGTTATAGCATAACGTGACTGCAAAAAACTAATGCTCAAGTTCACAAAGATTCTTTCAATTTCAGAAATAAAATCCTCAGTAAACTTGTTTTGATTCTAAAAGTGAAATTGTGAACAGTTGTGAGTATCTGACAAAATTATTAATGTAATGAAAATGTTTTTTCAAACTTTAGGTAGCCTAGCTAATGGAAAGTTGTATGTTTCCTTAATATTAATTACCTGGCACATGTACAATATTTATTAATATCAATGAAAACAAAATCCCATTTTTTCAGAACCTAGATTCTTTTCTTAGTACAGCAGAACCTCCCGTTTAGGAACACCAGTCTTACTTACAATCATTTGCATGTATTGTTTTTTCCTAATTGGGGGAGGGGGTGAATTCCGTAACAAAAGTGATGTTAGTGGAGAACGAGTGTATAGCCTCTCACATTCTGATGCTCTCATTGAAAATCACTTTGCAGGTATTTGAAGAAAAAAGAAAATAATGCAATGCATTATACTGCAACTTGTACACTGTACATGCTGTGGATTTTTTTTAGATGTTTTATTAACATTTTGATCTCGCCTCAGTGCTGATTATTTCATAAATAGTGGTTTTGCTGCATTAGATACATTTTGGAACTAAACTCAGGATACCCTGCGCTGGGTTGTAGCTGGTACAAAGAGCCCCTAACTCACAACGTGTTCTTAGAAAAAATCAGAATGCTGACACTAGCACCAAGAATTCAAGAAAAGCATGGCATCTAGTCTATCCAGTGCACTGCAGAGGTATAGTCAGCCTCTCCTATGTGACTGCTAGTATGTGGCAGCATGTTTGGCAGAATACATATAATACTTTGCCCCCGGCAGATGTAAGGAGCGCCTTACAGCATATTTCCTCTTTCTACTCCTGCACACTTTGAGAGAGTTTGCCTGCATCTGTATTTCACAAGCAGTGCTTCAGAGGATCTCCACTATAGCCTCATCAGCTTTGCATATACAGTTAACTTGCGATAAGTCTGGGGTGCTGCCGGGTTGGTCCCTCAGTGCCGCCCCTCACCCCCCTGCCCGGCAGCACCCCAGCTGCTCTGCTCCGTCGCTTCCCCAAGTCTGCCGCTGCCGCTGCTGAAACTGGCGAGCGGCAGACTTGGGGAAGCGGCGGAGCAGAGCAGCTGGGGTGTTGCCGGGTTGGTCCCACAGCGCTGCCCCTCACCCCCCTGCTCGGCAATAACTACTGCAGTCTGGAGGGTGGGGAGCCCGCTCCCTTCCCAGAAACTCTCGGCGGCTGCGCGGGGCTTCCCCCACCTTCCTGCAAAACAGCGGAGGGTTTGTCCCTCGCCGCACCATTCGGCGCGCCATTTCCCCCCCCTCCCCCCCCGGCCGGATGCAGTGCAGGTCCCAGCAGACCCATCACAGGGGTATAATCCCCTTCCCTTCTTCTCCCCTGCCCTTTCCCAGCCACGAGCGCCCATGGGGCTCACAGCAGCTCCAATTGTCTGGCTGGCCGGAGCACTTCCAGGTTCCAGTTGGTGCCGGCCTATCGGGAGTGCCAGACCACTGGATGCTGGACAATTGGAGTTTTACTGTATATGTGCTTGACCTCAGAGAGGAACTGAGGGCACAGCTTGAGTGCTGGTGACTGTTTCATAACTGGCACAAAAAGAAGTAAATTTGAATTATCATTGAAGTACTGACTTCTCACTCATTTCTGTCCTTGCTTGTGACCCATCAATCTGTACAGTTTGCAGGATTATAGATGCAAATATATGTAGAAAAATAATTATGCCCCAACAACTCTAGCATTAATTTTTTTTTTCTTCTTAACATATCTGCTGTTTAACAGAAAAGTCAGAGGTAAGAAGTAATAGAATCCAAACCAGGTGCATGTTTTTGGAGTGATAGCTCTTTAGGTTTTGAACATTCAGGCTCTTGTTTAAAAAAATAAGCGCATGTGTCAGTGTGATATTGCAGTCTGTCCAATTTTTACTTTCAGTAGTAAAATAGGGATATAGGTACAGTGGTAAAAGCTCGCTGCAAATACCTGAAAAGGAAATGCAGTTATTTTGTTCAAAATAGAAAATGCATCAACCAGTACCACTATGTTTTACTGATGTAAAGTCTGTGATATCTAACTTTCACTGTCTAAATTTGTTTCCCTGGCTGCCTTGTGTGGGTTTAATAAGCCATTTGAGTTCCTCTTGATTTTATTAGATTGGTATGACAGTTCTAATATTTCCTCTCTGCATGCATGCTGAACTAGTGATGCAAGGTTGTGGGTGAAATCCACTCATGGTTTTCATCCTTATAATTTGCAAGAACATTTAAAAACAATCTTTTAACTTTCAGGATTGACCTATGGAACAATGGAAACCTGGTGCAAGATGTCTTCCTGGGAGAAATTAAGGTTCCAGTGAAAGTGTTAAGAAATGATTCTTTCCAAGCATGGTGAGAAATTACACGCCAAAAGAAAATTTGATCTTACATTGATATTCTTAATGCAGAAAGTATGCTGTTCTTTTAAAGCTTGCTCATAGCCAGTCCAATGTTAAGTGTGTGCACACCTTGAGCTCAGATCTCCAAGGGAAAATATTCTGACAGTTCTATATAAAGGACTATCTTTGGACCCTGTACC
The DNA here is from genome assembly GCA_032595735.1 of Pelochelys cantorii. NCBI lineage: Eukaryota > Metazoa > Chordata > Testudines > Trionychidae > Pelochelys > Pelochelys cantorii. Next base: position 35,365,858 of record CM064335.1, on the reverse strand, counting down.
CCATCAGTTCCTTCTTACTGCCAGTGACAACTTCTGGAACTAATCTTGTTGCCTTAGGCTAACTTTCCAGTCATTTTTCGGATGGTTTTTCTTTTCCAGTGTGTAGAGAAGTTGGATTCTTTTGTGCTTAATGATATTCATCCACTCAAGTGCCAGGGCATGCCTCGATCACCCAGCTTCAAGCCCTGCACTTCTTGCAGAAAGTTGATGTCATTGAGCAATCCACACTCAAGGTGTCTCAAGTTCTTGGGGAAGTCTTTAGAAAGGACCATGGTTAGACCTGCAAAGATTTCAAACCTCACACCAAAAAGGACCAAGAGTTGAAATTGAAAGTTTCTCTGATACAGAGGCAGCAACCCCTGTCCTGGGGAGGGTCTGAGCTCCCAGACCTGACATGAGCCAGAACAGAGCTGGGCTGCTTGCTCGCCCAGCTCCTAATACACTTTAAATATAGAGCCGCAACAGGGATAGGTCCCAGACTTAGCACAAGCTGGGACTGAGCCAGGCTGCTAGCCAGCCTGCCAAAAAATTTAGTGGAGGGGGGGGAGGGAGAATGCACGTAGTCTATAGCATTAACCGATAAGCAAAAGCTTATCAGTTAATCGACTACACTATTGTATCCCTAGTGCTGCCTAGAACTAGGGTACCACTGTGCCCTTGGACCAACCAGCCTGAGTTCCTACTCACCCTGTAATGCTATGAAAAATTGCAGGTACCTTCCCAGTTTCTCACTTTGACCAGCACCCAGGGACAATTCCAGCTGTAATAACATGCCAGCCCCTGCATGGAAAGACTATACACGTAGGACACTAACTAGCCTTACAGGCACACATCCCCTCTGGAGGGTAAACCCAAAATCATACAGTGCTGTGCTGCACGGAGTTTTGGAAAGCGTAAGCTCATGAAATTCACCCCTCCTTCAATGTGGAGAGGATATGCACAGCTTTATACCCCAAACAAGTTTATAAACTAGAAAAGGTAGATTTTAAGAAGTTATAAGGGATAAGAAACAAATCAAAGCACATTACCTAGCACTAATTAATTACCTTAACTAATACTGAAGAAATTGAGTATGAGTATCAAATTCTCACCCTAAGGCTTTGTCTACATTACACAACTGTTACTGACACATCCGTGTCAACACAGCTGTGTCACTAAAAATTGGGCAGTGTAGCTACTGTTTATAAGCTCTTGGGCCAGCAAAATATTTCCACCCCAATGTGCAGGGTTCTCATTGTCAGCAGGAGAATATGCAGCAACATGCTGTTCACACTGGCATTTGTCATGGCAAAACTTGTCTTTCGGGAGAGAGACAAGTTTAACATCTCTGAATAACAGAACTTTTGTTGTTCAGTTGCCCACATAGACAGAGCTTAAATATTGTTTTAGGCAATTTGCAGAGATTCTTGTGTAGTGGCAGGCAAGATATGGCCCACGAGCTGGATATGGCCCACCAAGCCTTTTTAATCTGGCCCACGGCTTGCCACTGTATCAAGGAGCAGCGCCACTCAAAGCGACTGGCTGCTCCCTGTGACTCTCTGTGCTGCAGGGAAAGAGGCTTTGTGCACTGCCCTCATCCCCAGCAAAATCTCTCAGCTCCTATTGGAAACCAGCCAATGGGAGCTGAGTGATTTTTGCTGGGAGCGCGGACAGGCAGAGCCACATGGAACAGAGTGGTCTGGGGCTGCTGGCTGGGAGCTGCTTAGGTAAGTGCCTCCCAGCCAAAGCCTGCTTCTGGCACCCCACCTCCTCATACACCCCAACTCCCTCCAAGACCCTGCACTCCCTCCTACACTCCTCCCAAAGGCCAGAATCCTCTCCTGCTCCCAAACCTTCTCCTGAACTCGGCACCGCAATCCCCTGCCCCAGATGACCACCTGAAACCTCTGCTACCTCCCTGCCCTCTCAGGTCACATTCCCTCCTAGACCCTGCACCCTTCCCAGACCAGAATCCTCTTTGGCACCCATACCCTCTCTTGGACCCTGCATACCAATCCCTTGCCCCAGGTCACACCTCCCTCTCAGACCCCATGCCCTCTCCTGCACCCCAGTTCCCTGAGCTCTTTTCTGCACCAAACTCTGTCCCAGACCCCGCACCTTCACCATAGAAAAGTGTGACTCTTAACTACTTACCAAAATCTTGCAGTGGTCCTCCATCAAAAATTATTGCCCACCTCTGTTCTTGAGGGTAAACTGCTTTTGCTTGGAGCTTAAAACTTCAGATATTCCTTTCACAGGCTAGAAAATCCTATGAAATATCCTCCTCCCCCACCCCCCAGTTCAGTCTTTTGTTTCTCAGATGGTTTTCTTTTCAGCTGTTCTCTTTTTTGGTGGGGAGTCAGTGAAGAACGACCCATGATTATGTCATTCCCCTGCCTTAAATAGTGTGTGCCTGTGGAGGAAACCCATTTTCTACTAATTGGATTCCCATGCCCAGTCAGTGGAAAAACACCAGTATTACCATAGAGTCCAGTACCAGGTGACTTGGTCACATATCTCTGTGGAGCCACCGCAGTCATGAGACAGAGTCTGTAATGTCCTCAGGAAGTCGTCCTAGTGAGAGATTAGCATGTTCTTTGACGTACTGTTCTTCCTAATAGCACTTTCCAGCCAGTCATCGACTGATCACATTTTATCTAGTGGGCATTCCCAAATGTAAACACATTTTTAATGGATGCATAAAAAATTTTCCTAGCTTCATATACCAAAATGATACTTGAATATGATTATCCTATTTATATTCAGTAAATCATAACTTTTTTTCCAACGATACCTCACAAGACTTGTCAAAAATCCCTTTTACTAGTGTTCTTCCTGAAGCCATGTGCAAGAAGGGAGAAACAATATATGCACTCCTTGCATGTTAGATGTGCCCTGGCATTTTACATACCAAGAACCAAGATATTTTGCAGAATAATGCAGCTGTATATAGTAATAGCAGAAAGGCTAGAAGGTCTTCACATCTATGCCAAGAGAATCTCATTCTGGATTATATCATGCATTCATGCATGTTATGAGCTATCTTGTGTTCCACCTCCAGCTTACCTGACCTCTCACTCCATAAGATCACTAACCTCCGAGGTCACTTTCCTAGTAGGACAGCAATCTCGTTGTCAGTGCACACATTCTCAACGTACTATGCCATTACCTAGCATTATCTCTGGCCTATTAACTTGAGTTTCACAATCTTTGTCACCTTGTTCTTGAATTCCAAGTATTATAAATATCCCCAAAATTTTTAAATGTAGCATTAAGGTTAAATCCAAACATGTTAAGTTACAGAAACCGGTGAGCCAACAGGCTCTCCATGCCCCTGGGCAAGGTAGGGGAGAGGTGGGTCTGGGCTCCTGGAAGTGGTGGGGCCTCTTCCTTTCTACACCCCCCATCCTCCAGTCCCCAGGCCTGTATAGAAATAAAATGGTTAAGGCACCAAACAGCCTTGACGCCACCCAGTGGAACATGAAAAAAAAATGGAGATTGGAGAAATTAGTGTCTCTTAAATCTGTTTTATCTACGGCTTGAATCACCTACATTGGATTTCTCTCCCGTGGCTTCTCCCTGGGGCCAGCCAGGTGACTGCAGGGAGGGGACTGTGAACTGGTCGCCCAGGGTATGGCCTGAGACACCCCTCCCTTTCAGTTTGATGCAAAACAATCTCATTTCACACACATCCCATTATCCTCATGTCCCTCACCTGGGGCAAGTCCAGGTTTGTCTGTCTCCTGCTCCTTCCCAAGCCAGAATGAGGAATGAAACAAACTGCACTTTCCCCCTCACTCCCTGGCACAAGAGACCAGCCAGCAGTGTTCCCGTACAAATGAGGGAAAACTGGGGTGGGGCTTAGGGCTGGGGCAATTCTGGGGATTTCACCTACCTGGTGATTTTTCTCTTATCTGTATGGTTGGCTTTATGTGTCCCTGTACATGGGAGCAGGCGGGGTGGAAATAAGCCCCCCCCCCCCCCCGCATAATCAAACCCGTAACTTGTTTTAAATAAAAGGAAGCTGCATATCAAATCTGGTGGTCTTAGCAGGCAGACTCACTTGCTCACAAACAAACTCTCTCAAATATATAGTTGATAATTATAAGATGGATTTTTTTTTCCCCATAGCTGCTATTGTGTACTTCCAGAATAAATTTTATCAGAGTTTTTGCCTGGTAATGTGTTCTCTACTCAATATTTTTCTTCACAACTTTCACTTTTTATTCTATTTTTATTTCATTCTAGATTATTTGTAATTTCTGCAGCCAAATGTTACTCCTCTTTTAACCCATATTAAAAATGAGAAAACAGTTTTTTAAAATGCTGAATAAACCAGTATCAGCTTTTTTAACAAATCTTGCTCTCTCCATCCATCCCCACAAAGGCTATCACTCCACGCAATTCTCACCTATGGAAAAGACCTTAGAAAATATACACCTGGTGTTATGTCCTGATGGTCTGCTGAATGCTCCTACTTTCATTTAAAGATTTGTTTATTTTTAAAAAATTCCTTTTATCAGCCATATCTAGTTCTGAAATCATAGAATAGTAGTACTGGAAGGGACCTCGAGAGGTCATCTAGTCCAGTCCCCTGCCCTCATAGAAGGACTCAGTACTATCAAGACCATCCCTGATAGACATTTATCTAACCTACTCTTAAATATCTCCAGAGATGAAGATTCCACAACCTCCCTCGGCAATTTATTCCAGTGTTTGACTACCCTGACAGTTAGGAACTTTATCCTAATGTCCAACCTAAACCTCCCTTGCTGCAGTTTAAGCCCATTGCTTCTTGTTCTTTCCTCAGAGGCCAGGAGAACAAGTTTTCTCCCTCCTCCTTATGACACCCTTTTAGATACCTGAAAACTGCTATCATGTCCCCCCTCAATCTTCTCTTTTCTAAACTAAACAAGCCCAGTTCTTTCAGTCTCTAGACCTTTAATCATTCTTGTTGCTCTTCTCTGGACTTTCTCCAATTTCTCCACATCTTTCTTGAAATGTGGTGCCCAGAACTGGACACACTACTCCAATTGAGGCCTAATCGGTGCAGAGTAGAGCGGAAGAATGACTTCTTGTGTCTTGCTCACAACACATCTGTTAATGCATCCTAGAATCATGTTTGCTTTTTTTTGCAACAGCGTCACACTGTTGACTCATATTTAGCTTGTGGTCCACTATAACCCCTAGATCCCTTTCTGCTGTACTCCTTCCTAGACAGTCGCTTCTCATTCTGTATGTGTGAAACTGATTGTTCCTTCCTAAGTGGAGCACTTTGCATTTTTCCTTATTAAACTTCATCCTGTTTACCTCAGACCGTTTCTCCAATTTGTCCAGATCATTTTGAATTATGACCCTATCCTCCAAAGCACTTGCAACACCTCCCAGCTTGGTATCATCTGCAGACTTAATAAGCGTACTCTCTATGCCGTTATCTAAATCGTTGATGAAGATATTGAACAGAACCGGTCCCAAAACAGACCCTTGCGGAACCCTACTTGTTATACCTTTCCAGCAAAATTGGGGACTGTTAATAACCACTCTCTGAGAATGGTTATCCAGCCAGTTATGCACCCACCTTATAGTAGCCCCATCTAAGTTGTATTTGCCTAGTTTATTGATAAGAATATCATGTGAGACCATATCAAATGCCCTACTGAAGTCTAGGTATACCACATCCACTGCTTCTCCCTTATCCACAAGACTCGTTATCCTATCAAAGAAAGCTATCAGATTGGTTTGACATGATTTGTTCTTTACAAATCCATGCTGGCTGTTCCTTATCACTTTATTATCTTCCAAGTGTTTGCAGATGATTTCCTTAATTACTTGCTCCATTATCTTTCCTGGCACAGAAGTTAAACTGACTGGTCTTTATCTTAACTTTGTTAAAACTATTGACAGCAGAACCAAATTCAGACTGATGAGTTAATATACACTGGAAAATTTCATTGTCATTTTACCACACTGCAATATTTATTTAGCTACTTAAACGGTAACTTTTAACATAGTATTTTACAGTTGCCTTTTTTTTTTTTTTTTTTTTTTTTCAGGTACTTACTACAGCCAAGAGAAAATGGAAACAAATCTTCTAAAAATGATGATCTGGGATCACTTAGACTAAATGTTTGTTATACTGAAGACTATGTACTTCCATCTGAGTACTATACTTCTTTAAGAAATTTGCTGCTAAAATCACCAGATGTTCAGGTACTTCTTTTTATTTTTAGAAGAAACAGTCAACAGATTTAGGGCCAGGTTATAACCTTCTGTAAGTGCTGCTTTATGGAGGTAAGGAGGCATATAACTGTTCCTTTCCATAATCTGCCTGTGCCATGATGGTGTAAACTGCCTGTGGAGGCATTGATCCTGCACCTCTTGCGTGGGTAGAACCATGACTCCCCTCCTGTCCCTACCCTTAACCGTGGCCAGAACAATGAAGCTGGACAGAGGGTGAAGTAATCTGTAACAGCTACAATGCTTTTGGGGTACGTCTACACCAGCCCCCTAGATCGATCTAGGGAGGCTAATGAAGGCGACCGAAATTGCAAATCAAGCCCGGGATTTAAATATCCCGTGCCTGATTTGCATGTTCCCGGCTGGTCGCCATTTTAGAAATTGACTAGCCCGAAGTAACTGCCCGCCTCTACACGCGGCAGTGAAATGGGATTCTGGAATAAAGCCCTAAATCAAATTAGGTGGTATTCCTCGTGGAATGAGGTTTACCACCTAATTCGATTTAGGGGTTTTATTCCGGAATCCCGTTTCACTGCTGCGTGTAGAGGCGGGCAGTTACTTCGGGCTAGTCAATTTCTAAAATGGCAACCGGCCGGGAACATGCAAATCAGGCACGGGATATTTAAATCCCGGGCTTGATTTGCAATTTCGGTCGCCTTCATTAGCCTCCCTAGATCGATCTAGGGGGCTAGTGTAGACGTACCCTTGGTTATTTTCTCTCGGGAGCAAGGAAGGAAACAGAGACCAGATTTTGACTCTTGAGTACTGGCTAGGATAGATGGTCTAGATTAAAAGCCCTGGATTTGATTTGAGGGCCTGAAACAATTTGTTGCTCAGCCACAGATTTCCTTTGTGATCGTGGACAAATCGCACTTTTCTGTCTTATAGTGGTGTTTCAAGGATAGGATCTATTAATGATTGAAATTTTCAGATGCTACAGTGATGTGGTGGTTTTTTTTTTTTAAAGTACCTGATATGACCCTGGGGCACCACAACCACATGCTGCCACTTATTCCAGGCTTGTGGCAAACTCACAATCTAACCTTTTAGAAATACTACAATATTGAATAAATGTACAATGTTAGCAGTTATTTGGAGTCAATGTGTTTGAAAGTACTTAACACAATCTGAGCAAATAGCATCTATTTTCAGTAAGATTTTTTTTGTAGACTGGTAATTGCCCTGTTGCTAAGTTTAAGAAATTATTGGTGTCTGTTGTCTTGCTGAAAGAGCTAACTTTTTCCAGGTTGTGTTTAAATGGTATTTTCATCTTGGTTTCACCTTTATTTTTGTTGCAGCCAATCTCTGCTTCTGCTGCCTACGTTCTGGGTGAAGTGTGTCGAGATAAATATGATGCTGTTTTACCTCTTGTAAGACTATTGTTGCACCACCAGAAGATAGTACCATTTGTTACTGCAGTGGCTGAACTAGACTTGAAGGACACTCAGTATGTTTCATCTTTCCCTAATTTCATGATAACATGGGGTGTTTTAATTTGAGAGTTTTGAACCATTTTACGATCGATTTTTTGATAAATGGTCACTCATTTTGCTTTCTCATATGTTTGTTACTGTTACTACATGTAGTCACATGACATTGAATATTTTATTGTAACAGCACTTGATAATACCCTTCTAGCTGAGGATCAGAATTCCCATAGCCCTCTTTTAGATGAGCTGCTTTGGCTGTTGCATTTTCTTTGAGTTGTTATATAACTAAATGTGACATACTGGAATAGTGTTCAATAGCAATTGGGTTTGATTTTGTTTTTTGTTTCTAAAAATTATTTTGGCCATTTTCTGGAAATTTTGTAGGTCATTAGTCTACAATTACTCTGCTTTAAAAGTTTGTTTATACCCAAGTCTTACTTCTCTGAGCTGAAAGACAACACAGTTTGTTTTACTGTGTAAGTGTGGAAATCCCATGCACTTGGCATTCACACCCTCCTATGCATCTTGAAAGCTATACCATGGAAGCTTAAAACACCCACTTTTGGTGGCATGGGGTCGGGCACAGGGGGATGGGGACCAGCGAGTGGGCCTATTGGTATGCATTTACATATACGCATTGGTCAATCCAATGCCCCCATATTTTGGGACAGGGGACACAAAATAAATAGCTCTTCTGCAGGCCCCCGGAAAATACAGTAGTTGCCACTGAGGTGCTGTTATGTGCTGTAGAGCTAGGAAAGGAATAGATTCCATTACCATACAGATCACCTCTGAAAAGTGTATTTTCTTCCATTTTGCATATGGTGAGAAAAATCTGGTTTATGTTTAGGTTTGACAGAATTCAGATTGTATTGTTTTTAATTTCAACCATGTATAGTGTTTAACTTCCTTTTACAGATGCTGAAAACTAAAGATGTTAGGGTAAGGGGATTCCCCCCACTGACATCAGGGCTACAAAGGGCTCCCTTAATAGCCAATGGACTCTAGACACTGAGGTACAAGGTGCAGGAGAAGCTGCAGTCCTGGTCCCACAGAACAGAGACTTCTGGCCAGGGCTATAAGGCTGACACACAGCCCCTGGCTGCAGGCTACTGCTGCACAGTTCAAGCCCAGGGACAGCTCTCTGACTCCTGTGACTGAGGGGGGAGAATGAGCTCCTAGCTGAGGGGGAGGCTACCCTGATGCTGGTGCCCACTCATTCTTCTTGTGGCCCTGGCTGGAATTCTCTGCTCTGTTTCTGCCCAGCATGACAGCAGCCTCTCCCCTACCTTGTGCTTCCAGAGTTTGTGTTACTAATCTGCCCTGTGTCTGCAGCTCAGCTGTCAAAGAGCCACACCTTACCTGACAGTTCCCCAACCCTTACAGGCACTAGGTGCAGTAAGGGTTGGGGAGCTGTTTGCTACCAATGATTTATTTTTTGTTAATTTCAGTGTGTCAGGTGAAATTGACATTTACTGACAAGTATAATTTAAAATCAATCCTGGCAAGCCTACCTATATTTTAAAAATCTGTCTATTTTAAAACATTAATACTTTTTAAAGTGTAATTCTCATGGGATAATTTATATAAAGTTTTTAGTGTGCATAGGTTTTTCCATCACAATGATTTATTGTAATTTAAAATTAAGTTGGATTTTTCAAACTATAAACACCTCTTTTACAGCTCAGTATATAACTTGTTTGCATTTATATTCAATAGCTGCATCCAAAGTACAGCCTTAAATTAAATATTTATTGACTGAAGATTTAGTCTATATTTTAGTAGCATACTGTTCACTCCAATTGCATTTTTCTCACAAGTTTCTTTCTTTGTTGATTTAGATTGTCCATAACGGTACATTTTGATTTTTATATTAAGTTTGACTACAGTAATGGGACTGTTTTCGTTGTTGTTGTTGTTTTGTTATTTCTCTTTCTGTCCCTCGGTGTTCTTGGAAACAAGATGTTTAATCTCAGTGGGCAATTTCTGGTTTAAATATAGTAAATATTTTCCAGCAACTGTCTAAACATGAATTTATGTAGTAATAGCATTAAATAGTAGTCATGCTCAGATGTATTGTGTGTGTTAGTTTAAATTTATTTAATCTTTTTTGTTACAGAGAAGTAAACACAATCTTCAGAGGAAACACCTTAGCTACTCGATGCCTAGATGAGATGATGAAAATAGTGGGAAAGCACTACCTAAAAGTTACATTAAAGCCAGTTCTAGATGAGGTATAGGATCTTACTCTAAATATTTGCAGTAGTATGATGAGACCATCTCCTCTTCTGGTTCCTACAGCTCTCTTGTATGAAGAATATATTCAATATTTAGATATTACAGTAGCATGTGCACCAGGTTATGGTTCTGTAGTATATATTTTAATCTATAAGCAAGTATTATGAGCTAAGTTGCTTGTCCAAGGCAATTGTTTCAGACCCCACAGAAGCTCCTGGAAACTTTCTGCCAGGCAGTTTCAGTAAGAACAGAATAAGGACAATAGTTGTTGCACCACACTTTGACCAGGCTCAGCGTTTCTACTGGTGCGTGCTGTGGGACAGGGAGGTTCTTCATGGCAGAGTATTTCTTTGACTTAAGAGCACAGTGCCTGACTCTTGTGTAGATAAATGAGGATTAGGTAGGCTCTTTGCATACTGTCCATTCCTTCTGGAACATGGAGACAATATTTACTATTTTGCCCTTCAGATTCAGGACTTGTTTTCAGCTGATCTCTTTTAATACCAGAATATATTGAAAAATTAGTATAGTTAACTAGTTTATCTTTGTGCTTTTTGTCACTTAAAAAAATTAACCAAAAGATTTCAATTTACATTGTTTCAGATATGTGAGTCCCCTAAACCCTGTGAAATTGATCCCATCAAATTAAAAGAAGGTGATAACGTAGAAGTTCACAAGGTAAACGTCCTAATTGTTTTGTTTCCACCCTAATGAATTTCCTAATTCTTAACTAAATTTGATACAGCTGTATAAAAGATCACTTTCATTTTAGCATGGGTAAAATTTGAACATGCTCTGCTTTTAGTATTGGTACAATTCCCTTGTACTTCGTTCCTGCAGTGTTACTGGTACTAAAGTTTATGGCATCAGCAGAACAACCCTTGTTAGTAGCTCTCCATTTCAAACATTACTCATCTTTCAAGCTTTTCATGCATACTGAATACTGACCTTCCCCATCTGAATTCTTATTAATGCAGCAGATGATATAGTCCAGTGTTTCTTAAACTTTTTAAGACCGACGAACACCAAACGATAATTTTTTTATGAGGAACACCAAGGATTTTTGGATGAACCAAAAAAAAAGGGGGGGGCGGGAGGAGAGGGAGAAGGGTCAGGGGGAAGTTGAGGGGAAAAAGGTTCGGGGGAAAGTTATTAAGCCAAAAAAAAAAAAGGTTGCCTGACCCTTTAAGGGCGGCCATTCTGAATTCTTTTCTCCACGGCACACGGGTGTACCACAGAACATAATTTAAGAAATACTGATATAGTCACTGTTTTCATGGTTAACTTTGTTTAAAGCTTCATTCAGTGAATTCTTCACTTACCAGTGTTATGATTAAGCCATACCAGCTGGTGACATCTCCTGATGGCAGTTCAATCAGCAAAGCGTTAAATGATGAGGACTGTTAGGAAGATACCTATCTTGCCAGCATGCCACTGTATTGCTGAAAGGCTGTGTATATGGTGTTATCCTGTATTGCAAGAAACCAATAGTGTACTTTCCACTGGCCTTCTAATTCTGAAATTCAGTGAGGGTTACCAATATACCTCTTAGTATACTACTAGAATTAGGTAGTTGAAGAGATCACCTATATTAAGTAATGGATAATAAATCATATGTACCATGCCATTGTTTGTCCATAGGAATAAAAAAAGTGCTGTGTTGTAGTTAACAGAACCATTAACATTCTGAAAAAAAATCTGTTTTTATCCTTTTAGGAGAATCTCCGTTACTATGTAGATAAAGTATTCAGTACAATTGTACAGTCAAGTATAAGTTGCCCTACATTAATGTGTGATGTGTTTTACTCTCTGAGACGCCTAGCTGCCAAAAGATTTCCAAGTAAGTGTTTAAAAAACTCTTGTTTAGAAATTAACAAAGTCTTTTTTAAAAATGTCTACTTACTCTCTCTAGTCATCTTATAAAAAGCTCTTGCTTCTCCTACACTGCATGGTTTATTTTGTTAACCTGGTAACAAATGTTCTCTGCCTGACCGGCTGTAGTAAAACTACTGTACAACCTCAAGAGTTTTACTGTGTAGGCATTAGTACCTGCTAAAAAGGATCTAGGGGTTATGGTGAGTCAGACATTGAATATCAGCCAATAACGTGATGTAGTTGGGAGTGGGGGGAAGCTAATGTATTGACAGGAGTGCAATATGTAAGATAGAGTTAACTGTGCATCTTTGCATGGCAGCAGTGAGGTCTAAACTGGAGTACTGTGTCAATGCTTTAGAAGTATGTGGACAAATTGGAAGGGTTCAAAGGAGAGCAGAAAAAGTGATAAAAGGTTTTAGGAGAAAACTGGACACATTAATCTTGAGTACAGAAGATGGTGGGCAGGGATGGGGGAGACACCCAGTAAGTCTTCAGATATTTTATGGGCTATTATAAAGGGATGGTGGTCAATTTTTCTCCATGTCCACTAAAAATAAGAAAGGCAGTAGTGGGCTTTGAATTTGCTGCAAGTGAGATTTTAGGTTGGATATTAGGAAAACACTTTCTATTTATAAGGCTAGTTAAACACTGCAGTAGTTACCAAAGGAGTTTTTAGAATGTCATTCATTGGAGTTGTTTAAGAAGAGATGAGACAAACTGTTCTGCCTCAGCATGGGGGGTGGACTTAATTAATGTTGAGGAGTGAACAATAATTTTTGATGGAGGGCTGCTCAAAGAATTTGGAAGTGGTCCATGGCCGTGCTCCTTCTTGATATTAATAGAGGAGATGTGAGGTCTAGGATGGAGATTGGGGTGCAGAAGGGGATATGGGATCTGAGAGGGAGTTTTGGTGAAGGAGGTGGTTGTGACCTAGGCAGGAGACTGGGGTGCAGGGGTTTGGGTTGTTATCTAGGGCAGGAGGGGGTTGTGACCTGGGTCAGAGGACTGGGGTGCAGGGTCTGGGAGGGAGTATGGGTGCAGGGAGGGGGCATGGGATTTGGTTTATGTGAGGTACAGGAGCAGGAGTAGAGGGAAGGCAGAGGGTTGGGGGGAAGGAGGGTCTTCTAGGGTGCCAAAGGCAGGCTCTGGCTGGGAGACTTAACTGGGCAACTCCTGTCCAGCAGCCCAGCACGATTCTAAGGAAGGCTCCCTGCCCCTGCAAAGGCTGCAGGGGCCACGTGCATCTGTGAATAGCTGTGAGCCTGAGGGGAGGGGGAAGAAGTACTTCCTACAATGCCTGTGTTTCACAGGCAGCTCCCATTGGTCAGAAACCAGCCAATGGTATTGTGCTGAAAGTGGGAGCAGCGTGTGAAGCCTCTCTTCTCTCTCCTCCCCCTGCCCCCCCCCTCGCCCCCCAGGCTGGCAACTGTTGAAAGACAAACAGCCCTGCAGCTGCTTTTCTGAGCAGTTTGTGGGACCGGAGGAACATTGCAGGCAGGGAGCCTGCCTGAGGCTTCCCATTACGTCCAAAGGCTGGATCCAGTGGCTTGATGGGCTGCATTTTGCCCAGCCCTGTTCCAATCCTACATTTGAGTTCTTGATGCACTAGAGCTAAGTATTGCAAGACAGTAGCAATATGTGGATAAAAATTTCAAGTGTCTACTAGAAAAACAGAAGCAATACTGAAAGTATTTTAATAGTCAGGTAATGTTCAAATAATTGCTATAAAAAGCACATCATGCTGTAAATCTGAAGTTACATTTACTTTTGCTTCTATGTAAAACATAGCTACTCAAACATTCATGCCAGCTACAGTTCTCTAGTTAAGGTAGAGTTGAGTATTTTGCAGTTTATGGAGGAATTCAAATACATGGTCACTTAAGAAGAATTCAGTGTGTCCTACCCAAAATTAAAGCATTTAATCTTTGAGTACAGAATGAATTTTCTGAGAAATTAAGTTGATTCAAAACCAAGTAACCTTTATTTTAAAAAATGATCTTTTAAGAAATTTAACTCTGTGTCAGATCACTTTGTCCAAACGCTCTTAATACTAGAATAAAACAAACTATTGGAGTGTCCCATATAGTTAAAATTCAGTGGCATCTTATGCATTGCCGCAGGTGAAGACCATTTATTCCAAAGAAGGGTTTTGTGTCGTCATTCATGACTGAAAGTGGCTTCTTCAGTAGAGGCTGACAGATGTTCTACAGAGAATTCCATGGAAAATTCCACTGCTCTCTTTCAAAATGGCTGCTATGTCCTGCTATGGTCAAATGCACTGAAGACAAGATGCCCTCGGTTAAGATAGTACTTTGAAAATGGTCACTGTCTCACATTTTTCCCAGTCTCAGTGAAACCAAGCTGCCCTCAGCTAAGACCATGGCCCCACTATACTGTCAGGCATAAAACAGTGAAAACATCACTGGGTATTGTCAATATCTCCAAAATTTGTACATGTAGCATTAAGGTTAAATCCAAACATGTTAAGTTACAGAAACAGGTGAGACAACAGGCTCTCCATGCCCCTGGGCAAGATAGGGGAGGGATGGCTCTGGGCTCCCAGAAGTGGTGGGGCCTCTTCCTTTCTATTCCCACCACCCCACCCCTCCAATCGCCAGGCCTGTAAAGAAATAAATAGTTAAGGCACCAAACAGCCTTGATGCCACCCAGTGGTAACATGAAAAAATGGAAATTGGAGAAATTAGTGTCTCTTAAATCGGTTTTCTCTAATCTGAGACTAGAAAATGTATGTACTAATAATAATATGCTTTCATGATATTATTACAGGGTGGAGTTAAGATTGTGTTTGGATGTCTTAATTGTATTTTCATACCTTTAAATTTACCATATTTGGATTTCTTTTAACTCAGCTCTGAATAGACTAGTTCATAATGCTCTGCTGTGTTGCTAATCCTGGTGGAACTAAGCCAGCATTAGCAATAACAGAATATTTTCTTCTCACCATTGCCACCTTTTCATTTCATGCACCTCATTTAATTCTATTCTATACAAAAATAGTTGTCTGTTCCCTATTGATGCTGTCTCCACAAGGTTTCATTTTGACTGTCTTCGTTGCTTCCTTGTTAAGCTTAGTTAGTTACATTTCATGATTTTTCTCTGCAGATGACCCTCATGTACAGTATTCTGCAGTGAGCAGCTTTGTGTTTCTTCGTTTCTTTGCTGTCGCTGTAGTCTCACCTCATACTTTTCATTTACGACCTCACCATCCAGTAAGTTTTTTGGTAAAGTTTTATATCACTTTTTCTCATAATCTGCCCATCTCTTTAGATAGAAAGATGCATAGAAATAAAGCTTCTTTCACTGGCTGTGCTCGGCAATTCAAAAAGAAAATCAAGATATTTATTTTCTGTAGGATGGGTTTTCCTTTCACGTCTAGCCTAAGGAAACTATGGATGTGTGGCTTTGTGGGAGGCAGGTGGCTAATAGTTTATAGTGGACACTGTCAAATGTGGAGCTGTTTTAATGGAGAATATTTTTAAGGTGTCACAGGGGAAGGCGCTGTTCTTTGGAGGTAAATCTTAAGGAGAGATATTTTCAAAGACAGGAATGGCAGTTTTGAACTTCAGTTCCATTGATTTCGTTCCTCCTAACTGTGTTGAGTTAGGCATAAATGTCAGTTTGAAAATCTCCCTTCTCCCCCTCGTCTCTCAAATGGAAGCTGCAGGATAGGGTAGCTCTAATTTTCACAATAATCTGGACTTCAGTTATGCTTGTATTGCCAGATGTTCAACAGAATAGAAAAAGTTGTGTATATATCATACTGTTACCTGATTATATGAATATAATGATTGTAAGATGGAAAATACCCATCTGAAATTTTGTACATAAATATTTAGTCTAAATTTTATATTGGAAAATGTTAAAGCATAGGAATTAGCAATTGAATTATTACTTACATACAAAATATCCTCTTAGAACTCTCCCTGAGACTAATTTATATTTAATTTCATACATATATTATCCATGCATTTGGTATTCTCAAAAGAAAAATATTCTTAAGTTTAGCCATGAGTCCAAAGACATTGTGCAACAATAGGCACAGTTGACAGTAAATGGATTCTGTATGGTGTAAAGACCCATCAATTAAATTAATACTTGGAGTCCTAAAAGGCAAAGCAGGTACACTTCCCCTTTTCCAGGCCTGCCACACTAGAGGTCTGCTCAGACATAGCTGGACCCACATCTCGGGGGATTGTTTTCCAACACTAAACCTGACCCAACACTGAACCTGAGTCAGGACCACCGTATCCTACTATATGAGGCCTGGGCTTGGCAATAGCTGCATGCACGTGCCCTTGCCTTGCTCCTGCCATCTGCCGCCCTGGAGTGTGAAGGGCTGTGACTTCTTGACATACTTACTCTGTAACACACTTAATACAGAAAGGAGGTAGTGACTGGCAAGAACAGGTCCTGCCACTGCTGCATCAAGCCCACGGGCAGGAGGAGGAGAGCCAGCCAAAGCCCAAGAAGGTCTGGCTATTTTCCCTCTCGACCTGTACCAGACACTTGTAATCAGGTCCCATCTAGTTTGGCTCATGTTGCAGGACTCTTTCACATGGAAACCTCCTCCCCTGTCATCTCTCTGATTAGTCATAGATGAGACTGAGCGTTACTCCCTTTTTAAAGAGCTAGCTAGTTTGAGATTGCAAGTATATATTTATAGACTATAAATATGCCTTTAACTTAAAAAAAATTGGGATCGAACCATAAAATTCTCCATTTCTCATGTTGATCAGCAGCAATAAATTACTAATAACAGTGTCTCTCTCTCACAGGGTACTATTGTATTTGCTTTACAACACTGTTAGAAAATGTGAAAAACTCAATCAGTGTTAGTTTATTGCTAGTACTGATTGAAAACTTCCTATGTAAACCATTTTTAAAGAAAATTGGGGTTTGGACAGAACCTTTTTGGCTTCCTGTAGAAATTTTAATTTTTTACTATAAACCAGAAGGGAAAAAAGTATTTAAAAATTTTAAGTCTTTTGTTTTTTGTCAACAAAAAGTTGAAACTTTCCAGGGGAAATACCTATTTTCCCACCAGCTCTATTATTAGCAGCAGTATGTTGGGGGGCGGGGCTGAGAAAATTACTGCAAAATCCTGACAACCAACAAACATTAAAATTTAAAGTGAAAAAAGCCTGCCAAAACAAAATGCTACTTTGTGCACACAGTTCTCTTCTTTGGGAGAGAATGAGAATAAATGATCGTACCTGGCAAGTTGTTGGTTTTAATGCACTACTAGAAGGCCCATAGATACTACAGTGATGGGAGCAATATGAGCCTGTATATAAGAAGGTAGATATTTAAATTTTCTCATGAGAATTTACATTATTCTCTAGCTGAAAATGTGTAGCAAATCCAGTAAGATGGTCATTTTGCTGAATCCCTATTTTGTAAAAGGGAATCTTCAATTTGTTTCCTAAAATTATTTATTTTAGGATGTACAAACTTCTAGAACGTTAACTCTTATATCAAAAACCATCCAAACTCTGGGGAGCTGGGGAAGTTTGTCCAAAAGCAAGCTTGTAAGTATATTAACATTCTTATTTGATGTATTTGTTTCATGAATCATCTTGTTAGATACCAGTTTATATAACTCTGTCTTGTTTTTTAGTCAAGTTTCAAGGAGACATTTATGTGTGAGTTTTTCAAAACGTTTCAAGAAGAAAAGTTTACTGAAGCTGTTCAAAAGGTACCTTTTTACTGATACTATGTAAATCTCTTTTTATTGCCTTTGAGAGCAGACTTAATGGCAAAATGCCTGTAGTTTTAAGATGTTTCCTTACAATTCTCTTCTAGTCTCCAAATATTCTAATGTGCAATGTGTTACAATAAACCATAGAGGTGAAAAAACTGCCAAAGCAAATTTTTAAATAATAATCCAGCTCCCTTCTTGGGTGGAAATCACAAAGCTGGGGTTTGAACAATGTAAAATATTTAGATATTTAAAATAAGTAGTTATAAAAGGTTGATATATGAAAAATATATTGAATTCAAGCTTAAAGATCTTAGCTTCTTAATAAGTATCTCTGGAAGATCTCTGAATTGAGATTCTAATTAGGGATGTTAAGGGTTAACCAGCAATCCTCACCCTAAACAGGTGAGGCTTACTGGTTATGGTTTACCAGTAAGGGGTGGAGCAACCCCCCACTGACTGCGGGCATGAAGCTGCTCCAGTTGGGCTGGCACAGCCTCTGTCTGCGTGGGCCTGTCCATGATGGGCCCTGGGCGCTCCAGTATGTGGCAGCAAGCAGGGGGCCATTCCAGTCAAGTTGGGCTGGAGCAGCCCTTCCACCTGCCCCCCAAACCTCCTGTTGAATCAGTTAGCTGGTTAAACTTAGCATTTAACCGGTTAACCAATTAAACAGGATTTTACATCTCTAATTCTAATAGAGTACATATCTTAACCTGTTATATTGATATTACTTCATCCAGAATTTGTCTTATGAATTATCTTATTGCTAAAAATAAATCTCTATTCAATGCATAGGATTTTTTTTTTTTTTTTGCCTCTTTGCTATAGTTAAATGGAGAGCATCTAGGTCTTCTGTCTAGTAAGTAATCATAATAACATGTCCATTACAAACCTACTAACAAACATTTCTTTGTTTAAAAAAACCTAGGAAATTAAAAGGCAAAAACTTGAGAACAAAGTTAAAGTTGGTCTGGGGAAATATTGTGCCCTTCTAGAACATGGAGTTCAGCAAGACTCATACTTTGGAAGGTTATGCCCTTGTTTGAGTTTTCTCTTAAGCAGTATCAAATTTTCTTATCCGCCAATCAGTTTACTTGCCTGTATTTTTCTAGGACTGGGGCAAGCATCAGCTATGCACATTGGACAAGCACCAATGTTTTACATAGAGAACTTCAAACAGTTTCAGCAGCCCACCCTGCAGTTCATGGCCATAGCAGACAGAATGAAAAGGTCTTCCAGTCTCTCCTCAAAGAATTTCATCCCGGATAACTTCCTGTGTCTGTGTGTTATGATCTGGCAGGCAGTTCTCCCCCCAGACCAGCTGACTCCTGCACTCCCCAGGACAAAGTAAAGTAGTAACCAGATCAGTGCACATTTGACCTCCTGTTATGCTACCACCCATTACTGTAGAGATGACACCAAGTTTGATTGAGCTGTACTTCAGCCTATGTGTACATGAACTCCAATCCCTCTGCCTATATTACTGCTTGGCAGTCACCAACAGTGGAATGTACATTTTCAGTCATTCAAGGAAAAAATGGCTACTAACCTTTTGTAACTGGGATATCTTTGGGAAAGTTGCACATGTTCATTCTGCAATCCACCTTCTTCCCTTTCTCTATTGAAGTTATATGGAAAGTGGGAACGGAGAGAGAGGAGTTTGGAGTCAGCTGAGCCCTTTATGCCAGTGCTGCTAGCATATAGCAACAGAGGGCATTCAAGCCATCCCAGTGGGTACCAGCAAGGTAAAAATTCCAGTAGCTCCACCAAGAGCGAAATGGACATGTGCCTCACATCTCAAATAACAGCAGTTACAAACGATTAGTACGTTTTTTTTAACCCCAGAAAAATAGGGCCCAAGTTCAAGCCCTTTTTAATAAGAGCAGATTAGTGGCAGGAATCTCACTACAAGTTGCAGTCACCTCTGCTGATGGTGTTTCAAGATTCATGATGATGGCTACAGTGATATGCCAGGAATCTTCCATTTGCTTTTCAGGGCTTCCCAGGGAGGTACAGAGCCCATGCAAGACTTTCCTTTTGAAGAAATTAATCTTTTTGACCAGAAGACAGACAAAGCATTACATTCACTGAAGGATTCCCGGGTAACCCTTCACTCTCTGGGCATGCATATACCAGCCCTACAGAGGAAGTACCATACATAACTGTACAAACAGAGCTTGTTATAGCAGCCCTTACATCACCAATGCTATTATGAGCCATCAAAGGGTGCAAAAATTGCGTGCCCCATCCATTCTCTACTGTATGTACCTAACTTAACCTCTCCTCCCCCAACCAAAGGTTACTATTGGATGCTCAAGAACTACAAACAAATGTTGGTGCCACCTCTATCCAACTCCAAATCCACTTTGATGGGCACCCAACATGTTTTTTCCACAACTGGAAGACAATAACAATGAAAAATGCATAGTGGATGTAATCTCTTCTAAATATTCCATAGAGATCCTTGTTCCTTTTCAGGGATCACTGTCACAAGAAAACCCTCTTCCAGGAGGTAAAATCCCTCCTGTAATCAGGAGCAATAGAACACGTGCCCCTTCAACATTAAGAGGGAGATGCTTTTAGTCTAAATGGTTTTTCTGATCCTCAAAAAGACAAAAAGATTCAGACCTGTTCTCAGCCTGTGATGACTCAATTTAGACTTCATAGGAGCAACCTTAAAACTGAGTCATGGTAGAGGCTGTAACTTGAACAGTAATTCTATTTTTTCTATTTTTTTCTTTCCTCCTCTTCCCTCTCTCACCTTCTATATTCTTGGATCTGGTCTTTTAATACTCCAGTCTTCTGAAGAAGTGGGTTGTTCCCACGAAAGCTCATGATACCATCTCCATATGGACAGATTCCAAGCCACAGTGTGACAGACATCCAATTACGTACAACTCTCTGAAATCTGTTGTTCACATTTGCCTTGCTGTTTTGGGAGTCACAGCATCATGTACTTTTCTGATGCCTTCAGGTTTGGCTGATTCAAACAATGTAGATACTGAGCAAATGAGAGTAGTTGGGGTTTCCAGTTCTCCTGAGTACGTCAGACCAATTGTAAATAATTATGCTTTCCGTCCTGCACACATCCCAGTCCAGAAATTTCTCACCTTATGGCTTGGGCTTTGGTTGGGCATGGACCTAGAGTGTTCCTGTTCCCAATTGGCACAAGGTGTCCTTGCTAATAGTAAAAAGGACTCTGCAAGAAAATGTTACCTTGCTAAGTTGGAGTGTTTTTTCTTTCTGGACCCAGTGATTCTGATTCAACAGATATCCCTGTATTTTAGATGCCTGACTTCTTGACAGTAAGGAGATTCTTTTCCTTAGCTAAATAAGGTGTCACATGCTGGCAATTGGTGCATGTCACCTTCTTTCAGGGGGCTATTTCCTCTAGAGAATCTCTAAGGGTATGTCTACATTGCACGGCTATTTCAAAATAAGTTATTCCAAAATAGCTTATTTTGAAATAGCACGTCTATGCTGCAGGGAAGCCTCAAAATTAGTCTGAGGCAGGCTTCCCTAATGTAGACGTGCTATCTTGATTTAGAGCCCCAGGAGGCACTGGAGAGGAATAGCTTAGAATGGCCCTGGTAAGGGGCTATTTTGAAATAGCAGCGGTGGAGCATCTACACACGCCTTATTTCGAAATAGCTATTTTGGAATAGATGTTATTCCTCATAGAATGAGGTTTGCAGATTTCAGAATAAGCCATTTGTTATTTCGTAATTATTTCAAAATAACGGAATGGCTGTGTAGATGTTCACATTGTTATTTTGAAATAACGCTAGTGCAATATATACACACCCTAAGTGCCTATCTAGCTGTATCATATTTTATTTTTCTTCCCTCACAAGGGGAATAACCTTCTCTACAAGAGCACAGATGGCTTCAATTGCCTCACTTGAAGAAATGTGTCTGCTTGACATTTGCAAAGCATCTATGCGAATTTCCATCTGTGAATTCGTGAGGCATTACGAGTTGGTCCAAGCCTCCTCTGCTGACACATTCTTTGGCATGGTGATTTTGCAGTCATCCATAGTACCTGCATCCTCTACTCTGTGAGTACTGCTTGTGAGTCACCCACAAGTATCAGCACTCAGAGAAGAAAGGGAAGCTCATAACCAGAATTTTCTCAGCTCTATGTTCCCAATCTGTAGTCCACTAACTGGTCTCCTTCCTCTACACTTAGCAGTAAGAGGTTGTGGAGAAACGTTATTCCTCATTGCCCCTTCTGCCATTGGTTCAAACCAGGAACAGAGCAATTGAGCTGTGGACAGTACGTTCTAGAATTCTTCTGCCTCAGGAGCACATAGTACATGCATACTCACAATGGAATACAGATAGGGACCACACATCTTGAAGAGCTCCAGTTAAAAGCGTGCACAGGTTTCCTTTAATAGCATACATGGGGGAGATTTGGACCAAGGTTTCCTCATGTCAGAATTTCAGTTCTTCCAAGCTTTCTAATTTTATTCCTTTATCAGTCAGTACAGCTGCACCTAAAACAGTGAATGGCATTGGTGTGCATGCAGATACTTCCCAGAGGCTATTGTCTGCTCCAGGGTCAGAGTTAAGATTGCATGGGCATTTACCTCTGTTTCCTGCTTTTCAGAAACTTGAGTTTTGCTGAGCTTAATATTCTAGAAAGGCATGAGTTAGCAATGTGTTTTTGCCATTTAACTTTTACATATTTTTCACATAGCCCAAGATGTTAAAAAGTCAGCGCCAGCCTAATAAATGTGGCAACTTTAAAAAGTACGGAGCAGCCAGCAGCTCCTACAGGCTATTGGAAATCTTGTGTGGAGTTTAGAAATTTCTAATGTACTCTTCATAAAATTGTTTTTATGTGATTGCCTCATTAAATCTGAATTCTATACAGTTAATTCCTGCTTATACTCCATTTACCAAAATATTTGTGTACTGTAAAGTTTTTGAGAAACGCTGTGGATTTAGGCAACTTTTATTCTTTCCAAACATAACCTTTCTCCTTGTTCTCTTTAGTTTTTAGATGAAGTGTCATCTACTGAAAGTAAAGAGCCCAGTGGCATGAGTGAACCAGTACATCTAAAAGAAGGGTAATTGAAGTATAACATATTTAATTACAGCAAATTAGTTTATAAAATGAACAATAATTGAAAAACATACGTTGACATGTTGTGTTAATTATTCTATTTCTGAAATGTGTAAAAATATTTCAATAAATGTCCATTGCTGACGTGGTTTGTAGAATTAACAACTCTCATGGGATTTTTTTATAACTCATCTTATGTGTTTTAGGAAGCTTTGTATGTAATATTTTCAAAGTTTCTCTCTGTCTCTCCTTGTATTTTTCATGGAGTGTAATCCTTGTCCTCTCCATGGCAGTTTTAATAAACGTTAAAATGTATTTGAGTCCCATAACCTTCTGTTAGAATGACTTCATATACTCTCTCTGAGCTCTGACAGATGAAATACACCTTAGCAGAAAATTCCTTCCCATAATTAGACAGCATATGAAAGTGTCATTCTTCATGAATCATGGAATATTTGAAAAATGTATGTGGTAGAGGTAGCTAATGGCAAAGGAAAAGAATATTTTTACTTTACCCACAAACTCCTTTGAATTCTTCTATTTACAAGCTATTCCTGGGTAAAATAGATTCCGTTTATATCTGGGAAGCAGATTTTTAGCAATGAAATCCTTCTCTACAGAACAATAACTTTTGGCACGTGCTTTTTTCCAAGTCTGAGAGAGAAATTGCCAAACTCATTTAATGTGGCAAATTGTGTTCCTTTTACTCACAATGCTTGTTCCCAAAACATGCTTAATAGAAATGAAAGAGAATATGATTGCAATAGAAAAGTCACCAAACCTTTTGATTTAAAAAGGCTTCTCAATGCTAGGGAATTCACCCATTACTGAAAATATGTGCAACTAAAGGAGTGTTGAATACAGTTTGTTCTCCTGATGAATTTCATTTCAGCTGCACATGTCTCATAAGCTAGACAAAGCTGTATAGTCTGATAAGGGAGAGGGAAAGGAGAGAGCATCTCATAACTGGATGCACATCACCATTTTGGTAAAATGCAGGTTTCCAAGGTAAGCAAGAGGCCACGGTCCTGGGTTGGATTTTGATTGTGTAGCGCAGTGTTTCCCAAATGGTGTTCCGTGGAACCCCAGGGTTCCGCCAAGTGAAAATAAGGGTTCAGTGAAAGAATTCCATTACAGTAACATTTTATGATTTAAAAAAAAAAAATTATATAATTTTTTTTTTGTTAAACTAAATGTTGATCTCATGACATTGTTTAGCATTTGTTTATTATTATCCTTATTTATTTGTGGTCTACTTTTTCAGCTCCATATATTAGACTGTTATTAGGGGTTCCACAAAATTCTTTTGAGTTTAAAAGGGTTCCGTGGCCAAATAAAATTGGGAAACACTGGTCTAGCGGTCAAAGTTCTTACCAGCTAAGGAACCTCTTGACTAAGTCACTTATAATAAAGGGGGACTCAAGATCTATTTTGTGAACCAAAGGCTTCTTTAAATCTATATTTTTCATGTTTTCATTGCTCATTCTCTTCAGTGAGTTTAATGCAAAGTTTATAAAGAAAAGTTCTATAACAGGTGAGCATTTGTACATTGATAATATGATTTCTCTTTACAGTGAAATGTATAAAAGAGCTCAGGGAAGAACTCGGATTGGAAAAAAGAATTTCAAGAAACGATGGTTCTGCCTAACAAGTAGAGAACTTACTTATCACAAGCAACAAGGTAAACCTTAAACTATTTTTCGGCAATTAGATTTTTATTGAACACTGATTAACTAACTGTGCTAAGAATTGGTTAAACTGTGTATCAAATCCATTATGTGACTTTAAGCATCATGATCATGTTCTTATTTACTGTAGTGATAACAAAACACTAACAATAGTCAATCTCTGGTAATTGCCTTTTCTGAAAAGATGCCCAGAAATGTGTCTCAGTTGCATTCAATTTTGAATCCTGTTTTTTGTTTATCCACAAATCCGTTTTCCTTTTTCCCCCACAGAGGCGCATGTTGTATATAGTGTTTTTCTATCCTGCACTCCAAACACTTCCCATTTGAGTTTCAGAGATCTAGTTCCTAGCCATCCTGCTGAAGGGCTTACACTGATTCTGCCATAATTCCACCCGGTAGGATTCCCTATAACCAGCCAAATTATAAGGGAACACTGGCGTGTTTTTTGCAGTTTTAAAAGCGTTTTTAGGTAGAGTAAAATGTGTGCTTGTGATTAAACGTTTCCTGGAAATATACTATGTTGATCACAAATTTAGCTTTTAGGCTGCTGTATACACTATTTGTTTATAGACTCACATGTAGAATAAAGTCTACAGAGCAATCAATTTCTTCATCTCATAGGACCGCCCTTTAGCATTTTCACTATTTAATGAAGGTATCCACTCAGCAGAAGTCCAAAACTGAAGAATCTTCAGTTCATGAACTGCGGCGCCAAATTTTGATTCAGGAATCAAAACTGCTTCTTTTTGTTAACTGCAAAATCTTAATTTCTGACATTCTGCTATTTGCATATTTATTAAAGAGAATTCTGTTACCTGTGTGATACTGTGAAGGAAGTGGTCTGTACATGACAGAACTGTGACCTATACACATTTTGCTGGGGCACTTAGGGTGTGTTTAAACTAGGGTTTTTTCCGAAAAAAGTAGTCTTTTTTCGAAAAAACTTCATCTGCATCTAGACTGTAGCCACGTTCTTTCAAAAGTAAATCTAAAGAACGTGGCAGTCTTTTCGATCGCGGTAAACTTCATTTTACGAGGAATAAAGTCTTTTTTCGAAAGTACTCTTTCGAAAAAAGGCGCTATGGGATGCAAACTGCTTTTTCGAAAGAGTGTCTAAACTCTTGAAAAAGCAGCTCACTTTTTCGAAAAATCTGCTTATAGTCTAGATGCTCTTTTTTGAAAAAGCCTCTTTCGAAAGAGTCTTGTAGTCTAGACGTACCCTTGGAGAGACACTGACAGACATGATTATAATGGTTAGTTATAAGAGAGCTTTTAGCTATGTTATGATGTATGAACTCCTAATTCATGTTGCTTATAGCTTTAGTGAAGCACCACTAAATGGATGTAATGGGTACAGTCACCGATTCAGAACATAAAAACTATGTTCCATGCTTTTATCTCTTTCTATGTTACATGCTACTCCAGGCCCGCTGATGGAGAGGCCAAAGGTGGCAACTGCCCTGGAGCCCAGTGATTCAAAAGGGCCCGGAGCTCCGACTGCTGCTACTGTGGCATTAGTGGCAGCCTGAGCCCTTTTAATTCACTCCTGGAGCATCAAGCAGCAGTAAGGATTGGCTGAGTGCAGGGAGGAGACACAGCATGGTCCAGGTGGTGCTACGCACCGACCAGCCCCAGCTCCAGCCTTTCTGCCCAAGCTCCACCATATCTGGGAGCATGGAGCTGGCTCCTCCCATCTTGCCCACAGGACCAGCAATTCTATGGGCCTCCCTGTCCTATTCATTCACAAAACACAAGCATAAGGATCTCATTAGTACTTTCCTGATTGATACTTGGCCAATTAGGAGACTGGGAAAGCAATTACTCCTCTTAGAGAACATCTAGCTTGCTCATCCTGAATCTTCCTTCACTCGGTCTTCACCCGGTATGTGTAGGCGTGCTTATTACATTTTGACATATTAAGTGTTGAATTTCAAAAGGGTCTGATATAGCAAAGTCTTGATTTCCTACAGAGGAAGGCTTTCTCTTTGCTCTTCTGGTGAGATTTGGTGTCTGATCAACAATTCAACTTCTCACTTCAACAAAAGAGCAGTGAACCTACTCCTTCAACCAATTCCTGTATGTTATTAATTTACGCAACACTAGGAAGAAATGACAAACAGATGTCTTTCACCTGTCCATAATGTCTGGTTTTTGTGCTTCATTTGAGCCCTTTATTCTCTGATCAGTAGCATTAATTTTTATTAGTTTTATTAGTTTTGTCAAAAATGCGGGTACATATCTGTGAAATCTCAACTTCTAGTATCAGTGTTCTAATCTAAGAAAATGATTGATGGTCTGCTGGGTTTTTTTTGTTTGTTTGTTTTTTGCTGTTATCTATTCACAAATTTATGCAGACAAAGAACCAATATACACCATTCCAATCAAAAACATCCTCACTGTGGAGAAGCTTGAGGAGAGCGCCTTCAATAAGAAAAATGTGAGTCAGATGTAGCTTTTGAGATATTAGATTCATAATTGTTGATGAGTTCTTAAAGAAACTGAGATTTACTGGTTGGAAAGTTCAGTTTATACTATCACATTGGTAGCATGGGTTAGTGGTTAGCACATGGCACTGGAACTTTCACTGTTTCTGCCACTTGAGGAAAGCTATTTAATCTGTTGTGCTTCGGTTCTCCTACTTGTAAAATGGAGATATTTGCTCGTCTTTGCATTTACATAGTACTCTTAAGCTAGAATATTATCAATCTTAATTATACTAGATGTTTTAACTTTGTTAAAAGATGATACTGTCAAACCTTATGACTAGTGATGATAACGTTATAAAATAATCCCTTGTCCTTTAGAATTGAATTCTCAATTTTTTTCTGCTCTGGCCCTCAGAATCTACATTTTTTGTCATTACTTCAATCCCACAGCCCTTTCGGGTCATGAAACCATAGCTATTCTTTGGGAGGTGTGATGGAAAAGGGGCCCTAGAGGATTCTGCTAAGAGGTGATGCTGAAGGAAATAGGGAGATTTACATCTTCTCTTCCTTTCCTCCACATCCATATGTTGCTCTGCTCCAAAGAAATGCTGCACAAAGAAGGGGGGCAGTTGTCTTAGCACCAGGAGCCACAGGGTCAAGGCAGCTGGTTCTTCGGTTATTTAGCAGTGCTTCTTGGTATTAATAAGTGGTGTAGCCAAGGAGCAGAGAAGATTAGTGAGAAGCAGTATCCTGGGGTCCTTGGTCAGATTAGAAATGAAACAGCAGCAGCAATAGAAAGAGGAGAAGGAAAGACCTCTCCTTCCCTGCATTTAATTCACTCCCTGTGGTTCCTTGTGGCTATTGGGTTTTGCTGATTTTTTTTTTTTTTACAGTGACCTCTTTTCAGTTGATAAATCTGTATGCTCAGTATGTCATCTTTGTCACTGAAAAGAATTTTTGCTGAATAAAATACTTTCATCCACAGATGTTTCAAGTGATTTATGGGGAGAAGCCACTCTATATCCAGGCAAATAACTGTGTGGAAGCTAGCGAGTGGATAGAAGCTCTCTGCAGGGTAAGCAGGTGTAACCAGAAGAGACTGAGTGTTTATCATCCCTCTGCTTTTCTGAACGGGAACTGGATTTGCTGCAAGGCCACAACTGAGAATGCAAAGGGCTGCACTCCATGCACTGCGTAAGTTGTTTCTGAATTAAAAAGCTTTCTACAGTAAAATGAGTCTTTGATTCCTTTTGCAACCTGCAGACAGTTTAAGCATTAGTTTCATGTTTTCTTTCATAAGTTAGCTGTATGCTTCTTTTCGAGTTAATAAAGCATGATTACTATATTGATAAGACTGTAAAACATAGGTGGGGAACCTACAGCTCATAGGCTGGATCCAGCCTCCGACTTACTTGGATCTGGCCTGTGATGACGCTCGCGGCTTCCCCTGCAGTAGAGTGCACTGCAGCCCCATGGCAGGCTTCCAAGCCTTGTGCTTTAGCCCTGTGGCAGGAAGGAGGCAAGTGCTGGTTTGCCCCACTGCCAGGGGACGCCCCGATTTTTCACTGTGGGGTGGTATTTTTGCATGTTGAGAGCCAGGACAGTGAGATTTGGGAGGGTTTTTTTGTTTTTTTTTTTTTTTTGGTGGGGTTGTTTATTTTTGCTTCTCCCTTGTGTGTGGCACCTGACCAAAAAAGGTCCCCCACCTTTAGTATAAAATATTTTATTTTGACAGGCATGTAATTTCCTCTAATACCACTCCAGAATACATGCTATGCTGCTTTTTTGTAAATTGGAAATAACATGATTGATGCTGCTATACAGAATAATATATATTATAGCAAATATTCCTCTAGTCAGGGCACTGATTGGATTACCTTACCTACCTGTATTCCAGATGCAGTAGTTTTTAGAATCAAATGACTTCTTTACGTATACTGTAAATATGGGAATGCATTTCAGTTTCTCTCCCACTGCTGCTAGAGGAAACAGCTTCTCTCAGTGGTTGTGGGATAATTTAAACCACAGACCCTTTGGGTTTTTGATGGCAGCTGTCTCTTCCCTCCCCACTGTCAACTGCCGTTGAGTAATTGAAAGACATCACCAAGATCCTTGCATCTGATGAATCTGCTTTGTGCATCTCTAGCAGAACAAAGAAGCCTTGAAGTTGGCTCAACCAGCTATACAGAGATTTACCTGTCCACCCTTTTGGCTCTAGTGTACAGAATGCATGGAAGGCTTGTTGAGGAAGAGGTATAACCAGTGTTGCTTAGCTCTGACTAACCCCAAGTGGTGCAACTGCTCTTTTTGGGTTGTTAGAAGCTGTTGATAATTGGAGCAGATCTCCACCTCCTACAGTTGGATCAAATTCAGGATCCTGCTTAGGATACACAAAGATAGCAGAGAGTTCAGATCATTATTCACTGACTTCTGAATCATCCCCAAGTCTGTCACTTTGCTATTCAAATATTGTACTTTCCCTTTTTACCCAGTATTCTACCAACTTCTTTAAAGCATGCTATACCTAAAGAAGAAAACATGAAAAAGAATCTTGCCATTTGTGTCTGCAATTTGACAAAATATTCATTTCCTATTTAATTTCATTGAGTTACTGATTTTTTTTTTTAAAGTATGATTTGCTTTTTAAGGGAGATTTATCTTAGTAACTTAATGGATTGAATGCCACCCTTGGTGTCTAATCCAATCAAGTCTATTAAATAATCTAGTCTAGTCCCCCGGACCCATGGAAAATAATCCCCTATCGCATGTTTTAAAATATTTGTTTCTGTTAATAACAGTTGATTCACATAGTAGGACTTCTACATGTTCAAATGAACATCACTTTCTTAAAAATGTTCACTTTAATCTCTTTATTTCTAAAAATACTCCATTATACCACTTTAATGTGTCACCCTCATTGTATCTGTACCTTTCAAATATAGTAGGGACTATTAAAACTGGATATTTATTCGCCATTGTAACTAAACTTATTGTGGCACTTTAATTATTTTCACCTTGAAGTACTGTGTAGCAAATTCTGCTGTAAAAGTCCATTTTTAGTAACAGTATATTGTCTTCTATTTTAATTCGTGTAAACTCCTGTTTCTGCATCCATAAGATTTATTAACTTATTCAAGATTTAACATTAGTTTGAACACGTGAAGTTATATATCCATTTTTAAATGGATAAATATATTGAAATTGATTCTGCTCTTATTTGTATTCAACCTGTCTAGGAGAATGGCTTGCAGTATTTACAATCTGTATCTTAACCTAACTTCTTTTAATTTTGGTTGTAGGGGTGTTCCTGCTGATATTCAAATTGAGATTGATGGGGATCGAGAAACCGAAAGAATTTACTCACTTTTTGCTATCAACATGCCTAAACTGCAAAAGATGGAAGGTATCTGAATACTAAATCAGCAGAGTTAAACTAACATAAAATAATTGTAAAGACGTGGAGAATGACTGATAGTGTCATGTTTAATGTCTTGTATTTTCATTTTAATTTCATACCAAATTGTACATACTTTCTACTATGAATTTCTAATATTGCTGTATGATAAAATCATTCTCGATCAGCAGTTAATCTCTTCTGAACATGCCCATATAACTCCCAGTAATGTGCTAAGTAGATTTGCATAAAAATTAACAAGAGACTACATACAATAATTTCCATGCAGCGAGCAAAGGGAGTATAACTTACACTCCCTTACTCCTAGAACTACTTGGTCTTGTACTACTGCTCTTTATTAGTTCTGAGAGAAATAATTCTTGGTGGCATGACTAAAGAAGCATCAGTTTTATGGCAGCATTACTGGTAGCCCAATATATACAATAAATGTTAGACCCATTGATGATGAAATTACAAAACCTAACCAAATTGCTCACCATATCCAGTTAATACCATTTTTCTCCTTTGCTTAGTCCATTTTATACTGAAGTTAAAAGAAACTCCATATGTGAAAAGTTTGGGCTCCCTGTTTGGTAAAAGAGATGAGTTAGCTCTGTTTACTGAAAGTAGAAAACAATATATCCTTTTATGTGTGGTGATATTTGCAGAGGCATGTGGAAGTATCGCAGTCTATCAAGGTCCACTGAAAGAACCAGATGACTATTCTAATTTCACGATTGAGGACTCTGTAGCAACTTTCCAAACTCTTAAACAAGTAATATCCATAGTAGAAAAGCTGAATGAGCCTCATGAAAAATATCGGAAGAAAAGATCGTTAAGTGCTAAATATGGCAGTGAGTAAGTATCCTCCGTAATTCCAGCCGCCTTGTATGGGGGACTGGGATTTTTATGGGGAAGGAGTGTCTGAACACCTTCTGATGATAACTGTTGAATTTAAACCCATCAGTGCATGAATTCTTTTCTTCAGTGGTTGTACAGTGTGCAACACAATGGAGGCCTCAATCCCAACTGGACATTTGGGGATTATTTTAAATGTTGTTATGGCCGTTAATACATAAATCAGGTATTTAGACCAGCTGATTCACCTCAAATTATCATGGCACTTCATGGGGCATAAAACCATTCCCCAGAAGCACTGCTTCTGAAAGAGGATTCCCAGGGAACCAAGTCAGCCAACACTGACCCTACTAAAATGACTGCAGTGGTGACTGGGTGCTAACGCCTATCAGTTTGACATACTGTGGTAAAAGGTAGGTTACATCAGCAGTCAGGCTTGTCTAGAACTTCAGACTTAACCGTCTGCAATGAACACTCATACTTTGTGGTCAGGGTTGATTTTTTTCCTTTTATAAGGAAGACTAAATTGTAAGAGAAAGTGACCTCTTAACATTGGTTTCCTGTTTCCCCAGTGATTTTGAAGAGGTCTGGTCCTGGGTCATTGTTGCTTTCATGTGATAAATAACACATCAGGATTTCAGCAAACAATGGGACTATTCAACAAGATCTAGAAATTGTGCAGAAAATATAGCTTTACATTTTAAAACAAAGTTAAATTACATGATTACTAGATAACTATATTTTCCATCAACAATACTTACATGAGGTTTTATTTTCCAGAGAGAATCCAATTGTTGGAAAAGTTTCCTAATGAAAATAAACGATTGCTTATGTGGAGTCAGAAGAAACTAACATGGATTCGGAAGAAACTGGAAGTGTGTGGGTTTTTTTTGGTGGCATTTTTTTTTACTTCGTGTACACTTGTCTAAAGTATTTAAGAATGAACGGAAATGCTACCTGTTTTCACAATCTATTTAATATTTAATAGAGAAAAGTATCTGTTTGGGAAACTGATTGTGAGGTTTATTCCAATTTTGACAAAGAACTTGAAGCTCCATGTCTTGAAATATCAGATGTGAGTAAATCTAAATATTTCTACGTCGCCTTTTTTCCCCCTATGGCACTTCCTAAAGGAATAAGCTTTCTGAAGGCGGAAAATCAACACCAATTGTTGATTTGGATTACATCTCTCAATATACTGGACTCACATTTAATCCACCATTAGTGCCTGCTGTGCCGAAGCTCTTGCAGTGGAAATCCCAACATATGGTGACTCAAAAGCATCTGAACTTTCACTTTCATTGTATAACTTCTTTCTCTTCCTTTGTCAAACTATTATTTTTGTCAGGACTCCGAGGTAACTACAACTGAAGTCTTGTAAAATCCTGCAGTGTATTGTGCGGACTTAGAGACACCAATGTTTGTTACTTTTTTATTTTAAAAAATACCTAAGAAGGAGAAATCAGGGAACCTGTTGTTAGATTGTACCTCTTGTTTACATTTGGGGTGAGCAATGGATGGAGTGACATGAGACCACAGTGTTTTTTCTTTTGTAAAAAATTAAGTACTAATTTTTCTTGATTAAAACATGCAAATTAGCAACACTTTTTGGAAGCTAGCTTTCCTACAAGTAAGAAGAATGCAGATATGGCAACACTGTGGTTGAGTAGTGTTCACTTTACATCTTCCCATCTAGGATTTTTTTGTAAACAAAAATTTGGCACATTTAGGCCCAGCTCACCTCTCATTCAGCTATATTAAATAACTTCTCCAGAATAATCACTCCAAGCACTTTAGATATCTGGACTGCCCCAGATTATATTTTTAGATACTTTGTAGTATCTAATCTTTATGATCAGTTGAATGATCAGTGCTGTTATATGTTAAAACAATGCTTTTTGGCCATTTTTTAATTTCTAGTTATATGGGGTTTTTTATTTGTCAGATCAAACAAATATGAACTGGCATTCATGACTTCAGAAAGTTTGATTCTTGTTCTCCATCTGAGAATTTAAATTTATGTTGAAAATGATATCTGTACATAATCAGTAGAAGAAAGGTAACACTTTGGAGAAGAGACAGCTGAACTTTCTTCACCAGTATTAAATATTATGGTATACTTGGTATAAAATAAAATACACTGTATACAGGTAGTACTTCATTTTTGGAGCATTTGCTGTTTTTTCTATCATTTGCCCTAGGCAGAGCTGAGAATGTAATTTCATCAATACAAATGTAGATTCACAGTGTTTACAAAACCATAAGCTGTTCAAAATACTATTGTAGGGTGCCTTCTGCTACTAAAATCCAGACCAGTTGGTACCACAGGATTGAAATCACTGTTGAAACTAATGAAACTTTTCTATTAGAACAATCATTTTTTAATAAAGAAACTGATAGGAAATCACTTGGGAAGTGACACCAATATTTTCAGCATCACAGTCATGTTCTGCAGCTGGTCATGTTACCTACAAGCATAGTCCTGCTTTTGCATTACTTTACTATTGAAGGGATTCTTAGAGGAATGTTACTTGCCCTCAATTTCAGTTAGAAAAAATTGAATTAATTATTGACACCCAGAAATGTATTTTGTCAAGGTCAAATTGACCTACTTTATTTGCCAAAGAAACAAGTTTTGCTAGATTTCAACAGCACTAATACGTGTCAATTAAATTTTGCTATTTATTGTGATCAATCTTATTACAAAATGTGCTTGTGTTGGTTTCTTGAAGCCTGTCTGTCATTTAACAGCGAAGTTAAATGTATAACAATTTTAAATCTTATATTATTGTAAAGAGAAAACTTTTGAAAATGCACTTTTCATTTGCTTTGGTACTAGACTATATAGAAAAGGACAGATAGGCCTTTAAGATCTGAGGCCTTTGACATGTATTTTGTCATTTTATGTGTTTAAAAATGCAGTAGGTACTCTAGAATTAAATTAGGTACAATTAAGATGATTAATATTAAAGTTGCTTTCACTTTGATTTGCCTAGACATGAAAACATTGCTCAGTAATTAGTTTTATTTGGTCTGTAAATTCTTGTTTAATGTAGTTTTAATTTGTGTAAGTACGGTGTATTGTTGAAAATGTATTTTTATTTAAATTTATTTTCTTATAAAATATTAAAAACTTTTGTAACGTTGCTTCAGAACAACTCACAAATAAATTCAGACTATGTATTTTCTGAGAGTCCTGGTCTTAAAAACTGTTAGTGGACTAATTGTGTAGTGAAGTAGATGGCAGTAAATGGTATTCTTCCATCTTACAGAAACAGTAAGTGAAATTCAGTAATCTTGTATTGTCATAGTCAGTTAATTTCTGATATAAGACTGCTAGATGGAGACAAAAGCACTATTAATAGAAAATTAATTTGCACAGAAAGTTGGCATCGGGTCAGTCTTGAAAGTAGTACCCTATTAAATTGATGGCTTGATGCATTTGAGGCTATTTTGTTATCTCTTTGTCACTGTATAACAGTGGTCAGCAACCAGTAGATCGGGATCTACTTGTAGATCTTGGAACCTCTGAGAGGTGATCCTGACTGGTTTGGCCAAGAGGCTCTCAAGTGCCAGCACTTTAGCTGTCCCTCCCCTCCCGTACCCCAAACCCCTGAGCCCCCTGGACCCAGACTCCCTTACAGAGCCTGAACCCTATCCTGCACCCCAACTCCCTGCCACAGGCTCAGCTCAGAGCCCCTCTCACACTCCAAATCCCTTAGCCCAAGACCAGAGCCTGCACCCCAACCCTCTGCCCAGCCTGGTGAAAGTGAGGGAGGATGGGGGAGGGAGGACGGAGTGAGCAGGGATGGGGCATGAAGGAGCTGGGGCAAGAGTATTTGGCTTTGAGGTAGATCTTGGCTTGCACTTAAATTCAAAAAGTGATCTTGTGCTTTAAAAGGTTGGAGACCACTGCTGTATAACATGGTCATTTTGGTTGGCATTTTAAATTTTGACTTGTTGGTCACTTCCTGTCCTAAAGATGAGTGCTAAGTAAAGCACCGGTATCTTCTGTTTTATAAAACCTATTTGGGTGACATTACTTATAAACAAACCTTCTTTCTCTCTCACTTCACTTAACTTTTACACTATCTTGTTTTTCTTCTGTGTCCTCTCGTCCTTCCTCCAAGATTTAAGTGTACATTTTTCATTGAAAAACCTCTTGTGTCTATATATGTTCTATTAACCATTAATAACTCTTCTTTTCTTAATTAAACTTTTAGTTTTTAATTACTAAAGAGTTGGCATCAGTGTTATACTGGGTTTGAGCAGAGTTATATATTAACCTGTCTAAGCGGCTGATCTTTTGATATTCGAAGGACCCTATGATTGATTAAATTTGGATTTTAGTGGCCAATCACATAGTCCAGTGTCTGGGGGATTAAAACCAGGGCTGGAGTGTCTATAGAGACAGCATTTTTTATTTCTTGTTAGCCAGTTTTCTTTTGTTACTGGCTTGGTATACCCTAATGCTAGAATAACCACCAGTTTGTGGTGAATCTACCCTATTGCTGGACAGTGTGTCCTGAATTTGGCATTGGAGTGACAAGTAGGGATGTTGGATATTGGGCAATTGAATAGTCATGTAACCTCATGAAATCTTAGCAGTTACACGACTATTAGATAGTCCCTGTGGGTAGGGTTGGCAGCCAGTGCACTCCTGGCCCCGCTCCCAGGGAACCTCCTGTCACCCCATGCTGCTGTCTGACACAGCAGCGCAGGGTGCCAGGGGCAGCTGGTTCGCCAGAGGAGCAGGTTTTAACAACCAGCTCCCTCACAGACCGGATCCTTGCCACCCCGTGCTGCAGGGTGGCAGAAGCACCTGTCCATGAGGATCAGTTTCCCCCGGATGTTGGCTGCTGCCACAAAGCAGCCTTTGCCTGTGCAGGCCCAGGCTTGCCCTGGACAGAGGCTGATCCGTGGGATGCGGAGCAGAAATTGGGCACTTGGACTCCCCATGGACAGGAAGCAGCCTTCTTTTGCCTCCACCCCCACTACTGCCTAAGATGGCTTACCCCAGCATTGGCTCCATGGTGCCACCTGCCCCACCCATACTGCTTCTGATACATAGGCAGCAAGAGGGGGAAAATGTGTGTAGTGAACAAGATTAACCAATAAACCTAGGCTTATCGGTTAATCGTATAGCCGACTGTATGTTGACAGCCTTAGTGACAAGAGGTCAGTGAAGGTTCAAAATCAAGACAGATTTTTCTCTGACTCAGTGTTTGTCATCCTAGTCATTGCAGTGGCTCTGCATTGGGATTGCAGTCTGTGGGAGTTACCATTTGAATTGCAGACTACTAGGGGTGGTAGCTCTGGCTCTTTTAAACACCACTTCTCCAGTATTTTTTTTCTGAGTCTTGTGACATGGTTGCTTAGTGATGGAGGAACACTCTGTCTGAAGCTGACAAGGAGCCTAGATAGAAACTTAGCAAGGTGGAGTCTGTCGACACTTGTGAAAATCAGCCGTCACCTACAGCACTACTTATATCTGGCATTTATAAGGCAGTTCTCATCTATAGATCAACACACTTCACAAAGGAGGGTAAGTATGAGAATAAATCAGCTCCTTTCTTCTGCAGTTCTAGTCAGCCAACCTCGCTGTCATGCAACAGACATGTCTCTTTCATGATGAAAATTCCTTAAGAAATCCCTTTCGCATAGTAACTGCAATCTTCATAGAATCATAGAATACTAGGACTGGAAGGGACCTCGAGAGGTCGAGTCCAGTCCCCTGCCCTCATGGCAGGCCCAGATACTGTCTAGACCATCCCTGATAGACATTTATCTAACCTACTCTTAAATATCTCCAGAGATGGGGATTCCACAACCTCCCTGGGCAATTTATTCCAGTGTTTGACTACCCTGACAGTTAGGAACTTTTTCCTAATGTCCAACCTAAACATCCTTTGCTGCAGGTTAAGCCCATTTCTTCTTGTTCTATCCTCAGAGGCCATGATGAACAAGTTTTCTCCCTCCTCCTTATGACACTCTTTTAGATACCTGAAAACTGCTATCATGTCCCCCCTCAATCTTCTCTTTTCTAAACTAAACAAACCCAATTCTTTCAGCCTTCCTTCATAGGTCACGTTCTCTAGACCTTTAATCATTCTTGTTGCTCTTCTCTGGACCCTCTCCAATTTCTCCAGATCTTTCTTGAAATGCGGTGCCCAGAACTGGACACACTATTCCAACTGAGGCCTAACCAGCGCAGAGTAGAGCGGAAGAATGACTTCTTGTGTCTTGCTCACCACATACCTGTTAATGCATCCCAGAATCATGTTTGCTTTTTTTTGCAACAGCATCACACTGCTGACTCATATTCAGCTTGTGATCCACTATAACCCCTAGATCCCTTTCTGCCGTACTCCTTCCTAGACAGTTTTTTTTCCCATTCTGTATGTGTGAAACTGATTGTTCCTTCCTAAGTGGAGCACTTTGCCTATTTTTGATTGCAACACCCATATTTCTGGCATTGGAATGTATGTAATGTCCATTTATCCATAGGTAAAATAAATATCTGATAGAAGCAGGTCAGTTTTCTAATTTGCCTCTGGACTCTTAATTTATTCCAAATCCAACATGTACTTTGTCTTATACTAAAAATAAGGGGGTTGGTTATTCTATTTTGGTCTACTGATTTGGGGAGCAATGCACATCGCTTGTTTCTTCATTCAGCACCCCTACCTCTGTGGGGAAAGAGCAGCATAGAATTTACAATGGGGCCCAGGCTTTTTTTTTTTCTTCACAAAAATGCAGAAATAAGGTTCCCAAATGTCCTGGGAGCCGGCTTTTATTACATTTAAATTGCAGAGCCGCAGCAGGGGTAGCTTGTGGACCCGATACGAGCCGGGACTGAGGAAGCCTTCCCTTATCAACTCATCATGTAGTCGATAAAAATTTTATTGGCTACATGATTAGTGGATTTACCCCCCTCTTAACACTGGGACAGAGTTGTGCTGATAAACACTGCCCTGGATTTTTATATAGGATTGTCTTTGAATTTTTGGAACTATTTTCTTTAGCAGATTTGATTAATTTACACTATGCTTAAATGTTCCAATATTGTTTGTTCAGTTAATACACCAGTGTACTATTGCACTCCCCAGGATATGCATCAGTTGACCAAGATACATATCCTTACATAAATGTTCTTTGATTATCATCAAACTAACATTTCAATAACAGTTCTGTTACTAATAAAAATAAGCTTGTGTGTGTGTGTGTGTGTTTGTGTTTGTGTTTGTGTTTCAGGGTAAGCAAGCTAAGGACAAGAAAACAAAAAAACATGCCCGGAAAGAAGAGCGAGAAAATGAAAACCAAAGCCAATTTACTTCCTGACATTTCCATGCTTCAAAAGTTTCTGAAAACCTATGAAAGACATTGTGCCTTTTCCCAAAGCTCTGTCAGTGTCATGATCAAATGGAGCATAAGAAAATGCATTGAAAATGAAGCCATCCTTACAAAGGTAAATATGTTCTACATATTGATTTAAGGTGACATTGGAGGGGTGAAAAATAACTTTGATTCTGTAACTTTATTATGCTTTTAAAGTTTTTTGTCAAGAGTATTCGGAGCTTGGGTGGGCATTCTTTGGAATGCAGTTTGAGTGAAATAAATAACAAAATATCCATTGACTTATGTGATGAGCCAGCAAGGCTGGGCTACATTAACTGTGAGAAGAGGCAGAGGCAAATGAAAACAAAAGGAATAATTTTATATGTTTAGAATTTTATAAGGGGAAAACCCCAAAATTTGTACTAGCAGCACAAATACAGACCATTACCAA
Organism: Pelochelys cantorii; assembly: GCA_032595735.1. NCBI lineage: Eukaryota > Metazoa > Chordata > Testudines > Trionychidae > Pelochelys > Pelochelys cantorii. The sequence continues at coordinate 35,327,154 of CM064335.1, read as the reverse complement.
AGATATACTGTTTATAATAATGAGTTGATAACCTATCATTTATTAACTTTTGTAAGCTTGTACCCATTGCACACTTAATACAAAATACAGTATTAATAAGAACAAATGAGATTAAAATATACTGTCACTTCAGAGTAAAAAATCAGTTTTTCTTTTCCTTGCTGTAAATCCGACTCTACTCTTGCTGTCCTGTTTGCCTTTCTTTGGCTTGAAGTGTTCTTGTAGCAATACCTTTTTCACTAAGTTGGTCCACAAATGGGATTTCTTCATTTGTCTATTACATGCCTTTAACCTGTATTCCTTCAGGTGTTCAGACATTCAAACAACCCTTCTCTTTGTTCATATACTTTAGATCCTTTGTGGATGGCTTCTCATTTACTGAGGTCAAGATCTGTTTTCATCTAATGCAGCTTTTTGATAAATTCCCTTTTTCACCAACTATATATCTTTTGTGGGGGTGGGGGGGGGGGGGTTCCTTGATGCACTCTCTGGTAAGTCTGTAGATTTTATTTGTCACTACTTTCCTTCTCTAAGAGTATCTGCTCATATACCCAGGTCTGGTTTTTTTTACCTGCTTCTCCGGATGTGAAATCTTTCCTATTTTCTTTCTCTCTTCCTTCTTACTTGCCAGTTCCCTACTTTTATTCTCCTGTTCTTTTATCACATCCCCTTTTCCCAAGGCTACAGGTAATCCACTATATCAGCATTTTGATTCTTCTTCTCTAACAGCTTTTATTCCACCTGCCTCTTTGGGAGGATTCTGAGCCCCCTCCCCAACTTGAGCTGCTCTCTTGTTCGCTCTGCCTGGGACAGCAGACTGTGCTCAGGTCTGCCAACGAGGGGAGGGCAAAGGGAACAGTTGCCCTGGAGCCGGACAGTTAAAGGGGCCCATGGCTCCCTGCCATTGCAGCAGTGGCCAGAGCCCCTAGCCCTTTAAATCACTGCAGGAGCAGTGCTCTGCATAACCCTAACATCTGGGGGCGCAGCACTGCACTCCTGTCAGCACTGATGACTGGCTGCCCAGTCCCTTGGAGGGCCTGGAGTCAGCTTCCTCCCCACCTTGCCCAGGAGCCTGTGGAGGCTGCCGCCGCCCCTGTCTGTGCTGTTCCATTGCAGCTTCAGCATGTGATAGTCCCAGGGTGAGGATGACTACGAATACACTGTCTCCTTATTGTGGATGTGTTCTAGATGTTTACATGGGTTTTCCTTTCCAGTGACTGTAAATCATCTTTCCAAACTGGATACCTAAAATTAGATATGCCTGTAGAACGGTCTAATTTTCAAAGGTGCTGACTCAGCATCTGCAGCTTTCAATGAATCCTAATTTTAAGTGACTAGACATGGATTTAGTAAAATATCTAACTGTAGTTTAAAATCCTGAAGGTATTTGCAAATGCATCCCCTGCCTTCCAAATGTGCTATAATTAGCTATTATACACTTGCATGGTTAGATAACCAGGTTAACAGGAGCATAGAGCCCATTGTTCTTAGGCTTTTATCTGCAGAAATGCCTGATTAAAAACATCTAGGGTATAAAATAATGCCTGCCAGGCTGATCTACAGGGTTGGATGACACACGAGTAAAAATGCCTAGAGCATAGTTATTCTATTCATTATAGATGCAAAGACTGGAGCTGCACCAATATAGAGAAAATATGCTGAATGTCCCTCTTATTTAAGGAATTCTGCACAATTTGTATATATTGATATGCAGAGTTGTGTTAACATCTTTGGACTTGGGTTAACATTGATAGATCACCATTTATGTATAGTACATGAGATATTGGTACATTTTATGTTTGGGTTCATAAAATATAATGTTTATTTGTTTCTGTTTTGATTATACCAAATTACAATTAAGTTTTGGGCTTTTTTTTTAAGTTTGTGCTCACAAACTCTCAGAATTCTCAGCTGGTTTCCCTCACATCTCTGTTAAGGACAATTAGAGATGAACGATATATGTTGGGAAAGGCACTCCGTATCTGGGGAATTCAGCTAGATAACCAAGATATTGCAAATCTTGTAAGTAAAATAAAATGCAGAATGTAACAAACAGTAGACATTTTAAAGAGAAGCTGACCAAAAGTAAAGGGGTTTTGATTTTTGTTCTTTTTATTCTTGCCATTTATGCAGTAATATATAAATTGGAAATACCAATATATAGCTAGAATGGTTGTACACGTAAATAGAAAAGTATAGGAAGATGATGGAGAATTGTTTAGAGAAATGGCCAATGCAAATTATACCACATATACAAAAAACAAGTTTTAAAAAAATTACCCTGGATTTTACACACATCCACTAATCCAGACCAGAAAGGCCGCTGAGACAATGAGCAAACAAGACATTTGTAGAGACAGATTTGGATTGTGAGGGCAGTCTGATTTCATGCTCAAAGAACTGTGTAACTTCAGATGTGCCCAAACCCAGTCAGATACTTTTTCTATTGTCTGGTCTTGATAATGCCTGTCACACTCAGGGAGATGTGTGTATCAGCACAGACAAACTCAATTTTGAAAATCTAACTTCTCCCTGTTTATACTGTAATTTATTTACAGCATATCTCTGAATGTACAATGAAAAAAAACTAGCCAGTTTCACTTTGGTTTACGAAAAATTTCTAGTCTGTTCCCTTTTCAGATTTTCATGCATTAATACAATACTGTAATGCTTTGGTTGCAAATGTTTGGGGGTTTCATCCTCCCCAGATAGGTATATGGAATCATAAAATACTAGAACTGGAAGGGACCTCGAGAGGTCATCTAGTCCCCTGTCCTCATGGCAGGACCAAGCACCATCTAAATCATCCCTGATAGATTCTGTCCAGTCTGCTCTTAAATATCTCCAGTGATGGAGATTCCACAACCTCCTGAGGCAATTTATTCCAGTGTTTAACCACCCTGACAGTTAGGAAGTTTTCCCTAATGTCCAGCCTAAAGTTCCCTTGCTGCAATTTAAGCCCATTTCTTCTAGTCGTATCAGAGGCCAAGGAGAACAATTTTTCTCCCTCCTCCTTGTAACACCCTTTTAGATAACTTGAAAACTGCTCTCATGTCTCCTCTCAGTCTTCTCTCTTCTAAACAAAACAAGCCGAATTCTTTCAGTCTTCCCTCATAGTTCATGTTTTCTAGACATTTAATCATTTTTGTTGCTCTCCTCTGGACCTTCTCCAATTTCTCCACATCTTTCTTGAAATGTGGTGCCCAGAACTAGACACAATACTCCAGTTAAGGCCTAATAAGCGCAGAGTAGAGCAGAAGAATGACTTCTCCTGTCTTGCTCACAATACTCCTGTTGTTAATGCATCCCAGAATCATGTCTGCGCGCGCCTTTTTTGCAACAGTATCACACTGTTGACTCATATTTAGCTCATGGTCTACTATGTCCTCTATATCCCTTTCTGCAGTACTCCTTCCTAGACAGTAACTTCCCATTCTGATGTATAAAACTGATTGTTCCTTCCTAAGTGGAGTACTTTGCATTTGTCCTTATTAAACTTCATACTAGTTACCTCCGACCGTTTGTCCAGATCATTTTGAATTATGACCCTATCCTCCAAATCATTTGCAACCCCCTCACAGCTTAGTATCATCTTCAAACTTAATAAGCGTACTCTCTATGCCATCATCTAAATCATTGATGAAGATATTGAACAGAACCAGTCCCAAAACTGACCTCCGTGGAACCCCACTTGTTATGTCCTTCCAGTATGACTCTGAATCATTAATAACTACTCTCTGAGAATAGTTTTCCTGCCAGTTATGCACCCACTTTATAGTAGCCTCATCTAGGTTGTATTTCACTAGTTTATTAATAAGAAGGTGATGCCAGACCATATCAAGTGCTTCACAAAAGTCTTAGGTATTCCACGTCTACCGCTTCCCCCTTACCCACAAGACTTGTTATGCTATCAAAGAAAGCTATCAGATTGGTTTGACATGATTTGTTCTTTACAAATCCATGCTGGTTGTTACCTATCACTTTATTATCTTAGGGTATGTCTATACTAGCCCCCTAGTTCGAACTAGGGAGGCTAATGAGGGCGACCGAAATTGCAAATGAAGCACGGGATTTAAATATCCCATGCTTCATTAGCATGTTCCTGGGCAGTCACCATTTTGGAAATTGACTAGCCCAGAAGAACTGCCCGCGTCTACACGCAGCAGAGAAGGGCGATTCCGAAATAAACCCCCTACTTTGAATTACCAGTTAAACAGAGGAGTGTTCTTGCTTGAGGCTGGAGTGGCCACCAGGGCACCCTGGGATGGCTGGAGGCCCCCTATTTCGATTTAAGTGTCTACACAGCACTTATTTCGGATTAGCTAATTCGAGTTTGGGGTTAGTCCTCGTAGAATGAGATTTACCAAATTTGAATTAAGCGATCCGCTATTTCGAATTTAATTTGAAATAGTGGTTTGCCTGTTAAAGTTAATTCAGGATAACGGCTGTTATTTCAAATTAACTTTGATGTGTAGACATACCCTTACTGATTAAGGATATCCCCATCTAGAACTTTGTGTTAGCCAAAATGTGTGTGTTCCCCACCTGAATCCAAAATTCAGCTAACTGTAATTCCTCTGTACTATTTCATTATAATTCCATCTAAGAACTGGATTTTACAAAGAATGAGCTAATGCTATCATGTCTAGTACCAGAAAATTTGCACCTGAAGTGGTCGTCTTTTCCATTTCTTAAAGTGCCCATCAGTCACTGCAGCTGAAGGAAGGCTTGTACAAAGGCACAGAGAAAGTTCTTATATTGAGCCCTCAGTATGCCAAAATTGAAGCTCTGCCTGTTTCTGGAGATGAGAAGTCTTACAGCTGAGTCTTTACACGAAGTATGAGCTGTCTGCTGCCTCCAAGAGTTACCCTGGGCTGTCTGCTGCAGTGTCTCTGTTGAATATAGCTGCTGTGGAGAGTGGGGAGACAGAGACTGTCTCTGATATAGGTTGGCCCTAACCCACTCTGGAGTTTAAAAATTAGAACCATGATCTGAAGCAGACACAGAATCAGACAAGAGCTAGTGCAGAGCACAAGATTGAGGTCTATTTGTAGGTCCCTAATGGTTGGGTTAGTGTATATTGAACGGCAGCTTTCATGACACCTTTACACTCAGCCACAAGTGCAGTGGACTCCAGAAACCTAGCCTGGAGGCAGGGAAAGCATGGGCCACAGCAGCTATGTCTGCATTTGAAAGTAAAAAGTATGGGCTCCTGACTAGGTAAAGATGGATTTATTGGCAGTTGTCAGGAACAGCTGGGGTCAGCTCCATGAACACTCTTACCCAACATGAGGGAGGTTCACAACAAGCTGGCAGTGGCTGAGGTCTTTTGTTGTAAGTGATAGCTTTTTGAACACAGGCTGAACTATTGTATGTTTCAAGATGCAAAAATCTGTTATTAGTCCATTCTCCTCTTTTACAGTTTTGAAGATAAAGGAATCAATGGACTTCTGTCTGGGTTAGAGGGAAACAGAAAACTTCTAACTCTCAGCTCATGCTACTGTAGTTTGGAACCTGAAAGTGGGTCCAAGTTAGGTCCCATTGTAGCCCAAACAGCTATTTGGTAAGATTAAAACTTCTACTGGAATTATTTAACTTTTCTTGTGATTACATCATTTGTCTTTTCTAAAAATGTTACCTGTTCTTTTTCCAATTAAATCTGTAATATTTTCCCTGGGAGAGATTTTATTGCTAGTTCACATTCTGTTTTGTACTTCAGGTTTAACCAATTTGAGCTGGCTTACACGTTACATTAAAAAGTCCAGCTTTGATGACAGCCAGTTAATGAGCCAAAATTAGTCCGATTCAACCGAAAGTAGTTCTTGCAGTTCTATCAGATGACTTTCTGTTCTCAGCTGTTTAAGGCTGTTGAAACTTCAGTCTGAAGTCTCTCTGAGGAGTGGTGTTTCAAGTCATTACCGCTGCCAGTTCAGTGCTGGGGCCTCAGCCCTTCGAATGTCACCCATGGAACAGATATGCTTACTGAGTTGGAGCTAAGCAAAAAGCCAGTCTACAATTTGAGTGTTCGAAGATACATTTGTTGAGAGCAAAAGCAAAGGCCAAGTGGGTTCAACTTTGGAACATGAAGTCATTGTGTAAGACAGATAAGGAACCCTGGTGGTCATCTCAGGCAGCTAGTTTAGAGAAGGCTGCCCTCAGGCATGATCTTCACAGCTTCTCATCAACTTTGCAGTGTTTGCAGGAAATGGAGAAACCTCTTGTCCTTTAAGAATGGATAACGTCAGCTGGAGTCAGAACAGCTGCATCAGTGATAAGATCATTTCAAGATGTTCCTTAGTTTTCCACTGCCTGCAGTCAGTCTTCAATTTGATGTGGGAGAAGAGGTTCAGGCAGACCCACGTTCCTTCAACCTAGAAGAAATTCGGTTCACAGTCCATAAATTGAAGTCTGGAAAGGCACTTGGAAGTTTTAACTTCACCCCTTAATTGCTGAAGACAAGCAAGAGGATTGTTGTACCATGGCTGCACAGGCTCTTCCAGATCGTCTCTCACATGAGTAACATTCCTGATGACTGAAAGGAAAAAGGTGTTCATTCTGCACCTGTTCAAAAGGGTAGTGTGGCCGAATGTAGCAACTGCATTATGCTGTTGTCTGTCATAGAACACAGTCTCTGCTGCTGTGTTAATTTCTCAAATCACTAATGCACTTCCCTGGGGATACTCCGTGAAGCGTCATATGTGGTCATTCCACATACCAACTAGCTCTTCACTGTGACGCTACTTCTAGAGAAGATGTAGAGACTTCTGTCAGACGTTCGATTGAATTCATCGAACAAGTGTGTAGGATAAGGCAACTCACCATCCCTCGGAAGATAGTGTCATTGACAAAAGAGCTCTGTAATGAAACTGAATGGGCGGCAGGCTTGCAGAAATTTTGGTGGTGCCCAGAGCCTGTGCCCATCCCCCACTCAAACTCCCTCCTCCTCTCAACTGCCTAACACACTGGGAGGGAGTTTGGATGCCATATGCAGGCTCTGGACTGGGACAGGGGATTGGGGTGCAAGCGGGGCTCTCAAAGGGCATTTGGGTGCAGGAGGGGTGAGGATGGGGCTCTGGGGGGAGTTAAGCTATAGGAGGGGGTCTGGGATGCAGGCTCTGGGATGGAGTTGGGGGTTTGGGGTGCAGTATGCAGGGTCTGAGAGGGAATGTAGGTGTAGGAGGCGGTGATAGGTGCAGGCTCCAGGGCAGAGTCTGGGTGCGGACTCTGGCCTGGGGCATGAGGTGGGGATGCAGGAGGGAGGTTTGGGGGCTGGATGGGGTGCAGGAGTTTGGGGGTAGAACAAGAGTTGGGGGAGAGGACGTAGGCTCTCGAGGGAGTGGGGCATGCGAGGCGATGCAGGTGGAGGTGGTTGCGGCACCTCCTTTGGTAACGGCTTCTGAGGGTGGCAGGGATTTCTGCACACTGCTGCCCTGTGCACGCTCCATCATGCATCCTCCAGCCCCCCTGCTACCTCTGGGCTATTTAAAAAGTCCCCGGGGCCCTGCTGCCACCACCGCAGTGCAGCAGGGCTAGAGCAGCTTCCTGCTGCTCACTCCACTTGGCTGCTGGCACGTGAGTCCCTGCAGCCAGAGGGGAGGAAGGTATGTACGTGCACTGCTCCAGCTGCTAGGAGCAGCACATGGAGACACACGCACACTTCCTGTCCTCCCCTTGGCTAGGGGCCACACGGAAGTGCTGGCAGCTGCAGGGAGTGAATGGCAGGAAGCTGCTTTAGTCCTGCTGCTCTGCCCCTGGCGGTAGGGGCCCCCCTCAGCATTTTAAATCACATGGGGTGGCAGGCAAGGGTCGGGGGGGGGACACAGGTGGGGAGAGACCTGTGCCAGGAATATTCCTGGGTGCCAGGACACCACGGGCCCACACAACTCGGGGCCTGTGGAACAGAAAGTTGTGTTTTAATGGCAGACATATGGCATCCTTTCTTATTTCCGCCAGATTTCAACAGAGCTGCATTCTGTCACTCTTGATGTTCAGTGCTCACATTGACTGATGGATGGGCTCGAGGAGGCAGCTGTCAGTGCTGTTGAGCTGAGTGTGACTCTGCTGTGAGATTTTTAAATATGCTGATGAGATTGTCTTGTTCGCGCCATTCAGTGAATCACTGCAAGCTGAAGGCTGAGCTGATCAGACAAGAAGCAGTGCTCTCGGGATACAACGGAGTCCTTGTCTATGATTGCCAAGCATCCTCCACCTCCAGATTACAAGCTCAATATTAACCTGTCCAAAACATCAAGTAGGTAGCAACCGTCGAATTCTTGTAGAACAGCAGTTTTGAACTGTGGGTTGGGACCCCAAAGTGGGTTACAACCCTGTTTAAATGGGATCACCAGGACTGGCCTTAGATTTTCTGGGGCCTGGGGCCAAAGTCTGACAGTTTCCACCCTGTGTGGCAGCGCTCAGGTTACAGGCCTCCCACTGGTGACTAAAGCCCTTGAGTTCTAGCTTTAACCCCCCATGTCCAGGGCAGTAGGGCTTAGGTGGCCCAATCCCCCTTCCTGGGGTTGTGTAGTAATTTTTGTTGCGGTGCATTGAGTTTGGAGAACCCCTGTTCTGAAGTATAATGGGTAGTGCTGGAGAGTGCTCCAAAGATGTGGATACTCCATAGTAGCAGCTGCTGTCATGTTTTGGGGCCTTCAGCAGCCTCTGTGGAGCACTGTGACGTCAAACTTACTACAAAGCTGTGGCTCTGTAGAACCAAAAACCTACCATCTCTGTTGTATGCTGTGAAAGATGGGCACTGAGGAAGGCTGAAGTGTGGCAGATGGATGTCATTGATTCTTACCATTTTTGGCAGCTTTTCCACATTAGTAGCTAGATATGATCAGAAATGATGATGTTCATAGCAGATCCTACCAACTGCCTGCATAAACACTGATTCAATGTTGGTGGCTTATTTAGTACAGGCGTTACTAGGTTGGAAGATGAGCAAATTGGGTTGACCAATATTTCTGGAAATATTTCTAGAATTTTTTTCATTTGAAAAGCTGTTTTTATATTAAAGTGTTTGTGCATTTTTCAATCAGCTGTAGCAGGAGCAGCCTGCATGTGAAATGTCCACATTCAGCATCTCTCTCGGGTGGCTTCTTTCAAAATGTTTCTGATGACTAGAATTAAAGATGCCCTCTCCCTGCAGAACTACTGTTGCAGCTGTCCCAGCAGACAGGGAGAGGTGTGTGTTAAAACATCACTCCAGTGGTAAATCTGACCACGTGCTCAGATGAATGGAGCATCTATATAATGGTGAATGTACTGCAGTGCAAAAGGATGCTCTAATTTTCACAAATGAGAATACTAGGTAAACTATATTAAGGAATATAAGAAATCAGAAATAAGCAAAAATATCATAGAAGCTTTATGCTGAAATATGCTGATTTCCCCCTCCCCCCCCAATTATTTCTGATGGGGGAAAAAAAAATTAAGTAATTGTGCAGATCCATCTATGGTGAATGTCCTCCGCATCCAGGGCTATGTAAATTTGGGAAGAGTATATCAAATAATTAATACTGCACATTCCAAAAAATTGTGTATAACTCCATGAACTGGCAACAGTTTGAATGGCTGTTCTTATTTACAAACAGCAGATAAAGGTTTGGGTATCCACTTAACAATTTCTGATTTGACTGTTACTTCCAAAACAAGAGGCTCTAACACAGTGGAAAGTAGTGGGAGGAAGGAAAAGAAAAGAAAAGTTATAGCTCAGTGTTGTATGGTGGTATTCTATTATACGTAAGTTCTTACAACCGTGATGGGGGTGATATATCTGAGACCCTTCCAAAAGCGCATGAAGCAATGTGATTACCATCTATCGCACATGGTTTGGTGGCTCACTTCTTTCACCCCCATCATTAGTTTTTAAGGTTGGAAGGGGGCCTTGTGATCATCTAGTCTTACCTCTTTCCTGCACAACACAGGCCAAAGAGATTCACCCAGTGCTTTTCACATCTTAACACAAGGGGTGTGGTGTCTTTTAGAAAGACAGCCAGTCTTGATTTAAAACCCTCATTCTCTTTCTCTCACTACTGCTCTTGTCTCGAGTGTTCTTGTCACCTCAAGCTAGTAATGGAAAAGCGTCCCAGAGGGTACTGCTTTCCAGTTTGAAAAAGGCCTGTCATATAGGCTAGATCAGTGTTTCTCAACCTTTTTTTATAAAGTACCCCTTCTTTTAAAAAAAATTGTAAGTACCCCCAGTACCTACAGTTTTCAGACACACATTTTTTTCCTACTATTGCAACACATTTGTTTAAACAACTTAATCATAGCCTGGCGGGCGATGAAATTTTCGGGTGTAAAAAATACAAAAATAATAAAGTGCTATAAAACTTAAAACAAAAATTCAGTTTTCTCCAAGTTTCAGTTGTGCTGATTTACACCCCCCCCCCAGACTTCTCTCAAGTACCCCCTAAGGGTACTCGTACCACTGGTTGAGAAACACTGGGCTAGCTCAAACACTGAAGCGCACCTCATAGTAAGCAGTGAGGTAGATTTGCACTAGGCCAGAAATAACACGAGGAGACAGTGCCTCCCAGAGCTTCCTATTGCCCTGTGGGAGTGTGCTCACTACTACACTATTGGGGTATAGCTCACTACCCTGTGCACAATTGTATTCTTCAGGCTGGTGGGCGGGGGCCAGCAGAACTGTTGCCATACTTCATCCTCAACCACTTTAGGGAACTGTGTGACTTAGGGGAATAGGGAAGGAGTAGTCCCAATGCTGCCGAGCTCCACAACAGAAATTCAAACTGGTCCTTGTGAAGACCACAGAAGGGGTGGAAAAGGTTCCCAACAGCCTTCTGCACTTGACCTGGCTGTGTACTTGCATAAAAGGTGGGCAGGATCTGAACCAGAGTGTGGCACTTTGATTATTAAAACCACAATTAAACAGCACACAAGGGGGCTGGGGTAATTTAGTGCTTCCAGGCAGAGATGTTCTGACAAAGGAAAACTTAGATTTATCATTATTCCTCTTCTGTACAGATCATTTCAAAGTTAGGCTTTCAGTCTTGCACAGTTAACCTTAGATATTGTTGAAAAATCATTAATGTGCACTTGTACTCAGTAAAGCAACTATAAACATGACATTGTGAAGTTCTATTTTGATTGTGTGTCTGACTCCAGATGTGTCACATTCAGTTTGCAAGTAAAAAGATTTTTTTTCTAACTTAGTGCCATAAAATCACCTTGGGATTTGAAAGGCAAGATCAGCGTCTTCATTCCTGTACAACAGACACAGCTCATTGTGTAAGTGCATATTGTCAACAATCCAGTGTAGCTCTCCAATCCAGTAAGTGTTTGTTAGATGCCTGTTAGAAAACCAAATTTTTACATTGAAACTGAACAAATTTTAACATGGAGTCATTGGGATATTATAGAAATTGAACCTATTTTTGTCATTTTTATAGACTTTTTTCAGAGAACTGCACTTCAAGCTATACAGACTAATGATTGATCTAGTATTTTTAATAGTTATGTACTATTGACATTAGTCATCTAGTCACACATTTTTGTGAGAAGACTGAAGCAAAATAGGCATTGAATAGTTCTGCCGTTCTGTCATCTTGTGTTACCAGCTCCACCTTTTCCATATTTGAAAAAAACCTTCCTGTTGTTTCCAACATGTTTTGCTTTGACTTGCCTGATTTTGGCCTATACATTTGTGCTATTCTCATGTATAATTCTTTGGTGACATGCCCCTTCTTCCATTTCCTGTATGTATCCCTTTTGACTTTTAGGGCACGTCTACACAGCAGGGCAAAAGTCCAATTAAGCTACATCAATTGCTTAGCTGACGTCAAAATAACTTAGTTTGGCTTTTGGCGCTGTCTACACAGCAGGAAGGCAAAGGAAGAACACCCTTCCTTCAACTTCCCCTACTCATAAAATGAGGGTTATAGGAGTTGGAGTAAGAAGTCCTCCAGCTTGCCATTATTTCAAAATAATGGCTTGCTGTGTAGACGTGCTCTTTGTTATTTAACAGAGACTTTGCATACAAGTCAAGTGGGTGATAGCAATGTTCTACTTGGCACTAATTAAGCCTCACCTGGAGAACTATGTCCAGTTTTGGTCACAAATGTAGAGAAACTGGCAGAGATCGAGGGGCAAGTGACAAAGATGATAAAAGGAATAGAATGTAAGCCATGTGAGCAAAGGCTGCAGGAACTGGGTATGTCTATTTTGAAAAAGAGAAGATACTTGAAAGACTGTGATAAAAAAGATGGAGAAAAGTTGCTCTTTGTCCACAGAGGGCAGGACAAGAGGCACAGAGTTCAAACTCTAGCATAACAGATTCAGATCAAATCTCAGGAAAAACTTTCTAACAGTAAGAACAGTAGGTCAATGAAACAGACTGCCTCAGGAGGTTGTGGAAGCGTCTTTAGATGTTTTTAAAAGGAGGCTGGATAGTTTAGACACCACAAATTCTGCATCTTGGCAAAGGGTTACACTAAATCAGTGGTCTCCAACCTTTTTAAGCGTGAGATCACTTTGAATTTAAGTGCAATCCAAGATCTACCTCAAACCCAAATACCCTTCCCCTGCCTCCTTTGTGCCCCTTCTCCGAGGCCCCGACCCTGCTCGCTCCATCCTCCCTCCCTACCCCACACTTCCTCACTTTCACCAGGCAGGGGCAGTGGTTTGGGGTGCAGGCTCTGGTCTTGGATTAAGGGATTTGGAGTGTGGATTAAGGGATTTGGAGTGTGGGATTTGGTCTGGTCTTGGATTAAGGGATTTGGAGTGTGAGAGGGGCTCTGAGCTGAGCTTGGGCCAGGCAGTTGGGATGCTAGAGGGGTTTCTAGATGCAGGCTCTGGGAGGGCATTTGGATGCAGGGGTGGTCAGGGCTAGGGCAGGGGTCTGGGGCACCAGAGGGGGTTTATGATGTGGGTAGGGTTTTGGGATGTGGGCACTAGCTGGGCACTGCTTATCTCAGGTGGCTCCTGGGTGGTGGTGCAGTGGGGCTAAGGCAGGCTCACCCCTGTCCTGGTCTTGCACCACTCCCAAAAGCAGCCAGCAAACTCCCTCCCAAGTCCTGCGAGGCCCCTCTCTGCTCTGTGGAGATAGGGTACAGGGTGGGAGAGGAGGCACCTTGACATCAGTGCCCCTCTTCTCCCTCCCCTGCCCTGCACAGAAAGCGGAGGCTCCAAGGCAAAGGGCAGGAGATGCCCAACTGTCTGCAGGGAGGGGGGGAACAGCTGAAGTACTGGGCTTGATAACCTCTTGGCCAAACCAGTTAGGATCCATTGCAGAGGCTCCAAGATCTACCAGCAGATCCCGATCTACTAGTTGGAGACCACTGGGTGTATGTGATAGAGGTCTATAAAATTTTGATTGATATGGAGAAAGTGAATAAGGAAATGTTGTTTACGCCTTCACATAAAACAAGAACTAAGGATCAACCAATGAAATTAATAGGTGGGAATTCACAGGGGGTTTAAGAAAAACAAAAGGAAGTGTTTCTTCACATAATGCACCGTCAACCTGTGGAAATCTTGGCCAGGAGATGTGAGGCCAAAATTATAACAAGGTTCAAAAAAGTAGATACCTTCATGGAGGATAGGTCCATTAATGGCAATTAGCCAGGATGAGCAAGGATGTAACACCATGGTAGGACTGTCCCTCACCTCTGTTTGCCAGAAATGGGGAGTAGATGACAGGAGTTGTAATCAAGTGATCCATGTTCTGTTCATTCCCTCTGAAGCATCTGGCATTGGCCACTGTTGCAAGACAAAATACTGGGCTAGATGGACCATTGGCCTGACCTAACATGGCTTTTTTTTATTTAAAGTGGTGAAAGTTACACCATATTGCCAATTACAGGTGGTTTAGAAGTAATTTACATTGGGACATTATAACTCTCATGGCTGTTTGTCACACTTGTTCTTAATCAAAAACGTGCAACTACATAATGTAGGCTACATTTGCTCTAATGTCTTCGTGAGCCTAATGGAAACTATACAGTGAATTGCTTCACTGGTATACATAAGGCTATGTCTACGCTATGGGGTTTTTCCAGGATACCAGAGAGATCCTGGAAAAACTCCACCGTGTCCAGGGAACACGTCTGCTCTTCCACTTTATTTTGCAGAAGAGCAGATGCGCTCTTTCGGAAGCCCAGTCTTCCTCCTCCCACGAGGGAGAAGGGCTCTTCGTCTCCAAAACATCCTTCTCCAGTAGTTTGCAGCTTAATACGAGACACCACAATGTGCAAGCAATAAGTGAGGTTAAATTTTGTCAGTTATTTTTACTACAGATAATCAACACACGTGGGCTTCTGTGAATTTTTGTTTATCAGCTGTCACCTGTTGGTGACCTCTACTGAAAATAAGGAGGGGGAGGACTGAAGCCCCAGCCCCTCAGAAGGCGAGAGAGCCCAAGTTGAGCAGGTTGAGCGCTTGCTGCCTCAGAAGCTAACAGCTCCAGGTCCCCTGCTGCATCCAGGCCATTGAGCTCAAGGGTCTCCTCCTACAGTGACTGACAGCTCTGATGTCCCCAAGACATCTGGTGCCTCTGCTGCCCATGGTGGTTGGGATCGCTGTGTGCCCCCATCATCCACAGCTGCTAGAGCTCCAGGAGCACCGTGCCCCACCCATGCATTTTGTCTGAGACAGTGGGCGGCACGCATGTTTGCTGGAGCTAATTTAAAAATTTGTCCCCAACAATTCGCATAGTACATGCAGAATCTTGCTCCTGTTGCTGTTAGCCACTCACCTAATACAGGGTGTTCCCAAAATAATCCTGACTTGTTTTTTCTTGCAGAAACTAAAAAACAAAAAACAAAGAAAACTGAAGTTGGCCCATGGCTAGTTAAGTTGTATTTGGCTGATAATGGCATAGATGGAAGAGGAAAAGGAGGAGAAAAGATGGTCTTGGAGTTCACTCAGCTTTTAACTTAGTAAGTTATAAATAACAAAGGTGGGGCACCTTTTCTTCTTTTACTAGATTCAGAAACATGTTTGAGATTCTCTATTTTTTGCTTCTAAATGAGGACTAATAGCCAGAAGCTTAGTCTCTTGAATATTCTGCATGCCATATCTCTCAAGTATGTAAGTATGGTGAAGAGTATTATGGGAGTGCTGTCTCTAGCTAGAGTGATCTTCAGAAATACATGCATCTAAGCTCTCCCCAGGTTCAGTTTTTCTGCCCAAATTCCCAGAGTATCCAGTGATTTCACCTCCACAGCATGTTTCAGGTTTGATTAAGAATTGAAAAAGACACATCACAGAGATATTTATTCTGTGAAATACCGTATTAACTGTATCCTAACTCTTGAGTCTCCGTTTCCTAGCTCTCAAAGATTTTTGGCCATTTGAGAGACAGGCAGGTCATCTTCACTCTGAGACAAACTGCCAGTGTCCTAGTGCCCCCCAGTGTGTTCTGTTTCTTTTTCCTCCTGATGGTTATCAAGAACATTTTAAAAATAACTTGAAGAAAAGGATTCCATAGCTTTAAAGTTAGACCTCATTAAAATTCAATAAAAATAGATATTCAGAGCCAAGCTCCTTTCTACCACCCTTCCATGCAAGAGATGTGATTGCATTCTGGGTCTGGGGAACCAGATGCCATATCAGCTGGTACACATAGGTCCAAGAACATACGAATGGCCATATTGGGTCAGATCAAAGGTCCATTTAGCCCAGAATCGTTTATTCCCACAGTGGCCAATGCCAGATGCCCAAGAGAGAGTGAACAGAAACAGGTAATAATCAAGTGATCCCTCTCCTGTCATCCATTTCCAGCCCCTGACAAACAGGCTAGGGACACCATTCCTACCCATTCTGGCCACATCTTCCAAGAATGTGAAGATAGATCCCCAAGCATGTGCTATAGTATTTACCCAGGCTTATATATGTATATGTATATGTATATAAGTTCTTCAGAGCAATGAGGTGAATAGTGGAATATTGTATGAAAATTGTTTCTTTTTTCTTTCCTCTTCATTGTCCCCACATACACTGTAAAACTCTATTGTGCAACATCTAATTAAAACAAATTTGTACAAAAGATATGGCAATTGTGGAAGGGGGAATGGAGTCCTATCCACCTCCCAGGTGGTTAAAAATGGGTGGATTTTTAAAATTTAAATTAAATATATTTTATTAGAAAAATAGTTCTATTTAAAATAATGCTACATTCAGTAACCTGAATTAAGGCCTAAACTATCTATTACAGGCATTTAAATGAAATGAAAAATATTAAATAGTATGCTTGCTGACTAAGTTTGAAAGAAAGTCATAGCACTGAAATAGTGGTAAAAGTCACTGGCTAAGCACTGGAACCAGTTTGTTGAAATGCTCAATCAGCTTTTTACAGCAGTTATCTTTTGTGCCTGCAGAAAAGATAATTTCTTCATTTCACTTTATTCAACTACTTCAAGTTCAATGACAACTTTATTCAAAATTAAGAAACCTATTGGGAGCTGAAAAACCAGGAAAGCTTGTTTTCCTTTTCCAGTTTCTGAAAACAAACTAGATGTGAAAGGATGAGATTTAGTTCTAAAATCTTGAAGAATACAGTGACCAGAAATAATCAGTTAATTAACTACAGACACTTCCTTTGCTTAATAAATCAGTAAGTTTTAAGTGTGGAACAGATTTTAGTAAACTTTTTTCCTCTCTTGCATCCAGCACATTTAACTTAATTTAATTAAAAAAAAAAAACTTAAAGCACTGTTTTGTGCATTTTTCATTGAATTCCAATTTCTGTCCAAATACAACTGGACACAAAAATCACTAGTAAACAATTATCATCTAGTAAATAAAAGCATCATTCCCCATTTTCTAACATAAAAATATGAAAATAAGATATGCATTCATTCATATAATTGTCATATATTTGCAGAAATAAATAGGTATACATATGGTATATACTCCTGGTAGCAAAAGAAGTGCCAGATTTAGGTAGAGGCTATTTCCAATAGCAAATCAACATGTTACAATGGTTTCCCACCAATTGAAATCAACCTTTTTTTTTTTTTTTTTTTTTTCTTTTGGGAAGATAAAAAGTACCAATGCAAAACACAGTTAAAATTGATTATTTGAATCAAGGTTTCCTGCTTGCTCATTTAAATTGCTTTGATTTTAATTCAGTCCAGCTTACCACCTCCCCATATCCCTTCTCCCAGTTTTGGAGCAGTCAAAAAACCATTCCCCACACTAGGGGACGTCAGAGAGGAGATCTCGGTGGTGAATTTATCTAATTACAGATTCACTAACTACTTACTACCCTATAGCTTTGTCAATCCACCAGGTCACCCCCAGCTTTCCACCTGCACCTGTCTACAAATCATAGAATCACAGGGTTGGAAAAGACCTCAGATAAAGCAGAATTCTATAGCAGTGGTTCCCAACCTTTTTTATACCACGGACCATCAAACTCCTTCAAAAACTGTTGGCGAACTGGCACTGAAATATTTGCATATTCATTGTGGTAATTAACATATTTGCATATCTGTTATATACAATGGGCTAAAATTACCATGAGACGAATCAAACGGGGGGGGGACCATGCTGGTTAACAAAAATTTGAAACTCTTGTACACGCAAAAAAAAAACCAATAAAATAGTCGCTAATACTTGTTAAAGAGTACTCTCCAGTCCAATGCTTTTGCCCTAGTTGCACCTGAATTAGAGGCAGTACTAACAGGTCTGACGGTGCTGACACATTCTTATTTTCCTATGCACTTAATGCATAATAATGTGTGTGCATGCTGGCTTGGAGCAGCTGAAGGCCAGAGGGAGGCTCCTGCTGAGCGGGGAGGGAGGGAGAACGGGTTGCAGGGGAAGCCGCCCATCGTGTGGCGCTTGGCCCCAGCAGCCAGAGCAGTCGCCCTTGACACCTGGTGGCAGCAGTGGGGGAAAGGAGGACACCAGCAGCTCCTCCAGTGCCTGTACAGCTCCCAGAGGGGAGGGGAAGCTTGGAGCCTCCACTCCCAAGCCAGGGATAGTTGGTGGTAGTTCTTACCACTTCCCCAGCAGGTCCCCCCCGCTTCCCAGGAGTAACTTGAGGAACAGGAAGTGTGGGAGGGAGTGTAGCATGAGCCGAGGATATAGGAAGTAGGGAATGAGCCCAGTGAAAACAGCCCTTTAAAACGGAAGATGACAAGGAAGTAGCATGTTTGAGCTACAGACTCTGACATTTCATCAGTGGATACTTTTGTCTTGTTCCAAATGGATTTCTGAATGGAATTCCTGTTGCTTGAACAATTACGCAGTGGGTACAAGTAGCCCTCTACCACATCTGTCTGGTCCCTTGAATACCATGGTGTGCATCATAGTGACAACCATGACTCTTCTAGGTGATCTGTTATAGAGTTACTAGTGGGCAGTGCCCCCTACTCACTAAGCTGGCCAACCACCCTCTCTAGGGTTAGGCAGCCCTGGCTCTCCCCCTGGTCGCCGCCTCGCCGGGGAGGGCCAAACCAAGATGTGGCAGCCCTGGTCTGCCCTGGCTCTCTCCCCTCTGGCCACCAGGGGTTGAGCCGGACCAAGTCCACTGCTGGCCCAGCCCTCCCACCTCTGGCCCCTGGGGGGTTGGGTGGACCAAGGCTGGCCCAGCTCCCTCCTTCTGACCACTGCAGAGGATTGGGGCAGATGGAAGCTGGCTCAGCTCCCTCGCTCCAGCCATTGGGGGAGGGTTGGGCCAGACCGAGGCCACAGCTGGCCCAGCTGTCTCCTTCCCGTGGCTGGGGAGGCTGACTGGGGCCATGGCTGTGATTGGTCCGGCCCTCTCCCTCTGGCAGGGAGGGGAGAGAGGCAAGGCCGCGTAGCTCCCGTACACCTGCTTTTCCCCCCGGACCACGGGGGGCTGCTACACACATCCTGCATGCTCCCTTCTCCCACCCAAGCCCCCATGAGGCTCTGTGGCTCCTGTGCGTCCCCGTGCTGGACAGCGGAGGAACCGCGTGGCTCAATTTAAACTCTAGCAGCTGCCCACCCACGTGGCGGCTATTGGAAGGACATCCAGTCCTGGCTGAGGGGCCAGGGTGAGCCCCACTCCAGCCCTCCCCTCCTGCATTGGGCCTCTGCAGTGAGGCCCCCTGCCACAGGCCTCACTGCTGGCCCTTCACCCCGCACCACAGGCTGAAATTGAAACTCCTGGTAGCCTGCCATGTAGCAGCTGCCAGAGGCACATCCGGCCTCTGAGCTGGGGCCGGAGTATCTCCCAGTTGGGTGCCCACTCCTCCTACAGCAGGCCTCTCTGGTGGCCTTGCTGCTTCCTCCCTCTCCCTGCTGCCAGAACTTTTTTAGCCTCCCTACAACGGGCCTCTGCAGGCCCCCCTGCAATTTTCCTCCTGCCTCCCTCCCCCAGAAGCCCAGCAGCAGCAGCAGCTTACCTGCTGCTCGGGAGCCATGGGTTGCTGATCTGTGATGGGTAGGGTTACCAGGTAGCGCGCCCCCCCCCCCCCCCAAAAAAAATACCGGACACACTTGATTGTGGGCGGGGGGGGGAGGGACTGGCCGGGAGGAAGGGTGGTGGGGGGGGGCAGGGGCCGTGGGGCTGGCTGGGAGGAAGGGGGGGGGCAGGAAGCAGAGCCGGGGGGGCCGGAGGAAGGGAGGGCAGGAAGCAGAGCTGGCTGGGGGGGGGAGCCACTGGCCGCAGCTGGAGTTCAACAGGCTGTGCCTCCGGCAGGCACTCCCTCTAGTTGCTAGTAGAAGCCGGGCGGGGGCGGTGGCTGGGAGCCACCGCCCCCGCCCGGCTTCTGCACGCAACCAGAGGCTCCCAGCTGGGAGGCGGGCCGCGACTGGCTCTGGGAGCCTGTGGTTGTATGCAGAAGCCCGGTGGGGGAGTGGCTGGGCCCCTGCCCCACTCCGCCCAGCCCAGCTTTTGCATGTGACCACAGGGCTCCCAGTGCCAATCGCGGCCCACCTCCCAGTCACTCCCCCGCCAGGCTTTCGTCCGGCGCCCAGCCGGAAATTCAGAAAATACCGGACATTGCACATGTCCGGTATTTTCTGAATTTTTCTGCAGGACAGAGGGCACAAATACCAGACTGTCCAGTAGAAAACCGGACACTTGGCAACCCTGCGATGGGTTAGCGGTGGGAAAGAGAGAGGAAGGGAGAAGGCGGGATGGCTGCGGGGGGGACTGTGGGACACAGTGATGTGATCTTGTCACAGTGTCATCGCACAGGAAAAACTCTTTTAAATAATATAGATTGAATTCTATTAGAAACTCAGTCAATTTCCATTTTTTGTCATTTCAGCCGATAATATCAATGATTAGCCTTTTTTATTTTTATTATCCATGGCTGTGAAAAATTATGATTTTAAGCATTTTTTTATATTTATTGATTTAAATATTCACAAAAGCAGGAAATCTGGGGATCAGATAACGGTGAGAGTTGGACAATAATTTCCTGACAGTAGACACCGAGATTCAAAAAGTTAAAACTTTATAATCTTTAAAACACAAATTGTCAACATCACATGGGGGCAAAATATTCAAAGTGAATGTCCATAAATCCAACTCTAATAAGCTATCAAGTAGCATTTCTCTTACTTTGCCGATCTCCACATTCTAGTCCAATCATTATCACTGGAAATATTTTTGTTCGTGTGAGAGTAGTGAACATGTTTATCAACATTTACCAATAAAAACCTGAGCCTCAGTATTTTACTCCCTTCCTGCATGTTTGGCTTATCTCTGTTAAAGCATTTCCTCTGGTAAGATAAACATTTCTCAGTTCTGCTGTACATAAATCTACAATTGTGTGTGGCTATTACTAGAAGGGCAACTCTGGTGGTACGGTACAGAATGCTGCACAACTGGTACAGTGTACCAGAGAGAGAAGCAGCAGAATGTAGAACTGCTGGATGGCTCCATGCTGACAGTTCCTCTGGCATAGCTGTACCACTACCAGCCTTTCCCCATAAGGTCTCCCCCATCTGTACAGCATCCAGCCCTATCAGGGGACAGGGCGGAGGGGTGGGGATGGGGTCGTATGGCCATGCCACAGGAGCTGCGGGCATGGGGCTACTCAGTGGTCCCATGTTCTGCTCCTTTCCCTGCTGTGGTTTCTGGGTCCTAAGAGCTGCAGCAGGAAAAGGACAGAACCGCCAGCCCTCCCCCTGCCCTTCCACAGAGCTGCATCTGCTCAGGCTCCCAGTAGCAGCCCTGCCTTGTTGGGCTGGGAGTGGGAGCAGTACAGGTACCGGAGGAGCTGCCGATGGCTTCTTTTCCCCACTGCTGTTCCCAGGTGGGCAGCAGCTCTCCACACAGCGTTTGACCCCAGAGGCTGGGGCAGCCGTTCTCCACGTGGCCCCAGCTGCCAGAGCTGGAACCCGGGCCACAGTAGGGACAGCCTCACCATGACCTAGCTCCAGCCACAGCATACTCGGCTACCAGCCATCCCTCTCACCCTGCTGCTGTGCAGAAAAGTGGGCGGGAAGAGAATTTTTTGTGAGCATGCAAGCATGCATATTTTGAGGAAGTCCAGCGGGCAAGTCTGATTAGCAACTGTGGGAGTGGCCTGGTAATGTGCCATGGGCCGGCAGGCTGGGGTTTGCGGCCCACTGCCGATCCAGGGACCAGCAGTTTAGAACCACTGTTCTGTAGTACACAGGAAAAACAAATCTCTGGAGTCTTAGCACATTGTGGCTCCCCTTGCACAGTAGAATGGAATTTATTCAGGACCACCTGGGCCCTTTATTAGACAAGAATTTTGTCAAAAGGAAATTGAAAACCAAGGCTATAGATTTAAATAATATTAGAGATCTAACTTTCTCCTAGAGTCATGTTCCACACTCAGATGCAGGTGTGCAACTGCCAGTGTACTGGGAGTCACAGGTACATATATCGGAATCACTTTTTGATTGCAAAAACAAATGATAGATGCACATTTTGTATTTAATATCATTAGTTAAGTGTAGGCCAGGTGAGAAGAAAACAGCTACTGAAATTCAGGAAATAATCAAATGTTATCAACATCAGCTGTCTTAATAAATGTTAGAAACAGTTCTACTATAATCCAAAGCAAAGTGCTGTACTTTTCTGGGTATCCCAGTATTTGGTTGGTAACAGATTAAACTCAAGTAGCTAGGAGGTGTTGGCAGAGAGCCAGGAGAGTGAATGGGAGAAGGTGTTGAGATTTGAATTGCAAGAAATCCTGCTTGCTTTGTATGCTTGTGTGACTTCAAGCTAGGAATTGGGGGAACAAGATGAATTGGACCAGGCAGGACTACCATGCCTACAATGAATACTGGGCATGAAAATGGAGTGGAACTTGAAGCACAAATATGTGAGTAGATAGGGCATGTGTATTTAGACACACTAAAGTTATTTTATTTGTTTTGTTGTTCGGTTAAACTTCTCGGTGCTAAATCCATGTGCCTCCCCCCCCTCCCTCCCCCCCCCCATAAACTGTAACTTTAAGCTGTATCCCAGGGATGAAATTCTCTATTTTAATTTGTTCTTTTCTCAGTTGCTTTAAAACACTTAGCAACCAAGTATGCTTTACCAAGTATATCTTTTTGTTTTGTTAATAAAATCACCTTTTTTGAGGCTACAATTTGATTGTGTCCTCGAAGGTAATTGGAGGTCTGTATATGCATGCGTAAAATTGAGAGGTCATCTATCAGAGGTTACAGTTTGCTTTCTTTTTTTCAAGCTCTCTTGTGGTAAAAGAGATTGGGGCTCTCCTCTGGAAGAAGTTCCAAGTGCTTTCTTCCTA
The DNA here is from genome assembly GCA_032595735.1 of Pelochelys cantorii. Lineage (NCBI taxonomy): Eukaryota > Metazoa > Chordata > Testudines > Trionychidae > Pelochelys > Pelochelys cantorii. Next base: position 35,304,475 of record CM064335.1, on the reverse strand, counting down.
GATTCAAGAAGAGGGTTATTGTGTTTTTTTTTTTAATGTTTATTTTTAATTTAACTTGATGATGGTAGCCTATCTCCCAGGATCAGGGACTCTTTGACCTTGGGGAGTTTTTTAAAGCAGTCTATAGAGGCAAGATACTTTTTTAAGGTCTCTTGCAGGCCTCCATCTTCTGCACTCAGAGTGCCAGGGTGGGGAACAGCTTCAACAGCATGAAATCAGCAAAATCTGGGAAACAAAACAAAGAGATTATGCAAGAAGCAGCAATAAATGTGGAAGACTTCATAAGGCTTCAATGCTAAACAAAGTCCAAGTGGCTGCCTGCCTTACGAATGCAAACAGTAATACTCACATGAGTCAGACAAACAAGATGTGACCCTTGAGTTCTGTAGTATCTTTAAACGAAGAAAAGTGATTTAATCAGCTATGGAATCCACTTTCAGTTTTTATGTTTATAGTCAAGAAATTCTTCCATTGTTGTGCCCTGCCCACAATTGTTAATATCAGTACAGCTACTCAAATACCAAATCAATGAGACAATTTCAATGTACCTTTAAAAATCTTAATTCATTAGTGGGACTTAATATTTACACACCTAAAGCAGCTGGAGTGTGTCTACACTGTACCTGTAGCTTGAAATAAGCTACACAATTTGAGCTACACAAATTGTGCAGCTTATTTCTAGTCAATTTTGAAATATTTTATTTTTCAATTTGGCGCTATCTACATAGCACTTATTTTGAAATAAATCGCTATTCCATAATGTCCCTTACTCCTCGTGGAATGAAGTTTACAGGGATGTTGGAATAGCGAATCTGTTATATTTCGAAATAACGGGTGTGTTCAAAAGATGCAGAATAGATGTAGCCCTGAAGAGCATTGTAATAATGAGTATCCACTTCACCTTTATTCCATCACCTTCTTGATTCTGAGCAAGTAGAAGAAGGCAACAGGGTAAATTTTATTTGGTGAAATGTTATAGTCTATTATGCATGTCATACTAGATGGTCAACCCTTCTGGTCTTAAACACTACAAGTTTTTGTTATTTTTTTAAAGCTAAGCATAACTTTCTGAAATAGATTTATTGTGCAAATGCTGGTAGGTCTTTATTTACAGCTATGTAAACAGCACTGGCTATTACTATACATTTGTTTTCTCCTCTGAAATAATATTATGGAACTGGCATCTTAGATGCCTTGTACTCAATGGGAATCCCATCTGTGGAATCTGACAGTGTTGTTTGCATATTACTGAGGATTTCTATTCAAATTATTATCTGAAAAAGTGAAGAGATGCACACATTTTCTCAAATGAAACCTGTAAGAGGAGCCATGTATTCATTTGGTGGCTGATCTAAAGCCCCCTGAAATTAATGAGAGTAAGGGGCTTTGGATCAGGTCACCAGTCAGAATTATCAAAGAATGATGGCTTTTGTTTCAGTGGTTTAATAATAAAACTTTGGCATTAGTTATATTCTACATAAAAATAATTGTATTTTATTTACTAATGTATAACACTGTTTTTACTTACAGCAGATTTCAGTTTTTATTGTTCTTAAATGCAGCCTAATCAAATACTCTGAACACTTAATAGAACTCGATCTGTATGGCAATGCTATAGGAGATCTTTGTGCAACTAACATCCTAGAAGCTCTTCAGAAGCGAAAGAAAAGTAGGTAGAGTGTCTCCAACTTCAGTCTGTAAGCTTTAAAAATTACTCTACTTTTTATGTAGGTATTCATCTGGATGTTTATACAAAGAATATGAGGAATATTGTATGTAAATTAAATTTCTACATAAATTCAGTACTACTGACAATACAACCTTGAGTATCTTAGTTTTCAATGCAATAGATGTCAGGGGAAAGGGCCATATTATTATAAAATTGAGCTTTGTGTGCTTATATTTGGGTGAATGCAAGATACAAATCAGAAAAAAGATCCAAATCCTGAAAATGACTATGTATGCTGCATATATTTCTTCTAATTTATACTTTAGTGATCCTGTATTATGCATATCACATGTATTGATACATCAATTGTCCTTTTTAGAAATGTCAGCAGCCTCATTTGTCACCCTCCTCAATCCTGCATAACTCCTAATAGTTTCTTGCTCTTGCATCTCCTTCTCCTCATTCCCTTGCCAATCATGAACTTGCCCATATTGTTACCCTAAAATTGTTATGTAAATGTTTGTTAAAATGTTTACTCCATTATGTCATGTTAATCTTGTTGTGCTGATGGGTTTGGGACCTAAGGTCGTGTTGGTATTTCGAATTATTTGATCGAACTAAGGTTAATCCCCTAAGGTAGTTCGGACTAATAAACGGTAGTTCGAACTTATCTAGTTCTCTTCGAACTTAAGGACTTAGTCCAGACTATGTGGATAACTGCCACACGGCATTCCCGCTCTTTTTCAAAAAACCCTTTGCACACGACCCCATTTTAGCTTTGCACACGCTTCAAAACCTTCGCACTCCACTCAAAATAGTTGCACTAGGCACTAATATCTGTGCACTAGGTACTAAAATCTATGCACACGGCTCTATTAGAATTTTCCCGCTTTTGCATCTATATAAACCTCCTCTGAGGTTTGTTCGTGTTCTTCGTTCGTTCTCTGGGGTTCGTTCATAGTTCCGTAGGTTTGAATGGTGTACGTCTACCCTGTTTGTCTAAGTGTGACTGAGGTGAATGACTGGATAAGATAAGCATTGGGTTATTGGCCTGGAGGCGTCTTGTCTGTGGGAAGTTCCCAGATAATAGACAGCCTATGTCAGGAAGATACTAAGTTAGCCAGAGGCTTCGGACGGAGTGCGGAAGGCCTTCGCCACCGAATCCTGTCAACCTGATCACGTAGACCAGTGACCTAGGATCTCTGACATCGAGGGACCGCCTCACTGCTCCTCCGTTGTGGCTCGCACTGAGCTAAAACGTCGAGGTCGTGAGCACCCCTTTCTCTCCTGCTTATCCGGGGCGAATGTAAAGTATATTTATTGTATCGGGGATTTTCTTTCATTCTCTTCTTCTGGGTTAGGGTGGACTTGGTTGAAATTTTACTTGTTGGCTATTTGAAATTCTTACAATATATGGTTTGGCCCTAAACTATGACTCCGACTCGTTTGTGAAACCAGGTAGCCGGTGATAGATACGGCCTAAGGTAGTTCCCATCTTCTGGGACTTGGGACTTTAACATCTCCGAAAGCCAGAGCGTGCCAATTAGATCTTTTAAAATTAATCGTTACTGTGTCCCAGGGTAACAATATACTCAAACTCCCTCCCACAATCTTGGTGGCTGATTTTCCCATCTGCTCGTTCCCATTTGCTGGCTCTCCCACGTCCCAGGGAATTATGATTATTTGGTAAAGGTAAAAAAAAAAAGCTATGCCATCTATAGTTTAAATATTTTTGCTCTCGAGAATTGCTGCTGTGTGGCAATCCTTTGTCAATCAGAAGAGAAGTGCAAACTTCAGGACCTTTTTCACATCAAACAGGTGTGATGCTGTGTATGAGAGGAAAATAGTTGGAGGGAGAGATGCTATTCTGCTGGCAGGTCAATAGAAAATGGTGAAGAAAAATGGAAATCACAGTGGAATTCCATTTTGGGGAACATTGCATTATTACATCAGTGAATGTTTCTGAGGTAGAAAGGGTTTTAAAAAAAAGTATATTGAGTTTTTTATAGTCGAAAATGGGAAAATATGTTCTTGGTTGTCTCAACAGAAAAGATGCCAGGCTTACATATTAAGATTACACCACAGATTTCCTCTAATACATTCAAGTTAATTTTCAAGAACAGCAAGAAGTTCAGATCAACTAAAAAGGGAATGAAAAAGGTATGTACTTGCTTCTTTTCCAGCTTTTACAAATTAATAGAAAAGTTTCACCATGATTCTAATTCTTAATGGAAAAAATCATATAAGTAGACTCAGATATGGAGGTTTTACTTCACTTAGGACTTTTCTACACTTAAAAGGCTGCAGAGGCCTCTTGTCAGCGCAAGAGGCATCTTTGCTGAAGTGCTACAGCAATGTCACTGCATCAGTACAGCTGAGCCACTGCAGCCTTTTAAGAATAGAAAAGCCTTAACTTCTGCCCATAGCCCTATGTTCTATTCACAATTCCACAAGAGCAGGATGTTTCTGCCAAAACAATCAGCAGAGAAATAAGTGGGTGCTGATATTTAAGTTGTCACTAGGATCCAGAAGCAAACCTCATTTAGAAAGAAGTTCAGCTCTCATCCTCAGAGCTATTGCTCTCCTTCATGACACTGTCTCAGCAGAGTCCCACTCTGGTAGTTGCCTTGCCACATGTCTCTTAGGCTATGTCTACACTGCAATGCTATTTCGGGATACCAGAGTATCCCAAAATACCTATTCCGTGTCTTCACAGCTAGCCCGTTATTTCAAAATATAATGGGCTTGCTATTCCAATGTTCCTGTAAACCTCATTCCATGAGGTGTAAGAGATGTTTGGAATAGCGTGTTATTTAAAAAAAGATACAGAATAAAGTATTTCAAAATAAGATTGAAATAAGAGATGCAACCTTACAGAGGGGCACTGTGAAAACTGCACATGTGGAACGCATGAGATATTGTTAGTAAGTAATCTTTGTCAGAATTAGGGATGTGAAATATCGGTTAATTGAATAGTCGATTAACCTCATTAATTCTTATTAGTTACTTGACTAGAATATAGTCCCCGAGGGTGGGGCCGACAGCCAGTGTGTTCCAGCCCTGTTCCCGAGGAGCCCTCTGCCACCTGGAAATTTACCAAAATGGCTATCTTGAATAATTCTTTGGAAATAATTATTTCAATATAATGCCCCATGTGGATGCTCTTATTCTAGAATAAGAATGCTTTCTTCAAGTTTGTCTAGAAATAGCTTGGTTTAGAATAGATTAATTATTCTGGGATAGCTATTCCAGTAAGTTACCAGTTGTTGACAAGTTTCTATCCCGGCCCTGCATTCCACTGATGCCTGGACCTATTGAAGTCAGTAGAGATCTTCATGACTCAGGAATCTGTCCATGTGGATCAGAACACACGACCAATTTCTCAATGGTAGCAAGTAAAACTGATTTTCAAAATTATTTTTATTTTAATAATTTAAAGTGATATTAAAGAAATTAATTTTAAAAATCCCTCTGAGCATGATAGTGTCTTATTAAAGTTGTTTTAAATTGATGTAATGGGAAAAGGCATCATACTTTAAAAATAAAAATACAGAAACTGCTAACCATTATCCCTTTCTCATTTACATTTTAGGGCCTACTTCAAACACGTCAGGCATATAAGTAGAGCCATTGAAGTCAACAGAACTATTTGTGTGCTTAACTTTATGTATATGCATAACTATTTGCAAGATTGAGACCTCAGACTATAACTTATAGTTAATGCATCTGAAATGTATTAATTTAGAGTCAGATACACATAGGCTCTTTAAGGTGGTGGTGAAGACAAGAAACTGATTGATAAGCCTGAAGGTTCCTGCTGGCAGGACTGGGTACCTAGAAGTTTTGTACTCCATCAGACTATTTCTTAACATGGCTTCCTGGCCATGTAAATACTGTATTTTCTCATATGTCTGTTATTTTTCAACATGCTCCATTGAATGTAAATAAACAATTTAAAGAAAAAATATTACTTGTATAGAGACTAAGTATTTTTTTCTTGGTTATACTTTGAGGACAAAAATACAGTTGTCTTACAGCAGAATGGCACGCTCTAAAATAGAGCAGACCCACGTGTAAGTTGTATCTTATGTTTTGTTTGTATAATTACTGCTAGAAAAAAATGCCTAATAAAGATATCAGTCAGAACATATTCCCAGGAGCTTAAGTGTAACCAGGCAAGGAAGACTAAAAATATTAAATTACAGTCCTTCCCATATGCTGAGATTTAGATAATTATCTCCCCTTCAATCTAATGAGAGAGAAATAGTATGTATCGATAGGAATATAGCAAATAGATCATTTCCTGTGGCTCTTTAATACCTGAGGTCAACGAGCTTAGATTTCACATTTCAGAAGGAAAGCAGCACCAGTGGTTCAATACTGACTCAGAGAATACTGCCTACTAGGATTGTTAGATTTTGTGGTTTTAGTAGCCATAACAATTTTTAACAGTTACTAAAGTGATCCCCAGAGGCAGGGCTGGCAGCCAGTGTTACGCTCTTATGGGGAAACAACACTTATAACTAAATATGCCTAATTAGCCTAATTGTAATAGAGATCTTACAGGTGTGACTCCGAGTGCCATATCTAATCACCGGTTGATTGTCTCTACCCAAAGATGTGGCGCGTAAATGAAGACTTAACAATTTAGATAAATTTCATAACCACAAGACTATATTAAAGAATAAATCTCAAATTTAACAGATAGGGGGAAGTCCCCTTTTAAAATACACAATTATACTACCAGAGTCTTCGACGCAACAGGGCGATAGAAGAGTTGCTAGCGACCTCAAGCCCTTGGCTGGTTGAGAGCCGTAGGCGAGGAACAGCTAGGCGTCCCTCGGCGGAAGATCCCGATGCTTAGCGACCTCAAGCCCTTGGCTGGTTTAGAGCCGTAGGCGAGGAACAGCTAAGGAGATCCCTCGAAGAGCAGGTGGAGAACGACGGCGGTTGATTCGTCTTCCACGAATCCTCTGGCCCTCGGCTTCTCTTCTCCGCGCTTCGGAGCGGCAGGATCAGGCGATGGATGACTCTGGACTACACTAAACTAACTATCCTAAAATAAAACCCTAAACTAGATCGCAACGCAGCCTGACGGACAAACACGACGACGATCACTAATCTATGCTACTTACTAAACTAAACTAACTGAACCTAAGCCTAACCTAAATCTATAAAGAGTGGAGTAAAACCATGAGCCTTCCGCCCAAGCTTACTCTAAAGACTTTACAGGAATCCTCTCATACTAGACCTAGGACAAGACAGATGTCTCACGCATACCCTAGAACCCGACGCTACAAAGTCCCGACGCAGCTCTGAGAGCGCAAACTGCTGCGGGGCAAAGACTTAAATAACCTAGGCTTATGAATATTCATTAGGCCTTGGGTTTAAATTGATTGGTCAGTGGGCGATGCTCATTTGCATAATTTCAAATCTATTGGTTAACAGTGATCAACACACTTGATGGGATGCACGTGCCACCAGATTTAAATCTTAACAGGTATACCTGGGAACGTGTGCTACGTGACACAAACAACTTTAGCAATGGAGAACTCGAGGATGGAACTTAAACAAAATGGATGCCTTTCAAACTCCATTTATAATAACATTCTTTTTGACATAGACAGTGGCTAAGTGACACACTTGACACATCAGTAATTGAAATTTGATCTCCTCCATTCTAATACATTTCTTTTCTGTTTTCTTTATGCATAGTGCACAGATAACACATTAACTCAGGTTTTACATTTTCCATATTTGCTCTCGTTTAAATACAATAATAATAATAACGATAATCAGGGTATTTACACATATTTATATAATTCTGTGTACACCAGTGCACTCCCGGTTCCATACACAGGGCAGTAGGTGGAGCCAGTTTGTGGGGGCTGATCTAATCATGGACAGAGGCTGCTTGGGCATCCCATGGAGCAGCCTCTGTCCACAGTGAGGCAGCAGCACAGAGAACAGGAGAGGTCATAGAGGCAGCAAGGGGGGGGGGGTTGCATGTGGTCGTTTGGGTTAACCAATAAGCCCAGGTCTATGGTTTAATTGTTTCAACATCTATACACTAACATCCCTATCACCTACTTGGTCAAAAACACCGCCTCCTGCAGTGCTTTGGGTTTTCCTTGAAGGTCTCGTGTTCAAATACTTACTAGCCCAACTTTGTTTAGTTTATGGGATATTTAATAATGAAAGTCCAGTGACTTTATGGCTGCGATCCTGCAACTCCTCATTCATGGGCAGACCGTTCAACCATGTACTCTGAGGACTAGGGTGAAAGTCACAATCAACTTGGAAATGTCATTAATCTGAAAACAATGTAATAAAATCCTAAAATGAAACTAACTCAAAGATGGTAGAAAAAAAATTTTGTTTAAAGTTCTGTGCATTTGTCAGCATTTGTGTATTGTCACTATCACCCTGTTTCCCAGTATAATCGGTTTCTCTTTTGCTGGAAAGACTCAAATATCAGAAGGGAACTAGGACCCTTGTAAAATTATTTTTAATTTTTTTTAAAGTTTGTGTTTAAAAACTTCTTAATTGTCAACTTGATCTATTTTATTTATCCTTTTACATGCACACATCTATTTATTTTTGGACTTAATTGCAGTTAATTCATGCAATTCAAAATAATGATTAATCACAGTTTTAATTAGTGTTTAAAAACAGTATCAATTGAAATGTATTTAATATTATGGATGTTTTTCTACTTCAAGTATATTGATTTAAATCACAACACAAATACACACTGTATGTGTTGAACCTCTCTAGTTTAGCACTCCCTGGTCCAGCAACATCCACGGTCCAGCATGATTTTAGTTAGCTGGATGTTCACTTTTCATGGGTGTGACCAAGTTTCCCATGGTCCCATAAAGTTTGTTTACAGCCATCAGTCCTGGCTCTCGGTGTTCTGTGCCTTTTATTAAGCTCTAATTTACCTCTAAAGATCTTTAGAGAGTCCAGTAAGCAGTGGAAGTGTTGGTAATGCTGCTAGACAATACTGACCTCCCATGATCCGGCAAATTCTCTGGTTTGGCACCAGTCAGGTCCCAAGGGTGCCGGACTGGAGAGGTTCAACCTGTACAGTGGCTCCTTATATTTTTATTAGAAATATTTGCACTGTAAAATGATAAACAAGAGTATTTTTCAATTCACTTCATACAAGTACTATAGTGCAGTCTTTATCATGAAAGTGCAACCTACAAATGTAGCAGGGTTTTGTTGCATAATTGCACTCAAAAGCAAAACAACTTAAAAATTTAGAGTCTGTTAGTCTACTCAGTCCTACTTCTTGTTCAGGAAATCACTTAGAGAATGAAGCCTGTTTACATTTATAGGAGATGATGCTGTCCACTTATTTACAGTGTCACCTGAAGGTGGGAACAGGTGTTCCCATGGTACTTTTGTAGCGGCATTGAAAGGCATGTGTGCCAGATATGCTAAATATATGTATGCCCCTTTATGCTTTAACCACCATCCCAGAGGACATAATTCAATGTTGATAATGCCCATTAGAAAAATGCATTAATTTTTGTCTTAATTTCTTGGGATCTGTCTCCTGCTCTGTTTTGCCTGCATTCTGCCATATATTTCATGTTATAACAGTTTCAGATGATGAGCCAGCATGTGTTTATTTTAAGAGTGCTTTCACTTGCAGAGCTGACAAAACACAAAAAAGGTACCACTATGACATTTCTAAAGACAGCTGCAGCACTGGAACCTAGATTTAAGAATCTGACACTCCTTCCAAATTGTTAGGAGTTGTGGAGCATTGTTTCAGAAGTCTTAAAAAAGCAAAATTCTAATGGAGAAACCATACAACCTAAACTATTACCTACTCCTCGTTTAAAATCTGCCCCATGATCCAAAAAGGTGGAAAAGGGTCACTTGACCCTAGCAGCAGCATCTAGCCAAACTGTATAAGGACTTGGCAGAGTGTGCTGTGTGCTGCCGATCATCATGGGAGTGACTGTTCCACCTAACACCAGCTGAGATGGAAGACATCTGTTTCTGAAGCTTCTATTCCTGCTCTCCTTGTTGCGGACCTGTTGTTCCCAAGTTCCTGATTCCTGGTCACCTGTTCCTGTTCTTGCGTGGTTGGGTCTCTGGTCTAACACTGAAGTGGATGGATTTTAACGTTTTAGCTGTGATTAGTGGTTGTTCTTAGCAGACCGCCATAGCTGACAGATGCTAATTTAAGGGATGAACCTGTATGGGACTGGATCCTTAATAATGATTTTTTCTAGATATATATGATTCCTTAAACTGGCTCCCTTTGAAGACTGGAACTGGAATAGTGGTGTACCATCATATTTGGAATAAACCTTAAAAAAAAAATCCAACTCTCCTACTATACTTGCTGAATATTTTTTTTTTAATTGGTGGATTGTTGAGAACTGTGCATATTCTGCCAAATGGGATACAGTGGACTTTACAAGTGGTGGGGTCTAGCTGAGAGACTCAGGGCTGGTTCACCTCTGCAACAGCTTCAGTGCATACCTGGTGCCAAGAGGACTCTAACATCTTATTTATTGGAGGGAAAGAAAAAAATGGTCAGGTAATTGGGGTTATGACTGGGCAGGGGCGTGTTAACTCAGCCACTCTTGCTGACAAACTCCATTGCTACAGCCAATGGAAACACCTGTCCTAGAGGGTGACCGTACCCTTTACCTAGCAATAATCCCTCCCTCCCCAACCCCTCCAAGCAGTTTTCGCGGATGGCAAGGAGCCTACCCCCTTGTCTCTCCCACAGCTCGCCCTTACCTATCAGAGGAGCGTTTTCTCTCCTCTGTCAAGCAACATTAATCACTCCCTGAATTAGCAAGTCCTGGAGCCCGGCGACGGGCTCAGAACAAATCTCCAGCCGCCTGGCCTGCATCGGAAAAGCAACTGTCCGATGTCCTCGGGGATGCAGGCTCCCTTGCGGCCGATCTGAGAGGAGCCTGGAAGGGACAGGGGCCCCTGTGCCACCCCAAGCTAGAGGCAGCCGCCAGGAGTCCTGTTGCCGTGGCGGGGGCGGCCGAGAGAAGTCTCTCCGCAGGGCCTGCTGCGGCTGGTCCCCGCCTCCGCTCCCGGAGCGGCCCGGCTGAGAGGTCGGGGCCCCTGGGCCTCCCGTTTGCCCCCGCTCAGCTGGCCGGGCGGGCGGCGGCGCTCCCGGCGCTGGGCGGCGCTGCAGCCCCGCTCCGCCGGCTGTGAGAAGCCAGAGCGGCGACGGCGCCGCAGCGTCTCCGCCCCCCGCCATGGCCGACGTGGAGGACGGAGACGAGCCGCTCGCCCCCCACTCCCACGCGGGCTCCGCGGGCTCCAAGGCGGGCGCCGCCGACAAGATGTTCTCGCTGAAGAAGTGGAACGCGGTGGCCATGTGGAGCTGGGACGTGGAGTGCGACACGTGCGCCATCTGCCGGGTGCAGGTCATGGGTAAGCGTCGGCCCGGGGCCCCGGCCTGCGCACTGCCCCTCCCCCAAATGGGAGGAGACCCCTGTATCCTGGCGGGAAGGGCTCCCCCCCCGCGCGGGGAGAGCCCTCTATCCTGCGGGGAAGGGCAGTATCTCCTCACTGCCACCCGCATCCCCGCACAGGCAGAGCCTCACGTATGGCAGGCCTGGTTTTCCTCACTGGCTGGCCCCACACGAGCGGAGCCCCACAACTTGGGGGCGGGGCTTGTATCTCCTCACTGTCCCCTCTGGAGGGCGTGTGTCTCCCCTGTGATATCCAGGAGTAGGAGGAGGGCTGTACCTTCTTCCCTCCCCCCCCACCATGGGAAGAGCCCCACATCCAGGGGCCAGGGGCTGTATAGTCTGACTGCCCCTTACCACAGGGAGAGCCCCACGTGGGGAGGGCCTGTATATCCTCATTGATCCTTCCTCACATGGGGAAAGCCCCACATCCTGCGGCTATCTGAATCTCCTCATTCCCCACCTTCTCCCCCTCCCCCGGGCAGAGCTCCATATCCTGGAGTGAGGGGGGGCTGTCACTTTTCACTACCCCCCCACCGCAGGCAGAGTCTCTCATTGTGGCAGGGAGAAAGGCTGTATCATGTCACTGCTCGTTTCCCCTGGTACAGATGTGAACAGTTAACCAGTTACTTGGTAAGCATCCCCTTTACTGGGTGATGCACTGGTACCCAAGAGCAGCCCCACATCCATAGCCTGTGATGGGTAGAGGGCAGCTCTAGCCCCACAGGGCCCTGGAGTAGAAGCTAGCCACCCAGTGTGGGGAGGGGGCAGGGCGCAGAAGCTGAGGCCAGCTGCCCCACACACACATGTGGCTACTCATTCCTGCTCCCATCCCCCCTCGGGGGGGGGGGGCAACAGCCAGGAGCCTCACACACAGAGGGGTGGCAGCCCACTTAATGGGTTAACCAGTTGAACCTAAAGTTTAACTGGTTAACTAATTAACCAGGATTTTACATATCTGCTCTCTGGGGAGAACCCTGCATAGCTGAGGCCCTCACTGCATCCCTCCCCAGGAAGACCAGGATTTCTGTTAGAGCTTGGATAGACTGGTTTCCTTCTTCCCGGCGCTGACATGTTTGCTGGGACAATACCAAAGCCCACAGATGGGGTCACTGAGCAGTTATGTGTACCTGCCCTTAATTTTTACAGGGACTCCCATTTATGTAGTGCTTAATGTCCTACCTCCGTGTTTGTCCCATGCCTAGTAGAAATTGCACAGAGGATTCTGTGCTTGTACCAATGGCTGATATAGATCTCTGTGTGTGTGTACCAGAAATAAATCCTCAGATGCCTCACCTAAGCAATCAGTTTTAACCTGTAATATTCATACAGTTTATTTCCTGAAATAAATTCTAGTTGGTTGACATAGCCCAGCATCTATCATATAGTGAGAAGACACAATAAACAGCCTCTCAGTAGTAGGGATGTTAACAGATGAGCCTGCTCATCAGTTAATGTGCATAGTCACACGTAGCCCCTCCTCCCCTGCGCTGCTGTCTCTGATACAGGGGGCAGGTGGGAGCTGGCGCCTGTGATAGAAGCAGCAAGGGAGGAGGGATGTGGTGTTGTGGGAGCTGGTACGTGTGGGGAACCAGCTTTTAAGCCAGCTCCCTGTGTATATAGGTTCCTGCCTCCCCCTTCCCCTGCTCCCCAATAGAAGCAGTGAGGGGGGAGGCAGATGGCTCCCCAGGAACTAGTACTCTTGGGAAGCCTGCCTAAAAGTTATCTCCCCATGAGTACTGGCTCCTGCCTCCACCCTCGCTTCCCACCCACTGCTGCCTCTAATACAGAAGATTATAGTTGTCTGGAAATGGGTGACAGGAGAGGGATCATATGAGGATTACCTGTTGTGTTCATCCCTCTGGGGCATCTGGTATTGGCCACTGTCAGCAGACAGGATACTGGGGTAGACCTTTGGTCTGATCCAGTATGGCTGTTCTTATGGGGCTGGGGGCTTGTATGTAACCATGAATGTTAACTGATGAGCTGAGGTTCATTGGTTAACAGTTTATACATGTACACTATCACATCCCTACTTGTCACGTGCTAGTGGAATATCTCCTGCCCAGTAATATTTCTGCAAATTTACTTTGACTGAAAACAATATTTAAAAGTATCTTAAATTTTACAGATTAAGATATTTGATAGTGTAGTAATTGCATTTATTAGTTGCGCAACCTAAGTAAGAGACCAACGGAGAAATATTATACGTATTTTTAAACAGTGTAATCTTGTTGGGGACAGAAAGGAATATGGTTATGGGACTTGCAGTTCAAGTAGTACTTCTCCCTACATCAGCTGCTGCTCCACACAATGAAAGCGCTTACTGCTTCTCCCACTTCAGATTCCTCACTAGTCAGTCCTCACTTAATCAAACAGTAGAATGAGAGTGCTGCTGAGGCAGCTGTATTTCCCCAAATGACACACAGGAGAGCAGCTCTTCATTTAGTGGATAGTGAGGAATTTCACTCATTTATTATTTGTATTACAGTAGCACCTAGAGACCCAGACATAGTTGTTATAGGGGTTATACAAACAATAAAAAGTGGTTCCCTTTCCTGAAGAGCTTCCTGTCTAAGGCAGGAAATTCAACAAACAAGAAGGGAAAGCACACACTGGCAGGTGAGATGACTCTAATCATCATGATCATTAGTATCTGCACAAAATTTTTTGAAGGTGTTGTAATAAAGGAGTGTTTTAAAGAGGGATTTGAAGAAGGACAGTGTGTGGCTTTATAGATTTTTACAAGGAGCTTTTTCTGTCAATATGGAACAGCATGGGAGAAGGTGCTTGCAAATGTGTTATGTGTAGAGGAATTATATGCTGGTGGAAGTTTAAGGTGCTCCTCAAGTAAAATTGCTCTGTTTTTTAAAAAAACAGAAAGAAAGGTTGCGGGGAGGGGCAGGTTTTAATACTAGGTTGAAGAACAATTGTGAATGATTTCTTTAAAAAGAAATGCTAACATCTGAAAAACAACTTCCTGAATTTGGGGGTTGTATGTGTACTTGCAGTGCTCTTGTTTAATTTTTTAAATGCTTAAATGGATTTGACACTAGTCTCCCAAAGGTGTGTCAAACAAAAAGGAGACTCTTTTTTGCAGCATAGTTTGTGCAAATATAACAACAACATGGAGGATGAGAAGAGCTTGCCCTACAGCTGCCAGTTCTTTCTACTTCCTGTGAATGAATGAATATATATATAAAAAATATCTGATATACATATAATTTTAATTTTCTTTTTATCTAATAAATACAGTTGAACTAAATGGCAGAATTCTAGCTTTTATCTTTATAAATATGATCCGAAGTTAATATTTACATTAGAAAACCCAGTTTTAAGAATTGTGTTCTGAGCATCAAATTGAGTTTTGTTCTTGTTTACTTTTAGATGCCTGTCTTAGATGTCAAGCTGAAAACAAACAAGAAGATTGTGTTGGTATGTAGTGATTTCATTCTCTTGTTTTTCAGCAAAGGCTTTTTCTCAGTGGGAGGCTTTTTAAAGTTTAAAGCTCATACTAATTTTATTAATGCACAAAAATAAACTGCAGAGCATTACTAATGTAAAAGACACACTGTCATAGAAAAGTACTTGACTGAGCAAATCTGCAGCTAGTCATTTATATATATGTATGTGACTAGGAAGAACTAGTTACACAATTCAGGACGTCTTATTGTAGGCTTTTGATTTAGATAGGAAATAGCTACTATCTCTTCTTTAAGATAGGTACTAGAAGATATTAGGGATGTAAGCAAGTAGTCAACTACCTGATAAGCCTAGGCTTATCGGGTAGTCGAGACACTACTCATCTACTCGCTTCTCCCTTCCTTTGCTGCCTCTGTATCAGAGCAGAGCTGGTGCTAGGGGGAGTCAGCTTAAAAGCCAGTTCCCCCCAGCACCATCTCCGTGGTGCACAGTGGGCAGGGAGGAGGAAGGGGCCAGGGAAGGCAGAGCTGTAGCAGTTCTGGAGCTGGCACAAGCCGGGACTGCTCAGTCCCAGCTTGCACCGGCTCTGGGAGCTACCCCCACTGCAGCTCTGCACACCTGGCTCCTAATACATTTAAACTGCAGAGCCGCAGCGGGTATAGCTCTTGTACCTGGTGCACACCAGGACAGAACATCTCCCCATATCAACTAATCGTTTAGTTGATACAAATTGTATTGACTACACGATTAGCCAATTACCCGCTTCTTAACATCCTTAGAAGATATAACAGAAGAACTTCACTAAAACATGCAAGTATGGAGTAAAATTTTGACTTGATTAGAATTTGCGAATATGCCCTTAAACCTTTTGTATATAATGAAAAATCAACACTGAAACTATACACTAGCTATACCTAATTAATGAACCAGTAAAAATAAGGTAGAATTTAGCCAGGCAGTGGATGTTTCCAAACCAATCACAGACTTCACTCATCCCTCAAAAATGTTCATAGTATTATGTATTATTTATATCATGCACAGCAGTGTGCTAAGCATTCTACAGATGTGTAAGACTGATGACACAGACATAATCCTGTAGAACAGTGTTCTATTTATGGAAAATACTATCAAACCAGTGACACTAGTCTAATCTCAATTAGTAAATCATTATAATGTAGTGTTGCCTCAAATATAATGATCTTGTATTAGCTGAAAAACGAGTTAGATTGTCAGTACTCTTAATTATGAATGTAGTTTGCTCATCTGTATTAAACAGCATAACTAGAACATATCAAGTGTTTTTCTTTTCTTTCAGTTGTCTGGGGAGAATGTAATCATTCCTTCCACAATTGCTGCATGTCCCTATGGGTGAAACAGAACAATCGCTGTCCCCTCTGTCAACAGGACTGGGTGGTCCAGAGAATAGGCAAATGAAAATGTCGGTTTTTCTGTTGAACTTGTTTGAAGCAATATGTGTCTGATGCCATTCACCCATATGAAGAGAGGAACACTCTAACTATGGTGTGATTCATGCAATTTATATCTATGTTAAAAGAATGTTATGGGTTTTGTTGTGGTTGAACACTGTAGTGTGTCGGTGTGCCATTTTGATTGGTCTTATGTCAAAATCTTTTCACAACTAAGGCACACTACCTTAGAGTGTGTTGTTCTGGGTGTAAATTTTAGCAACTACTTAGAAATGATTTGCTGCAAAAAAGACACAATTACAGTCTACCTTATGTTTTTGGTAAGGAAATGTAAAAAACAATGCATTCAAAAAGAAGGCCTCATTCATAAAATTGATATGCTGTATAATGAGTCAAAACAATATTTACCATGAGCAATACTACGTCCACACCAAACCACCATAAATAATTTTGCTTTACAGTGATGTTTGGACTAAAATAAATAGTATGTGAAACATTCATTTTATTGTGTGTTTTCTCTCGGTCCTCCTTTCCCCCGCCTCCAGTATGGTAGAAACCTCTTATTTATGTTCTAGTGCAGACTTGTTTTTGTGATGGCTTAAAAAAATCATTGAATATTAATGGCCTTTTATTTTATAATATGTATTCTGATTCTCCATCATGCAGTATTAAACTGTTACCACGTTAGGATTTTTACTGTTATTTCTAGTAAAAGCAATATCTTTAATCCAGCATTGGACTATGTTAGTAATCATATTTGAAAATTAATTAGGTGGTGTAATGAAAATAATAGTTAGGGACTAGCTGACTCATGGATGGATTTCAGATAAAATGAGAACCATGTCTATAATTTGTTTAAAAAATAATTGACAAAATAGATGTTACAAGAAAAACACTTGGTAATTAAATATAGCAAGAATTTAGTGCAGCACATTGTTTCATCTTGTCAGTATAGGTAGGTCTATTTTCGAACATGTTTTGTATCTATTTGTCTGTTTCATCAGATTGGTAGATTTATATTTTCATGTAATAACAATTGCTATTTTGCTTTTTCTGGCTTCATAATTTAAGTTAGTTATTATTCGGTATGTACAACCCTGTTTTAATTTTTGTTTTTCTTGTATTTAACTATTTGCCTCATTCGTTTTTTGGTTATCTTTGCCCTTGCATGCCTACAAGAAACACATGGCCTATTAACAATATTTTAGTGAGTTAAATATGTGGCAAGTTTGAAGAATTTGTGTTCTGATAAGGTTGTTCTAAACTAGGTCTGATAGGCTGATTGGTTGACAGGTCAGCTGACCATGGCCTCTTTGTCTATGATCAAATATTCCAGCAAGAATGCCCTTACACAGGGCGGTGACCTACCTTTTTGATTGCATCATGCTGCCATCTGTTAGCAAGCCTACCTATACTGTATGTTAATACCACCTGCCAGGAAAAAGGTGAAGTCACTGGAAGTTGAGCATCTTGATTAGCTGGACTCTAGTAGGAAAACATTGTATATTCACAATGGTTTTGTATACTAGGCATAGTGAATGCCAGTGAAAATGATGTAGAATAAGAGGCAAAAATAGGAAAAGAACAAGTTAAAAAATACAGACAAATTAGATGTCTTCAAGTCACTGGGGCCTGACGAAATGCTCAAGGAGTTGACTGTGGAGATATCTGAGCCATTAGCGATTAACTTTGAAAAATCATGGAAGACAGGAGAGATTTCAGAAGACTGGAAAAGGGCATAGTGCCCATCTCTAAAAAGTGAAATGAGGACCACCTGGGGAATTACTGGCCAGCCAGCCAAACTTCTATATCTGGAAAGATAATGGAGCAGATAATTAAACAATGAATTGTCAAACATCTAGAACAAGGGTGGGTAATAACTTTTGAAGCAGTCAGGGTCTGCACTTTTCTATGGTGCAATGTTTGGACCAGACGTTGGGTGCAAAAGGGAGCTCGGGTTAGTGAATGAGGTGCAAGAGAGGGAGTTTGGGTGAATGAGGGTGTTGTGGCCTGGGGCAAGCATAGTGTGGTGCTGGGGTCCAGGAGGGGGTATGAGTACAGGAGAGGATTCTAACCTGGAAGAGAAGTGTAGGAGGGGACAGTGGGAGAAGGGTGCAAAGGGTTTGAGTAGTGACTTGGGGCAGGAGATTGGAGTGCAGGAGAGCATTGTGACAGTCCCCCAGATGTTTTATGAAAATTGGCTTACGAATATAAATATGCGTAGCTTGGAGATGCTTTGAACAAAATACTTCATGTAACCTATCAATTTTAATAATACGATCTGTATATCCTATTTTGTATCATTTGCATGTATCATTCTTGTATGTGAAGTTAGAAATATGAAATATGAGCCTTTATAATTTAAAAGGGGCTAATGAAAGCCATTATTGGTGCCTCACTCCCCCCTGCCAAGCCTTAACTTGGTAATCAACTTAACAACATGTAAATAGCTTTATTTGTCCATTAAGTCCAGAAGGTGGTTGGTCCTAAGAAAACATGTGACCATATCACCTGGTACTGGGATCAATTTTTGAACCTGGTAATTTTCCATGGAAAGAGGGATGTAGAACAAAAAATTCCAGTGCTGGGGAAAAGTAGTTAAGCAATTGGAAGCTATCAGCCCTTTGTCTTCAGCTGGCCAGGAAAACCGGACTAGGACGCTAAAAGGATACAAAGAGGTCTGGAGACCCAAGTCAGAAAAAAAGAGTTTGTCTCTGACTTGAAGATTATGTCTAAAATAAGAACAGCTCTTTAGGGTAAGAATCTGCATGCAGTGTTTCTTAGGGGATTAGAATGAGCTATGCATTTTCTATTCACTTTAATTTAGTAACTTTGATCTGTCTGTTTTCTCTTGCAACGACTAAATGCTACTGTTCGTACTTAATATTATGCCTATCTTCCTTTCATTGATAAAGGGGAGCTTACGTGAGTGAGCTTTTATTGTATAAAATTTTTACACATAAAAAGACAGATTTATTTGGGGGGGGGGGGGATTGGTCTCATTTGGGGGCTGGTTTCCTGGGTGCTGTGCCCTAGAACTGCATCCTCCCAGAGATGAAGTGGTTCAGTGTCTGCATTGCTCTGCAGGGAGAGGGGGAGTTACCTCAACTCTGTGCCTTGTCTGGGAGAGTCCAGAGGATCTGGCCCAGCAGGAAAGGATGGTGAGGAGCCCCAGAGAGCGAGAAGGTGGGTCTCAGTGGCATGATCAGCACACTGGGGAACAATCCTAAGAAGACTTCTGTGGTGACAGGATGAAGTCAGGGTATGGGTGCAGGAGAGGACTCTGGCTTGGGGTAGGGGTGCAGGAAAGGATTCAGGCCCTGGGAGGGAGTTGTGACCTGGTGGAGGAGGCTGCAAAGGGTTTGCGTCGTGACCGTGGTAGGAGGGGGTGAGTGCCAGGTTCAGGCTTTGACTGGGAGGTGATTACCTCGGCAGCTCCCAGCCAACAGCCCAGTGGGACCCTCAGGCAGACTCCCTGCCTGCCACGGCCCCATGTTTAAACTGGCTAGCTGCTCTCTCCATGTGCCTCTCTGTTCCACGTGCCAGGGAGGGGAAGGACTTTGTGTGCTGCCCCATCCCCAGCCTAGTCATAGCAACTCCCACTGGCAAAGGGTCCTGGCAGGGCAGGCTGGATCTTGCCTGCCCTGGATCTAGAAGATAACAAGGTGATAAGAAATAGCATGTATTTGTCAAGAACAAATCATATCAAACCAATCTGGTATCTTTCTTTGACAGAGTGACAAATCTTGTTGACAGAAAAGTAGTAGGCATACAGCTTGACTCTAGTTAAGCTTTTGATTCTGTCTTGCATCACCTCATAAACAAACTAGGGAAATGCAATTGAGATGGAGCTACTATAAGGTGGGTGCAAAACTGGTTGGATAACCATTCCCAGAGAGTAGTTGTAAATGGTCCACAGTCTTGCTGGAAGAGAATAATGAGTGGGGTCCCACAGGGGTCACTTCTGGGTCTAGTTCTGTTCAATAACTTCATTAACAGTTTGTGGATGATACCAAGCTGGAAAGAGTTGCAAGTGCTTTGGAGGATAGGATTAAAATTCAAAATGATCTGGACAATCTTGTGCACATACAAAATGGGAAATGAATGCTTAGGAGGGAGTAGTGCAGAAAGGGATCAGGGAGTCACAGTGGATCACAAGCTAAATATGAGTCAGCTTCTCCCACCAAAAAATTTCCTCTTAATACTGAACATAGACCTCCCACATGCCTTACCGGTAGTAGTACCCAGATCAATCTCCCCAGCAGTAGTGCATCTGTGTCTCTGCAGTTTTAGGAAGACTGCACTGGTTAATCTTGGTACAATTATAAAAAGTTATTGTCATAACAATGAAGGTTAGAAACTTTAAGGAAAGTATAAATTCTGAAGTTGACAGCAATTGCTTAAGAAATATTCCTAAACAGCAGGGGCAAGGGGAACACCATAAAAATATAGGTGTTTCTTTGATCTGCTTCTGCCTTCACACAGAAACAGCAGAAATGCTAATATTTGCATTGGTAATTTAGCGATAGGTTACTGACACCTGTTATAAGGTCAACATATTCTGGAATTCTGCTTCTATCATTAAAACAAGTTGTGCGTAGTGGCTAAATGTAGAGTAATTTTGAAGCATTTGTCTTAAGGCATGGCTCAGGAGGAGTGAGTAGTGTGGCCAGTTTCACTATCTTTAATATTGAACGCCTGTAATTTCAAGGTTAAACCTATTAATAACAATATGAGTGAAAACAAGACTTTCAGGGGGAAGTTTCTTTTGGCAAAGGAGGACATTTCTTATTCTCCTGAGTTCTTCCTGTGCTATTTCTCATTGTTCAACTACTTTTAAATTACATTGGTAGCCAGTGAGAATGAACTTGATTCTTACGGTTGATTTATAAATTGCAAGTGAACATTTTAAGCCATCTGTTTCCTTTAAGAGATGTAAGATACAGGAAGCAATTTGCTCTGTATTGCCTTTCAGCAAAGTTCTGGTAAGATTAATGTGCACATACTTTTAAAAAAATCATTTTATACCATTAAAGAACATAATATATAAAAATCTGAGAGTGGCAAACCAATTCACATTAAGAAAATACAGTTCCTTTAGCGATGGCAATTATACAAATGTCTTCTATTGGTAATTTCTGACCATTTTCATTTAAAGTTGCTGTTTTAGATAAGTAGTATGTATAGAACAATGGCAGAAACAAGGATTACCAGCATCTTTCTTTGTACAAGAGGAATTGTTTCACTGTTGCTAGAAACTTAGTTTTTAGTACTTTAATATTTACCTTAAATAAGGGTAATACATCTCTGAATTACCAGGAGTAAAAGTAAATTAGACACTCCTGGGATCCGTGTTGAGGACTCTTTTGTCTAAGTGACATTTTCAGGATTCAGAAAATTTGGACAGTAGTTTTCAATGTAGGGTATGGGTTTGTTTGTTTTTGTTTGGGGGGCTGGTGTGAGGAGGATATTTTTAAGTGTATATTATGGGAATTGCTTGTGTCTTAAACAAGTTCAGATTGTTTCCTCTTTGCTATGTGTGAGGGCGACTAGGATTCTACGTTGTTCTGGTTGTATACAGGGTCACAGGCTGGGATCGTTATTTTTAGAACAGCAGCAGTTCTTAGCCTGTTCATCTAATCCAATTTCTGTTCCTGTAGAGGGAGCAGCATATGACAGCACTGAAATGTATGCACTGTATATGTGCAGCTCATAAGCATGGGTATTTCTCTTGGTGTAAGTTGAAGGATATGATGCTTATTGATCAAACTGAGTGATTATTAAACAACTCCAAACATCTCCAGTGCTTTTTCTGTTGTTACTCTCTTCTGATTTCTGTTTCAAGGATAGGTTTGACGTTTGAATGGCTTTTGCATCTTGTAACACCTTTTATTTTATTTTACATATGTTTTGATTTAATTTCCGGTACCCCAAAGCTCAGAATACAGTGGAAAGAAGTCGAGATTATATGTACCCCCAGGATCAGGGTGCCATGACTAGTGGATATGTGGGGCTAGTGGGATTTTGGCCCGATTCCAAATGGCAAAGTAGCATGGGGGTGTGTCTGTCTGTCCAAGGCAAGGATTCAGAGGATAAAAAGCCAGTGGACAGTGGGCGGGTGTGGAATTTTTGCATACCCAAAGGTCCAAGGGCCATGGACAGTGGGTATGGTTGGGAATCCTGGCACATTTAAGGGGCAGGAAAAGGTCTGTGCTGAGCGTCACCAGCCAAGATGCGCCTATTCAGTGACGTCAGTGGGAAGGTTTTCTTGGGATGTCATCCTGCTGACTAAAGATAGCAACCCAAAAGCTCCTTACAGAGAAACCTCTTACCAGTCACTTTCCACAAATGGCACATACACCTAAAGGTACTTAGTGAAAATCCTTGAGAGGTATTTAATGCTAAAGCAGCTAGTCTCCTCAGTGTCTCGCTGAAATCCATACACACACAGGTAGGGAGAAGTGCAGGACAGGGCCCAGGACCAGTGAGTGACTTTGCTCTGGTCAGGCTTTGTCACCCCAAGAACTTGCCAGGATGTGTGACATGGGGGGCCTGGACAACCTGATTGCCAACACAGCATACCTGCAAGCCAGGAAGAGCACGGATGGGGACACCAAGGAGATGCAGAGGAGGCGAAAGAGCCTGTCACTGCCCAAGCCTGAGCAGTGCACAGAGGTCAGAGAAGCCCTCCTAGCTGAGTATGAGAGCATCTGTGAGCAGCAGCCCATTGGCAAAAGGTTCTTCAGGAATTTCTTAGAGACCATGCCTGAATACCTGGTGGCCAAGAACTTCCTGGATGAGGTATCCAACTGGGAGCTGGCGGAGGACAATGCCAAAAGCAGCATCCTGCAGAGCTTGGTCACCAACTTCCTAAAGTCTGGCTCCAAGGACTACCTAGCCTTCATAAGCTCAGGCCTGGCCAGCAAGTGCCAGGCAGCCACTGAGAAGGACTATGAGAGTGTCACGCAGCTGGCAAAGGAGGAGACAAAGGCCTTCCTTCAGGAGAAGCCCTTCCAGGACTTCCAGAAAACCCCCTTCTATGACAAGTTTCTGCAGTGGAAAGTTTTTGAGAGGCAGCCAGTGAATGAAAAGTACTTCTATGAGTTTCGGGTGCTCGGTAAAGGTGGCTTTGGAGAGGTAGGGGAACTGCCATCCCTTCCCTCCCTGGGCTAATGGGTGGGTATGGCAATGCAAAAAGGAGCCTGCAATAGACTAGGCAGATGTCAGAGACCTGGGCAAGCTAACAAACTAATGTGATGTAACCCCTTTCCCACATTAGTGTCCCAGAGAATCCACATGCTGGTCATGAAAGGGAACTTCTGAAAACTCCATGGGAGTCTCAAGAGCTTTGGTCTAGAATAAGGCAGACCTAACACATACCCAAAGCAGAAAGGACCAGCCTCCTACTCCTATTATATTCCCATCCAGTGCTCCGTCAATATGATAATTAGGAATGCCCTCTGAAAGGACGGCCAGGTGTATCTTGCTTCCTTAGTCCCCATACACCACTGCTGATAATTCACCTCCAATCTACATCTGTAAAGCCCCTTCCTTTCTCTTTTTATCTTGATCCTCTAGGTTTGTGCCATTCAAGTGAAAAACACCGGCAAGATGTATGCCTGCAAGAAACTGGATAAGAAAAGGCTGAAGAAGAAAGGTGGGGAGAAGATGGCTCTGTTAGAGAAGGAAATCCTGGAGAAAGTTAATAGCCCTTTCATAGTCACCCTGGCCTATGCCTATGAGAGCAAGAGCCACCTGTGTCTTGTTATGAGCCTCATGAATGGAGGGGATCTTAAATATCACATCTACAACGTGGGAGAGAGGGGCTTGGAGATGAACAGGATCATCTTTTATTCGGCTCAGATCACCTGCGGGATTCTGCATCTCCACTCTATCAAAATCCTTTATAGGGACATGAAGCCAGAAAACGTTCTCCTGGATGATAATGGCAACTGCAGATTGTCTGATTTGGGCTTGGCAGTACAAATGAAAGAGGGGAAGTCCATCAACCAGAGGGTGAGTGTATGCTCCTGGTTCAGGGAAGGGAGGAAGGGAAGCCATTCTATTTCTAATGCATTATGAAAACAAGGCTTAATTCCTCAGGATTTGTTCTTCACTAAAGACCTTATGTGGTAAGAGGATTTGATTAATTAACTCTTTGGTGGTATGTGCAATTAACACAACTTGTGCCACAGCAGAAATTTAAAAAAAAAACCTTATTTGTTTTAATTGAGATATGCACTTAACTCAAACTAGCGTTTTGAGAGGAACTACACTTTTTGTGGGCTACATCATAGTTCTAACCAGGAGTGAATCACAAGTATAATCAAAGACAAAGGTATGATCCCCAATCACCAACCAGCATTTCTTCCATTTCTTGTAGGTTTGTTTGGGGATTTTTGATTTTTTGTTTGTTTTTGTTTGATTGTTTGTTTTCTGTAAGATGTTTGCTAATTTTTGTTGCTTCAATTGGAATGATTTTACATTAAGCTCTACCTGTGGTGATTACAAATTGATCCAGATTTAAAGTAATAATGTCATGGCGGTTCACAAGAAAGGTGTAGTGTATAATGAAGCACATTTGTCTCCTGCTTGCCAGAACACACAGACATATATAATGAATGAATATTCCTGATATGAGTGATATATTTGTGAAAAGGTCAGTTAGCTGTTCTAGATATCATGTTATAACTCTGGAGCATTTTACTCGCATGGTATTTGGGGATTTAAAATTTCCACATCAAACTCCCAGTGAGTTAAAGGTTGGTAGGAATAGTCTCAGTCAAGGAAAAAAAGCTCTTTATCATTCTTCCTCTCCCTCTCCAACCTTGAAATAAATATATTTTTAATATTTTGCTGTGTAAGATAAGATGGAAAATTTTATTTTGAAGACCAACTCCCTTTTTCGTATAGGTAGTATTTTTAATTGTCCATTGCTGAGTTTTCAGACCAAGAAAAAAATACAAACCTGTTTTGTAGGTACAGGCAATCAAACATGATTAGTGGTGTTAGAATGTTAAATATGCAGTGACAATTAAGGCAAATTTTATTTTTAAATGGGAATGTTGCTGACTATCAGTTCTTCTGAAGACGAGTCACTTAACATTAGTTTTTCTTGGCAGCAGTGTTTTTCTGACCAGAATGGGGGTGGGTTTGGGGGGGTGGGTTTCTAAGATAATGTTACTAAATTATGTTATAGAACAATGACTATCACAGTAGCAAAAACATGCAAAACCCTCGTTCCCAATGGTCAGGTATTCTTGTTACAGCAGCTGCAGAGTAGAGAGAGACTGTTTATATTCTGTAACATATACTTGTTTTGCTTTCAGTCTCTCTAAAATCTATGTTTAAAGAGATTATTGTATGGAAAAGTAGCTTATTTATCTACATTGTTTTTAGAATAGGTGACTGGCAACAACTCTAATAGTTAAGGTTGTCCACAACTTTCCATTTTTGTATGTTATATGTAAGTGCATATTTGTGGTAGTCCAACTTGATCCATAAATTATAGTTCACTATGGAAACAAAACATGTAGATGAGCTTTATTTTAGTCTTCACAATGAATTAGATAGCCAGAAAAATTCTTGTTTGTTCCTAAATTAAAACATTCTGGGTTATTTAAGAAAAAGTTGAGGAAAGTCATTCTAAATGTTAGGTTATAACATGAACAATCTGGTATTAAACCAGGCAAGAAGACGCTCTCCTACTCATAGGCACATTTAGCCTAATTCTAAACTACTTTTTGAATGGATCCTCATGTGTCTGCGTTTTAGAAGTCCTAACTTTGGAATTTCTTTTCACTATGGTTTTATATCAGACATTTAAGGTTTTTGTTATTTCAAACTTCTTATTGGGCTAGGGTCCCATTGGGAAGCGTAAAATTACTTTTCGTTCTGGTCATTAATAATGTGCAGTCTCTTTCTATAAATGAAATTACAGAAGTGTATTAAAATTATTTTATTACAAAAAGGATTTCATGAGTAGCATATTGACCATTGCTCAAGTGTTTTTATCTGAGCATAAACCACAATGGGATGGAATTCCTGAAGTGCTGGTGCATAATTAGTTTGTTGTGAGGAGTGAAATCAATGGCTTATTGTTTATAACTTTCAATTTTGTCACAGACACTGCTAGTTTTTCATGCAGGAAGGTAAGGAAGTTGTCATCATTCAGAAACTCTAGAGGTGATCAAAGTCTGCTCCTTTTGGAAAAAGCTGAAGTGACACCAATGTTTAAAATATTATTAGACTTTTTTAAACTATTACCCTTTATTAAAAACATTTGTAAAGAGCTTTGAGATGTACTGATGAAAAGAGCTACACAAGAGCTGCAGATTTGAATCTTACCACTGACAACTCAAACCCTTTATTTTCTTTAAGTGGTATGATATAACATAAAGCACTTACATTTTACATTAGTTATATTATTATTGCATTAAACACTATATTTGTGAACTGTTCATAAGGGGCCAAATCTTACTTTATGCTCTGTCAGCCTAAAAGCAGCTGTGCCCTGTAAGCCCAAAATTTCATTACAATAACACTTATGTTGTAGGTATGTAAAATACAGTTCTATCTTGTAATGTGACAGAATTTAACCATGTGTTAATCACATTCACAAACCATGCTACAGCCTTAGATGCTTGGTAACATTGACACCGTAATGTGGAACCATGCTTTAGCTAGGTTGTGGGACACCTTCGTTATAAATTTTAGATTATGTAGCTGTTTTCTTTTTCTGTTCAGGTAAGCATTTTATTTGGCTGAAGTCTAATACTGTCTGTGCATAAAACTAGAGAGATCATATTTGTGATGCATGATTGATGAGATGAATATATAAAAATGATCTTATTCCATTGTTACCACACTTAAAGGTGGCATCAAGGGGGAAATAACCTTGAGTAGAGAAAGCTGGAAGATTTTGTTTGTTCATATTTTCTTGTGTTGCTTTTCTTTGTCTTTGCTGAAGCACTCCTCACAGAATTAGTGTGGCAGCATTTTTAGATTCTGTAACGGGGCCAGCTGCTACCTGAGCTCTTCCTCAGTGTACCTTTTGCCCCTGTTTTGACAAACTCCACAGTCTCTCTTTCAGCAACAGCCCTTCTTAGGCTACGTCTACACTGCAAATTTTTTCCGAATAAGCTATTCCAGAAGATGTTCTGAAGTAGCTATTTTGAAATAGTGCATCTGCACACAAAATGCGCATCAAAATAGCACGTACACACAGATTGGACGCTAACTCGAATTAAAGGCCACGCAGAACCAGTCCAGGCGGGGCATCAGGTCAGCAGTTACTTCATGAGGCTATCTGAGGCTTTAGCTTAAAGGGACCCCTCCTGTACAGCAGTGTCTCAGGCTTTTTCTCTTTGCCTACCTCCTCAAGGGACAGCAAAGCCTTTTCTTCTGCCTGCTGTAGTTGCCCTTTTGGACACTTCAGCTTGCCAGATATGGAGCCAGAGCTGTCTCTTGCTTGTGCTGCAACTCATGCAGCAGTTTCTGTAGGCCACCCCCCAAACCCTGCAGGAACCCAACCTCCAGCTCCTCTGGGAGACCTTTCTCAGATCTCTGCGGGCACAGCTCATGCAGTGCTATCCTGCCCACCCTCCCTGGACTCCGTGCCCTGCCACCTCTGGCATCTGGACACCAGTGCAGACTGGTGGGATCAGATTGTCATGGAGTGGTGGGGAGACTAGCAGTGGCTCCAGAATTTCAGGATGAGGAAGGACACCTTTCTGGAGCTCTGTGAGTGGCTCGGCCCTGCCCTCAGGCGATGGGACACTCACGTAAGAGCTGCCATCCCCCTCTAGAAGCGTGTTGCCATCGCCTTCTGGAAGCTCTCCATGCTGGATAGGTACCAATCCGTCGGGAACCAGTTCGGCGTGGGGAGATCGACCATCGGGGCCCTGGTCATGCAGGTATGGCATTCTTGGGCTATTGTCCCAGGAGGGGTGTGGACTTCAGGAATGCAGTTCCCTAGGGAAAGGGGGTTGTGGGTGCAAGCCCCGTCCCCTGGAGGTTCTTTCACTCCCACCCTCACAAAGCCCTGCCGGGGGTTGGGGTGAGTGGGGGGGGGTTGCTCCTCGTGCGGGGGACGATGACGACAGGAGGGTGGAGTGAGGGGAACTCCCGGAGGCCCTGGCACTCCTGTGAATCTGTTTGTTTGTCTCCTTCTGCAGGTGGTCAGGGCCATCAACACCATCCTGCTATGTAGGGTCATCTGCCTTGGCGACATGAACGCCATCATCACCGGGTTTGCTGACATGGGCTTCCCCAACTCGGGGGGGGGGGGGGGAGGGCTATCGACGGCACTCACATCTCCATCCAGGCCCCCAGCCACTGGGCATCTCTCTACATCAACCAAAAGGGATACTTTTCAGTGGTCCTGCAGGCTGTCACGGACCACCGGGGCCAGTTCACTGACATCTATGTCGGTTGGTCAGGGAAGAGCATGTTCCAGAAGCTGCACACCAGAGCTTTTTTTCCCAACCGCACCATCCAGTTCGGGGACATGGACATGCCTATCTGCATGGTAGGGGATGTGGCCTACCTTCTCCTGCCTTGGCTCATGAAGCTATACACTGGCCACCTCAACCCCTTTTGGGAACGCTACAATGCCAGGCTCAGCAGGGCCTGCATGGTTGTGGAGGGTGCCTTTGGCCGCTGAAGATGTGTTTCAGATGCCTCCTCGCCCAACTGGACCTCAGGGAGCACAACTTTCCACATGTGGTGGCTGCGTGTTGTGTGTTCCACAATGTGTATGAGTGGAAGGGAGAGATTCCTTCTAAGGTTGGGAGGTGGAGGCTGACCACATCGGTAGGCCCATCAGGGGCTGTGCACATCCGGGAGGCCCTAAGGGAGAGTTTCTCCCTAGGGGCCCAGTGACAGTGTCCCCTCGGCCGCCCCACTAGGGGCTTCTGCTTTGCCCCTCACTGCCTTTCCTCTAGTAATCCCCCCCTTCCCTGCTGACACAATAAACAAAAATACTGGTTTTGAAAAACTAAAAACTTTGTATCTTTTTATTTGGGGTCAAAGAAACTGGGGAGAGACTGGGGAAAGAACCTGGGAGAGGGGAGGAGAGACGGGGGGGGGGAGGGATGAGACCCTTGGAGGAGGGAGCTGGAAGGGGGAGGAGGGGTGAGGAGAGGCTTGGGGCTGGGAGTGGTGCTTGGCTCTGCTGATCCCACCACCATGGGTGCAGGGGCCTCGGCGGCCACGCAGGTGGAAGGGTGTTGGGAGAGAAGCGGGAGGGAGAGTGGGAGGAGGAGCTACAGTGACAGCAGGAGTGGGAGCAGAGGCAGGAGCAGGCATCATGCTGGCAATGAAGGGGTGCACAACCGTTCACAGGAGCGGCCCTGCTCTAACAGCTCCCGCCAGGTGTCTCACCACAGCCCTCCTGGAGCCTGCAGTCGATGGTCTGCTCCAGGGATCAGTGTGCTGCAAGGTGCTCCCTCTGCAACTCATCCATGGCTCTCCGGCACTTGCAGGTCCCTTGGGATCTGGAGGCTGTCCTACGTCGTGTTGACCACCCCCCCCCCTCACCTGGCCAGCTGTGGAGAATAAAGAGAGATGGGTCAGTCATTCCAGGGGACTCTGTGCCTGAAGCCTTGCACTCATCTGTGAGCTGAAAATGAGAGTTCTTGGCTCAGTCAAAGGCGACGTGCTTGCAGCAAGGCCATGTGCACTCTGGCCAGTGGGCCCATTCCTACAGAGGCCCAAATGTCCCTGGGAGTGGGTGCTGCCCCAAGAGCATGGGCATGCCCGTGTGTGTGTGTGTGTGTGTGTGTGTGTGTGTGTGTGTGTGTGTGTGTGTGTGTGTGTGTGTGTGTGTGTGTGTGTGTGTGTGTGTGTGTGTGTCGCTGTCCCCAGCCTCCTTCTAGAAGTGACTCGTGGAGGGAGGGTGTCCCACCCCGGGGTCACAAGCATGGTAGGCCTCTCCAGACACCCTGTGGCCAATAGTACAAGGGTCCTCTGTGGCAGCCTCCTGGGGCTGTGTGGCCAGGAGCAGTGTGACACATGCTGCCACGTGCACAGGCTGCTGCACAATCCCCAGGCCTCAAGGGCCAAGCACAAAGCACCCAGCCAGCCATCCTTCTGTGCCCACCCCCTCTATCCTCTGTGTGAAGGGAATGTGATGGCACTCACATGATGTTCCTTCCCCAGCCAAGGCCAACGCCTGGGACACATTCACAGGAGGGGTACCGGCTCCAGGGTCAGGAGGGTGCTGGTGCTGGCCTTGTCCGGTTCCTCCTCCTCCTCCTCGTCTCTCCCACTGTGAGGATGATGATGGGCATCTTGAGCCCAGAGTCCACAACCGGGGTGGGGGGAAGGTGTGAAGGGACTGCCCCGCCTCCCCTCAGGATGTGGTCCAGCTCTTTAAAATAAGGGCAGGTGTGGGGTTCTACCCCGGAGCGAAAGCTGCCCTCGCTGGCCCTGGCATATGCCTGGCGGAGCTCTTTTACTTTCTTCCGTACCTGCTCCTGGATGCAGATGTGTCCCTTGTTGGCCAGGCTCTCTGCCATCCGGCCGTAAACATCTGCATTTCTGCGTCTAGTGCGGAGATCCTGGAGGTTGGTCTTGTCACCCCAAACCTCAATAAGGACCAGGATCTCTGCACCAGACCGGGAAGGTGCATGTCTTTTTCAGCCACTGGCAGGCTCCTGGGAGCTATTTGACTGTCCATGGGAGCAGTGGAACACTGGGTGGGAGCAGCAGACTGGCTCATTTGTGGGGACTAGTGAGGCAGGAGCAGCTGCAGGGTGGCTCAAGGCTGTCAGGGCCTCCTGCTAACCACAAGCCCTTTCTGCTGAAGCTGAAGCTTTAAGGGCTCCGGGGGAAGTGGGAGGAAAATAGTTTGGCTGAGTGTAGACAGAGCAGACAGCAGGGCACTCTGGGAAGGGTTGGAGGCCCCTTATTTTGAAATAACAGCTGCTGCCCTGTCTACACAGCCCCTATTCTGAAATAACTATTTTGGAATAGGTTTACTCTTCATAGAATGAGGCTTACAGAAGTTGGAATAAGCCATCCGTTATTTTGAAATTATTTCAAAATAACAGAATTGTTGTGTAGATGCTCGCATAGTTCTTTCGGAATAATAGCTGTTATTCCAAAATAATTTTGCTGTGTAGACAGACCCTTAGAGTCTGAGGTTTTTTAAATTAATAAAGTTCTCAAACACAGAACTGGTTTTCCACCTAAGCTTAAGGAATCACTGCAGGAGACCTCTCTCCCTGTACCTTCACTTTGTAGTTCCCTCACTGCAAACCCTGCAGCTTCCTGCTACCTTGGAATCACCTAATTAAACCCATGTGTGTCTCGTCTTGTAATCAGAGCTGGCTTAGCCACAGGCTCTTCAGCACGCAGGCAAACCACCCTTTTACAGGGCCATATTGTGCTACCTGACTGATACTGAATTGCGTTCCACACCAGAAGCTCCCACTGAAGTCAATGGTGTTACTTTTAGAGTAAGGAATTACTCATTGCCAGAAAAGATATTGCCATCTGGTCTCTTGACCATAGTGGAAGAGA
This sequence comes from Pelochelys cantorii, assembly GCA_032595735.1. NCBI lineage: Eukaryota > Metazoa > Chordata > Testudines > Trionychidae > Pelochelys > Pelochelys cantorii. Next base: position 35,272,970 of record CM064335.1, on the reverse strand, counting down.
CAGGGTGCTGATCTCTCTTTATATATTTAAAAAAGTTTTTCCTGCCAGCTGACGGAATGACATCATCATGCTGCTCTCACGCTCTCTAACCATGAAAGCCCCAGCTTCTATGCCTGGGGCCAGCAACCAATGGCTCCTGAGCCAAATATTGCTCTTTTTCACTCCGGCTCAGGCCCTCCCCCAGCAGCAGGGAGCACGGCTGGCTCTCCAGTCTCACCCCCTCTCATGAGGTTGAAGTGCCAGTGCCAGCTTCCTGCCAGATGGGGAGAAGCCCCAGGGCTCCCACCCAGATCCAGCTTGCAGGGAAGAAATGGCTGCATGTGTTGCTGTTTCACTTTCCATTCCCCCGGCTGGGGGAACAGCAGCACAGGGACGCACTTCCTGGAGGCTTTTCCCGTTGCTCAGCAGGGTGGTGAGTGAGGGGGTTGGGGGTCCTGGGTCTCAGCTTGGGGGGAATGCCAGCATGGGCTCCCAGTGTGGCCCCAGCCCCCTCACTCACTGCCCTGAGGAAACCTTGCACTCCCAGTCCCCTCACACAGCACTTCCACTGAGACCCTGCACCCCCAGCATCCTCACTCTCCGCCATGCCAAGACCCCGCACTCCCAGCCCCCTCACTTATCCCCTCTGCTGAGATCCCGCATCCCCAAGCCTGCTCACTTACCCCCCCACCGAGACCCCGCATCACCAGCCTGCTCATTCATATACACCCAGACCCCACACCTCATCCACTGAGACCCCGCACTCCCAGTCTGCTCCTGCCCCCTCCCCCGGTCGAACACCAACCCCCCAGCCTGCTCCTGCACCCTCTCCCCTGGCCACACACATATCCCCCAGAGAGAGGGGGGTTGGCGAGCGTAATTCATGCTTTCTGGCCACATAAGTCACCAGAAAGAGGGGGGTTGACAAGCATAGTGAACAGGGGGTGCAGCCCCTTAGGTTTTTTTTTTTTTTAACAAAGAACTTTTCTCCCAATTGTTTGCCAGGTTTTGAAATTGAATATATGCTACAAAAGCAAAAATAATGAAAATAAAACACCTCCACCCAACGTTTAAACATCTGCCTAAAATAAATTTCTCTTACAACGCTCAGATTTGTTTTCCTTGATATTTATGTCATGGTATTGCTGTTTCTCTAGTTATTCAGAGAGTATTCTACGGAAAAAAACAGCAAAGCAGCACTCTGAATTTCTAATATTAAAAAAAAAGTAAAACAAAACAAAAAAAATTAGAGATTCTTTATATCATAAAGAATCAAATAAATAAAGGAAGAGACAAATCCAGTTCTTTTTTTTCTGTCCAAGTTATCTTAAAAACTTGACAGTTGCTTAGGTAACAAAATAATTATACTTCAGTGCCTGAAAATTTCTTTTATGAGCATAAGAAATTCTATATATCTAAGGAGAAAACTCATATTTAATTTGAAATCCATGTCAGAACTTTAACAAGGATGCTGTATTAATTCTTAATAATAACAACATAAGCAGCAGTCCATCTTCATCCCTGCATATTTATCTTCTGTAATACTCTGAGAGTGTGTCTAGACTACATGGCTCCATCGACGGAGCCATGTAAAGTAGTTTACCTGACACAGTCAGTGAAGCGGGGATTTAAATAATCCCCGCTTCATTAAAATAAAAATGGCTGCCGCGCTGTGCCGACAATCAGCTGATCCGGCACAGCGCGGCAGTCTAGATGCGGATCGGTCGACAAGGGAAGCCTTTGTCGACCGCTCTGTTATGCCTCGTGAAATGAGGTTTACCGGAGCGGTCAACAAAGGCTTCCCTTGTCGACCGATCCGCAGCTAGACTGCCGCGCTGTGCCGGATCAGCTGATTGTCGGCACAGCGCGGCAGCCATTTTTATTTTAATGAAGCGGGGATTATTTAAATCCCCGCTTCATTGACTGTGTCGGGTAAACTACTTTACATGGCTCCATCGACGGAGCCATGTAGTCTAGACACACCCCAATAGAGAAATACAGAAGAAAAAATTTGTACCTATTTTCTAAATTTAGACCTTATCCTGAAATCAAAACCATAGTCATCACTATGCTATAACCTTTGGTCAACACTAGTTACATCAGCATACAGACACCAAAATTTGTGCACATACATATTCGGTTGCTTGCATCAGCACTGCATGTGTCAATCTCAAGTGTAGTGCACCACAGGTGGTCTGGCATAGTGCATTTTGGGAAATTTTCACAGTGTGTTCTGGGTAGAAGCAACTGACTCAAGGATCTCTGGGAACAAGGAGTCAAATTCTCAGCATGCAACTTTCTCCATTCTATAAAGTCATCCCATAATTTTTGCACTTGGCTTTAAATTCCACAAACCTGCATGGTTCACCCATATCTTAAATTCTATGTGCAGATCTGGTTACCTCATCTCAAAAAGGATACATTGGAATTAGAAAAGGTACAGAAAAGAGCAACATAAATTATCAGGGGCATGGAACAGCTGAGGAGATATTAAAAAGACTGGGACTTTTCAGCTTGGAAAAGAGATGACTAGGAGATATGATAAGGGGGCCAACAGGTTGCCTGGCCCTGGGCCAATGTAGGAGAAAGGAGTGGGGCTGAAGCTCCAGCAACAATTTAAAGGGCCCTGCGCAGCAGCAGTGGCCAGGAGCCCTGAGTCCTTTTGAATCACTGGGCCCCAGGGCAATTGACCCCTCCCCTCCCCCCAGTTATGCATCCAACCAGTTATGAACCCATCTATAGCAGCTTCATCAAGGTTGTATTTCCCTAGTTTATTAATGAGAAGGTCACGCGAGATGTATCAAATGCCTTACTAAAGTCTCAACATACCACATCTACTGCTTCCCCCTTAGGCACAGGGCTTATTATCCTGTCAAAGAAAACTATCAGGTTGGTTTGATGTGATTTGTTCTTGACAAATCCTTGCTGACTATTATATATTACTTATTATCTTCCAGATGTTTGCAAATTGAGTCCTTGTTTATTTGCTCCACTATCTTTCCAGTTACAGAAGTTTAGCTGACTGGTTTGTAATTCCCTGGATTGGCCTTATTTCTCTTTTTTATAGACGGGCACTATATTTGCCTTTTTCTAGTTGTCTGGAATATCTCCTGTAGTCCATGACTTTTAAAGATAATAGCTAATGGCTCCTATATCTCCTCAGTCAGCTCCTTCAGTATTCTAGGATGCATTTCATCAGGACCTAGAGACTTGTTCTCCTATTATAGCTTCTGAACCTACCCCATTTTCATTGGCATTCACTATGGTAGATGTCCAATCACCACCAATCCTCTTGGTGAAAATAGAAACAAAAAAGTCATTAAGCAGCTCTTCCACCTTTCTCAGTAAACAAAAAGAAATCAGTATGAACACAACCCATTTGTTTCTCTAACAGGATTTCCCATAAGGTAAGCCCTGTCATTAAAGTTTACAATATTTTGCCCAAAGCTGTATCATCCATAGTCAAATTCCTTTATTTTTATTTATATATATATACACACACACAAACAAACACACACAGGGCTCACCAAGCGGCGGCGAGCCCTGCTCGCCAGCCACGCGGTTCTGCGGTCTGCGCCGGCTTTGTGGCTTGTAATCTACTCGCCACGGGCAAGTAGATTACATAATTTGTCGAGCCCTGTGTGTGTGTGTATATATATATATATATATATATACACACACACCCCTTTATTTAATCATAATATTAGATTCCATCAAGTTCCCTATTTTTCACTACTGTGTCTGGCACATTATTATATAGTCTCTAATCTTTTGATATAATTATTTTAAATCATTCACTCAGTCTCTGGGAAAAGGGGGAACTCTTTCCAGCTGCACCAGCAGTACATTCTTATGAAAGACTGCAGCACTTCTAAGTTTTCTCAGAATATAGAAGAAATCTAGCCATTAGACCTTGAGTTTTCATGTCTCAGAACTCTTCTCTGTTTTGTAAAATAACCTTAATGTCGGGGGAATTCTTAAATAGTAATAACTCATAACTTTGGAGCCCTAATTACTACAATGTGCAGTATTTATGTGGTGATGAAAAACTCCCCTAAACTTGAATTCACAATCCATTTTGAACATTGGATGTCTCAAATTTTTGTTATTATTTGTTTAAGGAGTTCTGCATAACTCCCTCACAGTTTCATGAGTCATGAATAATATATTCATCCCAAACTCAAAGCAATAAAAACTTGATAGCATATATATTTGCTGTGCCCACATACAGCATAAGCAGGCACCATGCGAGCCTTTTGCGCTTCCCCACCAACATGCCTCACACTTGATGGGCAGGGACCATGTCTGGTGTGAGGAGGGAGAGCTGCTTCCACCCTAGCTTGTATATAAGTAGCTTATATATAATTAATAGCTTATATATAAATAGTCTCCTGCCTCACCATGAACAGGAGTAGCCCATGAATCCCTTTTATAAAACATGAAAGTAGTGGCATTCTTCTTGTAAGTCCATGTTTTAAGCACTTGTAACTCTTCAGTGAAAGTATCCTTTAATTGCTCTAATTCTTTTTACAGCTCTCAGGTGATTTTGTTTGTATGTATGGAAAGGTTTGTTGAATCTGATTTGGTCATTTTTGTATGATCAGTAATTAAGTAATCCTTCATGTAAGGCTATACAAGGAATTACATTTCCCACATGTCCTTAGTTTCCTCCATTTCCTCTGGCTCTCCTTGTTCCTTGTCATTCGTATCTTCTTGCCGCTACTTAAAGAGACTTGTAAATAATTAAAATAGCTCATATTAGTTTTAGCATGTGGATAGTTTAGATAACTTCAGGAAATAGTCTTTGGCTTTTCTGAGATGCTTGGTTGTTCCTGGTTTCAGATCAGATCCTTATGATTAGGATGGTAGAATTCATAAAAATGACCAGATTTGAGGAACATCTATTTTAGAAATGAAGAGTGATTTAAAATTGCATATAGTACGTGGGCTGCATATTCATTTTCCTTATTGAAACAAACATGCACTGAAATTGATCTTTGGGATATATATTTGCCTAATACCTAGGCATTTACCTAAAAGTGCATATATGTGCTGAGTTGAATATATGGTGTGTTCAGAAGGTTTATTTTAAAATTATTAATCTCCATTTCCAATCTCCTCTTTATCTCATATAATAGGAATGGGCAACAAAGAGGAACTGACGAGTTTTCTTCATGTTCTTGTGAAATCTTCTCAAATTGGGGGGCCTGACCCAAAAGGGATGGTGGGGGGGTCAAAAAATTATTTTAGGGGGTCATGGTACAGGTTGGACCTGACTGTTCCTGAACAAGGGAATTTGCCGGACCAGGGAAGGTTCCTCCCCTTGTGGCCATGCTGCCACTGGGCTAGGGCTCCAGCCTGCTCCTGCTGTTGCCCCAGTCCGCTGGGGCTCGCCGCAGTCCCACTACTGCCAGGACCAGAGTACCACGGCCAGAGCTCTGCAGCTGGGGCAGAGCTCCACAGCTGCTTGGCTCCGCAGTTGGGGCCAGAGCTCTGTGGCTAGGGCAGAGGGATGGAGCCAGAGCTCCGTGGCTGTCGCTGGGGTTGGAGCTCCCAGCCAGGGCCAGAGGTCCATGGCTGCAGCCAGGCTAGACTGCCCTGGCCACTGGGTCCAGGGAGCTCCGGTGGGGCCAGAACTCCCTGCCATGCTGTATGTCCTCACACACACTGGGCTCCCAGCTGAGTCGCCAGTGCCCCTTACAGCACTCCTGCCTGGTTCTCTGGTCCAGGAACATCCGTGATCCATATCATACCACGGATGTTCCTGGACAAGGGAGTCTTGGTTAAGGGAGATTACAACCTGTATTGTCACCCTTACTTCAAAGCTGGGCAGCATACCATATCATGTTACTCTTACTTCTGTGCTGCTGCTTGCAGATCTGGGCTTGCAGCCGCTGCTCTCCAGCTGCTCAGCTCTGAAGGCAGCATCACTACCAGCAGAGCACTGACAGAAGGGCATCAGAACCACAACCACTGTTACAAATAAAAAGTTAACATTAATGTGGCTCTTTGTACACTCATTGCACTATCTGGGGCAAGGGAGGGCAGGACCATACAGTATGTGGGCAGCAACGAGAGAGAGAGAGAGAAATAAAATGCTACATTGGTGACTTGTGAGCAATGAAATTATGCAAACACTTCAAGGGATTCTATTGACATTATAGTAATCACAAAAGCAAACCCTTTAAGACGTGTAAATAGGCTTCTTAACAGTTTTCCTGTGCTGTGTTGTAAATATATGAGGGACATCATAATATTTGAATAGGAAAAACATGTTTTGGTTAAAATCATATTCAAAATGTCCCTTTGCCCTCCTGTATGTTTGCTTTTTGTAAGATTAGGTTGCTTAGGAAAACAAAAAAAAAGCTATTTAAATGTTCCTTGAAGTTTCATATCAAGACAGCTAAGAACTGGTGGGTAGAGGGTCACAATTCTGAAATGAAAAATAATGTAGCCAGTTCTGATACAGCTAATCTTTGTCCCAGGGGATTCAACAGCCAATTGTCTCCTTTGCTCCCTTCCCCCACTCCCCCTCCCTCCCGCTGGCGGGCCTGCTTTGTTGAGTAATCTAGTTGATTAAGATTCTATAGAAGTTACTCTTCCTGTGTACTTTTGAAGTGACAGTTTGGCATTTGTTCAGAGTTAGCAGCAAAGTGATTATTTTATATATTACTACTTTTTAATACTTCAGAACCAACACGGGTTTCATCATATCTCTCTGGTACATTATTTACTTTTTTCATTAGTAGGATTTTGCTATTAAAAATGGATCATGCTAGATGGTATAAGGCAGTAGTTCTCAACCTGTTGTTCGCAGAGATCTGGGGTAGGGATGTCATAGAGTAGTCAATTAGTCGATTAACCGATAAGCAAAAGCTTATCAGTTAATGCTATCAATCACACGCATTTAAACTGCAGAGCCTCAGTGGAGGTAAGTCTCAGACCTGGAGCAAGCCAGGACTGAGCCAGGCTGCCCACCTGCCCAGCTATTACTACATTTAAAATACAGAGCCTCAGGGGGGTAGCTCCTGGACCCAGCTTTACCTGGGACTGAGCCAGGCTTGCTCAGTCCTGGCTTGTGCTGGGCCCAGCAGCCCCTCTCCATAGGAGGGACCCCCCACGAGCAAGGGCTGCTCCACACAATGCAGAGCAGCCTCAGCTCGTGGCAAGCCTGGGCCAGCCGCAGGTAGAGGCTCCTTTGTGGCAGCCTCCCCAACCGCCTCTGCGCTACTGCTTCTGATAGAGGCAGCAGTGCAGGGAAGGTAGGCAGCACCACGGAGAGGGTGCTGGTGGGAACCAGTTTTTAAGCTTGCTCCTCCCAGCACCAGCTCCTGCTTACCCCCACCCCTTGCTGCCTCTGATAAGCCTAGGATTATCGGGTAGTCAACTACTCAACTACTCACTTACATACCTATTATAAAGCATCTCTTAGTGATTAGTGTACTAATAATATTTAAATAATAGTAAGAGAGTAATACTTTTTCTCTTTATCCATGAATCTCAATAGCATTTTACCAGGACTTGATCCTTCGAGGTGAAGTGCTGTAGACACCTACTTTTCTACTTCTGACCCACATCCTGCATAGTAGAGGAAAGCAGCTGATCACCAAGAGAATTGTTTAATGTCAGGGAGCTACTGGAGTAGCACAAGGAAAGTTAGTCTGGCATTAAAAGGCTCGATTCTGCCCAGCCCAACTTAAAACTCACTTATAATTGCTAAACAATAAAATGAGAGGTAATACTCCTTGCCGAGCACATAGGACTTTTATGAAGATTAATTAGTGAACATTTATTAAACTCTTTGAAGATGAAAACCAAAGTGTAAATACAATTATTTATTTGATTCTCTTTGTCATTTGAAGCACATTAATTATTACAGAAAACATGTGGCATATGTGTAGTGGAGTGATGTCTTCAAGTACCGTATAGCAGTTTGAAATACAAATGATTATTTGTGAAATATAGGACCTTGTCTGACAGTTTTGTTGATCAATGTGGTATGAATGCACAGTAAACATTTTGTGTATGTTTATTGAGTCTTGCCAGAAACATGCATGTGGCAGGGAAAGGGGTTATATGGCCTAAAATACTTGGCCAGTCGTGTTTTTCTTTGAAATGTTGATTTCACTGCCTTTGCTGAATGAGTTTTATATTACACTTTTGTGAGCAATCTGTAAGCTGTGGTACTGTAGAAGTAGGCTATTCACAACATCCACGATCCTTTGATCACATTGTGAACAGTCCCATTTATTTCAGAGTAAGATTCCGCTCAGTGTGATTAAGGGGATCAGAATCTGGCGCAAAATGACTGAAAAAAAGTCCTCCTCTTCCCCATTCCCAAACACATTAATAATACATTATCAAAATGCAAAACTAGGGAGAGAGTTTGCAGCCATATGAGTGGGTGAACTCTCTAGGCTTGTATCTGTGTATGTATTGGCTGAATTTGGCTCTTTATTTAGAGTGACTTGAAATTAATTGCTTCAGAGGGGTAGCAGAGTTAGTCTGTACAGGATAAACTTAAAAAACAATAAATAGTCTGGTAGCACTTCAAAGACTAACAAAACATGTAGATGGTATCATGAGCTTTCGTGGGCACAGCCCACTTCTTCAGATAACCAGAGTGTTGGATGTCGTTCTGGACATCTAACACTCCGGTCATCTGAAGAAGTGGGCTGTGCCCATGAAAGCTCATGATACCATCTACATGTTTTGTTAGTCTTTGAAGTGCTACCAGACTATTTGTTGTTTTTTAAGTTTAAATTAATTGTATCTCGACCATGTGTCTTGACCCTAAGCAGTCCCAATAAGATGTAAGCACTCTTACAGATTTTTAGTGGCAGTTAAGGAGAGTGAACAATGTTCCCTCTATTTTTTTCTATTCATGGATGGAATAAATTATGTTATGTGCACCAAGGCATTTCTAGATGCTCATCACCAATATAAACACATGCTGCCATCTGTAGGGAGCTGTGAGTGTTTTGCCAGTCAGCTGAGTGGCACCTGAATCTCTCTTGGGTTGCCAACCAAAGCACTCAGTTTACAGGGATGGTGAGCACCATCCAAGTTTTGTCTTACAATCTCCTGCTAATATTTCTTGCTAAGCTATGAAGAGAAGTAAACAGAGACTTCATACACTGAGAAGGAAAACATCTGGACAGAAATACTTGACGTCTTCTGGTGAATAAGCGGGATCTACTGGTAGATCTTGGAGCCTCTGACAGGTAATCCTGACTGGTTTGGCCAGGAAGTTATCAAGTGCTAGTGCTTCAGGTGCCCCTTCCCCACTGTCCTGCTGCTCCTGCCCTCTGCCTTGGAGATGCCCTCCTCGGAGCCTCCTGCTTGCTGTGCAGAGTGCGGAAGGGAGAAGAGGGGAGGCGCTGATATCCCTCCTCCCCCCACTTCTGTACCCTATCTCTACACAGAGAGAAGGAGATGGAGGGAGCTTGGCAATGCAAATCTCTGTCACTCGTACGCTCTGGGTGTCTGTCATTCTCACACACACAGTGTCCTTCACTTTCATCTCCCAACCCAACACATACATGGGGGGGTTGTTGTTACTACTTTTACTGCTTGCAAAGTGGGTTATGTTTGTTTTTTGACTGGTCTGTGCATTTCATAATTTTCATTTCTCTCTTACACTTAAATGTAATTCTTTGAGTACTGTAGTGAGTTCTAGCATGCCTAACCTGTCGTGGCTGGAGTAATTATCCCTGTGGGAATTGCTGCTCCTGAAAGTGGCTGGCATGTCCCTGCAGCCCCTGACAAAGGCAGAGCAGGGGTTCTCCACATGCTGTCCTTGCCTGCAGACACCACTCCTGTAGCTCCCATTGATCAGTAATGGGGAAGCATGACCAGTAGAAGCTGTGGGCTCAGTGTCTGTAGATGAGGGGCAGCACATGGCACCATGGAACCATTGCTGTTCATGCCAGCTGCTTTCAGGAGTGGTGCAGGGCCAGGGCAGGAGTAAGCCTGCCTTAACCCCATTGCTTTACCACCCAGAAGTCATCTTAGTTAAATGGTGCCCAGACAGAGCCTGCTTCCTGAATCCCTGTCCCAATCCTGAACTCCCTCCTGCCCCAGACGTGAGTTCCCCTACACCCAAACTCCATCCAAGAGCTTGCACCCTGAACCCCCTTCTAGATCCCAATTTCCCGCCCTGGGCTAAGTCTGGAGCCCCTCTCACACTCCGAACCCCTTGGCCCAAGACCAGAGCCTGCATCCCAACCCCCTACCCAGCCTGGTGAAAGTGAATGAGGTTTGGGAAGGAAGGGGATGGAGTGAGCAGGGCGAGGCCTTGGAGAAGGGATGGAGCAGGGGCAGGGCCTCAGAGAAGGGGTGCGAAGGAAGCTGGGCAAGGGTATTTGGGTTCGAGGTAGATCTTACATTGCGTTTAAAAAAAGTGATATGGTTAAAAAGGTTGGAAATCACTGTCATACACTAATACTACTTATAGAGTATGCTACAACCATGAAGTAATTAATTCTCAAACACCACCCTTCTTTAGCAAGGAAATAATCTCCTCATGTTATGGATGGGGGAGCTGAGGCAGAGAAGATAAAGGACTTGCCCAAAGTTCCAAAGGAAGACAGTGTCAGAGCTTGGATAAAAACGTCTGTTGGAGGCAGCTACTGCTATTTTTAATAAACTAGCTTGAGCGAAGCTAGCACAAGTCTGTCTGTCCACTCTGGGAATCACACCTGCAATGCAGACATACTACCTTAGGAACTCATATTTTCTAAGCAGTAACTGCAGGTGTGCTTCATTCTTGTGGATTCTGTAAGTCTTTGTATAGGATACAAACGAGGAATGTTTTTAATTTGTTACAGAAATTTTATTTTATCTTGGCTTTACAATAATCCCCCACTTATTTAAGTGATCAAGTGGATTATTGCTGTTATGTGAATACTTGCCAAGGTAAAAGGATGATGGGAAATTGTAGTTCTCTTTCACCACTTTTTAAGTTTTGCTGCCTTGATTTCTCCTCCTAGTGACTCAGGAAAAAACAAAACATTCAAATTACCGTGATTAAATGAATGGCAAAGAAAGATAAGTTATTTTCTTCCCTGGTCCAGGGTCCAGGAACTCATGTGCAAAAAATAATCTTGAAATTTAGAGCTATCAAGAGCTTCCTGAGCTCTAATGTTACATTCCTGCAAGGTCTGGTAAGGCCACTGCTGAAGGAGCAGAACAGCTGGGAAAGAGAACAAAGCAATTGGTGGCACCCCATGGAGGAAAGAAGAACTGAGCCCTAGGAAAGAGCTGATAGAGCTAAACTCAGCTTGGTTTTTTCCCCCCTGTTCAACAGTTCTTGTGCCATGGCAAACAAAAGATAGATGTTCTGATTTGCTTTGCTGTTTGGTTTGTGATACTGACTGAATTTGTTTTGTAAAGATCTATGGGAAAAGTTAGAGACAGAAAAATCCTATTTTTTTCACTTCTGTTTGCCAATTCCTGTATTGATGGAAACTGCAAAGTGTTAAATTGTGTTTCTTCCCCTACCTTATTTGGTAGGAGCCCAGATGCTACAGTTTACCTAGGGAATTACTAGGACTTTACCTTTCTCTGGACAATGTAGTCAGTGTATAAGCATTTAAATGTTAAGCCCAGTACTGCTGAAAGCCCTCACAACATGCTAAGCTACTGTTTCTCAAAGTGTTCCATGGGCCCACTTTGGGAAAGCCGCTAGTGGGCCCATGCTGCTTTGTTTACCTAAAGGGTCTGTAGCCACGGAGCCTTGCAGTTCCCATTGGATCCGGTTCGCCATTTCCAGCCAAGGGGAGCCACAGGAAGTTTTGTGTTATGAGAACACATTAAAAAATAAGATGGCTTTTTAAAAATACACAAAATAAAATTTCAAAGAGGTATTTTCTCTCTTCAGCATGCTCTTTACAACATCAATTCATCTATATCTTGTTGTCAATCCATTCTCAAAATACCTATTGCCCTTAATGGAAATTCCTTGTGTGGATGGTGTCTGGATTGGTCTCATATTAATTAATTAATTGGTTTTAGAGCCAAGTGCCCACCAATCTGATTCATATATCTGAAAGCAGAATTTGGTTGTTGATTTTGACTATATATTTCTGGCTGTTCTCTAAATAAAGAAAAAAAGACAGAAATTGCTTTAAAAATCCCAGTTAAAATTAAGTTTTAATGCACGTTTTTTTTAACAAAGTAGAAAAAATAAAGCCTCTTATTCATCCTCTACAATTAAGATAAAAGATTTCCATGACAGAGATGAATGGAAGCACAGAATGGCTGGCATTCAGCTTTATCTACATGCCAGAAGAAATACAGGCAACGAAAGAGGCACATGGACTGCCTGGATTTTGCCTCCTCCAAAAACTTGTGGAGACACCACATCCTGTGGGTCCTCCATTATTTTGTTCTGAAAATGTGTAATAGGACATACCTAGCTGACGCAGGACTTACTTGGTCTGCATGTTTACGTGCCATGGACTTCCTGACTGAAAAATGGCCCCTATCATGCACAAATAGTTCCTGCCCTTAGGAGGAATCTGTGGCACAAAATAAAGGTTTGAGCTTAGATTTGATCTCAGGCTAGGCTGGAGCAACAGTGTTTTGTCTTTACAGTAATATGACTGTTTGACGTTTTATTTACTACACCTGTTCATAAGCACTCAATAGAATTTGTCCTAATATTGATAAATTTTTAGTTACAAAATATTTTTTCAATTCATGAAAATCCCTTTAAAACTGTTTACAATTTGTACCAAGTGAAAGCACTAACATCTGCAGGTCGTTATAGAAAAAGTGACTTCTGAGGAATTTTTAGCTTCTGAAAAACAGCAGTAATAAACTTAAGAGCACCAAAAAATTCTGAATTTGGATATATCTTCATTAGTTTAACTGAGGAAAATATTCCACAAAAACCAGGATAAAAATCTCAATGTTGGAAAATTGAATCCCTTTCAGTAATGTGCACTTGCCGCCTCCATTTACTTCTTCCAGTGCATTTTCATTCCATTGCTTCCCATCATGTTCTCACTTTTATATTGTCGAGTCAATATACAATACCTTCCTGTTTTTTTTTACCTGGCCAGGAGCATATTAAATGGCTTTCTCTGACTCCTACTTTGAGGACAGTGGATGTATTTTCAATTTAAATCACTGTCTTTAGTTGTCCTAAAACTACAAAGAGTTGTGCAGTTAAAAACTCAGTGTATCAAGATGAGAATATGCTTTGTTATACCTTTGCTATGCTGGAGGGAAAAAGTCCTGAATCATTTTGGACTCAGTCTTTTGTGTTGCAGCAAGAGGTTTACTGTGCTAGTTGAAAAGCTTCAGAGGGGTAGCGGAGTTAGCCTGTAACTGGAAAAACTTTAAAAAACAACTAATAGCCCTGCAGCACTTTAAAGACTAACAAAACATGTAGATGGTATCATAAGCTCTCCTGGGTGCAAACCACTTCTTCAGATGTGCTAGTTGAGTTATATAATTTTTTAATTGTGTCGCCTTTTGAGTTGTGGGGTGCATAGTTGTCAGCAATGATTTGTGCACATAAGGACAAAGACTGTGCAAACTCCAGCTTTCCTCCAATCCAATCCTATCCCCATACATATAGCTAAATCTTTGCTTGCAAAATGTTTGCTCTGCCAGTTCAGAGCACTGAATTGTTCTGGTTAGTGTGTTTCCTGACAACACCGTGCATCATCTTATTCCAGCACATCTCTTCCTGTTTTTCTTATTTACTGTTCAGTTGTTTACATAGCTCCGTGCTTGTGTTTTTATGGCCTTTTCTCTTCAACAAAAACTGTTCCCAGGCTGTTAGCTATATAGGAGATAGAAGAAGTCAGGAAAATCTAAATTTCATTTGTCCTTCTGCTTGCCAGTGCCTGTGCTGACTGAAATTGTAGAAAGATTTATTCTGCTTGTTCCTTTCCATGTTTCTTGGTTGGTAACTACATATCAAACAATAGGATTGCCATTTGTTTGATATGTAGTTCACTAGACTCAGGGAATGGTCAAATCTGAATCTCTTTGAACTTCAGGTGGGAAGCTGGATATGAACTCCTACATTTTAACTCATTCCTTTATTTTGGATTCTGCATCAGGTCTAGAACTAGAACCTGGGTTCTTTCCAATTTGGGTTCAAATTCTGCTGAAATTTTGTGAGAAATGGTTCTCACAAAATTTTGGACCGTAATGGTGAAAACTTCATGAGAATAGCACATCTTGCAAGACTTCCCTCACTTTGAACTAAATTTCCATAACAACTCACAGAATTACAGTCCCGTTACGTTAGAACCTCAGACTCTACCCCGAATCAGCCTTTAACCCAAATCCTGGTCTCTCACCTAAACTTAATGTGAACTCAACCACCACCTTGCTGACCCATCCCTAATTTCTACTGAAAAATGCACCCATTGGTCCATGTCCTATAGTTCTTTTGTAGGAGCTCTAGGAACTTGAGTGCCGTATCAGTCAAAGCCACAGCTTTTATCACATAACTAACACAGTTATACAGTTTATGTATATCAAATAGGTTAAAAGCATTTGGCAACCATCCCTTCAAGCGGTCGTGCTGCAGAAGGGCAAAGAGAGGGTAAAAGAGAAGGTATTGCTGAATGGCGCTTCAGTGACCCACACTGATGATCAAGGAATGACACGCTGATACTGTCATGTGTGTCTTGATATTGTTCAGCTTGTGATGAGGTTGAATTCCAGTATAGCAATATCTTAACAGCGATACCATGTCAAGATGCAACACTGATTATTGTGTTGCTCTCAGCTCTTAAAGGTATCACTCACTAAATCAACTTCACCTCTGGCCTAATCAAACTGAGAAATGCTTATTTCCTCCCACTAAAAAAAAAGGCAAGGAAATAGTATTACAGAGGCTCTGCATAGTTCTCACCATTGTTCCTACTCTTCCTGGGCCTGGAGACTTGCAGATAGCATAAGTGATGTGGCTTTCTAATCATGTAGCTGCCCATTATTCTATTCTCACATTTAGGGCTTAGAAACCAGATTCTCTATACTTCTCTCTGGTCCCTTATCTCTCCTCCAGATAGCATTATTCTGGCTTTCTGATCCACAAAGGTACCCCGTCTGAATGGAGGAGTAGCCATGAATAAGAATTTAACTCTCCCTGGAGCAGAATCAAATTCTAGTGGGAAAATCCAATACAAATAATGCAGATTGCCTCAGGGAAAATGTCAGACTGAGAGCTCTGTCCACTGCACATATCTCTACAGAGCAGAATAACTTCCGTGGCATTGATGAGTCAACAAAACGGACTGTGCCAATTTGGCTCCATTCTTTCTTTCTGTGCTTATTGGCGACAACCGGCTGATAGTTGTGTTCTCAGCTCCCTCCTGCTTCTGAGCAAAGGGGATGATTTGGCCCTGTGTCTCTAAAGGAGAATAGTTGCTAGCAAGGAAAAGGAAAGATATTTCATCTGCTGCCTATCTTTTGTGAACAATAGTCTGCCATAGCAATGCTATGAGATATAATACACATACACATTGGCAGGAACTGAGATTTATAGGGGTTTGAAAAACTGACCAAAAAAGGAACATTGTGCCTAAACTGAAGGGGTAATAGCCTTCCTACCCCTCAAACTGAAACTGCCTCTGCATATGTTTAATTGTGTCACTCACAAATACCTTTGTATGCACCAAATGCTATAATTTCAAAAGCTTCAGAGAGGTAGCCAAGTTAGTCTGTAACAGGAAAAACTTAAAAAACAATAAATAGTCTAGTAGCACCTTAAAGACTAACAAAACATGTGGATGGTATCATGAGCTTTCATGGGCACAGCCCGCTTCTTCAGATGACACCTGTCATCTGAAGAAGCGGGCTGTGCCCACAAAAGCTCATGATACCATCCACATGTTTTGTTAGTCTTTAAGGTGCTATAATTTCCTAAGGCACCTCTGTTTTGGCTCAGTGCCATAGTAGAACTTTGGTACTAATAGCAATCACAGCTACACAAAGACCATGTTGATACTAAAAAGAAAAATTCCCATCAGTTCAAAAAGGCATAGAAAAAGTTCAAGTGACTTTTGGCACTTTTACTGTCTGTTACTTAAACCTGCTATATAACAGGTATAACTGATGGAGGGGCGATAAAAATGGGTCTGCTTGTGAAAGCCTTATCTTTACTATGTCTTCCATCTGCACTAATGATGGTAGCACCACTAGCAGTGGACAAAAAGTTACTTCCTCCTTGCAAGGAAGTCAAGTTACCAGAAAGCCAGTGGAACTAATTTGGAATCCTATTTTGCCTGTCTACAATCTGAGTGATACAGATCTGGCAGTGGGAGGATTGGAGATGTACACTATCCACAAGACATGATCAATTTGTCCTATATCTAGAAGTGTCCTTAATTCAGAGTCATGTGCTGCAGCTAGCTACTGTTGACTCCTTAATTCTCCCCAACCTGAATGCAGTATACACTAACAATATTCAAGCAAGGCTCACTTGCTGGTGCATTGCTTAAAAGGGAACTGGAAGGGGGAAGTGGTTCTGTTTCCTTTTTTGTTTCATAATGAATTTTAAAGGAGACCTGAAAGGTATTATTTAGTTGTTGCTTTCTGAACCTTAAAATACCCGGAAAATTGAATGTATTCTTTCCTGTTTTTGCCAGGAAACTACTTAGATGACTCAGAGATGTGGGTTGAAAGCTTTCTTTGCTCTTAATTGAAGGGATGGGGTTGGCAGAGGTGATGTGTAACAGTTGATGGTGGGGAGATACGTATTTTGAACCCATTCCTCACAAAAGCTATATATTATATAAATATTATCCCTGACAGAAATTGAAGGGGTTCACATGACCCTGCATGCCCTCTCCCACACATCACCTTGGAGAATGTGAATCCTTATTAAGGGAATGATTTTTTTTTCCAAATAGTTAAGTCAAAAAATGTTAATCAGTTTTCACTTCCTTGATTTTTTCTGATGTGCTATATCATCTGTTCCTCAATATTTTATAGTATTCCAGGAAAATAAGATACATAAAACCTGAATTTCTAATGTGAAAAAAATGCAGAAACATTTTTTTTGTAAAAAGGATGTCTGTTTTAAAATCTGTCCAGTTCTCTGTGCCAAAGAATAAATGGACACAAATCAGACGTCGAGAAAGATAATATACGGAAGCCAATAGAACACTTTAACCTCCCTTAACACTCTGTAAGACATTTAAAAGTAACCATCCTTTTACTTAAAAAATGAAACAAAACACTCCTTCAGAAGCAGACTACAAAGAGAAACAGCAGAGCTGCAAATTTAACATGATCAAATTAGAATTGAATACAGACTTACAATGTTTCTCTCACTATAAAGGCAATTTTTCTTCTCTTGGTATTCACACCTCCCCATCAACTGTTGGGAGTGAGCCACATCCACCCTAATTGAATTGGTCTTGTCCACACTGGTCCTACACTTGATAAGTAACTCCCTACTTTTGTTATGCTAGTACAGTGTTTCTTAAACTACGTTCCGCGGAACACTGGTGTTCCGTGAACATCTTGTAGGTGTGCCGCGACCTCTTCTTTGTTTTTGTCTTTTTTTGTCTGACATTTTTTTTAAAGAAAATTTTCATAGGTGTTCCGCGTTAAAAATAATATTGTTGGTGTTCCGTGGTCTCAAAAAGTTTAAGAAACACTGTGCTAGTACGTATTTCTCCCAACTTCTGTGATTTCTACTCCATGCATTTTGTTTTTACCCATGAAAGCTTATAACCATATAAATCTGTTTAAGGCAGAGGTGGGGAACCTAAGGCTGGCTCCCGGCTTGCCTGCATCTGGCCCTCGAGGCTCAGGGCTTCCTCCCCTAGCATTGGGGAGCTTGCGCTGGCGCGCCAACCCACCGCAAGGCTGGAGCACACAAAATCTACTAGCCTGGACCTCCCTAGTCTCTGGTGTGAGAGGGGAATCTGGGGAGTGTCTTTCTCCTTCTCAGTCGGGGTACACGTCAATGAGGGCTTGTGGGTTTTTTTCTTCTCACTTGAGTGTGGCCCCGGATTGATTTTTCTGTGGGTCAACGGCCTCCACCCAAAAAACAGTTCCCCATCCCTGTTTAAACGTGCCACTTGGACTCATTGTTTTTTCTGATACAGACTAACACGTAACCCTCTGAGACATGTTTGCTACTGATACTTTCAGATGCATTTTTGTGGCTTGATGTAATTAACATTAGGAAACTTGTACTTATTCTAGTGTGTTTCATTATTACTGTTGTCTAGTAAGCCTATATGTTTGATTGTCATAGGCTGGAACTAATGGTTATATGGCTCCTGAAATCCTGAAGGAAGAGAATTACTCCTACCCTGTGGATTGGTTTGCTATGGGATGTAGTATTTATGAGATGGTTGCTGGTCGAACTCCATTCAAGGATTTCAAAGAAAAAGTCAATAAGGATGAAGTGAAAAGAAGAACCTTGGAAGATGAAGTGAAATTTGAACATGCCAACTTCACAGAGGAGACAAAAGATATTTGCAAGCTATTCTTGGCTAAGAAAGCAGAGGACCGTTTAGGAAGCAGGTATGGTTTATTTCCCATTTTTAAGCCTAGATCAATGATGCAATTGTTTCATAAATGGTGGTCAAAATCCTAAAGTTTCTACGAACACCTCAATCTTCCTTTCCACTTCTATGAGTGGAAGTGATCTCACAGATATTTCTTAAGAGAGCATGGAAAAGGGGGAATGTTGCCTCATGTGATGTCAACCCCTATTATCTGCCCAGTAGCCATTCTTTGGAGTGTTGTAGGGATTTTAGGGAGGGGAGGAGCCCCCCTCCGTAGCAATCTTTTCCTCCTATACAATGATAGTGTAACCCTAAGTTAATGCTACTTCAGTTCAGAATGGTTGTTCTATGTTAATATGACTCTTGTAGGAACTGTGCTGGCAGGGTTCTAGAGCAGCAGCAGGAAAGGACAGCCCCCGATGAGCCTGGAAGTTTTCTTTCCTCCAGGTATCAGGATTATAAGGCTGAGTCATGTGTTTCCTACAACAGGTATCCTAACCCTCTCATTGGCAAGCCAATTAAATGGATACTCACAGATCTTTCTGGGCCTCTTCTCTTCATCCCAAGGGTATTGTAAGGGAGAGTACACTTGGAGCTAAGTTCTTATTAGTCAAAAATTCCCTTTGAAGCGTTAATGGGAGTTTTGCCTTTGAAAGGATGGCTGAATTTGGCCCTGAGTCAGCAATTCTAAAGATTCTTTGAATAATAAGATCATTTGAAGGCTAAACATTATAGTATTTAATTCTTCTAATACCTTTGTAGTGGTACATGATGAAATATTTAATACCACTATTGTTGAGACAGAATAAATACAAGACAATCCATATGACATTAAACTGATATATAAAGTAAATTGAGGCTAGCTAGAGTTAGAATATATAGTAAATTTCATCAAACATTATTGTAAATGTATCTACCAATTCAAATAGTTATGTTTTCCAATATAATGTGATTGACAATTTACCAAAAAGTAGATGAACAGACTCATTTAAGACAGTCATTCCACATTTTATGTGTATACTGCGCAATAATACAGGTAAAATCTTCTGTTGAGATCACTGGGAATCTTTTCTGTATAAAGATTTCATATTTTGCCTTAAACTTTTATTACAGCACTGTGTGTTGTAAAGGATATGGTGAGTACCACAGTTTATAAAACTAGGAAATATAGTCTCTAACTATCTCTTATTTAGGAATAAAATATAACAAGTATAGTTATGTTTGTGATACATATGTGTCAATTAGAATAAATTAGTGGATGATCTTTTGTAAAAGTCAATGTTTGCCAAAAGTCCAGATTCAGTGTTAATCAAAATGACATGTTGTGACACTGATGATGCTTGCAATGAATATAAAACTCCTGTCTGCAATGGAAGGGCTTAACATGAAGATATAAGTAATATTATTATTTTTAATAATATTAATTTGTTATACTGAGTTTACAAATAACTTAGATATATTTGAAAAGACATTGAAGAATAATATAGAAGGTTATATAACTGTGTTTTATATTTAATATACAAGTGAGGACCA
The DNA here is from genome assembly GCA_032595735.1 of Pelochelys cantorii. Classification (NCBI taxonomy): domain Eukaryota; kingdom Metazoa; phylum Chordata; order Testudines; family Trionychidae; genus Pelochelys; species Pelochelys cantorii. Next base: position 35,252,964 of record CM064335.1, on the reverse strand, counting down.
TATGATTTTTCCAAACATTTTGCAGGGATATGTGTGTCATTTTGTCACATGAATCTTCTCTCCAGCAGGGTGAGTGTAATAGCTACACAGCTTTTGGACAGAAGATCGTCCAAAATATATGTATCTTTGCATGCCAATATGATATAGTCATGGTTTGATCAATCATATGCTGTACTTCTATTGGGATTTCAGATGTGAACAGAGGCTGTGATTTCCCATTATTTGTTATAAGTAAACTGAAAATTCTAACATTGAATGAAAACTGTTGATTCTGTTCAGCAACACATTATCTTGCAACACAGATCACAGAAATTGCCTGGTTTAGCACAATAATACAGGCTGGACCTCCCTGGTCCGGCACCCTCCGGACCTGATCAGTGCCAGATGAGGAATTTTGCCAGACCAGGGATGGTCATTTCTGGACACCCTGCTACCAGCCCCCTCCACCCCTGGTCCGACCACTGCCCTCCCAACTGGCTCCCCTGTCAGCCCCTGCTGTCCTACCAGGCAATCCCACCACCTCCACGCACACTGGGCTCCTGCTGTCATGCCCAGCTCCTGCTGCTGCGACGGACACCCCTACTGCCTTCATGCATCAGGCTCTCAGTGCCACACTGTGAGCCCCACTGCCTCTGCGCACCAGGTTTCCTCTGCAGAGCCTGGCTCCTGCTGCTGTTCCAGGCAGCCCTGCAGCCTCTGCACCGGGCTCCCGCTGCTGCACATGGGTTCCCACAGCCCTGCCAGGAAGCCCCGCTGCCAGGTATGAGACTCCTGCTGCTCTGCCTGCTTGCAGGGCTTCTAGGCACTAGCTGTCCTTTGGGACTCTCTGGTCCTAGAACATCTGTGGTTTGGATGTTGCCGAACCAGAGAGTCCTGGCTAAGAGAGTTCCATCTGAAATCTCAGTTCGCTTTTCATACATTTAGTCTCACAACACCCCCTGAAGTAAGCTTTATCACCCTCATTTAAAAGCTTACATAGAATCATAGCAGGAACATCCCTCGTAGGCTGCAAGGCCAGGGCCAAACCCCCATCTGGCCCAGATCCAACCCCATCCCTTCCACCCCTTCCACTCCTTCCTCCAAGCTCCTTCGCCCAAGTGACACCATCCAGAGGATCAGTGGAGGCCTGGCACCTGCAGCAAGGGTGGGGCCCCCCCTTGCACTCACTGGCAGTGGTGGCCCCAGACTACTCCACTCTGCCAGTTCCCAGCCACATCGTTCCGCTCCCTGCTGATGAGTATAGGGAACAGTTTCACCTCTTCCCTCAAGCCCCCTTCCTCAAGAAACGTGGCTGGGAGCCAGAGGAGCAGGCTGGGGCTGAGTTACTTCGCTACCCACTTCTGCCGGTGAGTGCAGGGACAGGCCCTGCTGGCACTAGTCCCCCGCCAACTTCCTGGGCCCCATGGGACCCTCCCCCCAAAGCATGAAGCCCAGACAGTTACCCCAAACCATCCAATGGACAGGACAGCTCTGCCTGGAAGGAACTTTGAGAAGTTATCAAGTCCACTACCCTGCATTCATGGCAGGACCAAGCACCATCTAGCTGGGCAAACTGAGGATTAGAGAGTGCAGGTAGGTTGTTCAGGGTCATACAGCAAATCTGTGGAAGAGCTCAGAATAGACTGTTCTGCTAATGGAACCACAATCTTGGTCATGTGCTTTTGCCACAAAACCATCCATCCGCCTACTTAATGGCATATTAGCCTTTAGTGGTGGGTGGGAGAAGCATCTCAAGACAGTTATTTGTGCTGAGGTTTTTTGTTTTATCACTTTGATTTTTCCAGAATATGCTGCATCTACTTTCTTTCCTGTTTGATGCCACTTCACGTGTCTGTGGGATTGGGAAAAGGCCACTTGCCCCCACCAAAACCTCTACAAGCCCAACTAGCAGAACTACACATGGAGTGATGTATCCTATGGTTTATGACACCTGGGAATAGAAAAGGGGACTAGTTATTAAAAGAAAGGAGCATAGAGCACAGTCTACAACTATAATCTGTTGTGGCACCTTGAGGTCTTGAGGGAGGAACACAATGGAATCCATTAACATTGTGTCCCATTTTTCCTTGCCCGCTCTTCAATACACAGTTGAATGAGAAATAGGCAAGCAGTAGTCTAGCCTTATTGTACGTGATGTTAAAAAAAACCCCTGTCTCTGCCTGTTAAACTGGAGATATTATTCAAGAACAGCTCATCCTTATGTAAAGATTAGCCTTGTAATTCTGCTAAGGTCAGTCAGACCTTGGGTTATCTACATAAGTGCCTGTTGCATAAGTTAAAGCTGCTCAAGGGCAGCTTTATTTTGCACACCCAACCTTTCGAAAATGTTCTAATTTCTCCGTTCAAGATTCAGTATTGTTGGCTTATTCTGGAAAGATTAACACCTTTCTCTCCATTCTCTGACCATTTTGGAACTTGCTCACCCCTCTCTCCTGCTGTCCCATGCAGTAGTGAAAGAACTCATTGATGAATGCCAACTTGAGAGAACAAAAGGAAAAAATATGTAGCACTTTAAAGACTAACAAGATAGTTTATTAGGTGATGAGCTTTCGTGGGCCAGACCCACTTCTTCAGATCATATTCTGAAAGAGAATTGGCATGACCATATATAACAAAAGAATACAATAATCACCTAATAAACTATCTTGTTAGTCTTTAAAGTGCTACATATTTTTTCCTTTTGTTTTACCAAGATCAAACTAACACCACTACCTCTCTATTACTATTCATCTTGAGAGAAGTTTGACAAGCTCATTTCCCTTTTTCTGTCACAGTTATGCAAACATCAGATTCACCCAGGAAGGGTCATGATTAGATAGAAGCAGCACCGTATGAGTAGGTGCCTTTAGATGGCATTCCTATAGCTTCATATATTTAAAATATTTTTTATTCCTGGTGGTATCAAACAAAAATATATAACGTCAAGAGGGGGAACACTGCAGTAATCCATTGTGGAGCCAACACCAAGTTCTGATGTTTTTAATTGCATGTTATAGAAAAGCAAAATAAAATGAAGTCTGCATGAATCTGCTGTGTGAATTCATTCAGTAGCCCTATAGGATGACTGACTGAGCTGCCTAACTCACAAATCTGTGAGTTTCTATTATTTGAACTGCAGCTCCAATGCACTTCAGCAATTGACTTCAGATTCCACAGCTGCACCAGTGTTTGCATGTGACTAACTGAGCTAGGTAGGTTTTGCAAGGCCCTTTGCAAAAATGACATAAGCCCTATGGATCTCATCTGAGTTTTTATACTGTGCTCATTGCTGTAGTAACGGGAGACCATGCAAAGGCCATTAAGAATGCTGTTCAAGCTGGAGGATCTGTTACATGTGCATTGTGCAGGCTCTTGGAAGAGCTGGGCTTTCTGGGGCTACACACAGGCCTAAGGCTGCATCCAGTCACTAAGTAATGTTGCTTTTACTCGTTAGTGAAGATGATTGATTCTGACAGAAGTATGCACTGTCTGTTTCTTTTAATCCAGTTGTAGGGAGTCATGTCCATAGAACATCCTTTTCTCAGTATTATCCAGTATGTGTGAAAGTGGCCTTTGTTTAGTATATGACTTTTATAAAAAAAAAAATAATGTGAACAACTACAGCCCATTAACAACACTGCTATTTACTGTGGCCAAGGAATAGGGTTGCCAGATGGTTGAAACAAAAATACCGAACACCCCCCCGCTCAAGAAAAACACCGGGAAAAAATTCTGTTGAAGGGGGAAAAAAAGGGGGGGGAGACCAAAATTGTTGAGCAAAAAAGAAAAAAAGGACTCCAAGACCTATTAAGCAAAAAAATAAAATAAAACAGCATGTCCCCTTTAAGAGTGAGTGCAGGGATAGGAACAGGGGAGAGGTTAAGACCCAGGGGAAGCCCTTGGTCAGTAGCCATTTTGTGCTGGCAGCCTTGCGGAACCGGGTAAGCATGGGGGCTGGGGTCAGGGGGCTGGGGGTGTTGGGAGCTAGGGAGAGCCTGGGGGGGGAGGCCAGGCGCTAAGTGTTTGTAGGGTTGCCAGGTGCCTGGCATTTTTGCCTCCTGGCCGGAGAAAAAATCAGAAAATACTGGACATTTTAGGTGTCCCGTATTCTCTGAATTTTTTTTACCGGACAGGAGGCAAAAATACTGGACTGTCCGGGTGAATACCGGACACCTGGCAACCCTACCAAGGAATAGAGACAAATCTGTATTGTCATGATAGCTTGGTTCTTCATATTCATTTACTTCATGTAGGACCCTGTCCAAGCTGCATCATTATCTATATATATAAGAAAAGAAGAACACAGTTTTCCTCTCTGTTCATAGCTTCTCCAATATTCAGGGCAGGACAACAAATGCAAAGTGCTCCACTTAGGAAGGAACAATCAGTTTCACACATACAGAATGGGAAAAAAACTGTCTAGGAAGGAGTATGGCAGAAAGGGATCTAGGGGTTATAGTGGACCACAAGCTGAATATGAGTCAGCAGTGTGATGCTGTTGCAAAAAAAGCAAACATGATTCTGGGATGCATTAACAGGTGTGTTGTGAGCAAGATCCAAGAAGTCATTCTTCCGCTCTACTCTGCGCTAATTAGGCCTCAGTTGGAATATTGTGTCCAGTTCTGGGCACCGCATTTCAAGAAGGATGTGGAGAAATTGGAGAGGGTCTAGAGAAGAGCAACAAGAATGATTAAAGGTCTAGAGAACATGACCTATGAAGGAAGGCTGAAAGAATTGGGTTTGTTTAGTTTAGAAAAGAGAAGATTGAGGGGGGACATGATAGCCGTTTTCAGGTATCTAAAAGGTTGTCATGAGGAGGAGGGAGAAAACTTGTTCATCTTGGCCTCTGAGGATAGAACAAGAAGCAATGGGCTTAAACTGCAGCAAGGGAGGTTTAGGTTGGACATTAGGAAAAAGTTCCTAACTGTCAGGGTAGTCAAACACTGGAATAAATTGCCCAGGGAGGTTGTGGAATCTCCATCTCTGGAGATATTTAAGAGTAGGTTAGATAAATGTCTATCAGGGATGGTCTAGACAGTATTTGGGCCTGCCAATGAGGGCAGGGGACTGGACTCGATGACCTCTCGAGGTCCCTTCCAGTCCTAGTATTCTACAAAACCCTGCACCAGTGCAGATGCACTGCTATAGCACACCTATGAAGATGCTACCTATGCCAAGAGGAGGACTCCTCCAGTCACTGTAGTTAATCCATCTCCCATCAACTTAACACTGTCTACAGTAGGGTTTAGGCTGATTTAACTGCATCACTCATTAGTGTGGATTTTTCATTAAAAGGGGTGGTTTAATGAAACCTATTTCAAATTAAAATAAACCCAAGTTGTGCAGTTGAACTTTCTCAAAATCTAGGAATGTCCACATCTGGAGCTGTAAGTCAGTTAGGGTTGCCAGGTGTTCGGTATTGACCCAGACAGTCCGGTATTTTCGCCTCCTGTCTGGTAAAAAAAAAATTCAGAAAATACCGGACACTTAAAATGTCCGGTATTTTCTGATTTTTTTTCCCAGCCAGGAGGCGAAAATCCCAGGTGCTTACTGGGTTCCACAGGGGAGCTGACCGGCCCAGGCAGAAAGGCACGATGGCGGTCGGCCGCTGGCAGCCTGTTAGGGCCAAAAAGCCTCAAAAAAATTTCTTAAAGGGGCCATACTTTTTTTAAAATTTTTTAATTTTTTTTTGCTTAACAACTCTTGGGGTCTTTTTTCTTTCTTTCTTAACAACTTTGGCCTCCTCCTTTTTTTTCTCAACAGAATTTTTTCCCCGGTGTTTTTTTTTGGAGGGGGAGGGGGGGACGTGCTCGGTATTTTTGGTTAAACCATCTGGCAACCCTATAAGTCAGCTTTGGAGTTCTTTCTGTTTTGTATATATAGTTCACCCTTTTTAGCTAGTTAGCACATTGTTTTGACTGACAATCTCTTGTTTTATTGCAGGAGCAGTGTTGATGATCCAAGAAAACATGTTTTCTTCAAAACAATAAACTTCCACAGGTTGGAGGCGGGCCTCATAGATCCCCCTTTTGTGCCAGATCCATCAGTTGTGTATGCCAAAGATGTAGCAGACATTGCTGACTTCTCTGAAATCCGGGGGATTGAGTTTGATGACAAAGATAAGAAATTCTTCAAGAAATTTGCAACAGGTGCTGTCCCTATACCCTGGCAAGAAGAAATTATCGAAACAGGACTTTTTGAAGAACTGAATGATCCTAACAGAGTAGCTACTGGGGGATGTGCAAACGGAGGTGAAGCCAAGTCAGGAGTTTGTTTATTGTTATAAATTTCACATAGTTAACAAAAAGGGTGAAAAATGCACCACAGAACTTTCCAGATTCTAACAGTGTTTCAAAAACTCAGCTCCACTGCTTAAGAAGTACTGTTTAACCTAGACATGACATCACCAAGACAAGTAGGACCACAAATTAAATGGATATCAACAGGACAAGTAGGACCACAAGTTGAATGAATATTTTACTACTTTGTTCTAGCAACACAGATAATCTGTTTGTTGGGTTGGAAGCTATCAAAATGAATTATCAGATTTATTTTAGGAAATATAAGAAGACAGCAGTCCATCACTGTGTGTATGTGAAATATGAAAGCAGTAACAAAGTGAAGAGAAACCTGTTCTAAAAATTAATGAGTCTGTCATTGTAATATACTCTTTTCTTTTCTTGATCTCTCTCTCTCTCTCTCTCTCCTTTTTTTAATTCAAATGTTTCCCCTTTTCTACAGTTTTCAATAAAGGCTTTTAAATTATGAAGAAATACTCTTAGTAATTAGACAGTGAATTTGGACTTCATGCATCAAACAAACTTAAGAATCTTTTGACTATCTAGATTTCTCAGTTCACCTTAGCCACCGAATGGTTCCATAGTAATATGTCCAAATTCTCATTAATATAGAAAATTCGGTCAGTATAAAGACAAAAAGAAAGTCAGATTTTCCTCTGTCTTGACTTAATCAGACTGAGAGTGAATTAGTGAATTTGAGAAAACAAATTGACTTAATATTGCATAAACTTAATCTTTTGAGTAGTTATACTACACCTTTTATGAAGAAATGGATATTTGATTGATAATGTACATTTTTTATTTTGCTACCAAGTTCATCATTCCATCAAGTTTCCTGATATATGTGTCTATATTTGGTTTAAACTGTGGTTTAAATTAAACTGACATACCACTTTGTAACTGGTCTTTAAAAATAAGTTTCTAAATATAATAACAATGTTAATTCAATCCACCACAAAAAGAAAATACATTGCACTATTTTTATAAGTGATATGGAAAATGATGTAAGTTGATATATTAGTCTAATTGTATAGTTTCACCAGTTGTTGGACAAAACTTTATTTATTTCTATTTATTTTGAGTTAGAACACCCTGAAATTAATTCATTTGGGATGCAATTCTGCAAAAATTCTACATCAGACAGGTAGTATGCTTACTACCAAGAGAAGTCCTCATGACTGTTCATATGTTAGTAATTACTATACTACATAGTAACTGCTAACAGGATTAGGTCCCTTTTGTCCCCCCAGTTTCTGCTGATTTCAATGGAAGCTGATGGTGTTCAGCTCCATAGAGCATTGGAGCATTAGCACTCAGTCCTGCATTCCTTACAGGAGCAAGTCTTCTACTCAACTCAAAGGTTTCTATAGGATTAGGCTTCTATATCTGATATACAGAGGAATTGCTAAAGATACTCTGCATCTAATGCAGTAGTTTTCAAACTATGGATCGCGACCCAGTACTGAGTCCTGGAATGTCAGGCGCTGGGTCTTCTTGTTGCAGGGTGATCAGTGGGAGTGCTAAGGCAGGCTTCCTGCCTACCCTGGCACCACAGGCTGTCTTGTGTCCCAGAAGTGGCCAGCAGCAGGCCTGGCTCCTAAGTAAGAGGGGGGAAGAGGGCACAGGGCTCCATACTCTGCCCCTGCCCTGAGCACTAGCTCCATACTCCCATTAGCTGGGAGTCTGCTGCTGGCTGCTTCTGGGGTACAACATGGTCTGTGGTGCCAGGACAGGCAGGAGGCTGCCTTAGCACCCCCAATGCCCCACTGACAGAGAGCCACTTGAGGTAAGGCCCTCCTCACCTAGCTCTAACCGCCCCCCCCCCAGCCAAAGCCCCCTCCTACAACACAAAGTTCTCATCCTCAGCCCCACCCCAGAACCCACATTTTAGTCAAAATATCTTGGGTTGCAGGCATCAACAATTTTCTTCAACTGAGTCATGAGAAAAAAAATTTGAAAACCATTGGTTTAATGAACAGTATGTGGGTTTAAATAGCCTTAATAAACTATTAATATAATAGCTTTGCTCATTCCAAATATGGACCTATGAAACCATACGTTTCAGATACTTAAAAAATGTTCTATGAGTACAGGTAAATAAATACATTTGCTGTTGTGTTTCCTAAGTTTTGTATAGAATGGTTAAGTATAAAAGGAGTGGTTTCTTTTTCTTCTTCTTTTACTTCTCCAATTTTCTTTTTTCTTGTTCTTCATGTTAATATGAAAGATTTTATTTCAGTTGGATAATTCTGTTGATGAATGCTATTCGGGCACCAGAAATTGAATTCTGATATGGATCACATCACCTTTTTTAGAGATAAAACACAAACAACTACCACCATGGAGGACCCTGGCCAGTCTATCAAATTATTGTAACTTTGCTATTGGCCAAATTGTGACTTAGGCTGTTCATATGGCAGCAAAGATGGTTTTGAAAGGGTATTGAAAGATGGATGAACCTGGAGATAAAAGATGATGTTGTGGTTCTAACTAGAGATGTTAAAATTAGATTAATCAACTAATTGAATAGTTGATGGAATTTCCATTAAATATTCAATTACACAATAAGGGCACTTCTGCTTTGAAAGGTGACAAGAGCCACCTGGCTGTTGCTGTATTTCAAAGTGGAAGCACCACATGGAGCCTGGGGCCAGCGGGGGACTCAGTCCCCAGGACCCAAGCTGGCTCCATGCTGCACTTCTGCTTTAAAATGTACAAGAGCCCCAGCAAGGACTCTTGTACATTTCAAAGTTGGAACACCACCACTGCGCCTCTGCCCCCCTCCCATGGAGCTGGATCTGGGAGAATCAGCTTTTAAGCCGGCTCCCCCCCAACACTCCCTCCTCTTTCCCTCTCCTGCTGCCTCTTTCTGATAGAGGCAGCAAGAGGCGGGGAGAACTGACTAGTCGACTAGGTGTCGACTATCTGATAAGCTTTTGCTTATCGGATTGTTGATTAGTCGCTTACATCCCTAGTTCTAACACAGAATAAGAAGAGAAGGGGTCTGTGTTCTGTTCGTGCCTCTTGTCACTGATGTCCAGTGGTTTTATTTCTCTGCTGTAATTTCCATCTCTGTAAAAATCCTACCTCTCAGGGGTGTTGTGAGGCTAAAATCATAATCTTTGTAAAGCACTTTGAGGTCCCCAGGTGGAAGTTGCTAAAGAATTGTAAATCTTTATTGTAAATGCACACAAAAGCCTGTGTGGTTCAGAGGGGTAATGAATAGCAGAAAGCTTGTGCCCTCAGTAGGTGCCCTCTCCAGATCCACGGAAATTGCACTTCTGGGGTCCTTTGTAGCTAGAGCCACTGAGAGTCACTGAGGAGTAGGTTATAAGAGTTCTGGCACAGACACAGTCTGACTCAGTTTTATAACCCTATTCCAAGCAGATTACTATCTGATGTAGATTACTTCTGCTCCTGGCAGGATAATATGTAGCAAGAGCTGATCTTGGGAGTGGAAAGCAGCCAGAATTTGGGCTCACGTTAATACTACTTTTGTAGTATAAACATGTTCCCATTTGGGGTGAATTGATGTAAGTACGGAACCAGAATTTGACCCTATGGTAAAAGCACATTTCACCTACTATTACTCTGCAGAACACAGCACTTCAATAAATGGTATAGCAAAATCTATTGCAATACCTAAATGGAAGAGTTCAGAACAAAGTTTCTCTCATCACAGGCCCAGGTTTTAAAAAGATGTATTATGCCAATAAGCCTCAAAAGGGTATGCATTAATAGTCTATCAGTGCATGCCTTAGACCATGTAAGCCACTCAAAGAAGTGAATCAATAGTCTACTGATGCACATCCTGGCATGGCCTTTTGCTGAGAGCATACCACAGTAGTCTTACCATTCAATTTCTAAAATCCATCAGTGCATGGATTTGCACAACAGGTGTTTCCATTATGAAGAATAGAGAAAGAAAAGAAAAGCAATGCCTTTGCAAGCTTTTTTCTTTTCTCTGCTATTTTCAATATATACTTTGTAAAATGTACTTACACTTTTAAAAAATGATTTAGTGAAATATTTGGGTTCCTCCTTCCTCCTCCTGCCATTGCTGTTAACCTTGATGTAGTTTTAACAACCGCTTGGTGGTGGTGGATTAAAGGCAACTTTTAACATCTTGCTTTGTGTTATGAAAGACAAGGCTCTGCTACTGCAAAGACTTATGCATGTGATGAACAGTATCTGTTGAAGCCAATGGCACTGCTCACATGGATAAAGCTGCCCTGCCCAATCTGCTGAATAAGGGCATAGTTTGAGAAATGGTCGGAAAAGAATGATCTACTGTCTAAAGCTATGTCTACACTTGCAATTGATCAACAAAACATATATCGTGGTAGCCACAGTTGAAAGGAGGGAAAAGAGAGAGACAGCTTTTACACCTGGTGCCTGTAACAGTTAGTATGTGTAGGGATTATTTATTGGTAGTGATGAAGACCCAGTTGTGCACTATACGAAAGGTTGCATTAGCACAAAAGCCCAACTGACCAATCAGAATCTGGCTTTGGAGAAGCAGTTCAACTTACTATTTTATGTGTCCATGGAATTTTCTTCCTCCATATCAATAACATTATTTGTGTCAGAATACCCAGTGTTGGATAAAATCAAAAGTTCCATAGTGAATCTAACTCTTTTTAGGATCATCTCTCCAACCTATAGTCTCAAACAAATTTCAGCACAGGAGCAGGAAACAGTAAAATGGGATGGGGATGCGATTTCTCTTGGACTTCTAATTATGGCTAAAAGATGGTGTTTTGCAAAGCATACAAAATTCTTAATAGTGATATTCAAAATAATGTAACTTTTACTATTTAAATATCCAAATAGATCTGATTTTCATATCCGGAGATAAAAGTGAGATGAATAACTGAACTCTTGTCATTTATTTTAAAGACTGCCTCTGCTCCTCTGAAGCTGAGATTGTATCTTTTACCTGCTATCATTACAGTTTCATAGCAAAATGTTTAAATGGCTGGAGTCCATTGTTACAATAAAAGGTTATAAAATCTTATTTGTGATTGTGCACAGTAGTCATTTGTTAATGGATAGGTGATGAGATTAAGATTTAAGACATTAAAAGATTTTTTGTATAAAAAAGGAACACATCAATTTTTTTCAGGTATTGAAAATTGATAGGCAACTTGTATCTCTAGTGTTTAAAACAAAACTAGTGTTTTTTCACCAAATTTTAAAACTTTTATGGGGAAATTCCTGGCCAATTTTTGGCTCACTTCATAGACGTGTTAAAAATTAAAAAGAAATTCAGTGAAAGTAACTTCTTTTCACCATGACTTTGGTTATTAATTATGTTTTACATGATTGAGAAGATCTTTAAAAATTTAGATATGATCTCTCATTTAAAAAAATGAGAGTTTGAAAGGTACTCAGGAAAACTTGGCTTATTTCTCAACTGTTTTTCACTCTGTTTAATTATTTAAAGCTGTGCAAAGTGAATGGGAAAATACTAGCATTCATTCAGTGGCATTTTACACTTTGTGCAGTTTTTACGTCTGTAAATGTAAGGAAAAGCAAAATCAGGTCTTCCATCTGGTGAACCAAGCATTGGGCCCACATTGAAGATGTTGGGGCCCTGTGGAAATGTGGAGGGTCGCCCGCCTTCTTTAAACAAGATAGTGATTATTTCCATCTCTTCCCTAATGCATGACAGTGAGGATACACCATTCTTTTTGCCCTGTTCTGCTGTGTTCTCTTAGAACTTTGCAACTACCAATCTCAGGGTAAGTCTACACTACAGCGCTATTTCGAATTAACTTATTTTGAATTAGTTAATTTGAAGTAAGCTAATTCGAAATAACGCATCTAGGCACACAAAAAATAAATTGAAATAGCATTTTTCTAATTCAAAATAGCACATCCACATTGAGTGGACCCTGAATCGAAGGTAAGGCTGGCCGGAACCAGTACCGGCAGGGCATCGGGGCGGACTTCGTGCGTGGGGCTGCTGCCACAGGCTATCTGAGGTCTGTGCTTAAAGGGATCCGACCCCCCATCCTGGACAGACAGTTCTCAGGTTTCTCTGCTTGCTGGTCTACCTCGCTGAGGGACAGCAAAGCATTTGTGTCTCGGAGTGCTCTGCTTGCCCTCACTCGGGACACCATAGCACTCTGCAACATGGAACCAAACCTGCCCCTGGGGACTGTGCTGCGTCTTGTGGACATGTTGCCAGCAGCCTGGCTGCACTGTCTGCAGGCTGCCATCCGGGAGGACCATCGAGGGGCTGTCAGGATCCAGGAGGCCCTGCGGGAGAGTTCCACTCTGAGAAGCGCTAACAGTCTCCCCAGTCTGCCCCACTGGGGGCTTGTGCCTCATTCCTCCCTCACGTCCTTCCACTTACCCTTCACTAGCCCCCCTTTCCTGATGTCAAATAAAATACACGTATTTTCAAAAATAGAAACTGTCTTTATTTAACACAGGGAGGGGATGAACCTCTGGGGAGACGGGGGAAAGGAAGTGGGAGAAGGCAGGGGAGAGGGTGGGGGAAAACTGGGAGGAGGGAGCTAGAAGGAGGAAGCAAGGGGAAGAAGGGGGAGGGGAAGCTCAGGGCTCACGGTTGGGGGTCTCACCGGGCCACATGTCTCCCAGCACACCGGGTGCAGAGGCCTCAGCGTCCCCGGGGGGATGGGGAGGAGGGTGCGGAGGTTGAGGTGGGGGGTGTGAAGATTGAGGAGGAGGAGGGTGTGGAGGTTGAGGAGTGGGAGGAGGAGTGGGAGCTGGGGGAGCAGCTGGCGCGGGAGTGGCACGGGGCAGCACGCTCTGCACCAGGGCCTGCAGATGGTGACAGATGGCATGACCCTGGGCAAGCAGCTCATGCTGGAACTCCTGGTCGTCCTGCGCCCGCTGCTCCATGATCCGGGTCTGGGCTTGCAGGACCTGCAGGTGCTGCTCTTTGTACCCCTGCCATGTGGTGGTGGTCCTGCTGAGGCCGCAGGTGCGGCAGCATGTCCCGGGTGGGGTGGTGTGCCCTGCACGAGCACCTGGTGCGGCTGTAGAGAAAGAAGAGAGGTGGTCAGTTGTCCCTGGGGACACAGTGAATGATGCCCAGCCCCCCTGCGAGGTGAGGGTGACCATGCCCTGCATCATCAGAGCTGATGTGCTTGCACAGAGGCCGTGGTCGGCATGTCCGGCTCTGCCTGGGAGTGGGAGCTGCCCCGAGACCTCACCCGTGCCCCTGTGCTGTGTATAGTGCGGCCGGGGCAGGAGGGAGATGTCCCCTGCCCCTGTGTAGGGGGGGGGCATGTGAAGGGAGGGCGTCCTGCTGTGTCCCGCCCCGAGGTCGGGAGCATGTCAGGTCTCTTCACACACACGTGTGTCTATCGGGCCACGGCCCCTGTGTGGCACGCAGCTAGAACCACCTGCCCAAGGGTGGCACGGCACGTACCCGCACGTGCACAGGTGGCTGCATGATCCGTGGGAGGCATGGCTCACGCGCATGGTCCCTGGTCTCCCTCCCTACCTCCCTGCTGGGTAGGGGACAGTGCTGGCACTTACCTGCTATGGCCTCCCCGGACGACCCTGCCGACTCCAGTGCCGGGACAGCTGGTGGTGGCCCTCTGCTGCACCCGGGTCAGGGCCCTCAGCTCCCGGCTCGCTGCCCCCCGGGCTGGCGCAGACCGCCCCGCCCCCCCAGGATTCGGTCGAGGGCGGGGAAGTAGGGGCAGGTGGCAGCCCCTGCTGTGGCGCTGCCTCTGGTGGCCCTGGCATACGCCTGCCACAGCTCCTTCACTTTCAGGCGCACCTGCTCCTGGGTGTGCCTGTGTCCCTTGCAGGCCATAGTGGCAGCTATGCGGCCATAGACGGTGGCATTCCTCCGACTGGTGCAGAGATCATGGACATTGGGGGCCTCCCCCCACACCTCTGTGAGGTCCATGATCTCCTCACCAGTCCAGGCGCGCGCACGCCATCTACGGCCCCTGGCTGGCCCCTGGGTGCTGGGGGACTGGGCGGGGGACGGCTGGCTGCCACTGGCTGCCATTGTGTGGCCACTGGGTGAGGGGCTGCGGCTGCTGGCAGGCCTGGCTCTGGCACGTGCCCAGTGGCCAGACTCTACCCCTTTAAGGGGCCCGGGGCTGGGGGGGAGGAGAAGAGTTTTCCTGGTTGTGCCCAGAGTGGCCACCAGGGGAAACTGGGAAGGGCTAGAGGTCCCCTATTTCGAATTAAGTGTCTACAGGGCACTTAATTCGAAATAGCTATTTCGAATTTGGCATTATTCCTCGTAGAATGAGGTTTACCAAATTCGAAATAAGCGCTCTGCTATTTCGAATTAAATTCGAAATAGCGGTTTGCATGTGTAGAAGCTATTGAAGTTAATTCGAAATAACTGCTGTTATTTCGAATTAACTTTGTAGTGTAGACATACCCTCAGCTAGTGTGTTTCACATATACCAGCATGCTCCTACAATCTTGTGAAAATAGTTTAGATAAGTGAGGGTTTTCATAATTATTTTAAAAACAATCCTATTCCTATTAATTTTAACAGATTTTTTTCCTTATCAAACCTATATTTTGGCCTTTACGGCATGACCAGGGCACTACTATACAAAGTGAAAAGATATCACAATGCTGAATCACATGTTTTATTACACTCACATCCTGTAGCATGAGAATTTCTCATGATGGAATGTTGTTACAATGAATGCCAAAGGGATGACTCTGGCTTTGTCATTGGTCATAACTTGTAGCCCAACTAACAATAGTAGTGTAATTTAAAAAAAAACAGCGATTGAAAAGAGCTGTTCAGTTGGACTGAATTTGCTTTGCAAGACTGTATGCAAAGATGGCATAGAATATGCTGGACATGTCCCATGACTGAGTCACTAAGGCAGACACACTGACCAGGGGGAAAGGGGCAACTGCCCGGGGCAGTTTAAAAGGACCTGGGGCTCCTGATCACCGCTACCGGAGCCCCGAACTTAATCGCTGCAGGAGCCCTGTATAGCCTGCTTTGGGCAGGTCTGAAGGGCTGCCCAGGGGAGCCTACCTTGCCCTGTCCCTTCCACCTGAGGCCCCGCTGCCTCTTGGAGTGTGGATTGACCCCCCCCCTCTTCCACCTTGCCCAAGGGCCCAGCAATTCTGTCGACCCCTTCTGCAGTAAGGTGAAAGATTGACCTTATGTAACAAGCAAACACACTCACTTGAGAGCATATACTACACATCTAAACTGTTTAAGGTAGTCAAGACAGAAGCAGACTGTGAGGGACTCCAAGAAGATCTCACCAAACTAAGTGACTGGCCAACAAAATGGCAAATGAAATTTTATGTGGATAAGTGTAAAGTAATGCACATTGGAAAAAATAACCCCAACTATACATACAGTATGATGGGGGCTAATTTGACTATGACAAATCAGGAAAGAGATCTTGGCGTTATCGTGGATAGTTCTCTGAAAACTTCCACACAGTGTGCAGCGGCGGTCAAAAAGGCAAATAGGATGTTAGGAATTATTAAGAAATGGATAGAAAATAAGACACAGAATATCTTACTGCCCCTGTATAAAACTATGGTACACCCACATCTTGAACACTGTGTATAGATGTGGTCTCCTCACCTCAAAAAAGATATTTTGGCCTTGGAAAGGGTTCAGAAAAGGGCAACTAAAATGATTAGGGGTTTGAAACGGGTCCCATATGAAGAGAGGCTAAAGTGACTGGGAGTTTTCAGTTTAGAAAAGAGGAGACTGAGGGGGGATATGAGAGGTATATAAAATCATGAGTGGTGTGGAGAGGGCTGATAAAGAAAAGTTATTTATTAGTTCCCATAATAGAAGAACTAGAGGACACCAAATGAAATTAATGGGTTGCAGGTTTAAAACTAATAAAAGAAAGTTCTTCTTCACACAGCGCATAGTCAACCTGTGGAATTCCTTGCCAGAGGCACCTGGTGCTGGCCACTGTCGGCAGACAGGCTACTGGGCTAGATGGACCTTTGATCTGACCCAGTACGGGCATTCTTATGTTCTTATGTTCTTATCTGGCAAGCCTCCATGTTTTAAAGACAACGGAAAAGCTCTTTAAACCATAATTGAAGTATTGCTTTAATGACAGTACGAGTCTTAATTCTTTAGTTCATATTATACTATGAAGCCATAACATTTACGTAAATACATTAGGTAAATTATTCTGGACTCCTCCGTAAGGGGCAGTGCAGAGCCCATCACTGCAAAGATTGCATCGGAAGACTTTAGGCCTGATTCTGATTTCACAGTAGTGCTAATTAGAAGCAGCTCAGTGAAATCACTGGCATTAAACCAGGGAAAAACTGATGCAGTTGCGGCAAAAGGAATGAAGACTGGGTATTTGAAAGCATAAGATGATAGGGAAGAGGAGAAATGGATGGAAATGGTGGCGAGGAAAAGCCTGCAAACGAATGTAGTGATGAGCTCAGCCTATTAAAAGAAATTGGCAGGACTCAGGAGTGTTAGTCATTTATGGTAATGAAGACTTTCCTGAGTCTCAAGGGAATGGGGTAGAGAGAGCAAAGCAGAACAAATGAGAAAGTAGCATAAACAATATCAGATGTTTGTGCTACCATAAAAGATGGTGTAATCAGTAAGGCACTGCTGATGGTGCACTTTCCTGGTGAGGACTGGAACCTCTTGCAGAGCCGGCCCAAGCTACGGGCTGACCGGGCTACTGCCCAGGGCACCCCATTGTAGGGGGCACCGCACGGTGCTGCCTAACTGGGCGGGGCTGGGGCCGTGCATGCGCTGGGTGCACGGCGGCAGGGTCGCACATGCGCTGCACTCCCAGGGGCGGTGCCATGCTCCCGGGGCCCGGGGCACACGAATGTCTCAGGCCGGCCCTGACCTCTTGGGAGCTGTCTAAAGCTCACAATAAGAAGCACTGTACTGGCTTCTAACAAAGTGGAGTGACTGTGCTCAATGGCACCATTTAGGGAGGAACTACAGGGCAGTAGACCCCCCTGAAGTGTGTACCCCTGGATTTCATACTTGAGGTCTGTTTAAAGTTGCACGCCCTGGCTCCAGAGGCAGTTCTTAAATGCAATAGAGTTAGAACTGCTTGCAGCTTTGCCTTTGGGACATGGAGTTTGTTATAAAAAGAGGGAGGCAGGTGATTAAGACTAACAAAAGACTGGTCATTTAAGTAAATGAAGGATTGTTAGATCATAATGAAAAAATTGCCAGGTTCTTAAAAGGGGGAGAGAGGGGAAAGAGTAGCAATGAGTGTTGTGCTGCTGGGATTTGAATGTGGACCAGTACTGTTAAACTTATAAATGTTCTTGAAAAAGGGGTAAATAGTAAGATGGCAAAATTTGCAGTTACTGCAATATTACCCAAAATAGTTAAGTCCAAAGCTGACTGCAAAGAGTTAAAGGGGTCTCAGAAAACTGGATTATTGGGCAACACAAGGATAGATAGAATTCAGTGTTGATAAATGCTAAGTAATGCACAAAATATCCCATCTATACATATAAAAATGATGGGGTCTAAATTGGCTGTTTATACTCAAGAACGAGACAGAAGCGTAGCAAGGAGGGATCCGGAGGGGGCAGTTGCCCCCAGGCACCATGCTAGGGGGGTGCCGGGCTGGGCTGTGGGGGGGGCAGAAGGTGCAGGGTGCTGGGCTCAGCCGGACTGCAGGAGGAGGGAGGTGCTGGGACCCCCAGGGCTGGACTCAAGGGGAGGAAGGGAAGGAGGGGCAGGGAATCAGCGCTGGGCTCAGCAGGTCTGTGCAGTTTGTGGGGAGGTGTGCAGGGAAACGGAGCTCAGCTGGGCTGCGGGGGTGAGGAGGTGTGGGATGCTGGGCTGAGCTGGGCTGCGGGAGTGGGGTGGTGCAGAGCGCAGAGCTCAGCTTGGCTGCAGGAGGAGAGAGGTGCCAGGAACCCAGGGCTGGAATCAAGGGGAGGGAGGGGCAGTGCTGGGCTCAGCAGGTCTGCAGGGCTTGTGGGGAGGTGCAGGGAAACAGGGCTCAGCTGTGCTGTGGGGGGGGGGGCATGCAGGGAACCAGAGCAGGGCTCAACTGGGCTGAGGTGGATGGGAGAAGGCATAGGGAACAGATGGGCAGCTCAGCTGGGCTGCGAGGGGGTGCAGGGAACTGGTGCTGCGCTCCCTTGGATTGTGAGGGATGGTTTTGGGGGAGGCGCAGGGAACCAGCGGGGATGGGCAGCTCAGCTAGATTGCAGGGGTTGGAGGTGCAAAGAAGCCTAGTGGGGAGAAGGCAGCACCAGGCGCCCTGAAATGAACTTCCCTGGTCCAAAAAATCCCTCATATGGGACCAGTCAGATCCAGAGGGTGCCAGACCAGGGAGGTCCAACTCCTACTCAAGTCCCCTCTTGCACCCTCCCGCCTAGCCAGACACCCTACCCCTAATCTGCTCCTGCCCCCTCCCCCAGCCTCTACATCCAGCCTGCTCCTGCACCCTACCTCCCACCCAGATCTCGCAACCTTGCCCCCTCCCACCTCCCTCTCAGATCCTGCACCCCATCCTTATCCCGCTCATTGGCAGCCCTTTCACATACACTGAACCCCCTAGCCTATGGAAAGCCCTGAACCTCAGTCCTCCCTGTCCCTTCCCCTTGCCCCTTGGGGCTGGAATGCCAGAGGAGTGAGGTGTCTCTGTTGGGGGCCACCTAAGTGAGGGTCTGGGTTTTGGGAGGAGTTTTTTTGTTTCTCACTTGTGTGGTCCCCATCTGATTTTTCTGTGGGTCAGTGGCCCCTGATCCAAAAAAGGTTGCCTACCCCTGCCATAAGTAAAGAAAACATTGAAACCTTTTGTATTGGACATAAACTAATATTTTACTTTATTTAAAATGAAGTTTGATAAACTAACATGAGAAAGTTAAAACATTTAATCTGTTTAATAATTGAAATTAAACCATTCTCCCCAGCTGCAGCACTAGCAAAAGGGTTTGGGCATAATTGTATAATTAAAGGTGAGTTTCCATTAGCAACTGGCAGTCTGTGGAAAGGTTTACATTGAGACACGTGGTCCACGGGCCAAAAAGCTCGAGAACCACTGCAATAGGGGCACCCCTGGCCTCTCCCTCCAAGAGACCACTGCAGGCTCCCTGCTGCTCCACAAGAGCCCACAGAAAGATCAGGTCTGTTATCCCTGTGGTGAAATCACCATGTTGCTCCAGCGTGGATGATGGACAGACTCTTTGTGAGTCTTCCTCATCCAAGCAGTCAATTTAAACAGCATGGTAAGATGCCACATGAAAACACTTGGTGAGTCCACAGAGAAGCAGGATGTTTTGTCTCTCTCCAGAGAGAGTTGTCATGACTCGTGTCTCTGGATGAACAAGACCCTTTGTGAGCTCTGTGAAGAGGTGAGATGTTTTGACTTCCAGTTTCGAGGGATTTGCTCTTCTGTCTTTGGGATGCATGTTGCTTTGACCTGAATGGAGTTAGCTGTGACAGTGTATTTCTGTGTTATTCTGACACATAAAGTGAAACCTGTGCTGAAGACTCTACATTCAGTGAGAGAAAGCACTGCTGTCAGAAAAAGTAAATTCAACTCTCTCCAATTTTCTTCAAAGATCACCTGTACCAGGAAATGTGGCTTTTACTGATTGGTCCTTTATATGTTTGAAGGGTGACTAATATGTCAGTGTTGTCTTCAAGTCATCATTGTCAAGTCCAAGTCGAGTCTCAAGTCGAGTCTTGAGTCCCTAAAGTCACTTTCGAGTCAAGTCCCAAGTCGAGTCTCGTGTCTTAATTTAAAAAATGTCAAGTCACTTCTGTACAAGCCATCAATATCGGCATTTTTGGACAATTTTTTCACCAAGTTAATTTAACAAAATTAGCAAGTCTCAAGTCGAGTCTCAAGTCACAGACAATGAACCCAAGTCGAGTCTCAAGTCGAGTCACCTAGGCGACTTAAGTCAGACTCGAGTTCAAGTTGTGGGACTCGAGTCAACAGCTCTGCTAAATGTTATCTGGATCTTTTTGGGTCATATCAACAGATTGTTTGGGGCTCAATCCTAGGTTATAATTTAAATTGTATCAGGCCCTTTGTAAGCAGGTTGGGAAGTGGTCTCATTTGGCAATTATTATTCAGTATTATTTACATAATATACACATTGCCATCATGGTATTGACATATACATTTCTCAGTGCCTTTACATATAAAATAGCCCAGCCCCATTGACCTCCATGGGCAGTGTACCTTGTAAGGAGTGATGAGGATACAATGAAGTTTTTTAAACAAATATGTTGCAATGGTAGAAAAAAATTGTGTGTGTCTGAAAACTGTAGGTACTGGGAGTACTTATAATTTTTTAAAAGGGGTATTTTATAAAAAAAAAAAGGTTGAGAAACACTGCTCTAAACCATTCCTTTTGGCCTCCCTGTTTCCTTTTTCCTTTGACAAGTTGGGTGTAGCAGTTTTGGTAAAAATATATCAGCCATGTGCACACGGTGGCCGCTCTACCTCAGCTGGTGCTGGATAATCAGAGCCTCAGTTCTAAAGGAGTTGGCATTACTGAGGTGATCGATCCCCCCACGTTTTGTTGTGGATTTTCCAAAGAAAATACTGGTGTTTTCTATAGGTCACCCACAACTCCCAGTCCTAGCAGAGACTTGGGATTAAACATGGATTTCTCAACTAAAAGTCTTATACATGTTCAGACGTTATGATTGTGAATATCTGGCAAGGCAGTCTGCCAAAGGAAAGGCTGGCTGTGAATCTTGATATCTATGGCTTCAGTTGAATGTCTTGTGTGAAATTTGGAAGAGCAGCTCAGAGAGATCTCTCTCCTTTACTTAAGGATAGAATCTCACAGCAGCCTGAAGAAAAAAGTCCTCATGGCAGACAGAACGCGGCACTTGCAGTGTATCCTCAGCCTTAGGCTACTTACTGCTTCAAGTGCCTTCAAGAAAGTGAGGGTGATTCTTGTGTTGTGTGTTAGTTTTATTTAAAAGTTTTTTCTGTGTTATTTTTAACAGGTAAGTTAATCTCTTACATTCACTGACATAGCAAAGGCGGTGGAGGGGGGTAATTGCCCCTCTGCTCCCCCTATCATACCTTGGCTCATCTGCTCCTCCTCCGCCCACCAGCACCTGCTGAGGCCTCCTCCCTGCCTCTGCACCCCCAGTGTCACCCTCCTTCTTCTTCAACAGCAGGATAGTGCCCGCCCCAAACTGGAGAGGGTGGGGGAAGACGCGGTACAAGCTCCCCCCCTCCACCCAGGGTCAGGCTTAGCTGTGCACCAGGTTCGGGGCCCTGTCACATGGTGGCGGGGGGGAGCGCAAATTTTGCTTTTGCCCCCAGGCACATAACACCTTCACTATGCCTCTGGAAAGAGATCTTGGAATCATTGTGGGTAGTTCCCAGAAAACATCTGTTCAATGTGCAGTAGCAGTCTAAAAACTAAAAAGCTAACAGAATATTGGGGATCATTAGGAAAGGAATAGAAAATAAGACAGAAAACATGTTGCCTTTATATAAAGTGATGGTATGCCCACATCTCGAATGCTATATGCAGATTTGGTCACCCCCATCTAAAAAAAATATATTGGATTTGGAAAAGATACAGAAAGGGCAACAGAAATGATTAGGGGGAAGGGACAGCTTCCATATGAGGAGAGATTAACAAGACTGGGACTTTTCAGCTTGGAAAAGAAATGACTAAAGAGTTGGGGGATATGTTAGAGGTCTAGAAAATCATGAATGGTGTGGAAAAACAGAATAAGGAAATGTTATTTACCCCTTCACTGACATAAACCAAGAAACTCACTCAATTAAATTTATAGGCAGCAGATTTAAAACAAATTATTTCTTCACAGTCAATCTGTGGAATTCTTTGCCAGGAGATGGTGGAAAGGCCCAAACTATAACAAGGTTCCAATAAGAACAAAATAAGTTCAAGGAGGATAGGGCCATCAGCGGCTACTCGCCAGAATGTCTGCCAGAAGCTTGGAATGGGCAACAGGGGATGGATCATCTGATGAATGCCTCTTCTGTTCATGCCTTCTGAAGCACCTGGCATTGGCTACTGTTGGAAAACAAGGATAGTAGTCTAGATGGACGTTTGGTCTGACCCAGTGTGGCCATTCTGATCTTATATAGAGGCCAAAATTATCTCCCCCCCCCCCCCCGCTGTAACACAATAGACCCACTCCACTTCCAGAGATAACATGGAGCCCAGGAGTCCTGACAGTCTCTCTCTCTCTGCAGAAATAATATATATTAAAATGTTAAGGCTAACCAGTGTCCCTTAAGTGACTTGCTACAAGATGTCAGAATGTTAATATTAGAGATGAGTAGGTCCAATATTTATTTAAATTTTCTTTCTTTTATATAGGAATTAGATACAGTGCTCTTGTTGGCTAGTCGCTAAGTTATCTGCAAAAAAACCTGGAGTTTTCCAGTGCCTTAGTAGCCCTAGAAAGAGATGCTATGTGTGTGTGGGGGGAGGGTGAATGGAATTGGTCCCCCCCCAATTTGCTGCTTGTCTTTTACTGAGCATACTCAGTAACATTGCTGAAACCTCAGTTCTCAGACTGCCATCCATGCCCAATCAGGACATGCACCGATCACTTCCCCCCCCCCACACCACCACCAAAATCTGAAATGGCGCCCTGTGCTGCCCAATTAAGGTTGAAGATAGGGAACAACACATGCTAGCTCTCTCCTCCTGTTCACCTTTCCTAAATGGAAGCTGGAAGGGAACTAGAGATTCCTGGGCCTATCTGATGCCCACTCCAGGAAATGCTGAGTTAGGTTTTTACTACAGTAAGGCAATACTTGGTGCCCAGGGCAGTGAATGTTCCACCACCCAGGTGACATAAGTTACACCAATATAAGCACCAGCTCTCCCGCCAGCATAGCTTATGCCACTCATGGCGTGGAAGATTAGAGTCTTCGCCATAAATGCTGCACTAGTGCATTTGTACACATGACCTTAGTTGCATCATTGCATGGAGAGCTGTGCTATAGGAGAGGGAGTTGGGGAGGTAGGATAAGGAACAATACTTTATTTCATGCTGTGCAAAGCAAAAATAATGCACTTAAAGAGTTAACATCACATTCAGTCAGCATCTTCTGAGGAAAGCTATTCAGATTGACAAGCATGAGCAGCCTCGTTATTATTACCAGCAGCAATAACACCAGGATCACCATGAAGAGCCACAATGTCCAGTCAGCAAAAATAATCATTTTCATTGTGATACACTGGAGAGAGTTGCCTGCTGTACAAATTTAAATCTCTAAACCAATGTGAGTTTTGCTGCCTTACTTTAAACAAGGAGTGGGGAGGATCTCTGTTGAAGTTACACAGAAATAGATCACTTGGCAAGACAGTGAGCTCAAAGATGGTGTTGCTTGTGTATGACCAGAACATCAGCATAAAGGTGATAGTTTTATTCTAATAATTCAAGAAATGTGTATGAGACGAGTGTGAAAACGCCCAATGAGTGTCTATGGGTATGTCCACACTACAGAGTTTTGACAGAAAAAAGGCCATTTTTCTGACAAAACCTGAGTTATGACCACACTGCAACTGCATTCTTCCAAAAGTAAATAGAAAGAACAGAGGAGTTTTTCTGGCATTGGTAATCCTCTTTCTACGAGTAAGAAGCCTTTTTCTGAAAGAAGTCTTTTGGAAAAAGGCTGTGTGGACGTAGAGGAGCGTTTTTTTCGAAAGAAGAGGCCTCCAGAAAATAACACAGGTGCCCTGGTGGACATTCCCTCCAAATTAATTGGGACTCTATAGTTCCTGTCTCCTGGCCCCTCTTAAAGCTGCAGGCACCTGGACAAGCCTTGTGGCAGGAAGCCGGCCTGAGAGCATCACCTCACCCTGCAGCTCTCCCAACCACAGGCCTTGCCTTGGCCCAGGCAGAGAGCAGTCCCAGGACCCACCCACGGGGACCAAGAGGCGGGTACCCTCCTGGTCTGGAGCAGAAATCCTGTCCCTCCTTGAGCTGTGAGGCGAGGAAGAGACATTGCAGGATCTCCATTCCAAACACCACAATACTGAGCTATTCGAGAGCATAGCTGAGTACCTGGCGGAGCGCGGACACCTACCCTGGACCTTGGAACAGGTCTGGAGTAAGGTGAATAAGCTCCACCAGGGATATGTCCAGGCCAGAGAGTGCAGCTCGCGCTCAGAGGCAGGACCCCATACCTGCCCCTCCTTCAACGAGCTGCACCAGATCCTGGGGGGTGGGGAAACGTCTTCCCCACCCATCGTGGTAGACTCCAGCCTCCAGACTCCCGTCATCGCTTGGCTGGAGGTCACAGCAGAGGAGGAGCAGGAGGACTAGAGCCAACCGGAAGAGGAAGAGGAGACGAAAACCGTGACCCTATCCCTGGAGCTGGTGCCTGTGAGCCAGGATGTCTTCCAGGCCTCATTGGACACCAGGGAGGGATCTTTAGGTGAGTGGTCTTAGTTTGTCACACACACAGGGTGGGGAAGGCTAGCACACAGGGGACTGGGTGCGAGTGTCGCTCGGGCTGGACATCGTGCTGTGGTCTGCGCCCGTGGAATCATATGCAGCCTTAGTGTGCAGCAGGCGGACGCAGCAGGCAGACCCTGAGCATGGATAGGATCCTGCCACGGGGATGGGGGGGGGGAGGTCGCAGAACCTGCCACGGCTGGAAGCAGGCTAGCCACAAGGGCACAGGCACGATCCCAGACACACCGAGGAGTGCCACACACAGCACACAGGCATGCCCGCATGTGCAAGGCACCACCTGCTCCCACAGGCAGCTCTGCGAGCCGCAGGTGTGTGTGCGGACACCAGGGAGGGCCAGGCTGCCCCCGGCTCATCTGCTGCCCATGAGGGGATCCCACTGTGGCCGGACACTTCCCTTGCCTGCTTGTCCATGGGCCAGGGGTTGGGGATGTTGGGAAGCAGACAACTCGGTCCCCTGGGCACCTCAGGGCCCCTGTGAGGGATGGCCCACACATGGCCTTGCTCCCGGGACATCCCCCTCCTCTGCCCCAAGGACTGTTGGTCACTGCTCACAGAGGAGGGCATGGCCTCAGGGACGGTGTGTACATGGATGACTGACTGCCTCTCCCTCTTCGTGTTCTCCACAACCGGATCAGCCGGGACTGAGGGGCAAGCCGCACCACCAGAGCTAGCTACCAGAGCCAGGGGACCTAAAGGCATGCCAGGGATCCAGGAAGACCTCATGTGCCAGCATGTTAGCGTCCTGCAAAACATGCAGCAGGCCCTGGTACAGAAGAGATGTGAAGACTCTGAGTAGCGGAACCATGTATGGGACCAGCTCATGCAACAGTGTGATAGCATGTGTGTCATCATGTCGTGGATGCTGGCACACCATCTGATGTTGCTGCTCTTGGCTTCCACCCTCCTGCCCCCCCTGCTATGCCCATTCCACCTCTGCCTGCCCCCCATGTGATGCCTCTGCTCCTTCCCCAGGTGATGTCCATGCCCCCTTCCCCTACCCCCCCGCCATCCCTGACCCTCTTCAGCCCCCACTCCTGCCCACACCCCTGTGGTCCCCAGACCCACCCAACCTCCTCCGACGAGGTCCCCGTGCCCAAGGTAGCATATCTAGCCGCCCCCCACCCCCTGAAGGTTATGAGCCTTTCTCTCCCTCCAAGTTATGAGCCCCCCCTCCCCCTGCCCACCTTTTCTGAATGTCAGATAAATACAGACTTCATTTTGTTGGAAACCAAACAGGTGTGTTTATTGAGAGGTCAGGGAAGGGGTGAAGGGAGTGAGTGTGGTGAGGAAGGGATAAGGCAGCAAGCCAGAGCCCCTGTTGGGGAGACCCTGGGGAGAGTTACTGGGGTGCTTGAGAGAACCTCTCCCTCGGGCCTCCTAGATGCGCACCCCCGCCTGATGGGCCTGTCGGATGGCAGCTGTCCTCGGCTGCTGGAAGACTCATCCCTCGCAGCCAGCATCTGCCCCCGACCCCAGGAGGAAGGCCTCCCCCTTCCTCTCCACAATGTTGTAGAGGATACAACATGCCGCGACCACCTCAGGAATGTTGTGCTCCCCCACGTTGAGGTGGGTCAGCAGGCACCTGAATGGTGCCTTGAGATGGCCAAAGGCGCATTCCACCTGGAACTGGGCCTGGTTCAGGTGGGCATTAAATTGGTCCCTGCTGGGGTCCAGGTGGCCAGTATAGGGTTTCATAAGCTATGGCATGAAGGGATAGACCCTGTCCCCCACGATGCACAGTGGCATCTGCACATCCCCAACAGCAAGTTCACAGCAGGGGAAGAATGTGCCTGCCTCCAGCTTGCTGCAGAGGCCAGAGTTTCTAAAGATGCAGGCATTGTGTGCCCTTCCCGACCACCCGACAAAAATGTCCTTGAACTTTCCACGGTGGTTGACCAGGGCCTGCAGCACCATAGAAAAGAAACCCTTCCTATTAATATACTGGGCTGCTTGATGTTCTGGTGCTTGGATCGGGATGTGGGTCCCATCTATGGCTCCAGTGCACTTTGGGAACCCTAGGGCGGTAAATCCAGCCACGATTGAGTCCAGATCTCCCAGGCAGATGACCCTCCACAGCAGGATCGAGTTGATGGCCCTCACCACCTGCAGTAGGAGTAGGGTTGCCAGGTGTCCGGTATTCTACCCGACAGTCTGGTATTTGTGCTCTTTGTCCAGTAAAAAAAATCAGACAACACTGGACATGTGCAATGTCCGGTATTCTCTGATTTTTCTGGCTGCGCACCAGACGGAAGCCTGGAGTGGGTGGGGGGAGCGGCAGGAAGGCTGGGCCACAATCGGTGCTAAGAACCTGTGATTGCGCAGAAGCCAGCTGGGAGGTGGGGCTGCAATCGCCACTCTGGGTGCTTCAGAAGCCTAGCCGGGGTGGGGGGAGTGGCTGGGACTCCCAGGCTGGGAGGCAGGGCCACCATCGGCGCTGGGAGCCTGTGATTGCGCAGAAGCCTGGCGGGGGCGCGGGGAGTGGCTGGGAGTCCACCCCCGCAAGGCTTCTGTGCAATCACAGGCTCCCAGTGCCGATCATGGCCCTGCCTCCCAGCCTGGGAGTCCCAGCTGGGAGGCGGGGTTGTGATTGCCGCTTATCCTGTGTTCCTTTTTTTTTTTGCTCGACCAAAAAATACCGGGTGTCTGGTATTTTTTGGGAGACCATCTGGCAACCCTAAGAAGGAGAGAAACAAACAAACAAAACAGAGAATGAGAGAGGGGTGCCTGAGCCCTTGGGAGGTGCCCGCCTCCCTCTCCTCCCCTCCCCCTCTCAAACACTCCAGGAGCCACTCTCTGTGAGGCCACCCCCCCACCCCCAGCAACAGGGCTGTGTAAGGGCAGGATGGCACAACCCCTCTCCCTCGGGGATGGGGCTTCTCTCACCCCCCCCAACCTCCCAAACCTCCTTTCCTGAGGGTCCCCCTTTTCCAGGACTCCCCTGCCCCCACAGGGACTGCAGCCCCAGAGTGCCTTATCTCCACGAGATGGGCCCCGACGGTGGATTTCCCCATGTCAGAATGGTTGCCCACCAAGCTAGTAGCTGTTGGGGGTGGCAAGCTTCCAGAGGGCGATTGCAACCCACTTCTCCAGGGAAATGGCGGGCCACAGGTGGGTGTCACATTTCTGGAGGGAGGGGGCGAGCCAGACACATAGCTCCAAAAACGTAGCCTTCCACATGCAGAAGTTTTGGAGCCACTGTTGGTTGTCCCTCCGCTCCATGACCAGCTGGTCCCACCAGTCCAAACTGGTGTCGAGCCCCCAAAAACACCTCTCCACATTGGGGTGTGAAGGTAGTTCCTGCACCCAGGGAGATGGTCCCCAGAATGAGCTCTGGGTCAAGCTTGATCAGGGCCAGGAAGGCAGCTGGCATAAAGTGCTGCAAAAACTGCAGCATGGCTGTGTGGGGCCATCGCATGCCCTGGGGCAGCTCCGGCTCCAGGGCACCAAGAGAAAAGCTGTGGCATCCAAGAAAGCAGGGCAACCACAGCAGGCACTGTGAGAGCTTTGCTGTCCCTCGAAAAGGTAGGCAAGTACGCAGCAGAAGCAGAGAAACGGCTGTCCAGGGGGGTCCCTTTAAGTGCATGTCTCTGCAAGGTTCCAGCATCAGCACTCAGAAGCAACTGGTGACCTAAAGCCCTGCCTGAAGTGGTTCTGGGTGGCCTTTTATGCAAGAGAGCATCCAATCAGTGCGGACACTATCTTTCGAAAAAGTGCATCGCTTTTTCGATATGCTTCCATGTGTGGACGCGCTCTTTCGGAAGAAGTTTTTTCAGATCTCTTCCGAAAAAAGGTTCTTCCAAAAGAAGGCTGCAGTCTAGACATAGCCTATGGGAACAGTTATAGCTATCTTTGTCCCAGGATATTAAAAGACAAAGTGGGCGAGGGAGTATCTTTCATTGGATCAGTTTCTGCTTGTGAGCCAGACAAGCTTTCAAGGTACACAGGGCTCATCTTCAGGTCTCTGCAGAGGTGTAGAAACTAACAGTGACACCTTTGCAGCCATAAGACTAAAAAGGGAGGGTAGGTTACTGGCTGTTGTAATAAGCCATAAATCGAATGCCATTATTAAGACCATGATTTTTAGTGTCTAGCAAAGATCTGAATTTAAGCTCTTAAACTCATCTTTTGAAGTTACTCTTCTATGGGAAGAAACCTATCTATGAATCTATCCACATATTCAGGCAGCACAAGCAGTGGACTGCCATCCCAATCTTTGTTTTTCACAGAAAGACGGTGCAGTGGAGCCACTGGCAGGGCAAGAGGACACATGCTGCTCAGAGTTATCTGTAAAGTGCCATTGATTCTCATTTGTACCTCAAGCCATAAAACATGCTGGCCTCTGAATCAGAGATGGCTAATCTACAATCTTTGTCAAATCAAGTGATGGGAAAGTGTCCTTGAACTTCTCCAACCAACAAAGCTTGCTTTTGCTGAGTTCAGTATAAACCTCATCATCTCTTTTGTTCTCTCCTTGTCTGTCCTTAACAAAATTACATCAGAATGTTTACTTTATTGTGGGATGTGATTAAAAACATGGTTATTGAAAGGTGCTGGATGAAAGACCACTGTCTCAGATGATTCAACATTCAGTGTGCATTCATTATCCTACTGAAGACTCATGTGCTACATCAGCTGTAGCACAGGGTGTGGAATAAAGAAATAGGTAATCTATGCCCGCCTCAAACTTTGTGTAGGAGAGAACTATGGGGTCAAATTTTAAAACAATGGAAAGGAGAAAACTTCAGTATTGCAAAGGTCACAATAAAGACTCAATAGGTTGACTTACAGTGCCCCTTCTGCACCCTCCTTCTTTCCCAGGTCACACAGCCCCACTCTGAGCCCTCTCATGCACCCTACCTCCCACCTGGATGCCACAACCCCAGCCCACCGCACTCCTGCACCCTATCTCTTGCCCAGACCCCCACTTCACTCCTGCACCCTACCTCCTTCCAAGACTGTGCACTCCCACCTGCAGCTTGCTCCCTAGCAGCCCCCTTCCACACATTGAACCCCACATTTTGGCCCCACCCCAAAGCCTAGAGAGCCCCACAAAATCTACTAGCCCCAGGCCCTCAGAAGAGTTAATTCGGCTCTGGAGGCCTTGGCAAGCCCCCTCACAGGGGCCTGGAGTGTGAGAGGAACCCTGGTGCCCCTCTCTTTTTTTTTTCTGTTGCTCAGTTGGGTGCCATGCCAGAGAGGGTTTGGGTTTTTTCTTCTCACACAGGGGGCCAAGTCAGTGAGGATGATTTTTTTGTTCGGAATGTCTTTGGTTTTTTTGGGGGGGAGGGGGGTTTTTTGGTTGGTGGTTTGGATTTTTTGTTTCTCATTTGTCTGTAGCCCCAAACTGATTTTTCCGTGGGTCAGTGGCCCCTGACCCAAAAAAGGTCTCCCAACCCTGCTCTAAGAGTCCAAATAGAGATAAAGGATTTTTCTTGAGTCCTTATTTATAGCTTCTGATAGTACACAAGCTGACAATGTAACCACCCACACGGGCTTTTCCTTTGATGAGATAAATGAGTAATGCATTTTGAGTCTCTGATTTCTGGTCATCATAAACAATGGCCAATGGGCTTTGAAATCTGCACTTTTTCTGATAAAGTCCTTCATTAGCATTTCACAAGGGTTTTTGATGGGTTATTTGATTATGGGGCATTTACAATGTAATGTTTGCTAATACATTTTAATAGGCTACAAAATAATGCAAGTGATGTTCCATTAGTTTTATGAAGTCTAAACACACTTTTACTTTCAACAGTCACTTTGATCTATAATAATATACAAGTGAATTGCCCTGAATACACTCTGGCCTGACCTGGTCTGTGAGGATCTGACTACTGTCAACAAAGAGCTTTCTTGCCACAAAACAACTCCTTCTCCTGTGTTAGACATCAAACCAACACTTGTGGGGCAAAGGAGTAATGCAAATTTGGTAGTATTACCAAAATCATCCCTGTCCATAAAACATATGGACTAACCCTTTTAAATATCTGAGCAGAGACTGAAACCCAGACTCATTAGAAGTACATCACAAATGAGCTCTTACAAGAATGATTGTTTTCTTAAAAAAGATGAAGGCTGAGGGTTTTGTGTGTTGCTCTTTTTCCAGCTGAAGGCTATGTCTGTGTTTGCAGTTGAATATAACATTTTTCTATGCTTCAAGTCTTCATTTGCTCTGTTTTTATTTTGAAAATATGAAGACAGATTAATTGCATTTAAGAAAATAAATGTATATGAAGAGTGCTTTTGCCTCTGAAATAAGTGGGAAAAAATCAGGTTTGTTCAATGTATCAGTTCTGAAACAATGGATCCACCAACTGGTGAGGATTCAGTCATTCTATCATTTATGCCAAGCCTTTAAAAACGAGTAGACCTGTAGCACCTTAGGCTACGTCTAGACTGCATCCCTTTTTCGACAGAGGGATGCAAATCAAGCACGTCAAAATTGCTAATGAAGCAGGGATTTCAATATCCTGCACTTCGTTAGCATAAATGAGGTTTACAGGATCTGTCGAAAAAGGGTTTATTTTCGACAGATCCGTGTCTAGACTTCCATTTTTTTTCAAAAAAGCTCTGTTTTGAAAAAAAGCAGCGACCATGTTTATGCTAATGAAGCATGGGATATTTAAATCCCTGCTTCATTAGCAATTTCGATGTGCCTAATCTACATCTCTCTGTCGACAGAGAGGTGTAGTCTAGACACAGCCTTAAAGACTAACAAATACATATAGATGACCAGAGTAAGGAAGTGGGTTTTGCCCACGAAAGCTCATGATACTTTCTATCTATCTATCTGTCTCTAAGGTGCTATAGGATTACTCACTGTTTTTAAAGTTACAGACTAACACAGCTACCACTCTGAGACATCTAAACTTTAAGTTCAACAGAGACCATCACGATCATCTTAGTCTGACATCATATACATAGCTAGCCACAGAACTTTACTCCTCCTCTCCTGCAATGGACCCCTCACCTCTGGCTGAGTTACTGAAGTCCTCTTGATTTAAAGACTTCAAGTTACAGAGACTCCACCATTTACTCTAGTTCAAACCAGCAACTTACCCATGCCCCATGGTGCAGAAGAAGGCAAAACAAAAAATAATATAGAGTCTCTACCCGTATGAATTGGGGAAAAATTCCTTCTTGACTTCAACAAGGGTAAAGCACATAATCTGTTTAATCATTTAAATTAATATTTCCTTTCTTACTGGCTAAATGAAACCGTTCTCCCTAGCTGTAGCACAATGGCTCGGGTGTAATTATGTAATTAACAGTGAGTTTCCATTAACCATAGTGGTCCACAGAAAGGTTTGCATTGAGTCAGGTGGGCCACAGGCCAAAAAGTTTGAGAACCACTGCTCTAAGTGTCCCATAGCTCCAATCATTGGAGATATGTTCCACTAACAGTCGCAGAACTGTTGGGGGCAATCTCATAATACCATCCCCTCAGAGAGGATGTGAAGAGGATGACATGGGGGGGAGGGGGATAGGAATCACTCAGGCTGGCGCAATCTGACAAATCATAGTCCTAATTCTATGACTCTTTTAATACAGGATTTATGAGGCTTTCAACATCCATCATGGTTGGTAATGAGAACAAATGGATCAATTGTGTTGTATGAATGGCCATTAATTGTCTTCTGTTCCCATGATCTTCCTGTAAGGGAAAAAATAGCAATCATCCTATAAAGGCCATTATTTTAAATGAACAATGAACAAGCTAACAATAGTAGACAGGAAATGTTATTGAGCTTGTTTAAAGAAGAAAAAATAAACTTGCAAATAATCCCTAATCTAAAGCAAACCAGGAAAACAATTTAGAGCCTTTTCTCTTATGTTTTTCTAGATAGCAGATAATGAATGTTGCTACTAATCTCCAGTTAAATAAGGCAATGCAGAACTAACAAGTGTATTTTTTCACACCCCTGAATGACATGGGTTTTGTCAACGTAAGTGGTAGTGTAGACATAGTCTTTGAATAATATCTAAATTCCCTGATACCAACACAACAAAAATTAGAGGGGCTATTGTAGCCTTTCATGCTTATAAGAAAAATGAATTTAGTACAATGAACTTTCTGTATTTGTTTTTCTGAAGAGACTTGTTTACTCAATGTGTACATTAAAGACCCACTCATTGCACTTCTGGCTAAGCCTTTTTCTTTCCAGTGGCACAGTCATGTATATTTAGGTCCAGAATATGTTTATTTCAGGTTAAAGGGGCAAAGAGAGAAAGGCCCTGATACAGCAAAGCACTGAACACTTGCTTAACTTTAAATGCATGAGTGGTCCCAATGACCGCAAGCTTAAACTAAGTATGATGCAATGGGTTGGAGCCAAACAGACAGCAATATAAATAAAGTTCCTTATAAGTCTTTCACTCTGCAATGTTTCTCAAATCTTTACCGTCCCTTCTTGCTACCTTTGTGGCCTGCCTCTCTCTATGACTTATGATGTGAGTAAGAGGTGAGAAATGTGAGAAGGATATTTTTAATTCAGTTAAATTTACCAGATTAGTTTACAGTAACTAAGAACTGACCATTATGATTTAGGAAATGGAAAGCAAATGGTCCAGAAGTTTTAAAGCTTTTAAGTTACAATAAGATTTTTTTTCACAATTAGTGAAACAGTGTAAGGGGTTCTAACTTTCTTCAATGTTTACAAATTCTAGATTGTCTTCTAATCTTAAAAGAAAATTTCTCTATTATATATTTGTTGTTGGGGTTTATTTCCTGGGATCCTTGGATAATTTTAAAATCTAATTAAATTAGTTTCCTCTTAGGCACTTATTCCTGTAGTACCTGAAAAATCTCTTATTTATATAATACAAGTGGTATGAAAAGTGTATGGAATACAGAAGATGACAGGTATTTGTGTAGCTGAAGAAAAATGGTAAACTGATTTCAAGAATTAACATTTTCCTTATCCAGAATGCAGTATAAATTTGTTGCATTTCTTTTAAAAAAATGCAATAGAAATTGAACTATTTTTTTCTACATATTTTACTAATGTATTTAGTTGTAATAAATCTGCCCAGTAAAGTGTTATAGAAATGAAGCCAATGGCAAAGTTTCTAGAGTCAGGTCTGAAGTTTCTTAAAGTACAGAGGTTTTCAGATCCAAGTTCTGGCCAGTAATTACTACTTGGATTTACTGACTTTTCATTATATAGCATCAGCAATTCATTACTTACTTTTAATTTACAGAATTACCATTGAATCTCCTGAAATCCATTTCAAGGGCTTATTTCTATATCTAGATAGTGGACTGTAAAAAGCTGAGTTGGACTTTTGTCTATGCAGTGTTATTCTGTAATTTGAATTCTTAAGGATAATGAATAGGGTACATTCTTGTGATATGAAGCTTTGAAAATGAAAACCGTAACAAACGGTGTTTTAAAATACAATATACTCTGCTTAATGGGAGTATACAATAGTAGCCTTAATTGGAATTCACCCAGGGAACTGATTTATCTGTAATGGCAAAGAGCGCTGCTTAACTATTAACAATAAAAATAATTCCACTCTCCTCAATAATTACTTGAGGGGCAAATGGGGATAGTTGCATTTTGCTGTCAAATTCAAGACAGAGATTTCCTTGTACAGGTTTTTGGAGTTAGCATACCAGATATAGTTCTCTGACTCCTGTGCTTAACCAACCACCCTGTTTTAGGTCTGCCTGCCTCTATTCCTCTGCCATTGCTGCTCAACCAGCAAAAGTTATTCTTCTGTGATATTATTACTGTGAACCGTTCTTCTGTCCCAATTTTGAACAGTCTGTCTCGGCATGGGGAACTTCTCCAGGGACTGTGAAAGTCTCCTCCTTCTACATTAAAGGGAACAACAGAATCTCCTTATGGTCACTGCAGCATGGTTACATTACTGATTGTGGAAAGGCATTGTCTGGTGGAATCTCAATGTCCACATGTTGTAATCATATTCTTTTTGTAATGATGCAAAGGTAAGAGGCACTATTAGCAAGCCTCTTTCCAAGATAGAATGAAAGGTCTCTTTTCAGTCTTCCTTAAGTACTGCCCCTGAAGCAAACTAAGTTAGGAAATATAATTTTAAAATCTTGTAGATTGTGGGGTTTTTTTGTCCTTTTAGAAAAAAGCTTATAGAACTGAAATAGTGGATCAAATCCTTTCTATGATATTGGTTTTTTAAAAATTCTATAGTTATCCAGAACAATTATAATTCTCTATTAAATGCTGTAGGGTGATTAATGTGCCTATAGTTTCTTTTTAAAAATATTTTTCTATTCAATTCCATAGGAGTTTTTCATAAGAGTAGTACAATATTTAATACCAAATTAAAGGTGAAGGCTTCCATCGTGGAAGCAGATGATGACAATATGGTGGAGCTGCCACACTTTCTGGCTTTGGGGAAACCTTGACTCATTTTCTATTTTCAGAAGCACTCATATTGCAAACTTCCTCTAGCACAATAATTTAGGTGAAAGGAAGCTGATTTCTAAACACAATGATTCATTCTCAAAGTCAATGTCGTGTTATCACAAATTATTAGAGAAGTGTGAGCTTCTTTATGAATATCTCAGCACTTCTCTGAATGTAGCAGTGTTCCAGTTGAGTAAGAATAATCCTGCTAACAGATGCATTTAAGACCTATTCCTGAAAGATGCTGAGCATTCTCAATTCCATTTGAAGTCAATGGGAATTCAAGGTGTTTAACATTTCACAGGATCTGGCTCTTGTTGAATGGCAATATTACCCACAAATTATTTTTAAAATGCTTTTAAATAACAATACTCAAGAGCTGTTAAGTGCATCTCATATGCCAGCTGACTAAACCTTTTATTTGTAATTCTGTTATGAGGCACATATCAACAAAGTATCTGGGTGCACTGTATATTGTTTTAATTAAGGAATATATTGTTTAGATTAAGAAGTCAATGACACCTCCTACCCCAGGCAGACTACAATACATACTTTAACACTTAAATTAATAAATCCTAATAAGGAACAATTTATTCCAGTGGCTTATACAGTACAGTGAATTTCCTGATGAATAGTACATAAAAAGCTACCTTCCACTAACACC
Organism: Pelochelys cantorii; assembly: GCA_032595735.1. Lineage (NCBI taxonomy): Eukaryota > Metazoa > Chordata > Testudines > Trionychidae > Pelochelys > Pelochelys cantorii. The sequence goes on along the minus strand of CM064335.1, from coordinate 35,217,231 downwards.
ATATCAAAAAAGTTTTGCATGCTCACAGGACCTATTAATAGGCACTTCTGATTCAAGCATTCATTAAGAATGCCATTAGATATTGCAGAAAAACACAAAATGTTAAAGATAGGATGTTTGAAGCAAACAAGTACATTAATATATATTTTAAAATGTTAAAATCATGTTGTAAGATACTGAAACATTTGTTAAATATAAAATGTAATTTATTGTATTCAAATACAGTATGCCAATTACTATAATAAAAGAAAACATTCTAAGACCTAGCCTGATGATATCTCCTGGGTTTTGAAAAGCACTTTGAATGCCTGATCCTCTGCTGATAGTCCTGAAGACAGAGGGACACTGCCTCATCCCGTAGGTTTATTCAGGAAAGCAGATGCACCATTTGGTTTTCACTGAACCATCCCCTTTACTCAGTTTTCCAGCTGGCTTGAGATGGGCACAATGAAGTGACTTGTCAAGTGACTTGTCCAAGATCACATAGTGAGTCAGTGTCTCATTTGGGACGAGAAAACTAACTACTTTTTTCTCCCATTGCTTGAAATGCTACATAATCCTCAGTAAACCGGAAGGAAATGTGATTTTATTTCTCACTCCCTTGCAAATGGCATAACCATTGGGTAGATTGAGTTCATAGATATAGAAATTGTATAGGTAGAAATTAAATATGATCACAAAAATTAACCTACATATATTACAAACTTCTAAGAGAATATTCAAGGCAGAAACAGCTAATGGAAATCTCTTCTTTTAATCTGTTTGTGTGAATCATTGTTAGGAAGACGGTTTTGTACAATCTCTCTTTGTTTTCCAAATATTCAACCACTTCCTGGGACAAATCCTGGAAACTTCACAATCCACACAGGCAGTAGAGCAGTGTTTCTTAAACTATGTTCCGCAGAACACTGGTGTTCCGTGAACAACTCGTAAGTGTGCTGTGGCCTCTTTGTTTTTGTTACTTCTTTGTTTTTGTCTTTTTTTGTCCGACAATTCTTTTTTTTTGAAGAAAATTTTCATAGGTGTTCTGCAGAAAAAAATATTATTTTTTGGTGTTCCATGGTCTCAAAAAGTTTAAGAAACACTGCAGTAAAGGAAGGGGAGAGAGCTCCATTGAGTTGTAATTGCTTTAGCCACCAATGTGCCCCTCAACTCTAGCATCAAGGAAGTTGATGTCATATTCACTGACTGCAGAGCTAGAAAGGAAAAGAAAGAGTAAGTCCAAAATATTTTCAGTAACTGAAACGTGATGAAAAACTGTTAGCTGTGAATAGTCAGTAGTCAAGCCATGTAGGTCCCTAAATGTGGTTTTACAGTAGCCAACTTCATGCACCCATGTTTGACAAGGTTGGTCAACATGACTGTCAGCTCGCATAGAGAGGTGAGTATGCTGTTCCCCTACTGTAACATTAATACATTAAAGAGTGTGGGAGTACTTTGAGATCTACTGATGAAAAGGACTATATCAAAGATAGCTAAAGATAGGAATCTATCAGACCATCATCTCTTTTCCTTTATCACTAATTATAAATCAACATTAGTGAACACAATACTGTGTAGACACTCAGGGTATGTCTACACAGTAGCATGTACCTTGAAATAAGGTACGCAATTTGAGCTATGCAATTTGCGTAGCTTATTTTGAAATAGCTTAATTTCAAAATCTGGCACTGTCCATACAGCGCTAATTTCAAAATAAATCCCTATTCCAGCATCTTCCTTAATCCTTGTGCAACAAGGTTTACAGGAAACTGGAATAAGACACCCATTATTTCAAATGTATTTCGAAATAACGGGCATGCTGTTAAGATGTGCAGAACGCTGTTTCGGGACAATGGACATTATCCTGAAATAGCACTACTGTGTAGATGTATCCTTAAAGTGCAAGTCTACCCAGAAAATGATTTTATTAAAATGGTATGGTGGCTCCCATGTCAATCTTTCATAGACTTCCATATCAAATAAGTACAGTTTCAGAGGTAGGTCTAGCCCATTGGGGGCCCTAAACAGGAATATTTTGCCCCTTTCCACAACACATACTACAAAAGCACACAGGTGGCCCCCTGGAGCTGCTCAGGGCCCTGAAGTTTCAGAGGGGTAACTGAGTTAGTCTGTAACTGGAAAAACTTGAAAAACAATGAATAGTCTAGCAACACCTTAAAGACTAACAAAACATGTATGGTATCATGAGCTTTTGACAACCCACCTCTTCAGATGACTGGAGTATTAAAAATCCAGATCCAAGAATGTACTTAGTCTATTTACGTCTAGCATAGATTCCAAAAGTTTGTAAGTAAAATACCCCCTCACCCCTGCACACATCTATTGAACTGCTCCCTGGGCTCGGTTTCAGGTTGCTGGGTTGTTTTTTTTATTATTATTTGCTTTATCTATACCAGAAGGAAGTTTTGCAGACAAAACTATGCCCTGATATGACAGCTATGCAACTCCATTAGCTGTCAGTGGGTTTGCACCAGCGTCCCTGAGTACATACATGAAGTCGAGGAGATAGCACAGTTGTAGTTGATTCCAACTGGGCTTCTAGAACAGCGGCAGGGAACCTCAAGCTCGGGGGCTGGATGTGGCTCCCGTCTCGCCTGGATCTGGCCCCCAAGGCTCGGGGTCCCCCCCATAGCATTAGAGCACATAAAACTTACTAAGCTCATTCGCCCTAGGCTCTGGTGTGTGAGAGGAAGGCAGGGATTCTCTTTCCTTCTGAAGTCAGGGATGCTTGCTTTTTTTTTTTTTTTTTTTTTTTTTGCTTCTCACTTGTGTGGCCCTGGACTGATTCTTCTGTGGGTCTCTGGCTCCTGACCCAAAACAGGTCCCCCACCCGAGAAACTTATTTTCAGGAATGCTGATAAGGGGCAGCTTCTATGCTGACATAAAACTGATGCCAGGTCAGTTTCTGTTTCCTTCCCTGCCACCCAGGCGCCTGGGTCCCACAGCCCATTCCTATGTCCGGATCAACGTGGTGTGTGCACTCCATGGGGCGGTACAAGGCAGCTCCTGAGGTCTGCATGCGCTGTTGCGTCAGAGCAGCCCCACTGAACCATGGGAGATGTAGGCTAGGCGCCGCTCACCCAGCTGCTTTTCTCCTTCTGGCTGCCAGGGGGCAGCGTTGAGATAGCGCAGGCGGGGATTGGCTGCGGGGGACTCTGACGTTTAGGGGCCCCGCCCTGGAGCGGGAGGCGGAGTGAGGAGCGCGGCTGCTTCCGACCAACCCGGCCTTTTTTCCCCTCCCGCCGAAGGACAGTTACTTGGCGGCTTGGAGCAGGCGCTGCCGCAGTTCAGCTGGGAGTCTCCGCTGCCTGGACGCAGAGAGTCTTCGCCCCACCGCCATGTCCAAGGAGGAGAAGAAGCCCTTCAGCCAGACCATGGCCGAGTGGCGGCAGTTCGTGTACAACCCGCGCAGCGGCGAGTTCCTGGGGCGCACGGCCAAGAGCTGGGGTAAGGGACTGACGGGGGGGCCCGGCCAGGAGGGGGAGTTCAGGGGTTGCTGGTAGATCGGGGGTAGGTAAGAGTCGAAGGAGCCGTTGGGCGCGCGCGGGGACGGAGGGGGGAGCACGAGGTGGTTCTCTGGGAGCCGTTACTTTCGCCGCGTTCGGATCTAAAAATAGCCCGAACATGACAGCGCGCGGGGGAGGGGCTGGGCGGGGGGGGAATACTCGGAGCCCGCGTGCTGGTTCCGCGGCACCCGCCCCGCCTCTCGTGTGCCGCTCGGGGCGGGCTGGTGGGTTGGAGCGGGCCGCCAGGATTGGTGAGCGGGCAGCTACGGCAGCGGGATGAGGGAAGCATCTTTCGCTACGTCCCCAGCTGATTCACTCTAGGCGTAAATGCTGCAGTGAAGCTCAGCGGGCTCCTCCTCCACGTCAGGGATGAGGAGGAGGAGGGAGGAATCCGGTGGCGGTGTGACTGTAGCAGGTTACTACTGCACGCTCCTGGGGCCTTCTCTCTTCTCGTGTAGTGCTGGAGCCCATGCGCATGTCATGCTTCCCACACACGCCTCATCGGCAGAACAACTCTAGCCTGTCAGTGGTGAATGGGGCCTTCCTCTGGGGTGCAGTTGCTGGAGCGGTTTTCACTCCTTTCCTGGTTATTTTCCTACTGCGTCTATTGGGAGCTGGCACAGGAGGGAGATGAAATCCAAGTTATTCTCACAAATTCTTAAATTACAATCACTGATACAATTCATAGTAAAGTGGTATATGCATGTAAAGCAGGGGTGGCCAACCAGTTAGAGATGAAGAGCCAAAATAGCAGTGGATAGAGTGCAAAGAGCCCCATGTTATATATTTATTTCTCTTTCTCTTTCTCTCTTGAGAGAGGGGAAAAAAACACAAAATGTAGTGATAAAAATAACATTACAGGACATTTCAGACAAAAACTAATAAAAAAGTCTAATTGCTTCAGCCTGGCAAACAATAGCCTTTGATTTTTCTTTAAAGAAACACAGTGTAAATCAGGTACATGCTGATTCTTTGTTTGCCCTGGAATTTAAGTATGACATCTGTGTTGGCTGCCTTGTTCTGCATCCATGAAGACTTTGAGTTTAAGGTGCTTCAGCCCCCCCCCACCCCCACACTCTAACCCAATCCCCAACTGCTCTCCCAGAGCCAGGCACCCTCAGCCCCCCTGCTCTAACCCAATCCCCTTCCCCTCCCCCAGAGCCAGGTATCCTCCCGCCCCGCTCTAATTTTGGAGCTGCTGCCGCCGCCACCACCGCACACTTCTCCCTCCAGGCGCTGGGATGCATGCTCAGAGCTGCTGGCCGTGAGCAGCATGAGCCGTCCGGGTGCACAGTTCAAAACCAGCGGGAGCCACATTTCTTTAATAAAAGAGCCGCATGTGGCTCGAGAGCCAAGGCTTGGCCAGCCGTAATGTAAAGTATGAATACATTATTCCCATTCTCAAAGAAAGTGTATATTTCTTGGCTTCAGATAACACTCTTCCTGCTCCTAAAACTTTGACACAGCTGAGAGATCTTTAAATAGCCGTACTTATAAAATCAAGAGTTTCAACATTGTGTTGAGCAATTCTGGACATATCCATAGCCTAGATCAAACTCCATGAGTAGTAACACACAGAACATACATGGGATATGTTCTTTGTGGTGCCAGGGTTGCCTGTCTGTGAGGAGAGGGCCCTGGTTCTGATGTGAGCTCTCATCAGATGGAAATAAGACCCTGCTAGATACTGGGTTGTGCCCACGATAGCTCATGGTACTATCTCTATATTTTTTGGTTAGTGTCTAAGGTGTTTAGGGTTTTTTGCTAGATACTGTCACTCAAGTGGAAGAGGAGGAATAGAGGAAATTTCCACTCTGCTGTTGTCTTGTGACTTCTCTGTTTAGATGCACCATCAGCAGGTTTTCTTAAAGTGTGTAGGTTGAATGAATGGGTGTGTAGTTAAGTAATCACAGAAGCATATTTGTGTAATAAAACAGATAGTATTAACTTCTATAAGTAGTTTAGAAATGCTCACATGTTAAGGAAAAACAAAGATGTTTATGATTAGGCTTGGCAGAATTTGATTTTTGCAGAAGAGTTGGATGTCGGACAGTGGGTGTTGAATGACTATTTAATGATAGTAGAGAGTAAAAAAGTTGGCTTTATAACTATTAAGACACAAATTATCAACTTTGGAAGTAAAAATAAATATCTTTTAATCAGTCTGTAAATTTTTAAGGCAACATAAAATGCTGTTTATATGTAAATGTCTGTCACTAATGGATTTTTTTGGCAGCTTGTATGTGTGGTGAAATCAGGGTTTACTGGTAATCTAATGATTTCAAGTTTGTAAGTTACTTTACTAGAGGGCTTCTTTGTAATACTGCTATCTTGGTCTCTTCCTGTACCATTATATACCATCTATAAAACTCTTTTTTTAATAGCATACCTACCTTAATCTGGAGTTGTGATTTGGTTTATTGCATAGCTAGCTCACTTGATAAAGATACTTTCCCATTTCAAGAATAAATTCAGTTTATATAAAGTTCATTAGTTTTTATGTAATGTTGTTTACCTGAACTCCTACTAAAGAACAAATTAATAGGTAAAGAGATTAAGTTTTTCTAAGTATTTATTCCTTGATGTCAGTCCTTAACTCTGCATTCACACAAATAATTTTTTGTGCTATGGAGGCATTTAGTTTAGATATTTCATGTTTAATGTATTGACTCTATTATGGCTGGCTACTTAAACTGACGACTCAAAATTTAAGGAATATTTATCTTCATCCATTCATGTATGATTTTGGACGATAACTTTAAGGAAAAAAAATAGTATTTGATTATAAATTGAAATAGCTTGCAACTTTTAAACAGCTGCGACTATGAGAAAGAGATGGGAGAGGCTGCTGTTTAGTAGCCTGCCTGGGAGCCAGGGTGCAACCATGCCAGACTGCTTCCCTTCAATCCCTCTGGCTGTGTCTACTCTACACCTACCACTTATGTGGGTATAACTTAGTCAGGATGCAAATAAGCCATCCCCTTGGTGTCCTTAGTTACACTGACCTAAATGCCAGTGTGAACAGCTATGTATCAGCGGGAGAGCTTCTTCTGCTGTCACAGCTACTGCCTCTCCTTGTAGTTAGATTAATTAAGTTGACAGGAGAGTTTTTTCTTGTCATCTTAGAGAAGCCCTAGACCAGGAGTGGGCAATAATTTTGGGGGGGGGGCACTCCGAGATTTTGCAAAGTGGTCAAGTGCTACACTTTCCCGTGGAGGAGGTGTGGGATCTAGTATGGTGCAGGATCTAGTGTGGTGCCGGAGGGCGCATGAGGTAAAGGACTAGGGTGCAGGAGATGGTGTGAGGTCTGAGAGGGAGTTTGTGTGAAGGACGGGGTTGTGACCTGGGGCAAGGGATTCAGGTGCAGGGTTTGGGAGGTGGTCTGGCTGCAGGAGAGGATTCTAGCCTGGAAGAGGGATATAAGAGGGGGTTCAGAGTCTGGCAGGGCATTGTGACCTGGGGCAGGGGGATGAAGGGTTTGGATGGTGACCTGGGGGAGGGAGTTGAGGCATGGGAGGGACAGGGGTGGCAGAGGCAGGCTCTGGCTAGGAGACGTTTACCTATGTGTCTCCCAGCTAGCAGCCCTGCAGCACCCCCAAAGCAGGCTGGGCTCCCTGTCTGCTGCAGCCCCAGACTGCTTGAAAATGCAGACTGCTCCCTCCATGTGGCTCTCTACTCTGGGAAGGGAAGGCTCAACCCCCAGGCCAGTGTCTCAGCTCCTATTGGCTGGTTGTTTCTGGCCAGTAGGAGCTGAGGATTGGGCTGGAGGCAGGAGATCACAGGAAGCTTCCCCCTCCCTACAGAGCAGAGAGGCACACAGAGCAGCTGTGTGCTTAGATCAGCAGCTGCTATGTGCCTGAGGGTCCTGTCCATGGGCTGGATCCAGTGGCTTGGTGGGCCAGATGTGGCCCATGAGAGGAATCTTGCCCACCCCTCCCTTAGACAGCTTACAGTAATGCAGATACACACACTCTCTAGTGTAGCTATAGACTCTGAAATGTCTCCTCAACCAGGAGCTGCAAGGAGGGAGATATGTAGGAGCTAGTTATGCTAGATCAGTGCTTTCAAAGGACTCCTCCATGGCAGGGAACATCCAGTAAGGGAAATGCTGGTAATTCCTGCCAGCCTCAATTGACAAACAGGTTGAAGAAGCTGTCTAGGCTAAGGTATTGATTGTAGACACTTGACTGCCATAATTTTTGGCTGACAAGATAGGATGCTATTGAATAATATATGATTTGATTTGGTGTATGTATTTGGGAGTTGTTCCAATAAATAGGCTGTATTTCTACTGCTTCCTTAGAAGATTCCTGAAGATTTTTCCCTAACTTTGTGTCCAAGTCCTCCTTTTCCTTGTATGATTTCTTTTTGGAGGTGGGGAGTTCTGAGAGTTGTTATCTTATGGAAGGCATCTTCCTAGTTCTAAGAGGAGAACTTTGTCTCTTGACTTCTGTCTTGAAATTAACTTGTTCTGTGGTAAGTCAGTGTAGTTGATGATGCACAATGGTGATGTGACTTAACCAGAGGGTGTTGAGAAGATCAGTTGCTGTGTGCATTTTGTCCCATCTGGAACTGTTTTAAGATTGATGCACTCATTTAATAAAACAGTAACTCTACAGTGGCAAATTGTATACAAAAATATAAATACAAATCAAGGTTCATTAGCGTTTCCTGATAAAAACGGGAAAAAATAATACATAGAAACCTTAAAATAAGCTAAAAGGTAAAGATATGGTTATAATCTTGGAATGTGACAATAGTTATTCTCAGTGCCTGAAAGAGGAATAGATCTAAAACCCTAATTTGGTTCATGGAAACATTTTCAATAACTCCTTTTAATTGTTTTCAGAATTTAAAGAAAGCTCTATTGCCCTTGCATCCAAGCTACAGGTGGAACATCAGTTGACGGTTCTGATTGTCTAGTGTGTTTGCCGTTAATTTTATTTGTTCTTTCCACCTTTTGAATGCCATGGGGGATATAATCTTTTTTATTCTAGGTATTTAGCTCTCTAGGACTCCTAGGATAAGCATACTCTGTACTTGCACAAAGAGTGCCATTAAATTATGTATTCATTGTTGAGCAAACTGTTGCATAGCGCACATGCTAACTTTTATAAAAAGTATCTATGTACTTCCTTGATCTAGCGTGTTCAACAATTAATGGATTATCTGTGAATATACCATTATAACAAGTGCTACTGTATAATAATAATATATTTAATAACTCCTAGTGATTTAATTAGGATTTACTTCCCCCTCCCCTGTATTCATCCACGTGAATGCTCTTACTTCACACTATTATGACTTTGAAAATGTGGTTGATTCATGTTACATACCATATTACAGGAATACAGTCTGCCCTGAATGATACTTAAAATATTATATTCATTGCAATATATTTTAATGTATAGATAATAAAATTGTGATTATTGCTTTGTGTTTTCTATACTATTTAATGGACATACAAGAACATGAATTACACTATCCATAGGTCTAAAAAATTTTGTGTAAGTTTCTAAATGAATCAAATATGAAATGTTGGAATTCTTCTTAATTCACATAGTACTTTGGTTACTTCATGAAATGTGAGTTTTCTGTCTAAATGGATTTTTAGGACTTAGAACAGTCATCTGTCATAAACTGATCAGTTGTGGTAAAACTTGCACAGAATAAATTTACCTGCAAATTCCTAAATGTTAAAAATGAGTAAAGCTAACTATTTGATATAGATCATACCAACGTAATGAGTACTTGATGTATAAAGTGTTACATGGGGCAGCCTGATCAGAGGCCACTGGTGAATGAATCTTTTTAATGCTCCCTGCTTTATTGAAATATTTTTAAAAAATGGTTGCCTCCTTGAGTAGGCTGAACATTTTGCATACTAGAATTTTAATTTTTTTCTCTTCTGTTGCAGGTCCATGAAGTGCTGTCTCACCAGCTTCCTTTTAGTTTAATTTAAACCGGTGGTGATTCCACACCTACTATTGTATATCACTGAACCTTGACTAAAAGGTAAAAGGCAACTCCCATTAATTGCTAGGGTGTTATTTCTGTAAAGTTTTAATTTGTATGATTTGTATAGGATATAGAACTGCATAAAAATAATGGGAATTACCTTACTCTATATGGAGGCTGCAGTGGTATGTAATGGTACATGTGTGATTTCAGCAAGACATTGGTTATGTGTCGCACTGAGTGACAGGGAGCGCTTCATGGGAGCTGCAATAGAAAGTGAAGGAGAGACAAGAAACTTTAAAAATGAATCTGTTGTATAGCCAATATCCCAACCCCCAGTCTTATATCACAAGATCCAAAGCACTTCAAAAAACATGAAACTGATGCTGATTCCACACCAAATTTTTTAAAGGAATAAAGTAAACTTAAAAACTGCATCTTGGTCAGAAAACTTCTATCTAATGCTTTTATAAGTAGCATCTAACATTACAATAGCTGAAAACAAACTCATTTATGGATTTGACAGCTTTTTTTGTATAGTCAGTGTTACTGTTTTGCCTATGTAACCTGTACATTTTGCTGTTTGAATGGAATTTTCACATAGCAGCAAGGGTGTACTGCCTGCCCTCCCTCCCCCTTTATGCTTCCTCTGTATCAGAGGCAGTGTAGTGCTTGGGCGGGGGGGGGCAGCTCTGCAAGAGCTAGTGCTTGTGGGAGGCAGCAGTGTGGGGGGACGCAGGGAGCCAGTTTAAAAGCTGGCTCCCCATATGCACTGGCTCCTCCTGTCTTCCACTGCTGCCTCTAATACAGAGGCATTAGCACAGAGGGGCGGTATGCTTGTAACCATGAGGGTTGAACCAATGAGCCATGTCCTTGGATCCATGTTCACATCCCTAGAGCATGCTGCGGGGGTTTAAGCACTTTGATTCCTGTGGCATGCTTATGCCCAGAGGGAACCCACATACAGCTGGCCTCAAGTGTTTAAGTGGGGGACACTTAGTTTAATTAAACTTATTAGTTTAATAAGTGCAGCATTTGCAGGAGTTTCAAGTCAAGAATTAAGTGAGAGATCAGCCCTTGAAATTCCTGCTTATGGAGTTAGCACTCAGATCCTTGATGCCCACACTTATTGGCACCATGGAAAGAGGGACATAAGGAATATTGGTATCGGTCCCCACCAGGGCCAGTTCCTTGGCGCAGCATCGGTCCCAGTTCCTGGTGCCACACAAGAAGTCCAATTTGGACAGAGGCTGCTTTTCAGCCAGGAAGGCCAGCAGTCACTGCACTCTGGTGCATCCCTTAGTAGTACATCTATGGCACCATCAACTCTGGCTCCAATCATGGGGATGTTGAGTCTGGGCTCATTGGACTTCCTGGTACAGGGAGTTGTGGAGAAGGACCTGGACCTCCTTCCCCTCCACTTTTGAGGCTGCTTGTGAGCTTAACCAGAGTATGGAGCACGCAGCTCTGGTAGTCAACAGTGTATAGACAGGCACTGGCTCCTGCTGCGGGACACTGTCAAAGCAAAAGACTTCTCTGTGTGTAGGAGACTAACAAAAGGCTTTATTGATCAAGAAGGCACAAGGTGAGCCAAATGTGACCCCAGCAGAGCTGGGCCCAGTAAGGCTGCTCAATACAAATCAATCCTAGTATTTAATACCCTTAACCAAACAAGTCTGATGTCAGGGCATCCAATTACAGAAATCATCAATTAAACTCAAAAGAGAAGACTGTTATCAGCAAGAAGAAACAGGTAGCAGGAGTGAGAGCTCCAACTCAAAACAGCTCAATTAACGCGTTCCAATAGCTCATCCTTCTGGCCTTTCTCACATCGGTGAAGGAGAGTTCACTCTCTAGTGTGCGTGTAGTAGCAAGAAACTTAAATGGCTTCTGTTATACGAAATGGCTTCTAGTTAAATATGAAATGGCTTCCACAACACTATTCAATGTCTTAACGGCCAGTGGCACCACCATTGGTACAGCTCTTTCTCCTGGCACTCACACTTCCGACATTGACTTCGGCTGCCACTATGTCCAGTCCAGCACCTTGCAGCACCAGTGCCTATCTCCTTAGCACTGTCAAGCACTGCACCTCCTTAGTCTGACTCAGAATACATATCAGAGTCGGAGGCTGAGTTCAGTCTCCTGTAGTACCCACTACCACTTCTGGAAATACCATTGGGAAGCTTCCCTGGCACTGCAGGCATCCTGGCCTTTGAAGTGTCAGGTTCCTGTACAGTGGCCATTCTGAGCCTAGCATCAAAGTCAGGACCCAGTGTTGTGGACAATGTCAGTGGCTTCATCTCACCAGCCACCATTTTTGTCCCAGACACTTGGAGCCTGAGGCTGCCCCGATGCAGGTGCTGCCAGAGCATCCCAGTCACACTAGTCCCTGTGCCACCAGCAGCTTGCCTGCCCAGTGTCTCTGAGGACACCAGGAAGCCAGAGGGTCAGGAGGACCAGATTCCTAGAGTATCATCCTCCTTACGTGAAGCAGTTGCGAGCACTTCCTCCTCCTATTCTGCCCCTGATGTTAAAGCACATCAGGACCTCCTCAGGCAGGTACCCTGCAGCCTCAATGTGCCAATGGAAGAGATGGTAGAAGATGTGGACCCAGCGGTTGACATCCTGGCCCTTGAGGGTCTATCTATGCTGACATTGCCATTGATCAAGACTATATACACACACTAAGGTGCTGTGACAGACTCCAGCCTCCCTCCCTCCAATGGCTAAAGAAGTCAAGAGGTGCTACTTTATTCCACAGCAGGGGTACAAACACTTGATTACTTGTCCCCTGCTGGGGTCACTTGTGGTCAACACAGTCAATCACAAGGAATGGCAGGGACAGCCAGGGCCTGCTCCAAAAATTAAAGACATAAAGAAGCTGGACCTCTTCAACTGAAAGGTATATTTGACTGGAGGGGCTCCAACCTTGCACATAAACTCAACAGACACTGTTGAGTTGGTATGCATACAACTCCTGAAACACATTAACCAAATTCCAGGATCTGCTCCCCGCAGACTCATGACAGGAATTTTCTGTGGTCCTGGAAAAGGGCGAAACAGTGGCTAGAATCTCCTTCCAAGCAGCTCATAGCCTGTCTTGGCTACTAAAATTATGGCTACAGCATCATGATGCAGCACAACACATGGCTCCATGTCTGGGCTTGCTCCAGAACACAATCCAGGACTTCCCGTTTGACTGTGTAGGTCCATTCTCTGACAAAACGGACACCAGGATGCAGTCTAAAAGACTTCTGAGTGAACCTCAAGTTGTTCAGCATTCACATGCCAGCACCTCAATACAAGCAGTTTAGGCTGCATCCTCCCTCACTTTTCTTCCTGGGTCCCCCTCGGCAAGACCATTCCCACAGGTCAGACAGAAATAATCACCGCAGATGGTGTTCACAGTACTATGGCCAGGGTCACTCCAAACTTCCCTCAGGCCCTCAACTAAACTTTTGAAGGTGCATCCGAGGACAGAGCACAAATTATCTGTCTCTCTATACACAGCGCTGCCTCTTTTTTGGAAATTTCTTATCCTATTTCTGCTGTGTTTGGGCATGTATCACTATGGAACTTTGGGTTTTGAGCATGGTAGGGGTGGGATATTCCATCCAGTTCTCTGCCCACTTTTCCCGTCCTTAATCAAAGGCCCCCCTCATGAGCAGCTTCTTAATCAGAAAGTACACTGACACCTGGCATTGGGGGTAATAGAGGAAGTTCCTCAGGAGTTCAGAGACAGGAGAGGTCTATTCCTGATATTTCCTTATCCCTAATGCCAAGGGAAGGCTCAGGCCCATTATGGATCTTCAAAACCTGAATGTGTTCATAAGAAGGTTCAGGTTCTGCTTGGTCTCCCCAGCCACAGTCATTCTGTCCCTCGATCCAGGAAACTGGTACATCACTCTTGATATGAAGGATGCGTATTTCTATATTTCCAGTACACAGGAGATTCCTAAAGTTCGTTGTGAATAACCATCACTATCAGTTTGCTGTTCTTCCGTTCGGCCTCTCCACAGCATTGCGAGTGTTCACAAAGTGCCTGGCAGTGGTGGCAGTGTTTCGGTGCAAACGTCTGGTCAAGGTCTTCTCATATCTTGATGACTGACTTATTAAGGGCCAGTCCCAGGAACAGAGACCTTTGCCCATAGTATATAGGGTTCTTATTCTGAACATCCCCAAGTCCTCAAATAGTTCATTGAGGCCCTCATGAACTCTACCAGTGCAAGAGCTTACCTTCGCAAGTCTAATTTTCATGCAATCATAGATTTCTTTCACAGTCTTCAGAAGTTCCCAACAACCTTTGCATGGCATTACGCCATCATGCAGTAAGCATGGGACAATGAGGCATTGGGTAGAGCAGTTCTACAGACAGGAGTGCATTGATCTCTGACCTTTACTCCAGGTAAACTGCATGGAAGTCCCCTATTGGAATGCACATGAGCAGTCACTCAAAGAGAAAACAGTTATCTACCTTTTTAACTTTCTTTTGAGCTGTGTTGCTTCTGTCCATTCCAAATCCCACCCACCTCCCCTCTGTTGGAGTAATGGCAAGAAGGAATTGAAGAGGTGGAGGGTCAGCAGAGCTCTATATACTGCACTATACAGGTATTACCAGGGCATTCCACACCTAAGTCTATGGGTACTGCTAGGGGGAAAACCTCCAATCGTGCATGTGGCATGCACACATGTAACCTTGGGTGGGCTAGGCCACTTCATTGTCCTTCTCCAGTGCCTTAAACCTCAACTCCAAGAGAAAAAAGTAGCTGGAGACCCAGAATTCAGTCTAAGGATTTTCAGCAAGGATTGCGCAGTCAACTCCCACATTCAAGTCCCAAAATGAATGAAAGAAATGAATTTAATTAACTTTATAAAAACTCACGATGAAGAAACATAATACAAATTTGATATCAAATATAGCTATTTTATAACCCACAGATGTTATCCTCGTAGTTAAAATAAACACAATTAGAGAGAAAACCAAAAGTAAAATTTTAACAGTTCATTCCACACAAAACACAGTAAGAAGAAATGCAGAGACCCCAAAAGCTTAGATTAAGTCTCAGTGTCTTTGATTACCAAATCTGCACAATTTTCTGAGTTTAAAACATCTTCTCCCTTCTTGTAGAAATCCTCAGTTGGAATCCATGCAGACTCTTCCTCTGCCATGGATCATCACTGCTAGTCGGCTAACTGATTGATTAAGCAGTCATTCAGTTAAGTCACAATTATACAGATTTAAAGAAAACCCCATTACAAGAAAATACAAAAACTGAGAATAATAGAAAAGGCTTTCCCCATTAATACATTTAAAGAAAAGCTGACACATTGTGCTAGTTGAGAAGATTAACTAGAATAATGTGGCCAAAATCAAAACATTCAAAGCATGCAATTAAAACTGAAGATATTTTTCCTTTCCAGTTTCCCCTTGCTATAATTAATGTTCCGTTAGTGGGTTAACAACAGCAGCTGTGTTGAATCGCTGCTATATGTTTAATGTGAACTGACTGAGCTCTTCATCAGATTTAAAACACACTTTGGTGATTAAAGTTTGAGATTTTTAAAATAAATATGACTTAGCTTCTTTGTACAAAGCTAAATGAACCAAAAGTTCTCTTAGGGAGGATTTTAGGACTATGACATCAGGAAGGGAAATATTGTAGATCTGCTTTGCTTGTTTGAATTCAGAGTTGGTTGTTGCATACTTTAGAGTATGGATCTAAGATCCGATTTAATTGGTTAAATGTGATGTTTAACTGGTTAACCGTTTAAAGAGGGGGAGGGCTGCTATATCCTGTCCGGGCTGGAGTGGTCCCACCACGGCTGAGCTGGAGTGGCACCCCCTGCCTGTGATACGGTGGGCCCCACAAAGCTGGAGCAGCCCCTGACCTTGGCAGGTGAGAAGCTGCTCCAGTCCCCCACTGGTTTGCTTACTGGTTAACTGGTTAATCTTTCACATTCCCTACTTTACAGCTGTAGTCAAAAGAATACAAAACAATGTTTTATTTTTTCCCCCGACTTCTATAGGAGACCTGCTGATTTTCATGCCAACTTGCATTCCTAAAGAAATCAGGAAATTTGACAATTTACTGTTAACCCTCTGTGTGATCAGGACTTCATACTGTAGTTGTGCCACTTCTTTAGACAAAGTTTTTTTTCTTACGGTCAAGATAGAGCAGAATTGAGGCTTTCCCCGCATGGACAGTTGGCCCATAGCATGGAGCCGTGAAGGTTTGTGGGACAGAGAAGTTAACAAACATCAGAGTCCCTTCTATCTGTATGTATTTTAGCAGGAAACTATCTGTTGCTTAACACTGTTCTGAAAGTTCAAAAGGTGCATTTGAATTGTATTTGAAATTTGCATGTCCAGATCTTCTTCTAGCTTCCATAGCTCGTCATGGAAACATCCTTCCCTTCAATATATTGTGTAACATGTTCTAGATGACATTCCCCCTAGTAGTACATATAAGGAACTGAATTTATTATTTTAAATGTTAGGCACATATGCTATTGTATTACTGAACACCAGATGGGATGATGGTATAGTAGCCAGGTATGATTATTTTGAAATGACAATTTGGCATCAAGTTTGAGAAATTTTTGGAGATACAACTAAGTGGCTAAATTATAAACTAGTTACACATTTTTAAATTCACATCAGTAGTAGTGCAGGGTAAAACTGGCAATTTCTCGTGATTCTAAAATGTCTTCATAGCTTTTAATCTATTGCATAACTTTTAAGTCTTAGAGGTAGTCATTTTAGTCTGTATCTGAAAAAACAATGAGGAGTCCTGTGGCACCTTAGAGACTTAATAGGACATAAGCTTTCTTGGTTAAAACCCACTTCAGCAGATGAATTGGAGTGGAAGTTACAGAAGCAGGAGTGTATATAAGGAAAAAGTTGTTTTTTGTAAATGAAGCTATGTCAGGGTGGAAGTGGGTCAATCATGGGATTTGGTCTGGAGATATTAATGATCAGAGAGGGGAAGTAAGTATTTGCTCTGTTTAAAAATACTAGGGGGCAGTGCCCCCTGCTCGTTATGCTTGCTAACCCCTCCTTCTGTGGGGGTAGGCATGCCCAGCTTCTCCCCTTCTCATCCCCCCACCCCCACTCCTCGGCCACCAGGAAGGGCTGGCAGTTGCAGTGCCTGCAGCCAGCCCCAGCCTGTCTCCCCCCCTCCCCCCCATCAGCTGCCTGTGCCATGCCACCCAGATCTCTCCCCCTGGCCTCCAGGGGGCGCTCCAACGCCTCACCAGGCCCCACACTCTCTCCCCGGCCGCCAGAGAGGGCTGGGCTGTGGCTACCCTTCTCTTCCTCCCACTGTGCCAGTCCATGCCCCCTCTCCCTTCACACACACACCCGGCTATGCCAGCTTGTGCCCTTTCTCTCCCCCAGCGCTGTGCTAGCCCAGGCCCCCTCTCCCTTCCCTCCCTGGCTGTGCCAGCTCCAGTCCCCTTTCCCTCCCCCTACCCGGCCATGCCAGCCTGGGCCTTTTCTCTCTCTCCCCCACCCTGTCGTGGCCTAACCTTAACACCTCCCAGCCGAGGCCCACGTCAGGCCCTGCTCTGCCACTGTGGTAGGGAGGCAGTCGCTCCGAGGCTTCACGCACCCCCACTCTCCTCCCAGTCACTGGGGCTGGGGAAGCTGCTCCAAGGCCTTGCACACCCTGCGCTCTCCTCCTGGCTGCCAAGCACAGGGGAGGAGGGCATGGCAGCTAGCCCTGGGGAAAGGGCAGGGAGGTGCTGTGGGACACCAGAATGACGTGATGATGTCACTCTGTCATCCCATAGGAAAATTTTTTTTATAGGTATAGTAAGAAATCCCCAAACTTGCAATTCCTGATCTAGTGGCCAGATTCTCTTGTGATTCAGAGTGCGTGGAATCTGCCTCTAATCCCTTTCCCTTTCTACCCATCCAGAGAATGAGAGGACAGGTCCCTGTGGGCATAGAGGTGTAGCAGTCTTCAGTATTCTCTTCATACATCTTGTACTGGAGCTATGTTGATGGTATGATCGGGTGTGGAGGGTGCTATGATATTGCTCAACTAATGGGCACTCCCTTGGCAACTTTTGCCAGTTGATGGATGTTAAAGCAGCTCGTATGAGAACATAAACTTGATGCAGCAAAGAATCTGGCCCCAGTTATTTTAAGGAGAAGAAATGTTTGATCCTATTATTGAATTCCATTTATTTCTATGAATATTTCCAGCAGATACTTTAACCTTGAGACTTACAACTTTTTGCCACCGTAGAACTTTGTTTGAAGTATGAAGTTAGCAAAATGGTTCAGTAAAGCCAGCCATTGTGTTGGAAAATATTTGTATAGGATCATTTACTCATCTTTTAAAACTGCATGTCCAAATGTTTTGGAGGTTATTGTTACTTTTGCTAAAGTAACAAAACACTGAAATCAGAGTGAAAGATGGCATTTTTCCAAGATTTACTACATTCATATCAGGAAAAGGGAAATTTTAAATTTATTAACTATCATTTGTATTTGCTTCTGTGGACAACTGTACAGGCAACACATAATAAGGAAAGACAAAGGGGGCATTCAAAACTGAGAAGCTAAACAAACCGCAGAAGACAAGTTAAGGAGATGTGTGGCTCTTCCCTCCAGTGAAACAGATGGAATTCCAAATTGGATACTTTAGCTGCCATGTAAGAATGTAAAACATGGGGGCTTCCTGGGAAACACTTCTGGTGTGAAGTCAGCATATGTTCTCCTTTTGCCCCATATTCTCCATGGTATCTTGGATGATTGTGTGCATCATAGTGCTTTATCTGAGACCTCAGATTTCTCATCTGTTATATAAGCTGCATACTGGTGGAAGTCTTGTTGACTGTAATTTAGAATTAAGGGTGAATAATTACTCTTTCTGTGGGTAATATAACGCTTAAGTTTAATGTACTAAAAGAAAATCTATCAAACTTTATTCTTTTCATACAAAATAATCTGCTTTTGTAAATAGATTACTGGAAAAGGTTTAGTTACAAAGTTCTAGAATGGACAGGGTTTCTTTAAAAGCTCACAGCTCAGGCCATCTGCTATAAAAAATGGCTATCACTTACATGGGTAAACACGCTTTACCTTCAAATTGACTTGATATTGCACTTCCAAGGTGAAAGCCTTCTGCCTCAGTATTCAGTAAAGGTTTACATGAATACTACTGCTATATAGTGCCATATCTGGTCATTTTTAGGATCTATGAGAATTGTGTAACCAGACAGTTACTTGAAAGTATATTATTTTTCTTACCAGGTTTTCAGAGGAGCAGCCCAGTTATAAAATAGGCAATTCAAATAACTAATTGCATAATTAATCCATTTTTTATCTTGCAGGCACTTAATTTTTTCCAAGCTTTCAATGCAAAGGCTCCTTTATGTCACTTTCATTTTTGTAAAACGTTAATCACTGTTGCCTAGTATAGTAAAAAGCTTTGCAGTGAAGTGTTCAGGTTTGTTCTGAAATAGTATGGTAAAGAATGCCAGCTGTCAAAATTAAAAACAAAACAAAACTATCAAAGCCTTTTGGTCTATTTCCTAACTAAGACTAGTGTCATTTTTTAAAAAAATGTTAAATTTTTTAACTCCATAGAAGACTAGACCAAGATGAGGATTCAAGCCAGCTATACCCTAGTCATGTTACTTAAAATAATCTTATAAATATCTAGCAAGTGTGTCAAGTTTCATCCCTTCTTTTCTACACTGACTGTTCCTTTAAATACTCTTCATAGGTGATATCTATGTGGCAAGCTGGAAGGCATCACAAATATTTTGATGTTAATTTGTTTGAATGCTATTATAAAAAGTGTTATAGATATGTATTTAATAATTGGCTTGAATCAGAGGCAAAGTTATCTTTGGTTTGATATGCTACACTGTACTATCGCTTCTTACTAACTTTAATTTTCAATTGATTTTGGGACATTCTAGAAAGGATGGGAGAAGCTTGTCTGAGAAACTGTGTCTGTCACCAAGAGAAACAGTCTAACCTTCTGTAGTTCATTGTCAGAAACCTGAATTAACAATATTTAATAATAGTCGCAGACCCTGCACTTCTGCTTTAAAAGCATTTAAAAAGCAGGGAACTAGGCATGAGCCGGGACAGCTGATTCCCAGCTTGTGCTTGGTCTCCTGCTGCGCCTCTGCCTTTTAAATATAGCAAGAGCCTACATCCCTATTTAATAGTACACAAAGCTTGCAGAAAACACCCAAAGTGGGCATTCCAGGCTTAACTCTAGAGCAGTGTTTCTGAAAGTGCTCCACAAAATTGCTTTGAGAAACACACTAACTGGCCGCCCCAGTTTGTTTGTTTACTGGCGCCGTGGCCCCGGAGCCTCACGGCTCCCATTGGCTCCAACAAGAAAGCAATCCTGCATCTTGTTGATCAGATTAATCAGTTAGAATACCACAGCAGATTGTGTTTTCAATTACCAATCTGCTGGCAGACATTGTTGCTCTATGTAATAACTTACACAGTAAGCATTTGTGTTTTGGTTGAAGCAGCTGGGCCCATACCTCTTCCTGTGCTTCCCCTTGGCTACAAAGGACGAAACTGAGCCAATGGGAGCCACGAGGCTCCATGGCTGCAGCGCTAGTAAATAAACAAACTGGGACGGCCAGTTAATGTGTTTCTCAAAGTGCTTTTGCAGAGCACTTTCAGAAACACTGCTCTAGAATGTGTTCCCACTTGACTGCCTTGTGTTCCAGAATTTGAATTACTGCAGGTTGAACTTCTCCAGTCTGGCACCCTCGGGACCTGACTGGTGCCGAACCAGAGAATTTGCCCAACCGCGGGAGCTTGTTGTTATCTAGCAGCAGTACCAACACTTCTGTTGCTTACTGGGCTCTTAGAAAATGTTTAGAGGTAAATTAGAGCTAAATAACAACACAGAACACTGAGAGCCGGGACTGATGGCTTTAAACAAATTTTCTGGGACTGCAGGAAATTTGGCCATACCCATAAGTGGACATCTGGCTGACCAGGATCATGATGGATCACGGATGTTGCTGGGCCAGCGTGTGCCAGACTAGAGCAAATGCTTACTGTGTAAGTTATTACATAGAGCAACAACGTCTGCCAGCAGATTGGTTATTGAAAATCAGTCTGTTGTGGTATTCTAACTGATGAATCTGATCAACAAGATGCAGGATTACTTTCTTGTATTATAACAAAATTGTTAAAATGTTTTCAATATCCTACCAAAGCAATACGATAAATATGTAAATGTATATTGTCCAGGGAAAGCTTTTACATATATGATGGTCATAGTCTGAAAATTCTCACTTATTCTCAAAGCCAACTTCTGTATACTTTAAGCTCAGTTCTTCAATTATTTACTGGAGACTTGAAAATTTTAAATTTAGTTTTTGTTTAAATTAAACTTCTGGCCTAAACCTGCACCATAATGTTGTCTTGTTCCTTAGTAATGCCTATGCTCTTGCTTTATCTTCTCATAGTATTCTCCAAAACTTGTCTTCCTATGTAGGCTGTATATTTTTCTGGTTAACACTCGAGGGCAGTGGTTCCCAAACTTTTCGGCATCACGCCCCCTTTTTGATTTTTGAAAAACCCTCGCTCGTGCCCCCTCCCAAAATGGCAGCAAAACTTGTTGAGCAAAAAAAAAAAAAAAGGAACTGACCAGGGCAGCAAATCTTGATGGGGAGGAGGGAGAGGCTGGGTCACCTTGCGCGCGCACACACACACCCTGGAATTTCTTTTAGCATCTTTGTTTTCTATGAAAACTATAGCATATCTTCCCTAAAATTACACCTTTTCCTTTTGAATACCGAATTTTCTGAAGTATTACAAATGTATCTATATTTAGGAATTAAAACTGAGGCCGCCTTATTTACTCTGTCTACACTACAGAGGGTTGGTTGGTTGTTTTTTTCTGGAAAAACAGCCATTTTTCCAAAAAAAGTCGCTTACATCCACATTGCAATCCCGTTCTTTCAAAAAAAAAAACCCCGAAAGAACAGAGGGGTTTTTCTGACATTGGTGAACCTCTTTCAGAAAAAGGCTTCTTCCTCGTAGAAAGAGTTCTTTCGGAAAAAGGCGTGTGTGAACAGGGAGGAGGGAGTTATTTCGAAAGAAGAGCAAAAAGCACAGGTGCCCTGGTGGCCACTCTGTCCATCGTAATCACAGCTTCAATGCGAGATAGTGGACATTCAGTGTGGATGCTAGCTTTCGAAAAAGCAAATCGCTTTTTCAGTGCGCTTTGGCAGTGTGGACGCTCTCTTTCGGAAGAAGGTTTTTTTTTTTTTTTTTTTTTGGAAGAACTCTTCTGGAAAAGCTTCTTCCAAAAGAAGCCTGCAGTCTAGATGTAGACTTAGAAATTTAGTACATAGCACCAGATTTCAATAACACAATAAAACTCTTCAGTAATCATACAGTTAATATTTACTGATATCTTGTGGATAAGTGACACATGAATACTTATGAGTTTAAAATTAATGTTCATTTTACCCTGTTATTTTAACTGAAAGCTTCTTGTTCAGCAGAGGCTGAAGAAATGAACTGTCCCCTTTCAAAATGGTTATTTCCTTTTCATTCCCTCTAATGTTTTCCATCTATTTGCATATTTTTTCCATCCAGGTGAAGAATACATTTTTTTTTAATGTGCATCAGGGCATATATGAATGTGTACCACCAGGAGAAACAAAGAAACTAGCTGTACACATTCTGCTAATCAGTTGGGCAGCATTTGAATCTCTTGAGCGGTTGCACAAGCACGCAGCTTACAAGAAACGGTATCTGTGACAAGGCAGAATTAAGATGTCCTTATTGTGCATTTCCAGTACATTAGTATGTCTGGATTTCTTTGAGTTTTAATGTTAATTGTAAATTTCCTGGTTTTATAACACTTGGTTTTGGAATAATTGAAATACTCATTGTAATGTATATTATCCCAATGAATTCATAGATTGCTAAAATATAGTTAATTTTTTTCTGGGATGTTAGGTACTATTAGTGCTGTTCTGTTTTCTAAAGAATATCCCTTTGTTTTTGCAGATACAGACTAAAACAGCTACTCCTCTGAGATATAACAATGAGGAGTCCTATGGCACCTTAGATGAACAGATGTATTGGGCATAAACTTTCTTGGGTAAAACCCACTTCATCAGATTAACTGGAGTGTTAATGAGGCTAATCAAGTCGGGATGGATGTGGCTCATTCACATCAACTGGTCAAGAGATGTGAATATCAAGAAAGGGGAAATTGCCTTTGCATCATGTTAGTGGATGTGCAGGTGAATGAGCCCCTGATCGTGTGGCTTATGTGGTTAGGTCCTATGATAGTGTTGCTTGTATAGATATGTGAACAGAGTTGGCAACAAGGTTTGTTGCAGGGATTGGTTCCTGGGTGTTTCTGTGGTGCATTGTGTGGCTACTGGTGAGTATTTGTTTCAGGTTGGGAGTGAAGGATTGTTTTTCAGAATAGGTTGTAGATTGTTAGTGATGGGCTAAAGAGATTTTTAGCTGGGACCTGGGGACTACCAGTGATAACCAGTGGTATTCTGTTGTTTTTCTTTTGGGACCTCATCTGGCTCTTTCAATTTGTTTCTTCACTTCCCCAGGTGTGTACTTTAGTTTTTAAGGATACTTGATAAAGATCTTGTAGGTGACCGCTTCTCTGAGGGATTGGAGCAGATATGGTTGGCTCTTAGGGCATGGCTGTAGACATTGGCTCATATGATGTAGAGATCTTAAATTCCATGTAATCAGCTACTTGAATGTCCATCAACTACTCGATTAGTTGATAAAGGTGGGAAATATTAAGCCACCAAACTCTTAATAAGTTTAAAAAGCAGAGACACGGTGTCTGGGACCGGACACAAGCTGGGAATCAGCAGATTCCTGGCTTCCGCTTGGTCCCCCTGCTAGCCTCTTGCTACCTTGCCCCTACACCCTCGGAGATGGGCTTTTAAGCCAGCTCCCGCTCACACTGGCTCCTGCCCCCACTGCTCCTCTCAGAGGCAGTGGGGGCAGGGAGGAAGTGAGTAGTCGATACTATAGTCAATCAGGTGCTTACATCCCTAATATGATGTGTCCTGGATGGAAGATAGAGGCCTGTAGTTAAGAATAGCGATCAGTAGGTTTCTGATATAGGGTGGTGTTTGTGACCATCATTTATTTGTACGGTAGTGTCCAGAAAGTAGAGCTCTTGTATTCAGGTTGAGTCTATTCATTCTGTTTAGTTAAATGAAAAATTAAATTTTCTTAGTGCTTTGGGGGAAAAACCCCTCATTTGTTGTTAAAATTGCTAAAGGAGAGCTGTAATATGCTTAGTCTAAACCCAGTGTCCTGGATAGCTTGAGAAATGATTGCAAGACGTACCAATTGTGTATTATGTGTGTTCTAGAGCCAATTTATCCACATCACAAACAGTGTTCCCTCTAAGATTTTTCCATCTGTAAGTGGAGTGAGTTTTGTCTTGTGCACCAATATAGAGGTCATGTGCGCTTGTTCAGATGTGTGCCACTGTGATACCCACCAGTTGCTAACAAGTATCTCTTATATATTTTTAAAATTATTTTTACTGCATCCAAAAGCAAGAAGTAAATAGCAATGCTTAGCTCTCATACTGTGCTTTTCCTTAGTAGATCATATAATATTTTACAAAGGAGAGCACAATCATCACTATTTTATAGATGTGGAAACTGAGGTATAAACTAATGACTCTTCTAAGGTCAGTGACACATCCAGGAATAGAACCCAGCTCTCCTAAACCACAATCCCATGGGCCACAATGTTATAGATGGAGAGATTAAAATCAAAATTTTTGAAGTCAAGTGACTGAATAAAGTATCGCATAAACAGATGTTCAGAATCTGCATCTCCCACAGATTTCAGTTCCTGTGTTTCTCAGTGTCTCACTTTCCCTGCCTGACACATGCCAAATTCTTGTGTCAAAAGAACAGATTGATTTTTAAATATGGATAAAATGTTATCTGCTTTCACTAGGGTTTCCAGTGGCTGGTGATTATTCAAATATATCATTGCACATAAAAGTTTCTGTAACCAATGGGATACAATCAGTTGCTTAACTCTCAAAGACAAGCTGCAACAGAGCAAAAATTTTCTCCAGAAGCCAGGGAAGGAGCATCCTCCTGTTCAAGCTTTTATTATTATTATTATTATTATTTATTAATAAATGGAATGGCCTTTTAAAAACTGAACTTACATATTTGGGGTGGGGTTGGAGCCTGTGTATGTTGTGTGTCTTTATTTATATAAATTTTAATGCTGAAACACAAGGTTCAGGAAGATCTAATTTGGTGACTCTGGCTGAGTGGTGGACTCAAGACCAATCCAAGTCCTACTGAACTACAATCCTGGGTATCAAAGTAAAAAATTAAAATCATGTTCAGTTTAAAATAAATACTCTGTTAATTTGAGTTCTTTAATTTTACAGGTCTAATCTTGCTGTTTTATCTGGTATTCTATGGCTTCCTAGCAGCACTCTTTACATTCACCATGTGGGTTATGCTTCAGACTTTGAGCAGAGATATTCCTAAATATCGTGACCGGATTTCTAGTCCAGGTAACTGTACTTTATTTTTTATGTCTGGATTTTAAATTAGAATAAGACCAAATGTATCTAACTTCTTTTTAAGATAAAGTATATATTCCATGAGGGTGTAATTTTAGACTAACAAAAAGCTTTAGAGGAGGACTCTTACAATGGGTAGATCATTTGGTCTTTGTAGGTTTGCAGTACAAGGGGATTTTTTAGGCCCTATTTACTGACATCTCTAAATTCACTCCTTTTTAGTTATTCCTGTTCAAACATTTAAATTAGTTTTCAATCCACAATAAGGCTGTGTGTGTGTGTGTGTGTGTGTGTGTGTGTGTGTGTGTGTGTCATGTACAGCATTGTTGCTTCGCTGCAAGAGTAAAAGCAGGTTTTGATATTTTTTTTTAAAGCATTCAGCTGAAATAGCCAAGGAAGAGAGTGTGACTGGGAAACAAATCTTATTTTGGGATATTTTCTGTTTGTAGCAGAAGCCACCTTCAGATATTGATTGCTCAAAGTATAAGTTGGATATGATATAAAAGATAGTGAAGATTTTACATGTTTTAAAATACAGAACTCAGTGAAAAAATAAAGCTTTCATAGCAAGATAGGAATAGGCATTCTCGATCATATCAATTTCCCATGATGCTAACAATGGCTAGAGGTGGTCTTAAACACTAAAAGATGGGGGTTCTTCCCAAACTTTTAATATTTAGCATTACAATTATTAATCTATTATCTAGTGGCTAATCTTTTTGAATACTGCTGCCACAAACCACTGAGGCTTGGAATTCTACAAGCTAGTTGTATGGAGGGATATTTCCTTTTATCGGTTTTGGATCTGCCTTCTTTCACTTTAATTGGATGTCCATTTGATCTTGTATTATCAAACAGAGTGTCAGAGTTCCTGATTTACATTTTTTATACCACTATTTGTGTAGTCATGTCTTTTTTTTTTTTATTGTCTCCTTTCTAAGGTAAACAAACTTAAAATGGAAATATCTCTTCTTATGGGATTTTTTTCATGCCTACAATCATTCTCATCTCCCATTTCTGAATCCCCTCCTTCTACTATGTCCTGATTTAAAAGTAGAGAACCAGAAATAGTTTTCTATATGAGGGCACACCATTCCATTTTACATAATGGTGTAATATTTTATTTTAATTTTTTATATATTTATAATGTATGCATCAGCTTTTTTAACCCCTGTTGCATATTGAGCAGAGATCTTCATTGTGTTGTCTGCAGTGATACTTCAGGCTTTGAGCTCTGGCTCAATTTAGAACGGAGTTAAAATATGAATCCTTCAGATTATATCCTCACACATGAATTACTTTGCATTTATCAATGTTATGTTTGTTCACTGGTTCCTTAAAGAATTTGGATTCAGTACAATGTTCCCTTCTGCTTTTGATTTAGGTCCTCTTGTACTTGTTGTAGGGATGTCAGCGAGTAGGCAACTATATGATTAACCGATAAGCCTAGGTTTATCTGTTTATCGTGTTGACTACTCACATTCCCCCCCCACCTCTTTTGCTGCCTCCGTGTCAGAGGCAGCAGGGGGAAGCAGGAGCTGGTGCTGGGGGGAGCTGGCTTAAAAGGAGATTCCTCCCAGCACCGCCTCCACGGTGCTACCTGTCCCTTGCAGCAGCATGGGGTGGAGGCCGGAGAGGCTGCTGCAAAGCAGCCTCTGTCGGCCGTGGGCCCTGTCTGCGCGGGGAACCATTTTTTAAACGGGCTACCATCATGGATTGGATTCCCCCTGGCATCCTGCATTGCTGTGTCTGATAGCCTGATAGAGAGGCAGCAGCACAGGGTGGCAGAGGGCTCCCCAGGAATGGGGCCAGAAAACACTTGGCTACCAGTCCTGCCCCCAGGAACTATCAAATAGTCATGTAACGTCAAAGATTTCATGCAGTTACATAACTATTCAAGTACCCGATAGCTAACATTCCTACTTTATAGCCAGACAGATATTCATTAAAAATAAGTTAAGGTTGTAAGCACATACCAGTGGCTTGCAAGTATATTACCTTTTAAAAAAAAAAAAAAAAACCCCAACCCTCCTAAACATTAAAAACTCAAGTTTTGAAAAATCAGAGTTGCACAGCCTGAAATACTTTCTCTGTCTCGGTGGAGATGCCAGCCTACCCTTTTCTCTTCAATATTCTATATTTAAAAGAAAAAACCTAACTGCAGAACACTAGTTGTAGAATATTTTGTGTATAAAGAATCTGGTAGCAAGCCATTACTGACTTCTGCTCTTTTTCAAGTACCCTAGCAGTGTGATCTGCACATACGAGGTTTATGCATAGGGCATAATAGTTAATGTCACTTGGAGAATTGGTGACCACAGAATTTTAGAGCTGAGTATATCCTATGAAGAGCCAAGTTCCCTCAGCACTTTGAAAGATCAAGCTTTTTAAATGAAAAGCAGGAATAATTTCTTAATTCCCATTTGCTGTTTTTCCAGTTGTGAATTGATAAAATTGTATGTGTATAGTGTGACTAAAGACGACCATAAAATGACACTCTGACAATGATTATAAAGTCTTAGAGGTAACCATGTTAGTCTGCATCTGCAAAAACAAGGAGGAGTCCTGTGTCACTTTAACCCTGATCTACACGAGGGAGTTATTTCAAAATAACCCCTCCTTATTTCAAAATAATAAGCATATTGTCCACACTAACAAGCCTGTTATTTCCAAATAGCGGGCTGGTTATTTTGAAATCTGTACTCCTGCTTTCCTGGGGAAATAAACTTATTTTGAAATAGTTATTTCTGGAGTTATTATTTCTAATTTAGTTATTTTGAAATTTCCTAGTGTAGACATGCCCTTAAAGACTAACTGATTTATTTGGGCATAATCTTTTGTGGATTCCATGCATCTGACAAAGTGTTTTTACCCACAAAAGCTAATGTCCAAATAAATCTGTTAATCGCTGAAGCACCTTAAAAGACTATCAAGCATTGTAGCGTTGGTGGTTGCTATTAGCCTGTGTTCCAGGCTTTTCTGAGAACATTGCTGTGAGTGAGTTAAGGTAGTTTAGGGACTTTGAAAGTTCAGTCTTAACTTTTCCCCCTGAGTTTCTAATGTCTTTAAAAGGTAATATTCACTCAAACTACTGATATTTGCCTGCGACTAGAATTCGACCTTAACATTTTTTTTATCCTTACTTTCTTTTAAAATGGTCCTAAAGTCTACTGAAGACTTCAGTTCCTGCACACCCTAGGGTGTGATCAATCCAGCAGACCTTAGAAGGTTTGAGGGGAAATGCCACTTTGGTCTGCTGGCCACAGAGACTCCTGCTAACTACAGTGCCTATCCACCATCTTGTGGAGGTGAGTTCTGTTGCTGCAGACCTCCTTATGTGGCTCTCAAAGTCTTGAGTTAGCAAAATGGGGTAACGGGGGAGGAAAAGCTCCCTACATTTCTTTATGCTCTAAGCCCTTTGGAAGGATTTGTGGGGAGTGAAGAACCACTTCCTCCAGCTGCTTCCTGGGCCCCTGTTGGAGTTTATATTTTCTCCTGTAATCTCTGTTGTGAAACTTAACTTCTGGCCTCCTGTGAACTGTAGGAAGTTCCTCAAAGCCCTGAAGGCCACGTTTTCACTTGCTACGCCAAAGATTGATCTTCTGGTGTTTTATTTAGTGGATCTAATTAAGACCTGCTAAATTGAGTGCTGAAGGTGGCTCTCATCAGCGCCGGTCCTCCAGGCAGTTGCAAGGAGTAAGGGAAGTTGACAGGAGCATTTGCTCCCATTGGCCTCCCTCCTGTGACGACAGTGCCAAGCTTGGCTTAAGGTAAGACAGCTCAGCTATGTATTTTAGGTAGCTAGAGTTGTGTACCTTAACCTGACCTTCCAGGTCTAGTGTAGAGCTGGCTTAAGCCTCATTAGTTTTAGATTGTTTCCTCTTCAGTGCCAGATGGATCAGTTAGCTTCTGAACTCCTGATGCTCCAAAATAGGTTTATCTTCTTTGAACTGCTAGCTAACAAAAATGGGATTTATGAACCTAACTTCCTTAACCCAAAAATACATAACCTGTTAGTCTAGGCTCTCTCTCCTATGTGCATTGCAATTTGTACCCTGATATGTTATGTTCTCTGGGGCCCTGCCTACTCTCATATCACTTTGTTTACACAGACAGGTTTTTTTTGAGGGGGGTCCCTGAATTACTGGCCCTAGTACAACTGTCCTTTTCCTTACTCAAACCCCTAATAAACGTAACAATGAGCAAAAATAGGTGCTTTGGGAGGGCACGGTATTTTCTTCCTTTTCCTCTTGATCCCCCAAACCTTTAGAATGAAACTAATCTTACCATAACAAGTCAGTCCCACCAATCGGATTGCATGTGGAGTTCAATTTGTGGCTATGGAAAGGGCATTAAAGTCTTTCATGTATTTATTCATTTTAATATAAGTTTATATATCAAGCATCTTTTGACACTGACAAGATCATTGATGCAAAGTTGCCCAACAACAATACTAAATTAAATGTTAAGTGTTACTTTTGGTCTTGCTTGCTAGATCTCAGTTGAGGATTTTTTTTTTTTTTTTTTGTATCTTTCTTTGTGTGGTAGGTTTTTTGTTTTGTTGAAGAAAGTAGTTAAAATTTAATTTGGGACTATATTAAGCAGCTCTAATCTCATCATAATTTCAGATGCTTTAAAATTTTGTGATAAAGTTCTCCTTCATTGGTAGATCTTATTTTGAGGCAGATGTAGTCTTGTGGATTTAAAAAAGGAGAGGGCAGAATTCTGACTTAAACTTATCCACTAGGGATGTAAAATCCCATTTAATTGGTTTAGCGGTTAAACGTGGGGCATGTCTACACTAGGCAATTATTTAAAAAACTTATTTCAAAATAATAACTCCCAAAATAATTTTGAAATAACGTGCTCACACTAAAGGGAAGCCTCAAAATTAGTCCAAGGCAGGCTCCGTTAATGTTGGACATGGTACCTCAGCTTAGAGCACGAGGAAGCACTGGGGAGTAATTAGTTTGAATTACTCTGAGGAGTAGTGATTTCAAAATAGCGGCACTGGATCATCTGCACTACTGCTATTTCAAAATAACCATTTTGAAATTAGCATTATTCAGGAGTTGTTTTGAAATTATTAGTTTATTTCGAAATAACAGACTTAGTAGTGTGGATGTTAAGTATCGATGTTAGTAGTGTAAGGATGTTAAATACTAGTTGAGTAGTTGATGGAATTTCCATCGACTACTCGACTAGTTGTTAAGGAAGGGCGCTTTAAGCATTCACTTCCGGCTTGGGCTGCGTTTGAGCACAACTCCTGGCTACTACTCTGCACTCTTAAAGGGACAGAGAGGAGCTGGCGACGCTGTCTCATTCTCTGGTCCCCCGCTGGGTCTCAGGACAGCCCTCACGCTGCCACTCTGCATTTTTAAAAGGGACACATCAGCAACAGCCAGGCCCCCACCCCAATCCCCCTCACGCTGCCCCTCTGCACTTTTAAAGGGACACAGCAGCAGCAGCTGGCTTGTGCTGAGAGACAAGCAGACAGGCTACCGCTGCTGTGTCCCTTTAAAAATGCAGAGGGGCAGCGTGAGGGGGGTTGGGGAGGGAGCCTGCTGCTGCATCCCTTTTAAAAATGCAGAGTGGCAGCGTGAGGGTTGTCCTGAGACCCAGTGGGGGACCAGAGAATGGGCCAGCGTCTTTGCACGCCGGCTCCTCTCTGTCCCTTTAAGAGTGCAGAGCGGCAGGGGGAGGAAGGGATGATCGAGTAGTGGATAGTAGGACTTATCGGGTAGTTGACTACTTCTTCACATCCCTAGTGGACACTCCACTTGTTGTTTGAAATAATGCCCAGGTCTATACTAGGGAGTTATGTTTCCTACAATAACCATTTAAAAGGAGTCAAGAGGGTGCTTAGGCTGGGTTGCAGTACATCCCTGCCCACTGCAGCCAGGCTAGAGTGGTCTCACCACAGGAAAGGGCTGCCTGCTCTGCCTAGTGAGGGCCCCGTGGGGCTGGAGCAGCACCTTATCCGTGGCAGGTGGGGAGCTGTTCCAGGCCCTACTGGTTAACTGGAAGTGATAAGTCATTCATGTCTCTCTTGTCCACTGAGTTTCTATTTTAACAAGGAAGTGACTACTACTACTCTGTGAAGTAGACAATAAAAGGTTACATTTTAGTCTTACAGAATTGTGTATCTCATTCTTTGTACTGGCCTGAAAATTTACTTTTGTTACTGATCTTAATGTTGAGCCTACAAAATGATTTTGCAATAGGTTTCTGTGCACTGGTACAGAGTGGTACAAGACTGCACTTTTGCCTAACCTCTCATAGATTTAAGGAAGGTAAATTCTTAAATGAGGGACAAAAGTTTTAAGTACAACTGACTGGGTGTTATATTAATATTTTGTTAATGAAGATAGCAGGGTATTGTATACAGGTTGGATCTCCCTGATCTAGCACCCTCAGGGCCTGACTAGTCCCAGATGAGGGATTTTTCTGGACCAGGGGAGGTCATTTCCGGCCTCCCTGCTGTCGTTCCCCCGCCTTTCTCCGCCCTGGACCCCCACCAGGCTCCTGTCGCCCCCCCCACTGCAGCCCAGCTGAGCCATTTGCTGGCTCCTGTCCCACCCCCCACGGCTCAGCTGAGCTACATGCCGGTTCCTGGCACCCTACCCCCCCCACAGCCCATCTGAGCCGCATGTTGCCCCCCCATACACACTCCTTGCAGTGTGCCATGGGTCTCTGATCCATGGATGTTGCCAGACCATACTTCCGGTTTATAGAGGTGCAACCTGTACTGTAACTGTTCTAGAAAGAACTATTATCACTTCTAGACACTATTTTCAAAGTGTGTGTGTGTGTGTGTGTGTGTGTGTGTGTGTTTTGACCACTTGAAGATATTTACCTCAGTGTTCTAGAGAATAAAATAACTTATGAGAAATATTTTTTTTAAATTGCTCATCATTGCCCTAACTCTCCTGCTGACTTAAATGGGAATAGTTTTACAATCACAATTTTACCTAGAACATGGAGCCAGTTTGAACATCCCAGAGCTGGGGGGAGGAAGTTGGGCTATCTGTCATCACTTCCACTCTTTTGGAATTGGAGTGAAGTGCTGTATGCTTAGAAACAAGTTCACCTAGTGTAAGTTTAATCAATTTTTGCCTTAATTTATAAATTTCAGACAATTATTGTCACTTATAGTTTCTGATCATATATTTAACAGCTAATACAGAGCAGGTAGACGCCTCAGCAGTTACTGAGTACTGAGACGCTCTCCCACTCTTCAGAATGGTCATTTCAGTCGCTAGTCCAGTATTCTCTGACTCTCTGTTCACTTCACACATTAATTAGCTTTCTTCCAATAAACATTGTGCAATGTGCATGTCGAAATTTCAACTTACATAGAATTTGCTATGCACGCAGTTTTCTTATCATGTCTTTGTCACCTTACCCATGTTTTTCCTTTTTAGCATTGTTGTGTATTTTATTACACTGATTGACTTCCTCTTGTCTAAGTCCACCAGCACAATACTGTCCGTGAACAAAACATCACCATTGTCCTTCAGTAATTTTGCTTGTGATCTTTAAGGTCAGGTCTACACGACAAGGGAAGGTCAGCTTAAGGTATGCAATTGCAGCTACATAAATAACTTAACTGGAGTCGACGTATCATAAGCCAAAATTTGGTGTTCTCAATGGGAGAAACATTCCTGTTGACTTCCCTTACTCCTCACAACAGCAAGGAGTACTATGGTCGACTGGGGCACCCTCAGTGTTTAATTTACCGGGTCTTTACTAGCCACGCTAAATCAAATAGCAGAAGATGGACTGCCACAGCATCGATCTTCTCATTAGTATAGATGTAGCTTAAGGTGCTTTGTTCAGTTTCAGGACCTTGGTATTCAGTTGTTCCTCAACAAGGTTCTTTAAGCTTTTAAAACCATAGAATATTCTAGTGTATAAAATAAAGTGTAAATCCTGAAATTTATAACAAAGCAGACAAAAAAGCAACTCATCTGACTTCCTTCCCTCATTTCCATGTTGTGTTGACATTCTACTGTGATTCTGACAATTCCAGTATCATAGAGGCTGTGATTTTGCTTGAGGGGTATGGAGAAAGTTAAATTTAAAATGATTGCACTCCATACCTTTTGCAATTTGGGGCATTTGTTTGCTTTTTCTCTTAACAATGAATGTCTCTTGTTAAGATTGCAACTCAGCTGTAATGTGTTAACCAAAGAACTTCAAGGTAGAAAGATTGTGATACTTGGATTGCTACTTAAAATATTTTTAATTTGGGTTCTGTAAATTAAGAACTGAATAATGTATTCATATTTGAAGAGTATTATAATAATGCATGTTCAGTTTTTATCTCTTTATGACTGGAAATTTATTGCATTTACCTTAGCTTTGTCATGTTTTTACTTGCAGTGTAACATGTTATAGACCTGTCTATAAATCTTAAATTTATATAAAAAAATGCACACACAGGTCTAAGGGGTTTTTTTATTTTAAATTTTTAGTTACAAAAATCAATTTTTAGTTACAAAAATCAGAAGGAGCGTGGCCAGAATACTTCCCTGCTTCCCCAACTGCAGACCATGATTGGTCTGGGGATGGGGGAGCAGCTGAAGTCTTTGTCCCATCCCCAGAGATTACCTCAGGGCATCCGTGCCCCTAGCAGTGGGAGGAGACTTTGCGTGCTCCCCTTCTGCCCTCAGACCAATCAGGGCTTGGGAGTGGGGGAGCGTGCCATTCTCCTCCCGGCCTGCCAGGAACATGGCAGTTCTAAGCGCTGTGTGTACCTTGCAGGACGGGGGCTGGTTGGAGGAATCTTTGCGCTCTCCCCGCCCCCAGGCCAATCAGAACTTGGGGGCAGGCGAGCGTGCAAAGTCTCCTCCTGCCCTCCTAGGAATGCGTGGTGCTTCTAAGCACCACGCACTCCTGGCAGGATGGAGGAAACTTCTTGCGCTCTCTTCCCCTTCCCCTCCCCCCCCCAATTCCCAGGTCCTGATTGGCCTGGGGGCAGGAGAGTGGGCAGGGCCTCCATGGGCCAGATCCAGCCCGCGGAGGCTCTTTTGCCCATCCCTGCAGTAGAGGAACGGACTTGATGACCTCTCGAGGTTCTTTTCAGTTCTGATTCCATGAAATATAGCGAGCATAAGTCAGGCTTGAATTTGGCATCAGGGCATTTTGTGACTATAAAATTGGGCTCATTTTCCATTTGTAAGTGCTATCAGATCATTAAATTTATCTGTTAAAAACATCGATCAGTTCCTCTTGTGGAAGTTTACCAGGCTGCTGTAAGAGTCCCCAATCTTGGATCCCTCATCCTCTTAGGCTGGCTGGGTCTTGACAGAGTCCAGTCACTTTCTTATGGTTGGGTTTCCTCGCATGTTCTTGCAGTGCAGATATAGCAACCTTTTTGGTTTGCTGGTATCCTTAAGTCTTTTCCTAGAATGCTTATGGATCAGCACAAAGAAACTGATGTGAACAATAAACCTGTTGAAAGTATGTAATGTATGTGAGTTTTTTGGAAAAACTTTTGTGCTTGCTAGGGACAGAAGCAAAAGAATCCCATGATCATGCAGCTTCTAAGCAAATAACTGTACACCGGCTTAGAGCTGGGCATAGCAGCAATGGTGCAACAAATCTGTGTGGCTGTATGGAAGGGGAACCTGAGGTACACTGCCTCATGGCATTGGAGGCTGTGGGACTCTGTTTTCAGAATTTAGACAGCAGGACTGCAATGCTAATTCTCTCTATGCCTCCCCAGTTTGTTACATTGCTCCCAGAGTTCCACTGAAACAGTATCTCATCCTTTAGAAACTATGTGATAGTTAAAGCAAGTAACATAGACTCTATAAAGGAATTTATAAAGCATATCTCTTATCCAAAGCACAAGAGATACACAGATCTATGAGAAAATAACCTAAATCGGTACAAAAAATACCACTTATTCCAGTGGCATTGGCATTCAAAGAACCGGGTTTGGTCAATCCTTCCAGGATCACTACAGTGTTCTCTGCTCTTTCTCCTGCCCAGTCTTGAAGCCTTTTTCTGGTTTTGTTTCTTAAAACGTCTAGTTTGAAAATTGAGAGCCTCCTTTGTATAAAATTCAGGTGACCCATCCTCCCTCTTTTCAAGTTCCTGTCAGATGACACATTGCTTAGAGCTCCACTTGGGATAACTGGTTCTTCTGGGCTGTAACTAGTTAGTTGTTCTTCCTAGGGAGTGACCATTTGAATGGAATACCCTCCATGTTAATGGTTCTTAATTACTCTCCATTGTTAGCCCTCTGCTGACACCTCATGGAATTCCAGTTCAGTATGGAGGTTAAAAGGCAACAGTGAAGGTACAGTGCAGTTTAAAGTCAAAATGGCATTAATCAGTCAAAATGGGATTTATAGTTTCATGTATCAGACTATCATATTGGCATTTAGATAGGACTTGGTGCTTGCCCTGGGAAACAGCTGCTGCTGGTTTGAGAGGGAGAACCTATGCTTTTGTGAACCCCACAGAAAAGGTGACTGAGTCAAGAAGTGTGCTTTCAAAAGGAATATATAAAATGTTCATCTCTGGAAGTCATTCTGTCCCAATTTTAAAAAACAAAACACCATTTTCTGTGTCTTCACATGGGGCTTGCAATGGAACTCTGCTAGGTTTGATCTATGTAGTTGTACTTTCCATATGTTTTTGGATCAATGTGTCATGATTAAATATATTAATTTAAATAATAAATGTATTAAAAGTGACCCACGGAGAGGGGGAAACTGTTTTTGTCACCTTTTCCCCCTTTTATGATGCATAAAGAAGGCCTGGGAAATGCCTTTCTTTTCTCTCTCTCTCTCTTTTTTTTTTTTTTTTTTAAGGGAACAATATCTTGTTTATATTTCAGCTTAGACATATAAAGAATGTTATGTCTAGTTGTGTTTACCAGAAGGTGTTGGCCTTTTTCATCTCTTAATTGAAGATGTGGAATGGGTAGATACTACATCCTTAACAATTTTTTTCTACAGGGTTTTTCTTATGTAGTTATATAGGTTAATCAGTTGTTTTAAGCTATGTAAATAAAAATTGTATTCTCAGTAGGCCAGGTTTTGCTTCTTCAGTGCTTGCCATGTCATTCTACTAGTTTTGTTGCTATCTGCAGAAGGGAGACATAATCTGAACTTCTGGTGCATGTGTGGGGAAGAAGGGTGAAAAGAAAAATCAATGTGGTTTTTGTTTTGGCTGAAGATCTTTCAGGCCATCTGCATGCATTAGAAAGACCTAAGTATTTGTTTAAGGTGCAGGTCCTTTTTTGTTCTCTGTGGGTCACTCTAAAATTAAAATTGTATTAGCTTCCAGTTCTTTACTATGTAAAGCCTGTCTGGCTTTATAAACCACTCATTTAAAATTAGTAGGTTTGAGCAGTATCCATAGGAGATCACTAGAAATACTTCATATCTCCATTATAGAACAAATATATAGTGGAACTAAGAATATGTAAAAATACTCAGACTTCTTGTCGCATACCGAGTAAGTAAACTGAAGGTAGGGAAGCTGTCTACTGGGCTCTTCTGCACAGCACTTATCTAAAAATTAAAATGTTCTTTTTTAAACAAAGAAGCCTTGATAAAATTTTTGTTGAATATGGAAAGTACAAAGTAAAACCGATCAGTAAAATACTAAAAAACTGCATGTGATTGGCTAATTTTTCTATTCTCAATCTTTTGGGTTTTGATTTATTATGAATTCTAATTGTAGCTTGCATTTAAATCACAACTTTTATTCAGATTTTGGTGTTGATGATTTTTAAAATCTACCCTCAAAACATGGTTGTATAGTAGGAGAATAACATTGAAATTTCATATTGGTTTGTTTATGATGTGAAAAATGTTTTGTCTGAAAAATAAGAAATGGTATGTGTGTGAAAATAGTTGTTTAATATCTGACTTTTACTTTTTTTTCTTTATAAGGACTTATGATTTCACCAAAGCCAGTCAATGCACTGGAATTTTATTTTAACAAGTCTGATTCCAAGTCATATGCAGAGTATGTTTCAACTCTTAAACAATTTCTAAAATGTAAGTACAGTGTTGTGGGGGTTTTTACATTAAACTACTTTTAATTAAACTAATTACAGTGTTTGGACAGATAGTAACTATAATTGCATTCAGGTGATTTCTTTTAAGAGACTGCTTCTGTAGAATTTAGCATTTATTAACTAAATTGGTGTACTCAAATCTGCAGGGTGCACCCCCTCCCTCCCCCCAGGGAGTGTGGAGAAATGTATGGGGGGACTGGGAGGCAAGTGCCCCCCAGCTCCACTCCCAGGCCCTAACTGTAGCTCTCAGGTACAGTTCCCAGAGTGTGAGGACAGGTTCCATGATGTGGAGGAGGGGGGACTGGATCTGATATTGTACTTTTAACTAAAGCTATTCTGAACAGTATTTCCTACAGATCAGTACAATTTAAATATTCTGCTTTTCAAGTCCTTTAAATAAATACAATATCCAGAGTTATATGTTTTGTCAAAGTCAACTATGATTTACAGCTGTGCAGTCTTCACAATAGGTAATGTGCTTGAACATCTGAGAGAGAAATTGAGAAGTCCTGCTGCAAGCATTCTTAAGAGTGACATTAAATTGGTTAATGAAATAAACTTGCTTGCAAACAGTAAAATAGTATTTACTTTTTAGATATAATGTCATAATGGTGCATGGTATTTGACGGGTTAGGATATGGGGAAAGATATTGGACAAAGGGTAGATTACACAAATAGCTTTGCCATTCATTTAATATGAATATTTACATATAAAACCAGAAATTAAGATAAAATCCTGTTAAGATTTTCAAGTCAGACTCAAAAGTTAAAGTGCCAGAATTCTTTTTTTATACAACATAATTTGGCCCGTTTGTGCAAAAATACCATGATACAGTCTCAAATTACATGATCACATGTGAATTTTTCCATGAGACTCTTCATTCTGTGCACTGAATAAGAGGTGCTCCACTAATAAGGCTATACCATATTGTGTGTTCTCCCTGTTTGTTCAATATTTAGCCCATGCCTGCTGCACACTATTCAAATCTGTTCTGAAGACTGAATTATTTATTTGCCTCAGGGCTTCTCCAGGAGCTCACTGCTATAGTATGATTCTTTCTCAAACAATAATTAATTTATTTTCATATGACTCTTGTGAATTGAGGGAATATTATCCCCATTTTATAGATGGTGACTGCAGGTGTAGAGATTAAAATTAAAGTTATTTACTAATTTTGGGGGTCCCATTTGAGAAACAGAGGGCCAGATTTTTCATAGTACTTAGCTTTGTGTGTATTTAAGCACAGCTTCCAGTGATGGCAGTTGGAGATGGGTGCTTAGGTCTTCCACAGATCAGACCCCCAGCATCTCAAGTTGGATATCCAGCAAATAAGGAATACAATGAAAAGTTTGATTTAAGCTACTTGTATAGCATTACTCAGGAATTCCTGTGATGTAGTAAGAATGGGATCCAGTTCTCCAGAGCAGCATTCAGCTGCATCTACCAGAAAATCATCTTTTCCCTTCCTGCAGTCCCCTGCCAAATTTACCACCCGCCTTACAACTTCTGCAATAAATGAAGCAGGTGTCCTACACACAAGTCTCCTTCACTATATAACCTTAATTCATTCCCAGAGCCAATACTTCATGTGCACCTAGTCAGGCGCACAAAAATCTATGTCCCAAATACCTTGTTTCCCATTTCTAATCCACCACTGTCCTTGTTCTTTTCTCCTTATTTGATCTTTCACACTTTCCAACACTGATCTTCAGTTACCTCCACCCATATTTCCCCACTCTCTGGCTCCCAGTGCTGTTCCCCCTTTATGGATGCTTCATCCAATCTCTGGCCTCATCTCCACTTGCTATGCTGGAGACTGATCTTCTGGAGTTTGTTTTAGTGGGTCTAGTAAAGACCCACTAAATCAAATGCTGAGGGCACCCCTAGTCAACACTGGTATTCCTCAATTTGTGATTAGTAAGGGGAAGCCAGCTTCCCACCATGAAGATGACACTAAGCTCGGCTTAAGGTATGTTGACTCCAGTTATGTTGTTTTATGTAACTGGAGTTGCATACCTTAAGCCAACCTTCTGGGTCTAGTATAGACCTGGCCCCTCTCTCTCTCTCTCTCTCTCTCTCCCTCCAGTTCCTTGTCCCATTCTCTTTGCCCAGTCAATGCCAGTTCTCCTCTCTGCATCCCAGATCCTTGTCCAAACTATCTTCACGTGCTTCTCACTACCGTGTTGCATCTCAATTTCCCGCTCAGATTCTCGCCAACTTTTGCCACTGCACCTCTTTCTATTTCGACTGCTACTATTCTCATTCAGGGTCAGTTCCTGTAGGATTTTGTTCTGAAGGAACCAGGTTTTTCAAGATCATACACATTCCCTGGTACTTTGTAGTCTTTGATGAGGCTGGGGGCATTTTGTGGTAAGAGATTTTTCAGAGGCAAAGGTCATTTTGGACGTCCTCTTTGGATGGTGGAATCTGGCCATCCAGTGGTGTCTTGTACAATGCACCTATCTTTAGTTTTTTAGCTGAAGGCATCCCACTTCACTGATAGCTGTGCAATCCCCCAGATGTAGTTTAGTGACAGTGTGGAAATCAATTTCTAAGTCTCAATAATGAGAGCACCACCATTGGACAAATAATGAACAAGAAGAGAACAGAGTCCACTCTGATTACTTTTTTTATAGCTGGAGTATTCCGTTTTAAAAATGCAGTCCATATTGTCACAACTGTTCTGGGGACAAAAGATCCTTAATAGCCCCTCTTTGTAATCTCTTTAATACATGAATACTCTAATGTATTGTACTACCTTGTCCTTATGAATCTTTTAGCATTTTGGAGCAATTTGAGCTCAGCAGAGTCCCAGAAAAGTAGGAGTTTTTCTAAGAAAGCAGACGAAAGGCCCTTTCCTAAGAGATTTTTTTTGTTGCAAAATATGATTTCTTGCTCCTTCTGAAAGTCATGTGTACCTGTATCCCTGTTACTAGCTAAAAAAGTGACCAGTTGTCTAGTGTACACTCAGCACTCAACATAGTCTGACAGCTATTTTAGACTTTGGGCTTAAGAATTCACTCCAAGCTTCCAAAGTCCACTTCCACAATGTTATAGGTGTTGGAGTTTATAAGTATAACTCTAGACCAGTGGTCTCCAACCTTTTTATATCCAAGATCACTTTTTAAATGTCAGGACAAGCCAAGATCTACCCCATCTGTTCCCCAAGACCCCACCCCTTCCTTGAGGCCCCACCCTCTCTGATCCCCTCCTCTCCATCACTTGCTATCCCCAGCCCTTGTACACTCTCACTGGGTTGAGACAGGAAGTGCGGGCTCTGGGGTGGAAATGAGGGATTTAGGTGTGGGAAGGGGTGAGAGGTGCAAGCTCTGGGAGGGAATTTGGATGCAGGAGGAGGTATAGAAGGGGATGCTGGCTCAGGGAGGGGGCTCCAGGCTGGGGAGTGTTGGGGTCAGGTGGAGGGTTGGGGTGCTGAGCAAGCTACAGGCTTGTGGATGTGAGGTTGCAAGAGTTTGGGTTGGGCGTGTGAGGGGCAGGGAGGTTGGGAGTACGATGGGCACAGGACACAGATTTGTGGTGTGTGGATGGTGCAGGAGTGTTGTGGCAGAAGACTGAGGATGTGGGGGTGCAGGAGTTGTGAGGTTCAGGGCAGGGGGTTCCAGTGTATGATAAACTCAGGTTTGGGGGGGGGGTGCAGGAGTGTTATGATACTGAGGCCGGATGAGGGCTTGTCTCCAGTTGGGGGCCACGCGCTTCCTGAGAAGTTGGAGCTGGTGCAGTCCCAGGACTCCTACTCCCCCTTCCCCCCACGCAGGAAGACAGCAGGGGGAAGGAAGTCCCCGGCGAGCAACAGACCTGGCATTTCAAGAAGCACGCCAGCTGTTTGGGGGAGGGGAGAGTAGTCCGCACACTTCCTGAAACTCCAGACGTGGTGCGCAGCTGTGGGACTTGTCTCCCCCGCCCCGCAGGAAGCCAGTGCTACCTCCATTGTAGCTGGAGGTAGCATCAGCGGGGGCTGCTTCTTGGAGGTGGGGAGAAATGGAGGGGGCCTGAACACCTCGCGATCGACTGGTCGAGCCTCCTCCCCTCCCCCGATCAACCAGTCAATCACGATCGACCGATTGGTGACCACAGCCCTAGACTTAGTGATCTTTCACAAGAACAATTTCATAAGTAAATTTTAAATTATTCTTAAGCTTTTGTCAAGATTGACGAAAGATTGTAAGATTCTGTCTTAAACAGTTTGGCCTCGTGGCTTCTTGCACTGGGTAACTCTACCAGCCAGAACCTTGAATGAAAAGAGAAAGTGTTGGTTGAGACTGCATCTGACAAGATTGTCATGTAGGGTCACAAATATAGGGTGAATATTGTTATCCTGAATGTTCTTATCCTCTGTGGAAAGGGCTCTCACATCACTCATAACTTGGATCCATATTGGCCTTTGATCATATATATATATATGTCTGTAGTGAGTAGGAGCCCTAGTGATGGACCAGGACCCCATTGTGCTAGATGATGAAACAGCAAATGGATATAGATTTGAGAGTACAAGGACACAGACAATATTGATCAGTATGATAGGTGGTATGTGGGGACCACTGCCTAAACATTGTCAGGTTTTTTGTCGGTGTCCCAGCAAAGCAGAGTTTTGAAGAGGGAGGTGAATAATGAGGTACAGTTTGAACCTCTCTGATCCAACAGCATCCGTGGCCCAGCATGATTTTAGTTAGCCAGGTGTCCGCTTATGTGGGTGTAGTCAAATTTCACACTGACCTGTAAAGTTTGTTTACAGCCACCAGTAGTGGCTCTCAGTGTTGTGTCCTTTTGTTTAGCTCTAAATTACCCCTAAATGTCTTCTAAGGGACCAGCAAGCAGTGGAAGTGCTGGTAATGCTGCCAGGCATGAGCATGTTGTTATGCTTTATCTACTTATTTTCTTGTGCCAATACAGAAAAATTACACAACAATAACATTTTCTTATGAAGAGAGCTGAGAAGCCTTGGCTAGGCTTATATAAGGTATATCAATACTAGGGATGTTAGAGTGTAACTGATTAGCCATTTAACCAATAAGCTGATGGCTATAAGTTAATGGTATTGGTTACACTCAGCCAGCTCCCGGGGAGCCAACTTTGCTGTGGTAGGGCAGCGAAGCCTCTTCCCGAGGAGCCTGATAGCCAAGAACTGAGCTCCGTTTCCGGGAGGTGGCTCCTGGCTCCGTTCCCAGGGAGGTGGCTTTGCTGGTACAGTGAAGTTTCCTCCCCAGGAGGGTAGTGAACAGCCCTTGCTTGTCTTGAAAAGGCTTCACTGGTGCAGTAAAGCCTCCTTCCCAGGACCCAGGCAAACAGAGGCTGGTGGCCCCATTCCCAGGGAGGCTTTACTGCAGGCTCTGCAGTACAAAGCTTAGATTTTTAGCAAATACACACTGTTGTGTTTATTCAGCTTGGTGAAATAAAAAGAGAGACCCACTAACTGCAATATTGACCTTCCATGGCTCAGCAAATTTTCT
The DNA here is from genome assembly GCA_032595735.1 of Pelochelys cantorii. Taxonomy (NCBI): domain Eukaryota; kingdom Metazoa; phylum Chordata; order Testudines; family Trionychidae; genus Pelochelys; species Pelochelys cantorii. The sequence goes on along the minus strand of CM064335.1, from coordinate 35,174,689 downwards.
GATTCAGCACCAGTTGGGTCCTGAGGATATCGGACTAGAGAAGTTCAACCTTAGCTTTATTTATGTTTATGGGGAATGCTGCCTCAAGTGTGTGGGGCAACATGGGAGAGAGCATGAAAGTACTTGCTTGAAAATTTAACAAATGGGAAGTAGCACGTGGCGTTATGGGTAAATTGGAGATGATCATTAACTGCTCAGTAATAAATGAGAGGTGATAAGATGCGGATTGGCCAAGAAGGGGCTTCAGAGTGAATGGAAGAGATTTTAGTTGATGTAGTGTAGAAAGGGGAACTAGTTAAGGGATTCAGAACTAGGGGCAATGTGATCAAAGCATTGGGCTAGAAAAATGCTCTTTGAAACAGCCTTCTAAATGGGCATGAGTAGGGCAGGACAGTATTTATCAAGGCCCTGGGAAAGGATATTATAGTAACTGATATGAGAGATGTTGAAAACTTGAACCAGAGTTTTAACTTTATGGATGGATAAGAAAGGTCATATTTTAGATGTTATGCAAAAAGAGGTAGCAAGATATATGGATATAGAGAAAGATGTGAGTCAAAGATGGTATCTGAATGTGAAGGCAGGATGATGTTCACAGTCATTTGAGAGAGGACTTAGTAGAGGAGGACATTTGGGGGAAGAGGTCTTGTTTCTAACAGTTCAGCAGACCAGGTTACTTTGAATGTGATGACAGGCAAATTTCTGTTTTGCTCGACACATCTGGTCTTTGCGAAGAGCTTATTTTCATGCCTGTCTGTGTTCTTCAGAAGCAGTGTAACTGAAGACTGAACAGTGAATTCTGTTCTATTCTTGAGTATCAACAAAGTTTATTTTAAAATATTTTTTACTACGGTATAATTAAGAGTAGTAGAACTGAAGTTTGATAGCAGTAATCAGGGGCGGCCTGTGGCTGTAGGTGGACTCGGCTGCCACCCGGGGCGCCGATGACATCAGTCCATTGATGGCCCTGCAGGCAGGGGCGCCGATCACACATTCCGCGTGGGGCGCCAGCTGCTGCAGCCAGCCTCAGACCGCTTCTGGCAGTAATGTCAATCACTAAGAATTTTATATCTTCTGTTACTCGTCTCCTGTAGTCCTGAGATTTTGTAGGTCTGTTCCGTAGATTGAATCATCCTTCCATTTAATGTTCCGTTTGCTCCATTTACCCCCGTCTTACTTCTATAGAAATGAGAACAACTTGGCAGCTTCTAGAGCTATAGATATCTGAACTGGGGGGAAGAGGGGTGTGTAATTTAATGAATATAAAACTTCTAGTTCCACTTGTTGGTAACAAAAATACCTGCAAATAGTTTTTTGCTGTTTTTGCATAATAGGTAGGGCACTACCAGCCATGCAAAACGCATCACAGACCATGAAATCTGGTCTCTTGTGTCTCTTTACCTCACACTACAGATTTCTGGAAGGAAACTGGTGTTGCTCATATTTTTGGGTCAGAACCCCCAGAGTTGCAATTGGATCATAAGCTTATTTTAGGAGGGTGATAGTATTGTCCTCCTATTTTTTTTTTTTTTTTTTTTTTTTTTTTTGCACTGCCTTCAGAGCTGGGCAATTGGAGAACAGTGATTTGTAATGTTGGCTAGATACCCAGCTCTAAAAGCAGCACCCTGCCAGCAGGAGTGCAGAAATAAAGGTGGCAATACCATACCATACCATACCATCCTTCTGTGCTGCTGCTGGTGGTAATTCTGCCTTCATAGCTGGACTCGTAGCCAGCAGCCACTGTTCTCCAGCTCCCTAGCTTTGAAGGCAGAACTGCTGTCAACAGAAGTGCAGAAGAATAGCAGTTCTGTGACCCTTTCAACTTCTGTTTGGGTCAGGATCCTCAACAATTAAAGCACTGTAAAATTTCAGATTTAAATAGCTAAAATAATGAAATTTATAATTTTGGTATCTTAGGACTATGAAATTGACTAAAATGGACTGTGAATTTGGTAGGGCCCTAATAATAGGAAAAGGTATTGTGGGAAAATAATTTTCTTTTCAAGCTGAAAAATGCATAGCTTCTGTGATTATTAGTTGTATGTGTATTTTACACCGATGGATTGAGAAATTTTCTTTTTTTTACAGCATATGATGACTCAAAACAATCCAAAAACATACTATGTACCTCAGGAAAACTATTTGAGCAGAGTGAAGTTGTTAAACAGGCATGTCAGTTTAATCTCACTAAGCTTGGACCATGTTCTGGAGTAGAAGATGACACTTTTGGCTATGCTCAAGGAATTCCATGTGTGCTTGTGAAAATGAATAGAGTAAGTGCATAGACTTCTCCTGTCTTTTTTTGTTTAAGTTTAAAACTTAGTATTCCAATTACAACTATATAAAAATTCTTTCAAAGAATGGCTCAGTTATTGTTCTGGCTTTTCCTTTAGTTTCTCTCTCTCTAAAACAATGTAACTTACTGAAATAACTATTTTTTCTTTAGTGGTGCAGAGAAGAGCAAGTTGTTTAAATCCCTAATACTTAATAATATTGGCTGTTTTTCCATGGATCAAAATACCTGGAAGTTCAGTTTTAAATAGAAGGGTCCTATTATCATAATGTAAAAGAAATACTTAACCCATTGCCCTACCTATTGGATTTTCACAAAAAAGCTCAGTGTAAAGTGTGTGTACATTTCCAGAATGCAAGTATGAACCAGAATGTAATAGTGCTTGCTTTACCTTTTGAAAATTATTCTTTGGTGGTGGTGGTAAAATATTTCATTCTTCATTAGCTGATGGTAAGTTACATGATACAGTGTCTGGATATGCCACCTTGATTCAGCCATTAATGTTAGTTACATGCTTAATTTGGCATAGTGATCTTTGCTGTCTGTGGCTAGTGAAAACATTTTGAGGAGTAATTAATCTTCACTTTAGACTTCTGTGTGGTTCTTGTCTATGGAACTCTGTAAAAATGGCATTTATAGGAACCATTCTGGTGAGTAAGAGTGTATTTAGTCATTTGCTTTCTGTACTGAGAAAATAAGTAAGTTTTGTGGAGTTTTTACTATTTTTGTTCCTGTCTCTGTTCTTCAGAAGCAATGTAACTAAAGAGTGAACAGTAGGTTGTATTCTATTCTTGTGCATCAGCAATATTTTTTTTTTTACTAAGGTCTAATTATTTACACATGCAGAAGTCTCTTTAAGGAAATGAAAATACACAGCTATGTCTGAAGGTCTGAACTACCCTGAGAGAACGTTTTGTTGATGACAATGCCTGAATTGGAAAAAAATCCACTTTTTATGCCCTTCTGTTGTCAACTGAACACATTAAATAGAAAAGTCCTAATATCATACCCAGGGGAACCAGTAATGTTGTTTTTAAAGTCATAGCCAAAGTATAATTGCACATTAAATGTGCCCCACGTGTTAATATCTCTTTAAGAATTAACTTTGTACAATTCCCACAGAAATAGCTGTTTATGGATTTTCCCCTTTCTTTACTTCAGATAATTGGATTAAAGCCTGAAGGAGAACCATACATATATTGTACATCTAAGGTGAGTATTGAATAAAAATAAGTATTTATGACCAAGCATAAGTGCTAAAAGCTAAGATTTTTAACTTCATTTTTTCTTTGAAACTTCCAGTAATTTTTAAATCAGCATTTTCATTTATTTTATTAGCTATTTCTATTTTGTGTTTATGCATGTTAGTATTCCAGCATGTTTAACTTTTTCACACAGGTACCTTTTTTTCTTATGTCAATTTAAAATTTCTTTTGTTTTTCCATCTTTTATATCATTAAGACTTATGTGAAAATCAGATAGGTCTGACAAAGCTAAAGCATAAAGTGTGTGTGTAAGCTCTTGCTCATACTCAGTTTTTTTTATTTTTTACTTCAGTGCAAGTTTGTGTTTTGTTTTTCCATTTCATAATCAATGTTTTTGTTTCTCTCCATGCTGCACATGCACCTTAGAAAATGTATATAAATGATGGGTAAGAGACAAGTGGGCGTTCTAAAATTTTTAATGTTTATCAAATAAAACTTCATATATGATATAAAGATAATTTATAATATTAACGGATCTGTTCATTTGTTGTATGCCTTAGCATGTGTGAAGCGTTTCTTACAGTCCAGATTATTTAACTGGCCTGACTTCTTCATGTGTACAATGCGTTGGGGACTCCCCTGTCTTTGGGACTGATACATGATATGCTGAGACCCCACTGATCCTGTTTTCCCTGACAGCTTGGGCACCCTGTAACCCTGTCTTGTTGAGCCCAGCTCTTCAGCCTGCTTCAACTAAGACACAGGGGTAGGGTCACACTCCCAAGACTGCAGACACACCCTGAAAACAGTGTAGTGAGACCTTTTGCCAGAATTTGAGTACACTGCCCTTCTGGGAGCTGAACCCCAGATAAATCCACCGTATGTTATATATAGATCTATATAGTATAAGTTTATGAAATTCTCTGTCATTCTCAATGTAACGTGAGAAAAGCACAGACTCCTTGTACCCTTAGGTAATAATTACTTACACTGAATTTATTAATAAACAGAAATGATTTTATTAAGTATAAAAAGTAGTATTTAAGTGTCATAAGCAGGGCTTGACTAATCCGTGTATCTACTCGCCCGTGGTGAGTAGATTTCAGCCGGTTACCCCGTCCACCGGTGGCACGCACATGCGCAGTGTGGGTCTGGCGCATGCGCGTGGATTTCGCCACAGTTTGTCGAGCCCTGGTCATAAGAGAGCACACACAATAAAGTAAGTTACTAAGGAAATAAAACAAACACACAAACTAAGCTTAATACACTAAAGAAACTAGTTACATTAAATACCTCACCCTAAAAATTCTAATAGTCATCTTCACAGACCAGACATCCTTCCACCCAGGGGCCAGTTCCTTCCCCCAATTCAGCCTTAGTTGTTTCCAGCGGTCATCTTGGGTGAGGTAGCCAGGGAGAGCTGACAACCAGGATTACCTCATTTCTCACCCTTAAACAGGATTTGCATAAGGCTGGAGTCCTTTGTTCCAAGTTTGACCCCCTCCATATTCTTGTGAAAGATGGATTCCAGCATCGGGTGACACACTCATATAGGGATGTTAGTGTGTAACCATTTGAGCGATTATCCAATAAGCCTGGGCTTATCAGTTAATCCAAGTGACTACACGCACTCTGTATAAGAGGCAGGCAAGGGGGGGAGGTGGGAGCTGGTGCCTGCAGGGAGCCATCTTTTAAGCACCAGATCCCGCAGAGCCACCTGCCTTTTCTCCCTTCCCCTCATGCTGCTTCCTCTGATAGGCAGCAGCACAGAGGATGGGGAGGGGGCAGGTGGCAGCTGGTACATGTGGGAAACCATCTTTTAAGCTGGCTCCCTGCGCATATCAACTCCTGTCAAATCGCATGCCCTTCCCTGTGCTGCTGCTTTTCTATTAGAAGCAGCAGAATGGGGAGGGGGAGAGCAGGCGGGAACCAATATACATGGGGAGCTAGCTCCATGGAGCTGCTCCTCCCCTTACTGCCTCCCACAGAAGCAGTGAGGTGGGGCAAGCAGGAGTTGATGCTGGGGGGGGGGGGGGGGCGGGGCTGGCTTAAAAGCCGGCTCACCATGAGCACCAGCTTTGTGGAGCCGGCTCCTCCTCCCACACACGGCTGCCTCTGTATTGGGGGGGGGGGGGTCAGAAGGTGGGGTGCTGGAGCAGCCTCTGGCCATGGGACCTCGAGCCCCCCACAGACACGGGCTGCTGCTGCACTGCACTGAGGAAGCAAGCAGCATGGGGTGCCAGGTGGCTCCCCAGGATCACCCTGGGAAGGAAGTCCAGGCCCAGGATTGGTAATGATAATTAAGGGCCCTAGGTAATTCCTCCTGAATTATTTTCATAATGTTTTCTAAAAATCTGAGCAAGGTTGATATCTCTGTTCACCAGTTGCTACTGCATTAGCCATGGAACATTTCCTGACTCTTTGTAGCCCATATGTGTTTAACTCTGTGTAATCGACCAGCATTCCATTGTATATAAGGCAGTTTAGCTTGTGCAGATTTGATCCAAAAGCCAAAGCTGAGTGGATAAAGCTGGTGTCTGCCATATTAGAGATATGGATCCTTTTCCCAGCTCTGCCAAAAGTGACCTTGTACATTTTTGTTACCTTACTGTAAAGTGGGGGATGTGAGGCCTTAGTGAATGAAAGCTTGTGAATACCCTGAAATAATAACAGTAGTCAGAGGACAATAAGTTCATGATCTTCTGGATTCCAGACCAGTACACCACCTCAACCTACTTTCTATGTATCTCTCTTTGTCACTAACCTAACCTGCCCCAGGAACATCTCACAACCTGGTTTGTTAGGTGCCCCAATTCACTTGTTCTTAAGAGTCAGAAATAAAAGGCAGAGGCTTTTTAGGTAATGGAGTTTGTTCTTGATGATAGGAAATGAGATCCTCATAGAAGGCAGTGTATATGCATTTCATGTTTGTCATGATCTGTTCACAAAAATGTGTTTGTAAAAAAGTTTAAAAATGGGGTTTTGTTTTGTTTTTTGGGTTAGCCTTTATCCCAGGAGCTCCTTTGTCAAATGACGTAATTTTTCACCAAAACTTAACCCTTAACTGTGAACTGGTGTGTCAATTTTCAAATGGGTCCTAAATGTGTATTTTAGGGAGGTTTGAAAATTGGGCTTAAAACAGAAATCTAGCTGCCACCCTAAATATGGATTTGCTATTGCTTCACAATAGACATTTTATAGCTTTCCAGTGGCTATTTGGACAATCAGCTACTCTATTTCCTTAAATATTTTGGTTATATTGGGGGAGGGGGGGATTGAAGTGGTGGGGTTTTTTGAACATCAGTGGGTGCAAAATAAAACTTTTGTCTGTTTTGACTTCATTTCTTTAAAGAAATATTAGTATTAGTAGTATTATGCAGGCTTCAATTTTAAGTTAAAATCTGTTTTGTGAAATAAAATTGGCCATTTCAGATGACTAGTAAAAAGTTATTAATATATTAAACATTTAACAAGTGGAAGTCTGTATGAATCTTGTATTTTGGCAAAGATAGTTCACTCTGTTGTGGAAACTATTTTGGCATTGCAGTGCTCAAATATTTTTGTAGAGTTTTTGCACTTCATTATTAGAACATCATACTTTACTTTAACCTCTTTTTGTTAAAATGGGAATTAACTTTTAATTGTTCTCTTCAACCACAGGAAGAAGGCATGGCTCAGATAGCTTATTTTCCTGATGGGGGAATGATTGATTTAATGTATTTTCCATACTATGGGAAAAATTTACACGTAAGTATGTTTTAATGATAGTCATGTGCTTTTTGGTTTGTTTTTGTGGGGTATTTTTTGTAAATTTTTTAGACATTTTTAGGATCAATCTATGATGGTTATTGCATTGTTCAGTCTTTAAATTTATAATAAAATACATGCACGCAATATTACCTACCTATCAAGTACTCTGAAATACCCGCATAAGACCTGGGCTTCACCTGCCTATATACAGAAAAATAGATGAGGCTTTACTGTCATCTTACTAAAGAAAATAAGACTGAGGGCACACTAACACGATTTTAGTAATTTTGCTGTACTTTCCATAAGTGATATGTTCACCCACTCATATTTTACTAGGTCTCAAATGAAAATGGTGGTGGATAGATCAGATAGCCCTATCTATAGTAGAGTTATTAGTTAGAAACTAGTTATTGATGTGATTAGTATATACACCATATAGTTAAACTTGGGTGTTAATAACCATACAGCTAACAGTTTTTGCCCTTGACAGAAGTCTAAACTGTTACATTATTTTTCCAAAATTCGGTTCATGACACTTTTTTTTTTTTTTTTTTTGCCAGTGCTATTGGTGTCATATTCTTCATATCCTCAGTGTTTTTAAGACTTTCCCAAAATTTGCTAATATAAATACTTAGAACCCTGCAAATCCATGGATATCCCACTTTATATCCGCAAATGTGAATGCAGATATTTGTATTTCATTTTTGCGGATATGTATGCAGATACCAATTTTGTATTTAGAACCCTGCAAATTTGCAGATATCTGCTTTATATCCACGGATATCTGTGTCCACAGATGTCAATGCGGATATCCATAGCTCATTTTTGCAGATATAGATACAAATTTTGTGTCCAGGCAGGACTCTATAAATACTGTTAGCATGCTAAGTGCAAATATACAAGCATAGTTTTGGTTTTGTTATCCACACAAAATTCATTCACACACTTTAGGAGTACTCACCCATTTCTAGGTCTCAGGCGTAACCTTATACGCTTCTACCACAAAAAGCGGCCTGTGAATTTCATTTGGTGACCCCTAGTTCTTATATTGTGGGAATAAGTAAATAACTTTTCCTTACTCACTTTTTCCCCACCAGTCATGATTTTATAGACCTCTATCATATCCCCTCTTTTCTACGCTGAAAAATCCAAGTCTTTTTAACTTCTTATCATATGGGACTCGTTCCAAACCCCTAATCATTTTTCTTGCCCTCTTCTGAACCTTTTTCAATGTCAATATCTCTTGAGATGAGGCGACCACATCTGTACACAGTATTCAAGATGTGGGCGTACCATGGTTTTATATAGAGGCAATAAAATATTTTCTGTCTTATTCTTTATTCCTTCTTAACATTCTATTTGCTTTTTTGACTGCCACTGCACACCAAGTGGATGTTTTCAGAGCACTATCCTCAAAGACTCCAAGATCTCTCTATTGAGTAGTTGTAGCCAAATTAGTCCCCATCATTTTGTATGTATAGTTGGGATTATTTTTTCCAATGTGCATTACTTTACATTTATCAACATTAAATTTCATTTGCCATTTTGTTGCCCAATCACTTAGTTTGGTGAGATTTTTTTGAAGCTCTTTACAGTCTGCTTTGGTCTTAACTATCTTGAGCAGTTTGGTATCATCTGCAAATTTTGCCATCCTAACTAGATCATTTATAAATAAGTTGAATAGGATTGGTCCCAGGACCGACCCTTGGGGGACCCACTAGTTCCCTTTGAAAACTTACCATTTATTCCTACCCTTTGTTTTCCTATCTTTTAACCAATTATCAGTCCATGAAAAGACCTTCCCTCTTATCCCAAGATGAACTTGTCTTGATGGCCAGTCAGAATCAGATCCATCTGAAGGACTCCAGTTTCTTTATGGTGTCATTGGCACAGGGTTGAGGTCTGGCAGCTCTGATCTTGGAACTGTGTCCTGGAAGAACTTCCTTTTGGGCCCCACTTTATATAGTGAAACTTGAGTGCTGCTTCATTATACCTTAACCAATTATTTCATTAAAATTTTTCATAACCAATCCTAACATTGTAATGTAATTCCCTAACCAATGATATCCCACTGCCTCAATTGATTTACACCTCGCAAAATTATACAGCAGATAGAAACAGTTAAGGCTTCCTCTATGGTAGTGGAGGTAGTACTGGGGTATGGGAGATTGCAGCACCATTCCTGGCCTATTCAACCGAGCTGAGTAAGGAATGCTCTTCTAGTATTTTCTTAAGCAAGGACTCTGTTGTAACAGGAGTCTTAGTTTCAGGGACATCCTTCTGTCTCTTGCGGCTGAGATTAAGTTCGTCCAGATAATCTTTGGCTATGTAAGGATGACCCAGTTTTTTTCCATTCTGACAAAGCTTACAATTTTAGATTTAGGAAGTTGTACTGTGGTTTACAAGAAACTGGACAGAACTTGTTCACAGATCTGAGTTCATTTAGCTGTGACAGGCTTTCTGTGTGACCTTGTGCCTGAGTTTCCCATCTATAAAATGGATAAAATATTTACTGTACGAAAATGTGAGGATGAACTCATTTGTTTGGTGTTGTGACAATATGATGATGAGAGCTATGTAAGTACGTTTATATACTATTTGGGAGCCTGTAATGGCCACTTCTTTGCCACCTGCCACCCCCAAAGCAGTGGGATCTCATGGCTTCATACACTATCCAGTCTGTGATGAGTCAGCCTTTGATGACAGCCTTGAGCAAAAGACCCTTTGAGGAAAACCAGAGATCTTCCTGCTTGCTTTTAGAGAATCACAGAGGATTATCTCATTTGCCCTCTTTTGGAAAGTTTTGAGTATTTTTGAGGAGGAGCCTGTCTCTGGAGCCTGTGAAGGGATTTTACTTTCTACTCTCCTGAGCATTTAGGATGATTGCTAATTGTTGCCTCCTCTCTAAAGATTAAATTAATTTTGAGGAATTGTTAGCTTGTATAGCTGCAGTCTTAGATTTGAAACTGATCTGTCCAAGAAAAATCTCAGATTGTAATACCAGTGTCACAAAAGCTTGGTACATCTATGCCTCCTGTCAGTGAAGGCCTGATTTGAAATAGCTAAGAACCCTTAGATCAGTGGCCACCAATCAGTAGATGGGGATCTACTGGTAGATCTTGGAGTCTCTGACAGGTGATCCTCACTGGTTTGGCCAAGAGGCTATTATCAAGTGCCAGCATTTCAGCTGCCCCTCCCCCCACAGCTGCACATCTCCTGCCCTTTGCCTTGGAGCTGTCCCCTCAGGAGCCTCCTGCTTGCTGGGCAGGGTAGGGAGAGGAGTGCTGATGTCAAGGTGCCTCCTCTCCCACTTTGTATCCTATCTCCACAGAGCAGAGAGGGGACACAACAGGGCTTAGGATGGAGTTTGCTGGCTGCTTTTGGGAGTGGTGCAGGGAGCAGGGCAGGGGGTGAGCCTTCCTTAGCCCCACTGCACCACCATCCAGGAGCCACCTGAGGTAAACTGTGCCTAGCCGGAGCCCACATCCTGAAACCCCACCCCAGTCATATACCCCCTCTGGCGCCCCGAGCATCCCTGCATCCAATTGCCCTCCCAGAGCCTGCACCTAGAGTCCCCTACAACACCCCAACTGCCTGCAGCTTAGATCTCCTCTCACACTCAAATCCCTTATGGGAGGGAGGATGGAGTGAGCAGAGGCCGGGCACAAAGAAGACAGGACTAGAGTATTTGGGTTTCAGGTAGATCTTGGATTGCACTTAAATTCAAAAAGTGATCTCAAGCATAAAAAGGTTGGAGGCCACTGCCTTTAGATAATCCCTACTTCCCTTCTAGCAATTTGTCAGTTTTCTTTTGATCCCATAAAAAAGATAATCCTAAATAACTAAAATATAAAGACACAGGGAAGGAGATGTTCTACTGAAAACATTCTTTTTAACAAGAAAAAAATCTATTAAGGAGTCAATCTATTCAGGAGTCCACTAGATTATATTTTATGGGGGAAAATCTAGGAGTCAGGTTTCACCCATTAAGTGAATAACATTTTGCATGGTGTAGTGTTTTGATCGAATAATTATTTCCCAAAGATCTCAGGGTTAATTTCACTAAATCCAATACAATCTTCCACATGTTTTAGATGTCTCTGTAGCAGATCTCTTCAGAGCTGCTACCCTGAAATTTTGCACCTTTCACAGCACTGTTCCCTAAATGTAGCTTCACAAGTGTCTCAAGTTGAGCACCAAAAATTGAGGCACCCAGAATCACTAGGCACTCTTGGAAATAATGCCCTAAATCTATAAGTACATAAATAAATTACAGCATACTTATAAAGTATAGGTTTAGTAGCTATTTTTAAACTTATATTTTACTAGGTCTTGAAATCCCATCTCTAACAAATACAAAGGGTCCTTTTAAAAGTTATGCCCTGCTTAAATTGGACTTTGAAATGGTAATTCAGTTGAACAAATTTTAATATAACTTTCCTTTCTATATTGATGTTGGCAACAGTTCAAAACCTATAGTTGCTCCACAGAATAATAGAGATCATCATATAATTAAGGTCAACATCCTCAAGGGAGAAATTCTACCAGAAAGTATTTCACTGATACTGAACTTTATAAAAGGTGGTTGCAAAAAATCTGAGGAAGCTAGTTCAGTCCCTCAAATAGAAATTTAGGAAATTGAGAAATTCTTGGCCTCGTGGCATGGATGCTACTTAAGTATACCATAGAAAAGTCATGGAATGTATGCATTTATGTAAACAAAGCAGGAAACAGAAAGGCAAGAAAAATAATTAAATAACAAAGTCCTCTTTGGACAAGAGAGGTATCTATAAGAAAATTGAAGTTCAATGCAAGTTTAGCGAACAGAAAAAAGCATAAATTATGGTAGATTTTGCCATATGCTTATAAAAAGCAAAAGGTTAATACAGGCTTTGATTTTAAAAAAAAATGGAGTTAGGCACCCAAATCCCATTAACTTTCAATGAAAGTTGGACTTATATTTTCTAGAGCCCCTTGAAAATCCTGTTTATAACTTAAATTATTTTAAATTTTTCAGATGAGATGAATGCTGGGTGGAATTTAAGCCTCATTAGCTCCTACACAAATAATTAAATGAACTAGGCATGTCTACATCTCAAATTGAATGTGTAATTGTAGCATAGATATGTAGACCTGCTCTAGTTTTAATTGAACTAGTATGGCTGAAAATAGCAAGGAAGATGCAGCAGCATAGACCTAGCACCTGCTAGGAACAAGAATCTATGGCAAGTTTGCATGGGTTGGCTAGCTTTGTGCCACTGCCTCTAAAGCCACATCTTTACTGCCGTTAGGCATTCTAGCTCAATTAAAGCTAGCATGAGTTCTTACCTGTATTAAAATCACACCTTCATTTGCAATGTATGCCTTTTTATGGGACTCTGTAATGTTAATTGTTTTTATTAAAAAAACAGTTTACTGTGGTATCTGAAATCATTTCCCCCTCTCTCTATTTACTAGGCTAACTATCTACAGCCGCTAGTGGCGGTTCAACTAGCATTTAACTCCAGCAGTACCAAAGAAGTAACAATTGAGTGTAAGATTATGGGATCTCCCAATTTAAGAAATGAAGATGACCGTGACAAGTTTCTTGGACGAGTTTCCTTCAAAGTTCAGGTGTCTGAATAGCATGAGTCAGTTTCCAGAAAGTAAAGGTCGTGTTGTCTGTTCTTTTTGTTATCAGCTGGACATGCCATTCCAGGATAAGACCACCTTGGATAATGTGGCACATGGCATTCAGGGTAGCATAATAGTGTGCTTCCAAATCATGTTAAAATCCCTCAAAATAACTGCCTGTCAAGCTTCTGCCTGCCCCATTGGACCAGTGTTCAGACCATAGTTATGTGATATTAGGGACCTGTAAATAGTTGATTCCAAATATGTAATAACGGAGGTTTGTCTGTTCTAAAATGTGGTTTTATCCCTCAAGTGAGTGTCTTATGCATAATGTGCTGTGCTTTGTAAATACTGTATTGATTTTACACTGGTTTGACTGTCATATCTCAATGCTGACACAGTTTTAGGGATTATATCAGAATAAATGATACCTGACCAACATAGTTATTTAAAAAAAACAACTCTGCAAGAACTGTTTGTGTGAAGACGCCTTAAGTCCTGTACTGGGTTGGGAGGGACTAAATAAAATAGATTTTAAAAGTGTTGGTATGAATTTTTGAAATTATTTAAGTGCTGAATTAGTCTGTTCTTGTTCAGGTATTGTGTAAACGTAATATTTGATACTTTAGTTGAGAAATTTAATCTCATTTTATTGCTTCTGGTATGTGGAGCACAAATCTACACTGTGTCATTTAAAACTTTAAATGAGAAATATCATATGAAACAGTTTCTTTAAATGTTAATGGTTTCAAGTCCTGGTAACAGAGTTGCTTGAAAAAAATGGCTTCATTAGTTGTTGAGTAGCCTTTTGTTTTCCAATAAAATCAAAATTCCCTAAAATGAAAACTTCTATTTAAAATTAAAAGCAAATTGAGAATTGTTTTAAATTAAACATTCCTGTAATGTTTGCAGCTTGGTTCCCTCACATCACTTCTGCCATATTGTACTTTTTTTTTTACTTTCACTCAGCTTTTGTATTGAATTTTCACCGCTTGAAAAATTTGCTTTGCCCATCTTATTACCTTAAAAACCACTTCTCAGTTTGCAGCAACTCAAGATTTCTCTGAACTCATGATTTACATCAAATTGAATTGAAGCTATTTAAATCTCTCACTATTGCAGTTCCTATAATTTTGTTAATAAAATTAGTGTCACTCCTAGCTCCTTAGTTTCATTTTCCATGATGAAAAAAACCTGCTCTGAACTAAGAGTTCCATTATCTGTTTGACTTTGCTAGACTTTTTCAGCTAAAATTTCCCATGCTGAGTGTCTACTTCAGATTTAATTGTTTTAATTAAAATGCATTATCAGCTTCTGAGAAAAAGTTCAGAGAAATAATTCTTATAACGATATCACTGAGAAGCTCAAGCTGCTTGATGCTTTGGAGTAGTGTCCTCTGGATTCCTATTGAAGCCCGAGGTGTGCATTTTGGTTTCTCCATGAAAATATTCCCAATTTTGGCTGAAGTTTTTAAGGCCCTGAAACTTGTATTTGGCATATGGTCAGTGGAGGCTTTTTAGAATTTGGCAGACAAAGTCTCTGAAGATCCCATCCACACAAGAGCATATTCCAGCCCTGACCATGCAGGGACTGAGACTACATCATAAAGTCGACAAGCTATGGAACTCCAGCCATGTGAATGACATAGAGTCAACATACCTTAAAGCTACATCTACACTGCATCATTTTTGCAAAAGAGGAAATACAAATGAAGCTCTCATTTGCATAGTCTCTTCTGATCCTTTTTGTGGAAGAGATGCAAAAAGGGAAAAAACGCAGTGTAGACAGGGCTATTTTTTGTTTTTAAAAAAAAAAAAAAAAACCCTTTTGCACAAGATCCCTTATTCCTCAAAAAATTAGGTTTACAGGATCTTGCCCTGCCTTCCTGCAGGGAGAGCTCCCATTCTTTTCCATGGTGAGGATTTTTATCTGGAGCTCTCTCTTCGAGTGGTTTGTCAGTTTCTGATAGTGAGGGCAACTTTCAGTAGAATGGTGCTGTCCTAGACAGCAGAGGCACTTGTATCTGTTAGAGACAAATATGGCTGCTCTACAACCTGTGCAGCGCTTGGAGCTGGGCATATCCTGTGGAGATCCACGGATGGAAACTTTGTTGTAGGAAGCAGTTGGCAGCTGCTTCTTCCTCAGACCTCCACTTTTTTTCTCTCTAAACTATGGCAATGTTAACTAACTACTAATTCAACTTAAATGACTAATTGCTAAGGTAACTATTTACAGATAAGATAAGGGTATGTGAGGGAGACTGCTGAAGCTGTGAGCATAGCCGTGGTGGTAGAGGAGGAACGGGGGGGAGGGGGCTGGTCGTGCATGCACAGTAGCCTGCATAAAACACACACCAGTTCCCTGTGCACGAAGCTGGCCAGGGGTACTGCTGTAAAAGTTCTCCATCCTGGGCTCAGTGTCACTGAAGCATATAAGGTGGAGCACCCATGGGGACAACCATCTTGAAGAACTCCAGTTACTGCAGAGGTGAGTAACCTCTCCTTTACAGGATCTTGCACAAAAAGGGTTTTTTTTGCAAATAATGGCCCTGTCTACACTGCGGTTTTTTCCGCAAAAACCTCTTCTGCAAAAAGGATCAGAAGAGACTATGCAAATGAGAGCGTTAGAGATGCTAATGAGCGCTTCATTTGCATTTCCTCTTCTGCAAAAATGATGCAGTGTAGGGCTGTGTCTACACTGGCGCGTTCTTGCGTGAAAACGGCTGCTCTTGCGCAAAAACATGCCGCCTGTCTACACTGGCCACGCATTCTTGCACAAGTAAAGTGATGTTGTACTGTAGAAAATTAGGGC
Source organism: Pelochelys cantorii (assembly GCA_032595735.1). Lineage (NCBI taxonomy): Eukaryota > Metazoa > Chordata > Testudines > Trionychidae > Pelochelys > Pelochelys cantorii. Next base: position 35,159,017 of record CM064335.1, on the reverse strand, counting down.
TTCTTGTGCGAGAACTCCGAGGATCCCTCTCAGGAAGAAGCCCTCTTGCGCAAGAGCTCTTCCAGAAGAGGCCAGTGTAGACAGGCAACATGAATTTCTTGCGCAAGAAGCCCCTATGGTTAAAATGGCTATCAGAGCTTTCTTGCTGAAGAGAGCATCTACACTGCCATGGATCCTCTTGTGCAAAAGCACATGCCAGTGTAGACGCTCTTTTGTGGAAGAGTTTTTGCACAAGAACTCTTCGGCAAGAAGCTGCCAGTGTAGAGGTAGCCTAAGTCGAGTTATGGCAAGCTCTACACTGGGAGGTCAATAGAAATTCTCCCATCAACTTCCCTTACTCTTCTCATCGTAAGTAGAAATGCTGAATTGACTGCCACTGGATCGATCTCAGAGCATCAAGCAAGGCTGTAGTATAGATGTAGGCCAAGTAGAACGTTCCCTGGGACTACATCTATATTGCAAGGTTTTTTTGCGCAAAAACCCATGGAGCGTCTACACCTCATGCACTTTTGCACAAGGAAATCAAGAGTAAAACGGCAGAACGGAGGGCTTTTTCCACCATAGGTAAACCTCCTTTTACGAGGCATAACTCCCTTTTGCGCAAGAGTTCTTGCGCAAAAAGGCAAGTGTGGATGTTCCAGAGGAACAATGGGAAAAAGCACAGGTGCTCTGATGGCCATTCTCAAAACGGCCATCAGAGCTTTCTTGCACAAGAGCGTCCATGCAGTCTGGATGCTCGCTTGCGCAAGAAGTTTTTGCTCAAAAAGTTTTTGCGCAAAAACTCTTGCGCAAAAGTCTTCTTGCGCAAGAAGCATGTAGTGTAGATGTAGCCTGAGTTACTCCTCCAGGTTGATGGTAGCAGCTTCATTGCTAGATATTAGAAATAAGAGGGAACTCTCGAGTGCTTAGTGCTCCCCCGATAGTGCCCAGGAAACACAGAGATGTTGGCCCAATTACGTTTTTTCAAAATACTTTTGAGTCACATCAAGACATGAGTAGTTTAAATAAATGGAAAAAATTAAAGTATTTGAAGTTTGTACATCTCTTATTAGAATAAGTAGTAATTGGCCTATAAATCTGGGTCTACGGAAATGTAAGTATTTTTTAAAATTAGTTACTGTTAAAATACTTTCTGAAAAATCAAACTGCTTCTGACATCAGTAAACTGCTACACACAATATTTTTTAGCCAGCATGGATTTTTTTCTGTAAGGTTGTACAGCTGTCAAAAACCCTTTATTGTTTGGGGTTAAAATAAGTCTTTAGTAAATTATTTTAGTAACCTTTCTGTCAAAATAGAAGGAATACAGTGGAAAAGTTCAACCCTGTCTGCAGCATATTAGCTATTTTCAGCAATGTTCGTTCAAACAAATACTGCAGTTCACATGTGCCCAGACAGTTATTGAAACACATCAGTAGTACTACTAAATCGGGTGCCAAATTACTGAAACCTTTCAGTGAATTGACCTCTATATTCAGATATACTCATATTTAATTAGTATCTTTTTGACTACAGCTCTGGCAGATTTATATCAATTTCAGCATCAGTGTGTCCCCTCATGTAGCATAGATATTCTTGTAATTTCACTTGGTAAACTTTGTTCTAGTTTTATTAACATTAGTAGTTTTTCTTTGTCTGCTGGCTATTGTTTGAGAAATGTTAGGGGGTATCTGTATTCAGATGCCTCTCCTGATATATTAGGAGACTATTCCATTATTGCATATCCGATCACCTAGTTTCAAGACCTGCCCATCATATAATCAGCTAAAGCCATTAATGATAGGCTTTCCAAATAGATCAGCTACTTGGGGTAGGAATACATTAACAGAGCACTTGTATGCCACCCATTTTGCAAGAACACCTCAAAAATATAGGTGAGGTTGAAGTTATGCTTTCTTGAGAGAGCTAGGCAATGACCTCCTCCCATTTCCAGGAAGCCCAGAAAAAAATCAACCGTATCCTGATTAACTGAAGTTCCACCTCCCTGTCATGAGCGGCCTCCTCCCACAAACTTACTTGGCAACTGTGAGTCTCCTTGGAGGACAAAGGAGCATCACTCCAGTCAGAAGTTCACACTCTGATCCTTAGTAAGTGACCTAGAAATTCTTAGGCTTCTTCCACTAATATCTGAAGTCTGGTGCCTTTGCCTCATGCTATGGCACCAAAGCGTAATCTGGCATTGATAGTTTCTATGTTCTATAAAGATTGCACTGCCCTCAGGCATCAACCTTGCACAAAGACTCTTGGTACTGGAAGCAAGATGGTAGCTGCCAAGTAGTGCTAACCCATGCTCTGGTATTGGATGTTTTAGTGTCAAAGGTCTTGGTACTGACCCCCTTCCTGGTACTGCCTAAACTATGTCAGACTTATTGGAGTTACTTCTGAAATATATTACACCAAAGTAACCTTCTACCTCAGCTCCACTCTATCTGGTACTATGCAGGCCCATACCTTGGACAGGTGGGCTCCTGTTGTTAGGAGGAGACTCACTCCTTTTCATTTTCACTAGAATGCGTGGAGGTCTCCCCTCCTCCTGTGCCACTTTCCAGTATGGGTAGCCCAATGATTGTTCTCTGCACTCCCTGTTGAAGAGTACAGTAGAGTACATAAAGGACCAAAGTATTTCTTAGGCATGTCTATTGTGGTATCTTCCTCTGTGCTAACATCAAGTTTGCCTACCAACTGATTTACTGAGGGTATGAATCCCTACTCCGGAAAACCCACAGCCACTGTTCATTCAAGATCTCCTTAGTGAAGAAGCAATTACAGCCTCCTTCAGTCATCCAATTTGATCAGATCTAGCTTGAGTACATTAAGGAGGAAGATTAACATCTTTCAGATCAGGTACCTCTGACCCCTCAAGGATTTCCTCTTGGATTTCCTGAGGAGGTGGCTTATCCACACTACTTAGTCCCTCAAGTTCAAAATCTTCTTGGACTTCTTGAAGAGGACCGTAGAAACCCTCAACATTCCTCCTAATGTTTTAGAGGAAGAAGAGCATGTATTATTTTATTTTCTACACAGCAAAACCAGGTAGAAAGTGATCTGGTATACTCTGGGCTCTATTTCACCCTCTTTAGAAAGCAGTATGTCCTATTTCTGATTGGCACCTCTCACTACCAGGCCAACATATTGCCTGTCAGTTTGTGCCCCCCCCGGATTTTCACCAAGGTTCTAGCTGCCAAGCTCTGTATGATGAGGATGCAAGTATCTTACAGGATGTTTGGCTGGTTTGGGCATACAGCAGGTTACTGAGTTAATTGACATGCTCTTTTGGTTTCCCCAGGCCTCAGGGTCAATCTATTCTGACCCTGATTTAGTCCATAGTTTTATTGGTTTTTCTGTTGGAAAGAGCTTATCTGCTTCAGTAATGCTTACAAGTCATGGCAGACTGCCTCAATCAGCTCTGTAAATGCACAAGACATGCTAGTGAAGACATGGCTCAAGCTCATGGGCTGTTGGCAATGTGCTCCTGCATCTCACACCACTTACCAGATTTTCATTCTCGCCACTGAAATGTGGATTGAATTTAGTTTATTTACCCAACAGACAGCATGGATTATCTAGTCACTGTTGCTATTGAAATTTCTCAATGGCTTTCTGCCTGCCCAGCATTCAGAACATCTTGGCAGATCACTTCAGCTAGACATGTTGCAGACCCATCAATGATCCCTTAATGATTCAACTATCTGTGGCATTTCGCTGAAATGGGGACAGCTATCCCTGGACCAGTTCATTATATATGACAACAGTTCATATATATGCGCTCACCCAAGGGTGAGCAAGAGGCTGCCAGTGGGCCAGAGATGGCTCGCCAAGCCACTAGATCTGACCTGCGGCCACCTTGCTGGAACCCTTAAGCAGAGAACAGCTCACACTTTAAAAAGCCAGCTGTTCTCTGTTCTGGATGGCTGGGGAAGGAGGGAGAATTCTCATTCTGTCCCTGCTCCTCCCTCCCCCCCCCCCCCCCAGCAAAATCTGTTAGGGCCTATTGGCCAATCTCTCAGTTTCTGGCAAATAGGAGCTGAGAATTTTTGCTGGGAGCAGGTGTGGTGTAGGAAGCCTTCACCCTTCCACCTTGACCCCCCTCGCCCTTTCTCTCCCTCTCATGCCTGGTGCCATGTGAAGCAGCCTGCAGCAGACAGTCTGCCTCAGGTTTCTGCTGGTAAACACCGCCCAGCCAGAGCCTGCCTCTGGCACCCCAGCCTCTCCTTCCCCCAACCCTCTGTCCCCCCCCTCTATATACCCAAACCTTCTGCCCCCTCCTGCACCAGATATGGCACACACCCCAAAGCTCCTACCCCAGATCACAATCCCCTCCTACCCTAGGTCACATCCAAAATCCCAGTCCCCTGCCCTGCCCTAGGTCACAAATGCCTCCTTCACAGACCCCATTCTCCTTCCGGCACCCCAATCCCTTACCCCAAGCTCCCTTCTGCATCCACCCTCCTTCCCAGATCCCAGAATTCCTCCTTTAATATCCTGGAAGAGTGCCCCCCCCCAATCAAAATTATTGCCCACCCTTGGTGTAGCCTATGCTCACTGATGGGTGTTTCCCCTCCCATGGTCCTTGGAGTGCTTTTTATACCATCCCCCTGATCCCCAGAGTTCTCAGGAAGCTCAGATAAGAGTCAAGCTGCATTATCCTGCTACCCTCAACATGGGCCAGGCAGCTCTGGTTTTAAGAACGAAGTGTCTATTTACCAGCTGCTAACCTCTTTTATTCTTCCCAATCTTCTTTCCCAGAATCTGGGCTGAATCATAGAACAGGAAGGAACTTTATGAGGTCATCAAGTCCAGCCCCCTGCACTCATGTTAGGACCAGGCACCATCTAGATAATCCCTGATAGATGTCTATCGAACCTGGTCTTAAATATCTCCAGTGACGGAGATTTCATAACTTTCCTAGGCAATTTATTCCTGTGCTTAACCACCCTGACAGTTAGGAAATATTTCCTAATGTTCAACCTAAACCTCCCTTGCTGCAACTTAAGTCCATTGCTTCTTGTCCTATCATCAGAGGTTAAGGAGAATAATTTTTCTCCTTCCTCCATGTAACAGCTTTTTAGATACTTGAAAGCTGTTATCATGCCCCCATTGTCTTCTCTTTTCCACACTAAAGAGATTTCAATCTTCCTGCATATTCCATATTTTTTAGACCTTTAATCATTTTTGTTGCTCTTCTCTGGATCTGCTGTAATTTGTCCACACCTTTCTTAAAATGTGGCACTCAGAACTGGATACAGTAGTCTATTTGAGGCCTAATGAGCACAGAGTAGGGCAGAAGAATTACTTCTTTTATCCTGCTGCACTTGATACTGGCCTTGCTCCATTTGATGTTCTGGATGCTGGGTGGATAATCCCCCTGGAGAGAGAATGTTTATCTTAGATTCAAGAGAGCCCCCCACCCTGGATCATTTGCACTGCAGAGCAGAAGAGATTCTCTCTGTGGGTAACCCAGTGATAGCTTTTGCTCTCTACTTTAGTCCAAAATCTTTGGGATCATCTGCTCTCCCTGAAATCATCTTCTCTCCAGCCTCTGTCAGTTCTATTAGAGTGGCAACCATTTCCACAATTCATGCACCAGTGCAAAGTTAGATAATTTGCTCACCTTATGGAATCTAAATTTCAGAAAGGATTCCTCTTTTTCTCCCAACCCCCAAAAAAGGGATATCCCCTTTCCTGGCCCCTCAGTCTGGTTTTAATTTGCATGATGAAACCTACATATGAACACATGGTAACCTACTGTCCATATCTACCCAAGAGGTAACATTCTTGCTAGCTGAGCATCTCACAAGTGTTTAGCATTTTGTAGGATGATTTGATAATTGTCAGATAAGAAATAGAAAAACTTGTTTTTACCTTCTTACTACCCTATTTGAGCTTTTGTTTGTAAGTATTAAAAAGGTGTGTGTGTGTGTGTGTGTGTGTAAAAACACTGAATAGTGAACAAAAACACCGAATAGTGAACATCAGGTATATCACTGAAGCAGTTTCTTATTTCTGTTTCATACTTATTTAAAGGAAGTATTAAGGACTGGGTATTCAAGTACAACTCATGTTGAAAGCAGAGCTGTAGGATTGGGTCTTACCTGTTGAAGCATGTTACCAGAGGGTATGGAGGTGTGAATACTGTGGAGTGGAGTGAATGTGATAACTTAATGTGATGCAGTAAGCTGTTTGAAATAAAAGTATTTTCTGCTCTCCAGCTGCCCAACATTATTCTGTGACTCATGAGCATGTAAATGCCATTTCTGTTTTTCTGGTTGTAGGGACCCCCTCCAGCGCTAACTCCTAGTATTTACTGTACCTAACAAGTTTTCACAAACCTGCTGTGGTTTTGATCCTGACTCAGCTGTTGCTATTCCACTGCAAGCCCCTAGTGAAAATGAGGGAAGAGAAATATATTTATTAGCCAAAACTTTAATATTAAAAAGTAATACCAAATTTCCTACAAATGTTCTGTTAAATGCTTTTCAGACAGTCCTTGGGGAATTCTGCAATTTTACTACAATTGCAGAATTCCTTCAATAGGATGTTAAGCTACTGAGCTAGCTGTTTCCTAGCTTCAAAAAGAAGTAAACTACACTATAGAAATCATGCAGTGCTTGTGCACATTTACTGGTGAAGCTATACTGATGTATCAAAACCCTGTAAAAATACTCCCTCTACTACTCTCTAAAATGCTCCTATGTTGTCCCTGGAAAAAAAAAATGACAGCTCCGTTGATTTTATGCTTTTCTGCATTTATTAAAGTTCTAAACTGAGCAAAGTTTCTAGGCTTAAATCAGAAATCTTTCCTATCGCCACACAAGAAATAGCAGCCATAATGGTTAGCTGAGTCCATGAGCTTCTAGAAGCAAAATTCCATGGAATACAATAGTCATGATAATTCATTAACCACAGTCATGGATACATTGACACCAAACTGTCAACGTTCTCTCATCTCCACAAAACCTTTGTGGTTCCTTAATTATTTGTGATGTGGGCATAAAGTAGGGAAAAATAAAAACTGAGCCACAGGAAAAATGTGAGCAAATGTAGCCAGCTCCCTGCAAGGAATTCTTAAGATGAGTTTCTGTTCTGACTGTGGGGAAAAAAAAAAGAAATCCGAGTTTCACCATGAACCTAGCAGCTGCTAAATTGAGCTCCACTATACTATGGTTGATTGTGAATTGTCATGTTGACTTAGAATATCACACCTCAAGTTCAGAATGCTTCAAAAGAATTAGTGTATTGCTTTGAGAAAATAGCCTCACATGTTGAACTTTTGGGATACCAAGTGGTCATAAAGTCTGAGCCAGTGATACTTCCCCTCTCTCCATATAGTCCCCTTCACACACAAGGAGGGCCTCATGGCACTGAAATAAAACAGCCATCATTTGAAATGCTGACGCTGGTCTTTTTTGGCTAGTGAAAGAGTGAATAGCACCAGTGCTATATAGACTGTTTGATATTGCCAGCAACTCTTTTGGAGAAAAGAAATTGGCCGTAATCAAAACACTAGTTCAGTAACCAACACCGAGTACAACTTGCTACTGTTTACTATCTAACTTCTCATTCTTGACTGAGCTGCTTCAGACTCTTGCCAAGAGTTGTTTCCAGTTCTGCTAAGATACTGTCAACATCCTGGGTTTCTGTAATGAGGCTTCATGTCAAAATACAGACAGTGATCATACTGATGTCATTTTTAATCTAGGCAGCAGGCTGGGGCCCAGGTAGGCAGTGGGGCTAGGCACTTTGAAGCAGAAGGGAGGCTAGCTGCTTTTTCCTTCACTTCCCCTGAGGCATGCTGCCTCTTATGGCTTCTACTGTGGTCCCAGGACACTATGGCAGGGCTACTCAACTTTGGAAGCGCTGGGGGCCACAATGATACTCACAGCACACGCTGAGAGCCGCAACTTGTGCGGTTGCATATACAAGCCAATATATGCAAATAGCTTCTTTCACACTGACAGGCATGAATACAAAGATTAAATCAAGACTACACAGTTAAGTCAGTTCTGCTGATATTAATAAAGTGCAATATTTACCCCATATGACAGCAATTTTAATGAGCAATGACAGCCCAGTTGTGGAGCGTGCTCCCAGTGGTGGCCATGTTCAAAGGATCCCACCGGCAGGCTATGTGTTGAGCCCCATGTAAACCCAAACTGCACTGTGGGCTGCAAACAAACAGGCCATGAGCCGTATGTGGCCCATGGGCAACGTGTTGAGTAGCCCCGCTCCATGGGGTGAACAGGGAGCACTGTGTGTAACTTCTGTCCCTTCCTTGATGCAATTGCTCATCAGTTCCCCTGCTGGCCACCTGTGAGAAGAAAACTACCACAGCCAAAGGGAATGCAGGGTAGGAAATTGTCGGGCTCTTTTTGAGCCTAGGGGAGGGTCTAGCAAAGATGCCCCCACCTCAAGAAATTCAGGGGACTGGGAAGAAATTGGACGAAAGCCAACAATCAGTTAAAACTCCGCTTATTTGGTTCAGCCCAGATACAAATTAGAGTAGCCTGGGAGCATCCCTAACATGTGGCACTTGTAGTGGTCTCCAATGGACCATACACCAGATGAGGCTAGCTAGAGCAGGATGTGCACCATACTCTATACCTAAGAAGCTCCGAGCACAAGGCCTGCTAGCGGACAGCATGGAAACTAGCTGTCCTCATTGCCTCTGGGGCTTCCCTACTATGAGAAGTGTGGGTGATTTCTGCTCATTCCGCACTGCCTGAGTATTGCAAAAGGAACGGCGCATAGCAGGGATCCCAACCTACAGCGTAAAGAACCAATATTGTAAACCAGGTCAAAAAATTACATAACATAGCATTGCTTGAATTCCCTCTGGGCTAACTTTATATATTAAAAACTCAGCAGGGCAACTGGCAGCTGCAGTTTCATAAACAGAAATGCAATCATAGCTAAAAAATAAGAGCTCACATTATAAAACAGGTCATATCCTCCAGAGATTTCAATCATACAATATATGCTCAATTGCTGTTTTCTTTGCCCTCTTTAACACTAAGCCAGAAGCCTTGTCCCTGGATGTCAGCGGTTCCATGTTGTGCCTATGTGAATGGAACTTAGAAATAGCCTCTTTGACATGCAGAAGAGGTAGTCTTTCTTTTTAATCTAATGCATTACTCATTGATCAAACATGTATAGAAGTTAAAATGTGGAGGCCATATCAAATGAAATAGCTAAATAAATAATCAGTACGATGCAGAATGGGGATGAGAGGGTCGCCGTGAGCCAATCGAGCGCTTAATATAAGCCTCAGCTCCTCAAGTGAGCAGCCGTCTGCTGCAGCTCTAATGTGCTGCATAAAAGCCACTGGGCTGTAATACAAGATTCCGCTCACTCCCCCCCCCCACCTCCAAGTGGAGCGCTGGGCTGTAGAGTTTCTAACTGCAGCATTCCTGAGTTTATGAGCACCATGGAATCTCTTTTTGTATCTGTTTTAAATTTCTTCCAGCCTCTCTTTGATTTACAAAAGGCATCAATGCTAAAACACATCATTATTAAACATCTACAATGTTAATCAGTGAAGCAGAAACTCATTCTCGGGGGCTTCTCTGCAAGTGCATTGGCCTTCTATGCACTAACTAGACGTATGGACCTTACTACTGGGCACTAAAGCTCTGAGACTGTAAAAATTGTTTTCCAAAACAACAATGGTTTACTGTCACAGTGCTATTATGGGGTACTTTGAGTGAGCACATGAAGGGAGAACAAAAAAAAAAAAACCCATAGGATATTTGCTCTGTTTCGGTGCCTAGATGGCTTGTAGTGTGTACCCTACAGTCGTTTCCAAACGTGCAGTTATCGCTGAATGATTTCACATAAAGGCTAATGCCCAAAGTAAATTCTACTGGGAAAGGTGGGTTGGCTTAGCTGCTATTTTGGTTCACTGGTTTAATGTGGAACATTTGCTAAACTCCAGTGTCTAAATGCATTAATAGTTCGATGCAATTAATTAGTCAGGCACTGCAGTAAGAGGAGTGACATGCTTTAGAAAAGAAAATAGCCCCAAACTGTGATAATACAAAGATGATTAGTCAGCAAGGCTGACAGTCACTGCAAGCCCTGGGGCGGAAGGGGGGGGCTCTGTGCCCATGGAAGGGGCAAGGCTGAGGGCAGTCAGCCTGTAGTGCTGGCCCCTCCCCCAGCACGCAAAGCTGCACAGAGCAGTGCTTTGGTGCTCTTGTGAAAGTTCAAAGGTGCCTGGGGCTCTGGCTGGTGCACTTTGAATGGCCAGGCCCTGGAGCAACTGCTCCTTTTGCCCCCTCCTCCTATTGGCAGGCCTCTGATTAGTATTAAGATTAAATTTACTGGCAGAGAACTGTGTCTAAAATAACCTTCTAGCTTTACAATGACTCTGTAACCTGCGTTCATTGTTGCAGGCAGCTATGCAATTTGCGTCACTCGAAAGCAAAATCTGAATAGCCAGCTCCATTTTACCAGTGTCCATGGATGCCAGGTTGAAAATCACTGTACTAATGGATGTTCCCTGCTGGCATTGGTAAACTGGAAACCACAGCCGTCCTTTTCTTGGGACAGGGTTGCTTCAGAGCTTTTTCTAAGAGCTTGTCATCACTGGAGTGTTAGCATGAGTCAGCTAGGCTAGCGGCATCTGAAATGTTAGCCTCAAGGCGAGGGTGGACCAAAGACAATGATCAAGCGATTTGTCTCCTGCCATCCCGCTCCAGCCTCTGACAAACAGAGGCCAAGGACACCATTTTATTCCCTCGCTAATAGCCTTTTATGGACCTAATCTCCATGAAATTATCTAGCTTCTCTTTAAACTCTGTTATAGTCCTAGCCTTCACAGCCTCCTCTGGCAAGGAGTTCCGCAGGCTGACTACAGGCTGTGTGAAGAAGAACTTTCTTTTATTAGTTTTAAACCTGCTACCCATTAATTTCATTTGGTGTCCTCTTGTTCTTCTATTTAGGGAACTAATAAATAACTTCTCTTTATCGGCCCTCTCCACACCACTCATGATTTTATATACCTCTATCATATCCCCCCTCAGTCTCCTCTTTTCTAAACTGAAAAGTCCCGGTCGCTTTAACCTCTCCTCATATGGGACCCGTTTCAAACCCCTAATCATTTTAGTTGCCCTTTTCTGAACCCTTTCCAAGGCCAAAATATCTTTTTTGAGGTGAAGAGACCACATCTGTACACAGTATTCAAGATGTAGGCGTACCATAGTTTTATACAGGGGCAGTAAGATATTCTGAGTCTTATTTTCTATCCCTTTCTTAATAATTCCGAGCATCCTATTTGCCTTTTTGACCGCCGCTGCACACTGCGTGGAAGTTTTCAGAGAACTGTCCACGATAACTCCAAGATCTCTTTCCTGATTTGTCGTAGCCAAATTAGCCCCCATCAGACTGTACGTATAGTTGGGGTTATTTTTCCCGATGTGCATTACTTTACACTTATCCACATTAAATTTCATTTGCCATTTTGTTGCCCAATCACTCAGTTTGGTGAGATCTTCTTGGAGTCCCTCACAGTCTGCTTCTGTCTTGACTATCCTAAACAGTTTGGTATCATCTGCAAACTTTACCACCTCACTGCTTGCTTACCCCTTTCTCCAGATCATTTATGAATAAGTTGAACAGGATTGGTCCTCGGACCGACCCTTGGGGGACACCACTAGTTACCCCGCTCCATTCTGAAAATTTACCATTTATTCCTACCCTTTGTTTCCTGTCTTTTAACCAGTTCTCAATCCAAGAAAGGACCTTCCCTCTTATCCGATGGCCATGTAATTTACACAAGAGCCTTTGATGAGGGACCTTGTCAAAGGCTTTCTGAAAATCTAAGTATACTATATCTACTGGATCCTCCTTTTCCGCATGTTTGTTAACCCCTTCAAAGAACTCTAATATATTAGTAAGACAGGATTTCCCTTTACAGAAACCATGTTGACTTTTGTCCAACAAATTATGTTCTTCTACATGCTTCACAATTTTATTCTTTACTATTGTTTCGACTAATTTGCCCGGTACTGAAGTTAGACTTACCGGTCTGTAATTGCCCGGATCGCCTCTAGAACTCTTTTTAAATATTGGCGTCACGTTGGCTACCTTCCAGTCATTAGGTACGGAAGCCGATTTAAGGGATAGGTTACAAACCACAGATAATAGTTCAGCAATTTCCCATTTGAGTTCTTTTAGAACCCTTGGATGAATGCCATCCGGTCCCGGAGATTTGTTAACATTAAGTTTTTCTATTTGTTCCAAAACCTCCTCTAATGACACTTCAATCGAGGACAGTTCCTCAGATTCATCACCCACAAAGGACGGTGCAGATTTGGGAATCTCCCCAACGTCCTCAGCCGTGAAGACTGAAGCAAAGAAATCATTTAGTTTCTCCGCAATGGCTTTATCGTCCTTGATTTCGCCTTTTATAGTTCGATCGTCTAGGGGACCCACAGGTTTTTTTAGCAGGCTTCCTGCTTCTAATGTACTTAAAAAACATTTTGTTATTTCTTTTTGAGTTTTTGGCTAGCTGTTCCTCAAAATCTTTTTTTGCTTTTCTTATTACATTTTTACACTTGATTTGACAGTGTTTATGTTCCTTTCTATTTATCTCACTAGGATTGGACTTCCACTTCTTAAAAGATGCCTTTTTGTCCCTCACTGCTTCTTTGACATGGTGGTTAAGCCACGGTGACTCTTTTTTAGGTCTCTTGCTATGTTTTTTAATTTGGGGAATACATTTAAGTTGGGCCTCTATTATGGTGTCTTTACAAAGTTTCCATGCAGCTTGCAGGGATTTGGCTCTAGTCACTGTGCCTTTTAATTTCTGTTTAACTAACCTCCTCATTTTTGTGTAATTCCCCTTTTTGAAATTAAATGCCAGGGTGCTGGACTGCTGAGGTGTTCTTCCCACCACAGGAATGTTGAATGTTATTATATTATGGTCACTATTCCCAAGCGGTCCTGTAACGGTTATTTCCTGGACCTGATCCTGCGCTCCGCTCAGGACTAAATCGAGAATTGCCTCTCCTCTTGTGGGTTCCTGCACCAGCTGCTCCAAGAAGCAGTCATTTAAGCCATTGAGAAATTTTATCTCCGCTTCTCTTCCTGAGGTGACATGTACCCAGTCAATATGGGGATAATTAAAATCCCCCATTATTATAGAGTTCTTTATTTTGGTAGCCTCTCTAATCTCCCTCAGCATTTCAATGTCAGTATCGCTGTCCTGGTCAGGTGGTCGGTAATATATCCCTACTGCTAATTTCTTATTATTGGAGCATGGAATTACTATCCATAGCGATTCTATTGAACATGTTGATTCACTTAATATTTTTATTTCATTTGATTCTACATTATCTTTCACATACAGTGCCACTCCGCCACCCACCTGGCCTGCTCTATCCTTTCGATATATTTTATATCCCGGTATGATTGTGTCCCACAGATTTTCCTCATTCCACCAGGTTTCAGTGATGCCTATTATGTCAATCTCCTCCTTTAATACGAGGTACTCTAGTTCACCCATCTTATTAGTCAGACTCCTAGCATTTGTGTAGAAGCACTTTAAAAATTTGCCACTGCTTATTTGTCTGCCCTTCCCTGGCGCATTGGATTCCTTTATATGCGGTTGTTTGTCTGCTCTGGCCCATGGTTTGCCCTCTCCCCTCCTCTCTTTCTGACTACAGCTTAGAGAATCTCTATCAATGGATTCTCCTCTAAGAGAAGTCTCCCTCCGATTTACGTGCATCTCCGCACCAATTGGCTTTCCCCCATCTCTTAGTTTAAAAACTGCTCTACGGCCTTTTTAATGTTTAGTGCCAGCAGTCTGGTTCCACCCTGGTTTAGGTGGAGCCCATCCTTCCTGTATACGCTCCCCCTCTCCCAAAAGTGTCCCCAGTTCCTAATAAATCCAAACCCCTCTTCCCTACACCATCATCTCATCCACGCATTGAGACTCCGAAGCTCTGCCTGCCTGCCTACCTGGCCCTGCGCGTGGAACTGGAAGCATTTCCGAGAATGCCACCATAGAGGTCCTGGATTTCAGTCTCTTTCCTAGCAGCCTAAATTGTATGTCTGCACTGGTGCTGGAGGAGACATACCCATGCTAGCTCTGATGGAGATTATGGGGTAGAAAGGGTCAGCCCCCTCCCCCCACTTGAGTAGGGATCTATGATCTCGGGCAAGATTGTACTCAGGGGCAACTTGCAACTCCCTCCACGTGTGCAGTGCTTTTTTTAATAGTGCAGTGAAGACATGCTCCAAGAGGGGCCCTTCCTCAATAAAACACATCCAAGGTGCTTCTGAAGGGGAGAGACAGCCAGAGCTGTTGGATTTTTTCCCCCCAGCTACCACCTCAGATGTACCCCTAGCCTCCATGACCCCCTTACCCACCCTTTTCTCCAGGATGGTATTCTTCAAGGTGGCAGTGTGGTGGTAGCAGTGTCTGCCCACTCTTCATTGAGCCACAGAGTTCAGAGCCATTTTTGGCAGCAGCCTCCTGCCAGTGGGGGGGCGCTGCTGTGGGACATCTCTGCAGTCTGCTGGACTCTCACCCTCAGCCCCGAGGTAGCTGCCGCAACCCCCTCCAGCAGAGGGTGCCTGGCCATTAGAATGGGGTGCAGCATATGGGAGAGGGAGTCTGGGCGGCTGGGCTGGTACAGGGCTGCCTGGGGTGCCCCCAGGGTGGAAGAAGGGCCCTAGGGGCAGGGGCATTAGCAATGCCTTGAAAAAGGGTTGCCATTAGGAAAAGGTTGGGAAACCAGCTCAAGAGACACTCTGTGTCTGTGGGAAGCAGTGCCGCTCGCCCTTCCCTCTCTAAAGGGCCAGTGCCATGGTGCTGCCTAATGATCTGATTCCAAACCAGGTACAAAGCTGGTTGAGGCACTTTTGCAAGGTCTGGGGGAAGGGTTAGCCCAGTATCCTGGCCCAATTCCACCATTCCACTGTGCCCAGCTAAAATCTCCACCTGTCGTTTCAGTTGGCTGCTTCACTTCCTGTTCTCTAAACAGCTGCTGTGTTTAATGCTGAAACGGCTGCATTTCACTGTTGGTTTGACCTAGCTCAGTGGGTTTTTTTTGAAGCTTAAGTCATGTATGTACTGGACCTTTCAGTTGTGGATTTGGGGCTATTGGCATTATGAATGAAACATTAAAAACCCAAGCCCTAGGTCTCCCATTTTCCCCTGGTTGCTGTTGCTGACAGCACATTTCTCCAGCTGCAAGTAATAATTCCTATAATCAACAGGGCAAATGCAGGCTTCACTACCAAATCCCACACCTGATTGCACTAAGCAAGTGCACATTTGTCAAAGTGCTGTTCAAAACCTGTGTTGTAATAGTACATTAGTCTCTAGTTTTAGATGACTTCTGTAACCCTCAGGCTTCTATGCTGCAAACTGCGGGGGGAGGAGGAAGCAGGGTGTGTGTGTGTGTGTGTGTGTGTGTACACGTGCGTGCACACGCAAAGAATAGGTAAAATTTGCATGATTATCAAAGTGGAATGAAAAAGGAAACTGGTTGGGGAAATATGGCAGGCAATGTTTAAATAGGAGGCGGCAATGGGGGGGGAACTCTTCTCGCTATCTTTCAGAATAAAACTTGGCACATATTACTATTAAATGTAGTAGCGTGTCAAAAAACAATATTTACTCCTGTGAATACTCTGTTCCTGGGTGTTGTGGGCTGAATTTACACCCCTGCTTGCTTTCCTGCCTCACTTTTTATGGTTTTTCCTTTTGTCAGTGCTCTAGGATGTGGTGGGGAACATTTTTTAGGGCGGGGGGGGGGGGGGAGAGAGACACTGACCAGCAGAAAAATTAGTCAGGGATTGACTAAGATGCCAAAAGAAGACACACCCCCACATACTCCTCACACATCAGCGCTTGGGGGGAGCAAGCTAGTAGATTTGTGTGGGCTAGGGCCAAAAATGAGGGGGTTCAGGGTGGAGGCTTAGGCAATGGAGTCTGAATAGGAAGGTGCAGGAGTGGTTCAGAGGTGGGAGAACTGGGCAGGTGGGTAGGGTGGGTGGAGCAACTTCCCCTCCCCCCAGGTAGAGCCCATGGATCTCATCCAATTCCAAACTTGCCTGAATACAGCACATGAGGCTCAGGGCTCCCTCATCCCCACAGCAAGGAGCTAGCACAGGCATTACAGCCACACTGAGGAGGTAAGGGAGGATCTTCAATGCTGGGGGGGGGGGCAGGAGATCTTCAAGTCTCAGAGGACTAGATCTAGGCAAGCAGGGAGCTAGATCTGAATAGGTTGCCCACCCCTGCTCTAGGGTTACCTGATCACGTCTTGCTGAGTCTTCATGGTGTTTTGGCTACGTGTAGCTGGAGAACTGATTTCTGAAATGAAAGTAGGGGATGATCCAGCTGTGAGGCCTCATTGGGGGACAACAGTGTGGCAAGGAGGCCCGCATTCTCTTACATAATGGGTATGTCTACGCTGCAGAGAAGACCAAAGATGCCACTGTCGATCTTCCAGGGTTTGAATTAGCGGGTCTAGGGAAGACAGGCTAATTCAAACAGAGGGGACACTCTGGTCAATGCCAGTAGTCCTGCTTCCACAAGCAGTAAGTGAAGTCGAATGGAGAGTATTCTCCCTTCAACTTCCTGCAGTGTGGACAGCACCAAAAGTTAAGGTACTTCAACTTCAGCTATGCTATTGACTCCCAACCTTTTTGAGCATACAGACCCCTTCTCAATCTATTACAATTTTATGGACCCCCCCCAAACAATACACCTGTTTTCAAACATTCCATTACTTGATAATCATTTGAAATGTTCATTTATCTAAACAAATTAGTAGTATTGAGAGATACTACTTGTTCTTGGGATGTCAAACTTGCGTTTGTGGCTGTAGCAAGGTCCACAAACAGGTTTCTGATCCAGCTGTTGTTCGTGTTGGTAAGAAGAAAGTACTCACACTGCAGTACTTTGAGGTTTTGCACATGCTCTCTGATTTCACATTATCTGTGATTGCATTTCTGAACTGGCCAAAAAATCGGACAGATTTGGTTAAGAATCATAGCTGGACTTATCAAGTTGAGATGTCCACAGACCCGATTCCTTGATCATAGCATCAATTTTGTCACGGACATGGAAGATGACCATCTTCCAAGTCTTTTCCCTATAGACTTAGATTAAGCCCATTTAGGTAGCTGAAGATATCGGCCAAGTAAGCCAATTTATCTAGCCAAGGAAACTCAGTGAGGTGATGAGAAAGCTCAAGGTGATGGTCCAGCAAAAAAATCCTCACTTTGTCACACAATTCAAACATGCAAGAGAACCTTTCCTCTCGAAAACCAGTGAACTTCTGCATGAAGAAACTGGCTGTGATCACTGCCCATCTTGTCATACAAAGCAGCAAATAGTCTTGAATTCAATAGACGGGCCTTGATGAAATTGACAATCTTCATCCAAAACCATCCTTAGGTCATCAGGCATTTTTTTAAAACAGCTAGCACTTCCCTGTGAGTGCTGCAGTGAATGAATGTAGCTAATGGTGCCACTGCTTTAACTCAAGTGACTATGGTGGTGTATACTGGCCAGTCATTGCATGAGCCCCATCAGTACTGATCCACACACATTTTCATAGAATCCTAGAACTGGAAGAGACCTTGAGAGGTCATTGAATCCAGTCACCTGCCCTCATGGCAGGACCAAGCACCATCTAGAGCATCCCTGATAGACATCTATCTAACCTGCTCTTACATATCTCCAGAGATGGAGAATCCACAACCTTCCTAGGCAATTTATTCCAGTGTTTAACCACCCTGGCAGTTAGGAAGTTTTTCCTAATGTCCAACATAAACCTCCCTTGCTACAGTTTAAGTCCATTGATTCTTGTCATAGCATCAGAGGCCTAAGGAGAACAATTTTTCTCCCTCCTCCTTGTAACAACCTTTTAGATACTTGAAAACTGCTATCATGTCCTCTCTCAGTCTTCTCTTTTCTAAACTAAACAAGCCCAATTCCTTCAACCTTCCCTCATAGCTCATGTTTTCTAGACATTTAGTCATTTTTGTTGTTCTTCTCTGGATCTCTCCAATTTCTCAACAACTTTCTTGAAATGTGATGCCCAGAACTGAACACAATACTCCAAATGAGGCCTAATCAGTGCAGAATAGAGCAGAAGAATGACTTCTCATGTCTTGCTCACAACACTCCTGTTAATGCATCCCAGAATCATGTTTGCTTTTTTTGCAACAGTGTCACACTGTTGACTCATATTTACTTGTGGTCCACTATGACCCCTAAATCCCTTTCTGCAGTGTGTCTTCCTAGACAATCACTTCCCATTCTGTATGTGTGAAACTGATTGTTCCTTCCTAAGTGGAGTACTTTGCATTTGTCCTTATTAAACTTCATCCTATTTACCTCAGACCATTTCTACAGTTTGTCCAGATCATTTTGAATTTTGACCCTATCCTCCAAAGGACTTGCAACTCCTCCCAGCTTGGTATGATCTGCAAACTTAATAATCATACTCTCTATGCCATCATCTAAATCATTGATGAAGATATTGAACAGAACTGGTCCCAAAACAGAACCTTGTGGAACCCCACTTGTTATGCCCTTCCAGCATGATTGTGAACCATTAATAACTACTCTCTGAGAACCATTATCCAGCCAGTTATTCACCCACCCTAGTAGCCCCATCTAGGTTGTATTTCCCTAGTTTATTGATAAGAAGGTCATGCAAGACCGTGTCAAATGCCTTACTAAAGTCTAGGTATACCATATCCACTGCTTCTTTACCCACAAGGCTTGATATCCTATCAAAAAAAGCGGTCAGATTGGTTTGATATGATTTGTTCTTTACAAATCCATGATCGTTGTTACCTATCACCTGATCTTCCAGATGTTTGCAGATGTATTCCTTCATTTCTTGCTCCATTAATTATCTTCACTGGCACACAAGTTAAACTGACTGGTCTGTAGTTTTGACCAGTCAATATCATGCTTCCTCATGAAATTGCTCAACACATCAAAAATAGCCTCGCCACTTGCACGTGTGGGCAAAGATTTGCAAAAGAAAAAGTCCTCTTGGACTATTCCATTGTATTCAGTCTGATGACTGATAGAAGGTTTGAATAGTTTGTGATATCTGTTGACTCATCAATTTGCAAAGAATAGAAGCGACTTTTCCGCACCCTCTCGGTCAATGTTGTTACTTAACATTCTGAGCCGTTTTGTCAATTCTGTACCAAACTGTGTTGTTTGAGAAGAAAATTGAACCAATCTGTTTGCCAACCTGGTCTCCGAGCATTGCACACACCATCTCCTTTGCTGCGGGAAATATCAGTTCCTCTCCGGTGGTGTGTGGCTTTCCTGTCCTGGCTATGAGTTGAGCCACCTGATAAGAGGCTTCCACTGCCTTAGCATTATCCCTGCCTGTGGCTATGTGCTCAATTAATTGCTTAATTTCCTCAAATTCTTTGTTCTTAAAATATTCAATTGGCTTAGAAACATATTCGCCATGTTTCATTTAAATGTGATGCTGAAGACAAGCTGGTTTTAAGCTTTCATTTGACAGCACTTCCTTACAAGGTAAGCATAATGGACATGGTTCAGATTCATTGCCAGTCCATGTAAACCCTAATTCCAAATACCTAAGTGTTTGTATACACTGTACATTTATTTTAATTTCATTTTAAACTTTCCGCAGACCCCCTACAGTACCGTTGCAGACCACCGGAGGTCCACAGACCACAGGTTGGGTACCACTGAGCTACGCAATTAACATAGCTGAAGTTGCGTATCATAATTTGACCTTATTCCATAGTGTAGACATACGCAATGTTCTTAGTCAGACACCTATCATTTTCATTGGCTCACTTGTCCAGTGAATTCTTAAGGTGGCCAGTGTCTACAGGGGCTTTACAGAAACATTGTCAGAACTAAAACAAGCAGTCTTGTGGCACCTTAGAGACTAACAAGAATGTATAGTATCATGCGCTTTCAAGGGCAAATCCCACTTCATCAGATATTTCCACTCCAGCTGATCTGATAGACCTTAGGACTCTTCATGGAGGAGTATATCCCCTTGGAAGCTGGCTATGGTCACGGTAGTTCTGATTTGTCCTGGGATGTGTGTTTTGCCTTCTGCTAAGATTTCAGTGATCATAAATTTTGCTTTCTGGAAAATATATTCTGAATTCTTAATAATGGACTAGCTTGAGTCACTCTGGAAAGCCTGAGGCCAAAACTGTACCTGCAGGTTGGGGCATTGCCCCCTGTCATTATGGTTTAAGTACAAACTTGACACATTTTTTACTCATAAATTTGCCAGGATGTACACACCCTTACAGTAGCTACTTCTCAGGAATCATCGTTATCTTGCTTATGCCATAGGCTATGCTGTATAAATGTTATAACTTGCCTCTTCCCGTGGTAGTGTAGATAATGTTGATAGCATGTGGTATTGACTAAAGTGGGCAGTGGTATCTGTTATTTTAGCAATAGTGATTTAAAGTTATGATGATAAATTACTTGCTGCCTGACGTACGTGTCTCATATTTTGTTGCATGTCCTGGTCATTCAAAACTTACAGGTGACAGCGACCAAGAACTTGGATTTTTCTGCTCCTAAAGCTGCCAGCCGAGCACTTCTGAGTCAACATACTAGAGAGCAGTAGTACAAATACACTCACCACTTCATTCCTCTGTTTTCCTTTCCTTTCCGTAAAAACCAGCAACCGTCACTGCTTCTCCTGTTGATGTCACTTCAGTGTTAAATTCTTGCAGGGTCTATTATAGGGGAATGCAAGCAGGTTGAGTCACCTTTATAAAGAACACCTCTTCAACTAGAACTCTAAAATCTAATATGGGGGAGAATGGCAGGAAGACTGGGTGAGAAAGAAAGGCTTGGGTACCTGTCAGCTCTATAATTTCCCCTTCCATGTGCTGGTAGCGGGGAGATGCATATAAGCTCTTCATGCTGCCTCTGAACGTGTGGGAATCTGGAAGGTCTCTGCTCATCTGTGGTGGGGGTCTGATGCCTTCTCCCTGCCCCTTCTCATTGAGCCAGATCCTGGAGGGGGGGGGTGTCAGATCCTCACTCCCAGCTTCCCCTTGTGTGTGACAGGAGTGAGGATTCCCTGCCTAGCTACAAAGTTTGAGCATAATCACACTTGCTTTTTTTCCCACTGGTAAGAGCCAGGTTCTGGAGAAGGTTTGTCTTTCTGTGGGGGTCTGAGCCCCTAATCTCCCCCCCCCCCCCGTGTAATATATAACCTAGGGATTATAAGGGGGTCTGAGCTCAGCTTGGTGCATGCACTCATAATACACAGTTGCTGACATTGATATGAGAAGCTAAAACCGGGTGTGCTTGTCCCCAAAATACTCCAGCTGTGAAGTGCAGGTATGGGAACATCCACTGAAATAAATGAAGCAGTTCTCACAGCTATTGTTTCATGCTGCATTCACCTCCACTGGGTATTTTCTTTCACTACAGACCATCTCATTGAGATGAACGCTGTGTGACTGATGAATATGTAGAGCACTCCCCTTTGTGTCACCCTTCAATCTCATGCCGTATTACATGGGTGTGACGGTTGGGCTGTAGGTAAGGTTGGGAAACACTTTCTGTTTTGAGGACGACTCTGACAAGTACACTAAAATCTGTGTGTTTTACACAGCTTGTCTTGAAATTTGTTACACCTTATGGGAATGTGGGTTGGGGCTAATGATCCAAATCTAAAGCCATTTGAACAAGGGATCTCCAAGATCCAGTCACCAGGAAAAAAACAAAACAGCATTTCATAGTTTCTAGAACAGTGGTGGGCAACCCATTGCTCATCATGGTTAGCTACTGGTGAGCTGCCAGACAGACTGTTTATCTTGTGTCCGCAGGTATGGCTGCTTGCAGCTCCCATTGGCTGCAGTTTGCCATTCCTGGCCAACGGGAGCTACAGGTAGCCAGATCTGCAGATGCAAGGTGAACAGCCTGTGTGGTAGCCTAGCTATGGCTTACCCAGGCAAGTCACATGTGTGCCCATTGCTGTTCTAGCATCTTTGATTAGTTTGAAACCCAAAATGGGCAGAATCCAAGAATGACCAGTAAACATTTGGGAAAAAAAATCTGTCTCTGACAAGGGTTTCATTGTTTGTTTCTTTTGGAGAAATGTAATCTGAGTACATCAGGAAGTGCTGAAACTATTTTTGAAAAGAAAATAACTTCACATGAAAATGCTGACTGGCCTGGGAAGTGCGATTAGGGATGCCTGAGTCGGTAGGTAATAGAGGGACGAGGGGGCTTGGGTCTGCAGTGAGGGATGGGGTATTATGGCAAGATTAAGGCAGCTACATCTCCATTGCTGTAATGTCTCCCATATAGCCACTCTATGCAGTAGGAGAGAACTCTCCTGCTGGCATAATTAGACTACCCCAAACCAGCCTGATGGGAATGACTGGTAGGGGTGGGAAGAGGAGCTGGGAGTGTTAGGTAGGGGCGGAGGGAGGCATAGGGATTAAGACAATAGAAGGGGAAAAGTCAGGAGGGTTTGGAGAATATGAGGGGTAGCAGAGGAAACTGCAGGTTTAGGAGTGGGGAAACCATCATCCTTAAATTCACCCCTTCGGTGGGTCCTAGGAGATGGAGGAACCCTCTGCCTTGGCACGGCCTGAGCCCCTCTCCCTGCCTGCTGCTCTTGGGGGTGTCTAAACCCTCTTCCACATGAGCTGCTATCTGGGAGGCACGGGAAGAGGACTGAGAGTAATGCAACATTAAATATCCAACTACCAGAAAATGAAGAGTTAAGGTAGGGCGGGGGTAGCTTGGTGGGAGGAGCATATTTTGGAGGAGGGACAAAGTGGATGGGCTTTCCTGATACAAGGGTGGGAGGTGAGAGTGAGGAGCCAACTCTATATGCTGCCTGAGCTACATAACCAAGGTAGCACGTGGCCCTCCAGCAAGCTGCTGCCTGTGATACAGTGTATAGCAGCATAGGGCAGGAGACAGCAAGGAGCAACTTCTTACCGGTTAATGGGCTTCTGCCAACTACAGGTCTAATAGGATGGGAAAGAGAGGAAAGGCTGGAAATATTAGCAGGAACGTTCTAATGTGTCCCCCTTCCTATTGGAAATAATTTAAGCAACTCTATCTACTGGACACCACCACCATTTCAGAAAATGTTATCGACATTTGGTAGAGGATGGGCCATGTCACAGGTTTGGGAGGGGTCATGGGGCAGTAACAGTCTCTGCTCATTGTCTACAATATGACTTTTAATCATGCTGCTTTCCATAGTTTGCCCTGCAGGCTGCAAGAAAACTGTGTAGAAGCCATCATGTATTAAGTGACGAGTGGGAGAAAATTAAAAGCTTTGTGCACTTACTCAAGTTGGTGCTGTCCTGGGTGTGTGCACTGTTGCTGGTGATTTTTCCCTTGGTAACATCTATCAGGCTGACTCTAACACCCTCTGGAGCAGCACGCGTATGCACTGGTATAAGGGACACCACTAGCTCCAGACACGTGTGATGGGTGCTGGAATGCCATTTTCTTGCTCTGGCAAGGTTTCTTCCTAGTGCTTTCAATCTTTCTTCAGTCATAGTGTTAATAGTTTAGTGGATATACTTTTTGCAAAGTATGACCATGTATATAGTTCCTATTGTCAAAGGATTATTTGCCTTGGGTACCGGGCATTTCCCAGACTTTGAAAGCACCCATGTGGCTATGCCAAGATTGGTTCAACATACTTCTGGACCTCTCTCAGTGGCACCTCTACTCCACTCCCAGTCTGCCTTGACTTGATTTCACAAACCCATAGCCAGTTTCTTAACATGAACTTGACTCCATGCACCTAATTGCATGGGTGATGCATGGCTGAACTCTGAAGAGCAGGCCTGCTCAGCCCAGGTTCAACAAGTCTTGCTAGATAGAAGAAAGCCTTCCATGAGGGACACCTACTTGGCTAAGTAGAAACCTTTCACTTCTTAGGCCTCCAAATGGGAGTGCTTTTCATCTCAATGTTCTCTTTAGTCTGCTTTGACTACTTGCTCCAACTAAAAAAGCACCAGGGTCTGACTCTTAAAAGTTAATTTGTTGGCCTTTTCAACCTGTCCCGTACTACAAAGTTATGGCCTGGTTTCTCAAGGGTTTGGAAAACCTCTATCCTCAGATTTGTGAACCAGTCCCCCCAGCCCCATGGAACTTAAACCTGGTCCACAGTTCTTTGTGGAAATAGCGTAAAGGATGAGAGGCCTGCCTATGTCTTGCCGTGGATAACCATCTGTATTTGGATTTGCTACAAACAAATGTCCCATCTCCAGCCATCGGGCCACACATTCCACAAGACCCCAGGCTTTGTCAGCAATGTTCCTTATGCAAGCACCAGTCCAAGACATATGCGGTACTGTGGCCTGGGCATCGGTTCATACCTTCACGTCTCACCATGCCATCACCCAACAGGCCCATGATAATGCCAGGTTTAGGGAGAACTGTGGTAGTCAGCACTTCCATGAACTTGTGCATCACCTAGCAAACACTCAACGAATTGAAACTGGTTACTAACCATTTGTAACTATTTCCTCGAGGTGGATTTCTCATATCCATGCCATGACCTACTCCCTTACCCCTCTGCTGGAGATACCAGCAAGAAGGAACTGAAGGGGTGTGCGACCAGCTGTCTCTCTTATATGTGGGCACATATGTGCAGGGCTCCAGAGGGTGCTAGAGCCAGCCCAATGGATACTATTCAGGGAAAAATCTGCAGCAAAAGTACACGTGGCACACGCACACTGAGCATACACCTGGCATACACATGAGCAACACATCTCAAAGAACAGCAGTTATGAAACGTAACTTGTCAGCACACCGTTCCCACTCTTTTACTCTTCAAATTGCTCTTAAGCACTTGCTACACAGGTAATTTAAATTACTTACATTTCATGGAAAGTTTGCAATTAAAATAGTTAAATGAAGGTTGTTTGGTCATTCTAATCAATACTTTAAGGGCGTGATTTTCAACTTCTGCTCCACTTCAGCAGTGATGGCTTATTTAGACAAATCAATACTTGAGATGTAGCAGGTAATATCAATAGTATGTACCTGACTTAGGTATCTAGATACCGAAATAGCATAAATTGTACCTGTAAAATAATTTCCCAGCCGTTGTGCCCAAAGTGGAGGCCAGATCTTTATCTTGATATTATCAAAGGAGTCTATAATTTAAACACGATTTTATAATACTAGATACCAGCTTACCCATCGTTATCCATGATATTAAATATGTTGGTCAGAAAAACTACTAATTTATTACACCTGAAAAGGTGCATTATTGTTCTTTACTGTCTAGTACACTATACATTCTAGTTCTAAGTAAAGGGGCTTGCAGCACACCTCTGGGGTTATTCTGTGGTCTCACCCTGGGCCATCGCAGCCCTGGGCTGGTCATTACTTTCACAACACCATGAATATTGACTGTCATTACTTAAATACAACTTTGAGGAATCAAACATTATGACACAAACTGTAATGGATTTTTTTGTTTAAGAAAAAATCCAGTTCTTTAATGGGGCATTCTGATTTTCTTATACCCTGCAACCACAATAAATAACATTGATTCTATGGCACCAGGGATAACTTGATTCACTTACTTTCAGTAAGTTGTTGGGGTGCCAAATGAGTGTTTTGTACGCCAGCACACGATGCCATGATGATAGTACCATCACTCCTTGCTATTAGTAGCACAAATATTTAGACTGAGATCCAGAATAAAGCTAATGCTGAATAAAAGACTTTGTTCAAGGAATAATCATTTGACTCACCCTGGCTTTAAAAAAAACAAATCACAAACACCCCTCAAATTGAGGAAATAAAAGTGTGAAGTTAGCAAAATATTGTACTACTCCTCGAAGTAGCTTATAAATGCTGATGCACCAAGTTAGAGACAAGCTAAAGGTGAAGCAATGCATAGGTTATATCAACCCATGTTGTTTCTATATGAAGTAGACCTGGTTTTTTTTTGACTTGTGAGACAACAGACACACTCAGTCTTCATTTTTTCTTGTTCTTTCAATGATTAACCTATTCTTTCCAGCTAGCAGGTTAAATTCACCTGTTTTTCTTAAGTAATGATATGGGTTGAAAACATCAATATGCTTCAGCAATAAATAATTATGTTAATGAGTGAATGGTGGAAAATGACAGCTGGAGTTGGTTACAGTGTCCTCAGTCACCTTTGGATGACAGTTGTGGCATAGGATGGCTAGATTCAGTGGTAGTAAGTGGTTCATCCAGGGGTGAAAGTAACTTAAATGTCTTACAGGTACTGTTGTATTGCCCCCCCCCCCACACACACACACACACACACACACACACACACACAAGACTGGGGGGGGGTGAGAGTGTGTGTGCGAGAGAGAGAGCGCGAGCGAGCGAGCAAACAGTACCTGTAAAAGTGTGGGGTAGAGTGCAGGGAGCTCATGGCAGAGGGTTGGGATGGGTGTGGGGAAGCTCAGGGCAGGTGGTGTCAGGAGTCAGGGTTGGGGTGAAGCTCAGGGCAGAGGGTTGGAGTGTGTGGAGGGGTACAGGAACCAGGGCTGCGGGTGTGGGCTCTGGGCAGAAGGTTGGGGTGTGGAGGGGTGCAGATAGCTAGGGGCTAGGGCAGGGGGTTGCAGAGTGTGGGGGTAGTGTGGAGGGCAAGGGTGCTCTTTAGGAAAGGCAGGGGGCAGAAGCCCCCCCATTCCTACAAGTGCTGCTTGTTGCTTGCTGTTCCTCTCGTGCTCACTGTCAGGGAACGAGGGGAAAGCACACAGCATGGGTCACTCACTCTTCTGCCCTCTCCTCTCCCCAGCCAGGAGGGAGAGGAATGCATGGACACCGTGTGCTGTCCTCTCACTCCTGAAGTGATGGAAGGGGAACAGCAAGCAACAAGCAACATTGGGAGGAATGGGGGTGAGGCTTCAGTCCCCCTGTCCTCCTTAAAAGGCATATGGGGGGGGGGGAGAAGAGACTCAGAGCTGGAGCAGTCCCAGATTGTTGTGGGGCGCAACCCCCAGCCAGCTACTTTCACCTGACTGCTGCTTAGCATGACAGCCTATAGGAGAGCCCCGGGAGCCCGACTAAGAGTGCGCTTCACCGCCTCCTGCAGCAGAGGCCCCAGCCAGCTTTTACCAGAGTGCTGCACCGCCTTACTCACCTCTGGGTTCATCGTCGTGTTCCCATGATGCTTCTGTTTAGGGCAGCAACAAAGCTCCTCCACTCCTGTCTAGTTTTGGCAGGTCTTTCAATGGTTCCCCAGCTGTGCCCCAGGTTTTTCAGCTCAGCTTCTTTGCCATGTTGCTTTCAGGCAGCCTCATTTTCACTTGCCTTCAGGTGCCCATCTTATTGCAGTAGTAAGTGGTTGGGGCCCTTTAAATAATGTAAAGGAGGAGCAAACAAGTGGAATGGGGATGAAGGTACAAACTAGGCCCCAGAGAGCATGGGTATGTAGCCTGTTGGGCAGCGGAAACACAGGCACCTCTCATAGAGCTGAACAACATTAAGGAAAAGGGGCTCAGCCGACAAACATCCCACTTGCACTATAGGAGGCTGAACTGACACCCCAGCTGTTAATGAAGATTGTTGCTTGTAGTGCTGGACCTGCACAATGGAGCAATTGTTCAAACCTGTCCCCTCATCTTACATGTGGAGTTCAAACAAAGTTTAATGAATAATGAACCTACACAGTTGAGTTCTTTCTGCTCCTCCCACAGATATTTGATGTTTATCCCTCTTTCTAGATAAAATGCACGAAATTCAGTAAAATGTGATTTTAAAAATAATGTTTTCCCCTGTCCAATAAAAAGCCTAGAAAGTTATTTGACTGTTTATTTACCAGTGATATGTATACAAAGAAGTTTGGTACTGGAGTACAGTTAACATTGCTTTATAACCTTCTTACAAAAGGCATAACAGATTTGTGCAAGGAAAAGTTCAAAACAGCATGCTGCCATATGAGAAAACTAGGAAGGTTGAGGAGTACTTCACCAAAAATATTTGGAATCTTTAACCAAGCTTACTTCACAAATAGGCTATTCCAATCTTTTGAGAGAGTAGGTGGGGAATTAAAGAGAAGAGCTATGTTTAATAATTTCCTTTATCCTTTTGCTAGTTTCGAAGAGGGATGGCGAGAATCAGCACAAATTGTTTTGAATTGAGAACCACTCCTTTTTAACTCAGAACAATGAGGAGAGGAGACATATTGGTAAGAGAGCAGTTACAGAGAAACAAGTTTTAGCTATGAGCTTGCTTAGAGATCATAAACAAAACTGCCTTGAAGGCCTCATATAGCAATTTACCTGTTCTTGGAATAGTGAAGGAGGCAGAAGGGAAGGGTTGCTGGGGATTAGTTTAAATGAACAGATGTGAATAATCTTGTCATCTTTAGAATTCTTTGTTATCACAGTATTCTTGCCAGCAAATTAAGGAAGTATGGATTGGATAAATGGACTATAAGGTGGACAAAAAGCTGTCTAGATTGTTGGGCTCAACAGGCAGTGATCAATGGCTCACTGTCTGCTTGGCGGTCGGTATCAAGTGGAGTGCTCCCAGAGTTGGTTCTGGGTCTGATTATGTTCAACATCTTACTTAATGACCTATATGAGGGGATGGATTGCACCCTCATCAAGTTCACAGATTACTCTAAACTAGGGGAATAGGTAGATACGCTGGAGGACAGGGATAGACTCCAGAGTGACCTAGACGAATTGGAGGATTGGGCCAAAAAAAAATCTAAGAAGGTTCAACAAGAACAAGTGCGGAGTCCTGCACTTAGGATGGAAGAGTCCCAAGCACTGCTGCAGGCTGGGGACCAAGTGGCTAAGCAGCAGTTTGGCAGAAAAAGATCTGGGGTTTACAGTGGATGAGAAGCTGGATATGAGTCAACAATGTACCCTTGTAACCAAGAAGGCTAACAGCATATTGGGGTGCATTAGTAAGAGCATTGCCAGAAGATCTAGAGAAGTGATTATTCCCCTTTATTTGGCACTGATGGGGCCACATCTAGAGTGTTGCGTCCAATTATGGGCCCCCCATTACAGAAAGGATATGGATACATTGGAGAAAGTCCAGCAGAGGACAACAAAAATGACTGGGGGGCTGGAGCACATAATTTACCAGGAGAGGCTGATGGATTTGGGCTTACATAGTCCACAGAAGAGTGAGGGGGATTTGATGGCTGACTTCAACTACCTGAAGGGGAGTTCCAAAGAGGATGGAGAGAGGCTGTTTGCAGTGATGACAGAATGAGGAGCAATGGTCTCAAGTCACAGTGGGGGAGTTCTAGGTTGGATATAAGGAAATACTATTTCACTAGGGGGGGGGGGCGAAGCACTGGAATGGGTTACCTAGGGAGGTGGTGGAATCTCTATCTCTAGAAGTTTTTAAGTCCCAACTTGATAAAACCCTGACTGGGATGGTTTAGATGGGATTGGTCCTTTTAGCAGGGAGTTGGACTCGATAACCTCCTGAGGTCTCTTCCAACCCTATGTTTTTATGTTTGATTCAAAACCACAGAAGAGACAGTGATTGTAGTGAGTTAAAAAACATGGCATGGTGGGCATAGCATTTCTTTGTTTAAATACAGCTCTAGGCCACAGGAGCCACATTATATAGGCTTTTGGGGCTAAGGATGCTACTCTGTCCATCCATGAAGGCATCCCTCCAAGTGCAAGCTGGCCTTAAAAAACATAGCAAACAAGCAGAGAATCTTTCCTTGTGGTCTGCAGTAGAGTTTGGATTTGTTTAATGGGTGTGAACTCCCAATCTTGCAGGTTTTTCATGTTTAACATTTAACAACAGCTAATAGACTGGAGAGCGAAAACTACTGAACCATGGGTAGTTTTAGGTAACTTAGGAAAACAAGTCCTATCCAACCACACTCTTAGCCCGGCAGAGGAATATGTCCTATCTCGAGGACTCTCCTGCCCCACCATCCCCACAAATATGACTCAGTTCTGTGGAGCTCTGGAAGCCTATTTTCTCCACCTCTGCCTAAAGGAGTATTTCCAGCACACCGATGTACAACACACTGACCTTGCAGCTCCCTCCTGCCAATCCCACAAAAGGAAGGCTTCTATGTGGACCCATACTGACGGTCGTATCAAGAGTCTTGACTTCTACATTGACTGCTTCTGCAAATGTGCACGGGCTGACACTGTCAGTCAGCAAACAAAACATATAACTCAGTCATGCAAAATGCAATGCTATACACAGCCTCCAAAACAATTCTATCATCATAATCAAAGTGGCTGATTTCACCCAGAGAAGTGAAAAAACAGATTGACAGAGCCAGAAGAGTACCCAGACATGAACTACTTCAATACAGGCGAAGAAAACAAAACAGAACACCACTTGTCATCACCTACAGCCCCCAACTTAATTCTCTCCAACACATTATCAACAATCTACAACCTATGCTGGAAAATGACCCCTCACTCTCACAAGCCTTGGCGAACAGGCCAATCCTCGCCTACAGACAACCCCCTAACCTCAAACAAATTCTTTCCAGCAACCATGGAATACAACGCCATCATAATCATCCAGGAACTCACCCCTGCAATCAGCCCCGCCGCCAACTCTGTCCACACATCTACACAAGCGATTTAATCATTGGGCCCAACCACATTAGCCACCATAACAGAGGCTTATTTAACTGAACATCCACTAATATGATCTATGCCATCAAAGCCCCTCTGCCATGTACAATGGCCAAACTGGAGAGTCTCTATGGGAAAGAATTAATGGACGCAAATCAGATATCTAAAAAGGCAACACACAGAAACCTGTTGGAGAACATTTTAACTTTCCTGAATACTCATTAATGGATCTCAAAGTCACTGTGTTGTGTTAGGCCAATTCCACAAGCCAAATACACAGGGAAGCCTTGGAACTTAACTTATTTTACAGGTTTGGGACCCATCACAAAGATATGAACAAAGACATTACCTGGCAAGCACACTACATTCCACATCCTAATGACTTAAAAAACCAAACAATGGGTACTTATGAAAAAAGTTGCACATTCTCTATTAGCTTCATGTGGCATCAACACTCTAATTGACTATTTCTTTTCCCTTTTTCCTTCTCTGCCCCAATCTCCTATTTATTTTGGAACTGGACCTTTATTAACTCCATTCATCTGAAGAAGTAGATTGTGCCCACGAAAGCTCATGATACCATCTACATGTTTTGTTAATCTTTTCGGTGTTTAAGTTTTTCCAGTTATAGACTAATACGGCTACCCCTCTGAAATTGAGAAGTTACAGTCAGTCCAGAACACATCAGTACCAAAAAAAGGAGAAGGACTTCAAAGAAGAGCAACAAAAATGATCAAGAAGGAAAATAAATTAATTTAGAGGTAGGCTGTGTGGATATGGTATAATGTGCAGGTACAGGCTGAACTTCCTTGGCTTGACACCCTTGAGACCTTTATGATCTCGAACCAGGGTTTTTGCCAGGCTAGGGGGAGATCAATACCAGCTGCTGCTACTGGCTATGGGGCTTCACTCTGGCGGCATCAGAGGGGCCAGCACTGACAGAGCAGGGACCAGAGGGGCACTTGCGGAAGAGGCAGGATGACTGTGCATAACTCCGTGGCCAGTGCATTCCCAGCCCCCACTGCAGAGCTGCACTTCTGGCTCCTGCCGCAGGGTTCCACAGCCAACCTGCCTCTTCCCCCAAGCATCCTCCCCAATCCCTGCACTGCCCTCTCCCTCCCTCATGTGAATACCACAAAATAGCTCTGGGAGGGTGGGGGATGAGTTACTGAATGCAGAGGGCCCTGCTTTTCCTCATGAGTGCTCCAGTCCCAGAGATGCTGGACATGGGATGTTGCTGGACAAGAGAAGTCTGATTTATACAGGCCTTACTTGTAGCTGAATGATGCAGACAATGGTAGTGGAATTATTTAGCATGGAACATCTGGAGTGGTGAGCTGCAACTAATAGAGGGAGATACGGATGAATATCAGGAAAATCTTTATGGCAGGAAAAAAGAACGGTTACTTACCTGTAACTGTTGTTCTTCGAGATGTGTTGCTCCTGTCCATTCGAATTAGGTGTGCGCACCGCGTCTTCCGGAGCGTTTTCCCTAGCGGTACCCGTAGCACTGGCAGGGCGCCCCCTGGAGTGGCGCCGCCATGGCGGGGCATAAGTACCCCGGCCGGCGCTCCCCCACCTCAGTTCCTTCTTGCCGGACGCTCCGACGAAGGGGAGGTAGGGGGGGAATCGAATGGACATGAGCAACACATCTCGAAGAACAACAGTTACAGGTAAGTAACCGTTCTTTTCTTCTTCGAGTGGTTGCTCATGTCCATTCGAATTAGGTGACTTCCAAGCCAACCCCACTTCAAGGAGGAGGGGTCGGAGCACTCAGAAAGAGAAGTCCACAAAAATTGAACAATCCAAACACATTTATTCAACTAACCGAACACAGAAAAAACTGTAGAAAAGTGCAATGTGGTACAGATAAAACATACATATTTACAGTACAGAGCTGAGGACCGCAGAGCCCAACCCTGCGTCCTCCCTAGCCTGCTGTGCCAGCGCGTAGTGCGCCGTAAAGGTATGGAGCGACGACCACGTGGCCACCCTGCAGATTTCAGTAATTGGAACCTGCGCCCCAAAAGCTACAGAGGATGCCTGCGCCCTGGTGGAATGTGCTGTAACCCGGGGCAGGACCTTCCCGGCCAAGGCATAACACTCCCTGATACACCCTGTGACCCAATTGGACAACCTCTGGGTCAATATGGGAAGCCCTTTCATTCTGTCGGCGACAGCAATAAACAATTGTGTGGATTTGCGAAAGGGTTTGGTCCTATCAATATAAAAGGCTAGCGCACGTCTAGCATCCAGGGAATGGAGCACTTGCTCCTTAGGGGAGGTGTGGGGCTTTGGAAAGAAAACTGGGAGGTAAATTTCTTGGGACAAGTGGAACGGTGACACCACCTTGGGGAGAAAGGCCGGGTGAGGGCGGAGCCTCACATTATTGTCAGAAAACACTAGGTAGGGCGGGTTTACAGTTAACGCCCTCAGCTCGGAGACCCTGCGAGCCAACGTAATGGCCACAATGAACGCAACCTTCATAGAGAGGTGCGTCAAAGAACACATGGCCAGCGGCTCAAAGGGGGGGCGACACAAGTCTAGACAACACGAGGTTAAGGTCCCAAGCGGGGAGAGGGGGTCTAACCGAGGGATACAACTTATCCAAACCCTTAAGGGTCAGAAAACAGAGAGACGCCTGCCGAACCAACATGGAAGGCGGAGAGAGATGCCACATGGACTTAGATAGAGGAGGTAGAGAGGCCACTGGACCTAAGTTCAAAGAAGTAGTCCAGAATGGACGGGACAGGTGCACAGGACGGGTGCACTCCCCTTCTGGACGCCCAAGACGAGAACCGCTGCCACTTGGCTGCGTACGACCGCCTGGTAGACGGTTTCCTACTACTTAGGAGCACCATCTGTACCTCCTGGGAACATTCCCTTTCCGGTTGGGTCAGCCACAGATAAACCAGGCCGTCAGGTGGAGAGAGCTGAGATTCAGGTGAACCATGGTCCCCCCGTCCCAAGGTTGGGTCAGGTGATCCCGAACCGGCGGGAGCGTTATAAGCTCCTTGCTAAGCATGTCCACCAGGATACGGAATCAGAATTGCCTGGGCCACCGAGGGGCTATCAGGATGACCGTGGACCTGAAGGTCTTGACCCTGGTCAGAATCCTGGGAATTAGGGGAAACTGAGGGAAAGCATAGAGGATGCCCGCCGGCCACAGCACAGTCATGGCATCCCCCCTGGAGTGTTCCCCCAGCCCCAACAGGGAGCAGTAACTCTGGCACTTGGTGTTGTGTGCCGAGGCAAACAGGTCTACTAGGGGACAACCCCACCTGTGGAAGACCTGACGAAGGGCTGAACCCTTGAGAGACCATTCGTGGCAAAGGATCTGCTCAGAGCATCGGCCAGCAAGTTTTTGCACCTGCCTGCAAAACTGTGTCGTGCTCTACGCACAGGTCCTAGAGGCACAGAGCCTCGTGGCAGAGGGGAGGCGACCGGACTCCCCCCTGCCTGTTGAGGTAAAACACAGCCGCCGTGTTGTCCAGGCGGACCAGGACAGAGCGGCGAGAGAGCTTTGACAGGAAGGTCTTGCAGGCTCTCCTGACTGCCCTGAGCTCCCAAACATTTATGTGCAGAACCCGCTTTGCAGGGGACCATAAACCCTGGGTTCTGTGACACCCCAGGTGTGCTCCACAACCCAGGTCGGAAGCATCTGTGACCAGTGTAAGCGAGGGGGGAGGTACAGTGAACGGAACCCCGCTGCACACCACCGCCTCCTGGGTCCACCATTGTAAGGAGGCTACCACTTCCAGAGGCACTGTGAGAACCGTGTCCCAGAGACCCCTGGACTGGTTGAATGCCCTTGCCAACCAGGCCTGCAGAGGCCTGAGCCTCATTCGAGCATGGCGTACCACATACGTACATGCCGCCATGTGTCCCAGCAGCCTCGAGTTAACCCGGTTTCCCATCACGACCGGGTTAACTAGGAGACCAGCTCCACTATGGACAGAAACCTGGATCTGGGGAGGAGTGCTCTCGCCACCCTGGCGTCCAGGAGGGCACCTACGAATTCGAGGTGCTGGGAGGGAGTCAGAGATGACTTTTCCTCATTTAGCATGAGTCCCAGCCTTACAAAGAGGGCCTTTGTGAGGGAACATGGGCCTCCACTTGTTCGTAGGAACGACCACGAATCAGCCAGTTGTCTAGGTACGGAAAGACGTGTACCCCTTTTTTGCGGAGGAACGCTGCTACGACCGCCATGCATTTTGTAAAGACCCTGGGTGCTGCTGAAAAGCCAAATGGGAGCACTGTAAATTGGAAGTAGCATTTGGAAGTAATAGAACAGAGAAACCTCCTGTGGCTGGGTCTTATTGCCACATGGAAGTAAGTGTCCTTGAGATTGAGAGTTGCGTACCAGTCTCCTAACTGTAAAACCGGGATGACAGAAGCCAGGGTTACCATTCTGAACCTGGATTTCACCACCGTCTTGTTGAGGTCCCTGAGATCTAAGATGGGACGAACCCCGCCCTTGGGTTTTGGGACAATGAAATACCGGGAATAAAACCCCTTGCCCTTCAGATGTGAGGGGACCCTCTCCACGGCTCCCTTTTCGAGGAGTGCTAACACCTCCTGACGGAGGATGCCTTCGTGAGAGGTGTCCCTGAAAAGGGACGGGGCGGGCAGGTTGGAAGGGGGCGAGCCCAGGAAGGGGATGGTATAGCCATTTCTGACTACTTTTAGAACCCAGGCGTCGGTGGTGACTTCTGCCCAGGCGTGGGCAAACCAGGATAACCTGGCCCCAAACGGGGGGCCAGGGTCGGAGGCTGGTGCGCGACTCTCTAGCAGCCCATCAAAACTGGTGCTTGGGCTGCTGGGAGGAGCTTGACCAACCCCACGGGGGTTGTCCCCTCTCAGGCGACATCGACGACCCCTTGCGGACGAGGGGCCCGCGGCTGCCCCCGCACCCCCACTGGGGGCATGAAGACAGCGTCTCCAGTAATCCGGGGGACCTGGGACTGTGTTCTCCCCCTGCTGTCTGTACGGCAGCTGACGATGCTGCGGGGCCGGCGTGTGGATCCCCAAGGACCGGAGAGTAGTCCTCGTGTCCTTAAGCATATGGAGCCTGGAGTCCATGTGCTCCGAAAACAGTGCTTTGCCATCAAAAGGAAGGTCCTGGATCGTAGTTTGGACGTCCGGAGGTATTCCAGACACCTGACACCATGGTGCGGGCTGCAGAGTCAACAGCGTCCAGGGAAGCCTGAAGGGCCATGCGGGCGATGGTTCTGCCCTCCGAAGTTATGGCCGCAAACTCCTGACGGGCCTCGGCAGGGAGCTTAATCTTAAACTTATCCACCGCCTGCCATGTATCATAAGCATAACGACTCAGTATCGCTTGCTGGTTAGCAATGTGGAGTTGCACCCCGCCAGTGGCATACACCTTACGGCCCATCAGGTCAAGGCATTTGGGCTCCCTAGCCTTCGGGGACGGCCCTGGCTGGGGAAGCCTCTCCTTTTGAGCCGAAGCCTGAACGACCAAGGACCCCGGAAGAGGTTGGGAGTACAAGTGTTCGTGCCCCAACTGGGGAACGTAATCGCGCCTCTCAACTCCCTTTAAGTTAGGGGTCAGGGACGCCGGGGTC
Organism: Pelochelys cantorii; assembly: GCA_032595735.1. Taxonomy (NCBI): domain Eukaryota; kingdom Metazoa; phylum Chordata; order Testudines; family Trionychidae; genus Pelochelys; species Pelochelys cantorii. Next base: position 35,122,868 of record CM064335.1, on the reverse strand, counting down.
TGCCACAGGGCATTAGTAATCTTGGCCACGGTTTTATTAAGTGGCAAAGCCAAGTGGGCAGGGGCATCGTCAGAGAGGATGTCAATCATGGGGTCTGTGTCCTCCATTACTGGCTCCACTGGGACACCCAGATTGGAGGCCAGACGCCTAAGCAGATCCTGATGCGCTCGAGCATCCATAGTAGGCAACGCCGGTGCGGGATCCGCCAAAGCTTCATCAGGAGACGAAGATGAGGATGACTACTGGATCGGTACCGGATCCAGCGCAGGGCCCAATTGAGGAGCCAGCTGGGCAGGCGGCACCATTTGCGGAAGCAGCTCTGGCACCGGGGCTTGTGGCTCAGCAGCGGCATCTGCAGTAACCGACCTCTGGGGGGAGGGAGGGGGTCGTGACAGTGACGCCGATGGTTGCACTCGGTGCCCCGAGACACCAGACACTACAGAGGAGGGCACAGGCCCCTGCCACTGGTGGTAAGCCCACTGTGTCCAGAAAGGCCATTGCGGTTGAGGCAGCTAAGTCTGCTGTACATGCGAATGATCATGCCAGTGCCGGGAACAGGATCTATGACTTGAGGAAGCTCCGAGGACTCCGACCTGAACGAGGCCGCATCAGAATCGACGAGTAGTCAGACTCAGGCCAGGGAGGTGCAGATGACGAATGCTGTGCCACTAAGGGGGGGGCAAACCTGGCCATAGACTCAGGTTTGCCCGCATGGGTGCAATGAGGGCATGCCGGTGCTGGGAAGACAGGTCCCGGTGCCTGGAGTGGAGCCGGTTGCGGCACCGGGAGGACAGGTCCCGGTGCCTGGAGTGGAGCCGGTTGCGGCACCGGGAGGACAGGTCCCGGTTGCGGTGCTGAAACGGTGCATGGCTGCTCTGTCGAAGTCGGTATCGGTTGCGAGACGAACCTCGAAGAGACCGATGTTACCGGCGATAGTGGCACCAGCATGGCCCACGGGGTTAATGTTGGTGCCTGTAACGGTGCCGAAACTTGCATTGGTGCCGAAGAGGCTGATGCTGAAGGGTCCGGTGCTGAAGATTGGAGCCGCACCCCAGGAAAGCTGCTCAGCGCTGGTACCGATGATGGTGCCGTAGACGGTGCCGCAAGGCCTGGGTGATAGGGCACCAGGGCAGCCAAGACGGGTCTGTAAGAGGGCCCAGCACCGAGGGAGGTCGAGCCCAGTCGAGTGCCAAGTGAAGCCCAGCAGCCTGCATCAAGGCCAGCACTGATGTGGAGGCAAGCAGTACTGGTGCCACAGAGGATGGTCCCGCTGCATAAGCGACCAGTGCCGTCCAGTCACGACGGTGCAGAGGCGAAGCCAGTGCCAACACGGCCTCTGGCGTAGGTGACCTCAACCTCTCCACCTCAACTGACAACGGAGGGGAGGTAGTGAGGCTAATAAGGTCATGCACCGCCTCAAAAGTGTCTGGCGTGGAGGAGTGGTGTAAGGGTAGCTGCCCTGGGCTGGATGGCCGTCCCGCTCGCTTACGCCGCACAGTGGTAGATGAAGAGGTGCGCACCGGAGACTCGGCACTGCGGTGTAGGCCTGACTTGGACTTCCGGCTCAGAGACCTACCACGGGACGTTCTTGATCTCTTCGGTGCCAGAGAATGAGAACGGTGCCAAGCCCTCGACACCGAGGCCCGCTCTCGACATGGAGCATCACGCGTGGCTGCCGGTGCACTGCGCACCGCAGAGTGTCCAGCCGGTGCCAGCTGTAAAGCCGCCTCCATGAGAAGAAGTTTTATACAAGAGTCTCTCTCCCTCTTAGTGCGCGGCTTAAATGACTTGCAGATCTTACAGGCGTGTGTAAGGTGGCTCTCACCCAGACACTTCAGACAACTATCGTGAGGGTCTCCTTTGGGCATAAACTTTGCACAGACAGCGCACGCCTTAAAGCCTTGCAGCCCGGCATTCCTCACCCCCGAAGGGGGAGAAGAAAAACAAAGAGACACTAACTATCTAACTAATTGAACTATTTAGAACTATTCACAACACTAAGAGAAACGGGAACCATTAACTGCTCTAACAGAGACACACGCTCCAATGACTGTCACAGGCGGTAAGAAGGAACTGAGGTGCGGGAGCGCTGGCAGGGGTACTTATGCCTTGCCATGGCGGCACCACTCCAGGGGGCGCCCTGCCGGCGCTACGGGTACCACTAGGGAAAACGCTCCGGAAGACGCGGTGCACACGGTGCGCACAGCACACCTAATTCGAATGGACATGAGCAACCACTCGAAGAAGAATGTATAAATCTGTTGAATAGGAAGCCATGTCACTTCACATTTAACTTTAGATCAGAGGTTCTCAAACTTCATTGCTTTGTAACGACCGTCTGACAAAAATTACAACATGACCTCAGGAGTGGGGATTGAGGCCTGAACCTGCCCAAGCCCCACAGCCCTGGGGAGGAGGAGCAAAGCTGAAGCCCAAGGGTTTCAGTCTGAGGTGCAGGAGCCTGAAACATGTAACCCGCTACACAGGGTTTTAGCCCCTGGAAGTGGCATCCAGGTTTGGCTTCAGCCTCAGGCCGCAGCAAGTTTACGCCAGCCCTGGTGACCCTATTAGATTGGAGTTGCAACCCACTTCGGGGTTCTGACCCACAGTCTAAGAACTGCTGACCTAGGTTGAACAAAACCATAGTAAATTTACAACACGGTACAATCATCATATTAGGTTCTTCTGAGCTGAAGACTATCCACCAGGCTACAATTAGGGAATTTTAAATATTTATTTTCAAAACATCAGATTAACTTGACCTTTTCCCCCCTGGTGTTTACACTGTAAGGTGGCTTTTTGAAATGGAGAACACATGCTACGAACATTAAACTTGAGCAGCTTTTCTCTGCAACAATGTTTTGCTTAAAAACAGAGCAACCCCAGTTGTCTTTACATTCTTTTATTCTGTTCTTCTACAATTCAGCTTCACTTCTCAAGTTATAAACAGCTGGATGCTGTTTTTCCTCCAACACGTGCATGCTTTTCACTTCAATCAGATGTGTTTATGCCTCCCCAATTTTGTTGAGTAACGTTCCCCCTTGCAGCATTTTCAGTAAACATGGGATCAGTTGAATATACAGAAATAGTTTCTTCTATAAAATTTCCATAAAAAAATAGCAGGTATTTATTTACAAAGTGTGAAAGACTGCAAAGTAATAATTCCTTATTAGATCCAATACGCTATATGCTAATGGCAATGTCAATGTCCTCATTACAAAAGTAAAACTTTATGTACTTTGTATTTGTTTGTCACTGTTTAAAGCATATATAATATTATCACATTCCTTTTATGCCAATCGTCACAAACCATGTGGTAGTAAAAACTAACATTATTTGATCAGAAAAATAAAAGCTTCATAGCAGCCTTTGCTAAAATAAAACAGTAGGGCTATAAGTAAAAGATACCTAGCAAGAAAGAAACTCATGGAATATTAAAGAACTGCATCAGATTATTTGATATAAGTTGCCCAGAAAGCCTGTGACGAGTTAGATGGCAGTTTGCTCTAGGAAAGTCTTTAAGCTATGTGTACACTATGAGCACTACTGCAGCACAGGACAGCTATGCCACTATAGCATAGATATTTGCTACAGCTGTGATTTTTCCATCACTATAGTAAATCTACCATGTAAGAGGTTATAGCTTGACTGATTGAACAATTCTGCTGTCTACCTACCTGCATCTACAGGTGTTAGGTTGACCTAACTATATCTTTCGCGCAGGGCAAGAAATTTTGCACAGCCTTGAGCGAGGTAGCTAGGTTGACCTGTTTTAGGTATAGACTAAGCCTTAGTAATAAGGCTTTAGCCGTAGAAGAATGGGGAGATGTAAAATGCTTTTATTTAATGCATAAACACTTTGGCAGAAAAACAGTATTTATGCCAATAAACACTTCAGGGAAAAGACCATAAGGTTATTGGATTCAGTAAGAGAACAAAATGAATCAAACCCTCATTTGATAAAACAAACAACACTCATTTTATAGCTGAAGTACTAGAAATAATTAAATCCCATAAAAATTTATAGCACCAGTGAGAGCCACTATAACTGAAGTTGTTTCAGGCGTTCTGTTTTTCAGGAGTTCATAAACCTTTAAGTTTGTCTGAGATGAAACTTGGCACAAAACATCCAAGCCTATGACAGAGGGTTTGTCTAGACTACATGCCTCTGCTGACAGAGGCATGTAAATTAGACATACCGACATAGTCAATGAAGCGGGGATTTAAATATCCCCCGCTTCATTAGAATAAAAATGGCCGCCGCGTGGTGCCGGCTCAGCTGTTTGTCAGCACAAAGCAGCAGTCAAGACAGGGATTGGTCGGCAAGGAAAGCCTTTGCTGACCGATTCCCGTCTTGACTGCTGCTTTGTGCCGACAAACAGCTGAGCCGGCACAATGCGGCAGCCACTTTTATTCTAATGAAGCGGGGGATATTTAAATCCCCGCTTCATTGACTATGTCGGTATGTCTAATTTACATGCCTCTGTCAGCAGAGGCATGTAGTCTAGACATACCCAGAGGCTGCTCTTCCATTCACTTAAATAGGTAGTAAAGTGGTTAAAACAATTAATGGGCCTTTAAATGGCTTTAGCAATTCCAACACAAAAAGGAAGGTTTTTAATATGTTAACTCCACAAGGAATTTAGTTCATACTGGGGATAAGTACTTCAATTATCTTTAGAAATTTTCAGTTATCATACTCATTTATGTTGTAATGGCTCCATAATTGTTTGATACATAAGCCTGTTGCCCAGTATCATTATATTCTTTAAGAGAGCAATGACCTATTGCCAGATCTCATTGTTCAGAAGTGTCTACATACAATTACTGACTTTAAAATGTCTCCTGTTGTCATTCACAATGCTATGCAGGAGACAAATAAAAATATCCAGCTTGGTATCTTGCTCCTGGGGTAATTATTGCACTCAAGTCCCTGAAGGGACAGGTTGAGCTTTGAACTCAGTTTTTACAGGTTTGTAATGCACAAAACCACTAGAAGCAGGACTAATCTTTTACAGTAAGAATTTTTGGGTGATATAAAGGTTATAAAATATAGAAATTGACTAAGTTATGAGCCTAATGAGAGTGTTCTGTGTAAGACACGTGCCTTTCCATCAGAGACAGGGGAACTGCACAGAATTTGTTTTTACCCAGAAGGTGCTCTTGTGAGGAAATGTCTCTGATCAACATATTACCTGAAAAACCCAAACCCAAATCTATTATTAACCCTTACCATTAAAGATTTAATAAACTCAAACAAAAATTCAGATTTCTGGCTAACACACTGATTTCAAGGGCATAACAGAGAGCAATTCAAAAGGGAGATAAAGTTAAATAAGATCAGACATAGCCCTTGTCCTTGGGTACTTAAGGATCATGCAATTAACAGACATCTGCAATAATAAGGTATACTGCTGGGTGGGTCAAGACTGAAAGTCCATTTTTGTTTATTCTATGTTAAATTCGCCCTGCTGTTACTTGCTTCAATTTTAATTAGTCTAAAAGCAAAACTATCTTGACTTAGAAAAAATAAATTATTTCTAAAAAAGTATTTTTAAAATGCCTCTGGATATTTTCAAAGTGCTGTTAATTATCTGATTATTAGATTGGAGCATAAATACATTTAGAGGTGTTTTTGTTTAAGAAGTAGTATGTGTGTGTGGTTGGGGGGAGGGAGAAAGTAAAGATCACTTGACAGCTGTGGCCAAGCTATACAGAACTCTTCTTCACTTACAGAAGTTGGTCTAATAAAAGATATTAGCTCACTCACTTTGTCTCTTCAATATCATGGGACCAACTCTGAAAACAATTTCTCTAGCTAAGAAAGTCGTGCCAGTTTAACTAAGGCTATGTCTACACTATAGCACATGTTGTATCATGAACTCTTCCCTTCCCAAGTAACATTAGTTACACTGACATAAGTGCCAGTGTGGACAGAAGCTTTCCCACCAACATAACTTCTGCCACTCATAGAAGTGGTTTTACTCTGTTAGCACAGAGCATCTTCAACAGATGTGCTGCCACAGCCATGCTATACACATAGATATGCTCTAGAGGTGTGATTTTAAACTGATTTAGTTGAAGTGCTGCAAACTTCTGCATGGTTTAAAGCAGCCTTCTTGCAATTTAGTTTAAATCTCTGTAACCTTTATCAGAATAAGCCCCTCTTAAACCAGTACAAACCCCATCTGTGGATATTTTTCTTTTCTTTTCACTGAGTTTAAAAATCACACCTTCAATTAAATTGCATTATTTCCTTGCATAGCTGAGACCTAAGAGTAGATTAATTTTGCCACTTACTTCAGTGGAACCAATATTTGTCTTATAGAAATGAAAAATCTGGCACAACTGCAGTGTAATCATTAATGGCCAGATTTAGTAAACAGAACTAACTTCCACACAGCAGAAATTCCATCCATCCCCCTCCTGGAAACACACACATTTTTGGTATGTTTGAGGTACAATTTAGCAGATTTTATTGACTCTTTCCCTAAAGTTTAAAAAGGCCCCCAATCCCTAAAATAAGATGTAAAATATGCAAAAATGTTTACTGCAAAATATATTTAAAATGTATACACACAATTAAATTGGCCATGGCTAATGACTTCATGTACTTACTCAAATATTTTAGTAATCATGCCCAATAAACAAACATTTAAATCATCCAGAACAGCAGTACAAAAACCAAAACAACAAAAAAGCACTCCATCATTAGGTCACTTTTCAAATTTTCATCTCATAATTCTCTTTATATGTAAAGTTTACTTTCTACCTACCACCAGATAACAATGGACATATTAGCTGTACCACACAATATGGCAACTAAACAGAAAATGAAGCAGTCAAGCTGTTAATGAGTACCACTACAGTGGTAATATCTCCTGGTGCCACTCAGAGTTAAAGGGCCTTTTCGAGGGACTGAACACTCATCGCTCCTATTGACTCAAAAGATGTTGTAGGTGCTCAACAATTTCAAATCCCCTATTTAAAGCTCAGTTCAGATGCACCATCAGTTTCTGGTGCAGTCCTATAATTTTGCAGCAGGCCTCATCAGAGAAGGAGGAGGTCAAATGATTTGCCTGAGCTCACACAGTGACTGTACCTGGATGAGGACCATTTCCCAGACATTAATCAAACCCTAAGACCACAACTGTCTGTGTTAAAATTCTTTCTGGACTGGAATTTGAGCATAGGATCTCAAGCAATTTCCTTCTGCAGTTCCAAAACTGGTTTAATATGTTTTGAAGTTTGTATGATTTAGCTGTTATCAGGGGGGTTTCAGTAGATCATTTTGTGAAGCTGATCAGTTAATAAAGCTACAGTACATACTTTTAGTATTTAAAAAAAGAGCAGAGAGGCTGGTAATGTTAAGCCATGGTGCTTGCCAAAAAGTGAACAGTAGTGCAGAACTATTAATGGGAGTTTTGCTATGGGAGCAAACATGCCAAGTTCCTTTGAGACACATTTTTGTCAACTTTTCATGATTAAAGCAATACAGCTGGTCCCCGACTTACGAACGAGTTACGTTCCAAGCTCTTGGTCATAACTCAATGTGTTCGGAAGTCGGATTACGTTCACTGACGTACGGCTGCGCTGTTCATAAGTGCGGATTTCGTTCATAACTTGGGTTCTGGCTGTATAGGAGGTTGGTCATAAATACGAACGGTCGTAAATCGATGCGTTCGTAACTCGGGGACCGGCTGTATTATTACTGATCCTTTTTGGGCTAGTTTCAGAGTGGTTCTTATTGGTTTCTTTGTTTTCCATGGTCTGCTGCAACGCTTGGTGGATGGTAAAATGGGCTGGATCCTGGCTAACACACTGACATTTTTAAGTGGTTTCATAAACAGAGAAACCACTTTCCAAAGGGATTGTCTCTAAGCTAAGAGAACGACTGAAATAACCTGTCCCCACCAGGTAATTTACATTGCCACTTCCAGTTCAAGTGGTCGTTACACTGACAGCAGAGAACAGATTATTAACAGGAGTCAAGACCGAGGACATTACCTATTTCACATGCGCTAATGTGTTTCTGACCTATGCTCATAAGATACTCCACCAGTCTTGTCCAGATTGGTAAGTAGCTTAATAAGCATAAAGGAGAATTTTCCTTGTAATGTTACAAGCCACTTCTCATCCAAATGTATGTAAACATGGTAGACTGCAACAAGTCTTCAAAAGGGATTCTGGTAATTTGTGAAACTCCTAACTAAATAACATAGCCATAGTCATTGTGGTCTAATAGCTAATACTGGTATTTAGAAACAGCTAAAATATTTACATGGACTATAAAGTTGAAAAAGGAATAGTTTTAATTTATCGTTTCATTATTCACTCTTAATGAAGTTTAGTACATTGAAAAGAGTAAAAATGGAGACTAGTTTAAACTTACATATCAAAACACTTAAGATCAACCTGTTCAGTTTTGACAGTAAAGTATAGAATGTTTAAAAAAATCTCTGTTCAGAGACATTTTAGGCACCAAATTGTGATGCTAAATGTAGAATCAGACTCAATTCTGTTATTTTGGGAGCTAACAGCCCTTTAAAGGCCTGGTCTACACTAGCTCTGAAAGGTCTGGTTAAGGTATGCAACTGCAGCTATGTAAAATACATAGCTGGAGTCTGCTTAACTTAAGCCAAGCTTAGTGCTGTCTTCGCCGAAGGAGGCTGACAGGAGTAAATGCTTCCATCAGTGTCCCTTACTGCTCACGACTGAGTAGTACTGGCATCGACCACACATGCCTCAGCATTCGATTTAAGTGGGTCTTAACTAGATCTGCAAAATCAAACACCAGAAGATCGATCTCTGGGGTGGCAAGTGAAGATGTGGCAATAATTTCTTTTTCTGTATTTAACAATTGTACTGATATGATTTGTTGTTCTATTTCACTAAATGCAATAACTGGACTGTGATTTAACATATTTAACAGTATCTTTGGTCACAATAGAGTCAAATATATAATCCAATAGTTTAGACGTTTACTTCTTCCACAGCTGGAAATAAATATTTTCAAACCATATGACCTTTCTTAAATAGAGGTGCAATTTATTCACTAACGAGGCTCAGTTTATTAAGATTTTGGGTTGACATAACTGAAAATCTTTTCGGAAATAATAAAGCAAAATTACTACTACTCCAATGCCTACTTCTGAAGTGTGAGCATTATTTTTGCTAACTTGACAGAGTATAAAATTCAGATTCCATTTTTCCTTTTTAAAAAATCCCATGAAAAGAGTTGCTTTTACTTAAATGTTCCCCTGCAGTGCCAGCATCATGTCAGTTAGTGCAGAACAGTTGGAAAATGGAACTAACTACAGGTTGAACCTTTCTAGTCTGGCACCCTCTGGACCTGACCAGTGCCAAACCAAAGAATTTGCCAAGCCATGTGACGTCAATATTGTCTAGCAACATTATCAACACTTTCACTGCTTACTGGGCTCTTAGAAGATATATGGGGTAAATCAGAGCTAAACAACAGTACAGAACACTGAGAGCCAGGACAGGTATCTGTAAACAAACTTTATGGGATCTGGAAAACTTGGCTACACCCACGACTAGAAGAGATCCAGCAAAATAAAATCATGCCAGACCACAGATGTTGCCAGAACAGAAAGAGGCGAACTAGAGAGGTTCAACCTGTAGAAACAAAAAAGTTAATTTGATTAGTCTGTTTTCATGATTCTAGCTGAGTGAAATGCAAAAAAATCAAACTACATATATAGTGAAAATTTAAATTTTCACAAGAATCTTAAGTTATTGGTTGCTAAAATAATATTTTATGTGACTGCGTCCCTTGAAAATTAAAAAACTGCCTGAAAATGTTCTTGCTATAGAGAAACTTTTTTGCTATTATATTCCATTTGATTTTCTAAAGCAGGTTAAGGTTTGTACAGAAAGTCAAAGAAGAATTTATTTTTAAACTACCAAACAACTTATTAATACTATTTTCTTTACTAACTTTTTTTCTAAAAAAAGATCATGTTGGTGTAGAGAACACTACCACTTTTATCCTGACTATATGTAATGGCTAACAATAATTAGTTATTTATAATAAATTAGGCCCAATATATCAATGGAATAAAGTAATGGAAAATTATGAACCCTTCAACAGAAATATACTAATTTCATTCTTTACAATAGCTAAAATGGATTTAATCTAATTCAAGATTAATTTCATCGCTTGTATTTTATATTACTTTAAGACTCTTCTATACAACAAGCTGAACAAAACAAAACAAACATACTAGTAGCCCCTCCCCATAATGGTTTTAATACATAAGATATTTAAATTTATCTATTGTAGCTTTTTTAAAAAAGGTAGCAGAGTCTCAAGGCAGTGTAAGAATCAGTATCTGTTGACTGAGACTATAGTCATCTCCATTCTGAGTGGGATAAACGTGGGGGGAAGAAAGACTGCAGAAGCAACATCTCAAGTTATGAAAAATAAACTTGTGCACGTAGCATTTAGTTTGCCAAATCTTCAGAGACTTTGCTTTTTGTCCTTGGTTGTAGTTGAAATACTTTGTTTGCTCTGTGGCAGTATATTGCACTGTGTTCAGTTATAAAAAGTTTTCAATCTGTCTCTTAACTTTGGGTGCTTTTTGTGCGTGCATATGTGTGTCCATGTGCATGTGTGCAAGTTTCAATTTATTTTCACTGAACACAGTGCAAACAAAGGCAAGAAACTAAAGTTACATCATCAAGACTAGGCGCTCACACTAAAAACATATAAAAGCAGCATCTTGTATATTCTGTTTTCTACTGTCTTCATTCTGGGGAAGAGGAATCATCATCATCTTCATCTTCATCTTCATCATTGAATGAGCATGGTGTTTCTCCTCGTGATTCCGAATAACGTGATGTTGCACTGCTGGACTGTTGACTACCAGGGGCAAGGAACTGGCCAGTTGCTAAAGCCACTTCAGCATCCAGACACAATCCTAGATTTCCACTATCAAAACAGAAAAGTCATCCTGTAACTTGAGAGAATTTCTCATGATATTTGACATTTTTTTGTGCTTCTTGATTTTATTTAAAAAAGAAACTATCAACAAGGAACTTAAATTAGGAACTCTAGGGGCCAGAAAAAAAACAAAACAGGATTTCTATCCAAATACAGCATGACAAACATTTTGGACTAGTGATCATTTTAAAGCCAATTCACAACCAAGATATTTAAAAACTGAAGTGAAGATTAGGCAGTGTGGAATTTATAACTTTTGCCAGTACCATCATGGAAATAACATGTAAAGACATAAAAAATTTAAATTAAAATACTCAATGCTCCAACTTGGATGGACATGAAAAAATGTCTCGTACTACTCCATACTGATGAATAATGTATACATAAGTCTGAACTGTTCACACATAGTTCTGAATTATGAATAAAAATTTGTAGATCTTTCTAAAAGATGAAGACACATCACTTTTTCAAGTGTCCTATACAAACACAGTTTGTCCAATTAACCTCAAAAAGTACACACTCTCTCCCCTCAACTCAGAAATTGTCTGTGGAAAGAAGCCTTTTATCAGAAAGTTAGAATGTTCCAAAACTCTGTCATCACCGAAACTTACTTTGTATACATTTGAAATGTTACAGTGGCACCTCTGTAGTGTTTCAGTATAGACACTACCTACATTAACAGGGCAGGTTCTGTTGTGAGTATAGGATGCACTTTCCCTAGGGCTGGTAGCTAGGGTGACAGAATTCTTTGGTCAACATAGTGCTATCGATACCAAGGGTTAGTTTGGTTTACCTGTGTCCAGGGGTGAGGATTTTTCACATGTGAGAGTGATGTAGCTGGATCGACCTAACTTTTTAGAGTAGTCCAGGCCATAGTGTCCTTCATATTTAATTGGGGTGAACTTAATTCCTGTGCAGTAATATCCTATTTTGAGAGGATTAGTGGTGGTTAGGAATATTGAAGGGCTGTTCTATCAGGAGAAATTAATAAGACTGGGACTTCTCATCTTGGAAAAGAGATCACTAAGTGGGGATGTGACAGAAGTCTATAAAATCATGCCTGGTGTGGAGAAATTCAGGGTGAATTTTACACTTTATCAATAAGAATATCACAGCATACTATCCTTTACTGTTTGAAACAGAAAAATCACCCTGGTTACCTTGATTTAGAAATAGAGGTACTGCCAGCCACTTCTGAAGTTGAAACTGGTTGAGCTGAATTTAAAAGTAATCCCTGGTTCAACCATGAAAGTCCTGTAGACATATCTAAAAGAAAATACACAGTTACACACTGAAGTTACAGAATATTTTAAAGAGGTAGCCATGTTAATCTGTTTCAGCAAAAAACAACAAAGGGGTTTGGTGACACTTTAAATGCTAACAAATTTATTAAGGTATTAGGGTATAAGCTTTCATGAGCTACAACTCACTTAAGATGATGAAAAGAAAAGAAAGAAAAAAGGGATATGGAGATGCAAGTGTGACATTGGTACTCATTAAACGGGAGTGGATGTAGCTCATTTCCAACAGTGGTGAGAAGGTGAAAGTACTTGAATGACAAGTACTTGTTTTTCTTTCTTTACAATGCTAGAATCTGTATTTAACTTGGTTTTGGATGTCTAGATTTAAATGTAGGCGCCATGTATTCATTTTGCACCATTAATTATAACGTTGCAAATACAATCATCATAATCAAAAGTGGTATTCAGGAAGAGTTCAGTATTTATTTTCCACTAATGACTTTGAGATTAAATTTGCTCATTGAAAGTGTCAAATAGGTTCCAAATACTGCAACTTCAAGATCAGCCTAATATCTAAATGCTGGCTGTAACTATACTTAAACCTCTGAAAACAGGAGTTATGACATGCTAAACAGCCTTACCATTCAACCTTAACTCTACCACATGGAAAAAACTTAAACAACAAATAGTCTTGCAGCACCTTAGTGACTAACAAAAAAATGGAGATGGTATCATGAACTTTTGTGAGCACAACCCACTTCTTCAGACAAATGGAATTTAAAGGGTCCATTTTTCAAATAAGTAGCACAGAGAGGAGATGGGGCGGGGAGAGGAGGAAAAAGAAGGAAAAAAGGGGAAATTATAGTGTCCATGCTAAATGATGCTGATCAGAATACTTAGTATTCACTCTAAGTACTCTTTGTTTGGTTTTTTATGTCATTAGGATGTGGAATGTTGTGGGCCATCCAGCCAACATTTTTATTTACACTTTTGTGGTAGGTATCAAGCTTTTAATGAAATTAAGTTCTGTAGTTTCCCTGTTGAGCTTGCTTTTGAAATTGGTCTGAAATAATACGGTGACTTTGAGATCCATTAATGAGTGCCCGGGGCAAGTTAAAATGTTCCCCAACCGGTTTCTCTGTGTTGCCTTTTCGGGTATCTGATTTTTATCCATTAATTCTCTCTTATAGAGACTTTCCTATTTGGCCATTATATGTGGCAGTGGGGCATTGATCACATTAGGGGGTGTGCAGTTATATAAGCCTCTGATGTGGTGGTTTACGTGGTTAGGTCCTGTGATATCGCCTGTACAGATGTGTGGACAGAGTTGGTATCGGGGTTGATTGCAGGGGTGGGTTCCTGGATGAGCATGACGGAGGTGTGCTGTGCGGTTATTGGAAAGAATTTGTTTGGTTATATTTTGACAATAAAATGCAGAATTTAAAAATATTATATGCAGAATTTTTAATACTTTTGGCACAGAATTCCCCAAGGAGTATACGTTTGGCAAGTGGTCACAGTACATCACCTTAAGCTACACACACTAATGTCAGCATGTCTGCACACGTTAATTGCAGTAGTACTCTAGTCCTCTGCACCTGAACAAATGACTTTCTATGGCTTAAGCCACAGTGCAGATCCAATGTGTATCCTGAATAACTTCTTAAATATTGCTTTACTAAAAGCGCAGCAGGTGCTGGAGACCCCCCCTGTATAAGTGGTGCAGCTAGGAAGATCAGAGCCCCAGCCTCAAAAAAAAAAGTTAAAACTAATATTCTGATTTCACATTATTATATTTTGTGTGGTGGTGGTGAGGTGGGGTGTGGTCTGTATCTTGGGAAGCCTTATATTGGACCATTAATTCTACCCTGGATCCCCATCAGACACACCAATATCCAAGACATTTTAAATAAGCACATGGATTTTAGACACTTAATAAATTAATCTCAATCTAATGTACAATGCTTCTCATCATTCCATTCAGTAAGTATATTTTGCTAAGGAGATGCCTACCCACAAGCTGATTCAGATAATTTTTTACTTCTAATCCCACTAACCAGATTTCTCTTCCATCACAGTTTAGTTCATGGAGAAGGCCAGTATGAGAAAGCTCTAACCTTTGCTGTCTTCAACTAGTAAATAAATGCAAGACATTGATTTGCTATTCTTGAACAGAAGTTAATTTAAGCCTATATATTTTAAAGCACCATAGCAAATTTCATGGAAATAAGCCATACAAGATCGATATAAACACTTAACCTTAAATGTACTGCTCTGGTAGTATAAAGAACAAAGCATATCAAGGTTAAAAAGGTAAGTTATATTTTCCTGAGAGAACCATGTAATTAGGCAAATGTCCTCTTTTAAATATGTTTTGCCAAAGATATCAAAAACAGCTTCTCCTACTTGTTAGTACAACAGGCATCTGATTGCAGGAACTACATAATAGATACCAGAAGTCAGCAACCTTTCTGAAGTGGCGTGCCAAGATTTAACCCTCCTGCCTTGGGCTGTACCACTCTCCTAGGATGGGGGAGGGGCTCTCTCCACCGCACACCCCACTTGGTCACCTGCCCTGCACTCCATTTCGGCTTTTCCTGTGGGAATGGGAGGAGCAGCGCACGTGTGCTTCCCCAGAAGTGGGGCAGAGCCTTGGGGCTCCCCCCCTCTCTGCAGGAAGCTAGCACTGGCTCCAATCTTGAGGGGGGGGGGAGCACAATGCTGAATCGCCAGTACAGGCTGGGGTCAGAGTGATTCGGGGGGTGTAGGGAAATGGGCAAGGTGGGGATGGGTGACCCCAGGGTGTCCAGCCCTGCTGGGGGTGGAGTCCGGTTCATGGTGCCCTCACCTTCCTTCCAGGGACCCAGGTTCCCCATGGCCAATGTGGCTTTGGGGCAGGGGGAACCCCCATGTGTTTTCCTCTCCCATCAGCTGCCGCTGCCCAGCCTCGGAGCCACAGCCTGGGCAGCACTCACCCTCTAGCAGGAGCCTGGCGGTGCTGGCAGCCGGGCATGACTTCAGCACCATCTTTAGCCTGCCTGCCGAGGGCACTGCAAGGCAAAAAGGGAAGCAAGCAGAGTGGGGAGCACCGAGGCTGCAGGGCTGAGGCTGTGTGACAGTGCGAAGAGTGGTGGGTTGGAAGAGGTGGGGGATGGGACCCCCTGGCGAAAGCCGCCAAGGGGCTGGAAGGTGGCTCCACACCCTTCCCTGAAGCAGGAAGACAGCGCCCCAAAGTGAGCCTTCCTTCTCCCCACGGGTGCTGCACCCCAACCTGGCTCCAGCCTGTCCCCAGCCACGTGGCTGCCATGAAGCAGGGACAGCCTCACCACAGCCCGGCTCTAGCTGCAGCTCCAGTAGCAGCCTCATTCTGCCATGCAGCCCTGGCCCCGGTTGCCGGAGAAGCAGCCACCGTGGCCCTGGTCCCAGCTGCTGGAGGAGCAAACCACATGGCCCAAACCCTGGCTGCCAGAGGAGCTTGCCTGGCTGAGCTCCCACGTGCCCTTACCCACCACCACCACCACCAGCAGCAGCTCACCTGCTTCCACCGACTCACTGCTGCAATGGAGTTGGGTGGGCGGAGAAGGGGGAGAGCACCAGCCACTCTCACAGCCCAAGCAGCAGCCTCCCCACCTGCCCCCTAGAGCTGGTGCTGTGGCTACGTGCTGGCCACAAGGCTCAAGCGGCAGCACGGGCTCCCCACTGTGCGGGGGAGGAGGAAGCAGGGTTGAGCTCCCACTGCGTGTTCCACTGAAAATTGGCTCGTGTGCCACTTATGATACATGTGCTGTTGGTTGCCAATCCCTGATTTATACTGATGTTGTTACAGCCTCACACTGAAAAATTATATTAGATACAACCAATAAAGAACTTTGAACTAACTGCACACACTTTGGTATACAATACTAGATTAGAAAACTAGAACTTTCCCACATTTTCTCATAAGCAAAATAAGACAGATTTGAAAAATGTACTCAAAGCAACCCACATCTAAAGAATATAGGACTGGTCTAGAGTATTTTGAATTAACAGTAAGTCAATACAGAACTTGTGATTAGCAGCCAGACGCCTATGTGAATGCTAGTGTGTTACTAAAGAATTTATGCCAACAACAAAAAATTTGATTCTTTAAGAATATAAAAACTTTTATTGATATATAGATTAGAAATTGTCATCTAAGTGACTAGATAGCTTCCAACTACATTATCCTCCTAAGGAAAATCATAAAATTGCTTTGTTTATAAGAAACTATTCTCTACTTGTATTTGCAACAGAAAAACCATTACTTCCTATAAGAGCTCTCTACCTAGGGAACAAAGTATTAAAAAGTAATCTTCTATTCTTAGCTATAGGAAAGGGAACCAAGATTTTTTTATATATACACAAATGCTAGAAGTCTAAGTAATAAGATGGGTGAACTAGAGTGCCTCATGTTGAATGAGGATATTGATATAATAAGCATTACAGAAATTTGGTGGAATGAGGATAATCAATGAGTCACAGTCATATTAGGGTACAAAATATATTGGAAGGACAGACAGAACAGGTGGTGCTGGTGGGAGAGTGGTAAAACATGTGAAAGAAAACATAGGATCAAATGAGGTAAAAATCTTAAATGAACCAAACTGTATCATAGAATCTTTATGGATAGTAATTCCATGCTCTAATAATATGAATATAACAGTAGGGATATATTACCAACCACCTGATCAGGATAGTGATAGTGATAGTAGCTGTGACATGCCAAAGGAGATTAGAGAGGCTATAACAATTAAAAAAACTAAGTAATAATCAATTATCCCCGTATTGACTGGGTATGCGTCACCCCCCTCCCTCTGTGGTCATTGGTGAGTATAACTGCCTCATATGCTTGCTGCTCCCCTGTGGTCATGTGTGAGTATAACTGTCCCTGTTATCACACCTTTCCCTTTTCTGTTTGATACGAGACATCCCATTATCCTGGCACAACCAAACTCTGACCATGCTTTAGTTATGATAAGAGGAAGCTACATACCAAATTTGATGGTCCTAGCTCTTACCATTTAGGAGGCCCGCTTGAACAAATGGACTCTCAGATAGATACACATTTCTAAAATATATAGTAAGAAAATACAATAGTACTCAGAGGGCCAATTAAAATCAGGGCCTCATTTTGCTACATGCTGTACAAATACAAAGGAACATGTGGCCCATGCAAAATGACACATTTATAAGGAGAATCTCCTCAACAGGCTGAAAGAGCAATGTAAACATTAACACTTTGTAAAATTTAAGATCATAAATGATATTAGTCTAATATCAGAGCTGTCCTCTGCTAAAGTACTCTCTATTAAGGATGTTAAGAGGCGGGTAATTAGGTAATCATGTAGTCAATACAGTTTGTTTCGACTACATGATTAGTCAATAAGGGAAGGTGCTACCCCTGCTACAGCTCTGCAATTTAAATGTAATAAGAACTAGCCATGCAGGCAGCTCAGCTCTGACTACATTTCAACTGCAGAGCCACAGCAGGGGTAGCTCCTGGACCCAGCATGAGCCAGGACTGAGTCAGGCTTGATCAGTCCCAACTCGCTCAGGGTCCAGCAGCCCCTGTCTGTGGGGGGTCTCTGCAGGGAGCTGGGAACCCTGGTGGACAGGGGCTGTGGTGGAGCAGCCTCCAATTGCAGCTGGTATAGAGGCAGCAAGGGGAGGGGGGGGGAGAAATGCGAGTAGTTGACTCGACTAATTGACTCGTCTTTTACATCCTTACTCTCTATTCCACACATTTTGGGAAAAGTTGGAGAAAGGAGAGAAGAGGAGGATGGACTCCCTTTTATAGATCTTTCCTGTTTTCCAGGATTCTTTGGAGCCTAAAAAGGAGTAACAAAGACATGGAAAATATTGTCATTTTAGGAGCTCAGGGGTTATGTTGTCACCAGAAATTATTAACGGAATTATTCCTTTGCACTGCTGACCACCCAGGAATCTCTATTTGAAACAATTTTAAATTAAGTCTGTGTGCGCCCATCGAAGATTAATTTTAAAGGCACCATTCATTTGTGGGATCCTGCTGGCTTTCATAAAACTGCTTCAAACTATCTTATACCTCATGTTTATGTAGTTTGACATCATTAGAAATGCTTCAGTAACTTATGGCTTTGAAGTTAATCAAGGATAATATTAAAAGCTTCATTTAACTTACCTGTGACATAGCCTTCTAAAGCTTTTGGCACCAATGATTTTGCAGTTCTTAGATCCTCAGCTGAGCATTTGCCTGCCTCTAGACCAAAGGACATTCCCATTCGCTTCAGCACCTCAATGTCATCATGTATTTCAAACGTGTTATCAAAATTAAAGAGGTATTCAAATCTGTACAGGAGAAATGTCAAAGTGAGATGGTTGTGGAAGGAACCATGGGCCTGATTATATTTTCCTGTGCTTTACATAGAGGAAGTAAGTGTCCAGATATAATTGCAATATTTTAGGATTTCTTTGGAGGTTTAAAATGCTTTTTATTCCTACTCAAAGTATTTTAAAAAAAGAACTTTTCTCCTGTAGACTGGCATCTCTGCAGGATTCAAACGACCACCTTCCCCAATTAAAACCATTTTTTCCATGGCAGGCAATAAGAGCCCATGAACTTTTCTCCTTCATTAAACAGATTAAAAGATCAGGGAAAAAATCCTGCACCAGCAAGAACGTTTTCTTGTACTAAATCCAACAGTTTTTGAAGGTCTTCTACAACCTTGTCACCAAAAATAACCATTTTTATTTTTGCTGCTTTTGCCTTAAACTTTCTGTGCTAATCCACAAAATCCCCACTGTGAACTGACCTATTTACATCAATGTAAATCACCTTTTGGATAGTCTGTCAATTAAACAACAACCTTCTAAAGCTGTTTGCTTGCAAGTCCTATACGTTAGAAAATTAATAGCCCTGTCAGGTTTCGCCAGCATAGTTATTGCAGCAAGGATTGAGAAAAGAAAAACCAGACCCTTAACCAGCATAGCTATGTTGGCAAAATGTAATTTATACCATCGGAAGCGCCTGTTCATGGTGGCATCTCCACCAGCAGGTGTTGCTGGAATAGCTAGATTATAAAACCTTTGTTGTGTAGATGAGCCCTATGTTCTTGAGCTGTTGCATTAGCAACTCAGCCTGTACTCTGGCCTGCTTGCGGTCCTGAAAATAGGCCAGAAGCCGCCTATTCTTTTCAATAAATAAGGGAGAATAATCAACTGTTTAAAATTTATTTTTAAGCAACTTGTCACTTCTTCCACCCACAGCAGAAAGAGAAGTTTAACCAGAGACTGAATAATTTCTTATTTTAAAAAACTCTGTCTACTGAAACTTATGTAAGCCCAGATCCCTAGAAAAACATTTTTTTGTTGAATGCCTGTACTGATCACGAAACATTTGCCAAGCATAAACAAGACTATTTCTTCAATGCTTGCGCAACCTGAGATCCCAAACCAGCAAAAATTAAAATGTTCATAATACTAGCACTAATATAAATGGAGACTGAGACAATATCTAAAGCTACTATGTTCTTCAGAATTTCATTTTAACAAGAGAAAACCTTAAAAACATGAACTGAAGAAGAGATGCAAGTCTGCAAAGAATCTGAAACAATAGCGCTGAAAGGTATGAACTGCCCCATTTATTTCATTATGGTGTAAATGTAGGTGCCCAGTAATGATGATTTTATATGTCAGCACTGTTAATTCTTTTATTCCTCATGCAAAAAAGGAGAGAAGAGATCAATGATCTGCACAGTTTAGTCAGAAACATCTCATTTTGATGCCATAGGTGGGTCCCACTCAATCAAGAGGATTAAGAGAGCCCATGACCATACTGAAATTATAGTATTGTCATTTCCAGCCAAGGGAAGTCGCGGGAAATGGCGTGGGCTGGACCACCACTTCCTGTGGCTCCCTTTGACTGCAAACAGTGAACTGGAGCCAATGGAGGCTGCGAGGCTCCATGGCCACGGAGCCAGTAAATAAACACACCGGAATGGACAGTTAGCAGGTTTCTCAAAGTGGTTTCACAGACAACTCTGAGAAACACTGTACAAAAGCAACACACGTATAAAGCAAGGGCACATGTAGTGAGGTGTGAGCTGATTGCACATAACATTCACTGAGAACTGTGAGCTCCCGTCGCTGCCAATCAAAGCGCTGCTACAGTACAATTGACACAGCCTGCAAATTGCAGGTAGACACGTGCAGATAGCAAACATACCCTATCCTGGGAGACTGTCTTGGTTAAGACAATCTTACAGCCCACTGAGATGAAGGGGGCCCACTCATGCAGCCCACTCACTAGCCTTGGTTGCCCATTGTTGCACTGATCTATAGTAAGCAGGATTTCATTCTAGCAACTGACATGGAAACAGTTTATTTTGTGGTTGGAGAAGTTTGGAGGAGTGCCAACAGGTCTCTGAATGGAACTACTTTTTGAATACCTGTTACACGTGCTTCAGTGTCTGAAGGACTGGGCCCAAGTCCTGGTCTACACATAGCTTCTATATCAGCACAAACTAGGACAGTATAAACGGTTAGAATTTTTTTTTTAATTATATAGCTATACTGGTACAACCTTTAGTGTGGACACAGTTATACTGCTACAGCTTAACAATATGGGTAGGGCAATAACCTATATCAGTATTAGGTACCTCTGTACTGATATAAATATCCACTGTAGGTGGGTTGTACTGCTGTAATTATATCAGTATAGTTGAAGAGTTAGATCTTTTTTGTGTAGACAATCCCTGAAAAGAAAAATCACATCAAAAATACTAAGTTGTATAGTAATTTCAAAGTTTAACTTAGAAATGTCTAACAAAACAATGTTTGCTGAACAGTATCTAGAAAAAACTCTTGAGCTAAGCTGTGTTGATATTAGTAGTAAAGTTGTATGTACCATATGCTCTGCATTTCTTCAATAAAATTTATTCACACCCTACTATGGTGTACTGCTCTAGAATCTCAGATTTTATATTTTAAAAATTGCTTTTCTAGCCTTTATGCGTGAAAAGAAAACTTTCTAAAGAGAACCAAGTGCAACCAGTGCTTTGGGGTGCACCAGGCAGTGTCTACACTGGGCTTTTTTTTCTTAAAATGTCCTGTTGTTGCAGCACTTGTATAGGCCAAACACCAATATTTTAACAACTGTGATGTCTTCTTACCTAACAAACTGATTTCATACAGGGTTGTCAAATTATTTTAAAAAATTCATTTTAATTAATTGTGAGATTAAAAAAATTGTGATTAATCAATTTTAACGGCACAGTTACACAATAATATAATTTATTTAAATATTTTTGGTATTTTTCTACAGTTCCATCTATGCTGATTTCAATTACAACACAGAATACAAAGTGTACAGTGCTCACTTAATTTTTATTACAAATATTTGCAATGTAAAAAAGTTAAAATTTTTACACTCAAAAATAGAACCGTGTAAAATTTTGCAGCCTAAAATACATATTTTTAAGTTTCAAGTTGCACTTTCATAATTAAAAGATTGCATTAGAGTATATGTATAAAGTGAATTGAAATATACTATTTTTTTTACAGTGGAAATATTTTTAATAAAAATAATCGGATAAAGTGTACATTTTGTATTCTGTGTTTTAATTTAAATTAACATATTTGAAAAAGCAGAAAAACATCCATAAATAGTTATAATAATTTAAAATGGGTACTTATTAGTTTAACAGTGCAAATAAAATAGTGATTAATCGAGATTCTTTTTTTTTAAGTGAGTTAATTTGTTTTGAGTTAACAGCTTGAGTTAACAGCAACTAATTGGCAGCCCTAATTTTATGGTGATTAAACCACCAGCAGTTGCCGGGGCCTTATCTACACATGCATCCCACTGGTGTGAACACTGGTGACTGCACAGGGAGTGGCAACAGAAAGAAATTGTAAGGAAAAAATACAGTATAAACAGGCCTCTGAGATGCAGACATTGGCTTTAGGGGTGTGAACTTGTCCCACTCATCTCAATGGGATTTTAATATTGAACACTGATTATATCAGTCATTTGAACTACCACTTCCCATGTTTTCCTAGATACCAAAAGCTTCTGCTTACCTACCAACAACTTGTACATTGCAGTTATGAAGTTTCAATAAAAAATTTTAACCGATTTACAATTATTATGAAGCTTAAAAATTAGGGTCAATATAAAAATTGAGGAAATACTGCGCTGCACTATATATTGGATTATTTTATTGAATAAAAGTCTCCATATTTAATCTACTAGTAGCTGGTGCAGTGTTTCCAAGCAACCGCACTGGCGCATTGCAGAACTGAGGCCTCTTATGAGAATGTTCAGCCAACTGTGCTGCAGCGTGCACAGGGTCCTGATTATACATATTCACCACCAACTTCAGCATAGTCAGAACTGTAATTTGGATGTTAAAAATGAAGCAATTAGGGACTGTTATTCTACTTAATGTAAAAGTTTCACTATGTTCAAGTTCACCATAAAAATCAATATACTGTAGAATGAAATCCATAAATAACATTCAAGAAAAGAGACCTATTTACCACTAACAGGCTAGTTAATGATATAATAAACAATAATACATCAAGATTATATTTTTTCACCGATAGAATTCACAATAGCGCTGAGAACAAATAGCAAAATCCAGGAGCATGTTATACAGACTTCCTCATGTATAATATTCACAGGTTAACGCCAAAGAAAAGCTTACAACTAAATCCATAATGCAATAAACCATAACCCAAGAAATAACACAAGTGAAATATTTCTAACTTTCATTCTCCTCTATCTTACAAATCACTAAAGACAGCGAGCCTGGTGCCAATAAAATGAACCAAACATCTATTTCAGAGTTTTCCGAATTGCCTCCAGCATTTATTTCCATCTTATAATTTTGAACAAGTCATATAACTCTGACTATGAGTTGTAGAGCATGCATCATATGTTTTATAAAATCACAATAGTGGTTAAGTATGCTGAAAGAGGTAGCAAACACCGTAAGTGCTTATTTTATTTTGCCCAGTGGATGCTCTATCCTGAAGCCCTGCCTCATTTTGTCCCCTCCCCCGAGGCTCCACCCTTGCTCTGCTTCTTCCCACCCCCCGCTTGCTCCCCCAAACCTTCCCCACCTGCCCTGCACTTGCTTCTTTCAGCCCTCTCTCCCCAAGGCTGGCTGATGCTGAGTCCTCTGCACCCTCCCCCAAGTGCCTCCCACCAGCTGCCGAACAGCTGATTGGCGGCGAGCCCCATGGCCCTGAAAGGAAAATGCAAATGTGCAATTAGTTTCAGTATGAAATGCATAGTCTGTGTTCAAAGAAAAATTCCATACTGATTACAAAGAAGATTGTATATTCCAATATACGGTTCCACATCACACTCACTTATCACTTGATATGCTGCAGTCTATAACAGTTCTTTTGCTAGTGTTGACTATTAGGAAAGGGAGCTGTATTGTAGCATTCAAAGCTGGAGGACCTTGGTTCTGTTGTTCATTCTGCTGATTTCTTTGTACCAAATTTTTGAATGCTATTTGCTGGAGAAAGAAAAAAGAGAAAGGAAAATTATCACTGTTATTCAAATGTAAATATGAACGGTTTCATAATCTGGGTTTTTACAACTTTATTAACCAAGTATCAGTACTTCTAGCATCTGTCTGGCAGCTCTCCAAGGATGGGGTGGACACAGCCTCAACTCTCTGGGCGGGCAAACAAATTCTCCTTTTGCCGGCCAGAAGAAAAGAACTATGCTGCACCCTTTCAAGACAGGCGTAGCAGACATGCTCCTCTTGCAATCTCTGGAGCGGAGGGAAGCATGGTACTGAGTTCAATGCCCATGAGTAGGGTCCTACCAAATTCACCACCATGAAAAATGCACCACAGGACTTTGAAATCTGGTCTATTGTGTAATTTTGCCCCATACTATGCACACTTCATGAGGGAGAGCAGCATTTCTCAAATTGGGGATCTTGACCCAAAAGGGAGCTGCAAGGTTATTTTAAGGAGGTCATGGTATTGCCACCTTTACTTCTGTACTGCTTTCAGCCCTGGGTGGCCAGAGAATGGCAGCTGCTGACTGAGGGTCCAGTTCTAAAGGCAATACCCTACCAGCAGCAGTGCAGAAATCAGGGTGGCAATACCATACCATGCCACCTGATTGTGCTATTATCTTCACAGCTGGGTGACTGGTGAGTGGCAGCTGTGCCCCCTCCGCTCCTTTTTGGGTCACGACTCTTACCATTACAACAAAGTGAAATTCCAGATTTAAATAGCCGAAATCATGACATTTACGATTTTTAAAATCCTATGACTGCGAAAGTGATCAAAATGAAATGTGAATTTGGTATAGCCCTACTCATGAAACAGAGCATCTCCACACATTTGGAACTTGGGCTCAAAATTGAAAGATCTTACTGACTACCCAGGGGTGAATAATTACATCAATTTAGAAGCTCAGAATACATAAAAATAACAAAGTTATACTTCAAGTTGACTCTGCTCCCCTCTTCTCTACTCTCTTATCCATCCTCCCTTTTTTCCTTTCTTCATTTTAATATAATCCAGTCCTAGCAAATCTTTAACTTTGATATTATCCACTTCCATAACTCTTAAATATTTCCTTCTCTTCACAGCTCATCTTTTGCTATAAGATTTAATATATAGTGAAGGCTGCAATGATTAGCA
This sequence comes from Pelochelys cantorii, assembly GCA_032595735.1. NCBI lineage: Eukaryota > Metazoa > Chordata > Testudines > Trionychidae > Pelochelys > Pelochelys cantorii. The sequence continues at coordinate 35,097,989 of CM064335.1, read as the reverse complement.
ATAATCTGGGATATCTGAAATTATCTGTAGTCCATATTTTGCACTAGGAATGTTAAAATTTGTTTATTTGTGTAATTTTCAGCAGGTACAAATTTACACATGGGGGAAAGGGGCAGAGGTGGGAGCCAGTGCTTGAGGGGAGCTGTTTTTAATCAGAAGCAGTAGCGCAAGAGGTGTGGGTAGAGAGAAGGCAGCTTCATGTGTCTGCAGGAGCCAGCGCTCGCCATGAGCACTGGTTCTCCCCCCCCACCCGCAATCGCTGTTGCCTCTGTGGGAGGCAATTGGGGAGGGGGCAGGCAGATATAGGCAGATACAGAGGCAGCAGGAGGAGAGCTGCGTGTAACCAAGAGGATTAACCAACAAACCCAGGCTCATTGGTTAACTGTGTACTCAGCTACATGTTTACATACCTATTTTGCATTACTGATTCCAGTCAACAGAACCACAAAACATAAAATGGAAAGAATTTCTGAAATTATTTGAATGGTAAAAGTATTCAAAAAATTAGATTCAAATACTGAAGAGCTATCATAAAACAGATCCATAAATTCCTGACTCACGTGTTTATGTGTTTAATTTTCCTGTCACCAGTGTGCCTTCACTGGAGTTGTTTTGGGTGTTCACCAGGGTTAACAAGGTCAGAATTAGATCCCACTATTTATAAAAAATATTTTTGCTACAGAGAAAACCAGAAGTTTCCAAAAAGCTTAGAATTTCATTACACAGATGACTGGATGTAAAACTCCATCATATTTTGCACCAAGAAAATAAAAAATTCATTTATACTACCCTATGATTTTAACTTGCGATTTTATGCAAATGCACCATTATGTGTAAAGTATTCAAAATCAAGGCATATATCCAAACACTATAAATAAATTGTAGGCTTTTAAAAAAATGAAATGCCCTCTTTGCAAATATAAATCATTTGAAGTTACAATATTTCTTCATTCCAAGCCTAATCAGCAGATTTCAAAAAGCTTTCCTAGGTGACTGCATCAAAATGTGAAATAAGTGCCAGGCCTGGATTCATGACTCTTTTATAATAAAGATCCTGCAGCAACAACAGGATGTTCCCCAGCAACAACAGATTCTCAGCTGTGGAATGTACAACTAAACCCATACAAGTGCCTGTTGAAAACTGTATTTTTCAATGGTAACTTGTCAGAGGGATCAAGTGAGGGACCTGTGCGCCTGCTCCTGTTCCCACTGAAATCAGTGACAAATCAGCAGGAGTGGAATGTCTGCAAAATGTCATAATGATGTGGAGTAGAATATATTCATCCGCTCTTCAACAGACGATGTCAAATATGTGCCAGGAGGCTACATCTAGAGAAGAGGCCCCATGCTAGGATGGTAGGGGCATTTTAGGCCAGGATTCAGATATACTGTAGTATCTCTTTCATTGACTTTATAAAGTGGAGAAAAAAATACTCTGAAGCTTAACAGTTTTTTGATAACATATTAGATTTGTATCCTGGTGACTGTACAAATAAAAATTAAATTTACCTGTAATAGTAGTTCCTGAAGCTGGGCTCTCTTCTGTTTTATTCGTTCTAGCCGTCTCTGTTTCTCTATCTTTAGAACATAAATTTAGACACACTAAGATACAATATTGTAAATATATAAATTGCCTAGTCTTGTTTTCTGCCTAAAATAAAATAGATTTTTGCAATAAAGCAAGTGAAATACTGATACGCTTACAGAAATTCACACTATAATTTTAAATTTTGAAGGAGGTGGGTTATTGGGCATGGTATATAAAACTGAAAATCCGTCCAAGCTCCATTCAGCTGCCCTCTAGCTTTCTCCTCTCTCATGTGGACTAATCACATAGTTGGGCATCTCCAGGAACTAGGATTTACATAACTTAATTGTGAACTGCAACCTCATCTTTTGCTTTTATATCACTTTCCCTTCTTTAAAAAGACTGATACCTGCCCCCATCCAACTTGAAGCATGTCCTCTCCCTTATTTTTCCCTGTTGGATATACGTAGGAAATTTCTCTAGCCTTTGATCAGAAATACTGCATGCCACTAAAATAGAGCCATCATAGACACACAAGAAAGCATTTGTTTTCCTATTCTGACTCAAATACATTAAAAAGCATCCCATCAACAGTTCTCACGCTCCCAGTTTACTCAGGACTGAAAGGCAACTACCAGGACTGGGCTCAGGACCATCTAGAATGGCATATTTTTACCTGAAACCTGGGTAAACTAGCAAGAATTCAGTAACAAGCCACAAGAGGTTGAGGTAGAGCAACTAGACTATTATGCTACCAGTTTCTTCCTGAAGCCATGGTGATACAAATGGAATAAACAAAACCATTTTCAATAGTATTCAGGATAATGATACTTCAGGATCTCCACCCATGCTGCCAGAACACCAGAATCTATACTTTAAATCAAAAAGAATCCTGAAGAAATCCAAAGAGGTGAACAGTCTAATGAAGCTACTGTGCTGACCTGTATAAATTTTTTGAATGTTCTAGGTTTTAATGTTCTTGCTGCTATAAAACACTAATATATCTTGGCTCCCAATTTCATTAAACCCTATTTTAATTACCTCTCCATTCAAATTGCATGGTTCCAAACTATAATATTATAAAGCCTAACTCCACTACAAACAAAAAAAATATTTACAATGACTACAATTAAGTGTGACTAGGTCTTAGCTTTGCTTGACCTATAAGAGTATCAAAATCAATAAATTGTACAAGGTCTAATAATTTATCCTCTCTACATATTGATTTTTCTGTGTTTTCTCTAGAAGGTAACTTTCACACAGAACTACATTTTTGCTTGTGTTTAAAATAACTTCAAAATACACTATTTTTTCTTGAATACAGGGAATTTTCAAATTAGTAAATCTATTGATTGAAGCACATGTGAAAACATAACTTTATTTCTTTTCTTTAAAAGACACAAAGCAACATTTTAAGGAAACACCTTGTTTTCACTGTGCTCAGAGGCTTGTGTAACTAAAGTAATAAATACAAAAGGGCATAAGAGGTTAAATTCGATTGATCTCTCACAATGTAGACAACAAAAAGTGCGAACAATAATATCAAAGTTTATCATTTCATGGTATTATGATTCAAAGCAAATAATTCATTTAATCATTGACACAAACTGAGTTTAAAAGATTTGAATTAAAACCAAAAACTTAAAAAAAAAAATATTCAGAACAGATTATTATAGTAAAATTTACTTCAAAATGATCAGGCCATTTTCCCTGGGTTTATCATATCTATCAGCCTACTGTTTAACACTGTTTAATGATTAAAGTCAGTAAATGCTTCTCTTTTTCTTTTCTCCCATTGCCCATTTCAAAGTCCTACCAAGTGAATAGAACTGCATAAAATAACTTGCTTTTCACTAGGTGTACAAAACCAGATATTTTATTAAAGTAATTGCAGAAAATAAACAGATTTGATGGAGGTTGATATGTTGTCTTTTCTGCTCGATGTCATGATGTCCCCAAAGGCCACGGAAGAGCCCAAAACATGGTAGCATATGCTGCAGTTTACTTAAGCATGCAAGCCTTTTGACCATCTCTCTGCACGGTCTATGATGCTGTCCAAATATTTGACAGCTGATAACTTCTATTGACAGGTTAATACTGTGTTTGTTGTAATCCGGAGTTGGAGAGGAGTTGATGGACCTAGTTTTATTTGGATTATTCAACAGACCAGTGCACACTGCTTCCTATCCAACCAGATTGGCCATGAACTAGGGATGCAATAGTGTAGTCGATTAACCGATTATCAAAAGCTAATAGGTTAATGCTATAGACTACATGCTATAGACTTATGCTATAGTATTATAGGTTAATGCTATAGTCTAATGCTACAGACTTACAGATATATGCTTATAGGTTAATGCTATAGTCTAATGCTATAAACTTCCCCCCTCCTCCCAACCAGTAAATTTTTAGCAGGCTGGCCAGCAGCCCAGCTGAGTTCTGGCTCACGCCAGGTCCAGGACCTACCCCCCGCTGAGGTTCTGCATTTAAAGTGCATTAGGAGCTAAGCGGGCAGGTAGCCCGGTCCAGTTTCAGTTTGCGGTGGGTCTGGGAGCTCAGACCCATCTCCCCAGACAGGCTGCTGCCACCCTGCGCTGCTACCTCTTTATCAGAGGCAGCAGCACAGAGGGACAAGCAGCTGGTCTGCAAGAGGAGCTGGTTTTTAAACTGGCTCTCCTCATGGACGAGCTCCCACCTGGCACCCCACGCTGCTACCGGCCCCACCCCTGGGGACTATAGACTAGTCAACTAACTGATAAGAATTCATGAGGTTACTCAACTATTCAATTAACTGATATTTAACATCCCTACCATGAACTGTAGAGATTCACCAAACTGAGCCAAGAGAATGTGATCACCATATTTGAGATCTTGAAGTAAAATAATGTTCAGCTCAACACTACCAACAGTTGCCTCCAAGTTTTATTCATCAACATCCATGTTGAACAATGGATGATGACAGAACTCAGCCTTGCCAAACTCTTGTGGAAATAGGAAACCATGCCGCCTATCTGCCACTGACTTAAACACAGTATCTGTTCCACTTTAGAGCTCTTCTGTCAATGACATTATCTTTCCAGAGATGTTTAATAGCCTCATCATTTTCCACAAAGCACTGAGTGAATGATCTGATGGAAGTTTATGCAAACTGCTGTGCACAGCTTATATTCTACCATTTTCTCAAAAGTCTATCTAAAGTCAAATACCGAGTCAACAATGAAATGACCAGATCTAAACCCACACTGAGTATTGCAGCCTGTTCGCCCTTTCTGAACAGAAGAGAACAGAATAGCATCCTTCTTCCGTTCATCGGGTATGATATTAGTGCTTCAGATGATTTGGAAGAGCCAGTGGAGTACTGTTATGAACCTCTAATGCATTCTCCGACTTCAGCGTATGGCTTTTGATTTGGACCTCTTCTTGGATGAAGGAAGGTGGCTTTACTGGAACTTCATGCTCATCTTAAAATGGAAGAGGGTCAGCAAGCAGCAGACAATTGAGAATCATCTTGCAATGATCTTCCCATGGACATAACTGATCCTTCAGACTCTGGGCGATTATGTTATGCAGTTATTTATTGGCAAGCTCATGCAACCTTCCCTTGCAAATATTGCACATTTGTATAGAAGGTGTGGAAATTATGCATAGTGGCAGCCTGATCTAAATTCCCTTCTGAGTCTACTTCCAAGATTCTGTATCTTTCTTACACAGTGATTTTATGGTGTTCCAAAGTGAAACATTTTGTCAAGAGCAAAAGGAAAAGCTGAATGGGTTTTTGAAGTCTTAAATTATAGCCTAATTTTTCTAAGCTTCAGCTGCAGTGAGTGTCTCCTCTGTATGGAAGACATCTGAGCACTGCTTTAAACAATGCCATTTCACTGGGGTCAGTAACCCAAAAACTGACACAAATTGCCCATCTCACTCTTATGACTGATTTTGACAGGTATTTCAGTTGTACTTGGCTTTTGAAGCTCCCTACAGGAAGCACTACGACCTACTACACTTCACATAAAGAAGCAATGATGTGGGGGAATGGAGTCCTGGGTCCTGTAGGCCTACTTAGAGAGGCCTTTCTGGAGTAGCCATGTTGGAGACTAGAGAGATGTGGCCCTCCAAGATCTAGAACAGAGGTGGGCAAAAATATGGCCTGCAGGCTGCATCCAGCTTGCCAAACATTTGTATCTGCCCTGCCATTGCCCAGTAGGACTCTCAGAAAGGCTCCTTGGTGACTATGACCACGCACACTGCTCAAAGCAGCCAGCTGCTAGGCCCAGGGTGTGCGTTTCTGTGCAGCACATTGGGGATAGGAGAGCATTTGTCTCTATGTGCTGCATGCAGCTACAAGCACTGCCTTTGCAGCTTCCATTGGCTAATTTCCAAAGTCAGAGGATCAAGCCATAGAAGACTGGCAGGGGCACCAAAAGCATGAAAAGGATTGCAATACTGCACCAGCTGCTTGGAGATGCTCAGAGAGCGAGTGCCCTTTTATACCTTAACTGACGTCACTGGTATTTGTTTTTGTCAGGCAAACAGGATTTTTAGTTTGATATAAAGTAGGGCTGTCAAGCGATGAAAAAATTTAATCGTGATTAATCGCATGATTAATCATGTGCACTGCCCCTTTGAAACACTGAGGCGGTGTTTCCAAGGGGCAGCACTGCAGAAGCCCGGGATCAGCTGGAGTCCTCAGCTGACCCCAGACTCAGTGCAGCTGCTCCTTTGAAACACAGAGACAGCATTTCAAAGGGGCAGCACTGCTTGGGACCTGGGATCAGCTGGAGTCCCAGCTAACCCTGGCTCGGTGCAGTGCTGTCCCTTGGAAAGGCCACCCCAGCGTTTCCAAAGGGCAGCACCGAGGGAGCCCAGGATCAGCTGGAGTCTGCAGCTGACCCCGGCTCGGTGCAGCACTGCCCCTTGGAAAGGCCGCCCTGGCACTCCAGCTGATCCCCTGTTCCTAATGCTCTGCCCCTTTGAAGCGCTGGATCGGCACTTCAAAGGGACAGCACAGCATTAACGCCTGCGATTAATGTGTTAAAAAAAATTAAGGTGTTAATCCTGCCCTGCATTAATCGCAGGCGTTAATGCACATCAATTGACAGCCCTAGTATAAAGTATGCAGTAGTTATACTTAGAATATTCACAGAAATATTCTGATGAAGTGGGTTTTAGCCACGAAAGCTCATGATATAATATATTTACTATTCTCTAAGGTGCCACAGGTCTGCTCATTGTTTTTAAAATTACAGACTAACATGGCTATCCTATGAGAAATATTTCAGTGAAAATTTAAATAGCAAATGTTGGTTTTATTTATGTAATCAATAATACAAAGCAATCCATTTTTTAAAGTTTACATTTTTAAACATTTATTATGCAAATATAAATATACACATGGTTTCCAAAGTCATACTTCTCCATTACCACAGATCATCTGCAACTGAAGGAATTTTCCTTCCATCCACTTACCTCAAGGTTTTGACATTCTTGAGCTGAGTTTGTAGGAAGGCCAATCCATTTGATTTCCTTTTTCTCTTTTGAAATGATGTTCATTGCCATCAACACATTGAGAGCATCATAAACTCTCCGCCTAATATTCTTCTGATCATAAGCCTGCCAAGAAACACCCCCGCCACTGTAGTATTAGTTAGGCCAATACCACTGCAAAAGCTAAAATTAAGATGATGCTTGAAATTTCCCTCTAAAATTTTGTAATACGAAATCAACATATAAATAAAGGTAAATGGCAGTTGAAGTCAATATGGCACTAAAACACGTGTGTTAATTTATGTTATTGCTTTGAATAAAACAATAACATATTTGAACCAAAGCTGGGAGATCATGCAAAAAGTGTGAGGTAAAACTTAGTGCAATAGAATATTAATTGTCTGCTTCCTGATGTTGCATATTAAAAACATACTGTTAGGCTAGGCTTAATCTCGTCTCCCTTACATACTTGAGCCTGTATCATAGAAAATACTGTTTTTTAAAAAAAAAAAGTACTTAAAACAGTACTTTTTATACAAAAGATGTATCAGCACTGTAAAAATTCCAAATGAATAGACAGATGTGTATCCTTATAATTATAGCTACGCATAGTTTAAAATAAAGAACTGCAGTTCACAAATCCATTGTAATGAAACCAACTTTTAAATATGTATCACAATGTATTTAAGGAAAAGACTTGTTTTTTACCATTTACAAACAGCTGAGTTAAGAGAACGCATAATATTTTTGATTAGATTAGGTTGTTCTCCGTATGTCTACGCTATAATCTGTATTTTAAACCTTCACAAAGGACTTCCTATGCTCCCGCCAAACCAATTACTATTTTCTGTGAACATGATCCAAGTTAAATCCTGGCAATTCATTTATTGATTAAATTGCTAGTAGGTCTAAACAATACTAATAGCCTCAATCAAATACAATTATATCCTATAGCACAGGGGTGTGGAACCTAGGATCTGGGGGTGAGATGTGGCACCCAGCTTGTTTGGACCCGGCCTCTGAGGCTCAAGCATGGGCCTTGTCAGTGAGGGTTTTTTTTTTTTTTTTTTTTTGCTTCTCACTTTTCTTACTTGTGTGCTGCCCCTGACTGATTTTTCTGTGGGTCAGTGGCCACCATCCTGCATAGCACAATTACTTCTACAGAAACTGTTTTTTTCTAAATGTTTTTCCATCACGACAAAAATGATTAATTTGATGCAATAACTTTGGCAATTGTGTGCGCACATAATTAAGAATACAGTTGGCCTTGTTATTACAAATTGTGCATTTAAGACAGGTGTCCTCTATTTCAGGAAGAATGAAGCACCTCAGACTGTCAGTTATGTGGGGTGGAGTGTGAGCAGAATATTCTAAAAGCCAATTTTAAGGCAGCCTGTTGCCTCTGTAATTTGTTGTATTTTAACACGTATTCAATGGTATTAATTCTATATTTAAAATGGAAAGCTTTATATACTCCATGTTGATATTTTTGGGAATAGTCTAAGCCCAGATCCATTGCTCTGAGACATCTGTTTGAAAGAGACATTGGAACATGACAAGTCAAGGAAGAAAAAAAAAGAGTAGAATTCTAAGAGCACTGTGATAGGCTATGACAGTAGTTGTATAGCTGTAAAATAAAAAATTAATATCACATCTACTTACCGAATCCGTAGCCAAATGGCTATTAGAATTTGTGAATTCTGATACCAGTTCATCAGCTACTTCATTGTAGGATGTTGTTCCTTTACGCTGGACTTTTTCACACACTTTCATTGAAAAATGCCTCAGGCCCTTTCCATTTTTATCGCCTTTCTTGCTTCTTTTACTAGGGGAAGAAAATAAGTAATTCTGAAATAGTGACTTTTTATAAGTTCTTCTGGTTAAGAAACAAAATGTGAAGTTAGATGGCTGGTGTCAGACATTAGTATCATATTTTTAAGGAAGTTATAACCACCAGGACAGGGATTTTTATAGTTTTTAATTGTCAAAAGATAAATAATGAAGTAAAGAAGGATGTGATAACATTAAAAGATTCCAGGTCCCTTGCACTCAAAATTTAATTGAAATTAATAGGAATTCTGGGTGCATGGGAAACACTCTAACACTGAGTAACAAATATTAAACCACTTTGGGCCCAATCCCACAGTTCTCATGTGGACAAGCATCAAAAAATGCCACCTGAAGTTCTGAAATGATCATCTTCTGTGTCTTTTGAGAGCATACAGCCACTGTCAAGGCTCAGCCCTACTTTTACCACAGAGAAGCCCTTTCTGGTACAGCCTTTATTATATTAACACGAGATAGTGTCTTGGTCTACAAAACCAATGTCTCTTGACAGTGATGAAATCTTAATTAAAAAGGCAGTGATATCTGACACCCCACATAGATTTTCCATTTTAAATCTTCACAATATGTTTAACATTTGACTCAGTTGACTAAGTCAGAGATAAGCTCAGTTTCAGCAGCAGTTAGATGCCTGACTAAAGCATCCAGCTAACAAAAATTAGTTCCAGATTTCTTGCACAGAGTAGCTAAACAAACAAACAGAGGCAAACAGTAAAATAGCATCAAGAATAAGAAATTTATGGGCTCAATATAGCATCCAAATTATGGATATGAAACCCTGTTTAATTGCTTAATCTGTTTAACGGATTAAAGGAGGCACAGGTGTGGGGGCCACTCCAGCCTAGCTGGACCGGAGTGGCTCTTCTGCCCACTGTGGCCAGGCTGGAGTGGTTCTCCTGCCTGTGACGCATGAGCGGCCCCTGCTTGTGCTCTGCCCGTGCCCGCTGTGGACAGAAGTTGCTCTAGGCAGCCAGAGCAGCCCCTGTCCCTTGTGGGCCCCGGGGGGCTGGGCAGCTCTCTCCCTGTGGCAAGTGGGGAGCTGCTTCAGCCCCCACTGGTCAACCAAAACCAGTAAGCATCACTCATTAAAGATGATGCTTATGGGTTAAACTTTCACATCCCTAATCCAATAAGTTAATAGTTTTTCATTTACTTTAATGAATTATTGGTTTAAACCCTAGGTGCAGTAATATAAGACACACCTGGACTGGTCCTACAGAATGTGATTGCAAAAAGACGTGGCTCTATTATGAAAGATGTAATATGAAATTTTGAATCACTTCCTGTTTGCAAAAGGTCACCATAAATCCTTCCCAACAGAAACATCAAAATTAGTAGAATAGTAGGAGTGGTAACCAGAGAAGGAGGCTTGGTCTATTGAAAAATAATTTGCATGCAAATTCCTTCTAAATTAACATCAGCAAAATATTAGTCATTTGCAAGATGATTTTACTGGCAGGCCTAGCTTTTACTGGTATAACTGTAATGAAAACTCCATGCCTTGTATTTATTGAAAGCATTATCTAGGTACATAAATATTAAAAAATGTCAAAATGATACAATAGTTTCCTTTTCTTTTGATCAATTGTACAGTTTCTGAGGAAGGGCATACTTCCTATATAGGACTAAACGGAAACCAGTGTTAAAAACAAGTAAGTTTTTAGAGATGTTCAGACGTGTTATATTAATGTAATAGCTGGGCTTGATCTTGCAAACTTGCAACATTCTCAACGACATATTACGAATTTCTTAAAAGGGGGAAAAAAATGTACTTTAACAGCAAAAATAATTTGTTTTATTATATGGGCCAGTTTCTAGCTGTTCTCTTGTTTGTCATAGATTATACCAGAAACAATTTCTCCTCCCACGCATATCCTTGCAGCGTGCAGACAGACTCATGGTAATTGTGAAGAGGGTAGGGATTTTACCAAAGAAAAATGGCTGATCGCACAGGGCAATTTTTGCTTTATCAGGAAACATAGGGCCAGGCTCACCTTTAAACCTTTAAAAGGGTGACTCTAAAGCTAACATGCCTCTGTATTTGCAACAACAACAAAATGCAGCAGCAGAAGGCTATTGATAAAAGCAACAAGTAGGCCATAAAAGTAAGGCACTTCATTCTGGAGCTAAAATGTTATCTTTTGGAGAAGGAACTTGTTACAATCCTTTCATCCAAATACCAGTGACTATTATATAATATTAATATTTTGACATATTAGGACACTTAGTGCAAGAAAGATTTATTTGTAATTCTTTTGGGGTGCCAATTTCACAACGTTTTGTCTAAGAAATAGCATGAACAAAAGAGAACATTATGTGGTGCTCAGTCATCAAGTTCTGATTTGCCTGGAAGCCATTTCTATACTAAGAAAGCCAGTTAAGAGATAAAAGTACATTTTATTGTGCTTAAAAACTGACATAATTAATCATTACAGCTTTAAAACAAAAAGGCTCTGCCGTCAGTATTGCAGAATAGAATACCTATTCAATTTAATCAGAGATCTGTCATAATACTTGGATGTCAGTGAGTTTAACTCTCTGATTACTACCAACGGTGGATTCAATACTGGGAAACTACTGGCTATTGATGTCCAGGGTTCATATATCTGCAGCATGTGAGATTCTAAGATCCCAGAGAACTCCGTTTGAATAACAATATATAAATTAAATTTAATTTCTATATGCTTCCCTCTCCGAGTAAAAAAATCATATGGTAATGAATCCAATGTAAACAAGATCAGTTGACTTTAACATCCATAAACTGAACATGTATTTCAAAATGTACTTGCAATGGAACATTTTTCCATTGTAAAAAGGAGGCTTTCAATTTAAACACATGCTGCAAATAAACTTTTTGGTCTGTATTAACTAACTTTTAGATTATTAGAAGCAAAAATCTAAAAAAATTCAATTTATTTATTATTCATAATGTTCATAATGAATGACCAACTGGATTTTTTAGATTTTTACTTTTTGCACTTCTTACAGATTGGACCACAATCTCTATGAGGCTTGGTTCACTTTCAGGTTTTAATGTCTGATATTAAAACACTGCAGGAGTGTTTATTTGGTGAGAGTTTGGTTTTTTTTACAAGTGTTTTCACTGGATTTTTTAAATTGTTTGAAACATTGTCTATTGGCCTTATAGAAGTGTGTTTTATATAAAAGTGAAAATAGAAGGGAATTAAATATTTGTCATGACAGATGTACTCAGGGAACTTCTTGTCAGTGTTAATGAGTACATCATTCCAGATGCTGACAAAAAATTACCACCGTATCTTGATAAAACTAGCCAAATTCATTGTGAAACACAGACAGAAGCTAACCTGCTCTCTCTTTTCTAAGCTTCTTAATTAGCCTAACAAATTGGACAATAATTGTAAATTAATACAATTGGCAATTTTTTATATCTTGCAGTGGATTCAGAGTTAATGAATTCTAGAAAAGACACATTTTCACTTCTGCATTAATTTTGCACTGTGTAAGCAATTGATGCAGAATATATTGACCTCTGCCTTTCTCCCACTTATAAAATCAATTACACTTTTTATTAAGTACTGACTTCATTCCCGATGTAAATGTTTTTCTTCTCTCACGTTATATAGCTGACATAGGCTAGGACAAGCAAGCTATAACTGTATTATTCTTCTTCCTTGACAGTGATGTTAATATGGAAATTTGGAAGCAAAAATGCTTTCCAGATAATGCATTAGTTACATTCTGGAATGGCAATCTGTGCCAGTGTTCCACTCAGCATTTCTGGATAGAACAAATATCTGGAATCCTATTTCAATAAATAAATAATAACGGCCAGACTAATACTTTTAAGTCATTATGTCACTTAAAAGGTTATTATGCCACTTTACAACTTGGTCAATCTATCAATATATTTATGGGCAACCTATTGGTTTACAAAACTAACAGAAATAAGGCCAAATTCTCACATTCGTTTTGAAGGGATCTGTGGAAACACATTGGAAGGCAAAATTTTGCCCCTTAGAGTGTCAATGCTAGGAAACTATAGAAAAATGTAATGTTTTAAAAATTGGCTTTGGCGACCTCACACATATACTTTGCAAGTATTTGAAAGGAAAAGTATGCAAAATTACACTGGAAAAGAGGGGGAGATGGTGAAGAGAAAGAATAGCAGTATGTGTAAATAATTTATTTTATCTGGTTAATAAAACTGGACAAGCCTCGGTACTCAAAAAAATGAATGCAAGAGACGTTTTTGGTAGCAAAGTGAAGAGTTATTGATCTTGCACAGTTACTGTGATTCTTTGAGATATGTCCCTCTATGGGTGCTCCATCCAGTCTGTGTGCCTCTGTTTAGATATTTTAGGTAGTAGGGACCATTCTGCCAACACATGTGCTCTCTCCTCATCTCGCGCTTTGCGTTGGTGCCAAATAACATTGTGTGGGTGAAATACCATCAGCTCTCTTTTCTACCACAGAGCTCACAGATGAGATCGCTAAAACAGAGGGAAGGAAGACGAGTAGTAGAGCACCCACAGGTACATGAATCTTGAAGAACCATAGTTACTGCACAAAGTGAATAACAGTTTCTTCTTCTTTGAGTAGCATACCTATGGGTTCTCCATTCTAGGTGATTATACAGCAGTAGTCCTAACAGAGGGCTGGATCTTCAGAGTCAAATCTAAGTCTGAAGATAATATGGTGGTACCAAATATGGCATCAGATGCTGATTTGTGTCCGTATAATGTTTAGCAGATGTATAAGCAGATGTCCACATCATTGCTCGCATATTTCTGTGATTGGAATATTCTTGAGGAAGGCTTGTGGAATGTGTTTGTACTGCAGAAGGCAGTTGAAGGTCATGAACCTGATGGCAATACCTAATGCAGTCCGATGTCCATTTACAGAGTCTTTGTTTAGAGATTGGGGATCCCTTACATCTGTCTCCAATGAAGAGGAATAGTCTGGGAGATCTTCTGAGAGATTTAGTCCCATCTAAATAGATGGCTAATGCTCTCCTGATATCAAGAGTGTGTAATGCTGCCTCCCTTTTGTCCTGGTGTGGTTTAAGAAAGAAGACGGGGAGGCAGATAAGCTGATTTATGTAGAAGTTTGAAAGCATTTCTGGTAAGAATTTAGGGTATGGTCTTCATGCGATCTAGTCTTTGTACATGAGATCTGCCATTAGTGCACCTCTCTCCCACTGTCCAAGTAGACATGATGGTCAGTAAGAACAGTTTTCATAGCAAGATGTATAAGAGAGCAAGTGGCCAAAGACAGGAAGGAGCCGGCCAGGCCCACCATGGACAGGGGCTTCTCTGGCAGGCTCTGCAGTGCTGGAACAGTGGGGAGGGCAGGGAACTACTTCAGCCCCTACCGGTTAACAGGTTAACTTTTTACATCCCTACTGCAGATATAAATTGGATATCTACACGTTCACGGTGTTCTAAATATAAAATTTATATCCGCATCTGTATGCGCAAAAAATGAGCCATGGACATCTGCATCCACATCTGCAGATTTGCAGGTCTTTAGAAATGGGAAAAGCACATATGTGGGCCAAATAGACACTGCTACCTAAAATCTCTGATCTGAAGTGCAAAGATGTTAATAGATAAATATGTGGAGTGGATTACCCACATGGGCAGTACTTACAGAAACGTAATTTAACAACTGTGTTAGTTATATAGAAAACCAGAACCATTCCATTTCTGGGAAAAATGTTTATTTTTAATGGCTCTCTTTTCTGTCTCTATGATGACTACACACATACTAGAGGTTGAACCTCTTTAATCTGGCACTCTCCGGTTTCGCAATATCCGTGGTCCAGCATGATTTTAGTTAGCCAGTTATGTGCACTTATCCTGGGTGTGGTTAAGTTTACCACAGTCCCATAAAGTTTGTTTACAGCCAACAGTCCTGGCTCTCAATGTTCGGTGTTGTTATTTAGCTCTAATTTACCCCTAAATGTCTTCTTAGAGCCCAGTAAGCAGTGGGAGTGTTGGTAAAGCTGCTAGACAATATTGACTTCCCGTGGTACAGCAAATTCTCTGGCTCAGCACTGGTCAGGTTTCAAGAGTGCTGGACTAAAGGAGTTCAACTTGTATTCTAATTAAAGTAGTTTAGCTAAGGGATTAAAGTAATGAAAGACCACTGAAAATAGGAACTGGACAGCTCTGTCTCAATATGGAATGGAGAGTAAATCTACAAATATATACATACAGAACACGTTCAGCAATACTCACCTTTCTGAAAAATCTGATTCTATAAATTCCCGAGCCCGTTTTCTGTCCCTAGGGAGAAAGAAACATTTTTTTTAAATATAACATCTATCTTTTATGCAGGGACCCAAGAAAATCCATACATTTTCTACATTGGAATATTAACAGCCTTATATTTGGGTATTTTAAAAAATCATTCATTTTTAAGTACAGTTAAAGGTACTATACAAACTATGATGGGAGAAAAAAATAATGCAAATGTCATCTGAGAGAATTTAAGTGAAAAATAATTAAGATTTTGGATGCAGTATGATGCAAAGAACAGAATATCATAGTGCAGGGGTGGCCAACCCGTGGCTCACGAGCCTCATGTGGCTCTTCCCCCCCTTAAAGTGCGGCTCACGAAGCCTCCCCTGAGGCTCACGAAGCCACCTGTGCCTCTAGAAATGGCCCCGGCTCCCTGTGCTCTCTGGGGCAGGGGAGCTATCCGGTGCAGCGATTCAAAATGGCATCGCCAAGATGGCGGTGGGCAACGGGAGCCTGATGTGGCCAAAAAGCCTCGTCTTTTCTTTTAAAGGGGCAGAGTTTAATTGCTAAAAAAAAATTCTGGTGCAGCACTTCGCATTTTTTCGCTGTTTTCTTCATTTAATGGGTTGGCCACCCCTGTCATAGTGGAAAGGCAAACTGTTTAAAACATTCAATGTGTATAACTTCTTCTCTAGGTAAGAATGGAGGTTTGGGAAGAAGGCAGGCAGACAAGTTGATTCAGATATAATTTTCAGACCAACTGGCTGATGCATTTATGGATAGATAATGCTAAACTCTTATCACATGGAACATCAAGGAAGGAGGATCAGCCACAAGCTAGGGATGTAAAATCCCATTTCAAATCTTAATTTGTTAAACTTTGCTGCACTGTGCCATGGGCGAGGGGCCACTGGAGTAGCCCCCCACCTGTGGCATGGCACAGTGGGCCTGGCTGGGCTGGAGCAGCCTCCCCTCCCATGTCATGGCATGCTGGGCTGCTCTGGCCAAGCCGGGTGCTGGTTAACCAGGTAAGCATGCAGATAAGGCAATGCTTACTGGGTAACCCATTACCCCTTTATATCTCTATCATGAGCACCTTAGAACTTGCACTCTCTCTCGGCTGAAGTGACTGCAACTAGGAAGATAGGCTTCAGAGTGAAATTATGACCAGCATTCTATAGTCTCTATGCCAAAGGGTAATTGGACATAAATCAGACATCAGGAATGATAACGCACATAAATCTGTAGCGGAACATTTTAACCTCCATGGACATTAAATAATGGATTTAAAAGTAAAGTAGTCATTCTTCTACAAAAGAATTTTTGCACCCAACTACAGAGGGAGACAACTGAACTGGAGTTCATTTACAAGTGCAACACTATCAACTTAGGCTTGAATAAAGATCTTAACTGGTTAATGTACTACAAAGGTAACTTCCCCGCCTTTGATATTCACATTGACACATCACATGCTATGAACACATTGACACATCCAGCATGACTTAATTAGATTTAACAACACTAGTCCTACAATTTACAGGTAACTTCTTTTGCTGTTATATATACCCTGAGTTCTGTAAGTTCCATTCCCACTCATCTGATGAAGTGGGGATTTTACCCACAAAAGCTCATGACTTAATACATTTGTTAGTCTCTGAGGTGCCATAGGATTACTCATTGTTTTTAAAGTTATAGACTAACATGACTACCCTTCTGAGCATTCTGAAAGGAACTCAAAGAGAGGTCCCATGATTCCTGAGAGGAATGTAGGTTGCAGGCAGGTTCTCTGATCAGGCACTGCAACACTGATATTATCAAGTGAGAGAAGACTCACTAATAGAGTTCCATTAGAGCTGAACGAAAGATTGGAGTGTGGTAAATACACCAAACTACTTGAGGCTCTGTAATACTGAAGGCTACATATGGTGCAGGCCCAGCTGAACTGCTCTAATTGAGAAACTCTTCCATTTGACAAACAAATCCTTGTACTGGACACCTTCCTGACAGGTATCAGGATCTTCTAGACTTTTCTAGAGCAGGCCCTTTCTTTATCTGGCCAATATCCAAGCCTATCAGGTGCAGCAACTTAAGATCAGAATGGAGTATCTGACTGTGCTGCAGTGAAAGCAGGTCTAGGAAGTTTGGGAACTGAAGCTAAATTGACAATTGCAACAGGTTTGTCAGCCAGAATTGGCTTGGCCAATATGGAGTCATGGGAATGATCACAGCTGTCTCCTGATTTTGGAAATCACTTTGGGGACCAGTGGAACTGGTGGAAGGGGGGACTGTATACCATTGAAGAAGGAAGGCATCCATCAGCCAAGGAGCTTAGGCTCTTGCCCACTCTGGAACACTTGATATAGTCATTGGTGGCAAACCGTTTTATTATGAGACTCCTGCTTTATGATTAATCTCCAGAGGAACTCTTTGTGATTGGATGGAGACCATCAGCTCTGAAAGCCTGCCAAGTCATTGTTAACACAGTCCAAAAGTGAAGAACGAACAGGGTTATCCTCTATTGGTGGCACCCTCTCCAAGGCTTGATAGATTCTAGACAGATAGGAGACAAGCATGCACATCCCTGGTTGTTGATGAAGCGCATTACTGATATGCTGTCTGTTTGGATCATCACTGTAAAATTCTGAAAAAAAGGTAGGAAGGCCAAGGAGCTGGTCTGATGTGTCTGAGCTTCAGGACACTGATGTAGAACCCCCTCTCCTCCAGATCTAAGTGACAGCTACTGCATCAATAGGAATTTGTCCGCAAGAAGGTATGCTTTCACTGATCTAGGTTTCAAGGCTCTTATGAACGTTATCATTTGTGATGGGTTAAGAGAAACTGTTGTGTAATGAACACCTTAGCTCAGAGAATTGGAACAGGACATATCCTAGGCTTGCCACCACCTCTTTCTGGGACTTGCCCTGAATCAGCCAGTCATTGAGGAAAGGGTAAGTGGGAATGCCATCCTTTCTGAGATGGCACACAACAACTTCTAGGCACTTTGTAAAAGCTCTTGGAGAGCCTGAAAGGCAATACCTTACACTGTTAATGATTGGTCCATACTGTAAATCATAGGTACTTCACGTGCACCAGATGGATAGCTACAGGTCTCTCATTTCCTTTGCTGCTTCTAGTCTGGTTGAGAACTCAGATGCTCTATCCTTCAAAGAGTGATGTTCTGTGTTCTCCCTCTGAAACCTCCCTTCACATCTAGTACTATAGTGCCTACCATCTGTCTCTGTAAATGAGCATTGTCTTTACCTACAGGCTGCCTGGTATGCCTGTGATAGAGCCATCAGTGAAAGTTGATGAGACATCAGTATGAAGAAGTTACTCACCCTGTGGAGTAACAATGGTTCTTCAAGATGTGTGTCCCTGTGGGTACTCCACTCAGGTCTCAGTGTTTCCTCGCACCACTAATCAGAGATTTTTGCCTAGCAGTGCCTCCTGTGCTGAACACGATCAGTTGCCATCTTGTGCTGTTTTCGTCTGTTAGGTGTGCACACGGCATGAGCCTCCCTCTGTTCCTTTTCTACGGGAAATCAGATAAAGGACTCCAAGTAGAGGGGAGGAAGGAAGGGTAGTGGAGCACCCATAGGGACACACATCTCAAAGAACCATTGTTGCTGCACAGGGTTAGTAACAACTTCTCCCTCAAGTGATGTTCCTGTGGGTGCTCCACTCAGGTGACTTAGTAGCAGTGCCCGCCATATAGTGGTGAGCAGGGCTTGACAAATCAGTGAATCTACTCGCCCGTGGTGAGTAGATTTCAGCTGGTCGCCCTGTTCATCGGCGGCACATGCATGCGCAATGCGGGTCTGGCGAGTAGATTTTGCCGCAGTTTCTCAAGCCCTGGTGGTGAGTATTGGAGTTATTTATGTGAAGAAGCAAGGACTGCATCTGCTAGAGTGGTGGTAGGTATGGGTCCTTTCTGTAGAGCATACGAAAGTATGATAGGAAGACCATGTCGCTGCTTTACAAATGTCCACTAGTGGCACATTAAGTAGGAAAGCAGTTGATGTGGCTATTGCATGTGTGCAGTGTGCACTAGTGGTCTGTGGTGGTTCTTTTCCACACAGCTGGTAGGACGTGTTTATGCAATTTGTAATCCACTTGGAAATCCATTGTGCAGAAACGGCTGTTCCCTTGTGGGAACCAGACAAAGAGATGAAGAGTCTGTCTGATTTCCTGGACTCCTTGGTCCTCTCTAAATAAAAGGTATGGCATCTAGAGTGTGAAAGATGGATTCTCTTAGAAAGGTGTGAGGTTTAAGAAAATATGTGGGTAAGTATATGGGTTCATTCAGGTGGAAGTCCAATATAACTTTAGGGAGAAATCTGAGATGAGGTCTAAGCAACCCTACCGTTAGTAAACGTAGCACATGGTGGGTGAGCCATGAGGACTGCAATTTCACCCTCTCTTCTCACAGATATTATTGCCACTTGGAAAGCCACGTTCATGGATAGGTATTGCAGTTGGGTAGTGGCTAGTGCTTCAAAGGGTGGCCTAGTGAGTGTGTCAAATATGAGGTTTAGGTCTCAAGGAGGTATAGGCAGGCGTAAATTTGGATGTATTTTCCGCAAGCCTGTTAAACGCTTCGTCATGGAATGTGCAAAGTGTGAGAGATTGTCAACTGGTTCATGGAAGGCTGTGATGGCAGAGGGATGGACTCAAATCGAGCTGATGGAAAGGCCTGTGTCACTGAGATCCATCAAGGTCTACTGTACGGTAGGTATGGGAGCGGTGTTGGGTTGGAATTGACAAACTCTACACCACTCCTGAAAACGTTTCCATTTTTTTTGGTAGGTATATCTTGTGGAGGAGTATCAACTATTCAGTAGGATGCACTTAACTCTCTCCAAGCTAGTAAGTTCTTCATCTTGGAACCATAGAGAAGCCATGCTATGAGTTTCAGGTTTTCATGTAAAGGTGGGTCTTGCCCCGGTGCTGCGTTAGTAAGTGGGGACTCATGGGGAGAGGAATCGGTTGAGCTATTGATAGGTGACGTAGGTAAGGGAACCAACTAGTCCAAGCGGATCTTGTTGATTACTCTGGAGAGTAAAGGAATTAGTAGGAAATCAGAGTAGGGGAGTGGTCCAGCAGATGGTGAAAGCATCTCCCTCCAACCTTTTGCCCTGACCTGCTTGGGAGCAGAATCAGTGGCATTTGCGATTGGTTACTGTCGCAAATAGATCTATGAACAGGAATTCCCAATGTCAGAAAATCGGGAGAACATTGAGTCTGAGTTCCCATTTGTGCTGTTCAGAGAAGTGTCTGCTCAGTTTGTCGGCCATGGTATGTAAGTAGCAGTTGGTGTTATCTGGTTCTTCCAAAATCTGATTGCCTCAGTATATAGTGAGAGTAATCGGGCACCACCATGTCGATTGATGCAGAGCATAGAAAATGTGTTGTCCATGAGGACACGAATGGTTCAGCCCTTTATAAGGGGAAGGAAGTGAGCGCATGCTTTGCAGATTGCCCTGAGTTCCTGTTGATATGGAGAGGCCCATCAGTTAAGAGAATGTAGGAATACTGGTGGAGTGTAAGGCTCTTTGTGAAGCTGCATTGGTTGGGAATGTAGACGGTAGCAAACCAGGACTGTAGGCAGCACATATGTAGTCTCATGAATAAGATGATGTAGGTTGTGGCTGCCGTGTGTCCCAGCATTTGAAGGCACATGTATGTTGTGGTGAAGGAAGCATGTTTGACTTCCCTGAAAAAGTCACATAACTTTTGGAATTGTTGCAGTGGGAGATAGGCTTTGGCTGTCACTGCGTCTAGGAGTGCCCCAATGAATTCTATCTTTTGGGTAGGTTATAAGGTAGATTTCTGGATATTTATAAGGAGGACCAGTTGGGAGAAGCAATCTCTGGTAGTGTTTGTCATGGTTATTGTTTGTTGATATGTCGGACACTTGATTAAGCAGTCACTGAGGTAAGGAAAAATAATAATCCCCTTCCTCCTGAGGATGGCCATGACCTTGGCAAAAGTCTTGGACAATACTCGAGGGGCCACGGACAGACCAAAAGGAAGGACTCGATATTGGTAATGCTCTTGTCCTAACACGAACCTGAGACATCTCCTGTGGGCAGGATGTATGGTTATATGAAAATATGTGTCTTGAAGATCGAGGGCTGAGAACCAGTCCCCTTTGTCCATTGCTGGTATAATAGTTGCAAGAGTCACCATTCTGAATTTGCTGTTGTAGACAAACTTGCTGATCTCTCTCTAAAATGGGCCTCCAACAGTATGCTTTCTTATCAATCAGAAAATAGAAACCTCTTCCTCAATAGTCTGTGGGAACTGATTCTATTGCCCCTAGGCTAAGCAGCTTTTGTACCTCTGCTTGTAACACGGGCTTGTGAGAGGGGTCCCGGAGGAGAGGCAGGGAAGGAGGGATAGACATAAAAGAGATTGTGTAGCCCGATTTGATGATCTTGAGATCACATTTGTCCATAGTAATAAGGGCCCATTGTTGTAAAAGGGTCTCAGATGGTGATTGAAAATTATCTGGGGATGCACTGGATCTCTGGGGTTGTCACTCAGACCCCAGACCAAAACTTCAAATCTGTGTATTAGAGGACTGGTTGTGTTGAACCCTCCTTCTATTGGGACATTGCTTGAGCCTGTTATTATACGGCCTCTGTTGTTGCCTATGGTAGTTCAAGTCTCTTGGCCTCCCATAGCCCCATGGTCTTTGGTATGGGGTGTATCTGTGTCTTTTATTAGGCAGGATGTACATGCCTAAAGTACACAGTGTGGCATGGGAATCTTGTATTGAGTGTAACACCTCATCCATTTTTGTAGCAAACAGCTGGTTCCGATCAAAGGGAAGGTACTCCACCTTTGTCTGTAACTCTTTTGGGACTCCCAAGGATTGTAACCATGATGCCCTGCGCATGACTATAGCTGTAGCTGTGGTTCTAGATGCTGTATCTTGGAGGTTCTAGATGCTGTATCTTGGAGAGCTGTTTTTGCTATGGATTGGCCCTCTTTGATGATGGACTGTAGATGAGGCCTCTGATCTTCAGGAAGGTCCTGCAAGAGGTCTTGTAATCTGGAATAATTGGCATGATTGTAGTTAGCCAAAAGGGCAGTGTAATTAGATATTCTGAACTGGAGGGTGGCGGCAGAGTATACTTTCCCCCTGAAGAGATCCAGTCATTTATGTTCTTTTTCTTGAGGCATAGACTTGTATTGATGAATGGAGTCCACAACCAATGAATTCAGGTGGGGATGTGAGAAAAGAAAATCCATCCCTTTGGCCGGGACAAAGTATTTTCCTTCCGCTCTCCGGTTGGTGGGGATAGAGGCTGGTGTCTCCCAGAGTACATCTGATGGGTTCATAACAGCCTCATTGATAGATAATGCTTTCTTGGAGAACGTAGAGGGTTGTAATATTTTGAGTAATTTGTACTGTTTATCTTGCACCTCTTGGAGTATAATGTTCTGAGATAGAGCTCCTCACTTGAATAATTCTTGGAATTGTTTCAGGTTGTCCACTGGTGGAAAGGACGATGATTGAAAAACTGCTTCATCTGGTGAAGCAGAAGATTGTGGGCCCTGCGAAGAGGTCTCAATCAGTTTGAGGTAAGTTTTCATCTTCATCTCCTAGATCTGCCAGGGTTATTATCGAAGGAGGGCGACAAGATGGTGTTGAATATGCAGTGGTAGTTCGAGACCATGTAGCTGTATACACTGGCATAGGGGCTGGTGTATTGCATGGGTGGTGGCAATGAGAGAAGCAGGTGGGATATTGGTGACATGGCTCCCAAAGAGGACATTGAGGTTGAAACTGCTGTGGTGAATACGGCCATGGATGGTTAAACCACAGAAGTTGTGGGGGTTGTTGGAAAGGTTGGTGCTGAGTGGAGCGCCATGAAGCCACTGATCCCGTTGGGGATGAGTGCTGTGATGAAAATCTACTCCCCTGCTCGGAGTCATGTGCTATTTGTGGTGACACTGGAGTGGGAGAGTGAGAAAGTATTTCTGCCATTTGCCTATGCGGGCTGGAGTGAGGCATTGTTGGAGAGCGTGGTGAAGCTACTCCCTGCACTGATGGAGATAGCGTGGCTGGTTGCAAGTCTTTTTCTACGTGCCGCATTTTGCTCATCGCTTTTTTATGCTCCAGTGCTGGAGCGCGCTTTAACGCCGCCTTGTTCAATCAGTGCCGGGTTGTCTTTGGGTGCCGGTGGTGGCAGCATGTCTGGCTTTGTCGGTGCCGGTCATTTGATTGCATTGGAGGGTGCCAAGGGGGCGGTTTGCCGTTTTGGTTCTGACTCAGGTTTCTTTGCTGAGGTTGGTTTACGTTTCTCCACTATGCCGGAAGTTGACAGCACCGGGGAACGAGTGACCTGGGATGTGGCAGGCGGTGATCGTGCTGGGGAAGTGCATGTGCCTGAAGCGTCTCTATGGGGCGATGAGCTAGCCCATGTCTTTGGGGGCTTATCCCCCAGTGGTTGGAGGGGTTTCTCCCTGTGATCTTTGTTCTGGCTGTCATGTTTGATAATGCGGGCACTTTTGTGCTTTATGGTTTTTGCCTAAGCATTTTATACAAAAGGCATGTCCGTCAGAAACTGGCATTGAGTCCAGACATGACTTGCATTTCTTAAAACCAGGAGAGCCTGGCATGTTGAATGAATGTGAGGGTTCAAAACTTGGGGGGAAAAAAGCTGAGTTGGAAGGCAAAAAGGAAAACCGTGGGGAAGCTTTTTGGGTTTTTTTCCTCCTAAAATAGAGCACTAGGTAGAACTAAGCATAAACCGATTAAAACTATGAACAACTGTTAAAACTAACTAGACTATTTTACTATTTTCTGTAAGAAAGGAGAGCATTCATGTGACTCCATCTTCAGTTGAGGACAGTAGAAAAGGAACTGAGGGAGGCTTGAGCTGTGTGTGCAACTAACAGATGAAAACAGTGAGAGACAGCAACTGTGCATGCGTGGCGGGGGAGGCACTGCTAGGCAAAAATCTCTGATCAGTGGTGCGAGGATGCACCGAGACCTGAGTGGAGCACCCACAGGGACACCACTCGAGGGAGAATGAGGCTTTCAGTGATGAAGACTTCCTGATGTCTTTGCTTTTATCCAGTGATTGATCCTGAAGTATGTGTGCGCTCGGGGGTGCTCTGGGCAATGCTGGCTAATCTGGCCTTACTTGAGTAGTGATCTTCATTTCTGGGTCTAAGGTTATCTTCTTCGATTGCTATGACAGAGACAACTTGAACTGGGTGTCTTTGTATTTGCAAGTCCTGGAAGAAAATGACTTGGACATAGAGCACCTGTCTGGGATATGGAATTCCCCTAGGCAGAAAAGGGGATCCTTGTTAGGGATCCTTGTTAGGGACCCATCCTTGTTAGGGATCAGACATTCACAGGAAGGTAGGATTTAAGCTCTTAAAATTTGGAGTCTGCCACATGGTGTTAGGTTCTCTCTCAATGCCATTGGTGGTAAGAAGGAACTATGGGAGGGTCAGGGCTATTTTACCTTTAAGCCCTCATTTAGGAGCATGAGGCAGCACAGAGTACATGTGTGGCCTTGCTATCAAAATAATCTGATCTCGCACGAATTAGGCATATGCACACCTAGTGTAGGATTCACACACAGAACTTGAGAATCTTGATCAAAACATCAACAGGTTATAAATAAGCATTTAGATCAGTGGTTCTCAAACTTTTTCACCTGTGGCCCACCCTGCTCAATGCAGACCTTTCTGTGGACCACCAGCCAACCACCCATGATGACAAAATGTGTGCAGGAGTGGGTGGGGAGTATGGGTGGGAGGTTGGGTGCAGTAATGGGGTCTCAGCGAGAATGGGCATGGGAGTCCCAGTGGGTCTCAACGTGTGGGGGACACAGGAGGTCTCAGCAGCTGGGGGGCAAAGTGCTGGACTCCCTACTGTGGGGCGAAGGGGCGAGCCTGCAGCTCGCAGCCCACCTTCAACGTGGTTGTGGACCATGAGTGATCTGAGGACCACACTTTGAGAACCACTGATTTAGCCCAAGAGAATTTTGCAAGTCACAGATGTCACATTGCCCTTCAGTGCTAGATGTGGAAAAGAAAAGAGGCTCCTATAATTTATGCAAGAAATCTGAATGTCAAGTGGTATTTAATAGGCACTCTAACTACTCTGATATCATATAATCCAAATATCGCAGTAGCATATAGACTAATAGAAAAAGACAAGCAACATGACTGGGCCAACCTATTGACTTATCCTTAGCTCAACAATGGCCATATGTTGGATTTACTCCCCCCAAAAATTAAGAATTAGTTCTTCCAAAAAGTTCAAAAACTGGCCAACTGGTCATGCAGTTTACTTGTCAGTTGTTCAGGTTGTCATTTTTGCCACAGAGCAAAAAGAGCTTAACAGAGCTTGTGATTAAAGCAGAGTGGGGAACTTTTTTTGGGTTGGGGGCCATTGACCCACAAAATATCAGTCGGGGGCCGCACACAAGTGAGAAGCAAAAGAAAAAAACCCACTGATGTGGCCGCCAACTGAGAAAAAGCAAGTCACTCCTCCCATTCCCCTTGCATACCAGAGCCTAGGGGGCCCCAGAGCAGTAGATTTTGTGTGTTCCAGCCCTGCAGTAAGACAGTGGAGGGCCTGGAAAGCCAGCGCAGGCTCCCCAATGCTCGTGGGAGCCCTGAGCCTCAGGGGCCAGATCCAGGCCAACTGGGGGCTGCATCCAGCCCCTCGATCTGAGGTTCTCCCCTACCCCCAGCACAGACTAAGAGTCAGGATTGATATAAAAATTCTATTCCTATTTCTACAACAGACTTACTGGGTACCCTTTGACAAGTCACTTAAATTTTCCATGCCTCCATGTTCCCATCTTTACAACTGGGAAGATATTATTGACATACATGCCACTGGTTAGAAAACTGAGGACTACTTAATGCCTGAAAATTGAGAATCCTTAGAATCTGAGAATCCTGGAAGGAAATGCAAATTATTAATGTGAAAGCAATAAGATTAATAGTAGATGTAGCATGGTCTGGCCACTTACACAGATTGTGCCTTTTCCGTCTGTCTAGATTTTTATAAGGTCATCCCTCACCATGGTATCTCAGCCCTTATAGCATTCAAAAGATACATACACCCATTTTAAATGAATTGTAATATTTGTAGGGAAGGATATGGTGATGTTGGGCTACTGTGTATACTTGTCATAACATCTTACTTGAAAAATTAAAAGTTATCTTCAAAAGCACTGAATCAGTCTGTGATATCTAACGATGTAGGAATGCTGAAATTAAAAATAATAAAGGGATCTTGAAAGATTTAAAAACTTAAAACTCAAAGCACCTTGCTCTTCAGTCAGACACCTTTGTGAAATCAAGTGATTTTGACAGTGTAGATCCGTAATAAGAACACAGCCATCAACATCATTTTGAGTTTGTTACTAGTTTTATGTCCTGTTTTTAAAAAAATGCCTGTTAAGGCATGACTGACAAACCTTTCTACTGTTGGCAAACATCAACATACTCTATAGTAAGGACACTGTAAATCCTGTATGGATTTATGAAGAGTAAGGACTTGTTTTAATTGCGCAAATACACTTAGTCCTTTCCATTAGTTCAGGAAAACAGACGTCACCACAAATCCACATACAAATTTGGTAGTGAAATGAACCCAAACTGAAATCACTGGTACATGTAGTTGCATGCTTACATATTACAGACATTAAAAGTATGTATAACAGCACCCACCCTTTGAATTGTATGGGAACTAGGATACTTGAGCCAAGATACACGTGTAAGAGCATACAGAAATAAAATCTCAACACGTTTCCCCTACTTTTCAGCACATATCTTTAAACAAAACAAATCCTTACCCTGGAACCCAGCCAGTGGCTTCTGTTATGTGTGTCTGAGTGACCATTGCTGGCGCTGGGGTATATGGGCTCCCAATCAGAACACTTCCTGAATTGGTCAGTCTTTGTGGTGTGCTTATGATCTATGAAATTTAGAAACAAAATTATGTTCTATAAAACAATGTAAAAGTAAATGGACATAAATCAACATTAATCATGGTCTTAAGCAAAAGTGAAACAATTTTAGTATTATGTAAACTGCAGTCATATACACTTAATAATGAAGAGGCATCACTTAAAAATGCAACTTCCAATTATCCTGTAACACAGTGGTTTTCAAACTATGGGTCGCAATCCAGTACAGGGTCATGGAATGTCAGGCACTGGGTTTCATTGCTTCAGGATGATCAGTTGACCAAGCAGGCTACCTGCCTGTCCTGGCACCGCAGACTACACTGTGCCCCAGAAGCAGCTAGTAAAAGCCTGGCTTCTAGGTGGGGGTGGAGAGTGCACAGGGCTCCACGCCCTGCCTCTCCACCGAGCACTAGCTCCGCACTCCCATTGGCTGGAAACCTGCTGCTGGCTGCTTCTGGGATGCAGCATGGTCTGTGGAGCCAGGAGAGGCAGGATGCCCATCTTAGCATCCCCGCTGCCCAGGAGCCACTCATGGTAAGCCCCTCCTGCCACAGCCCTGCCATGCTCAAAGCCGGAGCCCCCTCTTATATCCCAAAGCTCTCATCCTCAGCCCCACTCTGGAGCCCACATTCCAGTCAAATTATGTTGGGTCATGGTGTAGCCAGACATGAACCCCATCTTGTTTCCCGCCCCCCCCAGAGAGCAAGAGAAAGGCAGTCAGCATTTGATGCCCTGGGAACGCAGGTGTGCTGCCTGTCCCTGACTCTACCATAAACAGAATCCAGACAGTAAATGGGCTAGCTGACAACCCGGGGCTTCCCGCCGCCGTGATGGCTAGTACCAGTAATTGACACGCCTGCACTGTCCCAGGAGAGGAATCTTCGCCCATCACATACCAGAGGTGCCCATTGTCTGCATTTTCCCAGGTGTGAATTATGCTTTGCACCCTTTGTGGGAAACTTGGCATTCAAAGCCATTTTTCCTAATTGGCCACTTGAGACCAGGAAGAAGCCTACGTGACCCAAGGGGCATAAAGAGGGGTTTAGTAGCCCACCCCATTTGAGCTCCAATCATCTACACCTGCTGGCAGGTATTGGTTGTCTCCCGAGGTCTGTGGGACGCCCAACCTCGCCCTACTTCTTCCCGAGGGATTGAGAGGGGTGATAATATATACCTGCTAGGTGTCTATTTTGCATGCATTTAATAAGAGCTCAGAGAACCAAAAGGGTTTCATGGTACCTGTAAGTGACTTCTTAGTGTAATTTCTGTCCTGTCCTTTGTAGTGGCTGTGTTATCTATAACACAGTAGTAGCATTTAACAGCTAAGTTTACCCTGTAACAATAAAATAGTAACTGTTTAAGCTGTGACCTGACTCCTTCAGTTGCTGTAACAGAACCAAGCACAATTTTAAGAAGAACTCCAGCCGGTCATAAGGGACAGATATAGGGAGAGCTTGAGCGTTGGATCATGTTGCTTCCAGGGGACAGAGCCGTTGGGGCATCTCTCAGCCTCCCCAGGCTGCCCGCCGCGAAGGGATCGTGTATCCTAGCAGTCAAAATCTGAGGTGTAATAAGCTCTCCCTATAAACTCTGGGGCGTCTGTCGGCCTGTTGGCTGCCCACCGCGAAGGGATCCCGATCCTAGCGGTAAAGACACGGATGTAAAACTTCTTGGGCGCCCGTCAACCTCTTCCAGGTTGCCTGCTGCTAAGGGACCCCAGTCCTAGCAGTTGAAGTCTCGGGTGTATAATACACACACACCACTCACTGCCCTGACCACCGGCTGACACATGGGCATCAACAATTTTCTTCAATTGAAGGAAAAAGAAAAAAAACCTGAAAACCACTGCTGTGGCCTTAATGTGAGGTCCAATTCCATTGTCTTTTGGCAATTTCCTTCAATTTAATGACATCACTGAGAGAGAGATGTTCTTAAGTAAAGAAAGAGTATAAAACTGAACTTTTCCCCTCAAACACGTTTGCAATGCATGTGTCACAAGTGAAAGGCAATTGTTGCAGTATATATATTAAAATAAAAAAATATGCAGGTCTGTAGAGGGATTATATAACCATATACAGGGCTTGACAAACCCCAGCGAGAGCTACTCGCCAGCCCTGCACCGCGCATGTGCCAGACTGGCACTGCGCATGCGCGAAGTGCCGATGAATGGGGCGCACGGAGCGACCGGCTGAAATCTACTCGTCACAGGCAAGTAGATTCAGCGGTTTGTCAAGTCCTAATCATTCATATATATATATATACACACACACACACACACACACACACACACACACACACATTATGAAATCTATACCTTAACATTCTGTTTTAAATGTTGTCTACATTAAAAGAGACCCGTTGCTGGCAACAGGTCCAGCTGAATCAGTTCTGAACACAGATTCCAAGTGTAGACATGGACAAAACAGTCAATTGTCAGCACAGATCAGTTTTGTAGTGTAGAGAAAGTCTAAAAACACAATCGTTGAGACCTGGTGTGGCTGCATTTACAATGGCTAGTTACATAGTACTAGGATACTATTTGGCCACAACAAAAGTTAAGCCATATGTAAATAAAGGTTACTTACCTGTTACAGGAGTTCTTGAAAATGTACTCTGCATATTCACACTTATGGGACATGATGACTGGATGCAGTTTGGATATAGAACTTTAACTAGCAGTTAAAGTTGAAGTGTTCAAGTATCCTTCCCCTCAGCAGTTGCAAATATTTTGCTGGTCAGACTAGAAAAGTGGGCATTGCACTCTGGCCACTTCACTTCCTTCCATTAGGTATTAGGACTCCAGCAAATAGGGGAAGATGAGCAGGGAGTGTTAATATGCAGAGTCTCTCTCAGAAAACTCCAGTTATTTCATTTTCTTTTTTAAGTAGTTTCCCCAGTAATGCCATAAGCTCTGTGGGATCTAGAGTCCTACTGAACAAAGACTGAAGAACAGACTTGCCAAATGTAGCATCTGATCTGGATGCCAAGTCTAGAAAATTATGTTGCATAAAAGTGTGGCAAACACCATGTCATTGCCTTATACTTTTCAATAAGTGGGATATATCTTAAAAGCCACAGCCACTACTTGGGATGTATTGGAATGGTGGGAGTAGGACTGATGCTGACTTGGAAACCTCATGAATACATAACCCTCCTAATCTAAAAATAGTTTGTGTGGATCTTTTTTATTCCCTAAATAAGATCCAACCAGATTAGCAGAATCATTGACATTGTTAGTCCCATCTAAATTTAAAGCATGCACTTTTGATTCACATACATGACTACAGGCCCCAGGAAAAGTATAGGTAAACTCATTGATTAGTGTGAAATTAAGTAACTACTTCATCCAAAATTCTTGCCTGAAGGCATAACTCTATTTTATCTTTATGAAAAACAATGAAAGGTGGTTCAGCCATAAATGCCTGTTACTACAGCACAAAGGTATAGTTAAAACAACTGTGAAAGCCATTTTAATGGATAAATGTAAAAGTGAACACTGGCCTAAAAGCTCAAATGACTGTTTCATGAGCTGATATAAAATTACGGTAAGGGCCCAAGAGATCACAACAGTTTTTATTGGAGGATACTCATTTGACAAACTTTTAAGAAACTTTTTCACTAAATAATGAGTAAATAATGATTTATTATAAACACTCATATGAAATCCAGGTATAGCAGAAAAATGAACTCATATAGATGATAATGAAAGACTAGAGGATTGAAGATACAGCAAATATTCTAATATGGTTTGAACTGGAGCGGTATATGGAACAATATTGTTATTATTTGACCATAATAGAAATCTTTTCCATTAATTCAAAAATTTACATGTGGACTTTTTCCTAGCACTGAATAAAATATTTTGCACTTCTACACAGCAAGGCTGTTAATGATTCACTTCTGGGTCATTAAGGCCAAATCTAATGGAAGGTGACAGAAGACTCCTCTGGAAAATTGCAGTAGGCCCAAGAACCATTATTATCGATCCCATACTAACGCTATTAGAATCACCATGGCTCCATCCTGTTTTATCTTGTTTATTACTCCCTAAATCAGCAGGAAAGGGATAAATGAACAAAGACCCCATCTTATTTTAACAGAAATGCAACTGAAAATGGCTGTTCACCTCCGCATATACTTGAACAAAACTTGAGGCATTTTGTGCTGCATCCAGACATGAAGTGGTCTATGTCATGGTACCCCTAAAAGTAAAAGAAATGTATTGCTGAAACAGTTTGTGACTACTTACATATTTGTGATGCATTTCTGCTCAGTTGATCTGCAATGCTTTTGCATTTGCTTTTAGGAGTATGGCTACTAGGAATATGTATTGTTGACTATACCAGTCTCAGTTGCCATATTCCTAATACGGAACTACAAAGAGCTGAAAGTGTATCTCATTAATCTAAACATCTGCACAATACAGGAGCTTGGGAGTAATACAGAAAGGGAATTACATATCAACATCCTTAAGTTAAGAGTTAGTATGAGTGAGCACCCCCTGCTTCATTCAGAGATTGTAGTGCTTATTGTTCCTTGAACCACCATGTGGCTTATCCATGACAAAAACAACAAATCAGTTTAATTTCTGTGCCAGAAAAGATAATGGAGCAAGTAATTAAGGAAATCATCTCCAAACACTTGCAAGATAATAAGGTGATAGGGAACAGACAGCATAGATTTGTAAAGAATGAATCATGTCAAACTAATCTGATGGCTTTCTTTGATAGGATAACAAGTCTTGTGGATAAGGAAGAAGCGGTGGACATGGTATACCTAGACTTTAGTAAGACATTTGATACGGTCTTGCATGATATTCTTATCAATAAACTAGGCAAATACAATTTAGATGGGGTTACTATAAGGTGGGTGCATAACTAGCTGGATAACCATTCCCAGAGAGTAGTTATTAAGGGTTCACAATCCTGCTGGAAAGGAGTAACAAGTGGGGTTCTGCAGGGGTCTGTTCTGTGACTGGTTCTGTTCAATATCTTCATCAACAATTTAGATATCGGCATAGAGAGTGCGCTTATTAAGTTTGCAGATGATATCAAGCTTGGAGGGGTTGCAACTGCTTTGGAGGATAGGGTGATAATTCAAAATGATCTGGACAAATTGGAGAAATGGTCTGAGGTAAACAGGATGAAGTTTAATAAGGACAAATGCAAACTGCTCCACTTAGAAAGGAACAATCAGTTTCACACATACAGAATGGGAAGCGAACATGATTCTAGGATGCATTAACAGGTGTGTTGTGAGCAAGAGATGAGAAGTCATTCTTCCGCTCTACTCTGCAGCTGATTAGGCCTCAGTTGGAGTATTGTGTCCAGTTCTGGGCACCACATTTCAAGAAAGATGTGGAGAAACTGGAGAAGGTCCAGAGGAGAGCAACAAGAATGATTAAAGGTCTAGAGAACATGACCTATGAAGGAAGACTGAAAGAATTGGGCTTGTTTAGTTTGGAAAAGAGAAGACTGAGAGGGGACATGATAGCGGTTTTCAGGTATCTAAAAGGGTGTCACAAAGAGGAGGGAGAAAACTTGTTCTTCCTGGCCTCTGAGGATAGAACAAGAAGCAATGGGCTTAAACTGCAACAAGGGAGGTTTAGGTTGGACATTAGGAAAAAGTTCCTAACTGTCAGGGTGGTTAAACACTGGAATAAGTTGCCTAGGGAGGTTGTGGAATCTCCATCTCTGGACATATTTAAAAGTAGTTTAGATAAATGTATATCAGGGATGGTCTAGACAGTACCGGGTCCTGCCATGAGGGCAGGGGACTGGACTCGACCTCTCGAGGTCCCTTAGAATCATAGACTACTAGGACTAGATGAGGGCCTTGAATCAAGGGTGTTGATATGCAATTTCCTTTCTGAATTACTTCAGTGATCCTGAATTATTCAAATACTTAGAAGAAACTTCCAGCATAAACTGGATGCATCTAGTGTGATTATCACTGAAAACATGGGAGGATGGAAACATTACATTGTAACGAGTCCACCTATCCTTTTTGGAGTAATCAGCATCCTATGCTTACTTGCTGATGTTGAGGCTGAATTTTTTCAGTATCCAATATTCCAAATGCCTCACTTGTAGATGAGCATAACATAGGGAGTTACATTTGTTGCTTAAGCCAGGAGACCCATTAATGACACAAAGAAAGGGTTTGTTTTGGACATGAATATGGAGGGAAGTTTCTTTGATGAAAGTTTGATAAACCAATCATCTAAATAACGGGAGATGAAAATACCCTGTCTCTCGTAGGTGCGCAAGTACCACCGACAAGCATTTTTTAAAAAAATGCTTAGCGCCATAGACAGGCCAAAGGCATGGAACTTGTATTGAAAATTATCTTTTACTATGACAAAATGTAGATATTTGCAGTGAGTTGGTCTTACAGATATGGGAAAATAAGCATACTTTAAATCAACAACTTCGAACTAATTCTGTTGGGAAAGAAGGAATTACAGAAGTGGAAGTGGAACCTGTTTATGGAACAATTCAGTTTCCTCTGGTCCAATACTGGATAGAGATTCCTACTACTTTTTTTTACATTAGAAAGTACTTTGAATAAAATTACTCTGGCCATCCATAATACTATTAACAAACAATTATAACTGTTCCCATAGGTCATGCAAGTATCATGCCATAACTTCCTGTACATCAAGATTCTCATTCCAAATGGGCAGATGAAAAGGATTTTCTTCCTAATGTATCCATCATCTTGCCCTCCTTATCAGGAGTTTAATGCTCTATACCTCTTAGAGCACTGAACTGTGGCCTCTCCCACCAGAGAAATTTGGGTGGATGCATATGGAACACTTAAAACCTTTACCAGATCCCCCAAGAGGATTACTGGCTTCCTCAGACATTGGTTCTGCTGATTTAGTAAGTTTAGCAATAAAGGTGAAAATTCTGCTTATGGCGTATTAACCCAAAATAGCAAACACTGGGTCTGAAGTCCTCCTTAACAGCTTTTAAAGGCATGCTCAGAGTCTTAGTCATTATATCCATTAGTTCAATATAAGAACTACATTATGTAAAGGGAAAGAAAAGGAGATCCCTAAGATTATCATCTGGAACGCTTGACCCTCCAATTCTATCTGTCTCATGAGTACATTTGATTAACATAGTTCCTCCTCCTATAACAGCATGTCAGGAATGATGACTGATCCAGTGTCTTCATCTCAGATGACTACTACTGCAGACAGTTTGTAAAAATTCTGGGTGCCTTGGAAAGGCCAAATGGGAGCACCATATATGGATACTGGTAGCCAGCCACTATGAATCAAAGATGGTTGTGATGAGTTTGATGAATGAGATAAAAATATGCACCCTTTAGATCGATGGTTGCAAATCAATCCATAACTGACAGCAAAGGGATTATTTGGGTCAGAGATAACATGCAGAACCAAAACTTTCAAATGTATTTATTTAAATCCCTTAAATCCAGCAGCATCATGGACGGGTATAAGTTGTTCAGGAAGGATAGGTGGAGGAGTTGAACAGTATGTAAGAGAGCAGTATGATTGCTCAAAGCTCCACTATGAAATTAGAGGTGAGAGCAACAAGAGCGATGTTGTGGTACGTATTTGCTATAGACCACCAGGAGAATGAGTTAAATGAGACTTTTTTTGGACAACTAACACAACTTTCAAGATCATAGGCCCCGGTTCTCATTGTGAACGTCAATCACTCCACATCCACTAGGAGAGCAATACAGCACTGTACAGGCAATCCAAAAGTTTTTAGAGAATGTTGGAAAAACTTCCTGATGCAAGTGCTGCAGGAATCTAATAGGGGTCATGCTCTTCTTGACCTGTTGCTCACAAATAGGGAATAATTGATAAGGGAAGTAGAAGTATGTTGCAAGCAGGGCAGCGATGACCGTGAGATGGTCAAATTCAGGATCATGACAAAAGGAAGAAAGGAGAGTAGCAGAATATGTAACCTGGACTTCAGAAAAGGAAACTGACTCCCTCAGGAACAACTGGGAAGGGGTAAGAAGTCCAGGAGAGCTGGCTGTATTTTAAAGAATCCTTATTGAGGGAGCAAGAACAAACCATCCTGATGTGCAGAAAGAATAGCACGTATGGCAGGCAATCAGCTTGGCTTTACTAAGAAATCTTCAGTGAGCTTAAGCTTGAAAAGTAATCTTACAAGAAGTGGAAAGTTTGACAGATGACATGGGAGGATCTTAAAAATACTGCTTGAGTACGCAGGGAAGTAACTAGAAAGGCCAAAGCACAATTGGAGTTACAGCTAGCAAGGTATATGATGGATAACAAGAACAGTTTCTACTAGTATGTTAGCAACAAGAAGATGGCCAGGAAAATTGTGGGACCTCTACAGAAAGGGGAAGGCAACCTAGTGACAGATGATGTGGAAAATACTGAAGTACTCAATGCCTTTTTTCACCTAGGTCTTCACAGACAAGGTCAGCTTCCAGACTGTTGCACTGGGCAGCACAGTACAGGTAGAAGGTGGGCAGCCCTCAGTAAGGACTATTTAGAAAAACTTGAAATGCACAAGGCTATGGAGCCAGATCTAATGCATCTGAGGGTCTGTCTAACTACAAAACTAGGTCAAATTTATTTAAGTCCATCTTTAGCATCTGATTTTATAAAGTTGAAAGTACATGTCCTCACCATCTACATTTGGCTGGTGGAGTTCATCCCCACTACCATAGGGTATGTCTACACTACAGTGTTAACTTAATTCGAAACAGTTAATTCGAATTAAGCTAATTCGAAATAACGCATCTATACACAAAAAACTATTTCGAAATAACGTTTTGCTATTTCGAAATAGCACGTCTACACTGAGTGGACCCTGAACCGAAGTTAAGGCTGGCTGGAACCAGTGCTGGCAGGGCATCACGTTAGGACTTAGTGTGTGGGGCTGCTGCCTGAGGCTAACTG
This sequence comes from Pelochelys cantorii, assembly GCA_032595735.1. Lineage (NCBI taxonomy): Eukaryota > Metazoa > Chordata > Testudines > Trionychidae > Pelochelys > Pelochelys cantorii. The sequence continues at coordinate 35,062,037 of CM064335.1, read as the reverse complement.
AGCTCCGTGCTTAAAGGGACCCTACCCCCACCCTGGACAGACAGTTCTCAGGGTTCCCCGCTTACTTGTCTACCTCGATGAGGGACAGCAAAGCAGTCCTGCCTTGGAGTGCCCCGAGTGCCCGCACTCGGGACACCACAGCACTCGGCCACATGGAGCCAAAGCTGCCCCTGGGCACGGCGGTGCATCTCATGGGGTCATTGCCATCAGCCCGGCTGCACTTGCTGCAGGCTGCCATCCAGGGGGTCCATCGGGGGGCTGTCAGGATCCAGGAGGCCCTGCGGGAGAGCGTCCACCCCGAGGAGCCCTCAGAGCCACCCCGGTCCTCCCCACTGGGGGCTTGTGCCCCATTCCTCCTTCACGTCCTTCCACTTACCCTTCCCTAGCTAGCATCAATTCACAGAGCAATGCACATTCCTGCTCTGTTCCTGCTGCCCATTTGAATTCTGCGTTAGCCTCCCAATGCCTGATGAAACAAAAACATTGTTGCAGGTGGTTTTGGGTACATGTCATCAGCTTTCCATGATGCATTTACCTTCTCTCTGCCTCTCTCCTCTTTGAAAGCAATGGCAAACAGACATTTTGAGCCTTTTTCCCTGGGTTATCTGTCCAGACACCATAGCATGGCAATCATGGAAAGCTGCAAATGGCTGTTGTGATCATTGCAAACACCTCAAGCGATATCCTGTGGTATGTCCAGAGCTTAGCCAAGAGCTGCTGGCATGAAGATGAATGTGAGGCAGACATGTACACAAATGTGCTGGAAACAATGAAATGGAGCAATTGGCATATGCTGGCAGCAGTCGGGCATGTTGATACAGCATAATGCCAATTCTGGTCACAGGAAACAAGCACAGACTGGTGGGACTGCATAGTTATGCAGGTACAGGTTGGGGAACAGTGGCTTCAAAATTTTCATACCTGTAAAGCCACTTCCTTGGAATTCTGTGAACTGCTTTCCCCCTCTCTGATGTGCAGCAATACCAAAATAAGACCAGCACTGACAGTTGAGAAATGAGTGGAGATAGCCTTAACGAAGCTTGTAATGCCAGACTGCTACTGGTCAGTCAGGAATCAATTCAGAGTAGGTAAAAATCTACAGTGGGAGCTGCTGTGAATCAAGTAGCCAAGGCAATCAACACCCTTCTGCTAGAAAGGACAGTGACTCTGGGAAACGCACAGGATATAGTGACGGTTTTGCTGCAATGGGGCTTCCTAATTGTGGTGGGGCTATAGACGGAACACACATCCCTATCTTGGCACCAGACTACCTTACAAAAAGTGCATAAATTGTAAGGGGTTCTTCTCTGTGGTGGTTCAAGCACTTATGAACCACAAAGGCCATTTCATTGACATCAATGGTTGGGAAAGGTGCATGACACATGCATCTTCAGGAACTCCAATCTATTCACAAAGTTGCAACAAAGAACTATCTTCCCAGACCAGAAAATTACCATTGGTGGGGATGAAATGCCAATTGTTATCTTTGGAGACTCAGTCTACCATTTGCTCCCATGACTCATGAAGCTGTACATAGGCAGCCTGGACAATAGTATGGAGCAGTTCAACTACAGGCTAAAGAAGGGAAGAATGGTAGTAAAATGTGCCTTGGGTCATTTAAAAGGCTACTGGTGCTTTTTACTGACTAGGTTAGCCTTCAGTGAAAGCAACACTCCCACAGCTGTTGCTGCTCGCTACGTGCTGCATGATATCGGTGAAAGTCAGGAGGAAAGTTTGCGGTGGGGTGGGCAGATAAGGGAGATTGCCTGGCAGCCAATTATGAGCAGGTAGACACCAGGACAAAAAGGAGAGCATATCGAGGTGCACTGCACATTAGAAAGTCTTTGAAAACCAGTCTCATGAATTCCCAGACAATGATGTGTCAGTTGTGTGTTGCTCATTACCAAGCTGCCCCCGGTTGTACATGTACGCCCTATAAACCACACCCCCCCCCCAACCACAGCTGGCACAGTGAATAAAAATCCTATTGTTCTGAATTCATGCACTTTTATTTAAGACAAACAGTAAATACAGGCATCATCAAACAATAAAAGAAACCTGGGTGTAACAAGTGTCTGAAAACACAGGGGAGGGGAAGCACAAGGTCATAGGGCTTATTACAATTGTTCTGAATGGCTGTGAGAATGACAACTTTCCGCACCATGAATCATTCCCCAGAGTTGAGTGAAAGGGTTCCCGGAACTTCCTCCTCCCCTCTCCTGGACTCAAGGACACCTGGGAAAGGAGGATATTGAACTTGGTGAGGAGAGGTGGCTTACCAATGGGCACAGAGGGGCTCTGTGGTCTAGCTGACTTTCCTGCACCTCTACCATCTACCTCATCAGGTCTGTTTGCTCCTCCCATAATCCTCAACATCTTCAGTGTTAGGCTCATGTTCCCTGCATGCTTTCCTGTCCTTGGTTCAGTACTTATAACCTCTAACAGCATGTACCTTCATGCATAGAGTTGCACCCTATCAGTGTGAGTGGATTGCATGAGCTTGTTAAACATGTTAATAGCATGTACTTTTTTTTGCCTTCTAATCTACCGCAGTCTCACTGCTGGAGTAGAGGCAGGTGCCAGACAGGCCTCCAACTGCATGGGGGGGCGGGGGGGAGGGGGCCTGGGTAGACTTGTCAGGGTCAGAGACCAGGACAGGGAGCTGCTGTTGTAAAAATCTACAGAGACCAGGACATTTCACTGCTCTGCTTTCTGCTGTAATAATGCCAGAACACTTACTGCCGGCTTCATGTGGTAAGGTGTTCTATAGTAGAGGAAGGAATAAGGTAGCACTCCCAAGGCTATCCTTACAAATTATTAGGCAGTACACAAATGACACCCCCCCCTCCCCCCGCAACTTCTGCTGGGGGACCTGGGGCTTCTCTCCCACCCACGCATGGCTCCTGCCAGGGGGCCTGGGACTGGCTTCCCTCCATCTCCCCCTTGCTGCTCCAGCAGGGGAGAGGGACTGGCAGCTCCTGCAGGGGCTTACTTCCATCCCTCCCCCATTCTGCATGGCTCCTGTTGGAGGGCTGAGGCTTCCCTCATTTTCCCTCCCCCGCAGTTTACCAGGACTTGAGGACTTCCCTGGGGCTGGAGCAGAGCTGCACAGACTGGGGGCTTCTCTCTGCCCTCAATCTGGCAGCAAGGAGTCCTCATTAGCTGGCTCACTCTGGCCACGAGCAGATGCGGGAGGGTGCAGGGAGAAGCCCTGCAGCAGCCGCGAGCATACAAGCACACATTGCTGCAGAGTACCTCCAAGAGAGGTGTGTAGAGAGATCCCATCTCCAGGCATATAAACAGAATTTTCCAGGGAGCACAGTGTGTAGCTTAACTGGCTGCCACTGCATCCCAATTGTTCAGGGCAAATTAAATATTAAACCCAATTACATTTAACCACCATTGTGTGATTATAAGTGTGCACTCACCAGAGGTAGATTCCCTATTATAAATGTCTAGCAACAATAATTCCTGGTAGAGAATTAGCTTCAGAATTAGGAAAAGGTCTTGGCTGTTGGGTAGGACAGATCCTCCGCTTGCCTGCTAAGAATTCTCCTCCTCATCATCAACAATTTCCTTCTTGTTGTTGCCTGAGGCTTCCTGCAGAATTGCATGGAAGGTATCCATGGAGAATTTTGAGATACTGGTCAGGTCCCCCCCTAAAATGCCAAGCAGCTGGCTCACAGAAGTGGCATGTCTGTAGCTCTGACCCAGTGCGACAGTTTACCACCTCTGTCTTTTGGTACACTTGCCTGAGGTTCCTTTATTTTCATGTGGCACTGCTGTGTGGCATTGCTATAGTCTCCTCAGCTGACCCCAGGCTTCATGTGGCACTGCTGCGTGCAGTCTGACAGTGCCGCATGGAGCCCAGGGTCAGTGGGGGAGTCCTAGCTGATCCCGGGCTCCACGCGGTGCTGCCACTTTGAAGCGCTGCGTGCAGACTTTGGACACCCCAGCTGGCCCCGCACTGTATGTGGCGTTTCAAAGCAGCAGCACCGTGTGGAGCCACAGGCTCCAAGCAGCGCTGCCGCTTTGAAGTACTCCCATTTTCCCTTCCCCCCTTGCTGTCTCTTTCTGACAGAGGCAGCAAGAGGGGGAAGCGACTAGTCGACTAGCCTGTTAGCTACCCGATAAACATTTGCCTATCAGATAGTTGACTAGTCAACTAGTCCTTCACATCCCTAGTGGATATGGGGAAAGTGATGGAAGTTATATAACTTGATTTTAGCAAAGCTTTTGATAGAGGTTTGCCAAAAAGTTAAAGTAATATGGATCGGATGAATGGATTATAAGGTGGATAGAAAGTTGGACAGATTTTTGGGCTCAATGAGTACTGATCAGTGGCTCAGTGTCTAGTTGGCAGCTGGCACCAAGCAGAGTGGCCTAGAAGTTCATCCTGGGTTTGGTTTTGTTCAACATCTTTATTAATGAACTGGATGATGGGACAGATTAAACTCTCAGCAAATTCATGGATGAAATTAAGCTGAGGGGAGAGAGAGAGAGATGATGGAGGGTAGGGATATAGTCCAGAGAGACCTAGACAAATTGGCCCAAAAGAAATGTAATGAGATTCAACAGGGACAAGTGCAGAGTCCAGCACTTACGATGGAAGAATCCCAAGATGGGGATCAACTGGCTAAGTGGCAATTCTGCAGAAAAGCACCTGGGGATTACAGTGGATGAGAAGCTGGATATGAGTCAACAGTGTGTGCTTGTTGCCAAGAAGGCTAATGACATACTGAGCTGCATTAGTAGAAGCACTACCAGATCCTACTAATAATCACAGTGATTATTCCCCTCTATTTGGCACTGATAAGGCCACCTCGAGAGTACTACATACAGATTTGGGCCCTCCACTACAGAAAGGATGTAGACAAATTGAAGAGTCCAGTGGAGAGCTACAAAAATGACTAGAGGGCTAGAGCACATGACTTTATGAAGAAAGGCTGAGGGAATTGGGTTTATTTAGTCTACAAAATAGAGGGGGGGGAGGGGATTTGATAGCAGCCTTAAACTACCCGAAGGGAAATTCCAAAGAGTATGGAACTAGGATGTTCTCATTGGTGGGAGACGAAAGAAGTCTCAAGTTACAGTGGGAGAGGTCTAGGTGGCATATTAGGAAAACCTATTTCACTAGGACGCCGATGAAGCACTGGAAAGAGTTATCTACGGAGGTGGTGGAACCTCCATCCTTAGAGATTTTTAAGATGAGGCTTGACAAAGTCCTGGCTGGGATGATTTAGTTTAGGCCAGCACAACATACGGCCCGAGGGCCGCATGCGGCCTGCAGGGGCTCACTGTGAGGCCCGTGACAACTACAGGCAGTGCGGCCCCATCCGATCCGCCAGCCGGGCGGAGGAGTGGAGCGCTGCCGGGGAGGGGGAAGTGCGGCGATTCTCACCGCCCAGCTGCCTGTGTGCAGCTCCGGTGCGAGGCATGAGCCAGAGGGCAGGCACGAGCCAGAGAGCGGGACGCCTGCAGATGCCAGGACGCTGGCGTGACGGCGTGACATCACGGCCAGCGACTGCTGGATTCAAAAAGGCAGAAGCCAGGTAGGGGAGGGGAATGGGCTTGAGGGGAGGGGGGCAGGTCAGGAGAAAGGGGAAGACACCAAGGGGCAGGGTGAAGGAGAAACAAATGCCAGGGGGCCAAGTGGAGACATGCGGTGGTTTTTCTTTTTCTCTCAACAAAAATTTTTAGCTGTGCGTTTGGTATTTTTTGGGAGAGCATCCCTTGTAGCCCGCAGCTGCTTTCTTTCGATTAATATGGCCCTTGTCGCTTTCCGAGTTGTGCAGGACTGATTTAGTTGGTCCTGCTTTGAGCAGGGGGTTGGACTAGATGTCCTAAGGTCTCTTGCAACTGTAATCTTCTAAGATTCTATGCTTCAATCAATGCTTTCTATAACCATATTTGGTTTCTCTTAAAATACAATTCACATTTCTATTACTGATGATGCTTTTGGAAATAGGAGAAACAGTACAAGTCAAGGTATTTGGACAGTTTGATATTATCGGAACCTGATTGACTTAAGTACGTTGTAACAGATGGTTGTATCTGTAGAATGTAGGTAGACACTAAAAGATGATATTCCCATTATCAGTTTACTTCAATACCGAGAAAACCTTTATGGTGCTTATTTAATTGATTTGTTAGAGTTTTTTTAAATGTTACACCAATACTGAAACTGGAAGAAAAACAATGCAATATATTCAGTTTATGAACTAAACATTTTGATTAAATATTAAATATTGATATTTTGTTCAATTGTTAAACCAGCATTGAAGATTTTAACCACCTCTCGAAGTGCTACAAATAATATAACTTTTCAGTAAACTGGCCCCACCCAACATGTGACTCACATGCCAGTTATAATTTAAAATATTATTTTCACATACTTTTGCTCATGTTGAGTTGTGCTTCATTCCCTCCCTCTAAGATTTCGAAGTTGCTAGGCTGAGCTGAAGAGACTGAATTTTCCTTTAAGTCATAATACTAACAAACCATGAGAGACTACTAATTTAGCTATAAAGTCTTCACAGCATTGCTTCGACAACTAGATTAAGCAAACCACTTGAATGTTAAGAGTGATCATTATGGCCTTTACTCGTTGTACTTTAGTGCCCTCTAGAGTAAATAGACAATAAAGCAGGTCACAGAACATTCTTTTAAAAGTCTCAGAAGGGTAGCTGTGTTAGGCTGTAACTCTCCAGCTCATCATCTGATGAAGCGGGTTTTGCCCACAAAAGCTCATGGTACTATACATATTTTTGTTAGTCTCCAAGGTGTCACAGGACTACTCAATCTTTTAAAACGTCCCATCCACAAACAAGCAGGGCCCCAAAACAGACTGTTTGGCCTTACCACTACAGATAGGATGGAGTCAAGTTTTTAAGCTTGACGCTGAATTTTTCTACTCCTTTCAGCGTCAAAGCTGAAAACTGTCATAATCAAAGACACTGAAGAGACAAAGCGACTGACAAAATATCTTGTTAGTTTCATCTGAAGAAAAGCTCTGTGTAAGCTTGAAAGCTTGCCTCATTCATTTAGTATCTTTTTTACTGTATGTAGAATCTAAGATTTTCCTTTAAAAATCACTTTGCAACAGAAAATGGTACAATTTAAAGTAATACCTTTGCTTCCTAACCCAGACTGCCAAAACATAACAGCAAAAATAATAACTCTATGTGGGCTTTAGGGATGTAAGAGTGTAAGCAGGTAACCTTATTGGTTAACCTTATGCTTATCTGTTACTGGTACTGGTTACACTCTTCATAAGGCTGCCGAGAGCTGCAGCAACCCCTCTGGGACTGAGGGCCCTGGTGGCCCCAGCAGCTCTGCAGGGCCGGCAGCCCCATGGGCCTGGGATCTCCAGCGGCCCCGCGGGACTGACAGTCATGGAGACCCCGGAGGCAGCGTCAGCCCCAGCGTCAACACAGGGCTGGCAGCCACAGCAGCCCTGGCAGCAATGCAGGGCTAGAAACCTTTAATTGTTGGCAGCCCTGGGAGCCCCAGCAGCTGCAGTGCTGATCGCACAGAGCCACAGCAGCCTTGGGAACTTCAGCAGTCCTGCGGGGGAGACAAAATTAACTGTGTAACCAATAGAAATTCGGTATAAAATTTCTTCTTTATTTGTGGTTTGTGAAGGGGGTGAGTGTGAATCTAGGAGGTTTTCTGTGGCTAGTCAGTCCTATGAGGAGCCAGGTAAAAGTTTTCCTCCATGTTTGCCTGAGGAAGATAGCTGTGTGTCTACGAGTGAGGTCTCTGCATGTCTGCCTGGAGCCTCAGAGGTGAGGCTGGAGCCAGAAACAGGACAGGGAGAGCCCAGTTCTTTGTCTGCAGGAGGTGTCTGTCAGCCTGAAATGGCTGAAGAGAATGCTGTGGGCCCAAATTTAGTTCTGGGGACAGCTGAAGCCCAGAAGGGGGAGGGAGAGGTCTCTGATCTCCCCCCAGATGAGTCTGTGTGTTTTCCTAAAGGGGGGTTGTGCGGAAACCTGCCAGTTCAGGGGGTAAAGGGAACTCAGGAGGAGCTGGTGGTGGCTCAGCAGGGTGATGCTACTGTAGAGCCAGGGGAAGGTGAGCTTTTGCTTGAAGAAGGTCATAAGGAAGAGGATCCTTATGGTGAGGTTGGCCAGCAGGTTGCTGTGCCTGAAGGGGGTAAAAGTGACTTGGGGTTAGAAAGATCCAGTGGGGACAAGGGTAAGGAAGTGGCAGAGGGACTGGAGGTTGTTTCAGATGGAGTGGAGATAGCCAGGGAGATGAAACAGCCCTCTGGTGACCAAGTGACTGTGTTTGACCAGCTTGCTGGGGAGTGTGTGTGGGGCTGAAACATGAATGGTTCTAGTCTGGTTCTGTGAATGGACAAGGAATCTGTAAGTCTAGTACACCCAGGCCCTGTCTCTGTGAGGCAGTGGCCCACTTGGAAAATTAGATGGAAAACTAGATTGAAAGCAGGGTGCCAGAGGACTGTCTGGACAGACTGCTCCATGATTAGCTGTGGAGAGAAAGAAAATTCCATGGCCATTGTGAAAAATCAGGGGAGAGATCACTTGGGAAATCTAAGTCCTAAAGTACAAACCAGGACACAACCATTAACCAAATACCAGGTTAATAAAAAAAAGAAAGAGAAAACTTTTATCATCACCACAATATTCCTGTTGCAAGCAAAATGACGAGATGGAAAAGCAACAAAATAATATACTCATGGAGGAACTCCATGGGCCTAGAACTTAGTTTCAAAAGAAAGCCAAAACATCAGATCCCATTTCCCAAACCATAAAATAATAAAACCTAACAGATTTATCTAAACTTTACCCTACTTACAGAAAGTGAAGAATTGTTCCTGAGAGAGAGAGAGAGAGAGAGAGAGAGAGACATGTCTGTCTTCCTCAGTAGCTGGAGGGAATTCTCAGGACAAAGGAGGGAAACCAAACATTCCTTTGTTCTAGTCTGAAATTCCTACCTACATTCCTATTGGCTGAATGTACCTGGTTAGGTAAGGTTAACCTCTTAGTCCCCAAGCTACTGGCTAACCCTCATGATCATGACAGGGGGGAAGTTTTATACCAAAGCCTGGTAGATAAGGTTTTGGGGTATGTTTGCTGGCCCCCACTTCTGTATTTATTGTGCCGGAGTGGGGAAGGAGCCATAACAAAGGGGCAGGAGACCTTTCTTTTATTATTATTATTTTTTTGCTCAATAACTTTTCCCCGACCCTTTTTTTCCCCTCAATAACTTTCCCCCAGACCCTTCCCCCCCCCTTTTTTTTAACTCTTCCTCTTTTCCTCAACAAAAAATCCTTGGTATTCCTCATTAAAAAAAATTATTGTTTGGTGTTCCTCGGTCTTAAAAAGTTTACGAAACACTGGTGTAGACTGTCACTAGGTAGTTTGTAGTACTCCCATGTTTTAGCAGGTCAAACTAAATCCCTAATCTTCACCTCAACCAGTTAAAATTGGTTAAAACTACAACTGTCTTATGTTCACTAGGATTTTAATATGGGTTAAAAAGACTTTTCCCTCGTGAAAACATTGATTATGGCTTTTCAGTTTGGATGAGAGCCATACGTTCAGGTAAATTACAACAGAAACTGGTAAAACAATGAACACTTATATAATACATTCCATTACTGACTAAAAGGGTATCCACAATTGTTAAAAATGTTCAAGAAACCAAACTGAGTTGAACTTATTGTCAAAGACAAAACAGAACAATATATTAAAAAAGACATACATACCCTTCTTCTGGGAAGTAATACTTATGCTTCAAAGATATACATTTCAGCTGGTTGTATTTATAGTATGATTTTATAAACTACACTTCTCTTTACACATTACTTAAAGTTTAAGGCCATATCTACACTAGTGAGCTCACAACAGCACAGCTGTACTGATGCAGCTGTAAGATTGCTTGCACAGCTGCTTTATGCTAGTAGGAGAGAGCTCACCTGACAACATCATAAAACCACCCCCAAGAGCGTGGGGGCAAGGGATTTTCTCCTACTGACACAGCACTGTCCACATAGGCACTTGTGTCAGTGTAACTTATGTTGTTCAGGGGTGTGGTTTTTCACACTTCTGAATGACAAATTATATTGACAAAAATGTTAAAGTAGACATAGCCTGAGTTTAACCCACTAGTTTCTGCCAGCTTTGACCTTGGTACCAGGGCTCCCTCTAACCTGTGCAGTTGCATACTAAAGCCCAGGCAGGGGCTAAGGGATGCTCCACAAAGGGGAGAGGCACATCCTCTAGCTGCAAGAGAGCCAGCAGGGAGGTGCTGTGCCAGGAAAGAGGCACACTCCTCCAGCCTCAGCAGGGCTGAATTAAAAAAGGGGATCTAGGGCAGTGATTCTCAAACTTTTTGGCCTGTGGCCCACCTGGCTCAATGCAAACCTTTCCGTGGACCACCAGTTGCTAATGGAAACTCGCCATTAATTACATTAATTATGCCCAAATCATTTTGCTAGTGCTGGTTTAATTTAGCCAGTAAGAAAGAAAATATTAATTTAAATTATTAAACACCTCAAGCGCATCAACTTTCTCATGTTAGTTTAATAAACTTCATTTTAAATAAAGTAAAATATGAATTTATGTCCAACACAAAAGATTCCCACGTTTTCTTTCTTTATGGCAGGGATGAGGAACCTTTTCTGGGTCAGGGGCCACTGACCCACAGAATAATCAGTTAGGGACCACAAATGAGGAAAAAAACACCTTCCAAAAATCCCCAATCCTCACTGATGTGACCCCCAACTATCACAACTAAGATACTTTATTCCTCTAGCACTCCAACCCTATGGAGGAGGGGCAGGGACAGGGGGGACTGAGGTTCAGAGCTTCCCATAGGCCAAATTTACTCTCCTGGGGTTCCAGGTTTAGTGGATTTAGTGGTACTAGGGATGTAAGGGAATAGTTAACTAGTCTACTACCCGACAAGTGTATGCTTATCGGGTAGTTGAATCAACTGCTCGCATTCCCCCCTCCCCTTGCTGCAGCGGGGCGGGGCAGGAGAGGGGGAGGCACTGGGGTTGCTGCCGCCAAGTAGCTCCTGTCTTCAGAGGGTTCCAACTTCCTGCTCGGACACACACACACACCCACCCACGCACAGGGGCTGCTGCTACAAAGCTGCCCCTGTCTACAGAGGCCCAGCAGCAGCCCCTCTGCACGGGAGTTCCCAACTCCCCGCTGAGACCCATGTACAGGTCTGCTGCTGGCTGGGCAGGCAGCCCGGATCAGTCCCAGCTCGCGCAAGGTGCAGGACCAAACCGCACTGGGGCTCTGCAATTTAAAATGCAGTAGGTGCTGGGGGCAGGCTTCCTTGGCTCCTACCGCCTTTTAAATTACAGAGCCACAGCGAGTTTGGTCTGACATCTGGCACAAGCCAGGCTGCCTACTGAGTAATTGAGTACTTGACACCTGCCTCTTAACATCCCTAGTCCTTACAACTAGACTACACTCCACCTGATAGAGCAGACATTGATGGAAATTTGACAGATATTGTGTATGAGAAGGAACTTGAACATGTGCAAAAACACTGAGGGGAAATTTGCCAATTTAAGCCTTGATGGGTGGAACAACATACAAAATGATCCAGTAATATGTGCCTGCGTGACAACAGAAGATGGGATTGCATATTTTTCAGAAACAATAGTTACATCAGGAAATGCCCACACAACAGAATATTTAAAGGAAGTAGCAGTAAAAGCTGTAATGAACGGTGAACAAAAATTCAACTGTCACTTTCACAGTTTTGTCACAGACAATGTAGCAAACATGGCAAAGATGAAGATATTTAGAAGAAAAAACAGAAGTATCTTCCTTAACAACATATGGCTGCAGTGCCCATTTAATGCATCTTTTAGCCAAAGACTTAAGTACATCTTCTTCAAGAATAAAAGAAAATGATGCTGAAGTCACAAAAATACTTCTGTGACAATCATTTTGCTTCAGCTTCACTGAAGAGAGCAAGAGGATCCAAACTAATTGTCCCTCAAAATGTTTGATGGAATTCTTTGGTACTTTGATTTAAACAATGTATTAAGAATTGTCCTACTTGCATATAACTTTGGGAAGAAAAATGTGATTAAATAGATGAAAATATTTAAACTGAAGTGTCTAACATTGCATTAAAGAGGAATGTAGAGGATATGCTTAGTATACTGAAACCTATTATCCACAGCCTTAACCAAAACTTCAGTGAAATTGCTGATGCTCTTGAAATTTTGAAGTCACTTCAATAGACATTAACTAACAAAATACCTCACCAGAAAATTAAACTACAGGCAATAAAGAACTGACTGGATCAAACAGTAACTCCACCTCATTTTCTTGTGAACATTTTTAACCCCAGATATTAAGGTAGATGCCTAAATTCTGAAGATGCTGCTGCCAAGGCATGAGCATCTCAAAATCACTCTTCAGTTATGCCAGTCATAATACATTTCAGGGCTGGAGCAAAACCATTTAATCAGTACGTGATTATTGATGATGCTTTGAACAAAGTCACTCCTCTGAAATGGTGGAAATCATTAGCCAACCATCTTGAAACAGAGTTCCTTCAGTTGCTAAGCCAACTTTTCACAGCAGTAGCTTCCTCTGTAGGCACAGAGAATATTTTCATCTTTTGGTATTATTCACTCAGAGCTAAGAAATTGACAGAGAATTGAAAAAAGCAGGACAACTCTTATTTCTATTTCCATCTCTGAATCAAAATGACAGTAGGAGTGGGGAAGTTGAGAGCTAGCTCTAGAAGTTTTAAGGACACTATACATTTAGAGTTCTGAGAACTTGTTTGTTAGAGTTAATAACATTAAATTTTTTTTAAAAAAGAGACAACAGTGAACTGGCAAATCAGGAGACTGCTGCAAATGCAAACGTGAAACATTTATGTAACATCTAAGATTCAGTTTAATAAAATACAAGTACTATTGTGTTTGTGTGAGAGATTTAGTTTTTACCATTCCTAATGTACTGCTGCTACATCTGCAGCTTGATACAGGTGATGAGTTTTATGTACTATTCTCTAAAACAAAAATCAAATTGTTATCTAAATACAAAAAGTATATCATCTTAGAGGTTGTAAAATATTATACTGAGTTGTAAATTAACATATTTTAGTGATCAGATTTTCACCATTATTTGAAAAAGTCTATCCAGTCTTTAGGTACTTATGGACTATTTGTTTTTCCTGTTACATTCCAGCTCTGCTTTCCCCTTGATATTTTTATACCCACCACCTCTTCTTGTCGTTTCCTCCCCTCCCATTTTTTTTCCCTTCTTCCTCCCTCCCCTTCCCCTATTTATTTTAGTTCTGGACATCCAACACTCTGGTCATCTGAAGAAGTAGGCTGTGTCCACAAAAACGCATGATACCATCTACATGTTTTGTTAGTCTCTAAAGTGCTACCAGAGGATTCATTGTTTAAGTTTATCCAAATGTTGTTGTCCACATAGGTATTTGTAGATTGTAATCAAGTCATCCCTTAATCTTGTCTTTATTAAGATACATGGATTCAGGTTTTTATAGTCTATCTATAAGACATGTTTTTCAATTCTTCAAACACACTCATGGCTTGTCCCTGAACTCTCTCCAATTTATCAGCCTCCTACTTGAATTGTGGATACCAGAATGAGCCACAGTATTCCAGAAGCAATTGCAAGTGCCAAACAGAGAGGTAATGTGACTTCCTAACTCCTATTCCATATTCCCATTTATACATTCAAGAACTGCATTAGCCTTTTTGGTTAAAGCACTGCACTTGCAACTCACACTAGTAAATATAATGCTCAGTTGTTGTTCCCAAATGCATCTCCTTACATGGCCCTAAAAATCTCATGCAGGGTTTCAGTTGATCATCTGCAGGATGATTCTTCCCCTCCCTCTGCCCTACTTCATTTATGGGTGGTGATGGTGGGGTTTTTTTTCCTTCTCTCCTCTTGCCTTCCTATGAAGCATCAGAAATGACCACAGTTGGAGCAGGGAGTCTGACACGTTTTGCTCTGAGTCTCTGGAAGGGGTGGAGCCTCAGGCAGAGGGAGCAGGACTGGGGGCTAGCCTCCCCTAGCCAGCCCTTTAGTGCCACCCAGGGCTCTGAACATTTATAAGACCTGGGCTCTGTCTGCTGCTGTTGTTGCAGATCTGTGTGGCTTACTGTGCTGATATTTATACAGCTCTCATTACTGTCTATATGCTAATTAAAATGCCAAAAGTAAGTTCCATAATGGTGTAAATTACATTAAAATGTTAATATTCTGGCTTTTTCCTTAATGGTGTAAGGTGTTACTACTACAGCATCTAGGGAAACATTTTCTAAATTGATTCTTTTCTCAATACTATCCATTTGCTACTAAATGGATATTTTAATGGCTTTTCTCCAGGATGTGAACTGATGCATTTACTCTTTTCTTAATATATGTTCAGTTAAAATTAAGTTCTAAGTCTATTCTATTTATAATAAAATATTGCTTAAAATAATAGCTTTATCATATAGGTTTCTCTTTAATATCCTCAATATCTTCACATGTAAACTGTTGCTTTTTTGGCTGTACTTGACAGAGCATGTTCTGAAAACAGTAGAAAATAATCACTCTCATGGGGATAGATATTTCAGTTTGTGGAAGAAATATCTCCATCATCACCGACTTCCTTCCAAAAGCCACAGGGAGGGGAGTTATTTTTACTAAAAGAGTGAGGCAGAATCACAAATATCAACATTTAATTTTGCTTTTAGAAAGTCTCATGAGAACATAGAGTTAACAAGGTAGATAACTTCCTCTTTAAGCTTGCTTGAATTTTTCATTGTGACAAAAAGCTAGATTAATTTAACTGTGGCTTAGGTTTTAAATTTTGCAAAAAATTGAGCTACCATGTCAGACAAATTACTGAAAATAAAGTAAGCTTAGCAAAAGACAAAGGTTATTTTTGAATGGAGTCAACTAACAATGCCATATGTTTCTATATTACATGTAAGACCCATTTTATGCACCAGTAAGGTGGAATAAGGTACCTACAGAAAGGGAGCAACATTTGCTGATAGGCATGGGGGCAAATACATACCAAGTTTTATGTCCCCACGGAGGAGAGAGTACAAGTAGGGATGTGATAGTGTAAACATGTCAATGGTTAAGCAACGAGCCTGGGAGTGGTGGGGAGAGGTGCAGGCGGGAGCTGATGCTTGCTGGGAACTGGCTTTTACGCAGGCTCCCTTGTAAGATCTGGCTCCTGAGGAGCTGCCTGTTCCCCCACTCCGTGCTACTACCTCCCCTCCCACGTATAAACATATACCCACTGAAATAAATGCATTTTTAACATCCCTAAGTACAAGTCAGAGTGACTTTAAAAACACAAGTAGTTTGTGAACGTCAGTTTGAGGAAATACAAGTAACCCAAGGCAGAAGAAAATGGGTGCATCCCCATTTTCTCTAATTGGAAGAAACCAAGTAGGTGAAAGAATTTAGTACAGCAAACTAGGAAAAAAGCACTCTACAATACTATAGTTATATTAGTTTCACAGAGAACAGGGTGATTAGTCTGCTGCTGATGAATTAGATGCTGTTATTCTAACTACTGACTGATGAGTCATCAGGCAACCAAGAGGGGAGTTTTCATGGCAGTTGAGAAGAGAGTTATAGACCTGTAAGAACAGCAGTGAAGGCACCTACTGCTAGTGGTTGATCATGGTGACTGAGATGCGGTGGTTTATGGAGTTACCTGTGAGTGACTGGGTGTATTTTGCTATACGGTATTTGTAGTGTAGACAAGAACACATCCATAGTATAATAATTGTTTATTTATCATTCCTGACCCTGTGATACACATTTCTCTCCAACAGAGGTTAACTACACACTCAAAGGCCCTGATATTGATAATCTCTCAGGTGAGGACAACAATATATAGGTAGAAATGTTCAAGAAGAATTCTCTCCTCTACTACAAGCTACATTCTGAATGTTAAGCAAAATTTTGGTCACACTACAAATTATGTTACAAAAATGGAACTCATATGGAGTATCATCAAACAGCTATGCACAACTGGTTTAGTCAGAACACAGTTTAAGAACACTAATTCCTCACTTAAGCTCTCATACAACAGCAACTATAACCAAAGCTTTCTATCACATACAGCTGGCTAGGACACTGCATCCCATCCTGGCAGACAATGACCTGGCCTCAGTAACACATATCTGTCATGTCCCATCTGGAATACAGCAATGCAATCTAGTGAGACATCAAACTACCAGCCCATAGGAAACTGCAATTAATATAGTATCAGTAGTATGACTCCACAGCAACATTGGCTTTCAAAGCACATTTCACAATCTTCCATTCACGATGCTGACTCTTCATAGAATATTGCATCAAATTTAATATCTTGGACTTTACCTTTATTAAATATGTTTAATATTCTGGGGCCTGGATACCTTCAGACATTGCCTAAGACTCTGGGACAAGAACGGTAGTCAACAACTCCACTCTGGCTATGTCTGCACTACAGAGTTTTGCGAAAAACAGCCGTTTTTCTGCAAAAACTCGGAGCGTCCACACCTCAAGCACGTTTTTGCGCAAGAGAATCGAAAGAACCGAGGTTTTTTTTTTGCAGAATTGGTATTCCCCTTTCTAGGAGGAAGGAGCCTTTTTGCAAAAGTTCTTTCGCAAAAAGGCGCATGTGGACAGGGAAGAGGGGTTATTTGTACAAAAAGAGGAAAAAGTACAGGTAACCTGGTGGCCATTCTGTGCATACTGATCAGTGCTTACTTTTGAGAGAACGTCCATGAAGTCTGGATGGTCTCTTTCACAAAAGCCCATCGCTTTTTTGATGCGCTTTTGCAATGTGGACGTGCTCTTGCACAAGAAGTTTTTGCGGAAGATCTCTTCTGATAAAAGCTTCTTGCGCAAGAAGCCTGCAATCTAGACGTAGCCTCTTTGAACAAAATTGAGCTGTTTACTGTAAAAGTAAAGCTCATTTATGCAAAAGACACAGTTTTCTTAGAGGCCTGCCCAAGACTGTGGGATGCTGGATTTAGACTAAATGATCCTTGCAGTCTCTTCTAATCATATGATTCTATAAACTTTCATAGGATCTAAAAACCACCACAGACAACACCAATTTCCATTCAGAGCAAGGACATTTTCTTCAGTTTGGCCTTTGGAAGTAAAACACATAGCATACATTAATTTTTAAATGCAAATTTAAAAAAAATTACATGCAGCTTTCCCCTAAGTGGAGGAAGAGAGGAAAGAACTACTGTCACAAAGCTTCTCCTCTGCATTGCTTGGTCCCACACTTTCTGGCAGATTGCTCACTTCTGAGGCTCACAGCTGCCTTTACTTTAGACACTGCCTCAAGGGCATCAGCTTACTGTTTGTTGAGCCACCCTCATCATTGGCCAGTGTCGTGGAAAAAAAAGAAGAGACCAAGTGATATGGGGTAGGACAGACCCCTTTAACACAATTAGACCTTTTCTGGTGCTAAAATGGGGAGGTGGTTATGGGGGAGGGGGGAACCTAGCTCCACCCTCTACACTGGATTCCAGCACAGGGACCCTATGATAGCAGCTGTCTGTAAAGTTTCCAGTATCAGCTGCGTGACAGCTACAATCCCCTGGGGCACTTCCCGACAGCCCTCCCCAGCACCTTCCTTTACTGCAGGCTCTTCCTCTTAGTACATACTTGTGCTTGCTCCTCCCAGACATTCCAATGCACCTTCTCTGTCCAGCTCCTTGCATGCAGTGAGCTAACAGAAAGAGAACCCTTTTGAAACAAATCTCAACTGGTTCTTCATTGGCTCCAGGTGTGCTGATTAGTTTAGCTCACTTGATTCTGGAAACCACCTAACTGGCCTGATGGATTCTGGCAAGTTCCTGCTGGTTCCAGACTAGCCCTTCTTATTTTATGCTGGGTACAGGCACCTATTTAATCTAGGGCTAATACTTTTCCCTTCTACCACTCATCAGTAGCCCTCTTGCCTGACCCTGTCACACTACATATTACATGTTAAAATGACAGTCATGTTTCTGAGGTGCTGGAATGTGCTCAAACACCACAGTCATTGTGTTGTGATAATTAGGCCTACAAATGTACTGTAAATGAAAGGTTCAACTAAAAAGTAAATTAAGGTTCATAAGATAGCACAATAACCTAAAATAACAAATGTCGATGAGAACAGGTGTGAAAGAGAAATAGACAAATTAGTCCAAAGTGGCCTACTGATAAGGGCTGTTGATAAATTGCAGTTAACTCATACAATTAATTCAAAAACTTAATCATGATTAATCACAGTGTTAAACAATAGAATCCCAAATGAAGTTTATTAAATAGTCGTGGATTTTTTCTATATTTCCAATACTGATTTCAATTACAACACAGAATACAAAGTATAACGTGCTCACCTTGTTATTTTTTATGACAAATACATGCACTGTAAAATGATGAAAGAAATAGTGTTTTTCAATTCACCTCCTACAAGTACTGGCATGCAATCTCTTTACTGTGAAAATGTAACTTACAAATTAGGGATGTAAGCAACTAGTCGACTATTTGATAAGCAAATGCTTATCCGATAGTCAAGTAGTGACTTGACTAGTCGCTTCCCTCCCTCCCCCGCTGCCTCTATCAGAGAGACGCAGCAAGCGGGGGGGGGGGGGGAGCAGGAGCCTGTGCTGGGGGAGCAGGGGAAGCAGAGTCACAGCAGGGAAACGGCAGGAGAGGGGACTGCTTCAGTCCCTGCTCACACTGGTTCCAGCTGCA
Organism: Pelochelys cantorii; assembly: GCA_032595735.1. Taxonomy (NCBI): domain Eukaryota; kingdom Metazoa; phylum Chordata; order Testudines; family Trionychidae; genus Pelochelys; species Pelochelys cantorii. Next base: position 35,043,294 of record CM064335.1, on the reverse strand, counting down.
GGTGCTTCTGCTTTAGAAATGTAAAGAGCCCAGGGCTCTTTTACATTTCAAAAGCAGAAATGCTGAAGGGAGCATGAGGCAAACAGGGATTCAAGTAGTCCCCACTTGCCCAGTGCTCTCTGTCCCTCCCCTACCTCCCTCTCCCCATCCCCCCGCCCCACTGCCTCTATGAGAGGCAGCAAGGGAGGGCGACAGGAACTGGTGCTAGGGGAGCCAGCTTAAAAGCCAGTTCTCCCCAGCACCATCTCTGGGGTGCCACCTGCCCCCGCCGCTGCCTCTATCAGAGGCAGCAGAGGGGGGATAGGGGACACTGCTGTGAAGCAGTCCCTGTCCACAGGGGCCCCAGCAGGGAGCTGTCCCCTCCCCCCATGGACAGGGACTGGAACAGAGGTTGCTCTGGCACCAGCCTCTGGACATGAGCTGCTGGACAGGGGCTCGTGATCACTGCACCTCTGCATCTGAAATATGGATCGCTACAGCTCTGCACTGGCTCTTACTACATTTAAAAAGCAGAGCTGCAGCGTGGGAGGTTCTGGAGCTGGCATGAGCCAGGACTGCTCATCGGCTCCTGGAGCTACCCCTGCTGCAGCTCTGCAGAGCAGCTCTTATCGACTAATTGTATAGTTGATACTAATTGTATCGACTATAAGATTAGCCAGTTAATCGCATTTTAGCATCCTTATTACAAATGTAGATTTTTTTTGTCACATGACTGCACTCAAAAACAAAACAATATAAAAAGCTTTACAGCCCACAAGTCTATTCAATCCTACTTCTTGTTTTGCCATTTGCTAAGACAAACAAGTTTGTTTACATTGACAGGAGATAATGCTACCTGCTTCTTATTTACAATGTCACCAGAAAGTGAGAACAGGTGTTTGCATGCCACTTTTTTAGCTGGCAAAATAAGGTATTTACTTCCAGACAAACTAAATATTTGCATGCCTCTTCATGCTTCAGTCACCATTCCAGAGGACATACTTCCATGCTGATGATGCTCTTTTAAAAAAATGCATTAAATTATGACTAAACTGTTTGAGGGAGAATTGTCTCTCCTGCTCTGTTTTACCCACATTCTGCCATATATTCATGTTACAGTAGTCTTGGATGATGACCCAGCACACGGTCATCACACTTTCACAGCAGATTTGACAAAATGAAAGAAGGTAACAATGTGAGATTTCTAAAAATAGCTGCAGCACTCCACTACCGTTTAAGAATCTGAAGTGCCATCCAAAATCAAAGAGGGACAAGACGTGGAGCATGCTTTGGAACACCACTGATGTGGAAACTGCAGAATCCAAACCATCATAAGACCTTTTGCTGGTAGCATCTGACTCAGATGATGGATCATTTTTATTAAGAAGCCAGCATAAGCATAGACGCAGGTCCTCTGGAATGGTGGTGGAAGCTACGGATGTGAAAGTCTAACTGTGTAAATGGTTAATCAATGAGCTTGGGGTCATCAGTTCATCTTCATGGTTACATATAGGCTCCCAGTATACATGGGGAACTGGCTTAAAAGCTAGCTCCCAGTACATAATGGCTCCCAGGGAGCTGCCTGTTGCTGCCTCTGTATTAGAGGCAGCAATGCATGGTAGCAAGTGAACTGCCACCCCACTTGTAACTGATGATTTTTCAGTGGTTACACAATTACTTAATTACACTCATTTTAACATCCCTAGTGGAAGCATGAAGGGACATATGAATCTTCAGCGCATCTGGCATTTAAATATCTTACAGCGCCAGCAACAACAGTGCCATGTTGAATGCCCCTCTCACTTCCAGGTGACACTGTAAACAAGAAGCAGGCAGCATTATTTCCTGCAAACTGTAACCAATCTTGTTTGTCTGAATAATTAGCTGAACAAGCAGAACGGAATGGTCTTGTAAGCTCTAAAGTTTTACATTGTTTTATTTTTGAATGCAGGGTTTTTTGGTACATAATTCCACCTTTGCAAGTTCAACTTTCATTATGAAGAGACTGCAGAATAGCATTTGTATGAGATGAACTGAAAAATATCTGTAATCAAAAATATATACTAGCAAGGTCAAAAAAGAATTTGAAGAACAGCTAGCCAAAAACTCAAAAAGCAATAGCAAAAAAAAATGTAAGTACATAAAAAGCAGGAAACCTGTAAAAAACCAATGGGGCCAGAGGATGATCGAGAGCCTAAAGGATAAGGTCATTGTGGAGAACAAATTAATTCTTTGCATCAGACTTTACGGCTGAGGACATGAGGGAGATTCACAAACCGGAGCCACTCTTTTTAAGTGATACATCTGAAGAACTGTCTCAGATTGAGGTGTCATTAGAGGCGGTTTTGGAACAAATTAATAAACTAAACAGTCTTCAGGATCAGAGGGCATTCACCTAAGTGTTCTTAAAAAACTCAAATGTGAAATTGCAGAACTACTAACTGTGGTTCATAATCTATCTTAAATCAGCTTCTGTACCAAATGACTAGAGGATAGTTAATGTGACACCAATTTTTTAAAAAGAGCTCCAGAGGTGATCCTGGCAATGGAACAGCAATCTCTAATTGCCTGGACTCTCCTGTCAAATGCTGTCATTATACAATCATATTTTCCTATCTTTTAAAAAAAATATTTCCATGCCCTTGTACTGTGAGGAAAAAATAAACATAAAAGAAGAGCCACACACAGTAAAGATTTATATTTAAATTATCTCTACTCAAAGAATTCTTTTACGGATAAAGTAGGTAAGCATGCAGGATCAGGCCTTGTATGTTTAATTTTATTCTTATAAATAGTCCCAGTAAAGTCTAAAACTGTTAAAATAAAGAATTGGTTTCTGTCCAATATCTTTCAGTTGTAGTAATCTCAGATATTCCTTCTAATAGTAGATACATAATTAATACAACAGTATGGTTTTTAACTTGACAGTGTTCCATAAGAGTATTTAAATTGTTTGGTTTACCCTACTATGCAGAAATTAACCAGTAAGGGTGATGCTTACCAGGTAACCGATTAACCAGATACCTGTTCACATCTCTAGCAGAAATAGGTTGCTCCTGAAAAAGTAAGCAGCTCCTTATATTCCCTGCTCCCCTTCCTCAACTTACACTTTAAGGCAGGGGCTCGAGGTCACCTACCTGTGGCAGGGGGCTACATTTGCACTTGCAACAACAGAAAGCATAATTCAGAACCTGTGGTAGCAACAGAGAAAACTGTAGCATGACAGAACTCAGGCACGCCAGGAGTTTTCAACTGCTGTGTTGGTTAGCCCCGGAGATAATGTGTGCACTCAGATGAGTGAGATGCTTGGGTGGTAAAAATGCCCAATTTCATTTCTATGCTACAGCTATAACTATCATCATCACTGATGGAACTGAACCAGTGGTCAATGGGGTGAAACACAGTTTCCATTTAAAAACAAAAACAGAGGCACACACAAGGAGTACGTTTGCAAGGCAGTGATTTATGAACTTGGTGGTTCTCTCTCTCTCTCATTTGCAATCACTTACTGCATCCACATTAGGGATGTAAAATCCTGTTTAAACTAGTTAACTGGTTACATGTAATGTTTAACCGGTTAACCAATGAAAGGGTGGCGGCAGACTGGAGTGCCTCCACCTGCAGCCGGGCTGGAATGTCTACCCACCCCCAACCCCCCACCACAGACAGAGGTTCCAGCTGGTTGGAGCACTTCTGCCTGTGGTGCTCTCAGACCAGGCCAGCCTCAGACAGTGGCTGCTCCAGTCAGGCTTGAGTGCTCCTGCCCGTAGCAGATCCCGCAGCGTCTGACCAGCCCCTGCCTGCGGTGGGCAGGGAGCTGCTCCAGCACCCATAATTTAACCAGAATCAGTAAACCTCACCTCTTAATGGGCAAGATTTACTGGTTAACCACTGACATCCCTAATCCACGTAGTAACTTTGTTTTGGGTAAAACTATTTTAGTGCATCGTTATAATTCACGCCTTACAAAGTTTATTTTACCAGTGTTTTTAGGAACTCCTGAATCATCAATTCCAAAATGTTCCACATTACTCTAGAAGTAAGGCTTTTAACTAGTATCAAATGCAAGGCTTTTAACTAGTATCAAATATAGTGTTCCCTGTACACTGGGAAATAAAGTTTGGAGTACTAACTATAGTGCTTGTGGTTTCCTGTTCAACTTAGACAGAAACCACTGGAGAACTATGGGTTTTGCAAACTAGAAAGGGAAGATTACTCACCCTGTGTAGTAACTGGAGTTCTTCGAGATGGCTGTCCCCGTGGGTGCTCCACCTTAGGTGACTACAGAGCAGTATCAGTGCTCGGAGATGGGGCCTTCAGAAGGCCTGTTTCGGCTGCTGAAAGTATTGAGTGGCCGAATCGAGTGCGACTGTCTGCATACAATTGAATGGCATAGTGATGAGTGAAAGTGTGAGCAGAAGCCCATCTGGCTGCTCTACAGATCTCGACCATGGGGATACTGCAGAGGAAGGCAGTGGAGGCGGCCATAGCCCTTGTGGAGTGGGCATGTATGGCTGAAGGAGGCAGTTAGTTGAATATGGCATAAGCCAGTCTTATACAGCCTGAGATCCACTTGGACAATCTCTGTTTAGAGATTGGTAATTCCTGAGATCTCTCTGATGAGGAGACGAACAAGTGAGGCATTTTGCAGAGCGAGGGTGTTTGTTGCAAGCAGAAGGCCACTGCCCTGTGGACATTGAGGGCGTGCAGAGCCCTTTCCCTGTCGTCGCTATGAGGTTTAGGGAAGACTATAGGTAAGTAAACCGGTTCATCACAATGGAATGAGGTAAATACTTTGGAAAAGAATTTAGAATGGGTCTGGAGGACCACCTTGTCCTTGTGGAAGACTGTATAGGGCGGGGTCGGTCATTAAAGCGCCCAACTCTCCCACTCTTCGTGCAGAGGTAATAGCCACTAAGAAAGACACCTTCATGGATAGATGGAAGAGGGAACACGTTGCTAGTGGTTTGAACAGTTTGCCCATTAGTGCCCTTAGTACTAGGTTAAGGTCCCATGCAGGGACTGATTGTTTAGTTGGTGGGAAAATATTGTGCAGACCTCGCATAAATCTCTTGCTTGATGGGTGAGAGAAAACCAAGTGATCCTGCATAGGTGAGTGAAATGTGGATATGGCTATGAGGTAGACCCATATAGAACTGAGGGATAAACCCAAGTTGTGAAGGTGTAGTAAGTAAGTATGAGCGGGATTTCTGTCTGTGGGGTTGTAACATCTAGATGAACACCAGCTAGTGAAACGGTGCCACCTTTTAATATAGGTTTTTCTTGTTGCAGGTCTATGGCTGTTCATGAGAATGGTTTGAACTTCTATAGGACAGTGGATCTCTGTTGTGGTTAGCCAGCAAAGAGCCATGCAAGCAAGTGAAGGCACTGGATGGCAAGGTGATGGGTCCTCCCGTTCTGTTGCATGAGCAGTGACAGGACAGGAGGGAAGCAATGCAGTGGACGCCTGGCCACGTGTAATAGAGCTGGATACCAAGTCTGTCTCAGCCACCTTGGCGCTAGCAGTATAACTTTGGCTCTGTCTTGTTTTATCTTTAGTATCACTCTCTGAATGAGTGGGACTGGTGGCAATGCATATGCTAGGGGTGCGTCCCACGTGATGCTGATCGCATCCCTCAGGGAGCCAAGGCCCAGTCCCGCTCTGGAGCAGTAATGAGGGCACAGTGAGTTTCCATGTGTGGCAAAAAGGTCCACTGTAGGGAACCCCCATCTGCGAAACAGCTGATTGATGGCCGATCTGTTGATCTCCCACTCGTGGTTGATTGAGAAGTTCCTGCTGAGATTGTCCACTAGCATATTGTCTTTGCTGGGGATGTATGTGGCTATGAGATGAATGTAGCAAGGAATGCATCGTTCCCATAATTGTACTGCTTCCCGACACAGTTGGCGAGAACAGATGCCGCCCTGCTTGTTGATGTAGTGCATTGTTGTCATATTGTCTGTCTGCGGACAATATTGTTGTGTATTCTGTGGGAGAAGTGCATGCATGCATACCAGACTGCTCTGAGCTCTAGCAAGTTGATCTACCTGCGTTGTTTGTCCAGTGTCCACCTGGCTTGGACTACCTGATCCTGTAGATGAGCCTCCCAGCCTGCTAGTGAGGCGTCTGTGGTAATTTTAAGTGTTGGGGGGTTCAGTTGAAATGGAATTCCTGTGCATATATTGTTGGGCTGTGTCCACCAGGTAAGGGATGCTTTTATGCTGCATGGCATATAGAGAGATTTGTTCAGCAGGTGCACATGTGGTCTATACACTGACCTGAGCCAAGTCTGTAATGGCCTCATATGCAGGGGTACGTAAGGCCTGATGAAGGTGGAGGCTGCCATGTGACGGAGGAGGTGCTGGCACTGTCTGGCAGTTATACAGGGGCTGAATTGTGCCAGATGGACCAGGTCCTGGACTGCTGTGATTCTGGGCTGTGGGAAAAAAGCTATTGCTGTTTCGCAGTCCAGGTGAGCCCCATGAAGTCTAGCATCTCTGTCAGGTACAAGACGCACTTTGCTGGGTTCATGCATAGCCCAAGCCTGTTGAAAAGAGCCCTGGTAAATGTCAGTGCCTGTTGTGTATGATGAAGGGATTGCCCCTTTATGAGGCAGTCATCGAAGTAGGGAAAGACGGTGATTCCCCTTGTTCTGAGGTGGGCAGAGACCACTACTAACACCTTTGAGAATACTCTTGGGGTGACTAATAGGCTGAAGGGCAGTACTCTGTATTGGAAATGTTTGTTCGCCACTGTGAACCTGAGAAATTGTCTGTGTGAGGGGTATATTACAATGTGGAAGTAAGCATCCTGAAGGTCGAGGGTGGACAGCCAGCCAGCCAATCTCCTTTCTCGAGGGCAGGTATGACTGTAGCAAGAGTTATCATTTTGAATCGTTGGTATTGGACATACCAAGCGAATGTCCCGAGATCTAGTATAGGTCTTCAACCCCCCGTTTTCTTTATTGTGAGGAAATAGTGAAGATAAAACCCTTTTCCTCTGCGCTCAAAGGGTACCTCTTCTATGGCCCCCAACTGCAGGAGACGATGTGCCTCTTGCATGAGCACCATCTCATGAGAGGGGTCCCAGAAGGGGGATGGGGATAGTGGTTGTGGGTGGAATTTGGAGGTAAAGGGAATTATGTAGCCCGTGTTGATGATCTCAAGAACCCATTTGTCAGTTGTAATTGATCACCAGGCAGGACAGAATGTTGCTAGTCTAGAGCCAAATATGATATAAGGCTTGGATTGTTGCCCTGGATGTATGGGGGCTGTCCAACCCTCGACCAAGGATTCACAATGATTGACGTGCTGGAGCCTGTTGAGTGATGGGCTGTTCTGATGATTGTCTACATCTGGATTGTCTTGAACGGTGTTTGTTATTATATTGCTTAGTGTGGTTGAAAGGCATCGGTTTGTATCTGTAGTTAAATTGTCTGTTCTGCTTCCTCCTATTGGCAGGAGGTTGGATGCCAAGCGTTCGGAGAGCGACACGGGAATCTTTCAGAGAATGAAGAATGGTATTCATGATGTCTGTGAAGATTTGGGATGTCTCAAACGGAAGGTCTTCAACTGCGATCTGGACTTCTTTAGGAAAACCTGAGAGATCTGGAGGCTGTATTTGCAGAATCGAGGGCAGACTGAAGCACAGTTCTAGAGATTAGGGAGCCCTCCATCAGAGCTTGCTAAAACAAAAGGAAAAACTATGTAGCACTTTAAAGACTAACAAGATGGTTTAATAGGTGATGAGCTTTCGTGGGCCAGACCCACTTCCTCAGATCATATTCTGGAAGAGAATTGCAATTCTCTGGTCTTCCTCCTCAGAGTCACTGAAGCATGGTGATAAAGCCCCAAGAGGAGCGGAAAATGAGGACTCAGAACTAGCTGGGGTGTCATCGGTGCAGAAAAGTGGGGTTCCTGGAACCGAGGCTACAGAGAGCTCCACCGCTGTGGTGAACTGCGGAAACACAAGAGGCGGGCCCATTGGCAGTATAGCACTGGGGGGGTTGGTGACGGGAGTACATAAGGCACTGAGAGCATGCCTGGCACTTTCGAGTGCTTGGTTGGTGCCAGCTGTTCAGTGGGCGGCATGCGTGGCGCTGACAGTGCCACCGTAGATCGCAGGGTTGTCGGGGCCCACTTTTTTTCCTGCCAGCGTTTTAGCTGGTGCTGGAGTGGTGACTTTATACATCGGCCTCGCTGTGTGAGGAGGGACTAGGTCCCTGTTTGTGGTCGCGGCTTTTATGGGAGCCAGAACCTGAACTTGTAACTGTCCCCCTTGATGGTGTAGGGGCGGCAGTGTCAAGTGTTGAATTTGTCACTTTCCTCGCCGGGGATGTAGACCTGGAGGAAGTCTGAGACCTCTTCCACACTGAGGGAGATTTCAGCTTGGTGCTCGGGCTTTTACCTGGAATAGCCCGCTCACCTCTGCCCCTGGTGGGCTATGCCTGAGGAGAGGTTAGGGGAGCATCCGAAGGAGGCTTCGGTAATGTCTCCATCTGCAACACACGTAGTTGTAGCTGCTTGGCTCTCCTTGTGCGCTTAGTTTCTTGTAGTCCTGACAGCCCTCTATATTGTGGTCTTGTCCCAGACAGCTGACACACAGAGAGTGCCCGTCTGCTACAGCTATAGAAAGACCACAGCCCAGACACTTTTTAAAGGAGCTGGGCATGACCTGAGTCATGGCCATGGGATAAGAGGGAAGGTCCTTTCTTGGATTGAGAACTGGTTAAAAGACAGGAAACAAAGGGTAGGAATAAATGGTAAATTTTCAGAATGGAGAGGGGTAACTAGTGGTGTCCCCCAAGGGTCGGTCCGAGGACCAATCCTGTTCAACTTATTCATAAATGATCTGGAGAAAGGGGTAAGCAAGCAGTGAGGTGGTAAAGTTTGCAGATGATACCAAACTGTTTAGGATAGTCAAGACAGAAGCAGACTGTGAGGGACTCCAAGAAGATCTCACCAAACTGAGTGATTGGGCAACAAAATGGCAAATGAAATTTAATGTGGATAAGTGTAAAGTAATGCACATCGGGAAAAATAACCCCAACTATACGTACAGTCTGATGGGGGCTAATTTGGCTACGACAAATCAGGAAAGAGATCTTGGAGTTATCGTGGACAGTTCTCTGAAAACTTCCACACAGTGTGCAGCGGCAGTCAAAAAGGCAAATAGGAATTATTAAGAAAGGGATAGAAAATAAGACCCAGAATATCTTACTGCCCCTGTATAAAACAATGGTACGCCCACATCTTGAATACTGTGTACAGATGTGGTCTCCTCACCTCAAAAAAGATATTTTGGCCTTGGAAAGGGTTCAGAAAAGGGCAACTAAAATGATTAGGGGTTTGGAACGGGTCCCATATGAGGAGAGGTTAAAGCAACTGGGACTTTTCAGTTTAGAAAAGAGGAGACTGAGGGGGGATATGATAGAGGTCTATAAAATCATGAGTGGTGTGGAGAGGGCCGATAAAGAAAAGTTATTTATTAGTTCCCTAAATAGAAGAACTAGAGGACACCAAATGAAAGTAATGGGTAGCAGGTTTAAAACTAATAAAAGAAAGTTCTTCTTCACACAGCGTGTAGTCAGCCTGCGGAACTCCTTGCCAGAGGAGGCTGTGAAGGCTAGGACTATAATAGAGTTTAAAGAGAAGCTAGATAATTTCAAGGAGATTAGGTCCATAAAAGGCTATTAGCCAGGGGATAAAATGGTGTCCTTGGCCTCTGTTTGTCAGAGGCTGGAGAGGGATGGCAGGAGACAAATCGCTTGATCATTGTCTTCGGTCCACCCTCTCTAGGACACCTGGTGCTGGCCACTGTCGGCAGACAGGATACTGGGCTAGATGAACCTTTGGTCTGACCCAGTACGGCCATTCTTATGTTCTTATGAGTAATATTTTGAACAACAGTAACCGCTATTAAAGTGGAGCCATGGGAGGCAGTGGGAACGCTGCCTGACAGAGATCCTTGTTTTTGTTTTCTTCCCCCCCCCCAGTGAATAAGCATCCATTCAGTTGGGTATTAGGTGAAATTAAGGCTAGCTGAGAAGCTGAAAGGATGGAGAAGGTTGAATGCGAGGGCAATTGCTGATCTGCAACCGAAGCCGGTGGTGGTCAGAAAAGAACTGAGGAGCCAGGTGGCTGCACATGCACATTACACACACTAGGCGTCCTCCGCCACAGCCCAGCGTGCACGGCCAGCCGGGGGCCACTGCTACTAACCATCTCTGACTGGTGGGCGCAGTGGCACTGATGCACCCAAGATGGAGCACTCATGGGGACACTCCTTGAAGAACAATCATTACAACACATTCCTGTAAAATGCCTTGGATGGCTCTTGTATATGGGCCATGTATTCTAAGCAATAGTTTACTACAATGTCTAGTCTATGAAATTTAAGAAATTGGCCTGTTGCTTAAAATAGTTCTCAAAATATATCCTCTTGAACTAGTGCCATACACTGCTTAACTAGCATAGAGAGTAGCAAACCATTTTTTCACTTTTATAGATATAACAAGTTGAAACTGTAGGCACATAGCAGAATTCCAAGCACGCTCTTGCCTTTTGTGAGGAGGGAATATAACATGCAAAATATTCAACAGCAGCGGCAATGTTCTGCTGGGGGGAAATGTTTCAATATGATTTTGATTAAAGGATAAATACCCTGTAATAGATGTAGCTGAATATTTTTGCATGAGCAGCCTCCACTCATTCTAGAAATATAGGTATGCCCATACAGAGCATATGGGAATGGTGTTAGGGTAGAGTGCCAAGAACACTGTTCCTACTTCATTACCTGTGAATACAAGGAGAAGCACTTTTATCTATTTAACAGAATTTATGGCTGGAAGAGAAAGCTGCAGTGGTAGTTTGTATCTTCACTTTTAAACTTTGTATGTGCTCAAGCAGACAATCAGTCACATAGTTATACAATGCAATGTTGCCCAGAGTTTTGAGTACTTACCATTTGGGGTCCAACATTCACGTTTATTGGTCCTAAGGTTTTTGGCAAAATCTTGGCTGGTGAATTGGTGCTGGAAACAGGTAATGCAATTATTGAAATGTTACCTAAAGAAAAATTATATAAAAAAAGAGAATTATAAGTTATTCCCTTAAAAGTAAGTTATGAGTATTACTTTTGTTAACTTTTTCGTATCAAATTTGAAATATGTGGGTTTCTTCTCTTTCTTATACTTTGTAAACATATCCTCACAAAAGATCAAGGTTTTTAAAGAGGTACTGTCAACTCACCAGGCTCCAGATTTTTACCTACCTTAAATGTAACTTACATGCTTCCTGAAATAATATCCTCCCATCTCACAAAAAAGAGGAAACCACTGGCTGCCACATACTTTAATATAAAAAGTTAAACTCATGGGTGTGCCTACAAAATTAGATCCACATATGGATTACATTTCTGTATACTTATAGTGGACTAATGCTGTCGCTAGTATTAAAAACAATGAGTAGTCCTATGGCACCTTAGTCAAAATATATATAGCTTTCATGGGCAAAACCCACTTCTTCAGATGAGGAAAAGAAGGGAGAAAGAGGGAGAAGTTAGGATGATGGCTCTGCTCCCCCAAGTACAGAAAAATCACAATATCCTCTGGTATTAATCTCTATATGTCCTGGCATCCAAGATATTCAGTCAGTCAAGTCTGAAGGACCTGGTGCATCTCCATCAATGTGAAAACTAAAAATTGTCTTGTCTTCACTGGGATCTTGCTTCAAGTCAGCAAACCTGAATTGAGAACACACTTTTTTGTAGGGAAAACGAAATCCAAATACTCTAAACCTACCAGATCCTCCTTTCAATTTTTGTGCAGACACAACACATACCCTTTTGCACACATGGATCATCAACTAAGTTCTTCAGGACATGGACTATCTACTATTCTGTATTTGTAAAACACCTAGCACAATGGGGCCCTACTTTCAGTTGGTCCCTAGGAAATACCATGATAAACATGATTATTAATAATCATTAGCAGCATATGAATCGTGGTATCTGAACTATTTTGTATGCATGTACTAGGTGGTAAAAACCTATGGCACAGAATCTCTCCTAGCTGCTAATACAAAATAACTAGTTTGGTTTTATGTTTTCTCCCAAGCTGCCTTGCACACTACGGAGAAGCACTCTATGAACATCTGCAAAACTACCTCATTATCCTTCTGAAATCCCTTCTTATAACTCTTTTTCCCCATGATGACTTTAATAAACTTGACAAAGGTTAGACTGATGGGTGCACAGATACCACTGCCTATTATGCTGATCATTATTGTCTCTCTGCACTCCCTTCTTCTGTAACCGTATGCTGTGTCTTGCCTTATACTCTGCTAGTAAGTTCTTTGGGGGTAGGAACACATTTTTGTTCTGTTTGTACAGCACCAAGCACACTGTGTTTTGGATCCATGGCAAGGGATTTTAGGCAGTATGGTAATACAAAAAATAAAGCAATAAGATTACTCTTGTATGCCTAACCCACATCACATATTCCCATTGTTTATATTTTGTGCAAACAGCACTGTGCACTACCAGCACCCAATTAACCTTTTTAAATGGTTATTTTTATTTTAGAACTTAAGGCAAGTGCTTCAGAGATAATCCAAGCGACTTAATAGTTTCAAAAAGTAAACTATCATATACTTTGTTTGAAGGTACTATTTTCCATTAAAAAACCTGTCCAGTAATCAAGCCTGTATCTATAATCATACTGTATATAAAAGCAATGCACAAAGAAAGTACTGTTTGTTTCTGGTACAAATTCAAAATAAGGGTCTGTCAGTGAGTAAGTGCATTAAAATGCTATTGTTCTCCTGACAAAGGAATCGCAGACAAATTATTTTTTCTATCAATATCAGTTAGCATTATTATTGTGCATCAGGGAGAACAACCTATACAATAATTTCGTATTTAGAAGTAAACAAGCAGTATTAAATAAATTGACATTTGAAGGGGAAAGATGTGCTTCTTTTTACCTACATAAATTATCAGAAATTAAATTTACATGATTTATATTTAGTTTTAAGTTTTACTTATTGTAACTTCACTAATAATTACAAAGTTGTTCTGTTACACAACAAATATTCAGCAAATTTTTATGAGTCAGTCATTCCAAAACACTTATTTTAGGTACTTAGTTTGTATATTGTATCCTAATATGCAACATTGACTACTATAATGTTATATTGTTTTATAAGAAACAAAACTACAGATGTTTCAATTATTTTTCTATTTAAATTCTGTCAGGTCTGAAATTTAGTTAAAATAATACTCAGAAATAATGACAATTTGAGAATATATAGATTCTGTCATCGCTTGTTTGAAGCGAACCACGTCTGAAAGGAAGCATACATCACCCAGTTGGGGTCACAACAGTGAATACATTTCAACAAGAAAGCAAGCCCTTGCATTTAACAGGAAAGAAACGTATTACAAAAATGCAGATAATTTGGATTTACATTTAACAGCATTTGAAATCTACGGATGAATATTCAACTTGGGAAATTTCTGGCCATCATGTTTTAAACGGAATTAATAATTAAATAATTTTAAAGAGTAAAAATTGTAGCCTAGAGAGAGCTGTTAATTGGAAGAATTAAAACTAGCCTAAAAGTTGTGAAATATTTGCTGTCTAGTAAGATATTTTGCAAAAAGGGTATGTGATGTTTCTTCATGTTCTGGTTTCTATAAAATTAAAACATTTTAAAAGGAGCGATAGAAAATTTGCTACAACACTGCAAAGTACTACAGAGTTTGATGTATGAGATGTTCTTAAGCGTATTGCTTCATCTGATACTTGTATTAGAAAAATAAAATACAAATAAAATGTCATAGCCTCAAGAAACAAAAATATACCTTCCAGTATTTGAAAGTTAGAAACACGATTTGGGGAAGAAAAAACAAAAACAGAAAAATCTTTTTTTACTTCATTGACATTTCTTGGTCTAGAAGACAATATGCTAGAGGACAGAAAAGAAAATGGTAAATATTTTGCTTTTAAAAAAGGAGTTGTCTGTCCCCACCAGGTAGAATTCTAATAGGTTAATACAGCCATCCCTTATATTACAGTAGCATCTACATTTTGCTAGATGTAATACATTCACATATAATAAGAATACGTAGTCCCTTTTCCTAACAAACTTACAGTTGCAACCCCAATTCTCAAAGTTGATTTACGTGGCCAGATGCCTATGTCTGAACAGAGTTCAAATAACTTTTTGGCTCAACAGAAGATCTCACACATGTAGAAAAGCATGAAGAACTGAAGCCTTTGGTGCCAATCCTTCAACTGAATCTTTGGGAACAGACCCTTACTCTCATAGTTCTGATCCTGCAAATGGATCTCACAAGTTTACTATGCAGCATAATAAGGCTAAGCATTATTTCAACAACCTAAGGTTATGATGAAAATACTGTGAAGCATTACAAATTACATGTCTGATGCGAAGGCCCAATATTTCAATTGAGCTGCATGCAGGAGCTCTCCTATAGAATCCAGTTGCAGGATCAGGGTCTAAGTTTTCTCTATTTTACTAGAAATAAATTTTAAAATTATGTAAGGTAATGGAACAAAGGAACAACACGGCAAGAGAAAACTACATTATTTGATCATCCAGGATACAATTCTCTGATCCATTCAAAATGATGTTACAAATTTTGATGTGATATTATATTTAAAGTAAGAATCAAACATCACTTCCATCAACATTTAAATAAATCAGTTGAAAACCACCACTTTCTATTTCCCACCCTATTAACTGATAGCCATCAGCTAATTGACTCTCTCTTCATAGACAAAATACATTAATTGCTGTAGATATTACGCCCATTTAGGCCCCTTAGGTCAATCACTATACTTTATTTAAGAAGCAAACAGAACAATTAACCCCTAAAATAGGTCAACCTTTATATGTGAATTTCATTTTAAGCTTTTCTACTGAACTTAAGATAACCTCTATATTTTAATTGGCTTTAACACATGTAGATAGTTTCTCAAGTACTCAGTCATTTGTGGGCACAAAATGAATTTAAATAAAAAATATTTCTACCAAGTCAGTTCAACGTACTTGATTTAGCTGAATTAAAAACCCACTTTTGCAGATATTCCCAGACCACATCCCTCAGATATTTAAAACAAAAAACAAAAAGAAAATCAGTTTCCAAGGTATTACAATGTAATTAAAAATGCAAAGCATCAAATAAAATAATTTAATTCCCACAAGTTTTCTTTAAACCTGAGCTGGTTAAGCCAGATTTATTACCTCCTCGCCCTCACCAGCTACTGTGAACTTTGAATGAAACAGCCTCAATTGTAATATGAGAGACAGCTGTTTCTTTTTTTCCTGAATCAAATCCTCAACAGGAGTTTCCCAGCTCAAAGTCTGTTGTGACTTTTTTAAAATCAAATCTTGCTGATTACTTCCATGTATTTATTCATTATTCTTGTCATAATTCTGATCACATTACAACTTTTTTATTTGACAATGCTAAAGTATTAGAAAGATTTCTCTCTAAATTAGAACAGTTACATAATACTGTTCTTGGTAACATATGTATTGGGAAAAAAAACCCAGAGTACAGCTCACACTTCAGGCTACTTAAGTATATACACTCATTCTGGGTATCTCAAGTATAACTACTCCATTTCATGAAAACATACAATAGCAAAGCCTTTGACTATATTGTTCAGATCTAAAAGAGATCTCATTTATTATATTTTCTTGCCAATCCAAAAAAAAGTAGCATAATTGTAGTTACTACCCCAACAAGCAGACCCCAATGGTGCCACCCACACTCTCACACTGTGCCTCATAATAAACCATAAAGCAATGGAATGCACTGGCCCCTTTATGAGCAAACAATACCCTGGCTTCATTAGAATACAGCTGACATTTTCAAAGCACAAATACTTCCTGAGAATTGTACTAGAAAACAATTATTATAGTGAAATACCACATAATAAAAAGCTTAGATCTTAATCTATTTAAGATATTCTTTATAGATCCTTAGAAATAAAAGATTCTCCTTTGTACATTTTTAAAAGAAATAACTGAAAAAGTATAATCATAAAGGTTAAAGTTCATTATACTATTTTAAAATAGGTATAACCATTTTGGCTAGTTTTAATGGCATAAGCCACATTCAGTATTCTGCATTCAATACTTTAATTAGCCAATACTAGTTCTGACAACTGAGCTAAAGAAAGAAGAGGTCAAATAATTCCCAAATTTAATCTATTTATTTAGACAACATGTAAATGACAAACTAGGCTAATTCTGTACCCCTCCCCCCAACACACTGTAGTTTTCCTGCTTGTAACTTTCAGAAATGTTAAATTTAATATGTTAGGAACTGCTTATTAATTTACAACAGCAGCTGTTTCAAAATGCCAAATACTTTCTGCAAAATACTTACAGCAGACAGAAGCAAAATGATCTCTCCTACCTGGACTAAGGAAGCATGCCTCTCACACCAGTACCAACAACACTCTACAGTCTTTGTTACCATTCAGAGGAAACTTGAGACTGTGCCAGACATGAGCAATCAAACTCAGAACAAACTCACTTCAAGTACTTTGCTAGAATTCCAAAAAAGATGCTCAAGATAGATGCTCTACAGTAACTACAACTGATGAAGATATACACTTAACTGCAATAAAATTGTTTACAAAAAACTGACATACCATAATCACAGAATGAGTAGCACACTTTCATACACTTCAGCTTTTTAAAGTGCACACTTCTTACTTTTAAAGATTTAAAAAGTGTCTATTCATGCAGATGTTTACCATTTGTTTTTATTACATTTAAGCAGTCATAGCACTACAATATACAGTGTAAAAATCTGTATTTTTACACTGTATATGCAAATTATAAGAGTTGGAATGTTCTTTTGGTTCCAGGCTGCATCAAAAACTTGCAACAATCTCAGAGCAGGAACCCTTAATATTTCTTGAAATGAGAGCAAAAAGTACCACAAGTGACTGAAATAAATCTTTTTTTTTTTTTTTGACAGATTATAACACTTGCTTTTTCACTCTATTTTTTCATCCCAGAGCATTTCTGCAATGCAAGAAGCAATACATCATCACCATTCATTCTTACAACTGTCTATTACTTGTTCATTCACTGAAACCAACCCGGTCATGTCCATGCATACAAAATCCTTCAGTCCAGCTAGTGGTCAGCTCAGGGTCAAACTGACTTTGGTTGTACTGGCATTATTATATTTGGCATCCTATCATATGATTGTCTTCTGAAGTGTTCCCATCATTACCATCTGTTTGACTTGACTTAAGCCAGTCCCATATCCTGAGTTCACATTCTACTCTTTAACGTCTGCAGACTCCTGTAATGTCAGTACTTTTACCCACATAAACAGTTCTATCAATTTATATAGACCTGACTACTCAATAAAATTACATTTGCAAAATTCGGATTTCATCGCTGAGCTCTGTGCAAATACTAAACTTTGAATACCTGATCAGCTTTCTTATTTACAGAGCTAAGACCATTATCCTCTGGTTTTAACAACTCGTTTGATGCTTTGACCAGCAGGTCCATTCTTAATGTCAGTAAACAACAACCTAGAAATACTATTTTTATTTACAGCTTGTTAGGACCCATTGACCACAGACAGGATCAGAACAACATTGCACAAAGTACTGTACAAAAAGCATGTATGCTGTCCCCAAGGGCTGAATGGGACTTTAAGGGTACGTTTAGACTACAAGCCTCTTTCAAAAGAGGCTTTTTTGAAAGAATCTTTCGAAAAAGCCTCTTTCAAAAGAGAGAGTCTACACTGCAACCACTTCTTTCAAAAAAGCAAGCTGCTTTTTCGAAAGAGTACCCAGGCAGTCTGGATGCTCTCTTTCGAAAAAGCCCTGTGTGCATTCAATAACGCCTTTTTTCGAAAGAGGTTTTCCATGGTCGAAAAAACTGCCACATTCCTTCGATTTAATTTTGAAAGAACGCAGCAGCAGTCTAGACGCAGGTGAAGTTTTCTCGAAAAAAGGCTACTTTTTTTTTTTTTTTTTCCCTCGAAAAACCCTGTAGTCTAGACACACCCTAAGTGGGTAAAATCATAGAGACAACTATAGTCATTGCTCTGAAGGCCTTATAATTTATTATCTCAATACTGCAATAGGAGGTACACAGACAGACCACTGAAGTCTTGCAGTCTCTAACTGCAGGAGTGGGAATCCATGTATACATTGGGGCCCACCTAGAAGCATTTCATTGTAAGGTCAGGCCCCAATGCCTCTATCATTGTACTCAATACACACATTTGCTGAATTATCTTACTTCTCTCCATGTCTCTATCTTCCATGACATTAATTCCAGCTTTGGAATATATGCTTAATATTGCCAAAAGCTGGAAATCTAGTTTGGCAGGTCATCTTCCACACGTCCAAATAAAAAGCAAACAAAGAAAACCATAAAACCCTGTAGTTTAAAGATTAAACTCTTACATACACTTTCTTTAAAATAATGTCTAAAAGTCACTGTTCCTTTAAAAGCCTCTCCTGGATGACTACCTGGTCCATTTCTGACACATACAGACATCTTGATGATGTTTGTCTGCTATGTGAAAGCATGAGAAAATTATGGAGAAATGTCACTGTCTTTCAACAGGCATGATTAAAGTTGATGGGCACTGCTAGTTGCCTGATAGAAGTATAGCAACTACTAGAAACAAACAAACAAATAGAACTGAATGAAAATTATTCTCTTAGCTAAGCACCTCTTCTTTTCCAGGTGGAAAACAACTGTATAAGACACATTATTTTAAGAAGTCACTCCCAGAGTTCTACAATTGAATAGTCAAATTCAAGGATTTGTTCAGCCTGACACTCCCCCAACTTCAATTTATGACTTATCTCTGAATTTATGGTAAGACTGTAGAAAAGTTGTCAGAACTATGAGTGTTTCTGTGATGCCCCCCAAGTAATCTGAGGTGGGATTCACTGAGGTATTTAGTTACCTACCATCAATGTCCCAATTATTTTAATGGAAGATAGATGCCTAAGTACACTGGTGAATCCTAACATCAGTATAAAAGCTCCTGAATCATTCAGAAGGTGATGGTGGGTCTGACAAGTCAGTTGGGGCAGATAATGTGAAAAGGCAGAATACCAAAATCATGCTGAAATGCAAGGATGAGTGGAAAGTAATTAGATAAAATAGTTAGAGATTGAACTTCGGAGGGTCTGAGGAACCATAACTCTATTTGCAGTCAACAGAAGCTAGGCTTGCTCTGAAAATCAAGTATGTTACCTACCGAAGATGAAATGTTTTTATTAGGAACAGAAAAGAGTCATGGGAAGTACCACCTATTTCAGAAAAAAATATTTTCACAATCATATTCTATCCTTAATAGCACACAAATCTTTAAAAATGCCCGTTTTAAACTTTTTTTACTATAGTCTATTTTACAGAATAATGCATTTTAAGATCTGAAGAGGCTATTATGTCATCTAATTTGAGCTGCTGAATAAACATAATGGATTTAACCTAGTGAGACTGCTATGTCAAGCTCAATTTGTGGTTGAATTTTTCTATTCTTTTAACTACTAATACTTAATCAAGATATTGATCACAAGATGTTATTACAACATTTAAAACAACATTTAAACTGACACTTTAAAAAGAACAGTTACATTGAATTATGAAACTAATAATTGTTTAACTTGTCCCTGCTGGGAACTAATCATGTTTTATATTTTCATCTCGTACAGAGATGGGAAAATATATTAAGAACAAGGGAGGGCTTTAACTTTTTTTTTTTGTTTTAGAACCAGTTACAGATTTAGAATAAACAAGAATGCCATTCCACCTTTTCTCTAGTGTCTGTCAGTTAATGCAGAATTTAAGCTTTCATTTTAAACAGATTACATTTTCAACCCATTGGTCACAAAGATAACCTTTTCAATGAAAATACTACAGTGTGTCAAACAATTTCTGTAAAATGGGGGATGAACTGACACTAGTAATCACAGGGGGATCTAACTTTGAAGCCTAATTATGTCAATTTAAATACTAACTTTAAGTCTTATCCTTCTGATCATTTTAGTACAATATTTTGTACAGGTTGGCTGGATATTATAAAAATTAAAAATAAAAAGGATTATATTCAGTAATTAATGTATTTTCAATACACATCATATTGGTACCATCAAATAATTACTTGGAGACCTAGCCCAACCAAGAAAGAGAGGAAAAAGGCCAGGTACTCTTGCCATTTCCTAGTCTTTCCTGCCATTTTAGTCAATTTAAAATTCATCAGCTTCTGATGTCATCTTAACTTTTTTTCCCCACTGACTTTTCCTCATTGCCTGGTGCTAGGTTACTTTCTGCCTTGACCCATGCAGTGCATTGTCCCCACACTTCTCATCTTTTCATTTCCTTTGTTCCATAATCATCTATCTATATATATATATATATATATATATATATATATTTTACTCTCCTCTAACAACTACCCTCTCTCTGCACCCTCTTTCTTTTCATCTTCCCATCCCTTCATCTCAAACTTCCCCCAACTAAAAATGATCAGTTATTCAAAATATAAACATGTACAGGTTGTACCTCCCTGGTCCAGCACTGAAGACCTGATTGGTTCCGAACTAGGGAATTTGCTGGACCAGGGGAGGTCATGGGTGGGGTGGGAGGTCTGCTTTCCCCCTGGCCACTCCAGGGCACCACTTCAGCCCAAAAAGCTCCAATGATACCCAAGGCTTAGCTCTCTCCACGTGGAGGGCTCCACTTTTCCCCCTGTGGCTTCGCTGCTGCCCAGGGCTTTGTGATATCGTTGGTGATGGGGGCTCTGCCTTCTCCCAGCAGCTCTGCTACCACCTGGGGGCTCCACTACTGCCCAGCGGCTCTATGCTCTTCCCCCAGCGCTCCTCTGCCTCCTGAGGTTCTGTGCTCAGTTTAAGCCTTCAAATTTCCTAGATTCTAAATTAAGCAAGTTTAGACGTGAGTTTGGGACAAACAGTATTGATTGTGTTGATGTTCTCTCAGCAAGAGGTCTGTGCCAGACATCCGTTCAATTTATTAGATCTGACTTATAAGACTGCTGACTACATACTAGCTAAGGTGCATAAAGAGGCCTGAATGGCTCCATTCATTTTTATCTGGGAGGTCACAAAGGGTGGTTATGAGTAACTGTTCTTCAGAACAGAGAGTTCTCACATGAGATACTACAGGAATTGTCATCTCACTCACTCAAAATGTACGAGGCCATTGAAAGAGCTAATGATCAAGGTTACATTGTATGTATCAGGTTGTTTGGTAGCCATCTGAGGGTACGTCTAAACTACATCCCTCGTCGAAAGAGGGATGTAAATTGGGCAAATCAAAAGTGCAAATTAAGCGGGGATTTAAATATCTCACGCTTCATTTGCATAATCTCATCACAGCAGTTTTTCGAAAAAGGGTATTTTGAAAGTGAAACTGCAGTCTAGACACGGTTCTTTTGGGGGAAAAAACTTTTCGAAAGATCCCATACACCTCAAAAATGCAGTTTCACTTTCGAAATACCCTTTTTTGAAAGACTGCTGTGACATGATTATGCAAAGTGTGGGATATTTAAATCTGTTTCATTTGCGCTTCCGATTTGCCTAATTTACATCCCTCTTTCGACAGAGGGATGTAGTTTAGACATAACAAGCTCTGATGGAGACAGAGGGTATCACCCATGCCTCTGTCATGTCAAGAATGGACTACTGTGGAGAGTGCTACATTTTGGAAACAAAAACAGTGTACCTAGTAAAAAATGGAGCCACCTTTTTGTGAACCTGTATCACAGAGGAAGCATACAAAAGCACAAGAGACACTAGGCTACTTCTAAGTTTTAAGTTATTGGGTTTTAATCTGTGTCCTAAATGGTTTATGGCTGTGATGACTTTTCTCCTCATGCAATACTGCCACAGCTCTTAGCACAGGAACTTGAATTGGAGCACTTCAAATTAAATAGAACAGGGCTAGAGTTTCTCCTCTTCACCCACAATCCTCTTGGTCTTCTATGTGAGTGACATAGACAGCTGCCACCAGCAGAAAATTGCTTTCATTTTTTGGTGGTTCGGGTTTTGTAATTTCCACATCAGAGTGTTGCACTTTTAAGACTTCTGGAAGCATACTCCACACTTTGTCCCCCTCAGATTTTGGAAGGCACTTCAGATTCTCTGCAATGACCTTTCCATTGCTTTATCATTTGACCTTTAGTGGTCCAGCTACAGTCTCCTCTTGGACCAGACGCTACGCTCCACTTGGGACTAAATCAAGGAGTGCCTTCTCTCGTGGGTTCCAGAACCAGTTGCTCCAAGAAGCAGTCATTTAAAGTTCAAGAAACTTAATCTCTGCATCCCATCCTGAGGTGATGTGTATCCAGTCAATATAGGGATAGTAGAAATCTCCCATTATTATTGAGGTTTTTATTTTTATAGTCTCTCAAATCTCCCGTAGCATTTCATAATCCCTCTCAGTTTTCCCTCTAAGCTGTGTGGCAGCACAGTTTCACAGGAGAATAATCAGCCCCGAGCCCCGCCAAGTCAGTCTGCTCCGTGCAAGGAGCCCTGAGCCTATGGAGCTGTGCTGCCGGGCAGCTCAGAGGGAACACTAGTCCCTATCACTATTCTGATCAGATTGTTGATAATATATCTCTACTACTACATTCATATTATTAAAGCATGGAATTACTATCCATACAGAGTCTATGGAACAGTTTGGTTCATTTAAGATTTTTACTTCATTTGATTCTATGGTTTTTTTTCACATCTACTGCCACTCACTCACCAGCACGACCTGTTCTGTCCTTATGATATATTATGTACCCTGATATTACTGTGTCCCATTGATTATCCTCCTTCCACCAATTTTCTGTGATGCCTATTATATCAATATCCTAATTCAATATAAGACACTCTAGTTTACCCATTTTATTATTTAGACATCTATAATTTGTATATAAGCACTTTAAAAATTTCTCGCTATTTAACTATCTGCCACTACCTGATGTAATTAAATGGCACTCTATCATTTGACTGTTTCTCATGAGATCTTGATGAAGATAACCATAGAAAAGCCTCATAAGGAAATTCAGATAAATTTTTAAATTATGTTCAGTAAATAAGGCCTGAAGCCTTACATTGACAAAAAGAGAAAATCTAACACTGAAGTGCTGTTCATTAAGCAAGCACCATTCAACACAGTGCACTGAATGAGGTAGCGGTTGCACAGAAAAAAATTAGCATGTGTTCAGTAGACTATTATTTCCAGGATCCCAAGTCCTCTCTCTGAAGGCACAACACTTCTATTTTATCAAATACAGTTCCTTTAAAGAGTGAAGGAAAAGCATTATAATGCAGGAATACAACTAAGTCAAAACTTACATACTCGTGAATGGAAGTAGAATTAAAATCCAAGTGTTAAACAGACATTTTTACCATGTTGTACAATTAGATTATACAAACCCTTGAGAGAAAGCAGTAAGAAATAGTTTGGAAGTCAAAGCTTCTCTACTGTTTAACAGATGAGCAGTTTTTAATATATGTAGGATTAAAGCTAACAAAGCCCCATTAAGAGAGTAATTCTGAATGCCAGATTGGAACATCTTTGTATTCTCTAGAATTTGTAATCAGAATCCTACATCAACGAGGAAGGATAAGGTAATAAACACTTTCATTTTAAAGAATAGATTCTCTGAATGCGGATATTCAGGTGGGTTAAACATTTACTGAATATTCCAAAGGTGGAAAAAGGATTTAGACATTGAGTGAACTGTGATACTTAATTAGGAAAGGGAAAACCCAGTGGTTTTTAATATGCCACAGGTAAAACAAAGGAGAAATTATACTTATGTGAATTATGTTCATTTATTAATGCATAATACAGTGGAAAAAGGCAAAGGAGTAAGAAGGATAGTTCAATCACTCCAGAAGCAGAATCCTAATAATCATAAATACATTTTGTAACATGAGAAACCTTAGCAACATTAAGGCATAAAATTGTACTTAATTCAACTATCCATTAGAAAAGTAAAAGTAAAAAGAACCAGTCGGCATTGCATTTGTTTAGTCTTATCCTTAAATTTATGTTAAAGCTATGGTCTTCTTTCATATGGCATTTGAAAAGGATCCCCCTTTTGCCATCCCTGTAAGCATGAACGGGGCAGTTGTTTGTGATATGGTGTATAGTTTGTACCTCACCAGTCACAATGTGGAAATTCTCTTCAACTCAGAGATAGGGCCAGCCCATTTTGGTCAATGTCACCATTATAGGTCTTTAAAAATCATAAATTAAAATCTTAAATTTCACAGTGTTGTAATTGTAAGGGTCCTGACCCAAAAAGGAGTTGTGGAGGCTTGTGAAGTTATTGTAAGGGGATTTGTGGTACTGCTACTCTTACTTCTGCACTGTTTCTGGACATAGGCAGTGGATGAAGGCCCAGCTGGGTAAGGCAAGCCCAGCCCCACCCCTTCCGCCCGAGGCCCTGCCCTGGAGAACCAGGCCCTGCCCACCCCTCAACCTGATGCTTCCTGACCACCTGGGAGGGCTGGGGAAGCCAGGCTGCTGTGCTACAGCCACAGCCCTTCCCAGCAGCCAGAGAAACCCGAATGCTGCACTGGCCCCCAGCCCTTCCTTGCAGCCAGACATGCAGGCAGTTTTGGAATGGCTGTGCCTTCCCTTGCCTACATTACTGGCCACCCATGCTTCTGGTGGTAATGCAGTCTTCAGAGCCGAGCAACTGGCGAGTGACAGCTGCTAGCTGGGAGCCAAGTACTGAAGGCAGAGCCGCCACCAGCAGCAATGCAGAAGTAAGGATGGCATGGTGAGATATTGCCACCCTTACTTCTACACTGCTGCTGGTGATGCTGCCTTCAAAGCTGGGCCCCCAGCCAACAGCTGCTGTTGTCCATCTGCCCAGCACTTGGGTCACTGAAGATGTAAAGGGTGGCAGTTTTTAAATAAACAATATTGGTAAAAGCATGTTTTTGTCAGTTTATCTGCACAAGGGCTTTTGAAAGCTATATCAGCAAGATTTTTCTAGCACAGTCTAGGCCGGGGTGGGCAATAATTTTTGAAGGGGAGCCACTTCACAAATTTCTGAAGTGGTCGTGGTCTGTCCCAGAAGGGGCCGGACCTTGGGCAGCAGGGACAGAGCCAGGAGACTTCCATGCTCCCCCACCCACAGACACTGATTGGCCTGAGAGCAGAGGGAGCGTGTGAAATCTTTGCTCCCCAGCCCCAAGGACCTAGAAAGAAACGCTAACTGTTTTCACTCTAAGTACCACATGCCCCTGGCAGTGAGAGGAGACTTTGCACACTTCCCCATCCCCAGGTCTGAGGGGCGGGGGAGTGGCAGGGCAGCCGCAGTCAGATCAACTGGCTGGGAGGCCAGATCCAACCACGGAGGCAGTCTTGCCCACCCTTGGGGTAAGGGATTTGAGTGCAAAAGGGCCGATGAGATCTGGGAGGGAGTTTGGGTGAAGGAGGCAGTTGTGCCCTGGAGAATGGGACTAGGGTGTAGGGGTTTTGGTTGTGACCTAGGGCAGGAGGGGGGTTATGACTTAGGGCAGGGGATTACAGTGCAGGGGTTTGGATTGTGACCTAGGGCAGGAGGGGATTGTGATTTGGGGCATGGGATTGAGGTACAGGATCTGGGAGGGGGTATGGGCTCAGGAGGGGGGGCAGAGGGTTTGGTTAATGTGGAGTAGGGGTGATCAGAGGGGAGGCTGAAGGCTGGGGGGAGAGAGGCTGGGGTAGGAGAGGCAGGCTCTGGCTTGGAGACTTACCTGTGAGATTCCCAGCCAGCAGCCCAGCTCATTTCTCAGGCAGGAGCCTTCCCTGCCCCCACACAGGCTGCAGGGGCCAAGTGCTCTGTGAGTAGGAGCTGGCAGGTAGGAGAGAGTGGTGCTTCACACACTGCCTGCTCTTCAAACAGGCAGCTCCATTTGTGCTGAGGGCAGGAGTAGCATATGAAGCACCACTCCCCCTCCCCCCTGCTCACACTGTGAGCAACACAAATGGCCCAGCAGCTGCTTTTCTGAGAGGCCTGTGGAGCGGGGTATGTGAGGGAGTCTTCCTGAGGCTCCATGCGTCCACGGGCTGGATCTAGTGGTTTGGTAGACCGGATCCGGCCCACAGAGGGCGTTTTGCCCAGGCCTGATCTAAGCTTAAGTATTTCTAAAACTTACCATTTTCATATCCTGACTGAAACAATACTTATAACTTTTTTAGAGGTTATTCATCTAGGTTCTGATCAGATTTAAACCTGATTAGTTTGTGAAATCTTACAGTTCCTCAGGGTATCCTATAAAGTTTTGCTGGCATAACTATGCTGGCTAGGATTGTGTTTAAAAAAGTCATAGAATCATAGAATACTAGGACGGGAAGGGACCTCGAGAGGTCATCGAACCCAGTCCCCTGCCCTCATGGCAGGACCAAATACTGTCTAGACAATCCCTGACAGACATTTATCTAACCTACTCATAAATATCTCCAGAGATGGAGATTCCACAACCTCCCTCGGCAATTTATTCCAGTGTTTGACTACCCTGACAGTTAGGAACTTTTTCCTAATGTCCAACCTAAACCTCCCTTGTTGCAGTTTGAGCCCATTGCTTCTTCTTCTATCCTCAGAGGCCAAGATGAACAAGTTTTCTCCCTCCTCCTTATGACACTCTTTTAGATACCTGAAAACTGCTATCATGTCCCCCCTCAATCTTCTCTTTTCTAAACTAAACAAACCCAATTCTTTCAGCCTTCCTTCATAGGTCATGTTCTCTAGATCTTTAATCATTCTTGTTGCTCTTCTCTGGACCCTCTCCAATTTCTCCACATCTTTCTTGAAATGCGGTGCCCAGAACTGGACACAATACTCCAACTGAGGCCTAACCAGCGCAGAGTAGAGCGGAAGAATAACTTCTCATGTCTTGCTCACAACACACCTGTTAATGCATCCCAGAATCATGTTTGCTTTTTTTGCAACAGCATCACACTGCTGACTCATATTCAACTTGTGGTCCACTATAACCCCTAGATCCCTTTCTGCCGTACTCCTTCCTAGACAGTTTTTTTCCCATTCTGTATGTGTGAAACTGATTGTTCCTTCCTAAGTGGAGCACTTTGCATTTGTCTTTATTAAACTTCATCCTGTTTACCTCAGACCATTTCTCCACTTTGTCCAGATCATTTTGAATTATCACCCTATCCTCCAGATTAGTCACAACCCCTCCCAGCTTGGTATCGTCTGCAAACTTAATAAGCGTACTTTCTATGCCAATATCTAAATCATTGATGAAGATATTGAAGAGAGCCGGTCCCAAAACAGACCCCTGCAGAACCCCACTTGTTATACCTTTCCAGCAGGATTGTGAACCATTAATAACTACTCTCTGAGTACGGTTATCCAGCCAGTTATGCACCCACCTTATAGTAGCCCCATCTACGTTGTATTTGCCTAGTTTATTGATAATATCATGCGAGACCGTATCAAACGCCTTACTAAAGTCTAGGTATACCACATCCACCGCTTCTCCCTTATCCACAAGACTCGTTATCCTATCAAAGAAAGCTA
The DNA here is from genome assembly GCA_032595735.1 of Pelochelys cantorii. Classification (NCBI taxonomy): domain Eukaryota; kingdom Metazoa; phylum Chordata; order Testudines; family Trionychidae; genus Pelochelys; species Pelochelys cantorii. The sequence goes on along the minus strand of CM064335.1, from coordinate 35,015,729 downwards.
TCAGATTGGTTTGACATGATTTGTTCTTTACAAATCCATGCTGGCTGTTCCCTATCACCTTGCCACCTTCCAGGTGTTTACAGATGATTTCCTTAATTACCTGCTCCATTATCTTCCCTGGCACAGAAGTTAAACTAACTGGTCTGTAGTTTCCTGGGTTGTTCTTATTTCCCTTTTTATAAATGGGCACTATATTTGCCCTTTTCCAGTCTTCTGGAATTTCTCCTGTCTCCCATGATTTTCCAAAGATGATAGCTAGAGGCTCAGATACCTCCTCTATCAGCTCCTTGAGTATTCTAGGATGCATTTCATCAGGCCCTGGTGACTTGCAGGCATCTAACTTTTCTACATGATTTTTAACTTGTTCTTTTTTTATTTTATCTTCTAAACCTACCCCCTTCCCACTAGCATTCCCTATGTTAGGCATTCCTTCAGACTTCTCAGTGAAGACCGAAACAAAGAAGTCATTAAGCATCTCTGCCATTTCCAAGTTTCCTGTTACTGTTTCTCCCTCCTCACTGACCAGTGGGCCTACCCTGTCCTTGGTCTTCCTCTTGCTTCTAATGTATTTATAAAAAGTCTTGTTTCCCTTTATTCCCGTAGCTAGTTTGAGCTCATTTTGTGCCTTTGCCTTTCTAATCTTGCCCCTGCATTCCTGTGTTGTTTGCCTATATTCTTCCTTTGTAATTTGTCCTAGTTTCCATTTTTAATAGGACTCCTTTTTTATTTTTAGATCATGCAAGATCTTGTGGTTAAGCCAAGGCGGTCTTTTGCCATATTTTCTATCTTTCCGACACAGCGGAATAGCTTCCTTTTGGGCCCTTAATGTCCCTTTGAAAAAATGCCAACTCTCCTCAGCTGTTTTTCCCCTCAGTCTTGATTCTCATGGAACCTTACCTATCAGCTCTCTGAGCTTACCAAAATCTGCCTTCCTGAAATCCATTGTCTATTTTGCTGTTCTCCCTTCTACCCTTCCTTAGAATTGTGAACTCTATGATTTCATGATCACTTTCACCTAGCTGACATAGGTGCATATAGATTGCTGGCATAGCTATGCTATTGAAGCTAATGTAGTACTGGGAAAGGTGGTTTAGCAATGCCTGCAAAAGAAATTCTGTTGGCTTATGCTGGGTCTCCATTACTGCACTCTTCTAGTATAGCTACAATGGCAAGCATTTGTGGTGTAGACAGCCAAGGATTAAGGAATAAGCATGACTGCATTACACTATGCTCTGTCAACACTAGAGATAAAATGCATTAGCAAAATTGGTTTTGATCCTTAATATGGATAAGACTTAGTTGTTTTCTAATTTGGAACCCAATTCCCAAGACCCACCACCCATGGTCATATTTTTGCACTAGTTTCCAGTGCAATCACTAAGCTTATATTATCTTTATAGTCCTGAATTCTGGAGATATGCTGTCATCCTATAACCAGACACAAAAGTTAAGGCTAACTAGAACTTGCTACGTGATTTGAACATTAGTTTGAAATCTCCAACGCCAGCTCAAGAACTAGGATTGTTTTAGGGCCTTATTCTGCCAGAGCCCAAGTCTACAATCTTCAGAGCATGCTGAAAGATGCATTTATTTTGTTTAACATCTGATTTTCATGATTTAATTGTGATTTTTTATTAAAAACACCAAGCTGCCATATTAGCACTCACTATAGATATTAGTGAGATTTAGTAATAAAAACATTTAAAGTTGGAATCCTCCCTTTTACAATTATTTCCAAAAGCAAACCCATGGGATCTTAGTCTGTTTAGATTTTCCAAGGTGTTATCATTACATGTTTTAGATTTCTTTAAAATAAATATACACAGGGCCACATGCTATTCTTATGTGGGAAATTTCCCAAATTTCCAGTGACAATTTACTCCAAATCATTCTCTTGAGAATGGTAATCTTTGCTCTTCACAGAATAAACTATATTCCGTAAGACCACAGCTCTTTGGTCACCCTGTAGAGGAGCCATGGACAACTCAACTTGGTTTGCCAGGTCCAATAACAGCATGACTCCTTAAAATCCAGTACTCTCCTCCTTGCAGGTTTTGCTTCACAACGTGCCACATTTTTCTACTCTCCCTATAGAAAATGGCAGAGTATTACTATCATGTTGAGAGATACAGATGACGGCATAGATCATAAGTTTCACTGATACTGATGGGTGTGAATATATCCTATTACATGAATTGAAGGATAAGGCAGAAGAGGTGCATAAATGTACCCAGGAATTTTTAATTAAATGGGTGGACAGCCTTTACTGTGTATTTTTTGGGGAACAGTATGTGTGCCCAAGTGAGGCAGACATCCTGAAGAAACAGCTGAAGGAATGCTGGGGAAGATTTTTTTTGAGTCAGGATTAAGAATATAAAAGCTAACCAGTTACACAGTAAACAGGCATCTTATCAGCTTAGTTACAAGGTTAACTGGTCTGGCTGGCTAGACACTGCATGTGACTGGACACAAGCTGCCCCCACTGCCATGACAGGGCTGGGGGCGAGACTGAAGCAGCTGCTGCTACCAACCATGGGGCATCGCACCGCGGGCAGGGCTGCACTAGGGTTAACTATTTAAATGCTAGGTTTAACCGGTTAACATTTTAAACAGTAATTAACATCCCTAGTCAGGGTGCAGGCTGCAAAGGTTGTTGGTACTGTGAGAAAAAGAAGCTGTTATCTGCTATTTGAGTCCTTCTGTTTTAAAACTGTATCAGAGCTAAAAAGTTCAGCCCTTCAAGTGTTGAATAATCCGTGTCATGCTGTACTGTTTTTCCCCTGACAAATGTCTGGGTAGTAAAGTCCCTCATCACCACCAAGTGCTGTGTTTTGGACGACTGTTAGTTGTTTAAAAAACAAACAAACAAAAAGCTTTATTCAGCTCTTTTTCCTGGTCAGGTGGACTATAGTAGACCCTTACCATGACATTTTTACCTCTTTTATCCTTACCTACAGACTTTCAGGCCTACCTTTCTATCCCAACCTGGGTACAAATGAATATATCTTTGATATACAAGGCAACACCTGCTGCCTTCTTTCCCTGCATGTCCCTCCCTAACACAGTTACACCCTTATGTACCAATATTCCAGACACATGAATTATCCCACCATGCTTCCATAAAACCAACCATTGTTATTATGATTATTTACTAGTATTTCTAGTTATTCCAGTTTATTTGCCATACTTTTTGCATTACTATATAGATATCTAAGATGTTCATTAGACTCTCTGTCTCTTTCATCCTTGCTGTGATTGCATCTGTCCTTCCCACCCCCCCCCCCCCCAATTTACAATACTTCACCCAATCTCCAAGTTTTGGATTTATCGGAGAGCTTTTGTCTCCTGCCATTATCAACCTAGTTTAAAGCCTGTCTCACTACGTTAGCCAGTCTGTATCTGAAGATACTCTTCCCCATCCTTCATAGGCAGACCCCATTCTTGCTCAACAATCCTTCTCAGAACTCCATCCCCTGATTAAGAAAACCTAAGCCCTCCAGGTGACATTGTCCATGCAGCCATGCATTTACCCTCAGGATGTGTTTGTCTCTGCCTCGCCTATACCCTTGACTGGAAAGATCAATGAAAATACTATCTGCACTCCCAACTCTTTCACCCTCACTCCCAGAGCCCTGTAGGCACTTCTGATCTGCTCAGGGTCACAAACAGTACAATATCATTAGTACCCACATGGATGAGCAGCATGGGGAAATAGCTAAGAGGCCTGATAATCCTTAGTAATCTTTCCTTAGCTTCTCATATATGGGCCTGTGGCAGGCAGCACACATCCCAGGATGCCAGATCAAGCCAGCAGATTGACACATTTGCCTCCCTTAGAAGGGAGTTCTTGATCATTTCCCTTTGTTTCCTCTTGGAGTGGTAACTGCACTCCTCCCAGCCCTGGGGGTATATAGCTTTTCCTCCTTCACCTTTAGGGGGGATTCCTCATCCCTCATTACCAGGGCAGCATACCTATTTATCTCTATGGACAGTGCATTGGGATCAACAGTGGAGCACTGCCTGCTATCAGAAGTAACCAGAAGCTAGCTTCTTCCCTATGAAGAAATTGTTTTTGTCTTCCCCTGGGGATGTTACTGCTGTCATTGCCAAAGCTGGACTGCTTCTTCCACCTTGGAAGTCTTCATATGCGTGTTTTCAATGAAGTCTGTGTGCGTGTTCACATTAAGTTATTCACCCTGTGCAGTAACGATGGTTCTTTGAGATGCATGTCCCTGTGTGTGCTCCACTCAGGCACTGGTGTGTCCTCGTGCCGGCAATCGGAGATTTTTAGCCTAGCAGTGCCTTCCCACGTCACACATGCGCAGCACCCAGCTCACACTGTCTTAGTCCATTTTGTCCCTCTGTTCCTTTTCTGCCAGAAATCCTGTAAGGGATTCCAAAGTAAGGGGAGAAAAGGAGGGTAGTGGAGCATGCACATCTCGAAGAACCATTGTTACTCACTCTGTGCAGTAACTACTTCTTCTCCTTTGAATGGTGTCCCTGTGGGTGCTCCACTCAGTTGAGTAAAAAGCAGTACCCACAATTGTGGAGATGGGACTTTGGAATCATGTATTGGCAGAGGCAAGGACTGCGTCGCCCCATTGCTGTGGTAGGTACTGGTCCTTGCAGTAACACTTAATGTTGTGCAAAAGTATGTGCGGAAGACCATGTAGCCACCCTGCAGATGTTGGCTAGCGGGATATTATGTAGTAAGGCAGCAGATGCAGCAATTGCTTGGGTAGAGTGTGCTGTGACAATTTGCGGTGGTTCCTTGTTTCTGAGTCTATAGCAGGTATTTATGCACGTTGCTATCCACCTGGAATTGCACTGTGTGGAGACAGGTGTTCCCTTGGCAGGACCGGACATGGATATAAAAAGCCTGTTAGATTTTCTAAAGGGTTTTGTTCTGTTTAGAATGTGATAGCCCTTCTTGCCTTGAAGGTATGTAGTGCCACCTTTCTTGGGGAGCCATGTGGCTTAGGGTAGCAGGTGGGCAGATAAATAAGCTCATTCAGATACAAGTCGGAGATAACTTCTGGTAAAAACTTCGGATGGAGTCTGAGAATAATCTTATCTCTAGTGAAAAGCGTATATGGTGGGTCGGTCATCAGGGCAGCGATTTCACTTACTTGTCATGCCAATATGATGGCAACAAGTAAGGACAATTTAATGACCATGTGTTGCATTAAGGCAGTTGCTAAGGGTTCTTAGGGAGGTCTTGTTAAGGAGTCTAACACAAGTTTCAGGTCCCAGGGTGGGATGAGTGGACGTATATGGGGTCATGCCTTTGACAGTCCTGCTAAGAACCGTTTAGTGATGGGATGAGTGAGCACTGAGGCATCGTTCACCAGCTCATGGAAAGCAGTGATGGCCAACAAATGGACTCTTATGGAGCTAATGGAGATTCCCAAGTCACTGAGGTCCATCAAGCATTCCAAGATAGTAGGTATTGGGGAGGTATGTGCTTGTAGATTGCATTGGCTGCACCATTCCTGAAACCTCTTCCATTTGTTTTGGTAGCTGTACCTCGTGGAAGGGTGATGACTGCTGAGGAGGATCTGTTTCACGCTCTGGGAGCAGGTAAGTTCATTGTTCTGGAACCACAGAAGCACCATGTGGTAAGCTTTGGGCTCTGAGGGCCCGGGTGATGTGTTTGTCCATTGTGCTGAGTTAATGATTGAGGAGTGACGGGGAGTTGAATGGGTTTGGCGATTGACAGGCAATGGAGATACAGAAACCAATGTCTTAGCCAATATGGTGTTATCAAGATGACCTTTACTTGGTTCTCTCGGTTCTCGTAGATTACTCTGGGAATCAGGAGAATTGGATGGAATGCTTATGAAAGGGGAGCTGTCCATGGTATGGTGAATACAACCTCCTGCAGAGTGTTTGCCCTGTCCCTCTCAGGAGCAGAAGCAATGGCATTTGTGGTTGTTTTTTGTGGCAAACAGGTCTATGACTGGGAACCTCCATTGCCAAAAAATGGGCAAAATGATTGTCAGGCTGAGTTCCCATTCGTGGTGTAGGGAGAAATGTCTGCTCAGCTCATCTGCTCTGGTATTCTGTTGGTATGTACGCTGCAATCTGTGTAATGTTGTTCTCAATGCACCAGTTCCAGAACTTGACAGCCTTGGTACATAGTGAGCATGACCAGGCTATCTGTTGATGTAGTACATACAGGAAGTGTTGTCTATCAGAACACAAACAGTATGGTCCTGGATCAGAGGCAAAAAATGGAGACAAGCATTGTGGACTGCTTGGAGTTCTAAGATTTTGATGTGCATAGTCATCTCTCATTGTGACCATCTGCCTTGCACTAAGTGGTGTCCACAGTGGGCTCCCCAACCTAGAAGGGAGCCGTCCATAGTAACTCCTGTGAGGGATCTGGGCAATGAAAGGGGACTCTGGACAGAAGGTTGTGTGGGCAGGTCCACCATCGCAGAAATCTGAGCACTAGTGGTGTGGATATAACTCGCTTGGTGAGGCTAAGTCGATTGGGGATAGATACGGATGCCAGCCAAGCTTGCAGGCATCGTATGTGGAGTCTCACCAGGGACATCATGAAGGTCATGGCTGCCAAACATCCTAGGGCCTGTAAACATATTCAGATAGTTGTCACTGGGGACTGTAAAATCGTTTGAATAATGTCACACAATGTTTGGAAACAGCTCAGGGTAAGAAACACCCTGGCCACGGTAGAGTCTAGAAGTGCTCCAATGAATTATATTCTCTGGATGGGGTCCAGAGTATATTTCTGTACATTTATTAAAAGACCCAGCTGAGTAAATCTCTCAAGTAAGGTCTGTCATGATCATTGTGTGTTGCTGGGAGGATCCTTTGATTAAGCAATTGTTGAGGTACAGGAATATAATGACTCCCTGCTTTCTGAGAAAGGTTGTGACTGCCGCCAGGGTCTTGGAGAAGACGCGTGGTGCTGTTGATAGCCCAAAAGGAAGAACTCTGTATTATTAATGATCCTTGCTTACCATAAACCGGAGGAACCTCCTGTGAGCCAGATGTATTGTTATATGACAGTATGCATCTTGAAGGTCGAGGGTGTTGCATAAAAAAAGCATCCGCCTGAGCTTGCTTGATTTTACACATGCATTTTCTGAAACTACACTAAACTGAAAGGTCTAAGGTTTTAAACTACTACTTATTGTGATCTTTGTCAAACTTTGCAACTTGCTGTAATCTTTGTCAAACTGTGTAACTCTCAACTGTAAGCTGCAACTTTGTAATCTTTGTAACTCTCAGTCACTTTGTAACTTGCTCTCAACTGCACCCTCCCCTGTGTGTGTGTTTTGTTTGAAGTTGCAATGCTAAGACTGGAGCACATGGTGATGAGTCATCACAGACTGCTGCTTTTGCTGGATAAAGGGAAGTCTGGGCATGTTCCCTGATGACAAGGTGAATGAGTCACAGGACCCAGATACTATATAAGGAGAGGGAGCACAGCGAGACTCCTTTTTTTCTTCCCTTGCTCCTGAGAAACTCTTCTCTACAGCCAGTGTCTCTCCTCCTGACCAACTTCCCCAGACATGATGAGCAGACAGACCCTCCAGGATCTACATGCCTTGGCTCCTTCTGTAACCCATACGCCTGTGTAAGTGTGTGAGTGCCTGAGGGCAGGAATGAATGTGTGTGAATGAGAGGAGGGGCGTGTGTGCTTGTTTGTGTGTGTGTGTGAGAGAGATAGCTCTGTATCTTCTTTAGTTTAAACCTTTGGTGGCAGCTCTATCTTCTTTAGTTTAACCTTGTAGTGCAAATAGTGGAGTGCTAATTCCTCAAGCAAACCCATACTAGTGTAACCCTAGGTGGTCCCCAGTGAGAATATTTTTGGGGTAACAGAGGGATGAGAACCAGTCCCCCTTGTCCAGCATTGGGATGATGGTTCCCAAGGTTACCATCCTGAACTTCTTGTTGCGTATGAACTTGTTGAGCTTCCTGAGAGCTAAGATTGGCCTCCATCACCCTGTCTTTTTCAATGTGAGAAAACAGTTGAAATAAAATCCTCTTCAGTAAAATTTTGGTGGAACTCTGTCTATGACCACTAAGCTGAGCAGTTTTTTAGCTTCTGCTTGTGAGAGGGGTCCCCGAAGAGGGACGGGGAAAGGGGTTGGATATGGGGTATAGACATGAATGGAATGGTGGAGCCAGATCTTATAATCTTGAGGACCCATCAGTGCGTAGTGATAAGGGCCCATTGGTGGTAGAGGGGCCTCAATCTGTGATGGAAGATGTGGATGATATGCACTGGATGGAGGAGGTGGTTGCTCATATCCCCAACCACAGCTTGAAATTTGCTGCTTGGGAGATGCAGGTTGGGATGCGGATGGCTGGGTATGCTGTGCCCTTCTTCTATTTGGCCTTTGCTTTGATCTGTTGTCAAATGGCCTCTGATAGGATGTATCTCTTGTCTTCTGATATAGCATGTATCTCTTCCTCTTATTGGGCAACGTGTACATTCCAAGCGTGCAGAGGGTTGTATGTGAATCTTTCATGGAATGGAGTAATTCATCTGTTTTAGCCACAAACAGTGAGCGCTGTCAAAGGGCAGATCCTCCACTTTGGTTTGCAGTTCCTTGGGAACACCAGATGACTGTAGCCAGGAAGCTTGGCACAAAACGAAAGCGATTGCCATTGACTGGATGTAGCAGACACAGCGGCCCATCGATACATGAAGCGCTGTTTGGGCAATGGACTGGCCCTCTTTCATGATGGACTGCAGCTGTGGCCTCTTCTGTCCTGGGAGGTCATTGAGCAGCTCCTGAAGTTTGGTGTAATTGGAATTGTCCAGGAGGGCTGTGTAGTTGGAGATTTGAAACTCGAGGATGGCCGAGGAATAGACTTTCCTCCCAAAGATGTCTAGCCTTTTTTGGTCTTTGTCCCGGGGAGTTGACTTATATTATGGTTGTCTAGACCGGTGGCGGACAGAATCAATGACTAGCGAATTTGGCTGCAGATGAGAAAACAGGAAAATCCATCTGCTTTGCAGAGACAAACTATTTTCTGTCAGCTCTGCAGTTGGTGGGTGGAATAGAGGCCAGTGTTTGCCAGATAGCCTCCAAGGGTTCTATGATGGCCTCATTTATCAGTAATGCAATCTTGGAAGATGTGGAAGGTTGTAAAATTCTTAATAGTTTGTGCTGGTTTTCCTGCACCTCTCGTAAGGTTGTATTGTGACTGCACTACCCTTTTGAATAATTCCTGAAATTGTTTCAGGTCATCAGCTGGCAGAGAAGAGGAGGAGGGAAATGCTGATTCATCTGGGAAGGACGAAAATTGCTGAAGAGGGGATTGGCTGTCTGAGTCTAACTGAGGTATGTCATCGTCCTCCTCTACTGGACCGGTTTGAATTGTGGCTGACGGTGGGGGGGGGAGGGTAGAGGGGAAGATGAGATGGAGGGGATTGAACTGCTGGTGGAAGAGATTTAGCTGGGGTGCACATCAGGTAGGCACAGTTGAGTGGCGAAATTGGTGTCTATGAGGTGGTCGGAAGTGATACTGGCCCCATGGTTCCTAGGGTGGCCACTGGGGTTGATATTGTTGGGGCGGAAACAACCATGAGTGGTTGAGCCAAGCAAGTTGAGGAGGGTGGTATGAAGGTCTGCAGCTGCATGAGCACCACGAGCTCACTGAAGTCGTTGGTGAGGAATGCTGTGAGGGAAACTGACTGTCCCATCCCATGCCAGGTCCGGTACCTGGAGATGATGGTGTAGGAGAGAACAAAATGTTTTCCAAAGAATATCGGTGCATGCTAGGTTCCGCTATCCTAGGAGAATGGGGAGGTGTCTTATTGGTCAGCACCAGTAAGGAGGGCACCGATGATGGTGGTGTCAGGTCCCAAGGCTGCGGTTCACTCTGTTTAGACTTCAGCACCTGTGGTGCAGAGGGATGTTTAGGTGTTGTTGGGCACTGAGAGTCCGGTAGTTGCAGTGCTGTGGTATCTTTCAGCACCAGCAGAGGCGGCATATTCATGGGTGCTGATGTTGACAATGCCAGCATGGTGACCGTTTTTTTGGGTTCTGGCTTATCACCCTTGGTTGGTGCCATCTTGTGTTTGTGCACCGTGCCGGATGTTGACGGCACTTGCGAATGCATGCCATTAGAAGTGGACAGCATGGCAGGCAAGGAGTATGCTAGAGAGGCCTGGGACTTACGTGAATCCCTTTTGGGTGATGAGTTAGCCCTTTTTCTCAGTATTACAGGTTCCGAGGGAGCTGTTTGGCTTCTAGTGCTTGAAGGGATTTGTATGAAAGCAAATTTTTGAGAGTCATCTCACAGACCTTCCTGGCCCTGGTAGTCATACTTCGGCAATGTAGGCACTTCTGCACCACGTGGCCTTTACCTAGACACTTCATACATGAGGCATGCCCATCTGAGGCGGGCATCGAGTCTCTGCAGGAATCACATTATTTAAAACCAGGGGAGCCTGGCATCATGCTGATTGGGACTAAGAACTTGGAGCAAGAACCAAACAAAGTAATTTTTTTTCCAAACTATAACGCTACTAACTCTAAAACTGACTAAACTACAACAACTAAATATATATTTCTATGTTTTTCTCAGGTGTAGAGAGCACAACTGGAAACTCTGTCTTCTGCAGATGACGGTAGAAAAGTAACTGGAGGGACACTAGCGCTGCGCACGCAGCTAACGGACGAAAACAGTGCAAGATGGCTGCTGCACATGTGCAGCGCGGGAGGCACTGCTAGGCTAAAAAACTCTGATCCCCACAAAAAGAACACACCAATACCTGAGTGGAGCACCCACAAGGACACCACTCGAAGGAGATGCATCCTCAGCCTAGTCACCTTCTCCTGTAGCTATCCCACCTGCTTTCACCTCTCACACCAGTAGGTCTGTCTCACCTGTTTTTCTATGATGGGGAATTACAAGCCACAATTTCCACATAACCACACCAGTACCCGGGTAGAGGTATCTATGGTCAGTTCTTTTTCTGAATATAAATGCAGGTAGAGAAGCCAGGGAAAGTGATGGCACTAGTTATGCAGTCTTTCCTAACAATGCTGATTTTATCCTTTCATCCTGCTACAAACTTCCTCTGCTACCCTCTTGTTCTTGCACTTCAAAAATACAGGTTGGACCTCCCTGGTCCAGCACCTTTGGGACCAGTAGGTCCCAGATGAGGAATTTTGCTGGACCAAGGGAGATAATATCTGGCTCCCCTGCTACTGACCCCGCCCCGCCAAAGCCCTGGACCAGCCACATGGCTGCCTCCCCCCTCCAGATCCTGGCATGGCTATAGGGTTTATCAGGAGACTGAGTCAATCAGCAGACTCCTCAGAGTCAATGGCCCAAAACAAGCCTCAAGTGTTTGCCAAGGAGAGCCATATCTTGAGCTATTCTCTTCCTCTTGCTTACAGCCCACTGTTGAACTAAACCAAAGTATTTACTGTAAACCCAGTAACCATGTCAACAGAATATTTATAAATTACAGAGCAGCTTCACTTCTGTCACAATTACTATTTGTATTACAGTATTACCTAGAAGCGCTAACAAAGCCTAGGCTTTCATTGTGCTCTGTGCTGTACAAACAGTGAAGGACAATCCTTATCCAGTGGGTTTAAAATCTAAATAATCAAGACAAAAGATCTATAACAATCACAAATGTATAGATGGAGAACTGAGGTGCACATAGTTAGATTGTGCTGCTTATGCCACAGGATGTTGCTAAGACCAAAACCTAAATACAGGAAACCCCCACATTACAATGGCCCGAGTTGTAACCTCCCGCACTTACGATCATTTTTGTAAGTGCGGAAGGGGCCAAAAACCCCAGACTTACATGGCGCCTATTGTAAATGCAGGTTCGAGTTACAACGCCCCCAACTTGCGACGCCTCCCCAGGAACCAATTGTGTTGCAAGTCGGGGGCTGACTAATCAGAGAAGGCTTGGACATTTATATGGATACCATTATCTCTGGATATTCTTGTTGCATTTTGATAGCAATAAACACATGCATATTTCTTAGAGTAAGCCAATCTGTAAATGAGGGAATGAGACTGCACCTTCATGGGGGCAAATTTTCACACATCTGCTTCTTCTTAATACAACAGTGGATGATGCTCATATACTGTGGCAATGAGGCCAATAAACCTTATATAGAATATAGAAGATTTACCCGACATTGCTTGGGTCCTTAATTCATTTTTGTGTACTCTCTCTTCATTACCTGACAAAGGGGAACAGACAGCAACATCCTTGTACGCACTGGGGGAGGGAGCTTCAGCCCCTTCCTCCGCCATGTCTAAAGAGTGCCTAGGAGGGAAGGGTAGGGGCTGAGGCAGCCCTGAACAGTGGGGTGGCACCCCCAGCTAGCCCCTTTCACCTGCCTGGTGATTTTGTCTCTTTTCTGTTGGGTTTTATGAGAAGCAATCCCACTCCAGGGACAACTAAATCCCGATCCTGTTTTAAGTTATGAAAAGAGGAATCTCTATACCGAATTTGGTGGTCCTAGCTCTTACCATTTAGGAGGGATTCTTGAACAGACTCTCTCAAATATGAAGTAGATGACAGAATTACTTTGAAACATCTAGTACCGGTCACTGCTGTAAACATGTTTCTGATCCAATATTACAATTGCTATGGAGGTATAGATATTAAGTGATTTGCCCAAGGACACAAAGTCTACAACAGAACTGGGAACTAAACCCAGATTCTCAAGTGCATCTACACTGAAGAGCTTACCGTAAAATAAGCTACGCAAATTGAGCTACATCAATTGCATATCTTATTTCAAAATAGCTTATTTCGAAATAGGGAACATCTACACAGCACTTATTTGGAAATAGAGCACTCTTTCTCAGACTTCCCTTATTCCTTGTACAATGAGCATTACAGTAGTCAGAGTAATACGTCCTCCAGCTTGACAGTATTTTGACACCATTTTGAAATAACTGCCTGCTGTGTAGAGGCGAACTAAGTTATTTCGGAATAGTGCTAGTTATTTCAAAATAGTATTGCAGTGTAAACGTACCCTAAGTGTAGTACCTTAACCACAAACTCATCCTCCCTCAGAGGCACAGACTAATCCTGGGAGAAGATCAGTCTATCTTTCCCTTAGTCAGGAGCATCCCTGCAATATGGAGATTCAGGGTTCAGTAAGAAGATGGTGAATTGACACATTCCCCACGTCCATAAAAAAATTGACGAATTTAATATTCTGATACTTATTATAAGTCTCATTTGGCTTTTCATCTTAAAGCCTTAATTATAGAGTCACTGTTGTGGGTCTACAACATAGCACTTACACATACTGAGGTACCAAACAGGGATGTTAAGAGGCCAGTAATTGACTAATTACCTATGTGTAGTCAATTAGTATCAACAACATGATTAGTTGATAAGGGAAGGTGCTCTGTCCCGGCTTGCGCAGGTCCAGGAGCCATCCCGCTGCAGCTCTGCAGTTGAATGTAGTAAGAGTCTGGTGCACAAGGCCCCCCTGCCCAGCTCTTACTATATTTAAAATGCAGAGCCACAATGGGGGTAGCTCATGGACCCCGCAAGCCAGAACTGAGCAGTCTCAGCTCATTCAGGTCCAGGACCGCTGCGCCTCTATGTGTTCTTACTACATTTAAAATGCAGAGGACTATTGCAGACAGGCGCTGCTGGACCCAGCACAAGCTGGGACTGAGCAGTCCTGGCTTGCGCTGGTCCGAGACTGCTGCACCCACTGTGGGCAGAGGCTGCTTCACAACAGCTTCCCCTCCTCCCTTTTAAGCTAGCTCCCACCAGCACCCACTCCTGTTTCCACCCCCCCTTGCTACCTCTGATACAGAGGCAGCAAGGGGGAGGGAAAGCTAGTAGTCAAGTATGTGACTCGACTACCCAATAAGCTTTGGCTTATCTTGTAGATGAGTACTTGACCACTCGCTTACATCCCTAGTACCTAATACAGTACTTTATGCTTAATATTTTAAGGTGAGTCCAAAAAAGTAAAATAAATAAATAAATAAAAATCAATCACATACAGTGACTGCACCAACAATTCAAAGGAATATTTTAAATTGCTGAAGTCTGGAGAGATGGCAACCTTATAAAGGGTTTCTTTTTTGAATAGACAAATTCAACTCCTCTTACCTTTTGATGGACTCCAGTTCTGATCTATAAATCCTTTCAGGTCTCCATTTGTGGAAGTTACACCAATCTGAACAAAACATTTTAGAAGTCTTAAAATATAATCAGCTTTGTAATGATTTTCTACTGTGCTACTTAGAGTAACCTGAAAAGGTACATTCTGCAGACTCAAGTGCTTAAGAAAGCAAATTCTATATTGCACACCTGATAAATTTAAAGTCTGAAGAGCCATAATGTTAAAAAGTAATCTGCAAATTACATAAGAACGGTCATAATGGATCAAACCAATGGTTCATTTTGCCCAGTATTCTGTCATCTGATAGTGATCAATGCCAGGTGCTTCAGAGGGAACAAATACAACAGGCAATCTTATGTGTGACCCATCCCTGCCATTCACACCAACCCCCTGGAAATTAAGAGTTTAGCATGGGCTTGCATCCCTGACTATCTTGGCTAAGAGCCATTGAGGGACCTATTCTCCAAGAACTTATGCAATGCTATTTTGAAGCCAATTATAATTTTGGTCTTCACAACATCCCATGGCAATGAATTCCACAGGTTGTGTGAAATACTTCTTTTTGTTTGTTTTAAAACTTGCTGCCTATTAATTTCATTCTGTAAACCATGGCTCATGTGTTAGGTAAAGGCGTAAACACTTCCTTATTCACTTTTTCCATACCACTCATGATTTTATAGACCTCTATCATATCTCCTGTCAGCTCTCTCTTCTCCAAGATGAAAAGTCCCAAACTTTTTAATCTCTCCTCATATGGAAGCTATCCTACAACCCTAATCATTTTTTTGCTCTCCTCTGCACCTTGTCCAATTGTAATGTAATTTTTTTTAAGGCAGGGTAACCAGAACAGCATGCAATATTAATGGTGTGGGTGTATTATGGATTAACACAGCAGTATTATATTTTCTGTCATATTATCTATCCTTCCCTTAATGATTCCTAACATTTTATTAGCTTTTTTGACTGCCATCGAACATGGAATAGATGATTTCCGATATCTATCCACAATGATTCCACAACCTCTTTCTTGAGGGTTAACTGCTTATTTAGATCTCATTATTTTGTATGTATGGTTAGGATTGTGTGTTGCAATGTGCATTACTTCAAATATATACAAATAATTTCGTCTGCCATTTTGTTACCCAGTCAGTTGTGAGAATTTTTCGTAACTCTTCATACTCTGCTTTAGAGACTTAACTTGAGTAATTTCGTATCTGCAAATTTTGCCACCTTAACACTTACCTCTTTTTCCAGATCATTTATGAGTATGTTGAACTGCACTGGTCTCAATATAGTTCCCTAGGACACATTGCTGTTGATATCTCTTCATTTCTACTTTTCCTGTCTTTTAACCAATTATCGATCCACAAGAGGATCTTCCCTTTTAATCCATGACTGCTTACTTTACTTAAGAGTTGTTGGTGAGTACCTTGTCAAAGGCTTTCTAAAAAGTCTGAGTACATACAGCTATTGGATTGCCCTGGTTCAAATGTTTGTTGACCCCGTTGAAGAATTCTAATAGTTTGGCAAGGCAGGATATTGCTTTACAAAAACTGTTGGGGAAGAGTCAACATAAATCGTGTTCATCTATACATCTGATAATTCCAGTTTTTAATATAGTTTCAATCAATTTGGCTGGTGCAAAAGTTAGATACACCAGCTTGTAATTGCCAGGATCACCTCTGGATCCTTTTTCAAAAATAAGTATCACATTTGCTATCCTCCAATTCATCTGGTACAGAAACTCATTTCAATAAGTTACATTCCACAGTTTAGTTCTGACAGATCTCTCGGGTGAATACTATCTGATCCTCGTGACTTATTTCTGATTAATGTATCAATTTGTTCCAAAACCTCCTCTATTAACAACTGAAACTGGAATGGTTCCTCAGATTTGTCACCAAAAAAGAATGGCTCAAATGTGGAAATGTCCCTCAATGTCAAGGTAAAATAAAAAAATTCCACAGTACATCTCAGCAAAGCAGAATACAGAAACAAAAATTTCATTTTAAAACTGTGAAACCCTCTTTGCCTGAGTCAGCACATCTGAGAGGTAACACAGTTAATACAGGATAAAGATCCAAAGTGAAGGTTCCCTCTAAACCATTTATTATTGCTTCTTCCAGCAGCTTTTTTAAAAAAGTCAGCACCATGCTACCAGTCAGTTTTCTGTTGACCTGTGGAAAAGTATTTGTATTACTGTAGTGAATAGGAACCTGAGCTCATTGTGCTAAACATTGTACAAACAGCAAACAAAACAAAAGTTCCTTACCCCAAACAGCTTACACAGCACAGTCTGGGAACCACTGCTCTAATTACCACTTGGATTGCCACCTCTGAGACACAGAAAAGACACACTCCCTTCCACCCTACTTGACTTATCTTCTATACCCTTCAGGCATTGCCACCATCTTGCACTCTCCTGTGTATGCAGGCGGGGGACTAGGTGTGATTAAAGGCCTCTTTGCTTATCTTCCCCACGCCTGCTGTGCTCTGAGGTCAGGTCCAGCCAGGGAAGAAGATGGCTTTGGACCCCTGCCAAATGCACAAGCAGCTGGCAAGGAAGGCAGCCTCCCAACAAAACCCACTTGTCCTCTTCCCCCCTACTGAGATAGCAGCTAGAATCAGTTCCCCAACTACGGGTTGTAACCCCTCGTGGAATCAGGAGTAGGAATGTAAAGGGGTAACTGGTTACCTAGCAAGTATCACACTTATGTGGTGATGTTTACAGGTAACCAGTTAGCTGGTAGGCCCAGCCTGAGCCGCTCCCACCCACTGCACGGCGGGCTTAACCCAGCATGGCCGGAGCAGCCCATGGTGCAGCGGGTGGGAGGCTGCTTTGGCCGAGCTGGGCTGGGCCACTGTGTCATGCCACAGGGGGAGGGCTGCTCCCGTATTTACCAGTTAAACACAGTATTTAACCAGTTAACTTTTTTAAATGACATGAGGTGAAGGGTCATGAGCTGTCAGCCTCCACCCCCAAGTTCTGCTTCACCTCCAGCATTTATAATAGTCTTAAATATAAAAGAGTGTTTTTAATTTATAAGGGGGGTGATGCACTCAGGGGCTTTTGTACAAAAGGGGTCAATAACACAAAAGTTTGAGCATGACGGAAAAGTCCAGCAAATACTGCAGCATGCCAAGAAGGAAGATAAGGCAAATGAGTCATCTGGGGGAGGCTTGATTATTAAAAGAGGCAGAGACATTTCCTCCCCCTTCATCACCCTCTAGGTGAGGGAGCAGGGAGAGGGAAAAAAAACAAAAAAACCCACAACCCTAGCAAAGTCTTTTCACTGGCAACCAGCAAAAGCTGTACAAAACCCAGCCAGATATCAATCCCATTAGCACTATATTTTGTATGTGTCTGCACTTCTCCTGGGAAACACTGCAGACATAACTGAATGCTGCTGCTAAAGGAAAAGGCAGTCACATGGACCTACCAATATATTGCTCATGTGCCATAAGCCATTACTCTCTCTACTGTGGGAAGAAATTTTGTTTCTCTCTGTATCAAACTCAGTACTGGGATGCTCCCACCCTCAATATTACAGTTATGCCTTTCGTAAATCCCACGTGACACAAGTAGACAGAACAAACCAAAGGAGCCTAGAAATGGTGAAAATAGCAATCAAATTGCTGGGGCATAATAAGCCTTCCTCTTATTTCATAGCTGTGATCACTTTAATATTAAAGTCCCCATTAAAAGCTAGTCTCTTCCATGCTACCAAAGACTCCCATGTGGCTGCAAGTGGGGAAAAAATAACCAAAGTGTTTAGAGACTTTTAAATTCCTAATAGCTGGGAGTGAGTAAAGGTTTAGATAGGGATTTCAGCCATATGTTTTGTTTATTCTGAAACAATCTCCTGGACATATTACTAAACATAGCCTCAACTGCTGTCATTGATATTTGGCAGAAGAGCCACGTGTGAACTTGGCAGGGAAGGGAAAATTACTCACCTCGTGCAGTAACTGGAGTTCTTTGAGATGTGTCCCCGTGGGTGCTCCACTTAGGTGTGACAGCGCCTCTGTGCACACGGCCGGGAGATCTTTGCTAGCAGTCTTCTGGCCACCAGCATGTGCTGTGCTATTGCGCAATCACCCTGACTGACAATTAGGCACACGCCAGCGGCCATTCCCTCCATTCCTTCTCTATGCCAGACTGTGTTAGCATGGAGGAGATGGGAGGAGAGTAGATGTGGAACACCCACGGGGACACATCTCGAAGAACTTTAGTTACTGTACAAGGTGAATAACCTTCCCTCCTTCTTCGAAGGGCCCATGGGTGCTCCACTTGGGTAACTACGCAGCAGTATTCCTGCTTGGCGGTGGGTGCTCCGTGATGCAGGTTTGGATGTTGGACATTACGGTACGTCCAAATCTAGTGTCTGAGTCCTGAAAGGACTGAATAGTGCAATGTGCAAAAATATTGGCTGAAGCCCATGTTACAGCTCTGCAAATGATGTCTATTGGAAGACCCCCTGAGGAATGCAGTTGTGGTAGATACTGCTCTCGTGGAGAGCACCCGGATAACTGTTTCTGGAAGTAAGCCAGTTGTATACACGTAGAAATCCATTTGGATATCCGTTGTTTGGAAACAGGCTGACCTCTGGATCTGTCCATGTAAAACACGAATAGCCTGGGTGTTCTATGGAAGTCTTTTGTGCGTTCTAAGTAAAAAGCTAATGCCCTGCATACATCTAGCATGCGCAGCACTGTCTGTTTGCTGTCCTTGTGCGGTTTCAGGAAGAACACAGTTAGGTATACCGGTTCATTACAATGGAATGAGGTAGGTATCTTGAGTAGGAATTTCGGGTGGGTTCTAAGGATAAACTTGTCCTTGTGAAATACGGTGGATCTGCCATGAGTGCCACTATCTCTCCCACTCTCCTGGGTGATGTTATTGCCACAAGAAAGGCTACTTTCACTGAGGGGTGGAGTAGGGAGCAAGTTGTGAGCAATTCGAAAGGTCATCTCATGATAGAGACGAGCACTAGGTTCAGATCCCGTGATGGCACTAGCTCTCTACGCAGTGGGTACAGATTCCGTATGCCTTTCCGGAATCTCTTAACACATGGGTGGGAGAAAATAGAATACTCTTGTATGGGTGGGTGAATGGCTGATATAGCTGCTAAATGTATGTTGATAGAATTAATTGATAGTCCTGTGTCCTGCAGGTGAAGGATATATTCCAGTACATCTGATATCCCCACCTTGTGTGGATCCCATGTGTGAGCCGAATTCCAGGCCACAAATATGGCCCACTTCGGCAGGTAAGTTAGTCTAGTAGTGGGTTTCCTGGAATTAATTAGGATGTCTGACCTTGAGAGACAGGGTTAGCTCTTTGTGTGAGAGCCAACAAGCATCCAGGCTTGTAGGTTCAGTGTATGTATCCCAGGGTGCGGCATGCGCCCCTTGTCCTGAGTTAATAGAGCTTGTACTGGGGGAAACTTGTACTGCTGATATGTGCTGAGTTGTAATATGGTACCAGATTTGTCTTGAGCAGTTGGGAACTACAAGTATAACTCTTGCTGCCTCCTGTTTGATCTTTATTACCATTTGGTGTATTAGAGGTATAGGTGGAAATGCATACGCTAGTGGGAAATACCAGTGTAGTTCATACACATCTCCTAGAGATCGTGGTCCAATGCCCGCTCTCAAGCAATACAGGGGGCACTTGGAGTTGATGTGTGTTGCAAACAAGTCTACTACCAGGTATCCCCATCTCCTGAACAGGTTGGTTATGATGGGATTTGTTGATTTCCCATTCGTGGTTCTGTGGGAATTGTCTTCTGAGGGCATCTGCTAGGACGTTGTCCTTGCCCAGTAAGTGCATCGCAGTAGGTGTGACGTTGTGTATAATAAACCATCACTATAGTTTCGTTACTTCCGCACACACGCTGCGCAATCTCGCTCTCCCTTGCTTTTTTATGTAATATGTCGTTGTGGCATTGTCTGACATTATTCTCACGTGTTTGTCTTGTATGTGTGGAAGTAGTTGAGCACATGCCCTCCCCACTGCTCTGAGTTTCAACACACTGATGTGAAGTCGGGACTCTTCGCATGTCCATTGTCCCTGTAATAGCACAATCTCCAAATGGGCTACCCATCCCAGCAGGGACACGTCCATCGTGATAATGACAGATGGAGGTGGTGTTTGGAATGGAAGCCCTATGCAGATGTCGTTTATGTCTGTCCAGCAGTTTTGGGTGTATTTGACCCGTCTGGACACATGGATTGTTTTGTGGAGAGGATGGTGCCTGGGCGGTACACGGACTGTAGCCATGTCTCGAATGGCCTCATATGTAATTGGGCATTGGGGACTACAAACGTGGACGTGGTCACATGTCCTAGTATTTGCATGCATGGCCTAGTATTTGCATGCATTTTAGATATTCATGTCAGTTGACTGTGTCACTGGGACCTACATATTGTTTTGAAATTGTTTGGTTCTATAAGGAGCCCAAGGATCCCAATATGCCCACTGTGGCGGAATTCATGGAGGCATCCACTGTACCATCTTCCATGTCTGCATTTGCTGGTGCTACAATTCCGCATGTGGAGAGACTCTGTGCTGGCCCTTTGACTGTTCCTCCCCGTCCTCACTGAATCTGGCAGATTTTTGTGATGCTGGTGTTGAGGAAAATAGGGAATATCTGGAGCGTGGCGTGCCACTGATACCAAATAGTGGCAAGCATGGTACAGATGCTACTGCAAGTTCCGCTTCTGTTATGAACCTTGGTACTGGAGTATGGGCGGGGCTCTCCTTACAGCTCTCTGCATCTGTACCACCAGCGCTTTAAAGTGCACCTGTACGGTGGTACCAAGCGTTTGCTCACATGCAGCATTCCGCTGCTCTGCAGCTTGCCGGTATTCCTGCTGCTCTGTGGTACCACATTCTCCGCTGGTACCGCTTTCCTATGTGGGGAGCTTGAAGCATGTCCAGCAGACCTTTGCTCCATGTTAGGGTCACGGCTTTTCTTTAAGACAGATCCCTTGTCCTGCTTTTGGGAGCCCTGTTTGCTGGTGCTATTATCAGCCTTTTTAAAACTTTTTTGTTGTTTAGAGGTTGAGGCTCAGAGGGGGACCAGGAGCATTTTGTGCTCTGCTCCAGCTCCTGGCCTCTAGCCTGTCCCCACAGGAGAGTGCTCCTCCTGCCCTCCTCCTCAAGAAAGTTATCTCTGGGGGTGGGGTGGGGGGGAAGGGGCGGGCAGTGTGAATGAGACTGACTCAGCCATGTTATCCTGAAACAGTAGTCTTCTTTGTAACTCTCTCACCCTCTTAGAGCGTGGGGCAAGCTTTTTGACAGTGCAGGCAGTGGCTGACCAGATCTTGCCCTAAGCAGCGCAGACACTGCTCGTGTCCATCTGCTGCTGCAAATGCTGTTCCGCACCCTGTACATCTTTTAAAGCCCAGTGGTGTGGGCATGACAGGATTATTTGTCTGTGCTGTCTTGTGTGGCCAGGAGTGCTTTTGTGCAACTTCGGCTGACCCTTCCTGAATAAGCATGACTTGGTCACAGTGATTTATGCTCGTTACATCCCAACTGGATTACTGTAATGCACTTTATGTGGGGCTGCCTCTGAAGAGCCTTTGGAAATTTCAACTGGTCCAGAATGCAGCTGCTCAAGTTTTAACTAATACTCATTATACAGAGCGCACTATACCAGTGCTCCGGCAACCGCACTGGCTTCCGGTATGTTTCCAGGCACAATTTAAGGTCTTGGTTATGACCTATAAAGCCCAAAATGGGTTGGGTCCGAGGTATCTGAAGGACCGTCTTCTCCCATATGAACCTGCCTGGGGACTGAGGTCAGCTGGGGAGGCTCTGCTCTGTGTTCCTCCACTTGTGGAGATAAGATTAATATCTACACGGAGCTGGGCCTTCTCAGCTTTTGCTCCCAGGCTGTGGAATGCTCTCTGCCAGGATATTCACATGGGGTCAATGTTAGCATTGTTACAGAGTCAGGCTAAAGCCACCTTTTTTTACTCGTGCTTTTATTGGTATGGGGTGGGTGGGTGTGTGTGCGTGCACGCCTCTTCTCCAGATGTCTTAGCAGGTTTTATGTCCCCGAGGTTTTTGTATTTTAGTTTTTTATATATATTTATACGGTGTTTAAAATATTTGCGGCAGCTTACAAAATTTTTAAAATAGAGAAGCAAGGGGAAAATATTTAAAATAAATAATGTTGTCTCCCTTTTTATCATATCCTGATTGAGACAGCAGATGCGTTCTGTGGAACAATGACAGCAGTCCCCGAGATCTCCCTGACATAGTAGGAAGGCTGTAAGTCTGTCCCTAGTATCAACAAGGCTGAGAAACATGACGGTAAAATATACGTGCAAGCAAATAGCCTCTTTTGCAAGGTACTTGCAAAAAGGATATGAGCAGCTTCCTTTTTGTTATTTTGGCTACAAGGAAGTGTAACTGTTATATTTTATAACAGTTCTTAGAATGACCAAACTTTTGAGATAAAACGTAAAGAACATCTGCTTTAAATACTTGTTTTAGATGTTCTATGTATGCCATATACAAGTCACCTCTTAATTTTCTTAAAATGATCTTTCCCTCTCTGTATTCTCTCTCTCTTGCTTTCTGTTTCCTTCCTCTATTCTCACAAAAAAGATTAACTGGTATTAAGTTTTAATATGATACATAACTAGAGGGCAACAAAACCATGGAAATAAAGTGCACTGACTTACCAGAGAGATTCTTAAAAGTTTTATACTTTTTGTTTTCCACTTACATTATAACACTTTCATTAAACTAATCTTTCAGGCTATAGGAAAGAGAGAGTTGTTAGAAATTTCTGATTGTATTCCTTTAGCACTTGTGACCTTGGGTAAGATACCTGCACTCCAAATTATTTTACCCATTTCCAAAACTGGGATTGCAAGGTGCATTTATTTGACTCTCCTTTCTGTAACATTAATACAAGGTAACATTTCTTTAAAAACCCCCTACCATTCACTTTTCCAAATTGGAAAAGCAAGGAAGTACAAACCACATAAGATATTAGTCTCAAAACTTAATGCACTACTGGAAAGCACTCAGATATTTGTAAAATCCTATATAGAAAAGATAAAAGTTACTTAATGGAGATGTTTTAAAGCTTATTAATGAGCCTGAAACAGCTTTGAAAGCTTTGGAAAATGGGAGTTATAGATGTCCAAAATACAAGTTTTGAAGTACATAATTGAGTGCATGTTTTCCCGACTGTGCTTCCTCCACCCTGTGAAAGTCAAAAGTAGGTTTAAACCTAACAAAACTATATCACCTATTCCACGAATGAATTAATTACACCTCCACTGAAATGTGTTCTCACAAAGTAGTAGAATAATAAAAAAAACGACAATTTTTAAGTATACAGAAGATTCTTAAAATTCTTCTTACACCACCCATTTGGGATTTGACACAGGCCAAATCAAATGGCAAGACTGTGTCACAAATGAGGAGTTTTGGAACAGAGCAGGACAAGAACTACTTGACGTTCAAATCAAGAGAAGAAAGTGGGGCTGGCTGGGCCACACAGAATACCATCATCGTCAAACTCTCACATGGAACCCGCAAGGAAAATGCAAAAGAGGAAGACCTCGGACAACGTGGAGAAGATCTACTGAGATTGAAGGACAACAACTGGGGTACTCCTGGAGTCAGCTAGAAGTTTTGTCTTGAGAGAGAGTGAAGCGGAGGAGACTTGTAGATGACCTATGCTCCACTCGGAGTACAAGGGTTTAAGAAGAAGCAGCCAGAATAGCCTTATTGCTAAAATGGTTCAACTAATTGATATACTTCTATACCTCCCAGAACTGAGTATCTGTTATGAAGAATTAATACTTTCTACTGAAGCTATTCACATTGCCAGACCAGGTGGGAAATGAAAGGTGACCTACACAGGATCAATGCCATCTGAATAGCTTCAAATTTCCTTGCACTTCAAACTGATTATTTTGAGAGATTGAACCTGACAAAGACGTTCATTTTAAAAATTTAGGGCTTGTTAAAATGTTCATCATTAAATGGATTTAAAGTGGAGGGGACAGGACAAAAAGCTCTCCCTTAAGTTCTAGTCTGGAACATCACCTTACTTTCTTGTGAGAAAGAATATGGCATATGTATCTCACTTAGGTCAGGAGAAGTGCTTGTCTGTAAAGTATTAAATAAATCAGAAGCCATTTCAGAGTGACAGTAGTTTTCCTGTTGATTCTATTTCAGACTTATCTTGGACTTGGTGCACCAGGAGAACAAATGCACAGGAAAGTTTTGAAGACAAAAAACCTTTCCTTATGAATGTCATAAAATGCAGGTGTCTGTGTTCAACTAAACTCCATTAAGGATTCTATAAATAGTATTTTTAACATGAACACAGTACTTTACAAGTATGCAATGGACAAGGTCCAGCCCAAAAGAGCTTACAATTTAAGTCAAATATAATACATTGATAAAACTTATAAGCACAAGAGTGTGAAGACTCCTGCTAGCTCTCATGAAGAGAGAAATATGAAAGCATCAGATAGTTTTCAGAAGTTACACCTATTCCAAACAGAATTACACTATGATTGATGACTGCCAAAGGAGCAAGTACAGTTTTCATTGCACATCTTGCTTTACGAAAGGCAATAAAGTTGCTTATACACTGACACTTGCAAAGGTTTTAGAACAGATTTTAAAAAAAATGAAGTAATGCATCAGAACAGACTCAGGCTCACAGACAGACAAAAAAAAAAAGCTTCTGGAAAAAATGGAGGGATTTTATTTGTGTATGCAACATTACCAACACTTCCACTGCTTACTGTGCTCTTAGAAGACATTTGGGGCAAACTGAAGCTAAATAACAGCACAAAACACTGAGAGCCAGGACCGGTGGCTGTACACGAACTTTATGGGACAGTGGGAAACTTGGCCATACCCATGTTAAGTAGCCATCCATCTAACTAAAATCATGCCCACCACAGATGTTGCTGGACCAGAGAGAGTGCCGCACTAGAAAGGTTCAACCTGTGATATAAAAAGTGTACCATTCATTCAATAGAACAGTGACACTAACTTCCTCTGCTAAAAGCACCGAGCACACTTGTGCTTCAGCTCAAGTTTTATAATCCCAACAGACATAATTCTATTTGGATGTGTATACAGATATAGATATAGACACATACACAGCCTACTGAAGACCCAACTGAATCTTAGAAAAAATTAAAAAGTTAAAAGTAGTAAGAGGCCTAACAGAACCCAAGTTTGTTCAAATTGTCATGTTAAGAGAAAAAGGATGGCAGTTTGGTGCAACATCACAACACTGCATCCAAATACAAGCATGTTTAGTTTCATCATGATTTACTTACAAGACCCAAGTCATTTTGGTACCCAAGTCATCTACAGAAGAAGGCTTGTTTCCTACGGCGTACCCGCACTAACAAAAAACTAGAATACCACCCAAAAAAGAAAAGATTGGCAACCCAATCCAAAGTAAGGATACTCCACACACACACACACACACACTCTAAAAATTAAGTGCATGCAGGTTTTGGATACTTATTTAAAAGCTGAAGACAGCTTCCCTTAAGTCAAGTGTTACATAGCCTTGTGGTTAAAGATTACAGTTTTGTCTGTGCCACTCCCTCGCTCAGGAAGCTACACAACTATATTGAACAAGAATGTGCAACTACAACAAACAGAAGACTGACAAGAAAATATAGATAAATTAGTGAAGATAAGCTTACTTTCAAAAAGGAACTTTCACACTGAAAATTAGATAAAACACTTTGCTTTCATAGCTAATATTTTAAAACACTTTGAAAATATTTTGTTCATTTGTGCAAGAATTTACCCTTCTGTCTGAAGTATGTGTGTCACAACTTTTTCTACTTGTAAAGATATAAGATCAATTTAGTGTCCAACTTTTCATTCTTGCTAGTAATTTCTACAACAAATGCTAAACATTTATGTTGCACCTAATGAATAAAATGAAACAATGCATATTGTAAAAGTGAATGGTCACATACGATTTTTATACCTAACAATTTCAAACAAGAGCTAGAAATGCTTAAAGGGCAAATATATTTATTGAAAAAATTTTTTAATCATCAAGCAGCAAAAGACTCGTTTTCCGCTGTCTAGGTTAAAGTATGTTTTTTAATTACAATTTAACTAGCTTTCAGGAATTCTACAAATCCTAGACAAAAAGAGGTTTAGAACAAACCAAGAGTTAAAGAAATGCTGCAGGCCGCATAGACGTTAATTTATGTTTCAGATATGAGGTTCAAAACTTCATGAAGAATTAACTATATTCAGTTGACACTCTGTAGTCTGAAAGGCAATTTCTTGCAGTCTCAGTACCTGACAATGTAATTTTACCAGTGACTAATGTGAAACTTATTGTATTACCACAATTAATGATATACCTCAAAGTGAATCTTAGGCCTTGTCTACAATAGTAAGGGTTTGCTTGCATACTAAATTGTGGTATAGCTATATCAGCAAACTCTCCAATGAAGATGCAGTTTATACCAGTAAAACAGTTCTTTAACTGGTATAACTTAATACCAGCTTCCCAAATTAAATAAATTATGATGAAAGTGCTTTCTCAGTATAAGTGCCTGTCGCATTAGAGCTTTTGCCAGCACAGTTTGTTTGGGATGTGATGTCTTTGTTTTTGTTTTTAAACAAACATCCCTATCCAACATACTTATACCAACAGAACTTTTAAGAGTAGACTAGGCTTTAGGTATTTATGTAATGACAATTTTTTTTTTTTAGTTGTTGCAGTCAGAGGTTGGCTTGTACGTAAATATTTTATTTGTTTAATATGTATTCACTTAAGTATACTTTGTTTAGAAATGTCTGCTATACCTCTTTGTCTCAACAAAGATTCTACCAGAAACAACAACTAATAGTAAGTGGCGCTGGAAAAGATTTTAACATTAAAAGACACAATGACTTGGCTGTTAATTTTGTACTGATACAAAGCTTTACATTACAAAGAATGAAAAGCAAACAACACCGGTATGCAGGAGCAAAATCAGAAAGGCAAAGGCACAAAACCAATTCAATCTAGCTAGAGACATACAGGGTAACAAGACGACATTCTATAAATATTAGAAGCAACAGGAAGACCAAGGACGGGGTAGGCTTATTGCTCAGTGAAGAGGGAGAAATAATAACAGGAAACTTGGAAATGGCAGAGGTGCCTAATGACTTCTTTGTTTTGGTCTTCACCAAGAAGTTTGATGATGAAGGGATGCCTAACATAGTGAATGCTAGTGGAAATGGGGTAGGTTTAGAAGACAAAATAAAAAAAGAACACGTTAAAATTACTTAGAAAAGTTAGATGTCTTCAAGTCACCAGGGCCTGAGGAAATACCTCCTCTGTCAGCTTCTTGAGCCTTTAGCTATCATCTTTGAAAAATCATGCAAGTCAGGAGAGATTCCAGAAGACTGCAAAAGGGCAAATATAGTGCCCATCTATAAAACGGAAATAACAACCACCCAGAAAACTATAGACCAGTCAGTTTAACTTCTGTGCCAGGAAAGATAATGGAGCAAGTAATTAAGGAATTCATCTGCAAACATCTGGAATAAGGTGACAGATAACAACCAGCATGGATTTGTAAAGAACAATTCATGTCAAACCGATCTATTAGCTTTCTTTGATAGGATAACAAGTCTTGTGGATAAGGGAGAAGCGGTGGACATGTTTACCTAGACTTTAGTAAGGCATTTAATACAGTCTCACATGATCTTCTTATCAATAAACTAGGCAAATACAACCTAGATGGGGCTACTATAAGGTGGGTGCACAAGTGGCTTGATAACCGTTCTCAGAGACTAGTTATTAATGGTTCACGGTCACGCTGCAAGGGCATAACAAGTGGGGTTTCGCAAGGGTCTGTTTTGGGACCAATTCTGTATAATAACTTCATCAAGATTTAAATAATGACAGAGTTTGCTTATTAAGTTTGCAGATGATACCAAGTTCGGAGTGGTTACAAGTGCTTTGGAGGATAGGTCATAATTCAAAATGATCTGGACAAACTAGAGAAATGGTCTGTGGTAAATAGGACCAAGTTTAATAAGGATAAATGCAAAGTACTCCACTTAGGAAGGAACAATCCATTTCACACATGGAGAATGGGAAGTGACTGTCTAAGAAGGAGTACTGCAGAAAGGGATATAGGGGTCACAGTGGATCACAAGCTAAATGAGTCGTCAGTGTGACACTGTTGCAAAAAAAGCAAAGATGATTCTAGGACGCAACAACAGGAGTATTGTGAGCAAGACACAAGACGTCATTCTTTTACTCTACTTTGAGTTCATTAGGCTCACTTGGAGTATGGTGTCCCGTTCCAGGCACCACATTTCAACAAAGATGTAGAGAAACAGGTGAAGGTTCAGAGAAGAGCAACAAAAATGATTAAAGGCTTAGGAAACATGAGGTATGAGGGAAGGCTGAAGGAACTGGGCTTGTTTAGTTTGGAAAAGAGAAGACAGAGGGGGACATGATAGCAATTTTCAGGTATCTAAAAGGGTGTCACAGGGAGAAGGGGGGAAATTGTTCTCCTTGGCCTCTGAAGATACAAGAAGAAGTAGTGCACTTAAACTGCAGCAAGGGACAGGGCCGGCTCTAGGCACCAGCATATCAGGCAGGTGCTTGGGCCGGCACTTTGCTAGGGGCGGCATTTCAGGTAAGCAGCTGGCGCCACCCCTGGCAATGCCTAGCCCCGCCCCACCGATTTTAAAGGACTGCAGCCCAGGAAACTCCATGGTTGTGCAGCCAGCTGCACCAATGCACGCCCGGAGCCTGCTGGCCACCCGTCTCCTCTCCTGCTCCTCCCTGGCGGTCGCTAAGCAGCCAGCACCACCCACGGCAATGCCCAGTCCCGCCCCGCTGATTTTAAAGGGCCGCGGGAGACGCCGCAGCTGCGCAGCTAGGGTTACCAGATAGATCCCCCCCCAAAATACCGGACACACTTGATCGTGGGCAGTGGGGGAGGGACTGGCCGGGAGGAAAGGGGGTGGGAAGCAGGGCGGGTTGGGGGCCGCAGGGCTGGCCGGGAGGAAGGGGGGGTGAGAAGCAGAGCTGGGGGGCTGATCGGGGGCTGGGGGGGCTGGACAGGAGGAGGGGGGCCCGGAGGAAAGGGGGCAGGAAGCAGAGCTGGGGGGGTGGGGGGGGGATTCGGGTGCAGCCACTGGCCGCAGCCGGAGTCCAACAGGCCGCGCCCCCGGCAGGCACTCCCTCTAGTTGCTAGTAGAAGCCGGGCATGGGCGGGGGGAGTGGCTGGGAGCCACTCCCCCCACCCAGCTTCTGCACACAACCAGAGGCTCCCAGCTGGGAGGCGGGGCCGCGATTGGTGCTGGGAGCCTCTGGTTGTGTGCAGAAGCCGGGCAGGGGGAGTGGCTGGGAGTCCCAGCCAGTGCCCCCACCCCGCCTCGCCCAGCTTTTGCACGCGACGACAGGGCTCCCAGCGCCAATCGCGGCCTCGCCCGCCTCCCAGTCGCTCCCCTGCCCCCAGGCTTCCGTCTAGCACCCAGCTGGAAATTCAGAAAATACCGGACATTGCACATGTCCAGTATTTTCTGAATTTTTCTACCGGACAGAGGGTGCAAATACCGGACTGTCCGGTAGAAACCTGGACACCTGGCAACCCTATGCGCAGCCAGCACTGGCACCATGTGCGCCTGGCCCCGGAGCCTGCTGGCCGGCCCTGTCTCCTGAGTCCTGCTCCTCCCTGGCAGCCGCTACCTCCTCCAAGAGCCTCTCCACTCCAAGCGGAGGCTCCGCTCCGCCAGACCAGCAGCCTGGACCCAGCCATTAGCCACCCCTCTGCCTACATCATGTGGAAATCCCAGGTAGGACTCCCCCTTCCTGCCTAGGGTTGCCACGTGTCCGGTATCCACCCAGACAGTCCGGTATTTTCGCCTCCTGTCCAGTAAAAAAATTCAGAGAATACTGGACACCTGAGATGTCCGTTATTTTCTGATTTTTTTTCCCCCGGCCAGGGAGGTGAAAATGCTGGGCACCTGGCAACCCTACAAACACTCAGCGCCCGGCCTCCCCCCCCTAACCCAAACCCCCCCCGGCCCCCAACACCCCCAGCCCTCCGACCCCAGCCCCCATGCTTACCTGGTTCCACAAAATGGCTGCTGGACAAAAGGCCTAGGGGAAGCTCTGCTTTTCCTATCCTCACTCTTAAAGGCTTAAAGGGGACATGCTGTTTTATTTTATTTTATTTTTTTGGCTTAAGTCTTGGAGTCTTTTTTTTGAGGGGGGGGGGCCCTCAACAACTTCAGTCTCTCCCCCCCCCCGCCCCAACAGAATTTTTTCCCGGTGTTGGTTTTGTTTTTTTTTTGGGGGGGGGGGGGGCAGAGGCAACAATTTTTTTGCTTGGGGCAGCAAAAAACCTAGAGCCAGCCCTGGCAAGGGAGGTTTAGGTTGGATATTAGGAAAAACTTCCTGTCAGGGTGGTTAAACACTGGAATAAATTGCCTAGGGAGGTTATGGAATCTCCATCACTCAAGATATTTAAGAGCCGGGTAGACAGACATCTATCAGGGATGATCTAAACGGTGCTTGGTCCTGCCATGAGGGCACGGACTGGACTTGATAATCTCTCAAGGTCCCTTCCAGTTCTAGTATTCTATTATTAACAGAAAAGCTACTATATGTAGTTTCCTACAATGCTGTTCAAAGGACTGGGAATTCCTCAGTCACTATTACTCACCCTTAATTATTTGCTGTGAGCTCAAGTGGGATGTACGAAGTATATGACAGAAGTATCTGCTTCATTTCAAATAGCAAAGAAATTAACCTGAGTGATAGCAGTATACAAATGTTTTGTAAAATACATTCTTATTTCTAAATTTATCTTCAAAACTTAGAACAGCTATATGTTCAGGATTAAATAAAATTAACTAGATACTACTTCCTTCCAAAAAATGTTTCCTAGAATTTTTTTCCTCCTTCAGCATGGTCTCTTCATGCAACTGTACCCATCAAATTCATACATCAGTATATGGTCAGGGATCTGCCAATGTGAATTACCAAGAATAAATTGTTTGTACCTTTCTTATTTGTATGCGGTGATGAACCATTCAGGATTAGTTCCTACTGTGCTGCCCAGTCAAACCAGGAGAGTTTACAAACAGTTACAAACTAACTTGAAATAAGACTGTAACTAACTGTTGGGATGTGTCTAGACTGAAGTTTTTGATCCTATTGTATCCTGAGTTAACAGATTACCAGATCTGAGTTGACTAAACAGGATCATAAATGCTCATCTCTTGGTGGCACTCCATACATCTGTTCCAGGATGCAAACGTTCATAGGTTTACCAGAGGATAACATTCGTGAAGTGTGCAGAGTAGCAATTGTAACCATTTTGAAGTAGCTGGAGTTAATTGGCAATCAAAGCACAGTTACACAGGAAAAAATGAATGGTTCTAACTCACTAGAAAATATTTTCCTCCTTAAAATTCAATAGAAAGCAGTTATTTGTCTGATTTTGTCTTGTGCGGGGTGGGGGTGGGGTGTCAAGGCACAGACTTCAAAAGGGATTTGAAAGATAAGGGAGAAGCAGCCTTACACATCAGTTCAGAAAGAGTGTTTCATGAGTAAGGAAACAGACAAGGATACCAGCCTTGAGCACCCTTAGCAGACGGGGGAAATGGGCAGGAAGCCAAATTCAAATTTAGATTAAACAGGGGGGAAGGGGAGAGATATATGAGGGACCTTAAAAGTGATAACAAGAAACTTGAATTTGATAGAATGAAAAACTGAGGTGCCAGAGGAGATATTCAAAACAAGAGTGACATGATGAAAGCTCTCAGAAAAGAAGCATGGCCAAGTGCATTTTGCATGAACCAAAAGAGGAAGATGTAGGTGTTAGGAATATCAGAGGAAAGATTGCAGCAATCAACATGTGAGACAAAGCCTAGAGTAAGTTTTCAGCTGTAGGAATAAAAAGGAAAGACTGGATGGAGAATGAAAACATCAAGATTTAAGCTTCATAACCTCAAACACCTGTGACAGCAGTGTTCAGTTAAAACATTTAAATAGTCAGTAAGCTGCAGGGAATCAGTGCACAGAAGAGAGAACTTTTAATAGGAATTTCAGACAGTCTGCAGAACTCAATCACATACAAAAAAGAAGACTATGAAACACATCATTTTTTCAGAAATAAATGCAAGACTTAATTCTTAACAGGTAGCACAAAAGCTAAGTCTAACAGAAATGTTCAGAAAAACCTGTAAACTAATCAAGCTAATTCTTTTATGGTCTGTGAAAAGATAAATATTTTCAAAATATTGGGGAAGCTATTATAATGTCACCATAGGAGATTCTCATGCACATAGTACCCATATATGATAATTCACACTAATATGATAATTAATTCCTGGCCAAATTCAAAAGGACAGAGTAACTTGTAGACCTTTCAGCTTGTAATACTTACATTTTTCGCAGTCATGCCAGGCAATATTTCTTTATATTCTGTAAAACCATAAGTTATCCTTTTTCATCTTCAAAATGTACAACCTGTTAAAAAGACAGATTTTAACACCTTATATAACTGAAATGAATTCCTGAAGAACATCACTAATATTTACCCAGTAGATTGTAAATGGGTGTCTTATGTAGTTATAATTTTCAACAACAGACTAAACATCGCCTTGAGTCACATTTTGCAAGGGCACTGGGAGCATAATATGATTTATAATAGCTATGAACAATAAAGTGGGATCATTAAGGGCCCAATTAACTACTACTACTACTACTACTGGAGGAGCAGGCTACGCTATTAGTGAATGAAGAAACCAAAACCCCTGACTTGGGTATAGACAGTGCACATTTATCAGAAATCGGAACTGAATTAATTCTCTCTGTAACTGATAAATGTTCTCTAAGCCACCTACCAACTTTCAGCAAAAACAACAGAGAAAAAGACTTGAGATTCTAGACCTCACATTTAAAAACATATGCAAAACATATTCTGGCATTTTTTCAGGCCTTCTTTTTAAGGTCCCATCAAGAAAAAAAAATCCAGGTTCATCAGATCCAGAGAGGTCAATTTCCGATATTCCAGGTACCATTCTTCCTTTTATAGCCTCACCACCCGAACATTTGAATTCTAAGGGGAAGAAGAATGTGTGCAAGTGATCCTCTGCTAAGCATCACTTGGAGAAGCTTCCATCATGTAGAGACTGTACCACCAGTGCATTTTCACAAGCAGCAATATGAAGAGGCTATATGATGTATTCTCTCTCACTGCTGTGCTGAGCATTACCTGAAGTAAACTCCCACAAATAAGTGACCACTACTCTGAGTTGCATATGAAAATTTCAAGCAGTTTTATAAAGAAACAGTTCTAAAATTGGAGGTAATTGCAAAGAAAAAAAAAATCAAACTGAATACAGATTACTAATGAACACAGCAAAGTTGATAAAAATATAAAACTCATTTAAAAAATTACAAGATTAGATTTTTATTTAGATACAGGGCTTTTAAAAAAATAAAAAACTCTTTAAATTGGAAACTGATAAACACGGCAAGGCCTACATTTATGATAATCTATTCAAATAATCTAAATTATATACAAAAGAGTATGTATTTGCTGCTAAGTTTTAAAGAAAGTCAAAACCACTGTAAACACCTGGAACCAGAGGTTATTGAACTGTTAAACCAGCTTTCAACAGCAGCAGTCCTTCTGAAGGTACAGAGAGAGTATCTTCTGCATTTCAGGTTACTCAACTTGTTCAGTTCAAGGACTATTCAAAGCTGCAACTTGGGATGTTAAAATGAGTGTAAGTAAGCAAGCGTGTAAATAATGAAAATTTCAGCCATTACATGGGGGATGGCAGTTGGCTCCTAGGGAGCCGGCTCCCCATGCATACAAGCTCCCCACCTGCCACTCCACACCGCTGCCTCTGATACAGAGGCAGCAGTGTGGGATGGCAGGCGGCTCCCCAAGAGCTAGTACATGCATACTAGGAGCCTGCATATAACCATCAACATTAACCAATGAGGCCAGGCTCATAGGTTAACCGTTTACATAGCTACACTTTCACATCGCCAGTTGCAACACTGCCTGGGAGTTACCCCGCCCCCCAAAAAAAGGCAAGAAATTTTGTTTTCTTCTACCAGTCTATGCATATAAACTAGACATGAGATCTACTCATTGTAAGTTGAAGGATACAGAGACCAGAAAATCACTTCATCACCTACATATACCTTCCTTTGTTTAAACTGTTTTAAATTTAAAAAAAAATACAAAACATGTTTTGTATTATCTAATACAGTTAAGGTAATATTACTTAAAAAAAATTAAAATAGACTTTTTATACATGTAATTTAATTTGAATTTCAATCCAAATATAGCTGACATAAAGCAAGTGGGAGGGCGGTACTGAGCACCAGCTGCTTAGTCTCAGTAGCTCCCCTTACTTAGCTTCCTATCTCTCTTCCACCCCCGAAGCAAATTTCCACTCTCCCCCCCCCCCCTTTTCTCCATGATGGTTAAAAGAGGGGGCTCATTCCCTTAGACTCAGCTGGGTCCTGGAGTCTATGTTGGTAACTAGGAGGAGTATTTTGTAGAGCACTCTAAAACACTGCGGTCTAATTGCCCTGTGTATATTCTCTGGCATGCTAAAAAGTACCTAGTTTGCCAGCAGGGTTTACATGGGCCAGTTACAGAGCAATACTTCAAAGTGTTCTTTAGCCACCCCAGTCTGTAGGGAGATGGTTAATCCATTCCAAAACCCACAGGAAATCTCTCTTGCTTCACTTCCTCTGAGGCTTTGACTATGAAATCTGTGCACGTGCCACTGTGCCAGTAGAGAAGAATACCTCTTGATATCAACTAGCAGAGGGCACGAGTGTCCATAAAAGTTTCAAGGACCCCTTGGGTCTGATATTTACATCCTAGTTCACCAAAAAGTATCATGTAAGGCAGGGGTGGGGCACCTCAGGCCTGGGGGCCTGATGCAGCCCCCGGGGCCTGATGCAGCCCCCGGCTTGCCTGGATCTAGCCCCCATGGCTCAGGGCTCTCCCCACCAGTACTGGGGAGCCCACAATGGGGCTGGAGTACACAAAGCCTACTAGCCTGGGAACTCCTAGGTGTGCTAGGGGAATATAGGGAGTGTCTTTCTCCTTCTCAGTTGGGGGCCACATCAATAAGGGTTTGTTTTGGGTATTTTTGCTTCTCACTTGTGTGCAGCCCCCAACTGATTTTTCTTTGAGTCAGTGGCCCCTGAATCATAAGATCTCTACTGAAAGCCTGGGTCACGGTGGTTATCATAATTTTGCAAAATGTATGTGCGGATAATATATAATGAGATGTATACAATGAAAATCTTAAAGCCTTGAAATTAAAGGCAGGTGACCCGTTTCAATAGACAGAAAAAGGGAGACACTCTTAGACTATGTCTACACTATGACTTTTGCCAGAAGAGGCAATGCAAATGAAGCGCAGATTAGTATTTTCTCATGCTTCATTTGCATAATCTCTTCTGATCCGTTTTTGTGCAAAAACAAGCAGTATGGACCTTTCCTTTTTGCGCAAAAAACCCCGTTTGCGCACGATCATTATACCTCCTTTTTTGAAGCATAAGGACCTTGCGGAAAAAGGGGGTTTTGCACAAAAAGGGAACATCCACACTGCATGTTTTTGCGCAAAAACGGATCAGAAGAGATTATGCAAATGAAGCATGAGAAAATACTAATCTGCGCTTCATTTGCATTGCCCTCTTCCGGCAAAACTCATAGTGTAGACGTAGCTTTATCTTCCTGACTGAACACTGTATTGTATGTTTTATGAGAGAAATCTACTTGTATTCCGAGTCAAACGCTAACAAAGATACTGTGGGGACTCTAGAACAAGAAATTAACAGGAACAGTGAACAAAACAGGGGGATGGAGAACCAAGGACTGGTCTAATATAGCTAGGAGTGTAGAGATGTGCCCATGCATCCTTCATCTGGGGAGACAAGTTGCCAGCCTGTTTGCTCTTATGAAAGGAGAATCTCAGCAATGCTGGTTGAAAAGCCTCTTTGAAAAGAATTTCATGTAAGTAGTAACTTATTAGACAAGAGGGCATTTTGTTAGTTGCATAAAGGTAACAGGATGCATGTTCAAGTTCAAGATGGATTCCCAGTACTAGGTGGAATGGTCACATGTCTTTCTATGACAAACCATAGTTTGGGCTTACAGGACAAACATGACCATTCACAAAACGTTGCTTTGAGTACCGAGTCATTAAAACCTGAAGTATCACTAATGATCCTCATTAACACATTTAGAACTATAAACAGAGTCACATTTCATATTTCTAACTTCACATTCAATAATGATACATGCACAAAAATATGATATGATATGCAGATTGTAACTATAAAATCGATATGTTCATGGCCTGTTTTGCATAAAGCATGTTTGAGTTATACATATTCATAAGCCAATTCTCATGAGGCATAAGGGGACTCACACCACCCTATAAGGAATTGTAGAAAATTGATATGGGAAGTCAAAGCTCACAAAGAGACCAGAATTATGGACAATGAGAAGTTTTTCAAATATATTCAAAACAAAAAGAATTCTGACATGTTCAATAAACACAGCAATGGTAGCATTATCAATAATTATGGTGATCATATTTTCTGAACCAAGATTAGGGACATATTAGTCACGCCTCCAGACCCCCATTAACCACACTCCCTGCCACAAGAAATTCCACCTCTGGAGGTAGTATTCCTGGGGTCAAGATGGACACGTTACCAGATGTTAAAGGTGTCATGTGACCCCTCAAAGAACTCCTCACACTGTCCTCCTATCAATAGGGATGAGTTTGGCCCCCTCAGGACCCTCTATGCAACTATCCTGCAATTGCATTAACTCGGGGGGAGAGGCTGGGGGAAGTGTTCCCTCTAAGATTTCCCTTCCATGAGCAGAGTGAATTTTGTCTCGTGCACCAGTATTGAGTTCATTTGCACTTGTTCAGATGTGTGCCACCGTGGCACCCAAGTTATTAATAAATATCATATAAACCTCTCCTTTTTCCTCTCTGCAGCCATGTCTCCTACCCTCCTCTCGCCCCATCGGCTCCACTGGTGCCTGCTGCGCCCCACCCCTCACCCTCCTCTGCTGTCCTGGCTCCTGCTCTTCTCACTACCACCTCACTCCCCTCTTCTCACTCCCCTCAGCCCTTTCGGGACCTGCCTCCCCCATCCACCGCACCCCCCACACCAGCCCTTCTCTTCCCTCTGTGTCCACTCCGCCTCTAGCTCCACTCTGATCATCTGTAGCTACCCCTCCCCATCCCATCTCCTAACACCTCCCTCTACTTACCTGCTCTGCCTCCCTCCTCTGATGCCCAACCCTCCCCTCCATGTGTCTGCCCTTCTGCTTCACTCCCAGAATCCCCTGGTACCTGCACCTTCCCTTACCCCTACACCTTCCTAGAGCCTCCACTTCCCTCACTGCCCCTACTCTCTCTCTCCCTGGTGCCCACCCCTCACTGCTCTCTGCCCCAGTTCCCCACACGCCCTCTGTGCCCTCACACATGACTTGCTCCATCCCCTGCTTTCCTCATGCCCACCCGTCCTTTCAATCCCTCTTCTCCTGGCACCCACTCCACCCCTCTCCTTTTCCTCCCTCTTGCCCCCATTGTCCCTCCCTTCTCCCACCCCCACTGACACCTTTCCTTCCATCTCCCCTCCTGCCCTTTTCCTCATTGTCTCCTCTTGGCCTCCTGGCATTTGTCTCTTCTCCACCCTGCTCCTTGGTGCCTCCTCCTTTCTTCTCCTGTCCTACCCACCCTGCTCCCCTCAGCACAAGCCCCTTCTTCCCTTCTCCCGTACTTCCCCCTAAGTTCTCTCCCTGCCCCTTACCACACCTTCTGCTTTCAACGTGGAAAGCAGTTTGCAGGGGCTGGAGCAGGGGGCATGGTGCTATTTTTATTACCATAGTCTGGCCTCAGAATCCCCTGCAGCCCTGGCCCCAGCTGCTCCCGGGGCGGGACCGCATGCCAGGACTGGAGCAGAGGCTGCCCATGGTGCTATTTTTAATGCCGCGGTCCAGGTCCCCGCAGGCTGCCCGACTCCAGCTGGAGTCAAGTGGCAGCTGCACAATGCATGTTCCAGCTGGGGCAGCCTAACCGGAACAGGCCTCGTGCAGCTTTCACTTGACTCCAGCTAGAGCCAGGGCTACCTGCTGGGACATGGACTGCGGTACTAAAAATAGCACTGCGTGCAGCCTCCGCACCTGGCCCAGCACCTGCCGAGCCCAAGCATGCCCTGCCCTCCTGCACCCCAGCTAGGCTCCGCGCGGCTCCTGCTGGGGCTCCAAGGTGGCCCAGAGGAGGCAGCAGAAGTGCTGCCAGACCAGGACCCTGCGTGTCGGAAACGGTCTTGGAGGGGGAGGGAGTAGAGGGAGGGGCTGCATGCCACCGGAAGCTGGCCCAGATGCCCGCCGGCAAAGCTCCGATGGAGCTGCCTACACACTCTCTTGGGGGAGGAGGAGGAGGCTGCTGTACTGTGCGAGGACCTTGGTTTCTTCTTCCCACAAGCCAGTGTCCCCATCAAGTGGTGAAAGGTCTGGAGGGGCTTTCCAGGACATTTCACTACTTGATGGGGCACAGTGACAGAGTATTTCAATTCAGGACTGTCCCGGAAAAATGAGGATGTATGGTTAGCGTATCAATAATCCATAAAAGGGAAACATGTTTAGTAAATATTTCTGCTCTGCATTTGGCAAAAATACAGATGCTATAGTCTCACCATGAGGGGATAACACCATTTCCAATCCACTAGTATATCTGGAGGATGCTAAACAGAAGCTACTGAAGTTAGACATTTTTTTAAATCAGTATGTCCAGATAACTTGCTTACAAAAGTTTTTAAATAGCTAGCTGAGTATCTCACTGGACCATTAACGCTGATTCTCAAAAATATTGGAGCGCTGGGAGAGTTCCAGAAGAATGGAAGAAAGTTAATGTGCCAATGTTTGAAAAGGGTAAACAGAATGACCTGGGTAATTATAGATCTGTCAGGCTAACATTGATCACAGACAAGGTAATTGATTTTTTTTTACATTAGAATGCTATAGAATTAACATGACATACATTAAATGGATTAAAAGTTGGCTAATGGATGGGTCTCAAAATGCAACTCTCAGTGGGTATGTCTACACTACAAGGGTATTTTGAAATATGTTATTTCGGAAAAATAACTGCCAGAATAACTATTTTGAATAGCATGTCCACACTACAGGGAAGCCTAGAAAGTAATCCAAGGAAGGCTCCCCAAATGTAGACAATCTACCTCAATTTAAAGCCCCAGGAAGCCCTGGGGAGTAATTACTCTGAATGACTCTGGGGAGGAGCTATTTGGAAATAGCAGCAGTCGAGCATCCATACTATTTCGAAATAAGCATTATTCCTTATGAAATGAGGGTTTATTATTTCGAAATAAGAAGTCCGTTATTTCAAAATAATGGGCTTGCTGTGTGGATGCTTGCCTTGCTATTTCAAAATAACACTGTAGTGTTTATATGTCCCCAATGGGAAATCACCACAAAGTGGGTGTGTTTCTAGTGGGGTCCTGAAAGGATAAGTTCTTAGCCCTCACTGTAACATTGTGTTTTCTACTAGGTTATTGATAACAAAGTCATAAGTGATAACGTCTGCCAGTGACACAACAATTGGAGAAGTGGTAATAATGAAGAGCACAGATGACTGATTAGAGATCTGGATCTCTTGGTAAACTGTGTGCAAACAAGCAACCTGAATTTTAATACAGCTAAATGTCAACATGTGATTCTTGGAACAAAGAATGTAAGCCACATCCTCACCATGGGGCACTCTATCCTTGCAAGCAGTGATTCCAAAAGATATTTAGGGGTTGTGATAGACAATTAGCTGACCATGAGCTCCCAATGTGAGATGCTGTGGCCAAAATAGCTAATGTAATCCTGATATGCATAAAAAGAGAAATCTCAAGGAAGATCAGAAATGTTATTTTACCTCTGTATTTGGCAAGAAGGATGTTGATAAATTGGAGAGGACTCAGAAGAGTCACGAGAATGATTAAAGCATTAGAAAACATGCCTTAAGATGACAAACTCAAAAAGCTAAATCTATTTGTCTTAATGTAGGTTAAGAGGCAACTTCATTATAGTCTATTGTAACAAAGCTCTTCCTCTGCCTTGGTGGGTCCCACACTTTCAGGCAGACTACTCACCTCAGAGACTCATGGCAGCCCTCAGCTTAGATCGGGGTGAGCAAAAGGGCCTCCGTGGGCCAGATCCAGCCTGCCAAGTGAGTTGATCCAGCTCAGAGGCCCTGCTGCTCCCCCCACTCTCAGGCCAATCAGGGCCTGGGGGCAGGGGAAGTGTACGAAGTCTCCTCCCCCATGGGCAGCAGGTTTGTATAATTTTTGGTGGTGCCCCATTAGCCACGCCCCCGTTCCCCATTAGCCTCTGGAGGTAACACACTCAGGGCAAGATGGACACATGACCAGAAGTAAAAGGTGTCATGTCACCCCTCTCCAAGGGCTTTTCCCACCATCCTCCTACCAACAGGGATTAGTTTGGCCCCCACCAAACCCCCCTCATGCAACTATCCTGCAGTTGCATTAACCCAATGTGTGCGATATTAACTCGGGGGCAGAGAGGCTGGGAGAAGTGTTCCCTCTAAGGCTATGTCTATACTTGCAATTTCTTGCGCAAGTACAGCCGTTCTTGTGCAAGAACCCACAGAGCATCCACGCTGCCCGCCTGCTCTTGCGCAAGGAAATATACAGTGCGGCATGGTAAGAGAGGGCGTCTTGCGCAAGAGCTATGCTCTTTTCTAACAGGTGTAAGCTCTCTTGCGCAAGAGGGCAGCGTGGATGCTCAGCAGGGATTTCTTGCGCAAGAAACCCCGATGGCTAAAATGGCCATCGGAGCTTTCTTGGGCAAGAGAGTGTCCACACTGCCATGGATGCTCATGTGCAAAAGCACAGCTCACACATGGCAGTGTGGACGTGTTCTTGCACAAGATTTCTTGCACAAGAACCCTTGCGCAAGATGTTCTTGCGCAAGAAACTGCCAGTGTAGACATAGCCTAAGAGTTTCCTCCCATGAGCAGAATGAATTTTGTGTTGTGCACCAGTACTGAGTTCATATGGCTTGTTTGGATGTGCCACTGTGGCACCCAAGTTATTAATAAATGTCTTATAAACCTGTACCTTTTCTCTCTGCTGCCATGTCTCCTCTCCTTGCTCCATCATCTCCCCTGGTGCCTGCTGCCCCCCAACTCCTCACCCTCCTCTGCTGTCCTGACTCCTGCCCTTCTCACTGCCCTCAGCCCTCCTGAGACCTGCCCCCCTCCACCAGCCCTTCTCTCCCCCTTGTGCCCACTCCTCCAGTAGCCCCACTCTGATCATGTGAGCTACCCCTCCTCATCCCCTCTTCTAACACCTCCCTCTACAAACCTGCCCTGCCTCTCTCCTCTGGTGCTGGTCCCTCCCCTGCAGGTGTCTCCCCTTCTGCTTCAACCCCAGAAACCCCTGGCACCTGCACCTTCCCTTACCCCTGCACCCTCCTGGTGCCTCCCCCTTCCGTCACTGCCCCTGCCCCCTTTGCCCTCTTTTTCCCTGATGCCCACCCCCTCACCACCCTCTGCCCCCATTCCCCTCATGCTCCTCTGTGCCCTCACACACGACTTGCTCCATCCCGGCCTCTCTCATGCCCACCCCTTCTTTCAAGCCTTCTCCCAGCACCTCCCCCTCCAGCCCCCAATGCCCTTACCTTCTCCCTTCCCAGCATCACCCTGTCCCCCTCCCACTGACACCTCCCCTCCTGCCTTTTTCCTCATTGTCTGCACTTGGCCCCCTGGCATTTGTCTCTCCTCTACCCTGTCCCTTTGGTGCCTTCCCCTTTCTTCCCCCTCTCCCCTCTCACTCCCCCTCCGTACAAGCCCATTCCGCTCCCAGCCCTTCCCCTTTCTTCCCCTTCCCCCCTCCCCCTCCGCACAAGCCCCTTCCTCTTCCAGCCCTTCCCCTAGTTTTCTCCCTTCCCTTCCCCCTCCCCTTCCTTCCACTTTGCGGGCCGGAGTCTGCACTCTGCCCCAGAAGTCCTTGAACTCCGAACCCGCAACTCAGCTGTGCGGCGCAATGCGGCGCCGAGCAGTTTTAAAGTCCCGGGCCGTGATGTCACGTCATGTCCAGGTGTCTCCCCGCCCACCTGTTTGAGCACACTGTTTGAGCACGCCGCGCATGGCGGCAGCAGCAGCCGGCAAGGGGGAGCTGAGTGAAAGTTGCGCACAGCAGGAAGGACCGGGGGAAGAGACGCT
Source organism: Pelochelys cantorii (assembly GCA_032595735.1). Classification (NCBI taxonomy): domain Eukaryota; kingdom Metazoa; phylum Chordata; order Testudines; family Trionychidae; genus Pelochelys; species Pelochelys cantorii. The sequence goes on along the minus strand of CM064335.1, from coordinate 34,973,297 downwards.
CTGGGGCCGGGGTGGGGCGATGCGCGGGGGGGCCGGGGCCCGCTCCAAGCAGGGCCGGAGAGACCCAGCTCCAAATATTGGTAAAACAGGGCCCCCGGCTCTGAATATTGCTGGAGCATGGGCACCACGAGCCCATATAACTTGCTGCCCATGTCCTCCCTTCAGCGAGGGATGCACCTCTTCTAAGCACCGCATGCTCCTTGCAGGACGGGGGAGGGTGGGAGGAGACTTGTGCGCTCCCCCTGCCCCAGGCCAATCAGAGCTTGGGGGTGGGGAGGGCACATGAAGTCTGCTCCTGCTCTGCAAGGGGCTCAGCACTTAAAGTCAACAGCCAGCTGCTGCTCAGCTGGTGGCTGACTAAGCACACCGCTCCCTTGCAGGGTGGGGGCAGGAAGGGAGAGACTTCATGTGCTCCCCTGCCCCTGACTGAACTGCAAGGAGCACGCAAAGTCTCCTCCCACTGCCAGGGGCACAGGTACCTAGAGGGGACTGCCAGCTGTTCAGAACTGCTGGCGGTTCTCTCTGGGTGATGTACAAGACTTTGCACACTCCCCCAACCCCAGACCAATCAGAGTCTGTGAGTGTGGAAGCACAGAAGTGTCCTGGTCCCTCCCCTTTCACCTGAGGCCACACCCCTTCAGGGATGGCCTGGGGGACCATTTCAAAAGTTTCTGACGTGGCCCCTCGAAAAAAATTATTGCCCATTCCTGGCTTAGATGAACATAAGAATGTAAGAATGGCCATACTGGGTCAGACCAAAGGTGCATCCAGCCCAGTATCCTGTCTGCCGACAGTGGCCAATGCCAGCTGTCCCAGAGGGAGTGAATCGAACAGGTAACGATCAAGCGATCTCTCTCCTATCATCCATCTCCACCCTCTGACAAACAGAGGCTAGGGACACCATTCCTTACCCTACTGACTAATAGCCATTAATGGACTTAACCTCCATGAATTTATCTAGTTCTCTTTTAAACCCTGTTATAGTCCTAGCCTTCACAACCTCCTCAGGCAAGGAGTTCCACAGATTGACTATGTGCTGTGTGAAGAAGAACTTCCTTTTATTTGTTTTAAACCTGCTGCCCATTAGTTTCATTTGGTGGCCCCTAGTTCTTATATTATGGGAACAAGTAAATAGTTTTTTCTTATTCACTTTCTCCACACCACTCATGATTGTATATACCTCTATCATATCCCCCATTAGTCTCCTCTTTTCCAAGCTGAAAAATCCCAGTCTCTTTAATCTCTCCTCATATGGGACCCGTTCCAAATCCCTAATCATTTTAGTTGCCCTTCTCTGAACCTTTTCTAATGCTAGTATATCTTTTTTGAGATGAGACCACATCTGTACACAGTATTCAAGATGTGGGCGTACCATGGATTTATATAAGGGCAATAAGATATTCTTCTCTCTCTCTTTTTTAATGATTCCTAACATCCTGTTTGCTTTTTTGACTGCCGCTGCACACTGCGTGGACGTCTTCAGAGAACTATCCACGATGACTCCACGATCTTTTTCTTGATTAGTTGTAGCTAAATTAGCCCCCCATCATATTATATGTAGAGTTGGAGTTATTTTTTCCAATGTGCATTACTTTACATTTATCCACATTAAATTTCATTTGCCATTTTGTTGCCCAATCACTTAGTTTTGTGAGATCTTTTTGAAGTTCTTCACTGTCTGCTTTGGTCTTAACTACCTTGAACAGTTTTGTATCGTCTGCACACTTTGCCACCTCACTGTTTACCCCTTTCTCCAGATCATTTATGAATAAGTTGAATTGGATTGGTCCTAGGACTGACCCTTGGGGAACACCACTAGTTACCCCTCTCCGTTCTGAAAATTTACCATTTATTCCTACCCTTTGTTTCCTATCTTTTAACCAGTTCTCAGTCCATGAAAGGATCTTCCCTCTTATCCCATGACAACTTAATTTACGTAAGAGCCTTTGGTGAGGGACCTTGTCAAAGGCTTTCTGGAAATCTAAGTACACTATATCTACTGGATCCTCCTTGTCCACATGTTTGTTGACCCCTTCAAAGAACTCTAATAGATTAGTAAGACATGATTTCCCTTTACAGAAACCATGTTGACTTTTGCCCAACAAATTATGTTCTTCTATGTGTCTGACAATTTTATCCTTTACCATTGTTTCAACTAATTTGCCCGGTACTGACGTTAGACTTACCCGTCTGTAATTGCCGGGATGGCCTCAAGAGCCCTTTTTAAATATTGGCGTTACATTAGCTATCTTCTAGTCATTAGGTACAGAAGCTGATTTAAAGGATAGGTTACAAACCATAGTTAATAGTTCCGCAATTTCACATTTGAGTTCTTTCAGAATTCTTGGGTGAATGCCATCTGATCCCGGTGACTTGTTACTGTTAAGTTTATCAATTAATTCCAAAACCTCCTCTAATGACACTTCAATCACCTACAAGGGATGGGTCAAGTTTGGGAATCTCCCTAACATCCTCAGCCGTAAAGACTGAAGCAAAGAATTCATTTAGTTTCTCCGCAATGACTTTAACGTCTTGAAGTGCTCCTTTTGTATTTTGATCATCCAGGGGCCCCACTGGTTGTTTAGCAGGCTTTCTGCTTCTGATGTACTTAAAAAACATTTTATTACCTTTTGAGTTTTAGGCTAGCTGTTCTTCAAACTACTTTTTGGCTTTTCTTATTACATTTTTACACTTAATTTGGCAGTGTTTATGCTCCTTTCTATTTACCTCACTAGGATTTGACTTCCACTTTTTAAAAGATGTCTTTTTATCTCTCACTGCTTCTTTTACATGGTTAAGCCAAGCCCCGGTGGCTCTTTTTTAGCTCTTCTACTATGTTTTTTAATTTGGGGTATACAAATGCTTTCCCTAGGAGCAGAAACCTGCTATTTATTTAGCCATCCGCATCATTGGCCAGCATGGAGAAAAGAGAGGAGACCAAACCCCATAGTCTCTGCTGCCCCTCCAAGTGGTTCGGGGACAGGTCATACTTTCCCCCAGATTAGTCCTTCCCCTGTGGTATGACACACTGTCTGGATTAATTCTCCCATGGTGAGTAGGAGTTTGGGAATGGAGAGAACCCAGGCCTACCCTCTCGGTTCCAGTCCCGAGACTCTACGATAGACAGAATATTACAAATAGCTGCTATCAGCGGAGTGACAGCTACAATTCCCTAGGCCACTCCCCTACCCCTCCAAGCACCTTCCTGACCACAGGCCCTTCCTCCTGGTTCCTAATAGTTTTCGTACCTGCAAAACTTCCCACCTCACCTTTCTACCCCTAAGCACATACCCCTAGCACATCAGCCCTGAATTGTCCCCTTCTGTGCTGGGATCTGAGGGAGACCTAGCCCTTCCTCTATAGGATTCTGAGCTCTGCATTCTTGGTATCTGGGGGACCTTGCTCTCCTGAGAGATTTGAAGCCCTCTTCCTGCTCCTTCATATGAGCTGAGCTCTTGAGGGAAAAGGAACCTGATTGTAAGAAAAATTAAAACATCTGTAATCCAGAAAATGAATAGCTAATATACATACCAAACTTGTGTGTTGTGCAGGAAGCTGGCCACTGCATATGGGGAAGGAGACTGATCTGGAGGATGGGCAGATTGGGTAGACTGTGGGCATGGCTTGGGAAGTCTGGCTGAAGCAGAAGCAACAGTCCAAGCTGGAAGCAGGTACTGAGAACGATGTTCCCAGCACAGGCTACATAACCAAGATAGCATGCAATCCTCCAGGAAGTTGCTGCTTGTGATGTGTGCACAGGGCATAGGGCAAGAGATAATGAACAACTTCTTCCATGTCAAAACATCTATACCACACACACTCACACTCTGCCATTTCACTGTAATGGCCAGGCATTTCTTGCACTTGCTCTATGCATAAACACTCAATATATTTCCGCAGTGGAATACCACACTCATGCAATTTAACACTTCATACTGTTTTACAACTCCTTGACATTTGCACACAGATATCACTTGAACATATATCTTCCCCTATCCACCAGTAAATCCACAGAATGCTCTCATATCCTACTTCACTACTAACAATGCTCATGGCAAGAATATCCCAGTGCCTTGTTATTAACACTGAATCTAAACAATGCAGCTTGGAACCTCAAGGTATACATGCACATCTTTGCTTTAACGCCACACATCAGGGAAAACAGGGACACACTCAGACCTGTATTTCCTCATATAACAATCACAGTTCTGTGACATCTAATCCCCAATTCACTTATCACAATCACATTTCTTCCAAGATGCTCCAGTATATTTCTGCATCATTCAATACAGCTACACCTAACACAGTGAATGCAGCTGAGTTCCCAAAAGCTATTGCCAGCTCCAGAGAGGCACAGTTAAGGTATATGGACATTTACCTTAACTTGGTATTTACTTGTTTTTAGAAATTTGAGTTTTGATGAATTCAATGTTCTTAAAGGGCACAAACTATCAGCAGGGAACCTTACTTCTGCATTAATTAGGTTTTTGGCTATTATTGCACATTCATTCAAACAGTTTAACAAATGAACATTTCCTTGTAGTGTTTGCAACACAAATGCTGCAGCCTTGTGCCTCAAATCCAGGAATTAAAAGCAACAAAAATAAAAGTCTATTTTCATTGCCCAAGTTGAGAGAAAAGGAATGAATAATCTGCATAAGTGATGAAAACTAAAAATAGATTTTTAAAAGTTACCTAGTGTAAATAATATTAGGTATCAACCGCAACCCAGAAAAAAGTATACACATATTTATTGTTTAAGTGCTTCATTTTAAAGTAAGGGAAATCCTAGACTTCTTTTTCTATTTGGAATAATTTAATATCAATAACAACTCCAATTTAGATTACCTGCCAAAATACTACCACAACTACTTGTGCTCTAGTAATAGACACAAGTTTCTAAACAAAAGGAAAGCAGTCATTGTGGTGGTGTAACAAAAAACATTTAATATGATCAGTTTAGCACAATTTTTTTGAAAACAAATCTTTTTGTTGATCTGTGATAGTGCCTTATAATCAACAATTTAGAATGCTGGCATATTGGGTTTTAAATCACAGCCCAAATTATGAGAAGATTTAGAAAATAATATGGCAAAAATATTACTAAGTTCACTTCAAAACTAAATATGATATGATAAACAATTGTATCTACTAAACCAAGAACTAAAGCAGACATTTTTTATACATTTTATTTCTATGTTTGGTGCCTGTACAAAACTCAAATTTAAAATTCAATAATTTCTTCATCAGGAATAAATTTCAACCCAAGTGCAAAGGATCTATCCAAATTTTCTGAACCATGAACTTGTATTAGATATATGCTGTTGTTTTGGGGGGGTGGAAATGGCTGCATACATGCAAATAAAACTGCAATGTCCAAGCACTTCTACAACACTCCACACACTGCCAAGTGGGAGAGCTCTGCAAAGGCCTTGTAGGACAATACAGAGAACAACACTGGTGATGGAGTGGAATTGGTGCGGTTGGATGTGTGATTGTGCAGGTACAATGATTCCAAATGACTCGTGCTTAAAGTATAGAGAGGCTGACGCCACGAGGCTACAACAGCAGTAATGGAGAATCCCACCAACTCCTTACCCCCACTATTAAAAGTACAAAGTCCTGGATCCTATGCAAAGGACATGGATGGATATGCTTTCACTTCAAATGAAATATCTAAAGTGAAGTATTTGATAGGCAGCTTGGTTCCTATGAAATTCAAAAGCCTTTTTCATCTGATACACCAATAGCTAGAAAGGGATACAATTGCCAAGCATATTTAGTCTGCTTATAGACAATTTAATTAGTGAAATGAACTACTGATAATTTCTTAAAGATTAAGCTGTCTCAAGTTTAGAGAACCAGTAGATTTTATTCAAAACTTTTACTTAAGTTGTGTCACCAATCTCTCTGCCAGTAAAAACAGTTGGTATTCCTCCAGCTTTATGAACGCAATCTGTCAAGCTGAAGAAGCCAAACTTTGTGATCTCACCATCTGCCATGACCTCTTGTCAGTTTCAGACAAAAGACCCCATGCAGATGGTCTCAAATTGTAGATTCTTTCCTATTCCCAGTTACTACTTGACAGCTTGCACCAAACAAATAGCAAAATGTAAAACTTGTCTTTGTTCTCTCACTGGTTTCTGACAAAATTATGCAAAGATGGATTTAGAGGTCAACTCCAATAGCTCAGAAAATGTGTCTCACGGATTACTAGAACTACAGTACTACAATTTTTGTTCACCTCTTGGTTTCACTTGCTCTAACAAGAGAGCATTGTGGTAAATTAAGTCAACAGCTGATCAATACATTAAGCAATAGGAATACCAGGGCAACAATGAAGTCCAGTGCTGGAAACATTAGTAATCAGATTGGATTTTTAATTTAGTTAAAAGATAGCTAGGTCCAATTCTTATTTAGCCAGTGCAGTAAATAAAAAAGGCCCACAACCTAGGCTCAAATCTGAATCTTAAAAAGCCTAATCTATTCTTAAATGTCATTGATATTAGAGCTTTGACATACAATTCATTTATTGGAAACAGACAACACAAATTACAAAAATCTATTTTTCTGCAAAACATTTCTCCAGAAACTGATTTGCTCATAAAAGTAATTGTTCTAAAGACTTGTTTTTAGTCAATACCATAATAAGCTTCCAGCAAACAAGTCTATTAAACAAAACCTTCTAGAAACTAAAAAGAGCATTTTACACTGCAGAATACACTATTTTGTTCTATGTCCATGTTTAAGCAAACTTAATTAGTTTTGATTTTTTGATAGGCACTTTAAGATACCTTACCCCCCAAAACAAATGAGCACCAACAGATCAATCCCCCAGGCTCCTAAATACCATCCATCAATCAATCACCTCCTACATAGCACAAGTCTTCCAAGGGTCAGTGCTGTCATTATGCCAGTACAAGACCACAAAATGATGGAACTGGGTGGGCCCTGTAGTTGGTTGCTGGATAGGTATTTTAGAATCTAAGCCAATACGTATACTGTATTTCATTAGAGCATATTTGGGATTGATCACGTGGGCACAAAATTTTTTAGTCACAGAAAAAATCCATTCCTAACTATCTTAAGTGAGGCAGCTAATATATTTCATGTTTACGGGAATAAAAAAATTATTTTACACTCCATGTTTCACTCTTCCTTTTTGAGGATATGGTTGAGCTACTCCTAGTTATAAGGGAAAAATATACCTATACAGTGCATGTATTCATTTTGAAAGATACAATTTATTCTTTGTACACATCTCTAAAATTAATGTTAGGGTTCAGCCCAGTTTAGAACAAGATTAGGTTTCATAAGGCTCCAGGGTAACAGAACAGTTCCTTGATTAATCAGTACAAGCTCAGTTTTAAAGCTACTAATTTATGCACAGTGGCTAAATGGATTAGACCACCTGTTGCACATATGCTGCTAAACTGTGTCTTGGTTTTCAAACCATGTTCTTAATTGTTCAAATATTCATCAGAATTGTTTCTTCCATAGGAATAAGTGTATTCAAATCTTGTTTTTACAAATTTTACAAATATATTTCAGTATCCAATTCCTATTAGAAGTTATTCCCAAAGTTTTTTTTTAAAGAAAAACAGCTTTTGTTGAAAATATTACTGACCAGTAATCAAATTATATGGTTTAAAAATGAAGATTTGGTACTACATTTGTTATCAAATTTAGAAGGACTTCTTACTTCAGAATTTGTATTAATTATTCTGTGATCCTCACATGTGATGCAACAAATTAAATAATTACCCATGGATCTAATAATAGATTTCATTAAGATCATTTGGACAGACTTTAAATTTACTGTTTGTGCTTTTATATATATATTAGAGTGCATCTCTCTGAGAGACCATTTGTTCAAAAACTAGATATCAGTTAATCGAATAGTTGAGTAACTGCATTAAATTCCTATTGGTTACTCAACTATTCTAGTCTCAGGAGGCGCGGGCAGGGCCAACAGCCAACGTGCTCCGGCCCCACACCCAGGGAGTCCCCTGCCACCCTGAGCATGGGGTGCCAGGCGGAAGCTAGTCCGCAAGGGGAGCCAGTTTAAAAAACCAGCTCCCTGTGCAGATCAGCTGCTTGCTGCCCCACGCTGTTGCCTCTGATACAGAAGCAGCAGCGCAGGGGGCCAGCCGCCCTGTCCATGGGGGTTCTGATAGAGGCAGCAGTGCGGGGTGGGGGAGGAGGAGACACGACACCAGAGAGCTGGTACTGGTGAGAACTGGCTTTTAAGCCGCTTCCCCCCAGCACCGGCTCCTGCATTCCCTCCGTTGCTCCCTCTGATACAGAGGCAACAAGGGGGGAAAATGCAAGTAGTCAAGAAGATTAACTGATAAGCCTAGGCTTATCGAGTAATCGTATAATTGGCTACTCATTTACATCCCTATTAAGAACTCCTCCTAAATGGTAAGAGCTAGGGCCACTAAATTTGGTATGCAGCTTCCTCTTCTAACTTAAAGCATGGGCAGGGCTTGGTTGTGCCAGGAGAACCAGAAGCCCCAGGAAAAAGATGGTTTTCCATAACATGCAAAGGAAGGGACTGCTGTTCAGAGGGACGCAATATGAGAGTGGCCACTGGGGGCAGCAAACCTGCAGAGGACAGCTATCCTGCAGTGTGTCCGTTGGGGGTAGCCGTACCTACAGCCAAGAGAGTGCTCAGCAGGGCTGGGACTTCTCCATTTTGCCTGCCAGCATATCAGAAAGTAGCCCCCAGGTCCTACCCCAAACCCTTTCCCCCTCTTCCAGCTCTTGGTCACAGCACAGGGGGTGGGGAGGAGACAGGGAACAGAACAGGCCCCTAGTGTGCTAAAGGAGGGTTGGCGGGGGTGGGGGGGGAGGGAGAACCCCCTGCCCTGAGCTACTCCTCACCCCTCCATCTCTTGCATACTTCCCCACTCCCAGCTTCCTGCACACACACCCTACATCCTCAAGGCTCTACTTTGAAGGACCCCGGCAACGCTAGGTAAGTATGCTAGTTACTTTGTTTCCTTTGTGTTATTTTATAGTGCTCCTAGGCTGTGTCTAGACTGGCCAGTTTTTCTGCAAAAGCGCCCGCTTTTGCGCAAAAACTTGCCAGCTGTCTACACTGGCCGCTTGAATTTGCGCAAGAGCACTGATGTTCTAACGTAAGAAATCAGTGCTTCTTGCGCAAATACTTTGACACTCCCGTTCGGGCAAAAGTCCTTTTGCGCAAAAGGGCCAGTGTAGACAGCTCAGTTTTGTTTTGCGCAAAAAAGCCCCACTGGCTAAAATGGCGATCGGGGCTTTCTTGCGCAAAAGCGCATCTAGATTGGCCACGGACGCTTTTGCACAAAAAGTGCTTTTGCGCAAAAGCATCCGTGCCAATCTAGACGCTCTCTTGCGCAAATGCTTTTAATGGAAAACTTTTCCGTTAAAAGCATTTGCGCAAATTCATGCCAGTCTAGACGCAGCCCTAGTGTATAAGATATTTCTATATGATGTCCAACTTGTTACCTGTAGAAAAGCTCCTTACTCATAAAAAGTTTTGAAAGATGTCTTTAATAAAGATGAAACAAAAAACAGGACTATGTAGCACTTTAAAGACTAACAAGATGGTTTATTAGGTGATGAGCTTTTGTAGGCCAGACCACAGTCCTGTTTTTTGTTTCAGCTAGACTAGACTAACATGACAACATCTCTTTTAATAAAGATGTGTTTAAGTCAGAATATGAAACAAAAAGCAGTTGACTAGCACAGAAATCATTTAAACAGATAGCTGAATATTATAAGGTCTGGCAAGTATTAGGACCACTATCCCTTGTCCTATTGTCAATGTACATACAAATGCAGCAGTGCTAGGAGCTGCTGAATATATTAAGTAGCACTGACACCAGAAAGAGAAAAATACAGAAACAACTGTAAAGGTGTAGATTTTGACAAGCTAGAACCACAAATGGGGTGTCAATGTGAGAACTCAGGCAACAAGGGGTTAGACAGTGTGCTTAACATACTGAGTGGGAGCAGAACTCTAGGGTCAGACTAAGCACACTGGACGCCCTCTTCTACTTCTCTGAAACTACCAGATGATTTTCATTCTGGGATCTTAGCTTCCTGATGTGTGAACAGCAGAATTTTCAGTTTAGATATTTTTATGTGCACCTCTGAGGCAACAGGGTGAAGTACTTCTTAACACCTCATTACCCTTCTGCAAAGGACAAATATACATATGTCCTCCAAATATTTCAATCAGCTCCTCTAACTTCATGGAGCGCAAAGCAGCCAAGGAGATAAACCCATTCAAAGGATAAAACCAAAAATTTAAGATTTTAAGACCCAAAATAATTTTGTTTGGATACGTGCACACACACACACACACACACACACACACACACACACACACACACACACACACACACACACACACACACACACACACACACACACACACACACACACACACACACACACACACACACACACACACACACACACAGGGTCAGTAAAGTAACCCTGAATTCTGAGAAGTGAACAGGTGAGAGAGAATCCTGTTCAAATATTTTCAGAAAAGCTGATTTACATGTAAGCTTTTTTCCTTCTTCCCTGCATTTATTAATGTAGTTTAGAGAATTTTTTATTGGAGTACATATGTTTGGGGTACATACGTTTTTTAAACTAGTATTACTACAGGTTGGACCGCCTTGGTCCGGCACCCTCAAGTCCTGACTAGTTCCTGACAAAGAGGGGGAGGGCACCAACCTCCCCATTGAGCTCCTGGTCCCACTGCCCCCACACCCCTGGCTACTATATACAGGTTGAATATCTCTAGTCCGGCAACATCCTATGAATCTTCAGTTAGGATTGTTCTAGTACCTATAGCAATTGCTCACATGGAAAAAAATCTACTATATACACAGGTTGAATATCTTTGGTCTGGCAAAATCAAACTGCTTGGTTCAAACTAACGTTACTCCTCAAGTTAGTTCGAATCAAACTCCTTGGTTCGAACTAGTGCAACCCAGAGCGCACTTCCTGGTTTGAATCAGCTGGCAAGCAGAGTAGCGCTCAGGTGAGATTATGCTAATGAAGCGCGGGATATTTAAATCCCCGCTTTATTAGCGATTTCGGTCAGCTACATTTGCATCCCTAGTTCGGAGCGCAGGGGACATATGAACCTGGACCTCCCTCCCCTGCCTGTGCCCGCTGGAGCTGCAGCAGCCATGGAGAGGTATGTCTCACCTACTCCCAAGCTGCTGCAGTGAGAGGAGGATGGAGTGGTCCCCTGCATACTGAACCCTCATTCCCATCCCCAGGTCAGAGCAATGATTTAAATGAAGTACAACAAAAATTAGCTAACTTAAGGACCTAAGCAACACCAGGTAAATCTTCTAGTAAGGATATAAAGAAATTATAGCAACAAAGAGCTATCATTTAAGTTGGAGTCGTTATTGATATTAAATTACTCCAAACACACCGACTTACGACCATCTGTACTTACGACCAACCTCCCAATAACCCCATTATAATATTTTCAAGTTGAGAACCATGTACGTCAAGTTTTTCAAACAGCGCGGGCAGCGTGTTTAAGGGTATTTCCGACTTACGACCAAATCAAGTTACGACCAAGTGTTCAGAACGTAACCCGTTCATAAGTTGGGGACTGCCTGTAGAAAATCAAGTCCAAGATTTCTCTTACTTTAAAATGAAGCATTTAAACAATAAATACATGTATATACTTATTCTTTTTTTCTGGGTTTCAATTGATACCTTATATTGTTTACGCCAGGTAACTTTTAAAAATCTAGTTTTAGTTTCTTCACTTATGCAGATTATTCATCCTTTTCTCTCAACTTAGGCAATGAAAATAGACTATTAAAGAGCAGTAAAGCAACAAGATAGAAATTTTATTCATTAGTTTCTAAATTAATCTGATTAAGATAACACATGGAAATTTACAGGCATTACTTTAGTCATTGGAGGACACACACTTTTATTTAAGATTCCACCTCTACAAACAGGTATATACAAAAATGACTGAACTGAAACTAGTGGGACTACTCACGTGTAAGTTGTTTCATGAGCAAGGACTAAGAAATTTCACTGTGTACAGTGGTTAGATCCAACAAAGAGAGAATTCCAATTCTTGGTATTTAAGAACAAGCCATCACATTTTTTATATTTTGCATGATTAAAATGGTTTTGTTGCTACCTTAGTTTGAATCCCTGCTATGACGCTCAGTACTAAATGCTGGGCAGTTATTAAAACATTTCCTTGGTAGCAAACACCAAGATGTCCTACAGAACTATGTCACCTCCTAACCGTAGGAAAAATCTATTTTAAAAGTCCATTTCAGTAGTTAACTGACAGTCTATAATGAATGTCAAGTTTTAGCACAGAACACATTGACCACAATAATATGTTTAAAATGGGTCTGGTTCCGTCATTATACTAACCAGGTGACCCGTGGTGGCTGGCATAGTTGCTTCAGTCAATCTTATCAGAGACACATACACTACCTTTTGAATTCATTTTCTTTATTAAATGGCAGTTGATTAAGAAAGATTTCAGAACTAATTTTAGCAAGCTCTAAAACTCAGAACTGGTCATGGCAAACATTTCTTCTTCTGAATTGAGTTTAAAAAGTCTAAGACATGGGTTCCCAAACTGGGGGTGTGCCCCCCTAGAGGGGCGTGAGGCAACCCAGCCCCACACACCCCCGTCAATCCCACCCCAAGTTTTGCTGCTATTTTTTTTGGGAGGAGGGGCCTGAGGGTTTCTCAAAAATCAGAAAGGGGGCGTGATGCCGAAAAGTTTGGGAACCACTGGTCTAAGAACTTCTTATTACCATTAGCTACCTCTCCATTTAACTAAGTGAAAGATAGTTCCCTCCCCTTTTCCATTTAATAACTACACAAAAATTAAAAGATGCCCTACTAGAAAACTTAGTACAATAGAAGCTGGAGCAAAAACAAAGATCATTAGATATTTATGTATTGATCTTGTAAGATGAACTGAGAAGTGTTTTGTTTCATTTTCTTAAATGGTACTTCTTGTAAAAGTTTTGTATCTGCAATAGTTGAAGGCATATATAATTCTGAAACTGACGTAATTGAAAATAGTTTTACAGATCATCAACCTACAAGTGTCCAAAATGTGCTATTTCAGTAAAAATTAAGGAATTAGGCAGTGCTAAGTGATCTTTCACTGTTTTATTTTCTTACATTATAGCTGTACTGTGCATTTTTAAATATGAGTTCACTTTGTATTCCACTCCTACTAATCAATATTAGGGATGTAAAATACCATTTAGTTAGTTAACTGGTTAAACCATGGTGTCCAGCATGCTAGCCACATGTTGCTATTTGGCCAGTTGAGTGTGGCTAGTTTGCTATAGCAGTAGTGGCTACTGCTTCAGAACTGGTTGGACACCATGGGTTTAACCGGTTAACTTGATTAAACAAGGCTGGCGGACATTCCAGTCCACTACTCTACCTCACCCACCATGACTGGGCTGGAGCAGCCCATGTGCTGCGGGCAGGGGTTGCTTCAGCCTCATGGGGGGTTGGAAGCAGCAGCGGGGGGGGGGAGAAAGAGGGGGAACAGCTGCCAGCTCCCTTCCACACCATCTGACGCTGCCAACTCCCAGCCTGAGAGCTCACACAAGCTGGGAGCTAGCAGCCACCCCCCGCCACCACTTTCCCCTCTCCCCTGCGAGGCTGCCAACTTCCAGCCCATCCCTCCACCTGCCAGCAGCCTGGGGATGATGCTTATTGGGTAACCAGTTAACTGTTCACATCCCTAATGGATACAGGTTGAAAAATGTGTAACAGTTACCAATATTGCAAGTATAAATAAAAAAGGAACCAAAAGAGGAAGTTCAACATTATAAAATTGCCAGGCCGTAGTAAACATCACCTTTTTATGGGATAGCAGAATACAAATTGCTTGCTTTTTAGACCTCCCCCTTTAAGAACAATATACATTAAACATCAGCTTTGATTTTAGTTTGCTTACATCAGTGTTTCTCAAAGTGTTCCACTACAAGAAACCTGTGCTACTGGGCCACTCTGGTTTGTTTATTACTGGCTCCTATTGGCTGCAAATAGCAAACCACAGCCAACGGGAGCCGCAAGGCTCCACAGCTGCAGAGCCGGTAAGTAAACAAACTGGAGTGGCCTAGTAGCAGCTCTCTCAGAGTGGGTCCGCAGACCACTTTGAGAAATTTATTATTCATTTAATTACTTACAAAATTTCAGGGTAGGTGTATTTGAAAGCAAGATGGATTTAGGTGCTTGTTGGTTTTGCACCAGCCTTGTGTTGCCATGTCTGAGACCTAAGTCCAAGAACATTATCATTTCCTGGCACCAGGCCAGAAGGAGCAAAGCTGATAATCTCACTGAAACTGTTAACCCACCTACAAATTGCTCACTTATCTTGCTAGTAGTAAAGTCCTACAAATGTAGTCAAAAGAGACTAAGAGTAAAGATTTTTCTTCTGAACATTGTACAACAAAATGCCCAGCCTCCAATATCCCCCCTCCAGCAGCTCCTCCTTGTCCTTTGACTTCTGTCCAGGTAAACAAGGTTGCCATGGTCCCTCTCTTCTCCATCTCTCCTCTCCTCCATCCTTTGTTCCCCCTGACTGGAACCAGCTGGTCAGGTCACCAGGGTCCTCTCTCCACACCCCATTGTCCTCCCATTGGCCAGAACCATACTGTCCAAGCCAGTTCTCCTGGTCACCAGTCACTGGACTTCTCCATTCTCCAGGCCTCTAGCCAAGGTCCCAAGTTCTGTGCTGATTCCTGTAACAACAAACTCGCTCTCCGCTTAACTGTTAAACTAGTGACACCCAGGGACACTGACTGCCAGCCCCTCTGCCTGCAACCGCTTTGAACAGCCCTGCCCAACACATACACACAAATCCCTCACTTTATCACATGGAGAATTAAGCTAAAACAAACAATACTGTCTTAAAACAGTGTTCTATCAATAAGACAACTGAGGTTAACTCCTGCTACAGCTACATGTGCTACAATTAACAAGACATACTGTACTTCAAGAGTACACACAATTAAGATTTTAATAGAACACACCATGGATAAACAGCTTCCATTCCCCAACTATATCACATCACTATTTTCTCTTCTTGTGTTTGATGCACATCTCCAGAAATTTGCTTTGCACTTATGCAGCTCACCGCCATCGGTATCGTGCATATTCTTTCCTGCTCCTGTAAATAGGCTCTCATAGCCTAAGCAGCATAAGGAAACTGAAAAAGATCTTATCATACCCACTCTGTGCACCAGGACAAATATGCTGTTTTGGACATGATTCTCACATATTTCTATTTCCAACACACAAAGTGGAAAAACATGAAATACTTGTAGAAAACTAACGCCATTTATCTTGCTATGTTATGCACTTTTTTCAAACTGTCCTGTGTATGTTAACCACTTAGAGATAGATAATACTTCATAGCCTGAACTCAAACAAGCTGTTTCACACAATACTAAACTCATCTGATCAGAATGTGCAGTACTGTCAACAAGGGGCTTTTGCTGAGTAGACAATTACACCAAATCATTATAAATTTCCACTTTGCAAACCTGTCACCAAAAGTGTCCACTGAAAATTACAATGAGATGACAGAATTAATTTCACATGCACACTAAATTAGATTTGAACTTAAGCTTCTAGAGGTGAAAAACTGATGCAGAAAGTCAATGTGACACTCAGTTCCTCATACTGATGAGATTTACACTTTAATATCTAAAGAATGTCACTCAAAAAAAATCACAATTTTACAGCTTTATGTAAAAATACGTAATTCAGAAATCAGTTGTCCAAGTTCTTTCTGGTGGCAGTTTGCATTAAAGGGATCCAAAGCGTACAAGATGCCAGATAATGTAGTGAGAATTACTCCCCACCTTAAACAGTGAAGTAATGGAGCAGAAGGTTCAGACAACTAGTACATATATTAATGTTAAATGAATTTATGTAGCTATATGAAGTCGTTAACTGTGTCCACTGAAAGCTAACTTGCATCAAACTGTTCCTTTTCACTCTTTATAATACAATGATTTTTCAACACACAGGAAGTGGTTATAAAAGAACCATAAGGGTTTACAAAGAAAAATACAAGATTTCTCTCAGAAGTTTGTCATTACAAAACAGTGCCCACTAACTACAAAATAGGAGTCACTTAAGAATTATTTCCCAGTTTTTCTTCTTGCTTTAGGGCAGGCCTAAATAACCTGACCTATTACTCCTAGGTCTCCTCTAGAGATAATACTTCCTATTTAACAAGAGAAGCTGACTTGGGAAGAGGAGAGATTTCAGTACTTTCTTTCTTGTAGCTACCTATCATGTCATTTTTCTTTCCTGTTACCTAATTTCTCTCTTGCTTTCCCAACTCTTATCAAACTTCCTCAACACACTGCATCAGGAGCACCAGATGAGGAGCCATGCCCCTCTCACTTTTTATTGGCCACTTCTTACTAGGAGTGTGAAAGTGTAACCATGTAAACCTGTGTTTCTTAAACTTTTTAAGACCAAGGAACACCAATTTTTTTTTAAATGAGGAACACCAAGGATTTTTTGTTGAGAGGAAAAAGAAAAGGTCGGGGGGGGGGAGGGGGAAGAGAAATGGGTCAGGGGACATTATTGAGCCAAAAAAGGTTGCCTGCCCCTTTAAGGGTAGCCATTTTGAATTCTGTTCTCTGTGGCACACAGTTTAAGAAACATTGACGTAAACGGTTAACCAATTAACATGTTTAACCATGTAAACAGTTAACTGATGAGCCAACTGTCATCCTGTGTGTAACCACTAGTTACATGGTTACTTAATTACATACATTTTAACATCCCTACTTCTTACTAGCAACCAGGCAAAAGATGAAGAAAAGTGAGCAGAGGGCAGGGTTTGGGGAGAAAGAGGTAGCATGAGGAGGTGGGGCCACAATTAAGCACCTGTTGTTTCCCCAAACACTTGCACTTTTAGGGCACTTCTGCTGCTCCTGTATTTCACTGTACATACAATATTCTAAATAGTTCTGAAGTTGTAGGTACCTTTGTTTATAAAAAAGAGCTGAACTGTAAAATACTTTCTAATTTGTATCATAACATTATCAATATTTTATTAGGAACTTACATTCCCATAAAACTGACATGCTTTCAATATAAAATATTAATATATTATTATATGATCAAGTGGATTTGTGGACATAGTCTGAAGTAAAAGGATTAACTTGATTTATTCACTTAAAAACATAAGTATATTCTAGCATACAAACATATTTTTATCAAGCCCTACATCAAACTAATACATAAACCACTGAACCATAACAACATTTCTTTGAGAGAGAGGACAGATGATATATGACCCAGTCATTTACTGACAATGTTATTCTCCAGTTTCTATTCAAAAGTTGAGGTATTTTAAAATACAGTTCCAACACTGTTAAGACTTCCCAGTAGTCAATGCTTCTCTCTCTCTCTCATATATTTCTATACAACCTTCTATTAAATTGGTTTAACATTTGTAAGAGTTGCCAGATAGGCAAATCCAGAGTTTAAATCCTTTTTATAGAACAAATAAGCATAGCAAGAAACCATGCAAGTTTTCCCTGTATAATGCTTAACATGATCTCCCACCCCCATCTCACAAGTAAAACAGACCAACTGAGATTTCAATGAACTTCAGCAAAGATACCTTTCTGACCCTTTTATGTATATGGTTTGCTGATTGTACATTTTGTTTTTCCAGCACTATTTCTAGTTTATTGACTAAAATTTGCATTCTGAAATGTGAAGTCTACCTCCACCTCCCTTATACCTTTAGAAGATTTATTGGCCTTCCCTATTGACCTCAAGTGGGAGCAGGAAGAGTCTCATATTTCACATTTCGCACCTTTTAAATTCTCTTCCTCAGAGAAAAAGAAAGCAGCTTCAAGTGCCCCCAAAATATTTTTCAAAGCATTGCATACATTTATAGTGCAAAACATCTTAACTTTGTGCTGCACATTAGAACTTAGCTGTTAAAGGTTATGCTTCTTTATTGAAACTGAGAACACTACATTGCCAGCTAGGACACAGCCTAGCTATCAAGTGAATTAAACATCAGACTGCTACACACTGGACCAAATACAGCAGACTCCTGAATCCTTTCACCCCTACCCAGAGACTCCCTTCTCCCCGGGAAAGAGATGGGTGAGAGGAGACCGGCGGAGATACCAACTACAAGGCGCGGGCAGACACTTCCGTGACCTCCAGCTGGGTGTCACGCAGAGGCGAGCAGCGCCAGGGAGCCAGGCCGGGCGGCTGTCACACGGCACAGCCCAGCTCCAGGCACATTGTGCCACTTCGCTACGGCGGCGAACGCGGACAGCGGCTCACAGGTGTCAGGCACCGGGGGCTCTGGGCGGGGAGACGAATGCCCCGGGCAGCGGCCCCACGTCAGGGCGCCGGGCAGGCCCCCAGGGAGAAGCGCACAACGGCCGTTAGCCCCTCAGGGCGCGCGGTGGGGGGAGGGGACACCGCAGCCAGGCTGAGCGCTCTCTTCCGCCCCGTGCGTCCGCAGGCCCCGAGCGGGATGGGCCTGGCCAGCACCGGAGACGACACCAGGAGCCCGGCGACGGCTCCTCCCTCGCCAGCTGCTGGAGCAGGGAGCCGGCCCCACGGAGGCGCCCCCGGCCGGCTTTGCGCTGCCGCCAGAGGCTCGCGCCGCCCGAGAGGGTGCCCCGACAACGCGCAGGGTCCCGGCCAGCCCCGCTCACCGTGCTCCAGCCCGGCCGGCTCGCTCCACAGCCGCACCGAGCCCGGCTCCCTCTCTCCCCCGCACAAGCTTGGCGGCGTCTGACAAGTGCGTTCTCCCATTGGCCGCTCCGCCGCGTGAGGGCCGGCGCCGCCAGCCGCCCATTGGCGCGGCCTTGTGTGTACACAACCCGCCCGCCAATCCCCGAGGCGGCCGGGGAGGGGGGCAGGGCACAGAGCGAGCCTCGAGCGGCCCTCGGTGGTTCTGGCCTGGAGCCCGGAGGCGGGATCTGCCGTCACGGCGGCGTTAACCCTGAGCCAGCCCTGGTCCTGTTGGGCGGGGTGAGCCCTGGCCCGGCTCTCCCTCCCCCTGCACACAAAGGGGGTGACTCTCAGGCGGGGCTCCCCGCTCACTCACACGCACACGGGAGGGAGAGTGACTCAGCCAGCGCTGGCGGCTCCCCAGCAAGGGGAGATACCAGACTAACCGCCTCTCCGTCGCCGCGCGCACACCCCTCTCGGGGGAGGAGCGGAGACACGATCGCTCATGAGGCCCGGGTATGGCCGGAAGGACCACAACTGTGGGAGGAGGTGGACAGGTCCACGTCGGTACAATGTACACGCACGCGGCAGGTGTGTCCCCCAGGCTCAGCCCCATCACGTCACACTGGCTGAAGTGGAAGTACTTTGGCATGCAGAGGTCAAACCACCAAAGTTATCCAATCCAGCCCTGCATGAAACCTTGGAAGGCAGAATGGCTGGGAGTTGACTAGTTCATTAAGTAGTTCATAATGACATTGTAATATTAGTTTGTGACTGCGGTCATTCATATTTTAACATGGGCTAAGAGGCTGAAAGTCCAACAATCCAAATATTTTATACAAATGAGACTGCCAAGCAGTGGCGGATTTGGAGTTAGTGGGGCCCTGTGCTCAACCTCATTTTGAGCCACGAAAAATAACATTAACTCTTTGTGCCCTCCCATTTTTCATTCTTTTTTCTTGATCCTCCTCTTATATTATAATTAATAAGAAGTAAATGAAAATAAAGTGAGGCACCTTGATTATTTTTGTTAATGATCTTTTCACATATTGTCTGTACCATTAGATGACTGTTGTAAAGTGCTTTGGATAAGAGCGCTTTATAAAACAAAACATAATAACCTTTTCTTCAGTCCACTTGAATGGAGTTCTCATAGCACAGTTTTGAGAACTTCTGGTCTAGATGAAAGCTTGTGTTTGCATTAACCTAACATGAAAAATATGTAAAAATAAAATATATAGATGACGCATGAATGGAAAAATAAAAGTTAGCTTCCTCTGAAGAAACTTACTCAGTTTAAAAAAAAATTATTCAGATAGCTTTCTTTCCACACTTTTTCTTTGTGAAATTGTCAATTAAATCATTTTAAGTAATATTTTGTAAAGAAACATTTTCAATTGTCAACATTGCTTAACTCGTCAAATGTTCCTGACTCATCATATTTCACAAGTAATTTTTAACTCAATACAGAAAAAGAATGTGCACCAGAAGCATTTGTGACAAGTATTGTTAAAAATATTTTCAGAATGCTTTGTACATTTGTAAAGGTTGCCTGCAAACCATCCTGTAAAAGTCTATACAAATCAACTGGTGATCCTGAAGCACAGACCTCATAATTTTTGATAAAATGAAAGAAATGTTTCACTTCACCTTCAAAAAGATTTTTGTCTATGTTCTCTCAGTAGAATTCACTTAATTTCTTACTGTAGTGGCTTTTATCATCTTCATCTAGACTTCTGTCAGAAAAAAAACATGCAAAATAAATTAACAGTTTTCTTTAGA
This sequence comes from Pelochelys cantorii, assembly GCA_032595735.1. Taxonomy (NCBI): domain Eukaryota; kingdom Metazoa; phylum Chordata; order Testudines; family Trionychidae; genus Pelochelys; species Pelochelys cantorii. The sequence goes on along the minus strand of CM064335.1, from coordinate 34,952,747 downwards.
GATTCATCTCTACTCTGCAATTGCACTACTATTGTGTTACAAATAATACTGATGATCTCAGTGATGATCTTCTCTTTGCCTTTTAAATTGATTTCATTGTTTCTAGTTTCACTGAAGATAACTTCCTACTTTTTTATGCTTTTCATCAGATATATCAAAGGAACCTATATTTTCTGTTAATGTTAGTGCCTCTGCTTCCACAGACCTATAGTCATTTCGAACTTCCATGACAAAACTTGTGTCTGAGGCTAACCATTCTGCAGCATTCAATAAATTTGTATAAACTTATTGCAGTGTTTGCTGACTTCATCAATTCTTCATCAAACAGCAATATCATTCTTTTCAAACTTTTCTGCTAAGGATTTTGCTTCAGTTTCACACATGGTTTTTCAGAACCCGATGTGGCTATGTCTAATAAAGTTCTCTTTATAACATCATAGCTCATTTTGAAAGCCAAAACAACATTTGCACAAGCCAACCAACTGGAGTCAAAAATTCTTTTTACTGTAAAATGTTTTCCATTTGCCTGCTCCAAGTGTGATTATAGCATATTCCACTGATCTATGGAAACAAAAAAAAGCATAGGTGTTTTGAAGTAAAAAAAAATGTGTAGCTCCTTCATAAGATGCGGCTACAGCATTGCATATTAAATTTAAGGACTGAGAACATGGTATGAATAAAGCAGAGGGATTTGCATTGTTCAGTCTTGCCTGTAGACCTGAATATTTTCCTGCCATATCTGCGGCATTATCAAAGCTCTGTCCACAACTATTTTTGATATTCAAACCTAAATTTGCAATGATTTCCAAAACCATTGTCTCTAAACATTCAGAAGTGTGGGATTTTAGTAGACAAAAAAACCAAAGAAATCGCTCTATAACTTCACCATTGCCAGTCACATATATTAAAATTAATGTTCATTGGTGTACATGACTCACATCTGGTGTTCAATTGACTATTATGGAATAATACTTGGCAGCCTTTACTTCATCAGTGAATTGGTTTCTGAACTGCTCTACCATTATAGTAATGAACACATTGTAGATTTGGTGTGTTAAAAAGTTGGTCTTCCCTGAGCCAAAATACTGATAATTTTCAAATATTCAGTGAGAAAATTGTTAAACTCACTAAGATATTCAAGACAGGTTAAAAAATTACCTTTTGAATTTGACACTGATGATGCATCATGTCTTCTCAGAGGTAGTCCCAAAGAAGACACAAGTGTCATTGTGGCAACAACACGTCTCTCTAATGAAATAGATTTTGGCCATAATGCAATATCTTCAGGGTAGGTTTCTTCCCTTACTTCGACAAAATTACCAATATTTTGTAGTTCCAATGCAACTTCAGAGTCCACTTGTTCAACTTCTGCAGTTGTCAATATATAAGAACTAAGGGCCACCATGAAACTAATGGGCAGCAGATTCAAAACAAATAAAAGGAAGTTCTTCTTCACACAACGCATTGTCAATCTGTGGAACTTCTTGCCTGAGGAAGTTGTGAAGGCTAGGACTATAACAGGGTTTAAAAGAGAAATAGATAAATTCATGGAGATTAAGTCCATAAATGGCTATTAGCCAATATGGGTAAGGAATGGTGTCCCTGTTTGTCAGAGGATGGAGATGGATGGCAGGAGAGAGATCGCTTGATCATTACCTGTTCAATTCACGCCCTCTGGGACACCTGGCATTGGCCACTGTCAGCAGACAGGGACTGGGCTGGATGGACCTTTGGTCTGACCCAGTATGGCCGTTCTTTATGTCATGGTATCCCCACAACTCAGCAAGTGATCAGATAATTGAGATGTTTCCTCACCCATACTTTTTAATGAATGTCCTCCATTCAATACTTCAAGATTTTTTAAATAAGGTAACAAAACTGTCTTTTTCCTTAGCTATGTCTTTTACCTTCGCCTTCATTGTTTTTCCATTTTTGACTGCCAGACTCATAGTATCGCTTCATTATTGCTAAAAAACTTACCATGATTTTTAGGCAGATTAAAAATGTCTGGAAGAGCAGTTGTGTAGCTACAGGTGGGCCTGAGTCCAGACCACCGATTCTTTGATTAGGTTTAACATAGGGATGTTAAATTTCAAGTAACTGACTAATCGAATAGTCGATGCAATTTACTATTTGATTAGTCGATAGGATGCCTCCACCCTAGGGCTGTTGCTACACTTCAAAGGCGAAAGTTCAAAGGTGTTTCAAAGTGGCAGAGCTGCATTGATCCTGAAGTCAGCAAGGGACTCCCCGGTGACCCTGGGCTCCATGTGCTGCTACTGCTTAGAAACGCCGCAGGGAACCTGGCATCAGGTTCCTCGCGGCATTTCAAAGCAGCAGCACAGCATGGAGCCTGGAATCCCCAGCTGATCCCAGCTTCATGTGGTGCTGCTTCTTTGAAATGCTGCATGCAGCCTGGAAACACCCCAACTGGCCCTGGGCTGCACGCAATGTTTCAAAGCAACAGTGCCGCATGGAGCCTAATGTCTGGCCCCACGCTCCATGCACTGCTGCCGCTTTGAAGTACCCCCTGCCCTCTCCTCCCCCCCCCCTCGCAGCCTCTTTCTGATAGAGGCAGCAGGGAGGGGGGGAAGCAACTAGTTGACTTGTTTGTTGACTATCAGATAAGTCATTCACATCCCTAGTTTAACACCAGTGGGACCATGATGGTGGCACCATCAGTCTTATGGGCCCAACTAAGCCAAAGTCACTCCAATCCTTCTGCAAGGGTTGGGAACCCCGCTGGACAGGAAGCTCTGTCCATTTGCTTAATCAAAACAAAAGCTCTGTGTCAGTTCAAGCTCAGCTTTGTACCCCCTTCTTTGAGTCTCTGGAAAACCTAGTTTGAATCAGTATGTGCAAATACTGCGGGGGTGGGGAGGAGTGGTTTTCTGTTGGAATTAGGTCTGAGAGGATGATTACCCTGGAGGTTGTAAAGTTCCTGGAATAGTTAGTAACCTTCTCCAATCAAGTAAAACACATTCATACATAAACATTAATACATTTAATATAATGGATCCCAAAGATACTGCATGGGATTGTAATCACAGTCTGGAACACAGGCAGCTGCCCCGCAGCAATTACAGGAGCCTGTCACAAAGGTGTGCTCTACACCCTTTTAATACCTGCGTAACAATTTTGGTTTTGGGCAGGGTGTGGATTTTTTTTAACAAAAGCTATATTGTTACACCCCCAGTGAATGCAGTTAGAACAGTATAGGTCACTTGCGACAATAAATTATCCTATTCCTGTACATGAGTAAGCTATACTACCAGTGTAACTGTATCCATGTTGATAGTGTTGTACTGTTTTTTTTACTGGTGCAGTTAAAACAGTACAACTTGTGTGTATACATGACCTAACACACAACTACTGTATTTTATTTGCTCAGCTGGTAGAAATTTATGGTTTTGGTGCCAAAGATCTGGGGCTCAACTTCACCACTGAGTGTAGTGCCTAGGCAGGTTATAGCTCATTAACCTGCCACTGACTCTTTAAATACAGTTGTTACTGCCTTGGTTTCAGTAATGGGGGAAACCAGCCTAAGATGGAAACAAACCACAAACCGGTTTTTGGTTACTGACAACAATTACACCCAATTTAACAGGAGACACTACTTGTTTCTTCTTTTACTATATATCCTGGAACATGGGCCCTATGCTTGCAATGCTCATGATAATGCAGAGCTGTGCAGGGATTGCTTGTGTCCAAAATGGTGGATGGCAAAGTGGGCTGCATGGATTTGTTGGATTTTGAAAAACAGGCGTGAAAATGATGGGTTACCAATGATTGTATGAGATGGAGACAGCAGCAAACTAAGAAGTTGACTCCATAATCCTAGCTATCACTGCATGACTTGTTTGAGGCCCATCATGCACTGCTAAAACTTTCCAAAGAACTGTGTGCTGGATGGTGTGAGTTGCACAGGGGAATACCTACTCATGGTGTGGATGTGTGAAAATGGAGTTGCTCTCCCTAGAAATACTGGAATGGACAGATAGTCACCAAGGCTATGTCTAGACTGCAGGCTTCTTTCAGAAGAAACTTTTCTGGAAGAGATCTTCCAGAAAAACTTCTTCCAAAAGAGAGCATCCACACCGCAAAAGTGCATCGAAAAAGTGATCTGCTTTTTCGAAAGAGAGCGTCCACACTGAATGGACGCTGTCTCACATTTCATCTGTGATTGCTATGGACGGAGTGGCCACCAGGGCACCTGTGCTTTCTCTTCTTTCAGAAGAACTCCCTCTTCCCCATCCACACACACCTTCTTCCTCGTAGAATGAGGATTACCAATGTCAGAAAAAACCCTCTGTTCTTTCGATTTTCTTTCAGAAGAACGCGATTGCAGTGTGGACATAATTTTTTATTGGAAAAACGGCCATTTTTCTGAAAAAATGCTGTATTGTAGACATACCCCAAGTGGACTCACAGGGAACTAAGGTATAGGCCTGACATCTTTAGAGATAGGATATAGTCCAGGATGAGTGGCATACCTGTAGTTTCTGGTAGAGTGTCTCTTTGTGTCTAGGATGAGTAGCATTTCCAATTTAGATTGGTAACATCTCCTAGTCAAGTCTTTTCCACTACTAGAGAGGATGGCTCATATGGGAGAGGAGCACCTCTATTCTATGGCTGATAATCATCCAAATACCACACTTTGCGGTGAAAACAGAAGTGGATTGGAATGTCCAATTCTGCCATTGCACTGTTTCAGTGGTCAGGGAACATTGAGAGGTTGGGGAACCAGAACTGTAACGTGCGGTCATGATGACTGTCACCCTGTCCTGTCAGATCTTATGTAGTACCCGTGGTAGAAGTAGTAGTTGACAAAATGCATAGTTGAACTGGACTATGGAAAGAGGCGAGCACCGCTCTCGGAGCAGTATCTTAGGGCTCCTCTCCAGCAATATATGGTGCATGTGTTGTTGGCTGGCTTGGGAACCAAACAAATCCCTGGTTGGGGTTCCCCATCACATGAAAATATCATGGAGAACCATGTCATGGTGTTCTCACTCACCATTGATCATGAAATATCTGCTGGGGGAGTCTGCAAGCACATTCTGCATTCCTGGCAGATAAGCTACAGAAAGGATGATGATTGCAGATGCATCAGATTCAGAGAGGAATTGCAGTCTGGCGGCAGGAATTGTCAGTGTAAGATTCATTGATTGGTGGCGTGGTGAGTAAATCAAATGAAGCCATGCTTGAAGGCAACGACAGTGGAGGCTTACAAATGGAGTGATAGAGATGTACGAGGCCATGTGGCCGAGGAGAATAAGGCACGTTTTGAGCTTTATCTGTATGGTTGCACATGAAATGGCCTATGATATATCATTCATGGACTTATAATCTGGGGGCAAATATGGCTGTAGGCTGACAGAATTGGGACAGCATGCCTGTTGATGTATAGGCTTCTTGGCAAGGAGGGACAACTGAGAAGAGCCAGTTGTCGATATATGGGAAAACAAAGGAGATCATAATGTCTGAAGGCAATAGCTTCCCTGAATAGTAGTACTCTGAACTGGAAATGGTTGGAGCCCACCATCTGTGGCAAGATTAATGTAATTGTGAAAGTAAACATTCTTCATACAGAGAGCCATGAACTACATACCCTTTTCTAAAGATGGAATTAGTGCTGACAACATGACCATGCAAAATTTGAGTTTGTGGATGGAATGGTGGAAGTTGAGGATTGGTCTCCATCCACCCTTCTTGCATATGAGGAAGTAAGTTGAGTATAAAGCTGTTTCCTGATATTGTACAGGAGTACTTTTTATTGGCCCTCATTGTAATATAAGGCAAGGAATCGGGAACCTAAAGCCCAGGGGCCAGATGCACTCCCCGGCTTGCATGGATCCAGCCCCCGAGGCTCAGGGCTCCCCCACTTCAGGGCTGGAGCACACAAAATCCACTAGGCGGGCCCCCTTAGGCTCTGGTGTGTGAAGGGAATGTGGGGAGTGTCTTTCTCCTTCTTAGCTGGGTGACACATTGGTGAGGCCAAAAAAGGTTCCTCACTCTGGCAATAAGGAATTCACCTCTTGAGCAAGAATACTGCCATGAGTGATTCCCCAAAAATGATTGAGAAAGGGAGTTTTGGGGGAGATAGCCGTGGTGGATGACATTCAGCACCCGTTTGTCTGGGTTGTTATCTCACTCGAGGTGTCTAAAAAAGTGCTAAATAATCTCTGAAAGGTGTATTGGGCTCAGTCATTTCCTGCTTTTGAGGTCATGTCAGAAACACTGTTGAGTTGGGGACTGGGATTGAGATGTAAGGAAATGGCCACTGTGATGCATGTAAGGAAATGAAACTTTTGAATTCTTTGTTTTTTTAAATGGTGGTTCATAAGGTTTTTGTTGGTAGAAGTGTTGGGCCATTATCTCTGATGTGGATTGGTGCGTGAGTGTATATACTCAAAGATCAAAGAGTAGCTCTAGAGCCTTTCAGGGTTCGTAAGAACTCATCAGTCTCCTGGATTGAAAAAGAGATGAGAGTCATCAAAGGGGAGGTCCTCTATGGTATTCTGGAACTCCCTGGGGAACTCCAAGACTCAAAACACATAATAATGGCAGTAGCCATAGGTTGATAGGAAGTATCAACCATATTGAGTACAGACTGGAGGATAGTTTTGGCTATTAAATTTTCCTTTGTCTATGAGTGCTTGCACATGAGACAGTCCTGTTGGGGGAGGTTGTTGGCAAAGTCTTCAACTTAGCATAGTTCAGGAAATGGATATTAGCCAGTAGTGCTTGATAATTGGCTATTATGAACTGGAGGTTGGAAAGCTTCAGAGGGGTAACTGAGTTAGTCTGTACAGGATAAACTTAAAAAAAACCCAAATTGTAGGTAGCACTTTAAAGAGAACAAGAAAACCTTTCTCCCCAGCAGGTCTTGGCATTTGCCCTCCTTTTTCTGTAGGACTAGTCTTGGCATGCTGTTGCCTGGACCCTTCTGAAGTGGTTTACATCACCATTGGTTGGGAACCAGGTGATAGAATAAGAACTGGTAACCCTTAGCTGGCATGTAATAGCATGTGTCTGCCTCTTTAGGGGCTGGGGCAGATGGCTGGGGTGTGCCACACTGTCCTAACTGGCTCTAGAATAGCCTCATTGACAAGGAGGGCTATTCTTTTAGGTCCAGATGTATGGAAGGTGTCTAGGATTTCCTTTAGTCTACTGCTCTATGTAGTTCCCCAGCGACTCTACTGAGTAGGTCCTAGAACTGTCTAAAAATCAGCTGGAGGGAAAGGGATACCAAAGACACCGCTTAATCTAGTGATGATGATGGTAGTCTGGCCAGTGGAATGGCAGGAACCATGGTATAATATTCCTTCTCTTTTACTGGATCTGGGGGTAAATTCAATGGCTCCTCCACAGGGGAGGCAGTTGGGAATTCCTTTATTATTGAACAGATTCTGAAGGAAGGTACTGGTGCTGGTGTCCCCAGTTTGACCAATAAGTGGGTCTACTAATGGTGCAGGAGGTCCCTGTGACATGGAGAAACAGTGATCGTAAGCTGGGTTTTCCCAAGGCCCCATGGGTCTCCTACATAGCGGGTAGTGGCAGTATGGCAGGAGTGGCTCCTCTGACAGTTCTGAGCCCCCCGAGAAGACAGATTCAGATTCTTCTTTGAGATGGCTGTGCTTGTGGGTGCTCCACCCTTAAGTGTTGGGGCGCCGCTGCACACCTAGTCGGAGATTTAAGGTAGCAGTGCTCTCCAGTAGGCTGCACACGTGGAGCAGACAGCATGCAAGATGCCGCTACTGTGCGTGCGCAGCCAACCGTCCCCTCCGTTCCTTCGCTGCTGCAGAAACAATTAAAAATGTCTGAAGCAGAGGGGAGGAAGGGCGGGTGGTGGAGCACCCACAAGGGCAACCATTTCAAAGAACCTCCACTAGGTGAGTAATACTCTCTTCTTCGAGGAGTGTCCCTGTGGGTGCTTCACCTTAGGTGACTATAGAGCAGTACCTGTGATCGGAGGCAGGTACTTTGGCTAGTCAATATCCTGGACTGTGTTCAGAATGGCGTGCCCAAATGTAGTACCAAAGGTGTAATGTCTGGTGAACCAATGGGTGATTCTTATCGGTTCCAGTTAACCGGTGGGGGGTGGTGGAGCAGCTTCCGACCTGCCACAGATTGGGTGCTGCTCCAGTCCTGTAGGGGCTCCACTGTGGACAGGGGCTGCTCCGGTGTGTGGAACAGCATCAGTCTGCAGGAAGTCCGGGCACCCTGCAGACAGGGGTTGCAGGGCTGGGAACTGGCAGTCAGCCCCACTGTGGGGCTGGGGTGAGAGCCCTGTGGGCTGGGGCTATTCCAGACAGGCTGGAGCGGTTCCCAGCCTGTATCCCGCTTAGTCAGTTAACCAGTTAACCCAATGGTCAAGCAGTTAACTGATTAACCAGGATTTTACATCCCCTAACACAAAGTTTCACTTCAGATCTTCGTAGAATAGTGAAGACAAATATAAATGAATTAACTCCAGAATAAATAATCTGGAAAAGTACTTAACTCTAAACCCACAATCTTCTTGTTTTATTAATACACAGGCATCACAATTTGTTATGGATACATTTTTTGAGAAAAATAAAACATGAATTTGAGACACCCGAGTCATATGTAGTGAGACAGTTTGGCCTCCCCCTGAACCAGAAGGGGAAGAATTCCTTAAGTCACTCTTGTGAGCAGGGCCCGAGCAACCCAGACCCAGGAAGCAGGACAGTGATGAAAGTACAAAGGCTGGAGCTAAGAGCTCAGTTGGGCCGCAGCCACTGAAGGGGCCAGGTGCCTTTCCCAAGCTCTTTAGGTGGGAGGCAGGCATGTACCTCCAGGAAGAGGAAGACTGGTTAGGACCGCTGACGGTCCCAGACCTAGGGCCGATGGAAAGCCTGCCGGGGTCTTCTTTCCCTTAGGACCCAGAGGAGCTGGTACCAAGCCATGTATTCCCATGGGGGAAATAGGGAAGTAGTCCAGGGATAGCTGACCCTGATCTGGCTGAGGAGATGGGGTAAACTGAGTCAGCGTGTTGTGGTCAGGATGTCTTTTGACCCAGTGGCAGCCAGGTCTGTCACCGTAGAGCCCTGGGCTGGGATGCCCCCATTTGTGGGTGGGAGTCTCCCCCTGGTTTTGGCCTGTACTTGTTGGCTCTCTGCCAGAGTCAGGAGACCTGACAATTTCTTAGGCTGACCCTAAGCCATAGCAGCCTGAACTGTCTGCTGCCTCACCCTGAGCAAGGGCCTGGACATAAAACCTACCCTGAACTAGGGCTCCAGCATCTTAACTGTTACTCCACCTAAGCATAGGCTCGAGTACCTGTACTGGTGCTGCCCCACCCTGAGCTAGGACCAGAGCTCCCTAACTGCCTGCACAGCCTGAGCACAGGCCAGAGAGCTTGGACTGGTTGTTGCCCTGTCCAGAAGCAGGGCTGGGGCAGGACTACTAACCTGTTCTGCTTGCTTATAGTGAGGCAGGCTGGCCTCACACTGACCCTGGATGGCATCAAGGCCCCAACAGGATCCAGCACACACACTAATAATCTTTGTTGACAGTATCTCAATGCAAATGTTATTCATCTGAATCCTCAATGTGTTAAAAATCTATTCTTAAAAGCAGCTAAAAGCAAGCAGTCCCACCAGATAAGAACTTGTAAGTTTCAATTTTTTTAAAGAGTGTTTAGATCAGATTTTTTTGAAGTGTTTAGACCTGACAAAACTGGGCTACAGTGAAAATGATTGAAGTCCTAGGGCCCCGCAGCTGCTTAATTAGCTCTGTCCAGCCAGGGGCTCAGGACTCCATGCATGGAACTGCCTGGCTGGGGGAAGGGCACTTCTCCCCCAGCAACAGCAGCAGCTCCCTGCTGAGGACAGAGTAGTGAGTCTCTGGCTAGTTGGGGCTGATTAAGCAGCTGCGGGGTGATGCAGCTTAGAAGGAACCCTTTTAGAAGACTCTTAGTTACAGCTAGATGCTGCTATAAATTTATAACTTATTATGTTATATGCATTATAATTTTTATTCCAATTTAAAAAATAGTAACAGTAAAATAGGTCTTCAAAAACAAACTGTGTTGGCTGTTTTAGCACAATATAATTTAATAATGATAGCTTAGAAAATATTAATACATACTTAAAAATAGGATACAATATGTAATTACTTTTAACTGCTATTTGCATTAATTAACAGTGCAATATAATGAACTTTTATTGCAAAATTAAAGGTTTATTGAGCTGCATATCAGATCAGAACGGTTAGATATAAAAATCACAGAATGAAATGATTTTTTGTAGTACTGATCCACAGCATTTATATTTAGACTTAATACAGTGCCTCAGCTTGAGGCACTGTACAAACTAACACTCTGGACAACAAAAAACAATTACAAATGTAGATTGTTTACTTAATTAAGATGTAACATCAGCAATACATACCCAGAATCAGCAACACATACCCATATTAAATAAAGACCACCATAAGTAATAAAATCCCACGTACAATCACTTTGTTCTTCCCAGAAATGCCAATGAAAATAAAAATTTGCCTTGCAGCATGCTCTGAAGGTCAGGAAATTCAGAAGAAGGGGAAGTGAGTTCTAAAGTAGAGAACCTTCATGGAAAATGCCCTGGAATAGGAAAAGCACCAATATTCTGCATTACATTAAGTTTCTAAGTGACCTCAGTGTATCCCAATGCAGAGCATATTATAGTAATCAAGTCTCCATCTGATAAAGGCCAACTAAAAGCATCCTTTCACACATCTTCCCAGCTTTGCTCACCGAGACTGGGATAAGTGTCCCGAGCCCACACAGGCCAATCAATATCCATGTTAGGCAGTGACACTCAAGATTCTTGTGCACCCTCAGGTCAAAGGGACGTGATTGCTGCAGCTGATCAGCAGGTATAGCAAGGAGGATATGATGGGTCAAAGTGCAGTAGTAAGTAATCTAACAGCAGTAGGGAGACTGCTGAAATTCAACAAGTGTAAACTCCAATTAAAAATGTTGGTTTAGTTTTTATTGTTCTATAAATTCCAAGGTTTAATTAATAGAGCGTGTTTCAAAAAAATAAATTTCCATTAGTGTGACGTATGGCTGTACCAATTCAAGGAACGCTGTACAGCTTTTATCCAGTTATCCATGGCAAGTCTGTATTCTCCAGAGTCTCTTTGTGGCTCATAAACAATTTCAGTTTGCCTCAGTTTCTTTAGTTGTTCTTTGTCCGTCCAAAATCCTGTAAGTACAAAGTTAATCCTAAGTCTTGACTGTGCTGGGAACAAATCCATAAATCTGAACAGTCATTACACTATAGAATGAGGAAAATTAAGATTTTCCTTATTCATTTCAGTAATTTTAAGTGGGTGAATATTTTTACATTCTGAAAGCATTCCAACAGAGTCCACTAAACTGAAATCCTGACAAGTGGTACATCTGCTTAACTGTGATGGTTTCCAGGGAACAGATTTAATATGTTGATGTTCATTTAGGTATCAAGAAGAAAATGCCCAGAGGGACAATAGGCCTCAGCCATGGGTGCTCTCTCAACTAGATGGGACTAGGGGAACCAAGGACAACACTGGTCATTTTTTTACTTTCTTACTTAAAAGAATAGATAAATGGCAAATCATACTTAGAGCTGCCTACAGGTCTATGCAACCGTTCACACCTATAAGTTATGTACATTAAATGCCTTTTGTCTACTTCAGGTCATTTCCTTATTCCGTTTTAGCTGCTGAGTAAATCTCATCTTACTGTATGATTTTTAAAATATTTTAATGTTTTGTACTAAACTCATTTTAAAAGCCATTTGGTAACACAAATAGCCATCAACAAATTATATATATTCCTGGGGCTGAATCTTTTTCTGCTAACAGTCAATTCACTGTACATTATTCCCTTTTGCTTTCTATTATCGAAATCTTAAGAACAAAAGAGGATTTTCCAAAATTATTTTAAATAGTTAGATTATAATCCTGAAAGCATACATGTATAAACTTAACTTCTTAAACTGACATCATTGTGACTACTCATGTGCAGAATTTAACCAAGTGTATAAATGTTTGCAAGACCAGGATATTAATTTGTGCTAGATACACTATCCCATTAAACTGATTTTGTATATTTTTCCCATCCTCTTCCCCCTCCATTCCATCACACAAGAATGTATGAATGAAAAGAGATATTTTAGAGTATTATTTATCTTTTGGATTTCTACAATGACAGTGAAACTGTGAACATGGTTAATTGAATATTTAGGGACAATTTTTATTATCAGAAAATTAAAGAATGACAAAACCAGGTACAAGTTCCAACTGACTGTTGTGTAGCATTGAACTGCATATCTGGCTGTTTCTCTCTCTCTATAAAAACGTTTCCTTTGGGACAAGAGAGTGACATCGTGCATCACTCTGCATCCTGGAGCCCCTCCCTTGTCCCTCAGCAGTGTGGCTTCCCTCATTCCCCATGTTGCGCGGGAGCCGCAGCCACAAAAGGCTCCCAGGGTGCACAGCCTCCTCCCTGGTGCTCCAGGAGCCGCACAGCCTCCCTGCTCCTGGTGCTCCCAGAGGGAAGGGAGGGTGGAGCCGCTTGGCCTCCAGCTGGGCCTGCCACGCTGCGGCTTTGGCCCAGCCCAACACCCCAGGAGCCAGGGGGAGCAAGCCAGGCCTGCCACGGAGAGGCCGAGGCATGGCCCAGTCCAACCCCCCCAGCCGCTGGGGGTAGAGAGAGCCAGGTCTGGTGAGGGAGAGCAAAAGGGGTAGGGCCAGGGCTGGGCTGGCCTCCCCCCGTCCACCCTGCGGTGGCCTGGGGGAGAGAGCTGGGGCCGGGAGAGGGGCGGGGGCAGAGAGCTGAGGCTGGGGGGGGAGAGAGCTGAGGCTGGGGGAAGCTCAGGGGTGGGCTGGCGGGGGGGGTGGGAGGGTGGGAAGAGTCAGGGTGGCCTTGGGGCCAGGCCCTCCCCAGCAACCATGGAGGGGGGGCAGGAAAGGGCAGGGGCTGGGGTAGCCTCGGACCCTCCCCAGTGGCAGAGGGGAGGGGAAAAACTTTTGCCCGGCCCCTCCTGGCACCTGGGGGGGGAGGGGGAGAACCCAGTGTGGCTTTGGCAAATACTCTGTCCCCCCACAATCAGGAGGGGAGACTCGGGCACCACCATGCCCTGCCCCTCCCCCAGTGGTCGGGGGGGAAATACAAAGAGCTAGGCCAGGGGGGCTCCAAGAGCCAGGGTGGCCTTGGGGCTGGGCCCTTCCCTGCAAACGAGGGCAGGGGGAAGAGCTGGGGCAGCCTTGGACCCTACCTTGTAGTGGTGGGGGCGGTGTGCCCTAGAGCTGGGATGGGCGGCCTTGGAGGCAGGTGCTCTCCAGGGCCAGGAGGGAGGGGCCAGGGCTGCCTTTGACCCTCCACAGTGGTGGGAGGGAGGGGGGAAGAGACAGGGCCAGCTGGCCTTGGTCCCAGGCCCTCCCTGGCCTAGAGGGGGGTTGGCGAGTGTAGTGAGCAGGGAGAGCCGCTTCCTATATTTAGAATGAGAAAAAACCCTAGTTTGCAAATATTTAGATGGAAAGTTTTTCAAAGAATAAACATACCTAAAGCAAGACCTGCTAGAAAAGCAGCTCCAAGACAAGATATATCTGTATTTATAGGCTTGTCTATCTTCTTATTTATTAAGTCAGAAGTCATCTGCATGATAAAACTATTTTTACTGACTCCTCCATCAGCTCTGTGTGGGAGTAACAAAGGTAAAAGGTTGAGCTTAATTAAAATATTTAGCATCAAATGTTCAGAAACAACTTATAGGTTTACATACACATACAGAAATCTATCTAGTACATTTCTGCTCACATATTCCATTTCATTTGTGGGTAATTACAAATACATATTTGGAGGTCTTTGTGGGAAAAATACTGCCTTCAAAGCCCCAAAAAATGAAAAAGCAACATTTATTTTTAAGATTTTAGTAAGAGCAGCCCCTGCATGCAGCCAGCCCAGGCTGCTGTGAACAGGGGCTGGTTGATGGCAGTAGCCCCTGTCTGTGGGGGGCCTCAGCTCCTCAGTGGGACCCCCATTGACAGGGGCTGCTGATGGAGCATGGCAGCAGGGTGGGGGCGGAGGGTGGCACCACGGAGGCAGTTCCGGCTCCTGTTCCCCCACCTTGCCTTCTCTCAGAGGCAGCAAGGTGGGTAGAGAAGCGAGTAGTTGATACTCCAGTTGACTACTCGCTAACATCCCTAGCCTGGATTGGACCTTGATGAGCCAATTGTCCAGGAATGGAAAAAACCTGAACCCTGTGTCTGCGGTGGAAGGCAGCAACCACTGCGCCATGCACATCATAAAAACCCTTGGGGCTGATCAACGGCCGAAGGGAAGCACTGTAAATTGTTAATGTCTGTGTCCACTGCAGAACTGAGGTACTTCCTGTGGGGTTGATAAATTGAGATGTGGAAACATGCACTCTCAAGTCAAGGGCAGTGTACCAGTCGTTCAGATCCAGTGAAGGAATAATAGAAGCCAGGGAGAAGGTGGAGTTTGAGCTTCTTTATGAATTTGTTGAGTTCCCGCAGGTCTAAACTAGGCCAAAACCCTGCTCTGGTTTTGGAATTAGAAAGTATCAGGAATAGAATCCCTGTCCCCCACTGTCTGGAAGAACCTCCTCTACTGCCATCAGAGATAGGATCACATGCACCTCCTGAATAAGGAGGTGCTTGTGAGAAGCGTTTCTGAAGAGGGATGGAGAGTGGGAGTGGAAAGGTAAGAGGGAAGAAAACTGGATGGAGTATCCCCTCTCTACTGTGCACATCACCCATCAGTCTGAAGTGATCTGGGACCATGCACAGTAGAAAGGAGATAGTTGGGAAGAGAAAGTAAGAAAGGGCAGATCAAAGGAAACAACCGGTACTCTGTCCTCAATCACACCGTCAAAATTGCTGCTTTTGGTTTGAGGTTTTGACTGGCCAGAACCTTGCCTGATGGTGGCTGTTGATGTCTCCTGTCATTTGTTTCTTCTCGTAGGGCTTTCTTGGTGGCCCTGAGGAGGGTAAGGGCACAACCGAACTTGAGGTGTAAAGTGCCTGTGCTGAGAAGCTGAGGTATGGAGGCCTAATGTTCTAAGGGTCGTTCAAGAGTCCTTTAGATTGTGGAGTCTCTTATCTCTTTTCTCAGAGAAGAGGGATGTACCCTCAAAGAGAAGGTCCTGTATTGTATGTTGGACCATGTAAGATAGGCCCAAGACTTGTAGCCAGGCCCTCTTTCTGATGGCAATAACAGTGGCCATGACCCGTGTAGCTGCATCTGTAGCATCTAAGGCAGCCTGCCTGAATGCCCTGGAAACTAGTCTCTCTTCCTCCAATGTCACCAAGAATTCGGCCTGGGAGCCTTGAGGGGGCAGTTCTGTGAATTCTGACACGGCACTACAGGTATTAAAGCCATATCTGCTAACCAGCGTTTGCGGGTTGGCAATGTGGAGTTGAAGACCCCCTATAAAGTAGGGCTTCCTACCATAAAGATCCAAGTGTTTTGCTTTTCTGTTCTGACCTTAATGTACCCACGAGTTAGCTGCATTGACTACTAGGGAATTTGGGGGAAGGTGAGGGTACAGATGTTCGTATCCCTTTGATGGGATGAAGTCTTACGTCTCATTAGGCTTGGCAGTGGGCGGCAGAGGTTGTTGACTGCCAAAGTATCTTGGTAGTGTCTGAAATGGTCCAAATGAGAGGCAAGGCAATGCCGCCATGTGTAGAGGAAGACAGTACATGGTCAACATCCTTTACAACCTCCTGAGCTTCAATGTTAAGATTCTGGGCCACCCTTCTAAGAAGTTGTTGGAGGGCTTTATAATCCTCCAATGCAGGGGCAGAAGTTGAGCCCGCTAGTGCCTCATCTGGAGAGGATGAGGAGGAGGACCTGATCAAGGACTGGAGCTCTTGTTGGATAGAGCCATCATAGTAAGTAGTGGCATTGCTGTACCAATGCATATACTAACAGTGATGAGGGTGTTGGTATCGGTGTGGTGGTCAATACTGGCACCTGCACCGGGATTGTAGCTGAAATTGGTGCCAGCGTCATCGATGGTACTAGCTTCAGCACTGAGGAGGCAGGTGCCAGTGTTGCAGTCAGAGCTGGGGCGGGAGCTGGGAGTATCTTCAGCGCCACCCCTGGCAACGGCATCGATGTTGAGGACATTATATGTACTGAATGGGCTGAGGGCTTCATTCCATGCGCTGTTACAAAGTTGATGGTGCATGTGGTGGAATAAAGGTTACTGATGCTACAGATAATGCCCTGGAGTGACGGCTTTAGCAATGCGAGCCAGGTGGGAGGCGGCAGGAAGCTGCTGTGGCAGCCGAGGCTGAAAATGCTGTAAACTGTGAGGGAGCCTGGGTGGGAAAGCGGCAAAGCAGGTACCGGGGTCGTATCGGCAGGAGAGGCAGAGGGACCAAGGACAGCAGGGACCCAGCACAGAAGCTGGCCAGGTTGGGGGCAAAGGCACCAGCTGTTTGTGGTGGTGGGAGTTACTGGGCGCAGGAAAATTCCTGGGGTGGGGGGTAGGAGGGCAAGGTGTGGGATTGCTCACAGGTCTCTGGGCAATGCGGGTAGAAACAGGTAAAATGTGGGACTAGGCACAGGTCTCTGGGCAGTGCTGCTTGGGTTGTGGGCCCTAGGCTGTTTGTGTTTGGGGAGGGAAGAAGATTGCATGGCCCTGCCATATATACTGGTGGTATATGCGGGGGGGGGGGGGCAGGGCAAATTGCAAGGTTGGGCACAACTACAGGGTGTGTGTGGGTGGGGGAGGCAGATAGCCAGGCCTATACAGGCATCAGGTAGCTGTGTGTGGTCCTGATAGGAGCACATGCAATGGGGCACACACAGTCTGTATTGGGGGCAGGCACCAGCAAGTTGGCTGTTTTTGAGGGTGTATGAGTACAGAGTCATGCACCTTAATTATCTGCTGTTTTCGTATTTTATCTTATATAACATTTTTAAATGTGATAGCTAGCTAGATAAATAAGTGCATGTGCATGTGTGTGTGTAATTTTGTTACTAGCTGGTGGGTGCCACGGTGGCACACATCCAAACAAGCGCACATGACATTAATATTGGTGAACAAGAAAAAACTCACTCTGCTCATGGATGGAAAGTCTTAGAAGGAACAGTGGTCCAGAAAGGAAATTAATTTAAAATGGTGTCATATGTATGGCATTTGCGAGGTCACATTGTGTGGAGGATGCCACTATTGAGCAAAATAGTGCCCCCCAAACATCGTGACCTGACCCCAAGTTTGGGAATTGTTATGCTACAGTTTCTCAATGAAACAATTGGAAGAATTTTTTATCATTACCAAAGCAAAGTAATTTTTTTCCCCAAAAAAACCCCCAAAACAACAAAAAAACATCAATTCTGAGTGTGAGATTAGGGAACAATAGTCTGAGGCAGATACTCAGCATGGAAAATTTCAGCTAAAATGGTTTATTTACACAAACTTATAAACAACTGAATAAAAGGTCTTATGACAGAAAGTGTTGGGCAATCTCAGTTATAGGCATCACTACCTGCATCTGCTGAATACGGCAGAGAAAATTAATAAAAACAAATTTTTTACTTCTAATAAAGTGAACAGGCGAGTGAAAGTCCAACATGTGGTTAATCACCAACTCATATTTGCTAATGCAGATGATTTAGATTCCGTATTACTTCTGAAATTATGTGAACAGAAACACTACACTCAGGCTGTTATCCAATTCTCTGTACTGGAATGTTCACAGCAAGACAAACTGAATAAAAGTTCTACAGTGCATGTTTTGCTTGACCTCACAAACACCAAACAAAATTTATGACTTATGATACAAAAATAATACTAACTTACCGAATATTTGTAAGTGGAACCCGCACTTCTTTCACAATGGTATCATACAGCTGTTTGTTTCTTAAAAAAAAAAACAACAAACAAAAACACACACGCACACACACACAGAGAGAAATTAGTGTTGTATTTATACATATTGTGTATTCAAAAAATTGTTTTCAGTATCTATATAGTATGCAAATAAGTTATATGACAAAATGTGACAGCAGTTTTGTTAAAATTGCCTGTGACAGTTGACAGGTTTCCAGCGTGGTCTGGATGATTAAACAGCCTCGTTTCTCTTATACACCACATGTACTCATGTGGCCCAGTCAAGACCAACAGCGCTAAACACTGTATAAGGAGACTGTGTAAGCATTGTATAACCTGTATTCCTGCCCCAAAGAGCTTACAGGTTATTTAAAACAAGTTACAGCAGGTGACTGTAACAGATAATCTTAAGAACTAGAAGCAGAGAAAAACACTAATCACAGCTTCAGCAAAAAACAGCACCAGCTCTTGCTGCTCTTTAAAGGGACACTATCAACGCTGAGGGTGTTTCTCTTCTTACAACAAAAATATAAAGCAGAGGGGATGGAGGGAGGGAGTGAAATACTGATAGAGACCACATGTCTCAAGGAACTTCCAGTTACAGTAAGAAACCTCCATTTGTTCTTCAAGCATTGGTCTCTATGGTGCATTCCACACACGAGTGACTGCCAAGCAGCTTTCTGTCCCGAGTAGGGTGTGAGGAAACTGACAGCAGAGATGTTTGCTGTACTGCAATTCCTATGTCTGCATCCACTTTTGCTGCTTGAGTTAGAGAGTAGTGTGACATGAAAGTATGATTGGAATTCCAAGTCACCATTCTGCAGTTATCCTGCACTGGAATATCTGATAAGGATGCTTTAGAGGTAGCTTCTGCCTTCGTGGAATGGGCTGTGATATGCCCAGGAGGGGGCAACTTTACTATTTTGCATCACTCTAAAATGCACCCTAAGACTCATTTAGAAATCTTCAGAGGATAGGGCTTATCTCTGCAACCTTTCTGCCAAGACTCCAGAGACTCTTTCTGGATTTGGCTGGGCAATGAAGATTATGTTGGTTGTCCTGCAGGATGGCCTAAAACAGCACTGAAATTCAGTCAATATTTCCTCAGCAAAGGGAAGTAATCAGTTTAAGAGGATATGGGCAAACATCTTCTCTGTTGTACTTAGCAAAGTAATGCCTTGATAATTACTAATTGACTTATCTTCTTTCTTAAAGATTATAACATAGTGGCATTTCTCAAGTCTCCTGCAATCTTCTCATTATGCCAGATATGAAAAACAAGTTTATGGAGCTTCCTTAAGCTGCAAAAATCAGGACCTGTACATGGTCTTCATTGATTTAATAAAAACTTTCAACTCAGTCAATCATGAAACACTGTGGAAGGTGCCAGCCAGATTTGGCTGCCCTCCAAAATGTACTAAGGTCCTAAGACTTCTTTGAGATCAGATGACTGCTACGGTTCTCTGTAATGGCCTGGAGATGGACCCTTTCGTCAACAAAACTAAGCAAGGGTGCATTATTGCCTCAACTCTGTTCTCCATCTATTTAGCAGTCACTTTGTCTTCATTGAACACTGCTTCACCAATAGAGCTGACACTCAATACAGAATGGATGGACGGCTTTTTCATCTTTGACATCTCCATTCAAAGTCTGAAAGTCCTCAAGGTGTCAATTACTGATCTTCAGTCAGCTGATGACTGTGCCATCCTCGCACACACTGAGAATGACTTTCAGCCAGTTCCATGGATTCCATATGCGACATCTCACCTAACCTGGACGAAATTGGGGAGGAAGTAAGTTTTTTTTCTGGACATTCCACTGTGGAGATTTATCCTTATGCCCATGTGAATGCCTTTTACTCTCATGGGGAGGCCTGTGTTATGAGTGCTTGGGCTTTAATGCCAAGGGCTCCACTCCAAGTCCCATGCTTGGAGTGGCACGGTTAATCAGCCAATACAGGGCTGAAATAAGAGCGAGGCTTCTTCTCTTAGGAACTTTTCCAGTTGGAGCTCTTGGGCCTCTCTAGGTTTGGGTGGCAAGGATTTACAAATACTGAACTTCACAGAGATGATGCTTATCGCTGCTGATGGAGGAATAAGAGCAGGAGATAATAGAATCATAGAGCACTAAAACTGGAAGGGACCACAAGAGGTCATCGAGTCCAGTCTCCTGCCCTCACGGCAGGACCCAGTACTGTCTAGACCATCCCTGATAGATGTCTGTCTAACCTGATCTTAAATATCTCCAGAGATGGAGATTCCACAACATCCCTAGGCAATTTATTCCAGTGTTTAACCCCCCTGACAGTTAGGAAGTTTTTCCTAATGTCCAACCTAAACCTCCCTTGCTGCAGTTGAAGCCCATTGCTTCTTGCCCTATCCTCAGAGGCCAAATAGAATAATTTTTCTCCCTCCTTCTTGTGACACCCTTTTAGATACCTTAAAACCACTATCATATCCCCTCTCAGTCTTCTTCTTTCCAAACTAAACAAGCCTAATTCTTTCAGTCTTCCTTCATAGGTCATGTTCTCTAGACTTTTAATCATTTTTGTTGCTCTTCTCTGGACCTTTTCCAGTTTTTCCACATCTTTCTTGAAATGTGGTACCCAGAACTGGACACAATACTCCAACTGAGCCAAAGCATTTATCTGCCTACAGATTATTATCTTGATTCTGCAAAGTCCTTGACAGGATCAGACCCTAAAATATTAGATTAATCAGTAGTTTTACCTTGTGAATACATTTATTCAGAAGCAGCAAGTACGAGGTGTAACACTAGCTGTAACATTACCCTTGGTAATTAAGAAAGACTGCACTTAATACCTGAAAGCAATAGATTCCAACATAGCTCGTATAATATGATTTCTGGTAGTGGAAGGTTTCAGCCCCATAAAGGAGGTACATGCATAAGGGTCATTCACAGGAACCTACAATAAAAATTTGACAATACATTTAATTACCAAATGATATGTTTAGCCTTTTGAGACAGAATACAAATAATAAGATAATTTACACATGACAACTATAGAAGCATAGTGAAAAGAAAATAAAGACAATACATAAGCATTGGATAGTGTTAGTTCAGCTTTCTATATTTCAGAGAATGTTTTCAAATCAGTTCTTTCCTATAGCAAAAAGGTTTCCTATTACTGCTGGGTTTTTTCCCCAGAATTCTGTACAGGAAATACTACTCATTAGTAGTGTTCCCTCTAAGCTGCGCGGTAGCACAGTTTCAAAGGTGATTAATCAGACCCACCGAGTCAGAGGCCCAGGGCTCCATGTTAAACATTTTTTCTATTTTAAAAAAACACTTGACATTTTAAAAAACGTTCCAGGATTTTTTTAATTTCCTAAATATCTGCTAAACAGAATTATGATGTTGTCCTAATTTTGATCATATTGTGGCCGCAAAACAACTCAAAATGCCAACAAAAAATATCATGGAAGTGTAAAGTACAAATATAAAAGTAGGCATGTGTGGAGGAAACTGGGAATGCCCAATCTTGACAGGTGCTTAACTCCCAAATACTTCAACAAACTTTGATAAGAGTTGTTGATGTTTAGTGCTTATTAGGATGTAAATGAAGTGATAGCCCATTTGTCCAGATGAGACTCAATTAAGTTTGAAATCAGTAGAGAATATATTCATTATTCCAGTGCACAACCACCTTTTTCAACTTGTCGAGTGGTAACCATACTAACTGAAATGAAAGGTTCCTTGTTGGCCAGTTTGTGGATTGTTAAATATAAGCTAATAACTAAAAAGGAAAGGGTTTATGATAGACACCAAAGATGAATGTCTAAAGAAGCAAGAGTTTTTATTCAATTTGTTTAAAAGCTTTGTATGCATTTTTATAGTATGTTACAATATATATGTATGACTTACATAAACTACGGAACAAAGGCAACTAAGATGAGTGAGTGATAAAAAAATCAAGGAAATATGCATTTTAAATTTGCACAGTAGGAAGGCTTCTGTCTCATGATAAGAAATGTGCCACATCACAGCAATGTCATTCAAGTTAAGAGGGGAGAAGCCTTCTACCTGTTCGTAAAACAGGAACTGTCAAAGAAACAGTTGTCTTTACCCGGGAAATGAACATACTGCCTCCATAACACATCTAACCCCTGCTATCCTGATGTTAATAAAACCCCACCAATCAATCAACTTTAAGTTACTGGAAGATGGCTAGACCTGTAAAATAGGGGAGACATGACATGGCTGAGCTCCAGAAGTGCTTCTAACATATTCAGTATTTCATCCTCTTTTCCCCCTAAACATGCACTGTAGTGATATAAAGAATTTATGATTCTATGATGTGGTATAAAAAGTGTACTAGAAAAATGTGATCGCTGAGATACTCAAAAATTCCAATGCCCGAGTTAGGTTGTCAGCCATCCTGCTTACGCTAAGATCAACCTGTATCATCACATATTCTGTATGTGTAAAAAATAATTATGGTCAAAAATAATTATTTTCCTCCTGTAAAGTCAAAAGTCCAGCTGTACAAGGTTTGTAAGCAGCCAAAAAGCCTCTAAAATTACTTAAACCAGTACTTCTGTAGTAAAGAACATTACAACTTTCAAGTTTAGTATCTCAAGCCCTTCTGGTGCTCTGGCTCCTGCAGAATCCTTTATTCAATAGTATGGAGTTCCATTTCCAGTCCTCCCAAGATGAGACGCTTTGGGCAGGGGAATAGGGAAGGAAATGGAAAATTGCAAAAAAAATTTGAGACGAGTTCTCACAAAAGTTGATTTAAGAATTTTGTAAAATGTTGGGATGAGAGTGGGGACCGCAGGGAGTCAGCAGCGAAAGGGCTGGTGGCCAGGAGCCCCGCTGAGGAGGGAGGGGGGGACTCAGAGCAGAACCAGGAGCCTGGCTTGAGGGGCCAGGGGCCGGTAGCCCCCCAGGGAAAACCTGGATGCAGGCAGCATAAGGGCCTGAATTGACTAAACCTGAGAGTACTGGACCAACGAGGTCTAACCTGTAATTGCATCTGCATTTAATGCTTATATACAAACACCAGAAGTCTAAATAATAAGATGGATGAACTAGAGTGCCTCATATTAAAGGAGGATATTGATATACTGGGCATCACAGAAATTTGGTGGAATGAGGATAACCAATGGGATAAGTAATACCAGGGTACAAAATATACTAGAATGACAGAACAGGTTGTGCTGGTGGGGGAGTGGCACTACATGTGAAAGAAAGTGTAGAATCAATTTAAGTAAAAATCTTATATGAACCAAACTGCTCCCTAGAATATCTATGGATTCCAGGCTCTAAAATAAGAATATAGCAGTAGGAACATACTACCAGCCACCTAACCAGACTGGCGATAGTGACTCTTAAATGTTAAGGGAGTTAGGCTATAAAAATAAAAACTTCAATAATAATGGGTGATTTCAACAAATGATTGGGTACATGTCACCTCAGGACGGGATGCAGAGATAAAGTTTCTTGACACCTTAAACGACTGCTTCTTGGAGCAGCTGGTTTTGGAACCCATAAGAGGAAAGAAAATTCTTGATTTAGTCCGAAGCGGAACGCAGGATCTAGTCCAAGAGGTGAATATAGCTGGAAAGCTTGGATATAGTGACTATAATAGAGCTAAATTTAACATTCCTGTGGTGGGAAAACCACCACAGCAGCACAACAGTGTGGTATTTAATTTCAGAAAGTGGAACTACACAAAAACGAGGTCAGTTAAACAGAAATTAAAAGGTACAGTGCCAAAAGTGAAATCCATGCAAGCTGCATGGAAACTTTTCAAAGATCTCACAATAAAGGCTGAACTTAAATGTATACCCCAAATTAAAAAACACAGTAAGAGAACCAAAGAAGTGCCAGCATAGCTTAACAATCAAGTAAAAGAAGCAGTGAGATAAAAAGAGGCATCAGTTAAAAAAATAAAACCTAGCAAGGAGACTAGAAAGGAGCATAAACTCTGGCAAATCAAATGCGGAAATATAATTAGGAAGGCCAAAAAAGAACCTGAAGAACAGCTAGCCAAAAGTTCAAAAGTAATAGCAATTTTTTTCAAGTACATCAGAAGCAGGGAGCCTGATGAATAACCAATGGGGCCTTCGGACAATCGAGATGCTAAAGGAGCACTCAAGGATGATAAGCTCATTGTGGAGAAACTAAATGAATTCTTTGCATCTATCATCATGGCTGAGACCAAGAGGGAGATTCCCCACCTGAGCCATTCTTCTTTTTAGGTGACAAATCTGAGGAACTGTCTCAGAATGAAGTGTCACTAGAGTAGGTTTTGGAACAAACAGATAAACTAAACAGAAACAAGTCACCAGGACCAGATGGTATTCGCCCAAAGTGTTTTTAAAAAGTCAAATGTGAAATTGCAGAACTACTAACTGTGGTTTGCAACCTATCCATTAAATCAGTTTCTGTACCAAATGACTATTAGGATAGTTAATGTGACACCAATTTTTAAAAAGGTCTGTAGAGATGATCCTAACAAAGGCCAGTAAGTCTAGCTTCAGTACTGGGCAAATTGATTGAAACTATGAAAGAACAGAACTGTCAGACACATTGATAAACATAGTTTGTTTGGGAAGAGTCAACAAGATTTTTGTAATGGGAAATCATGCCTCACTAATCTACTAGAATTCTTTGAGAGGTTCAAAAAAGACATGAACAAGGGGGATCCACTTAATACTGTGTACGTAGATTTCCAGAAAACCTTTGACAAGGTCCTTCACTAAAGGTTCTTAAGCAGGGGTGGGGAACCTCAGGCCTGGGGGACAGATGCAGCCCCCAGCATGCCTGGATCCAGCCCCCAAGGCTCAGGGATCCCCCTGCACTAGCACTCCAGCCTCCCTGCAAACCAACCACAGGGCTGGAGCATACAAAATCTACTAGCCTGAGCCCCCAGGCTCTGGTGGGTGAGGGGAATGCGAGGAGTGTCTTTTTCATTCTCAGTCAGAGAGTTCTCAGTTTGCTTCTCACTTGTGTGTGGCCCGACTGATTTTTCTGTGGGTCAGCAGCCCCAAACCCAAAAAAATTTCCCCACCCATGCTCTTAATCAAAGAGAGGGAAGGTGCTCTCATGGAGTAGTAACTGGTTAAAAGATAGGAAACAAAGGGTAGGAATAAATGGTTAGTTTTCTGAATGGAGAGAGTTGGACAATCGTGTCCTGCAGGGGTCTGTACTGGGACGTATTCTATTTAACATAGAATCACAGAACATGAGAACTGGAAAGGACCACAAGAGGTCATCAAGTCCATTCCCCTGCCCTCGTGAGAGGAACAAGCACTATCTAGGATCGTCCCCGATAGACATTTATCTAGCCAGCTCTTAAATATCTCCAATGATGGAGATTCCACAACCTCCCTAGGCAATTTAATCCAAAGCTGAAGCACCCTGAAAGTTAGGAAGTTTTTCCTAATGTCTAACCTAAACCTCCCTTTCTGAAGTTTAATCCCATTGCTTCTTCTCCTATCATCAGATGTTAAGGAGATTAATTTTTCTCCTTTTTTTAACCAACTTTTAGGTACTTGAAAAGTGCTATCATGTCCCATATCTCAGTCTTCTCTTTTCCAAACTAAACAAATCCAATTATTCACTCTTTCCTTATAGGTCATGCTTTCTAGACCTTAAATTATTTTGTTGCTCTTCTCTGGACCCTCTGGACATATTCATAAATGATCTGGAGACAGGGGTAAACAGTGAGGGGGCAAAATTTGCATATGATACTAAACAGCTCAAGATAGCTAGGTCCCAAGCAGAATGTGAAGAGCTTCAAAATGATCTGACAAAACTAGGTAATAAATTAGGCAACAAAATGGCAGATGAAATTCAATGCTGATAAATGCAAAGTAATGCATATTGGAAAACATAATCCCAACTATAAGTATATAATGATGGCGACTAGATTAGCTGTTACCACTCAAGAGTGAGATCTTGGAATTATTGTGGACAGTTCTCTGAAAGCATTCACTCAATATGCAGAGGCAGTCAAAAAAGCAAACAGAATATTTGGAATCATTAAGAAAGAGACAGAGAGTAAGATAGGGAATATCTTATTTCCTCTATATAAATACATAGTATGCCCACATCTTGAATACTACATGCAGATGTGATTGCCTCAATCTCAAAAACAAAAACCAACAAAAATACAAGAACCCCGACCTCTCGCCCCCCCAAAAAAACCTGGCTCTGGGAAAAGTTCAGAAAAGGGCAACAAAATGATTAGAGGTATGGAACAGCTGCTATATTAGGAAAGATTAATAAGACTTTTCAGCTTGGAAAAGAAACAACTAAGGGGCGATATAATAGATGTCTATAAAATAATGACTAGTGTAGAGAAAGTGAATAAAGAATTATTTACTCCTTCCTATAACACAAGAAGGAGGGGTCCCTACATTAAATTAATAGATAGGAGGTTTAAATCAAATAAAAGAAAGTACTTCATACAAACACAAAGTCAACCTGTGGACTTCCTTGCCAGTGGATGTTGCAAAGACCCATATTGTAACAGGGTTCAAAAAAGAGCTGGATAAATTAATGGAAGATAGGTCTATCAATGGCTATTAGACAGGATGGGCAGAGTTGGTGTCCCTAACCTCTGTTTGTCAGAAGCTGGGAATGAGCAACAGGTGATGGCTCTCTTGACTCCCTCTGGGGCACCTGACGTGGGCTACTCTAAGAAGACAGAATATTGTATTAGACGGACCTTTGGTCTGACTCAGTATGGCTGTTCTCATGCATGCACATCATCATGGACTACTCTTTTTTTGCTTCTTATATAAATCAAAAGAATGCCAAGTTGCCATTTAAGTATCAAAAGACATCTAAACTAAGCTGACCCAACAAACAGCCTCCAATACAACTCTCTCAAAAATATCCACACAGATCTCAACCTCCATATAGTTTTCCTCTCTTCTAAAGCCTGAATAAGATAAGTTTGCTACATAACATGCTCTGAATCCCAGCAGAACCATGCAATTCCAGACCAAGAAAGAAATAGGTTTTATAGCTGCAGGACCTTCATAGATAACATTCTAGTAGAAGCATACTGTGTTACATTGAAAGAGATCCAACTTTTAGTCAAGTTCTTCTACTGACTAAAATGCAGCAATAGTCATGGGGAGATTATTCATCTTCCAGGAAGAAAGTCCCAAGCCACTGAGGGCTTTATAGGTCAGAAATAGTAAGTTAAATGCCTCTCCAACAAGAAGATAGTGTAGATTATAGCATTCCAGTGTCATGTGCTCCCACTGATATCAGTTTCAGAGTCTATATGTTTCAACTTCTGTGGCTTCCACACTATTTTGAGGTGAAGCTCCACATAGAACTCACTTAACTAGATTATGCCTGGGTGAGGCAAAGGCATGAATAAGGTCTGCATCCAAAAGAAGCAGATGCAATCTCACAAACCAAATGTAGATGGAAAAAGTATTCTGGGACACTAAAGATATGACCATCCAACAACAACTGAGGATCCAATCAATATTATGAGATTGTAAACCCAAGTCATAAGTGGCTTGCCCACCTGCACTACAAAAGGAGGAAGAGTTATCTTCATGTCTCATCTTCTAGTTCCTCTCCTAATTGATTAGTATCACCCCAGTTTTAGTTGGGCTGAATTTCAGCCAACTAAATGTCATTTATGCCTCAACAATACTGGCTTGCATTGTTGCATTGACTGAGTCAGAAAGGACAAAGACACAGAGGGGGATATCATTAGAGTACTGAAAAGTCAACTGTGCCATAATTCCTCACTAACTTTTCTAACAAGCCTACCCACACTGAACAGAATGGGAAAGCAATTTGAAATTTTGTGGAATGCCATATGATAGGGTCCTTAAAGAGGAGAAGCAGCTTCTCCACCACCTTTTACAAATATTCAGCCAAGAAAGAATGGAGCCACCCAAGAGCAGCAGTATCCACTTCTGCTGCAGTCACACTATCAACAGTATCAAAAAGATCTACTGCATCCAACAGTATCACCACACACCAGATCTTCACCCACTGCTAAAAATAAATCTAACAATGCTGCTATACCCAAGTCCATACCCCCTATATCCAGGGTCTAGGAGACTTAAGTATTTAGATCCCCTGAAAATCATCTCATGCCAACCTACTCTACAACCTTAACAAAGAACTGAAGATGAGATAGTATCCAATAGCATCAACTGTGGATAGTTTTAAGAAAAGCTGGTACTCTAATGTAGGTATGGATAATCTTCACCAGCAATGGATCTAGTATCTCCCTGCCAATCCTCACAAACAAGAAGATTCCACAGCATGCCACTTTTCAAGCACTCCCAACATTTCTAGTACTTCGGCATTCTAGCCTAAACATTCAAAAAAGTCAGTTTTTGTCCTCAAGATTCACAGAATCATAGGGGCTAGAAGAGACCTCAGGAGGTCATCGAGTCCAGCCCCCTGCCCAAAGCAGGACCAATCCCAACTAAACCATCCCAGGCAGGGCTCTGTCAAGCCGAGACTTAAAAACCTCTAGGGATGGAGATTCTACTACCTCCCTAAGTAATCCATTCCAGTACTTCACCACCCTCCTGGTGAAATAGTTTTTCCTAATATCCAACCTAGACCTCCCTCACTAATTTGAGACCACTGCTCCTTGTTCTGCCATCCGTCACTACTGAGAGCATCCCCTCGCCATCCTCTTTGGAACCTCCCTTCAGAAAGCTGAAGGCTGCTTTCGAATCTCCCCTCACTCTTCTCTTCTGCAGACTAAATAAGCCCAAATCCCTTAGCTTCTCTTCGTAGGTCACGTGCTCCAGCCCCCTAATCATTTTGGTTGCCCTCCGCTGGACCCTCTGCAATGCGTCCACATCATTTCTGTAGTGGGGGGCCCAGAACTGGACGCAATACTCCACATGTGGCTTCACCAGTGCTGAATAAAGGGGAATAATCACTTCTCTAGATCTGCTGGCAATGCTCCTTCTAATGCACCCTAATATGCCATTAGCCTTCTTGGCTACAAGGGCACACTGTTGACTCATATTCAGCTTCTCAGCCACTGCAATCCCTAGGTCCTTTTCTGCTGAATTGCTTCTGATTCCTATCTTCAAATACAAAAACTTAGTCAGAGTTCATACTATTTTACCCAGTCCCCTTTGTCCAGAGCTAGAATTATTGAAGCCAGTGTGACCATCTTGAAATGCTGTTTGTGTTGGAATTTGTTTAGCCTGCAAAGATCCAACATTGGCCTCCAACCCCCTGTCCGCTTTTGGGTGAGAAAATAGGTCAGCTAGAACTCCCTTCCTTTGTAGTGTTCGTGTACCCTCTCTACTGCACCTTTCTGGAGGAGGCAATCGATTTCTTGCCCGAGAAGGGTGTCATGAGAGGGGTCCCTGAAGAGGGACGGGGAAGGGGGAAAAGTGAGGGGAAGTGACGTGAAGGGGATGGAGTATCCCATGTGGATGATCTCCAACACCCAATGATCTGATGTTATTGAGGCCCAATGATGGAAGAAGGGGCACAATATGTGGGTAAAGAGGCATTCCTGGCTTATTATCACTGGATGGTTGGGGAGGTCAGGCAAGCCCTCGACCAATTCCTCAAATTTGCTGTTTGGTGATCTGCAATTCTATCTTCATTGGTTGGTTGGTTGGTTGGTTGGTTGATAATGTGCAAGCCATCCAATATCACGATTCAAACCATTAACATAAGAATTAAACCTATGAATGAAGTTAAGCTACAATCCTTCTCTGTGTATTTGGCTTGTGGAATTGGTCTGAAACAAAACAGTGACTTGGAGATCCATTAATGAATGTCCAGGAAGATTAAAGTGTTCTCCAACAGGTTTGTGTGTGTTGCCTTTTCGGATATCTGATTTGGTCCCTTAATTCTTTGCCGAAGAGACTGTCCATTTTGGTCACTATACATTGAGGTGGGGCATTGCTGGCATTTGATGGCATAGATCACATTAGTGGATGTGCAGTTCGGATGGCTTGCACATTATTAACCAACGAAACAATGAAGGTGCTAATGGTTCTTGATGTCTGTGTAGAATCTGGTGTTAGTCATCTTCCTTTCCAAGTGCAAACTAATGGTTATCAGCCTCTTTTAACTATTTAGTCTTTGAGATGCTACTAGACTAATTGTTGTTTTTTAAGTTTTTCCCATTACAGACTCACTCTGCTATTCCTCTGAAGCTTATCTACTCACTAACTTTTTTTCTTCCTCCCCTTCAATTTTTTTTCCTTCTCTCCCCCTCCCTCCTTTCCTTATTTATTCTTGGATCTGGACTTCCAACACTCTGGTCATCTGAAGAAGTGGGTTGTGCCACGAAAGCTCATGATGCCAGCTACATGTTTTGTTAGTCTTTAAAATGATACTAGACTATTTGTTGTTTTTGCAGTTTTTCCTGATACAGACTAACTTGGCTACCCCTCTGAAGCTTATAAATCTTAAGGATAGTCCTGCCTTCACAGATCGAATAACCACAGACATACACAGAAATCTGTTATATGTAGCCACAAACCCAGATAGCACAGAATATGCTCCAAGGATAAAGCCCAAGATACAACCCTTAGCAAACAAGGAAATCCCACCAGAGAAGTAGACTGCATCATCAAATCGACCACCCAAATACCCAGAGAATCTGCTTCAATAAAAAAAAATTCCACCTACCATACACCCCCCATCTGTTACTTATCACCCCACCTTGGAACCCCATCTGAAATATCATCAAAATTACAATCTATGCTCAGTGGGGACATATCTCAAAAGAAATCTTTCCTGAACTCCCTCTTCTTGTCTTCAAACAATCCCTTACCACTGCCATGGTCATTATCAGATGCAGGCTCCCCACTGACTAGGACACACCAACGCAAAGGGACAGCAGATCTTGCCAGCACAAATGCAAAACTTACAGACCTATTTCCACTGCTACAACCAGCAATACTTTCCACAACATATCTTTAATGATCCTTTCTCCTATATATGCCCATCACAACATATGATATGGCATAACCCATCCAGTACATCAAATGCCTCAACAACTGGTTTCACCAACATGATTACTACATTCTCAAATGTACTCAGACACAGTTACCCTATCACCAGTGGATGAACACTTCACACAAAAAGTGTTCCTTCTGTGTATGACCTCTCAGATCTCAGCCTCAAAATGACAACATCCTCAAAAGATTAGACTGAATTTAAATCCATAATTCTGCTGGCTGCTAAATACCACAGATCTAACAGATACACTGATTTTACACTATGCTGCGTACCACCCCTTTCTTTGTCCCAGACCTACGGAGGTGTTAATTGCTTAACAATCTATCCCACATCTTGCATTTAGCTTGAACATGCTGGCTATCTTCTCCAGACCTGAAGAAGAGCTCTGTGACGCTTGAAAGCTTGACCCTTCCATCAACAGAAGTTGGTTCAATAAAAGATATTACCTCACGCATCTTGTGTCTCATATCCTCGGCCCAACATGGCAATGGCACTATTGCAAATATCACCCAATACAGCTCTGCCATCCTCTCAATGCAATTTAAAATGTTGAAGCTCTATAGGTCTTATCAAACAAACAAATTGTGAGTGGGAAAGAGAACAGGATAGGACATACAGAGTCTCTGACATGGAGGGAGTGACACACGCACAGCTCTTGATATGAATAAGGGTGTAGAGACATGTAAGGAAATGGGGGCACACAGAACCCCTGAGCAGGGAGATATGCAGAGCATCTTGCAGGAGGAGAAAAACGGGGACAACAGCAGTATAGAGGACAAGAGCAAGAAAGGAGACTGGGGGAGGAGGCAGAGAACATAAAGAGTCCCTGGCATGAGTAAAGGGGGAATTTCAAGGAATACCTGAAATACAGGGAGAGAAGAGGGTAATGCACAGGCAGCCTGTGAGAGAAACTGCAGAATACAAAAAACTATTGGGGTGTGCAATGAGATCAGCTTATGAAGCAACAAGGTGAGCAGTCATCTCGTATATTTTAATAAGACTGAGTTGTACACACTGAGAACTACAGGAAAACTTAGAAATTCACACTTAAAAATTAAATCCACATGCCATACAGTTGCTTAAACAGTCATTAGTTCTATGCTTTAAGGCTCTGATTCAAGAAAGCATCCTTATTGAGTTCTTACATATGTAATTAATGCTCTCTTAAATTGTGGCTATGAAAAGAAATTGCATAAAACCAATCATTTGAGTCCAGCTCAGTTCTTTGGAAGAACGAGCTGGTGGGGAAGGCTCTGGACTGAGATGCAAGAGATATGGGTTCAGTTCTTGTGACACTGGGCAAATCACTTAATCTGTACCTCCGTTCCCCATCTATAAAATGGGAATATTTCCCTACCTCACATGGGTTTTTTTGAGGATACATTCATTAATGTTTTTAGATGTTCTAAGAGGCCCTCAGATACCAATGTGATGGGCATGGCACAAGAACCTGAATAGAACAGAATAGATACCAGTGACAAGTATTAATGTTCAAGCAGGACATAATAAATGGTTTTTGTCATATGGAACTTTTATGACAAAAGTTCCATATGACAAAAATTTTTATGGATGGAACTTTTACCTGCAAACCAGTAAAAGAGGGAACAAAACACACTCCTTCAGAATCATCCACACTTTGTGCCATTCTTGATAGCTCCTCTACACTGGTGAAAAGATCTGTACAGGTGCACAAAAAAGTCACATCATTAAATTGTTTACTTAGAATATTTCATTTAGTAATCTTGACTATTATAATTTATGAAGAAAAGTCTATCGGGCACATATTAAGAAAACAAAACCTCCTGAATTTCAATTCCACCAGCCCCATGACAAAAAATAACTATCCAGGAATAAGACGACAAATCCACAACCATTTTCAGATATCCCTACCACTTTATCTCTCTCTATATTAAAAAAACCTTTTCCTGTGGGACGGCAGAATGACACAGAGTGAAATCACATCACTACTCTGTGTCCTGCCTGCCTCCTCCCTCTCGAGCCTGACCTCGCTGTTTCCCTTTGCCACTTGGAATTGCTATTTTAAACCAAGCCCCTACTCCCCTTCCTCCACCTCCACCCCACAGGGCTTTCAATGCCAAGAAACACGGCATAGTAGCCGGCAGACCCCACACTGCAGCCGTGACAGGTGCTCGGGAAAGCATCCCGGGGACAGGCACCAGGAGTGGGCCTTTCAGCTGGACTTACGTGCCAGCAGTGGACTCTTGGGGGCTCCCCCACTGCTAGGCTCTTGGGGAGCCGGAGCGTGATGCTTGACCACCCACAGTCCGGTTGCCCTCACGGAGACTTAACGCAGCTACCAGAGCACTCCTGAGCTGCCCGGGGGAGCTGCTGCACCGACCTGTTTGCTCCTTGCCTTCTGCTCCTGGCAGGCGGCCCTGGGTGCTGCAGGCAGGGCTGGGGTGGTGAGCAGCGCAGACAGGACCGTACAGGAGAGAGATCGAGACAGCGGCCCTCTGCACTGCTGCTTTCCCCACCACAGCAGGCTGCAGTGCCTCGGAGCGACGCATGCACACAGCACTACCTGTGCCTCACTGCACCCCACATGGGGCGTGCAGGCACTCCTGCGTCTCCCCGGACACCGTGATTAAAGCCGGGCCTGGCATGCGCCATGGTTGATGGGGAAGTTGGAGGGGAGAGAGAAAGGAACCATGCTGGTGGTGGGGCAGAGGGGGAAGGGACCCTGGCTTGAGGGGGAGTGAGAAGGAGCCCCAGCTAATGCAGTAGGGGAGGGAGAAGGGGCCCTGGCTCACGGTGGAAGGGGAGGGAGAAGGGGTCTGGGCTGGCAGGGTGGGGGGAGGAAGGAAAAGGGGGGCCCCAGGCTGGCATGGCGAGGGAGGGAGAAGGGGCTCAGGCTGGCATGGTGGGGGGCAGGGAGGAGGGAGACCTGGACTGGCATGGCAGGGGAGGGAGAAGGGGCTGGGCTGGTGGGGTGGGGAAAGGGGAGCCAGGGCTGGCACAGTGGGGAGGGGGAGGGGATAGAGAAAGAGCCCCGGGAGCATCTAAAGTAACATTTACTATCAAGTTACTCATCTCAAGTAACTGGTAATCAATTATCTCAAGTTACAATTCAAATAAAATTGGGCACCAGATTTAAAATATGTAAGATAGAAAGTTTGGAGTTTTCAGGAAAGAACAAAAGAAATGATTAACTGTTTCTGAAAGGCCTCTAGAGCAGTGGTTCGCAGCCTGTGGTCTGTGGACACAGATGGTACTGCAGGGGGCCCGATCCTTACTTTTCTTTCTGCATATCAAAGAAAGTTTCTCTGTGGAATGACAGAGTGACATCATCACATCACTCTGGTGTCCCACAGGCTCTGCCCTCGCACAGGCTCCCCTGCTTCAGACACTGGGTAGATGGGGCTGCAGGCTCACGAAAAGCACAGGGGGAGGCAGACCGTGTCCCTGGCCACCCGCCCGCCATCTCATCTCCCGAGCTGCCCTGGTGAGACCCAACCCCAGATTGGCTCCCTCCTGCCCAGCCACATACAGCTGCAGTTATGAGTGGCACTTCTGCACGGCAGGCGGCCTGGCAACACTGACCTGAGCAGCCCGGGCCCTCTTTGCCTGGGGCTGCAGCCCCGTCCCCTCTCCTAGTCCCCGTGGAGTTGGAGTACTAGCGCTGGCTTCCAGCTGTGTGGGGGGATGGAGAAACTCCATCCTCACTCCTGGGAAAGAATCACTCCTCCCCTCCCACTGCTTCCCCAGTGCTCCCAAGTGGGGGAGAGC
The DNA here is from genome assembly GCA_032595735.1 of Pelochelys cantorii. Classification (NCBI taxonomy): domain Eukaryota; kingdom Metazoa; phylum Chordata; order Testudines; family Trionychidae; genus Pelochelys; species Pelochelys cantorii. The sequence goes on along the minus strand of CM064335.1, from coordinate 34,918,179 downwards.
CATGCTGGTTCTCCAGTGCTTGGGATATTAGTCTGAACACTAATTAAGTCCTATTAAAATCATGGTTGAGCATTTAATGTCCCTCGTTTCTTTGATAATTCCAGTGTCTGTTGTTAAATGTTGCTTTTGAAATAGGTTTGTAGACATGAATTATTTTATTCTCAACCTGGCAAGCACCAGGCACAGGGTGAGGTGCCCAGCACCCCCTGCCACCTGCCGCCCCATCCTCCGCCGTGCCCCACGTGGCTGTGTCTTGAGCCCAGCGCCAAGCTGCCTGAGGCATCACAAGGGGGTGGCCTAGTAGAGTTCAGAGCAGCTGCCAACCCGCTGGCGCAGTTTCCTTGCTGGTTAGGTTGCCTGTTCAAGGGAGGGGGCAGGATGTGCGCAGAGAGGGAGGAAGGGGGGATAGGGTGTACGTGGGGGGTGGGGAGTGCGGTAAAGGGGAATGGTGAGGTGATATAGGAATGGAGGAAGGGGGATGGGCAGTGTGGGGGCATGGAGGGGGCGGGGTTAGGGAAGGATGGGGTGTAGGAATGGAGGAAGGAGGTGGAGGCACGAATTGGTAGTGTGGGGAGGGGTTAGGGAGGATGGGGTGTAGGAATGGAGGTGGGGGTAGAGATGGAAAGAGGGGGATGGGCAGTGTGGGGAAGGGCGGGGTTAGGGAGGACGGGTGCATGTAGGAATAGAGGCAGAGCTTGGGGCAGGGATTAAGGAAGGGGATGTGCTGTGAGCCATGGAGCTTCGGGTCCTGGCTCTTCCCACGACGTGGGGGAAGGGGGAAGCTAGGGCTGGCCACTGGGAAGGGGCGGGGGGAAGATCCGGAGCTGGCTCAGCTTGGGCTGGGTGGGAAGGAGGAAAACCAGGGTTGCTTACCCCCAGAGAGAGCGGGGTTGGTGAGCATAGTGAGCAGGGAGCACAGCCCCATAGTCTTTTCTTACTTTCCTTTTCTCTTTTTTTCCCTTACTTTTCTTTTTTTTCCTTCCCACAGGGAGTGGGTCCGTGAAATTGTAATAGATTGAAAAGGAGTCCATATGCTCCAAAAGGTTGGGAACCACTGCTCTAAGGAAATATTAAAAAAACTGAGCATGTTCAGTCAAGAAAAAAAGATGACAAACAAGAAAAAGGAATATTACTAAAAGAACAGGAATCAATTTTTTTCATGAATCAATTGGAACTAATGGGCCTGCATTTCAACAAGGAAATTTCAAGTTAGATATTACTATAGTTTTTTTAAAAAATCCTAGCAATGCAACAGGCTACTTAAAGAGACTGTGGAATTGCCAACATTGGGAATTTCCTAGGATAAATTATACCACTTACCCATTAAAGAGAAATAATGGAAGCCTAATACCTTGAACAGGAGCCAGCTAGAGAATCCTATAAAGCAGCATCTTACAGGGCAAATTGCTTTATAGCATTATATAATTAATAAGTTACTTACCTAACTTCTTAGCCCATTTTATGGTAGAGCCAGAGTCTGATGCGCTGCCTTCAGTTAAGAAGACCACCTCTTTCCCAATCTTCCAACCAACCAGTGGATACAGACCTTAAAATTTTGCACATGCGTGTATATGCACAAACATAGAAAATAAAAGAAAAGTATTCAAGTCCATTAAGTGCTTTCAGGGAGATTAAATAAACACAACAAAATGTCCTTAAAACTGTACAGGTTGAACCCCTGTAGCCAGCACTCCCTTGTCCGGCAACATCTGTGGTTTGGTATGATTCTAGACAGCTGGATGTCCACATATCATGGGTGTGGCCAAGTTTCCTGCAGTCCCATAAAGTTTGTTTACCACTAGTCCTGGCTCTCAGTGTTCTACGCTGTTATTTAGCTCTAATTTACCCTTAAGTGTCTTCTAAGAGCCCAGTAAGCTGTGGAAGTGTTGCTAATGCTGCTAGACAATATTGACCTCCTGTGGTTGGGCAAATTCTCTGGTTTAGCACAGGTTAGGTCCTGAGGGTGCCAGACTAGAGAAGTTCAACTTCCTTTACATTCCTTGAACATTTTGTGGGGCCTTAAAAGAAAATATTCCACCAAAAATGCAAAAGTAAACCAGACAAGATCAATAGTTTATTTTTAATAGAGGAGATCTGCAAAGCAAACTATAATCAATTTAGAGTCACTATATCTAATTACAAAAAAGGCCACTGAAAGAATAAAAATAACTACTAAAGAATAGATGTTTTGAGAGCTTCATGAAGCAGTTTAGGACTTTACAAAGTTTGGATTCTTGTTAGAAACATTATTTAGCATATGCACGTTAGAACTAAAAAGTCTTAAAAGCTTTAAAATTCTGCAATTTAAAATATACATGCCCATAATTAAAGCTATTCAACATGTACACATGCTTTTCTTAAATTACAGAAGTTACTTAAACAAAAAGATTTCTAAAGGGATCTGAATATTCTTAGTCCTAATATAAATCAAAAGGCTCCAGACTCCAAGTAGAAAATACACAGAGATACAGAAACATAAAACAACAGTCCTGAGGGAAAAAACAGTGCCATTCACTGAAGGTACTCAAACAGTGACAAAAATATTTCTGAAAATTCATTTTTCAATATACAATTCTATGTAAGAGAATGAGTTTCATAATTAGGATGTCTCTGTGCTTTTGCTAGCCATCTGTGGCACTGCATTGTGAGATTTGCCTTACACAAAACAATACAAATCCCAATTTAAAATATGTGCATTAAAGAGTATAAAACAAACATCATGTTCTTATGCACATGTGAAATAATTCAGTGTGTGGAGCAGTTCATTTGTTGCTAGGAAGTGATTCAATAAAAGATGGATCATTTTGTGAAAAGGACACAGTTGTACTAATAACAGCTTCAAAAGAACAAAGAAATGCAGAAATACAATGGTAAATACAATGTGGCTTTAAATCAGTTAATTTGAAACTATAGTGTGTTCCCAAGAAAGCTACTGTAACATCTGAAAACTAGAAACACTTAAAAAACAACAAAGAGTCTTGCAGCACAGACTAACAAAATATGTAGATGGTATCATAAGCTTTCATGGGCACAACCCACTTCAGATGAATGGATTTATAAGGTCCAGTTTTGAAATAAATAGGGGATGGGGAAGAGAAGGGGAAAAAAAAAAAAAAAAAGGAAACAGTCAGAATCTCCACGCTACATGAAGCTGATAAAGAAGCTGCAAATTGTTCTTAAGTACTCATTGTTTGGTTTTTTACATCATTGGGATGTGAAATGTAGCGGGCCATTCAGCCAATGTCTTTATTCATACCTTTGGAAACTAATCACACATGAATGAAGATAAATCTGAACATTTTTTTTCAGAGAAAACTTAAAGACTTGAAAAAATATCAACAAATCATCATTACTTAAACTGGTAACATCAACACAAATACCTCTCATTGGATATGTTCGCAAACTGTGCAGAGTATAAAGCACAATCAATTACACAGTATTGGTTTAAAATGTTAATGATCTTCAAGTAATCCCCAAAATACACTGTTTCACACTTTTTTTAGTGGTGCGCCTGAAGATGTCGAAGTAGGGATGTAATAGTATAGTCAATTAACCAACAAGTAAAAGTTTGTAGGTTAATGATATAGATTACATGCATTTCCCACCTCCCCCCACCAGTAAATTTTTTAGCAGGCTGGCCAGCAGCCCAGTTCAGTTCTGGTTTGCGCTGGGTCCGGGACCTACGCCCATTGTGGCTCTCCATTTAAAGTGTATTAAGAGCCAGGTGGGCAGGCAGCCCAGCTCAGTTCCGGCTTGCACTGAGTCTGGGGGCTCAGAACCGCCTTTCCCTCCTGGACAGGGGTTACTGCCACCCTGTGCTGCTGCCTCTGTATCAGAAGCAACAGCGCAGGGTGGCAGGCAGCCAATCCGTGAGGGGAGCTGGTTTTTAAACTGGCTCCCCTTGAGGACCAGCTCCTGCCTGGAGAGCCAGTTTAAGAGGACCAGCAGCGCGGAGTAGCAGGGGGCTCCCTGGGAGTGGGGGCTGGAGTGCACTGGCTGCCAGCCCCACCTCCAGGGACTACAAAATAGTCGACTAACTGATAAGAATTCATGAGATTAATCAACTATTCAATTAACTAATATTTCCCATCCCTATGTCAGAGAGCAGCTGCTTTCAAAATTGAGAGAATGTGTCTACTTAGTAATTCACCTGGTGTCTCTAGTACTGCATAGCTTTTACTCTATAAGGGTATGTCTACACTAGTCCCCTAGTTCGAACTAGGGAGGCTAATGTAGGCATTCGAACTTGCAAATGAAGCCCGGGATTTAAATATCCCGGGCTTCATTTGCACGTTCCCGTCCGGGAACTTTGGCCCAGACCTTTTTATTTTGAGTAGAAATATGGATATCAGAGGAGTTTGAGGGCTTGTATACAGAAGACCCAACAACCACTGCAAGTGAAAGGCATCATCCAGGGAGTGGTGACGCAGCCCTGCTCTGGGGCAAAACTGGGTGTATTTCTGAGGTGTGCCCCATTTTCAGATTACATGAAGCACCCATTCATGGTCTCAAGACAAGTGCCTGCTGTGTATGTCCCTGGAAGGTAAGGTGCCCTATTGACAATTTGATTGCATATAATCTTCAAAATCCACTTGTCCATAGCAAGGGTCTTCCAAGCTCACTGGAAGTGGTAAAGGTGGCTGCTGAAGGGAAGAAGGCAAGTGAAATGCTGCAGCTGGTAAGAAAGAGAATGGCAACTCGGGACCTCAATGATCCCATTAAAATGAATACTTTGATGTGGCAGGTTGTGAAGTTGAAGGCTAGGAAGAAGGTAGTTTCCTACTCTTGAACCTCTGTCTCATGGGATGAGGTTCATACTGCTTCTATGAGCTCAGAAACTGGGTGGGATGAGATCTCTGTGCTGTCTGGGACCTACTAAATTCTCTCTTCTGAGCTGGTATGTAGATTCCCAGAGATTCTAAAATGGCCCTGGAATCTTTTAATGTATACAGATTCATTAGCGTTGTCTGCAAACAACTTAATGTCATCAAAAGGGAGGTCTTCTATCCTAGTCTGGACCTGCTTTGGAAATCCTGAGAAGTGTAGCCAGGAGGCTCCCCTTATTACTACTGCCACAGAAGTCGAAGGAGTGGCAGTATCAAGAGAGTCAAGAAAAGCCTGTAGAGAAATCATGGCAAGAAATTAGTCTTCTGCAATAATTGTCCGGAACTGTTCTCTGTGTTGTCAGCAAGGATGCATCTATATTGCATCATAGCTTCACATAAGATAAGCAATTCACATAGCTCAAATTGCGTATCTTATTTCGATCTAGCTTATTTTGTAATTTGGTGCTGTCTACACAGTGTCAAATTTCAAAATAACCCACTAACATCCCTTACTCTTCACGGAATGAGGTTTACAGGGATGTCGGAATAGTGAGCCTGTTATATTTTTAAATAACAGGCTTGCTGTGAAGACTCAGGGTATTCTGGGATCCTGAAATAGTGCTGCAGTGTAGACATAGCCCTTATGTTCAATAAACGGTTTCAGCTTGGTATAATTTGTGTTTTTGTACTTTGTCATTAAGCCTGAGGTAGCTGGAAATTCTAAACTGTAAAGTAACTGAAGAATAAGATTGTTTAACAAAGAGATTGAGACGCTTATGATTTTTATTCCAGCCATAGATTTAGTGTAGGGCTGCCTTCCATGTTTTTTAACCACCTCAACTTGCAAGGAATTAGGGGATGGATGAGCAAATACAAATTCTGGCTCCTGAGGAAGAGCATTATATTTCTGTCTGCCCTTTTGCACATGGGAGGAATTCAGGCCAAAGTATGTGAGATAACCATTGTAGGACCCAACAGTGCCTTTTTGACTGACAGGGCAACGTGGGCAGAGGAGGCTGCATGGAGAATACTGAGCAGCTTATCATGCACTTCTTTAATCTCCACCAGGGTGATCTGTAAAGAATTTGCAACCTTCTTGATGAGATCCTGAAACTACTTAAAACTGTAAGAATGGTCTAGAAAACACTTAGCCCAGCCATGAGGGCAGGGGACTGGACTAGATGACCGTGAGGTCCCTTCCAGTCCTACGAATCTAGGTGGCATTTGGGGATGAAGAAATGTTTCATATAGGGAAATCTTGTCAGCCCTGGCCTCTTATTCCTCAAAGGTCTCTGCCTGAGACTTTGGTCTCTTGGAAAGGCAGGGTGAGAAGGATTGTCTATATCTGTCAAGAGCAGATGTTGAGACCCCATAGGAGTGGAGCAGAAAGCCTTGCACAGATATTTGGAAGATTAAGTCAAAATCTTCATCAGAATCCTCCCCCTCTAATGTCATTCAGTAACAGTGGGGCAGAAGCAGCAGCTTGTGGTACACTATGGCTGTGTCTAGACTGGCCAGTTTTTCCGGAAAATCAGCCGCTTTTCCGGAAAAACTTGCCAGCTGTCTACACTGGCCGCTTGAATTTCCGCAAGAACACTGACGATCTCATGTAAGATTGTCAGTGTTCTTGCGGAAATACTATGCTGCTCCCGTTCGGGCAAAAGCCCTCTTGCGCAAATGCTTTTGCGCAAGGAGGCCAGTGTAGACAATGTGGTATTGTTTTGCGCAAAAAAGCCCCGATGGCTAAAATGGTGATCGGGGCTTTCTTGTGCAAAAGCGCGTCTAGATTGGCCAGGGACGCTTTTCCGCAAAAAGTGATTTTGCGGAAAAGCGTCCGTGCCAATCTAGACGCTCTGTTCTGAAAATGCTTTTAATGGAAAACTTTTCCGTTAAAAGCATTTCCGGAAAATCATGCCAATCTAGACGCAGCCTATCAGTACTGGATGGGTGTTCAGAGATCGGGAGACTCCTGGTACTGAAGAAATGTGAAGTTAACACCATTGGTACAGGTTGAAGTTAACAGGTATGTCCAAGGACCTGGAAATTCTGGGGACCAAGCAGAGTTTGCATATGAGCAATCGTTAATCAGGAGTCTGACACTGTGAAGAGTCCAGGCAAACCTCAATTCTTATGATAGGGTCAGTATCATGGCCTGGGAATGAGCTTAGTAACAGTAGCTAAAGGAGTTAACAATACCATGAGTTTTTAACATCTTGGAGAGAATCTGGTCAGAGTTCAAGCTCTCTTTTTCAGTACCACAGTAGAGCTCTTCTTGATGACACGGTCTTCCTGTTGGTACCAATGGTCTCTTGAAGTCCGATACTTAAGCATCTGTGAGCTTACAGAGTTCTTGGTACCAGAGGAACCAGCAGCCTTGTGGGTACAATACTGGAGACCAATGGGATATGGGAGAGATGATGACAAACTTCTTTGAGCTAGATTCCGTATCTGGAGAACTCAGGTCTTTGGAAGACTTGAGAGGAATCTTGTTCTCTCTCTTAGATGTCCTTGAAGAGTGCAGCTCAGAGACAGAAAAGGCAGCTGACTTACTTTGAGACTGGCATGCTGGGGGATGCTCCTGGCCTGGATCAGAGACAGGATGCAATCTCTCCATTGTAAGGAGTGAAATTTTGTTTCTAGATTTGAATACCAGATAGAGGTTACCCTTTTGAGAAATATAAGTTTCTCTAAGACCATGGATGGGGTCAAATGGACACTGCTATGAGAAATCTCTGACTGAAGGTGATGGGGGCACTTCTAAGCATACTTAGAAGGGAGCACATACAGGGGACACCATTCAAAGAAGAAAATGCCTTTCATTCCTTTAATTCCAAAAGCAGCAAAAAATTCAACACAAAACCTATTTTTAGCCTTGTTGCAATCACCTTTAAAAAACAGGTAAAAAAAATCATAGAACAGTTTTAAATGCCAGAATTTACCTGCCCTAGAAGTGTGAAGTTGGTTCCCAGTGTTAACATCCCAAAAGGCACCTGTTCCCATGGTTAGTTTAACATCTCCTGCATGAAAGCAGCATTGTCCAAACATGGCTGCCTGCTGGTCAGCTACCTACAGTGCAAACAAACATACCAATTACTAACAGCAGCTAAATTTTGATGCATAAGATTTCCCCCATCTTCAAATGCATATATTTCACACTTTAGAATAATCATATTCATATATTTCCTTTTCTGAAAAAGTAACAATGATAAAATACAAATTTTTTTATATATGGCATTTTTGTTTTTGATTTTCAAGTCTCTTCTAGAGACTTTCAACTCTCTTATGTTAATCATAATGGACCGAATTCTACCATCTTTGCTTACACTGTAGATTTCAGCAGTACTACGAGCAGAATAAAGTACTACTCAAACAATGGCTGAGACACATCCCATGGTAAGTGTCTACTTAAATAGAATGCTGCTTATCATCAATATGTTAGGAACTGGTATAAAAAATAAGCCAAATCTAAACTGTTTTGAAAAAGCTAATGGGCAAAGTTCCCTGTCCTATGCAACATATCTAAATAATTATCCTTTATTCTATATAAAGTTATAAACAACAACTTAGCCTCTCCATGCAACATATCTAAATAATTATCCTTTATTCTATATAAAGTTATAAACAACAACTTAGCCTCTTCCAAGCAATCTTCCACTTCTGGGAAAATCAGATCAATATGATGAGCTTTGTAAGGCTTGGTTACAAAGCTTTTTGATATGTTTTTAATAAAGTGGAGAAAAATTTGCAATTATTTTGTACTACAGCAATCACTTGTCTAGTTTTTGAAATAAAGCTTCCTGCCTCATTTTTTTTCTTCCTCACACTTCAGTTTTTCTCATTTAAATCAAAATTATATACAAGATGATTTCACCAGAACCAATGTTCCATTTACTAAGCAGCTTACTGGATCTAAATCATTTAACAAACTGAAAATTCTGCAACAATTTCAAGTAAAAGTTCAAAAATGGAGGTTTTAAAATGAATTAATTGTGAAAATGAGTAACGCAATCAGTACATTATATCCTGAGTTATTTTAATATTAAATTCAATCAAAAACTCAATGGTCTTCATTTTATTTTATTCAGTTCCCAACTTTCAATATGCCACTCAATTTTTTCCTTCTTTTTTCAATACACAATATTAACAACAAAAATACTGCAGAAGCATTCAAGGGAAAAGTTTGATGTTTTGGCACATGACAAATGGAACAGTAATGGCTTTTAGAATATCAAAACATAGAGGTGGTCATTTATGTTCCCCTTTGTGGGTAGGGACACAGTTGAAGTTTTGAGGTGTTTAACTTTTACTTCTCTGACCCCAACCTCTAACCACCTCCCCAACTGACCCCTTAACAGTCCACAACTGTCTCCAACAAGAAGCAAATTACTTTTAGAAGGAAACTTCCAGCTAATCAGTGAAACAGTCATCAAAACTGACATTTAAACTGGCTTCAGGGATTACACTCTACTGAGATGAATGGCAGTTGTTGGATATAATTTTTTACAATCAGCTCATATTTTATTTACATATAGATTTTCTACAGTGTTTGTTATCTCACAAACAGTAATGGATTTCACCAGCCCTATAGAGGTAGTGAATTATCACCCCTACTTTACGTCCTGACCGTATGTCCTGATTTTTCAGGGACTGTCCTGAATCTGAATACTCTGTCCTGGTGCCCCATCAAGTAGTGATATGTCCCAGAAAGCCCCGCCAGACATTTCACTACTTGATGAGGAGGTACCAGGAAGGTGCAGGGGTAAGGAAAGGTGCCAGGAGTTTCTGGGGGCGAAGCAGAAGGGCAGACACATGGAGGGGTGGGACGGGCACCAGTGGACAGAGGAGAGAGGCAGGGCAGGTGGGTAGAGGGAGGTGTTAGAAGAGGGAATGGGGAGGGGCAGCTACAAATAATCAGAGTGGGGCTAGAGGAGGAGTGGACATAGGGGGAAGAGAAGAGCTGGTGCAGGGGAGGGGGGCGGCTCCCCAAAGGGCTGAGGGGAGTGAAAAGGGCAGGAGCCAGGACACCAGAGGAGGGTGAGGGGTGGGGGGCAGCACCAAGCATCAGGGGAGCAGATGAGGGAAGGGTGGGAGACATGGCAGCAGAGGGAAAAAGGAGAGGTTTAAAAGATATTTATTAATAACTTGGATGCCACAGTGGCACACATCTGAACAAGTACATGTGAACTCAATACTGGTGCACAAGATAAAATTCACTCTGCTCATGGGAGGAAAATCTCAGAGGGAACATTTCCCCAGCCTCTCACCCCAGAGTTAATGCAATGTAAACTGAGTTAATACAATTGCAGGATAGTTGCATGCGAGGGTCCTGTGGGAGCCAAACTCATCCCTATTGGTAGGATGATGGTGGAAGGAGCTCTTAGAGAGGTTACACTACACCCTTTACTTCTGATCATGTGACCCTGGGAATACTACCACCAGGGGTGGGACTTCTTGTGGCAGGGGGTGTAGCCAGACATGAACCCCATCTTGTTTTCCCCCCCCCCAGAGAGCAAGAGAAAGGCAGTCAGCCTTTGATGCCCTGGGAACGCAGGTGTGCTGCCTGTCCCTGACTCTACCATAAAGAGAAACCAGACAGTAAATGGGCTAGCTGACGACCCGGGAGCCTCCCGTCTCCCTGATGGCTAGCACCAGTAATTGACACGCCCACACAGTCCCAGGAGAGGAATCTTCACCCATCACATACCAGAGGTGCCCATTGTCTACATTTTCCCAGGTGTGAATTATGCTTTGCACCCTTTGTGGGAAACTTGGCATTCAAAGCCATTTTTCCTAATTGGCCACTTGAGACCAGGAAGAAGCCTACGTGACCCAAGGGGTATAAAGAGGGGTTTAGTAGCCCACCCCATTTGAGCTCCAATCATCTACACCTGCTGGCAGGTATTGGTTGTCTCCCGAGGTCTGTGGGACGCCCAACCTCGCCCTACTTCTTCCCGAGGGATTGAGAGAAAGACGCTGGCCACGCCAAGTCTGGAACGCAGGGGTGAGAATATATACCTGCTAGGTGTCTATTTTGCATGCATTTAATAAGAGCTCAGAGAACCAAAAGGGTTTCATGGTACCTGTAAGTGACTTATTAGTGTAATTTCTGTCCTGTCCTTTGTAGTGGCTGTGTTATCTGTGACACAGTAGTAGCATTTAACAGCTAAGTTTACCCTGTAACAATAAAATAGTAACTGTTTAAGCTGTGACCTGACTCCTTCAGTTGCTGTAACAGAACCAAGCACAATTTTAAAAAGAACTCCAGCCGGTCATAAGGGACAGATATAGGGAGAGCTTGAGCGTTGGATCGTGTCGCTTCCAGGGGACAGATCCGTTGGGGCATCTCTCAGCCTCCCCAGGCTGCCCGCCGCGAAGGGATCGTGTATCCTAACAGTCAAAATCTGAGGTGTAATAAGCTCTCCCTGTAAACTCTGGGGCGCCTGTCGGCCTGTTGGCTGCCCGCCGCGAAAGGATCCCGATCCTAGCGGTAAAGACACGGACGTTAAACTCCTCGGGGCACCCGTCAGTCTCACCTAGACTGCCCACTGCAACGGGGCCTTGTGTCTCAGCAGTTGAAGTCTCGGGTGTATAATACACACACACCACTCACTGCCCTGACCACCGGCTGACAGGGGGGCATGGCTAATGTGTCCCTAATTTTGGTTTAGAAAATATGGTCACCATATGTATGGGGAACTAATGTACAGAGAAAATAAAGCTCTACTGCGTCAAGGGAACCCGTAAGCACAGTGTCTTTTCCGCCCATGTTGAATCCAAAAGGAGTTATGATAGGTAGAACCCATTGCCGGATCAGGGCCTACAACACTGACCTAGAAAACCACCCTGATCTCATAAGTCCTAATTCAATGCCTCAAAGGTTATGTTCCCTGTCTGGATGGTTTGCTTCAGAACCACAAGGGTTAGAAACTTCTCCTTTGTTCTCGATGAAAACAAACATCTTGGAGCAAAATTTCATAACCCCTACACAATTGTGGAATTTTAGAAAACACAGGTCACACAGATAAACTAACATTTATAAAGACAGACAAGAGTATTTACAAAAAATCCCACTATTCAGTCAAATAAAAAAAATCATTAAAGATTTTCACTCACCAAGGCCACTATTGGAATAGGCACCCCAAATATTTCAGCATCAACTGAACCAAAGCTGTGACTTAAAATAAATGTTAAAAAGTCACTGCACTGAATTTTAGAAATTAAAAAATGTAATTTAAAATAAGTCCTCAACATACACAATGCTACTAGTTTTTATATTTACATAAATCATGAAGCTATTATTTTATCTTTTCCCTACCAATTTGGACCTACAAATCAGTCAAAAATGTGCAACTACAAATATCTACAATTTAAATTATCTTTGGCTTCATTTAATATATTACTTTTTAATATCTTCAGAGATTTGTTACTTTTTTCTAACAATAATTTTCAGATGTTAAATTTTTGTTTAGATTCTGCCTGCATACATACTTTGTGTCCTCTACTGTAGGATATATGGATATCGGTATTGAAAATAATTTGTTCAAAAGAGAACTCCAACACATCTGAAACAACAGAGAGAATTTAAAAAAAGTTAGCCAGTCTCAAAGAACAATCCGTAACATGATTTTCATGGATTCATAGTTGGGAGGTCAACAGGGCCGGCCTTAGGCCGATTCGACAGATTTGGTCGAATCAGGCCCCGTGCCTAAAGGGGCCCTGCGCCGCTGAACCCGGAAGTGCCAGCATTACAATTCAGAGCCGGGGGCCCTGCTCCAGCAATATGTGGAGCTGGGTCTCTCCCCCGGCTCTGCGTGGAGCGGGCCCCAGCCCCCCCGCCGGCTCCCCCCGTGCGTCCTCCTACCCCACCCCCAGAGCAGCACCCTTGGCCCCCAACCATCCCTGCCGTGCACGGCTCCCCCTTGCCGCCTGCAGCTGCCATGCGCGGAGTTGCAAGTGGGCGGGGCCCGAGCGTGACATCACGTCACGCCCGGGATTTTAAAACTCCTTGGAGGCAGGTTGCGTGGCTGCCTCTGGGGCCTGAGTGCAGACTCCAGCCCCGCAACGTGGAAGGCAGAAGGTAGGGAAGGTGCTTGTGGAGAGGGGGAGGGGCTTGTGAACAGGGGGAGGGGAAGGGGGTTGTGCGGCAAGGGAAGGGCTTGTCCAGAGGGGGAGGGGAAGGGGCTTGTGTGGAGGGGAAAGCACCAAGAGACAAATGCCAGGGGGCCAAGTGCAGACAATGAGAGAAAGGGCAGGAGGGGAGGTGTCAGTGGGAGGGGGGACAGGGTGATGCTGGGAGAGGAGAGGGGAAGGGCATTGGGGGCTAGAGGGGGAGGGGGAGGTGCTGGGAGAAGGCTTGAAAGAAGGGGTGGGCATGAGAAAGGTGGGGATGGAGCAAGTCATGTGTGAGGGCACAGAGGGACAGGAGGGAAACGGGGCAGAGAGTGGTGAGGGGGTGGGCATCAGGGAAAAAGAGGGCAAAGGGGGCAGGGGCAGTAAGGGAAGGGGGAGGCACCAGGAGGGTGCAGGGCTAAGGGAAGGTGCAGGTGCCAGGGGATTCTGGGGTGAAGCAGAAGGGCAGACGCCTGCAGGGGAGGGACCAGCACCAGAGGAGAGAGGCAGGGCAGGTGTGTAGATGGAGGTGTTGGAAGAGGGGATGAGGAGGCACAGCTCACTTGATCAGAGTGGGGCTACTGGAGGAGTGGGCACAGAGGGGAGTGAAGGGCTGGTGGAGGGGGGCAGGTTGCAGGAGGGCTGAGGGCAGAGAGAAGGGCAGGAGTCAGGACAGCAGAGGAGGGTGAGGAGTTGGGGGGCAGCAGGCACCAGGGGAGATGATGGAGCAAGGAGAGGAGACATGGCAGCAGAGAGAAAAGGTAAAGGTTTAAAAATATTTACTAATAACTTGGTATGCTGCCCACGGCCAGTTTGTTTGCGCCCCATGGTGCAGTTTGGGTTATATGGGGATCAACACGTGGCCGGCGAGTGGGAGCCAAAACAAAAAAGTAGTCAGTGTTCTGATCTTCTGTTGATATGCGTTTTAGTAGTTAAATTCTTGGACTGTCATTGCTCATGAAAAGTGCTGTCACATGGGTAGAAATTGGGTAAATATTGCATTTTATTAATATCAGCAGACTTAAATGGGGCCTGCGTGTTGTGTAGTCTTGCCTTAATCTTTGTATTCATGCCTGTCAGTGTGAGAGAAGCTATTTGTATATATTTGATTGCATATGCAACCACACTTAAGTTGAGGCCCTCAGCATGTTCCGTAAGTATCGGTGTGGTCCCTGGGGCTTCCAAAGTTGAGTTGCCCTAGCTCATCCCTGACAGGTGTCTGTCTAACCTGGGCTTAAATATCTCCAGTGATGGAGATTCCACAATCTCCCGAAGCAATTTATTCCAGTGTTTAACCACCCTCACAGGCAGGAAGTTTTTCCTAATGTCCAACCTAAACCTCCCTTGATGCAATTTAAGCCCATTGCTTCTCATCCTAACCTCAGAGGCCAAGGAGAACAATTTTTCTTCCTCCTCCTTATGATACTCTTTTAGATACTTGAAAGCTGCTCTCATGTCCCTTTTCAGTCTTCTCTTTTCCAAGGTAAACAAGCCCAATTCCTTCAGCCTTGCCTCATACCTCATGTTCTCTAGACCTTTCATCATTTGTGTTGATCTTCTCTGGACTTTCTCCAGTTTCTCCACGTTTCCTGAAATGTGGAGCCCAGAACTGGACATGATACTCCAGCTGGGGCCTAATGTAAATGGCTCATTCCCTGCCTAGGGGACATGAGACTGGGCAGGTTAATTTCCAATCCTCCTGTTTATTCTTTTCCTAAGCCAGGTGGGCACGGTAGTTCTGATGGGGGCTCTGCAGGAAGGCAGCCCGCACTGCCCCCTGCCTGAAACCTTGTGCATGTGTTAAACAACTGTCCAGCTCACCCTAGAGGTGAGTGCATTTCAGCATGCCTGAAGCAACACAGCACCAGCAATGGACAGAAGAATGGCTCCCGGGCATGGCTTGCTCATGACTGCTTCAGTCCCGTTGATGGGCCTCAGCCTCTTTTCTTCCACTCCCCCACTTTCCAATGGGGCTGTAGACTCTGGGGGGAGAGGGGTGGAGGCAGGCAGAGGTGTCTCCCTGCAGCAGATGTAGACACATCTCTGTATTAATCATTCTCTCATTGAAGTTTTTAGCTTTGTATTGAGTCCTTTTACATGGAAACTTTGTATTACGTCTTGGTAGAATAGTCCCGAGGACAAGTGAGGCAGAGACTGTCCCTGTGGGGTGAATGAGGTGGGAATGTATAAGGCGGAAGGTGAGCACCTCTGGGCAGTTGCAAAGGTTGGATCTGGCTTCCATCCCCTCTCCAAGATCAATGAGCCCTGGGAAGTGGGCCCATTGAAAGGAGATTGGACCTGTGGATGCCTTGGGGGTCAGCAGCAAGGGCCTGCTTTGGGAAGCCCCCACTTTGGAGGTGAATGTGGCAGCATTGAGACACCACCCAGAAGCAGGCACCACAGACACTAACTGCAGATTCATGGGACAGCTCTCACAGATCTTGCACATGCATAAGATAATAGATCTGCAGGAGGGGGGGCCATGGCGTAGTGAGGGGGCCGGAGGGGTCAGTTGCCCCTGGGAGAAAAATAATATAAAATTTAGTTAAAAATAGATGTCACACGTTTTTAAAAGGAATACCATATCTCCTGCCTTTTGTCTATTTTTGTCTCTTTAGGCCCCCAGTTAAAATTTTCAAAAGCACTTGAGTGACTGAAGTCATTTTTGAAAATTGGACTTGGAAATCTAAGCTCAGATTTTCAAAGGTAATTAAGCTCCTAAAGAGACAGTTGCCAACTCGGATCTTCAAAGATATCTATCTGATCTTTACACACCTTTGAAAATCTGGACATAAGTGTCCTAGTCAGTTCTGAACGTGAGATGTAGGAGCCCACTCCTAATTCCTTCAGGCTTTTTTTTTTAATTTGAACATTTATCTACACTAATTCCCCTCCTTTCTCTTTCACTATTCAATAAATGCATGGATCAAAATTATAGGTGCTTTGTGAATATGCTGACTTGAGAGTGGAAAGATTTCATATTGTCATGTATGATTCCTGGTAACCCATCTCAAATATGAAAAACCAGGTTGATACCTGTTCATATCAGGAGCTGTTGAATTCAGTTCACCATTTGCAGTATCTCATTAGGATGTTTAGTGGAGAAGATATTGGGTTTTTTTATTTATACTGTGGGCAAAGCATGGGCTCACAAGAATTCCTCCATTGTTTTACCATGAGTCTCAAAACATTTGGTGTTTTTCTAAAGGCCTGGAGTCAATTGATTATGTAGGAATCTCAGCTTTCATTTAAAAAAAGTTCTCTATACTTCTGGGCCTTACAGCTAAGGAGGAAAGCTTTAAAACTAAAAATACTTAAGAAACAAAAGGCCAATACAAATCCAACATGTTTTATTTTTAAAAAAATCTTATGATTTGTAGACCATTCTCATAACTTTGTGTAGGCGTTCCTTGTGATTTTTGGGTTGACAATACTGCTCTTTGATTAGTGAATTTAGAGAGGTCTCTCCCTTCAGTTTCCCTTTCCACCCTCCTTTTTTGTCACAGGTCATCAGAGAATCATAGAGACAATGGAAAGTAGGGTGAGTCCATGACTATGGTTAATGACTGGTCAGGGTGACTAACTATTATCAGCCAGTGGTCTGAATGAACTATCTACTGCCATCTGTTAATCAACTGTAGGAAAAGGCTTCACGAGCAGACCTTATTTATATAGACATACCTACTTTGCCACAGAGATCAGTAGACACACTTGCTGTGTCAAGGTGATCAATTTTGGCTCTTTTGGGTTGAAATTCACTTAAGACTTGGAGCTGGGAGAATGAAATGTTGTTATCCATATTGTATGATTAAAAGGTAAAAGACTTGAACTTAATAAGACCTGGCTTAGGGTCTACCATAACTTGAACACTAAGCAGGGGATAGTGAGTCACATCTAACTGAAAGTCACAGAAGATGGAAACAGGTTTTATTTCTGGTGGTGTAGTCTATTTGGAAGTCCTCAATTATATCTGACACTTTACATCCAGTGTTTAAAGGCAGAGCTGACTAGAATCAATTGAGAGTCCTTGTCTCGTCTCAGTGATCGCTTGAGCAAAAATCATTGATAAAATCTTGTGTAGACTGACCTTGGACTCAACATGCAGGCAATGTGTTGAAGGGCAGTGCAAAGGAGGCAATGGTGGGGAGGTACCATATTACCTAGTGAAATCATTGGTGCTGAAATCACTAAGGACTGGAATTTGACCACAGAACTGACACTTTCTTAACAAAGACTCCATTTTTGCTATTTAAAAAGTAAATCAATATAACAGAAAACTGCAATGCTCTTTGGTAACTTTTTAAAAATCAAACTTTAATTTTGTGTAAAATTTTGCATGATAAAGGATGGCATTTTTTTTGAAAATGTTCAACTATACTGATATACATTTTGATCAGATCTACTTCTGATGTGATATTTGTGTATGGTTGTGGGGGTGTGGGTGGGGTTTTTTTCCCCCCCCTCAACAAAAAATCCTGGGTGGTGGGGCCCTGCCAAAACTATTCGAATTGGGCCCCGCACTTCCTAAAGCCGGCCCTGGAGGTCAACATATAGTTGGACTAAACGATTAACCAATAAGCCTGGATTTATTGGTTAATCCTATCAACCACAGACGGTGAAGGGGGCAGGCAGGAACTGGTACATGCAGAAAGCTTTCAAAACACCTGCTCCCCCCAACAGAGGCAGCAGGAGGTGGGGGAGATGCAGAAGCTGGTGTTTGGGGGGGCTCATTGGCTCTGTGGACCCACCTGCCCTGCTGCCCTGATAGAGGCAGCAATGTGAGAAGGTGGAGAGAGACAAGGGAGGCTGCCATGGAGCAGTCTTTGTCTGCGGTGGGCCCAGGTGCTGCCTTTGTCTGCTGGTCTGCACAGGGAGCCCATTTTCTAATCTCTGATACAGAGACAGCAGCATGGAGTGGCAGGGGGCTCCCTGGAAGTGGGATCAAGAGCACACTGGTTGACATTCCCTGTCACCAGGGTCTACTGAATAATCATGTAACTGCTAAGTTTAGATGTGGTTACATTATTATTAAATTAATCTAAATCTAACATCCCTAATTCATACCTGAAATGGCTCAAAAACCCCTGTTGAACTGGCATTGGAATAGTCTGTTGCATACACAGAACCTAAAAATAAAGGAATAAATAAGGTTTTTAATGCCTAACTATTCAGAAGCTTCAGAGGGCTAGATGAGTTACTACTCTGTAACTGGAAAAACTTAAACAACAAATAGTCTAGTAGCACCTTAAAGACTAACAAAACATGTAGATTGTATCATGAGCTTTTGTGGGCAAAACCCACTTCTTCAGATGACTGGAGTATTAAAAGTCCAGATCCAAGAATAAATAAGGGAAGGGGTGGGGATGGGGGAAAGGAGGGAAAAAAAGGAGAAAAAAGACTGCGAATAGATTTTTCAAGTTACAAGAGGCTGATAAGAACAATTAGCACCTCCACTGGTTGGTTAGGTCATTAGGATGCGGAAGAATTAAACTTGTAAATGAAGTTAAGTTAGAACCCTTCCCTGTATATTTGGCTTGTGGAATTGGCCTGAAACAACATGGTGACTTGGAGATCCATTAATGAGTGTCCAGGCAGATTAAAGCGTT
The DNA here is from genome assembly GCA_032595735.1 of Pelochelys cantorii. NCBI lineage: Eukaryota > Metazoa > Chordata > Testudines > Trionychidae > Pelochelys > Pelochelys cantorii. Next base: position 34,899,638 of record CM064335.1, on the reverse strand, counting down.
CTCCAACAGGTTTCTGTATGTGGCCTTTTCAGATATCTGATTTGTGTCCATTAGTTCTTTCCCGGAGAGACTCTCCAGGTTGGCCAATATACATGGTAGTGGGGCATTGCTGGCATAGATCACATTAGTGGATGTGCAGTTAAATGAGCCTCTGATTTGGTGGCTGATGTGGTTGGGTCCAGTGATGAAATCACTATTCTATCTCAATCAGATAATGACCTTATTTTACCTGCACGCAGTTAACCAGAAGTGGAACGACATTCCTAAGCTTGGCAAGCCAGTCAACTGACAGATCAAATTATGTCAATTGACTGTCTAACAAAAGTAAATTATTATAGCAACAATACCCTGACATCGGTAAAGCAGCCTACTGTTTTGACACACACCCTGCCCCAGTGTTTCTCAACCAGTGGTACAAGTACCCTTAGGGGTACTTGAGAGAAGTCTGGAGAGTATGCCAACAAACTGAAATTGGGAGAAAACTGAATTTTTGTTTTAAGTTTTACAGCATTTTATTATTTTTGTACTTTTTACACCCAAAAATTTCATCGCCCGCCTGGCTATGATTAAGTTGTTTAAACAAATGTGTTGCAACAGTAGAAGAAAGTTGTGTGTGTGTGAAAACTGTAGGTACTGGGGGGTACTTTAATTTTTTTTAAAAAAGGGGTACTTTATAAAAAAAGGTTGAGGAACACTGTCCTACCCTAAAGGGCTATCAATCTAAACTTAACTTCTATAGGTTTATCAAGTTACTCAGAAGGCAGTGAAAGAAGGTGGTACATTTTCATTAAAATTCCTCTCCCAAAACGAAGTGACTATATGCACAACCATTACACTGCTTGGTATGCTGGCCTGCTGCCAACTTAACGTAAGTTAATTTTAAAATAAATTTTAAGTGGCTATGTGTTTGTTTAATTTTGTTTTTCTCTTTTTTAAACTGTTCAGTCTTGAATAATGTTCACTATTTAAATGCCAACTTAACATTACTTTAAAAAGTAATAATTATTCTATCATTTTCCAGTACTTAATTTCATTGTGTTTTAAATTTTTCTGAGTTAAAATAACTGAGTTAATTAACTTGTTTTTGAAAGAGTCTACTGGACTATTGAACACCATGAAGTCTTACTCTTTTTTGTTACTGTTCTAATTAATTAGCTCTTCAAAATATTTGACCATTTTTGACATTGACAACTTTTGACCAGTCAATTGACCAGGTATTTTTGGACCCGTTTAATGCCCAATCCTACATATTCCATTTATTGCCATATTAAATTACCATATATCATGATTACAGGAGTATGTCAAAGCTGAATCATGGGCAGCCAGAATTAACAATGAGAGCTGGAGTTCACAGTCAGGAATTAAGAGTCAGGATTCCAGGATATCAGAAACAGGAGACAAATTGGAGACCAGAACCAGAAGTCAGCGATCAAGAGCCAAGCCAGGCCAGGACACAAGAAGTCAAACCAGAGGAGCAGAAGCTGAAGCCTAAGGCGTGCAGCCCAAAAAAGGGTGGATCCCAGTTTGAACAGCTTCCTGTTCTTGGCTTAAATAGAGCAAGCAAACCTTTTGGCTGCTTTGGGACTCCATCAGTGATACACCAGAGGAGAAGCTTCAAGCCGGGCTTGGCTTTATGAACCCTGGGTCAGCAGCTGTGAGCAGACTACCAAGTGGGGAGTTCAAATGTGGAAGCTTCTGTGGACCTGGGTTCAAAACTCATACTGCACCTTCCCTCTTGGTGTCAAATCTCACACCCTTACCTAACTGGGGTGGAATTTTGCAATTCTCCTATTCTTAGACTTGACCCTGGGCTACTATACCCTGTGTATCTCACCATTCTTACCCTGAAGGTCTCACTGAGCTCAGGCACCTGTGGTTCTTCCCTTAGACAGTGGGTGACCACTGGTATACAGTGGTCAGACAACCTTCTTAAAACAAAAGTATTATTTACAAGTGCAGACAAGACTTGCAGGAATAAAGCTTTCAAATTACATGTATTTTAAAACAAAACAGTCTACAAACATGCCTATCTTACCTAAAGCCTTACTATCCTTTGATGGTAATTTAGGCAAGGCTATTATCTTCAAAAGCCTGTGTCTCCCACTGGTTCCCCCAAACAACTACTGTCTCCTTTTCTTGAGGGTATCTTGTTTTAAAGCCTGGTTACCGTTTTGTTCCTTTTTGTCATGAGGCTTTTCCTGCCATCAAAGCTAATAATTTTAGCAAGGTACCTTAATAAGTCAAGTGTTTGCCAAGAGGTAGCTCTCTTGAGCCTCTTTATTTTCTGTCTATTTTTTGGGACAGCCCCACCCTGAGGTAAAACAATATGTTCATACAACAAATATGCCAGAAATCAGACCAACATTCAGTATTCATAAGTAGCCCAAATTGATCATGTTAATGTGGCAGTTAGGCTCTTTGGAAGAAAGATAGGGAGATGCATTCAACATCTTTGCTTAGATTTAAAATATGTATTGTTTATCCAGTGCTTGCAAACTCACCTTTGGTGAGTTTATATAATAGCCACGTGTCAATTGTTCCAAAACAGCAATTATTTGTACTGACTGCTTGTTGCACCTGAAAACCAAAAAACAAACAAAGAAAGTGTATTCAGTGCGGATATGAAGAAAAGAATGCATTTTTCCCCCCCTCTCTCCTCCTCCTCTGTTCCCAAATATTTAACTGAGGGACAATACTATGCATGTCCCAGAAAATAATGTTCTAATTGACAAAATTTCTTCTGGGAAAAGGGTAATAATTACAGGAAGCCCTATTGCCAGGCACTTGACAATACCATTTTTCCTCTGCAGTACAGCAGACAACTCCTAACTGCCACATGCCTGGTCTACATAAGAAAGTTAGGTTGACATAAACTGCCTTGCATGGACCTGATTAAGTGTAGACACGTGCACAAATTTGTCTCCCATCCATATCAGTACCCTGTTAGTCTAACACTACCTCCCCAAGTGGCCATGGTGAATGTACGGAGGTCAATGCAATGGAAGTGTAGACACTGTATTACTTACATTGACCCTGTCTTCCACCAGCTGTCACACAATGCCTAATGCTGACTGCTCTGGTCACAACCGTGAATTTCATGGCCCAAGGGTCACAGAGATCAGAAGGCACCCCTGTTTTTTACAGCCCTGAGACTTTTTCAAATGCCTTTTCCTGACTATCCAGCTTGACAAGCATACCTAGCATCTCCCCATGATTGTATGTCACTTGTTAACTGACCACGCCAGCTACCTGCTCAAGATACACTCAAGATTTGCATCAACAGGAAATATTTCCTGGGCCTGTGGAGAGAACAGGCTGTACAAGAACAGCTATGGACCAGCTGTATTAATGTGAACATCTACAAATAAAATGCATGGGGGACGCTGGAGGAGGAGTATGATAGGAACCAGCAGCAGTACTGAGTGAAAGCAAAGGAACTGTGTCAGGCATACCAGTAGCCCAAGGAGGACAATAGTCAATCCAGTTCAGAGCAGCTGACCTGCTGCTTTTACAAAGACCTGCAAGCTATGCTTGGCAGAGACCTCTGTTACCTAGCAGACTGCCATCTATCTCCCTAAGAAGCCCAGGGGACAAGCCCCTGCCAAGAACAGCAAGAAAGAAAAGGTGGTGGAGGAGGAAAAAAGGAGGAGAATGGAATACATGCAACCAGAAGGTCAGTGCCCTACACTCATAATTTCTTGCAACTAAGCAACTCCCTCCTCATTTTCCTCACTGCAAATGAGCCATTCTGATTATGGCTGGTGTTGAGAGTGGAATCATGCACAAGCACTTGGAAGCAGAAGACAATAAGCATGTCTTGTTTAAAATTGTAGGGGAGCAAGGGAAAGGACTTCAGAATCATAACTTTTGGTTTCTGTTGTGACTACACAGATGGGTGTTTATTTGCAACTACTACCATTCCAGTTTTGAGAGGCTCCCCCTCCACACTCACAAAATGCTTGAGCCAGATAAGGTGAAGGAGGAAGAAGGGGACTCGGGATGACATGTTCAATGAGATCTTACAAGCCAGTGCTGCATCAAACTCTGAGCATCATCTGGAGGGTGTACACTGCAGACAGCCTACAGAAAGAAAGAGCAGACAGGATAAAGGTCCAGGATTCCAGCAGAAAAAGGAAAGGGAAATGAATCAAGACATGATAGGACTTCTCTAGCTGCAGAGAGATGCTGCAGACACTTAGGGACATGTAGGTTCAACAATCCCAAGCTCACTTTCCTTTGCAGTTCATGGAGAACCCCATCATAGCTCTTCACTACAACCACCCTCAGCACTCCACATGGCATGTGAGGCCACATCCCTACCCCTCTCTCTCCAGCCTTTAAGGATAACCAGTTTCACATACGCTGACTTGTGAAAGCGACAGTTGTTGTACATGTAGGTAAAATGAATGTTCTTTCCCCTTGTTAAACTCTGTTCAAATACATTAAAAAGTATAATAATTTTAAACTGTACAGAATTTTCTTTACACTGGTTTTGTTATTGAATATTTATTATTTAGAAAATAATTTATCTTTATTAATTCACAACATACGCTGCAGAATGTCTTGCAGTTCTGAAAGCACCCACTCATTTGGTACTGCAAAGTCTGACTCATAGAATCAGTGACTAGCAGGGTTATCCCTAGGCGGTTGCGGGGGCTGGAGCATTCCACCTCCCCCCCAGGCCCTGCCTCTTCCAGGCCCTGCTCCACCAACACTCCTTCTCTGCCCCACCCCCACTGCACCCTTTCCCTAAAGCCCCCTCCCTGAAGCAACACAACTGGAGGGATTACCAGGAGGCCTGGCAGAAGACAGTAGCAGGGGTCAGGCTCCCACATGCACCCTAGTGGCAGGAGCCATAGGAAGTGGAGCAATGCAGCAGCCTGCTCTGTTCCACCACCACCTGCCAGCTGGGTTGCTCCGCTTCACTGCAACAGTGAGAAGTGGAGTGACCCGGCCCCAGCCCATGTTGCTCAGGGGGAGCAGAGTGAACCAGGTGGGAGATCGTGGCGGAACTGAACAGGGTGCTGTGTCACTCCGCTTCCCATGGTTCCTACAGCTGCAGTGAGTGTGGGATAGCCTGACCCCTGCTGCAGGCCCCAAATCTCCCAAGTTATCTCGGGCCTCACAGGCTAATCTCAACATGGGGGACAAGGTCCCCTGAAAGGATGGCTGGGGAGGTCACCACGAGGACTGCACCAAACTGTCCTATGCATGGGACAGCTCTGTATACCAAACATTACACAATTCCTAACAAGCCCCCAACAGCAGTCAAACAGAGCATAGTACACCACAATACATTCCGGTGGCTCATTGTTAAAGCACTTTTTCAATGTCTCCCTAAGTTGTTTGAGCTATGCCGAGTTCTTCTACTAATCCCTGTGACTAGTAGTTCAAACTCAGCAGGCTCTACCTTCACCCTCCAACCTGGCAGAAACTTTCCCCTTTTGTTTCACAAATATTATGCAGGACACAATAGACAGATACAAACATTAGGACTTCTTTTTCCCCTCAGAGAGATCCAATCTTGTGAGTAATCAATGCCAGTGTCCCTTCAGCGTACCAAAGGTACATTAAACTGTCATTTGGTACCTGCTGAGCCAGGAATTCAATCTTTCCTTGGTGCTGCCACTATGGTCAGCTTCATGAGCCAGGGGAGCAAGGAGTAGCTCATTACCCCAGGATCGCTACTGGTATTTCAACATTCCCAACTGTAATCTGCCAGTTGGAAAAGAAATTTCCTGCTTGTAGAATTCTGAACAGTCTTTTGTTCTTCAAGAAGAAAACATTATGCACCTTCCTAACCAGTCAATGCTGTTATTGGTGAAGCATCCTTGGCAATGCACCAGCATTTGCATAGCTATAGGAATGTAGCCCTTTCTGTTGATGTACTCAATGGAAAGGTAGGCTAGTGCCAAAATTGGGATATTAGTGCCACCCACTGCCCTATCACAGTTCAAGAACCCCTCTGCTGAAATCCATCCATTCTGTCCTGCACATTGCACAGGGTCACAGTCCTACATAGGAGAAAAGTAATAGCCCTGCACATTTGCATAACACCCCCATACAGTGAATTCCCAACTCCAAAATGATTTCCCGCTGATCAGTAGCAATCCAGCATTGCACATTTCCACATTGCGATTGCTATTGTCAGTGCAGCTCCAGTTCTCTATTGTTCATGCTGCTCTCATTCTGGTGCACCTGTACGGGGCAAAACTGACACACAGATCCAGGAACGTGGCATTGTGCATTCCAAAGTTCTTTAGTCATTGCTCACCATCCCAAGTCTGCATTATGATGTGATCCCACTCATGAGTGCTCATTTCTCGGGCCCAGAAATGATGCTCCACCATCTGCATCTGATCTATGAACGCCTCCAGAAACCTTGAATTGGTTCCCACTATGTCCCATAGCAATCTGTCTTCTAAGAAACAGTCATGTTGCAGGCAGATTGGATTTTTCTTATGGCTCTGCAAATAATCAGAGGATGATGCATCCTGTGTTTCCAACACTTACAACAATAGTGCAGAGTTGTACAGGCGTCAAGCTACAGTCATAAATGACAGACAGTGAGGAGGGCCATGCAGTTTTGTGGGATTTTTTTAAAAAAGGTGTGAATATTACAGAATACAGATGACATTATGGGCTGGAAATAGTTGCACACTAAGAATTTGACTCTTTGCTCCCAATCACTCCTGAGCAACTCTATTCTACCTCAGCATGCATTGCCAAAACTTCCCAAAAGACAGCGCTGGTCAGTGGCAGGTTGCACACTGAGAGACCTACCCATTGTGCATGCACTGTGCATCAACACAAACTCTTCTGATGAATACGCACAGCACATCACAAGGAATATGCTAACTGTGGTGGCTTTATGTTGATGTAACTTGCATCTTCCAAACTTTGTAGCATAGATATGGCCTGTTCCTAAATGGCAGTTTTTGTTCCTGTGCACATAAAGTTTTGCAAGCATTATTACTGCCAATGGGAGATTAGTTGCTCAGCCTTCTTTAGCAACGGCACATAAGAATTCCTAACTACTGGAGACTTTGAGGTCACTATAAGTGGAATTGGGAAATGAAGGCAGTGGAAGAAGAGATATGAAAATGTGGCAAAGAAGTGTTTTGTGGATAGCTCTATTTCAGGGCTACTCAACATGTGGCCCACGGTGAGGTTTGGGTTTATGCAGGGCTCAACACGGAGCCTGCGGGTGATATCCTTTGAACATGGCCTCCACTGGGAAAATGCTCCATAATGGTGAGTCAATATAATGGTCCTCTGTTGTTATGCATTTTAGTGTTAAATTTCTGGACTGTCATTGCTCAATTAAAAATGCTGTCATATGGATGGAAATCGGGTAAATATTGCATTTTATTAATATCAGCAGAACTGACTTAAATGGGGCCTGCATGTTGTGTAGTCTTGCCTTAATCTTTGTATTCATGCCCATCAGTGTGAAAGAAGCTATTGCATATATTTGCATGTATATGGAACCACACGCAAGTTGGGGCCCTCAGCATGTGCTGTGAGTATCATTGTGGCCCCCGGGGCTTCCAAAGTTGAGTAGCCCTGCTCTATTTGCTTGCCAAATTAAAGCAAATGCGTCTATCTATTTTTTATATTATATAAAGAAAAAGCCTGAAAAATAATATTTCCTTACTTCTTTCTAGGGATGACAGCGCTTAACCAATTAACTGTTTTAACCTAGGTCTCATTGCGGCCATGGAGTGGGAAGCAGCCCTGACATGGGGTTCTGTCACCTGATTCAGCCCAGTGGCCCCTCTACAGCTGGGACTGCTCTGGCCTGGCACAATGGGCAATCACTGGAGTTAATTAACAAGGGCTAGTTAACTAGTTAGGATATTGGTAAACCCTTTGCTTACTAGTATGGTTATCTGTTAACCATTTAACATTCCTACTTCCTTCTTTAAAACTAGAAATGCTCATTTTGCCCATCCAATTTTTCTTGAAAGACTCAGAGAACTTGCAGAACAATAAGACAAACCAATGAATGATAAGACAGACCAATAGAAGTGAAAATTTATTGAAAAGGAAAGTGATTTTTTAAATCCAGAACTTTGGGTTCGATTGGTTTTTGTTTTTTTCTTTTAAAAACATCTTTTAAAAATACCTATAACCAGGGAATTCTTGGGAGAAAATAGATCTCCCATCTCCTTCAATTTTAGGTTCAAAATAAGCTCAGAAGTCCATATCTGAAACAGACAACTCCATGAACAAATCTGGGAAAGAACACACTTGACACTCCAGATATTTCTGTAACCATGAGGAGTCCTATGGCATCTTATAGACTAACAGATTTATTTGGGCATAAGTTTTTTATGGTAAAAAACACTTCATCAGATACCACAGGACTCCTCATTTTTGCTGATACAGACTAACACGCCTTCTTTCAGACTTGATATTTTTATGTTGGAACAAACAGGGAAATAGATTTTTAAAGCCTTCCTTATTAACTGTAAAACAAACAACCCACCTTCAATTTCTCCTTTTAAAAAATGTGAAAGTAAACTCACTGACAAAGTAAGTAAAGAGACAGAAAAGGAAAACGGCAAATGAAGGAACAAAAACAGGAGACAGAGTGAGTTCATTGTTCTACAGAAAGTTCAGTACTAGCATAATATAATACAGAGAGAGGTTTAATTTTCATATCTGAAACTAACACTATACATCATTGGTCTAACCTTTAAAATTACATAAATGCAGAGTAAGTGGAAATCCTTGTTTGTTGACCATTACTTTACTGATTTCTAAAAATCTGTAAGTGTGGCATAAGGGAGATTGGATATGTAACATTGTCAGAGATAAAATAAAATAGTCCATATTGTTACACAATAAAGTGTAATTCACTTTGAAATAAAGTGCAATAAAAATTATGTTGTATAACATTAAGATTAATAAAGCAAAAAATGCCAAACAATATGATTATGCTCTGTAGAACTACTCAGGGGAGAAGTTACACCCACAAACTTGTGTTTGCAGGATCAGAGGAAAATTTGTAAAAATATTAATAGATTATTAGTCAGCATTACTCTGTTCCATGTAGATAGGTTTGAGTGTTACATAACAGAAAATACTGTCTTTCCAATCCTTCAAAGGAAGGGAAAAAAAAGAATATAAAACCCAAGTCACTGCTATTACATAGAAAGAGTATTATTTTTTCCCCTTATAACTTTCTTACCTCAGGCATGTTTTGTAAAACCCAGGACAGCCTCAAAGAGACGTGGTGTGTTGTGAAAGTCAAGCAACTAGCAGCCAAATAACGATCATTCCGAGTTAAAAAATGAAGCACTGTAGAGATAGCACGGATTACCTATTCCAAAAGAATAGAATTTATTTAAATGTTTTTTACCTAATATTAGGACTTCTCTCTTTTAATCCTTTGATCAAATAACATTTAAGGATAATGCACACAAATCCACCATAGACTGATAAAATATCTCCTGGGCAAAAATGAATTCAGATACCCAGCAAATTCTTGTAGAAAATATTTCTATATTATCTGAGCACTTCATAAACTTTAATATAGCCTCAAAACAACTGTAAGGAAGGACTATCGTAGTTGTTGAAAGGAAGGACTATCGTAGTTGTATTTTACAGAGGGAAGATTGGCTTCAATTTTCCCTAATGTAGGGACTAATCTTTGTTTTTAAGAACATATATCTTCCAAATTTACAACACAATCAGAATAAAGAATGAATATTTGAACTACAAAACCTCAAAAACTATAACAAAATTAAATTCACAGCCAAAAAATTATTTGCTATCAATGTTACCATACTAATAAAACAAGGAGATTTAAAGTTATATATACATCTACTAGAGATTCGGGTAGATACAGATTGTCAGAGCTTAATTTGTTTGCTTTTGTGTCATGTCATTTTACATGCTAAACTTCTTATTTTCTGTTTAAAATTGTAAACTACATGTAATGTCATTTACTGAAATAATGTACTAACCCCTTGCAATATTTATTATACCTAATTTGGGTAAATGAAAACAAAAGCAGTATCTAAGCAACACATCTCTTACCTTCAATGTGAGACCACTATTCCAGGAATTTACAAGTTCAACAGCTCTTAGGTCTTGCCAGCTTATGAAATTATGAAATGGTTTTCCTGTCTTCCTGAAAACCAGTAAGAGAACAGGATTTAAACATGTCAGTTTGAAGCCATAGGAAATACACTGTTGAAAAAACAAAACTACACTAAAGTGTTTGAAGAGAGTGTTTGTTAGCAATAATTCCTAAAACAACTGAATAAAATTCTGGTTTTGAGAAATTAACATATACTTAGACACCATGGCAATAAGTAAAGTTCTTAACCAGAACTACAGCTGTAGAAAAAGAAAAAAAAATCCCAAAACATACTTTTGCAAAGCATATTCAATAACAAATCAAAAGTTAGGCATCCATAAAACTGTTCTGGATTTCTATAAATTGTATCTGTACAAACACAACAGGATGTGGCTATTGCTGATTGCTCTGAAGTTGCATCTGAAGAATCTGGGGATTTGAATGCTAAACTGAGTGAGAGTCAACACTGTGATGTGAAAAAGGCTAGTATCATTCTAGGGTGTATTAAAAGGAATGCCACAAGTAAAACATGGGAGATAACTGCTCCCTTCTACTCAGCACCGAGTCCTCAGTTGGAGTACCATGTCCATTTTTGGAAGTCATACTTCAGGAAAGATGTAGACAAACTGGAGAGATTCTAGAACAGAGTAGTACAAAAAGTTTTAGAAAACCTGACTTGTGAGGAAAGATAAAAAACCTGGCGATGTTTAGCCTTGAGACAAGACTGAGGGAGAACCTGATGACAACCTTCAAGTATGTGAAAGGATATTATAGAAAGGACCATGATAAACTGTTCAGAGAATCATAGGGTTGGGAGAGATCTCAGGAGGTCATTGAGTCCAATCCCCTGCCCAAAGCAGGATTAACCCCAACTAAATCATCTCAGCCAGGGCTTTGTCAAGTCAAGACTTAAAAACCTCTAGGGATGGAGATTCCACTACCTCCCTAGGTAATCCATTCCAGTATTTCACCACCCTCCTGGTGAAACAGTTTTTCCTAATATCCAACCTAGACCTCCCTCACTCTAATTTGAGACCATTGCTCCTTGTTCTGCCATCCGTCACTACTGAGAACAGCCTCTCTCCATCCTCTTTGGAACCTCCCTTCAGGAAGCTGAAGGCTGCTATCGAATCTCCCCTCACTCTTCTCTTCTGCAGACTAAATAAGCCCAAATCCCTTAGCTTCTCTTTGTAGGTCATGTGCTCCAGCCCCCTAATCATTTTGGTTGCCCTCCACTGGACCCTCTCCAAGGCATCCACATCCTTTCTGTAGTGGGGGCCCAGAACAGTAGTGGGGGTCCAGACGTGGCCTCACCAGTGCCGAATAAAGGGGAATAATCACTTCTCTAGATCTGCTGGAAATGCTCCTTCTAATATGCCATTCGCCTTCTTGGCTACAAGGGCACACTATTGACTCATATCCAGCTTCTCATCCACTGTAATCCCCAGGTGTTTTTCTGCTGAACTGCTGCTTAGCCCAGCCTGTAAACAGTGCTTGGAATTCTTCTATCCCAAGTACAGGACTCTGCACTTTGTTGAACCACATCACGATTTCTTTTGGCCCAATCCTCCAATTTGTCAGTCTGGACCCTAATCCTACTCTCCAACGTATCTACCACTCCCCCTATCTTAGTGTCCCTGCAAACTTGCTGAGGGTGCAATCCATCCCCTCATCCAGGTCATTAATGAAGCTGTTGAACAAAACCAGCCCCAGAATCGACCTCTGGGGCACTTGGCTTGACATCGACTGCCAACCAGACATTGAGCCACTGATCACTACGCACTGAACCCGAGAATCTAGCCAGCTTTCTATTCACCTTACAGTCCATTTATCCAATCCATACTTCCTTAACTTGCTGGCAAGAATACTGTGGGAGATTGCATCAAAAGTTTTGCTGAAGTCAAGATATATCACTACAAGACTGTTCTCACTGTAAGTCCAAGATACATTCCAAAAAAGTATAGCAAAACAATTTAAATTGGGGATTTTTTTCCTGCGGCTGACTTCCATTTGTGCAAATTGTTGTTTTTTTGCACAACTTAAGAGCAGGGAATGAGAGAACTTATAATGCATCAGTTCCTACAAGCATCAATGACTTTAGTGTGGAAGGATGTATACTGGGACGACTTATAGCGGGGGTGCCCTGTATTGCAGAGAGGACTGTGATAAACTGTTCCCCGCATCTACTGAATGGAGGGCAAAAAGTAATAAGCTTAACTTGCAACAACAGTTTTTTAGGTTACATATAGTAGAAAGGTTTCCCTAATAAGAACAATTAAGCTCTGGAATAGGTTTCTAAGGAAGTAAGTAGAATCTTCATTTTTGTATTTTTTTCAGAATAGATTGGACAAAACACCTGGCAGGGATGGCCAAGGTTTACTTGGTTCTGCTTCAGCACAGGAGACTGAGTTTGATGACTCTGAGGTCCCTTTTGGGTCTGTATTTTGATGATTCTATGGTTTCTGTCGTTCTCCCCGATTATCATATAGAGTAACTGTGCTTGAGAGCCATGTTGGGGGTTTGGCATAGAAAATCTGTCAAATGCCGTGGGTGCAAAAAGTGAGAAAATGAGAACAAAGAGTGAAGAGAAAGACAGACCAGACCCAATAAAAATGGATGAATAACAAATTGTTCTAGTTTAAAATAAAAAGCATCACCGACTGATCGTGATGATATCACATAATAATGAAAATAAGCTGGTTAAGTAACATTTGGAACTTCTTCCTCACATAATTAAGAAAATATAAGACAAGGTATATTGGATTTAAACCTATTTCCAAAGATGGGAGTCACATTACAAAAATGAGGTTCAACATATTATCTGCATTATCATAGTTCTTAGAAGCCTTAGGACCAGGATCCCATTGCTAAATGCTATGCAAACAAACAAACAAAAACAAAAAACCCCACACAACAGTTCTTGCCCCAATCCAAGAGCTTTTCTATACTTAAAATGCTGCAGCACTGCAGCTGCACCACTTCAGCTGTGCCACAGTAGAGCTTCAGTGAAGATTTTACCTACACCAATGGCAGCATGAGTAATCCACCTCCCCAAAATGCAATAGGTAGGCCAGTGGAGTTAGAGTTGAGTGATGTAGGAGTGTGGATATTTCAGAGCCAGGTGACAGTTATTCCAACCTAATTTCTTACTGCAGAGTAGGCCTTAGCATGAGACAAGAGACAACCAATAAAGATGGACAGAAGGGGGAGTACAAGGAAACAACGGGACAATACTGCTAAGAAATATAGGATTCCAAAAAGCAAAAAGAAGAGCATGTATGTGACTCAAATTCGTTGGTCAAATAATCAAATCAAGCTACACCAAGCATAGAGCACTTTAAATCAAGTCAATTTAAATCAGCTGATATTTTAAAATTCATTGATTAAAATCAGATTAAGGCTTTACCAAACTAATTTTAAAATGTTTGCTATTGCAACTTCAGATTATTTTCAACTAACTAAATTATGAATGCTGATTTTTAAAAAAGCATCTACTGGTACGGCCTGTTATTTGCAGTTTACAAGACTGATGCAAACAAAACAAACAAACAAAAAAAACAATACTGAGTATTAATGTCCTGATTCTTGCAAACAATTAGTAGCACATAGCTTTACTGAGCTGAAGAGCTCTATTACCTTCAAAGAATTAATTGTGCTTCAAGTAAAGCATGTGCACAAGTGTTTGAAGCATCAGGAGCTAAAAAAATGGTAACTTTTATTAATATTTTTCTCAAATGATATAAAATGTCACTTCAAAACAAATTTGCTTCAGTGCTAATAAAAAGTTATTAATGCTTACAATACATTAACACTGTGTGGCACTCAAAAAACCTCACTGGACCCCCCCATATCCACATCTGTGATATATGTTATGTTTTGTACAATGTATGTCTTGTAAGGTATGATTTGAAGAGTCTTTGATCTGTTGAACATAAAAGCCTGTTGAATTGTATGTACTGTCATTTTATGTGAAGTTACGATGTATTGCAATATATGTTACTGAAATATGTCATAAGGTTGAGAGATGCCCACAGCCAGCCTTTCAGTGGCAACCAAGAAGCAGCCAGACATGTGGTGATGGCCTATTAAAAGAGAATCCACTCTCCCAATGGCCATCCCAGAGACTTCTCACAGAGAGCACATAGGGGTCAGAAAACCAGAATCCATAGGCCAGATCCAGCCCCTGGTTTACTTAAATGTGGCCTGCCACAAGGTTCTGAGATTTGCCCCGTGGTTGGACAAGCCAGCGCTTATGCTCCAGTCCTACAGCAAGTCTCCAAGCTTCCTCCTATCCACCCAGCAGGGCTGGAGCACAAGTGCTTGGGAAATCTTTTCAGGTTACAAGAGCTAGTGCATTTTCACTTTTCCATGAAGAAGTGGCTAAGTAATGAACTTACACTGGCCAGGCTGCTGACCAGTGCAAAATGGTACCGCTCTGGGCTGCAATACTGCAGAGCTGGAGGGAATGTGCGGGAGCCTCTCTACTGATGAGAAACTGGGAGATCATTGATGTAAATTGTCGGGTGTATCTGCCTATGGATGACTGTGCAAGTGAAGTACCCGTGAGAGGTTTGTAGCTTGACAACAGTATCACGGTACGACAGGCAACCCAACTCTGGATGGCTCAGCATTCCAGGGTGCACCATGAGGATCCTGTCACACACTGTTACTGTGAACTTTTCAGTACACAGACAGTTTTCCAAAATAGGAGCTTAAAGTCAGGCTCATAAGCTTATATTTAAGACACCTACAGGAAATTTTCTTCAAAAGCACTTAAGTGCAGGAGTGGCCCGAGGTGAGCTGCGGCAGCTGGCGCCCCAGGCAGAACACGTGATCGGTGCCCCTGCCTGCAGGGCTGTCAATGGATTGACATCATCGGCGGGCACCCCCGTGAAGTCATCAGCGGGCGTCCCAGGCAGCGGCGCCCGAGGCGGCGGCTGAGTCCACCTATAGCCACAGACCGCCCCTGCTTAAGTGACACAGGAGCATGTGTCTTATTGGCTTCAAACTGCAAATTCTGGGAGAGACAATATATTTCCACTTGTGGAAGTTCAATATATCAGAAGGTGGTTTGGGCTGTAAATACAGTATGAGCTACTGGTTAAACCTCTACAATCCAAGACTCTCTGGTCTGGCAACTTCTATAGTCTGGCAGGAGCAGAGAACTCTGGCTAGCCAGGTTTAGGGGCTGGGCTGGCAGTGGGGAGTACAGCCTCAATGGCAGAGGGGCTGGTGCATGAGGATGCCTTGCTGAGCATGCAATCTGCTCCCTGGTTCCCTTCCCCCATGTGCTTGGGATTCTCCTTGCAAGGGCCCGGGGATTTGTCCTTGCCCATCTTTTTAGATCTTTTAGCTGGGACTAAAGAGGACATGCAGTGATGGCTGGCTGACTGGGTTGGGGAAGTGCTCCACACCAAGATGCTAATACTCAGTGCAAGTCCAAATGTTGATCTTGGGAAGCAAGGGTAGACCCCATAAATAGAGCCTTAAGTCGAATGACTCTTTTTTTCCAGGCTGAAAACATCTACAGATTTGGCACTTCTCACTAACATGAGACTCTCCTAAGATCCAAAGGCAGTTGTTGTGTGGGTCACTGACTGGCATAGGCTTCTAATAGTTAGCAGAGGCTTTCAAACCAGAGGCCCAGGGCACGCCCTGTCCCCAGGCTACATGCCTAAAAGGGATTAATTGTATGCTAAAAAGCTTCAGAGGGGTAGCCGAGTTAGTCTGTAACTGGAAAAACTTAAAAAACAACAAATAGTCTTGCAGCACCTTAAAGATTAACAAAACATGTAGATGGTATCATGAGCTTTCGTGGGCACAACCCACTTCATCTGAAGAAGTTAGAGGACAGTGGTGACATGCATGATTCTGTAGTGTAGCTTGGGTGTGTCATGCAGAAATTACAAAACCAGCTGGAAAAAATAAAGAAGTTGGGTAACAAACTTGTACATGATTAACATATGGATTACCTAAAATCCAAAAGGTTGATGTCCTAAAAGTCAACTGGATGAAGAGTAAGTCATTTTTAATGTAGGACTGTATAAAAGAACATTGTCCCAAACTGGAGATATGCTGAATTAGAAACTGAAGAATGAGGCTGAAGAACCAGACTTATAAGATCAGAGAAGGCAACGACCATCATTGAAAGTGAAATAACATCTCAGTGCCCCAAAATGTAGTCATTTACGCCCATTTACCAATTCTGTCTTGTCTGTTATTATTTATCTGGCATAAATATATGTCCAGTCACTATAAGTGAGAATAATTCTGTCCACCTAAAGTGGGTGGACTTGTGACTCAGTGTCCAAAATTTCTGAAGTGTGATTTTTCCCGTTCTGTTTTCCACAATTAAAGGAGGTCACTTCATTCACCTGGCTCTTCATGACATACTAGATGGTAGCTATAACTTCATTCACATACTCTGTTTTCTAACTTTCTGGACAAACTACATAACAATCAGGAATACTGCCTACAGGAAGTGAATTAGAGTACAGGCACTATATACAAACACTTGAAACATCAAGCTATATACATTCCTCAACTGAGTAACAGTGCAATTTTATTGCTGTAACTTTTGTCCTTCCCTCACCTCACCTTCCTTTCTACCGTAGGTTACCGTCACGCTCCATACTAATGTAAAGTTAAACTGTAAGCTCTTTACTTTAAGGTTTTTTAATTTATTCAATAAAGGGCTTAAATATAGGGCAAACCAACACACTTTTGCAATATGCATTCATTTTAACCTGTACACATTGTACATACTTGTTCCATGTAATGAAAGTTCCTCTCTGTGTTGAGATGCCAAGACCAGCAATTTGATTCATGTGCAGTCCTGCAGCTAAAAGTAAAAATGTATTTTAAAAGTTGAAAAATCACTTTTATACTAATATTATAACATTACATAAATATAAAGCTTTATGGAGCATTAGGAAATTATTCAACAATAATACTGATTTTTCCTCACTGGACAGCTGCATATGTGACATAACTGCTGAAATAATCAAATAAGCAGCATGAATCAGCAGAACTAGACCAGTTTGCTCTAAAACAGGTGGACACATAATTCTGGATTTTACAAAAGCAACATCTGCACATTGCTCCTTTCATTGCCTATATTTTGACTATTAGACTTACCCAGCACTGCTTAGGTCCATCAGGACAGGAGGCTAATGGTGTGTGAGTGTGGGGAATGCAGGAGTCAGGGCATAGGGTTGGGTGGAACTCAGGGAAGGAGGTAGGGGTGCAGGAGTCAGGGCGGAGGTCTTGGAATTGTGGAAGGGCTCAGGGAAGGAGTCAGCACAGGGGCCGCATGGCAAGGGGCTGGAAGGTATGTGTGTGTGGGGGGGGCGGGCGGATGTTCACCGGGGCTGCCCATGGCAGAGAGGACAGTATTGCAGCTGCTTGGCTCCTAAACAATAAGGGCTCCCCGCACAGCTCCTCCTGGAGTGCCTGGCCTGTCACCAGCTCCTCGGGAGATGGGGGGACGGCTCTGGTGCCCTGCCCTGGCTGCTGGCACCTCTGGGGGAGGGGGCCGCACAGTCTGGCCCTGGCCACTAATGGGGCTTCTCTGGGGGAGGGAGTGGCCAGGGGGCTTCCTTTGGGGACGGGGAAGTTGTGTGACCCGGCCTCGGCCCCAGTAGGGATCCTTTGGAGGGGCTCTTGGGGGAGGTGGCCAGAGATCCAGGAGGCCAGGCTGCTAACTGGTATCCCCCTCCATTCAGCACTGTGGTTGAGGGCTAGAGGGAGGAGTTTGGCACGGGGGTACACTTACCTGGGCTGGTGGCTGGCAACATGGAGAGCCCTGGCCCCGGCTGGCCACTCTCTTCCTGGTGTAGCCACCCCCTGTGATCACTCTGCACTGTAGCTGTCTCCCAGTGGTCATTCTGCAGTATAACTGTCCCTCCTATTAGCCCCCTCCCTTTCTGTGTAATGGAAAACAATCTCATTGCAGGAACATCCCATTTTCCTGGCATAACCAACTCTTATACTTGCTTTAAGTTGGGATGAGAGGAAGCCACATACCAAATTTGGTAGTCCTAACTCTTGCTGTTTAGGAGGAGTTCTTGAACAAACAAAAATGGACACACTCAGGGACAGACAGTCAGACGCACAAACCTTCTAATATATAGATATAGATAAGGCAATTCCTGTAGGCCTATTCAGAAACTTCAGAAGGGGAAGACAGCAACTATTCCCCCATGGCAGAAGTAATGAGACATTCAACAGGAGTAGATGGAAATTCTAGATACTTTTGGGAGCACAACATAGGTCAGAAAAAAGGCAAGAAAGTCCCACAAAGTAACAAAATCGCTTTTGTATAACATGGACACTGCAGAAGTATTATTAGTTTGTGAAAGCACTCGCACAAAGTATCCGTGCCCCATGCAGCTCACAGATCTAAGAAAAATAATAATAAACTGTGATTTCTGAGCTATAAAAAGGGACTTTGTATAATCATTCATTCAATCTCAGTAAAGCAGAACTCTTTGAATATTTCTAGACTTAAAAGACAAACATACTGTCTAAAATTTATACTTTATGTTTTTTAATAAAACCTTCTACAAAACTCAATTTTTTTCTAAATTCCACTGAAAACAGCTTGTTCTAAACAAATTTTTCTTCACAGAGTTTAAACCCAGACACCTCAAATTTAATAACCTGAATGTGCAACAGACTTCACTGATTTTCATTATTTATGTTGAGGAAAAAAATCTAAATATAGAAAGTGAACAAAAAGCATGACTAGCAACATGTAAATTGGATTTTAATTAAGTTATTAGTACTGTAAGAAGTGTATTTGAAAACTTAAAAATCATATGTTCCTTTACGTTGTAAATAATTGAACTTAATTGTAGAATTTGGTATTTGCTGAGCAACTTACTGATTTTGCTATGATGCCTTTGATGTAACAACAAAGTTATTTTATTTTAAGTTCAAAATGAGTGTTCCAGAAATTATACAAATGTTTAAAGACCACATTTTATCTTCACATACCCTGAAGGGAGTTCTGATTGATTTCAAAGGGATTTGCATGCAAGACATCCAAGGGTTGCATTTCACACATAGGATATTTTAAGAAATCCCATTTAAACTATACACAGTGAACCAAAGTTGGTAATAATTTTTTATTTTTGTCACTCTCTTATAACTTATTATTGAAAGTTTTATTCAAATCACTAAATAGGGTCCCAGTCCTGTAAACACAAAAAAATTTTGTGCGTGAAATTATTTAGATGCCTAAAAGTTTAGAGGATTAGGTCATAAAATAGTTCTTAAGACATTTTGTAGTTTCCTATTCAGCAACGTTCATATGTTTTCAGATGACATGTTGCATAACTAGAGCCCTGCACAGATACAAAATTCTGTATCCACATCCACATCCTTATCCACAAAAACAAGCTGTGGATATTCACATCAGTGGAGGTGGATACCTGCAGATATAAAGTGGATATCTGCAAACTGGCAGGGTTATAGATATAAAATTTGTATCTGCAAAAATGAGCCATGGATATCCATATTCATATGCATGGATGCAGATACCCAGGGCTCTGTGCATAAGTATAAAAATAACTAATAGATGAAATGGTTTAGTTAACATCAACTACTATTGTCTGGTTTCATGAATGATTACCTTGTACTGCCTCTTTTATTACATCCGTGAACTGAGTCCACAGAACTTCAGGATCTAATTCAACCCAGCCAACGTGAGGATGAAGTGTTTCTACCTGTTTACAAGAAGTAAAGTATTACTATGTACAGTAACAATACTATGAGTACTTATAGAGCCAGGCGGGTACCCAGAATTCACCTACTACAGGACAGACTCAACAAAGAAAGCAACAGAATGCCATTACCTACAGCCCCCAGCTAAAACTTTTCCAACACATCATCAAGGATCTACAACCTATCCTAGATGATGATCCCTTGACTTACAGCCATTGAGAGGTGGGCCAGTTCCTGCTTACAGAAACCCACCTTCCAACATGAAACAAATACTCACCACCAACTACACACCACACAACAACAACACTAACCCACGAACCAATCCCTGCAACAAACCCTGTTGACAGATATGTCAACTTTGTCCACATATCTACCATAGTGACATCATCAGGCTTGTTCACCTGCTCATCTACTAAGGTAATATATGCCATCATGCACCAGCAATGCCCCTCTGCCACGTATATTGGACAAACCAGACAGTCTCTATGCAAAAGAATCAATCAACACAAATCAGACATCAAGAATAGTAACATACAAAAAGCCAGTGGGACAGCACATTAACCTCACTGAATTAGGGATGTGAACGACTAGTCAACTATCCAATAAGCAAATGCTTATTGGATAGTCGATATGCTAGTTCAGGGGTGGCCAACCCGTTAAAGGCAAAGAGCCACAATAGTTGGGGATATAGTGCAAAAAGCCGGCCGGGGGGGGGGGGGGGGGAGAGTTGTCATGGAAAGAAAAAAAAAAAAAGGACGCTGTGCCTTTAAACACAACTCCAGGTGGGAAGGAATGTTTCAAAGCAGTAGCCCGGGGCCAGACCCCTGGCTTCATGCAGCATTTCAAAGTGGCTCATAATTATGAGCCCCATTAGCACTGATATAACTCTCCCATCTCTGTATGTATATATAAATCCTTGCCAGCTGATGCTTCCATATCATGCATCTGACAAAGTGATATGCAGCCCATGAAAGTTTATGCCCCAATACACTTGTTAGTCTTTAAGATGCCAGAGGACTCCTCATTGTTTTTGCTAAAACAGACTAACACAACTACCTCTCTGAATACTCCACATATGAAGGCTCCAGCAGTACACCCAATAAGGAACATCCCTAGTGTACATCCCTAGTGTACATCCCTAGGGTAACTCAGCTGATACACTGGAGGAATATTAGAGATGGATATTGCCCCTTTCCATTTAAAATGTCCCCTTCAATAGCCCATAACACAGAAGGTTCATCTCATAAAGCTCTCCTACTCACTGAAGTGGAACAAGTAAACCCTCTTAGCTTTCGTGCTAGGCATGAGAAAATTTGTCCAAACTGTGTTAATGTTTTCAAAGCAGAAAGGATTACATCTGGAGGGAAATTCTGCTTAAAAAAAAAACAAACCTGAGAAGGAGTAAGGAATAGAAAAATAGTTAATTACAGTCTTTAAGTATAGTCTTAAATAAAAAATTTGTATCTATTGCAAGCTTAACATAATATTTCAAAGCCACACATACTAAGAGACTTTTATTTTTTAAACATCTTTTCATAATTATGCTGTTATTTCAAAACTCCCAAGTAAAATTCGGAAAAGTAGATAACAAATATGCTTTGTGTATTCTTTTAAATTTTATCTTGGATCTTATTTTTCCTATGCAAATAATAACATTCCATGTTGATTTAAGAAAACAGGCTGGATACCATAATTAAAATAAATTATTTTTATCTTGTATGTTTTTGTTATTTTTTTTAAAAAAGGTTTATTCTCACTTGTTAGTATAAGTTGCTACTTTTTGCTAAACAAAAGGATACGCTATATCAGTACATGTTTATTTACACAACTATTTTATTTATTTAAAATATTTTTACCCCGCCTCTCTATTTAAAATATTTGAGGCGACTTACAAAATTTTAAAAACACTCTCTCTCTCTCTCTCCCTCCCCCTCTCCATATATAAAATACAGAACCCCAAGGGGGGGGGGAGAGGCATAAACTATAAAAACAACAAATAGTCTGGTAGCACTTTAAAGATTAACAAAACATGTAGATGGTATCATGAGCTTTCATGGGCATAGCCCACTTCTTCAGATGACAAGAGGGAACCATAAAGGGAACATACAAAAACCTGTTGGAGAACACTTTAATCTCCCTGGGCATTCATTAACAGATCTACAAGTAGCTGTTTTGTTACAAACCAATTCCACAAGCCAAATACACAGAGAAGGACTAGAACTACAACTCATTCACAAGTTTGATTCTCACACCCATGGACTGAAAAAAGATACTGGATGGCTGGGTCATTATTAACCTACCAAACAATGAAGGCAACAATGGTTCTTTGTCTACGTAGAATCTCATGACAACATGTTTTGTCAGTCTTTAAGTGCTACCTGACCATTTGTTGTTTGCTACTTAATGGTTCTTATCTGCCTTTTTTGACTATCCACCCTTTAGGTTCTTAGAAACTATTTGTTTTTCCTATTACATTCCAGCTCTGCTTTCCCCTTGATATTTTTTACCCACTGCCTCTTCTTGTTCCCGCGCCCTCCAATTTTTTCCTTCTTCCACCCACTTCTTCCCTATTTATTTTGGTCCTGGACATCCAACACTCTGGTCATCTGAAGAAGTGGGCTGTGCCCACGAAAGCTCATACCACCATCTACATGTTTTGTTAGTCTTTAAAGTGCTACCAGACTATTTGTTATTTTTTTAAGTTTATCCTGTACAGACTAACTCGGCTACCCCCTGAAGCTTATCAACTATACAGTTTAACATACATATATTCAGATGCTAAATTTTTTTACACTGTTTTAAGTTAGAAATTGGTGAATGGCCAAACTTTCAAGACCCTATACTCAACCTGATGACACTTGTCTTTGTCTGTAACATGATTTTTAAACACCATATCCAATGAGTTACAGCACTTCTGGGAATGTTTCACGTCTCCATGAGCAGAACCTTATTGATTTTGTGGAAAATTAGCAACTGGAATGAAGCAGACAGGAGAGTTTAAGAGGGAGTTTGACAAGGGAGGCCTAATATAGTTAGGAAGACCCGCAACACCTGTGCCAGCGCTGCTTTTGTCTCCTCCGCCTGCGCCTGTAGACAGACCACCTGACCCTGGATACCTCTACCCAGATCCTGGTGTGGTTTTGCAGGGACTGTGGCTTGCAATTCCCACTTACTGAAATCCAGGCTGGGGGGGACCATCCAATGTAAAAGGTGCCTGCTGGTGGAATCTCTCAGGAAACAGGTGGGAGAGCTACAGGAGGAGGTGGCTAGGCTGAGGAGCATCCAAATCCACGAGAGATTCCTGGACACTATTCATGTTGAAAGTTGAGGTAGCTAACCCACTACACAAGACTGCTGACACACCACTGGTAGAGGAGGAAGTGGCTGAGGAGGGACACTGGCAGCTGGTCACTTCTGGAACAAGCAGTGCTCCACCCCTGCTCCCAACCCTCCCACCGTGGTACTTGGAAACTGTTATGCTCTTCTTGATACAGGAGATAAGGAATCACCCCCTATAGCTGAGGAGAAGCCTTGTACCCCCAAAGCTGAGAGGTCTGCTGCCACCACTGCGAGGAGGAAACGTAGGGTAGTGGTGGTCGGAGACTCTCTTCTGAGGGGGACAGAGGCGCCAATCTGTTGCTCTGACATGTCATCTCGGGAGGTATGCTGCCTGCCGGGGGCCTATATCCGAGATATTACGGAAGCACTGTTGAGGATCATCCAGCCTTCTGACTACTACCCCATCTACTCATCCATGTGGGCACTAATGATACTGCAAGGTGTGACAGTGAGTGGATCAAGAGTGACTACAAGGCTCTGGGAGCATGGGTGAAGGAGTTTGGAGCGCAGCTGGTATTCTCTTTGGTCCTTCCTGACAAAGATAGGGGCCTGGGCAGACAGGTGCATCCTGGAGGTGAATGCCTGGCTGCAAAGATAGTGTCACCAGGAAGGCTTTGGCTTCCTCGACTACGGGATGCTATTCCAAGAAGGACTGCTAAGCAGGGATGGGGTTCACCTTTCGAGGAAGGGGAAGGCCATATTTGGATGCAGACTGGCTAACCTAGTGAGGAGGGCTTTAAACTAGGTTCGACGGAGGCAGGTGACCAAAGTCCAGAGATAAGCAAAAAACATGGAGACCTGAGAGACGGGTCAGAAATAGGAGGGAGTGAGGGCTGTAACAGCAGAGAAAAAGGAGGGACAAGGCAGAACTGCGAGGGAAGATCAAATCAGTATCTTAGATGCCTATATACAAATGCAAAAGTATGGGGAATAAACAGGAAGAACTTGAAGTGCTAATAAATAAACAAACTATGATATCATTGGCATCACAGAGACTTGGGATAATACACAGGATTGGAATATTGGTATAGAAGGGTACAGCTTACTCAGGAGGGACAGGCGGGGAAAAGGGAGGAGGTGTTGCCTTATATATTAAAAATGTATACTCTTGGACTGAGGTGGAGATAGACAGATGTGTTGAGAATCTCTGAGTTAGACTAAAAGGGGTAAAAAACAAGGGTGATGTCATGCTAGGGGTCTACTACAGGCCACCAATCCGGGTAGAAGAGGTGGATGAGGCTTTTTTTAAACAACTAACAAAATCATCCAAAGTGCAGGATTTGGTGGTGATGGGGGACTTCAACTATCCAGACATATGTTGGGAAATTAACACAGCGGGGCACAGATTATCCAGTAAGTTCTTGGACTGCATTGAAGATAACTTTTTATTTCAGAAGATTGAAAAAGCTACTGGGGGGGAAGCTGTTCTAGATTTGATTTTAACAAATAGAGAGGAATTGGTTGAGAATTTGAAAGTGGAAGGCAACTTGGGTGAAAGTGATCATGAAATCATAGAGTTCATGACCCTAAGGAATGGTAGAAGGGAGAACAACAAAATAGAGACTATGGATTTCAGGAAGGCAGATTTTGGTAAGCTCAGAGACCTGGTAAGTAAGGTCCCATGGGAAGCAAGACTAAGGGGAAAAACAACTGAAGAGAGTTGGCAGTTTTTCAAAGGGACATTATTATGGGCCCAAAAGCAAGCTATTCCGTTGCATAGGAAAGATAGAGAGTATGGCAAAAGACCACGTTGGCTTAACCAGGAGAGCTTGCATGATCTAAAAATAAAAAAGGAGTTAAAAATCACTTAGAAAAGTTAAATGTCTGTAAGTCACCAGGGCCTGATGAAATACCTCCTCTATCAGCTCCTTGAATATTTTAGGATGCATCTGAGCCTTTAGCCATCATCTCTGAAAAATCATGTAAGACAGGAGAGATTCCAGAAGACTGCAAAAGGGCAAATATAGTGCCTATCTATAAAAAGGGAAATAAGAACAACCCAGGAAACTACAGACCAGTAAGTTTAACCTCTGTGCCAGGAAAGATAATGGAGCAAGTAATTAAGGAATTCACCTGCAAATACCTGAAAGATAATAAGATGACAGGTAATAGTCAGCATGGATTTATAAAGAACAAATCATGTCAAACCAATCTGATAGCTTTCTTTGATAGGATAATGAGTCTTGTGAATAAGGGAGAAGCGGTGGACATGGTGTACCTAGACTTTAGTAAGGCATTTGATATGGTCTCGCATGATCTTCTTATCTATAAACTAGGCAAATACAACTTAGATGAGGCTACTATAGGTGGGTGCATAACTGGCTGGATAACCTCTCTCAGAGAGTAGTTATTAACGGAAGGGCATAACAAGTGGGGCTCCGCAGGGGTCTGTTTTGGGACCGGTTCTGTTCAATAGCTTCATCAACGATTTAGATATTGGCCTAGAGAGTATGCTTATTAAGTTTGCAGATGATACCAAGCTGGGAGGGGTTGCAACTGCCTTGGAGGATAGGGTCAAAATTCAAAATGATCTGGACAAACTGTAGAAATGGTCTGAGGTAAACAGGATGAAGTTTAATAAGGACAAATGCAAAGTACTCCATTTAGGAAGGAATAATCAGTTTCACACAAACAGAATGGGAAGTGATTGTCTAGTAAGGAGTACTGCAGAAAGATATCTAGGGATCATAGTGGATCACAAGCTAAATATGAGTCAACAGTGTGACACTGTTGCAAAAAGAGCAAACATGATTCTGGGATGCATTAACAGGAGTGTTGTGAGCAAGACACGAAACGTCATTCTTCCACTCTACTCTGCACTGATCAGGCCTCAACTGGAGTATTGTGTCCAGTTCTGGCCACCACATTTCAAGAAAGATGTGGAGAAATTGGTCCAGAGAAGAACAACAAGAATGATTAAAGGTCTAGAGAACATTACCTATGAAGGAAGACTGAAAGAACTGGGCTTGTTTAGTTTGGAAAGGAGAAGACAGAGAGGACATGATAGCGGTTTTCAGGTATTTAAAAAAGTGTCACAAGGAAGAGGGAGAAAAATTGTTCTCCTTAGCCTCTGAGGATAGGACAAGAAACAATGGGCTTAAACTGCAGCAAGGGAGGTTTAGGTTGGACATTAGGAAAAACTTCCTAACTGTCAGGGTGGTTAAACACTGGAATAAGTTGCCTAGGGAGGTTGTGGAATCTCCATCTCTGGAGATATTTAAGAGCCGGTTAGGTAGATATCTATCTGTGATGGTCTAGATGGTACTGGGTCCTGCCATGAGGGCAGGGGACGTAACTCAATGACCTCGAGGTCCCTTCCAGTTCTAGTGTTCTATGATTCTAACTGGTTGACATCAGATAACACCTTCCAGCATAACCATACCCATTATTCTCACAGACCATCTTCCCAACAGAGTTTAACAAATTGATACCCTGACTGCAGGCTGGTTCCAAGTGGGTTGATGAGCAGGGCTACTGCCCTGTACACTAATTTCCAGGAGGCGATGGGCTGTTTTATTTCCCATCCCTTTCTCAGTTGTAGGGTCACTGAAGACATTTTCTGCCCTGGCCAGCAAACTAGCTAGGGTCTCTCCTGCCTGAATGACTTATCTCCCCAACAGAAAGGAATAATGATGGGGAAAAGGGGGCACATTGAGCCATGGAGAACCCCATGTAGGGTGAGAATGGAGGAGCATGGAATGGGATATAAGGGGAAAATGGGAAGAGGTTCAAGGGCAAAGAGGAATGGGGGACATATGGGCACACAGGTGCTGGCATGTGAGAAATGGAGGAAAACAGAAAAAAGGTACAGAGGGAGATGAGATGCACAAGTCCCTGAATTAGAGGGAGATCTAAAGAACTGGCTCACAGGGAACTCGTGGGGTAATACGGAAGAATGCAAGAAAGCTTTGGTGTATGCAGCGAGTTTGGCACAAGGCTATGAAGTGTAAATCCACCTACTTTATCTGCTGATGATCATTTTGATGTGATTTGTGTCAAGCTGCATTTGAAAAGACAGAACATTTAAAATTGTTTCTGGATCTGCAGAAGCTACTGCTGTCCAAAGCTTATTTAGCACTTCAGCAAACTCTGGCTCCTGGTCTTAGCCAGTGACTTCCATCAATTAAGTGGCTTGTCTTTCTTTGAAATTTCAGTAGCAAATATGTACTGCTTAATTTTGTATAAAATTTAAATGATTCTAGAGATTATACAAAATATAGGCCTTTACAGTTTGTCAATTTAAAATTCAAATACAAACCGATTATAAAAAGGAAAGTTTATGTATATCAAAGATTTAATTTAAATTTAAAAAATTCAATTTGAAAAAATTATTTACATGACTGATTTTTATCTACCCTATTTCTGATCTAAGAACAACAAAGGTTGTGGGGTTTGGTTTTTTTTAGTAGACTGACAGGAGAAAAAATATGCCATATGAAATAAATAAAAATGCCATACCAAAACCTATATTTATAACATAATGAATGTAACAAACCTTGGGTCTTATGTCAGTTTGAACTGGACATATTTTAAGATTTGTATAGTCAGATCCCTGCATTGATACAAAAATGTAAATCCATATTCATCAGGCTCAACCGGTGATCTGCTAGCCATCTTTTACCAACATCCATATCTGCATGCACTAGCGAGCTGACTCACGAGGGCTAGCAAACAGTGTGTGGGGGGGGTGGGAGTGAGTACATTGGGGGGAGGGAGAGGGTCTTGCAGACAAGAAAGAGCATGGGGACTATGACTTAGGGACAATATGCAACAACCAAGCGCAGGGTGTCGAGAAGAAGGCATGGTGTGGAGGAGGGAGGCTGGGGAGAAGGGGCATTGATCACGTGCTGTTCCTCAGGCCATGCAAGCAACGGCACACAATACCACCAGTGCATGTTGCATCACTATGGAGCGGAGAGTTGGAGCACTAGGGCACTGCCTGCTCCAGTCCCTGCGGCCAGTGGTCCCTGTAAGTTCTGTGCTTGTGTGGTCATTCAGAAGAAATTCAGATGCTGTCCAGCTCCTAGCAGAGCACCCATCCACAGCTAGGTTTTTTGTTTCTAGGTGGTGCACATTCGCACATGCCTCGGTGCACATAAAAAAATATTCTGCATATGGATGGAAAAAAACCACAGTTGAATGGAAGAGATTAGACGGAACATTACCAGGAGATGGGCCGACTGCAAAGGAGCTGGCAAGGTGGGCCTAGGAATGGAAGTACAGTCAGTGCTGCTGGGCCGTGCCATGGTTGGGACACTGACGCTGCCTGAGGGGCTGATAGACATGAAGTGGCATAGTGAGTGGGTGCTAGACAGCCCCAGCTCTGAGATGCCACCCAGCTCCAGCCAGTGGCTACTGGCCTCAAGCACGTTACTGGGTTTAGAAAGCAGAAACAAATCATTTTACCATTTCTCTGAGGTAATTCTGTCATGTACACAATTGAGAATGTAGAGAAAAAAAAAATCACGGAATTTTTTTCTGATTCAGTCACAGCCTACTAAATAGCCATTTTCAAAAACTGCAGAAAATAGCTTTGACCAACATATCATGATTGGTGCACTCATCTCCACTGAGTTAGCTGAAACCAGCTATTTAAAAAGCAACCAAAAACACAGGAGTTTTGTAGCACAGATGTGGTCTTAAAACAGGAACTGACAACCCACCAGTTTGCTGCTAAATTATAACGATGGAAAATTAAAAACAAACTTGAGCACATCATTTTCAACTGCAACACACATGAAAGTGCTTTTATGCTAACAGTTTAACTGAATTACCACACAACTGTTTCTTCACATATGATGGATCACAGATGTTTTAGCTGCATTAGAACATAGCTGCCAACTCAGCACCTTGAGCTGGACTGCAGAGTTCTCTCAAAGGGCTAACAAAAGTTATTGTATTGGTTATTAGCCAATTTTGTATTGAAGAAAACTACCAAAAAAACCCTCAGGCAAGAATTAAACTAAACATTAAACAGCAAATCCAATCTTCATACCAAATTTTTTAATACTATCCAGCCTAATAAAAAGTAACGTAATATACAGCTCTCTCATTAAATACAAAACTATCTCTTCTGTATCGTTAGAACTTCACACATTTGAAGCTCAATTTACTACTAATTCTATTAGCATATAATTGGTACAATAAATTAAAAAATGTACGAATGTTCAAAGGAAACAATAAGCATTTTTGTCCTTGTTGCTTTTGCAGATCCAGACTAACATGGCTACCCCTCTGATAATAAGCATTTTGTATCTCCACTGCTGATTTTTGAGCCATTCCTGTGACCAGTGTTGTATTACATTTAAATATTTATAAAAATCTCAGCCATATTCATCATCATAACATATTTGCACTGAAACTCTATTGTGAAGAAAATATTAAACAGCAGCCACCAATTCAATTCTCAGTTATGTATAATCTTTCATCACTTTGCCAACATTAATTAAGCTTCACAACATCAATGGACGTAGGACTTATTTTACCCATAAGGTAGAGAATTACAGTGAGGGAGAAAGATATTAGATAACTTGCCCAAGATGAGTTAAAAAATAATCTTCAGAGTTGAGACCACAACTCAGCATTCCTAATCCCTAAATCTCCCTATAACAAGCAGGGATGTCAATGTGTATTCGATTACACGATTAACCAATAAACCTGGGCTTATCAGTTAATCCTACTGACTAAACACACTCCTCCCGTCTTTGCTGCCACCCACAGAGGCGGAGAGGAGAGAGGGAGAGAAGGGGAAAGCAGGTGGGAACCAGCATGCATGGGGACCCTGATGCACTGCAAGGGCTGCCTGCCCCTCCACATCATGCACACCAAGATAGCAAGTGAGACAGAGTATCATACACACAGGGCCGGTTCGAGCCATTCCTGAGCTCTGGGCAGCGGGCACGCAACGCATGCGCGGCCCCGCCCCCTGGCACACCTTACAGCTGCAATCGGGCGCGCGGCGCCTGATTGCAGCTCTAGGGGTGCCACGCAGCCCCCGGCCCCGGGCGCGCGGTGCCTGATGGCAGCTCTAAGGGGCACTGCGCATGCGGCGCCCCTTACAGCTGCCATCAGGCGCCCTCCATAGGTTGGCGCCCTGGGCAGCTGCCCAGCTAGCCCCCCGCTTAATCTGGCCCCTGCATACACATGTACAGCCCAGCCCAAAATCCAGGTTTGGGCAAAGAGGTTCAGCCTTGCAGAATCCAAGTGTATAGAGCTTAGTGTGAGGAGAATCCAGGTGAGAGGCCATCTGGGTGAGGGAGGCTCAGTGGGGATCTGAATGCATAGGGGCTTGTTGGGGGGTTCCAGGTGGAGGGGGCATGAGAGTGTCCACATGAAGGTGGTTGTGGCTCAGCAGATGTGTCCTGGGTGTTGGGGCTTGGGACTTGGCAGGGAGGTGTTTGGTCTGTGTGCAGGAGGGTGGGGGGGAGGGAAGAGACAACAGGGTCATCCAGGTACTGGGGGATTGGGATTTGGTAGAGTCTAGGTGCTGCTGGCATGGTTAAATTATTAGAATGGAGAAAGTAAATAGCACAGGTGAGTGAGCACCTAAGTGCCCTGCAAGCTGCATAGCTATGTGGCCACACAGCTGCCCTGTTTACACCATGCAGGCACTCAAGGAACCCGCCCAAGGTGGGGATTTACCATCTAGAGGAGGGCTATCCCACCCCAATCCAGCCAATATAATGGCAGATGGAATTCAACTTTGATAAATGCAAAATAATGCACATGGGAAAATATCCCAGCTATACATACAAAAATGATCTAAATTAACTATTACCACTCAAGAAAGAGATCTTAGAATCATTGTGCATGGTTTCCTGAAGACATCTTCTCAATGGTCAGTGGCAATCTAAAAAGCTAACAGAATATTGGGAATCATTAGGAAAGGAATAGATAATAAGACAAAAAATATCATATTGCCTCTCTATAAAGTTATGGTATACACATATCTTGAATACAGCATGCAGATCTGGTCAACAGCATTTAAAAAAAGATGTATTGGATTTGAAAAATGTACAGAGAAAGGCAACAGAAACGATTAAGGGTAAGGAACAGCTTTTATATGAAGAGAGATTAAAAAGACTGGGACTTTTCAATGTGGAAAAGACAAGAGTAAAGTGTGTAGGGATACATTAGAGGTTTATAAACTCATGAATGGTGTGGAAAAATTGAATAGGGAAATATTATTCACTCCTACACTAACATAACTGAAGGTCACCAATGAAATTTATAGGTAGCAAATTTAAAGCAAGCAAAAAAAATTATGTCTTCACAGTCCACCTATGGAACTCTTTGCCAGAGATCGTGGAAAGGCCCAAACTATAACAGGATTCCAATAAGAACAAAATAAGTTCAATGAGGATAGGGCCATCAATGGCTTTAGCTAGGATGGGCAGGAATGGCGTCCCTATTCTCTCTTTGCCAGAAGCTGGGAATGGGTGACATGAGATGGATCACTTAATGATTACCTGATCTGTTCATTCCTTCTGAAGCACCTGGCATTCACCATTATTGGAAGAGAGGCTACTGGGCTAGATGGACCATTGGTCTGACCTAGTATGGGCATTGTGATGTTCTTATATAGAACCCAGCTATATCTTCTTGCCGGGGTAAACCACTAAATCCCACTCCCTTCCCAGAATGGAGATAGAGCCCAGGAGTCCTGACTGTGTCTCTCTCTTTTCTCACCACAGAGTTGGTAAAAAGATACATTAAAATTTTAAGCCTAACCAGTGCCCTGTAAGTGACTTTCTACAAGATGTCAGATTGATAGTATTAGAGCTGAATGGATCTAATATTTAATTTTCTTTCTTTTATATAGAAGTTAGATACAATGCTCCTATCAGCTAATCGCTAAGTTACCTACCAAAAAACTATAGTTTTCAAGTGCCTTAGTAGCCCCTGGAAAGAGGTTATGTGTTGGGGGGTGGGCGGACAGGTAGAGCCCTGCAAATCTACAGATATCTGCATCCACAACACATTTTTGCAGATACACATACACATTTTGTATCTAGAACCCTGCAAACTTGTGGATATCTGCTTTACATCCACAGATACCCGCATTTGCAGAGGAGGAGGCAAATGTCCACAGCTCATTTTTGCAGGGCTCTACAGACAGGGTTGGTACCCCCCCACCCCTTTGCTACTTGGCTTGTACTGAGTATGCTCAGTAACACTGCTAATGCCACTGTCCTCTCAGACCCCCTCTACAAAAAATCTGAATCCCCCCCACTTCCAGATGGAGCCTCCCAGAGATAAAAGCTGAAGCCCCATTCCTGCTGAAGCCCTGGGCAGCACACCCGAGTCTGGGAGAGCAGAAGCCCCCAGGTCTCCCTGGTCTGCTAGGCGAAGAGGGAAGGGGCATGCAGGGCTACATGTTAATTGTAAAGAAGCCGGCATGCAAGCCGGGAGTCCCGCTGCAGCCATCCTAATACGGCACTTTTAGCAAGAGAAGGGGCTTTACCGGGGCTTCTTTGACTAAAACATCCCTTCCCGGGGTACCCAATGCTGCGCTCCGCAAGTGCGGTCAGTCCCTGGGGCTCCGCCAGTCTCCAACGCGTTCTAGGCCCCTCAAGTGCTTTCCAGGTGATTGACCAGGGCTGCCACGAGCTACTGCCGCAAGCGAACAAGGAGCATTGAAGTGGCTCATTAGAACAGGCTGCAAAATGCCTCTTTTCAAAGAATAGACCGCCTGCGCCCCTATTCGTGTATATGGGCGAGACTCCCCCTTAGCCCTTCCCTCCCCCCGTGCAGTGGGAGTGAGCAGCAGGCGGCAAGAGAAGGCGCTGGGGTTGGCGGGGGCATGGCTAGTGGCTAAACTGAGGCTGGCCACGGCAGGAAGGCGGGCGGACCCCTGCCGCCACGCTAGGGAGGTGCGGGGCCAGGCGGCGGCGAGCCCGGGCCAAGACAGGGCCAGGCGGCGGAAGCGAGCACTTCAAAGGCCTGCCCAGGAGCCCAGCGCCCCTAGCTCGGGAAACGATGCCGCCGCCCCGCAGTTTGGCGACCGGACTGGGACGACAGCCGGCGGAGCAGAGAGCGGATCCCGGCGCATTTCCCCCCCCCCCCGATCTCCAGGGGCGGGAGGAAGGGCAGAGCGGGGGCTGCTGCTCCACGGGGCGTCGGGGCTGGCGGCGCCCCCGTGGGCTCCCCGTGCGGTTTGGGATGGGAAGGCGAGTCGGTGCGCCAAGAAAAGCCCGAGCCCCCGCCGCAGCCCACTACGCCCAGGCGCCGCCCTCGCCGCTCATGGGAGCGGGGCTGAGCGGTTCCGCCAAACCCCGCGCTGCTTGCGGAACAGCAGGCGCAGGCCCGGACCAGGGACCCCATTCCGGCCGGCACGGGGGGGGGGGGACGACGACATCCCGCGAAGCGCTGCCCGCCCGCTGGGACTAGTTCCTCCGAGACCCGGAGCCCCCGCCAGTCTGCAGCCGAGCGGAGCAAGGGCAGAGCCCCTCCCTGCGCCCAACTGCTCCGCTCCTTCCCCGCAGGGGGCAGCGGGTCCGCCACGGGGACCGTGCAAGTGCTGCTGCTCCTGGAACTGTTGCACTGGGGCCCCGGCGCAACTGATTGGGGGGCGCGTAATACGCCCCCGCCTGTAGCCAGCGGGAGGCAGACTCTGACCCCAGAGACTAGCCCACGCATGGCTCGGCTCGGACGGCGGGCGCGCTGCGACACGCGGCGGGGGAGGAGGAGCAGCCTCCCACAGCACGCGCTAGTAGGTGGGGCTACAGTTTCCTCCCTGCCCACAGGCGCCTCTTCCCCCGCTCACCTTCTTGCTGCTGGCGCCTCTAATTGCCGCCGCCGTGTCGTAGACGTGGCAGCGCAGCATCGTGCTACCCACATCCACCCCCACCACGTACATGGCGGGGGTGGTGGCGGCGCTCGCCAGTCCTTCCTCACAGCGCGGCATGCCAGCGGCGGTTGGGAGCGGGGCGGGGGGCGCGCGCGCGCGTGTGCTGACGGAACCCGCTGGGCTTGCCACGCGAGCGAACCACAGTCCGTCGGCGTCCCTACGCCATGGGCGGGTCGATGGTGGCCAGAGCGGCTGAGGGAGTGGCCCGGCCAGGGCAGTTTGAGCGACGAGCGGGCCAAGATTAGGCGGGGCTCCGAGGACGTAGTCAAAGTGCTTGGTGGAGGCAAAGGTAAACGCTGGATCCTACCCCTTTGGGGCCCAACCCAGTCCCGGGAGGGGAGAGCCCCGCTGCTGGTGCTTTAATTAACCTTATAAATATTTCCTAAAGTTTGTTTGCTTATTTGTCCTGAAAGATCTCCGAAACGGTAAGAGCTAGAAACACCAAATTTTGAAGGGATACTACTGATTTCCTAACTTAAATAATTAGATTGGTTATATCTCGAAATTGGTTCCCCCAGAGCCCCAGTTGGGCCCACCGACAACTAGCTTTAGTAGCACCTGATCATAGGCATTTGCTGGATTCTTCTGTTAAGCGTCACAAACTGCAACTACGAGATCCTTTCCCTCTGGCTACAAACTAAGTTATGTTAATTTCTTAAAGTAATATATAAGAGAAGTATTTTCAATAAAAAAATGCTATGTTAATGTAATTGACATAATTCATTCATCACCCCTTTTACTATATTTTCCCCAATGCCAAGTATTTCTGCTAGTATGTAAATAAAACATACACCCAAAGGCCCAACGTGGTGGCAGCACAGTGTTAGTGTGAAAACTTACAGCCTGCCAATTTTTGCTTTCTGAGCTCCCAATTCTGATGCCTAATCACAGGATGCTCCTGAGGCAGGAGTAAATTCCTACTGTTATACACTCTGGCACATGGTCTTCAAAACCCAGGTGGGGCTCTTGATCTAGACAACGTGTGGCCCAGCTGTATAATTTTGCCCCACAAAGAGAGAACTAGTATGGATGTTGCTGCTACACCAGGCTGTCTGACAAATCTCCAGATTGGCAACTTCATTCTACCAGGTTTGTACCTCAGCTCCTAAAATTCTAGATTATGATTAGCCACTAGTGCTGCCCTTTAAATGTCTTGACAGTGATATGCTCCATCCCAATCGTGCTGCAAATACTCAGATCCTACCAGCTTCTGCCACACTTTGGCCATAAACCCAGAAATTGTACTATC
The DNA here is from genome assembly GCA_032595735.1 of Pelochelys cantorii. Lineage (NCBI taxonomy): Eukaryota > Metazoa > Chordata > Testudines > Trionychidae > Pelochelys > Pelochelys cantorii. The sequence continues at coordinate 34,864,385 of CM064335.1, read as the reverse complement.
TTTCTATATTGTCTGCAAGGGAAATAAAAGAAGTTGAAAGCGATTATAGATATCAGAAATTAGGAATTGTAGAAAATTATAGATAGTGGAAGTCAAGACAAGGAGAAATCTATGGGCACCTGAGTCAAAGACAGTAAGGAGGAGTTTTTAAAATGTTAGGAACAAAAAGAATTTGAAAATGGTATTAGTCCATTACTGGATGGAAATGGTAGAAATATCAATAATAGTGCTGAAAAGGCAGAAGGGTTAAATATTTCTTTTCTATATGTGTCAATCCCTCCCACCCCCCCCAAAAAAAACCCCAGTTGTAATTTCATCATATAGTGGTAACACTCTTTCACTCCATTAGTATTTCTGGAGAGAGTTGAACAATCAAGTTTCAACATTTTAAAATCAGCAGCTCCAGCTAATTTGCACCCAAGAGTTTTAAAAGAGCTGTTATATTAATGCTGCACAATTAATGCTGATTTTTCATAAGCCTTAGAGCACACAATGTTTATTTTACATAAGTCTTAGAGCACAAAGGAAGTTCCAGAAGAAAGCTATTGTGCCATTTCAAAAGAAAAGAAAAGGGATAACATTTATAATTATTAGGGTAACCATATTTCCCTATACTGAATACAGGGTACCTGGTAAAATCACTTGTATTCAAGCGAGTTTAATGGCAGTGAATTGTACCAACATTCAAAATAACATCAAGTTATTTTGACTCAGCCCCCTTTAAAATACTGTGTAGCTGGATTATTTTTATTTACCTTCTTATCTTTCAGGTTTTAGGGTTCAGACAGGGAGGGGTAACACTCCCTTACATACCTTGGGAGATGTCATACACACCTTTATACACCTCTATCACAGAGGATGACTGACTGACCTAGTCCTTGCCTGGCTTTCTGCCCTCCATGCCTAGCTGGGCTACCAGCGTGGACCCACCTCTTCTGATACCTGCCACTGCATCTTCCTTAAGCAACATGTTCAGGGAGGTACACAGGTCACGTGCCCCCACTTCTGCCTGGGTTCACACCAGCAGCAGCGTTTTAGCATTGTACAGAAGGGAAAGAACAGGATCTGTTTCCAGTTGTAGGGGAGGACCTCGCCCATGTCTTTGCAGAGTTCTTCTCCTTTCCTGCTTCCTGCTCTCACTTTCACCTCTATGTGGCTGAAAGCAGCTTGTATCTTACTGCTTGTACAGTATAGAAAGGCAACTAACACTTCCAGGCTGCTGCTGGCTACTGACCCAGCCACTTCTTGTCCCTTGGCTGCAGCAGAGGCATCATCATCAGCCAGAACCTGCAGCCTTGCCTATGCTCACCAGCCACCAGAGTTAGTGCTGTCCAGAAATGGGATGGTGGTGATGGTGGGAGACCCTGCTGGTCAGGAGCTGGCACACAGCGATGCCTGAACTGAATGACCAACAGAGGAGCAGCCAGCCCCATGCACTGGTGGTCCAGAAGGAGGAGCGGCCACTGCACACGCTGCATCTTTGTCCTGCCACCCATCTTGTGCACCTACTCCCGTTGTCAGCCACTGCCCTTCTCCCCCACTCACCATTGATGGCAGGAGGCTGGCAAGCAGGGATCCAGCCAGCAACAGGACCCACAAGTACAGATGGAAAGAGAGAGATTGAAAATATGGGACAATTTGCCCTTTTTAAAGCAAAAGTCAGGACGCCTGCAGGAGGACTTAAATATAGGACTGTCCCTTTAACAACAGGATGTCTGGTCACCCTAATAAATATATGCCTGTTGGAAACAGGGTTACCAACTGTCTTACTTGCACAAAGCCCTATACCCCCCTCTCCCACTTGCTTCTTCTGAGGCCCTGCTTCTGCCCTACCCCCTGCTCACTTCTTCACTCCTGGCTCCACCCTCACTCATTTTCACTAGGGTGGGGCAGGCGGTTGGAATGTGGAGCCATGAGAGCTCCATCTTGTCTCGGGTGTGGGGCCAGGGATGAGGGATGTGGGATGCAAGAGAGGACTCCAGGCTGCTGCTGAGAGCTTCAGAGTAAGGAGGTTAAATATCGAGTAATTTACTAGTCAAGTAGTTGATGGAATTTCCATCGACTACTTGACTAGTTGATACACACTTCCGCATGCCGGTGTCAGCTCCATGCAAAGCTGCTTCAAAGCGGCAGCACCACATGGAGCCCGTACCTGGCTTTGTACATGTTTAGGAAATAATATGCCCACTCTGCTTTTCTTTGGCTGAAGCAAAAAGAAAGTCTGCTAAAACCAATTATCTTTCATGCTAATAATGTGCCTCTCCTAAGAAAATGAGTTTACTGAAATAAAATACTCTGAGATTGTTTTGTGGGTTGTTGTTTTATTCAAGTTCTGCCAAATCTTTTTTTTCCTTTTAGTGACATTATTTAGCCCTTTGACCTGCTAAGATGTTACTTCAAAAGGAAGAACCACTGATAACTATTTCACTTATTGAAAAACTTGAAACTCTGGTTCTTCAGCTATTTGATGGCATGAAGTTTCTAATTATGTTGCATTTGCCTTTGCATGCCTGAATATAGCTTGGATTTTATTTGTAAACTTTTGTATTTCTTGTAATAATTTCCTTCCACTTCCCCAGTTCCCTTGCCCCTTCTGCATTCCTTTTTCTATAAATCCAACAATAAAATACCAGCATAGCATATAAATGAGACCCCAAACAACTGTGCTTTGCTGAACCTGCAGATTCCATACTCTCCTCATGAAACCTTGGACTATTTCTCTTGTAATCAAAACAATATATGATAGTTGTTATCCTTAGGGATAGATTCGCATCTGATCATTTAGATTACAGGTGGAGGATTCTCCATCTTTCATTCGTCTTTCCCCTTGTTCACTTCTCCCTTAGTGTCCTTTATTGTGCTTATTTTTTAAGACACAGAAGAAGTTACTCACCCTGTGCAGTAATGATGGTTCTTCAAGATGTGACCCCTGTGGGTGTTCCACTCAAGTCTCGGTGCGTCCTAGCACTGCTGATCGGGAGTTTTTGGTGAGCAGTGCCCCTTGCGCTGCGCTTGCGCACTCCGTGTCTCGTGCTCTTGCTGTTCATTGAATGCGGGTATGGGTCCTTTCTGTAAGGTGTAATGTTGTGCGAAGGTGAGATGGGAGGACCATGTAGCAGCTCTACAAATGCCCATCAACGGTATGTTACGTAGGAAGGCCGATGTTGTAGTCATCGCACGTGTGGAGTGAGCCCTGATAATCTGTGGTGGCTGCTTCCCACGAAGTTGGTAAGCTGTGTATATGCAGTTGACCATCCATTTGGATATACATTGTGCTGAGATGGCTGTTCCCCATGTGGCCCAGACCAAGAAACGAAGAATCTATACGACTTTCTGGTCTCTCTAGTTCTAAGTAGAATGTAATAGCTTGTCTTGCATCCATTGTGTGCAAGATGGACTCTCTGGAGGAGGTATGATGTTTAGGCAAATATGAAGGTAATTATATTGGTTCATTTAGGTGGAAGTCGGATATGATCTTGGGGAGGAACTTAGGGTGAGGCCTGAGTATAACTCTATCTTTTGTAAATGTAGTCAAAGGTAGGTCAGCCATGAGGGCTGCAATTTTGTCTACACGTCTTGGTAATGTTATTGCCGCTATGAAGGCCACTTTCATGGACAGATATTGTGGTGATATAGTGGCTACTGGTTCAAAGGGTGGCCTGGTGAGCATGTCAAGAACAAGTTTCAAGTCCCAGAGTGGCACTGGGGGGGGCGCAGGTTTGGGCACGGTTTCTGCAGGCCTGTGAGGAATCTCTTCATCATTGGATGTGCAAAGAGAGAAAAGTCATCCACGGTTTCATGCAAAGCGGTGACCGCCACCAGATGGACACAGATTGAACTGATGGAAAGACCCGTATCATTGAGGTCCATGAGGTAATCTAGTACGGTAGGTATGGAGGCGGTATTGGGATGTAAATGCCGAGTCGTGCACCACTGTTGAAAACGTCTCCATTTGTTTTGGTAGGTGTTTCTCATGGAGGGCCGTCGACTGTTCAGTAGGATGTATTTGACCCTGTCTGAACAGTTAAGTTCCTCATTTTGGAACCATAGAGAAGCCATGCTGTGAGTTTCAGAGTTTTGATATTCAGATGGCATGTCTTGCGGTGGTGTTGCGTTAGGAGGTGCAGCACCATGGGGAAGGGTGATCGGTTGACCTATTGAAAGGTAGTGCAGGTAAGGGAACCAGGGTTGTCTCGGCCAGGTGTGGGCTATCAGAATTACTGTGGCCTGGTGGGACTGAATCTTGTTGATCACCCTGGAGAAGCAGGGTAGAAAGGCATAAAAGTAGGGGAGCTGTCCAGCGAATGGTGAAGGCCTCCCCCTTCAATCTCTTGCCTTGCCCTGCCCTGCTCAGGAGCAGAACCTGTGGCATTTGCGGTTGAGCACTGTTGCAAAAAGGTCTATAACTGGGAATCCCCACTTGCGAAAAACTGAGAGAACATTGATCTTGATCTCCCATTCGTGTTGTTCTGAGAAATGTCTTCTCAGTTTGTTGGCCCTCACATTCTTCTGTCCTGGTATATATATGGAGGTTGGAGTTATGTGGTTCCTGATACACAAGTTTTAAAATCCGATTGCTTCTGGACATAGTGAGCGTGATTGGGCGGTACCCCCCTGCCGATTGATGTAAACATAGATGGTGTGTTGTCCATGAAGATACGAATGGTTTTGCCCCTTATCAAGGGGAAGAAGTGGCTACAACCTTTGAAGGGGCTACAACCTCGCAAATGGCCCTGAACCCAGGATGTTGATATGAAGGTGCCTTTCCCGTCGGGACCATCTGCCTTGGTATTACCATTGTGCCACAATGGGCAGTCCAGCCCAGAAGTGATGTGTCTGTCATTATCGTTACTGATGGATCTGGGCGGTGGAAGGCTATGCCAGCAAGTAAGTTGGTTGGTGAAGTCCACCAGTCGACAGATTGTAGAACTGGCAGTGGAAGTGAGAGACGCTTCACGAGACTGTGTTGGTTTGGAATGTAGGTCATTGAGAGCCAATGCTGTAGACAGCACATGTAGCCTCGTGAATAGGACTACAAAGGTTGTAGCTGCATGTGCGGGCTGTGGAAAAGGGGAATATGCTTGACACCCCTCCCCCCCCAATAAGGTCACATAGCGCCTTGAATCTTTGTGATAGCAGGTAGGCTCTCCTCTTGCTGTCACTGAATCTAGAAGTGCTCCGATAAATTCTATCTTTTGTGTGGGCTGTATTGTGGACTTGTGTATATTGATAAGTAGGCCAAGTTGGGAGAAGCATTCTCTGGTAGTGGTTGTCATAGTTTGTTGATTGTGGATCCCTTGATTAAACAGTCATCGAGGTACAGGAAAATGATTACGTTTTGTCTTCTAAGAAAAAGCCATGACCACGGTTAGCATCTTCAAGAACACTCGAGGGGCCATAGAAAGAGCAAAGGGGAGGACCCGCTATTGGCAATGGTCTTGACCTACAACCAATCTGAGAAATCTCCTGTGAGCAGGATGGATGGTTACATGAAAATATGCGTCCAGAAGGTCGAGGGCTGAGAACCAATTCCCCTTTGTCCAGTACGGGTATGATAGTTGCAAGGGTCATCATTCTGAATTTTACGTTGAGGATGAACTTGTTGAATTTCCTGAGATCCAAGATTGGCCTCCAGCCCCGTTTTCTTTGCTGTTAGGAAATAATTGGAATAGAACCCTCTTCCCTGATATTTTGTGGGAACCAGTTCTATTGTGCCTAGGGTGAGTAGCTTTTGTACTTCTGTTTGTAGTAGGAGCTTGTGAGATGGGTCCCTGAAGAGGGGCAGGGTAGGGGGCTGCTTAGGGGCTATGGCTGTGAAGGGGATTGTGTAATCTGATTTGATAATTTCCAGAACCCACTTGTCTGTGGTGATATGGGCCCATTCTTGGTAGAAGGGTTTCAGGTGGTGATGGAAGGTGACATTTGGATGCACTGGATCTGTGGGGTGGTCACTCAGACCCCTGACCAAGACTTAAAATTTGCTGCTTATGTTAAGTCGATTGAGCATTAGAGGACTGGTTCTGTTGAGTCCGCCTTCTGTTGGAGCATTGCTTGGGCGTTTTGTATGGCCTCTGCTGTTGTCTGTAGTAGTTATAGTCCCTCGGCCCTTGGTAGGGGGTGTATTTGTGTCTCTTGTTAGGTGCAAAGTACATCCCCAGAGTGCGGAGTGTAGTACGAGAGTCCTTAATTGAGTGTAGTACTTCATCTGTCTTTGTAGCATTCAGCTGGTTTCTATCAAAGGGGAGGTCCTCTACCTTAGATTGTAATTCTTTTGGGACCCCTGATGATTGTAGCTATGAGGCCCTACACATTACAATTGCTGTAGCAGTGGCTTTGGCAGCTATGTCAGCAACATCCATTGCAGCCTGGAGGGTAGTTTTTGCTATAGATAGGCCCTCCTTGATAATGGACTGGAGATGTGGCCTCATTCTCAGGAAGGTCCTGTACCAGGTCCTGCAGTCTAGTGTAGTTGGCATGATCGTAGTTAGCTAGGAGGGCTGTATAATTTGATATCCTAAATTGGAGAGTGGTGGAAGAGTATACCTTGTGGCTGAAGATATCTAGTTGCTTATGTTCCTTGTCTCGCGGTGTAGACTTAAATTGTGGGTGTTTGGACTTGTGATTAACTAGTGAGTTTGGTTGGGGATGTGCAAAGAGGAAGTCCATGCCTGTAGGATAAAAATGTCTGAGGCAGGCTATGATATTCTGTTAAGAACCCCTGTTCTAAATTTGGACTCTGGGACTGGCACACAAACACAGTACGTGATGGTTACCCCCCCCCCACACACACACACCTAGCCCAGGGTGGGAGACAGGAGACGACGCATTCAGTGGTGCTAGGAACAAATGCACAATTGTCAAGTGCTCCTAATGTCTCTGCTTTAATCCCCAGATGGACCACATCCTGCAGAGATACCTTCTTGAAGCTGACAGACATATCACCACTTAACACATAATTGATAATTGATGTCTGCTTTGTTTAAATACTCTTTTTACTGGAAACACTATGTAACTTTATATTATTGCTCTTATTTTGCCTCACAATCAGCACCTGTCCAGGATCTTATTCCCCCCGCATCACTTTGATCTGTCCATTGAGCATCCTATATAATTAGTTGTAACCTATTGTTTGGCAGTGTTCACTGAGCTCTAACAAGCAACGTGACACTCTGACAGTGCTGTGTGTGTAATAAATTCTCTTGCTTGCTTCACATACAGTGTCTAGATTCTGTTCCTTCAATGCCTTTTGCTGGGACAAAATATTTTCTATCCACCCTGCAATTTGTTGGGGGGGGGAGGGGAATAGAGGCTGGAATTTGCCAAAGCACCTCTGATGGTTCTAAGATAGCTTTGTTAATGGGTAAGGCTATCTTTGAGGATGCTGTGGGTTGTAGTATCGTAGGTAATTTATATTGTTTGTCTTGAACCTCGTGGAGTGTGATGTGCTGTGATTGAGCCACTCGTTTAAATAATTATTGAAATTGTTTTAAGTCATCTGCCTGTGGAGAGGGCAATACCTGAAAAACTGCCTCATCTGGTTTAGTGGATCTGGGAGTGTGAGAGGAACTCTCCAAGTCCAAGTGAGGTAAGTTGTCATTGTCATTAGAGTCAGCATCTGTTATCACTGAGGGTGGGTGAGACGGTGAGGAATGCGGATGTCAGGAAGCGTGCAGCCATGTGTTGTGGTAATACCGATGCTGTATCTCTTGGGCAGTAGGCATGGGACGGACGCGGTCGATACGCATGCCATTGTTCCCAAGGAGACCACTGAGGCTGAAATTATTGTGGAAGATACATCTATGACTGGTTAGGCCAAGGGAAATGTTGTTGTAGGGAATGATCAATATGAATGTGAGGAAGACACTGATCCCGGTGGGGATGAATGGCATGATGAAAATCTACTCCTTTGGCTGCTACTGTAGTCAGTTCGTGGTGACAACCGTATAGGAGAGTGGGGAGCCCTTTCTGGCATGTGGCTGTGCACATTGGCATGATGAGACAACACTGAGGAGTGCGGTGAACAGGCTCCTGGTCTCAGAGGTGTACCCAGGTGTGGGGATTTTTGCAAATGTTGTATCTTGCACGACACTTTCTTGTGCTCCAGTGCTGGAGCACGTTTGGGTTTGGGCTGCCCCGGGACAGCTTGTTCAGGCATTGTAGGGGTGCCTGTGGGTGCTGGTGGTGGTGGCATATGTGGCTTTGTTGGTGTCATTGCCTTAGCAGCACTGGCCAGTGCAGAGCACTTAGGCTCTGACTTAGTTCTCCTGGTTGATGTAGCCTTGAGTGTCTTCGCAGTGCTGGAGACTGATTGCACCGGGGAATGGGAGGCTCAGGGCAGCACTAGTAATCAGTGTGTTGGGGAAGGCCGCAAAACTTGCGAGCCTCTACAGGGTGGGGAGGCAGCCCTGTCAATGGGCTTTTGCTGTCCCTGTGTCTCCTCAGACTTGTCCCCTGATGGTTGTAGGGACTTCTCCCAGAGTAGGTTTTTGAGCCGCATTTTGTGGTCTTTTCTGGCCCTTGTGGTCATATTTTGACAATGCGGGCACTTGTGTGCTGCATGAGTCTCTCCAAGGCATTTAACCCAATACGCATATCTGTCTGAAATAAGTATTGAGTCATGGCATGGGTTGCATTTCTTAAAGCCGGAGAATCCGGCGTGTTGGGGGGAAAAAAAAGCTGCAGTGGTGGGTTTTTTTTTCCAGGTATACATTGAAACTATCGTTAACTGACTAAACTATGAAGTATTACTAAGCTAACTATATGCTATTCGTTTTGTTTTCCTCTCAGAAGAGAAGAGCACTGTTCTAACTCCGTCTTCAGCCACGGATGGTAGAAAAGGAACTGAGGGGGCTCACGCCACGCACGCACTCAACGAATGACAAGAGCGTGAGACAGGGAGCGTGCAGGCACGGCACGAAGGGCACTGCTCACCAAAAACCTCTGATCAGCAGCGCAAGGACACACCAAGACCTGAGTGGAGCACTCACAGGGACACCACTCGATGGAGAACACGTATCTCAAAAGATATGATCATCACAATTAAAGTACACTTCATACTAGTTCCTTTTAGGGATGTGAACGACTAGTCGACTATCCAATAAGCAAATGCTTATCAGATAGTAACACACTAGTCGACTAGTTGCTCCCTATCAGAAAGAGGCAGCGGGAGGGGGGGGCGGAGAGAGAAAGGGGCTGTTGCTACACTTCAAAGGTGGAGGTACCCTTATTGACTAATTGAATAGTCGATACAAACTGCATTGACTATTCAATTAACCAGTTAATCTAAATTTAACATCCCTAGTTCCCTTCCAACATTAATGTAGTTACTTTACCACTTTTCATTCTTCGTGACTCCCAGTAAGTCCCTGCTGGACAGGGGTCTCTCTAGCAATAGATGAATTAGGTAGGGGCCTACAGAGATTAGATTTTTGGGCAGCTGCCTAGAGTTGCAGATTCATGGCAGAGGCAGCATGTTGCCACCTCTTGAATGAAATACATGTGGACAAGCATTCATAGGAGAGAATTCTGCCCTTCTCTCCCTTCTGCCCTCCAAAATAAGAATGGGAGAAAATAATGCAATCACCTTTCAAGGCATTTGAATTTTAAAATGTTTTTTAAGATTGTGACAAAGATCATTTTATGTAGCAATTGGCTATATAGTCAAAGAATAAAGCAACTACTATGCTTCTTTCTTTAAAGAGTTTACATGCATCTCAGTTTGTATCTTCAGTGCAGGTTCTGTCATTCTGACAAAGGTTCAAGGGTTTGCCTGACAGATGCGGGGAGTATTATTGTATTACTCTGATTGGAAAAGATCTGCAAAGCTCTCTGTTCTGAGTATGGGAAATGGCTTTATACCAGAATGTCATGTCACTGATATTTATTTTTCCAGGTGCCTTCATGGTAAGAGCTCACATACTTTTTGGAAAAAATCTTTCGCATCTCATTCTTGATTTTTTGACACCTCTTGGCCTTTCAGTGACCTCTAGGTTTAGTGTAATAACAGCTCACCTTGGCACTATGCTCTCCCACTACAAAATCAAGTGTTATCTTCTGACTGATGCTCTGAACTAGCAACAGAAGTGCAAGAAACCTTAGCGGATCCTCAATAGCCAGTTGAAGGTGTTTCATTTGTAATTGCCAGGCAATCAACATTGAAAATTCATACTTTTGGTCACCTGAACGACTGGTGGTGGGACATCAAGAAATCACTCCAGTAAAATGGAAACTTGCTGCTTTTTTGGGTTCAAAACAATTGGGATATTAAAAAGTTTAACCCAATTCTGAAACTTTGGATTGAAAGGCAGGATGGTTCCCAAGTATTAGGCACTTGAAAATAAAACATTTAAGATAAATAATTTTTCTAGTTTCAATATTTAATCCAAGCAGACGTAGACAACGAACAGGTTTATAAAATTATTCTGTTGAATTAAAATTCTGTATAGCATTTAACTCTTATGAATAATTTTTTATCCTTTAGTGTATCTTACGTTCATATTTTAAAATATCTTTGCACAGTCCTTTATGCAACTACATGCTAGAAATCTGCAGACGCACAATTTAACACTAAACAGGACAAAAATACATTCCATATCCATTCATATGCAAATTTAAAACATTTCACTTGGCAGATAAACAATGAAAAGTTATTTTAAAAAAATCAAACTACAAAAATGCACACATAAAAGTCTTCCCTTTTGGATTTTTAATAAAATACTGCTCTGTATAAGATCTAATGAAAAATTCTAGTACTTACAAAATACTTTATATCTATGAGAACAATGAATATTTAAAATTATACTTGTATGAATTAAACATAATTACAGAGTTGACATAGAATATTAAAAAAAGAGCTGAAATCATGGATGATATGGCATAGGTCAATGTATACATCCCATGTTAGAGAAAGCTAAAATAAGTAAATTGGACACCAGGTAGTGGACACTATCGAGCTGATAAAATAAAGATAAAACAGACAGTAAAGGTAATTAGGAAATAGAGACTAATATAATATACAACAGATATAGAATAAATATTTAACCTATGCATAGAAACTGGTACAGCAGTTTCAGTGGCACTGGTAAAAATTGAGCTCCTAGTTTGAAAGAAGTAACCATTTAACGAGAAAAAATGGCTTATTTATACTGGCATTGGCATAGTCTCCTTCATAAATCATTCTCTGCATATCTGGCTACCTATATATACAAAAGAGGACATTATAAACTTTACGTAATTCATCGTTTCAGCAGAGACTCTAGTACCTGCACCCAGTATCTACTAGCCATGTAATCTTGGGGATAACATTGAAAAACAATGTTTTATGGAGATTAGAATCTCTTAGGAAGCTTAGTAGGTATGCTAGTAGAATCCAGTTTTCTCCATAATAGGAGCTTCTCAAAAAACTCTCCTCCCCCCTGCCTCTTTCAGGAAATCAAATAATAGTAAAGATAGGAACTCAGGGTCTGGAAATCTAGTTAGGAGAAGCAACATTTTAAAAAATATGTATGTTAGTAACACTATCATGCCAGTATCATCTCTAATGTTGATGAGATATGGATACATTGTGACAGTCAAGTTTTCCTTAGTGAAATGTACTTTAAGACCTTCTAAAAGGCGAAACTCAAAAAATAAGATGGAGTTTTGATAGATGTTGTCTCTGAGAAACAGGATTTTGAACCTTATAAATCTAAGTTAAACTCACATTGGAAAGCATTAAATTTAAAGAAAAGCACACGGCACAGCAGAACATAGGTGAATCTTTGAGACTAAGTAGGTGCCAAATGCTATTGAGAGATTATCTCCTGAAAAAAAGTTATACAAAAGTTAATCAGTGTAAAGATCTACAGCTTGCAATTCTCGTCTGGAGATCTGCAGATATTTTGAATGATTGAGATGGCATGACAAAAAATAATCCTGAAATGACATGATTTCTGGAATCAGTTCAAATACACTGGATCCACATACGGAATCTATCTCTGTGGGACCGTCAATCCAGATTAACCAGAGGAGTTTTATGATTATATACAGACTAAAAGGATTGGAGTATCATGCCAAAAAAAAAAGATCAAACAACATTTCTGAGAGATCACACTAAGACTCCTGGAAGGCAGGCTAGCAGAAAGGAGAAAAAAACAGTTTTGGAAAAATTAATCAAGTACTTTAGGAAGTGAAATCTCTGAGAGATGAAATGGGATGCTCCTATTAGAAAGTGAAATTTATGTTACTTTGGCAAAATAGCAAGATAAGAAACCAAGGAAAATTCCACAAACTTGCATGGCCTACATGAAGTCTTAGAGACAATGTACTGAATTATTGATTAAAGTCTGACATGTCTCTAAGCCTTTTATGGTTTGGAGGGAAACGTATTTTCACAGGGACAGACAAGAATAAGAAAAAAATGGTGGTGCAAACCAAGACAACATCTGCAGAGTGTACCAAATGAGATGAAACATCAGACCAAGATTTGCATTACAGTGCCATTTGAGTTTTTTTTTCTTTTAGATAGACCATGTAAATAAACAATGACTATCTTACGAGTTAAAGGGATAATTCCCTCCAAAAAGGTAAATCAAGGTTGTTGTTTTTTTGGTCTGGATGTTATTAGGGTATATGTTTGGAACTCTAACTCAAGGATAACAATTTAGAGTATCTCCTGCCACCATATATTACCATGCAGTTAAAATACCTATAAACAAAAATAATAATTTAGAAAAGAGAACCTGCCAGATTACAAAGTTCACTCTGTGGTGGAAAATGTAGATGAGAGAAATTGTCTCAAAGGGCAAAAATGAGTTTGAATAACATGCTTTATATCCAAATACCTTCCGGATTTTTGTGGCTTTTGGAATCCATGCAGAAGTGCATGTGGATATGTAGTGGAGACTTATGTTCGTTAACTAGTACAGTGAAATTAGATTTAAAAATTAATCACAACTAGCAACTTCATTAATATAATTTGAAGTGAGAACTTGTTTGCATTTGTAATCTATAAGCCAGTTGTCTCCCATTCATTTACTCTAGTTGTCTGTTAGCAATTCATTTACTTTGCCATTTTGTAAAATGCATCCTGTAACAATAAAATAGGTATGTAATGATGTCTTCTTAGAGTTTTAGAACTGCTACCCTTTGGTATGAAACCTAGAAATGAATGTAGTTACAGCAACTCTGGTAGTGCCACCATAGTTAAGTTCTATTCCCAGTGCTTCAGTCAAAAAAGGACCTAGAGACCAAATAAATATGAAATTTACAGGTAAATAAAAGCCTTCTCTACTTTATTATATTACCATAAAAAGGAGTTAAAATTCAAAAGGCCATGTTAAGTAATATTTGATGCCTGACTTATTACTGCCACAAATCTCATGCAAAAAGCAAGACAATTCTGAATTAGGATTCCCACTCTAGTATTATTGCTGCTCACCCAGTTGAGAATATAGAGCCACTGTTCAGAGACCTAGGCACCAATGAATTGTGTGGTAACCGTAATTCAGGATTTTCTGGCTTTTATCAGTTTAAGATCTTTAATCAAATTTTAACATAATTTTCTATATATTTATCAACAGCCTGGAAAAGACTAGCAACTGAAATTTCTATCACTCTTTATTATATTTATTTTTCAAAAATAATACTTTATGACTCGGAAAGGAGATTTTTTTTATATATATATATAACACACACACACATATAAACACTGGGGTAAGAGGAAAAATAAAATCATATTTAAAATGGTTGATTTTTCTAAATGGCACTTAAGTTTTTTTTAAGGATCTCTATATATCTATATCTCTTTATCCTTAAAAATTATATGTGTGTGTGTGTGTGTGTGTGTGTGTGTGTGTGTATATAAACACATACACACATATACATATATATAAATTGGGGGAAGAGGAAAGATAAAAATCTAGCTACTATATTTATTCTGAAGATTTTGGCGCACCAAAATTAACAGCCAGTTTTCTTGGCTTTCGTTTGCTAGAAATGTTTGGTGTTGATTTGTTATGAGAAACACTCGGAGAAGCGACATTGTCTTGAAAAGAAATCGTAGATTGAGCAGCTTGAGGAGATTTTAAAGGAACTGAAGTATCTTGTTGAATGAACTTGGTGTTGTCTGAAGACACTAGCTGTTCTTTCTTTAGTGGTACAGCTTGAGTGGAACTCTGGAATTCTTTGAACTCAAAATTTTTCTTGCTAGCAGCTCTTTTTTTAGTTACCTTTAAATCAAATAAATATTATTTAACAATGTATTTTAAAAAAATGCACACAGAGCAGTCAATTTTCTAAAATTAAACAACTAAACAATGTATCACAGGAGTGTCTTTGCAGCCATCAAATCTCTATTATTAGATTACAGGATTATCACTCTGAAGCCTAGAATATCTGTGGAGTCAGTGTGAAGAGATGGAAACAGCTACATACATGGCTGAAAGTTCTCTTTGTTCAGAATATCACCAGGTTTAAACATCACTGGGATTCAGGGTCTGATACTGACCAGATTTTAAGTTCTCGGCCATTTTCGACTTATGTGTACACTTGACTTTACAAGTTACATCCATGTGACAGAGTGGGCTTTCTGCTTGTATATAAATACCTTTACCATCTTCTACCAAAATATATTCTCAAGACAATCTCTGTCATGCTTACCTGTAGAGGAATAAACTGATTGTGAGTACCAACTGGTATAGTTCCTGAAAGAGACATATTCCCTGGATATGACCCAGGACAGTAAGGTTTGCCATGAATAGGCACTGGAGCTCTCCACTGCACTGGACCAAACATGTGAGATGATGGAGGCATCATATTAGCTGTGAAAAACAACCAATAACTTTTAAGTTTCTATTATTTCTTTTTTTGGAAGGTAAGAAATTCCCTGAACCCAGAGTATCTTTAGGATATTTTTTCACTATGCTTCTTTCACCCCCATGGCCCTGTTTACAACTGAGGAGGGCAAATGCACTTTCTTTGGAACCAGTTAACAAAACGAGAACTGGGGAGAAGTAAGAAAGCAGTGCCTGCTTGGGGAACTCAAATCCTACACTATGGCTAACTGATTAACTGCTGGTCACCACAAACACAAGCCTTCTTGCACTCTACAAAAACAGCAGAGCATTAATGATACCGTGGGAATTTTCAGTAGGCTTTCTTGGATTGTTACATCACCACATTGCTTGGCAGCTGGTGTAAGGATTCTTATCTAATGTCTCAGAGAAAAGACTCGAAAAATGGCTCCAAAAATATAGCAAAGGACACCTTGATTTGCCAATTCACAGATGACTGTTAGCAACTGAAGAAAATACTAGAACACTGTTGAGACAACATGGAAGTCACAAAAGCTCTGCGAATTTTTTGGCAAGTTGTAGAAGTACATTGCTGATTGACCAGGACCAAAAGTTCCAAACTGCTTCCCATTATATTTGGGAGAAAAACCAACAGTCAGCAAACTGACAGAGGTCTTGAAAAGAACAACCGAACAAATGGAAGGTGTGGAATTCTTTGTTTTCAATTTGAGTGTCCATGAAAGTAGGTTCACAAATTTCCTTTTTCAAGGAGGTTCAGAGTAGGGATATTAGATATTTAATTTAGTAATCGTGTAGCTACAAAAAAATTGTATCGGTTACATCGTGACTAAAATACTCCCTGGGGGCGGGGCTGGCAGCCAGTGTGCTCCCAGCCCCCCACTCGGGGAGTCCCCTGCTACCTCATGCTGCTGCCTCTCTATCAGAGGCAGCAGTGCGGGGTGACAGACAGCCAGTCCATAAGGGGAGCCGATTTAAAAACCAGGTCTCCACGCAGATTGGCTCCTGCCTGTCATCCTGCGCTGCTGCCTTTCATACAGAAGCAGCAGTACAGAGTAGAGCCTTAGCTCCTCGCAGACAGTCCTTCCTCCCCATGCACTGCTGCCTCTGCTACCACAGTGGCACTAGATCCAGTCATAGTTGACATAGTACTAAGTGCTGGCAGCAGGTGCAGCTTGAACCCCCAACCCCAGGCTCTGGAGGCTGATGCCTTATCCTCCCTACTATAAGTTGGCACCAAGTGCAGTTGTGGACCACCTAGGGATGGGTACCCAGCAACTTCAAGGAAGAGTGGGGTTCAACCCCCAACCCCAGGCTACAGAGGCAGCAGTGCAGGGTGTGTGTGGGAGGAGGGAGGGGGGGCTCTGTGGGAACCACCACGTGCAGGGACCAAGCTTAAAAGCTGGCTCCCCATGGGCACTGGCTCCCGCCTCCTCCCTGCCTTGCTGCCTCTGATACAGAGGAAGTGGTGGGGGGGAGGGAGGAAGTATGTGTAGACCAGGCTTATCAGTTAATCATATTGACTACACATTGACATCCCTAGTTCAGAGGCACATCTACATATGGTAGGACCTAAAATGGCATTCTGTGGAAGTCATCCAGCTTCACAAAATCCTATTAGAATTACAGTCAAGTTTTCAATTATTTGAAAAGTGTATTAGTCAAATCCTTACCAGTGGGTTGGTTGAAGACTGGAGGAATAGATCCAGGTGGTACAGGAGCTCCCATGGACTGATAATTTGGAAACAACATTGGAGGTGGTGGCAAAGAAAAGTTCACTCCTAAAGAGCTCTAGTTAAGAGAATAATTTTTTTTATAACATGCTCAATGTAATAAAACAAGACAAAGATACAAGGTGTTATACAGTGCACTATTCTCACCAATCGTTGTAATGCAAAAAATGCAGCTCTCTCCTTGGCTTCATTTTCAGAGTGACACTGAGGTCCATGTACTAATAAGCCATTGGATAATTTTACTTGACAAACTGTCATGGTCTATGAAAATAACATAAAATAATTGTTTTCATGCAGGTTTTTTTGTTATCACTGTAGTCATACACAAGCAAAAATAAGAGCTAAAAATTGAGACAGATTAACACAAAATTAATACAATAGTATTTTATTTTTGGAAACGAATCAAACCAGAGGCACTCAGGTCTCATTTGCACTGGCATGTTACATTTACAATTTCATTTACACTAGCTATTAGTGTAAATTCATAGCAAGGGGCATGATATGTGTCAGCATTGGGCAACCTGTAGACCAAGAGCCGTGTGCTGCCAATCGGGTTTTATGTGTGGCTCATGAAACATTTTGTTTACCACTGCCCACATGCAGGGTTGCCAGATTCAACTGGTTTCTGACTATGTAGTTTTTTTCTACCAGTATTGCTAAAGAGGCATGCACATAAAGTAAGGGCAAATGAAATGAGGTGCGTGATGATTGCACACAACATTGACTATGAATGCCACATGCTCCCTCTGCTCCCAATCAAAGCGCTGCTACACAGGGGCAGATGAGAGTTTTGCGGGGCCCAGGGCGCGGGGCTTATTGAAGCGCGGGGCCCAGGACAGCACAATTTCGCACATGCGCCACGGTCACAGCCGAAAGGTAGTAGCGTGTGCACGGGGCCTATTGAAGCGCGGGGCCTGGGGCAGCTGCCCCACTTGCCCTGCCCTATATCCGCTGCTGCTGCTATGATTCAATCTGCGTACCCCGCAAATTCTAGGTATGCAAGCACAGTTAGCAAAACTACCCCATCCTGGGAGACCATCTTGGTTACAACTATCTTGTGGCTCACAGAGATGAAAGAGGGCCACTCATGGAGCCCACTCACTAGGCCCAAGTTGTTCATCCCTGATTTACATCCAATGCACAGGACTTAAGATCTATCTACATAACAAGCCTTACCTGTGGTGTTCTGAGAAAGGAGAAATCTGGCTGTGGCATTCCAACCAAGGAACAAATGCGAGAGAGTTCAGATACTGGGGTAGACACTGCAGACTGTGGACCAAGGAGAGGGTGACTTCCAATTTCCAAAACCTGAGCATTATGAGGGCTTCCTACACTTTGAGGCTTGTTCATGTAAGCAGCTGTAAAAAAAAAAAAAAAATGTATCAGGCAAATATATAAAATAAAAGACAATTCTGAAACATCAACACAGAAGCAAGAATATTTGAATAAGTTCCTGGTATTTTCAGACTGCCTAACTTTAATGTTAGGCATTCAACAGAATACTTAGGTAACGTACAGATTTCCAGTACTGCATAGTAAAAAGGAGATGAAAAATATGGAAACTTCTACTGTTTGCTCCTGGAAACAAGTAACAATAGCAATCTTTTTAATAATTGTAGAGACTGAGAACATAAGGCTCTTTAACGATTTTGATGAGAATTAGCTGGTATTGGTGCATACCCATCTTTTTTGTCTGTTTATGCTGCATTGTAGTCCCATGGGAATCCTGGCTAACAGTAGAAGCAGGAACTTCATTAATTAGTGGCTTCATTTCATTTTTGGTTTCTGTGTCAGAGCCATCAATCTTCAAAATTTCTTTGAGCATCTGTGTT
Organism: Pelochelys cantorii; assembly: GCA_032595735.1. Lineage (NCBI taxonomy): Eukaryota > Metazoa > Chordata > Testudines > Trionychidae > Pelochelys > Pelochelys cantorii. The sequence goes on along the minus strand of CM064335.1, from coordinate 34,846,031 downwards.
CCTTTCTTTAGAAAAAGGAGAAAATATACAATAATCCAGTGAAGTTAAAACAGCACTATTCAAAATAAATAAAAAATCCTTCACAATGTTAAAAACAATTACATTTTTTATTTCCCTGAATAGTAATATTTTACTATTAACAAATATATATGTTAACTTGCTTTAAAAAAGTTAATTCAATGCCATTATGTTTAATAAAGCAATGCATGGTTTATTTGTAAACAGAAGTATATAAGAAAGTAAGAAAACAAATGCTAAATTGCCACCCAATGGCTCCCACAATACACCAACCATAGCAAAAGACTGCGGTGACAGATGTTCTTCATTGGTAACTCTTTCTTCCTTGGGATAAGATGATTGCACTTCATTTTCTTTGGAGATTTTCAAAGATGCTAGCAGATTTTCAAGTTCTGAGTCCTTCTAAGGAATAGATGTACAATTATACTAAAAAAATGCATGTAAAACTCTGTATATTTAAAATAATAAATGCCATGACCAGAAATAATTGGTTTAAAGAAGGATTAAGTCTTCTTCAGGCTATTTCGTTTTGTCAGCGTCTGATCCAAACATGGCTCTCTATATGTGGAACTCCATTCAAGACCATGGGAACTATGGGCACATAGTGACTTTTACATTGAAAATATCTAAGCACTAAAGCAGTGTTGGCCAACTTGTAGCTCCAGAGCCACAGCTGCTCTTCTGAAGTTAATATATGCTCCTTGTACAGGTGCCAATTCTGAGGTTGGAGCTACAAGTGCCAACTTTCTAATGTGCTGGGGAGTGCTCACTGTTCAGCCCCTGGCTCTGCCCCAGAATCTGCCTCCACTCCACTCCTTCCCCTGAACCTACTCCCGCCCCAACTTCCCAGAAGGCTCATTTAGACTACATTAGAGTGTCGAAAGAGGATATGCAAATTCCCATGGAAAAGCAGAGCTTTCGAAAGTGAAAGTAGTTTAGACAGCTTTTTTGGTGACCCCTTCCCCCTTTGTCGAAAAGCTGCTCTTCCTCAAAAAATGAGGTTTACGCGGCTTTTCAACAAAGGGGGGGTGGGGGGTTCGCCGAAAAAGTCGCATCTAAACTACTTTCACTTTTGAAAGCTCCGCTTTCGAAAGTGAGATTAGAAGAAGATAGCGAATTCCTGTGGAATTTCCATATCCTCTTTCGACACACTAGCATAGTCTAGATGAGTCCAGAGACACCTGCATGACGCAGAACAGACAGAAGTGGGCGGAAGGCGGTGGGGGAGCTGATGGGAGGCTGCTGATGTATTATTGTACTTCTTTGGCAATGTACATTGGTAAATTCTGGCTACTTCTCAGCTTAGGTTGTCCACACCTACCATAAAGGGACCACTTTAGTCAGAAGTAGGCTCACATTTAATGAGCCAACTCTTACCTTCCCAGCTATAAAGGAACCATCAACTGAAGCCATCTGAATTACAGGCACATTTGAACTTTCATTCCTCTTCAAAAGTTTAACATTATATTTATTTGCTCCTGCAACATTCTGAAAGAAATTGCAATATTAATTATTACACATTAACACCTCACATTTTGTTAAAATGTAGATCAGTTGAAAACAATCTGCAAATAGTTTTTCACAAGCTATCATTCTTGTATCTGAATGGACTACACTCTCACGGAAAATCCCTGATAACATTTATGTTTTGCAATGATAATATCAGCTTTAAATATCTGAAGCTAGAAAAACTACTTACAAATGAAAACAATGGAAGAGATTAAAAAAACTTGTGAAATGCTTGCTAGCATCAGTCTTGGAATGACATGTCATAATTTGCATTATGTCTGACACAAGCATCACCTCTCTCATTTTCTGCCTATAAAGGCTCTAAGAACAATGTCACATAACATTTTTAAAGGATAAAAACTGCCACAGACATAAGAAACTTCTCACAGCTAACAGCAGAATTCACTGAGCTGCTCACTGGAGAAAATTTATAAGATGACAAACTAAAAAATAGTAACAAAAACAAATAATTATTGGAATATATCAACTCAATGTAAGAAGAATATACCTGTTTATTTGATATTTTGTGTGTCGGACCTTCATTTCTTGGAACTTTAGAATCTTCTTTAACTATAAATAAATTAGTTCACAGTATTAACTGAACAAAGGAACATTTATTCTTTTTTACTGCTTTTAAAAGATATGAAACTAATCAAATTAATTTCAGAAAAAAATATGTCTCCAGTTAGATGAAATTAGAATTAAAATTGAGTGCATGTATCAAACACTCGTGAACTCCAACTTTATTGTTTCTATATACTTTTCTTGATTGGCTAAAGGAAACAAACATTAAACGTATGTGATAATGCTTATGTATAGGATCCTAGCAAATTCACAGCCAATGAAAAAATGTGTAACAGACCATGAAGTTTGGTCTTGTGTACTTTTACACTATACTATACAGATTTCAAGGGGGGGGTACCAGCATTTCTCAAACATTGGGGTCTGACCCAAAATGGAGTTACAGGGAGGTTGCAAGATTATTTTAGGAGAATCACAGTATTTTCACCCTTACTTTTATGTTGCCTTAAGAGCTGAATAACCAGAGAGTTGCTGATGTTGGCTAGGAGCCCAGCTCTGAAGACAGACCCATTACCACCCTTGCTTCTGACGGCAGCTTTGCCTTCAGAACTGGGCTCCTGGCCAGTGTTCCCGCTAAGATTTTCCATCCATGAGTGGAATGAGTTTTGTCTTGTGCAACAATATAGAGGTTGTGTGCATTTGTTCAGATGTGTGCCACTGTGTCACCCAAGTTATTAACAAATATTTTATATATTTTTAATGTGTTATGGAAGAAAGAATACTAAAACAAGGGATAATTAACAAGGTGCATAACTTTAAATGTTTATTTAATATGAAGTCAAATAAAAAAATTTAATACTGCAAAATTGTCAGTAGCCAACTTCCTATGTTTATAGCCCTCAACTAGATCCTCCCCGAGATGGTCTTCCTCCTCAGTTAAATCTGGCTCTCCTTTCAGAGAACTATGTTAATTGGCTTTTCAGACTACTATTTCTGAGCTTGTGTAGGATATGCTCTCCATTGCACACCTACACAACAGCATATTGAATATTTCTCCCAATTCACAATGTGTCTCAGGGCTATATTTTATTTTGGATCAGAGGTTAAGTCACTCCAGTGTCTCCCAACCACTGCCCTCAGTTCTTTTTATATAGACACTTCTTTTTATTATTACAGATAAATAGCCAATTTAGAAAGTGTAGTTATCTGGATTGCTTGTTCTGCACACAAGACATAAATCAGAGCTAAAGCTCTCTGATGAATCAAATGCAGATTTCCCTTGTCTGATTTGATCAACTCATAAGCATTCTTCAAAGTTTAAATGTCTATTAATAACAATAATATGTAAGTAAGGTGACAAATAATATTCTTTGCTTTATGCCAGCATGCACAGGAAGTCCAGCAGTAACTTAGGCAGCTCTGTGTCAGGATAGCCTGTGTATTCAGGACTCGTGAGTGGCTGGGCAGGGCAACTAAATCCTGTGCAACCTTCCTTCTTCAAACTCTCTTAGGTAGAAATTCCCTCTCCCCTCTTAGCTGTCATGTGCATGTGTAATATGTAAAGAAGGGGAAACAACTGTGGGATCATCAGTGATGTGGCAGTAGAGGGTTTATACTGTGTATCAACGATTTCCTGCTCTTTTTTGGGGTCTGGTTTCGTAATGGCAGCGGGCCTGCTGAACGCTGTGTATGTTTTACTATTTTAAGACATGTTTACAAATAAAGGATGTAATGTTTTCAAGAAAGTGTATTGCTATCTTATTGCATCACATTATACCATCATATTTAGAAATGATAAAACTAAAAACTTGTTTAGGAGCAATTAAACACTAGTAAGAAAACAGTATTCCTCTATTTAGCTAAAGCTACATTTCAGTATATTCTATCTGTCCAACCATTTTAACCCCGCCCCCACACAACCTAATTCCTTATTCATCATGTCATTCTCACTTATACTGCATGACAGTCAAGCCTATACCTTGCACAAGCACTGTCCCCCACCAAGAAATTAATAAGCCACTTTTGTCCCATAAGCACATTCATATGGGTACTATTCCCACTCTTCCATTGGACCATGCAAGTCCACGTGGCCCCCAGCTCTGGCTACCACCACATGGGCCATGGCTCCGGCCGCCACCACATGGTCCCCAGCTCCAGCTGCAGTTCCAGCAGTTGCCACGTGGCTCTGGCCCGCTACACTCCCACCTACCAAGCCCACGGCCACTATCTTGCCTTCCACATCATCGAAGCTGAGTGCTGCTGCACCGTTCTGCTGATGAGGTGAGTAGGAGTAAAATTCTTTGTGCAAATTCTCTAAGTTGCTTCCCAGAGGGAACTTAGCTCCTGGCCAATATCCACTCTGATTGCCCAACTCTGAAGGCTGTAACGCCATCAACAGCAGTGCAGAAGTAAGGGCAGCAGTATGGTAGCCCCACCCACAATAATCTTGCAACCTCTCCACTACTCCTTTTTGGGCAGGATTCTTACAATTACAGCACTGTGAAATTTCAGATTTAAATATCCAAAATCATGAAAATTATGATTTTTAAAATCCTGTGACTGTGAAATTGACCAAAATGGACCAAAATGGACCATAAATTTGGTAGTGCTCCATTTATGTAACCTTACTCATGTCTAGTAAACATGCTTACTTTTGCTTCAAAAGGTTGTACATGCAAAAACATCTATAAATTTGATAATCTGGGCCAATTGCTTGATTAATGACTGCACGGTTAGTAGAGAGATCAGATATGCTTAAAACCAGCCAATCCTGGTGCATTTGGGCTCAATGGGACCAGGATTTCACCAGACTATAACCAGTATGGTGTTTGTAAAACATTTGTTTATAAAATGTTGATAGCAAAGAAACTCAGTGGATATTTCTATACAAAAATCAACAACACAGGCCAGCTTTTCAAAATTAAATTTCTGGTTATAGTACTTACACTTTTTAAATGGCTCCTGTTTTCTTTGCTGGCTTTTAAGAGTACTCTCATTGAAGCCTGGTTTATAGAACTGGTTGCCAGTTTCTGGCTTTGTTTCTTGAGGTAGAACTGAACTCTAGAAATTGAAATATTCACACATTTAATATTAACCAGAAGACAGATCCACAATCATTTACAATCTTTACAACAGGCCATCACCTCTTTCTAAATGCTGAATAAAGTTTATTCATACTACATAAAACTAGCTAGCTTGATTTTTTATATAAGCCTGAACAGTTCATCTTGTAATAAATTCATTAAAAATGAAGAAATATTGCTATATTGTACATTTTCTACCCAAGTGTCCATACATAACATATCTTCAAAACAATGTTTTGTCTATAAACACAAGGAAGTTCAGTAAAAATGTAATTCACAAAATCAGATACACACTAACCTTCTCATCTATATTTTTTTGAACATGCTGCGGTTTTCCACACCCTTGTAGTGATTGCCAAATGCTACAAAATTCATCATCTTGTTTACTCTGAGCCTGGCAAAAGATTTAAAAAAAAATACAACTTTTGCATTGATACAGATACAAATAATTCGTTAAGGCTTGATTTTCAGAGGTGTGGAGCAATTACCCTTATCAATGACTTCAGAAGAATTTGTAGGTGTTGGTAACTTCTGAAAACTAAGCCACAAATATTTATACTAGGACTCTCCCGAAGTGTTTCCCTAAAATGTTAATGGGAGTACTTTGTTTTGTCATTTTGCCTTCATGAGTAACCTCTAAATTTTACTAACATGAAAAAGTGTAACAAAATCCATTTAAAGTTTTTGTCCAATGGCAGGTTTCCAAGGCCAGTATCTGTTTCATTGATAAATCTTTGATCTTGCAAATTCTCATCCAGCAGGTCTACTGACTTGAGTAAAGTTATGCATGCATTTGTGTAGGAATGGGGCTCAAGTATGTAAACAATTATTACAATATTTTTTAAAAAGGTTGTTTTTTATGTAAATCATTGTTTTTTTATTTTGTCATTTATACTACATATTTCTTTTTTAAAATAAACCTGTTTAAAATACAATATGAATTAAATGTAAAATATGTTAAGGCTTAAACTTATAATAACCTCTCATATCATTAACATAAAAATAAATATGTTGAATCAATGAGCCTCAATCAAAACCCTTGATTTAAACGCTCCTTTTCTATACAAAAAAAGAATTGGGGGAAAATTCTAACTTTTTAGGTCAAGCTTTAAAGATATGGCATAATACATCAGCTTCAATTACTCAGGAGTCTTATTTTCAAAAGACTTAGGTGAGTAGGAACTTAAGATCCAGCCACTTCTACTTACGCATATTTGAAATTTTCCCCAGGCTGTTCTGAAACAGTTTAATTCACTGACTACAGCTACTACCTCTGTTTAATAATCATTTAGTTGGAAAAGTGAAACATGTTTTGAAAAGAAGTTTATAGATCCAAAAAAGTTAAGATTTTGTTTAATAAAAATAAATGGTATATGATTTTTGCATGTTTAATTAAATTCCAGTTACTATTCTAATTAAGGATGTTAAAATGCAGTTAATTGACTAGTCGACTAGTCAATGGACTTTCCATCGACTAGTCATTAGGCACGTCTGCATTCCTCCTTTGAAATGTACAGGAGCCCTAGCAGGAGGATTCAAAGGAGGAATGCGCATTTGAAGGAGGAATGCGGAACTCCACCTACAGCCCGGGGCCAGTGGGAAGTCCCACTGACTCTGGGCTACACACAGGTGCCTACTTTGAAATGCACAAGAGTCCCCAGCGGGGCATTTCAAAGCCATGCTATGGGCTCTATGCTATGGGCTCCCCTGCCCCACTGATCAGCTGTGCGGCGGCTGCCCCTTTGAAACTACTGCCTCCTCACGATTCAGAGGGGAGCCAGGGGAGCCCGGCATCAGCTGGGGACTCCCCAGCTGAGCCCGGGCTCCCCGCGAACCTGGGATCAGCTGGGCAGTCCCCAGCTGACCCCAAGTTCCCCGCAGCACTTCCACAGGACTCCCCAGCTGATCCCAGGTCCTGGGGAAATGCCGCGGGGAGCCCGGGCTCAGCTGGGGAGTCCCCAGCTGAGCCCGGGCTCAATGGCAGCTGCCCCTTTAAAACGCTGCTTCAGCGCAATTTAAAGGGGCAGCCATGGAGCCCAGGGTCAGCTGGAGACTCCCCAAATGATCCTGAGTCCTGGGGAAATGCCGTGGGGAGCCCGGGCTCAGCTGGGAAGTCCCAGCTGAGCCTGGACTCCCCTCCTGCCCTTTGGAATTGCGCGGAGGAGGAAGCTGTGCTCAGCTGTGCGGCGGCTATCCCAGGGAAGTGCCACGTGGAACCTGGGGTCAGCTGGGGACTCCCCAGCTGATCCCGGGTTCCGGGGAAATGCCGCGGGGAGCCTGGGGTCAGCTGGGAATCCCCATCTGACCCTAGGCTCCAGGGCTGCCCCTTTGAATTACTGCAGAGATGGTGTTTTAAAGGGGGCAGCCCGCCGCACAGCTGATCCCAGGATCAGCTGTGCAGCTGCCACTTTGAAGTACCCCTTCCCCTGCCCCCCCTGCTGCCTCTATTTCATAGGAGGCAGCAAGGGGGGGGGGGGAACTGACTAGTCGACATTAATATCTGATAAGCAAGTGCTTATTGGATAGTCGACTAGGCTTTAACATCCTTAATTCTAATCCAGCTTGATACGAATCAGGAGCAAAAAGTTAATTATCTTGTAAATAAGCAAAATGTATTTCACCATTTTCTTACTTAAAATGTACACTAAGAATCTGAAAATATTAAGCTATATAAATATTTAAATAAATTAATACAGGTTATGTAGTAATAAGATGTTCCAAATATAGTGAAAATGCTCTATTTAATTGTAAATCAATACACTGTAATAGTTATCAACCCATGACAGTGCACCTTTCTTTAGAAAATAACCAACGTACGAACAGAAAAGCCACTAATTCAAGGCTTTCCACTTGGTGATTTAAATAATAATTTAAATAATCTTATTTAAATCAATCCACACTGAAATGCGCTAATACATTCACTTCCTTACAGACTCATTAAAGGCTCCCTTGTCTGAATCTGAATTACAAAACACCCATGTTTGACAAGGGTAGTCTGGCAGAGCTACAAATCTGTAAAACCATGGAAAAAGGACACTACTGTAAATAGTGAGTCATTACAAATACTAGCCTCTAACAAGCAAGCTGGAAGTACAGCCATACTCACAGCAACAGTTTAATTTTTACAGTATATTCATTTGAAGACATTACTTTTTTATATCGTGATGATTTAGTTAGTGTCTAACAACTATTTATAAAAAACCAGTGTATAAAAATTAATTCCATTCCACACACACAGCTGTCAGAGATTTCTGCATTAGTAGTATCTGTAGGGCTAGCTGTGGTGTCCTCTAGAGTGCTGCTGCAAGTGCAAGTCCAGAAGGGCCTCAGTTCATTCTTGCTAGCAACTCCAACAGAGGAGTTAGAGAGCAGGAAATGGAATGGACATGAACATATCTAGTCTGGAAAAGAGAAGATTGAGAGGGGACATGATAGCGGTTTTCAGGTATCTAAAGGGTGTCACAAGGAGGAGGGAGAAAAATTGGTCTCCTTGGCCTCTGAGGATAGAACAAGCAGCAATGGGCTCAAACTGCAGCAAGGGAGGTTTAGGTTGGACATTAGGAAAAACTTCCTAACTGTCAGGTTGGTTAAACACTGGAATAAGTTGCCTAGGGAGGTTGTGGAATCTCCATCACTGGAGATATTTAAGAGCAGGTTAGATACATGTCTATCAGGGATGGTCTAGACAGCACTGGGTCCTGCCATGAGGGCAGGGGACTGGACTCGATGACCTCTTGAGGTCCCTTCCAGTCCTAGTATTCTATGATTCTTTAGTAAGATCACTCATTTATCTCTCTCATATATTGTATTACACACAAAAAACTGTACTAAAAGAACATTAAGATTCCAAAGTCAAACTCTTAAGAGTTAGGAAATGCCAGAATTAAGATTGACTATATAAGCTTAATTTACCTCCCTTATACTAACTCAACCCCATTAGGCTGGGCACTCAGGTGAGAAGAGGATGGGTAGCGTTTCTTAGGTCCCTTATCCTTCTTCCTGTAGGAGCCAGGTCTGGAAGCTCCCCAACACCGATACTGTGACTGAGGAGGTGGCAGCAGACGTCAGAATGGCTTCTTGGATTACTGAGGAGACTGCAAGCCCAGGGATCACAGAGTGACTCAGGAATCCTTGGGCCTATGAAGCCTAAAGTTAGTCAGCTCATAGAAGACTCTCAAACCCTCAAATAAATGGGAGGTTGTGTATTGTGGCCTGCAACTCCTGCGACAGCTCAGAAGCCTGCAACCTGGAGTTTTGCCTCATGGCCACTATAGAAGCAACTACCCTAGAAGTCAAGCCTGTCACATCCCATGCCATCTAGGGGACTCCCCAAGCCACTGCCATGCCCTTGCTGACCAACGTAGCAAACTATTGGGCATGGTCCTGCAGAAGGCCCTCTGTGAATTTATTAAGGAAGTCCCACAGGTTAAAATTATAACATACCAGCAGTGCCTGGTGGTTAGAGACCCAGAACTGTAAGCTGGCCATTAAATAAACTTTCCTGCCAAACTGGTCTAGTCCTTTGGCCTCTTCATTTTTAAGCATTCCATTGGGATATTCCTGTCTCTCTCTTTCATTCACCATGGACATGACCAATAAAGCCACACGGGGATGAATGTACAGGTACTCAAAGTCTTTTACAAGGACATAATATTTCTTTTCTGCTTTCTTTGACATTGACAGAACAGAGGAGTGAAGTTGCCACACCAATTTAGCAATTTGTAGCATTCCTGGGTGGACTGGCAATGCAATTTTAGCTGGTGCATTGGCCAAGGTATTGATGAGGTGGTCTGTGTTCACAACTTCCTCAATCTGCAGGCCATGGCTGTCCACCGCCCATTTAAGGAAGGCCTGGTGCTCCTTAAAATAGTCCAGGAGGCCACGGGTGTGAGGTGGCCCCACTACTGCTTTGTCCAGGGTTGACAACAATTGCACTGCTTGTTCCTGTTCCTTTCCATATCAGGAGAGGGCTCCCTCAGTGCCAGGGTGTAGTGCAGTCTTGCAATCTGATGATGGGGTCTGTGGTTCCATACCTAGCTTGTCCGGTATGGCAAGGGAGGGCTGGGGATACTGAGCCAGCATCTCCCATATTACCTACCAGTTCCAGTACTGCCATTGGGGAGAGGGAGCACTGTCCCTGCTGCACTGACACTGTGACCAGAGCTACCTTGAATTCCTGCACTGGTGGCAAGTTGTCCCTCCTGTGTGATGGGCTGAAGTTGCAGTCTGATCCTGACTACTGCCCCTCTCGTGACCAAGACAGGGCCATTGAGGCCTGAGACTGCTGACCCTGCAGGCTGACTGAGGAGGGTAATGGTGTGTAACGTTGTTTTCCCATGAAACAGTACTGGGGTGAGTGAGACCGATGCTGAGATCCTGAATGGGCCCTCCAAGATGGCCACTGACATCAAGGAGACAGCTTTAGATAAGGTGACCAGCGCCTGAGACATCTGCGGTTAATGTTCGTCGTTACCTGTGGTATGGGGATCAAAGCCTTGAATCCGGAGGGATCTTGTCAGGGAACAAGGCCTTCCGGTCAGAGAGCTAAGATGCAGTGCTGGAGTCAGGTCACAATAAAGAACACCTGTGCCTGCAGTTTGGTGACCAGAGGTGATCTGCCAGTCTATGCTGCTGCACCCTGGTCGGCATGCTCTTCTGTGCCAGAGGTGGAGATGCTTTGGTCCCATGGCTGTCATTTGCAGCCTTGCTCTTTAGATGCTAGAACCGCTGCAGGCACTGAAGACCTCACGATAAGCTTGGAGCCCCTGCTGCCACCCCAAGGTGGGTGGCGGATCCCTGGCTGGGGTTGAGAATCCAACCGTAGCAGTGCCTCCATGAAGCACCAAAGTGGGCACATAGCCTGACACAGATCCTTTGCCCATAGGCTGTCTGTCCTTTGGTGCCAAGGGACTGCTCTTCTTCCATTGCTTCCTGGGGACCAGCATGGGGGAATGGTGCTAGACTGAGTCTGGTCTTGGTGGCGCACTATGTACCAAAGCCAATGTACTTGGCACGGGATCCACAGTGGAAAGCTCTGAAGAGCCACCTCCATTAGGAGGACCCTCTGGCAGGTATGGCACTCCTTTTGGATGAAAAGGCAAAAGATTTTACAAACAGGACACTTTTCCTTTCTATGGCTTTCTCCCAGACACTTGAGACAACTGTCATGAGGATCACTGATCAGCATGAGCCTGCTGCATGCTGAAGTAACGACTTGAAGCCAGGTAAGCGGGCATGCAGGACTCTAACTTAACATTATGACTAGCTACTATTAACTATATACAACAATGAATGGAGTGAAATCTATGTAGGAAAAAAACAGTAGTGTTTTTTGATACAAGACAAGGTGCTTCCAACTGTCATGGGAAGTAAGAAGGAACAGAGAGGGCGCAAGACCAGTGATGCCTAGTACACTGCCACATGGGAGCGCTATTTCAGAGGGTGCCACAGCCGGCCCAATGTACACTGCTAAGGCAGAAATCTCAGACAGTCTCAGATGCATGCACACCTAAAATGTAATCAACATGAGCAGGCACTTTAAGAACTTCTTTTTGGCTAGTGTACTTTGCTAAACAACAACTAGTTTAATTTTCCATTTGATTTTGAGTGCTATTTGCTCCAGTGTTTTCAAAAGGTTTAAATTCCTCTGCATAAAAACTGAATATAATTTTTCATACCCCATAAAAAAACAAATCATAACACTTACTTTTTGTTTTTGATTGCCTCCCAAAAATGATCCTTTCTGTAATGAAATCGAATTGCCCTGATTTTCAGCCCTGATATTGTATTGTTGTCTTCCATTCAGTTGCTAAATCATCGATTTAAAAAAAGTAGATCAGAGGTATTTCATTGTTTCTAAGTTACTATGTAGAATGATTTTTCTTCCAGACTTACACTATAACAGAGTCCTTAAACAAGAAAAATCATACCTCAAACTCTTTCTGTTCTTCAAACTCAGTAAGACAGAAAAGTTAAATGAAGCCAATACTAACTCAGTCTTATTCATGCCATTTTTCTTGTATATTACATTTCCAAAATGAATTGAATTCTCACCAATGAGCAAAGTAAATAGCACAGGAAAATTAAGTCTTCCCTTTATCCTTAGCAAAGATATAAACCTGATCCAGAGGAACAAACACTATTGACAGGAGTGGGGGAAAAAAAGATAGTTGTCTTTCTGCCAAGGTTGGCAATAGAAAGGCTATTTTAGACATTTGCCCACTCGTAACTGGACTGAAGCTACCAACTTCTTTGACACAGGCCATGAAACTGCTGTCAAAAGGACAAAGATTTTGGACCACTGAATTTTCAATTTATCTCAATTAATGCCTTAGTGAATTAGTGTAAAGGGGTCCATATATTACTGAATCATTAAACTTTGTCTAAACATAACCAGGAAAAATGCAAAATTCTGTCAGTATCAATGAAGATCCAACCACAATACTAACACCATTTCTATGGAAAGTGGATTGTATATAAACTAAGGTGAAAGATCTTACTCGAGTAGGAACAAAAAGGGAACGAGGAGAATGGTTGAGTCCTCCGAGATGCACTTTTTGTGAGCCTACAAATGCTGAATCAGTTGAGCATGAGTGGTAATGATTCACAGCTGGTTGTGGTTTCACTATGGCTGTCAGTTTCTGATTTCCTGTTTCTGACCGACTGCCATGAGATAGGTTAATTAAGGCACTTGCTGGCAGACGATAACCTCTGGCAGGTGAGCACCTAAACCAAAAGAGAAAAACAAGTTAACCAACTCTATTAAGTATTTATGTTCTTGATTGTTTACTCCCTGTATGTCTCAGTTAATGGTGCTTTTGCTTCTGGACCATAAGGCTATAAATTCAAGACTGACTGCAAGATCTGGGGCCATACTTAGTATTAAAATTGCAGAAATGGTCTCTGGCTATGATGTTAACCATATGATATTCCCTCCTGCTTTCCTTTGGTGTCTACCCTAGTTAATTAAATCTATATATTTAAGAAAGTTTGTCTGTTCATTGCAGCTACCATGGTTCACGGTTTCTAGCCAAGAAGGGCTGTGTGAAATGGACACTTTGTTGACAGAATTGTATATTAAATGAATACTTGTAATAACACCTGTAATAAACATCTGTTTAATTGTGTGTAATTAATGTTGATGAGCCATATGTAAACTGAATAAGTCACACAAATAAGAAATATCACATGTCATCATATATATATGTATATGGATATGTATATGGATAATGCTGAGTCATCCTGACTGTCAATGCTGTCTTTTAAAACTTGACCAACTGTAAATGAATATTCATCAGTCTAACAGTTGACTGCATGAATATTCATAAAGAATACCGTTATGTCCTGACTTAGGTATTAATATGTTGAAAGACCAATCAGTTCAAACTTATGTAATTAGCATCCTCCACCAGCCAATCATTTTAAATCTAAAGCTCTCATACATATTCATGACCATAGCCTATAAAAGCCTGTGCAATGCGTCTGTTAAGCGTTGCGTCGGGTCATCGGATTAGGCATAGGCTAGGTTAGTGGTATGAGAGAGCTGGTGGCTGGATCGTGCTGTCCCGAGCATGACTGACTAGTGCAAATGTATTAGGATAAGTCAAGGAAGTGACTAGACGGAACGTCTATGTCTTTCCATTTTAGGTTTTAGTTAGTTTAGTATTTATTTAGGTTAGCTCTCGTCGTCGAGTTTGTCCGTCAGGCCATGTCGGTAACCGCTTATCGGCCGTCGTCGTGTCTGTACGGCGGGCGTGTCGGGAGATAGTTTACGGTTTTATTTTTAGGATAAGTTTAGGGCATAGCAGCTTAGGGTTTAGCTTCCATCGTCTGCTCCAGCTGCCCCCAAAGAGCAGGAAGAGGCGAACACCGCGGAAGGCGATCGTCGCTCTCTATTCCAGTTCTTCGTGGGACTCCTGGCTGTTCCTCTCCCGAGGCTCGGAAGGAGCCAAAGGATTGAGGTTGCTAGCTTCGGCGCCTTCTTCCAACAGGGGACTCCTGGCTGTTCCTCGTCTGAGGCCCGGAAGGACCAAAGACTTGAGGTCGCCAGCAACCATCAATCGCCCCAAGCGTCGTTGACTCTGGTAAACCCTTTTGCTGTTGTGTGTAGCACATCTTTTGTTTACTTGAGATATACAGCTAATATAGTCCTGTTGTTTTAAAACTTACAAACGCTTTACGTTTTCATTTACGCGCCGCATTCCAAGGATAAAGCAGCAGCAGGCGGTGAATAGATACGTTTAGTCAAGTCGTACCTCTATCTTCTTAGTTAATTAGATTAATTGGCATTCTTAAATTATATGTTGGGTGGACACCGAGCTTTCATAGCAGAGTGACCGTGCTAACAACTTAGATAAACAAAGCATTGCCAGCCTGCCAGCAGCTTGCCTGGGTGGGCCTGCAACCCAACTTTGAAAACCAGCGACTTAAAGCAATGAAAGGGTTTGATTGTGCTCGGAAAACGGGATGTGCCTGTAATGGGATTGCTTCTCAGAAAACCAAGCAGAAGAGACAGAATCACCAAATCAAATATAGTCCTCAAAATTGACATAACTGAGCACATGTTGAAAGAGGACTTAGGGCAGGCTCAGAGACTGCAGGGGCTCAAGGCAGGCACACAGAATGCATATGGCAGGCACACAGAGTGCTGGCCCCAGCACAGATCTGCCACAGCAGCTCCATTCTGGGCTAGCAGAGGGATGGTGCCTCCTCCCCCCACCCCCCGCCTGAGCTGTGGGAGCTCTGTGCTGCAGCTGTGGGAGGGGGTGCCTCACCCCCCTGGCCATGGTAGGTTCCATGCTGGGGCTGGAGGAGGGGGTGCCTCATCACCACCCCCCAGCTATGTCTGCTTCATGCTGGGGCCAAAGGAGAGGGAACCTCCCCCCGCAACCATGGCACTTAACCTGGAGCTGCCCCAGAGCTGCCGCTACCAAGAACAGTTCTCCACCCAGCCTAACTGGGGCATGCCACAACTGGGGTACATATACCCCTCCCTCAGCTGTGCCTCCTGGAACTGCAGCAGCCATGGAAGTGCACTTCGCACCTGGCCCCAAACTGTTGCAGTGAGAGATGGCTGGGGTTGTCCTCTCTCCCTGGGACAGCCTGCATACTGAACCCCTCATCCCACCCCAGAACAATGATTTAAATGAAGCATGTACATTTTCATTTTATTAAAAAAACCCATAAACATTTACTGAGTTTAGGACTGGAGCAACACTGGGTAAATCTAGTATAATACATAATACAGTAGACTTCCGATAATCTGGCACCTTTGGGACACAGGGGGTGCCGGATTATCGGATATGCCAGAGTATCAGGAGGTACTTTGGTGGGGGGGCTATGACGGGTCGGGGGGGGAGAGACGGGGTCGGCAGGGAACGGCGCAGCGAGGGGCGAACCCTCCGCTGTTTTGCAGGGAGGTGGGGGAAGCCCCGCGCAGCCACTGGCGACAGGCCAGCTGGGGCTGCAAGCGGCAGCAGCCGACTTGGGGAAGCAGTGGGGCAGAGCAGCTGGGGTGCTGCCGGGTTGGTCCCGCAGCAGCACCCCAGCTGCTCTGCCCCGCCGCTTCGCCAAGTCCGCCGCTCGTCAGTTTCAGGGGTGCTTGCCAGGTTGGTCCTGCAGCGCCGCCCCTCGCCTTGCCCCCTCTCCTCCGCCGCTTGCAGCCCCAGCTGGCCTGTAGCAGGCGGCTGCGCAGGGCTTTCCCCCGCCTCCCTGCAAAACGGTGGAGAGTTCGCCCCTTGCCGTGCCGTTCCCCGTCGACCCTGCCCCCCGGCCGGCCGCAGTGCGGGTCCCGGCAGACCCGTCACAGGGGTATAATCCCCTTCCCCTCTCCTCCCCTTCCCTTTCCCAGCCCGTGAGTGTGCGCGAGGCTCACAGGAGCTCCAATTGTCTGGCTGGCTGGAGCACTTCCGGGTTCCAGTTGGTGCTGGACTATCAGGAGTGCCGGACCACTGGATGCCGGACAATTGGAGTTTTACTGTACTACTTTTTGAGCTTACATAGCCTCTTTCAAGCAATGAGTTCAAAGCACTTCACAAATATTAATGAATCATCATAGCATGAGGTTAATATTGCTACAACCACTTAACAGAATGATCATGTGTTTTGCCTAAGGTCACACTTCAAGCCAGTAGCAGAATCAAAAACAAAGCACCAGAGTCCTCATTTCCAGTAACCTCTTTATCACACAATTTTCTAAAGACGGTGCCCTAAAATGGAAGTAGTTGGATACTCAGAGCTTTTGAAAATCTGACCACTGATTTAAGTACCTAAATATGAATTTGGATCCAGAATAGAATGAGCTGGCCCTTAAAGGAAAACTGAGGTCAGCCCCACCTATTCCTACTTTGTCTCCTAGGGGACGGTATGGGCTGGCAGTTGGATGGGGTTATCTAGCATCACAGGAGGGTAGCCTATGAGCAAGAACTCCTTTAAGAGGTTGCTTGCTCCCTCAAAGTAGGAACCCATCAGAAGGTAGGAAAGACCTGGAGATCTCTTCAGAGAGGGGTCAAAGTCTGGAGTTGGCCTGGCAGAACTGTGACCCAGTTCTTGATACAAGGGAAAAGAGAAGAGAGCTGCAGGATACCCAGAGGGGATTCAGCGTCAGGAACCACTGGGGAAGAACCTCAATGTAAAAGGTTAGCACCCTTTGAACATCTAAAATGTGAAGTGCAACTTCTCATTCATTCCCATTGGGTTTTGGCAAGAACAAGTAGATTTCTGTGCATTTGACTGTAGGCCTGGATGAGTGAAAAGAATTACTGTGTTGAAGTAAATTCTAGTACCTTTTATTGAGTTGATGCTTTGAGTAAAAAATCATCCAAATAGGGGAGTGTTCTGACACCTTGTCTGTGTAGGCAAGCCACCACCCCCATAAGGATTTTCAAAAATATCCAAAGGGTACTACTTTGTACTGAAAGTGGTCTGCTCCTAGTACAAAGCTGAAAAAATGCCTGTGAGAGAAGATGTATTGTTGTATGAAAATACACATTTTGGAGATCCAAGGCAGAGAACCAGTCCCCTTTCCAGTGCAGAAATTATGATTGTGAATGTGGCCATCCTAGTTTTAATGTGTCTTGGTGTATGAGATGGTTTACCTCCTGTCACAGTAGATGATCATGTGATGGGTCCCTAAAGATGAATGGGGAGGGAAGGTATGTAGGGAAGGATGA
Organism: Pelochelys cantorii; assembly: GCA_032595735.1. NCBI lineage: Eukaryota > Metazoa > Chordata > Testudines > Trionychidae > Pelochelys > Pelochelys cantorii. The sequence continues at coordinate 34,828,729 of CM064335.1, read as the reverse complement.
AGGTAAATGGAATGGAAAAGCCAGTCTGAATGATCTCTAATACCCATCTGTCTGATGTGAGGGTCTGTCAAGCTGGATGGAATAGGGTCAATCTCCAAGTGGACGGAAGATAGTAGGTGTTTCCAGCATCTGGCATCATGGATATCTTGGGCCCTCTACCAAAAATGTAGTCTTGAAGGGAGTTGCTGGGAAGTGAAAACTGGGACGGGACTGTCTAGAGATGTAAAAGAGTAACCAGTTAACCAGTAAGCATTGCTTACAGGGTAAGCAATTAACTGGTGCCTGGCCCAGCTGGAGCAGCCCCCTGCCCACGGTGAGGTGCAATGGGCCCTGCCCAGCCAGAACAGCCTCCCACCCACTGTGCACTGCAGGTTGTGGCGCAATGTGGTGGGTTGGTTAAAGGTACAGTTTAACCAGTTAACATTTTAAATGGGATTTTACATCCCTAGGACCGTCATCATCTTGAAGGTCTTTGCTTCTGTATTTGTGTATCATACTGTCTCTGAGGTTGTGCATAAGGCACAGATCGGAATCTTTGTACTGAGCAGTACTCGTCCTGTTTTTTTCTTATCTGTAGGCATGTATAAGCCCAGGGATTTCAGAACCAGACTGGAGTCCATCAACGTATGAAGAGATTAATTGTTTAGAGATCTTTAACAATTGATTGCATCTCTTTGGGAAACCCAGAAGGGTGGAGCCATAATGCACATTGCATAGAATCACAGAACTGGAAGGAACCTTGAGAGGTCATCAGCCTCATGGCAGGACCAAATACCTGTGACGTCCCCCACAGGTCTATGTCTAACCTGCTTTTAAAAATCTCCAATGATGGAGACTCCACAATCTCCCTAGGCAATTTATTCCAGAGTTTAATCACCACGAGGAGTTAGGAAGTTTTTAAGCATAGAATCATAGAATCCTAGGGCTGGAAGAGACTTCAGGAGGTCATCGAGTCTAACCCCTGCCCAAAGTAGACCAACCCTAACTAAATCATCCGAGCCAGGGCGTCGTCAAGCCAGGACTTAAAAACCTCTAGGGATGGAGATTCTACCACCTTCCTAGGTAACCCATTCCAGTGCTTCACCACCCCCCTAGTGAAACAGTTTTTCTTAATATCCAACCTAGACCTCCCCCACTGTAACTTAAGATCATTGCTCTTTGTTCTGCCATCTGTCACTACTGAGAACAGCCTCTCTCCATCCTCTTGGAATCTCCCTTCATGAAGTTGAAGGCTGCTATCAAATTCCCCCTCACTCTTCTCTTCTGCAGACTAAATAAGCTCAAATCCCTCAGCTTCTCCTCGTAGGTCATGTGCTCCAGCCCCCTAATCATTTTGGTTGCCCTCTGCTGGATCCTCTCCAATGCGTCCACATCCTTGCTATAGTGGGGGGCCCAGAACTGGACACAGGACTCCAAATGTGGCCTTACCAGTGCCGAATAAAGGGGAATAATCACTTCTCTAGATCTGATGGCAATGCTCTTCCTAATACACCCTAATATACCATTAGCCTTCTTGGCTACAAGGGCACGCTATTGAGTCATATCCAGCTTCTCATCCACTGTAATCCCCAGGTCTTTTTCTGCCAAACTGCTGCTTAGCCAGTTGCTTTCCAACCTGTAACAGTGCTTGGGATTCTTCCATCCCAAGTGCAGGACTCTGCACTTGTCCTTGTTGAACCTCATCATATTTCTTTTGGCCCAATCCTCCAATTTGTCTAGATCACTCTGGACCCTATCCCTACCCTCCAACATATCTACCTCTCCCCCTGGTTTAGTGTCATCTGCAAACTTGCTGAGGGTGCAATCGATCCCCTCATCCAGATCATTAATAAAGATGTTGAACAAAACCGGCCCTATAACCAATCCTTGGGGCACTCCACTTGAAACCAACCATCTACCATATTTACTTTTCCTACTGCGCATCAGGATTGTTTGTTCCTGTGCCTTCCATAAGGCTTCTTTAAAATACAGCCAGCTCTCCTGGGCTTCCTTCCCCTTCAAGTTTTTCCTAATGTCCAATCTAAACTTCCTGGTTGCAATCTAAGACCGTTGCTTCATGTCTTATCATCAGAAGTTAAGGACAATATTTTTTTTCCTGCCCTTCTCCTCGTAATGACCTTTTTAGATACTTGAAAGCAGCTATCATGTCCCCTCTTACTCTTGTCTTTTTCAGACTAAACAATCCCAATTCTTTCCAATTTCCCTCACAGGTCATATTTTCTAGACTTTTAATCATTTTTGTTGCTCTTCTCTGGACTTACAACATGTCCACATCTTTCCTGAAATATGGTGCCCAGAACTAGACACAATACTCCAGTAGAGGCCTAATCAGTGCAGAGTACAGAGGAAGAATTACTTCTTGTGTCTTGCTTGCAACACTCCTGTTAATATATTTCAGAATGATGTTTGCTTTTTTTTTTTTTGCAACAGTGTTAGTTTGTGGCCCATTATGACCCCTAGATTCCTTTCCATAGTACTACTTCCTGGGTAGTCATTCCCCATTTTGTATGTGTGCAACTGATTGTTCTTTCCTAAGTAGAGTACTTAGCTTTTGGCCTTACTGAACTGCATCTTATTTATTTCAGACCATTTCTCCAGTTTGTCCAGATGATTTTGAATTGTAATTAAATCCTCTAAAGCACTTGCAACCCCTCCCATCTTGGTGCCATCTGCAAACTTTACAAGTGTACTCTATGCCATTATCTAAATCACTGATAAAGATATTGAACAGAAACCTCCAGAAACGGATTCCTGCGGAACCCCACCTGTTATGCCCTTCAAGCATAATTGTGAACCACTGAACTACTTTCTGGGAATGGTTATCGAACCAACAATGCACCCACCTTACAATAGCTTCATCTGGACTGTATTTCCCTTGTTTATTAGTGAGAAGGTCATACAAGTCTGCATCAAATGCCCTACTAAAGTCTCTATATACCATATCTACTGCTTCCTCCTTATCCACAAGACTTGTTATTCCGTCAAAGAAAGCTATCAGGTTAGTTTAACATGATTTGTTCTTTATAAAAACATGCTGACTGTTATTTATCACCTTATCTTCTCGATGTTTGTAAATGGATTCCTTAATTATTTGTTCCATTATCTTTCCTGGTACGGAAGTTAAGCTGATGGCTCTGTAATTTCCTGGGTTGTCCTTATTCCCCTTTTTATATATGGGCACTATATTTGCCCTTTTCCAGTGTATGACTAGAGTTGTGGCAATGGGATGTGCTGCTGTGTCTGTTGAGTCCAGTGAGACTTGCAAGGCTGTTTGAGTGAGAAGACAGCTCTCACACATAGTTGCCCTGAACTGTTCCTTCTTTTCTTCAGGCAGAAGCTCAATAAAATCCAATAATTTCAAGTAGCTTGTATAACTGCTTTATCATTGGCGATCCTACATTATAGGGTTGCCGATAAGTAGACCTTACAACCAATAAGGTTTAGTCTTTTCCTTATCATATAAGTGGTTCTGGAATGGTATTTTCTCCCCCATTTATTCACTGCTTCCAACATCAGGAAGTTAAGTGTGGGGTGTGAAAAAAGGAATTTGATTGCAGGAGATAACACTTTTTATCTACCTTTTGCAGGATGGTAGGGTACACAAGGGTGTCATTGATTGGTAGGTTGATTTTGGAGGAAGTTGATTTATGTAGTATGCTCAACAGCTTATGCTAGGAATGAAGTGTCCAAGGAATATGACACTCTCTTAAAGAGCTCCTGAAATCATCTAAAATGATTTCCTATGGTGGGAGGTGTGGGCATGATGGGGGGAAAGAAAATGAGAAAGTTGGCTGCTGGTACAGCTTCCTCATCTGAAGCCTCCTTCAGTTCCTCAGCTGCCTCTTCCAGAGACTTGGAGGGTCCTGGTACAGAGGGTGATGGGAAATGTCTTGACCTCTCTCTGAGAGGCTTGTGGTTTTGTGTTTGATATGCCCACCATGGACAGAGCCCTGCATGGATACAAAATTTTGTATCCACATCTGTATCTGCAAAAATAAGCTGCAGATATCCACAAATTTGCAGAGTTCTAGACACAAAATTTGCATCTACATGCACATCCGCAAAAGTGATCTGTGGACCCACATCCACATTTGCAGAAATGGATACCCACTGAATATATGCAGATTTGCGGGGCTCTACCCATGGATCCCAGTAAGGCCACTGTGGTGAGAAAGTCATGGGTGGTGGCATCCATGAGAGTCTATACCAGCTCTGAATTTGAGATCCTAGGTGATCATCCCTTTGTTGTGATGGACATAGTCTAGCAAATGTTTGGGCAAAAGCGATAGGAGGTGCAGATTTCCTCTTCATCCTTATAGTCCTCATCATTCAAAAAGAGAAGAACAGATCTGGGTAGTGTTGTAAGAGGGCTTGGTATTGAGCATGCTGCAGTGATGTCAGTACCAGGAAGAGGAGATTCTGCTATTGAGGAGACCTGAGACCAGTTGGACCAGAAGGTTTTGATGGTGATACAGTTGTCTGGGGTGTGGCTATAATGCAGTGTTGATGATCATGCGCTGTGGAGACAGAAGGTGGCATCACAATTTGAAGTGTTCAACTGCTGCTCAATGGCAAGTGTCTCACTGACTCTGAGGGTACAGAGGTAGAGGGTTTTGCTTTCCCTTTGCTGCCCTTGTCCGAATTAGCCCAATTAAAGACTTTTTCTTGTGCAGTACCAATAATACCAGGTGATCCCAGCACTTTGAAGGTGGAAGGCCAGTATGGCTGGTATCGATGGGGTCTGCTGAGTTTAGGAATGTAGTTTCTTGATGGACTCCTGAGGAGGGGGAGTTGAGCCTGCTTTTTAGTTGCCTTCTTGGAGGAACACTCTTTTCCCTGAGCCTGCAAAGCGGAGTGTCCATCAGAGGCTGCTATATGAGACTGTTGTCCTGAGATGGAGGGTCAGGAAAGTCAGTCCATGATCAGGGCTTGGAAGCTGGGTTCAGAGACTCCTCCATTATGAGTTTCAGTTATACGTCTCTTGCCTTCCTGGTTCAGGCTTTCAGGTTATGGTAGTATGAGCACTTTTGTGGGATGCGAGTCTTCTCAAGGTAGCAGGTTGCCTGTGCAACCCCAGAAGAGAGAGTCTGCACGTAAGATAGCATTTAAAATCCAGCAAGTGAGGCATGACTCTCAGAGAAATTTCTCCCATCAGGAAGGACAGCTATGCTATTCTAAAGGGTCACTAACAATTGAAACTTAATTTCCTATAAAAGAATGTTTTGTACATGTAAAAGGCAAAAGAAACTGTGAAGGAGAGATAACTATAAACTAACAACTAACTATTACCTAAGTAACTAAACTGACTAGGTTGAAGTACAGAAGCGCTGCTAAGTGCTCAGACTAAAAGCCAAAAGTGGTAGAGAAGAAACTGGGAGAGAGGGGGTTGGTTGTACAACACTACATAACTGTTTGAGACAAGAACAGCATATGTATGAGTCAACCAGGCACTGCTACTACAATAATCTCTGATTTGTAGCACAGGAGGGTGCAATCTCCTAAAATGGAAAGCTTTGATTAGTTCAGCATTTTGTGGCAGGTTGAAATATGTGAGTTCTGTTGCTGCAATATAGGGTACCGCTAATAATGATTGCTGTATTCACCAACACTTGCTCCACTACCAACATCAAAGTCACTGCCTGTTTTGTAAAAGACTTTTCAAGTACTATAATCTGAGCATAAAAGGCACTTTATAAAACCAAAATCTAATCTATGTACAGTGTGATTAGAGACATGCAGAAAATAAATAATATATTTTAGAAAACATTCTATATGCAAGAACATCTTCAAAGCCTAGTTTTTTAGTCTTTTGCACGCAGCATCGGGATAGTTACTTTAGACAAGAATAAGAACTTCACTTGGGGATGTTAAGTATCAGAGACATAGTTTCTGTGTTCATAAAACTATCTCTAGCCAAAGAATAAGGGACAAAAATACAGAAAACATATCACAGAAGGAAAATTGACTCTAAAATGGGGTTGGTCAAAGTTCCTATGAGGTGCTTATAAAACACACACACACACACACACACATCAATACAAAAGCCAGTAATTTAAATTGAGTCTCACAAGGATATGAAATCAGTATGAGCAAACACAGACCTTATTGTTAGGCCTCCAGGGAATTCTTCGTCAAATAAAACTTCAAAGAGTACATCCATTTCTCTGTTTGCTGTAGAAAATAATGACAAGCACAGTAAGAAAATTTTCTACCTATCTGTCTACCATTAATTGCGCATAGTGGTAACATAAAACTAAATTATTATTAAAGTAACATATAAAATATTCCTGTCTCCCATATACAAAACTTCATTCAGCTATTTGGAAATGCCTCAAAGAAGGTCCTGTGTGATTGTCCTTTAAAAAATGCATAAATTGTAAATGTACTATAAGCAACTCTAAGTAGCAATAATCTAGGGTCATAATTTTGATAGGAGTCCCTAGTAGTCTTATTTTCCCAACACACAACTGTATTTTGCTTTTGGGTGTTAAATGATCAATAGTCTTACCTAACTTTATATACTGGATTTTATTTTTGTTGCTCATTTTTTAAACAAAGAATATGTAGTTTGCTCTCTGTACATCCCATGGTCAATGGCACAGAAGGTTTACGGATATAAAACCGTCTAGGAAGACAGACTGACTCTAAAATGGAGTCGATCAAAGTTCCCATGTGGTGTTCATAAACACACATCAACACAAAGCCAGTTATTTAAATTGAATTCAATCTAACAAGGATACGAAATCAGTATGAGCAAACACAGACCTTATTTTTGCATCCTTAAATTCAGGCAACCATAGACAAACTGGCTCTCAGCAGAGGATATCACTTATAGAGTAATGGATAAATATACTGCTTTATAATTTATTTTAATGTAAAGTCACTACTAATGAAAATGGGCAGTTTTAACGTTTGCCCTAGATAAGTGTTTCTCAACCTTTTTTTGTATAAAGTACCCCTTTAAAAAAAATTATAAGTACCCCCAGTACCTACAGTTTTCAGACACACACAATTTTTTTCTACCATTGCAACACATTTGTTTAAACAACTTAACTGTAGCTGGGCGGACAATGAAATTGTTGGGTGCAAAAAGTACAAAAATAATAAAGCGCTGTAAAACTTAAAAGAAAAATTCAGTCTTCTCCAAATTTCAGATGTGTTGACATACCGCCCAGACTTCTCTCGAGTACCCCTAAGGGTACTCTTACCACTTGTTGAGAAACACTGCCCTAGCTGATATCCTGTCAGACACAGCTTTAAGGAAAGAGACTATTAAAATGCCAGTCTAGAGGAATAATTTACCTCACTGTTTCTCAAACCTTTTTATACAGTGATTGCCAGAGTAAGTAGGTCCTTTTTACCCAGGTCCTTCATAAGAAGTCCCAATAATATTCAAACTGGGGATGCACAGATTGTCTTATATTTCCTAAGGGATCCACAACTCCATGCAACATTTTTAGGGGTTTGTAAATGAAAAAAGATTGAAAACTACTGGTTACTAAGGACCCTGGTATCAGAGGAGGAATGGGCTACAAGTGACAACAGACGAGAGAGTGAAGAGAAGCCTAGATAGTAACTACAGGTTGAGAATATATGTCCTACTTTAAGATGAATAATATTTAATGGACTTTTACGTAATGGAATCTTATGCGTGATAAAAACCATTTGGACTACCACTATTGTGTGTGTTTGTTTTATTGGCTGTCTCTCCAATTTTGAGTCTCCTATATGCCTTCTTCTCTCTTCTGGTCTGTGTTCCTCCTCATTGGCTTTACTGCCCATCATTTGTTAGGAAGGCCAAAGACTAAGTAGTTCCACATTCATGGGTAGAGCTACTTAACACATGAAGTGACCGATAAATGAAGCTACACTTCAAGCAATCAGCTTTGGGCTTGTCTACACATGAAGTTATGACAGAATTACCTCTATGAAGACATGCTTATTCCAGAATTAGTGTCCCCAGACATGGAGCTATTCCAGAATAACTATTCTGTTTCAAATTCATATTTTACCTAATTCTGGAATAACTTGTGTAGATAAGCTCCTAAACATGTTAGTAGGAGTTTTAAGTTGCACGTGCTGCTTAATTGGAGAATTTTTAAATACATCTGAACTGGCTCACACTACTAGAAAGTCTCCTATCTAAAAATTCAAATTATTTTTTAAACTGAAGTTTTTCTATCACTCTATCAGAAATTTGGGAGTTCAGGCAAATTCTGCTAGTCACCTTCTTCACTCATTACAACCAGGGCCAATATACATCTGGGAAAGGCTGGACAAACTTGTTACACCTTCTCGAATCCCTCCCACCTATTCAGCCATTTAACTGCAAGACTGGATTCCTGAGAAACCAGAAGAGTTGTGTGTTTACTTTAGATTACTAAACACACATGAAGAACAGTCCATGCCATTAAGAGTTTATTAAGCACTATGCACTGTAATAGAGTTATATGTGATTTGTGAATCATTCTCTAAATTCTCCACTCTATCATAAAAAAAAAAATGTTTCTGTATGGATTTTATCTGGTTTGTCATTTTATCTTTATTCCTCCAGAAGACAAATATTAATCTCAGTTATTAAATATCCCTTCAGCTTAATTGGGTAGAGGAGCAAATGTAACTACAGCCAACTTTCTCATGCTTCTGAAAAGGAGAGAAACTACCCTCTTAAGGGTCCCCCACTCAAGAAAAACCAAAAACCCTCACAAAAGCATACCTCTTTCATTTTCTTGAGAGCATTCAAACATCATGCTCACATGACAGCATTTAGCATTTAAGTGAAACAAAGCTACTGACCAGCTGGTCACATGAAAGTTACCAAACAACTAATCCTGCTCTTATCGGGGAAGAAGACAATATTCAGATCCTGAATCCAAATATTCTCTTATCTGAATATAATCCTAGAGTAGCTTCTTCCTTACCTCCCACTGCAACAAGCTTTGGGGTCCCCACAAACATGAACTCTCTTCTTGGGGGTTGGGGCAGAGACTTTAAACCCTGAATCCACTGGCCACCTTCCAATCCTCACCCTCCACTCTCCATATTTTGCAGCAATAGAGCGGAAAAGACTTCTGCACTTGCTGTTCTACTGAGCCTGAGAACCCACAGATGGCACTGTAAGTGGGATGACCACACAGTACATTACAATCCAAATTTATATTTTTAATTGTGCCTCATCTCCAATCTGACTCTTTATTAAAACTGTTCATAATTAAATGTAAAGTAATACAAGTTTACAGCAGTTTGTTTGCATGCCAACCTTATGGCTAACATATTAGCCTTATTATGAGCAAAATATTACCTCCTTTAAGTCCTATAATGGTACCTCGAAGACCAACTGGAACAGAGAAATTCTCCCTCACATTGACAACACGGTCAAACAGGCGGTACTCTGCATCTCTGTCTGGAACAACCCCATTCTGTTGTTCCAAAGGCTGACATTAACAAAAAGACTATATTAATTCTAGTAAAATACAAAAATATAAGTTCTTCTGATTTTATTAACAAATGAATCATGGATTTAAAACTTAAAGAAGTTGAAATGATTACAAAATAGAATAGATTGTTTTCAAGACATTGTTTTCTCAATTTAAATTGTTCTCGCAACAACCACATAGAGGTGTTGCAATTCACAGAAAACACCCTTTTATTAATATATTGCTAACTAGGCAGCTGCAGTGCTATTCATGCTACAAAATGGGCCGATGAAGTGGAGGGAAAGCACAACGAGAAATAATATTCAGCTTGCCTTATGCCACCAACAGGGGCATCTGTGAAATACCCAGCAATGCAGCCCAGAGCATACAGGTGCCAAGAAAAGAGCAAAACAGGCAAAGGGCAGCATTTATGAAGCACTTAATATTCTTTCAGAATACATTACAATTATGGAGGGAATGTAAGTCGTAGGATCAGCAAACAGATAGAAGAAGGCAAAAGTTATATGCTACTAAGCCATGAGAGTCAATAACTGAATTTTTGTCCCATTTATGCAGCTGTCATTGTTATTAAGTATTACAACTCTTAAACTGATTTCCTAGGAGACGTCTCAATTAATCCTGTTCCCAACTAAAAAAAGTACCCTCTAATAATTTTTGGAGATTCACAAAGTTGTATGAGTTATATTTATTTTATATACGTTTAATTTTATGATTAAAACTAGCAGTCCTCAAATTACTTACTCTATACAACAAATGGGGTTTGACCGTCACTCGCACCTTCTTGTTACTCTTTCTTTGCTAAAGGAAAGGGACAAAAAGGTTGTTTAAAACAAGAAATCTGAAAAATTATGCCATTGTTTTTGCAATGTCTTAGATAAGAAATGCAAACAGATTTTTTAACGTGTTGAGCAAGTTAGCAGAACAATATTAGAATACGGTAGGACTTCTGAAGAAAACATATATATTCTTCATGAAAATGCACTGCAGGCATTCTTCTGGTATTCTTAAAGAGGAGACACAGCTCTCAAGACTTCGAATCATGCCAAAATGGTTTATTTAAAAAAAATATTTTAAAGTAGCTGGATCTAAGAAGTCAGGTTGTTCTTTCTAAACCACAGCTTAAATTATTTAACCAACCCCAACACAAATCCAAAGTAATATCAGTTTTGCTTTTGGAACCTTCTACATAATCTGGAAGAATATCAACCGCTGTCTTGTGGGGATTTGCTATACATCGAGGGACTTAATACCCATTTAACACTTAATACTTCCTTGCCTATTTGTTTTATTTTCTCTTTGATTTGAGTGGATCTGGTTTGTGAAGCTGGAAGAGACTGTCTCTGATTTATCTTAAGATTAAAGGGAAATTATTTGGGAAACAAGGGAAGACTGAGATTGTATTTCAAAGGGATTGCGAGGAGTCCAGTATCTTTTTGGACAATGATTATTTTCCCACAAGTATTCAGTCAGGAGAGGGTCAGAGCAGATCTGGCTTAGGGTATGTCTAAACTGTATCCCTCTTTCGAAATAGGGATGTAAATTAGACATATCGAAATTGCAAATGAAGCCAGGATTTGAATTTCCCGTGCTTCATTTGCATAATCGCGTCACGGCGTTCTTTCGAAAAACGCTATTTCGAAAGTGAAACCGCGGTCTAGATGCTGTTTTTGCAAAGAAAATCCTTTTTTTATTTTTTCATTTTCATTTTTTGAGAAGTACAGGATCTTTCGAAAAAGGCTTTTCTTTTCGAAAGAACCGCATCTAGACCACAGTTTCACTTTCGAAATAGCGTTTTTCAAAAGAAAGCTGTGACGCGATTATGCAAATGAAGCACGGGAAATTCAAATCCTGGCTTCATTTGCAATTTCGATATGTGTAATTTACATCCCTATTTTGAAAGAGGGATGTAGTATAGACATACCCTCACCTATCTAAAGGGAAAGAGCCAAAAGAGCAGAGACTGTTGATGTTTTCTGAGTTGCTATGACAACTTATGATGCAATTTAATAGTGTAAGTTTCTTCTAATAGTTTCTGTATTACTTACTATGCCACTGAGAAAACATTTTCTGTAATCTGAATAAAGTACTTGAACAATATAAACAACTGCTTTTGGTCCATTACTAGTCAAATCTATAAAAATTCTGTACCTTGCACTTCTCTACTTCTTCTTCAATTTTCTCCACAATAGCTGCATCCAGAATTTGTAAGTCACAAGATGAACGAGATAAAGCACTAACAGGATGTCCTTTTAGCCAAGCAACAATTTCTTGAACTCTTTCAGCGCTATATGTATAAAAAATACGTATATGATCATAATTGTTGAGGGTTTACATATTATTGTGGGCTATACCCACAGTTTCTGGATTTATAATGTCACCAGATACAATAGTAATAAACACATCTTATAACTGGGGTCACAGTAATAACAAACACTGCAATGTGCTCTAAGAGGGATGAAAAAAATTAACCATGAAAGAATGACGCTTCAAAAATATAGACTAAAATGGAAGGTTTCAACATGTGGATTTTAAAACAAAAATCATTAAAAACACCCAATGAAGATTATTTTAAAAGCAAGAATTAAAAATGATGGAGAACTAAATTATACAACTATGAGATATAGGTGTGGTAAATAGCTGGCTCTAGAAACCATATATATAATATTCAGATAATTGTCAAAATTATCGTTTAATGAATTTGCTACTGTAGAAAAAGCCAGTTACAGTTATTTTAAAAGGAGATCATTATGTGGTGGCAGCCATTTTCAGGACTGTCAAATCTTTCTTGCCACCATTTTCCTGTCTACTGATCTTCAAGTTAGGCGATTTCCCTGACTGCAGATATTTCAGTACTTGAAGAATTTCTGCACATTTTTATTACAGCAAATTTTCTAGCTTGGCATTTGGACTGGATGATCCAAAATACTGAAATAATTGTATCCTTCTTTGCTTTACAATTTTAATAGTTTTTGAATATACAGAGGTCAATATTTGGAACTCATCATATAAAATATTATTTAATCAAAATAGAAAAAACATTACTCACCCATTCTCGTCCTCCCCAGGCCAAATATCATCTTCATAGAATATATCTTCTTGACTATTTTTGGCTATATAACTAAACAGTTCAGGGACCCTAATAAAAAGGAGTAGTAAGGTTTCACATACACCACAGTGTAAAGCAAGTGCTTAATAGAAATAAAATAATTTGCAATGCAGGATGCAGAGCCTTTCATAAAGGTACAGAGTTTTAGTGGCCAATTAGGTAGTGTAATGTGCTGATAAAGACAGAAAATCAGAGTTCTGTCCAAGATAATTTATTTCTAGGACTACAAACACATTAGAAATAACGTGAGACACCTTCTTCTCTACCATCATGCAACCTCAGATCTCTCTGGTTAAAGGCTCGATCTCTTTGACATGGGAACATTCTGAGAGAGGAATAAAAAAACCCTGGAAGATCCCACATGCTCCATCTCTCACTCTGTAAAGTAAACTTAAGGTACCAAGATGGACTGTCGCTGAGAGATTCTAATGATGACATGTTACTGGAGGGGAACCTGGATGGATTGGGGTGTCACCAAAAACCCCCAGGACAACTTAACATATTTGTTTTCTAAGCTGCTTATTTTTTTTCCATTTATGCCATTGCTTTTACATAACTAGTCAGCCTCTGGCAGTTACTAAAGGGCTACACAAAGAGTAAGTAGTGATGTTTCACTGAGAATATAAACCAGTGAGATATCGTGTCCTACAGGCTGAATGACAACAACAACTTTGGTCTAGAAATTAAAACTTAATTCATTTGTTTCCTCCACAAGATCATTTACACGAGCCAGTCCCGGCCAGAACAATTGCACAATCCAGCCTGGGACTCCTGGTGAGCCAGGGTGTATGTGTGTGTGTGTCCATTACCTATCCCAAGCCCTGCCCTTTCCCACCATCTCTCCACCTTCTCCCCCCAGACATCTAATAATAAACCCATATCAAATGTCTCCTCTCCTTCTGTTGGCATAGCCAGACAATATGCCTTTATTTCATGCTAAATTATAATTCATTTTAAGTCTAAAAGCCAGAAACATCTCAAAATATTTCATTTGATGCACTTATTTCTCATTAAATCAGGATTTGGGTTACCTTCCCTCTAGCTCCAGAGTCATCAATAATAAACATTTGCACAATGAATAAAATCCATTGACAATTTCAGTACAATAATTTCAGACATATGAAGTTATTCAATTCTTACCTTTCTATATACTCAGCAAGAAGTTGTTCTACTGCAGAAGAATACATCCATTCATTTCTTATCTTCTTAGTATAGCCAGGAACCTCTTCATTTTTCTTATTAAACTTCAGATTCAAGCCCACATTTGCCTTGTGGTCTCCATGTGGACTGCAAAACAAAGGTGGAAAAAGGAAAAACTACTGATATCTGACTTGAGTCTCAGAAATGTGGATTCTGAGAACATGTTTAGTTTGGAAAAGAGAAGACTAAGCAGTTTTTACGTACCTGAAAGAGTGTCAGAGAGGAGGGGGGAGAAATTGTTCTCCTTGGCCTCTGATATGATAGGACAAGAAGCAATGGGCTTAAACTGCAGCAAGGGAGGTTTAGGTTGGACATCAGGAAAAACTTCCTAACTGTCAGGGTGGTTAAACACTGGAATAAATTGCCTATGGAGGTTGTGGAATCTCCATCACTGGAGACATTTAAAAGCAGGTGAGACAGACATTTATTAGGGATGATATAGACCATGCTTGGTCCTGCCATGAGGGCAGGGGACTGGACTTGATTTCTTGAGGTCCCTTCCAGCTCTAATATTCTATGATCTTTATCTGCTACTGATAGTGGCCTATTTTGTAAACACTTTGAGAATTACTGATGAAAAGTGCAATATACATATTAGGTATAATCATCCTGTGGGCTGTAATAGGGAACAGATGTTTTGAGTTTTAGGAAAGCACACAGTGTGACTTTTAGATTACTATCTGTTTCACAAGTTTTATGCAATGCATACTTTTAACCATTATTCAATAAATATACAAATTACAAAGACTGCTAGTGCTACAGGAGGGGATACCAACAGAGTCTTTCTTAGCCCCACTCTTGTGTTTCCTCCTCAATGCTACAAAGGCCTGGACACAGTTTAGAGGAATTTTGCCTGTCCTGAGTTGGGCTGGTCAACAGTAATCCTTCTAGCCAATTAAGAAGTGTTAAAGAGCTTTGAATATAGTCTTAGGGCAGGGCTACTCAACTTTGGAAGCCCTGGGGGCCACAGTGATACTCACAGCACATGCTGAGGACTGCAACTTAAGTGTGGTTGCATATACTTGCAACTATATATGCAAATATATGCAAATAGCTTCTTTCACACTGACAGGCATGAATACAAAGATTAAGCCTTAAGCGCCAGACCTAAACGTGGCCAGTGAGAGCCAGTCAGCACCTCTCAGGCTTTGCCCACAAGGCTAAGCAGCCAGCACTTCCCACAATGACCTGGTGCTCCCAGCACCTCTTCCCTGGGGACTAGAAACACTGACACCCTGTACCTGTCTGTTCCAGCCAGCCCGTCTGCTTACGTCTTTCAATGCTCACTCCACCTGGGAGACGCCTTGCCATGGTGGAGCATGTTCCCAGTGGACGCCATGTGTTGAGCTCCGTGTAAACCCAAACCACACCATGGGCTGCAAACAAATGGACTATGGGACGCATGTGGCCCACGGTCCATGTGTTGAATAGCTCTGTCTTAGGGTCTCCTTGCTTTGGAAGGCTAGTTGTTGTACAGAAATATATTTACAGATGATTGATTTTAGAGAGAAATTCTCAACCAAAACTCACTTGCCAGAAAAATCTTGTACATTAAAGCCCCATTCAGGGTTATTTTTTTAACTAATTTTTCTTAAAATTTTAAAACTACAATCCCAGCCTATGCCTCATTTTCTGATTGAGACAGGAAGAGCAGCATGATAGCATTGAGGGTATAAAATCAGAATAATATCCTCTAGAATTACAGTTTCAATTTCCTAGCCTTCTGGATGCTTCTTCAGATTTAACACATTGAGGGTGCTAGCTTCTGTCTCCAAGAGGAAAATAAAAAAATTATGAAGCATGGGAGTACTATATGATTCAACTGGAATTTTTAATTTAATTTTTAATCTGATGCAATATTCTACTAATGGTCAATCAGAATATCACTTCAACTAAAACAATTTTTGACACCTATGAAACCTAAGTAATTCTTATTTTCTTTTAAAAAATTTAAACAACCAAAACAAAGCTCTAATTCAGAACATTAACAAACTAAGCTCCTGTGAACTTTCAGATTGCATCTTTTTGAAAACACTTCTTATATCAAATGTGCTATCAGTGCAATTTTATATCACAGATCTCATTAGAATTTATTAAATACTGAGATGTCCAATAGGATAAAGACATAAGAAAAACTAATATAGTAAGTTCTGTGCACAGTAGCTTCCACTAATTAGCAAGTGCTTGGTTGCCAGACAGAAGTTGCTTTTATCCAACAGCTGCTAATAAGTGGAAGGCTTAGCATGTTCCAGCATGTTCCATACCCTGTGTGCAGTCTCTTGGCAGAGCACAGCCTGGAGAGTGCAGAGAGAGATACTATGCAGTTCCAACATTCAGGCTGCAGCCCTCCTTTCGCTATTGCCTACGGCCTTCCATAAGCCCCTTATCTTCTTGGTGATCCCACGTGCAGACAGGTTTGTTGGGTTGCAGCCCAGCGGGAAGCCCAAGGACAGGATTAGTACAGGTCACAGGTAGGTTTGTGGTGGAACTGCTGCAAGGAAAGCACACCCCAGTCCTTCCATTCCTGGATGTAGCCTCATAAACCTACCTCTGTCTTTCCCTTCCTGGCTCTGGTCTCGTAACCCTGCCTGAAGATGTTAACGGGCTGGGACTGGTTCCTGGCAAAACATTTCCATCAACTGGTAGTTGCTACTAGGCAGAATCTGCCAAACCATATCATCCACATTTTACGATCATAACCAAGAGTTTTGATTGCAAAGAAATTTATTATGGTTAAACATACTTTCTCCTGGATCCTCTTCCAATGAATATGCTTCCTGTAAACCTGGAGACAAGATATCCACTCACTCCAAGACGACTGGCTAAAACGTATCCAGGATTGTACTTCACAGAATATTTCTTTAAAAAGAAAAATATATTATTATATATTAGGACAGGATAGAGGTAATAAATTACTATAGTTATTTTTAAAAGCCCAATTTTATCCTTTTAAAAATTACCTTCTTTGAGTGATTGCTCAAGTGCGTTCCAAATTAGGTGTGCGCGCATTGCATGTAGTTGCCAAGAAGATTTCCCCTAGCTGGATACTGTAGATCAGTAGGGGAGACCCCTAGAGTGGCACTAATATAGTGAGATATTACAGGAGTTAATCCTACAGTGGCCTCCTCAATGGCAGGCCCCATCTCAGTGGCTGTTCTGGACTCCTTGGGCCGACCCCAGACACAAGCTGGGGGCTCCAGATTGGTCTCTGTTGCTTCAGTCAGCCGGGGCACTCCTTCAGTGGCCGCAGGGGTACAGTAGTCTCAGACTATGTCTGGATCACAGATACCTACTAAGCAGCTGTTTGGGCCACCAGTGGTATCCCATTTGGTTCTGAGCTCCTAGTCGGGACATGCATTAGTGCCCCAGTCCCAGAAGGACCAATGGCACCAGGTCCAGGGGGATGTGCCCGCAATCCCGGTGGTGGAATAGGAAGAAGGGGAGCTGCAGGACCCCTCTTCCTCCTCGTCACCTGATGAGGCAGTAAGATGGGGCAGTGACGTTGCTGCCCCCTATGCACAATAGGGTGCACACACCTAATTTAGAATGGACATGAGCAACACATCTCAAAGAACACCAGTTATGAAAGGTAACCCGTCTTGTCCAACCCTATATCTTCCTCTGCTATTCTTACACTGAAGGATGGGAGGGGTTGAAAGGAGAAGGAGGAAACCAGCTCCTGAAACTAGGGACGTTAAAATGTGTTTGTTTAGGTAAACGTGTAACCTTTCATTTCAGCAGTTACATGTTAACACACAGGGTGTTGCATGTTCACACATGGCTCCCCATGGATACCAGCTCCTGCCTTCTCCCCCCACTACTGCCTCTGATACAGGGTGGGGGGGTGGCAGTGGCTCTGCAGGAGCTGGTACACGCCCCACACATACCAGCTCCTGCCTCCTCTCCTCCCCACACCGCACTGCTGCCTTTGATACAGAGGGAGCAATGGGGGGGGGGGGGCGGGGTTTGCATAACTGTTCACATTCCTACCAGAAACACTGCAGGAGACTCTTTCATTGGTCTGAAAATCCAGAGAGAAGAATACACACAATGAACATTTTCTCTTTCCCATTCCATGTAAGGCCTAGAGGAACTTACAAAGCTCTTTGGGGGCAGGGACTATGTTGGTAGAGCACTGCAGTTCTCCAACTGTGGGTCAGGACCCCAAAGTGGGTTTGCAATCCCTTTTTAATGGGTAGTCAGAACCGGTCCAGGGCCAAAGTCTGAGACCCACCACCAGAGCTTTGGCCTCCTTGTCCAGAGCAATGGGGCTTGGGCTTTGGGGTAGTGGGCCTTGGGCAGGCTCAGACTTCAGTCCCCTCTCCTGGGGCTACATAGTAATTTTTGTTGTCAGAAGGGGGTTGCAGTGCAATGAAGTTTGAGAACCCCTGCAAATCTAGCAGAACAAGGCAATGATCCAAACTGGAACCTTTGGGTGCTATTATAAACACTGAATAATAAAATACAATACAATCCCCTGAGCTCAGTGAATTTGAAAACCATTGAGCTAAACCAAACAAGAACATCTCACACCTTGCTCTGAAAAACTTGTCAGCTTAGGCTCTCACTGATCACTAAGGGGAACTAGTTCCTAAGGAAAGGCCATCAACTGAGAAAACCCTGCGTCTTGTCATGAACTGCCTCAATTCAGGGACCAACTACCAGAGGCTCCCAGCTGACCATAACGGTCATGATGAGTAGATCTCAAACAGTTGTTTTCCGGACCAATGTTTTAAATATTTCCGTTTAAGATGTTAATGACAACCAGAAATGAAAGTGAAGCCAATTTAATGAGTCGAGTAAAAAGTTGCAAGCACGTGATGATCCCTATTTCTCACTGCCAGGAAATGCTGTTTCTGGTCACCAGCTGCTGGCACGCATGAAGAATCAGCCCAACTGTCGGCCAGATTCTAGCAGAACTAAAACATCCCTAGGGCCCTGCTGATTTACCAGCCATGAAAAATGTGTCATGGAATCTGATCTCTGTGAAATCAGCTGAGCTGGGGAGGGACACGACTCGTCCTCCTTCATGGCTGTTATTGGAGGGAGGAGATCAGCTTCCCCTCCGTAAGCAGTGGAGAAGTAAGGGTGAACCACCATCACTTCCGCACTGCAGCAATCCCACAGCTGGGTTCCAGGCTTCTGCCCCCTGCCATCTCTCTCCACCCCAGCAGCTCCTGCATAGGCCTGGGGGGTCCAGGCTGGGGACAACTGCCGCCCCCTGCAACTCCTGCCACAGTTCTGGGCTGCTGCTCCCTGCCTCCCTCACAGCTCTTGCCAGGTCTGGCGGCCATCTGGAAAGAGCTATAGAAGGGGGACTTCCACACCCTGCTCTCCTGCCCAGGGCTGCCCCGCCCCATGGCTCCTGCCTGAGCTCCGGGCACCTGAACTCCAAGGTTTCCGCTTCATCTTCCCCTCCACTACCTGTGGCTCCTGCCCAGTCTCCTGCCCCTCCCTTCACCCCATGGCTCTTGCCAGGGATGGGAGTACCTGGTTCCAGTTGGGGCTTCGGGCTCACCAACTGCAGCTCCTGCCATGGCTAGGGCTGCCTGCCCTGTGCTCTAGGACCTAGGCTGGGGACTGCCACCACCTATGGCCTGCCAGAACTCAGGACTTCCACTCCTTGTGTCTCCTGACAGATTGAGGGCAGTCCTACCCATGACTCCAGACAGGACTTGGGATTTTCATGCCACCTCCCCGAGCTCCAGGCTCCTCCTATCCCTTTGGTTCCTGCCCAGGCGCGCAGCTGCTCTTCATCCAGCTCCACCATGGCTCCAGCAGGAGCTTGGGATGCCCAAGCTCAAGGCTTCTGCCCTCCTCCCCACACCAGCTCCTGTCTAGGCTTGGGGTTTCAGCCCCTGCAGTGCCTGCCTTCCACCTGATGGCTCCTGCCAAACCTCAGGAACACATTTTTCAAATTGTCCAGGGCCATGGACCTAGGCATTAATTCACCACTGGCCCTGCCTAGCAGCTAGGAACCCACAAGGTGGGGTGCACTCAGCAGCATTGAGGAGACTGGACTTCTCCCCATCTTTCTGAGCCTCCTTTGAAGGCAGCACAGAAATGAGCAAGGCTCGACAAACCGCTGAATCTACTCGCCCGTGGTGAGTAGATTTCAGCCAGTTGCTCCGAGCGCCCCATTCACCGGCGCTTCGCGCATGCGCAGTGCCAGTCTGGCTCATGCGCAGTGCCAGGTTGGCGAGTGGCTCTTGCCGGGATTTGTCAAGCCCTGGAAATGAGTATGGCAGCCCTATTACAACAGCTTTGGGACCTCCCACAATCCCATCTTGGATCAGGATCCCCACTGTTACACCATCATGAAACTTCAGATTTAAATATCTGAAATTGTGAAAACGAACAATTTGAAGACCATGTAGCTGTGAAAATGACCATAGTGAACTGTGAATTCTGTAAGGTCCAAATCATCCCACAAATGATGCAAACCATGGGACCTGGGTATGGAATTGCACAGTCAAAACAGGTCAGTGCTCTGAACAGAACCTTGTATTCAGCCTTACACAATGATGTTTTAGTACTGAGACAGTCTCCATGAATGAGAATGTATCAGTACTTAAGTCTTTTACAGAAGGATATGGATTGCTGCACAGAAGACAACTGAGATCTGTGAAGAAAATTTGTCATTGACAAAATATCTGATACAATATTTAAATATTTGCTGGAAAACAAGAGTACTTACATGCTGGTTCTGTATTAAGGAATCAAGTTGGGGTTCACAGGGAATATTGAAAACTACACGAATTCTACCTTCTGTGATGACATCACATGAATCCTGTACCTGGTAGAAAACAAAGGAAGTTAATAAATTTCATTCACTTCTCTTCCTTCTTTTCACTCAAATCTCTGCTGGAATAACAGAGGTAAAAATCTGAATCTATCCTTTCTTTGAGAGGCCTAAAGTGTATCTGTAATAAATTCACTGCAAAAAATTAGTGGGGGGAGGAAGGATAGCTCAGTGGTTTGAGCACTGGCCTGCTAAATCCAGGGTTGTGAGTTCAATCCTTGAGGGGGCCATTTGAGGATCTGGGGCAAAATCTGTCAGGGATGGTGCTTGGTCCTGCTATGAAGGCAGGGGACTGGACTCAATGACCTTTCAAGGTCCCTTCCAGCTCTATGAGATAGGTAGGTATGATCTATGCCCATTAAAAAAATCAATTTCACAGTGATATTTATATAAATATTTTCAAGAACATCTGCAAGTCCATTTGTTCAAAAACTCCTCCTAAATGGTAAGAGCTAGGGCCACTTGGTATGCAGCTTCCTCTTACTCTAACTTAAAGCAAGGTCAGGGTTTAGTTGTGCCAGGAAAATGGGAAGTGCTCGGAATGGGACTGTTTTCCAGAACTGGGAAAGAGAGGGGGCTGCTGTTTGGAGGGATGCTACACTTCAGAGTGACCACTGGGAGCAGCCACACCACCAAAAGAGTGGTAAGCTTGGGCTGGGCCTCACTTGCCTCAAGCCCCTCCCCCCCCCGTTGCAGCACCAGAGGAGGAGGGAGTGAGCCCTGCCACCTGAGGGGAAGAGGGGGAAAGGCCCCAGCTGGCTGGGAGAGATAAGGGAGACTGGGGGAAGATGGCCTCTATCAGCAGGGAGTGTAGGGGGAGCTGCAGGGGAGAGACACGGCTCCTGCTGGCCTGGGGGGAGGGGGAGGGAGGGAGGGAGAGAAAGCCCCATCAGATGGAACTCTCCACCCTGAGTCCCTCCTTACCTCCCAACCCTCACACATCACCAGCTTCTTGCCCTGCCCCCTCCACATCCCAAAGGTCCTGCCCTGACTCATGGATCTTTCATACCACCAGCCCCCTGCCCTGAAGGACCCAAGCAATGCTGGGTAAGTCTTCTACAGGTTGAACCTCTGTAAACCAGGACTTTCTGGTCTGGCAACATCTGTGGTCCTGGTGGAGGGCTGGCGGCTAGGAGCCCTGCAGGCTGGCAGGGCTGCTGGGCTGCTTGGCAGGACTGGGAACCTGGTGTGCTGTAGCGGAGCTGCCTGGTGGGATCAGGAGCCTGACACGCTGCAGTGGGGCTGCCCAGTGGAACTGGGAGCCCGGCATGCTGCAGTGGAGCCGCCCTGATGGGACCGGGGGCTGGACTGCCTAGTGTGGCAGGCTAGGGGGTGTGGGCAGGCGCAGCCAGGGCAGTGGGGCCTGTGGCCAGTCCAGGGTGTGTGTGGGGGGGGGGGGGGGCACAGGGGCCAGATATGACCTCCCATGGTCCAGCAAAATCCCTTATCTGGCACAGGTGAGGTCCTGAGGGTGCTGGACCAGGAAGGTCCATCTGTAGTATACATACATTTAGGAGAGATGACACACTCTCTCTCTCTCATCTAGAAAAAGGTGTCATTTAAAATCAGACTTGGAATCAGACTTCAGAGTCTACACTCTATATAGATAAACTGAGCATTTTATCTGTATAGATCATAGGTCATATGTGGGGGTGGGCAAAAATTTCTAAAAACTCAACTTTGCCCCATACACATCATGATGCAGTTCAATTAGTCATTGCATTGAGTTAGAAAAGCTATCAGGCTGACTGCAAACAGCTCCACAGGAACAAAACCATACCTGAGGATCATTTTGTTGATGGAATATTCTGGTTATGCTCCCTTTTACCTGTTACATTAGCAACACGATAGGGGAGACATAAGAGCACACCTATGTCAATGAAACCACCAAAGTAATCCAACCAGGTGTGAAGGTTAAACTGATGTCAGAGCTAGATTCTGCCACACAGCATCAGAGAAACTGGCCCTTGACATTTACAGACTTGGAAGCAAAGAAATCTTTCAAGAGTAAATGTTTGAAACTAACTTCTCCTGTGCAGCCATAATAAGGAGTTCCCAGCATAAAGACTGTACTTCCAGGAGGAAACAGATCATCCAAGGTTTTGAGGTTGGAGAAACGAGAGTCAAACGCACAGATATCCTGCATGAAATAAGAAGATAAAATCTACAGTCTTATATTAAATATCTATCACTCCCAATATGTTCTTTAAACAGGTCTGCTAAATAAATATTTATTACAAAATACCTAACAATCACTATAAACGACAAACCATTCCCTGCATGCTAATCTCCCACCTAAAATATCTATCAACTCAGCTTTTAAAAGTAACAGTGAAGTTATATAAAGCTATTTGGCTACATCTAAGACAAGATGACTATACTATATCTTATTCGAAATGTCATCACAAAAGTTCATGGCAATCAAACTAAACTACGCAGTAGGGTCACAACTTTTGTGATAAGAGCCTTCAGTCTAGCTCTTAATGCTTTTGAAATGGGAATTTAGATAGAAAAATATGTACTATCTAATAATGCTTTTGACAAAGCATACACTTTTGGTACCTCTGTGGTCTGGGACTCTCTGCTCTGGCAACATCTCTGGTCCATATTGCAAGACTAGAGAGCCCCACCAGGAGGGTGCTGGCGGCTTGCAGTGGAGTTGGCCAGTGTGGCCACTGGGGCAGCAGAGCCCATGGGGCACCAAACCCCACAGTCGGTAGGGCAGGGAAACTGGCGGGGGCTGGAGCTCACAGGGCAATGGAGCCCACAGCCAGTGGGGCCACCAGGAACTCTGGCGGGGTGGTGGGGCTGCTGTAAGGCCAGCGGGGCCGCTGTAAGGTTGACTGGACCACAGCAGGGCCGCCAGGAGCTCTGGTGGGGCTGCCACAGGTTTGGGGGCCAAGAGGCTGGGGAGAGTAGCCCTGGTGGTTGGGGAGAAGAGTCTAGTGGGGAGGCCAGCACCCCCCTCCCAAGCCTCCCCTGGTCTAGAAAACCAGTAAGGTCCCAAGGATGCTGGACTAAGGAGATCCAAGCTGTATTACCATAAAATTAAAATGTGATTAACTTTTTTATTGTTTGTTTTAAGAGTATGCATTCTAATCCTTTCCTAATGGAAAGAAAACATTTGCTGAAGATTAGGGGTATTTGGAATATTTACCTTCACAACAGTTTGGTAAACAAAAGGAAGAACTTGTTTTGACCACTGCTTCTCCAAATAAACTTCACCATTTTGATTTAGCTGATATCTACGACCAGCGAGTAACTGAGCATACACAACTACTAAGGTTTCATTTATAATTATTCCTTTTCTTCTCTGGTAGCTGGGGAAAAAAAGGAAAATACTTATTTTGATTAAAATACTTGGAATTTCCTAACACAAAAAATAGTTAAATTTATGTTGGCCTTAATCAATGTATTTAAATCCAAAGAGAAATTATTTTTAAGATTAGGAATATTTATATAATTATATCCTGGTAAGTAAGAACAATATACAACTTTAATAACTCTGAGGCTAAAGGTAGAAGCTATTCTAGATCCTATGTGAGTTATTCACTGTACTGTCTGAACACCCAGAGCTATTAAGCCCAAGCTATGTGCATGAGTTTAGAAAATTGCTTACCAATCATTTCCTTTCCACTAGCAGCATCTCCCCCAATTCTTGACATTTGGGCTCCTGTCCTCTCTTTGCAGCTCAAGGAGATGAATTTGAGTTTTGGTGCTCCATGGTCTTGCCACATACTCCCCCACCCCTAGCTCCTGCTTGCTTCCAGATGAGTTATTCCCAAATTGCAAAACTTGCTAACAGCATTAACAAACATTTCAGAAATGACAAAGTAACTACACATATTAGACCAGGGGTTCTCAAAAACGTCACTCTACTAGGACCCCTTCTGACAACAAAAACTACTATATTACCACAGAAGAAGGGATCAAAGTTTGAGTCTGCTCTAGACACACTGCACTGGGTAGGGGGCCACAGCCAAAGCCCAAGGACTTCAGCCCCAGTAAAGGGGCCTGTACTGAGTTTTGATTCCCAGGGCTGAAGCCCTTGGGCTTTGCTTCAACCCCAGGTGGTGGGGCTTGAACTTCAGCTTCAGCTTGGGCCCTGGGACTCAGGCTTCAGCTCTCGACCCAGGCCTCAGCAAGTCTAAGCCAGCCCTGACAACTCCATTCAAATGGATCTGCAGTCTGAGAACCACTGCAGGAAACCAATGAAGACTGCCATCTCTTAATGATCCCACTTAATAGCTGACCTTTGGGTAGAACTGTGGGAGAGACTGATAGTAGAAAGGAAATTGTTGGTAAGAAACATTCTGTTTTGCAACCTAGCATCTCCCACAATTCTTGATGACTAAGAAGTAGAGAGATGTGAACAGACGTGCAGAGACTACAAATATGGCCTCTGATCTGAAACGGGGATCACCATTACAGGTTCCAAGAGATAAGACATCTCAGAAGGTCCTTCACCCAGACTGGAACTGGCTGCACCTAACAGCCTGGCTATTGAAAGGGAACTACTGATATCATTGGGTCTGTCCTCCAAAGTTATCAGAACACTTCTTTCTTGTAGAAGAGTATTGAAAGTATGCTCCTCTATCTGGACCAAGTTTTGCAGCTGATACCAGGAACATGAAACAAATCCAGGAATTCTGGCCATGCTGGATTCAGGCACCACTCAGAGTTGTTCACATTGTGCCTGCTGACCCAGTCCATCATCTGGTTCGGGTCTCCCTTAATGTCAACTGCCCTGAGAGAGACGAGACACTGTCTCACCCACTACATGATTTGCATTGCTTAAGCTTGTAGCACTTGTTCTCCCTTGGTTGTTCATATGTGCAAACATAAATATCTGACTCAGTCAAAATGTGGTTCTCCTTTAGGCTGGACTGGAAGCTTCATACTACCAACTTGACTATTCTTAGCTCAGAAGTTTATGCTGTGGGTTCTTTCTCCAGGTTCCAGACACCTTCTGTTATTTGGGAGCTCAGGCATCCCCCCCCCACTCTTACCAATCCTCCAGCAGTCTGACACTGGTTGTGAAGATTAGAGGATCTGGAAGGCATATGGGCATGCTCTTGCAGAAACTGCTCTAGACTGACCACCATTTTAAAGCATGGGAGTCATTACTTACTTTTAGGATGCAGGCTTAAAAGGTTCCTGATATGTGACTGTACCCATGGAAAGATCCCTATGCACAATACTAGGAGGCCTACTGTTGAAGGCTCAAGTGCAGTTCAAGTAGCTTTTCATCACGTTGATGATAAAGCCACGTGCCTGCAAAGGAGTCAAGGTCAGGGATGCAGCTCCGTGTATTGTTGTTGAAGGATGGAGCTTTGATTAAGATGTCATCTATGAAGAGATATAGGTGGATACCCTGTGACCTGTGTGTCTGGCTATGATTACCACCATCTTTCTTGTGAAGACTGCCTTCCTCCCGAACCATAGTTCCTCTGGAGAACCTGCTGTCCTATAACTGATATTTCTGCCA
Source organism: Pelochelys cantorii (assembly GCA_032595735.1). Lineage (NCBI taxonomy): Eukaryota > Metazoa > Chordata > Testudines > Trionychidae > Pelochelys > Pelochelys cantorii. Next base: position 34,802,696 of record CM064335.1, on the reverse strand, counting down.
GGATGAAGGCTGAAACAAATGCCTTTTGTAGAAGTTCACTCTGTAACTTCTCAAACGCAATGTGTGGCATCAGAAGAAACTGTTTAGATTTTGAGGCACTGTCCATGACTACCTTATCTAGCTTCTCTCTAAAAAGCAGACTGCCCATGAATTCAGCAGAGCACAGCACCAGCTTCGACTAGCTATCCACCTGCCAGGGACAAAGACACAGATGATGCCTGGTCACAGGGTTGGAGATCATGGCTTTGCCTGAGTATCTCCTCATGTCCTTTGACGCATCAGCAATGAATGCTTTTGCCAGGGAAACATTCTTTAAAATAAGCCAAAGTCAAGCTGATCTATGCTTGAGGGCTCAGATATTCCAGACAGGAGATGGCTTTGCAACAAGTAGTTGCTAGAGACACCTTCAGGGAGGCTGAGGAGACCTCAGTCTTTCTTTGAGAGGGGCTTCTATTTTTCTGTCTGTGGGGTCCTTAGGACAGAACTCCTTTTCTAAGGGGATAAACATATCATCAGTCAGGCATGCTACAGCAGTGTCAACCTTTGGTATCTCAGTAATTGAGTCTTATGATTCCTGGATCCAATAGAACCAAAGATTTTTTTTCTGTTAATTTACGTGCCTGTATGTGGTTTATCCCATTCATCCCTAATTACTTACTTGAAAGAGTGTAGAGGAATCATGGCTCCTGGGGAGGAATTCAAGGGGACAGATTTCCTTAGAGGCTCACTCTTGGTATTTTATTCATATAACTAAGGATGTTAAAATGCTGTTAATTGACTAGTCAATGGAATTTCCATATGTTTCCAGAGCATAGGAGTGCCATCATACATCTGATGAGACCCTTTGCAGCTAGACTTGCTGAGGGGCTGAAATTCTCTTGCAACATTTCTTTCCAAGTACTCCTGGATCCCATTCCCCCCTTTTCAGGGTCCTCCTGGTATGAAAACTGGGAAGATTAGGTGATTAAAATCCCTGCCTTCTTTTCATACAGTATTCAGGACCCACTTTGGGATTTGGGGTAAGGATCTGGATGCCACAAGTCTGCCTTCTCTGGTGTTCAAGTGTGCCTTGGAACTTAACCCTTGAGAAATCCTTAAACACTCTACCAACTCTTCCCACAGACTCCAGGTCCATTTTCCTAATATTAGAGTCTCAGCTGCTCTGGTGGGCAGAGGATCCTACATAACTGTGCCACACATAGCCTCGGAACCTCACAGAGTTAGTAATGGAAGCCCGAGTGCAGACTGGGTACAACATACCATCTCCCAAGCCTGGGAGGGCAGTCTCACAGGTGGAGCACCATTTGGATTTCATTCAGTGATTTTTAGATTGCACTTCTGTACCTGGATGGTTCACATGAGCCAGCGAGGCACAACAACTGAGGCTCTGGGGGATTCCAATATCCAGCAAAAAACTTGCCCGGGGCAAAGGAGGGATTAGAAGGGCTGCTCTCCGATGATATAAAATAATTCCAAGAGCCACGTGAGGATGACGGCTTGTCATCGGGTTGTGCTGAATCTTATGGGACCACTTGGCAGATGGCTCCCCACTCCTTCCCAGCACTGTGCTTGTGCCTGTGGTGGGTGCTGGCACTGCAGTCGTAGAGGTGCCCAGCACATCTCCCCTGGTCCCACTGGGGGACAGCGTAGGAGGCAGTGACCTCGAGAGGGATGGCTTCCCGCCCCGACTTCTGCTGGGGCTAACAGGCAACTCTGTCTCAGGATCTCCCATAGAGCCAGTAGACTGCGGTTTCTCTGAAGGCTGCAACGCTTTTTCAAAGAGTATCATCCGGAGCTCCAGCTCCCGGTCCTTTCTGGTTCTGGCTGATAGGCTGCAGCAATGGTCACATTTCTGAGGTGCCTGTGACTCACCCAGGCAGTGTATATAGGAGCTATGCTGGTGAGGTGGTTGAAGGCTATAATTAGCCCCCCGCTGTTAACAGCTGATAAATGAGAGCATCTGTTGTTCGCCAACAGCTTATCCTTATCCTTCTTTCTTTTATCTTTTTTTTTTTCCTCTCTCAGTACCCTCTCTCTGACAAATAATAGATAGTAGGGGAAGAAGGGGTGGGGGAAAGAGGAGAAGGATGGCTGCCTGAGGAGAAGTGGAGCCGCTACTTGTGAAGCGGTCCAAAGGGACCAAAAGGAAAAAAAAAAATCTAAATTTTGTTTGGTTCTGTTTTATCCAAAGGAATAAAAAGAGGGTAAATTCTGAGGCAAAAATTGAAAGAAGCAAGCACTAGTCTAAGGGAATGTCTCTGAGGAGAGAGACAGCTGAGGAGCTCAGTCTGCGACTGAGGGCAGTAAGAGAGGAACTGAAGGGGAGGGGCTGGACTGTACATGAGGCGGCTGTCAAACCGCCAATGGCATGAGATGCCTCTTGCACTTGCGTGGCCCAACAGTAAACTGCTAGGGAAAAGCTCCAAACTGCAGCTCCGGGGATGACGCATCACCAACAGCGGAGCACCCATGGGGATGTCACCCAAAGAAGAACTTATGTATTTTGGAAAGCCTTGAGAAGTCTCAGAGCGTGGTGAAGATAGAATGAAGCCAGAGTGGTGGAACCTCTAGAAGGATCTATGAGTGTTGCTGCAAATACAGGAAGAGAAGTGGGTGTTTCAACTCTTCCTTCAAACAAAACCGTGGAGGGGATTGGTCAGGAGAATTATTAGTCAACACTGCTAATAAAAAACAGTTCAGTGTACAAAGCTAGACACCATTATGGAAGATTTAATTATTAAGAACTATGTTTAGTGTTTCATCCAAAGCCCTGGTCTTCTAAATAAATCCATAATGAATCAAAAAGAAGTTGCTGAGCTTTAAAAAAAGAAAATTACAAATTTAATTTTCTAACTACTTACTGTTCTGAAATTCCTTGAACTTCTTTCAACCAGATGTTCTGTTCTTTCTCTCCAACATATGCCACTTTCGTAGGTGGCACAGTGTTTCCCAGGTAAAGCTTCTGTGTTCCATCAGGCTCTTCCAAATAAAACCTTGAAGATATAAGTGTTTAATTAACAGTAACATATCTGCATTTAACTAATTATTTATTAACTTATATTAGTTAGAAAATACATTTGCTCTTCATGAAGTATTGGAAGATTTATGGGATGGTTTCTATTCCACATCAAACTACTCACCAGTCCACAAACCACTCACCAGTCCACATTCCCCTACACTTACGAAAAATCTGCATGGAGTATGAGAAGAGTAAAACTCTGCAAAGAGAGTCCCCTGGCAGTTTCCCTCAAATTATTCTGTCCAAGTTTCTGTATAAGAATGCCTTTCCCATTAGAACAAGCATGGAGTTTGTCACAGTGAAGATCTAGGCCTCCATACTGGTATCCAAGACTTCAGAACCATGTTAAACAGAGCTTCCTCTTCTAGCTTAAATAACTTACTTCAAATGCACTCTGAATCACTGCTTTTAAAAACAGCCTGACTACTGTGTAACCTTGGGAACATTTGGGAAAGTAAACAAATAGGACAGGCAGACAACTTTCCATGCATTTGTTCTTACTTAGTTTCTCCATCTGACACAGAAACGACTCTGGCTTCTTCAAGGTGTGGCCAGTTAACAAAGATGGACTTTCCAAGGACCAAACTGGCTACATTTTCTACAGTCTGAAATACAAAAGTTTATATATTTCAATTATTCTATCAAACAAATAATATTACTGCAATATGTCTATAAAACATGAAATTAACATGGAAGCATAATTCACTATAAACAATTCTTATTTGAAAATGGTAGCAGTCTCTCTTGTGATACTCAATGAAAAGCCTTAAGCTTTTCACACATTCACGTTGTACTCCACTACTTATTTTGTATACTTATGGAAGTCCACCATCCTCCCTATGCTTCAGAGACAAAGCCACTACATCTATATAGCTATTTTTAGTGCAGTAGTGCAAGCTCCACGAGTCCAGGTCTGTGACTCAGGCTAGGAAGTTCACTTTCATGAGTGGTGTAGATACCTTGCAGTTAGCATTAGAGAAACCTCCAATATTTTGAAACTGAAAAAAAATCAAAATCCTCCACCACATTCCCATTACCCCAGTACATTTAAAAATCCTAATTTCTATCCCCTCCCAGCCTTTGTCATTTAATTTTAAGTGACCTCTTTCACTATTGACTACAGTGTTTTTTATTAAGCTTTTTTCTGTGAGTTAATATAGGTAACAATTTCCAAATGTACAGTGAAATCAGTCACAAGACTATCTGAAGAGCTAGTAGAAATGGAACTCAAATGGACAGACAAGAACTCTAGATAGAGTCTTGTGATTTTTCTCTGGCCTTGGGCGTATGTGCCGCACAGTTTCTCCCTCTGTCCAAATGCAAGGACAATTTATTTACCTCATAGATGGTTTTGCGGAAATTAAGAGCGTAACAATTTTATGCAAAGCTCCACGTGCAAGCCAAGCACTACTGGTTACCTAACAGGGATTGAACAAAATTATACCAAAAATTTTGGTAATGATTTGATTATTTAAGACCTGGGATTGCCTATGAGAGGTGGTTTCTAGGGCAGGTTTCACATGGCTCGATGTCAGGATGGCGGTCAGTTTCTAGCGGAGTGCCCCAAGGTTCGGTTCTGGGACCGGTTTTGTTCAATATCTTTATTAATGACCTGGATGAGGGGATGGATTGCACCCTCAGCAAGTTTGCAGATGACACTAAGCTAGAGGGAGAGGTAGATACGCTGGAGGGCAGGGGTAGAGTCCAGAGTGACTTAGACAAATTGGAGGATTGGGCCACAAGGTTCAACAAGGTTGAACAAGGTTCAACAAGGAAAGTGCAGAGTTCTGCACTTGGGACAGAAGAATCCCAAGCATTGTTATAGGCTGGGGACCAACCAGCTAAGTAGTAGTTCTGCAGAAAAGGACCAGGGGTTACAGTGGATGAGAAGCTGGATATGAGTCAACAGTGTGCCCTTGTAGCCAAGAAGGCTAATGGCATATTAGGTTGCATTAAGAGGAGCATTGCCAGCAGATCCAGAGATGTCATTATTCCCCTTTATTCGGCTCTGGTGAGGCCACATCTGGAGTATTGTGTCCAGTTCTGGGCCCCCCACTACAAAAAGGATGTGGACGCATTGGAGAGGGTCTAGCGGAGGGCAACCAAAATGATTAGGGGGCTGGAGCATACGACCTATGAGGAGAGGCTGAGGGAGTTGGGTCTGTTTAGTCTGCAGAAGCGAAGAGTGAGGGGGGATTTGATAGCAGCCCTCAACTTCCTGAAGGGAGGTTCCAAAGAGGATGGAGGAAGGCTGTTCTCAGTAGTGACGGATGGCAAAACAAGGAGCAATGGTCTTAAGTTATGGTGGGAGAGGTCCAGGTTGGATATTAGGAAAAACTATTTCACTAGGAGAGTGGTGAAACACTGGAATGGGTTACCTAGGGAAGTAGTGGAGTCTCCATCCCTAGAGGTATTTAAGTCTCGGCTTGACAAAGCCCTGACTGGGTTGATCTAATTGGGATTGGTCCTGCCTAGAGCAGGGGGCTGGACTTTATGACCTCCTGAGGTCTCTTTCAGCTCTATGATTCTATGTATATTTCCTTTTTGATTTTCTCCTACAATAACACAATACAGAAGGTGATAAAAATAATCTAACCTTAACTTTATATTGGGTCAATTAACTAATACAGTGAATGATTAAGATGGCCACTAAAAAGAGAAATACTTACTTGCTCTTTTGAATCCTGGTTGCATATGATTTCTAACAGCATATTCTCACCGTGGCTGCTCTGCTGGAATACTTGTACCCCGTTCTTTTTAAGATAGAACTAAATGAAAGAAACACAGCATACAAAACCTGTGTCAAATCTTTCCCTCATAATTTGTAAAATAATTAGGGGAAAAATGCCAAAGTATAGTAACCATTTACCTTATGTGCAATGTGTTTTAGAGTAGGAAATCCACAAAAATACAATGCATTCTTGTTAACTTTAGTTATTTTATTGTGCGTTATTTCTACATGCCAGGCATCCAAAGATATTATTTTATACCTAGAAAATAAAAATATTAATAAAAACAATGTATTTACTATGACAGCTCCACCAAACAATACCATACGATATAAAAGAAAAGTTAGTTCTCAACATGTGGACTGGGGAAAACTGCTTTCAAACTCTTCCTAAAAATCTCTCTCATTAAACATGTCCTTCATGTTTAACTAAAGCCAGTAAAAAGATGTTAAAAGTCATAATAAAAAAATGGGCTTCTTTGTTGAGCAAACTGCCAGTCATGCTTATACAAGCAATAGTTAGTCATGCTCAAGAAGACATTTTTGGACATTAACCTCAGTAACTACCATCATCTCTGACTTTTATGAAGAAGTGATGATCAGTGAATGTAAGCAATGTCTTTGAATCCTATCAATTTGGGATTGTTTTTGACCATGACTGGAACAAAGACTTATTCATGTATTATCTCCTAACAATAGACAAGAGTATGGAATTCATGTTGATTTTATTTGATCTATTAATAACTTTTAATTTCATTAACCTTGGTGCATGGACAACAAGCCTGCAGGATCTTGGAATAGTGAACAAAGCAGTCAATGGGCGTGTGTGCACACTGAGGTCCCATAAAGTACTGCTGGGCAGCTTAAAAACCTCCCCAGAGACCCTCATTTGTGGAGTCCCATCTTATTATCACACCATTTCAATGAGTATGTAAAGTGCTAGGAGAGACGAGACTCAGTTCTGTGTCACTGAAATACTCAGCTATGTCGACTGCTCATTAACGAGGGAGATTACTGGCTCTTTTCTTTCTCTGTGCACGACCAACATAAGGATATGGATGAAAGGCAGCTTGCCAGACTCAGTTTAGATAAAACTGACTGGCGTCTGTTGGCCAGAAGAAGAAACAGGAGCAACAGATGGAAATGATATATACATTTTTTAGGGTAATACTTGCTTTTTAATCAAATATTTTACAGACTCAAAGTCTTATTAACTTCATTGTTACTGCAAAATTGTACGCTAGTCACAAGCTGAGGTGGCACACTGTACTTTTCATTATCTACAGATCTTCATTCCTCTCTAATTGGAACCTTGCAATAATAAACACTTGCCTTCACTACTTCCAAGACTATTATAAAATATTTTTCTTAGGGCTATCTTTAGAGATCACCTGGAAGCTCCAGTTGATAAGTACAGCAGTCTACTTCCTAAGTGAAGCAAATAAATCACTTAACACCTGAACTCACCCCTCTGAACTCAAAATGCTAGTGATAATCTTTAGCACACTAATGCTTTAGAACTGGTTGACTGAGGAACCTCTACTTAAGTATTTACACTGTTCTCCTCATAGTCCTCACTGTCACACTTGAGATTCACTGGGATGCTGTTGAGGTCATATCATGGGTCTCACCTTCATAAGACTGGTATCAAGGATCTCTGAGCATCCCACCTTGGGAATCTGCTTCCAATCATGCCCTGAGAGTCACCAAACCTACAGACCATTATGTAAGGCATGTGGTTTCGCATCTGGTTCATTTGTTTTGCAAAATATGGCTACTTTGGCTTTTAGCAACTATGGCTATTATCATTCATAATGGACAGCACAATAAGTGTTTGCTTTTACTGTTTCTGTACTAAATACTAAGAAAAAAAATCTAAAAACAGGTTATCCAATTTTTTTGGATGATCTGCTATAGAATAATTACGACAGAATTACCTGGTGTGGCATCTTTGTATAGTAGGGAACTTCTCTGGCCATGGTGACAGGTATTTGAACTCTGTGTCTTTCTCATACCAGTACATCAGGCACTCACTGTGAGTATTTCTTCTCTTCTCTTCCTCCAATAGGCACTTGTTGCAGGATTCCATGGCTTGTAGCAATCGTTTCTAAATTTAAAATTCCACATTAAATATGTTAACTTTTAGCCAAAGTGAAATGAGCAATCAAAAATATTTCAATGGAAAAAAATATAATTTCCCTGACTCAAGTTTCCCCACTCTACTTAAAAACTGCATCTGCTATTCAAGTCAATCATCCTAGCCTTCTCACGTCAAGAATTTATTTCCACAGGTGGATACCAGCACTTTACTGGCCAACATAAGCAGTGGATAAGTGCCTCCTGCTTTTAATCCTGCTCCCATCCAGAACAAAATAAAATGATTAACTTAGAATCAATCTGCAATGTGAAAACTGGACACAAGTTTGCCATAATGTAAAATGCACTTCATTCTTTTCCAGTTTAAATTTTACATATATAACAAAACCTGAAAAGATTCTGCTGGATAATAGCAGGTAACAGGCTGCAGACCTCACGGAAATCATGTATTGACTACTGCAGAAGCAAGTACTCATGTGTATAATCATTATGTTCCCTTAGGTCTTCCAAATAATAGGCCCCATGTGAACAGTCATTTTTTCCCCATATCTAATAAACTCATCAAGAACCCCAGTCGTGCTCTGAGAACCACACAAAGCCCCTCCAATTCTCAGTGCAGGATCTGAGTCTTCATGACTCCACTCTGCCTCTTTCTCTACTTACTATTTTTCTTTCTGGGTATCCCTGTTATGACAAGAATTTCTTTCGTTCTTTAATTGACTCAATTTTTTTTCATACAAACCAATATGCAGTCAACTGTTACCTTGCATGAAAAAAAAACCCAAAACCAAGACCCTGATCATTTTATTTCTCTTCCTTTTGCTTTAAACATAATGACAAGTATTTTGAACTAAACTGAAAATTTAAATGTTTCCCTTTAAAATCTTTTGCCTATTACTGTTTGTTCACATAAAGTGATTTTTCTTCTAGAAAGACTTTGTCTAAGCTGCTTTTTTTGTACATTGGTATATTTATGAAAAATGAGTCTTTATAGGAAAATATTTAAAAATAAAACAAGCCACACACTTACCATGTCAAGAATAAAAGAAAACCATTTTAAAGTTTAAATTACTACTGTGGGCAAAGCTAAGATTCCTTGTAGAACCTTAACTACCATACTTCTTAATTGAGAACATTATATATTAAACGTAAACTTAATTTTTAACTTCTTGGAAATGTTTATATTTTTCAATGTCCTAATCATATGTCAATTTAAAAGTAATCTTAACTGTAATTTATGTGATTATGTGAGAATTTATCTAGGTTTGGTTACAATTTTTTTAATGAATTTTTTTAAAACACTCACCTCATCAATGAATGGGATTAATACTACTGCTTCCCATTCTTGTTGTTTTCCATTTAAGTCTGTTTTAAAGTCTGGTGGATAGTATTCTATGATTGGAGAATCTTCACTAGTCATCAAATGCTAGAAAATCAGAACGCAATACAACAGGGGAATTCAGTCTGGCTACATAAATAATTTAAGACTCAGTCGAGGATGACAAAACAGGTGTATCATGAGGTTAACTCAAAATAAAGGTTAAACTGAAAGGAAGTGATAGTTTAACTGCTTAATTTATAAATTATGCAGTGCATCCAAAGAGTATAGTAGAATAAGTTAGTAAATCTGATGCTATAAAATCATATCATTACAATCCAAATGTGAAACTCAGTTTGACAGTAGGAACTGAAAAGATAGAAAAAAATTTCTTATTTAACAAATAATAGCTATATGACAAAACTGGTAAAGATCAGATGCATGTATTTTAAAATTATAAAGCCTACCTGGTAGCATTTAGGTAGCAGATCTTTGCTAGCTGCTGGAAGTACTGCAAGAAGCTGTTCAAATGGCATGAAAGGTTTTCCTAATTCAAACTGAATTTTGAGTTTACTGATGTTGCGAATGTCTGACAGGTAAGGTGCATAATGATAAGGGTAATACCTACAGAAGAAAAAAAAAGTCATTTGAGTTCATTTCAGTACTGCAACATACACAATATAGAGGCAAACAAAAACATATTAAATGGGGCCAATATATTACTCAGTGTTCACTTGATCCCAACACAGCTCAGGATCTCGCATCTGACATCCATTCTCTTACCAGCTCCATGACTGAACACCATGGTAGTAGTAGTGCAAAATCCATTGTATTGCCTGGACATAACATTCAGCCTGATCAGCCAGGAAGTCACTTAAAAGAGAAAGAAATGTTATATATTTAGCTTTTCCTTCAGCATTTGCTTTTTTACTAATATATGATTCAAGGGAAAGCTTCTTGAGCAATTAGCAACAACATGGTCTTCTGAGTCCCTCTTGGAATCATATCAATTGATCTTCCTTCTGCTTATCATGGCAAACTTCTTAGTTGACCAATACCTCTGGCTGATACAAAAAGAAGTGTCATGGCTACAGTATAACACCAATAACTCCATTCCTGAGGATTGGATACACTGCCTTCTTTTCAAATACTGGAGGTACAACATCAGTCCAGTTAGACACTTGCACCTGGCCTATGACAGCTGACTTGGGCTCTTGGGGATAGGGCTGAGAAGCTGTTTAAATTGAGGTGTAGGAATCTGGACTTGGGCTGGAACTCAGGTTCTAGGACTCTGAAAGGTGGGAGAATCCCAAAGCTTAGGCAATTCAACAGCCCCTTAGCCTGAACTCTGAAAGCCCCAGTCACCTGGCCCAGCCAGCATGGATACTTAATTGCAGTGTAGACATACCCTAAAGCAAGGTCTACACTAGGAAATTATTTCAAAATCACTAAATATGACTTAACTCCCAATTTAACAAAATTGAACTAGCATGTCCACACCACAGGGAAGCCTCGAAATTAGTCCAAGGCAGGCTCTGTTAATGTGGACACGCTACCTCAAACTTAGAGCCCTCAGGAAGCACTGGGAAGTAATTAGTTTGAATTACTCTGGGGAGTAATTATTTCAAAATAGAGGTACTGGAGCATCCACACTACCGTTATTTCAAAATAACTATTTTGGAATTAGCGTTATTCCTGATGAAAAGCAAGAGTACAGATTTCAAATTCAGCAGTCCATTATTTCAAAATAACAGACTTGGTAGTGTGGACACTCCACTTATAAATTTGAACATGGGGTGGGGGGGAGTGGTTTTATTTCAAAATAAAGTCCTAGTGTAGACCAGGGCTAAGATACTTCTGTATTTAAAAAATAATGAAAGCAAGCTAAGTATAGACTTACTCTGAAACTACTTCCACACCCATCTTAGTCATATAGTACGTTCTCTTGTATTGCCGGAACTCAGTCTCAAACAAGTCTTCCTCTTCTTGTTCATCTTCCAATGCATCTGAAATGAAGCCAATAAAGAGTCTGGATTAGCATTCATTTCTTAGCCAAAAGATTTCAGTCTGTTCAGTGCTGACATTGTTACTGTAGTTTTATTCCTGAATTCAGGGTTGAGAAAAGTTCCTTTCTGTACAGGAAGAGCATAAACAATAGAACATGTACCAGTCAGTCCAAAACTTTACTGGATTAAGAGTCTGCAGATAGTTAAAGGTTGTAAATGTTATATAATTTGCCACTATGTGACAAAAAACAAAAACAAAACCAAAACCAAAAAACACACCCACTTATGGGAGCAGGCTAAACATTCTTAGAAAACAATAATCTTCACATTTATAATTTGCACCAAAATATGGCAAACATTTAATAGTGACTTCCAGTATCACTAAGCATTTTTTTAATCAATTGACCGGTATATTTCAATTTATAAATTAAAAAAAAAAAATACATATCCTGTTTAGGTACTTTGGACTAGTTCTAAAAAACGAACATACAAGCAAAAAAGTTAATCCATTATTTTGTCCTCACCCTCCCAAGGTTATTCGGGAAAAGTATATTGCTTTTTTAAAAATTTTATTTGTTTGCACTTCCTTACCAAGTCACAATTGGTTTACCAAACATTTGAACAGATCAGCAGGATTCTCCTGTACATATGCTGCATAATAATTTGCTCTTACTTTTCGGAGAAGTCACGACTCTATCCTCAGTTGTCTCTAGAGCAGCCAAACACATGGAGTTTTCTTGAATCTATTAAAATTATGAATTCACAGTTGAATTAAAATAAGAAATACATGGCAATATGTGGCTAACATAACACAATAAATTTCAATGTGCAATGTACAAGATGCTAAAGTAAATTTAAATTTTTTACCTTTTATAACAACCTCCAAGAGTTACACTTGTTTTTCCCTATAACTGTTTTGCAACAATGCTTTATATACATACACACTTATTTTTTAAAAGGAACTACTAGAGGGCTGTGCCCCCTGCTTGCTATGCTTGCCAAACCCCCCATTTGTCCGCCACAGCTGATCATGACCTCCCCTCCTGCCCATGCCGCAGCAGGAGGAAGGCTGCCAACAGCTTTATTGCAGCCAGATGGGGGCTGGACCACGGGGCCTGCCTCAAGATTGGAGCCAGGGACAGGACACTGTGGCCAGATGGGGGCTGGGCCCTGATTGGGCAGGGTGTCTGGCCAGCAGGGGAAGGAGCAGGAGCAGGCAGGGTAGGAGCGAGCTGGGGAGAGAGGGTAGGAGCGAGCCAGGGCAGGGTGTCTGGCCAGTGGGGAGGGAGTAGAAGCGGGCTGGGCATGCAGTGGAGGAGGGGATGCGTGAGGCACTGGCGGGGGGGAGGGCGGGGAGGGTTGCAGGGTCTGAACATGAGGATCGGGGGGCAGCACTTACTTCTTTTTGTGCCACGGTCACTCCCATGCACTGAAGGCTTTCCCCACTGCTCCAATGGGTAAGCCGCCACACCCTGCCTTGGGCCAGTTGCTCAGGCCACTGCCTACCTGGCGCTCTAACCTCACCCTCTCCCGCCCTGCAAGATTAGAGCTCCAGCGGTGGCTTCCTGGGGAGGGGGAGGAGGAGAAAGCCTTGAGGCTCTGCACTGGATCTGGCTCATGGGGAAGCATGCTGCTCCCTTCCCCACAGCTGGCTCAAATCTTGCAGGAGGGGGAGGGGAGCATGAGGCTGGAGCGCCAGGCAGGGGAGGCAGGCAACAGCCCAAGTGCCTGGCCTAAGGCAGGCGATGGTGGCAGCTAGCATCAGGGCCCTGGACCCAGAAGTAGAAGTGGGGTTGGAGGCTGTTGCCGCCACCCCCGGGCTATCTTGCAGGGGAGCCAGGGATCAGCAGGAAGTCCAGAGTGCCCCCTCGTGGAGCGGCGGCAGGGGGACCCTGAGCCATAGCTGCTGCTTCCCCTTCTTAGGCTGCGGAGGCTGGGTTGTGGGGTGATGCAGAGTGAAGTGATGACATAACTCTGTCATCCCAATTTTTTTTATATATAGAGATGGGAAAAAATACTTTAAAATATTGTTTAATATATGTCTGATTAAAAAGCCTCTAAACTGAACTTAAATGTTTATGTATTTCAAATGATTCATAGTGCCATTATGTGATCTAATGTTTAGCAGTGAGTTTTAACAGATCCCAAATGACTAGAAAGAAACTGGGGGGCAGAAAGAACTTATGTGATAATACTGACCCGTTATTGTATTCATTTGGGTGCTACATTTTTCTTCACTTATAGTAGATGGCCGCCACATCATCAGCCCCTAATCTAGCCACTTTTTCATAGTAGCTGTGAAATTTGTCTTCTGGACAGCTGCCACTGACATTTTATGGATCAATCAAGAAGGTTATCCACTTATTGTGCAGCTACCCTCCACTTCTGTGATAGATGAGAAAGTATCCAAGAGTACAGATATTTGTATTAAAACACATGCTTATTAAAGCATGTTTTACTTTTATAAAAATGAAATAGCACTAGCGAATGGCAGAATTAAGTACGCAGATTAAGGATGTTAAATTGTGGTTATCTGGCTAATTGTGTAGTCAATACAACTGTATCGACTATACGATTAGTTGATAAGGGCTGCTCTGCAGATCCACAGCAGGAGAAGCTCCAGGAGCCGGGACCATGCAGTCCTGGTTTGTGCCGGCTCCAGAAGCCACCTGCACTGCAGCTCTGCATTTTAAGTGTAGTAAGAACTGCTTTTCTCTTACTACATTTGAAATGCAGAGGCACCGCATCTCGGTCCCAGCTCTCGCTGAGTCCAGAGGCCCCTGTCCACAGCCAGCCCTGTCCATCACAAAGAGAGGCTGTTCCAGCACCAGTCCCTGTGACTTTTGCAGTGTTGCCATTTTGATGTAAAATCTATCAACTCTGATGGAGTAAGCAATTTCCTAATCAGCATCAAACAGCTCACTGACAGACTCATCTTCTGAGCTGCCAAGGTTAACTTTCACAGTATGACTTCTGCCTCAATTATGTTTCACAGTAGCTGGTGGAAAGGCATTCTGACTATTTAATTTTTTTAAAATATCTACTTAATTTGAGAGAAAATGGCAATGAAAAGTGTGTATGAATGTGTAAGCATGTGTAAGAGCTATATCGCTCCACAAATATTAAATGTTTCCACAATTTCTGATTTCTAAAAAGCTAGAAATAAAAATATAAAACAACACATTTAACAGTTTGAGATTTAAGAAGTAATTTAACGGATATTTACTCATATGTTTTGACAAACCGCTTGGTACGTCTACATTTTCAGAGCTGCACCTTTAAAATACCAACCTTCTGTTTCTTTTGCTTATGGTTTCTTGCTTCTTCTGCTGCGATACCAGCTGCCTCATTGAGGTATTTATTGCCTACTTTGCTTTCAAACCATTTTAGGTCTACAAAGACTTCACTGAAATGCTCACGATCAAACTGTGTAGAGAGTCAATTTTGAACAATTAATTTAAAGGCAATGTAAATTATTGCTAAGTGAACACTGTAGTATATGAAATAGAAAATGCAAGTCACCTTTGTCATCTGTAAAAGCTGCATTAGATTAAATAAAGTGTTATCTGTACATGAATGTTTAACCTAAGAGCTGAGGCAGAATTGGAAGGGACCTCAAGAAGTCTTCTAGACCAGTCCATTGAAATTAAGGCAGGACTAAGTGGAATCTAGACCACCATGTCTAATCTCCTTTTAAAAATCTTCAGTGATGGTGTTTCCACAACCTGTTCCTAGACAATGTATTTCAGTACTTACCTATCTTGACAGGATTTTTCCCCCCTAATTTCTAACCTAAACTGCCTTTGCCAAAATTTAATCAGATTGCTTCTTGTCCTATTCTCAGAGGTTAAAGCAAATAATTTTTCTCCTTCCTCCTTGTAACAACTTTTTAAGTATATGAAAACCTACTTTTTCCCTAAAGTTTTTTCTTCTCCAGACTGAACAAACCCTATTTTTTTCACTCTTCTCTCGTAAGTCATGTTTTCTAGACTTTTAATCCATTTGTGATACTCTTCTCTGAACTTCTTCCAATCTATCCACATCTTTCCTAAATGTGGAGCCTAATACCAGGTGCACTACTCCAGTTGAGGCCTAATTAGTGTGAATTAGAGCATAAGAATTACTTCTTGTATCCATCTTACAAAACTCCTGCTAAGATAGTTCAGAATATTTGAGTTTTTTTAACAACAGTGTTCCACTGTTGACTCATTTTTAGCTTGATCCACTATGTCCCCAGATCCCTTTCCACAGTACTCCTTAGGTAGTCATTTTCACTATATGTGTGCAACTGATTGTTCTTTCCTTAGTGGAATACTCTTCTCATTTGTCTCTATTGAATTTTCTCCTACTTACTTCAGACCATTTACCCATTTTGAACTATAATCCTATCTTCCAAAGCACCTGCAACCTCTACCAGCTTGATATCATGGACAAACTTTAAGTGTACTCTCTATCAAATTAAATAATTTATGAAGATACTGAACAGAAGCAGAGCCAGGACTGATCTGAACAGGACCGCACTTGATATACCCTTTCAGCTTGACTATCAACTACTAACAATTCTGGGAATGGTTTTCCAACTAGTTATGTACCAGTCTTCCACTAGTTCCAACTAAGCTGCATTTCACTTATTTATTTAAGAGACGGTCATGCATGACAACATCAAAAGCCTTACTCAAGTTAAGATATGCTACATGTACCACTTCCCTCCTAGCCGCAAGGTTTGTTATCCTGTCAAAGAAAGCTATTAGGTTGGTCTGACATGATTTGTTCTTGACAAATTCTGCTGTTCTCATCACCTTATTATCTTAGAGGCATCTGACTGCTTAATTATTTGCTCAAATATCTTTCCAATTACTTAAGCTAAAATGACTGGTCTGTAATTCCCCAGCTTGTCCTTATTTCCCATTTATAGAGTGGCACTAAATTTAGCTTTTTCCAGTCCTATGGAATTTCATCCATATGAGATAATGTACCACCATGTCTCGATACATTATAAAATATCACTAGTTTTGGGGTCAAGCATTCATATGCAGATAACACCCTATCCACACTGACATGGTTCATGCCTTCTGTTACCTCTAGGACAGATTCCTGCAATGTACCATAATGGGCCTGGCTCTTGAAAGCCATCTGGATTGCTTCAGTTTGCGTATGCTGCTGCTGCTGCTGCTGCTGCCCATTTCTCTGAGCATCTAACACATTCATACTGTAAACAGATTCCCCATTTGATTTCAGGGGCAAGGTATGATAATTGCTATAATCTAAAACCAATTACTTAATTTCCTGCCTTTCTCCCCACAATCTCTTATGACAATCAGATCAGATGGCAATTGGTTAGACCAGTGGTCCCCAACCTTTTCGGGTTGCTGGGCGCCCAGGGCGGGGGCTGCACATGCACCACGCGCCCAGGGGTGACCCTGCGCATGCGCCGCATACCCGGGGCGGGGGCTGCGCATGTGCTGGGCACCTGGGGTCCAAGAATGGCTCGGGCCGGCCCTGGTCACTAGGTGGGCGCACATAAATGCCCCGGAGGGTGCCATGGCGCCTGCAGGCACCGAGTTGGGGACCACTGGGTTAGACTGTGTGCCAAAACTACAAATGGCAAGAAGGACCACATTATAGAATCAAAAGAACGTTACTTACATCTGACAGTTTTGTAAGATATTTCTCAAAGCGTTGTAAGTTCAGATGCCCACTTTCATTAATGTAGCCTATTGGGAAAAAAGCTTGTATGTATTTAAAGTCTGACACTAAAATTTTCCTAAAATCCATTAAAAGTTCTATGTATAATAATAGACCCTTTTTAGGCACCAAATAATATCTTCTCTAGAAAAATTTCCAAGTTTCCTAACACATCATATACAGAGGATGTCAATCAAACCTAACAGCAACAAAATTAGAGTCCTTACTTTCAAATAATGTACATGCTAAACTCTTCACAATGATTTGTAAACTAAAGAATACTTGGTGCATATAGAACTAAAACTGAAAATTCCTATCTGAATATTCTCCCACTGAAACCTAGAGACTACAATTTTTCATGTCAGTTTCCACATGCACGCCACAGAAAACTTCTTCTCGCCATCTGTTGTTACCCCATCTGTTTTTTTCCATCCACTGTCCCACTACAGGCCCAAAACTCCATTAAACCCTCTGAAATTTCTTAGTATTTTAAAGATACTATACTATACTATACCTTCTTCTCCTAATACAGATTGGATATCTCATCAAAAATCTACATATTTAGCTGTGGACCTATAGTTTCTCCATGCTACCAATTAAACAAATAACCTAAAAAATTACAATCTGCGAATAGACTTTATACCTTCTAACAGCCACACTGGAAAAAGTAAATATAACTATTATAACTCATCTTGAAAATAATAATATATCAACAATAAAACTGACGTATCATAAAAATTTTGGTAGCTTGCAGATTTATTAGTGAGCAAGTGATACGAGACATCATTCTTTCATTGCAGTCTTTACCCTTTCCCATTCCTTTCCTGGATCATCTTTTTTGTTGTTGTTGTTGTTGTTTTGTTATTCTTGCCAAGCCAAAAGCAACAAACAATAATGCTATGAAAAAAGCATTAATACCCATGGAACTAGATACAAAAATAAATTGAGTACGAACACACTGCAGCAAGTACTATGAAACAATACTGTAACTAATGAGGTCTGTATAGGCAACACTTCAGTTTAATCTTTCCTTTGATTTCTGTTCCAGAACTATAAAAATGTTTCTGTTAAAATATTTTTAAACTACTTACCTCCAAGTTCTGGCAGGACAGCCATATATGTTTTATAAAGTAGTGGCAGTGCATCATGATTAATATGTAAATGAGGTAGATGAGGAATAAAGTCATTGCCTACAAGAAACCCCATTAAGATCCAATCATCTATTATCATTTCAATGTCATATTGAAAGGAAATCTTGTCCTAAAAATAAGAAAATCTTTATGATCAACTTTGTATACAAAGTTTTAACATCTTTTGCCTATGCTTCCATTAATACTTACTTTTACTGGTGAAAATTCATAGTCAATATATTCTCTCATTAATGACAAGTGCAGTAAATGAAATGTGGTTTCTTCTGGAGCACATGCTCTGTAAATTATTTGAAACATAGAAATCAACTATTTATAAATATTCCTGAAGTATGTATATTAGTCCACTATATTTACCCCCAAAAAAGTACTTACCTTGCATGTATTTGGTTGCATTGCTAATGATTATGTCGTCTGAATACTTATGGCCAGGAAGAAAAAACTAATTGTATTTTACAAAGATACTGTTTCAATAATACAATTTTGCTTTATGGGCTACCCAGCAAGTATTCTAAAAAGCAGCAGAGACTCAGATTCCAATCTACTAAACAATTACACACTTGCTAAACTTTAAGCATGTGAGTACTGACATGGATTTTAAAATGTTTGCAGAAGTCTGCTTTTAAGAAAACAGAGATGCTGAGTTTGAAAAAGTGAGTGTGGTCTAATGGATTCAGCACAGGTATGGTAAATGGGAATTCCTGCACTCCGCTCCTGGCTCAGATATTGATCCAGTTTATGATTTTGGACAAATCAATATAACTTGTGTCACAACTTTCCCACTAGTACAGTGTTAAAAATCCTTATTTGCCTACTTTGAAGGTATGGTAAGACTAACTAGATACTATCTGTGAAGTGCTCTGAATAGAAGAAAGGTTAAATAACTCCAAAGTACAAATATTGCTGGGGATCCGCCATTGCAGACAAGTCTGTGCACAGATTCATACACACACTGCTGATTTTGGCCTGGGAGTATGTTATGAATATAAAATATCCTCTCTCTGAAGTTTATCTGGATGAAAATCAACCCTAGGCAAGTTTGATGAACAAGGCACTATGCCACATTTCCATGTTAAGGGACTAAATACACCAGGGCTTCAGACAATCAGGAAGGTATTTTTTCCCCTTCTCCCCAGTGTCTTTCGGCCGGGTTTTGGGTTTGTTTTTTTATCTTCTTCCTCTGTAATATCAGAAATGACCACAGAAGGAAAGCGGATGCAGGACAGAGTGGGCTAGTACTCTAAGAATGCACAAAGCATTTACTCTCAGGTGCTTATCTGGCTGATCCTTGATTTCACGGTCAGCGTCTAAATAATCAGCAGGTGTAGTCGCCCAGACCAGTTTCGCAGTGAACTTGGGGGTTTTTATCCTTCCTCTGCAGTATAGGGTGCAGGTCACTTACTGGGATCATCTGATTACACCCCACTTAATCAATTCTGTGTCACTGTGGAGGCCTTAGTGCATCTCAGCCCCTCCTATTTTCTGCCTTTAATATATAACAGTTTAGTCTCCTGTGAACCTATGTCTAATTTTGGTTGCTTGGTTTAGTGTGTGAGCATTGGAGCCTGATATACAGAAGGTCACACTGGATGATCTGGGGTCCCTTCTGACTTTAAACTCTATAAGACCTGGTCAAGTCCTTTTGCACTGGAATTTATTTTGTGTTCTTGGATAAAGCACATCAACAAGAGCTATTTCTTTAGGTACATACATGGCTCATTACCAGGGCTTGGTGAGTAGATTACAAGCCGGCACAGCCGCGCAGCGGCGTCTGCGCATGCGCAGTGTGCCAAACCGCGCTGCTTGGCGAGCCCCGCTCATTACCATAATAGCTTACAGCTTTCTTGCAAATAAAAAAGCTGTTCTCTTTTCCTCCCTCCCTTCCCCACTTCCCTGTCACCAAGAAGTTTAGGACCTGTTAACATAGGGATAGTGATAAGAATAGCGCCTGTGTGGACACTTTAATCCCAGAAGATGCCACCTTATGATTTACCTTTATCTGTTGATTAAAAGAAACTGGGAACAGGGCTCTTAGACTCTGGAATAATAATGACCAGGAGGGAGCTATTCTAGAATAGTTTATTCCTCAACTGCCATTTGGGTCAATTTCCTTAGTGTTCTTTTTAATGAATGAATCTATAAGAACAAGGATATTATTGTGGGAAACAGCATCAGTATTGCGCAGCGATGGGCAA